>CM076079.1:18702500-21250000 GCA_038088235.1 Zacco platypus
ATAGATAGATAGATAGATAGATAGATAGATGAATAGTCAAAAGATAGATAGATAGAAGGATAGTCAAAAGATAGATAGATGGATAGTCAAAAGATAGATAGATGGATAGATAGTCAACAGATAGATAGATAGATGGATAGTCAAAAGAAAGATAGATAGATAGTCAACAGATAGATAGATAGATAGGTAGACAGATAGATAGATAGATAGATATGGTCAAAAGATAGATAGATAGATAGATATGGTCAAAAGATAGATAGATAGATAGATAGATAGATAGATAGATAGATATGGTCGATAGATAGATAGATAGATAGATAGATAGATAGATAGATAGATATGGTCAAAAGATAGATAGATAGATAGATAGATAGATAGATAGATAGATAGATAGAAACGGTCAATAGATAGATATGGTGAAAAGATAGATAGATAGATAGATAGATAGATAGATAGATAGATAGATATGGTCAGAAGATAGATAGATAGATAGATAGATATGGTGAAAAGATAGATAGATAGATAGATAGATAGATAGATAGATAGATAGATAGATAGATATGGTGAAAAGATAGATAGATAGATAGAGTCAAAAGATAGATAGATATGGTCAGAAGATAGATAGATAGATAGATAGATAGATAGATAGATAGATAGATAGATATGGTGAAAAGATAGATAGATAGATAGATAGATAGATAGATAGATAGATAGATAGATAGATAGATATTGTCAAAAGATAGATAGATAGATAGATAGATAGATAGATAGATAGATAGACAGATAGACGGATAGTCAAAAGATAGATAGATAGATAGTCAAAAGATAGATAGATGGATAGATAGACGGAAAGTTAAAAGATAGATAGATAGATAGATAGATAGATGAATAGTCAAAAGATAGATATATATATAGATAGATAGATAGATAGATATGGTCAATAGATAGATATGGTCAAAAGATAGATAGATAGATAGATAGATAGATAGTCAAAAGATAGATAGAGTCAAAATATAGATAGATAGATAGATAGACGGATAGTCAAAAGATAGATAGATAGATATTGTCAAAAGATAGATAGATAGATAGATAGATAGATAGATAGATAGATATGGTCAATAGATAGATATGGTCAAAAGATAGATAGATAGATAGATAGATAGATAGATAGATAGTCAAAAGATAGATAGAGTCAAAATATAGATAGATAGATAGATAGATAGATAGATAGACGGATAGTCAAAAGATAGATAGATAGATAGATAGTCAAAAGATAGATAGATGGTCAAAAGATAGATAAATGGTCAAAAGATAGATAGATGGTCAAAAGATAGATAGATGGTCAAAAGATAGATAGATAGATAGATCGTCAAAAGATAATAGATAGATAGATGAATAGTAAAAAGATAGATAGATAGATAGATAGATAGATGGATAGTCAAAAGATAGATAGATAGATAGATAGATAGATAGACAGATAGTCAAAAGATAGATAGATAGATAGATAGTCAAAACATAGATAGATAGTCAAAAGATAGATAGATGGTCAAAAGATAGATAGATGGTCCAAAGATAATAGATAGATAGATAGATAGATGAATAGTCAAAAGATAGATAGATAGATAGATAGATAGATAGATAGATAGATAGATAGATAGATAGATAGATAGTCAAAAAATAGATAGATGATAGATAGACAGATAGTCAAAAGATAGATAGATAGATAGTCAAAAGATAGATAGATAGATAGTCAAAAGATAGATAGATAGATAGATAGATAGATAGATAGATAGATAGATAGATATAGATAGATAGTCAAAAAATAGATAGATGATAGATAGACAGATGGATAGATAGATAGTCAAAAGATAGATGGATAGATAGTCAAAAGATAGACAGATATAGATATGGTCAAAAGATAGATAGATAGTCAAAAGATAGATAGACAGATAGATGAATAGTCAAAAGATAGATAGATAGATAGATAGATAGATAGATAGATAGATAGATAGATAGATAGATAGATAGATGAATAGTCAAAAGAGATAGAAAGATAGATAGTCAAAAGATAGATAGATGGATAGATAGACAGATAGTCAAAAGATAGATAGATAGATAGATAGATAGATAGATAGATAGATGGTCAAAAGATAATAGATAGATAGATGAATAGTCAAAAGATAGATAGATAGATGGATAGATAGATAGATAGATGAATAGTCAAAAGAGATAGAAAGATAGATAGTCAAAAGATAGATAGATGGATAGATAGACAGATAGTCAAAAGATAGATAGATAGATAGATAGATAGATAGATAGATAGATAGATGGTCAAAAGATAATAGATAGATAGATGAATAGTCAAAAGATAGATAGATAGATGGATAGATAGATAGATGAATAGTCAAAAGATAGATAGATAGATAGATAGATAGATAGATATAGATAGATAGTCAAAAAATAGATAGATGATAGATAGACAGATAGTCAAAAGATAGATAGATGGATAGATAGTCAAAAGATAGATAGATATAGATATGGTCAAAAGATAGATAGATAGTCAAAAAGATAGATGGATAGATAGTCAAAAGATAGATAGATAGATGGATAGATAGATGGATAGATAGTCAAAAGATAGATGGATAGATATGGTCAAAAGATAGATAGATGGTCAAAAGATAGATAGTCAAAAGATAGATAGTCAAAAGATAGATAGTCAAAAGATAGATAGATAGAGTCAAAAGAAAGATAGATAGTCGATAGATAGATAGATAGATAGATAGATAGATAGTCAAAAGATAGATAGATAGATGAATAGTCAAAAAGATAATAGATAGATAGATAGATAGATAGATAGATGAATAGTCAAAAGATAGATAGATAGATAGATAGATAGATAGAAAGATGAATAGTCAAAAGATAGATAGATAGATAGATAGATAGATAGAAAGATGAATAGTCAAAAGATAGATAGATAGATAGATATGGTCAAAAGATAGATAGATAGATAGATAGATAGATGAATAGTCAAAAGATAGATAGATAGATAGATGAATAGTCAAAAGATAGAAAGATAGATAGATAGATAGTCAAAAGATAGATAGATGGATAGATAGTCAAAAGATAGATAGATGGATAGATAGTCAAAAGATAGATAGATAGATGAATAGTCAAAAGATAGATAGATGAATAGTCAAAAGATAGATAGATAGATAGATATATAGATAGATAGATAGATAGATGGATAGATAGTCAAAAGATAGATAGATAGATGGATGGATAGATAGATAGATAGATGGTCAAAAGATAATAGATAGATAGATGAATAGTCAAAAGATAGATAGATGGATAGATAGATAGATGAATAGTCAAAAGATAGATAGATAGATAGATAGATAGATAGATAGATAGATATAGATAGATAGTCAAAAAATAGATAGATGATAGATAGACAGATAGTCAAAAGATAGATAGATGGATAGATAGTCAAAAGATAGATAGATATAGATATGGTCAAAAGATAGATATATAGTCAAAAAGATAGATGGATAGATAGTCAAAGGATAGATAGACAGATGGATAGATAGATAGTCAAAAGATAGATGGATAGATAGTCAAAAGATAGACAGATATAGATATGGTCAAAAGATAGATAGATAGTCAAAAGATAGATAGACAGATAGATGAATAGTCAAAAGATAGATAGATAGATAGATAGATAGATGAATAGTCAAAAGAGATAGAAAGATAGATAGTCAAAAGATAGATAGATGGATAGATAGACAGATAGTCAAAAGATAGATAGATAGATAGATAGATAGATAGATAGATAGATAGATAGATGGTCAAAAGATAATAGATAGATAGATGAATAGTCAAAAGATAGATAGATAGATGGATAGATAGATAGATGAATAGTCAAAAGAGATAGAAAGATAGATAGTCAAAAGATAGACAGATGGATAGATAGACAGATAGTCAAAAGATAGATAGATAGATAGATAGATAGATAGATAGATAGATAGATGGTCAAAAGATAATAGATAGATAGATGAATAGTCAAAAGATAGATAGATAGATGGATAGATAGATAGATGAATAGTCAAAAGATAGATAGATAGATAGATATAGATAGATAGTCAAAAAATAGATAGATGATAGATAGACAGATAGTCAAAAGATAGATAGATGGATAGATAGTCAAAAGATAGATAGATATAGATATGGTCAAAAGATAGATAGATAGTCAAAAAGATAGATGGATAGATAGTCAAAAGATAGATAGATAGATAGATGGATAGATAGATGGATAGATAGTCAAAAGATAGATGGATAGATATGGTCAAAAGATAGATAGATGGTCAAAAGATAGATAGTCAAAAGATAGATAGTCAAAAGATAGATAGATAGAGTCAAAAGAAAGATAGATAGTTGATAGATAGATAGATAGATAGATAGATAGATAGATAGATAGATAGATAGATAGTCAAAAGATAGATAGATAGATAGATGAATAGTCAAAAAGATAATAGATAGATAGATAGATAGATGAATAGTCAAAAGATAGATAGATAGATAGATAGATAGATAGATAGATAGATAGAAAGATGAATAGTCAAAAGATAGATAGATAGATAGATATGGTCAAAAGATAGATAGATAGATAGATAGATAGATAGATAGATAGATAGATGAATAGTCAAAAGATAGATAGATAGATAGATAGATAGATGAATAGTCAAAAGATAGAAAGATAGATAGATAGTCAAAAGATAGATAGATGGATAGATAGTCAAAAGATAGATAGATGGATAGATAGTCAAAAGATAGATAGATAGATGAATAGTCAAAAGATAGATAGATGAATAGTCAAAAGATAGATAGATGAATAGTCAAAAGATAGATAGATAAATAGTCAAAAGATAGATAGAGAGATAGATAGATATATAGATAGATAGATAGATGGATAGATAGTCAAAAGATAGATAGATAGATGGATAGATAGTCAAAAGATAGATAGATAGTCAAAAGATAGATAGATAGATGGATAGATAGATAGTCAAAAGATAGATAGATATGGTCAAAAGATAGATAGATAGATAGATAGATAGATAGAGTCAAAAGATAGATAGATAGACAGATAGTCAAAAGATAGATAGATGGATAGATAGACAGATAGTCAAAAGATAGATAGATGGATAGATAGACAGATAGTCAAAAGATAGATAGATGGATAGATAGTCAAAAGAGAGATAGATAGATAGATAGAGAAATAGATAGATAGATAGATAGATAGATAGATAGATAGATAGATAGATAGATAGATATGGTGAAAAGATAGATAGATAGATAGATAGACAGATAGATAGATAGATAGATAGATAGATAGATAGATATGGTCAAAAGATAGATAGATATGGTCAAAAGATAGATAGATATATAGATAGATAGATAGATAGATAGATATGGTCAATAGATAGATATGGTCAAAAGATAGATAGATAGTCAAAAGATAGATAGATAGAGTCAAAAGATAGATAGATAGATAGATAGATAGATAGATAGATAGATAGATATATAGACGGATAGTCAAAAGATAGATAGATAGAGTCAAAAGATAGATAGATAGATAGATAGATAGATAGATAGATAGACGGATAGTCAAAAGATAGATAGATAGTCAAAACATAGATAGATAGTCAAAAGATAGATAGATGGTCAAAAGATAGATAGATGGTCCAAAGATAATAGATAGATAGATAGATGAATAGTCAAAAGATAGATAGATAGATAGATAGATAGATAGATAGATAGATAGATAGATAGATAGATAGATAGATAGACGGATAGTCAAAAGATAGATAGATAGATAGTCAAAAGATAGATAGATGGATAGATAGACGGAAAGTTAAAAGATAGATAGATAGATAGATAGATAGATAGATAGATAGATGAATAGTCAAAAGATAGATAGATAGAAGGATAGTCAAAAGATAGATAGATGGATAGTCAAAAGATAGATAGATGGATAGATAGTCAACAGATAGATAGATAGATGGATAGTCAAAAGATAGATAGATAGATAGATAGTCAACAGATAGATAGATAGATAGGTAGACAGATAGATAGATAGATAGATAGATATGGTCAAAAGATAGATAGATAGATATGGTCAAAAGATAGATAGATAGATAGATATGGTCAAAAGATAGATAGATAGATAGATAGATATGGTCAAAAGATAGATAGATAGATAGATAGATAGATATGGTCAAAAGATAGATAGATAGATAGATAGATAGATAGATAGATAGATAGATAGATAGATAGATAGATAGATAGATAGAAACGGTCAATAGATAGATATGGTGAAAAGATAGATAGATAGATAGATAGATAGATAGATAGATAGATAGATATGGTCAGAAGATAGATAGATAGATAGATAGATAGATAGATAGATAGATATGGTGAAAAGATAGATAGATAGATAGATAGATAGATAGATAGATAGATAGATAGATAGATAGATAGATAGATATGGTGAAAAGATAGATAGATAGATAGATAGATAGATAGATAGATATTGTCAAAAGATAGATAGATATGGTCAGAAGATAGATAGATAGATAGATATGGTGAAAAGATAGATAGATAGATAGATAGATAGATAGATAGATAGATATTGTCAAAAGATAGATAGATAGATATTGTCAAAAGATAGATAGATATATAGATAGATAGATAGATATGGTCAATAGATAGATATGGTGAAAAGATAGATAGATAGATAGATAGATAGATAGATAGATAGTCAAAAGATAGATAGAGTCAAAATATAGATAGATAGATAGATAGATAGACGGATAGTCAAAAGATAGATAGATAGATATTGTCAAAAGATAGATAGATAGATATTGTCAAAAGATAGATAGATAGATAGATAGATAGATATGGTCAATAGATAGATATGGTCAAAAGATAGATAGATAGATAGATAGATAGATAGATAGATAGATAGATAGATAGATAGAGTCAAAATATAGATAGATAGATAGATGGTCAAAAGATAGATAGATAGATAGATGGTCAAAAGATAATAGATAGATAGATGAATAGTAAAAAGATAGATAGATAGATAGATAGATAGATAGATAGATAGATAGATAGATAGATAGATAGATAGATAGATAGATCGATAGATAGATGGATAGTCAAAAGATAGATAGATAGTCAAAAGATAGATAGATAGATAGTCAAAAGATAGATAGATAGATAGACAGATAGATAGATATAGATAGATAGTCAAAAAATAGATAGATGATAGATAGACAGATAGTCAAAAGATAGATAGATGGATAGATAGTCAAAAGATAGATAGATATAGATATGGTCAAAAGATAGATAGATAGTCAAAAAGATAGATGGATAGATAGTCAAAGGATAGATAGACAGATGGATAGATAGATAGTCAAAAGATAGATGGATAGATAGTCAAAAGATAGACAGATATAGATATGGTCAAAAGATAGATAGATAGTCAAAAGATAGATAGACAGATAGATGAATAGTCAAAAGATAGATAGATAGATAGATAGATAGATAGATGAATAGTCAAAAGAGATAGAAAGATAGATAGTCAAAATATAGATAGATGGATAGATAGACAGATAGTCAAAAGATAGATAGATAGATAGATAGATAGATGGTCAAAAGATAATAGATAGATAGATGAATAGTCAAAAGATAGATAGATAGATGGATAGATAGATAGATGAATAGTCAAAAGAGATAGAAAGATAGATAGTCAAAAGATAGATAGATGGATAGATAGACAGATAGTCAAAAGATAATAGATAGATAGATGAATAGTCAAAAGATAGATAGATAGATGGATAGATAGATAGATGAATAGTCAAAAGATAGATAGATAGATAGATAGATAGATAGATATAGATAGATAGTCAAAAAATAGATAGATGATAGATAGACAGATAGTCAAAAGATAGATAGATGGATAGATAGTCAAAAGATAGATAGATATAGATATGGTCAAAAGATAGATAGATAGTCAAAAAGATAGATGGATAGATAGTCAAAAGATAGATAGATAGATGGATAGATAGATGGATAGATAGTCAAAAGATAGATGGATAGATATGGTCAAAAGATAGATAGATGGTCAAAAGATAGATAGTCAAAAGATAGATAGTCAAAAGATAGATAGTCAAAAGATAGATAGTCAAAAGATAGATAGTCAAAAGATAGATAGTCAAAAGATAGATAGATAGAGTCAAAAGAAAGATAGATAGTCGATAGATAGATAGATAGATAGATAGATAGATAGATAGTCAAAAGATAGATAGATATGGTCAAAAGATAGATATATAGTGTCAGATGATAGATAGATAGGGTCAATAGATAGATAGATAGATAGGGTCAATAGATAGATAGATAGATAGATACGGATACAGACTGAACTGGCTTGCAAGGGTGAAATCTGTTCATTTACTGAGTATATAACTCTTGCTATTAAGATCAATAACCTTATGAGGAATGCTCCCAAGAGGGAAATCGTCCAGCCATCACAGGCCAGTGTTCTAGTCACACACCAGCTCTACCATGTTCCTCAACCCACTTCAGTGATTAGCCAAGAGCCCATGCAAATGGGTTTCTCGAGACTCACTGAATTGGAGAGAATTTGGTCGACGTCAGCTCAATCTGTGCTACTACTGCAGTAAAACAGGCCACCACATCATTAACAAATTCAACCTTCCCACTCAACCCTGTGTGCCATCCATCAAGATCAGTGCTGTTAACAACACCCTTTTGGAAGATGGCATCAACCACCAAACACGACCACTTCAACTCCAGGTCCTGAATATTCCATCAAGAGGCCATCTCATTCTATGTCACCAACTCCCCCAGACATATTATTCATGACCCAGTTTTTTCCTGGCAGCACTCCGCAATAATCAAGCCCTGTTTGACGAGTAGTATTGGAAGCCTAAACAACACTCACACTACTAAGATTCCCTCCTGAAAAATTCAGTTAAATTTTTACTCAAATCAAGGCCACAGTTACCACCTCACCGACAGACTGTGCCATTGACTTGTTACCCAATGCCATGCCTCCCAAGTGCAAAGTCTACCCTCTGTCAAGCAATGAGACTCAAGCAGGGCCGGTTCTCTGCCTTTGGAAGCCCTAGGCAAAATTTATGTTAGAGGCCCCCACTCCACACCCTTCCTAATAAAACACTGAAAACAAATATTATTTATTACCTTTATAACATCTGTTATTAAAATTTGTATATTTTATTTTTTATATGTCCATATTAACTAAGGTAATCTCTTATTTGTATGTTGAGGATGCTATCATGTGTTTTTTTTTGTAGTAATTTGTTCAGAAATTAATTTACAGTATTCTAACAGTCTACAGGGCTACAGTAAAATTCAGTAAATGAACATCATTCCTTAATGATTTTTTGGACAGGATTTCCCCCTCCTATTGATTTATTGCAGTGGCATAAATACCTTAAATATGTACTATACACTCTTAAAAATAATTCTCCATAGAATCTTTCAGTGGTCAGTTCTTAGATGGAACCCATTTTGTTTTTCTTAATGTTAAGAACATTCTAAAACAATCTAAAGAAACTTTTTTTTTCCCACAGTAAAGAACCTGTTAAAGGTTCCATGGATTTTAAAGGTTCTTCATGTAACCACAGATGCCAATAAAGAAGCTTTATTTTTAATAAAGAGTGTTTAAGCCTACACAAATCAACTGCTAGTGAAAGTGAAAGAGACAAACTAAGCAGAAATACTTAACTTCATAAAATTGTACACTTATTTTTTCATTAAATATAACAATGTTTATGTTTTGAAAACTGAAATTAAGTATTATGTTAGAGTAGTAATGTAAACAGCAGAATTTAAAAGATACAAAGGTACTTTTTTGAAACATTAAAAAAATACTCTTGTGCTGAAATATTCTTGCTCTTTGACTTTGAATACGAACTTTGCTTTTACTTCAGTATCTTGCTAGTCGGTTCTCAACACGATGTCATTCATTACGCACAAATTCAGTGTCTAACAGTCTGGACGCAGTCTCTTTTAAACTGGCAAATGATCTCCCCAGATATGATGACGATCGTCAGAACACGTTTATTTTTAGAATACATTACAATCAGTCCAAAAGAGATGATGACAACATGCACACCTACATTACGAACTGCACTTCACTTTGTGTGCCGGTTTTCGCTTTACACCCGCGAAGGATGTTCGTTTTGGCGCCATCATAATTCAATTCAAAAGTCAGTCAGCTGCAGAAAAGTTGCCTTTTCGTATCTTTTTTATTCAGAAGGTTGGACACACTTTGATACGGTGACAATAGTTGATTTCATTACAGGTGTCACTGTCAATTCATCTATATCCAATAGAAAAAGAGCCTAGTATTTTGCTCCCCTATGTTAAGGTAATGGAGGCCCCTCCTCCATGACCGAGGCCCTAGGCCACTGCCTGCTCCGCCTAAAGGTAGCACCGGCCCTGGACTCAAGCCATTGAAGAGTAGATTGAAGAGGCTATGAATCTGGATTTATTCACACCTCCACCTCTGCAGCTATAGCAGGATTTTTCTTTGTGGAAAAGAAATATGGAGGCTTGTGGCCGTGCATAGACTACCAAGGTTAAAATAATGTAACCGTCAAGTTCCGCTACCCCCTTACACAGGCTCCTTCGGCACTGGAACTACATAAGGCCAGGATCTACACAAAATTCGACCCAAGAAGTGCAAACAACCTGATCCGGATTTGTGAAGGTGATGAATGGAAAACTGCCTTTCTCACTACTAGGGAGTACTATTAGTATTTGGTCATGCCGTATAAACTTGCTAATGCCCCAGCAGTCTTGCAGTCTTCCAATCAAGGAAATCTTCCAAGATCTTCTGAACCAGTATGTCGCAGCATACATTGGTGACATCGTAATTTACTCCAAGTCTGAATCTGAACACATCCAACATGTCACGACAGTACTCCCCTGCCTGCAGAGGGAGCCCTCACCCAAGTATTGACTGGTAAGTAAGTAAGTAAGTTAAGCCTTTTAGTCCTGCAGTGGGGAAACTGTATTTAGAAACAGCAGGGGTACAGCATAGCAGTATCATACACACTAAGATAAAAAAAAACAACAAAAAAAAGTTGACAGGGTGTCCTGCAGGGGGTGTGACTAATGGTCCAGCATAGATGACAGTTTTGTCAGAACCCTTCTGTCACCCACCTCCCTCACTGAGTCCAAAGGATACAGTTGTGGACAAAAGTTTTGAGAATTACATAAATATTAGAAATTGGAAAAGTTGCTGCTTAAGTTTTTATAATAGTAATTTGCATATACTCCAGAATGTTATGAAGAGTGATCAGATGAATTGCATAGTCCTTCTTTGCCATGAAAATTAACTTAATCCCAAAAAAACCTTTCCACTGCATTTCATTGCTGTCATTAAAGGACCTGCTGAGATCATTTCAGTAATCGTCTTGATAACTCAGGTGAGAATGTTGACGAGCACAAGGCTGGAGATCATTATGTCAGGCTGATTGGGTTAGAATGGCAGACTTGACATGTTAAAAGGAGGGTGATGCTTGAAATCATTGTTCTTCCATTGTTAACCATGGTGACCAGCAAAGAAACACGTGCAGCCATCATTGCATTGCATAAAAATGGCTTCAAAGGAAAGGATATTGTTGCTATTAAGATTGCACCTAAATCAACAATTTATAGGATCATCAGCAACTTCAAGGAAAGAGGTTCAATTCTTGTAAAGAAAGCTTCAGGGCGTCCAAGAAAGTCCAGCAAGTGCCAGGATCGTCTCCTAAAGAGGATTCAGCTGCGGGATCGGAGTGCCACCAGTGCAGAGCTTGCTCAGGAATGGCAGCAGGCAGGTGTGAGCGCATCTGCACGCACAGTGAGGCCAAGACTTTTGGAAGATGGCCTGGTGTCAAGAAGGGCAGCAAAGAAGCCACTTCTCTCCAAAAAAAACATCAGGGACAGATTGATCTTCTGCAGAAAGTATCGTGAATGGACTGCTGAGGACTGGGGCAAAGTCATATTCTCCGATGAAGCCCCTTTCCGATTGTTTGGGGCATCTGGAAAAAGGCTTGTCAGGAGAAGAAAAAGTGAGCGCTACCATCAGTCCTGTGTCATGCCAACAGTAAAGCATCCTGAGACCATTCATGTGTGGGGTTGCTTCTCATCCAAGGGAGTGGGCTCACTCACAATTCTGCCCAAAAACACAGCCATGAATAAAGAATGGTACCAAAACACCCTCCAACAGCAACTTCTTCCAACATTCCAACAACAGTTTGGTGAAGAACAATGCATTTTCCAGCACGATGGAGCACCGTGCCATAAGGCAAAAGTGATAACTAAGTGGCTTGGGGACCAGAACGTTGAAATTTTGGGTCCATGGCCTGGAAACTCCCCAGATCTTAATCCCATTGAGAACTTGTGGTCAATCCTCAAGAGGTGGGTGGACAAACAAAAACCCACTAATTCTGACAAACTCCAAGAAGTGATTATGAAAGAATGGGTTGCTATCAGTCAGCATTTGGCCCAGAAGTTGATTGAGAGCATGCCCAGTCAAATTGCAGAGGTCCTGAAAAAGAACGGCCAACACTGCAAATACTAACTCTTTGCATAAATGTCATGTAATTGTCGATAAAAGCCTTTGAAACGTATGAAGTGCTTGTAATTATATTATTTCAGTACATCACGGCAGTTTAGCAGCAAACTTTGTGAAAACTAATATTTATGTAATTCTATTTATGTAATTCCAGTCCAGTCCAGTTTATGGTTCAGGTGAACATCCAGGTACTAAGAGTCCACTCTCTTAATGTCCATTCCCTGGATGTTCAGTGGTGAGGGAGCAGACCGGTGTCTGCGGAAATCCACCACCATCTCCTTGGTCTTCCCTGTGTTGATAAGGAGGTGGTTTGGCCGACACCAGTCCACAAAGTCCTGCTTCAGTCCTCTATACTCTGCTGTTGTTGGCTTGATCAGCGATGACGACAGAGAACTTGAGCAGGACACAGCCATCAGTGTTGTGTCTGAAATCTGCAGTATAGAGGGTGAAGAGGAATGGCACGAGCACCGTGGCCTAGGTCACGGCCACACTGCAGCTCAGGGGATCAGACACACAGTCCTGGGCTCTCACAAACTGGGACCTGTTTGTCAGGTAGTCCAGGATCGACTCAGCCAGATGTAAGTCCATTGCAGCCCACTCAAGCTTGTCCCTCAAAAGCACTGGCTGAATGGTGTTAAATGCACTGGAGAAGTCGAAGAATAGAATTCCCTCAGTGCTGCCGGGCTTCTCTGGGTGAGTTAGAACATGGTGTGGAGGCATCCTCCACTCCGATCCCAGGTCAATAGGCAAACTGCAGCGGATCCATCGCTGTGCTCACCTCAGAGCGGAGGTGGCCCAGGACCAGTCTCTCCAGTGTCTTCAATCAGAAGTGACGTGAGAGCCACTGCTGCTGAGGTCCCTAGCGTGTGGTGTCTTGGGCACTGGTACTACACAGGAGGTCTTCCATAACTGTGGTACCACCCTCAGCTTGAGGCTCAGGTTGAAGACATGCTTATTGATCCCACACAGTTCATCTGCACAGGATTTCAGCAACCTGGAGCTGATGCCGTCTGGTCCAGCTGCCTTTCGTGCTTTGATCCTTCTCAGCTCTTTCCTCACCTGGGCTGAGGGAGTGGGTGAGTCCGTGGGACAGTGAGGAGGTAGTGAGATGTGTAGGGCCAGAGGTGTGAAGGGCTGGGGGAGTGTGGCATTGTTCAGGTGAAGAGGTGTGGAGCAGCTGCGAGGGGGGAACAGGGGGTGACTGGTCAAACCAGTTGAAATAATGGTTCAAGTCCTTAACCCATTGCAGGTCACCCTCAGCCTGGGAGTGGGGTGCTTTGAAGCCTGAGATGATCTTTAGGATCCTCCACATCCCTTTGATGTTCTGCTGCTGCAGCTGCTCCTCTATCTTCCTCTTGTAGCTGGCCTTGCCCTCCCTGATCTTCTGTCTCAGCTCATTCTGTACAGCCCTGAGCTCCTTTCTGTCCCCTGACCTGAAAGCTCTCTTCTTCTCCTTCAGTAGAGCTTTGATGTCATAGGTAATCCGCGGCTTATTGTTTGCAAAACACCATACCGTTTAGTTGGGCACAGTGTTTTCAAAACAAAAGTTAATATAGTCTGTTATAGTGTCCGTGATTGCATTGATGTCCTCCCCATGCGAGTCACAGAGCTCAGTCCACACAGTGGTGTTTAAGCAGTTCCTCAGAGCCTCCTCACTCTCAGTAGGGGGGATGGGGAGTATGCCTCCAAGTTGGCATAAAACCAGGTACCCCTCCTCCCTCTGCTTCTATTTTAAGCGTGGCCTGACCAAACAGGCTTTGCAAAGTATTCCTATCTCACTTCATTACCGAACGTTACCATTGCCTTTATTTGTCTACGTGTTTGACTTGTTGCCCGTTTCAGTACAATCAGTACAATTACAATAGGGTTTCAGCACTTCGAGCTTGAACCCGTAATAAATAATGGATACACACCTTCGGTGCTTGGCCACTAATAATAACAATAATAATAAAGAATGCCAATGGATACAATAGGTGCCTATACACCTTCAGTGCTTGGTCACTAATAATAACAAAAGAACATCAAAAGATACAATGGCACCTTCGGCGCTTAGCCCCTAATAGTAATAATAATAATAAAAATAAACAGTAATGAAGAAGAAGAAGAAGAACTAACGTAACTCTGTTACGCATACGGAGCTATCAGAATATGAAAGTATTTTCCACCTCTGAGTGCAAGACAAAAGTTATTGATTATGATTTTGTATAATATATATTTGTTACACTTTAATACCATAACGAGGACGCTGAAAAAAAACCTTAAGTTGTTTATATGCTCTTGTATATTCTGTTTTTACATTATTAATTTGTAGTTTGCTGTTTTATACAATAGTATGTAGATATTCATGTTTGACATGAATATTAGTTATTTACTGCCGTTTATTTATTTATTGCAGAAACTACCTCCAATGCATAATCAGTATGTGTATATGCTGAAACGCTGCACACAAATAAAAGGTGGAAAACATGAAGACTCCAACTCCCTGATCGGAGTGCTGAAGTGGTTAAGACCATTAAAAAAAACTGGCATTCAGTGGGACAATCCCCAACACTAATAAAATAATAAAACTAACGATTTCAGTAGGTGCCTATGCTCATTCTGTGCTTGACCCAAATAAGAATACCTTTCTCATGTTTACTTTAAACGTCTATAAAGAGTAAAATTTATTGAATTTTTACAATGTAATGTCTGTTTCATTCATACTGTTCTTCAAGCAAAATCAGGTTTTTACATAATGTGTATAATACAATGCTAATCGACATAGCCTTTATCACAGTATAGTATAAAAGTATATAATGTCTGCCTCATTCAGTTACAAGAAGCTACATTATAGATCACAAAAGATTTTTCAAACACTCGACTGATGTTATAAAGTTAGTTTGGAAGAAAACCATTTAAATCATATAAACTGTTGTTTTTTGATGTTGTGCTTCGTTAACTACGCACCTGTTACCAGGAGCTTTTATGTTTTGTCTTATTTTGAAAAGTTAAAGAACATTTCAATGTTACATTTTAAAGAAGGACATTTGAAACGAAGTCAAAGAAGGTGCAAGTGAAGTTTGATCAAAGTAATGAGGGACTGTGAAAACAGTGTAATGTAATGTCACGGCTGACCATGCGCATTACAATCGAGGATGCCTCCAAAGAAATGAAAAGGGCAGTGACTGAGCCCATGAGGGCAGTCGATCATATTGCCACCACCACTGACTGCTTGTCTGTCAGAAGGTGGAGGTGTTACTGCACACTGGATCGACCCCGACAGTCTCACCAGATGCTCAGCAGCCCTAATCTGTAAACAGTTAAGAGGCTCACACACATTCGATGTGTTGGCAAGTGCCCTGAATGATATCCATTCCGAGTTTGAAATTCGAGGGAAGATTCTAAGAACAACCACCGACTCTAACTTTGGCACTAACTTTATAAAAGCTTTCCAGGTTTTTGATAAAGATGAGAACAACAATGTAGTCAAAAGCGATGGGGATGCATCTCAACCAGAAGAGGGTGAAGAAGATAGAGATGGGTGAAGTGGAGTTTGTTGATGTATCATCACTACTGACTGAAGATGATGGCTTTGAGTTCCAGCTCCCCAAGCACCATTGCTGTGCTTGTCATTTGCATAACCCAACTGTGTGCAAGCTGAACACCCCTCTACCTGCCTCTGCAGCCTGTGAAAGGCTATTTAACGTTGCAGGACTAGTCTTCAGCCCAAGAAGAGCAAAACTGAATTCTTGCAATTTTGAAAACCAACTTCTGTTGAAGATGAACAGCAAATTTTTCAATTTCAAGTAATGACTGTGTTTTACTGTAGGAAAGGAGGGTGGGACTTAAATTCTTTAAGTTGTGAAGAGATGTTTTCTTAATCTACTTTTAAGATTTTTGTTCTGTTCTTGTTCAGAGAAAACAATCAGATTGCAGATATGCAAACATCCACATGGTGCAGATTCAGCAGTCAAAGATGTTCAACATCAGTTCAGTGTGCTTTCCATTAAGCAGAGATTTTTGGATGGCAACTGTTTACGGTTTATGTTATTTAAATAACTCATTGTTTAATTGTGACTAACATTGATGAACAATTTTCCTTGAACTTAAACGGTTCATATTTTTCAAATTTGAAACTGCATTAATTAGTTTCCTTAACTTGCGATGTTATTTTTTTCTTCAAAGAAAACAGAATGGAATATATAGCATATTTTTTATAGCACACATTTTAATATTTATTTGCTACTTTTGTATTTTTCATTTACTTGTACTTTTACTTTAAATACAAAAAAAATCCTTTTCATACTTAAGTACAATAATTATCACATACTTTAAAACTTTTACTCAAGTAATATTCTGAACAGTGACTTTAACTTTTACCAAAGTGATTTTCTTGTAAGATATCTATACTCTTACTTAAGTATGTCTTTCTAGTACTTTATACACCACTGTCATTGATGCACGTTGGGAGTAAAGGCTGGCCGCTGTGGTCCGATCCAACAGACGAGCAATATACAGAGCATCACAGTCTTTTGTGTATGTGGCTGCATAGCCGCAGAAAAGGCAGGGTGGCCCATGCTGACCCCTGTCCACCGCCGAAAGCACTAAACAGTAGGCACGTGAGCATCAAAATTGGACCACGGAGAAATAGAAGAAGGTGGCCTGGTCTGATGAATCACGTTTTCTTTTACATCACGTGGATGGCCGAGTGTGTGTGCACCAGGATGCACTATGGCAAAAAGGCAAGACAGTGGAGGCACTGTAATGCTTTGGCTAGGATGTGGCTAGGATGCCAGATACTACAGCAACCCTTCAGGAGTCTAGTGGAGTCCATGCCTCAACGGGTCAGGGCTGTTTTGGCAGCAAAAAGGGGAGCAACACAACATTAGGAAGGTGGCAATAATGTAATGGCCGATTGGTGTATATCACAGTGTTTCCCACAGGATTTTGTGAGATTTGTGATAGCAGATGACATCACATACTAAGTAGCATATTTATTACGTCACTGCATTGAGTTTGCGTTCAAACTAGTTTTGGCACTTCAGATCTGTTTTGCTTTGCCTCTATTCTCTAACCTGGCACATACTGTAATACAATTGAATGCCCAAAAAAAAGCTGTTGCCATTATTTGTATATTTTATGTTTCTGTTGTCAGACATAAAACAACCCATTATTCCTACATGTTATCCAGGAGTCACTCTCACAATACTCCTTAAATCATTACTTATAACAGAGACATCGTCTGACAAAATCACCATACATCTACACTAAAGAGCATCTTCCTCGTGTTCATGTGTAGAACACAGTTCATGATTGCTTAGCAACAGCAGACGCTTTTCTTTGGCAAACGCGTTATCCATGGTGTGGCGAGGGGGGCGTGGTCAGCGAGGACTGCAGCGTGAGAGAAAGTCAGGAGACGCGCGGTGAGTGGATTAAGCATGAATAATGAACACCTGTGTCTGATTCCAGTGATTGGCGTGGAGAGACCGGTGAAAAGGGAGCGGCTGGAGGAAGTGCGGCAGAGAGAGACGGGCTGTGACTACCAAAGACTGACTGGGGAGAAAGCTGACTGCTACGGAGAAAGTGTTATGTTATGAGTGAACTTTGTGTATGCAGCTCAGTGAGCCAAGTGTGTGGTGCTCAGTAGAGCCATTTATTTTGATTTAAAGAGAGTGAATAAAGTAGACACAGTCCAACCCGACCCCGTCCCCTTCCATCCTTATTGTGAATCACGAACTTTACTACACTGGTGCCGAAACCCGGGAAGGAAGCAGGAAACCGCCGCCGTCATGCAGAATCCGCCGGCGACACCATTTACGGAGGTTATCGCATCCCTCGTGGCCCTCCATCAAGAGCAGCATCAGGCGCTGCTGGACATCCGCGCTGACCAGGAGCGCCGGTTTCAAGCCATCGTTCAGGCGCAACAAGAGGACCGCGAGAGGTTCCGGAACTGGATTGACCGGGAGGTTCGGGCCGGGCCAGCGGCCCCACCCGTGCCACTGAATAAAATGGGTCCACAGGACGATACCGAAGCGTTCTTGGAATTGTTTGAGCGAACAGCGGAGGCGGAGAAATGGCCCCGGGACCAGTGGGCGGTACGCCTAATCCCGCTGTTATCCGGGGAGGCACAGCTGGCCGCCCAACAACTACCGGTTCAGAACCTCCTGGTCTTCTACGATCTAAAGAAGGCCATCACCCAGCGGGTCGGCCAAAGCCCGGAGCAGCATCGACAGCGCTTCCGTTCGCTGGATATGGGTACGAGTGGCCGGCCCTTCGTGTTGGCCCAACAGCTCCAGGACTCCTGCCGTAAATGGTTATTGGCTGAGGGAAGCGACGTCGAGAAAATCATCAATCGAGTGGTGCTGGAGCAGTTTGTCACTCGGCTCCCGAAGAAGACGGCCGAGTGGGTCCAGTGCCACCGTCCGACGTCGCTGGACTCGGCCATACAACTGGCGGAAGACCAGATGGTGGCGTGCTCTGGGGTCGGGGAATCCCTACCAGCGGTCTCTCTCTCTCTCTCCCCTTATCTTCCACCTCTTCCTCTACCTCTCCTCCTGTCCCTCTTCCCAGGTCCCGCCCACCAGGTCCTCCCCGAGTGCCACCCCGCCCTCGGACAAACAATGGACATGACCCCGCGACCGGTCCGAGAGCTCTGCCCAGGGGGGCGGGGCTGACCGCGGGAGGGGCTGAACCAGCGTCGGGATCCCCGCTCTCTCCACGTCAATCTTTAAGTCCACTTTCTGCCACTGGGGCGGCGGGGAAGTCTGGGCCGGCTTGCTGGCGTTGCGGGGACCCGGGGCATTTCATTGACAGGTGTCCAGTGATGGAGGTGGGGACAGTGATCCGGGTCCCGGATGCCCCGCGGGCTGCCCCCGATCAGGCTGGCTGGTACCAGATACCTGTGAGTATCGAGGGGGGTACCTATCAAGCTTTGGTGGATTCAGGATGTAACCAAACCTCTATCAATCAAAGCTTGATTCGGGCGTGCAGTTGGGAGAGGCTGAGCCAGGACCATCTGGGGTTGGGTCAGAGGAAAGGAGTGAAATCGGGAGGCTGATCCTCTCCGATCGCGATGACTTCCCTCTGGAACAATCCCAGGATGAATCATTAAAACATGCTTTTGAACAGGTCCGTGTTATAGACGGGCAGCCTCTCCAATCTGGGCGTCCGCTCTCCTATCCGTATTTTGCCATTATAAAGGACCGGTTGTATCGAGTAACCCAGGACACTCAGACAAAGGAAGATACGACACAGTTATTGGTACCCAAAAGCCGTCGGGAAATGCTTTTCCAGGCGGCTCATTGTAATCCCATTGCGGGACATTTAGGACAAACCTCGACGTTAAATCGCCTCATGACCCGATTTTTTTGGCCAGGCATTCACGAGAATGTACGCAGGTGGTGTGCGTCATGTCGTGAATGCCAGTTGGTGAATCCAGCGGCTTCCCCAAAAGCGCCATTGCGCCCTCTTCCGTTAATGCAGGTCCCCTTCGAAAGAATTGGGATGGACCTCATCGGGCCATTAGAGCGATCCGCAAGGGGGCATCGTTTTGCATTAGTGATAGTAGACTATGCAACACGATATCCCGAGGCAGTGGCGTTCCGCACCATTTCAGCTAAAAGTGTGGCGGATGCACTGTTTCGTTTAATCTCCCGAGTGGGGATCCCTAAAGAGATCCTCACTGATCAAGGCACGGCGTTTATGTCACGTACAGTACGAGAACTGTACGAAATGTTGGGCATTAAATCGATTCGCACCAGCGTCTATCACCCACAAACAGATGGTCTGGTGGAAAGATTTAATCGCACTTTGAAAACAATGGTTCGTAAGTTCGTTCACGAAGATGCCAAAAATTGGGACAGGTGGTTGGAACCCCTCTTATTTGCTGTGCGGGAGGTCCCACAAGCCTCCACGGGGTTTTCCCCCTTCGAGCTTCTTTATGGGCGCCAGCCCCGAGGGGTTTTGGATGTCCTGAGAGAAACTTGGGAGGAGGGGCCTTCTCAGAGTAAGAATGAAATTCAATATGTCATGGACCTGAGAGCAAAACTCCACACGTTGGGGCGGCTATCAAGGGAGAATTTGCTACAGGCCCAAGACAATCAGAGCCGGCTATATAACCGGGGGACCAACCTGCGCAAATTTTCACCGGGAGAGAAAGTCCTTGTATTACTGCCCACCTCGAGCTCTAAATTACTTGCGAAGTGGCAAGGGCCGTTTGAGGTCACACGGCGAGTTGGGGATCTTGATTATGAGGTCGTCCGAACAGATAGGGGTGGGGCACATCAAATTTATCATCTTAACCTCCTAAAAAAATGGACGGAGGCGGAGCCAGTGATGCTGGCGTCGGCATTGAGCGGAGAGGATGATCTTGGGCCAGAGGCGAGCACCAAATCGCAATGTCTCGCTCTGGTCCCGGGGGGAGATCACCTCTCGCCTTCCCAGCTCACTGATGTGGTTAAATTACAGGCAGAATTTGCCGATGTGTTCTCGCCCCTGCCTGGTAGAACGAACCTCATTCAGCACCACATCGAGACCGAACCCGGCGTAATCGTGCGCAGCAGACCATATCGTTTGCCTGAACACAAGAAAAATGTGGTTCAGACTGAATTAGAAGCGATGCTTAAGATGGGCGTAATAGAAGAATCTCACAGTGATTGGGCAAGCCCGATAGTTTTAGTTCCTAAAGCAGACGCCTCAGTTCGATTCTGTGTAGATTATCGCGAAGTAAACGCTGTGTCGAAGTTCGACGCGTATCCAATGCCGCGGATTGACGAGTTGCTTGATCGGCTAGGTACTGCTCGTTTTTATTCGACACTGGATTTAACGAAAGGATATTGGGAGATCCCCTTGACTCCAATGTCTAAAGAAAAGACAGCCTTCACAACGCCGTTTGGATTACACCAATTCGTAACACTTCCGTTTGGGTTGTTCGGGGCGCCGGCCACTTTTCAGCGGCTCATGGACCGAATTCTCCGGCCCCATGCTGCATATGCTGCTGCCTATCTGGATGATATTATCATTTATAGCAATGACTGGCAGCGGCATATGGAGCATCTGAGGGCGGTCCTCAGAGCGCTGAGAGGGGCCGGGCTCACGGCCAATCCGAAGAAGTGTGCAGTTGGGCGGGTGGAGGTCAGGTATCTGGGCTTCCACTTGGGTCACGGACAGGTGCGTCCCCAAATTGATAAGACTGCAGCGATTGCGACTTGTCCGAGACCTAAGACCAAAAAGGAGGTGAGACAGTTCTTGGGGCTGGCGGGATATTATAGAAGGTTTGTGTGGGGACAAGTATTCGGACCTCACCAGCCCTTTGACTGATCTGACTAAAAAGGAAGCGTCAGATCGGGTCCAGTGAACGGAGCAGTGTCAGCGGGCTTTTACCCATGTCAAGGCTGCCCTGTGTGGCGGCCCGCTATTGCAGTCTCCTGATTTTTCTCTCCCTTTTTTGTTGCAGACTGACGTGTCGGACAGGGGGCTGGGCGCGGTCCTATCTCAGGAGATGGAGGGAGAGGAACGGCCGGTGCTGTACATTGGTCGAAAGCTCTCAAAGAAAGAGACTAAGTACAGCACCATTGACAAAGAGTGTTTGGCCATCAGGTGGGCCGTCCTCACTCTTAGATATTATCTCCTGGGACGGGAGTTCACCCTTTGTTCGGACCATGCCCCTTTGCAGTGGCTCCACCGCATGAAAGATACCAACGCGCGGATCACTCGGTGGTATCTGGCGCTTCAGCCTTTTAAGTTTCAGATGATCCACAGGCGGGGTGCACAGATGGTTGTGGCTGACTTCCTCTCCAGGAATGGGGGGGGGGCTGCAGGCCAAACGGCTCCCCGGCCTAAGTCGGGCGGTGGGGGTATGTGGCGAGGGGGGCGTGGTCAGCGAGGTCTGCAGCGTGAGAGAAAGTCGGGAGACGCGCGGTGAGTGGATTAAGCGTGAATAATGAACACCTGTGTCTGATTCCAGTGATTGGCGTGGAGAGACCGGTGAAAAGGGAGCGGCTGGAGGAAGTGCGGCAGAGAGAGACGGGCTGTGACTACCAAAGACTGACTGGGGAGAAAGTTGACTGCTATGGAGAAAGTGTTATGTTATGAGTGAACTTTGTGTATGCAGCTCAGTGAGCCAAGTGTGTGGTGCTCAGTAGAGCCATTTATTTTGATTTAAAGAGAGTGAATAAAGTAGTCACAGTCCAACCCGACCCCGTCCTCTTCCTTCCTTATTGTGAATCATGAACTTTACTACACATCGGTTTATAGACGAGACGTGAATGTACTGTCTGCATCTGAGTAACAAACTATGTTTATAAGCCCAAGCAGTCAGTAACAGTGACAGGTGTTTGGAAACAGGGTTTCCGATGCTTCCGATGCTGGAGCTGACGGTAGGGGGCGGTGGCTATCTGTGGCGGCCAATGTGGATACTGTTTATTTACAAATAAATCAACGTATGGGAAACACTGCATAAATACACATACATGCACAGGGCTCGACATTAATGATTGTCTGGGACAAGTGTTTCTTTTTGAAGGGGCAAGTGAAAGAATTTAAATGTCAATTGATTAAAACATTAACATCAAAATAATTAGGGAATCACTAAAACTCAGGAATGACTTTAATGCTTTTATTACATTTAGTGTAAGTATTGGTCAATAGTGATTGCTGGAAATTTGTGGGGCCAGTGAAAGTGGCTGTGAGGCAGGCACCGTTTCAGGAACAGTTCGCTGACTAAGAGTTATTGCTGCCAATTGGGGGTGGGGGTGACCATAGTTTACCATGTGATGCGCCAGTGGGCATCAGTTTGGTCATTCAAGTCTTTGTCAAGGCCTGGATGCTTTGAGTTCACTTTTTCTAGTAGATGTACGGTGTTTGAGTTATGTCATCACATGCTTGGAACAGGTGTTGGTGTTTGACCGGCTTGTTGTTTACAGTCTTGAAGCCATTTTGTTTCCAGCCCGGAAGGTGGCATGTGAAACTGAGTCTGGCATAGTTTGAGTCTGTACAAATGAGGAGTTCTCTGATGTTATGGGCCAAGGCGCTTTGAAGGGTTATGAGCATAGCTGCAACCTCAGCATACTGTGATGACTGGGGACCCAACTTGAAGTGTCGTGGTTGGCAAGGTAGGTCGTTTAACCATAGCACCCCTGCACCTGCCTTTAGGGTGCCCTCATGGTTGTAGGAGCATCCATCGACATAGGCAGTGGGCATGCCCTAGCACGCATTCTCTTCGAAGTACCTGTGACAAGTCAGCTGTTGTTGTTGGGGTCCCTCTACATCCAGCATCACAGCTGGTGTGTCAGAGCAGTTTGGGCAGGCAGCCAAGCCGTCGCCCAGCGCAGGCTTGCGATTGAGCGTGCCGTCGCCCAGTGCAGGCTTGCGATTGAGCGTATCGTGCCTCAACGCTGCGTCCCTGGAGGGCCATCAACCACGTGGCTATGCGTGAAATGGTGACCACACCATCTCGGATGCGTTGGCTGTTGAGGAACATGACAGGCTGGTGACAAGTCTCTATAATAACCTATTGTGCTCCGATGTAGTTGGTGAATCTTTGGATGGCCCACACAGTGCAGAGCAAAGCCTTCTCACAGTCTGAGTATTTTCACTCTGGTGATAAAAGTGCGCATAAAAGTGATAAAATATGCAACCACTCTTTTGTCCTGGTCGTATCGTTGGTAAAGACCAGCGCTAAGACAGTCGTTGGAGAATCCAGCGTCCAAGTAGAACTCCTCCTGTGGATCAGGATAAGCTAGACATGGGGCTGTACACAAATGTCATTTCTGTTCATTCATTTTCTTGAGCTTCTGTCCAGACAAATGGGCAGTGCTTTTTCAGAAGGGCAGTTAGAGGTCGTGCAATGTCAGAGTAGTTCTCAATGAACTGCCGTGAGTAGTTGCAGACCCCTAGAAAACTGCGCAGCTCTGAGACATTAGTGGGAGGCTTGATGTTCTGAATGGCTTGGATGCGGCTGGACTGTGGTTCAATGCCCTGGGATCCGATGAGTAGACCTACATAACTGACCTTGGTTTGGCACCATTGTCCTTTGTGGAGGGCAATCTTGGCACCTGCAGCAGCTAACTGGTTTAGAATCTCTTAGAGCTCTTTCAGGTGGTCAGCCACAGTTGTGCTTTTCATCAAAACATCGTCCACATAAATTAAATTCCCTTTAATTCTGGTGTCTGCACAGCTAGTGAGTTGGCATAGCCAAACAGGCACCTTGTGAAAGTGTACTGTCGGTTGCCGAAAGTGAAGGCCAGCTTGTGTTGATCCCCTGGATGCATGGGTATGGTCCAGAATCCCAAGGCCACGTTGAGTGTAGAAAAGATTGTGGCCCCTTTGATTCTAGGTAGTTCCTACTCCAGCTGAGCCATGGGCCATCGTGACAGTGGCACTTGCTGGTTCAACTTCCTGTAGTCGATTGTAGGTTGCCACTTGCCATTTGGCTTGAGAACGGGCCATATGGGGGCAAAACAGGTGCTGTTGCATGGACGGATGACACCTTTGTCAAGCATGGAGACGATTTCCTGCACTGGTTTGTGTGAGGCGATGGGAATCTTGTATTGCTTGACGAAAGTGGAAGGAGCATTTGGGTGTGTTGGAATACGCACCGTGTGGAGGTTAGTGAGGCCAGAGTCTAAAGAGTCTTTGGCAAATGATGCTTTGAACTTGTACAAGACCTGTCTGAGTTTTTGACGGTCTGCATTGTTCTTTAAGGCGTCTGCATCTTTCAGAATTTGTTGGACCTGAGTCTCAAATCCTGGAAATGGCTCCTCCATTGTTGTGTCATCTGTCAAATCAGCAGTCAATGGTGAAGCAATTTCATCAATCTCACAAGCAGGTTGGTTAGAGACTGTGTACACTGTAAGGTGTTGGTCCTCTGTCAGCTCCGTTCTGCATACTTGTTCTGTGGCTACTGGCATGACAGACGTTATAGAGATGATCTTGAGGGGTGCTGTGAACACTATATGTTGTCCGAGCTCCCTTCTGTTATTATTGCAGATGAGATTGAGCCAATGATTAGTAATGCGAGTTCAAAGTCATGGAAATCGTGACTCAGTAGCCATACTAGGCAGTAGGCCTTGGGAATTCTGAGGTCTGTTGCTGTGCAGTTGTTGAACAGGATGTAGACTACGTGGGATGACACCTCCGTGAGGGGAGTGGCTTACAGAGTGAGTCCAAGTTCCACACATTCAAGTAACTGTTGAAAGAAACCTAGTGTGTGGTTAAGGATTTGACCACATCGCATGTTGAGCCGAACAGCAACCCCTTTGGTGTAAGCTGGTACTACAGTTTCCTGTTCACTGACCAGGGTGCAGACCTCTGGAATGGTCTGGCCTGACAGGAGGTTCTCAGTGTCGACAGGAACAAGAGGGGGCTATGAAGTCATTGGGGCCCACACTACCTCATTAATAAAGTCTATATGAGCCTTGAGGCGAATCAAAGCATCCGCTCCAATGTAGACATCATGTGGCAGGTCCCAAAGGACCAGGAAGTAATGAGTTAAACACCGGTGGTTCCATTTAAAGTTCAAAGCACAGATGCCCTTGGCAGTTGTCATGGTTGACAGACGAGGATCCAAAGGGAAGCGGGTGCGCTTGTTGGCAGATGGAAGGTCTGGTGTGTCCTCAATGAGAGCATTGAACAGTGTGTGACTGATGGCTGAGTTGTCAGCCCACAATGCGAGAACAATGTCTGTTGTCGTTACATCATTCAGTTGCAGGTCTGCCATGACCTTGGGGTGGTATGAGTCAGAGTCTCTGGTAATTTGAAGAGTGCAGAGTAGCGAACTTGAACTTTGCTCTGGTGCTGAGACAGTAATCCCACGGCTAGCTGCGAGCTTTCCCGTGACCTCGGTGACCTGACAGTCTGGCTCAGGTGATCTGGGTGACTGGAGAGACAGAGGTTCTCGCACTTGAGCCCAAATTTTCAGCTGTTTGAAGTCCAACAAGGGCTCAAAGCGATCTAGCAGATCTTTGCCAATGAGAAGGGGAAATGTGTCTATTTGTGATTTGTACAGAGGGTGTATCAGGCTCATTGGACCAATTGTCAGGTGAATGGGAGCTATCTGTTCAAGTTGGACCTCATCTTGGCTGTACGACTGCACATTAAGCTCACATTTTTGTGATTTAACAGTTCGATTCTGTCTCTTAGCTTCAGTGAGCCGTTTCTGTGGTCAGCGGCTGGTCAGCAGGGATCCAGGTGTTAAGTGCTGTCGGAGGGCTGTCAGAGCTGATGTTGGGGACAAGCCTTACTCCTAGTCATAAGGGGCCTGGCTTCTCTGTCTTGTCTCCCTTGTGGGGTTTCTTCTGAATCAGTTCCTTGAGAACCCTCAGGATCTCTGCAGACTCAGACGTTGCTGCCCTGTTCTGCTCTTGAGAGGGCTCAGATTTGGGCTTGTTTGGGACCTGTCGAGAGGAGTTCTGCTGCTGGCTGTCGGGACTTGATGCTCTGGCAGATGAGTGTCTGCCATTTCTGGACCGTCGGCTGGCATTCCTGGTGGGATCACCCTTGTTGTTGGATGGATGTGACTGGTCCCAGGATCTTTTAGAACACACGGTCAGGTGCTTGGGATGGGCACCCTCGGCGTGAGGCTGCCCTCTGCTGGCTGGGAACGGCCTTGACATCCTGCTATATGCTCTGTCACTGTGGAGTGGCTGTGCACCCTCTAGGGCCAGTTCTGGACAGTGAGCAGAGACAAGGTAGATGGTTGTTTTTTTTTCACAGTCTTTTCAGAAACAGTCTTTTGCTTGACATAGTTTCGCAGCTGTTGGGTAGACATGCTGCACGGACAGGCCAGGACTCCTAGGTGATGACTCACTGTAGGATGCAGATTTCGGAGGAACAGAGTTCTGAAGTTGAAATCATCCTCCATGCCTGGCTCGTTGCATGCTCCAAAGTAGGCCCGTCGTAGTCTGTTGTAGTAAGCCTGTGGAGTTTCAAGTCGGCCCTGTTTAAGGTCCATAGCAGCGATGAGCCCTTGGTCCAATTCAGGGTCAGAAAACTCTCTGATCAGAGTCTGTTGCAGCTTCTGGTAGTCTGACTTGACAGTTTCTGATTGACGATCTAGGAAACTTCGCACATCATGGCTGGACGTGATTCTGAGCAGATACAATCTGTCCCATGCATTCACATTGGCCACATTTTGCAAAAGAAAGTCTATGTCCTGCAAGTAGGCGTGCACGTCATGGCCTCCTGCAGGGTTTGGGGTGAATGTGGGAATGTTTCTAGCTAGCTTGCCAAGTTCTTCAGCAGTGTTTTTGATATGCCTGCATTTGGCGCCGTTGTATGCGAACTGAGCTGAGCCGGACGATTACGTCACCGTTTTCTGCAGTGCTGCTATACCTAAATTAACTAGACTAATAACTATTGATATTATTGAACGATTCAATAATATATATAGTATAAGCTGGACAATGACACCATTTTCTTTGGGAGCTGCTATGCAGCCAAAATCATTTGCCAATTATTAATGTAAAGCTGCTTTGCCACAATTTGCATTGTAAAAAGCGCTATATAAATAAAGATGACTTGACTTCTTAGGGACACATGCTTTGACTTGTAGCACAGACTTTCTGGAAAGGCTCCCACCCCTTTGTCGCTGGCGAAGGTTCTGGGATGCTGGAGGGTGGCATCTTGAACAGTGGGATTTCACCCCCATTTTCCACTAGGGACTCTTGAGTCGGAGGCCTGGGCCCACGGGCCAGGGGAAACTGTGTGATGGGTGTTTCTCCTCCCTGGTAACTTTGTTCACAGAGAATTGAAATCTTTTTATAGCCTGCAATGTCAAGTTCTCTCTTTTAAAAAGTCTCTTTGTTGTACTAAAGAAAGGATTTCAGCTCGGGCTGCCTGCAGGTGTTTTTCACAGGACTTGGCCTTAGCTTCCCTTTCTTTTCAGTTTCTGCTCTTGCTAAGAGAGCACCACTTTGTTGGAGTTTTCCAATCAGTTCCTCTCTGGATTCGTTCTCAAACAGCTCTTTATGCTGTCTCTAGATGGAGCTCTACCAGGGCTTTTTGGAGTCTCCTGTAGCTCTGGGTCCTTTTCATCCGCTGTCCCGCACTGGTTCTGAGTCTCGAGGAGTAGCTGTTGAGCATGGGCCTGGTTCCTCCGGGCATTCTCGGCCTGGAGCGCTGCTGCTTCTTGCTCCAGGTGGATGTTGCTCTGTTCGCTGAGCCGTGCCTGGGCGATGAGGTTGTGGGCAACTCCACCGACAATCTTAGCCCATTCTTTGTAGTTGTAGCTCTGGGTCGGATCGTGGGCCATCAGCCTGTTCAAGCTGTCATCCAGTTCTCTGCTCAGTTGCTGTAGGTCCCCAGCAGCATTGGGCAGGAACGTGTTGGTCATGTCGCACAGCCAGGTCTCGAGATGATCCCAGTGGGTGCCAGGGCTGGATGATCGGGACATAGTGGCTCACTGTTGGCGAGAGAAAGACAGCACAAAGAGACCAATGCAAGTCCGTGCAGAATTAACGAGCTACGGTAATATGTAATTATGTGCACATAGTTGTTTCCTTGATGGCTCTCATAGGTTCTTGCCTTTACGTGAACTGAAAGAAACAAACACAACAGAAAAGCAACAGAAAACTGAACAAATATACCAAATGATTAAAGAGAAAAGAAAAACAAATAGACATAAAATAGGAACAGAAAGAGAGAGGGGAGGAAAAGGCTTAAGCTTGTTATCCCTGCTAGGTTTATGGCAGGCCTGACGAGGGCACTGTAGAGTTATAAATCCTAGGGGGATGGTATGGCTTAAGAACAGAAGGATGAGCCAAACACTTAAATAATCACAGAATATCTAATATTCTAAGGATTAATTTAAGTGAATGGGCAGTATACCATTTAACTATGCGCGGAGTTAATTGGGATTGCTCAGGTGAGGACTCAGTGGCAGGGCTAACCTCCCTGACGGCTCCAACCACTCGACTGGGGTGTCCCCGGGCACCCTGTTCCCCTTGTACCACGGTGCGACCACTCAAACAGCAATTACTTTTAGCACAATTGGACAACACTCAAGTGAGGCGTGTCAACGGCCAGACTGCCGAGTCAAAATTGGGTTTCGCCTGATAACCCCTTTGGAGTCAGTCACCGCAGTGGTGTACCACTACAAATCGGGCGGTTCCGTCGGTGCGAAACCTAATCAGGGAATTTAACCAAAATTGGCCTTGTGAACAGCTGGACTCATTGACTCCTACACCTGAAGTGTCCAATTGCTGATGTTGGCTGCGTGTCACCACCAATGGTACGAGAACAGAAATGTCCGAGATTCACACACAGCCAGCATTAGATCCGGCAGGCCAGGCGACTCCACTCACTGGCACTCAACCTGAAAACAACAGTCACTTCACTACAGAACACTAGGGGGAGTACTATCCGCAAGTACACAAAATGGCTGAACAAATGCAACTTAATTTTAAATTTAAATTCTTGCTTAAACCAAATTTAAATCATTAATAAATCAAGTATATAGGGTAAGAGAATGTTTCAGTTTCAGTTTAATTTATTTATATAGCACATTTAATACGAGAAAGTGGACCAAAGTGCTGTACAGAGAATAAAATAATGCAATCAACAAGATAAAACAATCACATAGAGTAACAACATTAAAACACACTCAGTACAGAAGTTACTCCAATCCATAAGCCTTTCTAAAAAGATGTGTCTTAAATTGAGATTCAAAAACAAGTACAGAAGTGGCTAATCTCAGGCTAAAAGGCAGGTTATTCCACAGCTGGGGTGCTGCCACCGAAAATGCACGATCCCCCTTAAGCTTTAAGCGCGATTTGGGTACTGACAGCAACAGAGTGTTCAATGACCTTAAAGGCCTATTGGTCTGATGGTGAGACAAAAGATCTGATAAGTAATTTGGAGAAAGGCCATTCAAGGACTTATAAACAAACAGTAGTACCTTGAACTGGATTCGATACTCAATGGGAAGCCAATGCAAACAAGCCAAAACCCAGTTAAAAATCTGGCCGCAGCATGTTGGACCAGCTGCAGGCGAGACAGACACGATTGTGTGACCCCCAAATAAAGTGAGTTACATCCGGTCTTGGAGCAGAATGGAGCTTATAATGATAATCAGAATAAACTATCTGAAAATCAGAAATAGAAATTAGCAATAAAGCAGAAATAACAATTCAAAGTGAAATCTCAAGACAAAAGAGGGAAAGCCTTCTCTGTTGGGGCTGCCCACTAGGGGGAGTGCTACAAATGAGCAAATGCCAATGGATGGCACAGAGAAACTTAATTTAAATTTAAATATTTGTGTAAAGCAAGAGAGGCTTAACTCAAATAATAAAAACAGTAGAGGAATGCAGGTGAAACCCTAATAAAATTACTAAAATAACTGAGAAGGGAGAAATTGCAGTAAAATAATCCAAATTGAAAATAAAAGGAGAGAGAGGAAGGAAATTGACTTATTTGGGGAAGGGCCACTAGGTGGCGTGCTTCCAGTAAGTTAATTCCCAGTGTTGGAAGGGGAAACTTAATTTAAATTCAAACTCGTTAAACCAAATTTTAAATAAGCATGCCGAATTCCAAATAATATCAGACAATAAAATAAAAGGAACGAAAATAATCCAGATAGTGAACAGGATTAAAATAGCCAAAGGGAAAATTGAAATAACCACAATGGAATAAACAAGAGGAAAGAAAAGCAGCAGACCTAACAGAGAATGCCCACAAGATGGCGTCAGTGAGCCCACAAAACAATGATGTCAAGAAAGTGGGGTGTGTCCCACTTGCAAAGGTTGCCCTCTGGTGGTTAGTCAGAGGTACTGTGACCTACCCTCAACTCAGTCATGAGTGAATTAAATAATAGCGCGTTTGTGCACGCATGTTTTAGATCTCAGCGAATCCTTTTGCGCCAGTTTACAGCACAAGAATGTGTAACTTTGCAGGGTTTCTTTGCTGCTGTTACAAATTAACACTTGATCAATGTGTTAAAATGACTCAGATTTACAAATAATTCAGATAACTGAGTTCTTCTAAATAAATTTGCATTAGGTGAACACTGGTTAGCTAAGCCAGTGGTTTGACCTAAAAGAGTCAGATCGCTTAGTTGAATAACACTAGATATACGCAATGAATCAAATCTAGCGATACAAATAAAGGCCTTTTAGAAAGATAAGAGGAACATCGCTCAAATCAATCTGTCTTCACGCTGAAAGAAGGTTTCTTCGTTCTAACAGGCAGGAAAAACTAATATTAAAATGTGCTGTGAAGAGATTTGATCCTCTTTACAGGAACAATTTTAATATTATGAACTGCAGTTTATTTTAGGCGGTTAACAGTGGCAACAATGTTAGACAAATATAGCAGTTGTTACCGCACGGCAATGTGAGACGCACGTTGCGACTCTCACTGCATGAAGTGCGCATGAACACATTAATAAACACACAAAGATTGAAACTGTGTTGCTCAACACAAAACCAAGTTTAAAACATCGCCGCGTTCTCCACCAAAAATATATGTAAAGCAAGAGAGGCTTCATTCAAATAATAAAAACAGAGTAGAGGAATGCAGGAATCATGAGTTTAGAACTCTCTAAAGGACATATGCATTCTTACATTTTGAATATGAGCATTTTACAGTGAAACTAACACAACTACAAGATGTAACTAAGTGGGGATATAGAGACATGCATACAAAAAGAATAACACTTGGGAATATTCATATTTTGATGAATGTCTATGTGTGTGCGTGGTCTCACTGTCCCACAAGCGTCGTTGTTGTGTGGGGGAAAGAATTTGACCAGAGTTGATTCTGATCTTTTTGAAGTCAGGGGGACTTTCAGAGTGATCCTGTTTTACATCAGCATGTAGCTGGCCGCATTGTGTTCTCTTTTGTGCTTAAATGGACAAAAACACACAAAATTATGCCAACATTGACTTTGTCAAGTATCCTTGTCTTAAAGGAGTTAAATGTTTCTACATTAATTTGGAGATTAAATGTGAAACATTTATAATATAAAAATGTGAGATTAATAAGTTTTTTAATCGATTGACAGCACTTAAGCCACATAAGCACTAGTAAAACAATGCATTTAGAGTTTGTAAAATACACACTGATGCAGCAATAACAATCCATTCAAATATAATTTACTGACATTTAATCATATCAGACACATATTAACTATAAAGTTCCCTCTATTATTCTTCCAGCCATTTCAGGCCACTTACATGTATTTTGGGAGAAACTGATGAATTCACGTGATGTAAATCTGACTGACAGGACTCTCTGAACTGTGCCACAAACTAAGATGGCGGCGCCCATCTTGTGTTATAGATCACGATAAAGATCATATATAAAAAGGTTTTCACACAACAGATGGTAAGCAAGTATGTGAATGTTTTAAATAAAAAAGGAAAAACAAAGTAAAAGCGATACATCTGTAATATAATGTTATTGTGGCTGCAGTGTGTCACGTGACAAGCATGACATGTCACCATGGACACAATGAAAAAAACATTAAAAATAATGGTCTCTTTAGGTTTTCCATTTACCCAAGACAAGGAAAAACATTTAACAACCCTGTCTGGGATAGATGCCAGTTATCTAGAAAAAAAAAAGAGAAATAAAACACTTTCTTTGAAAAACTAAAATCTGAATGTTTATTGTACCGAAATCCCACTGATACGTCACTTGCATATAAATATAATATAATGTAATAGTCAATAACTGAAAACTATTTTTTAATAGTTTTAGTTAACAAAAACAACACTAGTGTAAGAGAAGATCTGAACTCAATCTACACAATGACTCATGACACAGAAACTCGTGGAAATACAAGCACGGGAGTCATCTGACTTACGTTGACCGGGTAAAATAATAATCAACGACACAGTACTCATGTACATTTTATCTTTGTGACTCTTATAGATTAGCACCGTTACGACAACACAATCTCACGGCATTTCTTACTATTTTAAGTTTTGGCAAATACTTTTTTCTAATAATCATATGTTTTTGTAAGATCCACATTGTACAAATTTATATGAAATTGCCATCTCATAAAATAGTTTTCCCATTAGATAGGGTAGGTTACGAGCATGAACTGTGTGCTGGTAAACAGAGTGAATCTGTACCCTGTGGAGGAAAAGATGATTGTCCTGGAAAGGCAGTGTGGGAATTGCTGGCTGCATTCAGCTGGGATCGACCTGTCTTTGAGGCAAGGTGTGGGGGTGGAGTCATTGCTGAAGGGGAGCAGCTTGGCTTTGAAGATGAGGAAACTGGATGAATGGTGTGCTCAGATGCAGAGAACGCTGTGGGGACAGGTGATGCTGGGGATGACAGAAGATTCAAGAAGAGAAGCATCTGAACTAAGGAGGAAAAAAAGACAACAAAAGAGAGTACAAAGATGTTGTCCTATTGTATTTGTTATTAAAAAATAAGTACAAACAATTGGAAAAAGTTAAATTAAAATAACAAAAATAATCGTTCACCCCTAGTGGATGTTCTTGATGTTAAGATTTAGGTTGATAACTGTATATTACTGTGCAAAGAGTTTTTGGCATTTAAATATTGGCATACATTTTTTAAAAAAAAATTTCGTTTACATTGATGTTAATATTACATTGTCAGATGTGACATTAATGCTAAAACACTTCTGGTCACTTTCAGAAGTTGTAGTGATGATTTTTTTTCCCCAAAAAGAATGTGAAACATTGCTTATATAATTTTCAGTTTTTAAATATTTCTAAGAATAATTTAAATTGAATTTACACACTTAAAGCAATATCGTATCCCATACTGAATATTATTTAACAAGTAAACATTGTACATCGAACATAAGCAGAAGCTCAACAGAACATGAATAATGCACGAGAACAAACCTCTTAATCCCTCATAACCAATGTGTTTTGCAGCACGTTTGAGCTTCCGGAAGAGCTTTGTACTACTACGGAGCTGTTGAATGCTCAAATCTGATTTGTTGACGAACGTTCAATTAGTGCAATTGACCCTTCATAAAGACCCGCCTTAGTTACTGTTGGTATGTCCGACAAGCCATGCCGCTCTCACAGAGCGAAAAATACATCACGGAGCAAAGAGTACACTGACAATGTGTCGACAGACAAGACAGATCAGGTTACTTTTGATATGAAACGATTTCATTTTTTTTTTTTTATATTGTAATTTTTTTAAAAGAAATTTTATTAAAATCTTTAATGTGTCGTGACCGATCGCTGTAGCTCCTTTAAGCGGCTCGTGAACCAACCACCTCTTCATAACATCAAATAAACTTGAAATGGACATCAGAAGGAATGTTTTTTCAAGCGCGGAAAGACGCGAGTACACACAATTTTTCAAGGGGTATGGGATATGCCATGCTGGATACCCTTCAATTTCCCCAAACTGCACCTTCTCTGCATCTCCATGAGCAAAGGTTTCATTCATAAAAGTAGTGTAGTCCTTGTAATACTGAATTTCCCTTTTTAGTTGTCTTTCCAAGCAATTAAGACGAGGTACCACACATGCTTTATTGTTTCACAAGTTAGGCCTCTCTCTTTTAAATAGTAATGGAATTTAATAATGTCCATCATTAAGTCTGATACTTCTTGAAGATCTTCTTGAAACATGCAACAATCATCTGATGCTCTCTCACTAAAGTCCAATTCAAACACCTTAATGTCCATTGGAGAAACTTCTTTGATCTGTGTTTGGCAGACATAATGCACTTCACCTTTAGGGTTGTCAGAAGCTTGTAAACCTGGTATCACTTATCGGACAGTGACCTGTGGCCTCATTTATAACTGTTGCATACACAAAAAACATGCCCTGAAAGAGGCATACGCCACTTCTTGCGCAAAATATGGGATAAAAACAAACTTGACAGGAAAATTTGCACACCTTCACGCTAACTCTGCATTTGAACACTTTTATTAGAGGGAGAAAAGTAATGAAGTAAACGGAGTGATATTAAACTGTTTTCGTTTTGATATACACATTTACATTAATATTCCACATTTATTAATGGTGATAAGCCATAAAATTTCATAAAGTGATTATGCAGAAGTTAAACAAAAATCATATGGATTTAGATAGTAGGTGTGCTATTGATCACTTTTCCTGTGACAGGAAATGATAGGCATACAACATTACCTCTTTAAACCAAACTGCAGATGTCATGCTATGACAAAATATTTTTAGCAAGAACGATGATCAGTGATGCACACTTGCATCGATATTATGGCAGACACTGCTGGATTTGATGGTTGAACGGTCCATTGTCCAGTTTGAATAGGTTCAATGATACAACCACAGCTGCACAGCGTAGTCACAGTTGATGTCGTGTACAGGCACCTTCAAACAATTATGCAAAATACCACTGCATTTGAAGGATAGAACTTGAATATATATATATATATATATATATATATATAGGATTATTTTAATCAATGTAATGTGTGACAAATGGCATTTATAGTCCGCATCTATTTTTTTTCCAATCTGTTGTAGGCTACCTTTGATGGTGTTAACAATGGTGTCATGTGGATGGGAATATGCATGGAAATATGCAGATGAGGTTGTGCATAGTAAAACTAGGCGTTGTAAGCTCCATATATGGTGATTTTGGGGATGAGACTGGGTGGGATTGCTCGTACGCACAATCTTCCCCTGACTGGGACTTATAAAGGGATTTTTGTGCAGGTTCTGGCGTACACATGGTTTTAGAAGTCTAAAAACTTGTGCGTACATACACTTTTAGGATGAAATCTATGGATTTTTTTATAAATGAGGCCTCTGGTGACTTATTCCATAGGCATCTCCATAGTCAACCCATGGATTACCATAACCGATTACACTCCAGCCTAGATCAGTTCTCTGTGCAAAGGGCTGATTTACATCACCAGCTACCACAGCTTGTAGGAGAAGGGCTTGAGGACAGTTGTAACCAATTAATAAACCAACATCACAGTTGTCGAGGAGCAAGCTTGTCTGCAATACGTTCAAGATGAGGCCATACTATTGCCGTCTCTGGTGTAGGAATGTGATCTATACTTGCAGGAACAAACTCTCGAGTTGATTGTTAGCAGAGGAATTCTACTTTGGAAATAAAATCCTCTGATATGCAGTTAGACTTAGTTACTTTTGATGCCATTGTAGAAAGCTTCAATTGTACTGCTTCCTTCCTTGTATTGAGTGAATTGAGTGTCGAAAACGGCATACAGTAGGTACGGAAAGTATTCAGACCCCCTTAAATATTTCACTCTTTGTTATATTGCAGCCATTTGCTAAAATCATTTAAGTTCATTTTTTCCTCAATGTACACACAGCACCCCATATTGACAGAAAAACACAGAATTCTTGACATTTTTGCAGATTTATTAAAAAAGAAAAACTGAAATAATCACATGTTCCCAAGTGCTGTGACACTCAAATATTTAACTCCGGTGCTGTCCATTTCTTCTGATCATCCTTGAGATGGTTCTACACCTTCATTTGAGTCCAGCTGTGTTTGATTATACTAATTGGACTTGATTAGGAAAGCCAAACAGCTGTCTATGTAAGACCTTACAGTTCACAGTGCATGTCAGAGTAAATAGGAATCATGAGGTCAAAAGGAACTGCCTGAAGAGCTCAGAGACAGAATTGTGGCAAGGCACAGATGTGGCCAAGGTTACAAAAAAAAATTTCTGCTGCACTTAAGGTTCCTAAGAGCTCAGTGGCCTCCATAATCCTTAAATGGAAGACGTTTGGGACGACCAGAACCCTTCCTAGAGCTGGCCGTCCGGCCAAACTGAGCTATCGGGGGAGAAGAGCCTTGGTGAGACAGGTAAAGAAGAACGCAAAGATCACTGTGGCTGAGCTCCAGAGAGGTAGTCGGGAGATGGGAGAGTGTTGTAGAAAGTCAACCATCACTGCAGCCCTCCACCAGCCGGGGCTTTATGGCAGAGTGGCCCGACGGAAGCCTCTCCTCAGTGCAAAACACATGAAAGCCCGCATGGAGTTTGCTAAAAAAAACACCTGAAGGACTCCAAGATGGTGAGAAATAAGATTTTCTGGTCTGATGAGACCAAGATAGAACTTTTTGGCCTTAATTCTAAGCGGTATATGTGGAGAAAACCAGGCGCTGCTCATCACCTGTCCAATACAGTCCCAACAGTGAAGCATGGTGGAGGCAGCATCATGCTGTGGGGTTGTTTTTCAGCTGCAGGGACAGGACGACTGGTTGCAATCGAGGGACAGATGAATGCGGCCAAGTACAGGCATATCCTGGACAAAAACCTTCTCCAGAGTGCTCAGGACCTCAGACTGGGCCGAAGGTTTACCTTCCAACAAGACAACGACCCTAAGCACACAGCTAAAATAATGAAGGAGTGGCTTCCCAACAACTCCGTGACTGTTCTTGAATGGCCAGCCAGAGCCCTGACTTAAACCCAATTGAGCACCTCTGGAGAGACCTAAAAATGGCAGTCCACCAACGTTTACCATCCAACCTGACAGAACTGGAGAGGATCTGTAGTGGATTTGCAAGGAGGAATGGCAGAGGATCCCTAAATCCAGGTGTGAAAAACTTGTTGCATCTTTCCCAAAAAGACTCATGGCTGTATTAGATCAAAAGGTTGCTTCTACTAAATACTGAGCAAAGGGTCTGAATACTTAGGACCATGTGATACTTCAGTTTTTCTTTTTTAGTAAATCTGCACAAATGTCAATAATTCTGTGTTTTTCTGTCAATATGGGGTGCATGTGTACATTAATGAGGGAAAAAAATTAACTTAAATGATTTTAGCAAATGGCAATATAACAAAGAGTGAAAAATTTAAGGGGGTCTGAATACTTTCCCTGTCTACTGTATACAAGAACTTCACATTCTGATTCACATTATGTAGACACCCATACTGGTATAATTGAGCAAGTCTGAGTATTACTGGTATCTTGTACAACTTTATTGGAAGTTGGCTCATCCAATACATTTGTGTTTATGTTGTAAAGACTCTGTGCTCCTTTCATTTGAGCTTTCAATTATCCTTTGCTTTTCTACTGCTCTTGAACGGTCTTCATGAAGACAGGTCGGATGTCTCCTTTCATGTCACAGACACTTCTGTTGTCACAAACCCTTGAACAACGTCCAAACTTCAGTAAGAATTGAGGACGAACCAGACAAATGAATGTTCCAGATGATTATATCAAACAAAACTCCATACAAACCTCATCTCAAACCAAATAAACACGCAGGAGCCAAAATCAGAGAAACTGGCATTTTTATGGCCTAGCAAGCTTGCAGAAGTGGAGCCTAGCTGAGGAGAGAGGTGTCAAACTTAAGCAATTTGTAAAAGACCAAATGGTTTAGATCCTCTTAGAGCCACAACAGGATAACACCAGAGTGTTTGATCCCCAAGACAGAGATAAAACCAGCAGAAATCTCGATCCCTAATTCAAAGTTTGGCTTGAATGAAATCTGTGTAATATTTATTATATTATTTTTAGGGAAATCATGTCTAAACTACGGTCTCCGTACTCTCTGAAAGTCAAGAGATCTGGGGAGGAGAAACACCACCTCTGGAACAAAGACCACACCTAATTGGTCATAACTCCTCAAAGAGGTTGGACAAACACCTCAGTTTAAATGATCAGTACACTCAGAATAAAATTTGGAATAAGCTCAGAATAACTTGGACAAAGAATGAGACAGACGATGAGGAACAGACGAAGAGCAGACAAGCAGTTTCATTCAAGCCATCCAAATTATTCTCGTCTCACTCACTTTCCTTCCTTTTAGTTCTTTCTTTCCATTGAGAGTCTTTTGTTCCAGGTTAAGTTTTGCCTCAAAGTTTAATCGACTCTGCAGTCTTTTATGCCTCAACTTCAAACTTCAGCCACAAGGGTAACGCCATTCATTTGCCAGCACAACAGAACGTGATTGGCTTCCTACATCAATCCGGACAAAAAAGACCCTCAGCAAGTCAATAAACCTGGGGAACCCCATTCTCTAACCCAAGGACGCAACAAGGAATCCCCATTTAAAGACAAACGGCAAACACAAGCACCTCCAGATTCTATAGCTGGACTGGTGCATTGATATAAAGGTCTAATAACTCCACATAAGCAGCAATAAAAGTGGTTAATTTAATGATTGATGGTTCGTTCAGTTTAGGTCTTATGAAATGCATTACTAGGAACTTTCATTTCACTCTTAAAACTCATTCTTTCCTCTCTTCCTCTATTTCTGCAACTTGTGTGAATGTGTGTGTGTTTATCTTAGATATTAGTTTGTGTTAGGATAAGCAATAAAGTGTTCCATTTATATTTGTAAAGAGAAGTCTCGTGTTATGTGCTTTTAATTTAATATCTTAAACTCACTACTGCAGAGTTGTTTTCACCAGAGCTGGTTGCCAACACCTTTGCGCTCCAGGGCTTTGATTCTTTAACATCTTTGGTCTTTCGTTTTCATTTGATTTCAAAGCATGAAGTGATGTTACAGGATTGCACATAATCTTGGCTTCCTTTGTGAGGAACGTAACGAACTGGCTGAAACTGGGAAATTTGTTAGTATTTTTTCTTTTTTTTTTTGTTTTTTTCAATCTCCAAGACCTCTCTAATCCATCTTGAAGATAACCAATCAGGGAGCTTAGCAACAATTTTTTGATTTTTGTTGCAATCATTCAACACCTCAAGCCCCTTAATCTGAGGAATGGCAGTCTACAGAGCTTCGAAAGAAATCCACAAACTCTCGCAGTTCAAGACTGTCCTTTGGACCCACCTTTTGCCATGCATATAGTTTATTTTCTGTTCTGTTATTTTATTTCTGAAGGACTTGGCAACAAGGAATAAATTTTTACAAAATTTCCCAAGCTCCACAATAAGCAGAGTCTGTACCAAGAAGAAAGTAACCTTCAAGAGCCTTCTTAACAGCACCACCTACAAATCTTCGTAAATAGAACATTTTCTCTTCTGCAGGTATGGATTTCCTGTCTATCAACATTTGAAAGGAAGTCTTCCAATCATTGAATCATTGAACCTAAGTGGATCTCCGCTAAAAACTGCAGGCTCTGGTACAGGAAGTCGATTCAGGCCAATAGACTCTGCCAATGCCTTAACAAGAATGGCATTACTGGGAGGTATTCCAGAAAAGAAGGTTAACTTACCGTCACATATGCCCTGAACTCTCAGTTGATTAACCTAAAACTTGCTGACTCCGGGTATATTGGTTCCAAAACACCAATAAGTTCAATCAACCTCCTGTTGGTAACCGAGAGTTAATGCGCGTGGACGGCGAGTACATGAAGGCATTTTCAATGGATCGCCGATTTCAGGAGTCACCATGGAAACGCGTGGAGAAAAATGGCGTACGACATACTTCAGTGAGACGGAGTTGGAGGTTTTAATGCTTGCTTAAGAAGAATATATGAATAAAAAAAGCAATACTGCAGCATCAGCAAAAGAGAGAGAGAGTTGGCTTGGCAAAAATAACAGAAAGAGTAAATGCGTGAGTTTATAAAATAATAGATTATATATTTATATATTTGTCCCCTTTCATTGTGATGCAAAATTCTTTTGGCATGTTGTAAAAATAGACAAGCATTTACTTTTCAGGCCTTCATAAATTTCTTAATATCACTGTAGTGATGTACATAACTGGTTGATAATATGTTAACGTAATGTTAACGTAACGTATATGTTATGTAATGATAAAAAAAAAAGTGTAATTTATTGGCTTGTTTTATCAGGTGTAATCCTTCTGGAGCCTGAAAAACTCTGAGCCAAATCAAAATGAAACAAAAACGTTCTCCAACAAGGTGATTATTTTCTAAATTTACTAAACTGTTAATGAAGCCATGTAATTTAGTATTTAATGTAATTTAGTTTTCTATGTAGCCAATAGGAAGAAGGCCGAGGCATGTAAAACAGGTAGGGGTCCATGTCCACCTTCCCTCACCCGGCTGAGGAGCTGGCACTGTCCCTTAATAAAGTGAGATGTGGTCAATAGGATTCTGGGGGGCAGTTTGTTGGACTCGCCTACCATTACAAGTGACTTGGTAAAATGTAGGTGTATCATGAGTACAAGGCTCCAGACTAATTTTTCCACTGGTTGCATTGGTGGTACCAACTTTCTCAGTTGGTCGCACCAGCACATGATTTGGTCGCACCTTTTTTTTTTCTTGTTTTTTTACTACAACATCGAATTAATCAATGCATCCTTGATGAATAGGCCTCTTAGTCTTAAATATATTAAATCACAGTGGCTGATGGCTGATATAAATCTGATATATGTATAATAGGGGTAGCACGGTACATGAAAAAACACCCGAACCATTTGGTTCGCTTGTCTCAGTTCGGTTCGTGTGTGCGTTGCACGGTTCGACGCATGCACAATGTAGCCCCTTGTTCAGACAGTTTCTCCTCAGACAGTTTCACGCGAACATACATATAGACAGTAAAAGTGGAGTAAGGGGCCGTTCACATATCGCGTCTTTTGCGCGCGCATATTCATTATTTCCTGTAGGTGCGCGGCAAGTGCGCTCAAAATGGAAGCAACGCGGCCGCACTTTCCACGCTTTCCTAGGCGCGATATGTGAACGGCCCCTAATGAAGGCTGCCCGGAGTTGGCTGATGCGCCTGCGTCGTTCAAATCCGGTGTGTGGGAACATTTTGGATTTCATGTTACTTACGATGACAATGGAAATAAAACAGTAGATAGAATTGCGACTGTGTGCAAGCATTGTGCAAAATGCATTCAATATGCTAATGGAAACACTTCTAATATGACCGCTTATTTGAGAAGACATCACAGCAATGTGTCAATAAGTACAAACAGGAGAGAGCCGGTTAGGAAACAACTTCTACTGTCCGGAGCATTTAAACAACCTCTCAATGATAAGTCGGACCGGGCAATAGCCATAACTAAAGCATTGGGGATGTTTGTTATTACATTATATTATTTATTTATGTTTAAAGTATTTTGACTTGTTTAAAAGACAGAGCTTTAAGAGTTCCTCTCTTTTTCTTTTAAAATATTTTTTTTTTTTTGTAAGAGCTACACTGAAGTTGGCAGTTTGATAAACGCAAGTTAATTTCAATCTTTGTATGCTAAAAAGTTCCTGTAGATCTAACAATACACATGCTCTTTTTTAAGCCAAACAAACAAAAACCATGTCATCATCAATGTCTTCTCTCTTGCTGTATCAAAATCTCACCCAGCTTTTACTCAGAGATGGCCCCAATAATGTGCTTAAAGTCAAGTCAAATTCAGTTAGTGCATGACTATATTAGAAAAATAATAATACTGTAATTAATACTGTATCCTAAATTGTGGATAATTAAGCTAATAAGCTATATATCATATGCTGAAGGAAATTTCTGGAGTGTTAAAGATTAAAAGAAAAAAAATGACAAGAACCGTACAGAACCGAAAACCATGACATGAACCGAACTGTGGGTTTCGTGAACCGTGCCACCCCTAATGTATAATTTATATTTATTTTAATTCATATTTAATAAATTAGGAATATGAAAAGAATTAAATTTGAATTAAATTAATGAATATACATAAAGCCTTAATAATTATATATAAAACCTAATATATAAATATATATATATTATATATATATATATATATATATAAAATATATTTCGATTGCGTTTCCAGTGAAGCTGAACTGAAGTCCGAATTCACTTCACACGGACCGACGGTCATGCACAAAATCTCACTGTTGTATTCAAATAAATCTGCAAGGTCTGTGAAATTAAATGTTAATTAGATATTCAGAGATTTGTTTTAATGATATAGATGTGTATTTGCTGAATGTTGAAGGTAAATGAGAAAATATTAAACTTTAGTTAGCCTTTCTGTAACTAATAATATAAAAGCAAACACTAAACTTTCTCCCATACAGTTTGCTTTCTTTCTTTGTTGTGGTTGGTCAGACAAAATAAACCAAAAATTTTCAGTCCATTCACATTTGAGTCCATTTTCCCTAGTCAGTTTGAGTTGCTGACAGACTAACTGCGCGTGACCAGTGGTTACGCAATGTAAGCAATGATGCTGCGTTTGATTTTTTCGCGACAGAGACGTGCTTATGTACATTGATAAACCTTGACAACACTATTTGACATTAGCACAGGCCAAATATTTTTCTCTCGCAGCCGCCTATTGAGGAACCCTAGTCTAACCCATTGCTGTTGAAGTAACTAGTGCCTTTCTGCCTGTTCGCTCATCATCAGTTGTGCTCAATTCTTCCTCTCCTATAGCAGCGAATGAATGGATTTTTTCCTTCAGGTTACAAGCCCGACTCCCTCACCACTAGGCCACGACTACCCTACATACACTACCACTACCCACTATATCAAATAAATAGTTAGGGTTCCGTTTATTTTCTCGTAAAAGATTTGAAAAATAAGATATAGCAGTTAAGGCCTTTCTGTACTCAATAATTCACTCTCCATGAAATACAAAAAAGTTCTAGCTATGATTCCTTCCAGCTACGCTCCATTTTTCTGGCTGCCTTCTTAAGGGCCCGAGTGCGCTCGTTATACCATGGTGTTGGACTAATATCCTTTATCTTTTTTAAGCGCAAAGGAGCAACAGACTCTAGAGTGCTGGAAAAGAGTGTGTCAATAGTTTCTGTTGCAACATCGGGTTCTTCTAAGTTATCTGGTTTGTTAAGGCGATGAAACTTATCAGGAAGATTATATATAAAGCAATATTTAGTGGTTGAAGTGATAATTCGATCATTTGTGGCAGGGAGGCGGTTTTGCAGCTTTGGTTAAATGTAGTATGCACGAGACTAGATAATGATATGTCATTGCTCTGCTGTAGAATTTCAACGGCGTCAGTATTAATTTCATGTGACAATATTAGATCTAGAGTTTGATTACAACGAGTGGGTCCTGATACGTGTTATCTAACTCTAATAGAGTTTAGAATATCTGTAAATATCAATACCAATGTGTCTTTTTCTTTATCTACATGATATTAAAATCACCAACAATAAGGACTTTATCCGCAGCAAGTACTAATTCCAATAAAAATCAGCAAATTATTTGAAAAAGTCTATATGGTGCCCTGGTGGCCTGTATACAGTAGCCAGCACAAATGTCAAATGGGATGTCACTTACATTATATAACGTTAAATAAAGCATTCAAAGCTTACCGTGTTCGTAGACTGATCCGACTTACCACAGTTGTTTGATGAACTCATAGAAAAAGGAGAGAGCAACAGAAATGATGGTGTGCACGGATGACAAGTTTACAAACTAGCGTAATGCTAATGCGTTGTGATAGCGATTTAGATTAAAAGATTAAAAGCTAGCAATGTCAAATTAATATGATAATGTGGCAGTATTAGACAATATCAGATATATGGTGATGATGATGACAACAAGCAATGATAATAAATAGATTCATAAAGCTATATGGAGCAATAGACGCAAACAATTCAGCAGTGAGGCAGACAGGAGCAATCGATCAGCAGCCTGATACAACTGATTCGCCCTCGACCAGCCAACCCATGGTAGTCCGGGCAGAGCCGGACGAGACCGCGGCAGAACAGGCCACAAAGGATTAGACTGAGATTGAGCAGATTGCAGCAGGGCGCACTGAGCCTGAGCTGGCTGCGGCCGAGCCGCAAGGTGTTGATCAGTTTCAACCAGAGATAACTGAAGCAGAGCCCCCTAATAAAATGACAGATGATGCTAGACTTGTGGCTTTTACTGATGATAAAGTATGTGAGAATAATGATGCAGAAAAAAAAAACCATTTAAAAGTACCATTAAAACGAAAGAAGAGTGATAATACTTGCAATTTGAGACTGAAAGAAAATGGATGTAGCTGAATGTGAAGACCAGGGTGACTCAGAGAGTGACAGCGAATCAGATTCCAGCGTCTCTTTCACAGAGTGAATGTGTGAGTCGCAGTTATGAGGTAGATGATATAAAACTATTTCTTAAATCAACGAAAAACAGTATGAGTAAATGATAGTTTTCTGACCTTAAGCAATTTATTGAGAAGACAAGGGGTTCGATGGCTGAAGATTCTTTTACCAATAAGGAAGTATACCGGCTAAAGAAATTGGAGAGAAAACTCAATACTGAAATAAGCGATGATGGTGAAAAGAGTTCATGCGATAGTATTCTAGAGCTGCAACTAACGATTATTTTTTCTGTCGACTAATCTAACGATTATTTTTTCGATTAGTCGACTAATCTAACGATTATTTTTATTAAGTTTTATTTTATTAATCTAGTGATTTTTTTTACGTAAGACGTTAGAACTAATTTAGCAGTTAATTGAGGTGTAGAAACACTGGGACACACCATTATGTAATAATACGAAATTTAATCAAATTAATTTTGATTAAAAATAAGCCACTTATGTGTGGTCGTCCAGTGGTAGACATTTGAACTTCAAAATGAAGAGTGTCAAAGACTTTCTATACAGTCTTAAAAGGAACTTTGATAGTGCTCAAGCCATTGAACAAACGTCTCCTGAACCATGTATTTTTCCTCTTGCGCTGTCTGTTAATGCAGGGAGTCTTAGTGAGTGCGCAGGGCAGGTATCAGGAGCGCGAGCAACTGAAACCTTGTGCGTGCAAAAGAGAACGTCCGCGCACATCCAAATAAACTTCTTTGAAATGCAAAACTGATTTTCGTTCGCTCGAAATATTTGCGAGAGGAAGATTTTCTCCTCAACTTAATTCACGCGCGCGTGAAATGCCCTTTTGCACGCTCAAAATATGATCTTGCGAGTGCAAAAATTTGGCAGAGATCCAATTCCATAGGTTGTACGCCATTTCAGTTCTGCAAAGGGAACAAAGCACCATTTTATTTGGCCTCTGTTTAAAGTATTCCCATACTTTTGATAATCGTGGTCTAGGTTGTGGCGATAGAATGGAACTTTCTCCGTTCCTTGGAGCAAAAGTCGCCATTACGCGAGATGAACTTCTATGGGTGAGGTTAGTTTTGCATCAGTGAACGCTAATGGCGTTAGAGACGCGAGAAAAAGAACTATACTTTATGAATTGTTTAAGCAGAAAAAAAAATTTTTTTCTTCAAGAATCTCAATGATATAAAAAAAGCTGCAGATTGGTCAAGGGAATTGGGATGGTATCTCTATTTTAAGTCACAACACTGCTGTCAGTGGAGGAGTTACCGTTTTATTTTCAAAAAGTTGAAAGAATGTTGTTTTTGAATACCCTCAATTCAACTTTACAGAATAATAAATAATTGTAATAGTCAAGAGTTTTGTTTCTGGGGGGTGATTTTAATTGTTCAGAGCAAAATCTTGATCGCAATCACATTGAACCCCATGAACTCTCCCATAAAGACTTATTCAAGTCTTCAAATTAAAACACATGAGCTGTGTCACACTGAGACATTTTAATGGCAACCTACGACAATATACCTGGTCTCATACCCATGACAATGCTCCGTCTTTGGCTAGGTTAGATAGGTTTTAGAGTTTTAAGCATCATTGTGGTATTTTCAGCAAGTGTTTTTTTGTCCCTGTTAGTTTTTCTGATCATAGTATGGCCCTTCAGGGAAGGTTCCTGGCATCGATGGTCTGCCAGTAGACTTTTATAAATCATTCTGGACAGTGTTGGGGGAGAATTTACTCACGGTACTAAATGAAAGCTTGGTTGAAGGGCGGCTGCCATTGAGCTGCCGGAGAGCTGTTCTTACACTCCTCCCAAAAAAAAGGAGACCTGACGGATATTATGAATTGGCGTCCTAAGTCACTTCTCTGCACAGACTACAAACTGTTCTCTAAAACATTGGCAAACAGACTAACTGAAGTAATGAAGCAAGTTATTCATCTGCCAGAAATCATGGAGTTATCTTTGATGACCAACTGACCTTCAGAGACCACATCTCAAAGACAGTTCGGTCATGCAGATTTGCACTACACAACATCAGGAAAATCAGGCCCTTTCTAACTGAGCATGCAACAACTTCTTGTCCAGGCCCTGGTCATTTCTAGGCTTGATTACTGCAATGCTCTTCTGGCTGGACCGGTGTAAGGATGGATTTTTCTAAGTCTGAACTCAAGATTCCTATCTTGTAATAAAAGAGGATCTGCGAGAAAGAGTAGAGGACAACAGCTGACCCAGTATCATCTCCTCACCTCATGCTGAGTTTCTCACTCCCCACATCCACTCCCTCCCTTCAGGGCTCAACTAGCCATGCAAATCTCACAAAGCTCTGTTTGAAGTGACATCAACATAAATACCTCTGGTGCGATTGGTAAAATGGTTTCTCTCCCACATCAGCATGACATAAGAATAAAGAAAACAATGTCTGTTCTTCTGGTGTCGGACGCCTAATAAAAGATATTTTAACCATCTGTCTATCCCTAAAACTAGGCGTGTGACCCTTTTTGGGGCACGAGAAAAGGTCCAACAAAAGCTGCATAAATATTTGGGTGCTAGATGTTTACAGTCCTTTTATTAGATCTGGGATATTTAAGGGGACTTGGCAAACCACTCAAGGAAGCATCTGTATCAGAACTTCCCACACAATTGCTGTGTGTCTCTATTTGCCAGGTATGCTGACTCTATGAAACTTTACTTTTTATATTGCATTTTGATTTATTTTGAATCCTTCTGAAATCATTATCACCGGTAGATCAAGAGGTTTTTGACACTTCCGCAATTCTGGATTAGGATATGGTCATACTGAAACCCCAATAAATGGAGCAGGTGGCACATGTGAGATTTTGGATTTCTGTCTATTATGACTTAGCATGTTATAGTATGGGGGCTAAACAAACGGCACTTTTGTACGAATAAGTAGGTGGCGATTCAACAATGTGTGTTATTAGTAGGGGTGTGACGAGACCCCTATCCCACAAGACGAGACATGAGATTGGGTTCACGAGACGAGATTTTTAAAGTATTTTTAAGAAATTCTGAATAATGAAACGTATGAAGGGAAAATAGTCTTTTATTCAACTGAAAATCATAAAATGCGAAAATGTTGGTGCATTTTGAAATCAACTTGTAATGCATGTCATTTTACTTCTATTTTAATGAATTATTTGCAGTAAAACAACATGCAAACACTGCTAAATGTTTTGCCACAAAATCAACCAATTGTTTTCTGCCCTGTATAATTTCACATGAGAAACCTCACTGAACTTCTTTCTACAGATTGAACAGTATAAACAAAATAAACGTATAAAAAAAATTCAAATAACACTTTAAGTGTCACTTTAACTGCAGTACAAAGTTGACCATTTCCCAGTCACTATTGATTGTGTGGGCTGTAACTGTTATATAGCTCTGCGTACACAGAGAAGTCCAACCATCAGCAGTAATAGCGATACTTTCTGCCTCTTTAGGGGCCGTTCACATATCGCGCCTAAAAAAGCGTGGAAAGCGCGTCGCTTCCTTCTTTTGCAAGCTTTCGGGAGCTCGCGCTTCTGTAGCATCTGTCGTTGCTATGTAACCATGAACTGTGCTCTCCATGACCATGAGGAAGTTTCAGCAAGGGATAAATTGATTTTTAGCCCTTGCTTTAGCTTTACTACTAGATAGATTTATGGAGATGAGATATAACAACCCCACTGTACAGCTATGATCAGCTGTTCGGCTGATATTTCCATGTTTTGTTACGGAAAGGTCAAAGATGATCGGTTGGTTGTCTTGTCACATGACCTGCGGTGCGCTTACAGCATTCTGAAAAGTTGAGATGCTTTCATCTCGCCGCAGCACAGGCGCGCCAGGAAAAAACGAGCGCGCCGCTTCCATTTTGCGCGAATGAAAATACGAGAGTCTAAGAGTCTGTACAACCTTGGCCGAGGTGTACGGCATAGTTTTCTTACAATGTTTATATATTGTTTGTGTGTTATTCTTTCGCTGTTTATTATTTCTACTGGAAAACCAAAATGTTTCCACACAAACGATTTAAAAGTGGCAGGGGCATCTTCAATAATAATTTCACCCTCACACTGATAGCACGACGAGACAACTTTTCACCTCGACGAGAAATCTCGTCACGTTTTAGTCTCGCGAGATCTCGTGGTACGAGATCTCGTCACACCCCTAGTTATTAGTAAACGCTATATCCTCTATTAAGATAATAAAACGAATGAAATTGTGACGTAAAGCGTATATACGGCATATACAGCTTTTAAGTGGTGCGACGCCCTGATGAAAGGATAAGTGAGATTAAGAGAAATTAAAGAATCAAAGATCTAAATTGATTTATATCTAATTACACGATCAGCCATTAATGTAACATCAGAAACATTATCATTAGAGGTCGATTACAATTGGAGTCAGAATAAATTATTAATGGAGTCAGATAATTGGAAATCCAAATTTTATTAAATTAAGATGATTTTTACAGAAGCGCCAGAAAGACTTACACGCAGAATCCCTTCTACCCTTGGACTTCCTTCATTGGGCCGACGGGCGGAGCTTACACTGGCATCAAGTGCAATCAAACCTCTTCAGATGATCCAGAACTCTGCAGCACATCTGGTCTTCAACGAGCCTTACTCAAGAGAGCCCACGTCACGCCTCTCTTCATCTCTGCACTGACTACCCCTTGCTGCTCGCATCAAGTTCAAGGCATTGCCGCTTGCTTACAGGTCCACCACAGGCTCCACACCCTCCCACCTCCACTCACTGTTACAAGTCTAAGTCCCTACCGGAAGCCTACGATCACTGAGCGAAGGCTTGTGGTAGTCACAGAGAGGCACAAATTCACTCTCCAGAACATTTTCGTTCACTGTTCCTTGCTGGTGGAATGATCTCCCTACCTTCATCAGGAATGCAGAATCCCTGGCAAAATTCAAAAGACAGCAGAAAACTCATCTCTTTCATGAGCACTTAGCCCCATCATAAAAAAAACAAACAAATATTCTATCCTTTCTTTTCCCTTCCTATTCTAGCTTATGCTACTCTGAGCAATGTCTGAAACTTGTGTTGTGAGCACTTCCTGTGTCTATTTGCCTCTTCATGAAGAATCGCTTGTTTGTTTTCCTCACTTGTAAGTCGCTTTGGATAAAAGTGTATGCCAAATGAATAAATGTAAATTAGTCCCACACACAAGAGTGTTGTAAGGACAAAAACCTAACAAATGTCTTGAAATACAACATCTGCACAGTGTCTTGAGGTGTGGTAACCATAGTATAATATGGCCATTGAATTATTAGAAAATAATGCACAATCCACTAGGGCTGCCACTAACAACTATTTTTATATTGATTAATCTATCGACTAATTTGACGATTAATCAATTAATCTAACAGATTAATTTTCCCACAAAAATCTAATTTTTAAGAACATTTAACTTTCAACTTTCAGGACACTATTGGTAAGAGATGTAACCAATTGTGGTGAGCAGTCCTTTTGCAGGAATTCAGTCACATGGCTTTGCCAACAACTGAGAGAAATAAATACAACTAAATTATATAGGCCTAAATATAAAAATTCAGAGTGGAAAAAAACATTCCTAATGTTGTTTTAACTTGGCAAACTCTTTTGATATTGTATGTGAATAGTATTTATTAACTGTGTACCTATTATATATAAATTGTTACTTTTAAATGTAATTCATTATGTCATTTATGCCGTTATGTTATTATGTCGTCACGCAATGAAATGTCCTTAAAGCAGGCAGAAGTAAATTATGGTAGTATACATCAAGCCTGCACATTAACAAACGCAGACACAGATCAATCAAACAGTTACAGTGGTTCTCAATTCCAGCCCTCGCCCAACCCAACTTCTCTTACTTAAAAGTATATGGGGCCGTACACATGTCGCATCTAAACACGCATGGCTGCTTTCTCCTTCTTCCAACGTGCTTACGCTCCCGCCACGTCTCTGCACGATGATGAGGAAGTATCAGCAAAGGATTAATTGATTTCTAGCCCTTGCATTAGCTTTACTACTAGATAAAATCTCACCCTGTACAGCTATGATCAGCTGTTCGGCTGAGCTTTTGATGTGGTTACAGAAAGGCCAATGTTCCTCTTCAGATGTTCATGCATCGAGCTTGTGCTGCTGTGATATACCAACGAAAACAGTGTACAAACTACCTTTTAAATATCAGATAATCTGGGGGGTATTCCAGAAAGCAGGTTGTGAGACATACCCAGGTATGTTTAAGAGTAAGTAAGCCGATAACCTCAACTTTCAGTTCCAAAAATGGAGGCAAGTTTCAGGGTATGCAAGTAGGCATAGCAACTTACTCTCTGAACATAACCTGCTCCGGAGCAGGGTTAGTTTGCTTAAGAGGTACTCAGATGCTGGTTATTTAATTAATATAGTTATATTAATGTAACTAAATTTGTTACTGTTGGAATCTTTTTCCTTGTCGAAGTAAAGACCAGGAGATCTTGGGATATCTTTTAAGCAGAGGTTGCTCTTTATTGAGAAAACGTGCGTTGCGTTGCTGTAGTCATCCAAGTCTCTCTAAGCTAGTGTACATTGCAGTTTTAAATACAGGAAGAGATACATACAGTGTAGGTGGAGACAATGGGTGGAGACAAATGTCTGTTCCCAGCATTTCCCAAGCCCTGATCTAATCAGCATAACAGTGTCATTCAAATGCAGGGGGTGCTAATCAAATCACTCTGACAGTATTGCCCATACTTTACATTATCATAGAGACAAAGACACAGTGCCTTAAGCTTGTTATGCCACATAGGCAGGAAGAAACCTACAGACCAAATGTTAATGTCTCAGCAGGGTTCCAGACTGCGACCAAAATGGTCGCATATGCGACCTTTTTTAACGATGTGCGAGTAAAAATTTTATATAGTCGCATTTGTGCGAGTGGATGATCATATTATTCGCGCATGTGTAACAGAACGAGGTATCGGCAGCTGCTGCCGTCCGTAACTGTTTTGTTTTCAAAATGAACAATATTTATATAATGAATGAGTACATCATGAATCCATTTTCCAAACCGTGTTTTTGTCTTATCCTGAATCACTACGGTGCGCCTACAATAAGTGTTTATATTCGGACTATTTCAGACCGGGCTCGGCTGCGCTGCGGAGTATCACAGTACCTGCGTGACTCGTCATAGACAAACAGAGAGAAGTAGTTCCGGCTACAATGTTCTTCCGCAAGACACATGCAGTTCTATTTATTAAGTGCTAGAGAGCGAACGTACACGCGCATTGCACAATGATGATGAAACGCGTCAAATTTCGGAATTAAGCCATGTAAAAATGAAAAGGTTAATCGCTGAATAATAATCATAAAAAAACAAAGTTTGGAGTTCAAGGATGCTGGTGGAAAGGACGAGCCATGCATACAGACACATGATGATGAGCGCACAGGTAGAAATGCATTAAGTTACTTCAACAGCAATGGCTTAGACCAGAGTTCCTCAATAGGCCGCGAAAGAATGTTTGGCCTGCGCTAATGTCAACTAGTGTTGTCAAGGTATCGTATATAAGCAAGTCTCGGTCTCGAAAATTCAAACGCAGCATCATCGCTTACATTGCGTAACCGCTGGTGAGTTTAAAATGCTCGCGTTCCGCGCCGGTGGTCACGCGCAGTTAGTCTGTCAGCGACTCAAACTGACTAGACAAAATAGACTCAAATGTGAATGGACTAAAATGTTTGGTTTATTTTGACTGACCAACCGCAACAAAGAAAGAAAGTAAACTGAATGTGAGAAAGTACAGTGTTTGCTTTTATATTATTAGTTACAGAAAGGCAAACTAAAGGCTAATATTTTCTCATTTAAATTAAACATTTAGCATATACACATCTATATCATTAAAACAAATTCCTGAATATCTAATTAACATTTAATTAAACAGACCTTGCAGATTTACTCGAATACAAAAGTGAGATTTTCTGAAGTGTTTGTAACCGCGTGAACGCGTGTATTCTGTGCGTGACAGTTGATCCGTGTGAAATTAATTCAGACTTCAGTTCAGCTTCACGGGAAACGTGATCAAATATAAATATATATATATATATATATATATATATATATATATATATATATATATATATATATATATATATATATATATATATATATATATATATATATATATATATATATATATATATATAATTACATTTGAATTAAAATAAATATAAATTATAGATATATATACCAGATTTATATCAGCCACTGTGATTTAATATATTTAAGATTAATATTAATCTTAATATTAAATATTAATATTTAAAATTACTATTCATCAAGCATGCATTGATTAAAATTGTTGTAGCAAAAAAAAAAAAATGTGCGACCAAATCATGTGCTGGTGCGACCAACTGAGAAAATTGGTAGCACCAGTGCAACCAGTGGAAAAGTTAGTCTGGAGCCCTGCTCAGACACCTGGGCTGCCTGACGTAATCTCCTTAGACTGCACCTCAAACTGTAAAAACACCATGTACATACCTTTTTATAAATTTGTAATCCCACATTACATAGTTACTTGTTCTCACACATGGATCTGCTTTTTTCCTTTTTATAACAGGATGTTTTCTATACTATTATTTCTATAATAAAATACATGTATGATATCTTATTAAATATTTAGCATCAAACAAACAATATAATTCTTATTCTCAGTGAACAAAGATAACTGACTCAAAAAGAGTACACCAAGTAGGTTATGTAAATCACCATTAAACAAAAGAACAAGAAGGAAGGAAGTAGAATGGCGCGTTTTTTTAGCGTCTGTTTCCATGGTGAATCTTCGATTTGTCGCTCGGTTGAGAATGTCTTGTGTGTGAATCAGGAACATACTCTGGGTTGGCTGAACTTCCTCCCTGATGCGTTTTTGGAACCAGCATACCTCAAGCAAGCAAGGTTTGGGTTAATCAACCGAGAGTTCAGGGTATATGTGACGGTAAGTTAACCTTGCTTTCTGGAATACACCCCTGAAGTACTCCCATACTTTAGACCCATTCCGCCTTTGAAAACTTTTGCTTACAAATGTTTGACATCGGACTAAACTCCGCTTTACCCGCTATTCTAGGAAACTTTGACGTGATGCGCATAATGTTAGCTCACACTAGTGGTGTGGAGGAAAGGGTTATTTTATTTAAAGTGTAAAAAAGACATTTAAGATGTAAAATAATATAAAACAATCAGTTGATTAATAATATTGACGTCGACTAATTATCAGCTTCGACCCAGTCGATTATATGGATCAATCGCGACAGGCCTACACTCCACTTCATGTCGTGGCCGCATTACCGTAGTTATTCCTTACTTATTCCTGTTTTGTTGAGCTTCTGCTTATGTTCGCTGATATACTTTTACATACATTCCTAAATTAAAACTTTTTATCATGAAAAGCCAATATATCTCTTCAGAAAATTTGTACTAAACCACTTGATTTATATGGATTAGTTTTCCGGTCTCTTTATGATCTTTTAGAAGCGTCAAAGTGTCAGTTGCAAAAGCAATCAATGGAGAGATGGATGGCTCTCAGATTTCATCAAAAAGATCTTCATCTGTGTTCCGAAGATGAATGAAAGTCTTTCATGTTTGGAAGACAAGTTTTGGAAGACATTAAAGTAATTAATGACATAATTTTCATTTTGGGGTGAAATGTACCATGGTAAACATATATTCAAACACAGAACCATAAAATTAATATTATTACTATTATAAATTAAAAATGTGTGCACTGTCATCGTAAAAACAACACCACTAACACCAAAAAAGTTAATGAAAGATTCTTAAGGAGCCCCCATGTTCATTTACTACGCTTCTAAAGGTGTTGAATTAATTACTTTTAGTTAATTACTTTTAGCATTTAATGGAAACTACGAAAAAAAGTTAGTGTTTTGCAAAAAGTGCATTTTGCACCAGTCAGAGAGGCAAACGAGGCTGAATCTATCATTTTGTCATTGCTCACCCGTGTCACCTTCACTACTGAAGGGTAGAACAGAAACTAAAGTTACAGTCAGTCAAACAAACAAACAATCAAACACTCATGAATGTGTTAAACGGTGTCAAACACTGACAAACAAGCACTGGGGAGCAAACAAATAAACCCGAACATCTTTAACGCTTAAACTCTGTATTTCTGCATGTCTGTTCACATAACGTTACATACATAAATTGAACAACAGCGAGTCTTTAATCACGAACTGCAATGACATGTCTGTAGCTGTATTTCTCTTACCTGAGCTCCTGCATCAGTTCATCATGGGTATGTCTGAGCTGTCAGCACTAGCCTGCACTTCAGTCTGTTCTGACAATAGACGCGATGAAACCAAATAACTTATATAGACGGAACTAATAAAGTAATGAACAGAGGCCCGTCTTCTTCTTATGGTAGAATTCCGGCAGTGTGGACGCTGCTGAGCGTATTACTGCCCTCCACAGGTTAAAGTTTGAACTAAATTCTTATATGGGGTCAAAGACTTTTTCAAGTATTTTTCTCTCAGTCAGAGGTATAGACAATATTCAACATTATTTTCTAGTGTTTGAAAATGAAAAGGAAATTAAAGGCTTAAACATAAGTTGAAGTTAGTCATTCTAAATAATTCAATATTTAGAAAGATAATTTCGTGATAAATCGCTCAAAATATATATATTGAAGCAGCAGTGGATTCCAGAATCCACCCCTTCAGTCCCCCCTTAAAGGCCAGTGTGGAGTCCTAAACACCATATCTGGTCTAACAATAGAGGCCGCTTCAAAATTTTACATTTATGACCCATGCTCCCCTGGCAGGTTACAATTTTGATAAAATAGACAATATGTTTTCCCTTTAACGACTTGCTGGAACAGAATATTCTACAGAGCATATAGTGCATTATTGACCTTCAGACCTTACACATAGTTGTCTTTACATCAATCTTGGCTAATACAGATTATCATCAAATTCACTGATTCCAAAACAAGTACATATTTACTCTCCAGAAGCTGGGCTAAATGAGTAATCACTGTTACTGCATTCATGGGAATGCAGCATAAATGTAAGCATAAATACCAGGATATATACATTGGTTTTTAGAAAAATACAATTTCCAATTCATTATATAATACAAGAAGATGGATTCTAAACCCACTCCTTTCCCTTTCTTAAGATTAAAAACAAAATTGTTGTCTAACTCAAAATAAACAATGAAAAATAAGTAACACCCATGATAATTCTTCTAATTATTTCAAATCTCTAAAAATCACCCTTCATCTTACAGTCTACAGACATACCATGTACCATCTTAATTGCAGAACATCTTTTCAATTTCCTTTTTCTGAATCCTCTAAAAATAGAAATAACAGAAAAGATTGATGAAATTACATCATCAATTCTTTCATTATCTTCACTAAACCTTAATAAACCTTTTTGTTAAGCTTTCTTTTCACTCCAGATCCATTTACAGTCATTATAGTCCACCGGCCTTCCATAAATGAGGGTGCTCTCTGGACATTGTTTGATAGTGACTGAGCCAATGTGTCACTTTGTCTCTGCTATCAAATCTTATAACATGTACGTTTATCATTTTGATCACACATAACTGACAGTTTAAATTTAGACCCTCAGTTGAATTTAGACAAGGGTTTTTAACCCAATGACGGAAATCTTAAATTTCACATTACAATTTACATAAATACTCTTAAATATACTAATCCAGAGAGTAATTCAAATCAACAACATAAATGACAAAAGTGGTCATAATTACCAATAGCAGACAGAGCTGGATAACCAAGTCCACTTAAAGCTCGTCCTGTATGTTCTGTATCGTCTTTTTATCAGATTCGATCAAAAGTATCGGCTTCTGTAAAATTATTGTTGTTTCACTTAACCCAACTGTAATGATAAAACACTCATTCCAGAGGTTAATGACATATGCACACAATAGGATCATGATAGGTCCCCAAAATGAACACATACAAACATACAAACAGTCAACATCACACACACTTATTCACATGTATATGAACTGCTCATTTTCTAGGTCTAAAAACATATTTAAACTTCACACTTTTCACATAAGTTTTACTTAGTGTTATATAATCTGTAATCCAGTCTCAAAGCATGTCTCTTCACTATAATTTGTTTTTACAAAAGTCGGCAGTCCTTGCCTCCACCCCAGCTCTCTCTCTCTCTCTCTCTCTCTCTCTCTCTCTCTCTCTCTCTCTCTCTCTCTCTCTCTCTCTCTCTCTCTCTCTCTCTCTCTCTCTCTCTCTCTCTCTCTCTCTCTCTCTCTCTCTCTCTCTCTCTCTCTCTCTCTCTCTCTCTCTCTCTCTCTCTCTCTCTCTCTGTGTGTGTGTGATTGCGCATGTGCGGAGCAATTGAGGAGGATTGCGTGAGTGCTTGAGCGAGTGGCGGCTTGTTTGAGTGAGTTTTCATTCTTTTTTCCAATATTTTTTTGAAAAGTTAGTGTGGTTTAATTTACTGTCTTTTGTAATTAGTTGTTGGTTGTGAAAATGCCGCCAGATTCTGATGGGTTTGCTACCTTAACAGCCCGGCATGGTTTGAAATGTTTGCCGGATGAATCAATCACTGTTGAAGACTGTTTGAAGGCTATTAGTAGCGAAATAGGTGCTCGGAACATTTTGTCAGCATCTAGAATGAATAAAGCTGTTGTTGTGTTCGTGAGAGAGGAGTCTATGGTTCACCATTTAGTGGAAGTTGGCTTATCTGTTGGTGATGTGTTTTTGCCTGTTTTGCCGCTGTCGAGCCCTTCAAAGAAGGTAACTCTTTCCAATGTGCCTCCGTTCATTTCAAATGATTCACTTGAGCGAATACTTAGCCGATATGGTAAAATCATGATGCCGATTAAAATGATTCCTCTTGGTGTTAAAAATCCAGATTTAAAACATGTGATGTCATTTAGACGCCAAACCGCTATGATTTTGAATGCGGAATTTCAGCAATTGGACGTGTCGGCGAAATTGACTTTGGCAGGTAAAGATTATTTAATTTTTATCAGCACAGAATCAATGAAATGCTTCTCTTGTGGGGTTTACGGACATACCAAATTGAATTGTACTAATAATAAGGTACCTGAACGAAATGTGACTGAGACTGAGCCTGAAACACCTACTGTGCAGGAGACTCCTGTAAATGTAAATGATGACCGAGATGGCAGTGATCAAACTGATCAACGGGCTGATTTGGATTCATTGTCAAAAGATGATGAAAATCCGAAAGCAGACGCAGTGATCAGTCATGATGAGAATGTGGCAAAGTGTTCAGTGAACGCTGATGAACGTGCTGATGTTCACAGTGCGGCGAGCGGTGGATCTGAGACCGTTGCTGCGGGAAACGATGACTCGCTCCCTAGAGAGCCAGGTGAGCTTGTGGGAGTTGGAGTGTTTCGAGACTCTCAAACGCCTTTTGGTCTGTCACAGGATGATATGGATCAGCTTTCTGAAAGAGGTGAGGCTCAGTCTATGGATAAGAGTTGTGACAGTGAGGAATCTGATATTGCTGATGATTTCACTGATGTCAGTTCCCAAGGAAGTGCTGCAGAGAAAAAATGCAGCTTGCAAATGAAACCACCATATTATACAGTACAACAGATCAATGATTTTCCTCAATGATACTTTTAATCAGCGAAGACCAAAACTAGAGAAGCATTTCTCTGATTTACAGCTGTTTGTTGATTCTTGCACCATGGCTTTGAGAAAAGCTTCATTTGAGGAGCTTGATCAGCCTAAAAGATATAGATTAAAGAAACATGTTAGTGCTGTTAAAAAAAGACTAATCACGTGTCATAAAAAATATTAATGAGTTCTTGTAAATTCAAGGTGATGTATTTTCTTTATTGCATTCTTTTATTTTTAGTCATGACAACCTTAAACATTGGGACCTTTAATGTTAATGGTTGTCGGTGCATAAAGAAGAGAGTTACTTTGTTTGATTATCTGCGGTTAAAACAGGCAGATGTTATTTTGTTGCAAGAAACACATACAGATCAGCAAAATCAAGCACAGTGGATTAGTGACTGGAAAGGTAGTGTTTTATTAAGTCATGGCACAAATCTTAGTGCTGGTGTTGCCATCCTTTTTTCTTCACGTGTTGGTACACAACCAGTTGCGGTTGAGATTATTCCTGGTCGGATTCTGAGAGCTGATATTGTTTTTGGAGATACTATTTTTTCTTTTTTTAATGTGTATGCACCGAATGTAGGTCAAGAACGTATTTCTTTTTTAAAAACACTTTCTGATGCTTTGCTACAGTGTCCTCAGGGAAATATTGTTGTACTTGGTGGTGATTTTAATTGTACAATTAATTCTTATTTAGATAGGAATCATGATGAACCTCACCATTCTTCTGCTGAGAGTTTAAAGAAATTAATTAAAGAACATCATTTAGTTGATGTGTGGAGGGAAGCCTTTCCTGGAGCTAGACAATATACATGGTTAAAAGCTAACTCCAATCATGTGTCAGGGGCTAGACTTGATCGCTTTTATGTCAAAAAGGACAACGGGTAGGTTTTTTAGTAGTACGATTTCACCATCTTTTTTATCTGATCATCACTATGTATCTGTAGTAGTTTCTGTTTGTCTTTCTAAATCTTACAAATCACATTGGAGTTTTAATAATAGACTATTGCAGGACTGCACTTTTTTTCACTCCTTTAATCTTTTCTGGAATGCTTGGAGAGAGGAGAGGTGTAATTTTCAGTCACTGAGTCAATGGTGGGATGTTGGTAAATCACAAATCAAGTCTTTTTGCCAGCAGTACACTGCACATAGTGCTGGAACGCTAAAAGCAAGAATGAAGTCCCTTGAACAAGCTATCCTTGGGCAAAGCAGTGACTGTACCCACACTAATAATTCAACTTTTACTGACTCTGTTGCAAATGATAAAAGAGAGAATTATAGGGCGGCATGTGTCAGATTTTGATTGATTTATTACCCTCATAAAAATATTCCCCCCACCCCTCCCTCCCTCCGGACTGGACACCTGTTTTGGACACCTGTTTTATTGACCTCTCACTAACCCTGCTAACCCCATGCAAAGGAATTTATGGCATTGTTTTGGACTTTGTGTGTTTTGAAGTGAGAATGATCAAAGAGGATCAAAAGTGTTCAAGATCGATGTGCTTTAAACTTTAAAATGTGAAACAGCGTATTGTGTAACAGTGACAGACATTGGTAGGTTAAAGGTTGTTTTTTTATTAAAGAAAGTTTTGTTTTCCACATACATTTGAATAGTATTTTCTGAAACAGCGTTTTCAAGCACATTAAGTATTGAGCATATCGAACAACAGTTTTAAAAACACATCATACAAATAGTTTAAAGTCAGACATTTTAATGGTACATCTTACTGTTAATGATATGTTTTTAGGTAAAAAATAATGCTTACTCTGCTTTCCAGCATTCGTAAGGACATGTTTCCTCTTCGGAAGCAAAACCAGAATGACTTCAGAGAGGTGTGTGAGAGGGGCGTCTGAGTCTCCGCCCCTAACACACCCCTAACACATGTTATCAGGAAAATGTAATTAAGTTTGTCAACATCTTTTCACGTAATAAAAGATATCAGCAAAAGATTAAAAAGTATTTTCTGAAACAGCGTTTTCAATCACATTAAGCATTGAGCATATCAAACAATAGTTTTAAAAACACATCATGCGAATAGTTTAAAGCCGGACGTTTTACGGTACATCTTACTGTTAAAGTTTGTTTTTAGGTATAAAATAATGCTTACTCTGCTTTGATGGGAACATCCCATCTCTTCGGACGGAAAAAACAGAATGAAGCCTAAGAGCCGTGTGAAGGGGCACCCGAGTCTCCGCCCCCTAACACACCCCTAACACGCGTTATCAGGAAAAATGTAATTAAGTTTGTGAATGTCTTTTCACGTAATAAAAGATATCAGCAAAAGATTAAAAAGTATTTTCTGAAACAACGTTTTCAAACACATTAAGCACATCAAACATCAGTTGTTAAAAACACATCATGCGAATAGTTTCAAGTCAGATATTTTAATGGTACATTTTACTGTTAAAGATTTGTTTTTTGTTTTTTTTTTTTTAGAAAAAAAATAATACTCACGCTGCTTTTTGTACAAATATCCACTCTCTCCGGTCGCAAAAACCAAAATGAAGCCTAAGAGCCGTGTGAAGGGGCACCCGAGTCTCCGCCCCCTAACACTCCCCTAACACCTGCATCCTCCCACCAAACACGCCCCCAACACCGGAGGATAGACTCAAGAGGTGTATATTTAAATGAGGGTAGAATAATTAAACAAAATAACGTTTAGAAATAAAGTTGTTTTAACAAAGTTTAACATTTTTTAGTATGTGCGAGGTAAACAGTTTTTCACACATGAAGCGATGCAGATCGTTAATAACAAAAACGTAGTATTCAGGCATAGAAAATGTTACCAGAAAAGGTGAAATGTGTTTCTGAAGACCATGTACAACATTAAAATGTGTAAAGATGTAATGGGTGACACTGACAAACATTGGGAGGTCAATGGGATGTTTTATTAAAGAAAGGTTTGTTTTTCACATACATTTGAAGATATTCCTTTACACACATCATTTAAAGACATTTTAAAAAAATGAACTGTACCGTTTAAACACAAAAAGTTTATACAGATATTTTAAAACGTTACCAGAAGAAATGTAAAAACAAGTATTTCCATCGCATTACAAACGTTGAAAACAAAAGTCAATTTAAAAACGTAATCGTAAAAAAGTAAAACAAGTAGCAGAAAGCTTTTCCATCACATCAAAAACGTTAAAAAAGTCAATGTTCAGTCATTTAAAAATGTAAAACAAGTGTTTTCACAAACAGTTTTTAAAAAAACGGTAAAAACAACAACAAAAAAACAGTTACCAGGACGTTATAAGAATAAAAGTGCTTTAAGCTTTTAAAAAAGGTAAAACAAGCTAGAGAGCGTTTTCACATACATTTGAAGAAAGCTTCCTTCACAGTAGAAACTAGGGTCTACAACTTTAATAACATCTAAAATGATGTACACATCGTTAAAGCACAAAGGCCTATCCATTTTTAACGTTATCAGAAAAATGTAAAACAAGTTGGAGAATGTTTTTCACACATGACCTTTACAAATAACAGAAAAGGGTTCAAATATGCGTTTTCTGACACGTTTCAAACAGCGCATTAGCGTTAAACATATCAAGCAACAGTTGTTAAAAACCCGAATCGTTTCAAGCAAAACATTTCAACCACAATTTGCTGCTAAAGTTTTTTTCGTTTTTAGCAAAAAATAACTCAAAGTTGTTCCGTGCAAGACATGTTCACTCACCAAAGATTACAGTAGAGTGAGAATCGATCTGCGTGAAAGCCACGCCCAGTCTCCGCCCACCAGACACGCCCCCAGCACCGGAGGATAGACTCGAGCCGAGGTGTGCATTTAAATTGTAATGAAATAATTAAACAAAACAACGTTTTTTAAAATAAAGTTAACATTTTTAGTTCATTAACTTATTGATTTATTCACTCTTGGATAGCATCATTCACACACCCACTGGGGGTGTTTATGTACCACTGTCTGAGAATGTGTTTTTGGAGTAAAGTATACTGAAACTATGTGCTTTAAACTTTAAAAACGTGAAACGCGGGAGGTAAACAGTTTTTCACACATACACGTAACACCTTCAACTAACACATACAACTTTAAAGTGATGCAGATCGTTAAAAACAGAAATACATGCATAGTAAAATGTTATCAGTAAAGGTGTTTCTGAAAACCATAAACATTATGCTTTAAAATTTAAGAATGCGAAACAATGCTTTGAGGTTAAATATTACAATCAAGGGTGTTTTTTATTAAAACTCTTTTCACATATACATTTGAAAAGTGTTTCAACCCACATATAACATTAAAATGTTAAAAACAACAAAAGACAATACGGTCACAAAGTTTTTTTTCTCACGTGATGTTAAACAATCTCAGAAGAGGTAAAATGTGTTTCTAAAACAATATGCTGTAACCCAAAGTTAAAATGTTCCATAGTCCAGAGAGAAAAACAGTGTTTGTACCGCATGAAAAGATGATGTCGTATTCTCCACGAGGTTTGATAGCTAAATTTGAACGCCATCACACTCGTCCGCATACACAGGGATTAAGTGAGAAAAAAAAAAAGTTCAAAGAAAACATTCAACTCAGATCTCAAATAAAAAGAGGAAAATTAAAGCAAGAGACACGGCCATCGCTTCTGCTGCTCTCGCACTAGCGTTACATCTCCTACAGACACACCCTCTATGCACATGCGCAGTTGTTATTCTGACTCAAAGCGAATATGTCCGTTACAATGCGTAAAGCATTAAACATAACACGCAACAACGGTTAAAATATGTCCAACGACAACTTTCCCCGTTTTTAACATTTCAAATCAAGCAGCTTAATCTTTTCTGCTTGAGACCTCATCACTAGCAAACGACAAACGTTTGGAAAGAGGATCGTGTGTAAAGCAGCACGCGCGTCCAAAGGAAAGGTACGATAAAAACACTACAAAACAATAACGTAACAAAATAGCATTTAAATTGATTTTTGTCCATTTTAGTTAATTTAGTTATGTATTTTTTCAAAACCTTTCAAGTCTCTCCCCCTTCTGCAACAACAACAACAACAACACCACACACACAAATAGTTGAAAGTCTAAACTTTTACGACATCGCGAGTGATTGTATCATGCTGTTAGACAACGAGAGAGAAGTCTGGTCGCAACGCAGAACCAGTGACGCGTGGATATGAGCTCTTCAAAGGCTGTAAAACACCCAAGGATGTTGTGGTCTCGGCCGTTTTATAACAGCACTGGCGAATCTGGCATTGTGAACTCTTGATGGCATCGTGAACTTTGTTTGGTATTGTAAGGTCTTATCTATTAGAAATTTGTGAAAACAGTAACATTAATGCAACTTTTACTTTATAAAGTACTGTTATTTTACTGAAACAAGACAAAAAGAATAGTCATTTTTCCCAGTTAGCCATGTAGTTACTCCTTTTATTTTGTAAAATGTTGAACACTACAGGCGTAGCTCATGGACTGCCCAAGAAAGCTCATCTTGGTGAAATCTTTGTGGGCTCTCACCCAGAACACAAAACTCTGCGTTGGGTGATCCAGACAATTAAAGCTTCATACTAAGAGAAAATATTACGGAAGTCATTTTCAAACTGCGAGTGTACTTCGACATGTTATACAATATTTTCAAAATGAATATTATGGTGTCATGTTGCTTTAAAGGTTTTTGTTTGTTATTTACTAATACTTTTCAACTAACACTTCAACATCCATTCCAAATTAAAGAGATGAATGAGCTAAGGATCTTATTTGGACACAGATAAACAAGTAATGGAACGTTCAAAGTGATACAATGTATAGATGGAGATTCTCCTACTTTGAATGTTCTTAAATAGCTGTGCTAAAATCATATTTGCACACCCCGGCATATTTTGTCATAGCTATGGCACACCGCTGTGATGCCGTTTATAATAAACACACAAAATCCAGTTGTGAGCAATTGTGAAAGTTTGTAAATATGGTTTTGTAAATGATGTTTTATTACTCCACTAGTTTTAGTCATCTTCTTCAGATGACACTATTCATGTTTTGTTTGTTGCACTGTATGTTTTTAGGTGAAGATTCTTTGAGAGCTGTCCACATTCAGTGTTTATAGGAATGAATGAAAATTAAGAATTTAAGTGATAGTCCTTCTGTTTGAGAGTGTTTGACTACATTGATATTTAGATTTAGTCATCTTGTTCAGGTAGCAGATGAAGTGGTACACATTTCTGTGCTTTGTTTTATAACTACAAATCAGCATTTCAAATGATTTTTTCCTAAGGTATTTAATGTCCGCAGAAACATTTCTTTCAACATCCCACTTGTTTCTATTATCACCATCTTCTTTGACTAAAATAAAGCCACTATATGTGCTAAAAATCCTTGCTCTTCTGTCAGATATGTTAGAGGATCTATGCTATACCGCGGTTATGAAAACACATTAAGAACTATAAAGTCTCGTAAAGGCTATAGATACATTTCAAACATAATATTTATATAGGTATTATGTTTGCACAAAAGTACATTCAAAAGATCATTTTACTACAAAAGTGTGTGAGGCACATAGGACAGCACAGATTACAGAGATGTATGAGCTGAGGAACTTATCTGACCACAAGTAAACAGGTAACGGTTTGTTTAAAGTGACACACAATGTACAGTTAGAGATACTCCTGCTTCATATGTGTGTAAATAGTTGTGCTAAAATCTTTGAAAATAGCCAATTATAGCTACAAATAAGTAAGACAGAACTCCTCTCTCCTGGTCTATTGCGGAAGTTTGTAAATATGGTTTTATAAATGACATTTTTCCCCCACTAATCGATAATGCTGTTAAAATTTTGCTTCTTTGTTATTGTACAGTTGAACAGTTTGTAAAGACTCCTCTCTGAGCGTGGTCAAACGTGTTCATAGGAGTTGGAAACAGAACAAACTCAACATAAAGGGAATTAAAAGACAGCCCTACTACATGACACTGCTTAAGACTAAACAAATGATATTTCTTAGGTCATCTTTCTGGTCCGTCTATGATGTGGGATCACAAGACACGACAACCCAACCTAAAAAGTGAGTCTTGCTGTTTTTCTGTTATCATACAACTATTACACTTCAAGCTTTTTTTCTAACTATTACAATTAAAGCCGTGCATTTCACAGCACAGTCATAGATGCACAGTTCTTTTCTGTATGTCTCTAAACAACAGTCAAGTAAATGAATTACAGTTGATAAATAGTCACTTTTTTTTTTATTTTTTTTTTATTACTATTATTCTGTCCACACCAATACTTTGACATCAGTTTTTTTAGGTCTGATCCACAAAAGAAATGTCATATTTTGTGTCTTTTCATAAAAAACAAAATGCTTTTGAAATTGTTTACCAATTTTTAACATCAACATTCCAAATGTATTGCCGTGTGATTGTAATGTTTTGTGCGTGTGTCTGTTTTCCTCATACTTGTCAGGAAAAACAACAACGGTGTTTTATTTGCTGTAATGTTAGTTGATATAGAATGCAGGACAAGGATCTTTGAAATATTTATATCTTTGTAGCATTTTAAACCATTAAAAATCATTATTTTATTATTATTATTTTTTATTTTTACCTCTTAAATCAGGATTGCAAGTTGTGTAATACTGTTTTTATGACCACAAAAATAACAAGTGTACTGATTAAACTTTTTATTTCAACAATATATATTCATACATTAAAGTAGTAAAGAAAATGATTTTAAAAAATGGCATTGGAAACAGTAAAACAGTAATAATGATATTACAGGTTGTCTAGCCAGAAAAGAAAATCTCGGCAGGCTATCATGTTTTGCTCTATGGTGTAGCTGACTAGAGTTTCAGCTATTTCACGGGTTTCACAGAGTTTCTCATTTTTTGAAAACAGTGACACACATAGATCTGTTACATATGTACACATACAGAGAACCTCGGTAACTCTGAACTCGTCGTTACATTCAGACATCACATCCAGAACCTTTCTAATAGTTACACAGATTGACTCTTTGCTGTTAATACACAAACTCGTCATATGACTAATTGTATCAGACCATGAACTTTTCAGTCCTCTTACGATTTCCATTTCATTTTTGAGATTTGTCACACGTTTGGTATCCCCCGTGCAATCGTTATTCAAATCACATGCAGCATCGATGATCTTATTCATCAAGCCAACCATCTGTCCTCTAAAATGGTCTTTAAACATACAGTCCAACGAAGATTTTAAAAGGCACTCATTCCCCGTGGCGCACTCGCACACTGGCAACTGCTTCTGCACAGCATCGTCAGAACGTCCACACTCCATCAGCGTTTGAGTAGCCATTTCAGAAATCTGCTGCGTTGAAGACGGCTTCTTCAGAACTCAACTTTATGCACAATACAATCTTTGCCCCCTATTCGATGCCGAATTATTTTAATAGTTCCGGGGGATCTCCTGTCACTGAGTCCTTAAACCACAATTGTTCAAGCCGTGTGAATTAACGCTTTGATGTTTGGGTTTATGGATCAGATCCCCCAAAGTGTTGCGTCAGTCTCAGACAAACAGGAATGTTGAAGCTGACTTTGGTAATGCATGTAACAACCAGACAATGTTCATTCAGTCTAAAATCAACGAGATGTAGCAGTAGCACAGGAGTCCACTTCGTCAAACAGGTATTGCATTGAAAGGTTAGGCCAACTTAGTTTAGTGAGCAACTGAGCTCTGTGTATCTCTTGTGAATTTATCGGGACACCTGATTGGGCCAAGCCCTCGACCACTGAGGGTGATGCATAGGAGGGTTGTCGTCAGGAAGTCATAAACAACTACACAGGATTAAGGTAGGCCACAGTGAAGCAAAGATGTCTATTAATTTCACCAAATTTTCTGTCAGCATATTTTGATTAAAGGTTACACAATCAAAAAATAAATAATAAAATAATGATTTTTAATGGTTTAAAATGCTACAAAGATATAAATATTTCAAAGATCCTTGCCCTGCATTCTATATCCACTAACATTACAGCAAATAAAACACCGTTGTTGTTTTTCCTGACAAGTATGAGGAAAACAGACACACGCACAAAACATTACAATCACACGGCAATACATTTGGAATGTTGATGTTAAAAATTGGTAAACAATTTCAAAAGCATTTTGTTTTTTATGAAAAGACACAAAATATGACATTTCTTTTGTGGATCAGACCTAAAAAAACTGATGTCAAAGTATTGGTGTGGACAGAATAATAGTAATAAAAAAAAAATAAAAAAAAAGTGACTATTTATCAACTGTAATTCATTTACTTGACTGTTGTTTAGAGACATACAGAAAAGAACTGTGTATCTATGACTGTGCTGTGAAATGCACGGCTTTAATTGTAATAGTTAGAAAAAAAGCTTGAAGTGTAATAGTTGTATGATAACAGAAAAACAGCAAGACTCACTTTTTAGGTTGGGTTGTCGTGTCTTGTGATCCCACATCGTAGACGGACCAGAAAGATGACCTAAGAAATATCATTTGTTTAGTCTTAAGCAGTGTCATGTAGTAGGGCTGTCTTTTAATTCCCTTTATGTTGAGTTTGTTCTGTTTCCAACTCCTATGAACACGTTTGACCACGCTCAGAGAGGAGTCTTTACAAACTGTTCAACTGTACAATAACAAAGAAGCAAAATTTTAACAGCATTATCGATTAGTGGGGGAAAAATGTCATTTATAAAACCATATTTACAAACTTCCGCAATAGACCAGGAGAGAGGAGTTCTGTCTTACTTATTTGTAGCTATAATTGGCTATTTTCAAAGATTTTAGCACAACTATTTACACACATATGAAGCAGGAGTATCTCTAACTGTACATTGTGTGTCACTTTAAACAAACCGTTACCTGTTTACTTGTGGTCAGATAAGTTCCTCAGCTCATACATCTCTGTAATCTGTGCTGTCCTATGTGCCTCACACACTTTTGTAGTAAAATGATCTTTTGAATGTACTTTTGTGCAAACATAATACCTATATAAATATTATGTTTGAAATGTATCTATAGCCTTTACGAGACTTTATAGTTCTTAATGTGTTTTCATAACCGCGGTATAGCATAGATCCTCTAACATATCTGACAGAAGAGCAAGGATTTTTAGCACATATAGTGGCTTTATTTTAGTCAAAGAAGATGGTGATAATAGAAACAAGTGGGATGTTGAAAGAAATGTTTCTGCGGACATTAAATACCTTAGGAAAAAATCATTTGAAATGCTGATTTGTAGTTATAAAACAAAGCACAGAAATGTGTACCACTTCATCTGCTACCTGAACAAGATGACTAAATCTAAATATCAATGTAGTCAAACACTCTCAAACAGAAGGACTATCACTTAAATTCTTAATTTTCATTCATTCCTATAAACACTGAATGTGGACAGCTCTCAAAGAATCTTCACCTAAAAACATACAGTGCAACAAACAAAACATGAATAGTGTCATCTGAAGAAGATGACTAAAACTAGTGGAGTAATAAAACATCATTTACAAAACCATATTTACAAACTTTCACAATTGCTCACAACTGGATTTTGTGTGTTTATTATAAACGGCATCACAGCGGTGTGCCATAGCTATGACAAAATATGCCGGGGTGTGCAAATATGATTTTAGCACAGCTATTTAAGAACATTCAAAGTAGGAGAATCTCCATCTATACATTGTATCACTTTGAACGTTCCATTACTTGTTTATCTGTGTCCAAATAAGATCCTTAGCTCATTCATCTCTTTAATTTGGAATGGATGTTGAAGTGTTAGTTGAAAAGTATTAGTAAATAACAAACAAAAACCTTTAAAGCAACATGACACCATAATATTCATTTTGAAAATATTGTATTACATGTCGAAGTACACTCGCAGTTTGAAAATGACTTCCGTAATATTTTCTCTTAGTATGAAGCTTTAATTGTCTGGATCACCCAACGCAGAGTTTTGTGTTCTGGGTGAGAGCCCACAAAGATTTCACCAAGATGAGCTTTCTTGGGCAGTCCATGAGCTACGCCTGTAGTGTTCAACATTTTACAAAATAAAAGGAGTAACTACATGGCTAACTGGGAAAAATGACTATTCTTTTTGTCTTGTTTCAGTAAAATAACAGTACTTTATAAAGTAAAAGTTGCATTAATGTTACTGTTTTCACAAATTTCTAATAGATAAGACCTTACAATACCAAACAAAGTTCACGATGCCATCAAGAGTTCACAATGCCAGATTCGCCAGTGCTGTTATAAAACGGCCGAGACCACAACATCCTTGGGTGTTTTACAGCCTTTGAAGAGCTCATATCCACGCGTCACTGGTTCTGCGTTGCGACCAGACTTCTCTCTCGTTGTCTAACAGCATGATACAATCACTCGCGATGTCGTAAAAGTTTAGACTTTCAACTATTTGTGTGTGTGGTGTTGTTGTTGTTGTTGTTGCAGAAGGGGGAGAGACTTGAAAGGTTTTGAAAAAATACATAACTAAATTAACTAAAATGGACAAAAATCAATTTAAATGCTATTTTGTTACGTTATTGTTTTGTAGTGTTTTTATCGTACCTTTCCTTTGGACGCGCGTGCTGCTTTACACACGATCCTCTTTCCAAACGTTTGTCGTTTGCTAGTGATGAGGTCTCAAGCAGAAAAGATTAAGCTGCTTGATTTGAAATGTTAAAAACGGGGAAAGTTGTCGTTGGACATATTTTAACCGTTGTTGCGTGTTATGTTTAATGCTTTACGCATTGTAACGGACATATTCGCTTTGAGTCAGAATAACAACTGCGCATGTGCATAGAGGGTGTGTCTGTAGGAGATGTAACGCTAGTGCGAGAGCAGCAGAAGCGATGGCCGTGTCTCTTGCTTTAATTTTCCTCTTTTTATTTGAGATCTGAGTTGAATGTTTTCTTTGAACTTTTTTTTTTTCTCACTTAATCCCTGTGTATGCGGACGAGTGTGATGGCGTTCAAATTTAGCTATCAAACCTCGTGGAGAATACGACATCATCTTTTCATGCGGTACAAACACTGTTTTTCTCTCTGGACTATGGAACATTTTAACTTTGGGTTACAGCATATTGTTTTAGAAACACATTTTACCTCTTCTGAGATTGTTTAACATCACGTGAGAAAAAAAACTTTGTGACCGTATTGTCTTTTGTTGTTTTTAACATTTTAATGTTATATGTGGGTTGAAACACTTTTCAAATGTATATGTGAAAAGAGTTTTAATAAAAAACACCCTTGATTGTAATATTTAACCTCAAAGCATTGTTTCGCATTCTTAAATTTTAAAGCATAATGTTTATGGTTTTCAGAAACACCTTTACTGATAACATTTTACTATGCATGTATTTCTGTTTTTAACGATCTGCATCACTTTAAAGTTGTATGTGTTAGTTGAAGGTGTTACGTGTATGTGTGAAAAACTGTTTACCTCCCGCGTTTCACGTTTTTAAAGTTTAAAGCACATAGTTTCAGTATACTTTACTCCAAAAACACATTCTCAGACAGTGGTACATAAACACCCCCAGTGGGTGTGTGAATGATGCTATCCAAGAGTGAATAAATCAATAAGTTAATGAACTAAAAATGTTAACTTTATTTTAAAAAACGTTGTTTTGTTTAATTATTTCATTACAATTTAAATGCACACCTCGGCTCGAGTCTATCCTCCGGTGCTGGGGGCGTGTCTGGTGGGCGGAGACTGGGCGTGGCTTTCACGCAGATCGATTCTCACTCTACTGTAATCTTTGGTGAGTGAACATGTCTTGCACGGAACAACTTTGAGTTATTTTTTGCTAAAAACGAAAAAAACTTTAGCAGCAAATTGTGGTTGAAATGTTTTGCTTGAAACGATTCGGGTTTTTAACAACTGTTGCTTGATATGTTTAACGCTAATGCGCTGTTTGAAACGTGTCAGAAAACGCATATTTGAACCCTTTTCTGTTATTTGTAAAGGTCATGTGTGAAAAACATTCTCCAACTTGTTTTACATTTTTCTGATAACGTTAAAAATGGATAGGCCTTTGTGCTTTAACGATGTGTACATCATTTTAGATGTTATTAAAGTTGTAGACCCTAGTTTCTACTGTGAAGGAAGCTTTCTTCAAATGTATGTGAAAACGCTCTCTAGCTTGTTTTACCTTTTTTAAAAGCTTAAAGCACTTTTATTCTTATAACGTCCTGGTAACTGTTTTTTTGTTGTTGTTTTTACCGTTTTTTTAAAAACTGTTTGTGAAAACACTTGTTTTACATTTTTAAATGACTGAACATTGACTTTTTTAACGTTTTTGATGTGATGGAAAAGCTTTCTGCTACTTGTTTTACTTTTTTACGATTACGTTTTTAAATTGACTTTTGTTTTCAACGTTTGTAATGCGATGGAAATACTTGTTTTTACATTTCTTCTGGTAACGTTTTAAAATATCTGTATAAACTTTTTGTGTTTAAACGGTACAGTTCATTTTTTTAAAATGTCTTTAAATGATGTGTGTAAAGGAATATCTTCAAATGTATGTGAAAAACAAACCTTTCTTTAATACAACATCCCATTGACCTCCCAATGTTTGTCAGTGTCACCCATTACATCTTTACACATTTTAATGTTGTACATGGTCTTCAGAAACACATTTCACCTTTTCTGGTAACATTTTCTATGCCTGAATACTACGTTTTTGTTATTAACGATCTGCATCGCTTCATGTGTGAAAAACTGTTTACCTCGCACATACTAAAAAATGTTAAACTTTGTTAAAACAACTTTATTTCTAAACGTTATTTTGTTTAATTATTCTACCCTCATTTAAATATACACCTCTTGAGTCTATCCTCCGGTGTTGGGGGCGTGTTTGGTGGGAGGATGCAGGTGTTAGGGGAGTGTTAGGGGGCGGAGACTCGGGTGCCCCTTCACACGGCTCTTAGGCTTCATTTTGGTTTTTGCGACCGGAGAGAGTGGATATTTGTACAAAAAGCAGCGTGAGTATTATTTTTTTTCTAAAAAAAAAAAACAAAAAACAAATCTTTAACAGTAAAATGTACCATTAAAATATCTGACTTGAAACTATTCGCATGATGTGTTTTTAACAACTGATGTTTGATGTGCTTAATGTGTTTGAAAACGTTGTTTCAGAAAATACTTTTTAATCTTTTGCTGATATCTTTTATTACGTGAAAAGACATTCACAAACTTAATTACATTTTTCCTGATAACGCGTGTTAGGGGTGTGTTAGGGGGCGGAGACTCGGGTGCCCCTTCACACGGCTCTTAGGCTTCATTCTGTTTTTTCCGTCCGAAGAGATGGGATGTTCCCATCAAAGCAGAGTAAGCATTATTTTATACCTAAAAACAAACTTTAACAGTAAGATGTACCGTAAAACGTCCGGCTTTAAACTATTCGCATGATGTGTTTTTAAAACTATTGTTTGATATGCTCAATGCTTAATGTGATTGAAAACGCTGTTTCAGAAAATACTTTTTAATCTTTTGCTGATATCTTTTATTACGTGAAAAGATGTTGACAAACTTAATTACATTTTCCTGATAACATGTGTTAGGGGTGTGTTAGGGGCGGAGACTCAGACGCCCCTCTCACACACCTCTCTGAAGTCATTCTGGTTTTGCTTCCGAAGAGGAAACATGTCCTTACGAATGCTGGAAAGCAGAGTAAGCATTATTTTTTACCTAAAAACATATCATTAACAGTAAGATGTACCATTAAAATGTCTGACTTTAAACTATTTGTATGATGTGTTTTTAAAACTGTTGTTCGATATGCTCAATACTTAATGTGCTTGAAAACGCTGTTTCAGAAAATACTATTCAAATGTATGTGGAAAACAAAACTTTCTTTAATAAAAAAACAACCTTTAACCTACCAATGTCTGTCACTGTTACACAATACGCTGTTTCACATTTTAAAGTTTAAAGCACATCGATCTTGAACACTTTTGATCCTCTTTGATCATTCTCACTTCAAAACACACAAAGTCCAAAACAATGCCATAAATTCCTTTGCATGGGGTTAGCAGGGTTAGTGAGAGGTCAATAAAACAGGTGTCCAAAACAGGTGTCCAGTCCGGAGGGAGGGAGGGGTGGGGGGTGGGGGGAATATTTTTATGAGGGTAATAAATCAATCAAAATCTGACACATGCCGCCCTATAATTCTCTCTGATAAACTTCTTCTAAAGAATTTATTGGAAGAACGAGGAAAAACAGCCCTTCTAAGGACCAGATTTGCGCAGCTGAACGACATGGATGCTCCAACATCTTTCTTCTTTGGTCTGGAAAAAAAGCCAAAGGAACAGAAGAGTTTTTATCAGTTGAAAATACCTGGTGGCAGCGTGACTACAGATCAACGGGAAATTCAATCTTATGCTCTTTCTTTTTATGAGGATTTATACCATTCAGAATCATGTGATGATACAGCAACTGATGAACTTTTATGTGACTTATCCAAATTAACAGAGGAAGAACGTAGCGAGTTGGACAGGCCTTTGTCCTTTGGAGAGATTTCACAAGCTGTTCAAGATTTGAGTTCTGGGAAGTCACCTGGACTGGATGGGCTTACAGCAGAATTCTTCAAATCCTTTTGGAATGTACTTGGACAGGATTTGTTTGAAGTTTTTCTTGAAGGCATAGATCAAGGGACCCTTCCTTTGAGTTGTCGAAGGGCAATTCTAACATTAATCCCAAAAAAGGGGGATCTTGGATGCTTAAAGAATTGGCGTCCAGTATCGTTGATATGTGTCGATTTTAAGATTTTATCTAAATCTTTGACTAATAGACTCAAGAAATATATGGCATCTGTCATTCATGTGGACCAAACATATTGTGTTCCCAAAAGGACAATTTTTGATAATCTGTTCTTGATGAGGGATATGATTACTGTGGCAAAAATGCATAATTTAAACATTGGGTTTCTTTCATTGGATCAAGAAAAAGCGTTTGACAGGGTTGATCACCAGTATTTATTTAAAACTCTGGAAGCTTTTGGTTTTGGTCCTTATTTTAGGTCCCTCATTGAAATGTTGTATAATGAGATTTATAGTATGTTGAAAATTAATGGATCTTTAACTAGGCCCTTCCCTGTAACCAGGGGAATAAGGCAAGGGTGTCCTCTTTCTGGTCTTTTGTATACAATTTCTATTGAACCTTTATTAGTCTCACTCAGGAGGCAGCTAAGTGGGTTTGATATACCTAGCGCCCCCAGTGTTGATTCAGTCAAATTTACAGCATACGCTGATGATGTAACAGTAGTAATAAAGGATTCAGAAGATGTTACAAGATTGACTTTAGCTTTAAACAAATATCAGCAAGCTTCATCTGCACGCATTAATTGGGAGAAATGTTCATCCTTACTTTTGGGAGGCTGGCAGGGTGCAGGACCACCGAGGCTGCCACAGCAATGTAAATGGGCCAGGGATGGATTTAGAATCCTTGGTTTATATTTTGGGACTAAAGGTTACACTGAAAAAAATTGGGAAGGACTAGCTGACAAGGTAATTCTTAGAATCCAGAAGTGGCAGTGGATTCTGCCTCATCTCTCATTTAGGGGAAGATGTTTAGTTATTAACAATCTAGCAGCTTCAATGTTATGGCATAAATTCACCGTTTTAGATCCTCCTAAAGAATTGCTTTTAGGAGTTCAAAAAGCATTTATCAATTTTTTTTGGGATGGCTGCCATTGGCTTCCTCCAGGTGTCCTTTATCTTCCTGTGGCAGAGGGAGGCCAAGGACTAATACATCTGGAATCTAAGATCTTGGCAATGAGGTTACAATCATTGCAAAAACTTTTGTATAGTTCAGATCTTCTGCCTTGGGTTGTGTTTGGATTACATATAATCAATAAATTTGGAGGATTGGGGCTTGATAAACAGTTGTTCCTAATGCAGAAGACCATGGTGGAGAAAGTGTATTGTTTACCTTTCAGTTTTTATCCAGGAGTGATTCAATCTTGGAACTGTTTTAAAATATTGAGAAATGAGGATGAACATTATGGTATTGCAGAACCTCTTTTTTTTAACCCTCTTTTTCAGTCATCAACAAATGTGTCATCATCTTTAGTTACTAAATTTATGAATGCTGGGTTATCAAAAGTCATGGAATTAATTGATTTTGAGAATGGTCAATGGAGAACTGTACATTCAATTGCTGATCAAGTTGGGATAAATTCAGTAAGAATTGTGGAAGGATTAGTTAGTAATCTTAAGACATCTTTTCCTCAGACTTTCCTTTCCTTTATCAGTAATGGTATTCAGAATGGTTTTATTTCTCAGAATTTTCCTGAGTTTAAAGTAGTTCCTAAAGATTGGGAATCTGATGTTAACCGTCAGACAAAATTGTTAAAAGGTCATGGTGCTTTGGTGTTTCATTGTATTGGAAAAAAACTTTTATACCACATTTGTTGTAAGTCTGTACATTTGAAACAATTGGAGCAAAGACCAGATACTAAATGGAGGTCTTGGCTTTCTATTCCAGATGATTTTTATCCATCATGGAGGTTATTGTATAAGCCTCCGATCTCTAAAAGATGTGGAGATATTCAGTGGAGGATACTACATTGTATTATAGCCTCAAACTCTTTTGTGTCAAAGATCAACAAGGCTGTTTTACCAGAATGTCCTTTCTGTAATGCTCTTGACAGTGTGTATCATATGTTTAGTGAGTGTTTTAGAATTAACCCGTTATTTGAATTATTGGAGAAAATCATTGTAAGATTAGGTTTTACTTTTACCAATACTCTATTTATTCTGGGTTGCAAATATAAAAGGTCTTGGCAGCAACAGTGTATACTTGCTAATTTTTTAATAGGACAGGCTAAGCTTGTAATTTTAAAGTCTCATCGGTGTAAAAATTCTGGTGAAAATGTGAATATTGTCACTCTGTTTAGGTCTGTTGTGGAGTCAAGAATAGTAATTGAATATACTTACTATCAACATACTAATAATGTTCTTTATTTTAAATGGAAATGGTGTATTAGGGAGGCTTTGGTGACTGTGTGTGAGTCAGGGAATCTGCTATTTAATTGGTAATGTTTCAAAATATGTTTGTAATGTTGTATAATTAAAGTGTTTTGAAAAGTCAAAGTCTCTCTGTCTCTCTCTCTCTCTCTCTCTGTCTCTCTCTCTGTCTCTCTCTGTCTCTCTCTCTCTCTGTCTCTCTCTCTCTCTCTCTCTCTCGTGCAAATAATCTTTTCAATGGCCTCAAGACTGTAACTTAAACAGAATTAAATATTTAATTCATTACTGCATAGAAAACTCTTAATCATTAACCAATGTTACAATATATATTTATTTTTCAGATAAAAAAAAAACATTACCACAATCCTTATATGTTATCCTAGGAGCCTTTTTAAGGTTATCTTTAGTTTAAATGCTCACTTTACTTAACTTCCTCTTGAATCTGCAAACGCGGTCTTCATCTTTAGCCACCACCATGTCTTTGCATTCCAAATGCCATGTCTAATGACCTGCTAGAGTAAAACTATGATGCAGATATATTATTTCAAAATCAACACAGTCTCACAGATTCAGGGATTCACAGCAATACTGAATCCAAAACTTATACAGTTTGCCAATAGAGAAACCAACATCATGTTAATAAATTTTGCCCTAGTCTCCCCGGGAAATTACGGACAGTCACCTCATGGTCTCAGTCGGCTCTTGAAAGCTCATTCCCATCAGCTCTTTATCAATAATCTTCTCTTCCTCAGGGTGTTGTCCCCTGGCATAGTTGCATCAAGTTGTGGACACTTGTCACAATGAAAAACAAGCCATCCTAGGAATGTGTTTTCTGGTGAGTGGTATGGAGGAACATTTTTGGGTCAGACTTCTGTACTTCTCACAGATCCCCCCCTTAATGATGCTGCTGGCCTCACATACATCCGCTCCACTCTCATACCCATCTCACATAAAACACCTCCCTTCACGGGAGATGCCCAGTGGCGGCGGTAACCCCCTGCCTTAGGTTGTCCCCTGTCTGGCCAAAGAGGATCTTACCCGTCATTGAGAAATCACCTCATGCACACTGACTGGTAACCGCTCTTTCCCAACTGTAAAATCTTTGACAGTTTTCTTCTACAGAATCAGGTGTTTTCTGGAGCTTAGGGAAGTAACATTCAAGAGCCACCAGAGCCATTGGACTGCCTAATAGTTTTACAACAGGGAAACAGGTTAATTACAGCAGTATTTAATCACTAAAAGTCATTAGACATCTTCAAAGCAGAAACATGCTGAGATTACACTCAGTGAATTTAGTTATCACAGCCATCCATTCAGTGTAATGTTCTGCTACATTTTAACCGGAACGATCCGCCCTGTGCATGATGGTGAGTAGGATGAGACAAAAAAGTTACTGGTCATAAAATAAATGTCAAAATAGTCACTTCTATCATTGCAGGTCTGTATTAAAAGACCTCTTTAAAGACATTTAATTTTACTTTGTCACATTAAACAACAAATTGCCCTCTTCATGGTACTCATTTCTTTAACATCTTTGTCAACGATTTTCAACTGACACCCTGTGCTTTTACTATAAATATCTTACCACTTATAACACCGGCTAAGATAGCAGCATTTAGCTGACTTTGAATAAGATAGAGAGAGAGACACTCCGTGGCATTCAGGACTGGTAGCATTTTCATAAACTTGTAACATCAGACTTTTGTCATATCTTTTGACTGTGGCCTGTGGTGGAAATTCACCCATGTGATTAAAGTCAGGCCACTCCATAGTAAAATTATCAAACCAACTTTACTGAAAATCGAAATTCAGGGTAGTCTCTTTTCAGAGAACTACAAAGTGAACTCCACACAAAACAGAGTATTTATCCAGTCAAATAATACATATTCATTTTTCAGCGTAACAAAGACTTTCAAAATTGATTGGATAAACAAATGAGTAAATTATCATAAAGCCATCCTACTTCCTTTTACCATATAAGTACAAATTCCAATCCATCGACAGTCCATAATAGTTATACGCTTATAACGTATGTAAATAATTATTAGTTAAAGGCACCTAAAACCCCTAACTTCTTCCCAGCTAACTGACCTTAAAGGCAAGTCATTATCCTTAAGTCATTGCTCGGAGAAACTATTCGCTAACCTTGCAACGCATAAGGTAAATGGTAATCCATTTACTTAGCCATAAAACTAACAGATAACACATCCCTTCGTGCTCACTGATCAGGATCTGACCCCTACATATGTGGGTTAACCTCCACTGGATAAAAATCTTCAGCAAACATTCTTTAACCTTCAATTCATCTCCTCACATTCTTAAATCATCAACACTCTTTTGAAAACATCATAAACAACAAAAAACAAAAATCTGTTTTCTATATGTGCAATAGTTGCACACATATCTATATATCAACAATCAAATTTCATTTTTCTCATGCTTCAAAGATTATGAAAAGATCATATATGGAAATCCGTATAACTCATATAACATTAACAAAATTAATCATGTATGAGCCATAGCATTGCTTGAACACACATAAGAAAATAATATTTCCCTTGCAGGCCCAGCTTAAGACTTTACCAGAATTGACATGCATTTTTGAATTAAACATCATTTTTATATTTACTTCTACCCACATATCAGGAAATTTAGAAATTACAAATTTCCCATCAGGTTGAGTCTTTTTGACACATTAACACTGATTCTTCTTTTAAACCCACTTAACCGCAGACATATCTGTCACTTTATCACATTTGGCCATCAAATTGTATTATCCCTCAGTTACTTCTGGGATTTTTCCATCAGTGGTTAGTGGTACCCTGCCCACTTTACAAATCCATGAATAAGCACAAACAGCTACACATCTGAACTTTTCTGGTTCTTTTGTTTTGTAGGCAGTCAAGTTGTTTAACTTGCCAATCAGAATTATAGGCTGACCATTCTCTTAATAAGTTCTACAAATTTCTTTTAAGTGAGCGATTCAGAGCAGAGCTGCTTACAGCATTTGCTCTCTTCTGTCTCATTATCTGTATCAGAACTGATCAAGTTACTGATTTTGTTAGCCATATCTTAGTCATGGTTAATACTCACCTGAAAGAGATGGAGACGGCAAACTTTGAAAAACACAGCTTTGGCTTCTGCGTGATGAAACTGCAAAGTATACTACGAGACACTGGTCACATATACTGGTACAATCCAATCAGGGTCACAACATTTCTTATAAAAAATCAGAATCGTTCCAGATGCAAAACAAACAACCCTATTTTTATATTTATATTTATATATCTTTTTATATTTTGTATCTAATTAAAACTTTTGTGCCTATCTGTCTGAATCTCTAAATTCGGGGATCCCCTATCTGGAGTGGCAGCAATGAAGCGTCAGGTTTACGATTTTACACATCAAGTGCCTATTCACTCTGGTTGGGGGTGTCAATACACCAAATGCACAATCAATGTGTCACAAACAAGTGTCCCATCCAGAGTGCTCCCCAGAGTGCCCGCCTTTCACAGCGTATCAAGTGAAAAAGAACTGGAACCTCAGCTTCCCGTCCTCAACATCGACTCTGGTCAACATCGCTCCCCTTTCTCTCCACCACTTCCACCATAATAATGACTTAGTATCTCATAATAATGAGAAACTTCCTTATAATAATGACTTAGTATCTCATAATAATGACTTAACATCTCATAATAATGACTTTACATCTCATAATAATGACTTAGTATCTCATAATAATGAGAAACTTTCTCATAATAATGACTTAGTATCATAATAATGAGAAACTTTCTCATGATAATGAATTAGTCATTATTATGAGAAAGTTTCTCATTGTTTTGAGATTCTTAGTAACTTTCTCATTATTACGAGATGTTAAGTCATTATAATGAGAAACTTTCACGTAATAACTTTCTTGTGATTAATGAGAAACTTTCTATACTTTCTACACTTAATCCAGTGTTCGCCTAATGCAAATCTATTTAGAAGAACAGTTATCTGAATTATTTGTAAATCAGAGTCATTTATTTTAACACATTGATCAAGTGTTAATTTGTAACAGCAGCGAAGAAACCCTGCAAAGTTACACATTCTTGTGCTGTAAACTGGCGCAAAAGGATCCGCTGAGATCTAAAACATTGTATGCGTGCACAAACGAGCTATTATTTAATTCACTCATGACTGAGTTGAGGGTAGGTCACAGTACCTCTGACTAACCACCAGAGGGCAATCTGTGTAAGTGTGGGACACACCCCACTTTCGTGACGGGGTTGTTGTGTGGGCTCACTGACGCCATCTCGTGGGCATTCTCCGTTAGGTCTGCTGCTTTTCTTTCCTCTTGTTTATTCCATTGTGGTTATTTCAATTTTCCCTGTTTATTTTATTTTATTGACTGCTATTATTTGGAATTTGGCATACTTATTTAAAATTTGGTGTAACAAGTTTGAATTCAAATTTAAATGAAGTTTCCCCTTGCAACACCGGGATTCACTTACTGGATGCACGCCACCTAGTAGGCCTTCCCCAGATAAGTCAATTTCCTTCCTCTCTCTCCTTTTATTTTTAGTTTATATTATTTTACTGCAATTTCTCCCTTCTCAGCTATTTTATTAATTCTGTTAGTGTTTCACCTGCATTCCTTATTATTTGAGTTAAGCCTCTCTTGTTTTGCACACTTGTTTAAATTTAATCACACAAAGTTTTAATTTAAATTTAAATTAAGTTTCTCTGTGCCATCCATTGGCATTTGCTCATTTTGTAGCACTCCCCCTAGTGGGCAGTCCCAGACAGAGAATACCATAGTTAAATGGTATACTGCCCATTCACTTGAAGTAATCCATAGAATTATTTATTATCTGTGATTATTCAAGTGTTTGGCTTATCCTTCTGTTCTTAAGCCATACCATCCCCCTAGGCTTTATAACTCGACAGCGCCCTCGTCAGGCCTGTCATAAACCCTAGCAGTGATAGCAAGCTTAAGCCTTTTTCCTCCCCTCTATCTTTTTCTGTTCCTATTTTATTTCTATTTGTTTTTCTTTTCTCTTTAATCATTTGGTATATTTGTTCGGTTTTCTGTTGCTTTTCTGTTGTGTTTGTTTCTTTCAGTTCACGTAAAGGCAGAACCTATCAGAGCCATCAAGGAAAGCTGAATAATAGATTGACGACCCAAGCAGCCAGAGTCATTAGATGACCAACTAAGCTACCCGTCGAAATCTTTAATTAGATCCGGTGCTCATCCACACAAATTGGCCCCACATGGCCATTCATGGCCAAAGACGTTAAGTGTCTGGCCTATATTCCACTAACTGTCTACCCCAGTTTGTCAAAATCACACTACGTGCACAGAATTACATATTACTGTAGCTCGTTAATTCTGCACGGACTTGCATTCATCTCTTTGTGCTGTCTTTCTCTCGCCAACAGTGAGCCACTATGTCCCGATCATCGAGCCCTGGCACCCACTGGGATCATCTCGAGACCTGGCTGTGTGACATGACCAACACATTCCTGCCCAACGCCACTGGGAACCTACAGCAACTGAGCAGAGAACAACTGGACGACGACTTGAACAGGCTGATGGCCCACGATCCGACCCAGAGCTACAACCACAAAGAATGGGCCAAGATCGTCGGTGGACTCGTCGGTGGACTCACCCACAACCTCATCGTCCAGGCACGGCTCAGTGAACAGAGCAACATCCACCTGGAGCAAGAAGCAGAAGCGCTCAAGCTCCAGGCCGAGGAGGCCCGGAGGAACCAGGCCCATGCTCAACAGCACCTAGACCAGCTACTCCTCGAGACCCAGAACCAGCGCAGGACAGCGGATGAAAAGGACACAGAGCTACAGGAGAAGGTGGAAAGACTCCAAAAAACCCTGGCAGAGCTCCATCTAGAGACAGAGCGTAAAGAACAGTTGGAGAATGAATCCAGAGAGGAAATGAATGGAAAACTCCAACAAAGTGGTGCTCTCCTAGCAAGAGTAGAGACTGAACTAAAAGAAAGGGACGCTAAGGCCAAGGCCTGTGAAAACCAACTGCAGGCGGCCCGAGCTGAAATCCTTTCTTTAGTACAACAAAGAGACTATTTAAAAGATGAACTTGACATTGTTCACAGAGAATTGAAATATTCTTATAGCCTGCAAAGTTACCAGGGAGGGGAAACACCCATCACACAGTTTTTCCTGGCCCGTGGGCCCAGGCCTCCCAGTCAAGAGTACCAAGTGCAAAAAGGGAGTGAAAGCCCACTGTGCAAGATGCCACCCTCCGACATCCAAAAAGCAAAGGGGTGGGAGCCTTTCCAGAAAGTCCGTGCCACAAGTCACAGCATGGCTCCCAAAGAACTTGACAAGCTGGCCAGAAACTTTCCCACATTCACCCCAAACCCTGCAGGAGGCCACGGCGTGCATGCCTACTTGCAGGACATAGACTTTCTTTTGCAAAATGTGGTCAACGTGAATGCATGGGACAGATTGTATCTGCTCAGAATCACCATCTACCCTGTCTCTGCTCACTGTCCAGAACTGGCCCTAGAGGGCGCACAGCCACCCCACAGTGACAGGGTATATAACAGGCAGTCAAAGCAGTTCCCAGCCAGCAGAGGGCAGCCTCACGCTGAGGGACCCGGCTGGACGCTCTGAAAGATCCTGGGACCAATCAGGTCCATCCAACAACCCAAAGGGTGATGCCACGAGGAATGCCAGCCAACGGTCCAGAAATGGCAGACACTCATCTGCCTGAGCATCAAGTCCCGTCAGCCAGCAGCAGAACGCCTCTCGATAGGTCCCAAACAAGCCCAAATCTGAGCCCTCGCAAGAGCAGAACAGGGCAGCAGCGTCTGAGTCTGCAGAGATCCTGAGGGTTCTCAAGGAACTGATCCAGAAGAAATCCCACAAGGGAGACAAGACAGAGAAGCCAGACTCCTTATGACTAGGAGTAAGGCCTGTCCCCAACATCAGCTCTGACATTCCTCCGACAGAACCTAACACCCAGATCCCTGCTGACCAGCCACTGACCACAGAAACGGCTCACGCATCACCAAATGACAGCATCTCCCAATCACCTCAGCTGATGGTTGCACACCCGGAGCAGACCAACCCATTTCATCACGCTGTCAACAAAGACTAGGTACCAGAAAGTGCTGTTTTGGTTGTCTGCCTCCCTAACGAACTGCAAGAGACCGGCCCCAACTGCCTATCGGTCAGCACACAATCCCCAGTACCAAGACTCCTGGGGAATCTGATCGAAAAGAGGGTGGGCCGGAAACTCTACCTTGCCATCACTGTGGAAAATGACGTGAAAATTGAAGCCCTGGTATACACTGGAGCAGATCTCACTTTGATGTCATCAGACATCATTTGAAAGACTCAGAGCTGAAGCTAAGAGACAGAATTGAACTCTTAAATCACAAAAATGTGAGCTGAATGTGCAGTCGTACAGCCAAGATGACATCCCTCTTGAACAGATAGCTTCCATTCACCTGACAATTGGTCCAATGAGCCTAATACACCCTGTGTACACATCACAAATAGACACATTTCCCCGTCTCATTGGCAAAGACCTGCTAGATCGCTTTGAGCCCTTATTGGACTTCAGATAGCTGAAAATTTGGGCTCAAGTATGAGAACCTCTGTCTCTCCAGTCACCCAGATCACCTGAGCCAACTTACCAGAGACTCTGACTCATACTGCCCTAAGGTCATGGCAGACCTGCAATTGAATGATGCAAAGACACCAGACATTGTTCTCGCACTGTGGGCTGACAACTCAGCCATCAGTCACACACTGTTCAATGCTCTCATTGAGGACACACCTGACCTTCCGTCTGCCAAGTCAAGTCAAGTTATTTATATAGCGCTTTTTACAATGCAAATTGTGGCAAAGCAGCTTTACATTAATAAGAAAATGGTGTCATTGTGCAGCCTATTCTATATATTATTGATTCATTCCGTTGCAAATATCAGTAGTTATTAGTCTAGTTAATTTAGGTATATCAGCACTGCAGAAAACAGTGACGTAATCGTCCGGCTCAGCTCAGTTCGCATACAACGGCGCCAATGCAGGCATATTAAAAACACTGCTGAATATCAAGCAAGTGTCCCCAACTTAAGCAAGCCAAAGGCAACAGCGGCAAGGAACCAAAACTCCAACAAATGGAGAAAAAAACCTTGGGAGAAACCAGGCTTAGTCGGGGGGCCAGTTCTCCTCTGGCCAACAGTGAACACTTGTCCGATACTCAGGCAGAGTTACAGGTCATTAAACCGATTTGGAATCGCAACAGTCAAAATATTTAATCCAGTTCCATCTAGTTTAAGATCTTTTGATCACGCCGGTATGGGACGGTTTGTTGGGATATGTGCCACTGGCTGATGAGTCGGTAAGGTCTTCACAAAGGATGAGCTAGTTAACACAGTCTCCGCCGACACCACAGGGCCACACTGCTGCCGCACACAGGCACAGGTTCCCCGTCCGACCCGGACACGGCCCGGATCCAGGAAATCACGTTAATTGGTAAACCTCGGGATAAGCAGAGAGACAAAAAATTAGCGTAGACGCCATTCTTCATTCCGATGTAACGAGTACATCTGGTGTTATAGGAAGTGTTCCCGGTTCCGGCTGACCTGATCTATGCAGCCTAACAATCCTTTAACGGATATGAAGACAAAAGTTTATAGTGCGTCATGTGTATGCCAGGTTAAATAGATGCGTTTTTAGTCTAGATTTAAACTGACAGAGTGTGTCTGCTTCCCGAACAATGCTAGGAAGATTGTTCCAGAGTTTAGGTGCCAAATAGGAAAAGGATCTACCGCCTGCGGTTGATTTTGATATTCTAGGTATTAACAACTGGCCAGAATTCTGAGATCTTAATAGACGCGAAGGACTATAATGCATTAAGAGCTCACTCAGGTACTGGGGAGCTAAGCCAATTAGTGCTTTGTAAGTAATTAGCAAGATTTTAAAATCTATACGATGTTTAATAGGGAGCCAGTGCAGTTTTGACAGAACCGGGCTAATATGTTCATACTTCCTGGTTCTAGTAAGGACTCTAGCAGCTGCGTTTTGGACCAGCTGTAATTTGTTTATCACGCGAGCAGGGCAACCACCCAGTAGAGCATTACAGTAATCTAGTCTCGAGGTCATAAACGCATGAACTAGCTGTTCCGCATTTGTCATTGAGAGCATATGTCGCAATTTAGATATATTTTTAAGATGGAAGAATGCGGTTTTACATATGCTAGAAATGTGGCTTTCAAATGAGAGATTGGTATCAAAGAGCACACCCAGGTTCCTAACTGACGAAGACGACTTAACAGAGCAGCCATCAAGTGTTAGACAGTATTCTAGGTTATTATGTGCAGAAGTTTTTGGTCCAATAATTAGAATCTCTGTTTTTTCTGAATTTAGTAGTAGGAAATTACTAGTCATCCAATTTTTTATATCAGCTACGCATTCTGTTAATTTTGAGAATTGGTAGGTTTCGTCAGGGCGCGAGAAAATATAGAGCTGAGTATCATCAGCGTAACAGTGAAAGCTAATGCCGTGCTTCCTAATGACATCTCCCAAGGGCAGCATGTACAGAGTGAAAAGCAACGGTCCTAGAACTGAGCCTTGTGGTACTCCATGTTTAACTTGTGATCGAAATGACATCTCTTCGTTTACTACTACAAACTGATAACGGTCAGATAAGTATGATTTGAACCATGCCAATGCATTTCCACTAATTCCAGCATAATTTTCTAGTCTATTCAAAAGAATATTGTGGTCGATAGTGTCAAAAGCAGCACTGAGGTCTAGTAACACTAATAGAGAGATACAACCACGATCTGATGATAAGAGCAAATCATTTGTAACTCTAATGAGAGCAGTCTCAGTACTATGGTACGGTCTAAATCCTGACTGGAAATCCTCACAGATACCATTTCTTTCCAAGTAGGAACTAAGTTGAGATGATACTGCCTTTTCTAGTATTTTTGACAGAAAAGGTAGATTGGAAATTGGTCTGTAATTGACTAATTCACCAGGATCAAGTTGTGGTTTTTTAATAAGAGGTTTGATAATAGCCTGCTTAAAATTTTTCGGTACGTAACCTAGTAATAAAGATGAATTAATGATCTTAAGAAGAGGATCTATGACCTCTGGAAGCATCTCTTTCAATAGCTTAGTCGGTATAGGGTCTAACATACATGTTGTTGATTTTGATGACTTAATAAGTTTAGACAATTCTTCCTTTCCTATAGCAGCGAATGAATGGAATTTTTCCTCAGGGATGCTAAAATCCACTGTCTGATGTGATTAGTAGACAGTTGCATGGCTATAATTTTCTCTCTAATGTTGTCAATCTTGCAAGTAAAGAAGTTCATAAAGTCATTACTGCTGTGCTGTTTGGAAACATCAGAAGTTGAGGCTGTATTTCTCGTTAATTTAGCCACTGTATTAAATAAATACTTAGGGTTGTGTTTATTTTCTTCTAAAAGATTTGAAAAATAAGCAGATCTAGCGGTTTTTATGGCCTTTCTGTACTCCATCATTTTCTCTCTCCATGAAATCCGAAAAACTTCTAGTTTTGAATTCTTCCAGCTGCACTCCATTTTTCTTGCTGCTCTCTTAAGGGCCCGAGTGTGCTCGTTATACCATGGCGTTGGACTAATATCCTTAATCTTTTTTAAGCGCAAAGGAGCGACAGAGTCTAGAGTGTTGGAAAAGAGAGCGTCAATAGTTTCTGTTGCAACATCGAGTTCTTCTAAGCTGTCTGGTTTGCTAAGTTGATGAAACTGATCAGGAAGATTATTAATAAAGCAGTTTTTAGTGGTAGAAGTGATGGTTCTAACATATTTATGGCAGACAGGCGGTTTTCCAGCCTTGGTTAAATGTAGCACGCATGAGACTAGATAATGATCTGAGATGTCATCGCTCTGCTGCAGAATTTCAACGGCATCAATATCGATTCCATGTGACAATATTAGATCTAGAGTATGATTACGACAATGAGTTGGTCCTGACACGTGTTGTCTAACTCCAATAGAGCTTAAAATATCTGTTAATGCCAATCCCAAAGCGTCTTTTTCATTATCTACATGTATATTAAAATCACCAACAATAAGGACTTTATCCACAGCCAGTATTAACTCCGAGAGAAAATCAGCAAATTCTTTGATAAAATCTGTATGGTGCCCTGGTGGCCTATATACAGTAGCCAACACAAATTTCAAATGAGATTTGTCACTTACATTATATAACGTTACATAGAGCACCATCACTTCAAAAGAGATATATTTGAAAGACTTTTGAGTAATACTAAAGATATTACTATAGATAACAGCAACACCTCCCCCTTTACCTTTCTGACGAGGTTCGTGTCGATAATAGTAACCTTGAGGGCTAGACTCATTTAAAGTAATGTAATCGTCTGGTTTTAGCCAGGTTTCTGTCAAACACAGCACATCTAGATTATTTTCTGTGATAATATCATTTACAATAAGTGCTTTTGAAGAAAGGGATCGAATATTCAGCAACCCAAGCTTTATCATTTGTTTATCTTTATAATCTCTGTTTACTACTTGTTGAACATCAATTAAATTATCACCCGTAAATGGGTTTGGAAGTTTTCTGTATTTATTAGTTCGGGGTACAGACACAGTCTCTATGTGATGATATCTAGGTGAAAGAGTCTCTATGTGTTGGGATTTATCTGAATTCTGTGACGTGAGACAGCTAGCAGACGGTCGGTTTAGCCAGTCTGTCTGCTTCCTGACCTGGGCCCCAGTTAGTCAAGGTTGAGCTCTAAGACTATGTGCCATATTACTAGAGAGAAGAGCGGCACCACCCCAGGAGGGATGAATACCATCTCTTTTCAACAGGTCAGGTCTGCCCCAAAAACTTTTCCAATTGTCTATGAAACCTATATTATTCTGTGGACACCACTTAGACAGCCAGCCATTGAGTGATGAAAGTCTGCTAATTATCTCATCACTCCTACGAGCAGGAAGGGGTCCAGAAAAAATTACAGTGTCTGACATCATACATGCGATTTCACACACCTCTTTAATGTTAATTTTGGTGATCTCCGACTGGCGAAGTCGAACATCATTAGCGCCGACGTGAATAACAATCTTAGAGTATTTACGATTAGCATTAGCCAGCACTTTTAAATTTGCTTTGATGTCAGGCGCTCTGGCTCCCGGCAAACATGTGACTATGGTGGCTGGTGTCTCTATTTTCACGTTCCGTGTAATAGAATCGCCAATAACTAGGGCACTTTCAACAGGATTCTCAGTGGGTGCATCACTGAGTGGGGAGAACCTGTTTGATGTTCTAATCGGAACGGAAGAGTGGTGTTTTTTCCCACTAGTACTAGGCCGCCTCACAGTCACAAAGTTGCCCTGCTGCACGGGCTCTACAGCCGGAACCGAACAATGTACGGAGTTCGCTAAGCTAGTCGCATCCAAAACAGTATCTGAAGCCCTTGCATTCTTACTATCCTCAATTAAAGTTTGGATGCGTGTCTCTAATTCTGAGATTTTCTCTGTCAGCCTGACTACTTCCCTACATTTATGACATGTGAATGCCTCATCGCTGACAGAAAAAGCTATACTATGCATGTGACAGGCAGTGCAAGTAACAATGAAAGGAGAAGATGACATAGCTTACCGTGTTCGTAGACCGATCCGACTTACCAGTTGTTTGATGAACTTGTAGAAAAAGGAGAGCGCGACAGAAATGACGATGGGCACGGATAACACAAACTAGCGGACAGAGGTCAGGTGCGTGGGGCAGAAGAGGGAAGAGGGGGCAGAGACGGGAGGGAGTTCAGCGCCCTGACAGCTTGGTGAATGAAGCTGTCCTTCAGTCTGCTGGCCCTTGCCTGGAGACTGCGCAATCTCCTCCCTGATGGCAGCAAACTGAAGAGGCTGTGTGATGGGTGGGTGGGGTCCCCAGCAATAATGAGGGCTTTGCGGGTGAGGTAGGTGTTGTAGATGTCCTGGAGGGAGGGGAGAGAGACACCAACGATCTTCTCAGCTGCTCTCACTATGCGCTGAAGTGTCTTTCGGCAGGACGCGTTGCAGGCGCCATACCACACAGTGATGCAGCTGGTCAGGATGTTCTCGATGGTGCCTCTGTAGAAGGTGCACATGATGGGGGCTGGGGCTCTGGCTCTTCTCAGTTTGCGGAGAAAATAGAGTCGCTGCTGTGCTTTCTTGGTCAGTGCTGTGGTGTTGGTGGTCCAGCAGAGGTCTTCTGTGATGTGCACACCCAGGAATTTGGTGCTCCTCACTCTTTCCACGGTCGCACCGTTGATGGACAGAGGAGCATGCTGAGTGTGCGTTCTCCTGAAGTCAGTAACAATCTCCTTTGTCTTCTCCACATTCAGAGAGAGATTGTTGTCACCGCACCACCTGGCCAGGCGGCTCACCTCGCTCCTGTAGTTTGTCTCATCGCCGTTGTTAATGAGACCAACCACAGTCGTGTCATCCGCAAATTTGATGAAGAGGTTGTTGTTATGAGTCGGTGTGCAGTCATGGGTCAGCAGTGTGAAGAGGAGGGGGCTCAACACACATCCTTGAGGGGCTCCAGTGTTCATAATGATGGTGCTGGATGTGTTACTGCCGACCCGTACTGCCTGAGGTCTTGATGTCAGGAAGTCCAGCAGCCAGTTGCACAGCGATGTGTTGAGTCCCAGCTGAGACAGTTTTTGGGTGAGCTGTTGAGGGATGATTGTGTTGAATGCTGAACTAAAGTCTATGAACAGCATGCTGACATAAGTGTCCTTTTTGTCCAGATGCGTGAGTGCAGAATGGACGGCAGTGGCGATGGCGTCATCGGTCGAGCAGTTTGACCGATATGCAAACTGGTAGGGGTCCAGGGAGGGGGGGAGGACAGACTTGATGTGGTGCATGACTAGCTGCTCAAAGCACTTCATAAGGATGGGAGTAAGAGCAACAGGGCGGTAGTCATTGAGGCAGGATGGAGATGGTTTCTTCAGGACTGGAATGATGGTGGTTGTTTTGAAGCATGTGGGGACAACAGCTTGTCTCAGTGAAGTGTTAAAGATGTCTGTGAAGACATCAGTGAGTTCGGCTGCACAGTCTCTCAATACACGTCCAGGAATGTTGTCAGGACCTGGAGCTTTGCGTGTGTTGATCCTGCTGAGGGATCTTCTCACGCTGCCCGAGGAAAGTGTCAACATCTGGTCGTCGGTAGGAGGTGGAGTCTTCTGTACCGTGGTGCTGTTGTGTGCCTCAAAGCGAGCGAAGAAAGTGTTCAGCTCATTCAGCAGGGGGGTGGTGCTGTCACAGGTCTGTGCCTGCCTCACAGCCACTTTCGCTGACCCCACAAATTTCCAGCAATGGCATAGCTGATCTACAAGCTTCTGACACTGCCATACAGGCTATGAGTGACCACCTTTTAGACCCCTCCAACCACCCGATCACAGCATCTGACCACACTGCGGCCCCTGGCCTCAAACGCCTGCTGGAGATCAAAGACATGCTGCGTGTGGACGAAAACATCCTGTGGTATGTCCCTGACGTCCTCACAGCGCCAAGGCTTGTGGTGCCACACGATGCACCGTTTGCCGGACACCATGGTACCAGAGCCACTTATGAGACTCTGCCCAGACCACGGCATACCTCCTGATGAACCACATCTTCTCCAGGTTCGGACTGCCACTGAGAGTCAACTCTGACAGAAGCACTCACTTTACAGCTGATGTCATTCAGCAGATTTGGAAACTCCTGGGTGTACAAGCTCAACTGCACATCAGCCACCATCCCATCTCATCAGGCCAAGTGGAACGAACCAATTGAACTGTGGTCAGCATGCTGAGGAAATATGTGTCGGCTAACCAGAAAGACTGGGATGTGAAACTTCCTCTGGTGCTTATGGCCATCAGAGCCACCCCGCAGGAGTCAACACGTGTGTCTCCCTTTGAACTAATGACAGGCCGGCAGATGACACTGCCGCTGCCCCTGCTGTATCAAGCTGCTCCAAAACATCAGTTGATGTGCCCCAATGCTCCACAAACCGAGCTTTGGTCCGTTACTAACCTGAGCATAGATTTGTGGTGTTATGGACTTAACGTAACCTACTAGAGTTAATAATTTTAGAGTCAATCAGAATAAATTCAAACATAACAATTTATTAACCAGGTAATAGAACAATACTTCAAATCCAATTCAAAGAATAAAACATTATACATCAAATCAATAATAAAAGAACATAGTGTTACGGAATACAGACTTACAGAAGATCAGGTTAGTAGTTTGTCTTTTATTTGAACACAACGGATATGGAGAACAATGGTAAGCAATGATGAGAGAGTATTTGAGCAGATTATGATTAGCAGTGATATTGACAATCTGTTTGTTACTTACAGATGGCAGACGAAGATCACATGGAGCAGAGCACACACTTCGGAACAGAGAAGACAAGACAGGTGAGTACCAATGGGTAGATGCAGACGAAGACTGGGAATGACCTGAGGGAGGGTACACCTTTAGTGGGACACAATATTACTTGTTTTCTAGAACTTCTTGGAAGTTTGTACTATGTCTGGGAGAATTAGATAATTTTAATCATAAAAATCATAAAAATTGTTATTTTTATTTAGTACTGTCCTGAACAAGACAAAATGACTGAATTTATAAAACAATTGCCCACTGTCAACTTAACTGTCCTGTCATGACCTGGATGATCCACGACTTGTTTTCATGTTTTGTGATTGTTGTTTATGAGTCATTTTATAATTCACTGGTCACTGCAACTTTTTCACACAATTTGTTTTTTTTCCCCCTCACAATTGTGAGTTTGCATTTCACAATTAAGACTTCTTTTACTCAGAATTGCGAGATTTAAACTCACAATTACAAGTTATAAGGTCAGAATTGGGAAATGCAAAGCTGACTTTTTTCTTGCAATTGTGAATTAAGTATGTGAGTTTATATCTCATAATTCTGACTTTTCTCAATATTGTCAGTTTATATCATAATTCTGACTTCTCAATATTGTCAGTTTATATCTCATATTTTTGACTTTTCACAATATTGCGAGTTTATTTCTCATAATTTTGACTTTTCTCAATATCGTGAGTTTATATCTCATAATTCTGACTTCTCAATATTGCGAGTTTATATCTCATAATTCTGAATTTATAACTCGCAATTGCAACTTAATATCACGCAATTCTGAGGGAAAAAGTCAGAATTGTGAGATGATAACTTGCAATTACTTCTTTTGTGTTTGTTCCACACTTATTAGTATTCCAAAGTATTCTAAAGTATTTAGATTAAGTTACTAAACTTGAGTAATGTAACGAAATATGTTACAAATTACTTTTTAAAGCATGTATTTTGTAATCTGTAGTGAAATACATGTTAAAAGTAACCTACGCAGCCCTGGTCCTTTGTTGTCGTAGGGAAAAGTTGTCCTTCAGTCCAGACGATACGACTCCAGCCTTACAATACCAACACTTATTGGCACTACAGTAATTACCCCTCTACCTCCACCAACATTTCTCAAAAGGTCAAAAGCCTCACAAATCGTATATCCATTACATTATATTTTCCCCATTACTTGCTGTTTCTTTAAACTTTGTTCTTGTCCAGCTGACGCCACAGCCATCTTTCCAGATTTCACTTCCCAAAACAACAAAAACATCATACTGTAATGAATCCGCCCTGCCTTTCGTCCACTTACCACCAGATGTTGCCCTCTCACTCTATGGACCCTATCACACGGACTACATTTCCAATAAGCCACAGTCACTGATCACCCTGCCAGCTGTAACACATTACAATCACATCTGATTACACTCACATCCCATCACTATTTAAGCACCACTCTCATTTACACTCACTGCGACCTGTTTCCTGATCCTGCCTGTTTCTTGTTTTTGATGTTTATCTGCCCGCCTTTGACCTTTCACCTGGATACTTACTACGAGTCTGCCTGTTCCCTGCTACTATTGTTTTCTGTTGTGTTGACCATTGCCTGTCTGACTACATTTGTAAATAAAGCTGCATTTGGATTTCAACCCGCTGACTCATCATTACACATACTTTTATTAGTTTTAATCCCTGATTGTTAATGCAACACAGGTGTTTCTCTCTGCCCCGGCACATGAGGAAGACGCTGTGGACGCAGCTGACATCACCACATCCTTTATTTGGAATGGTATACAAGTGTCCCTCTTAAGAATCCAGATTGATCAAAATGAGTCAGTTGGCTTACAGATAGCTCTAGTCTTTTAACTAAAAGTTTTGCAAAAAGTTTTAATTCTGTTGTGATTCAAGGTATAGGCCTATAACTACTGCAATTCAGAGGAGGCTTGCCTTTGTTAAGCAACACAGAAATAAGTGCCGTATTTTGATGACGATGAAATGAGCCAGTTCTAAGGGCATAGTTAATAGAATTTAGAATAAGTGGTCCGATACTATCCCATAATTCCAGGAATAGTTCCGGAAGAAAGCCTTCTAGGGAATTTGGCTCTTTTCATCGATGAAAGTACATCTGAATTTCTGCGTTTTGAATTTTAGAATATTGAATTTGGTATTTTGAATTTGTTTTTCATGTTGAAAACTTGAAGCTGTATTTTTAACTGGGGTGCCAGTGATGGTGGTTTGTCAGTTATAATCATCAAAATTAAAAGAAATAAACATTTGAAATATATCAGTCTGTGTGTAATAAATGAATATAATATAAAAGTTTCACTTTTTGAATGGAATTAGTGAAATAAATCAACTTTTTGATGAAATTCTAATTATATGACCAGCACCTATATAGTTTAGTTATCTTGTAAGTATCAAAAATAACCACAAGATGGCGGAACGTGTTCATAAATGTAAAGCCAGTTTTGCAAGTATCCCCCAGCTAAGGGCAGTGATGAGCACTGTCTGGATGAGCTGTGTTCAGTTGTGTTCTTGGGAGAACCAAAAATGTTTCTGCATCATTTTGAAAACTTCCTTTTGGAAACTTTACTTTTAAGAGCAGTTGAATGTTTGGGGTTAATTCTCCCAAAATACATCGCTGCTTTCACATCCAGAATGAAATTAAAGGCAAAAATATATAAATAAATAAAAATTGCCTTTAAGAGATTAGTTTAGATTAGGAAAAATTACAATTCTGTCACAATTTTATCACCTTCATGTTGTTCTTGGGCTTTTGCTGGAATTTTTTTTAACTTTTGATACACGTTCACAAAGTCCACAAAAAAATTGTTTTCATCAATCCTATTTAAATGTGTGCAACAGCGTATGTGCATAAATGTATAACATTGTCTATGAAGAACAACAACCATAATTACATTAGATGAATATGTATAGCTTGTGTACTCAAGGTCTGCATTTAGTATAACAACAAACTCAAAAAACCTTTCCAGAACTTTTCCAGAATTACACATTAACACGTGCGAGCCTCATTTAATTGATGTGGATCTAGGCAGTAAGCCCCATCAACATATCGATGAGAAGGTAACATGACCAGTTGTGAGATATCATTCCAGCTGTCTCTCTAAACATTTATTTACCGAGGGCCTCCTATGTTAAGACACTTTTAGTATTGTTTGCAGAATTTAGCTGATATTAATACTTAGGCCATTAAAACTCTTGTGCTCACTAGTGTGTTTGGATGTGTAATTATTTTTATAGGTCTTTTGCAAATGGCATTAGTTCAGGTCAATTTTTCATAGTGGGTACAACTGGATTTAGAACGTGGTAAAATGACGTTTAGCAGTTGAAATTGTGATTTGAGTTATTCACAGCAAAATGTTTTTATTTTATATACTTTATTAATAATGAAAACAGTATTTTTATAAATATTTATTTAGTTATAAATTGTAAATATATATATATATATATATATATATATATATATATATATATATATATATATATATGGTTTTTTTTGTTTGTTTGTTTTTTACAGTCTATTACTATTATTATTATGAAAGAGTTAAACAGTGAGGGTGAATTGGCTCGCTGTGATTGGTCTAAAGTTGGCCGTAGGGCTGGACCGTCTCACACTCCTTAGTGTGTGTGTGTTACTTTTGTCTGGACTGCGAAATATTTAACGGAATTTCAAACACCGATTTGATACAAATTTCGGCGCTGTAAATAGGCTAATTTGTCTTGTGTGTTTTGTTATCTGTAGAATATATGCAGTTAAAGTCGATATGATTTGAAGTGCTTGCTCGATACAGCGCGCGGTGACTGTCATCCACAGAAGTTTACGGCGATCAGCTTGTGTATTAAAAAGTGTCGAGCGAAAATACATGACGTCAGAGCGTCCAGGAATACTGTTGCGCGAGATAATTAAACCTATTGAATTCGCTGGATCCAGTTTTGCGTGCATGAGAAATTCTGATGTAGTGTCCAGTGTACATAGGTATGATTTGTCTGGAGTGTTTTAGCAGGATGTAAGCATATTTTATCTATATGTCTCAAGGAACAGATTTATAAACGTTTTCAGCTTTTGGTAAGTGTTGTATTTTTGACTTGGAATATTTTATTGCATGATTTATGTTTAACATCTGCCTTTCACCCACTTGAAACAGCTTTTTTATGCACATGTACTGGTTATTGCATGAATTAAATATCTCCATGCTGCAAATTGTGCTGTGTTGTGATTTAACAGAAACAATGATTTTATAAGACAACTGAAGTTGTGTTAGAATTGTAATTGCAATTCAATCCTACACACATTTACAAAATTGCAGAAGTTAATAAGGGTTTTGTCATTGCACTGGTGTTTTAGAGTAATTCACTAGTCCTTGTTCTCACTAATAGCTTTATTTCTTTCATAGACTGATGAACCAGTGAGCTTTAACAGGGACATCATGGAACTCTTTTGGATTGTTTTCTTCGTTTTTGACATTATTTTCATAACAGACTGCGCTAGAGGTGAGTAAAACCCCTTGTCTTTAAAAAAAAAAAAGAGAAAGAATAAGTAACCCGGTGTAAAATACATGTCAAAGGGAACACAAATTCTTGTTTTAATCATTTTTATATTTTAATAGTCTTGGTTATTAATAAACAGTTTAGAAATAATTTTGTCTCTATAAGTTGAGTTTATGAATATAATATAGTTGTTCTAAGTTTCAGTCACAAAATAGTGATATGCATGTCATGTGTGCTTGTCAGTATGCTCAAGATTTGTAATAAGTGTAACAAAAAGATTTTAAGCTTATAAGCTTAAAATCTTTTTGTTACACTTAATATTACAAATCTTGAGCATACAACATTAAAGTGAATACTTTGGATAGTATTTAAATCACATTAGTTGATGAATTTATTAAACATACTTGCAAGAGTTAGTCTAAAACCTGACAAGTTTGTCACCTTATAAGGATTCAAGAATCATAGATTCAAGATTCATTTAGCTGCTCATTTTTTTCCCACCCTTATCGTGACTTTATGCTTCTTTATTTTATAGATATAACTGCATTAGTATTATGTTCAGTGTGAAAAAAGAAAATAAATCATATTCAAGGTTCAATTGTGGTGCTTCAGTTCAGTTTGTATGACTCACAAATAAGATGTGATATTCTATTAATTGGCTAAACTTGATTTAAAACTTGAAAAAATTATTTTTAAACGTCTAAATTTATTCCATCTCTTGCATTTACCGAGTTGAAATTCAATCGTCCTGGACCTGACTGAGAGCTGGAGACTTTCAGGTTGTGTCACTGGCATTGTTTTCTGAAAGCAGCCCTCTCGCATTAGCTGTTCTCCTCTTTTTTTTGTACTTAAATGAACCATCATTTCCATTCAGAATGGACTGAATGGGGGCCGGGGCCGCTGATGGGCAGATAGTACAGCTCACTGCCTACACTCCATCAGGGCTGCATATGAAGTGTGATGGAGTCTACCTTTTGCGTTAGCATACACCTCAGACTGAACAGCCCGTCACCAGAGCTGGCGAGAGATGGAGAGAGAGAGAGAGAGAGAGGGAGAGAGAGAGAGAGAGAGCGAGAGAGAGAGAGAGAGAGGGGGGGGGGGGGGGCGACATCTGTGCAGATTGCATCTGTGAGGGGCCCTGAACAATGTGGCATTCACGGTCACATAGCCCTGGCCTTCATGGAGACGCTTTGCCAAAAGTAAACAGAAATGCTGAAAGCAATGTGATTAGATTAGCCAATTATGTTTGTTTGCTGTGCAATACCTAAGGTGTGCCTCCCAAGCCAGAATGATTTGTGTTTGTAAGCAAATGCAGACAATTTGCCACCTCAGTTGTATCTGAGGCTCAACGCTGTTGGTATGTTTGATATGTAGCCCTTGTTACATAGAACGTGACTGATGGAACAAAAATATGATCTGTCTATTGAAGATTGGTCAATGATAGTTGCATTACCTCATAAAGTCTCCTGCATTTCTGATGATTCTGATTTGATGAGATGCAGTGAACTGGCCAAACTCTTAAAAATCAAGCTACTTTTTTGCCATTGATTGTTCTATAAAGAACCTTTAACCTCCATAGAAACTTTCAAGCACAAAAGGTTCTTTAAAGTGAATAAAGTTCTTCAGATTATTATTATTAATGTTATTAACACAAAGTGTAAAAAAATGGTTCTTTTAAGAACCAAAATGTTCTTGGGAGAACCAAAAATGTTTCTGCATCATTGTGAAAACTTCCTTTTGGAAACTTTATTTTTAAGAGCAGTTGAATGTTTGGGGTTAATTCTCCAAAATACATCACTGCTTTCACATCCAGAATGAAATTAAAGGCAAAAATATATAAATAAATAAAAATTGCCTTTAAGAGATTAGTTTAGGAAAAATTACAATTCTGTCACAATTTTATCACCTTCATGTTGTTCCAAATCCATAGGACTTTAACCTATGATATTTCTGTCCCTCCACTGAAAGATTTAATTTAGGCTTTTATTCACATATAAGCATTGATCAATGCACCTACATAGAGCAAATGTGGTAAATAGAGGTTCAAACGTACTTGCTTGCTGCACCAGAACCAACGAGATTTGTTCTCAAGTGTTTGTTCTAATGAACGGTTGAGTCAAGTCAAATCAAGTCACCTTTATATAACGCTTTTTACATTGCAGATTGTGTTAAAGCAGCTTTGCAGTGATAACAGGAAAATTATTTTGGCTGCACAGCAGCTCTAGAAAAAAGTGGTGTCATTGTCCAGCTTAAATAAGTTCAGTATTGATTCATTCCATTATAAAAATCATTAGTTATTAATTTATTTAATTGATCTATACATCAACTCTGGAAAAAACAGTGATGACATCATCTAGCTCAGTTCAAATCACATAGAACGGTGTCAATGCAGGGAGATCAAAAACATTGTTGAATGTCAAGTGTCCCCAAACTAAGCAAGCCAGAGGCAACAGCGACAAGGAACACAAACTCCATCAGGTGACAAAAATGGAGAAAAAACCTTGGGAGAAATCAGGCTCAGTTGGGGGGCCAGTTCTCCTCTCCCCAACAATGAACAGTACATGATTATGATTCGGGCAGTGTTATGGGTCATAATGTTATGAGTGTTATGAAAGTCTAAATAAAATCTCTTCATACACATTTATCTTTATAAGACTTTGATTAAACCGCTCGATTCATATGTTTTACTTTCACATTTTTGCACACAAAAAGTATTCTCGTCGCTTCATAACATTAAGGTTGAACAACTGTAGTCACATTGACTATTTTAAGTAGTGATGTCTTCACTACTTATCTTGACCTTGAATGTGGTAATTATGTTGCTTTCTATGAGAGATAAAAAACCGATTTCATCAAATATTTTTGTGATATAATAATATTTTTGTGATATTATAATAATATCTTAGTGATATAACAACAATTCGTTTTCCGAAGATGAACAAAGGTTATATGGGTTTGGAAAGACATGAGGGTGAGTACTTAATGACATAAATTTCATTTTTGTGTGAACTAACCTTTTAACTTCTGATTCCATCCACTCGTTTCAGTTGGCGATTTTTAAATGTTTGTAAATGCAACCTGTATCCAATACCATCTGAATCATTTTTGACCCATTCACCAGCCATGCCAGAAGCAGAGTTTTACAATCCCATGTGGAATTTCAACAATTTGTCCAAAGGAAAAATCTTTAAGTGCGCAGTTTATATGATGCAATGCCTTGAATGGATATCATTGTGTGTAAGACACTGGGAGACTGTAATTAATACCCTCAAGCCTCACATTTTTTTGTTTTCTCAAATGATATCGGCATGAATTATGTTCTCTGAAAGTGGTAATTTCAACATTTGCTCATACGATACAAAAAGATACAAACTTGCTTGTATTAACAAGAAAATTGAAAAAGAAATTGCTGTTTACGTTTTCACTCAAGAATTGGACTTGTGTGTGGGTGTTTTAGTAGGGAAGAGAGTTTCAGGGATCGTATAAGAGTGTTTTTGGGAGCATATGGTGGGAGCCAAGCTCTGAAGATGGAGATGGGCTGTAGTGTTGATTTGTTTACACTGATGTAGACCACCCTTGAAGCATATGTCAATATGAGATGTGTGGATCCGAAATCTCAATGGAGAAAACAGTCAGATTTTCTGCTTGCAAAATAAACAATCTCATGAACTCTGATCTGATGGACATTAAATATGTGTCTCTGGGGAAAACAAACAAACAAAAAAAACTACTTGCAAACCAAGAGGAAGAGCTTGGTTTTTTTCTCCCCCCAGCAAGATGTCCAAGAAGTATTTACGTTATTTAAGAAACATGGTGTAACAGTTGGTAGCTCCATTCATCCCTCTTAAATGTTTGTCAAAACAGTTGAAGGGTTGATTATTATCAGTTTTCTTTATCCTCAAACTTCCTCTAGCTGTGCAGCATGGGTTAAGGTCTAAACCGAAGCGTAGTCACTAGTACCAATTAGATGGTTGGATGCATGGTTACCGTGAGGATAACCGCTAAAAGTAAAGAAAGCTGTAAATGTCATTTCCATTGAGGAAGACTCAAATAAATGTAAAGTGGGCCCAATAAAGTAGTAATTCAAGTCAAATGATGTTTACATAGTGGCTATTTTTGTGTCACCTACTCCCATTTATGATAGACTGTAAGGGACATTCTTTTGTAATGAGGTGGAAAAATGGTTTGGGAACATAAATGGTGTCATTTGCTTTACCAAGACTGGCATATTTTTTATATGATGCTACTCTATAACAGACGTTAAAAAAATCAAACACCTTTAGATCCAATTAATATAGATGTTGGTCTTGCAAAACTTGAAATTAAAAAGTATATCATTCAATTACTGACTATTTTGGTCAGTTATTTACTAAGACTAAGTTATCCAATTAGACTTTTTTTTTTTTTTTTTTTAAAAACACTTTAATTCAGTAAAAATACATTACAATTTTCAAAAAAGAAATGAAAGACATTTATAATGTGACAAATGGTTCTTTTTAACTTTCTTTTCATTCTGAAAAATAAATAAATAGGTTTTCTGCAAAAATATATCGCAGCACACCTGTTTTCAACATTGATAATAATTAGAAATTTTCTTTGAGCTGCAAATCAGCACATTAGAATGATTTCTGAAGGATCACGTGACAGTGATGCAGCTTTGCGTCACAGGAATAAATAACATTTTAAAATATATTACAATAGGAAACAGTTATTTTAAATTGTAAGAATATTTCACAAAATTACTTTTTTTTTTTACTGTATTTTAATAAATGAAGCCTTGGTGAGCAAAAGAGACTTTTTTCAAAAACATGAAAATATTAAAATGGTATATTTACACAATAAACAAGTGTGAGAATTGTAATTATTTATTTTACACACTACTGACTCAAAAAATTCAAGAAAAATATTTAAAATAAACATTACCTATTGTCAGTGCTTTAGATTTTGGATGCTAACCCATTTCTGTTAACCAGGCATGGCTAGCAATCATCTCAAAATGGCCTATTTTTGGCCGAACCAATAATGACAACATATCACTAGTTTAAATTTGTCTGACTGGATTATTTGGATGTTGATTATTTGGATGAGTTCAGACACCACTGGAGGATTTTGTTATGATAATACTATTTATCGGTGTCACTCTGGTTGATATGATTTTGATTAGGCCATAAAAAGACTAAAAGGTCACAGGATGAGTGGCATATGGTGACTCTTACTGTGGCTAATAGAGGTTCACAGATCCTGCATTTCAGGTTCGGAGTTGCTTCTCTGGCCTTGGTGCCTCATGATGCATGGATCGGGGTGCGGGATCTTGTTACTCGATGGGGGAGGTGCTGTGCAATGATGGGAGTGTGAAGAGAGGAAAAACAGCCCAATTTGAATTGGGGGTTGCACAAACATTTCGCTAAATGTGTGACTAGAAACATAAGTCCATTGAGCAGACTTGGGGATGAACTTTTCCATTTAGTGGCAATATCTGATTTACAGACCATTTTTTGTCTTTCTAAGGGCAATTTTTATAATTACCTCATTAAATGTGTTTGCATTGTCTTTTAAGTCAAATACTTACATTTAACCAATTACTTGTCAATCAGTCAGAATACTGTAGACTGTTATATTTCATTTTTCATCATTTATCCAAAGCGACTTACAAGGGGAGCAATTAGGGGTTAGGTGTCTTGCTCAAGGGCACTTTAGTCATGGTATCGAAGGTGGAGAGAGCGCTGTTTATTCACAATTCCCACTTTCAATTCCTGCCGGCGTGGGAATCGAACCGGGAACCTTCAGATTATTAGCCCGACTCCCTCACCACTAGGCCACGACTACCCCATATTTAAAATTTGATCAACATCAACAAGCACATAGAGTCAGATTTTAATCTAACACATCTTTACACTGCAAAGGTGGAGCAGAAGCTTCATCTGACATAGCATTTTTGTTTAATGCTGCTCAAAGATGGCATACATGTATTTACACCAGTGGCGTGTGGTGTTCTGAAATATTTGGTGTCTGATATTTTCTGTGACACTGGGTGGAGCTTACATGAATATTCACAAGTTTCCTCATTCGTGTTAAAGCGCCAGAGAAAATATTAATGCATGATCCTCAGATCACAGAAACTGTTTTCAGTGGTGATATGGAACTATTAAATTGGTCAAGTTGTGTGAAATGAGCAAACCTCTATTTTCACAAATGTTTTCGTTATATTCTACAAGATTTCCGTAACTTTTTAAAAATTTTTAATGACATTTATTTAGCTGCTGAAATAGACCATGCATTTATTTGCACATACTGTAAATATCAAAGATAAAAAAGATAAATGAGAGTAGTTTCATTTTGAATAAAAAAGAGCAATTGAAGTTTTATTCACAAACTAGGAGAAGTCGTGACATATGACATATAATAAGCCAAAACACTTTTATTTAAACACATGTTAACACACTTCACAAAGGGTCTTGGGATCCCAGATGAAAAGTTCTGCCTGCTCATGCAATCCCAGCCTTTGCAAATGACACATTCAATCTAAAAAAATAAATAAAATAACATTTACATCAAACCTGTATTATTAAAACTTTAAATGCACTATCCTGTTCAAAACGAAGTGAAAAATGAAAGTGTCAGATTTGTCTCGTGTACAGGAACATTTACTGGGATTAGTCATCTTCTTTGGAAAAGAATCAAGGTTATATTAGCTATACACTTATATTGATTATCACATACATAATTCATCATGGCCTATTAAGATAATCATTAAAATATATTTAAAGTAGCCATACATTAACAAGAAAATGTATTGCTGCCTTGAAGTGCCTTCACCACAGGAATTTACAATATTATTATGCTATAATACATTTTGGCAAACTTACAAAATGAAAAGACCATGAAGGTAAAAAAGAAACACAACAAAAATAGGCTACTTAAATGCCATTTTCTCGTTTTCAGTATTCTAACGACACCTCTGGCAAATCATTGGCTGTAATCATAGCACAACACAATATAGGCCTACATATAAAATTTTGTGTATAAACAACAGTTAGAATTTAAGCTTTACTTAATTTAAGCTGAAACATATGCTAATTGACAGTGCTTTTGCACCCTTGCCCTTTTGTTATGGAACGTCAGCCACGTTGTCATTGGTTTACTGGCCTATGGGGGATTTCATAGGCAGGATAAGCTGTGAGCGGATCTCTCGCCCAATAGGAGAAAGTAGCTGTTGCTGCCAGATCTCGATCGCCGAAAATCATATTACAAAACTAACTTTACTAAACCAAATGGGGGGAAATCATGAGTGTAACTGTTTTCATAGTTTTTAATTTTTTCCATAGGGAAATTTATTCTTTGCGAAAACTTATAAATTGTTTAAGACAGTCCTACCGTTACTATCAGACGATGTTAATTGATAGTCTATGCGTTTGTTAAAGTCATCAGTTTGCATAATTTCAACGTATCTTTTTTAAAGAATACTGATATTTTTATTTTTTATAGCCTATACGTATATTTATTATATTTACATTTTACTTTTTATTTATAATAGGCTGCTAATACTAATTATATTATACTTATTTTTAATTATTAATAAAAAGTACTTCGGTAAATATTGAAAAAGGTTCCATGATGTTTCTTATTTTTTGTGCTTGATTTAGATCTGTGTCCTAAACTGACACGTTTAAAGGTGAAATATATCATTTCTGTTACACTAGCGGCACCTAGCGGACTTACAAAAATACAGCACACTTTGCAAAGGCACATTTCGCTTGTCGCGCCGCCCTCAACTCAAACATCACAAAAGCTCTTACGGTAGCTTGTGAAGGCACGTCTCAACAGGTAAATGTAGGCTACTTTCAATAAAATGTCTAACATATTAGAAATACTTTTTGCTGTGTTGCTGTGTGTCAGGAGTAAGGAACTGAGTAAACTAACACTGTCGAGAAAGCTAGCGTCTCAATTTTTGCACATTTTTTTGCATGAAGCACCACTCAACATACCCCAGTAAAAAAGTCACCGTTCGCCACTGATTTACACAACAATGATATAATGGACAAACTACCTCTTCACGAAGAATCGCTTGTTTGTATTCCTCACTTGTAAGTCGCTTTGGATAAAAGCATCTGCTAAATGATTAAATGTAAATGTAGATGTAACAACATAGCCATTTTATTTAATAAAAAACAGGAACATGTTATAAGGTAGGGCTGCAAAATTTTGATAAAAATCATTATGGTAAACAGCTGGGCATATTCTGTCTACACAGACAAACAAGCTAAGAACCGTTTATGAATTTGTTTTTTTGCTTTTTAGTTTTTATACATCAGACAAGTTACTAAAAGTAAGTTTGTTATTTTAGTAGCATGAAAAACTGGGAATAAATTATATACTGAAAGCGAGCAAAGAACACTGAAGTGATCCATGACTTCGGTCTAGCACGAGTTCTGCATTCTTGCAAATATCCACTAAATTTGTCTACACTGCAAAATGAATCCGTTACTGACAACAAATAAGTTGTCTGTAACAGTAGCACTTTGTTGTCAGTAATAGTAGCACTTTGTTTTTAGAGTGCTGATCAAGACATTTTTACTAATCTAAACACCTCTGTTCGGGCATTGCGTTCATACGAAAATTGTGTGGTTTATATTGCTCAACACTGAAAAAAATGCATGAAAAAATTAGCAGATCTAATTGTAAAGCAACAATCGACACTTTTCATTAATTTTTATATTTCACTTTAATCATAACAGCCATAATAGTTTAATTGTGCAGTGGCATTTTTTGCCTTATCTTGAATTTGGGGGGCATTTCTGTTCATTTCAGTGGTATTTTTGGCATTTACTGGTGCCCAGTATGGAGGCTGTCCCAGACTGGAATATGAAAGCAGATGTCATAAATACGTTGATGGTCTAGCTCCTAATTTCCACTTACAATAGCAAACTGGCAAATGGTGTGTCCCAAAGCAGTAAATCTCAGTCAAATGGAAAGTTTGTTAAGCAGTCTGGTGATAGCTGCTGGGAATCCGTTCTACATCCGTCCACACGCTCACTCGCACTTCCTGGTCATAGCATAGGCTGATTAGCTCATTGTTTTGGGCCGGTCTGTGTGTTTGCCAGTGCTCAGCAGAAAAGGTCAAAGGTCAGTATAGAGGACCAGAGAGAAGGCCAGGTTGGATTGCATGCCTGACCCCACACCAAAGGTCTTACAATAACATTTCTCCTGTTTTGTCTGCCTGCGGGTCACTTTTCCAAGCGCGTCCCATTTTGCAATTCAGACTTGTTGGTTTGCTGCTCCTCTGCGCTGTCTGGGACACCTCCTGCCCCCATATCCCCAGCTGTTCTTTTGGTTCCATTACAAATGAGATGTTGAAAAGCAGTCCTCAGACTGGAGACAGCTCCCCTTGTTTTCTTTGGGATTTAGCATGTCAGTTTGTGTTGGGGCCTGTGCCTCTCCAGCAGCTGTGTATGTCATATGTCAGAGAGGGCTCTGGTGCTCCCCGTGCAGCAGAAGCCCACACCAGCCTCCAACAAAAAAGCTATGCGCATGATTGATGGAAGGCATCTCTTGCAGTTTCACAAAGTTTAAAAACATTGAAAAATGTTTCATTCACTATATATATATATATATATATATATATATATATATATATATATATATATATAGTGAATGAAACATTTTTCAATGTTTTTAAACTTTGTGAAACTGCAAGAGATGCCTTCCATCAATCATATATATATATATATATATCAATATATATATATATATATATAGTGAATTTTTATATAGAGTATATAGAGTATTTTATTTTTTACAAAACCAAAACCTATCCTTTATTCTTACCTCTAAACACAAAAAGAGACTTGAAATTCCCTGGAATTTGGGCTGCTGTCATTGACAAAATCAACAGTTTAAAAATTACCTGTAATTTAAGCCAGCCAGTTATTGTAATTTTTATATTAGTATTGCTGTAATTTAATTTATAGGATTGTACTGTATTTTTTTATTGCAAACCTCTTCTGGAAGCTCAAATGTGCTGCGTAACACAGAGAATGAACCTCATTGGTTATGCAGCACGTTTGAGCCTCCAGAAGAGGTTTGATCTTGTGCATCATTCAGGTTCAGTTGAGCTTTGGTTTATGTTCCCTGGTCAATGTTTACATTTGAGTAAAATCCTAAATTAAATCTGTTCATCATATAAAGTGATAGAGAGAGAAAATTTGCACTAAACCATTCAATTCATATGGATTAGTTTTACAATCTCTTCATGAACTTTTTGAAGCGTCAAAGTTGTAGTTGCATAGCTGTCAATGGAGGGACAGAAATCTCTCAGATTTCATCAAAAAGAACTTCATTTATATCCCAGAGATGAATAAAAGTCATATGGGTTTTACCACTTCATGAATATGGAACCACTTCCAACATGGCCAAACAACAAAGGCCCAAGTGAGTGCAACAAACTTTGATCCAGAAAAGGAGAACAATTCAGCTCCAGATTCTGTCCAATCACAGATCCAAAGTATGGCTAGAAATAGGTACAAAGAGGATAGTGTATTAGATATATATGATATTTGAATCATGCCAATGCAATTCCACTAATGCCAACATAATTTTCCAATCTATATTCAAAAGAATATTGTGCTCGATAGTGTCAAAAGCAGCACTGAGGTCTAGTAACACTAATAGAGAGATGCAACCACGATCTGATGATAAGAGCAAATCATTTGTAACTCTAATGAGAGCAGTCTCAGTACTATGCTACGATCTAAATCCTGACTTGAAATCTTCACAGATACCATTTCTTTCCAAGTAGGAACACAGTTGAGATGATTTTGCCTTTTCTAGTATTTTTGACAGAAAAGGTGTATTGGAAATCTGCCTGTAATTGACTAATTCTCTAGGATCAAGTTGTGGTTTTTTAATAAGAGGTTTGATAATAGCTAGCTTAAAAGTTTTCGGTTTGTAACCTAGTGATAATGATGAATTAATGATCTTAAGAAGAGGATATATGACCTCTGGAAGCATCTCTTGCGATAGCGTAGTCGGTATAAGGTCTAACATACATGTTGTTTATTTCGATGATTTAACAAGTTTAGACAATTCTTCCTCTCCTATGGCAGCGAATGAGTGTAATTTTTCCTCAGGGATACTACAATTCACTGTCTGATGTGATACTGACAGTTGCATGGCTATAATTTTCTCTATAATATTGTCAATCTTGCAAGTAAAGGTTCATAAAGTGATTACTGCTGTGCTGTTTGGAAACACCAGAAGCTGTCTGGTTTGCTAAGACGATGAAACTGATCAGGAAGGTTATTTATAAAGCAATCTTTAGTGGTAGAAGTGATGGTTCTACCATATTTGTGGCAGAGAGGTGGTTTTGCAGCCTTGCAGCCAGACGTCATCGCTCTGCTGCAGAATTTTAAGGGCATCAATATCGATTCCATGTGACAATATTAGATCTAAAGTATGATTACGACAATGAGTGGGTCCTGACACATGTTGTCTAACTCCAATAGAGTTTAGAATATCTGTAAATGCCAATCCCAATGTGTCTTTTTCATTATCTACATGGATATTAAAATTACCAACAATAAGGACTTTATTCACAGCAAGTACTAACCCCGATAGAAAATCAGCAAATTCTTTGATAAAGTCTGTATGGTGCCCTGGTGGCCTGTATACAGTAGCCAGCACAAATGTCAAATGGGATTTGTCACTTACATTATATAATATTACATACAGCAACATCACTTCAAAAGAATTATATTTGAAAGACTTTTGAGTAATAGATATTAGAAGATATTACTATAGATTACAGCAACACCTCTCCCTTTACCTTTCCGACGAGGTTCATGTTGATAATAGTAACCTTGAGGGCTAGACTCATTTAAAGTAATGTAATCGTCTGGTTTTAGCCAAGTTTCTGTCAAACACAGCATATCTAGATTATTTTCTGTGATAATATGATTTACAATAAGTGCTTTTGAAGAAAGGAATCTAATATTCAGCAACCTAAGCTTTATCATTTGTTTATCTTTATTATCTCTGTTTTTTACTTGTTGAACATCAATTACATATTTCCCTTAAATGGGTTTAAAAGTTTTTTTTGTATTTATTAATTCAGGGTACAGACACAGTCTCTATGTGTTGATATCTAGGTGAAAGAGTGTCTATGTGTTGGGATTTATCTGACTTCTGTGACGTGAGACAGCTAGCAGACGGTCGGTTTAGCCAGTCTGTCTGCTTCCTAACCTGGGCCCCAGTTAGTCAAGGTTCAGCTGTAAGACTATGTGCTATATTACTAGAGAAAGCACCACCCCAGGAGGGATAAATACCATCTCTTTTCAACAGGTCAGGTCTGCCCCAAAAACTTTTCCAATTGTCTATGAAACATATATTATTCTGTGGACACCACTTAGACAGCCAGCCATTGAGTGATGATAGTCTGCTAAGTATCTCATCACTCCTATGACAGGAATGGGTCCAGAACAAATTACAGTGCCTGACATTGTACCTGCGAGTTCACACTCCTCTTTAATGTTAATTTTAGTGATCTCCGACTGGCGAAGTCGAAAATCATTAGTGCCGACGTGAATAATAATCTTAAAGTATTTAGGATTAGCATTAGCCAGCACTTTTAAATTTGCTTTGATGTCAGGCGCTCTGGCTCCCAACAAACATGTGACTATGGTGGCTAGTGTCTCTATTTTGTATTAGAATCGCCAGTACCTAGGGCACTTTCAACAGGATTCTCAGTGGGTGCATCACTGAGTGGGGAGAACCTCTTTGATGTTCTAATCAAAACAGAAGAGTGATGTTTTTTCCCATGACTAGGCCGCCTCACGGTCATCCAATTGCCCTACTGCAAGGGCTCTACAACCCTATCTAAAGCCCTAGCATTGTCTCTAATTCTGAGATTTTCTCTGTCAGCCTGACTATTTCCCTGCATTTATGTGAATCCCTTGTCGCTGACAGAGAAAGCTGTACTATGCATGTGACATGCAGTGCAAGTAACAATGAAGGGAGATGACATAGCTTACCGTGTTCGTAGACTGATCCGACTTACCAGTTGTTTGATGAATTCGTAGAAATTCGTGGGCACGGATGACAAGTTTACAAACTAGCGTAATGCTAACGCGTTTTGATAGTGATTTAGATTAAAACATCAAAAACTAGTGACGTCAGATTAATGTGATAGGCAATATTAGAGAATATCAGATATATAGTGATGATAAAGTAGACAACAAACAATGACAATAATTAGATTCAAAACAAAGCAATAAGGAGCAACAGACACAAACAATTCAGCAGATAGGAGCAATCGAATCGGGCCAATTTAGTCCCAAGCGTTATTAAAATAGTACACTTACATGTAAATTCATATTAGTATACTTACTACATAAAATATTTTTAAAAAAATACTTAAACATTACTTAAGTATACTTCATAAAATGATCTTGAAGTATACTTCTTTTTCGTAAGGGTTACAATGCTTTTGGGAAACGTAGCCCAGTAGTGTCAAGTCAGTATATTGTTTAGAACGGTTTTGGTTGCACCTGTGGAAATCTTCATCTGCTGCTGGCTGATATATGTCTCTCAGCCCCTCCAAGGATTAGGCCTGATAATATTACGTATATGGGCATATAAGAGGCTCTTTTGTAACAGGTGTGAGTGTCATTTTCTCAACCCCAAATCCATTGTCCATTGGAGGTCCAGTTAAATTCTCAAACCTCATAATGTGTTGCTTTAGGATGCTGAAATATATTTGTGTTGCTGGCATGTCTTGTTAATGGAATAGTTCACCCAAAAATGATTAATTTACGTTGTTCAAAAACCAAAAGCTCTATAAAAGTACCTTTAAAAATGAATAGGAGATATAGCCATGAAAATTTGAGAAATCTTTTCATTGAATTGGTTGATCCAGTTCATAAAACTTGACTGATTCATTCACTGAATAATTCATTTATGAATTAGACTGATGCGGTTCTCGAGTTGAACTCACTTACTCTGATCCAGTCGCAGTAAAGGAATAACAATCTTTCACACAAAATTATTGTTTGACTTCATAAAACTTCATACAGTTGATGCTATGATGGTGTTTTGCATCCTTTTTAAAGCTTGAAAGCCTCAGTCTTCATTGTAATTGGATGAAAAGAGCAACAAGTGCATTATTCAAAATTTCTCCTCGTGTTCCATGGAAGAAATGAGGGTGAATAAACGTTGACAGCATTTTAATTTTGGATGAATGCTTTTTTAACCGGCAGAATGTGTGTTTTTTAACCGGCAGAGAGCTGTGTTTCGTGTAGAGGCCCTGTTTCTAAAAATATTTAGCAGGATAGCTGATTTATGGCCAGCTCCCATGGGCCTGATCATTTTATTTTGAGCGGGAGCGGAAACGGAGACGAAGGTTGTTTATGGGGCGGAACCGCCAGTGAAAGGCCCTCACGTGATGACAGTGGAAAGGAAAATAACCGCAAGGCAGATGACAGATCAGCATCCCGCAAGGGCAAAATTCGATGTACACTGACAGTTACAAGTGCTATGACGACGGATTCATTTGAGACAATATTCAAGGATTGCTGGCCACGTGAGGTTCCCCTTCAGTCAATGGAGACTTTGTCGGATCTGGCCGTGCCTTTCGGGTCAGGGTATTCTTCTCCTGTGGCGCCACAATGAATACAGGGCTAAAGCGCTTTACAAGCTGACGGGGGAAGGGGAAGATCGGAATGGGAAACTACAGAAGTGCTGCTTTTGTAATTTTATACAGGTACTTCATGTGGACCCCATTATGCAAATAGCATGCCATAAGCCTTGGACCAAAAACGACGCTTTTTTCCAGTCACTTTCCTTTTTTTAAAACTGAAAATGATACAAAGCTCCTCTATGAACAGATTTTATAGTGCACATTAGTAACACATGTACTTCACTCCCAGCTGCCGTTGTTTGAGTGTAAGAGCTTTGAGAGGAATGTCCTACAACCCCCTTCCTCTGATGCATCTCACTACCTCTCCACACAAATGGAGGGCTGTGCTCATGATACGCCCAGTCTACATTAGATCTCAGTACTGAATGCCATTTTTTCATGGGTCAACTTGACTCAAGGTGTCTTATGGGCCTTTTTGTCCTGGTCAGGTGCCCGCAGAGCATGTAGATGAAATGCTTTCTGATTGAGAGCGGCACAGAGCAAATGAGGTTAGTCATGGCTGAGACATGGCTGTGGAATGTGTGAGGCAGGAGGAGCAAACAGACTCCAGCAGATGGAATGGAAAGGGGAGATACTTATAGTGGAAGTTGCAGTTTGATTTTGGAGGGATATGGGTCTTTAATCAATATATATATATATATATATACTCAGCTCTTAATTAAAAAAATAATATAGATATAGCTCTTAATAAATTAAGAAAAATCTACATCAAAACTCACAATGCTAAAATGTTCTGGGTGGTTGCCAGGGTGTTATGCTGTGGTTGCCAAGGAGTTGAGTGGTTACTAAAATGTTTTATATATATATATTTTTTTTTCAAAGTGTAATTTATTCCAGTGATGGTAAAGCTTAATTTTCAGCATCATTACTCCAGTCTTCAGTGTAACATGATCCTTCAGAAATCAATATATGCTGATTTGCTGCTCAAGAAACATTTTTTATTATACTATGGTCTGTCTGAATACCCAAATCTGATTGGCTGGAAGGTGTGCCATAAAACAGTTAGGTATAGGTACACAGTGCACAGGTAGTTCCAAGTCAGTTTAACCTGTTAGCTTTCCACTGTACAGCCTGTGGTACACATACCTTTCAAAAAAAAACAAAACCATGCATATACAGTTGTGCTCAGAATTATTGGTACCCTTGGTAAATATGAACAAAGAAGCCTGTAAAAATACATTTGAATTGTTAATCCTTTTGATCTTTTATTAAAAAAAAAAACTAAAAGAATTGAAAATGTTGGGAAAATCTCTTTATGAAATAAATGTTTTTCTCCAAAACACATTGGCCACAATTATCGGCACCCTTTTACTCAATAATTTTTGCAACCTCCTTTTGCCAAGATAACAACTCTGAATCTTTCTCCTATAATGCCTGATGAGTTTGGAGAACACCTGACGAGAGATCAGAGACCATTCCTCCATACAGAATCTCTACAGATCCTTCAGATTCCCAGCTCCATGTTGGTGCTTCTTCTCTTCAGTTCACTCCACTCATTTTCTTTAGGGTTCAGGTCAGGGTACTTGGACAACCATGGCAGAAGCTTCATTTTGTGCTCAGTAACACGTTTTTGTGTTGGTTTTGGATCATTGTTCTGATGGACAATCCAACCACGGCCCATTATGGGATTTCTGGCAGAAGCGGTCAGGTTTTGATTTTTTATTTGTTGGTATTTGATAGAATCCATAATACCATGTATCTGAGCAAGATGTCCAGGACCTCCAGCAGAAAAATAGGTCCACAGCATTAAAGATCCAGCAGTATATTTAACCATGGACATGGGGTACTTTTTATCCCTGTGTGCACCAAACCCATCTGGTGGGTTTGCTGCCAAAAAGCTCTTTTTTTAGCTTCACCTGACCATAGAAGCCGGTCCCATTTGAAGTTCCAGTCTTGTGTGACAACTGAATATGCTGGAGATTGTTTCTGGATGAGAGCAGAGGATTTTTCTTGAAACCCTCCCAAACAACTTGTGGGGATGTAGTTGCTGTTTGATTATTTTTTAGGCTTTCTGAGACTCAAGTCTCAACTAATCTCTGTAATTCTCCAGCTGTGATCCTTGGAGAATCTTTGGCCACTCAAAGTCTCCTCCTCACCGTGCAATAGGACGATATAGACATGCGTCCTCTTCCAGGCAGATTTATAACATCTTTAGTTGTTTGTAACTTCTTAATTATTGCCCTGATGGGGATTTTCAATGCTTTAGCTGTTTTCTTACAGCCACTTTATATTTTGTGACGCTCAACAATCTTTTTGCTGCACATCAGTACTATATTCTTTGGTTTTACACATTGTGATGATTGATTACCAGAATTTGGACTTTGTGTTTTCTCATGTTTATACTCTTGTGGAACAGGAAGTCATGGCATGGCACCCCCCCCCCCCCCCATAGTGTTATGGGGCTCCTTTTTAATGAATATACAAAGTTTATTACAAACGTGAGCAATTGAAGGTGCTGGCCTCCTATCTGAAGTGGGGTTAGTGTCCTGAGCACAGATAAGAAACAGAAGTGTGATCGGACAGGTTCATCTCAGCCATATCAGGCAGCTGGAGGCTGTCACGTTAAATATTAGCCATAGAGATATCGGACATCCTCCAGCACACACTGTTAATAGTTTCCCTTTGCAATACTGTTTTTATATCTAGTTGTCCTTGTGTTGTGCCACAACATGTTTCGTTCTTTCAGCAGTCCACACTTTGTACCTCAAGCCAATGGATTGGCAACCTGACATGTTTATAAGTTTTGAACATCAAACATTACATTCTATAAAAGCCAAACTGTGCAGGGTTCCTTGACAGGATTTCCTAAATGGTGCTTTGTGAGTTTATGAAAAGCTAATAATTAATTTAATCAAATGTAACATTCAAATAAAGAAATGGGTCTATACAAGTAATCAAAATAGAACTGAAATAGTGAAATATCTGATTTAGCATTTGTCAAATGACAGGCTGCAGTTTGAAAAGATGTATATAGTCTGTTGCACTCAGTGTCTCAGAGTGAAGAGTTGCACTGCGTTCCTTTACACACATGACACCGTGTTTTCAGAGCTCAGTTCATTATAAATATTTCTTCTCACAAACTCTATCTCTGCAAATGCTGTGAGTTTAACATGCGTTTAGGAAGATACTGTGTGATAGGCCCATTCGTATAATTTCCAACATTTTTGTGGACAGAAGTTTCTGCATTTCACCAATGTAACATGGGCAGAAGTTTGGAATAATTAAGATTTTTTTAAATAAAAATTGAAAGAAATCTCAGTAAGCTGGCATTTATTTCTGATGGATATTGTATCACTGAAAACTGGAGTAATAATGCTGAAAATTAAGCTTTGCCATCACAGGAATAAATGGCATTTTAACATATATTCACATAAAAAACCCAGCTTTTTAAAACTGTAATAATATTTCACAATATTACTGTTTTCACTGTATTTTCGATAAAATAAATGCACCCTTGGTGAGCAGAAGTGACTTATTTCAATATATGTGACTTATTTCAATATATTAATGACAATATACAAATATTAATTATTTCTTTTACTGGACTTTTGACTGGAAGTGTATATAAATATTTTAAAGTAAAAACAATCAAAATAAAACACTCAAAAAAAAAAATTAGATGATTTATCTGTTTACCTGCATGTCATGTGACCATTAACCAACATTAGAGAACTATGAACATGCAAATGTGTTGTTAATTTTTTTAAATATTAACTTAAAATCTTAGGAGGTAGTTCAAGAAAACATCTGACAAAAAAGTTGTGTTTTGCTGACAAAAAAGTTGTGTTTTGCTGACAAAAAAGTTGTGTTTGGCTGACAAAAAAGTTTTGGAACCCCTGGTTTAGCATAGGGTTGTGTTTCTTTTGCCACATGCTACCCAAACCTTGTCCTCGTCCATTCGTCTGTTCCCGACTCAATCATTAACCCCCCTCCTTGAGTCCACACGGCTAACGCGGCACCCTCTGGAGGTAATTTTTATCTTCCCCCTGTGAAACATAAAGCCCCCACAGCAGCCACGTGTAATTGAAGTTGTGGCCTTTAACACAGTTTTTTGCCAGCACGTAATAAGAAGCTGGTTTTTGCTTCGGCTTCCCAGCCGAGGTTGCAGACCTGGGAATTCTCTGCTCCCTCTGTATTTTTTCAGGCTCCCCTTTCATGTCCAATACATCTGGATAAATGTCTTCCAGACCCAAGTTTCTTCTATTGAGCTCTCATAAAAGTCTTTATAACCAGTGGAAGTTTGTCGAACTCCTTGGTTCTTGTCTTGTTATCTTGCGAAAACAACGCCTGCTGAACGTGTCCTTTTCATAGCTTTTCAGTGCTCTGATTTCCAGACTTTACTGCAACAATTTGTTTACACCAGGAAGAAAGGTGAGGTTTAAAACGAACGTGATCTGGGATAATTTGGAAGGATATACCATGCTTTGTTTCCAGTGAACCTGTGGTCATTATATAAGGTGAGATAGAGGTTTATGCTCCTCAGAACTGACAGCTTTAAATGTTTCTGGACTAATGCCCATTGAGTTCTGGTTCTCTGACCAGCATTATTAATTTCCCTTCAAAGATTATTCACAGGGCTCTTTCAACAATTATGTACCAGCCCAGCCTTGGCAAAAAATCCTTTTTGTTTTCTTGTTGTCTGGTAAAAAAAAAAAAAAAAAAAAAAAAAAAAAAAAAATATATATATATATATATATATATATATATATATATATCATCTTTGTTTTAAGAAGGACAAAAAAGAGCTTATGTCGTGTTCCTACTGGCAGAACAGGGAACTTAAAGACTTTAAAGAATCTGCTGACTGGTCGACATGGCAACATTATCCGCTCAGCACCCAACACCCTACTTGCTTCTGATCCTGAGATTCCCAGAAAAGTGTGTCTCCTTTAGGGCCATGGCAGAATGGCAGAGCCAGCCAAACATCTCTTTTCCCACCAATCCAGCCCTTCATTAGATAAACTACTCACTCAGTCACTGCTCCACTTTGTGGGCTCCTGTGCCATTCACAGCATGTTTTTTCCCCCTCATCTGGAAGCCCAATAAATAATAAATGATGAAGCTGTATTGTACTGTATCTTTTCAATTAATTACACATAATTATATTGATTAAAAGGCCTGTGTAATATATTACATTACTATTTATTTGAAAGTTCCACTAAGATGTTTTTTTTGTGTTTTTTTTTTTTTTGTGTGATTTAAAGGCAACTTATAACTTTTTTCACTTGGAGATTTTTCCATTTGTTAAAATTAAATATAAACTTATAACATACAGTGCATCCTGAAAGTATTCACAGCACTTCACTTTTTCCACATTTTGTTATGCTACAGCCTTATTTCAAAAGGGATTCAATTCTTTATTTTCCTCAAAAATTCTACAAACAATATCCCATAATGACAATGTGAAAGAAGTTTGTTTGAAATCTTTGAAATTTTATTGAAAATAAAAAAAACAAAAAAATCACATGTACATAAGTATTCACAGCCTTTGCTCAATACTTTGTTGAAGCACAGAATTTGTTGTTTTCATGTTCGCGCAGACGCAAGGTGAATGTTGAAAAAAAAAAAAGAGAGGCCACTCACTGCAGAGCCAAAACCTCCAGCTCCCCCCTCTCTTGACCTACTATGGGCATGATGGGTGGAGCTGTATCCCCCAACCACACCCTAACCCTACCCATAACCCTATCTCTCCACCCATTAAACAGGTTAAGCTCCACCGTTGAGCTCCAGAGAACTCTGTGATGTATTTTGCAGCAGCCGAAGAAGAGTGTGTCAAGAAGAACGCACTGTTTACAAAACAGTAAACAAAGCAGCATATCATTCTCCATTGTTTTGTTGTTTTTTTGGTTATTTCATGCAATAGCGGATCCACTGCTTTTCTTTTATCCCTCCAAGCGATTGTCCTGTAAATGACATGAATCAGTGCTGCCCTCTGATGTCTTAGCTTATAGAAAAGCAGTTGAAGTACGCATGTGTCGAACTCATCCATCTGTGCTCATCTGCGGTTGAGTCTATTTTGAAAGCTGTGTGCGAGACGGAGCAGAATGTGGAAAATGAAGTATGCCCGGGCCTTTACTGTTAAAACAGCCCACCCTCCTCCCTCAAAAAGGTCACTATTATATTTTGTTTAATGATATGCCTCCATCAATGTAAGTCTATGGGATTCTCCCCTTCCATTAAACATTATAAGTACTTGCAATTAACAGAATCCATTGCAGATTTCTTCAAGGTCTTGTCTGGTGTAAAGACGACCAGCCCCCCGCCTCAGGGCAGCTTTAACTGTCATGCAATTGCAATTGCTAGCAATTGACCTATTGACAGCAGAGGGAAATAGCTGTTCTTTACCTGTCTGAATCGAGTACCGTCTGTGTAAGAATATTCCCATCACTTTTACTTGTCACCCCAAGCAGTGACAGAAACACAAAGGGAGGAGATGGGCTTTTAGATGAGACAGCAGAATAGAGGTATTACTTACATATCTGAGCTATACATTCTTTCTTCAGCTATATATTTAGACTACTTGCAATCCTTTGTTATTTCTCAGAATCTCTGCTTAGGGTTTGATGTAAACCTCTACCAGTACTGAACTTCTGCAATTAATTCAGCCTAAACCTCTTTGTCTATCGACTCCATTCAGACTGAGTTTCGTATAATTTTTAGCCTTGAATGCTGTAATTTTTTTTTACATTTTTTTATTTTATAAAAAAAATCCTGTTTAGTGTTGACTACTGTACAGTATTTGCATAGTGAATTATGATTGGTCTGTGTAACGGGGTTCCACGCTTTGTAAAGGAAGAGGACAGGGTCGGGGAGGACTGCTGCTGAATATTCTCTTTATTCTCACAAACCAAAAATATACACATATAAAGCGCGTACTTTAAGCAACACTCTTCAGACTCGAGTTTCGTTCAACAGTTCCAAACAACGAGCGGCATGGGAAGCCCGTCTTCAGCAGCAGTCCGTCTCTCTCTCGTCCTTCTGCCGTCTCTGCTTCCCTTATATTCCGTCTCTCCATGCCAATCACTGTAATTAGACGCAGGTGTTCGTTATTTTCACTTAACCCACTTACTCACCGCACTTCTCCCGATTCGCTCTCCTGCTGCAGACCTCGCTGAACCACGCCCCCCTCGCCACATACCCCCACCGCCCGACTCAGGCCGGGGAGCCGCCCGGCCTGCGCCCCCCCCCCCCCATTTCTGGAGAGGAAGTCTGCCACAGCCATCTGTGCACCCGGTCTGTGGATCACCTGGAATTTAAAAGGCTGTAATGCCAGATAACACCGAGTGATCCGCGCGTTGGTATCCTTCATGCGGTGGAGCCACTGCAAGGGGGCATGGTCCGAACAGAGGGTGAATTCCCGCCCCAGGAGATAGTATCTAAGGGTGAGGACCGCCCACCTGATGGCCAAACACTCCTTCTCAATGGTGCTGTACTTAGTCTCTCTCTTCGAGAGCTTACGGCTAATGTACAGCACCGGGCGTTCCTCCCCCCCCCATCTCCTGGGACAGGACCGCACCCAGCCCCCTGTCTGACGCGTCAGTCTGCAACACAAAAGGGAGAGAAAAATCGGGAGAATGTAAAATGGGTCTGCCACAGAGAGCAGCCTTAATCTGGGTAAAAGCCTGCTGACACTGCTCTGACCACTGGACCGGATCTGGCGCTTCCTTTTTAGTTAGATCAGTCAGAGGGCTGGTGAGGTCCAAATAATTAGGTGCAAACCTTCTGTAATATCCCGCCAGCCCCAGGAACTGTCTAACCTCCTTTTTGGTCTTTGGCCTCGGGCACGTCGCAACTGCTGCCGTCTTATCAATTTGGGGACGCACTTGCCCGTGACCTAAGTGAAAGCCCAGATACCTGACCTCCACACGCCCAATCGCACACTTCTTCGGATTCGCCGTAAGCCCGGCTATCCTCAGCGCCCTCAGCACTGCCCTCAAATGCTCCACATGCCGCCGCCAGTCATTACTATAAATGATGATGTCATCTAAATAAGCGGCGACATATGCAGCATGGGGCCGTAGTATCCGGTCCATGAGCCGCTGAAAGGTGGCCGGTGCCCCGAACAATCCGAACGGAAGTGTAACAAATTGGTGTAACCCGAACGGCGTTGTGAAGGCTGTTTTTTCTTTAGATATTGGCGTTAAGGGGATCTGCCAATACCCTTTTGTTAAATCCAGCGTCGAGTAAAAACGAGCTGTGCCTAGCCGATCAAGCAGTTCGTCAATCCGCGGCATTGGATACGCGTCAAATTTTGATACCGCATTTAGCTTGCGATAATCCACGCAGAATCGAACAGAGCCGTCAGTTTTCAGAACTAAAACTGTCGGGCTTGCCCAATTACTGTTGGATTCTTCTATCACTCCCATCTCAAGCATCGCCTCCAATTCTGTCTGAACCACTTTTTTCTTGTGTTCAGGCAAGCGATACGGCCGACTGCGCACTACCACGCCTGGCTCGGTCTCGATATGGTGCTGAATGAGCGTTGTTCGGCCGGGTAAGGGTGAGAACACATCGGCGAACTCCGCCTGTAATTTAGCTACGTCAGTGAGCTGTGTGGGCGAAAGATGATCCCCCCCCGGGCCAGGGCGAGAGAACGCGGTTTGATGCTTGCCTCTGGCCCGAGATCATCTTCCTCTCACCACCGACACCAGCATCACTGACTCTGCCTCGTTCCATTTTTTTAGGAGGTTGATATATTTGCCGTGCCCCACCCCTATCCGTCCGGACCACCTCATAATCGAGATCTCCGACTCGCCGTGTAACCTCAAAGGGCCCTTGCCACTTTGCGAGTAATTTAGAGCTCGAGGATGGCAGTAATACAAGCCTTTTCTCTCCCGGTGTGAATTTACGTAAGCTGGTTCCCCGGTTGTACAGCTGGCTTTGCTTGCCCTGAGCCTGGAGCAAATTCTCCATAGACAGCCGCCCCAACGTGTGGAGTTTTGCTCTCAGGTCCATGACATACTGAATTTCATTCTTGCTCTGCGAAGGTCCGTCCTCCCAAGTTTCTCGTAGAACGTCCAACACCCCTCGGGGCTGACGGCCATAGAGCAACTCGAACGGGGAAAACCCCGTAGAGGCTTGGGGGACCTCGCGCACAGCGAACAAGAGGGGATCCAGCCATCTATCCCAATTTTTGGCGTCTTCTCAAGGAGCTCGAGAAAAGCTTCCGGATCATCTTGGGACCCCATTTTGCTCAGCGGCAAGTGCAGGGCTGGGGGAGGGGGAGGTGCTGGCGTGGCCGGAACCTCCCGGTCCATCCAGCTCCGGAACCTCTCGCGGTCCTCTTTCTGCACCTGGAGAATGAGCTGGAAGCGGCGCTCCTGATCCTGACGCATCTCCAGTAGCGCCTGGTGGTGTTCCTGATGGAGGGCCGCGAGGGATGTGATGATCTCCGTAAACGGCGGTGTCGGCGGATTCTGCATGGCGGCGGCTTCCTCTTCCTTATCCCGGGTTTCGGCACCAGTGTAACGGGGTTCCACGCTTTGTAAAGGAAGAGGACAGGGTCGGGGAGGACTGCTGCTGAATATTCTCTTTATTCTCACAAACCAAAAATATACACATATAAAGCGCTAGTGCGCGTACTTTAAGCAACACTCTTCAGACTCGAGTTTCGTTCAACAGTTCCAAACAACGAGCGGCATGGGAAGCCCGTCTTCAGCAGCAGTCCGTCTCTCTCTCGTCCTTCTGCCGTCTCTGCTTCCCTTATATTCCGTCTCTCCACGCCAATCACTGTAATTAGACGCAGGTGTTCGTTATTTTCACTTAACCCACTTACTCACCGCACTTCTCCCGATTCGCTCTCCTGCTGCAGACCTCGCTGAACCACGCCCCCCTCGCCACAGTCTGGCTTTCCTTGTTATGCACGAAAATCACAAAAGCTTTTTGACTCTTGTCATGCCTTAATTCATGATTTGTTGCAGATTTAGTATCACATAAATGTGGTTTTAAAAATTAAGAATGTCTTTCTTTTGTGTTTGCATGTAACTGTACTTAGCGGTGTAAATAGATCACCATTGACTGATTTTAGTCATTGAGTTGCTGAATGCTGGTTTCATTGTAAAACTGCCCCAAAGTCACAATTACCTTGAATGGAGGTTTGAAATGGTTCCAAAAAATGTTGCAATTACAGTTTTTATTCTAACTTTCCAAAGGCTGTTTAGATTATAGTCTAATTTGCGTTGTTTTGACATGCAATACCTAGTCTCACAAACTGAAGGAAAACAATGTATATAACTGACATATATTGTAACTACTGAAGTTTTGACCATTTTGAGCATGATCAGTTTAACGTCATCACGGTGGTCTTTTTGTTTGTGTAGCTGTTGGCTCTGAAAACCTCATGGTGGCAACATGTAATATCCCACAAACCCCTTCATTGCAGCTTTCCCAGAGGGAAACCCGTACTCAATCTGGAAAATGTTTTAAGAGGTTTTTAATTTCATCCGACTCTCATTGGCTCTCTTCCTCCCTTGGCCAGCTTTAGTAAACAGATTCCAGAGCTCACTGAACAGAGTGTTCAAATATTAATTGCTGGTCAAACTTTCTGGACCCTAAAATGTCCAAATACTTCATGATAAGCAATGAGAAAGCAATTAATAGGAGAAATGGTGACGTCTTCATGCCTATTCTAATTGTTAAGGATCTGTAAATACAAATTAAGTCACTTGATTTCATCTCAATTGTGTCACCTTGGGAAAAATCTTGAATGCATTGAAGCTGTTAGAGCTGTTAGAGACCACACCACATATCATAACTGGAGTATGTTTAAATTCCTTGTTCTACATTTTCAGTCAGCCATGAACCATCCTTCAGGATAGTGTAAATCCACAATAATTATAATAATAGTAATAATAACTATGATTTTAACGCAATCAATCTCATAATACCCTTTATGTATAAAGTAGACGTTTATACGGTTATCTTTATGTATTTAGAAGAAGTCACAGAAGAATGTTCCTTTAATTTTCACAGCTCCAGAGCTGTTAGTTTTGTGCATATTCATAATCCGTTTTCGGGAAATCATGGTGGAAAGCGGACACAATTAGCAATAAAACAGCCTCCTGTAAGACAGAGAAAGTGAAGGCAGGGTGAGGGGTATCTTACTCAATCACAGCCCGCTTCCTGAAGGTGAATACATTGGCACTCGTGAACTCAGACCTGCTCGAGAAATGATAATCAAACACATTCTTGCGCTCCAAAGCACGTCCTGTGCTCCCAACACGAGGCCAACCAAAATATTATTCCTTGACTTCTTTCGCACCAAAGGGCCCTATCTAGCTGGCTCAAGGATAGATATTGATTCTAAAGGGAATACTTTCTTTACGTCACTCACCCTGGAGAGGCTTTTTGGCTAAGAGCTGGAGTTAAAAGAGAGTATATGATGGAATGCTATTTGCGCTGGCCTCTTACGGAATCATTTTTTCCCCCCTCATTAGTCGATATTCCAGGCATGTATGTTAGGATACCTGAAGCCAACAGGCCGTAAAAGGGAATGAGGGATATGGAAGACTGCAACTTCTTGAGGGTTCCCCGGTGCACAGAGACACATGAGAGACCGGTCTCCGTATTGTAAATTGCAGCAACAGAAGAAAAAGCATTTATGTTGAATGGAGAAAACAGATTGCCTTTTAAAGAGTTTGACCTGCCGTTCCCCTCATTCACTGAGCTCGTTCAACACAAATACTCTCACATACCCAATATTTATACAGATGTGCAGGCTTTTTAAAGTCCCTGCTGTTTAAATCTGTGTTGTTACACATTGGAACGCATTTATTTATTCAGACATTGTAAATATCGCTATTCCATGTGTTGTTTCTCTTTTCGGTGCTTTCCTGACCCTGGCTTTGACTTTTGTGACTGGTGTTGAAGCCGTTGAAGAGAGAAGAGTTGGAAGGCAAACCGAGCACTGCTTGCTTTTATTTTTCCCGTGCATCTCTGATTTGTGAAACATGCAGTACTGTTGGTCTGCGAGGAGGAGAGGCCTTGGGACCGAACCGCAAACAGAAGACCCGAAGTGGGAGGGCCGTAAATTTGCTCAAAGAGTGAGTGTACAGTTCTCCAAAAGGAGAATGAGATTTCAATCTGCTCATCAGTAAGATTTCACTCTGATGAGAAAGCCATTCAAAACAGCAGGAGAACATGACTCTGTCGAGTTCCTGACTGGTACTAACTTTTTCACACTTTTTTTCACACCATCAACATGTCAACTACCCACTGGTGTTTGTGGGACACAGTGTGCTGTAGTGAGGTTGGCTCCACACCTGTGCCAGTGACTCTTTCATGCTCTCACTGTGCAAAACATCATATCAAAGCAGTGTGAAACCAGGCGTGAGATATATTTTTCTCTAGAAGTCCTGTTTGATTGGACATCAAACAGTTTTGCTGTTACACTTCAAGGTCAATTAGTATATCAGCACGTAAAACCATTTCAAGAATTTCCTCCCTGCTCTTTTCCATACAGCAAATGAACTCTATAATTGTACTTGTGCTCTATATTCCAAGCAATACTGATAATATTTGCCACTGCTCGAGAGAGAGAGAGAGAGAGAGAGAAAGAGAAAGAGAGAGAGAGAGAGAGAGAGAGAGAGGTTTAGAAACACTTTATTTTTTTTTTACATTTCTTTACATTCTTACTTCAAACTTCATATCCCCAAAAACATTATAAACAATCAAATGTAAAATAAATAAATAATATACACATTTAAAAACCTAAGACCAATTGATCATCATGTACAACACATAGAACCTCATTAATACACCATATTTCACAAAAAGCAATTACATTATTTGTTAGACTATAATAAGCAAATTCTGTTCGCAATCTTGCTGCCACCAGACACATAAACATCACTTTAGGGTCAATTGCTGCCAACTCTAAGCCTTTATTTTTTCTTGTTTTCCATATGGCCAATTTTGCTGTCCCTATTAAATAATTTAATAAACATATTCTTCTTAATAAAAATCTATATTTCAGTCCTCCTATAAATATTTTGTCTGAAAAATCTTCAGTAAACCCCTGAACCAAAGTTATAAGTAAGTCAAACAGACTATTTAATCTATTACATTTTAAGAACAGATGCTCTAAATCTTCTCCCTCACTACAAAGCCTACACTGCCCACCCACCGCTGGATTCAGGTGAGCCACATGTCGGTCCGTAGCTATGGCCCTGTGAATAATCCTCCACTGCAGTTCGCTTCTCTACAGGGAGTTTATACAGGGTCCTCCACCTGTCTCTCACGAGGAAACCCCAGCCCCAACAAACCTGGCCATCCTGAGGTTTTTTGTCTCTTTAGTGACTTTTGATGTATCACCTTGACCGTTGTGAGGTAGAGTGCTTTCTTTGAAGCACAGTCCAGATACTCCAATTGAGGAGTCCCAAAGTTCAGGATTGAATCAGCAACTTCACCCTCATTCTCATCACTTATTAGTGAGGAAATGTTGATCCTTGGAAATTCTTTTCTATCACTCTGGTTTGACATTTGTCCTCCTGCTAAGCTTTCTCCATAAGTGCTTCGTATTACCAGAGAAATTTCCTCTATCAGCTTTGATGCAAGTCTCCATGATCGTAAACCAGTCACTTCCTTGATAGTTTCTACAGATTTCCATCCATCTTTATCCATTAGGTGACCCATCTTCACGATCCCATTCCTGAGAAGACATGCTCTCACACTCACTGAGGACAAAAGTCTTAAAAGTCTATTATTAAAAAACAATGGTTCCTCAGGAGCCCAGTGAATAGAACCGCTCCTGTCTCCGTCCACCTTTAAAACATTCCACCATACGTGAAACATTGTCCGGTAAAAAGGTGTAATTCCAGACAAATTGATATCTTCCAATCTCATTAAAAACAGATGCTTGTCAAGCCCAAGGCCACCTGTCCTCTGCAAGATGGCATATGTTGTATGAGTCCATAATAGGTCTTTATGATATAGGAACCTTTTAATTGCTTGTAATCTGAAAGCATAGATGCGGCTCTTGACATCCACCAAGCCTTGTCCTCCCTCGCAAACCGGCAAGAAAATCACTGATGCCCGGACCCAGTGCTCACCACTCCAGAAAAAATTGACCAATTTCCTCTGTATTTCACATATTATGTCCTCAGGTGGATCCAAAACGATACACCTGTGCCACAGTATAGAAGCTGCCAAGTTATTGGTAACCAAAACTCTCCCTCTATAAGACAATTGTGGTAATAGCCATTCCCATTTAGACAATCGGGCAGACACCTTATCCAGCATACCCTCCCAATTTCTCATCTGATATTGAGCACTACCTATAAAAACACCTAAAACTTTCAAGCCTTCCTTTCCCCATGTCAAACCACCTGGAAGCTTAGGATATCCTACCTCATCCCACTGACCCATAATGTAACCCTCACTCTTCTCCCAGTTTACTTTTGCAGTAGACGCTTTTTCATAAAGCTTAATGTTCTCATTTAAAACTCTAACATCCTCTTGCCTTGTGATAAACACGTAATATCATCTGCATATGATGATAAAACCAGTTTAACAGTTTCACTCTCATTTTGAAATGATACACCTTTTAAATCTTTTTTAAGTCTAAGTAAGAGAGGTTCAATCATTAGGCTATATAACTGCCCAGATAATGGACAGCCCTGTCTAATCCCTCTGCCAAGATGTACTGGAGCACTTAGACCCCCACCAGCCTTTACCATGATAAATACATTTAAGTATAACAATTTTACATATGATAAAAAATTTTCACCAAAACCAAAGTGCTTTAAAACATTAAAAAGGTACCCATGGTCCACCCGATCAAATGCCTTTTCTTGGTCTAATGATAAAATACCAAGGTTACTATTAGTAAGGTGGCTAAAATCAACTAAATCCCGCAAAACAAAAATATTATCAATAATTGACCTGTCAGGAACACAATATGTTTGTTCTTTCTCAACCAAAAACTGTAAACAATACTTGAGTCTATTCGCCAGACATTTTGACAGTATCGTATAATCTAAACATAATAAGGACACTGGTCTCCAGTTTTTCAATAAACATAAATCCCCTTTTTTTGGTAACAATGAGAGGATTGCACGTCGACAACTTAAAGGAAGTGACTTTTCTTTAAAACAACTTAAAAACACTTCATATAAATCCATTCCTATTACATTCCAGAATTGTTGATAAAATTCAACTGGCAACCCATCTATTCCTGGAGACCGGCCTGAGGATAACTGCTGCATTGCCTCTGTGAGTTTCTTAAAAGTAATTTCATTGTCCAGCAATTTTTTCTGTTCATCTGCTAACTTTGGTAAATCCTGAAGCAACTCTTCAGTACTTTTGGAGTCACATGATTCTTTACCATATAATGTTCCATAAAAATCTACAGCCATTTTTCTTAATTCCACCGGATCAGAAATTATAGTTCCATCTTCACGCTGCAGATGATACATCTGTTTCTGTTGAACATTTTTCTTTTCTAAATTAAAAAAATAAGAACTAGGAGCATCCATATCTTTAATGGAGAAAAACTTTGCTCTTATCAATGCTCCTTTTGTCCATTCCTGTAAGAAAGATCCAAGTTCCATTCTCTTCTTTTTCAAAGAGTCTTTCTGCACAGTTCCGGGATTATCCATTAGTCCTTTTTCTAACGTCACAATGTCTTTTTCCAGCCTTTGTACTGTTGTTTTAATTTTTGATGAAGAATTCAAAGTGTAATTCTGAAAAAAAAAAACTCTTATTTGAGCTTTACCCACCTCCCACCACTGGGTAAGATTCTCAAAGAACTCTTTTTAGTTTTCCATTCATTCCAAAACAAAATAAACCTTTCACAGAACAAAACATCTTGTAACAATTTAACATTAAAATGCCAATAATATGTGCGTCTTGACAATTCTTTCATGTTTAAATCTAAACCAATCATATGATGATCCGAAAAAGCATTAGGTGAATGAAAAACATTCATAACTCTGTTGTTCCATATCTTTCCAAGATAAAAGTGATCCAATCTAGCCCCACAAACCCTACTATCAGTCACTTTAACCCATGTGTACTGTCTTTCCCGCTTATTCCTTATTCTCCATACATCTACCAATTCATTTTTGTTCATTATTTTGGTTAGTACTAAACTAGATTGATTATGAGGTTCTTCACCATTCCTATCAATAGTAAAATCTGTTGTACAGTTCCAGTCTCCAACTGCAATAATGCACACACCATCATCCATTTTCTTTAAAATGCATTCAATTTCATAAAAAGCTTCACTCTTTCTGACCCATATACATTAACAAAAACAAACAAAACACCTTCAAACTCTACTTTTGTTAATAAACCCTTCCTTTCTCAATTTCATCAAAACTTTCATGGTTTTTGAAAATAAAATAGCAACACCAGCACTACTATTTGACTTAAAACAAGCTTTCCACCCCACCATATACCAAATTCTATCTCATTATTATTATCAGTATGAGTTTCCTGTAAAAAAGCAACATTAACTTGTTTTATTTTAAATACTTTACTTTATGTCTCTACCCCCATTCATATTTAAGGAGCCAACCCTAAGACACTCCATAAAAAAAAGAAAAGATAGAAGGGATAGAAACAGAAGCCATAGTGAAAGAAACACCCTGTTCAGCTTCATCATTTCTTTAATTTTTTGAAGTACGAGATTTACCTTGACGTAATTTCGTTATGAGTTTCTTTAAACGAAATCTCTTCTTCTTACTTAACTCATCATAGCCTACTGTTCTCTGTAGCAATGTAACCGAAGCAATAAATTTGTCCACATCTGGGAAAAAAATCATTAACTTCAACTACTCTACCAAAAGTTACATCTAAGAAATCATTTATTTCCTTTAATGTACTGTATACACATCTCCCATAACTTGGGAGCCAATTTCAGAAATATCCGAAAAAGCATCATCATCCATTATCTCATTATCATTACTCATTTCCAAGTCCTGTGATGTGCTAGGTTGTGGCTCAATTCCATTTCCACCAACCTCACCGATCACTATTTCTGCATCTACTCCACTTACTTCCGCAGTAAGTTCATCAGCCACTATTATTCCCTCAGTATTCCTGTTTTGGTTCACAGTAACAGCGGGCCCATCACTAGGCCTCATATTATCACCCACTACAATGTTACCATCATGACGACCTACTTCACTCGTAGCCTGGGGTTGTACTTACACAACATTAGAACTATTATCACGATCTCCACCATCAGCATCCTGCTGCGTATTCTCATTATTCAGAGCTTTGTGTGGACATGCAACCCTCTTATGCCCAATGTCTCCACATTCAAAGCACTTCATACTTCCAGTACTCGCATAAACTAAATACGATTTTCCTTCATGCCACAGTCTGAAAGAAACATTCAACCAAGAGAAATCATTCTAATCGGACTAGCAAACTTCCCATAACTCGCAAGAGCTTTTTCAATTTCAGTATTCTTAATGAATGGCGGAACATTTGATATTGTTACTTTGACAGTTGGTGTAACCAGCGGTGAAACAGTAACATAGGCTCCACTTACCATAACACCGGTGCTTATCAGACGATTAACCAGATTTTCTTCTTTCACGAAAATCACCACTGCCTTATTCGTGCGAGAGGCTGAGCAAATGTTCTCATATCCGATCTGCTCCCCAGCCGCCAGCAATACATCCTCCACCGTTACGCCAGGTTCTGCCATACACCTGATGCCATGACGGATTGAGAGAGCCGCTACACCCCCCTCAGGAAGGGACGCCATCTCGTCTCCGTCACGACTTCCAACAACTTCCAAAAAACTTTTAGCTCAACTTTCCAATCCAATTAATATCCCTACTTATCCGCCATTACTTCGAAGTGAAAAAAAAATGAAGAAAAATAAAAAAATAACATAGAAAAAAAATAAATAAAAAACAAGACGCCCTCTCACCGTATTCACCCTCACACACACCCAAACACTCCCAGCATGCACCGAGAGAGAGAGAGAGAGAGAGAGAGAGAGAGAGAGAGTTTGAAGAATTCGTTAATTTCTTAAAACTTCTGGAATCCTGAAAAATAATTATTAATTATATTTATAATTATTATAATTATTTTAATTGTAGTTATTTTAACTGCTTTTTTATGGATTGGTTTCTATATATTAAAAAAAAACTTTGTCATTCCCGCAGATACACAGAGGAAACCTAATACCCTACTTTTTACATAAATTTACATCATTACAAAATTAACATTTATATCAACCTTTGATATAAAAATACCTAAAACAACAATACTTTATAAATATAATTTTCTGAGCCATGTTTGTGGCCATTATAAAATAGCATATATACATAGTTGCAAATCTGTGATCATTTGAGTTATTAATACGGCAAGTTGTGACCTTAACCTTCAGTTACACCATGTTTACACCATACCCTTATATTAACCTGACATATGGCTTCAGATGATTTTCTGATGTTTTTTTCAGACTCATCCTCTGTCACTCAGAACTTCTCTCTCATCAGATTGTGTATTCAATTTGTTGAGATGGATTTGGAAATGATTATGTGTTGAACGAATGTCTGACAATGAGATATAACTCTTAATTTATCCAAGTGATGGCTGCAATTATGGGCATGGTGTTTTGTTTGTTTGTTTGTTTGTTTGTTTGTTTTGAGAAAATATCATGTGTAAATTTGTTTCTTAAATTTTTCACCACAAGATCTTCTTAAGCTTAGTTTTGTGGCAGCTAAATGGATGCAATCTGGCATTAGCCTTATGTAAATAGCTAATAGAGTGACTCACACAGCCTTGAGAGAAACAAGCACGAACAGTATTTGCAGACTCTGACCTTTCTAACCTGCTCGAAGCCACCAGCTGAGGAGCGCAAAAACAATGCAGTATGCCAGTGAGACATGGCTGGTTGACAGGGGATTGTGGTTACAATTTCCCCGCAAACATAAACAGTGACAAAAATCAATTTCCTTCCATGTTAGACCCTATACCGACTAAGCTATTGGAAGAGATGCTTCCAGAGGTCATAGATCCTCTTAAGATCATTAATTCATCTTTATCACTAGGTTACGTACCGAAAAATTTTAAGCTAGCTATTATCAAACCTCTTATTAAAAAACCACAACTTGATCCTAGAGAATTAGTCAATTACTGTCCGATCTCCAATCTACCTTTTCTATCAAAAATACTAGAAAAGGCAATATCATCGCAACTGTGTTCCTATTTGGAAAGAAATGGTATCTGTGAGGATTTCCAGTAGGATTTAGACCGTACCATAGTACTGAGACTGCTCTCATTAGACTTACAAATGATTTGCTCTTATCATCAGATCATGGTTGTATCTCTCTATTAGTCTTACTAGACCTCAGTGCTGCTTTTAACACTATCAGGGGGCAGGGGGGCTCGACAGCGCCCCCTTGAATGGGGTCCGAAAACTTGGCACATATATCATACATGTTTGCACATGTTAGTATGAAACTCGGTACACATGAAGACCTCATTAGGCCTGACAACTTTCGTGCTCTAAGTTGTACACCGCCTCAACAGGAAGTGAGCTATTATGGGTTGTTTGAAAAACGCATGCTCTGGAGTTTGATATACTCCTCCTAGGCGCTTAATCCGATCACCACCAAACTCGGTCAGCATGAAGTCAAGACATTGAAGATGCAAACTTGCCAGGGGATTTTTGATATCTCAAACGGTTTGTCCGTGGCAGGGCAATGAATTTATGGTGAGAAAACAGAAACAGGAAGTGTGTTATAACGTCTGCATACATTCATTGATTTTTATGAAACTTCAGCTGTGTGTTCGTCGGCCGAGCACATGTATGTGACTATTGTGAGTCAAAGATATAGCGCCACCAATTATAATGTCAAAACATTTCAGATGTAGACATGTGAATGTCTTTGTGATATCTTAAATATTGTTGCCATGGCAAGACGTCAAACTTTAATAATATTCTTGGGTGTTTTTGAGGCTCTTAACATGCTTCAAATTGCATGAAACTCGACACACACATCAATATTGTCATCCAGTACACATGGGCAAAGCCTTAAAAGTGGACGTGGTGGAGGGGTACACATATTGTCCTCATTTAGCCAGACAACTTTCTATTTTACAGTCATTAGCTCTGACCAAAAGGAAGTCAGATATTTTGGTTTGAATATGGATATTTTGAATAATCAAACTCTGAATTTTTATAAAAACGGTCTTGTGTCTCCCTCTAGTGGACAGTACTGCACGTGTATCACATTATTTCTGTTCACTCATTTAAAAAATCCGCTTTCGTTTTACAACTCAGGACAGTCTTCGTTTACATGTTTTTTTATTTCATTAATTAAAATATTCCAGCGATTCTACAATATACAAGCAAATAAACGCGTGAAAGACATTCATGTAGAGATCGCGAGCCGTGTGGTTTGACAGTTTGATGATGTCTGTAAATGATCACGAACTCATTTACATGTGTTTTTCATGTTCTTTTCATTCCTTTGTTTGAATGTTTATGTGTATGACTGTGTTAATGTGTTGACGCTGTGTGGCATCTGTGCAAACTTCATTTCCTAACGGAGTAAACAAAGAGCCGCACGTCATTTCAAAGCGAGTGATCACGAAATCATGAAAGCTCATGTTTTTAAACCTTGTTCTTTAAAATATTTAAACGATTAGACAAGATTCGATCACAAGAACATATTAAAGAACTTCATCTAGAGTTTGGAAGATTTTCTGCCACACAAAGAGACGCGCAGCGTCTCCTAATAATGATCGCGCCCAGTTATACAAATAATTACATCCTTACACATGCAGGGATTTTAAAAAATAAAATTAAAATATAAACTTCTGCAAATAACTAATAATAAACTTCTGAACATGATGACAACATACTGAAGATGCTAAATTGCGAACGATTATAGTACATCTCAAATGGTGTTGCCATGGCGAAGGTTTAAATTAAGAAAAAAAAATATTGCCATATTTGAATGATCAAAGAATGAGGACTAGAGGGCAGCAAATACCTATTTTTAACCTGGGTTGAGAAGACAAAACATTGTTTTAGAGCAGTGGTTCTTAACCTGGGTTCGATCGAACCCCAGGGGTTCGGTAAGTCAGTCTCAGGGGTTCGGCGGAGGTCAAGACACACACCCGACTCATATGATTCGTGATGACACGCCCCACTTTTTCCTATTAAGAAGGGTTCGGTGAATGCGCATATGAAACTGGTGGGGTTCAGTACCTCCAACAAGGTTAAGAACCACTGTTTTAGAGACATTGTTAATAGACATTGTTTTAACAATTCTTTAAAAAAAGAATGTATGTTTGGTAATGAACCTGGATGAATTTAAAATGAAAATACAATTTTCAAATCAATATCTTTCTTTTCTTTAATATGTTGTAAATGTTGGATGACACTCAATGATAATTCATGATACTAAACAATATTCTCCTCTGAATTATACGCTGTTTATTTCTATATACAATAACACTAACATTGAATAAGAAATTCAAACGTTTTTTTTTAATCAGTGTAGTATGTTTAACTTAAAAATAAGCACAATAACGATCTGTTTAAGCACAAGAAATAAAAAAGAAATTTAATAATAACCACAAGATGGCACTATATGGTTATTTTTAAACAAGGTTAGATACAATTTTGAACAGATTTAAAGTAATTTGTATTATAATCAATGTTTTCCCCATACTCTATTGGCATGTATATTTAGTTATCAAAGACTACTTTTTGTCACGTTTAGATTTTAGTTTTTGTTTAAAATGTTGTTAAATCTTCTGAATCTCTTTCTCACTGTATTTACCATCCCCCATCTCCTAAGTCTCACTCTTTCTCAGAGGTGTAATGTAACAAAGTGATAATACTTCGTTACAGTACTTGAGTATCTTTTACTTTTACTCCACTACATTTCCTCAATAAAATGTATTCTTTTACTCCGATACATTTCCCCAAACCATTTTCGTTACTTACTACAAAATAAAGTCCAAAGAACACAGACTGCGAGCAAGCACGTACAAACAAGTGCTGCACAACCGCGCGTGATTTCATTTTCTGGGCCGCGTCCGTTGCTGGAGCGGCTGAGGAGAGTGCGGCACGAGAGCGACCTCTAGAGGCGCTCTCTGATTAAACTATCACTGAAGCCTCGTACAGTTTGTTTTGGCACGTGATGTGAGGCTGCGCGCTGCACAGAACTGGACACTTCAAAAACGGATTTAAAACAGACAACAAAGCGGTATGTTATACAGTACACTACAGTATATGTTTTCATATCACTAAAGTAAGTAGTTTGTTGACTAAATGCTGTGTTAATGGGTGTCTGCGTGTCCGTGTTGAACGTGCTTTTTGTAGAAAATGCAGGGACATTTGATTTCCGCGATGCAGAATACGCGGACAGATTTGCTTTTGATGTATTCATCGAAAATTAAAAAAAAGTTCCCCCTTAAACAATAAATTCCTTTTATTATGAATGAATTCCGCGATTCCGTCCGCGTTTTCTGCATCACGGAAATCATAGGGCCCTTAGTGAACATTTTACTGTTTCATTTGAGAGAAACTATCATCATACCATACACACACAGAAAAAAAGGCCTTTAAGGCAACCCGTAAAATTAAATGTTTGGTTATACTCTTTAACAGTATGTATGTTAACAGTAACAGTTAACAGTATTTATGTATGTCTAATTTCAACAGTAAACCTCTGCTGTGTAGCACTTTGAATGTACAAAAATGTATTTTTTTTTTTAATTTATCTTGGAATAAAACATAAATGTTTTATTCCTTCATTTAAATATATATAATATACATTTTACACACAGGCAAACATAATTTTTGGTTGAAATAATTATTTAGCATGTAAATGTACAATTTGTAATTAAAATAAATAAAAGTATATATATATTATATATTAATATATATATATATATATATATATATATATATATATATATATATATATATATATATATATATATATTTAGAATTAGACAGCCCTTCGTTGAGTTAACAATTGTGCAGTGAAAATTACCTCAAAGTACCATATAGTGTCCAACCTACTCTAATACTGTTATAACCTGTTTACCTGTGAACAAGGGATCTACAATATGAAGAAAGACAATATAACATGAACATGAAAAATCTATAAAAAAAAAAATAGACAACTATGGGACACAGCCGTGCAGCAGTAAGCATCACAAAACCCGCCCCGTTTCTATGCCCAACAACCCATCTCTTCATACTAGTTCATTTATAGCATCATATAAACATGAATGAACATCAGAAGAAATGGTTTCACTGCCCTTGGTGAAAGCATACATAGCCTATAAAATGCCTTTGTGCGCAAAAATGGCCGTTTTAAGCATGATTGTTTGGATTTATATGAAATGGAAACACTTTACAATACCATTTGTAACATTAAAGGTTAATGAAAGTGTTGTTCATTGTTAATTTCAACGTTTACATTTTAAAGTTGCCTCTTACGTTAATAATAATGCACTATGAATTAACATGAATGATCAAGGCATCATTTTTTGCCATTTTTTTTAAATTCAAAGCAAACAAAATATAAGAAATATAGTTCAAACAATCTTGCTGCTCAAACTGTGTATAGAACAATTTTTAATAATATTTTCTGCTCCTTTTGTATTTTGCATTTACTTGTACTTTTACTTTCAATACTTAAGTAAGTTTAATATCAAAAAAATACTTTTCGTACTTAAGTACAAAAAATATGACATACTTTAAAACTTTTACTCAAGTAATATTCTAAACAGTGATTTTAACTTCTACCAAAGTAATTTTCTGGGAAGATGCTCAAGTATTGCTTACAAGTACTTTATACACCACTGCTCTTTCTTACTCTATGTGAGTGTGTGTGTGTGTGTGTGTGTGTGTGTGTGTGTGTCTTCTCTCTCTCTGTTTTAGTCTTGCAGGTTTAACCCTTTCATTGCTTTGTCCCTTTGTCTGCATTATAGGATAGGAGATCTCATTAAAATAAAGGCATAGAACCAGTTCAGTTGTAGGGCACTGACTATATGGTTCTATATAATTAGTTTAATAATATGGTTAAAAATAATGTAAAATACCTTAAGATAAATTCAATGGAACCTGGATGAATTTAAAATGAATGTACTATATTTCAGATCAATATATTTGTTGTCTTTAAAATATTTCTTCTGCATCTCTCTCTCTCTCTCTCTCTCTCTCTCTCTCTCTCTCTCTCTCTCTCTCTCTCTCTCAGGGTCTTGCAGGTTTAACTCTTTCATTGCTGTCTCCTTTTGTCTGCATTATAGGATAGGAAGCTCTTAGCACTTCTCTTCTATGAATTTGTATAAAGAAATAAAGGCAAAGAACCAGTTCATTTGTATTTCACTGCCTATTTAGTTTTATATAATTATTTTAACAATATAATAAGATAAATTCAGTTGAATATATAACACTTTGAACTGGTAATGATAACTTTGCTATGAACGCTTTTAGTTAGTATTATATTTGAATGTATATATTAAGATAATGTCAAAGATTAATTTCTGTCACAGTATAGACTTTATTCTTATTGTTAAAAATTTTATTGAATAATCTGACTCAGCTAACTGGTCAGTCTCCAACTGGAGACACCGTTTAAATTCATTTTGCCCGCCATGCCCAGTTGTTCTTAAACCACCGAGGTGGCGGTGCCACCGGATTGAGCACGCCCATCGCTGCTTGCAGCTATATTTCTTCTTCTTCTTCTTTTCCGAAATGAATCGCTTTTTTGAAGGCATAAACATGCTCGAAAACTCACGAAATTTTGCACACGTGTCAGAACTGGTGAAAATTTACATCTGATATAGTTTTCAGAATTGGGTGGGGCAAAATGGCTCGATAGTGCCACCTATACAACTTCAACGGTGTGTGCCTTCGGCTACGTTTGACGTATGTCTACGAACATGTAAGGTCCCAAGACCTACAGAAAAGCCTCTTGGAGCGAAGTGCTAAACGCAACAGGAAGTCAGCCATTTTGAATTTCCTGTGCGATTTAGTGCAGTTTTTGCCATTTTCAGACCTCATACTTTAACGAACCCCTCCTACAGTTCTAATCCGATCATCTTCAAATTTGGTTTGTGTAATCATAAGGCCTTTGCGACGCTAAATTGCGAAGATCTAGAGTTTTCGTCACAGGGCATGTCCCTGGCAGCCTGACAAATTTTGATGTTTCGCCATGAAACAGGAAGTTGCTGTAACTCAGGCAAACAATACCCGATCTGCCCCAAAGTGTAGCACTTTGAAATGATTTTGCCACCATTCTCCTGTATTTAGTCTCTTGCATGCGCTTCACCCACTGTTCGCCATTTTCCTAAGGCCTACGGGTGGCGGTGAGCCCGGGTGCGAGGGCCATTTCATCGCTGCTTGCAGCTTTAATTCCCTTTGTTCTCCTTCAGTTGTTGTCGGTTCTCGTTTGTATTTGGACATTGTGTTTTCATGTATATGGTTTACCTGGGTCCCATTCCGTTGTCATTAAAGTTTGCATTTCCGTATGCTGCTTTGCTTGGAGTGTTTAATACCATGTTTCCATAACACACAACAGGTTGTGATGAGGATTGACCATAACGTTATGTTACCTTGTTTAGAATGGGTGTGCACCGAGGAACCACTCGATTCAAGTCTAAAGGTTGGGTTCATGTGAACATAATGTAACTGTGAACTTTTTGAACAATGAACATTTCTGAATTCTGGTCTCTTTGACATTCATGTAATTTCAAAATGTGGCTTAGTTTGTATGTACTGATATAGTATGAATGGTGATTTCAGATAAATTGAGAAAGTTATTTTGTGTTTTATTATTTTTGTTATTTGACGAAATGTCCTGTCATTGTAGTACATATTTTATGCCATTTGTAATTTTGCTATTTTTACTCTTATGGAATGGAATTTAAATTTTATGACAAAAATATTTGTCAGCATATAGCAGACCAAACACTGCATTCATTAAAAATTAATGCATTCATTTTGTATTAAAGTATGAAATATATATCATGAACAAAATACAACATTCATTTTGCAAATGTGAATCATAATATCATGTAAGTAACTCTTTACAATGAGTTTGATTTGTTAACAATAGTTAACTACATTAGTTAGCATACTTCTAATGCATTTATTTATCTTAGTTAATGTTAATTTCAAAATTTACTAATACATTTTTAAACTGTATTTGGTCACTGTTAAAATGATTTAATGGACCCGGGCTAATATGAACCAAAAATGAACAGTTGTATTTCTATTAACTAACGTTAACAAGGAAGGATTAATATTATATTGAATGTATTGCTCATTGTTAGTTTTTGTTAGTTAATGCATTAATTGACCTTAACTAATGGGACCTTATTGTAAAATGTTACCTATATTTATCTTGTGAACATAGGTGATTAATCTCATAACGAAGCTATACAGGATGCACTTGAGTGAGATAATTAACCAGCTCGTAAAGCTCTTCACCAGTGTTCATCTCCTGCAGCTCAATCTCTAACATTTTCAACCCATCATTTTGTTTCTCCTGCAATTGCATCAGTTATTTAACAAAGAGAAGGGTTTAAATTTGTGCCAAAGCCAGACAGCACTCTACAATGACAGTAATTAACATAATCTTGTTTTCTGTAGGACCTCCACGTGTAGCAGAGAAGATTGCCCACCGGCAGACCATCAGAATTGGACGCACCATGAAACTTCAGTGTCCTGTGGAGGGTGATCCGCCACCCCTCATCATGTGGACCAAAGATGGACGAAACATCCACAGTGGTTGGATGCGCTTCAGGGTCCTTCAGCAAGCCCTGCGAATCAAAGATGTGGAGGCAGAGGATGCTGGGACCTTCATTTGTAAAGCCACCAATGGCTTTGGCAGTGTCAACATTAACTACACCCTCATCGTCATCGGTAAGCATGTTTTTAGCTACTTGCACAAAACCTCTCAAATATGCAGTATTTCATATTTGTACTCACATTAGAAATTCTCATGAAAAATTTCCACCTAAATGCATAAATTTGTTCTTAAACTTGTTCTTATATTAATGCATTTGGAGTATTCTAAATGAGTGACACTGTGCCTGAGATTATTGATTTGCATAAATGTAAATGTAATTAAACATTACAAACTATCTCCTTATAAAGGCATTCTGCACAGCTTTTCCTTTATAGCCTTTCATCATTTCAGCAAACATGAGAAGATGCGCTGATGATGTGCTTTCACTTCAGAGGACAGTTAAATCCTCAATATCAGTTCAAACACAATAAACACCTTTTATAGAGACCCAGATTACACAGTTCTCATCACTGTAAAATCCAACAGTGATTTTAACTGATACTTTTTAGTTAACTTTACTTAATGTCTCAACTTAATTGCAAAACTCTAGTAATCTGTACTATTCATACTGTATTTATACTATTTATACTGTAATTTTTACTTATAAACCCCAAGTTATGATTAATTAATTGGTTTGAGTACCATTTTGTCAAGCAAAAAAAAAAAAAGAAAAAGAAAATGTTTTTGAGGTAGGGCTATTCTTAATAGACTTTTCCCTCATTTCCCTCAATGTCTCTGCATTGTGTAAGAAGTGTGTGGGAAATAGGGAGGACACCAAAGTTGTTTGATGAATCAATGCTGAGCAGCTTTCTTTCTTGGACTTCTTTTCCCATTTGGTCACCTTTCCATAAAACAAATAAGACTGTGTTCATCTCAAATTCACTTCAAAATTGCAAAATACAAAAGTCCATAATGAGAAACAACAAAGTTAAAACCACAGCTAACTCAATAGAAAGCTAATTGCTTCACAAACTAGATGTAGATGCTGGATATATTCAAAATAAGAAGAATAAAACCATAAAATACACAAATAAACTTTAAACACAATATAAAATACAAAAAATATGCTTAGCCACACGGAACATAGGAAACATGCAAAAATATCAGAAATGCAAAACAATCTTATCAAAAATAATCTCACATATACATTGGTAAACTTCTCAATGTCAACATATTTCTTTTAATAATACGGATGGCTAATATAATTAGAGAAATTAAACAGATGTTAGGCAACAACAGTGATAGCCTTCCTTACCTTTCCATAAAACAAATAAGACTGAGGTAAGGAAGGGGAAACTCCCTCAAAGAGACACAACAGACAGCACCCCCCATGGCAGGGAGAGCACATTACATCTTTCCTACATATATATGAATAATATTTCATTTCATGTCAAATAATGTTCTTCTGCAATTTTAGTGGTAGCACTCAAGTCAGTTTGTGAAACTTTTAATTGGGTTGATACAATTCCTCTAAATTTGTGACAATCTCTTGCAATTGACTATGCTTGAGGCACAGACTTCAACATTGAGCATGCAAAACACAAGAATGGTAACAATTGCATTTCATTTAAAGGAAATTATCAAGTACACTCAACAGTTCTTTTTTAGTCTACATGTGTAAGTCAACTATACTTACTAAGCTTTGTCAATACAATGTACTATTCCTATTTGACTTTACTTATCTTTTTTAAGGCAATTGGTTTGCATACTTTTTTAAAGTAAGTCCATTATATTCAAATTCAATTATATACCAAATTCATAATGTGTCTTACAAGTTACCATAATTATGTGCCTGTTATTATCCACACTTGTCTGTAAGTACTACATAGTTACTGTGTAAATACCATTAGTAACTACAATAATGTGTCTTACTAGTTACCATAAATGCCTGTTATTACCTACTCTTGTCCGTAAATACAAAATAGTTTCCATGTACATACCATTAGTAGGTACAGTAATGTATCTGTTAGATACCATATACGGACACTATAAGTGCCCGTTCTTACCCAACACTTGTCTATAGGTACAAAGTAGTAGTTTGTATGCACCATTGAAAGGTACAGCAGTGTTTCTTATTAGTTTCCATGTACATACATGTCAGGTAAGTACCTTGTGTTACCACTCTTTTACCTGTATGTACAATATAGTTACTATGTATGTACAAGGAATGTACATGTACTGTAAAATAAAGTGCTACCCTGCTATCATCTCCATGTAAAAAAACAAAATGTGAATTTGTGAAAACGTGTGCACATATGTGTAATACGTCATGTGCATGTAGGGCTGCACAATTTATCACATTCAAATCTTATGCGATTTGGCAAAGGCTGCGATTATTTAATGCGCAGCTTGTCAGAGCTGTACGGCTCTGTGATCAGTAGTAAATGCTTTTCAAACTCAAAATTTGCCCTGCTGCAGAAGAAGATAACTGTCACGGTCACAGCTCACTCACTACAATTCCCATCATCCTTCACTTCCCTCACCTGCACGCTATCTGCAATCACTAATGATCAACAGCAATCACCGCATCTGTTCCTCATCACCAGCCTGCACTATAAAGACCCAGTCCTCTGTCACTTCTGGGTCTGGTTTTGTCTATGCAAAGACACTAGAGACCAACCTCGTCGTACTTACCTGTTTCCTGCCTGTCAGCCTGTCCTGTTTCTGTGATCATCATCTGTCTGTTCATCCGTGTCCCAGCTCCGTTGTCTCTGTCTGTCGCCTTCACTACCAGCCATCACCTGCAACACGGAAACCACCTGTCACACACCCGAAGCTAAGTCACCTAGTTACCAAAGACTGTTGTACTCACCTGAATGCACCCGTTCTTCTGTATTACCAATGCTTGCAAATAAACTGTTATATATATATATATATATATATATATATGTATGTATGTATATATATATATATATATACTTACCATCTGTCCTCATCTGTGTCTGACAATAACACGTCATATCGCTGTAGCTGAATAAACAGAAGATTGAAGCGCTTTGACTGATTAAACATGACTAATAAACACACGGCTGCCTTATTCTGTGTAACAAAATGCTTTGTTGGACAAGATGTTAATAAATGCCTCTCATGTCTGGAAAGATGTTTGACGTGCGTTGCTTTTTCAAATGTACATTATAAGCGACTCAACCTTGAAGTGTCATTTGAATGGTGTGAAGGGGGATCCTTTTGACAACGCTGTCGTCTGAATGCGAAAAACGATTTTTAGTACATCATAGTTGTGTAAACATACCCTTAGTTTGGTTTTGTTCTTTTCCTGTTTGACTGTTCCCAATCTTTGTTTGTTTCTGTAGTGACCAATCATGGCCTAGTTTGTTACCTTAGTTCATCTTCACATGATTATAAGGCTACCAAGAGTATGAGATTGTTTGTGTACATGTTGTTTCATGTTGTTCAGTACCAGTTATTCGTAAGAATTCATATGTAGATTTATTTTATTAAAGTTATGTGAATTTTAAAGCTAATGTGAACTTTTCAATATATTAGAGGCCTACCTGGCCAAAGCATTGACAGTGCACAAAAACAACAACCAAAAATGATGATTAAATAGTTAATCCATTTTTTTTATTCTTTTTTCACAAAATAAAATATATGACATCTGTAGCCATGAACAGCAACTTTCTTTGTTTAATCAACTAGAAATGGGCCAATCAAAATGAGGACCAGGAAATGTAAAATACTTAATCCTCAATTCTCTGATATTTCTGGATTTTGATGGCCTTTTCTCAGACCTGTCATCCAGTAGATGGACCTTTGTTCTGCTGTGTGCAAAATTTAGAGGGCTAAATGAGTGTTCAGGCTGCTCGCCAAGTTAATCAGGCCTTAATTTGGCCGCATTCCACATGGTGATCTGTCCACTTATGTGAGGAGGGGCTCTGGGCTGATCTTGTGATCTCAAGACTTTCTGAGGACATGAACCCTGCTCCAAGTACATTCATCAGAGATGGTACACTGTCGAGACAGCAAACCTCTGCTGTAACTTCTAATAGCAGTGATCACCAGGACCGTCTGCATGTAGTCACCTTAAACTTTAAGGATGATAATGTTAACCAGTGGGGTAATTTGGAACTGCAGAAACATCCATCTAAAGCAGTGCCAATTCTAAATCAAGGCCCTGGTGAAGTGTCGCAGGAGGAGTTTTACATTAGCTTTACATTAGTTAATGATCCTTTTATTTATCTCTTAGATGAGGCCTATGTAATGCAAGAGAGTGGAGCTAAATGTCAGGAATTGAGAACATTGCCAACATTCACATGAACTGTTTGTTTTGTAGCAAACAGTGGGTCATTAGTGATCTTGACCCCTTCATGTGCATCTTTTCGAGTAATGGCTACATAAACCTGCTTTATCCCGGTCGCCCTACTCATAATGAATGTAGATAATTACTTTCCTTAGTTTGTTAATTATTGCATTTTCCTGATAAAGGACAATATATAATGTATAAAAAGTGTGTGTGCTAATTTATAATATCCTGTGATTTAATATCTGACTGATATATAAAAAAGAGATAAAGAGCTATGCGATTCTAAATTAAGTCAAGGGGCCTTTCCACAATGAGTGACACAACAAAATAATTTTTTGTCAGCCTTGTCAATGAAAGCAAAATTTACTTTGGGCATGTCATAAGTGTATCCTGTCATGTGTCACATGTTCTTTGTTTTCGTTTCGATCTGTCCTGTCAGTTTAGTCATGTGCTCTTTGTTTTGATTTCTTGTCATTATTAGTTCATCGCCACCACCTGTGTCTCGTCATTTCAGTTTTGTCATCACCTGTTCCCCATCAATTATCCTCTTGTGTTCGCTGTATAAATTCCCTCTGTGTCAGTCCAGTCTTTGTCGAACGTTAACGTTTTCATGTTGGTGCAAATCCCGTGTTTCTGTCCTGTTTACTATTTGTCATTAAACGATTGAACGTTTACCTGCCTGCTCCTCGTCTGTATCCTGCACAACGCGTGACAGAACATTCGACCCAAAAAACAACGCTACGCAGATGGATCCGTCTGAAGAGGAGATTCATTTGTGTAACATCCAGCAGCGCGGGCGTCCGTTGGAGAGGTATGTGGGGGAGTTCGTTGAGCTCTCCCATTTGGTGGGCTGGCCGGATGCCACGCTGAATGTTATCTTTTGGTTGGGACTGGACGAAGACGCGATTCGCCCTGATGAACCAATGACTAATTCGTCGTTTATAGATTTGGTCAATCTAATCTTAGATTTAAACGGTTCAGGGTTTGAAGTGGAGGAATGTGTCTCTCGTCCGGTCCCATCCAAAACGCCCGCTCCGCCAGCCCCGCCTTCTCCGAGTTTCCCCGCATACCTCTGCAGCGGAGGAATGCCTGTCTGGCCGCCTGATCCGGTCTCCGACGAGGAGGAGGAGGAGTTTTCGGATCTCCTCAGTTCGAACCACCACGAGCTGCCGTATGACACCATCCTCAGCCCCTCAGTGTTTCTAACCAGCGCTCCCAAGCCACAGCGCGAGCGTGAACGGCCTCCTATATTGACCGCCGCCCAGAGATCTCATCGTGGGCCGCCGCCAAAAGGGGCCGCTCGCAAGCCACGCCCCCGAAAGGCCGCGAGGACCCGTGAGCCGTCTCCAGTGCTCGCCGCCCGTGAGCCGTCTCCAGTGCTCGCCGCCCGTGAGCCGTCTCCAGTGCTCGCCGCCCGTGAGCCGTCTCCAGTGCTCGCCACCCGTGAACCGTCTCCAGAGCTCCCTGACCCGCCAGAGCTCCCTGACCGGCCCGAGCTCCCTGACTGGCCCGAGCTCTCTGACTGGCCCGAGCTCTCTGACTGGCCCGAGCTCCCTGAATGGCCCGAGCTCCCAGACTGGCCAGAACCTCCAGAGCTCCCAGACCCTGAGCTCCAAGACCTTCCTCCGCATGAACTCCCAGACTGGCCAGAACCTCCAGAGCTCCCTGACTGGCCCGAGCTCCCTGACTGGCCAGAGCCGCCTGAGTTCCCTGAGCCGCCTGAGTTCCCTGAGCCGCCTGAGTTCCCTGAGCCGCCTGAGTTCCCTGAGCCGCCTGAGTTCCCTGAGCCGCCTGAGTTCCCTGAGCCGCCTGAGTTCCCTGAGCCGCCTGAGTTCCCTGAGCCGCCTGAGTTCCCTGAGCCGCCTGAGCTCCCTGACTGGCCTGAGCTCCCTGACTGGCCTGAGCTCCCTGACTGGCCTGAGCTCCCTGACTGGCCTGAGCTTCCTGGGCTCCCTGAACCGCCAGAGCCTCCTGGGCTCCCTGACCCGCCAGAGCCTCCTGGACTCCCAGACCTCCCAGACCTCCCTGACCTTCCACCGCCAGAGCCAGTGCCACCAAGGTCACCGAAATGGGGGACCCTTCCCCTGAAAATTTTGGGGGGGGGCCCAGTGGCCTCATCCACGGTGGCCAGAGGGAAGGAGGTCATGTCCTGCACTCGGCCCCGGACTCCTCCGTGGCCGCCTGACCTCCTGGCATCCGCCGTGACTCAGCCTCGGACTCCTCCGTGGCCGCCTGACCTCCTGGCATCCGCCGTGACTCAGCCTCGGACTCCTCCGTGGCCACCTGACCTCCTGGCATCCGCCGTGACTCAGCCTCGGACTCCTCCGTGGCCACCTGACCTCCTGGCATCCGCCGTGACTCAGCCTCGGACTCCTCCGTGGCCACTTGACCTCCGTGCACCCGCCGTGACTCAGCCTCGGACTCCTCCGTGGCCACCTGACCTCCGTGCACCCGCCGTGACTCTGCCCCGGACTCCTCCGTGGCCGCCGGAACTCCCAGACCCGCCATGGCGCCCGGAGATCCGGGAGACACCCTGGAGGCCACCTGACCTGCCTGTTCCTGACCACGGCCTCCAGGGTGCCCACCCCCCCTCCCGGATTTGTTCCTTTTTGGCGCGAGGACGCGCCTTCCGGGAGGGGGAAGTACTGTCATAAGTGTATCCTGTCATGTGTCACATGTTCTTTGTTTTCGTTTCGATCTGTCCTGTCAGTTTAGTCATGTGCTCTTTGTTTTGATTTCTTGTCATTATTAGTTCATCGCCACCACCTGTGTCTCGTCATTTCAGTTTTGTCATCACCTGTTCCCCATCAATTATCCTCTTGTGTTCGCTGTATAAATTCCCTCTGTGTCAGTCCAGTCTTTGTCGAACGTTAACGTTTTCATGTTGGTGCAAATCCCGTGTTTCTGTCCTGTTTACTATTTGTCATTAAACGATTGAACGTTTACCTGCCTGCTCCTCGTCTGTATCCTGCACAACGCGTGACAGGGCATTCATATTGTTATGAATCCGGTCCATTGTCCTTAATCTACCTGCCTCCAGAGGTCGCCCTCTCATATCATGGACTCCATGCACCACACTACATTTCCCATAAGTCCCTTACCTTCATGTTGATTACTGCCCAGCTGCAGGCAATCAGTGCACTATTTAAGTTAACCCACTAACCCATGTCATTTGTGAATTCTTGTGTCATCCCATTGTAACATTTCTGAGCGTTTATTCCTGTCCGGTCTGTCTGGTTCCTGATCCTGCCTGCCTTATCGTTTTGTTGTTTGTCTGCCTGCCCTTTGACCTGTTTTGCCTGGATTTAAACTATGAGCCTGCCTGTTCCCTGCCACTTCTGTTTTCTGTTTGATTGACCATTGCCTGTTTGACCACGTTTTGTTATTAAAGCTCGCACTTGGATCTCATCCCGCTGACTCGTGATTACACATATAATTTATGCAGAATACAACTAATCACAAAAATGGATTTGGATATATTGTCACTCTACTGACATTAATTAGTGGAAATTATTGCAGTCTGATGGGAATGCATCATAGTATATTTATAGGAATAATTGCCTGTTTTTAGCAATAATATTAAAATAATATTAATACACATTTTCTTTTTTTTCTCTTTTTTTTGAGGTAAGGCCTGGTAGGTATTGTATGTGCTTGACATGTTTTATGATAGGGCTTAAATATTACACTGTGTCTACACTGGAAGTGACAAAGTGGTCAAGTGATTTGCTTTAAAAAAGTTATTAATAAATTAATAATAATAATAATAATACAGAAGTAATAATAATAATTATAATAATAATACATGTGTTACGCTGTGGTGACTGAAGGAAGCGAGGAACTCGGAGGTAAAATACAAAGATGTTTTAATTACAATAATCCAGGACAAGAAAAAGGGAAAATCACACATGTAACATTAACACTGGACAAGGACTGAAATGAAACAGAGGGAATATATACACAGAAACACAGGAGGATAACAAGCGGGGCACAGGTGAAAGACATAATGACTAAACAAGGCACAGCTGACTCAAATGAACTAATGGCAGAAGGAAATCAAAACAGAGAACACGTGACAGATGACAGAACCAAAACAAAGAGCACATGTGACGGATGACAGGACTAGAATACAAAACAAAGAACATGTGACAATTGACAGGACTGACGAATACAAAACAGAACACATGACGGATGACAAGACAAACGAAGACAACGCAAAGAATACTTGACAAGTGAAGGGACTGAACTCAAAACAAGGAACATGAGATTAAAGACAGGACTGGGGAACAGAGAAACAGAAAAACATAGACATAATTGTGACAACATGACACTCCATAAATGTTTTGTTGTTGATGTTTCTTTTTTCCATTTTTGCAAATTCACAATCACTCTCATTGCGAGCTGTCTAACAAACCAAATAAATCAGCAAGTGTAAAAGGTTGGCTGGTTAGGTTAATGCAGTTGTCATGAAATATGAAGAATATGCAAGTGGAAATAAATGAATCAAAGCTATGTTAGAGAGGAAAATAAATAATAAATGAATATAATGCATGAAATCTATCAGTTCCCTTCCCACTTAAAAAAAAAGAAAAAAAAAACTAAACAGCATAAAACATGCGAGAAGAATCAAAGCAGGTAATATGAGAATAAGAAAACAAGTATGTATAAAAAGTCTTCTCATAATTAAGCATGACTGAGAAGTTTATTGCCTTTCTGCTGAAGACAATAAGTGTCCCCCTGAACTTTGGGCAGCTAGGGAGGGGGACGGCAGGGGCAGCTGCCAAGAGGACCTCAGTTGAGCAGCTGCACCCACTGAACGCCTAAGATGTTCCAAGACAGCTTTGATGCATCTCTGCCATGCTGTTTAGTCAGGGCCCTTGAATTTAGACTTGTTTGTTAATCCCTCTGGCACATCCCACCTTCAACGTAATTCAATTCGTGCCAGTGGAGGCCGAGGTGTAGTTTGATAGGTGTTATGTTGTTTTGTAGTGCTTTGGAAAGATTTTACGAATAATATGTTAAAATATCGAAAACATCTTTGTCATGGCTCTATGAAATTCCAACTCCAAAATGTGAAGTTTTACCGACATCTCTGGGCTAGTATTGGATTTAGAGTAAAGCATTTTTACATTTTGCAGATAGTTACATGATACACTTTGGATTTTAGGTAATTCCACTAGTGGAATATTTTTGTGAGATGTCATAACATCTGCGTTATGCTCTTTATATGGTGTTCTACATGATAAATAAAGCGATCCACAGTAAAGTACATTCATGTTTCCTTCTCTGGAGTGAGAACTATGAATGTGAGGATATAAAGTAATCTATTCATTTCTCAAGATGTGGTATCAATAATTTGCCAGGCCATCTGAAAATGTGTTTATTATTCTATATTTGCACTTTGAATTCAATGATTCCCCCCCACTCCTCCATCGCAAACTGTTTTATTTGTATAAATATTTCCACAGTTTTTCTTTCCATCTTTGTTATATTTCTTGGCACTAAAGCACATGTCTGCACAGAAGCCACTACTGTTTATTGTGCTCCGTGCTTTAAAAAAAAAAAAAAGAAAAAAAAAAAGACTTTCCTGATAAGATCCTCCCATGCATAATATGAATTTCCACTTAGCGACAAAAGCAATACTTTTGTAGTTAGACCTGTGATGTACTGGTTACATTTACAAATTGGTTACTGCTTTTGCATCATCGGGCCAAACAGTTCTCATTGCTTAACCATTCCATTCTGTGCCAATCCGACCCAGCCAGTATGGATATGGTTTCATTTTCCACTGATAACAGAGCTTGTTGTAAAAACACGTAAGTTGTTGCTTTGGTAATGAGAGTTAAGAGTTAAGAATTTACAGACGGTAAGACATGTAAATTGCGAGGATGGTCAGATATTTCTTTTAAGTTATTATTAACTTCTGTTTACTTTGCTCAAATAGCTTGCTTGGCCAGCTACAGAGAAACTGGTGAGACAGATTGACAAGTGACCAATCCTAAGTGGTGACATCACTTCATGCATTTTACCAGCACGGCTAACCATGCTGAAATTTCCGAGCTGAAAATGCCAAACCAAGCTCAAGTGGAAATACAGTATAACTGGAACCGTTCTTAAAACTGTTCGGCCCGATGGTGGAAGAGCAGTGAATGCCAATAAATAATCTTTTATTTTTAAGAATGTATGGTGCAGGACAGTATGGTACCAAATGTAATCACAAAAAGCATTTGTGCGTTATCTTTATCTCAGCCCTTGTATCCTAAAGTCAAATCGAGTCATCAGTTTTCTGGGCTCTTTTGTGTAGTATAGCATGTGAGGACAGGAGACCTGTGTTGATAGGACTCATTAGTGGCTTTGCCTTACCTCAAATCATATGGGAAAGTCATTACTGTCCATTTATCATGTGTGGCTCTAGCTTTAAGCAGCTCTCTCTTCTTACCAACTCCAAGCAAGTTCCCAGTCCGCTGGGACTGCCATGTTTCTTTTTACTTCCTGAATGCCTACTCCTTCACTGCCGTCTCCTTTCTTTATTATAGCAAGCAGTGATGGAAGGGAAAAAGACAGATTGAAAGAGCAGATTTCATATTTTCTTTCAGTTTTCTGTTCCCGGTTGTTATTATATATATATATATATATATATATATATATATATATATATATATATATACCTGTATAAACTGACTATTGCTACAGTAGAAAAACAAGACCAAGATTAATTAGATTTACTGTCCGTTTGTGATGACCGTGCAGACATGATTGGGGAATTGAGACATGTAGGAAGCTGCTGGGAGGAAGCTGCTGGGAAGTGATTTATTGTGATTTGTGGAGTTTGCTCGGGCCCTGGAAGCTGCGGCTACCAACATCTGGTAATGATCGCGGTGCTGAAAAATGGAGTTTGCGATATCTACTGATCTCTATGCAGGGTATCCCTCTGGATTTTAAAAGAGGCCCTAGCACAGTCAAACTAGCATTGGGTGCGTGAAGCTCTACTGATCTTCCTGAAACAGTGCTTACGAAACATCACGATTAACACTCACATATTTGTTCAGTTTTGAATGAAATCTACTCTTTATGGACTTTATGCACTTGTGTATTAAATTAAAATGAGCTGTTTGTTAAAAATCTTGAGGATACACGCAGATGAGTTCTGGTCATTGCTGGTTTTGCCTGTCGGTTTAAGCTTCGTTGCATTCAAGGTCAGATCTGGATATCAGACTTCCGACCATGAAACGCTCTGTTGCCTGAACCATGGCCTTACAAAGAATACAAATAAAAGGCATATGAATAAACACGACGGCAATGCTGGCATTTATTTTGGAGGTCTTTAATTATCAACGGAGAGGATCATTTTCCGTGACTCTGATGGCATTCATATGACAATCATGTACCTGCATCTCAGCAAAGTCAGAGTTTAACATATCAACTTGAGTTTCCATGTTAGACAGCCAACTTTACGTGACATTTTATTGTGGTTTTACAGTAAATTTAAGAAATTGAAAATTGTTTCAGTTCTGTCAGGTTGGATGGTAAACGTTGGTGGACAGCCATTTTTAGCTCTCTCCAGAGATGCTCAATTGGGTTTAAGTCAGGGCTCTGGCTGGGCCATTCAAGAACAATCACGGAGTTGTTGTGAAGCCACTCCTTCGTTATTTTAGCTGTGTGCTTAGGGTCATTGTCTTGTTGGAAGGTAAACCTTTGGCCCAGTCTGAGGTCCTGAGCACTCTGGAGAAGGTTTTCGTCCAGGATATCCCTGTACTTGGCCGCATTCATCTTTCCCTTGATTGCAACCAGTCGTGCTGTCCCCTGCAGCTGAAAAACACCCCCACAGCATGATGCTGCCATCACCATGCTTCACTGTTGGGACTGTATTGGACAGGTGATGAGCAGTGCCTGGTTTTCTCCACACATACTGCTTAGAATTAAGGCCAAAAAGTTCTATCTTGGTCTCATCAGACCAGAGAATCTTATTTCTCACCATCTTGGAGTCCTTCAGGTGTTTTTTTTTAGCAAACTCCGTGCGGGCTTTCATGTGTTTTGCACTGAGGAAAGGCTTCCGTCAGGCCACTCTGCCATAAAGTCCCGACTGGTGGAGGGCTGCAGTGATGGTTGACTTTCTACAACTTTCTCCCATCTCCCAACTGCAACTCTGGAGCTCAGCCACAGTGATCTTTGGTTTTTTCTTTACCTCTCTTACCAAGGCTCTTCTCCCCGATAGCTCAGTTTGGCCGGACGGCCAGCTCTAGAAAGCGTTCTGGTCGCCCCAAACGTCTTCCATTTAAGTATTATGGACGCCACTGCACTCTTAGGAACCTTAAGTGTAGCAGAATTATTTTTGTAACCTTGGCCAGATCTGTGCCTTGCCCCAATTCTGTCTCTGAGCTCAGGCAGTTCCTTTGATCTCATGATTCTCATTTGCTCTGACATGCATTTTGAGCTGTAAGGTCTTATATAGACAGGTGTGTGGCTTTTCTAATCAAGTCCAATCAGTATAATCAAACACAGCTGGACTCAAATGAAGGTGTAGAACCATCTCAAGGATGATCAGAAGAAATGGACAGCACCTGAGTTAAATATATGAGTGTCATAGTAAAGGGTCTGAATACTTAGGACCATGTGATATTTCAGTTTTTCTTTTTTCATAAATCTGTAAAAATGTTAAGAATTCTGTGTTTTGTGTGTACTGTGTGTACATTAATGTGGAAAAAAATGAACTTTTTAGTTCATGGCTGCAATATAACAAAGAGTGAAAAATTTAAGGGGGTCTGAATACTTTCCGTACCCACTGTGTGTGTGTGTGTATATATATATATATATATATATATATATATATATTTATATATAAAAATTTTTAAACATTTTTGACACATTTTCAAAATGAATAAGAATGTTTTAATATTAATATGTAAAACATACATATTAATGTTAAAACATGTAACACAGATTACATTATGTAATCTGTGTCAAATTCCACAACTGTCTTGAGGATAAATTAAAGAAAACAGATTTGATAGTATTTTTCATTAACAGAAAGAATTTATTAGATAATTAGATATTGATTGAAATTCAGCGACCAAGAAGATGTATCTGGTTTCATCAGCTTAATCGAGAAATCTGTGTCTCATCCTCATTCACCCGTCAAAGAATTTGCTGTAGCTGTGTTATATTTCCCAACAGCAGGTATCTCTCAGATTAGGTTTGTGTGACCCTTCTCAGTTACTCTGTCTCAGTTACTCTACTGAAAAATCTGAATTACTGGTTTTTGTTACGAGTCTGGAACACAGACTCAATAATGATGTAGAAATTAAATGAGACTTTAATAGTTGAATCAGGTATGGTAAACAAACAGGTACATCAACAGTTTGAGTGGTAAAGCAATGATGGATGGAAATACTGCCAGTCTCTTGTATTGCAGATGAATGAGGAGGTCGTGGACGATTGAGGCAGAGCACACACTTCGGTGGAGCTGAGAAGGAAACTGGAAAATGATGACAATGGAGACACATAGGAGCTGGAGAGAAGACGGACGAAGAATCCTTAGGGTAAGTGGAGCAGGTAAGTGAGACCTTACTCTAAAACGAGACCAGACGAAGTGCCAGAGTGAACTGTGTGCTTTTATGCTGCTGTGGTGATGAGGTGACGATCATGCTGACCAGATGACGATCAGGTGTGGGTGATTAATACTCAGGTGACGGTGATCTTTGGAGGCTGGTAGCTGAGTACGCACTGTCAGTCCAGTAGCAGCTTGTTGGAGGGAGTTTTGCACGTACTTGGCCCAGCCTAGGAATTGGTTCCAAGAGTTCTGGTGGCCGTGGTAGAAGGTTCTCACAAAGCTTCCAATCTCCTCTTTCCTCTCCGTTTGCGCATTTGACTGTGGGTGGTACCCTGATGACAAACTGACAGTCACACCTAGGAGCTTGAAGAAGTCCTTCCATACTTGGGAGATGGACTGTGGGCCTCTGTCTGACACAATAACCTCTGGGATACTGTAATATCGGAATACATGATTGAAGAGAAGTTACGCTGTTATCATGCTAGTAGCTATGCCTTTCAGAGGGATTAAACAGTAGGATTTCGGGAATCGATCGACGATGACCAGGATACAGGGGTTACCCTCAGATTGAGGCAGGTTGGTGGCGAAGTCTACTCCCAGGTGTGGTGTGACCACGGGCAATGGGAGAAGCTTGCCAAATGGAAGATGGCATGGGCTCTTGGAGATGGAGCAGTCGGAGCATCCCTAGATGAACTTTCTCACATCCCTGGCCATGTTGGGCCACCAAAAGCAATCTTGAAGCAGTGAGAGGGTGCGGTTGGCCCCTGGATGGGCAGTTCTCAAGGAGGAATGGCCTGAATGCATGAGATTAGTGCATTGAGATTTGGGAACATAGGTGCGGCCCGGTGGAGATGGCTCGGAGGCATTGGTGGAGGCAAGCTGTTGGTCTAGGGACCATTGGATGGGTCAGAGAGTGATTTGAGTATGTCTCAGGCTCCTCAGAACTTTCCTCAGGGGTATGGAGACGGGAGAGAGCATTTACCTTAAGGTTCTTGTTGCCTGAGAGGAAATGTATGAAGAAGAGAGCCCATCCTGCCTGTCGGGAGTTAAGGCGTTTAGTGTCGCGGAGATACTGGAGATTCTTGTGGTTGAGTACGATGAATTTTTCCTTTGCACCTTCGAGCCAATGTCTCCACTCCTCCAATGCAAGCTTGATGGCCAGTAACTCTTGGTTTCCGATGTCATAGTTCATCTCCACCGGGGATAACGAACTTCCCCTTGTGCATCTGGATGCCGTGTTCACTGATGTTGTAGCTGAGGAACTGGGTGGAAGACTGATGGAAGGAACATTTCTCCGCTTTGAGGAGGAGCTGATGTTCCCTCAGGCATTGGAAGACCTCCACAAGGTGTTGGCGATGTTCAGCCAGGCTCCAGGAGTAGATTAGGATGTCGCCGATGTAAACGATCACAAAGCGATGGAGAAATTGGAATATGGAGGGGGCGTTTACCAATCCATATGCCATGATGAGATATTCGTAGTGTCCAGTTGGTGTCACAAAGGCGGTCTTCCACTCGTCCCTCTCACGTATCCAGACGAGGTTGTACGCTCTGCGGAGGCCCTGAAGTTGTTTCAGGGCTGCTGGGACGAGGTAAAGATGATATTTGAACTTGATGGTGATTTTATTGAGTGCTCTGTAATCAGTGCAGGGCTGCAAGCCTCCATCCTTCTTTGCCTCGAAGAAAAAGCTAGAAGCAGCAGGGGAAGTAGAAGGGTGGATGTAACCCTGTTGGAGTGCCTCTTCTACATACTCTTCCATGGCATTCTGTTCAGGGAGAGACAAGGGATACATTTTGGGAAGCATCCAGGAAACCAGCTATTGCCCCACTTCAGGACTTTGCCAGTGTTCCAGGAGAGAACGGGGTCGTGTTGCACTAGCCACAGGTGCCCTAGAATTATATCAGTGGTGGAATTCTCCAGAACCAGAAAGGTGATGGATTTTGTGTGCAACTGTCCTATTTGCAACTGGAGGGGTCCAACAGTGTGCTGTATATTCTGTTTGTTTACTGGTTTCCTGATGATGGACTGGACCTGGTAATGAGTCTTGATTGCTCGTGTCTGCCTCACTGCTGAATTGTTTGTGTCTGTTGCTCCTTATTGCTTTGTTTTGAATCTAATTATTATTATTGCTTGTTACTTTATCATCACCATATATCTGATATTGTCTAATCTTGCCTATCACATTAATCTGACGTCACTATTTTTAATTTTTTAATCTAAATCACTATCACAATGTGTTAGCATTACACTAGTTTGTAAACTTGTCATCCGTGCCCACCGTCATTTCTGTCACGCTCTCCTTTTTCTACGAATTCATCAAACAACTGTGGTAAGTCGGATCAGTCTACAAACACGGTAAGCTATGTCATATTCTCCTTTCATTATTACTTGCACTGCCTGTCACATGCATAGTATAGCTTTCTCTGTCAGCGACGAGGGATTCACATGTCATAAATGCAGGGAAATAGTCAGGCTGACAGAGAAAATCTCAGAATTAGAGACAACTAATAAGAAACTTTAATTCAAGATAGTAAGAATGGCAGGGCTTTAGATACTGTTTTGGATGAGACCAGCTCAGAGAACTCTGTACATTGTTCAGTTCCGGTTGTAGAGCCTGTGCAGCAGGGCAATTGGGTGACCGTGAGGCGGCCTAGTTGTGGGAAAAAATGCCGCTCTTCCGTTCTGATTAGAACATCAAACGGGTTCTCCCCACTCAGAATCCTGTTGAAAGTGACCTAGTTATTGGCGAATCTATTACACGGAACGTGAAATAGAGACACCAGCCAGCATAGCCACATGTTTAGCGGGAGCACATAGAATCGATATTGATGCCATTGAAATTCTGTAGCAGAGCGATGACGTCTCAGATCATTATCTAGTCTCATGCATGCTACATTTAACCAAGGCTTAACCAAAACCACAAATATGGTAGAACCATCACTTCTACCACTAAATATTGCTTTATAAATAATCTTCTTGATCAGTTTCATCGTCTTAGCAAACCAGACAGCTTAGAAGAACTCGATGTTGCAACAGAAACTATTGACACTCTCTTTTCCAACACTCTAGAGTCTGTTGCTCCTTTGCGCTTAAAAAGGATTAAGGATATTAGTCCAATGCCATAGTATAACGAGCACATTCGGGTCCTTAAGAGAGCAGCAAGAAAAATGGAGTACAGCTGGAAGAAATGAAAACTAGAAGTTTTTCGTATTTCATGAAGAGAGAGAATGATAGAGTACAGAAATGCCTTAAAAACCACTAGATCTGTTTATTTTTCAAATCTTTTAGAAGAAAATAAACACAACCCTAAGTATTTATTTGATACAGTGGCTAAATTAACGAGAAATACAGCTTCAACTTCTGATGTTTCTAAACAGCACAGCAGTAATGACTTTATGAACTTCTTTACTTGCAAGATTGACAATATTAGAGAGAAAATTATAGCCATGCAACTGTCTACTACAGTATCACATCAGACTGTGCATTGTAGTATGGAAAAATTTCATTCATTCACTGCTATAGGAGAGGAAGAATTGACTAACTTCTTAAATCATCGAAATCAACCCTATACCCTATATAATCAACCCTATGTTAGACCCTATACCGACTAAGCTATTGAAAGAGATGCTTCCAGAGATCATAGATCCTATTCTTACGATCATTATTTCATCTTTATCACTAGGTTACGTGCTGAAAACTTTTAAGCTGGCTATTATCAAACTTCTTGTTAAAAAAACACAACTTGATCCTAGAGAATTAGTCAATTATAGGTCAATCTCCAATCTACCTTTTCAGTCAAAAATACTAGAAAAGGCAATATCATCGCAACTGTGTTCCTACTTGGAAAGAAATGGTATCTGTGTGGATTTCCAGTCAGGATTTAGACTGAGACTGCTCTCATTAGAGTTACAAATGAGTGGCTCTCATCATCAGATCGTAGTTGTGTCTCTCTATTAGTGTTACTAGACCTCAGTGCTGCTTTTGACACTATCGACCACAATATTCTTTTGAATAGACTCGAAAATTATGTTGGCATTAGTGGAATTACATTGGAATTCAAATTGGTTCAAATCATACTTATCTGACCGTTAATTGTTTGTAGTAGTAAACGAAGAGATGTCATTTCGATCACAAGTTTAATATGGAATACCTCAAGGCTCAGTACTAGGACCGTTGCTTTTCACTCTGTACATGCTACCCTTGGGAGATATCATTAGGAAGCATGGGATTTGTTTTCACTGTTACGCTGATGATACTCAGCTCCATATTTCTTCGGGCCCTGACGAAACCTACCAATTCTTAAAATTAATGGACGCATTCCTGCTGATATAAAAAATTGGATGAAAAGTTATTTCCTACTACTAAATTCAGAAAAAACAGAGATTCTAATTATTGGACCGAAAACTTCTGCACATAATAACCTAGAATACTGTCTAACACTTGATGGCTGCTCTGTTAAGTCGTCTTTGTCAGTTAGGAACCTGGTTGTGCTCTTTGATACCAATCTTTCAAAACCACATTTCAAGCATATGTAAAACCGCATTGTTCCATCTTAAAAATGCGGCACTACACTACGACATATGCTCTCAATGACAAATGCAGAACAGTTAGTTCATGCGTTCATGACCTCAATGCTAGTTTACTGTAACACTCTACTGGGTGGTTGCCCTGCTCGCTTGATAAACAAACTACAGCTGGTCTAAAATGCAGCTGCTAGAGTCTTTACTAGAACCAGGAAGATTGACCATATTAGCCCGGTTCTGTCAACACTGCACTGGCTCCCTATTAAACATCGTATAGATTTTAAAATCTTGCTAATTACTTACAAAGCACTAAATGGTTTAGCTCCCCAGTACCTGAGTGAGCTCTTATTGAATGCATTATAGTCCTTCGCGTCTATTACAATCTCAGAATTCTTGCCAGTTCTTAATACCTAGAATATCAAAATGATCTGCAGGCAGTAGATCCTTTTCCTATTTAGCACCTAAACTCTGGAACGATCTTCCTTGCATTGTTTAGGAAGCTGACACACAGATCCTCAACAAACCATCCCATACCAGCGTGATGAAAAAGATCTTAAACTAGATGGAACTGGATTAAATATTGTGACAGTTGCAATCCCAGATCGGATTAATGACCTGTAACTCTGCCTGAATATCAAGCAAGTGTTCACTATTGAAATGGCCCCCCAACTAAGCCTGGTTTCTCCCAAGATTTTTTTCTCCGTTTTGTTGAAGTTTTGGTTCCTTGCCACTGTTCTCTTTGGCTTGCTTAGTTAGGGACACTTGCTTGACTTTCAGCAGTGTTTTTGGTATGGCTGCATTGGTGCCATTGTATGCAAACTCAGATGAGCTGGACGATTACATGGTTTCTTTTCAATACAAAAAACTAGTTCCTGTTACAGTAAATCTGATATGGCCAGTTGATATTTCTGAAGAGACATTCAGATACAATATAGTAAAAGAAAACTCATGTGAACCTGTGTTTAATACAAGCTTTTATTAAACTTAAACTTGCAACTGTTACAAATAAACTTGAAAATAAACTCTCAAATCCTGTTATTTCATTTGGTTCTAAAGGAAATTGTTTAGCTTCAAGGTTTTGGGCTCATGGTAATTTTAATAGATATCTGTGTCTGAATAATAATATTCTATTAATAGATCAATGTGCTAAGAGTAACGGAGTCTTTTCCCATAAACATAATAATTAAGCAAGAGACGTGTGACAAAAATTGTGGACATTATAGCCTTAATAAATTATAGTACTTTGAATACTTAAGTATATTCGAAGGCAAATACTTTTGTACTTTTACTCAAGTAAAATTTAAAAGGGAGTACTTTTAATTTTACTGGAGTAATATTTTACCTAGTGTATCTCTACTTTAACTCAAGTACTTGGTTTGTGTACTTCGTCCACCACTGGTGCTGATACACATAAATTAACTAGACTAATAACTATTGATCTTTGCAATGGAATAAATCAATACAAATATATAGAATAAGCTGGACAAGGACACCATTTTCTTTGGGAGCTGTTGTGCAGGAGATGAAGTTGCCAGCTGACCAAGAGTTGAGGAGCGCGTGTACTGAAAGGGAGACATGTGAGGGAGTAAGAATAACTTCAGTAGTGTGTTGCTTAGTATTCAGTGACACTGCATGTATGACACTCACCATAGGTCTTGGTGGACGATGGGGAGATGCTGAGATTACATGTGCCCCAGAACCACAACATAGGCAAAGACCCTGGGTCAGCCTTCTCTGCCGCTCAGAAACAGAAGAAGATGGACGAACAATCCTTATGTCACGTGTATGTCATTTAGTTCTGTCTTGCCATGTTTAGTTCTAGTCAATCACCATGTCTAATTAGTTTAATGTTATCACCTGTTTCCATTTAGCCCTCGTCATCTGTGTGTATTTAAGTTCTTCCCTTTGTATCCTTCAGTGTCTGTTATTGTTTGTGCGTAGCACACTGTGCCTTATGTTATCCGTTCCTGTTAATAAACCATTCTGTTTATTATCTACCCGCGTCTCCTGCCTTCCCGTACGTTACAGAATAACAGACCTCTCAACGTGAGAAAAAATGGATATGATGGACTCACCCTTGCTGCAGTTTCTGCTAAGCCCGGGGGCTCGACCTGACCTGGACTACTGGGTCTGGAGGTGCAAGAACGTTGAACGCTCCGCCTCCACTTGGTAGCCCGGGGTGCGCTCCAAGGTCGGAGCGGATGTTGACGACTTCGGGGCCCCGGTGGCGACGCCAGGAGCAGTCCGCAATCTCATCAACCAGTGGGCTGCGGATCCTTTCCCCAACCAAATCCCCGCCCTTGAGTCTTCATTCCCGGTCCCGTCAGGAGATCTCCTCCCGTTTCCTCCGCTGATCTCAGTCAGTCCCCTGGATCCGTGGCCACCGCTGCTGACGTCCAGCTCCTCAGCTCTGCCCCCGCCGCTCGCCCCGTGCGGCTCCTCACCACCACCTCCGGCTGTCCTTCCACCAGCAAGGCTCGAGGCAGAGTCCCCAGCTTCCCTTCAGGCCTCCAGGCCCGCATCACCACCTAGACCCGTCAGCCCGTCACCTGCACCTCGACCCACAGCTCCCTCATCACCTCCTCGGCCCGTCAGCCCGGAAGTTCCGCTGGGCTCCCTCGGTCCTCCAGTTCAGCCTCCGGGGGTCGACACACAGCTTCCACCATGGACTTCCGGGTTGGAGGCTACACCTCCACCCGTCACCCCTATGCCGTCAGCAAGCTCCTCCCTCCCGTCAACCTCCCTGTCGTCCTCGATCACCACAGCTTCACCCCGGTCTGCCAGACCAGCGTCGGCTCCTCGGTCCCGCGTGTCAGCGGCTCGGCGCCAAACTTCCAAACTTCTCGGCTGACGGACCTCGGCGCCACCGCTGGTTCCTCCACCTACCGCCATGGTTCCGCTGCCATCGATCGGCCCCAGAGCGTCATCCCATCCTACAGTCTGGACTCCTCCCTGGCTCCTCCCACCGTCAGCTCCACCATGGCGGCGGTGGCCATCTTCTCCTGTTTACTGCCCGTCTCCAGCTCCACGCCCTCCTCCAAAGCCTCCGCCCTCTTCCTCTTACTGTACGAGGACGCGCCTTTCCGAGGGGGGTGTTATGTCACATGTATGTCATTTAGTTCTGTCTTACCATGTTTAGTTCTAGTCAATCACCATGTCTAATTAGTTTAATGTAGCAATGTTTTAATGTAGTAATTAGTTAACGTAGCACACTGTGCCTTATGTTATCCGTTCCTGTTAATAGACCATTCTGTTTATTATCTACCCGCGTCCCCTGCCTTCCCTGCCATGAGTCCTTACTCTAAAACGATACCAGACGAAATGCCAGAGTGAAGTGTGTGCTTTTATGCTGCTGTGGTGATGAGGAGATAATGATCAGGTGGGGGTGATTAATACTCAGGTGATGGTGATCTTTGTGATTGGGGGGTAATGGAACCTGGCTGATCTCTGACAGTTTTACTGACATATTATTTTTTTATAGTACTGCTTTCCAATGCTTGCTAAAATAATAGCAAAGAATGAACATCCATCTTATATAATGTTGGATGCTATGCTTGAATTATGGCTAAAGGAATTGCTCAGACACTGAGAAGGAATAGACGGATGGTTTCAGGAATGGTTTCCCCCTTCATTTTCTCTACTGGCATTTCAAAATATTTTGAATAAAGAGTTGTAAATTTTAAATTGGTAACACTTTACAAAAAGGTTCAGTAGTTAAACATTAGTTAATGTATTAACTAACGTGAAATAACCATGACCAATACATTGATAATGTATCTACTAATCTTCGTTAACGTTATTTAATGAAAATACAGTTGTTCATTGTTTGTTCATGTATTTCACAGTGCATTAACTAATGTTAACAAGATTTTAATAATGTATTAGTAAATGTTGAAATTAACATTAACAAAGATTAATAAATCCTGTATAAGTGCAGTTCATGTTAACATTAGTTAACTACATTAGTTAACTAATGAATCTTATTGTGAAGTGTTACCCTTAAATCAAACCAAACAGCTACAAAATCATCAACATTACAACAAGTCAGTCAAAGAAAAATGGTATCTGAATATCAAAAATGGTACAGGATTTATGAGAGAATGACCTTATGAATGAATGAAGCCTTACTGTATTTATTGGAATCAATCTGATGTGTATTTTTAAAATGATTTGTTGTCAGAGGATGTCAGTGTTTTTTAATGCTTAAATTTCCTTTTCCTGTAACTAATATTAGTTTGATAGCTAGCTTGGTGGTATAGTACTTCAAATAATTTGTCATTAAAAACTTTTTTTTTTTTTTTTTTTTTTAAATCATACCAATCATTTAGATTCTACAGAAGCAAGCAAAATCACTGCATAATGTAAGAGCTCATGCAAGTTCCTGGGTTGAAATGTTTTTGCTAAAAATCTCTGAGATTTAGAATGGAAATTTCACTTCCAGAAGCCTGCTGTTACGGTGTAGCTGTTTTTTTCACGGGGGAATGGGTTGTAATCGGAATGAATAGTGTAAGGGGAGGAGATGGAGAATTCCTACCTCATTTCATGTGGTTTCTAGACCTGGGATTCCCAAATGTTTTTATCAGCTTAGCCATAAAATTCTGAATAGCAGCTTCTAGGGCCTGCGTAAACTCCACAAATCACATTCGCATGTTACCCTAATATTGGTTAATAGTCGCATATCAGGCAGGTAAACAAATAAAATATTTAATCTTTTTATGTTTTGTTCTGACTCTGTATATTGTGGACTTAAACCTCTTTTTAGCTGTGATAGTGTTTCAGTCCACATTACATTCACACTGGTGTTTTAGGAACCCAATCAATATGAATAATAATAATAATAATAGTTATAATTATAATGATGATGATGATGATTATAATGATACTGATTATTATTATTATTATTATTATTATTATTTTAACTCTAATCATAATATTGTCCACAGTCTGTTTAGTTTCATTGTCATGGACTTTTAGTTTGTTTTTCAATCTCCTCATGTGTTCCTTTGTTCAGTTTTCCCGCTGCTTGTTTGTATTCATATGTTTCAGCTGTGTTTGATTAATCATCCTCATTTGTGCTTCCTATTTAAGTTGTACCCTCATATTCAGTCTAAGTTAACTATGTGTTGCATCCTGCTTACCTGCCTTTGGAATTATCATTAAACCTTAATTTTGGAACTATTATCTTCGTCTTCGTCTGCCTTCCTGCAACCACCTGTGATAGATGACTGTACCACCCAAATGGATGAATGAATGGGCAAAGTTCATTGCTAGGAGAGCCATGATTTTTTTATTTTTTTTTGTTTTGCCATCACCAGCCCCCTTGACGACAAGACCCTGAAGACCTTGTTCTGGATCGGGGCAACATTCCATCACCCTATCGACCTCCCAAACACCAAAGGACTGAACTGGAAGGAGACCATCATCATGTGTCTGGAGAGTGTCACGTCCCGATCCAGAACGCTGTCAGACCCAGAGCCCTTTTCACCACCAGTGACTGCAGAGAAGTCAGAGCCCGAGGAAAGGAGGATAGAGCTTGCCATCACCCAGGAAGAAGTGGCCCAGCTTGGATCTGACCAGGGGTGTGAGCCTGAGACACCAGCGATCGAGGGTACAGAAATGGAGGACTGGCTGATAGACTTCGAAGGGGACTTGTCAACTCCCACCCGATATCTAATTCATCAGTATTATCTAATGAGAACTGGGAATTATTTTTTGCTCTATCCTGTGTGAACGGTGTCATGATTACCTTCATCCTGTCAAGTCTTGTTTCATCGGAACCACCACAGACCTCCGCCAGTCCTCCAATCCCATCGTTGCCAGATGCTTGCAGCCCTGTGCTGTCTCTGGGGAGTCCCTGCAAGGACGTCGAGCCACAGGTCGAGCAACCATCAGCAGCAGTACCTATCCACTAGAATCCTTCGACTCCACCTCTGATCTCTTCACTCCATCTCGGCACGTCAACCTGTCAGCTCCGTATTGGCTCCTCCCACCCTTGGCTTCACCAGAGACTCTCAGTCTAATGGCTCGTCCAGGTTCCCTCGTCCCACCGGCTCCCCCTTGGTCAGTAGTCACACAACTTCTGCCACAGACTTACAGGCCATCCGCTGCACTCTGTTCCTCCACCCCTTCAGCTGCGAAAGATTCCTCTTTCCCGTCGGCTTCATCTCTGTCCTTGCTCACACCATCATCACCCCAGCCCTCTGGTACTCTGGCTCCACCTACGACGCTAGTCACCATGACATTGCCTGGGTCTCCTGCAATAGCGATGTCTCTCAGCTCCCTTGACCCTCGGCCTGCGCCCGCGGATCCACTGGCTCTGTCTCCATCGGTCGTCACCCATGGCCGTCATCCATGCTAGCAACATCTTGGCTCCTCCCTCGCTTGTCTCCGCCATTGGCTATCACCAGCTCTTCACCATATCCTGTACTCATCCCTTCACCACCTCTTCGTCCGCTTTTGAAACCGCTTCCCTCGTCCTCTTTATCACGGCTCGAGGTCGTGCCTTTCCGGAGGGGGGTGATATGTCACCAGTCTGTTCTGTTTAGTTTCATTGTCATGGACTTTTAGTTTTCTTTCAATCACCTCATGTGTTCCTTTGTTCAGTTTTCCCACTCCTCGTTTGTATACATGTCAGCTGTGTTTGATTAATCATCCTCGTTTGTGCTTCCTATTTACATTGTGCCCTCACATTCATTCTCTGTCCAGTCACGTCTAAGTTAAGTGTGTGTTGCATCCCGTTTGCCTGCCTTTGGAATTATCATTAAACCTTCGTTTTGGAACTATTATCTTCGTCTTTCTCTGCCTTCCTGCAACCTGCGACAAATATATTACTGTTGTAATTTACAGTTGTACTGTAAAATATTTTATTTTATACTACAAGTTATAATACAAATATTTTTGTTTTAAATTCTTCGTCACCATGAAATAATTAAAATGTTTTTAATAGAATATTGCAGTATTTATAAGTGATTTATCAGTGCTCAAAATCAAGTCTTACCCTAATTTTTTTCCTCTTCCAGAAGCCGTTTCACACAATAGGGAAGCAAAGATGATTGCAACCTCTGTCATGCTGATGATAACTTTTAAAATTTAAAATTTTCTAGCTTTTATATTTGGTGAATATTTGTGAAATGCTGTAAACGCTGCCAACAAAATATTGGAAATTAACCAAATATGCAAATACAGTAAACCATAGTGCAAGTTTTGTTTCCAAATGCACATTAAGCTTGCATCACATGCAGAGATGGAGTTTGATGCATTTATTGTGAACTGAGCCGCTGAATACACTGAACACACAATCATAAGCTGCTGGGTGTAAATGAACACTGTGCTGCACTTCACTCATTGATGCACTTCAATCTTGTTAATTATTGTCCAGAATGGCAGTAATGCAGCACGATTTGTATTCTGCTCGCAACCTATCATTCGCTGCTTGTTTGGATCCAGCCAGTTTTGACAGCAAAAGTTGAGGTAATTTGATTAGATGTCATGTATTTATGACATTTTGTCTTTTAGAAATGCATGCTTCATTTAAATGTTATTTTAGGGTGGGATTAAATGCCTCGGAGGTACGCGACTGTAAAATGTTTGGGAACCACTGCTGTTGCAAAAAACAAACTAACAAAAGAAAAAAAAAACACAGGTTTATTATTTTGGTTACTTTGTCGGACTACTATGGATTCTTTAGGACAAGATTAAATGCCTCGGAGGTACGCGACTGTAAAATGTTTGGGAACCACTGCTGTTGCAAAAAACAAACTAACAAAAGAAAAAAAAACACAGGTTTATTATTTTGGTTACTTTGTCAGACTACTATGGATTCTTTAGGACAAGTAATAAGTTCAAGGATGGAAACATGTCAATTTTTTGGTGACACCTGTGTTGCTTGTTATTTTTTAACATTTTCCATTGGTAGCCCAGAATGTGATATTACACTATAATAAAAAGACTGAAAATGTGAAGTTACTTTATGTGACTGTAGTCAAATTACTATACCTAAAGTAAATAAAATGGGCTAATTTGATCATACAGAGTTGTCCCTGCACATGCTTTTTGATCATTACAAAAATAATGCAAAATGATTATCTTAGAATAGAAGATGTGCTGTCTCTCACATCACATAAATTATCAATGTTATGTATGTGGTCTTCAAGAATTTTTTTTTTCTGTCTTTGTCTTGACTTGGACTCAAAACTCTTTGGACTTGGTCTTGACTCAATCTTAACTAGTCCTGGACTTGGACTTGGACTTGTTTTGGACTCTACAAAGGTGGACTAGACTACAGCCTTAATCAGACTATACAGTTATTTAATCTTAGCCTTTGATTTGATAATCATGTGCTATATTGTGATAATTGTGCAGCCCCATTTATTTATTTATTTGTATCATTTTTCATTTCATTATTAGCTTTTCATCAATTCACAAACTGTTTAACAAACCCTGTTCTAGACTATATTAGAAACTTGACAGATTTTTTTTGTACTCTGCCAATAGCCATGTAACCACTGGACACACCACAACCTGTCCAAGTGACATGCCTGGCAAAACAGGGTGGAGTTAAAGCCACACATTCCCTTATACATCCTCCTGGTTTTGCCCAATTCTGTTTCTTCAAGATTAAAAACAGGCTTTGTTGTAAAGGCACTCATAATTCAAAGGAGAGAGAGAGAATGAGAAATAGTGGCTTATGTATATGAATTAACAAGGATGATACAGATTGAGTTACTTGATTGTTACAATGTGATACAAAACATCTCTTTCTTTAATTATGGTTTATAGGATGTGTTGATTATAACCAAACATTAGTGACCTTTCAAACCATCCAAAAATAAAAAATAAAATAAGTAAATATGAGACGAAGAGATCTTTTATTTGCCCTCAAAAGAACTTTGTAGAAAATACTGCTACATTCTTATCCTGTCACGTCTTCACCACATGGACTGTCACTTTGTTGTTGTTTTCATTCTGTCACATGTTCCTTTGTTTGAAGTTCCCGCCACAATCTGTTTCCATGGACACTAATCCCATCACCTCAGCTGTTCCCAATCACTTATCTCGTTATCCCCTGTGCTCTGTGTATTTAAGTTCAGTTCAGTTTGTCCCTCATGATCGGATATTGAATGTTTATGATTTGGTTGTGTTCCCGTGTCTCTGTTGGATTACCTGTTTGGATTATATAAAGTTTACCTGTTTATTATATATCTTCTTCGTCTTCTTCGTGCTTATCCACACAGCCAGCGTTACAGAATATCCGACCCAAAAGTTTAGCGGCGTGATTTATAGTGTTTTTGTTTATTGTTTTCGTGTACATGTCTTTTGTTTTCCCCCCTGCACCATGGACCCGTTCCTGGGAATGAAACTACTGTGCCTTGAGCAGCAGGACCGCTCCCTCGAGGCACATTTAGAAGATTTCCTCGACCTGGTGCCAGCCAGAACTTTCCCGGACGACTGTCTCTGTACTTTCCTCTATGCTGGTCTCAACTCCGCTACGAAAGAGCAGCTGTCCGGGGAAGGGCCTCGGGGGAGCTTTAAAGATTACGTCGAGTGGGTGCTGGTGTCATGTGATTCGCCGCTCACAGTGGATGACACCAGCCCCACAATCTACCCAATGCCCAGCCAACAACATCCTTACGGCGAAGACCGGAAGCACGAGCCCACCGCTGACCGTGAGAAGGACGTGGGAGTGATGTTTGAGCCATCGTAGCTCCGCCTCCGGCCTCTAAAAGCTCCAGTCCCCCTCGACCCGTTGATCTGGCTCCCTCGCCTATGCTCCTTCCTCCCTCGTCGTCGACAGAGACCATCGGGCATTCGGTTTCGCCGGCCTCCCTCGGAACATCGGTTACGCCTGGGTCGGACATCGCCACGCCTCCGCTGCGGACCTGCGGGCCATTCGCTACTCTCTGGCCCTCCACCCCTTCTGCTACGGATAGCTCCGCCCTCCCTCAGGCTCCTCCTCCGCCCTCGGTCGCTCCAGCTCCACCTCTGCCCTCTGGATCCCTGCCTCCTCCTCGGTGGGTCGTCGCGGCGGCTCAGTCGCGATCGCCCAGGCCATCGGGATCCAGTCGCAACATCGGCACTCCGGCTATGCGGTGGGCTCCTTACTCCATGTCATCGTCACTTCCGGTCGTCCCCATGGTGGCATCACCGAGAACATCACCATGGATCCTCCCTCCTGCAACGCTGCCATGGGGCGCAGTCTTGGCTGTGGCCTGGGTATGTCACCATCTGCCTCTGCTCAAGGCTCCACACTGGCTTTCACCACCATCTACACCACCCTGGACTCCTGTTTCCTGCCTCCTCCTGGTCGGCCGTCCACCTCCTAAACCACCTCCTACATCTTCTGCCCATCACTTCATCCCTTCCTCCTCTCTATGGCGCGAGGACGCGCCTTCCGGGAGGGGGCGTAATGTCACGTCTTCACCACATGGACTGTCACTTTGTTGTTTTCATTCTGTCACATGTTCCTTTGTTTGAAGTTCCCGCCACAATCTGTTTCCATGGACACTAATCTCATCACCTCAGCTGTTCCCAATCACTTATCTCGTTATCCCCTGTGCTCTGTGTATTTAAGTTCAGTTCAGTTTGTCCCTCATGGTCGGATATTGAATGTTTATGATTTGGTTGTGTTCCCATGTCTCTGTTGGATTATCTGTTTGGATTATATAAAGTTTACCTGTTTATTATATATCTTCTTCGTCTTCTTCGTGCTTATCCACACAGCCAGCGTTACATATCCATAATAATTGCCCTTGCATCAACATTCTGTGATGTGATGTGATGTGATGTGTTTTCACATTCATAACTCCTGACGCATGTTAACAAATTACGGCCACTATACGATATTGAGAGTAAAGCAGAGATTAAAAATTGAAGCTTGAGGTAGTCAAGGTAATTACAGTGCATGTAACAGTAAATTTTAGCTAATTTAAACAAAGAAGCTTCAGTACGTCTTGGAGCAGGTTAACAGGTTAAGGTGAGTCAAGATAAATTCAATGTTGAACCCTTGAATCTCTTTATAGTTAAAGCAACACTGCAAGTCAAGCGGATCCTCCATTTTCTCATTGTTTATCAGCAGTGACTCCGGAAATAGGGCTCAGGAACTGAAGATGCCATTTTAAACACACTGTAACGGAGTTCTTAAATATGGGAAGAAGGAGGCGGGAACCGGCGAACGTTCAACATGACTTTAATAATAAAATAAGCAAACAATAAAACGAAAGTAAAAGGTCGGCAGTTCCTCACAGCGACTGCCGCCCACACAAACAAAATAAAACACAATATAAAGTCCAGGCCTGGTCCTCTCTCTTCCTTCACTGTCGTCGCTCCTCTTTTATGCTTCCGGAGCTCCTCCGTGAGAGATATGAAATCGGCGCGCCGAGCAGCTGAAGCTCATTATCACTCGCGTCACCGGCCTCGCGCCATTCCCTCACGGCTCTCGCCCGCCCTGCTCGTCACATACCCCCATCGCCCCTTGCAGGCCGGGGGGTACTCCCGAGACTGCGCTTACTCCCCCCCCCGGGGGCCAGTCTCGGCTGCCGCAGCACCTGGGGGTAAGGACAGACGAGAAGAGAGAAAAGGAGACGGAAGCACAAGGAGCGACAAAGACGAGAGACGGGAGAGAGGAAAAAAAAAATTCTTGGTCCGGTTCCCAGACACACTGCCGCTCGGTCCTCAGCTAGCCGAGAGGCTCTTCCTCGCGGTGCCATGCGATGGTACTGGACGCTCGGTGGACGGCCCGATGCTCCTCCGCCCCCTGGCGGCCGGCGATGGCTCCTCCGGCTGAGGGCAGCCGGCAGCGAGTCCCCCATTCCCTGCTCCTCCCCGTCATGGCGGCAGGCAGCAGGCTCCGGCCCACGGCGAACGGCGGCGACTCCTCCGCTCCCTCCTGGACGGCAGGCACCCCACCTCATCCCAGGGGCACGGCAGCGAGCTCTCCGTCCCACCGGTTTCTCACTCGCTCCAGCACCACCGCCTCGGGCAGCAACTTCTCTCGGTCTTCTCTCCCGCGCTGCCCGACCTCCTCAGCACCGCGATCCCCCTCAGCAGCGAGGGCTCTTCGACAGCATGCCCCTCCTTCCTCCCGGGTTTCGGCACCAATGTAACAATGTTCTTAAGAACGGGAAGAGGGAGGCGGGAAGAAGGAGACGGGAACCGGCGAACATTCAACAACTTTAATAATAAAATAAACAAACAATGAAACGAAAGTAGAAGGGCGGCAGTTCCTCACGGCGACTGCCGCCCACACAAACAAAATAAAACACAACATAAATTCCAGGCCTGGTCCTCTCTCGTCCTTCACTGTTGTCGCTCCTCTTTTATGCTTCCGGAGCTCCTCCGTGAGAGATATGAAATCGGCGCGCCGAGCAGCTGAAGCTCATTATCACTCGCGTCACCGGCCTCACGCCATTCCCTCACGGCTCTCGCCCGCCCTGCTCGTCACATACCCCCATCGCCCCTTGCAGGCCGGGGGGTACTCCCGAGACTGCGCTTACTCCCCCCCCGGGGGCCAGTCTCGGCTGCCGCAGCACCTGGGGGTAAGGACAGACGAGAAGAGAGAAAAGGAGACGGAAGCACAAGGAGCGACAAAGACGAGAGACGGGAGAGAGGAAAAAAAAAATTCTTGGTCCGGTTCCCAGACACACTGCCGCTCGGTCCTCAGCTAGCCGAGAGGCTCTTCCTCGCGGTGCCATGCGATGGTACTGGACGCTCGGTGGACGGCCCGATGCTCCTCCGCCCCCTGGCGGCCGGCGATGGCTCCTCCGGCTGAGGGCAGCCGGCAGCGAGTCCCCCATTCCCTGCTCCTCCCCGTCATGGCGGCAGGCAGCAGGCTCCGGCCCACGGCGAACGGCGGCGACTCCTCCGCTCCCTCCTGGACGGCAGGCACCCCACCTCATCCCAGGGGCACGGCAGCGAGCTCTCCGTCCCACCGGTTTCTCACTCGCTCCAGCACCACCGCCTCGGGCAGCAACTTCTCTCGGTCTTCTCTCCCGCGCTGCCCGACCTCCTCAGCACCGCGATCCCCCTCAGCAGCGAGGGCTCTTCGACAGCATGCCCCTCCTTCCTCCCGGGTTTCGGCACCAATGTAACAATGTTCTTAAGAACGGGAAGAGGGAGGCGGGAAGAAGGAGACGGGAACCGGCGAACATTCAACAACTTTAATAATAAAATAAACAAACAATGAAACGAAAGTAGAAGGGCGGCAGTTCCTCACGGCGACTGCCGCCCACACAAACAAAATAAAACACAACATAAATTCCAGGCCTGGTCCTCTCTCGTCCTTCACTGTTGTCGCTCCTCTTTTATGCTTCCGGAGCTCCTCCGTGAGAGATATGAAATCGGCGCGCCGAGCAGCTGAAGCTCATTATCACTCGCGTCACCGGCCTCACGCCATTCCCTCACGGCTCTCGCCCGCCCTGCTCGTCACATACCCCCATCGCCCCTTGCAGGCCGGGGGGTACTCCCGAGACTGCGCTTACTCCCCCCCCGGGGGCCAGTCTCGGCTGCCGCAGCACCTGGGGGTAAGGACAGACGAGACGAGAGAAAAGGAGACGGAAGCACAAGGAGCGACAAAGACGAGAGACGGGAGAGAGGAAAAAAAAAATTCTTGGTCCGGTTCCCAGACACACTGCCGCTCGGTCCTCAGCTAGCCGAGAGGCTCTTCCTCGCGGTGCCATGCGATGGTACTGGACGCTCGGTGGACGGCCCGATGCTCCTCCGCCCCCTGGCGGCCGGCGATGGCTCCTCCGGCTGAGGGCAGCCGGCAGCGAGTCCCCCATTCCCTGCTCCTCCCCGTCATGGCGGCAGGCAGCAGGCTCCGGCCCACGGCGAACGGCGGCGACTCCTCCGCTCCCTCCTGGACGGCAGGCACCCCACCTCATCCCAGGGGCACGGCAGCGAGCTCTCCGTCCCACCGGTTTCTCACTCGCTCCAGCACCACCGCCTCGGGCAGCAACTTCTCTCGGTCTTCTCTCCCGCGCTGCCCGACCTCCTCAGCACCGCGATCCCCCTCAGCAGCGAGGGCTCTTCGACAGCATGCCCCTCCTTCCTCCCGGGTTTCGGCACCAATGTAACAATGTTCTTAAGAACGGGAAGAGGGAGGCGGGAAGAAGGAGACGGGAACCGGCGAACATTCAACAACTTTAATAATAAAATAAACAAACAATGAAACGAAAGTAGAAGGGCGGCAGTTCCTCACGGCGACTGCCGCCCACACAAACAAAATAAAACACAACATAAATTCCAGGCCTGGTCCTCTCTCGTCCTTCACTGTTGTCGCTCCTCTTTTATGCTTCCGGAGCTCCTCCGTGAGAGATCCGAGACCGGTGCGCCGAGCAGCTGAAGCTCGTTATCTCTCGCGTCACCGGCCCTCACGGCTCTCGCCCGCCCTGCTCGTCACAGTAACTTTTTTGTAGTTTTAGTTATTACATTACTTAAAATAAATGTAACATTTTCATTATTTGAAATAAAATAAACATGAACTGAAATAAAATGTATAATTTAAAATATTAACAAAAATTATAATAGTATATCAGTGATACAAAATAACACTGGAGTAAAGTAAGTTCCCTTTCAGTCAGTCAAATTGCATGAGCATTTTCGCATTCAAGCTTTTCGCTGTGGAGCAGAGCATTGCTGTGCTCTGTGATCATCTTTGAGTAAAATCTACTAGCAGCTTCTTTTTGCTCGCTGGGATCGCTTATAAAAAAGCCTTCCTGCTTCAGATCTTGCTCGCTGTGCGGCAATTTCCCCCTGTACACTTTAACACCGCTGAAAGCAGCACGGGTGTGACACTGCATCTTTTTAAAGCTTGCCAAGGCAGCTGTCGGCCTGTGGTAAGTGGTCTGAGGCAATTAAACACATTCTGACCCCGCAGCCTACTGCTGCCTTCACACTGCCGCCAGCTCAGCCACCTCAGACTGCTCTTTCCCTGCGGCTTCCTCCACTTCCTCCCATCTTAGGGCTGTCTGTTCCACCTCGCTGCCCTATGGCGGGTATCCCTGTAGTTCCTCTGACCCTGCTGTTTCGGTTTCTGGGGGCATGGCAAGAGCTACCCAATCCGTCCTTCAGGTCAACTGGGTAAAGAGCAAAACTCTTCCCTGTGCAGAGCATCTATTTCTCGATACTGAAGTAGACTCAGTTGCCATGTTCGTGCTGCTTACGAACGACACACTCAGTCACTGCTGAATTGCCTGAGCCAAATCGAGGGCAAGGTGAAGGTCCCACTGAAATTATTTCAGAGGCTCCTGGAGCATATGGCATCCGCAGCTGCGGTCACGCCACTCAGTTTTCTTCATATGAGACCACTTCAGCACAAGCTTCACAGCCAAGTGATTGACAATTGCTCCGACCTGCCGTCAAACCTTCCCCCCGTGGTCGGACCTCACTTTTCTATAGGCAGGTGTTCTCCTAGAGTGAGTTTACAGACATGTTGTTGCCCTAACAGATGCCTCTGCCATGGGCTGAGCTGCCATGCACAACGGGCATGCTCCGTCCTGGACAGGACTCCGACTTCAGTGGCATGTGAATGGCATGTGTCAACAAGGTGGTTGGCAAGGTTTTCTATGCTTAGCCTTGTCTAGCAGACAGGCCTAAGCTCTGAAGTGAAACCTCTTCATCACTTGATGTTCTGCTCATCAAGAAGATCCCTGGAAATGCCCGATCATGTCTGTGCTCTCCTGCCTTCAAGAAGGATTGGAAGGAAGGCTGTCTCCTTCCACACTAAAGGTCTATGGGGCTGTCATTTCAGCTCACCATGACTAAGCAGTTACCTTATTGGGATCTTGTGGTGGTCTTATCAGCACTGCAGAGAACACCCTTTGAGCCATTGCATTCAGTGGAGATAAAGTTCCTGTATTTAAATACTGTGCACCTGATGGCTTTGACCTCTTTTAAGAGGGTAGGGGACCTGCAGGCATTTTCAGTTGACAAAAGGTGCCTGGCATTCGGGCCGGCCAACTCTCCTGAGACCTGAGACATTGGTGCATGGCGCCTCGCTAACAGACATTTGTAGAGCTGCGGGCTCTAACTACAGTGATTGTGGAAAGGGAACCCAAAGTCTCTGTTCCCTCCTTCCGAGGGTATGACAAGGGTATGAACAGAGACGTTGAGACATAACCGAGACGTTATTTATTGTAGTTTTCCTCCGTAGAAAATACCAAGCAAGTTGTGAAGATCATTTGTTCTTTAATATATTGTTAATTCTGTAACTTGGTTTGATTTAAAAATTGTTTATCTATTAAGCATATTCAACAGTGTTTTTAGTTTGCTGACATATTAACATTTCATTTTTTTTTATTGTTTCAATAGTAAATGTGCATTCATTTCAGATCCAGAATTACATTTTGAGACTATGAATGTAAAGCATGATTTATTTTGTCAATATTCAATATGCAAATAGTCTCTCCAGTTACATTTATGTCTTCAGTATATTTTTGGAAGTAATGTTTATCGGACTGAATCAATGCCTCATGATCATAAGCTAAAGGATTTTGAAACCGTTTCAATGCCTACTATGTGTTTCTTTTCGTGCTGTTTGGAATAAAGTAAAGTGATAGTTAGAGGACTTATTAATTTGTAGCATTTTGCAGATCCCTCATTGCTGAAATGACTGAGATGTTGTACCCCTGGAGGAATCTGAAAACACCACTTGGAGTTGAACTGTAATGTGAGGTTTGGGCCCTAGAATTCTTAATTTTGCCCCACTTCATAAGCCAATTAGGTGTCATTTTGTTTTAATAGATTCCTCATAGATGTGTCTCACTTCTTGTGCGGTGGAGGGAAAGAAGAAAGCCTGTGTGCTACATGCTTCATCGACAGTCTGGATGCTCATCCTTTCATGGTGTGAATTGGGTTTGGGCTCTTTGTTGTTTCTATGGTCTGCTGTAGCCCGCTGAGACATTAATGTGCTAAAATGGGCACTTTAGTAGCCTAGAGCAGCCCCCCCTTCCTGCTTCATTGTCCAAATGCACGATCGCAAACTCCATCATTTCTGTGCAATTGGAAAGACGAATTGGGGATTTGGCGTAGAGCTTTTATACATGGAGCCAAAACCGGACCTTTCTCATGGATATCAAAACCTTCTCATCTTCAACCTAGGACACTTGAAAACGCAGGACAAGAGAGGAGAGCGGCAGCAAAGGAATGAGGTCTGGGAGACCTGAAAAGGACCGGGGAATTTGTCCCTGATTAGCACCAAAGTAAGGGAGGCCATTTTTGCTGTGAAAAGACATCTTATAGCTCATTATGAGCTAGCAGGGATTAGGCTTGTTCCTCCATTGTTCCCAGAGCAGGAAGCAAAGGTCTGTCACAGAGGGAGGTGCCTCACTCCTTTGAGCATATGTCTGCACACCTATCCAGGGTTTCTACTCTTTTAAAGATCCATAATAGCTTTTTCTTTCCTCTGTGGTTTGTAGCTAGTGTAGTGGAAGAATCCTCTCTCATTAGACCTAGCCTTTATCTGCTTGCTTGCAGGCTTTTGTGAGTCTGGCCACTGAATACCAGGCCTTGCTTCCATAGTAGTGCAATCTGTAAGAAATTAAACAAGTAGAGTGAGGTCAGCGAGAATAGATGCACCAATTAGTTTAGATGTGTTTGAGGAGAGGACACAGCGTCTGTAGACTAGTCCCTTTGAAGTCTTCGCAGTCTTTTGTTGTTTGTTCCACTTTTACATTGGAGTGTGCTGCTTTTTGGATTGTTGTCTGTTTGTGCCTTCAGAAATATCATATTTTGTAGTGTTCCTGTAACGTACTTCTAATTCAGCTGTATTATTTGTGGTGTGGTGTAAATGTAATTATCATAATAGCCATTTTCAGGAATAGCTATAACATTTTCTGAAATAAATTATATATATATTTATATTTGTATTTGCGTATCAACTATGTACTGCTTTTCTGATCCCCCATAGAAAGCAACAATCTGGTCATCTTTATAGAGCACCATAAGCAACTGCAATCAATATATAAACAAACATATGTTATAGGACTTTTGAACAAGGGGTAGGAAATTGGGATATATAGCTCATGTATTACATATTGGTTGTAATATTGGGATTCATTCACCAAGCATGTGTACACACAAATTTGTGTGTGAATATATATCGGAACGATTTTAAGAATAAATATGTTATGTATATGATTCACGAAAAATTCCGTAGTAAAAAAATCATTTTAAATTTATGACAAAATATAAGAACAACTGAAAGTGTTCATATGGGGAAAAAAAGCACTTAATCTGTACAGCTATATAATCGTGTGGAGAAGTTATATAGATATGAAATTTCATCCTAACACAACTATAATTATATTAAAGTATGTTACATGTCCAGTCATTTACAATAGTCCAAATTCACTAAATAGTGATATGTGCAAAATTTAAGGTGATATGTTCACCTTCCATAAAAGCATGAAATTTGGGACACTTGAACTATTTTGGGGCCCTTAACATTTTCAGAAATGGAGCCATCACAAAAATGACTTGTGGTCGCCATGGTGATCATTTTACTTTCCACCATAACCAAATTATGTATTCTGTCTACCCATATGATGATTACAATGATATTATACTGTTCAGGTGAATAGGTGTTGTAAAAATGAGCGAGTCAGCGGGTTAAAATCCAAATGCGGCTCCAAACACAACAGCAAACAATGATAACAGGGAACAGGCAGTCTCATAGTAAGTAACCAGGCGAAAAGGTCAAAGGCGGGCAGATAAACATCAAAAACAAGAAAACAGGCAGGATTCAAAAAACAGGAAAACAAGACAGGGATATTGCTCAGAAATGTTGCCGTAAACAAGACTTTGCGAATAAGTGAGTGTGTGAGTGGTGCTTTTATGTGTAGTGAGATGTGAATCAGGTGGAAAGGTAACGTGATACAGCTGGCAGGGTGATCAGTGATTGGGTGAGTGGCTTATGGGAAATGTAGTGTGGTGTATGGAGTCCATGATGTGAGCGGGCGACCTCTGGTGGCAGGTGAATGGAACATGACGGAGTGAGTTCATGACAGGTGTAGTGATGAATTCAGTGGCACAAGAAGAAAAACACAGTATCTGAGAACCTTTGGTAGACTTTGTTGCATGAATGGTGTGTAACATGCAAAAAGACTTAATCCTTTTGTTCATTATTAACCCTGACATTACAGTGACTGTAAAGAGAAACATATTTAATATGGCCTTAGCAATATAACTTAAAAAGACTGCCAAACAAAGTTTTCCTTTACAAGGAAGTTTTTTTTACAATTGCAGTGCCAACCGTCAGCCTTTCTTGCAGCAACAGCTTAAGAGTTCAAGGATGGTCTGGCTTGACTTTGGAAGAGTTGACCACAATGGTCTCCAAATGCTTGGGTCCAACCAACCCCAGTCTGTTGCAACCTCAAGTGCTTGTCCTCAACAGTGTTCTCCTTGGTACACTGCTCTTTTGATGTGCTCCACCAATACATCCTTAGTTGGGGGGGATTTGGCCTCTGTTGTCATGTCATCTGCATTCCAGGTATTGCGTATTGCATTCCAGGGTTGCAAATGCAGATACTGTGTCACAGCCAGTGAAGGCATAGAACACAGGAAGGGCCTTGGATTTGTAACTGCCAGTAGTCTCCACATCCTGATGACATGGGCCTACAACCAGTACACTGAATCAAGACTATCTGCTAATCTCCTTGTCACCATTGACAACTGGTGTGCCATGAGACGGCAAGAAAGTCCTCAGTTTCTATTTTGGCACACTGGCCTGCACAAGAATCAAATCAGATTGCCTTTTGCATACATGAAGAGGCAAATACAAGGATGCTACACCATGTGGCAGATTCTGCAAGTAGAAGATTTAAAAATCACCCTGTGCACTATGGACACAGATGTCGTAGTCCTAACCAGTACACATGTGTTAGAGCTGGACATTGAGGAGATGTGGGTGGCATTTGGGACACACTTCAGACACATACCTGCCAAAGAGACTGCCAAGTCTCTGGGTCCTGACAAATCCAAGGCCCTTCTTTGTGTCTCAGGCATTCACTAGCTGTGACACAGATTCTACATTTGTAACCAGGTGCAAGAAGACGGCAGGGGATACCTGGACTGCAGATGACATGACAACAGAGGCCTTTAATGCCCTGTCAAAGGCTCCAAAAAGCATTCTGGAAGACTTCACAATTCTCCTCTATGATTGCACCAGTAGCCAACTCAACATCAATCAAGCTCGTCTTGAGTTGTTCACAAAGAAAGGAAGAGGAATGGAACAAATCCCCACATCTAAGGATGCACAGGTGCAACACTTCAAAAGAGCAGTGTACCAAGGAAGACACTGTTAGGGATAAACACTTGAGGTGGCACCAAATATGCCATCTCAGTCTGGGATTGGATGGACCCAAGCCTCTTCCACAGGCAAGCCAGTTCACTCTTAAGCTGTGGCTGCAATACAAAAAAGCCTCCTTAAAGTGCACAGCTCTATGTTAATGTACAGGAGACTGTGATGGAGCCATTGAAGAATAGGTTAAACAACAACAAAAAACAATGAAACGTATTTCAGAAATATGCTGCTCAAAAAAATTAAGGGAACATTCAATCATCACAGTATATTTAAACTTAAAAATTAAACAGTCAATTAAACTTCAGGGCTATCAATCTGTCAATCTTAAGAAGCAAAAGTGAATTAGTTTCACCTGCTTTGGTGCAACAACAGGTGCACTGGAGAAGAAACAGCAAGTCAACCATCAAAAAGGGAATGATTTTTCTGGTGGTGGCCACAGGCAATTTTTCTCTCCTTATTCTTCCTGACTGATTTGTCTTTAGTTTCGGGCATTGTTAGGGTCCTTGTCCATGTCTGTAGCATGAGGCAGTACCTGCAACCCAATCAGGTGACACAGGCAGTGCAGTTCCTCCAGGATGGGACATTCATACGTGCCATCGCAAGGAGGTTTGGTGTGTCTCACAGCAGTTTCAAGAGCATGGAGGAGATACCACGAGACAGGACATTACACACGGAGAGCTGGACAGGGACCTAGCGGGATAACAACCCAGCAGCAGGACCGTTATCTGGTCCTTTGAGGGAAGAGGAACTGGTGGAGCACTGCCAGAGTACTACAACAAGTCCTCACTCAGGCCATTAGTGTCCATGTTTTGAACCAAACTGTCATAAACTGACTTCATGGGGGAGGGATGAGGGCCCGACATACTTTATTGTGACCTGTGCTCACAGCACAGCACTGTGCAGACCTTCATGTACTAGCCAGTGTTTCCCTTATGGCTGTTAGGTACTGGGACAAAATCATCATAGCCATTGTTATACCGTAGGCTGGTGCAGTGTGGCCTGGGTTCCTCCTGGTGCATGATAATGCCCGGCCTCATTTGGCTAGAGTGTGTAGGCAGTTTTTTGATAATGAAGCCATTGACTGGCCTTCACGTTCAATGAAATCAGCATCTTCAAAAAGCTGGTCAGCAGAAGGAACCATGAAGTTGTAGTGATTTTTACTCCACTCACCAGTAACATAGTGATTTTTGATTACGTTTCACTGAAGGTGTGGTTATGTGTATCAGATGACCCTTCCCCCCCTTTGTGATACGGGGCACCAGTCAAGAATGTTATCTTAACAATTTAAGAACACTCCAAAAGAGTTGTTCTATAATTTAGAATTAATATAAATTGGAGGGAGCCGGTCAACTGATTTATCTGAAGGATTTGTGAGATTCCAGCTGGTAGAGTCAGCTGTGTGGTTATGTGTATCAGATGACCGTTCCCCCCCTTTGTGATACGGGCACCAGTCAAGAATGTTATCTTAACAATTTAAGAACACTCCAAAAGAGTTGTTCTATAATTTAGAATTAATATAAATTGGAGGGAGCCGGTCAACTGATTTATCTGAAGGATTTGTGAGATTCCAGCTGGTAGAGTCAGCATCAACACAAGGAAGACACATTATAATAAAATCAATGAAATTTATTAACAATAGATATACAAGAGTAAATACCACAATGACTAATAATGCTCACAATGAATATGCACTGCTATAAGATAATTGTAACGAAGGAGCGAGTCAACGGATGAGATCCAACTGCAGGCTTTATTCAGTAGAAAACAGGGTCAGAGACGTAAACTTGAACAGGCAGATAGTTCGGGGCATGCGGCAAAACAACACAGTCCAGTAACATGAAGCAATAATCCAAGGGCAAGTAGCAAAACAATCGCAACATGGTAGGAACAGGCAGAATGATAAAGGGTAAACAAGACAGGGAATAACGCTCAGAAATGATAACCAGGGTTGATCAAGACCTCGCAGTCGGTGTAGTGTGAAAGTGGTGTTTAAATATTGTGTGTGTGATGGGGTGATTGAATAATGTGCTTCAGCTGGTAGTGGTGATCAGTGACTCGGAACAGGACTTCTGAGATATGTAGTCTGGGTGAGTGAATGAATGCAGGAGAGACAGTGTGAGTGAGTGTGTGTGTCTGAAGTGAAGTACCCTCTAGTGGCCTTCACGGGCACTTCAGCTGAAGATTGTTACAATAATAAACTACTAACCAAAGGAAAATACTGAATAAATTCACGGAAACAAATGCATGAAGTAAACACAGAATGGATAAATGTAATGCTGTTGAACTGAATGTAGAATGGAAGAGGACTGTATGGGAATGCTTCTTATGGGAACCACCTAATGGCTCTGGTAAAATGGTGATAAATAGTTGCTTATCCATCATTCAACAAATAATATCCCTATTATTTGTAACAAGCTGACCTCAAGTGACTGTTATCTTAACAGGTTAGAAAAACATATGCTGCACATATAACACTTCGGTTGCGCCAAGAGGGTCGAAAGGATGGAATGGGCAGCTGGGTCAAATGAATCTTCACAGGTTCCTTGGAGGCTGGCTGCGTCACTGAGGGTCAGATGAAGTCCTTCAATGCTGGGGCCCTTTTGCAGCTGGAAGCAATGTGAAAGGTTTTTCTCACAAAAGTTTTACCTTAACTGTCTTGAAGTTTCTTTCCTCGTCAGGTCAGAAACTCAGGAGGTGGAGTGTCTGTTAATGTCTCCTTCTCCGTTGAGCTGGAAATGCATAGCAAGGGTGTGTCTACCCGGGGGACATATTTATCCTTTTCTGATCAATCCTGGAGTGTGATTGTCCACTGTTATCTGAAGTAGCCACGGTGTTGTCCACCCCAGTGTGGACCTCATTTGCACAGCATAAAGTACAGTGTTACAGTGTCTTTAACATTTTCCCCATGCATTATTTCTTTACCAAACCTCTTTCAACTATAATCTTCTATTACTATTCTATTACTATTATTATCTACTATCTTCAACTACTAATAAAGGCATTTTAGGGAATAGATAGACAACAAACACGATAGGAAATGGTTAAGTCATCGTGTTTATCTTTTAATATGTCTGTCCCGTGACCTGTTGTGTTAACAGTCAGTAACCATTAACATAAACTGTGCTTTACATGAAGGTGGAGTGGATGTGATGGTTATACAGATGGTTTTTTATACATAAAAGGTTATACAGACATCAAGAATCAACGTACGATTCACAACAATGGTGACAGGTTAAAAAAAAAGCCTCTTGCTCCAATGCATGCAGACTGAAATTTTATTGTGCACTAACAAATTTTTAAAAAATGTATATTATTTGATTGTTACAACACTGCTGAGTCTCACACCATAGAATCACAGTTTTACTGTAATGCACCACCCACTTCAGAATTTAAACTCTGGATGAGATCAGATCATTAAACGCTGACCTTTTCACTACCACTCAACAATCAGCACATGATCAAACATTTGCTTGACATACGTGCCATAACAAAAGTGTTTTAACAACATTCAGTTGTCAGAACATCTGATACAATAAAGTCAAGAGCCCAATTAAAGCCAACACTGACCTCAAAGACGGTCACTTCAAATGAATCTCTATAAATCATTAACATCTAAACCTGTTAGTTCTCATAAGAACTTCTGTAGTCGTATGACAGAAATAAAGTCAGTGTAGTTAGTTGCGAGTGAAGCTGGGAAAGTTTTGTAGAGTTTGTGGAGTTGTTCAATCAGATCTTGAGAGATTAAATGTCTTTTATCTTCAGTTGATTTCATCGAAGGCTGTGACTGAAGTCAGTTGTAGTTCTTGTGTTTCTCTGTCCTTCAGTGATTCTGCTTGTTAACAGCAGGTGTTCATCATTAATGTTCAATCATCACTTAATGATCTCATTAACTCTGACACTGCTTCAATGGTACTTTAACTCAGTAGTGCACACACACACGACCACTAAACAGTGTTAATTAACCTGAGCATTTTTCTGTGAACTATTACATAAATCTTACCTATTTCATTTACATATGACTGACAAATATGAACCACATTAAGTTTATTAGTTTGTTTATGTTAAAACTATGTAATCCAAATGGATGGAAAATTGCTATGTAATTAAATTACATAAAACTTATGTTTAGACTGAAATATTTTTTTGAGTGCACACAAGTAGTTGGAGAGGGGCCCTGTCGTAAACTGGTCCCTGGAATGCCATCTTAACTGTTGTTCATGACAAAGTGCTTCAAAATTTATTGGTAAACGGGTGCAGTGACTTTGGTTTTCAAAAAACACAATGGACCTACACCAGCAGATGACATTGCATTCCAACTCATCACAGTCTGTGGAAACTTAACAATGGACTTTAAGCAACTTGGGCTAAGAGCTTCTCCACCCTTCCTCCAGACTCTAGGACCTTGGTTTCCAAATGAAATACAAAACTTGCTCTCATCTGAAAAGAGGACTTTGGACCACTGGGCAACAGCCCAGTTCTTCTTCTCCTTAGCCCAGGTAAGACACATCAGACATTGTCTGTGGTTCAGTAGTGGCTTAACAAGAGGAATACGACAACTGTAGACAACTTCTCGTCCAGGCCCTGGTCATTTCAAGGCTTGATTACTGCAAAGCTCTTCTGACTGGACTGCATTCAAGTGATCCAGAACGCTGCTGCACGTCTTGTCTTCAACGAGCCCAAGAGAGCCCACGTCACACCCCTCGTCATCTCTCTGCACTGGCTACTCCTTGCTGCACGCATCAAGTTCAAGATGTTGACGCTTGCTTACAGATCCACCACAGGCTCTGCACCCTCCTACCTCCACTCACTGTTACAACGTTAAGTCCCCATCAGAAGCCTGCGATCACTAAAGGAGCGAAGGCTTGTGGTACAGTCACAGAGAGGAACAAAATCACTCTCCAGATCATTCTCGTTCACTGCTCCCTGCTGGTGGAATGATCTCCCTACTTTCATCAGGAATGCAGAATCCCTGGCAATATTCAAGAGACAGCTGAAAACTCATCTCTTTTGTGAGAACTTAATCCATTCATAAAAAAAAAATCTATCCTTTCCTTTTTCCCTTCCTACTCTAGCTTATGTTACTCTGAGCAATGTATGAAACTAGTATTGTGAGCACTTCCTGTGTCTATTTGCCTCTTCATGAAGAATCGCTTGTTTGTATTCCTCACTTGTAAGTCGCTTTGGATAAAAGCGTCTGCTAAATGATTAAATGTAAATGTAAATGTACAATTAAAAGAATCAAAGACTTAAACTACTTCAGTCTGTGTGTATTGAATTTATTTAATACAATTTGAGTTGAATTACTGAAATAAACGAACTTTTCCACAACATTCTAGTTTATTTAGATGCACCTGTGTATCACAGATTATCACCGTTTACACTGAATGATGTTTTGAATAGCTTTATACCATTGTTTGATGCAACTGTATGCCATATTTTAATATGAAAATAGGTAAGAAATGGAAGGAAGCCATTGCCATGGCAACCATTTTATTTTCTACCATAACCAAATTATTTATTTATCATATCTCCTAAATCAGATATGAACCATATGAAACTTCATAAACTGTTCAGGTGAATAGCTAACCCTAACCCAGACAAGTTTTATTTAACTAAATCACAAACACATAGCTAGACTAAACACACACTGACATACACAAATCATGGATACAGAGGAAATGAGAGTGTGGAAATTAGGGAAATTTGAACCATAGCATAACAGGAGAATTGAGCAATGAAAAGATTCATTTAATGAGCTGGAAGAACAATCTGATTCTCACTATAAAGCACCTTTGTTAACAAAAGGGTTTACAACTCGCTGTTTAGTGTTCAAATGTACGATACTTGCAAATGCCTTAGCTGTTGAGGTGTGTCAGGATCTGCAGGCTCGGGAGAAATTTTTGAAGGTTTGGTCCGATTGATGCTGAAGTTGTAATCAATATCTTAGAAATGACGACGAACTTGCACTGTTAATTTCGCGCTGTTGTCGAGGAAGTTGTGTATGGCTTGAAGTGAGTGAGGCCTGCCAGCCCAGCTCGGGGGCTGGGTGGGGTCTCACATGAACAGCAATCAGCAAGAGCAGAGAAGAACCAGAAGAGGAGAAAGTGTAATCTGAGTTGGGCTTTTTAACCTCTACAGAAGTCATACCTTTGAGTTTTGGCTTGACCAATGAGAAAGGTGCAATTCTCTGGCAGGAGTTTCTTTGTTTGAAAGTGACCTCATTTGCATGAGGGTAGTAAGCGAGAAGTTTGTATCCATGTATACTCTGATAAATATAACAAACAATGCCTTCTATGAGATGTTGATGTCATTAAGCATGGAGTAATTTGATATGAAACACCACCTTGACAAAATACTTTACAAATTTCAGGCATTCATAACACTATACAATACACAAAAAGAACAATATACATAGTAATAATACACAAACTATAGCGGGGAAATGTGTGTTCATTCTTTTAAGCAAATTTGTCAATGATTTATTGGAAAGGATGCTATTTCTATGGGCCGCATGTCTGATTCTTGTATTGAGAACAACCAATGTCTCAAGTGTCTTTGAAGTGTTTGAGGGGAGCAAATGGTGGTAGTTCTCAGTTGTTGCTAAGGTCATATTGAATATTCTTTACAGTCACTTGTCAGGGTTAATGAACAAGAGGATTAAGCTTTTGAAACTCTACACCAGAGGTCCCCAACCCCCGGGCCGCGGACCGGTACCGGTCCGTGGGTCATTTGGCACCGGGCCGCACAGAAAGAATAAATAACTTATTTAAAAAAAAAAAAAAAAAAAAAAACTGACTTATGTAATTAGTATGAAATGTGCATGTGTGTATGAAATGTGCATTTCTCTCTGGCGCGTTCACTACTGCGAAGATCGCGAGTCAACATCTCAACTTCAAATTCTCTCTGTTACATCCGTCTATGACTCACTCTTGGCGCATAGCAACGCTTGTTTAGGTCACGTGATACGTTACCGCTAAAAATAAACACACAAGCTAGCAAAATGAGTAAAAAAACAAACGTCTCTGGAAAGCTTCTTTGCGAAGGGGAAACGGCCCAGTGAGGAGACAGAAGAAGAGCCTACGATTTCCAAGAAAAAGAAAGCTGCATTTAACAGACAATACCAGGAGTCCTACTTGAAATATGGATTTATCGCAACAGGTGATTTACACGCACCAAGCCCGCCAGAGAGCGTTAGGGGGCGGAGAGGATGTTACTCATGTTATGTTGTTGGCGCGATGTTACGAGGACGCTGCTAATAAAGTTGCGAGTAAGCCTACACATTGCATTCACGTTTATTATAATATTTAAAAAATACCCCATTTTATTTTGTTGTTTTTATCCGCCACACCTTAAAGGCCGGTCCGTGAAAATATTGTCTGATATTAAACCGGTCCGTGGCGCAAAAAAGGTTGGGGACCGCTGCTCTACACAACATGCATGCAGAAGACATGACATTATAAAGTCTACACTGTAAAAAATTGTGCTGTAAAATAACAGTAATCTACTGGCAGCTGTGGTTGCCAGTAAGGTACTGTTAATTTACAGCCCTCTACCGTAAATTTACAGCTCTTTTATTTTACTGTATGTTACCGTAATGCTACCATGGAAATTAACTTATTTCATTTGGGAAGCCGTTTTGCTACAACAGTTTGTGTTTGAAGTTAAGACACATTCCTTTTCAGTTGACTCAAAAGAAATAAATTCACAGTACTAATGCTGTGTAAATACTATTTTTTTAAACTCAATGCATAATACTGAAATAATTAAAAACATGACTTCAACTCAAATTTTTACAGCTTGTCTAAGCTAGCAATAGTACAAATATATGTGCTAAAGCAAAATTTTCACGGACCGGCCTTTAAGGTGTGGCGGATAAAAACAACAAAATAAAATGATACGACCAGCATAAAAACTGGGGTATTTTTTAAATATTATAATAAACGTGAATCCAATGTGTAGGCTTACTTGCAACTTTATTAGCAGCGTCCTCATAACATCGCGCCAACAACATAACATGAGTAACATCCTCTCTGCCCCCTAACGCTCTCTGGTCGCTATGGCAACGTAAAACATGCCTTCAAAATAAGATACACCACAAAAAAAATTATAAAAGGCATGAAAAATAAAACTCACTATAATGCTGAATCAGTGGGAGCCCTGAGCCCGTTTCTCTGTAACGAGACGGTCCCATCTAGGGCTAATGGGAGACAAGAACACCCGAAGTGTGTTGCTTATGTCCAGTCTACTCCGTTGTTTTGTTTTGGTTGCTGTCACTGCGGAAAACCCCGCTTCACACAGATAGGATGTCGGAAATGGCAACAGGGTTTTCAGTGCTGTTGTGGCGATCTCAGGGTATTCTGTCATGACTTTTATCCAGAACACCGGCAGAGTTGTTGTCTCGAACATACTTTTAAGGCCGCCTTCATTTGCGATCTCCAGCAGTTGATCTTTCACACTTTTTTCTTTCAAAATACTCAAAAGGCTTGTCTTTTAATGCGGGGTGCTTGGTCTCCAAGTGGCGAAGCAATTTTGAAGGCTTCATTGCCTCATTAGAGAGCTGGTTGCCACATATTATGCAGAGCGGGCTTGGTGCGTGTAAATCACCTGTTGCGATAAATCCATATTTCAAGTAGGACTCCTGGTATTGTCTGTTAAATGCAGCTTTCTTTTTCTTGGAAATCGTAGGCTCTTCTTCTGTCTCCTCAATGGGCCGTTTCCCCTTCGCAAAGAAGCTTTCCAGAGACGTATGTTTTTTACTCATTTTGCTAGCTTGTGTGTTTATTTTTAGCGGTAGCGTATCACGTGACCTAAACAAGCGTTGCTATGCGCCAAGAGTGAGTCATAGACGGATGTAACGGAGAGAATTTGAAGTTGAGATGCTGACTCGCGATCTTCGCAGTAGTGAACGCGCCAGAGAGAAATGCACATTTCATACTAATTACATAAGTCAGTTTTTTTTGTTTTTTTTTAATAAGTTATTTATTTTTTCTGTGCGGCCCGGGGGTGGGGGACCTCTGTGCTAAAGTACTTAGTATACAGCTTATCACTGCATTAACAACTACAGTTACTGTCTTTAAATGAAGCAACATGCAGCATAACATCAGTGTTTCTCAGCTCATTATTGACTGAAGCACAGGCTCTCCTCTCCAGCACAATGGTGACCCACAAAACTAATTAATTAAACTAACAGATCTCTCCTATGTCATACTGTACAAAAACACAAAACACTTCAGTTCAGTATTTACTCTCCTTATCAGTTATTGACTGATAAGTAACTTTTTTTCTATTAACTTTCTGTTATGAATCCGGTCCTGCACTTTACACCCACTCACCACTAGAGGTCACCTGCTCGCACCATGCTTCTCCCTCACCACACTACACTTCCCAGAATCCCTCACACAGTCACTGGTTATCCGCCAGCTGATCCTCGTCATCACTCATTAGCTTCTTCCTTGCACCATAAATAGATCACTCACCCACTTGCACAGTGCGAAGTATTGTTTGATTTATTGTCACAATCTCTGAGCCTTCTTATCCTTGTCTGTTTACCCGGTTTTCGATTCTGCGTGTTCCTTGTTCTGACGATTCTCTGTCTGCCTCTGACCTCCTGCCTGGAAATCACCCTGATCCTGTCTGCCCTCTTACATAGTTGTTTGCTGTTGTGTTGATCTCTGCCTGTACGACCACATTCTTTATTAAAGCTGAATTTGGATTTTACTCGCTGCCTCCTCATCATTACACTTTCACTAATATTTCAGTCAAATGAACTTATTTTGTATAGTAAATCTGACTGTTACGTTCAACAGAATATTACTGTTTTTCTTCCTTCATTTTATGGTAATTTGCTGTCAGCAAGGTTGGCAGTAAATTGCTGTTTACTGTGCCAACAGAAGGTTGTCTCTGTATGAGCTGCCATCTTGCCGTTTTGACATCTCGTGTTGTTATGCGTGATTTCGACAACTTCATGTTACGCCTCTTGAATATGAAGGGGCGTAACAGGAAAGGGCGTAACTTGAAGTACGTTGTAGTACTGTGGGATGCAGACAGACCCTTCTCGAAGCAGTGCTGAAGTTAATGAGACAACAGTTAATGAGATAATTAAGTGATAATCGAGAATTAGTGATGAACACCTGCTGTTAACAAGCAGAATCACTGAAGGAAAATTAACAACAAGAACAGAAAAAAATGAGCAGAAACACAATAACTTCAACAGACTTCCAGCCACAGCCTTAGATGAAATCAGCTGAAGATAAAAGACATTAAATATCTCAAGATCTCAGCAGAGGAGGATTAAACAGTATAAACAGCATTACTAGCTTCACTTATTACTAAACAGGTTGACTTTATTTCTGTCAGATATCTACAGAAGTTCTTATTGAGAATTAACAGAGCTTCAGATGCTGTTTTGTTTCATTTGATGTTAGCATGATGGAGGTCAGTGTTTGCTTTACTTGGGTTCTTGACCCTTGTCTTTTTAGAGTTTCTTTGCATGTTGAGACTGTATGTGTTCCAGACACAATTGTTACAGCAATAAAGTCTAAGAATGTCATGCTTAGGTGTTGTTGTTTATGTACTTAAAATCATGCAGTTTAGTTTTTTGAGACTCATTTACAGATAAATGTGAACTATGGCATTACTGAGCTAAACAGAGAATTCAAGAATCAGCGTATGAATCTCAACAATGGTGACAATCAACAAACAAAATAAAAGATCAACTCTGAACATCATAAAACACATTACTAAAAGTCAGCACAAAAGCAACAGCAAAAATCATGGCAGTAAGAATTAGAGAATATAACCAGACAATTCAGCAACATCATTTATTCATGCCGCAATGCATGCTGGGAGTTTTGTGCCCAGCATGCATTACAGCAAGAAGCTTTTGATTGTCACCATTGTTGAGATTCATATCCCAATTGTTGATGTCTGTGTGACATCTGGGGTAAACAGTAGTTCAAAATATTATCCACACAAGCTGTTAACAAATTACTTCATATTAATTGTCTTTCATATTAATGATAAATTTAATGATCACAATACTACAATTAAAATTATAGAACCATCTAAACTCTGATGAGATTAACAAATTTCAACCATAAACACATGTGCTTTAATAACACTGTTACAGCTGGCAAAGTAAACTTAATGTTTACAAATCAAAGATCAAGATCCCAACTAAACCAACACTGATCTCTATCATGGTAACGTCAAACGACAAAACAACATCTGAATCTCTGTTAGTTCTCAATATGAACTCCTGTACACATCAAAAAGTCAGTCTGTTTAGTAATAAGTGAATCAGGTAATGATGTTTGTGGAGTTGATTAATCAGATCTTGAGAGATTTAATGGAATTTATCTTTCCATCAGTGATTCTGCTTGTAAACAGCAGGTGTTCATCAGTGTCTGAATTCACTCTTTTTTTTCATCAAGTGGACTATATTAGTGAACTAATGTAGGGAATAGTGAATGAGGGTATAGCATGTAATTTGGAACACAGCCTCTGAGTGTCGACTTTGAGCGCTTTTAATTCACAGTGTGTTGCTGTAGGCTATTTTCTAGAAAACTTCAAATATTACCCAGAATGCGTTGTTTCTACCGAATATTACTGTTTTAATGGAAAACAGCATGTTACTGTTGAAATTTGGCTGTTTTTTTACAGCAATTTTTTACAGTGTACAGTCGTGGCCAAAAGTTGGAAATTGGAAAAGTTGCTGCTTAAGTTTTTATAATAGCAATTTGCATATACTCCAGAATGTTATGAAGAGTGATCAGATGAATTCCATAGTCCTTCTTTGCCATGAAAATTAACTTAATCCCAAAAAAACCTTTCCACTGCATTTCATTGCTGTCATTAAAGGACCTGCTGAGATCATTTCAGTAATCGTCTTGTTAACTCAGGTGAGAATGTTGACGAGCACAAGGCCGGAGATCATTATGTCAGGCTGATTGGGTTAGAATGGCAGACTTGTCATGTTAAAAGGAGGGTGATGCTTGAAATCATTGTTCTTCCATTGTTAACCATGGTGACCTGCAAAGAAACACGTGCAGCCATCATTGCGTTGCATAAAAATGGCTTCACAGGCAAGGATATTGTGGCTACTAAGATTGCACCTAAATCAACAATTTATAGGATCATCAGCGACTTCAAGGAAAGAGGTTCAATTCTTGTAAAGAAGGCTTCAGGGCGTCCAAGAAAGTCCAGCAAGTGCCAGGATCGTCTCCTAAAGAGGATTCAGCTGCAGGATCGGAGTGCCACCAGTGCAGAGCTTGCTCAGGAATGGCAGCAGGCAGGTGTGAGCGCATCTGCACGCACAGTGAGGCGAAGACTTTTGGAAGATGGCCTGGTGTCAAGAAGGGCAGCAAAGAAGCCACTTCTCTCCAAAAAAAACATCAGGGACAGATTTATCTTCTGCAGAAAGTATCGTGAATGGACTGCTGAGGACTGGGGCAAAGTCATATTCTCCGATGAAGCCCCTTTCCGATTGTTTGGGGCATCTGGAAAAAGGCTTGTCAGGAGAAGAAAAGGTGAGCGCTACCATCAGTCCTGTGTTATGCCAACAGTAAAGCATCCTGAGACCATTCATGTGTGGGGTTGCTTCTCATCCAAGGGAGTGGGCTCACTCACAATTCTGCCCAAAAACACAGCCATGAATAAAGAATGGTACCAAAACACCCTCCAACAGCAACAATCTAACAACAGTTTCGTGAAGAACAATGCATTTTCCAGCACGATGGAGCACCGTGCCATAAGGCAAAAGTGATAACTAAGTGGCTCGGGGACCAGAACGTTGAAATTTTGGGTCCATGGCCTGGAAACTCCCCAGATCTTAATCCCATTGAGAACTTGTGGTCAATCCTCAAGAGGCGGGTGGACAAACAAAAACTCACTAATTCTGACAAACTCCAAGAAGTGATTATGAAAGAATGGGTTGCTATCAGTCAGGATTTGGCCAAGAACTTGATTGAGAGCATGCCCCGTCGAATTGCAGAGGTCCTGAAAAAGAACGGCCAACACTGCAAATACTGACTCTTTGCATAAATGTCATGTAATTGTCGATAAAAGCCTTTGAAACGTATGAAGTGCTTGTAATTATATTTCAGTACATCACAGAAACAACTGAAACAAAGATCTAAAAGCAGTTTAACAGCAAACTTTGTGAAAACTAATATTTATGTAATTCTCAAAACTTTTGGCCACGACTCTAGGTTCTCAGATACTGTGATTTCCTTCTCATGTGAATTAATGCACACTGTAAAAACTGTTACTTCAATTCAACTCAAAAAAATTAAGGCAACATTTTCCAACTACTTTTTGTAAGTTTAGTGAACTTCTTGGTATTATGAGTTCGTAAAAATCAGTATTATGTATTTTACTGATAAAAAATGTAGAGTGTACAAGATAAAGCAAAACATTTGAGTTTAACCATTGTGACAAGGAGTAGCATATTGACCAAATCATACTTAGTTAAAATAAGTAACATTTAAAATAAAAAATTAAACTCTTTGACTCTTTAATCAAATAATTTACTCTCATTAATTTAGACAAATTATTTACATTTACATTATTTAGCAGACGCTTTTATCCAAAGCGACTTACAAGGGGAGCAATTAGGGGTTAGGTGCCTTGCTCAAGGGCACTTTAGTCATGGTATTGAAGGTGGAGAGAGTGCTGTTTATTCACAATCCTCACTTTCAATTCCTGCCAGCATGGGAATTGAACCGGCAACCTTCAGATTACAGCCACAACTACCCTACCTTATTAATAAATAAGGAAAGAGTGGTATTCGTTTCCGATGCTCTATAACAGCTGCCATATACAAACAATTGGGTGCACTTTAATGTTAATGTAACACAACAATGGTAATGTAAACATTTTAACATTAAAAATTACAGAAACTTCTAACCATCTTTAAGTGCAGCATAGAACACCTTCAAAGTGCAATCACGTTGTATAAAGCCCTCAAAAACTCCACAGAAATCCGAAACTGGTCCGGTACAGGTGACAACGACCATTAACGATCACGTTGTCATGCAGCATGTGGGCGCCTGGGCGGGTCGTGACGTTTTGCTTTGGATATAAACACTTAAATAGAGTTTTGTAGAAACAATTTATTGTGAAGTTCAGTAAAATCATTTTTTGATAGGTAATAATAAGTTACAAAAACATTCACACTTTTTACTTATGTAAAACTTAAATGAATACAAAAAGAAAAGGGAATCAATTTATTGGAAGAAATATACTTTTTAAAATAAATTCCTACAGACAACACCCTTGAAGCGCTTTTTACAGTGCACCATTAATTATTCACCTGAACAGTTTGTGAAGTTTTATTTGGTTCATGTTTGTTTTAGGAGATATGATAAATAAATAATTTGGCTATGGTAGAAAGTAAAATGGTTGCCATGGCAATGACTCCATTTCTGAAAATGTTCAGGACATTGGGCTTGGGATGGCTTGGCATGGCATGGCATAGCAGAGTCTTTACATGGAATGATAGAAACACAACAGGAACATGAACATGAACATGACCACAGGGCTTGCACTTGGTACAGGGAAAACAATCCACAATTCCACAATAAATCATTGACAAAGAACATGGCAAACATGGTTTAAATAGACTGACTAATTACAAACAGGTACTGAGAACAATGATTACACCTGTGAACCAATCAAAACATGACATGAAACAGGGGAGTCACATGACAAGGAGCACATGACAGACAAGGGAATCACATGACAAGGAGCACATGACAGACAAGGGAATCACATGACATGACATGACAGGAGCACATGACAAAACAAACATGAAACATGAACAATGACAAAGAACTACACATGAAACATGAACACAAAACTAGACAGATGTGGAGACTCTCTGGTGGGATGGCGGTTGTGTGCGCTGCGGGATTGTGGGGTCCCTCATCCACAATACCCACAGTAAAAGGTGAACCAGCCAACAAAAGTGCATGGTCTATGTATTGCTCCAAGGTCCAGTGAATATTTCCACCAGGAAGCCACAAATGAACAGGTTCATTGAGTTCATGGCAAAAAATGTCCTTAAGGGTAACATCATTAAAATCTAATTGTCAGCACAGTCCATGGAAGTCCTCCACATACGCCTCAATGGGGCGATTTCCCTGGCGTAAACTTAGCAGGGCAACTGCTGGGTTCATGGTAGGTGGATGATTCTGTAAGTAATCCCACTGGAGGCGAGTTTTAGAGTGAACCCAAGTGCAGCTTTATTTACAGTAGAGATGTTCCGATACCCTTTTTCCCTTCCTTATACCGATACTTGGGCTCTGGGTATCGGCCGAAACCGAGTACTGATCCGATACCTGGGTGTGTATCTGTATATACAGCTGTATATACTACTATCCCTGTATGAAGTGCTAGAATTATTTTATGGTGTGCTTCAGACTTATCCCCTAATAAAACGTGAACAAATACATACAGTGAACTACTGTATTTATTACATTATTTTTATTATTGACATGTATTTGACAGTAATATAATTTATCTTTCTTAATAGAAAAAGAACTTCAAATGCAGCCACAAATCTAACACAGCAAACTGAAAAAGGTATTTTAGTTTTACAATATAACTGTATAAAAAAAGTGCAACAAATAAATCTAGGAATGTAAAAAATAATATATTAATCTAAAAATAATCTATTTACAACAAAACAAGTGGAAAATAAGCAAATATCTAGGCATAATTATTAGTAGAGACGTATTATTATTACATAGAGATGTAGCTCAATCTACTGTAGGCTACAACAGTAGCCTAATATGTTGTCAATTCATTCACGTTAAATCAAACTTTTGTTTTGACGTGAAGACCTTTGAGTGTCTGTGTTCATAATATGACAGTTTTCTCAAATGAAATGGTAAATTCTCATGAAGTGACGGACGTTTTATGCACTCGTGTCCTCATGCGCCCGCGCATCTGCGCCTTTCATCCACGCAGAATTTGCAGGAGTAATATTTAAATAGTATTTTGCAGTTTAATATTCACAGACAATAGTATATATATTCAGCTACAGTCTGAAGCCCTGCACTTAGATTAACACGGAAGCGACTGAACGCAGCTGCGGGTACCGAATATACTCTGGAGTCGGTATTACAGAAAGGCTGGTATCATCACATTTTAAAAATTTCAGTACCGACTTGGTACCGAACTACCCGTACTTGTGACAGTTGCTGTTTTACTGGCTGGTTGGTCCAGTCTGAAATACTGCTAAACAGCGGACATACTGCTGAAGTGTTTTCATTTCTTTTTCGCTGCTCTAAACAGTGGTTGCTTGTGGCAACACAGCACATCTTCCTGTGTTTGCAATGCATTCTGAGCAGCAAAGAAGAACCGTGCAGCGGTTAGGCAAAGCTAGCGGTCACAATAACTGGTCTTGTTTAAGAACTTGTTTAAGAAGAGTACTTGAACTTAAGAAGTTCAAGTACTTGCTGATACCAATGCCAGAATTTGGCTTGGCTCGGCTTCAACAGTTTTACAGGGGAAAAACAATCCACAATTTCACAATAAATCATTGACAAAGAACATGGCAAACATGATGGTTTAAATAATTACAAACAAGGAACAACTGTGAACAATGATTGCACCCTTAAACCAATCAAAACATGACATGAAACAGGGGAGTCACATGACAAGGAGCACATGGCAGGATCACATGACAGACAAGGGAATTACATGACATGACAGAAGCACATGACAAAACAAATATGAAAAATGAACAATGACAATGAACTAGACATGAAACATGAACACAAAACTAGACATCTAGACACCTATAAACACAAGAATAAGATTAAATGAAATCAGGGGATGGAGTGGCTTTCAAAAACTTTATTTTGCCTCAGGCCTGTATAGCATAATATTAATACTAAGAGCATATTCAGTCATTTTCCTGGAAAAAGATAAAAGTACCTTGCTTTTAGATTTTCCTTGCTTTATCAGTGAAATGCAGCTTGTTTCCAAGCATCTTTTACTTTCCTGTTTGTTTGATTTTAATTTATCGGGCGAGTAACTGACACCCCACATCTTGCTCCTTTAAGGGCCTTTTTTATTTCAAAATAATTTGGCCAGAACAGAGGCCGGTTCAAAGTGCAGGGGAGGAGGTGTTAGTTTCAAAGGGATCACCGCATGATCAATATGTGAGATATGTTAATTCGGTAAAGCTCCGTCCTGTCCTTGATGTTTGCTCAAGTTACAGGCAGACTGCTGGAACGCTGAGGGTGGACAGTGGGAGCAGGATTCTGTGCCAACCCCCCTGGAAGCACACCACAAATCCTCCTCAGTGTCTTCCATACAAACTTGTTTTTGTCTTGACTACTCAGCATGGAGAAGAAGCCATTAAGTGGCTTTCAAACTTGCATGGCATTGCATAGATGCCAGCCTGCTCTTGTCATTTCAAAGGGATGTTTTATGGATGTTTTAGGGCCCTTCTAAAGTTTCTTAAGTACTTTTAGTTCCCCCGCTAAATTAGTGTACAAACACCAGAGCTTTGGACTAGAGATGGGATGTCTTTATCTCTCCCAGCATGCCACAGTGGAGGCTTTCTTGTTGCTAAAAGCTTGTTCTGTAAGGAGTAACACAATGAATGCTTCTTTGAATGGGCTGTGGTGTGGGTGTACGCTTGTCTTAACTAGTCCTCCTACAGCTCATGCCGCGACCATCCCACATAGTTCGAGATCAGCAGTCCATTCATACCGATAGAAAGCAGGAAATGATTCGGCTTTCATATTCCATGGCAAATAAATGAAGTGTGAACATGATATAAAGCAGACGCTGAACACAGACACGAGGAGAATGTGCTTTCCAACTGGTGTGCTGTGCTTAGGCTGGCAAAGAGCGAATGAGTTACTACAGAGATACACTGAAGCACAGAACACACATTTAATGCTTTGTTTCTAAAAATATATTAGAAATGTCTGTAATAATATTATTTAATAATTAGTTAAATTAAAAAAAAGAAAAAAATTAGAAACAAGTAGAAGAGGAACATTGCAGAAAAACTGTTTACCACAATGTACTGCACTTGATCTTCCGTTTCAATAGTGATGATTGAACTAAAGGTATTTTTATTTTATTTTTTATCAACTCTCCAGATGCTGTTATATGAAATATTAACCACATTTTACAACAGCTATGTGTGACCATGTGTAGTTTATTAACAAATGCGTTTCAATATAGTAGTCGTGGCCTAATGGTGAGGGAGTTGGGCTTGTAACCTGAAGGTTGCCGGTTCCTAACCCCTAATTGCCTCACTTGTAAGTCGCTTTGGATAAAAGCGTCTGCTAAATGATTAAATGTAAATGTAAATATGGACAAAAAATACAATCACATTTTTTGAATCAATATTGCAATTTCAATTTTAATCACGATTTTGAAACAATATTTCCTTACAGATACTTGTCTATATAATTTTTTGGAAGCTGGCTTTATTGTTATGCTTTCGCAAATGCCTGTATTGTTTTGTTCACCTGGCTCAGAATGTGACATTGTTTTAAGTAAACGTGCTAGACGGATGTCTTTTGCAGGATCTTGCATGACATGCCTTTCTACACAGTGCTCAAGGTAAAAGAAGCTAAACTTTTTAAAATCATTTCTCTAGACCTGTGTCTCATGTTTTTAACCACAAAAACGCAATGATAGTTGCGAAATATAATCGTAAACCATTCCAAAATATTCCTAAACCATTTTTTTTCCGAGTCATCCAGCCCTGATTTGACCATCTATTCTGTGCATTCTTGCATGTTGTTTGAAGTTCATTTAGATTGCATGCTGAGGAGAGTGGTGGAAAAAAATAGTGCTTTTTATGGTTTAGAAATTGTGTTTGCTCACATCGTGATTATATTACGAATTTGATTAAACACTAACCCCTAATTATTTCTACTGCAAACCCCATTTTCAGAAAAATGGGACATTTTGTAAAACGCAATAAAAACCACAATCTGTGATTTTTTAATTCTCTTGAACCTTTTTTTTTAACTGACAAAAGTGCAAAGAAAAGATTTCCAATGTTTTCACTGACCAACATAATTGTATTTTGTGAATATAAACAAATTTTAATTTTGATGGCTGCAACAAACTCCAAAAATGCTGGGACAGAAGCAAAATAAAAGTGAAAAGATAATATAATATCCAGGTTAAACTGTTCTTAAACAGTCCACAATTAGCAGGTGAATTTGTAATAGGTGTGGGTATCATGTTCATTGTCAAACAATTCAAAAAACACATTTCTCAATGCAAGATTGCAAAGAATTTATGTCTTTCACCATCTACCATACCATACCAAAAAGATTCAGGGAATCGAGAGAAATATCTGTATATCTGTACAGTCTGTATAGGGCAAGGTACTCAGTTGAATGTTTCAGTTTCAGTTTAATTTATTTATATGACTCTCCATCACATCAGTACTCTCATACCCTTAACCAGAGATACTTCTTACTCGACATGTGCCCCATCGACAACTGCGACCTTTTTAACTCTTGTTCCTTGACTGCCAAGGGCACACTGCTGAATGACATTATAACTGAGAGAAATCTGGATTTACTATTTCTAACTGAAACCTGGCAAATGTCTGATGATTTCATTGAACTTAACCTTTTAACCTCTCCTGGATATAGTTATCTGACAAAACCTCATCTTACTGGCAGAGGTGGTGGTCTGGTTGTGGTCTTTAAGAAGAATTATAAAATGACCAAATATGATTTTCTTGTTGTTTCTAGATTTGAATCATTTAAACTTGCTGGTCCCACTCCACTTTTGATTCTGTTGATTCCCTAAGTATAATAAGAGCTTTCTCTCCGAATTGACTGAACTTCTCACTTTGAATTGGGCATCTCTGATCATAAACTTGTTGTCTTTGGCTTTTCTCTCCCTCTTGTAAAACCAAAAACTAAAACCTGAAATCTGTTACTGCTGGCAATTTTTCTGTTACTACTGCTGCCCTCCCATCTTCCTTCCTCACTCAATCTCCTGAGCCTTGATGAGATACTTTCAACCTATAAATAATCTATTTGTAATGTTTTGGATGGTCTTGCTCCACTAAAAAACTAGAGCTGTCCCATCCACTCATTCCTCTCCGTGGTTCACCCCTGAACTTAGAGCAATAAAAACTAAATGTAGGTTTCTTGAACGACTATAAAAAATCTTCCCTTCTAGTGCATGCTATGGCTTTTTCAGATTCAATAGTGAAATACAAAGAATCATTTAAGTCAAGTCAAGTCATCTTTATTTATATAGCGCTTTTTACAATGCAAATTGTGGCAAAGCAGCTTTACATTGATAATTGGCAAATAATTTTGGCTGCACAGCAGCTCCCAAAGAAAATGGTGTCATTGTCCAGCTTATTCTATATAATATTGATTCATTCCGTTGCAAATATCAATAGTTATTAGTCTAGTTAATTTAGGTATAGCAGCACTGCAGAAAACAGTGACGTTATCGTCCAGCTCAGCTCAGTTCACATACAACGGCGCCAAATGCAGGCATATCAAAAACACTGCTGAATATCAAGCAAGTGTCCCCAACTTAAGCAAGCCAAAGGCTTAACACTGCGCACTCTACCTACCTTTCTCCTGTCATTAATGAAGCCAAGTACAAACCTAAAGCTCTCTTCTCTGAGATAAAAAATAACTTGTCAAACCATCGTCCATAGCTATTAATGACTTTGTTGATCTCCGTGAAAGCGTTCAGTCATTTTTTCTACGTAAAATTGATAACATTTTCAAGCCTTGATAACTCGTAGGCAAAACTTCTTTACCCATAAATACATCTGTGGTTGAACAACTGATTATCAAATCTAACTCTGCCTCCTGTTCGCTTGATCCAATTCCAACATACCTACTTAAAACCTTTTTGCCTTCACTCATCCAACTTATTACTCATATTATAAACAGATCTCTTGCCACTGGTTGTGTTCCACATGATCTAAAAGTATCTGCCATCACCCCAATTCTTAAGAAGTCAGGTCTCGATAACACTGTTCTGAACTGTAGACCTATATCAAACCTCCAATTTGTTGCTGAATTACTTGAGAAGGTAGTTGTAGCCCAACTGCAGTCACATTTAGAGAAACTCAATCTTTTTGAACCATTTCAATCTGGTTTTCATCCATCTCACAGCACAGAAACAGCACTTTTAAAAGTAGTAAATGATCTCTTTTTGGTTTCTGATTCAGGTGCCCATAGTATCCTGGTTCTCCTTGATCTCAGTGCAGCATTTGATACTGTTTGTCACTCTATACTTCTTTCATGACTATCTGCAAGGTATCACTGCTGTTGCTTTTCAGTGACTAACTTCATATCTATCGGATTGACAGCAATTTGTTAGGTTAGGTAAGAATATATCTTGTCACTATGTCCCGTGGTGTACGCCAAGGTTCTGTACTTGGTCCCCTTTTATTTCTCATGTCCACCCCTTTCTGTTTTTTTCTTGTCTTCAAGAACTTAAAACCTTGATGTCTGATAACTTTTTATAACTTAATGCTGACAAAACTGAAATTCTGCTGGTTGGCTCTAAAGTTTCCCCCGGCATGGCATTTTCATTGATATCAATGGTGTCCAGATTAGGCCTTTTGGGATGGGATGGTGAATACCACTTTGCTTGGTAAATAATTATTTTTCCTCCTAGCTTCTCTGTCTCCAATTTTCTGTTTGTATGTTACATGACCACTTTCTTGAAATAATGGATGTTTATCATCTGACTGCATTACCTCTTGTGATAATTATCTGTAGTTATCTACGGTCAACATCTGTTTGTCTGAATGTTCCCTCTGACTGTATGGCGTGCTTTGTCAATTGATTGTATAAATTCATGAAGGGACCTTGAGTTCTTTTATTCTTGCTATAAAAATAAACATATTATCATTATTATCATTACTATTACTACTATATAGCACATTTAATAATGAGAGCCGACCAAAGTGCAGCACAGAGAAATAGAGTTAAGCTAATAGCAATAAAGCAAATAAAACAAATCACAAGTAGTACACAACACTGAATTCACACAAGATAAAACTGCATACAGCAGTTACTCCAACCCATAAGCCTTTTTAAAAAGATATGTCTTAAGTAAAGATTTAAAAACCTATACAGAAGCGGCCGATCTCAAGCAAAAAGGCAGGTTATTCCACAACTGGTGTGCTGCTACCAAAACTTGAACTGGATTCCATACTCAATGAGGAGCCAGTGCTACCGTTTATAAGTGCTACCATTAACTTTTAAATGATCATTAACTGGCATAAATTAAGATGGTCATGTTATTCATATATATATATATATATATATATATATATATATATATATATATATATATATATATATATATATATATATATATATATATATATATATATAATTATATATGGATTGTGAAGTTCAGTTGCATACAAATATATGAACTGTGATTTCAATACAATACAATAATATAAATGAAGTGCCCAAGCAAAGGAAACACCATCCACCAAAATGGTGAGTTCAAAAAAAACAAAAACATTTTTCTACACTGTCCAATGAACAAATGGTTGCATTTTATTTTCCAAAATTAGTATTTGCTAGTGGGAGGGCAGTTTCTAACTTAACTTAAATAATAAGTTGGCAGAAGTTTTTTAGGATTTTTTAGAACTTGCAAAACCTTGTTCACAAAACTAAACTTTTTAAGTTTATGGAAAGAAACTTGGTTTAGGTTGAATAAATGTATTAAACATAGTTAAACTGACTTTTACATAGATTTTTGCTGAGCCAAATCAACAAAACCAGTAATTTGAACCTTTTTCAAGTTGGGTTTACCAAACCAACAAGTGTGCTTGTAAACTTGCATGTGTATGTCCAGTCAACAATTCAAATTAAGTTGATCAGACAATTTTTGAAACAACTTATTTCCACTTGTTAAGTCAACTTTTTTTAGTTTTATTGTCCAGTTAACTAATAGATGATAGTTATTACAACTTTTTGCAAGTTGGATTTTTTACAGTGTACTGCTCCAGACGTTTTAGTAAAATAAAGTGATCGATAGTGTCAAAGGCTGCACTTAGATCCAGGAGAACCAAAAAGACACATTTTCCAGCATCAACAGCCAATAACAGGTCATTTAACACTTTCAAAAGAGCAGATTCTGTGCTGTACTGAGCTCTGAACCCAGACTGAAACCTACGTAATGTCATTATTATTTAAAAAGGAAGAGTGTTGATGAAAAACAACCTTCTCCAGTACCTTTGAAAGAAAACGAAGCTTAGAAATAGGGCGATAATTAGTTAAAATCAGTGGATCTAGAGTAGCCTTTTTAAGCCCCGGCTGTATCATTGCATGCTTAAAACATGCCATAGCCTTTAGTAAGACTACTATTAATTATAAATTATTATAATTATAAAGAACTGGCTACTGATGGAAGATGTCTTGTCAGTGAAGAAATTGGTGAATTGATCAGCAGTTAAAGATGTGGTGGGTGGTGGTGGAGGGGGACAGAGGAGTGCGTTGAATGTCTTGAAGAGTGAGCATGTGTTTGTAGCACTGTTGATCTTGTCGTGGAAGTATGAGGACTTAGCTGAGACTCCACCAGAAAAAGATGATAGCAGGTCTTGATACGAACCTAGGTCAGATGGGTCTTTTGATTTGTGCCATTTCCTTTCTGCTGCCCTGAGTTTGGTCCGGTCTTCATGAAGTGCATCGGATATCCAGGGGTTAGAAGGAGTTGCATGTGCTGGTCTGGATGACAGAGGACAGATACTGTCTAGGGAAGAAGATAAAGTGGAGCATAAAGTGTGTGTAGCAGTATTTACATCCAAAGATGAGAATTGTGTGTGTGAGGGAAGGGAGAAGGGAAACAGAGGATGACACAACAGAGGAAAGATGAGAAGGGAAAAGAGAGCGCAGGTTTCTTCTGAAGGAAACATTTGAAGTGGTTGGTGGTGCACAAATAAGTTGCAGATTAAAAGTAATGAAGAAATGGTCAGAGACATGCAGAGGTTTGACAAGAATGTTGTCAGTGATACAGTTACGTGTTTAGATCAGGTCCAGTTGGTTGCCAGATTTGTGGGTGTTTGTGGTGATGAGTCGGTTGAAATCAAATGAGGCTAGTAGAGAGAGGAATTGTCCAATCCACTTTCAAGGAAGGTGAACTCTCAAGAAAAGTGCATGACCTTTGAGCCCTCAGATGGCGTTGCATTAGAAACCGTCATGCTACTGTATTAAATACAGCCACATAGAATCGGGAGTACTTTGGTAAACAGTTGTCACTTAACAGTCTGACGCTGCATCAAGAAATGCAACTCAAATCTCTGTTACAGAGGAGAAAAGGAGAAAGCTATACATCGATTGTATGCAGAGATGCTGCCAATTTCTATGGGCCCTAGCTCATCTCAGATGGTCTAAAAGACAGTGGAAATGTGTGCTGGGGTCAGATGAGTCAATCTTTCAGCTTATTTTTATTTGCAACCCATTTTACTTTCATCTTTCCAGGTGAAACAGGATATTTGATTTATCTGAATTGACTCCCAAAAGTTAAGACATGTTTACACAATCTTTAACTAAAAGTCTTTAACTACATTTTTTATGATAATTATGGTCCATTTTGAAATGTTTTTAAGTTCTAAAAATTTGCGATAAAGTTTCAAGCAAGGGCGCAAGCACCTTTTTGAGCTCTGTTTGTTATACTACCCCACAGCACAGGCTGTAAAGCAGGTTTTACTTTATCCTATCACAGGTGGCCTCAATTACCACTGAGCCCACCAATCGTATGCCATCAAACTCCTGTTGCAACAAGCCGTTTTAGAGCTCTGCACACATTTAGAGTTTGAACAAAATATCCATCTTGACACATATGCACACACAGAAATGGAGGATTCAGTTTGCATTTGACATTGTGAAGTAATCAAAGGAATGGAGCTGTATTTGAGGGCCAGGGCCCTTTAATGTGGAAGTTTGGAAGATTTGTTAGTTTAGACCTTAGTTCCCAAACATTCTCTCTTTTGCTCAAATGTTCTAACTTGACAGATCTGATGTCTCATTTCGTACAGAGAGAGCCAATAAAGAGCACAATTGAACTGTTGGTGTTTTTTTGTGTTGTGTTCAGTTCCAGTGATTGCGCAAATGTATTGATGGCAAAGTACGTTGGACAATGTACAAACTATTTATGCCAATTCTGCAGTTTTCTTGTTTTGTACTGGTAAAAATACTTGAGTAATTGTACTTCAGTAATATACTGAAGTGTTTTTTTGGGGGAAATTTGTAGTTGACTACATTTGAAGCGGAAGACTTGCTCTCCTAGCAGTTTCACTTAGTATAGAATTTAAAATGTGATCTTTCTTCACAAACACACACATACACATGTTTTGCTATAAAAGTGAGGACATTCCATAGGTGTAATGGTTTTTATACTGTACAAACTGTACATTCTATCCCCCTATACTAACCTTTACCTTTAGCCTACCACGCAACCTCATGTAGACGTACAATATATTTTAAGCATAGATGGCGTGACCGCGTTTCTCCAAAGCGCAGATGGTGTGGCCACAGTGCCGAATTACAATCGTGCTGACATACAGCCATATTTTATGGCTACACATCTGATATTGGTCAAATATTGTCAGGTTTGGCTCTGTAGCATGGACGAGGAAGACAAAGATAATATAATAAGTAAACTTTAATAATCCAGACAGTTAAAGCCAATGGAGACAGGGGAACACAACCAGAGTCACGACGTACAATACCAGACCAGGATAGACTGAAGGGACTGAACTAATATACACTGGGAACAGGGAGATAACGAGACTGGTGATGACAAACAGCTGTGGTGATTAGTGGAGTGTCCATGGTAACAGATTGTGGTGGGAAATACAAACAAAGGAACATGTGACTATGAAAATGACAACAAACTGAAAGTCCATGTAGTGATCAGGTGACACGAGGTGTGACAAATATATACATATATAAAATATATTTTAATCTTACTGAGTTTACTGAGTGTAACTTTCACTAAAATCCAAAGAAATCCATTTCAAGACAAATTATTAAATTTTTGTCTCAGAGATTTATGGACACTCAGAAAATTGTGATTTCTGAAGTAGATGTAAAAATTTATCATCCAAGTCATTTTACAAATTTTCTTAAGAACAACTAAATGTGGAAATCCCTTTTCAAGATTTTATTTTAGGGAATTTGACTGTAATTTGAACATCAGTTTTTATAGCACAAGAAGGCTTTATGGATTCAGTCAGCAAACAGAGATTGTTTTGTTATTTATATTTTTGTGATATATGTAATAACAGAAATTGCTCAGGTATGACAACGGCCAGGTCTTCCTTCACATTTTCCTTTCGTAATGTGAATTCAGCTGGTATTCATGAAAGGCCTTAAGGGTAGACACAGTCTCATCAAGGCTCTTCGCTTTTCCCTCTGCTCTGCTCCAGTAATCCTTAAAAGAAAAACGGAAATACTTAATGCGGGGTCAGTCCTCAGCTCCTGGAAAGAAGGCCTCTCTAAATCTGCCTGGTGCTCCACAGCTGAAGAATGGATTCAGGCACGGGATTGTGCCAAAGCAGGAATGATTGTAGATGATCAGGCTGACTCAGAAGATGATATTATGGAACAGGTCTGAACGATCTCAACAGTCTTTGTACCTTCTGGAAACTTTCCAGATGCGGTTATATCATTTTTAAACCATACATTTTACAATAGATAAATAGCTAGTTAGTTTTTAAACTATTCAGAGTTTAAAATCACAATTTATTTATAAAAGTTTAAATTTATATAAACTATACTATCCTTGTATGTATGTGTGTATGTATATATATATATATATATATATATATATATATATGTGAGCAATATCACACGAATAGCCATGCAATATGGCTGTAAATCAGCACGGCTGTGATTCAGCTGTAATCACATTATGCTGATATACAGCAATATGGCACAGTAAAACCCACACTAGTGTCATTTATAATGGCTATTGTTGTTAATTTTACATATTGTTATTAAATAAATATTATTTTACATAAATATGTTGTATTTGGTATTGAGAAAGGGTCCATTAGGGCATAATAGATCATATTAGATTATGGATTTATGAGTGAATGAGACTCATTCAATGAGTCAGTCGCAAGAGACTTTTAAATTGAAACAAACTTTTGCAAAGGAACTTGTTTTAGCTCTGTATATTATGGAAAATTCTCTTAGCTGTAAAAAGGACAAATGCAAAGATCGCTTTCCATAGCGGACATTCAAACGTTAAAATTTTTTATAATGGATTTTATTCTGGACATCAAACCTGAATAATGTTATATTCTATATGCTCAGGCGATCTCTCTCTCTCTCTCTCTCTCTCTCTCTCTCTCTCTCTCTCTCTCTCTCTCTCTCTCGTCAATATATATATATGTGGAATCTCAGTGGAGAGCTGTTTTAACTGGGTATGCTGGATGATACGTCATGTCAAGTTAAGTCACCTTTACTTACAGTGGGGAGAACAAGTATTTGATACACTGCTGTAACAAATTTAGCTCAAAAGAAATATGAATAATTAATTATAACTTATTATAATTAATTATAAATATTTGGATCAGTTAATAGAATTAACTTAACGTAGTAAAATCAATTTTACAGTCAATTAACCTGTTTGTCCAGTGGACACTTGGTTAATTGTTTATTAATTCTAAGAAATGTTCATTTCCTGGTTATTGGAAATGACATTCTTACTCTACAGTACTACTTAGAGCATGTAGTCAAAATCTGCATGATTAGGGACTCCCGTATATGAGCATGAAACACAGACAACTTTGCATGTGACATGCACAAGACTTTATTAACCAGACTGAACACTTAAACTACTCTAACATTCACACACATACATACATGCATACAGTGTACCAAGAGAAAAAGAGAGCTGATGCAGAATACAGGAAAGCAAGTTATAGCATTGTTTGAAAGTCAACAGATCAACAGCCTTGAGCAAACCATCAGTTTAGTTCTAACACGCCATTCTTTAAAAGAGGCAAGGATACTTGATGTATCAAATAATGAGACTAAGTGTGATACTTGCATGTCTTGCCCATTTGAATTAAACTGTCCTGATGCAATTTGTGGAGGCTCGGTTGATCTTGTTGATGTTGTCTTGATTAGAGAGAACCAGTTGGATTCAGAGGATCTTTGGTGAATGGAGAGACAAGGCCGCAGCCTGGCACAAACTCGGGGGTCTTCAGAACTTCTAGCTCAGCATCATCTTCACAACAGCTTTTCCTCAGTACCAGAAGAAGAAGAGGGACGTGATCTTGTGATCTGTGATTTTTAAAGTGTGAAGATGTCACACCCTCTGGAGGTGACTGAGCCAATAAGGATTTGTTCCTTCGGAGGGAACTTTTACGACCCTTTGTTCTCTAGCAAGATATTTGCATAAGACATCATATTGGATGGATGAGAGAAGAACCTTCTAGATTCTTATTATACTTGATGTGTCAGAGTTAACAAAATGTAATGTAAATTAACAGATTGGGAGCGAAGATTGGAGTCCAGAGAGACCAAACGTGCTACCCATGTGATTATAATACATAATTATAATATGCAACTCTGAAACATTAATATAAAAATTTTAATGAGAAATTATGAGAAGGAAAAATTGGATACACGTTTATACATCTCTCGAGTGGTTATATATAGAATATATAGGATTAAAATGGTTTATTTGTCCTTCTCAACAAGAATGTAGTCAGAGTCACATTCTCTGCACATTCTTTACGGTCGTAAAACCCTATCAGATGGTGTCCATTGGGGAGGGTTCCACAGACCTCAGAGTGAGTTTTTAGAGATTATTTGTCATACTTAACAAATAGTGTCTGATTTGTCTCAGTCGTTACACTGACGATTTTGCAGGTTTGCCCACTTACAAAAGCACGTAGAAGTCTGTAATTTTTATCATAGATAGTCTTCAACCATGAGTGACGGAATCTAAAACAAAAATCCAGAAAATCACATTGTATGATGTTTAAATAATTAATTTTGAGCATTTTATTGCATGACATAAGTATCTGATCAGCAACCAGAAAGAATTCCGGTTCTCACAGACCTGTTAGTTTTTCTTTAAGAAGCCCTCCTGTTCTCCACTCATTATTTGTATTAACTGCACCTGTTTGAACTATTTAAAAGTATAAAAAGACACCTGTCCACACACTAAATCAAATAGACTCCAACCACTCCACAATGGCCAAGACCAGAGACCTGTGTAAGGACATCAGGGAGATGGAAACATCATTCTTTGGGGATGCTTTTCTGCAAAGGGGACAGGATGACAGCACCGTATTGAGGGGAGGATGGATGGGGCCATGTATCGCGAGATCTTGGCCAAAAACCTCCTTCACTCAGTAAGAGCATTGAAGTTGGGACGTGGCTGGGTCTTTCAGCATGCCAACGACCCGAAACACACAGCCAGGGCAACTAAGGAGTGGCTCCGTAAGAAGCATCTCAACGTCCTGGACACAACTGACACAACTGAATATCAAGCAAGTGTCCCCAACTAAGCAAGCCAAAGGCAACAGCAGCAAGGAACCAAAACTCCCAAAAAATGGAGAAAAAAGCCTTGGGAGAAACCAGGCTTAGGGGGGCCATTTGAGGTTGCCATTCAAGGTTGATTTTGATATTCTAGGTATTAACAACTGGCCAGAATTCTGAGATCATAATAGACGCGAAGGACTATAATGCATTAAGACAATATTAGATCTAAAGTATGATTACGACAATGGGTGGGTCTTGTCAGGTGTTGTCTAACTCCAATAGAGTTTAGAATATCTATAAATGCCAATCCCAATGCGTCTTTTTCATTATCTACATGGATATTAAAATCACCAACAATAAGGACTTTATCCACAGCCAGTACTAACTCCGATAGAAAATCAGAAAATTCTTTGATTAAGTCTGTATGGTGCCCTGGTGGTCTGTATACAGTAGCCAGCACAAATGTCAAATGGGATTTGTCACTTACATTATATAACGTTACATAAAGCACCATCACTTCTAAAGAAATATATTTGAAAGACTTTTGACTAATACTGAAGATATTACTATAGATTACAGCAACACCTCCCCCTTTGCCTTTTCGACAAGGTTCGTGACAATAATAGTAACCTTGAGGGCTAGACTCATTTAAAGTCCTGTACTGTAATCGTTTGGTTTTAGCCAGGTTTCTGTCAAATACAGCATATCTACATTATTTTCTGTGATAATATCATTTACAATATGTGCTTTTGAAGAAAGGGATCTAATATTCAGCAACCCAAGTTTTATCATTTGTTTATCAGAATTATCTCTGTTTTTTACTTTTTGAACATCAATTAAATTCTTACCCTTAAATGGGTTTAGGAATGAATAATAATCTTAGAGTATTTACGATTAGCATTAGCCAGCACTTTTAAATTTGCTTTGATGTCAGGCACTCTGGCTCCCGGTAAACATATGACAATGGTGGCTGATGTCCCTATTTTCATGTTCTGTGTAACAGAATTGCCAATAACTAGGGCACTTTCAACAGGATTCTCAGTGGGTGCGTCACTGAGTGGGGAGAACCTGTTTGATGTTCTAATCGGAACGGAAGAGCGGTGTTTTTTCCCACGACCAGGCCGCCTCACGGTCACCCAACTGCTCTGCTGCACGGGCTCTACAGCCGGAACCAAACAATGTACAGAGTTCACAAAGCTAGTCACATCCAAAACAGTATCTAGAGCCCTTGTATTCTTACTATCCTCAATTAAAGTTTGGATGCGTGTCTCTAATTCTAAGATTTTCTCTGTCAGCCTGACTATTTCCCTGCATTTATGACATGTGAATCCCTCGTCGCTGACAGAGAAAGCTACACTATGTATATGACAGGCAGTGCAAGTAACAATGAAAGGAGAAGATGACAAAGAGAAGTGACCGTGTTCGTAGACTGACCCGACTTACCTCAGTTGTTTGATAAATTCATAGAAAAAGGAGAGCGTGACAGAAATGATGGTGGGCACTGATGACAAGTTTACAAACTAGCGTAATGCTAAAGTGTTGTGATAGTGATTTAGATTAAAATATTAAAGACTAGTGACGTCAGATTAATGTGATAGACAATATTTGACAATATATACTGTATATGATGATGATAAAGTAGACAACAAAGCAATGTGGAGTAACAAAACAAAGCAGATTCAAAACAAAGCAATAAGTAGCGGCAAACACTATGTAATCAATTTAAATGTATGCCAGAAGTACTTTTTAAATTCATAATTTAAATTAAGTATAATAGAATTATTACGCGCTGGTTGTAATCACACATGAGGAGGGACATTAGTATAAACAGGGTAAACTTTAATAATCCAGACAGGCACGATCCAACAGAGACAAAGCAACAAAACCAAACTAGAAACGAGACCAGACAAGAACAAACCAACTGAACTGAAATTATATACACTGACACAGGGAGATAACGAAACTAATGATTACACACAGCTGTGGTGATTAGGGAGGTGTCCAGCACAAAAGCTGCTGTAGATCAGCTTACCCGGACGTCTCCGTAACAGTCAGATTGAAAGAAAATAATTTATTGTGATAATATTATAGTGTTAATATTTGCCAAGTCCACGAATAGCTTGGATATGCAGAGAATTCGCAGCTTATATGGACCGCACACCACTGATATATATATATATAGAGAGAGGTATTTGACTGCTCCACAGACAGTAATTAAACCACCAAGGTCCAGAAAGGTACTAAAGACATCGTTAAAATAGTCCATGTGACTGCAGTTGGTTCAACCCCAATTTTATAAAGTGACAAGAATACTTTTTGTGCAGAAAAAAACATGCACAACACATGTGTGTGATGCTGACGCAGGAGCCGGCCAATAATGAGTCGTAGAACCTGGAAGCACAAACGTAAACATTGAGCCAGGTCACAGATTTTTGTATTGTGAAACATCCACAAGCGAGGTTCTTCTACCTCCAAATACGCAGTGGCCAAATGATACATTGTGATCGTGCATATGCTAGGCAGGCAGTTAATCTGTCAACTTCTTAGTGTTATTTATTCTCGGGTTAGTCTGTAGTCAGTAATGTAGTAACATCTCTGCTGTGACCACGGCCCATAAATTTTCACAGTTTAGAACTGGCTGTTAAAATAGAGCTGTGTAGCAGTAGAGTTGGTAATGGTTTCCATAAGATAGTTCTGGAATTCAGTAAATCAAAGCCAAGGTAAAAGCTAACAGCTAGTGCCACATATTGTCTCTCCTGTTGAGATTTCACTCATGAGGGCTGTCTCCAAACCTTCTCCGATTTCATAGCCTTCACCAAAGGTAGAGGATGACAGCATAATTAGCATGTTGTGTTCAGAAACACTGTTTTGCTTTGAGCAACGGTGGTGGCTTTGCTTTCAGAAAAACATGTAGCAACTCTTCAACTTTATCGATGCAACAATTCTGGGTTTTTTGACAGCGCTGAAGGTCATAAACTGAACATGCAAGCAAAATAAGTCTTGGACACCAGAGGGTTTTTGCTACCCCTGAAAGACGTGGTAAAGCCAAGTTGGATGTTTCATGCTTAGTGAGGGACTAGCAGCTTTAGCCAAAGTCCAGAGAAACTCTTGCCAGAGAGTAAAACAGGGTACACAGTCCACGACCTCACCAATGAACATTACATCTAGAAGGCCACAAGCCTGTTGAAAACCCAGTGGAGCAGAAAAATACACTCAGATTTCCTACAGAAAGTCATATTGAGCTTGTTCGAAATTATCAACACGCCTAGATGGTCGATGTGTGAAATACAGCATGCTGTGGTGTGCTTACTTTACCTCAATGAAAGGAAAACAGCAGTTTGTTTGGTTTACAAACCTAACAACCTTCATCCTTCCAAGATTTGTTGACTTTCCATGAATCTAACTCAGTTTTTCCTCAGACACCCCTATAGGTGCTGTGAAGTCTTGATGTGTGTGTGCATGGTTTATGAGCTCATAGAGTGCTATACTGTATATGATATGGATGTTCTGGAGCAGTTTTTTAGCACGCAAACTACATTTGTGAATTATATTTAAATGACAAACCTAGGGGTAAACCTCACACTACTTTGAAGGTGCAAATGAAAATGTATGTGCAATGTCTGCACTGAGCATAAATAAAAGAGCTCTGTGTAGAGTGACCGTACTTGAGGGTCTCAGTGAAGGGTAAGAGCCATAGTAATTAAGCTGTTAGCCCATCAATGAGCTGTTTTCCTTTGCCCCAGACTGGAACCTCTCCTGCAGGATTGTTAAACTGTGTACACACTCAGATCAAACCACCCCGCCGACAGCTTCAAAGAGCTGACAGGCTTGAAAATGCCAGTCATGTGGTGAACGGATGTGCTGGGGCTGTAACTAGAGCAGAAAGGCCACAGATTTCCAGTCATAGTTTTCACTCTTCACCACATGTGACTTTAGTTGTTTGCATTGAATTTTGAACATATCTTCTCAAGTTAAGAAGATTCAGTAGAACTGAAAGGGATAGTTCACCCTAAAATGAAAATAAAGTCATAATTTATTCACCGTGGTGTTGTTGTATGGCTTTTTTTATGGACCACAAAAGGAATATTTTTTTTTTTAAAAATGCCCTTTTCCCACTCGTCCTTATAATGGCAGTGAATAGCAACCAGTATCAAGCTTTTCAAAAGTGAATTTAAAAGTGACTTTATTTCAAGTGTTCTGGGGGTATACGATAAGGTTAAACCAAAATTTAATGTATTATGTAACGAAATTCTTGACCTTGGCCGTTGGTCTTCTCTGGAGGACTGCACAACGTGCATGTTCTTGAGACTCTATTTGCTCTCAGCAGTTCACTCGATCTTACCCAAAAAAAAGCACAAAAGTTGTGAGAAATCAAGATCAATCAGACAAACCGAGTTCCGGTCCGGTGATATTTGACTCCGTGAAGAAACTACACAGATACTTTTTTGGGATTTTAAGGCGTTGTATTTTATGTCGGATTTTTGTTAATCTTGATTTCTCACAACTTATGTGCTCTTTTTGGGCGAGACAGATTGGACGGCGTGGCTCTAATTAGAGTGTCACAAACATGCACGTTGGCCAAGGTCAAGAATTTTGTTGAAATAATAAATTAAATTTTGGTTTGTTTTTCACCAAAACCTTTCGTATACCCCCAGAACACTTAGAATAAAAACATTTTTTGTAGATGTTCCTCAAATTTATTGTAACATCTTCAGCTTTTGTAATCAAAAAATACTGTTGTTTTTTGTTTGTTAATGTCCATAAATTTGCACATTTGTAAATATTGACAATATCTGAGTCACCTTTAGACCCAAAACATACTCTACACATATGTGTACATGAGTTTTGCATGTTACTATGCTTAGCAGTTTGAAAATGATCTTGTCAGCTTGTTTAAGAACACATTGACTTGAATAAGAACACATCCGGATTAATGACAGAAACATCTGAAGGAAACCATATCGCCTATATTGCCTTGAGTACTGATGTTTGTTACCACCCCTGTAATGCAAGAGTGCACCTTAAAAGCATGTTCAGCAAACTGCATGCCTGCAATGCGATGGCCATGTCTACTTTTGCGTACTTGAGTAAACTATGTTTCTGGCCTTATTCTGAAACTCACAAGACCTGAAATGCAGTATCGATATTTAAAGGCTCTCAGCTACAGTATCATGTTTGCTATCTAGTCAGCTGGTCGAGAGACAGTTGTTTATTTTGGTGTAGGTGGTTGAGGGATTGCAGTGATTTGCCTGAAGAATTATAGTAATCTGACTGAACACAAATATGTGTGTCAGTCTCAAAGTTTTATTCTCATATTTATCACAAAGTATCAGAGGAGAATGCGGCTATTTTGATATGTAAATACTCAATTTTCCCTCTCACTTTCACTCTTTAGATGACTCCAGTGCTGGGAGGGATGGTGCCAGACCAGCTGGTGAAACCGAGTACTTGAGTGACCTGACAGGAAAACTGGGTAAGGTGCTACAGTCCTCTGATCTCCTTCATTCTTGGTATTTATAAGTGCTGCCCAGAAAGTCACTGAAAATATGCACTGCAGCTGCCAGGATGTTTCATAAGATGATTTTCATGAATAGCGGTGACATTTTCTTGTGTAGTATTTCAGCTCTGCTGTTTTCTTGTAGTACAGTAGCATTGACAATTTTTTTTTAGCATAGCAGCACTGCCTACATTTTTGTGTTGTTTAGTGGTGGTGACATTTACTTGTAGCATTTCAGCACTGCCGTTTTCTTGAACTACTATAGCGATGACATTTTCTAGTAGCATAGTAGTGCCTCCGTTTTCTTGTAGCATTTCAACACTGACATTTTCTAGTAGCATAGCAGTGCTTCCGTTTTCTTATTGTATAGTAGAGGTAATATTTTCTTGTAGATAGCAGTGGTGACATTTTTTGTAGTATTTCAGTGCTGTGGTTTTGTTGTAGTGTAGTAGCAGTGATATTTGCTGCCGCTTTGTTGTTGTACACTGTAGTAGCACTGGTGTTACTATAGACTAGAGTAATATATACTATTAGTACTTCAAGGCATGAGAATAAATGAAAGAGACTCATTGTCTTACCCAATATGACAGCATGCTGTGTGCTAGAAGAACATCAGTGATCGAGGTTTGATGCGTGGCCATATGGAAACGTGACCAACTGATTGGAAATTGAGCCTCTTACATATTTTATTTGGACAGCAAATAAAATATAGCATTTGGATGGCATGTATAGTCTGTCAGCCCTGTATTTCCTCATCAAGCCCTCATCTCCAAGGCGGCACACATGTGGCTGTATCTTCCCAGATACTGACAGGTAGCCCTGTGATTGGACGGTCCCCACACATTTCCCATGGCCCACTACTCCTTGGAGTCACACACTCTTACCTCTGGAGCCCAGTGTTTGCTTTGTTAATTGCATTTGACAAGCAAAAGAGCAGGCTATTCATGTGAAGTGTGAGGGGGAAGCATTCCATTCCCCTCTGACAGCCATCATCTGATTTGATATTGGAGCACCGCTAAACATGGGAGTGTTCAAAGGGAGTGTTCAGTGGGAGTGTTTCTGACCTGCTTGTTTTTGTACTGTGGAGCGTAGCAGTTTTGATGGCTGCTAGTGGGATATGCTTAGTTCACTATTGTATTTGCTTTTGTGGTGTTTGTTCAGAGTCTGCTGTGAGCAGTAACAGTCAGCAGGGAACTATCGAGTGAAACTACAGAGGAGCTGCTGTTTGCTTTGTCAGATTGCATTCATGGTGTGGTGCTTTGCTTAGTAAATTTGCCCACACAAGTACTTTAGTCTGCTCCTTAATGCTTTATTTTCTTTGTAATTTTAGCTGTGTCGTGTAAATTTTGATGATGAATCTGTATTCCGTTTTTCTCCCTTTATTTATTTAAGCAGTGTGGAAAAGCAGTATGCATGATAATTTTTATTTTAATTTTAGGTATCAGATTTCAGAAATACATCTAAATTGGACAAATTAAAAAAAAAAAAGAAAAAATCTGTAATATTTTTACCCCCAAAATCAAAAGAACATAATGATGGATATTAAGCTGTTTTGCCATGTGACCCTATTCTTATTACCCCAAATTTTTATCACCGTTATCATCGTTTCCAAGTAATGTTTCTGAAGTAATGAAACTACATGTTTCCAGATATTGAGTATTTGCAACTTACTTATTCTTAATGAACATTGTTTTTAGATTCTTTTTAGTATTTCTTACTGAATTATTTTAAAAATTGCTGTTTTTAACTAAGCATAAAAGGCATTACATATATTCTATCATAACGCAGGCTACTGTAAAAATTCAATTGCAAACAGTTTATAATAGTATATACACTCTAAACCTGAATAAGTTGAGTTTACTTAAAAAATTTGAGGAAACTGGTTGCCCTAAAAAATTTAAGTAACATGTACTTGATAAACTTGAGTGAAATGTACTTAAAGATATTAGCCGTTCTAATAATTATTTTTAAGTTGAATAGACTAAATACTTTAAGTTTAAGTAATACCTCTGTTCATTTACTCCACATGCCTTTTTAATTGCCTTAAAAAAACTAAGTAAAGTGAAATAGGAATAGTATGTTGTACTGACTAAAGCTTAGTAAGTATAGTTGACTTACACGTGAGTTCTAGTGACTAAAAAAGAACTGTAGAATGTACTTGATAATTTACTTTCAATAAAATTTGTTACCATTGTTGTGTTTAGCATGCTGAATGTTGAAGTCTGTGTGACAAGTGTAGTCTATTACTAAATATTGTCACAAATTTAGAAGAATTGTATCAACCCACTTAAAAGTTTCACCAGCTGCTCATATGTGTTTATAAATGCTACTATCAACTTGATATAAGATTATTATTTGGAAAAAAATACAAAGTCACATCATTCATATATAAAACATACATGTTTAATTCATATTTTAACAATACATGAACATATATAATACTCATATATAATATATGAATTGTGAATTTCAATCACATATGAATATATGACCTGTGATTTCTTGTTGCATCACTGCATAATATAAATGCAGAATATAAATGAAGTGCCCAAGCAAAGGAAACACCATCCACCATAATGGTTAGTCCAAAATAAAACATTTTAGGAAAATCAGTGTCAATTTATGAAGTCAGCTTATGTGATGTTCTCTCAAATTTTTCAGTTGAATTGACAATTGAACATTTAAGATGACTTTGGCAAATCAGTGAATTCAAACAGAGAAAGATAACTGCAGAAGTGGAAGAAATGGGGAAGAGTCTATTAAGAATAGCCCCGCCTCAAAACTCTTTTTTCTTTTTTTTTTTTGCTTCACAAAGTGGTACTCAAACCAATCAATTAATCAATACTTGGGGTTTATGAGTAAAACAAGACATAGTATGTGAATAGTCCAGATTACTAGAGTTTTGCAATTAAGTTAAGACATTAAGTAAAGTTAACTAAAAAGTATGAGTTAAAATCACGATTGGATTTTACAGTGTAAAAAAACTCAAAAACTTCTAACAGAAAAGATTTTCTTGTAAATTCTTAATCAGTTCTTATTTTTTCAGTTTGGTGTTCGATATGACAGACATACTTTTGACAAGGTTCTTACTAAAGTAGCCTGTAAACCTCACAAAATTGCCAGAAACCTGTTCCAATCAGGTTTCAAGTTACTCTAGTGCAAAAAAGAATGTTGCTGTCCAACCTTATCTTTCCTTTCTTTCTTTCTTTCTTTTTAGTGCGGCCCCGCTTCACGCAGCCGGCCAAAATGAGAAAGCGCGTGATTGCCCGGCCGGTGGGGAGCTCAGTAAGGCTTAAGTGCACTGCAAGTGGCAACCCCAGACCTGACATCATCTGGCTAAAGAACAGCAGGCCTCTGACGCCCGAGGAGGTGGGTGAGGGTCGGAAGAAGAAGTGGACTCTCAGCCTGAAGAACCTTACTCCTGATCACAGTGGCAAATACACATGTCATGTGTCGAACCGTGCTGGGGAGATCAATGCCACTTATAAAGTGGAAGTCATCCGTGAGTCATTCACCTCATCTCACTGATGTTCTCTTGGAATGTGATAGAGCTTTTGCTGACTCACTTATATAGAGTTTACTGAAAGAATGAACATGCAGCAACAGTTTAGAATGACTTTTCTCATAGCTGGATGCTGTTCAGAGTGGTGTAACAGCTGTTATCATCCACTAATGCACTGCAGCACCAGTCACATTGTCTCAGTCAATTAATTGGCATATCATTAGGAATGCATATTTCAAAATTATCGTATCAGGTTATGACTGTAACCCTAGTTCCCTGAGAGAAGGAACGAGACGCTGCGTCGAATGACGCTTTGGGAACGCCTCTGCGTGAACTCGTCTGATGCTTGAATGTCAACTAGCCAATGGTGAGAATGAACATCACGGGCGGATGACGTCATGACCAGGAAGGACTAAAAAGCACATCTGGAGCAATCGCTCACTAGCTTCATGTAGCCGAAGCAAATCGATCACAGGTTTGCAGGGAGTATGGCTAGGTGACGCAGCATCTCGTTCCCTCTCTCAGGTAACTAGGGTTACAGTCATAACCTGAGACATTCCCTTGCAAGGGAACTCGCGCTTCAACCAAAGGGGATGGTTGCCCAGACGACTCATAAGCAGTTGAACTAGCCTCGACTATCCACTTGTTTAGCATTTGCTTGCAAGCTGGGAGACCCCTGTTGTGCAGTCCAAAGCAAATGAACAGCTGATCCAACTTTCTCCACAGGGCAGCTCTGTGGACGCATGTCTTGAACTGTCTTGCAGCACACCATGAAGTGAACAGCCTCCACTTCAGTGCATATAATTTCCTTGTGGAAGGAGCTCTGGACTGGAGTATGGTCTCCACAACCTCGGTTGAGAGACCAGTTCCTACGAGCTGAGCCCCCTCAGATGCCAGACCCATAGGCTCCACATCTCTGGAGGGGGATGAAATATTGTGCCCCCTGCCTGAGACAGAAGGTCCCTCTGGACCGGGATCTCTGAGGGAGGCCGGTAGAGGAGAGACACTAAGTCCAAAAACCATATTTGACTTGGCCAGTAAGGCGCTACTAGCAGAGAACTTATTCCTTTCCGCCGAATTTTCTCCAAAACTCCTGGAAGCAGAACGATGGGGGGGGGGCATACAGACAAAGCCTCGGCCATGTCTGTACCATGGCATCCAGTCCAAGAGGAGCTGGATGTGTGAGGGAGAACCAAAGTGAACAGGGCGTCGTGTTCTGAGACGAGAACAGATCCACCTCTGCTTGGCCATAAACTTCCCATATAAACTTCACCACCTCGGGGTGAAGTCTCCATTCCCCTGACCTCAGCCCCTGTCTCGACAGGACGTGTGCTCCTATATTCTGGGCCCCTGGAATAAAGATCGCCCTCAAGCAGAGCATCTTTTCCAGGGTCCACAGGAGGATCTGGTGCACCAGTTTGCAAAGTGGTCGCGAACGCAGACCCCCTTGTCGATTTATATAAGAGACCACCGACATGTTGTCCATGCAAACAAGCACATGATGGCCTTTTAGGTCTGGGAGGAAGAACTTCAACGCATTGAAGACAGCTATCATCTCCAGGCAATTTATGTGCCACAAAAGATGATGACCCCTCCAGAGACCTTGTGTGGAGCAGCCTTCCATTATTGCTCCCCAGCCTGTGAGAGAAGCATCTGTAGTCAGTGTGACTTGTCGACACTGAGCTCCTAACACAGGGCCTTGGGACAGGAACCATTTCTCTTTCCATATAATCAAGGTGCAGAGAGCTCGCCGCATGATCTTGATCGTATGGAACGGGATCCCCCTCAAGGAAAACCCTCTGGTCCTGAGCCACCACTGAAAGAGTCTCATGTACCGCAGGCCAAAAGGTATCACGTTGGACTCTGCTGCCATCAGACCCAACAGTCTCTGAATCTGTTTCACAGTGAGTGACTGCCCTAGATTTATTTCTTTCACAACTGAGGGGATGACAACAATGCGAGTGGGCGAAAGAGAAGCCCACATCGTCGCTGAATCCCATATTACGCCAAGAATGGTGGTCCTCTGTACTGGAGAAAGCACACTCTTTTTGGTGTTTAGTCTCAACCCCAATTTTCGCATGTGCGCAAGAATGACATCTTGATGTCAAACCGCTAACTGTATTATATATAATATAATATAATATAATATTATGGTATATATATAGTATTATATATAACTAATATTAGCCGGTCGTCTATATAGTTCAGGATACGTATGCCCTGCAGCCTGAGCGGGGCCAGTGCTGCATCTGCACTTCGTGAATGTGCAGGTTGAAAGAGCTAGGCTGAATGGAAGAACCCGATATTGGTAAGCTTCGCCCCCAAAAGTGAACTTAAACTTGAAAGTAACTTCCTGTGTTGTGGAAGGATGGAGACATGGAAGTATGCATCTTTTAAATCTATCGTGACAAACCAGTCCTCAGACCTGATTTGAGTCATGATCTGACTCTGAATTTCAGCTTCTGTACTGCACGATTCAGATGACGAAGATCTAAAATAGGACGCAACCCTCCATCCTTCTTTGGAACAATGAAGTATCAGCTGTAGAACCCTGACTTTCTGTCTGCAACAGGAACCTTTTCTGTAGCCTCCTTTGCTAATAAAGTCTATACTTCTTGCTCCATCACCAGAGCCTACTCGGGATGCCCTAGAGTTAGTAGCACCCTGCTGAATAGAGGTGGGTTATAATCAAATTTGTCTGCAGGACCCAGTGAGATATATTTGGTAGACGTCTCCACTCTGCCATAAAATCTACTAAGGGAACCAGCCTCTCGAGGCTGTCTTCTGGTGTTACCAATACAGCCATCTCGGTGCCCTGAAGGATACTGGCAGGAACCGCCCGATCTGACTGTATTTTTAACCTCCTCAGAGGCAGAGACTGTTACGCAATGTCGAGGGAACACCGCATCACAGCCCCGTTGGAGACCGCTGCTCCCCGAAGCACAGAGGGTGGTGGGATTTGCAGAATGGCCCCCTGAGGGCAATGAGATGGGGCAGGCACTGTATACTGAGGTGTGTACCGCTCCACCCCACGTGGGGCTGCCCTCGAGATCCTGACTCCACTTGTGTGAGGAGCTCTTCTGGCCTTCAGCCTTCTTTGCCTGAAGAACAGCCCTCAGATCCGTCTTCGGCATGGAAGGCTTGGGCTGAGAGTGTCATATCTCTGAGGTGGGGCACGTGATGCGACACTCTCTTTTTGCTGCGCTCGGTATGAGGAGCTTGATGGCTGGGGCTGCTCACACCCAGCAGCCCCAGAGGGTTGATGGCGGCGTGGTAAGAAGTTTTTGAATGCCTCCACTTTTTTTTTTTGCTCTCCTGGAACCTCTCGACGACTACATCGACAATGTCGCCGAAGAGGCCAGAGGGAAAGAAAGAAAGGCCCTATCTTTGTCCTTCAGCTCAGACAAATTGAGCCACAGATGCCTCTCTGTTGCCACCAAGGCTGCTCTGGTAGTCTCCTTGGTGACTCTAAGAGACAGACAGTTCTCGAACTGCGTCAGGGCCAATCCCTTTACCGCCATCCATATCCCTCTACAAATCAGCCTGGTATGTCTGCAAGATGGACATAGTATGGAAGCATGCACCAGCCTGACCTACCGCCGTGTACACTTTCCCCAGAAAACCTGATGTAGTTTTAAGTGGTCTAGTGGGAGCGTAGGGGCCTTCAGGGACGATGCTGAACCAGGGGACAGACAAGCGTCTGTTCAACTGTGGGCATCGCCCCATAGCCATATTCATTCAGTCCCCTTATATCGCTGTACACTTTGACTCAGGGACTGAACAAACGTGAAGAATTCGGCTTCTTCCATGATCTAGACAGCTCACTGTGCAGATCGAGAAAGAATGGAAGGCCCCTGGGTGGAGATGACATGCTTGGTTTAAGAAACCAGTTTACTTTTAGGACAAGTACCCTGCTTCTCGGGTGGCCAACTGATGTGTAACTTTGACACAGCGCGAGTTATCACCTCCACCAGCTCCTCATACGCTGGGGAAAGAGATGGCGAATCTTCTTCCCTCACTCCGCCACACAACACATCTACCTCCTCAGAGCTGGATTGCTGAAGTGACGGGCCCTCTCCCCGGGCAAAAGAAACTGCAGAGTGGGCTTCCGAACCCAGAGATTGAGCGCTGGATCCCTCAGGTGAAGGCAGATAAAGAGCGCTCACGCCCATCTCAAACCCCTCTGAGAGATCCATCTGCGAACCCCACAATCTCTTTCTCCGCTCTGCCTCGGCAGCAGTGGGTCCAGAGCCATGCGGAAAGCATTCCTGCTCACTCTTGTCAAAGAGTGCCAGGCGGGAGCAGAGCGTGCAAAGCGGCAGCTTCAGAGCATGCTCCGCTCCCAAACACACACCACACAGACTGTGTGTATCCCCACCCGACAGAAAACGCGGGCAGGGAGGAACACACTTTCTGAATGTTTGTGTCACCATTGGAATTACTGGTATTGAGCCGTACAAAATCGTGACAGACAACAATAAATAAGACACACAGTTTCAAACACAGAATTTTTTATTAAAATGTATTTCTATATTTTATTATTTATATTATATTATCTATAATATATTATAATCTTCATCTATATTATGTCCTCACAAATACTAAATAACTGGACAATTTTTAAATACATTCCAAAGTGGAATCCGAGTGTTGTAAAATAGAGTTTAAAGTTTCAAGATTCAGTTACCGTTAGAAGGGTTAGTTTGGTTTAGTAAAGACTAGTGTGACATTTAGTAGTAAAGAATAAAAAGAAAGAATTTATATAGTTCAATTGCTATTCGCTCCAGATTAAATCACAGCTATGTCTGCTGACTTTACAACCACATCTTAACAGTGAGAAGTGTATTAATCTTGCTCTCGTCATATGTGAAATATTTTCCTCACTCAAAATAGCATAAAACTATAACAGAACAGGAATAGAAAGACCAATCTGAACAGCACGGACGAATTGTGTTAAATACTGATTAGAAAATAAAATGTTCCTTATTTCATTACAGAGCGTACAAATTCCAAGCCCGTCTTGACGGGCACTCATCCTGTAAATACTACAGTAGACTACGGTGGCACCACGTCTTTTCAATGCAAGGTGCGCAGTGATGTCAAGCCGGTTATCCAATGGTTGAAGAGGGTCGAACCAGGCGGTGAGAGCAAGTACAACTCCACTATTGAGGTCGGAGACCATCGCTTCGTTGTGTTGCCCACTGGTGAAGTGTGGTCACGACCAGACGGCTCCTATTTGAACAAGCTACTCATCACTCGAGCCAAAGAGGACGACGCTGGCATGTACATCTGCCTGGGGGCCAATACCATGGGCTACAGCTTCCGCAGTGCCTTTCTTACTGTGTTGCCTGGTCAGTATCATTCTCTGGGACACATTTTTGACCTCTGTAGCATTTTAATTGTTCACAGAAGGAATTTTTGTGATTACTCTAGGTGGCACTACTGCAGCACAAACTACATGCCGATATTACCTTTAAACGGATGCGTAGGCTTTGTAAAAGTCTCAGATTTAAACATAATAAGCACTAAGACAGGTGTCAGTTAAAAGTTATGCCAGAAGAAATTATTTTTTTTTTTTTAAATTAAGTGTTAAAACTAAGTATAACTGTAACAAAGTTCTTAGGAACGGGAAGAAGGAGGCGGGAACCGGCGAACGTTCAACAATGTTTTAATAAATAAATAAACCAACAATAAACCAAAAAGTATAAGGGCGGCAGTTCCTCACGGCGACTGCCGCCCACACCAACAAAATAAAACACAACATAAAATCCAGGCCTGGTCCTCTCTCGTCCTTCCCTGTCGTCGCTCCTCCTTTATGCTTCCGGAGCTCCTCCGTGGGAGATACGAGACCGGTGCGCCGAGCACCTGAAGCTCGTTAACACTCGCGTCACCGGCCTCGCGCCGTCCCCCCACGGCTCTCGCCCGCCGTGCTCGTCACAATAACATAATAATTACGCCTATTAGTAGCCAATTACAAATAATAATTAATTAAATCCAATATTTTGGTAAAAATAAATTTACTTATTGAAAAATTTAAATAATACCAGCTCATTATTCCTCTGGGGCGAGCCCTAAATCTAGTGATGGGCGATTTAAAAAAAACTGCTTCATGAAGCTTCGAAGCTATACGAATCTTTTGTTTCTAATCAGTGGTTCGGAGCATGTGTCAAACTGCCAAATTCACATGATTTCAGTAAACGAGGCATCGTTACGTCATAAGAGTTTCAAAACTTTAACGAAATTTCAATGGTTCACCACTGGGGAGGCGATGATAATATTTTCTCAAAGGCTTCTAGTTTAACTCTAAAATGTGAAATTCTCCCTTTACACAGTTTAAATGATAAAGTTATTAATGACATTCCAGTGAAACTCTCTTTCAAGTACCCAGGAATTCTGTAACAAAAAGACAAAGCTTAAACTTCTCCTCTAGATTAAAAAAGACAAAAGCGTTATTAAACTGTTGATTACAACGTGATCTCTCAGTTTATGGTTGTGTCCTATTATCTAAAGCAGAAGGCTTATCTCGATTTATCTATCCCTCCTAATCTCTGTTTGTTAAAGATTCTTATTGTAAAGATATCAATATTTTTTTTACTCTTTTATTTGGAAAAACAAATCCCAAAGACTTAAGAAAGGAGTTCTTACTAATAAGAAAGCTGAAAGGCATCTGGAAATACTTTATTTTTTTTAAGATGTATAATAGAACATAATATAATGTTTGACTAGTCGTAACTCCCTTTGGAACCACATTCCACACAGTCTCTTTAACCAAATAGGTGGCTTAGAATTTCCGTTAACTTGTGACTTTAATATTTCTAAACTCCATCTTAAATTGTCCGAATTCCACCATCAAGTGCTTTTAGCCTGGACAATTTGCTACTCAAACAATTTCTCTCCTCATACTTACTACATTTGGAATAATGCCAATATAACATCTGCCAATAAATCTTTATTCTTAAGGAATTGGTTTAACAGGGATATTAATCATCTTATGAATATGTTTGATAATAATTGGAATCTTTTAACTTATGGACAAGTCACGTTTCCTTGTGTATTTTAAGGAATTTAATTTGGTCATTAAAGTCATTCCTCCTACTAAAAAAAACCCTTAAAATTCATAATGACTATAACTCTACAATAATGACGAAACCAAAATTAATATTAAACAGTGTTGATAACTGATAAAAAAAAATGCAACAACAAACATATTTGCACTATTTTCCAAAAACAAATAAAATCGCACTTTGAGGAAAATTCTTTTGTAATTCTATTATTGATAATATTAATTGGAAGACTGCTTCATTACGTTTTTGGATTTTTAATCTATTAAAGGATAAATGTTGTTTTTCTTTAAATTACATTGTGTACTATGAAAACAAAGTTAACAAAGGAAAACTTGAAATACATTCATTTATTTATATTGCAGGCAAAAATTTATATACATAAACAAAAATGATTAAATTCATCCCCAATGGTTAAAGAATTGTTTGTGGAATTTGATTGATGTCTTCTCTGAAATTGTTAAAACACAAAAAATCATTAACATGATTTGCACTTGCAAGTGACCACAAGATGTCACCGTGGAGACGGGTGTCGGATTGTTTCGAAGTTTCAACCCAATTCAGCTCATTTGCGTCAACAGTTTCAGTGTTTCATGAAGCCTCGCTCTGCCCATCTCTACCTAAATCCTGCATAGACCAGCAAACCAATGAGAACACGCAACAGTGATGACAATAGAATGTAGGCCCCAAAGCTGCTGTAAAATCAACATTCCAGAAAAGCTCAGTCTCTGGCAGATTTTAAGAAAATTACCATGGTTTCGCGAATAAATATATGATGGACAGTTGCATTCACATTACCATTTGATCATGTATGGTATACCTCAAGCAAAGGAATTTAAAGTAATTTAATGTGTTAATGTGTTAACATTAATTAGTGAGTCCACGAAAGGCTTGTCAATCCAGAGCATTAGCAGCTTATATGGGCTGCACGCCACTGATGTGTATAATATATATAATTCGTTGTAGTAGTAGTAGATTTATATTAATGTATACTTAATATTATGAATAATAATATTTTTTAAAATATTGTTGAAAGTATACTTTATTTTGATTCTTTATTAATTGTATTAAATATTTTAATGTTTGGTTTGATTCATTGTGATTAATTATAGAATCTTGTGCAGTTACTTAGTTTATTAAATATTTTACATGATTTACATTATGTAAATGATGCATGTTATGATTGGCTAACCTTTGCACACTGATGTAGTAGTCCATACACTTAAGCCCAAAGCATACTTCTCTTTTAACGAGCACGCGAGATGCGAATTTCGTCATCAAAAGAGTATGCGCATACTGTACCTGAACCGGCGGATTTTTGTAACCGCGCATACTTTAGGTGCAGGTCGCACAAGCACAAGTTTGTTTGCAGAAATTAATTTATCCACAAGATGACAACCCTACCCTGGGGGCATTGATTCACAACATAGTTAAAGTAAACCTGCATAAACAGAGCAGACCAGAATGCATGCAAGCTAAAGTGACAATGGAGGCCTATTACAAAGTTCAAAGTACCCTCATTTGTACAACTCTAGCATGAAAAAATACAAAAAAAAGTACAGTTTTGATTGCTCATAACTGCATACATCGAATGCCTGTGTACGCATATGAGTCAAGTGAGCTATACTTTACTAGGCTGTGTTGACTGTACATGTAAAAAGATGAAGTATACCCAGGGATTTGGACCATGGCAAAGTGCTAAATACTGAATCAGCGTTGATGTGCTCGTGGTCATGATGTCATATGGTACCATGGCAATTTCTGAATTGTTTTAAGCATGTTTATAGCTTAAATGTCTCTTATGATACTCATCCTCATGTAGACAAATTCAACCATGTCAGATCACCAGAGACACTGGCTCTGTAATCAGATTGATGAAAATGCTTCTTAATACCAGATGTAAACAGGGCCACTGATACATGTTATATGGTCTATATTTGAATTCTACTGTTAGTTTTGTTTTGACTTTACATTGTGGTTTTCACATCTCTGTCTTCATCCAGACCCAAAGCCGCCATTCTCTCCAATCCCATCTGTTTTGCCTCCCAGTCTTCCCTGGCCTGTCATCATCGGCATCCCCGCAGGAGTGGTCTTTATACTGGGTACCGTCCTGCTTTGGTTCTGCCAGTCCAGAAAGCACTGTTCCTCAGGAGCCATAATCTCAGCCCAGACCTTACCCAACAGCCACCGGCAGCCCTCCAGAGACAGGGCGCTCATGGCTGCCGATAAAGACTGTATCGGCTCCGTCACCTATGAGGAGTATTTGGCTCAGCAGCAGCAACAACACCTTTTGTTGGCCCAAGCTGCTCCCAAAGTCTATTCAAAGATCTACTCTGACATTCACACACATACCCACTCGCACGTGGATGGCAAAATTCACCAGCACCAACACATCCATTACCAATGTTAGCCTTCATGTTTACAGTCCGCTGTTTTTTCTTCACATATTTCTTCAGTCTTTGGACCCAACCTGGCATTTTGTTGCCAAAATACGGCAGTGTGTTAGTCACTGCCTCAAACAAACATTTCTGTTCAAATTCTAGAGGATGGAAAAACAATTGAGCCATGTTGTTGCAGTCTAACCAGTCCCTTTATGAAAGGCTAGGCTAATGAAAAAAATTATATTTGAGTCAGTTTTGAAATGAAGAAACGTTACACAGAAACACTGCTGACAGAGCAAACACTTTTGCAGATTTGTATAGGACAAAACACACCAATGTCTCTTTGATTCATAACTGCTTTCAAACTGTGAAATGCTACAATATTTTAACATGATTTTTAAAAGTCCATTGTGGATGGGGCCAAAACATTTTTTTTATTAGCACCAAATCTCAGTGAAATGTTTGTTTGCATGTCTGAAAATATTATTTTTCCAGATATTGAGAGATCCAGTCACAGAGTGTTTAGTTACATCTGATTGAATACATGAGAGCGTATGTTGTTGCTGTTTTTGTTTATGGTTTGTGGTTTAATGTTTCAACTTTTTTTCAGTCAATCTAGTTTTGAGTCTATCTGTATTTTTCATGTAAAAAGAGAATATTAATGAGCTATGATTATATCGAAACTAAAGATACAATGAGATTTTGGCATTGTATGTTTTGGCAAGGGGTTCCTTGTGTTTTTCATTAACTTGTACTTTTCTTTTCAGGTCCTGCTCTGAAAAACCTGAGGTACCACAATCCCATAGTTGCTCTATGGCCTTGTTTTTCGCGTGTGTGGGAGGGAAGTTGTATTTTCATAAGCTTGACCACTATAATGAATACTGTGTAAAATGCCTTTGACTGCTCATATAATGGCTGACCTTTTAATATTTACAGAAGTGAGTCAGAGTTTCAGAAACAAACCTTAGACTGAAACTCAGACGTATTGTGCATTATCCGTGCATGTGTTTACTGTGATGTTCATGGTAATGGGTCAATGCTGAAACGACTGAGGGAATACAGGAATGCACTTAACTCAGACTTCTGACAAAAACCTTTTGAATTTCATTGCCCCTGTTATTTTAACGAAGTCAGCAAAAAGGGGGAAGTGATTCTAAAATAGTTAATTTATTTGTAAACAATGACTTGATGCTTTGAATTGAGCATAATCTAGATGTTTCAAACCAAATATGAGTATACATAGCATTGTCTTCCCTTAGCTGCAGCTATGTAGGCTATGTAGCATATATCAAGTGTTAAATATTTATGTGCGCTGTTGAAAAAATAACATAACGGTTATGATTAGTTATCTCCGTATGGACAATCTTGCACAGTGTGGCTTGTTTTTATGTTTAAAAAATATGTTTATCACATTGAAACATTAAAATCATTTTATCATTATCATACAATGATAAAGCTATTGTTCACCAGGTATGAAAATGTTGAGTGTTTCATATTCTGGGAATTTCATGTCATAAAAATATGTGGCTACAAATTTAATAATCTATTTATCTTTGATTTGGAATTTCATATAATGTGTTTAATTTTACACCCACTGTTTGAAGTGGCAACATATTATTATAACCATATAAATAATTTCCAATCTATTCCTATTCTTAAATTATATTACAAATAGTACTTCAGACTTTATTTTTAATTCAAACCAAATGATTGATTTGATTTATGATTTGATTTAATTTAAATCAAAGCACCAAACAGAACACGGAGACTTTATAAGGGGGCTAATTAGGGAGAAATGGTTAACTAATCAAGAGATACAATGAGGGAAAATGATCTGAGCAAAAGTTCATAATGGTTACAGGCTGCATTTATTTAAATCAAAAATACAGTAAGAACATATTGTGAAATATTACATTTAAAGTAACTGTTTTCTATTATATTCAGGGCCCGAGCACCAAAAGGTGGAAGGATCCTTTTGGAATTGATCTATTTATTAGGACCCAAGCACCAAAGGGGCAGAGGCCGAATTGTTCTCCTAAGGTTATTATTTATTCAGTTCAGTTCAATTCAATTCAAATTTATTTGTATAGCGCTTTTCACGATACATATCGTTTCAAAGCAGCTTTACACAGAACGGATGTCAACATTACAATTTAAAGAATGCAGTTAGCAAATAACATAATTTAGTTAATTAATTTACAATCAGAGTTAGCAGTTTAACCGAAGTTGGAAGCAAAGAGCTCCCGGAAAATAAATTACATAAACAATTAGGATATAGAATTGGGCAATGTGCATGTTGATCCAGATGATTGCGTCTTCTGAAGTCCTCGCAGGAACTGGCGCCGTCTCTTCACAGGTGATGATCATCTGAGGTCTTCTTAAGAGGCTGGATCCAGACTGAAGCTGATGTGCTCTCTAATCACCTCGGGGCGGGTGTCCCGAGGCAAAACAGAAAAGCAAAAGGAGAATAATTAGCGTAGCTGCTGTTCATAACTTTAAGCAAAGATAGTCATAATGAGCAATTGATCTGATATGAGATGCATTTATGTGAATGCTTGGCTAAAGAGATGTGTCTTTAATCTAGATTTAAACTGGGTGAGTGAGTCTGAGCCCCTAACATTATCAGGAAGGCTATTGCAGAGTTTCGGAGCCAAATGTGAAAACGCTCTCCCTGCTTTAGTGGACTTAGCTATCCTAGGTACAACCAGAAGTCCAGAGTTTTGTGATCTTAAAGAGCGTGACGGATTGTAGGGCAATAGAAGATCGGTTAAGTACACAGGAGCTAAACCATTTAGAGCCTTATAGGTCATTAGCAATACTTTAAAATCGATACGGAACTTAATGGGTAACCAGTGTAGAGATGATAGAATTGGTGTTATATGATCATATTTTCTTGACCTGGTAAGAACTCTAGCAGCTGCATTTTGTACTAATTGTAGTTTGTTTATAGAGGAAGCAGGACAACCAGCTAATAATGCATTACAGTAATCTAGTCGAGACGTCATGAAAGCATGAATTAACTTTTCTGCATCAGAAATAGATAACATATTCCGTATCTTGGCAATGTTTCTGAGGTGAAAGTTTTCTGTTTTTGTAACATATGAAATATGATTTTCAAAGGACAAGTTGCTGTCTAATATAACACCCAGCTCTTTAACTGTTGAGGATGGAGTAACAGTACATCCTTCTAAATGCAGACTGTAGTCTGAGAGATTCTGTGTACAGGTCTTTGGTCCAATAAGTAATACTTCAGTCTTATCAGAATGTAATAGAAGAAAATTACTGGTCATCCAATGTTTTACTTCTTTAACACACTCTGTCAGTTTGGATAATTTAGAGATTTCATCAGGTCGTGATGAAATATATAACTGAGTATCATCGGCATAGCAGTGGAAACTAATTCCATGTTTTCTTATACTATTGCCGAGTGGCAGCATGTATATTGAAAATAGTAGAGGGCCTAACACAGATCCTTGCGGCACTCCATAGTTTACTATTGTTATCTTAGATTTTTCCCCGTTTAAATAGACAAAATTGTGTCGGTCTGATAGGTATGACCTAAACCACCGTAATGCCTGTCCCTGAATACCAGTGTAATTTTGTAGTCGGTCTAGGAGTATTTTATGATCTATAGTGTCGAATGCAGCACTGAGATCAAGTAACACTAGTATTGAGACATAGCCTTGGTCAGAAGCTTGAAGTAAGTCGTTTGTAATTTTAAGTGCAATTTCTGTGCTATGATGAGACCTGAATCCTGACTGAAATTTTTCGTAGATAGCGTTTTTTTTTGCAAGAAGGAGCACAGTTGGGCCAAAACCACTTTTTCTAGTATTTTAGACATAAATGGAAGATTTGAAATGGGTCTGTAATTTGCCAATACATTTGGATCTAATTGTGGTTTCTTAATGAGAGGCTTAATAACTGCTAGCTTGAACGGTCGTGGGACGTGTCCTAGGGATAAGGATGAGTTGATAATATTGAGAAGAGGTTCTTCTGCTACAGGTAACAGTTCTTTCAGTAGTTTAGTGGGTATTGGATCTAATAAACATGTTGTTGGTTTAGACACAGTAATAAGTTTATTTAGCTCTTCCTGTCCTATAGTTGTAAAGCACTGCAACTGTTCTTGAGGGGCGATAATTGAGGCTGAATCATAAAACTCTGTTAAAGGTTGTACATTTACAATTGTATTTCTGATACTTTCGATTTTCTCAGTAAAGAAATTCATAAAGTCATCACTGCTGAACTGTAATGAAATGTTTTGTTCAGGTGATGTCTGTTTATTTGTTCATCTACCTACTGTACTAAACAAGAACTGTGGATTGTTTTGGTTATTTTCTATAAGTTTGCGGAGATGCTCGGCCCTGGCTGCTTTTAGAGTCTTTCTATAGCGGGACGAACTGTCTTTCCACGCGATTCTAAAAACCTCTCAACGGCTTTGTCTCCATTTGCGTTCTAGATTACGAGTTTCTCTTTTCATTGCGTGAGTAATACTGTTGTACCATGGTACAGTATTTTTATCTCTAACCTTTTTAAATCTCATCGGTGCAACAGTATGTAATGTACTAGTGAAAATGGTGCACATGCTGCTAGTCATTTTCTCGAGATCATTTGCGTGTTTGGGTACGATGAGCAGCTGAGACAGATCAGGTAGGTTATTTGTGAATTTATCTATCGTTGTTGTTGGTAGAATTGTTCTGCCTAGTCGATATCGCGGCGCAATCTGACAAATATCATCAGTATGCAGTACGCAAGTTAAAAGATAGTGATCAGAGACATCATCACTTTGCGGTAGAATTTCTATATCAGTAGGATTTATTCCATGTGATATAATTAAATCTAGAGTATGATTAAGACGGTGAGTGGGTCCAGTGACGTTTTGTTTGACCCCAAAGGAGTTTAGTAAATTTGTAAATGCAGCCCCTAACGCATCGTTTGTATTGTCTACATGAATGTTAAAATCTCCAACAATCAGAGCTTTATCGACGCTGACCAATAGGTCTGAGAGAAAGTCTGCAAACTCTTTTAGGAAATCAACATAAGGCCCTGGAGGTCTATAAACGGTAGCCAAAGCAAGAGATAGTAGCGACTTTTTACTTATATCTGAGAGTGTAACATTAAGTATAAGAATTTCAAATGAATTAAACCTGTAGTTTGTTTTCTGAGTAACGTTCAGAATATCACTATGGATTGTTGCTACACCACCGCCACGGCCAATCAGACGGCATTTATTTTTATAACAGTAGCCAGGTGGACAAGACTCATTTAGATCGAAATAATCATTTTGTTTAAGCCATGTTTCAGTAAGGCAAATTATATCAAGACTATTATCTGTGATTATTTCATTTATGATAACTGCCTTAGGTGTCAACGATCTAATGTTTAGTAGCCCTAGCTTTAGAAATTGTTTTTGTTCAGTAATTTTGTAATATTCTGGTTTGATCACGATCAGGTTTTTTCTAGATCCTTTATTTTTATTGTTATTGCTAAACCTCACTATTTGGGGAATAGACACAGTTTCTATAGACTGCATTACACTCACATTTCTATCAGTTAAGTGGGCAGAACACATACTGTGATTTGAGGTTTGACTTACTAGTCATACGGTGCAAAGCGTCTTGGAGATGTTCTCGGACAGAAGATCAGCTCCGGTTCTGCTGGGGTGCAGGCCATCAGCACGGAAGAGCCTAGGACGCTCCCAGAAAAGATTCCAATTATTTATAAAGAGCAGCTTCTGTTCTTTACACCAAGACATCAACCACTCATTTAAAGAGAATAATCTACTGAACCTTTCATGTCCTCGTCGATACGTCGGAAGCGGTCCGGACATGATGATCCTCGTCGCGGGCGATGTGGCTCGTACCGTCTCGATCAGGCTCCTGAAGTCCTGCTTCAGCACCTCCGTCTGCCGCAGCCTGGTGTCGTTCACCCCCGCGTGCAGCACTACAGCTCCGATGATCTCAGCACCGTCGAGGAACCTGTGCAGCCACATCGAGAACACGAGCACCAGGAAAACAGTGACTGCACACCTTACCTTTGGCTGTGGTAGCGTGGACGTGGCGAACGATGGAGTCTCCGATGACCACGGCGTCGCGTTCCGTTTCACGGAGAAGCGATTCCGCGTCAAGACCTCAAAGACCGGGGGCTGTGGCGGAGGAGAGGTCCTGGTCCGAGGCCTGGCTCGCGTCTTCCGCTCCTGAAGCACCCAAGGTCCCTGGTGTGATGGCGCCGCAGTGAACAAGGGCTGGGATGAACGCATTCTGGGTGCTCTGGCCCTGTGCAGAGAAACACACGGCGTAGAGGAAGCAGGAGTGTTAATATCGCGCTGCAAACTTACCGAGGGTTGGCGAGCATCAGCACGAGAAGTTTCCAATGCTGTCTGCCGCTCGCGTAGCTCGGCCTGCTTCTAGAGAAGGATCCGGATCTGCCGCTCCACTGCCTCCAGTTCCGACTGCACCGCATGCAGCTCAAACGTGTCCTCACCTGCACACAAAGGTAGAGAGACATCCAATACACTCGCCATTTGATTAGACGAACAATAATATAGTGAGAGCGAAGAGTACAAACGCTAGCGTGCCACGATGCTAATGCTAACGGGATAAAGTTAGTAGCGGATGTTCGGAAAGTCGGATAAAACTAGCGATATCAAGGGAGTCCGAATGTTTTTTTATATAAAATATTGTTGGGGAAGTGTTCCCACACCGAAAAAGAAGAGTGGTAGGTTATAAGTTTGATTTTAAGAGGCAAAAACAGAAAATTTTGATCCAACCGGACGGAGCTCTGGCTTAAACAACTCTGTTCACGTGACGCATGAGAAAAAGTAAAAAGACAGGGATGGAAACTTCTCGTGCTGACGCTCGCCAACCCTCGGTAATAATATTATTATTATTATTATTTTTTTATTATTATTATTATTATTATTATTGGGGCCCTATTGTTCCCTTAAGGATTATTATTACGGCACAAGCACCAATGGTGTGAGGACTCTATTGGATTTGATTGAAATGTCTGCATTTTATGTGTGACTCAAGGACCGCATGCGGGTTATTTCTGTTTTTTGTCATTCGTTTCAATTTTTTCTTTACTAAGTATCGCTGTGGATGGCATAACATTTGCGATGGACAATTACACGAGTTTCGTGGGGAATAAAGCACCGTTGTGAAATGGTATCAATAACTCAAGCTAAGTGAGCTATCACTATTTGCTCTACACACAATGCATTACAGCAGGAATCTCTGTATGTCTTTCTGTCTGTTTGATTGAGAACCTCTCATCCAATTGACTTCACACGTGGCAGGTGTGTTGCTGCGTACCCAAGGGAATGCAGTGTCGTATTTGTTGCAATATGGACACACGATGCGTTTAGAATTAATAAACATTTAATAAACTTCAGAACAGCAAAATAAACTAGCTGAAAGTGCCTCACACAGGCTGAATTTTGATATCTCAAATGGTTTGGCCGTGGTAAGGCAACAAACTTATGGCGAGAACATGGCTGTTGTGGTTTGTGATCATATGGGGACCAACAGCTTTAGTAAATTGGGAGTATTCAAATGATTTTGACATAGTCATTTTACGTTTACTCGTTTTAAATGCCTATTGCCCGCTGTGCACAGTTCCCTGAAGTCACAGTTGGCGGTGCCACCAGGCTTGGGCCCATCATCGCTGCTTGCAGCTTTATTAGGGCCCAAGCCCTGAAAGGGCTCAGTACCCTATTGTTCTTCTAAGCATTATTATTATTATTAGGGACCAAGCCCTGAAAGGGCGCAGGACCCTATAGTTCTTCTAAGGATTATTATTAGGGCCCAAGCCCTGAAAGGGCGCAGGACCCTATTGTTCTTCTAAGGATTATTATTAGGGCCCAAACCCTGAATGGGCTAAGGGCCCTATTGTTCTTCTAAGGATTATTATTAGGGCCCAAGCCCTGAAAGGGCGCAGGACCCTATTGTTTTTCTAATTAGGGCCCAAGCCCTAAAAGGGCACAGGACCCTATTGTTCTTCTAAGGATTATTAGGGCCCAAGCCCTGAAAGGGCTCAGGACCCTATTGTTCTTCTAAGCATTATTATTATTATTAGGGACCAAGCCCTGAAAGGGCACAGGACCCTATTGTTCTTCTAAGGATTATTATTAGGGCCCAAGCCCTGAAAGGGCGCAGGACCCGATAGTTCTTCTAAGGATTATTATTAGGGCCCAAGCCCTGAATGGGCGCAGGACCCTATTGTTCTTCTAAGGATTATTATTAGGGCCCAAACCCTGAATGGGCTAAGGGCCCTATTGTTCTTCTAAGGATTATTATTAGGGCCCAAGCCCTGAAAGGGCGCAGGACCCTATTGTTTTTCTAATTAGGGCCCAAGCCCTAAAAGGGCGCAGGACCCTATTGTTCTTCTAAGGATTATTAGGGCCCAAGCCCTGAAAGGGCGAAGGCCCTATTGTTTTCCTTAGGATTATTAGGGCCCAAGCCCTGAAAGGGCGCAGGACCCTATTGTTTTTCTAAGGATTATTAGGGCCCAAGCCCTAAAAGGGCGCAGGACCCTATTGTTCTTCTAAGGATTATTATTAGGGCCCAAGCCGTGAATGGGCGAAGGGCCCTATTGTTCTTCTAAGGATTATTATTAGGGCCCAAGCCCTGAAAGGGCGCAGGACCCTATTGTTTTTCTAAGGATTATTAGGGCCCAAGCCCTGTAAGGGCGAAGGCCCTATTGTTTTCCTTAGGATTCTTATTCTTATTCTTATTAGGGCCCAAGCCCTGAAAGGGCGAAGGCCCTATTGTTTTCCTTAGGATTATTAGGGCCCAAGCCCTGAATGGGCGAAGGGCCCTATTGTTCTTCTAAGGATTATTATTATTATTTTTATATTTTTTCAAACTTTCGGGGCTTTTTGGGGCCCTTAACATGCTCAAAAACTCTTGAAACTTTGCACAAGCATTGGAACCTGCGGCCATTAGGACGTGACAGAGGCTGGGACCCGGGCGTGGCAGGGGGGCTCGACAGCGCCCCCTTGAATGGGGTCCGAAATCTTGGTCCATATATCAAACACGCTTGCACATATTGGTATGAAACTCAGAACACATATAGAACTCAACGGGCCTGACAACTTTCGTGCTCTAAGTTGTACGCAGCCTCAACAGGAAGTGAGCTATTATGGGTTGTTTGAAAAGCACATGCTCTGGAATTTGATATACTCCTCCTAGGCGCTTAATCCGATCACCACGAAACTCGGTCAGCATGAAGTCAAGACATTGATGACGCAAAATTGCCAGGGGATTTTTGATATCTCAAACGGTTTGCCCGTGGCGAGGCAACGAATTTATGGCGAGAAAACAGAAACAGGAAGTGTGTTATAACGTCTGCATACATTCATTGTTTTTTATGAAACTTCACCTGTGTGTTCGTTGTAGGAGGCCGAGTACATGGATGTGACTATTGTGAGTCAAAGATATAGCGCCACCAATTGGCAGCAGGAAATGTGTCACTTTCAAAATGCTTTGAGATCACCCTCTTATTTTTACCCGATTTGCTTCAAACTTCACCAGAAAAATGTCAAGACATGGTGAATGTAGACCTGTAAAAAGATCTTATATATTCGAAACACTGTTGTCATAGCAATAGATCAAAGTGTCAGATCAAAATATTTGTTTTAGATGGTTTTGAGACTCTGGGCATCTTTCAAATTGGATGAAACTCAGGCACTTTTGGGGCCCTTAACATGCTCGAAAACTCTTGAAACATTTCACACATATTGGAACCGACGGCCATTAGGAAATCACAGAGGCTGGGACCCGGGCGTGGCAGGGGGGCTCGACAGCGCCCCCTTGAATGCGGTCCGAAATCTTGGTCCATATATCAAACAAGCTTGCACATATTAGTATGAAACTCGGTAGATATGTAGAACTCATCGGCACTGACAACTTTCGTGCTCTAAGTTGTACGGCGCCTCAACAGGAAGTGAGCTATTATGGGTTGTTTGAAAAATGCATGCTCTGGAATTTGATATACTGCTCCTAGGCGCTTAATCCGATCACCACCAAACTTGGTCAGCATGAAGTCAAGATATTGATGATGCCAAATGTCCAGTGAATTTTTGATATCTCAAACGGTTTGCCCGTGGCGAGGCAATGAATTTATGGCGAGAAAACAGAAACAGGAAGTGTGTTATAACGTCTGGATACATTCTTTGATTTTTATGAAACTTCACCTGTGTGTTCGTTGTAGGAGGCCGAGCACATGGATGTGACTATTGTGTGTCAAAGATATAGCGCCACCAAGTGGCAGCAGGAAATGTGTCACTTTCAAAATGCTTTCAGATCACCCTCTTATTTTTACCCGATTTGCTTCAAACTTCTTCATTATAATGTCCAAACATTTCAGATGTAGACATGTGAATGTCTTTGTGATATCTGAAATATTGTTGCCATGGCAAGACGTCAAACTTTAATAATATTCTTGGGTGTTTTTGAGGCTCTTAACAAAAATGGTCTCGTGGCTCCCTCTAGTGGACACAAGTATCACATATCTGTTCACTCATTGAAAGACGCCCCGACAGTTTGATGATGTCTGTGAATGATCACGAACTCATTTGTGTTTTTTAAACTTATAAGTTAAAATATTCCAGCGATTACACAAGATTTAATCACAAGAATGTATTAAAAAGCTTAATTTTAGTTTGGAAGGTGTTCTGTGACAATTATAGACGCGCTGCATCTGAGAAGGATTGCTTGCCGAAGCTCGTTCTTTCTCGGGTCTTTCAGAATCTTGTAATTCCTTTTTAATGTTCCTTTGAATTAAAACATTCCAGCGATTACACAAGATTTAATCACAAGAATGTATTAAAAAGCTTCATTTGAGTTTGGAAGGTGTTCTGTGACAATAGACGCGCCGCGGCTGAGAACGATGCGTCCCGAAGCTCGTTCTTTCTCGCGTCTTCCTTTTTTATGTTCCTTTCAATTCTTTGAAATTGAAGTTTAATTTTTATGTGTATGACTGTGTTAATGTGTTGACGCTGTGTGGCATCTGTGCAAACTTCGTTTCCTAATGGATTAAACAAAGAGCCGCGCGTCATTTCTCTGAAAGCGAGTGATCGTGACCGCGTGAAAGCCACTTGATTTTAAGTGTTTTTAAACCTTATTCTTTAAAACATTCAAGCGATTAGACAAGATTCGATCACAAGAACATAGAAAATCTTCCAAACTGTAAAAGAAGCTTTTTAATGTCACACAAAGAGACGCGCAGCGTCTAATGATCGCGCCCAGTTATACAAATAACTTTACACATGCAGGGATTTTAAAAAATAAAATTAAAATATAAACTTCTGCAAATAACTAATAATAAACTTCTGCACATGATGACTACATACTGAAGATGCTGAAGACATTCCAGCGATTCTACAATATAAACACATGAAAGAGAGAGATCGCGTAGAGAGCGCATCAAGAGCACATCAAGTAGAGATCGCGAGCCGTGTTTGCAGTTTCATGATGTCTGTGAATGATCGCGAACTCATTTACATGTGATTTTTTCATGTTCTTTTCATTCCTTTGTTTGAATTTTTATGTGTATGACTGTTAATGTGTTGACGCTGTGTGGCATCTGTGCAAACTTCATTTCCTAACGGATTAAACAAAGAGCCGCGCGTCATTTCTCTGAAAGGGAGTGATCACGAAATCATGAAAGCTCATGTTTTTAAACCTTATTCATTAAAGTATTCAAGCGATTAGACAAGATTCGATCACAAGAACATATTAAAAATCTTCAATTACAGTTTGGAAGATTTTTGCAGGGATTTTAAAAAATACAATTAAAATATAAACTTCTGCAAATAACTAATAATAAACTTCTGCACATGATGACTACATACTGAAGATGCTAAAATTGCGAACGATTATAGTACATCTCAAATGGTGTTGCCAATGCGAAGGTTTAAATTAAGAACAAAAAGGGAATTTGGAAGTTGTCAATTATTCATTAATAATTGAAATATACACACCTAATTTCTATATTTAATAGCGATTCCATTCCATTCCAGCGATTCTACAATATACAAGCAAATAAACACATGAACGAGTTTCCTGTAGAAATCGCGAGCCTTGACAGTTTGATGATTTCTGTGAGAGTGATCACGAAATCATTTACGTGTTTTTTAACCTTGTTCATTCCAGCGATTACACAACATTTAATCACAAGAATGTTTTAAAGAACTTCAATTATAGCTTGGAAGATTTTCTGTCACACAAAGAAACGTGCAGAGTCTTCTAATAATGATCGCGCCCAGTTATACAAATAACTACATCACATGCAGGGATTTTAAAAAATAAAACTAAAATATAAACTTCTGCAAATAAATCGTATTTGGATCGTTATCGTTTATATTACATTCGTGCTCTCCTCATACATTGCATGCACACACATTCAGACAGTTCACAAGCTCTAACAGTTCTCTGTGTTTTAGTCTGGCAGGTTTAACCCTTTCATTGCTGTGTCCCCTTGTCTGCATTATAGGATAGGAAATAGGAAGGATAGGAAGGCATAGAACCAGTTCAGTTGTCGTGCACTGACTATATGGTTCTATATAATTAGTTTAATAATATGATTAAAAATAGCGTTAAATACCTTAAGATAAATTCAATGGAACCTGGATGAATTTAAAATGAATGTACTATATTTCAGATCAATATATTTGTTTTCTTTAAAATATTTCGTCTGAATATCTCTCTCTCTCTCTCTCTCTCTCTCTCTCTCTCTCTCAGGGTCTTGCAGGTTTAACCCTTTCATTGCTGTCTCCTTTTGTCTGTATTATAATATTGGAAATCTCTTAGCCCTTCTCTTCTATAAATTTGTTTAAAGAAATAAAGGCAAAGAAACAGTTCATTTGTATATCACTGACTATTTAGTTTTATATAATTAGTTTACCAATATAATAAGATAAATTCAGTTGAATATATAACACTTTGAACTGCTAATGATAACTTTGCTATGATATGATCGCTTTTAGTTAGTATTATATTGAATAATCTGACTCAACTAACTGGTCAGTCTCCAACTGGAGACACAGTTTAAATTCATTTTGCCCGCCGTGCCCAGTTGTCCTTAAAACACTGAGGTGGCGGTGCCACCGGCTTGGGCCCGCTCATCGCTGCTCGCAGCTATATTTATTATTTATTATTATTTTTTATTCAAGGTTTTTGGCACTTTTGGGGCCCTTAACATGCACGAAAACTCTTGAAACTTTGCACACGCATTGGAACCTGCGGCCATTAGGGCGTCACAGAGGCTGGGACCCGGGCGTGGCAGGGGGCCTCGACAGCGCCCCCTTGAATGGGGTCCAAAAACTTGGTCCATATATCAAACACGCTAGCACGTATTGGTATGAAACTCAAAACATGTATTGAACTCATCGGCACTGAAAACTTTCGTGCTCTAAGTTATTCGCTGCCTCAACAGGAAGTGAGGTATTATGGGTTGTTTGAAAAGCGCATGCTCTGGAATTTGATATACTCCTCCTAGGCGCTTAATCCGATCAACACCAAACTCGGTCAGCATGAAGTCAAGACATTGATGACGCCAAATTGCCAGCGGATTTTTGATATCTCAAACGGTTTGCCCGTGGCGAGGCAACGAATTTATGGCGAGAAAACATAAACAGGAAGTGTGTTATAACGTCTGCATACATTCATTGATTTTTATGAAACTTCACCTGTGTGTTCGTTGTAGGAAGCCGAGTACATGGATGTGATTATTGTGAGTCAAAGATATAGCGCCACCAACTGGCAGCAGGAAATGTGTCACTTTCAAAATGCTTTGAGATCACCCTCTTATTTTTACTCGATTTGCTTCAAACTTCACCAGAACAATGTCAAGACATGACGAATGTAGACCTGTAAAAAGATCTTATATATTCGAAACACTGTTGTCATAGCAACAGATCAAAGTGTCAGATCAAAATATTTGTTTTAGATGGTTTTGAGACTCTGGGCATCTTTCAAATTGGATGAAACTCAGGCACTTTCGGGGCCCTTAACATGCTCGAAAACTCTTGAAACATTTCACACATATTGGAACCGACGGCCATTAGGAAATCACAGAGGCTGGGACCCAGGCGTGGCAGGGGGGCTCGACAGCGCCCCCTTGAATGGGGTCCGAAATCTTGGTCAATATATCAAACACGCTTGCACATATTAGTATGAAACTCGGTAAACATATAGAACTCATCGGCACTGACAACTTTCGTGCTCTAAGTTGTTCGCCGCCTCAACAGGAAGTGAGCTATTATGGGTTGTTTGAAAAACGCATGCTCTGGAATTTGATATACTCCTCCTAGGCGCTTAATCCGATCACCACCAAACTCGGTCAGCATGAAGTCAAGACATTGATGATGCAAAAGTCCAGCGGATTTTTGATATCTCAAACGGTTTGCCCGTGGCGAGGCAACGAATTTATGGCAAGAAAAGAGAAACAGGAAGTGTGTTATAACGTCTGCATAAATTTATTGATTGTTATGAAACTTCACCTGTGTGTTCGTTGTAGGAGGCCGAGCACATGGATGTGACTATTGTGTGTCAAAGATATAGCGCCACCAATTGGCAGCAGGAAATGTGTCACTTTCAAAATACTTTGAGATCACCCTCTTATTTTTACCCGATTTGCTTCAAACTTCTTCATTATAATGTCCAAACATTTCAGATGTAGACATGTGCATGTCTTTGTGATATCTTAAATATTGTTGCCATGGCAAGACGTCAAACTTTAATAATATTCTTGGGTGTTTTTGAGGCTCTTAACAAAAACGGTCTCGTGGCTCCCTCTAGTGGACAGCACTGGACGTGTATCACATATATGTTCACTCAAAGAAGCACGCCCGTGTTTGACAGTTTGATGATGTCTGTGAATGATCACAAACTCATTTGTGTTTTTTCAACTCATAAGTTAAAATATTCCAGCGAATACGCAAGATTTAATCACAAGAATGTATTAAAAAGCTTAATTTTAGTTTGGAAGGTGTTCTGTGACAATTATAGACGCGGCGCGTCTGAGAACGTTCGCGTCCCGAACCTCGTTCTTTCTCGTGTCTTCCTTTTTAATGTTCCTTTCAATTCTTGAAAATGAAATTTGAATTTTTATGTGTATGACTGTGTTAATGTGTTTGAATGCTGTGTGTCATCTGTGCAAACTTTGTTTCCTAATGGATTAAACAAAGAGCCGCGTGTCATTTCTCTGAAAGCGAGATATCGTGACCGCGTGAAAGCCACTTGATTTTAAGTGTTTTTAAACTTTATTCTTTAAAACATTCAAGCGATTAGACAAGATTCGATCACAAGAACATAGAAAATCTTCCAAACTGTAAAAGAAGCTGTTTAAATGTCACACAAAGAGACGCGCAGCGTCTAATGATCGCGCCCAGTTATACAAATAACTTTACACATGCAGGGATTTAAAAAAATAAAATTAAAATATAAACTTCTGCAAATAACTAATAATAAACTTCTGCACATGATGACAACATACTGATGATGCTATATTGCGAACGATTATAGTACATCTCAAATGGTACATGATCAAATTCATTAATAATTGAAATATACACACCTAATTTCTTTATTTAATAGCGATTTCATTCCATTCCAGCGATTCTACAATATACAAGCAAATAAACACATGAAAGACGTTCCTGTAGAGATCGCGAGCCTTGACAGTTTGATGATTTCTATGAGAGTAATCACGAAATCATTTACGTGTTTTTTAACCTTGTTCATTCCAGCGATTACATTCCATTCCAGCGATTACACAACATTTAATCAGAACAAAGTATTAAAGAGCTTCAATTAGAATTTAGAAGATTTCTGTCACGCAAAGAGACGCGCAGCGTCTCCTAAAAATGATAGCGCCCGGTTATACAAAGAACGACATCCATGCAGGGATTTTAAAAAATAAAACTAAAATATAAACTTCTGCAAATAAATCGTATTTGGATCGTTATCATTTATATTACATTCGTGCTCTCCTCATACATTGCACGCACACACATTCAGACAGTTCATGAGCTCTGACAGTTCTCTGTGTTTTAGTCTGGCAGGTTTAACCCTTTCATTCCTGTGTCCCTTTGTCTGCATTATAGGATAGGAAATCTCATAAAAACAAAGGCAGTTCAGTTGTCGTGCACTGACTATATGGTTCTATATAATTAGTTTAATAATATGGCTAAAAAAATAACGTAAAATACCTTAAGATAAATTCAATGGAACATGGATGAATTTAAAATGAATGTACTATATTTCAGATCAATATACTTGTTTTCTTCAAAATATTTCTTCTGAATATCTCTCTCTCTCTCTCTCTCTCTCTCTCTCTCTCTCAGGGTCTTGCAGGTTAAACCCTTTTATTGCTGTCTCCTTTTGTCTGCATTATAGGATAGGAAATCTCATAAAAAATGAAGGCATAGAACCAGTTCAGTTGTAGTGCACTGACTATATGGTTCTATATAATTAGTTTAATAATATGGTTAAAAATAACGTAAAATACCTTAAGATAAATTCAATGGAACATGGATGAATTTAAAATGAATGTACTATATTTCAGATCAATATACTTGTTTTCTTCAAAATATTTCTTCTGAATATTTCTCTCTCTCTCTCTCTCTCTCTCTCTCAGGGTCTTGCAGGTTTAACCCTTTTATTGCTGTCTCCTTTTGTCTGCATTATAGGATAGGAAATCTCATAAAAAATGAAGGCATAGAACCAGTTCAGTTTTAGTGCACTGACTATATGGTTCAATATAATTAGTTTAATAATATGGTTAAAAATAACGTAAAATACCTTAAGATAAATTCAATGGAACCTGGATGAATTTAAAATGAATGTACTATATTTCAGATCAATATACTTGTTTTCTTCAAAATATTTCTTCTGAATCTCTCTCTCTCTCTCTCTCTCTCTCTCTCTCTCTCTCTCTCTCTCAGGGTCTTGCAGATTTAACCCTTTCATTGCTGTATCCTTTTGTCTGCATTATAGGATAGGAAATCTCTTAGCCCTTCTCTTCTATAAATTTGTACAAAAAAATAAAGGCAAAGAACCAGTTCATTTGTATTTCACTGACTATTTAGTTTTATATAATTAGTTTAACAATATAATAAGATAAATTCAGCTGAATATATAACACTTTGAACTGCTAATGATAACTTTGCTATGATATGATCGCTTTTAGTTAGTATTATATTGAATAATCTGACTCAACTAACTGGTCAGTCTCCAATTGGAGACACCGTTTAAATTCATTTTGCCCGCCGTGCCCAGTTGTCCTTAAAACACTGAGGTGGCGGTGCCACCGGCTTGGGCCCGCTCATCGCTGCTCGCGGCTATATTTAGGGCCCAAGCCCTGTAAGGGCGAAGGCCCTATTGTTTTCCTTAGGATTATTATTAGGGCCCAAGCCCTGAAAGGGCGCAGGACCCTATTGTTTTTCTAAGGATTATTATTAGGGCCCAAGCCCTGAAAGGGCGCAGGACCCTATTGTTTTTCTAAGGATTATTATTATTATTATTATTATTATTATTATTATTTTTATTTTTTTTCAACCGTTCGGGGCTTTTTGGGGCCCTTAACATGCTCAAAAACTCTTGAAACTTTGCACACGCAAATGAACCTGCGGCCATTAGGACGTGACAGAGGCTGGGACCCGGGCGTGGCAGGGGGGCTCGACAGCGCCCCCTTGAATGGGGTCCAAAAACTTGGTCCATATATCAAACACGCTTGCACATATTGGTATGAAACTCGGTACACATGAAGATCTCATCGGGCCTGACAACTTTCGTGCTCTGAGTTGTACGCCGCCTCAACAGGAAGTGAGCTATTATGGGTTGATTGAAAAGCGCATGCTCTGGAATTTGATATACTCCTCCTAGGCGCTTAATCCGATCACCACCAAACTTGGTCAGCATGAAGACAAGACATTGATGATGCAAAATTGCCAGCGGATTTTTGATATCTCAAACGGTTTGCCCGTGGCGAGGCAACGAATTTATGGCGAGAAAACAGAAACAGGAAGTGTGTTATAACGTCTGCATACATTTATTGATTTTTATGAAACTTCACCTGTGTGTTCGTTGTAGGAGGCCGAGTACATGGATGTGACTATTGTGAGTCAAATATATAGCGCCACCAATTGGCAGCAGGAAATGTGTCACTTTCAAAATGCTTTGAGATCACCCTCTTATTTTTACCCGATTTGCTTCAAACTTCTTCATTATAATGTCCAAACATTTCAGATGTAGACATGTGAATGTCTTTGTGATATCTTAAATATTGTTGCCATGGCAAGACTTCAAACTTTAATAATATTCTTGGGTGTTTTTGAGGCTCTTAACATGCTTCAAATTGCATGAAACTCGACACACACGTGAATATTGTCATCTAGTAGACATGGGCAAAGCTTTAAAAATGGGCGTGGTGGAGGGGCTCTGTAGCGCCATCTTTTGACAAAAGTTGGGGGGTTAGTTTAACCTACAGTCACCAAACTCGGCACACATATTGTTCTAATTTAGCCAGACAACTTTCTAATTTACAGTCATTAGCTCCGACCAACAGGAAGTCATATATTTTGGTTTGAATATGGCTATTTTGAATAATCAAGCTCTGAATTTTTAAAAAACGGTCTCGTGGCTCCCTCTAGTGGAGAGAACTGTTCACTCATAGAAGCACACGAGCCCCGAGTTTAGAACAACCGCTTTCGTTTTACAACTCACGACAGTCTTCGTTTACATGTCATTTCATTAATTAAAACTTTCAAGCGATTGTATAATATACAAGCAAAGAAACACATGACTGTGTTAGTGTGTTGACGCTGTGTGACATCTGTGCAAACTTCATTTCCTAATGGATTAAACAAAGAGCCGCGCGTCATTTCTCTGAAAGCGATCAGTGAGCATTTTCTGTCACACAACCTAATAATGATCGCGCCCAGTTATACAAATAACTTTACACATGCAGTGATTTTAAGAAATAAAATTAAAATATAAACTTCTGCATATGATGACAACATACTGAAGATGCTGAAGACATTCCAGCGATTCTACAATATAAACACATGAAAGAGAGAGATCGCGTATAGAGCGCATCAAGAGCACATCAAGAGATCGCGAGCCGTGTTTGCAGTTTCATGATGTCTGTGAATGATCACAAACTCATTTACATGTGATTTTTTCATGTTCTTTTCATTCCTTTGTTTGAATTTTTATGTGTATGACTGTTAATGTGTTGACGCTGTGTGGCATCTGTGCAAACTTCGTTTCCTAACGGATTAAACAAAGAGCCGCGCGTCATTTCTCTGAAAGGGAGTGATCACGAAATCATGAAAGCTCATGTTTTTAAACCTTATTCTTTAAAGTATTCAAGCGATTAGACAAGATTCGATCACAAGAACATATTAAAAATCTTCAATTACAGTTTGGAAGATTTATGCAGGGATTTTAAAAAATACAATTAAAATATAAACTTCTGCAAATAATTAATAATAAACTTCTGCACATGATGACTACATACTGAAGATGCTAAAATTGCGAACGATTATAGTACATCTCAAATGGTGTTGCCAATGAGAAGGTTTAAATTAAGAACAAAAAGGGAATTTGGAAGTTGTCAATTATTCATTAATAATTGAAATATACACACCTAATTTCTATATTTAATAGCGATTCCATTCCATTCCAGCGATTCTACAATATACAAGCAAATAAACACATGAAAGACTTTCCTGTAGAAATCGCGAGCCGTGTTTGACAGTTTGATGATTTCTGTGAGAGTGATCACGAAATCATTTACGTGTTTTTTAACCTTGTTCATTCCAGCGATTACACAACATTTAATCACAAGAATGTTTTAAAGAGCTTCAATTATAGCTTGGAAGATTTTCTGTCACACAAAGAAACACGCAGCGTCTTCTAATAATGATCGCGCCCAGTAATACAAATAACTACATCACATGCAGGGATTTTAAAAAATAAAACTAAAATATAAACTTCTGCAAATAAATCGTATTTGGATCGTTATCGTTTATATTACATTCGTGCTCTCCTCATACATTGCACGCACCCACATTCAGAAGGTTCACAAGCTCTAACAGTTCTCTGTGTTTTAGTCTGGCAGGTTTAACCCTTTCATTGCTGTGTCCCCTTGTCTGCATTATAGGATAGGAAATAGGAAGGATAGGAAGGCATAGAACCAGTTCAGTTGTCGTGCACTGACTATATGGTTCTATATAATTAGTTTAATAATATGATTAAAAATAGCGTTAAATACCTTAAGATAAATTCAATGGAACCTGGATGAATTTAAAATGAATGTACTATATTTCAGATCAATATATTTGTTTTCTTTAAAATATTTTTTTCTTAATTTCTTTCTCTCTCTCTCTCTCTCTCTCTCTCTCTCTCTCTCTCTCTCTCTCAGGGTCTTGCAGGTTTAACCCTTTCATTGCTGTCTCCTTTTGTCTGTATTATAATATAGGAAATCTCTTAGCCCTTCTCTTCTATAAATTTGTATAAAAAAATAAAGGCAAAGAAACAGTTCATTTGTATTTCACTGACTATTTAGTTTTATATAATTAGTTTACCAATATAATAAGATAAATTCAGTTGAATATATAACACTTTGAACTGCTAATGATAACTTTGCTATGATATGATCGCTTTTAGTTAGTATTATATTGAATAATCTGACTCAACAAACTGGTCAGTCTCCAACTGGAGACACAGTTTAAATTCATTTTGCCCGCCGTGCCCAGTTGTCCTTAAAACACCGAGGTGGCGGTGCCACCGGCTTGGGCCCGCACATCGCTGCTAGCAGCTATATTCTTCTTCTTCTTCTTCTTTATTAGGGCCCAAGCCCTGAAAGGGCGCAGGACCCTATTGTTTTTCCAAGGATTATTATTATTATTATTTTTTTTTTTTTCAACCGTTCGGGGCTTTTTGGGGCCCTTAACATGCTCAAAAACTCTTGAAACTTTGCACACGTATTGGAACCTGCGGCCATTAGGACGTGACAGAGGCTGGGACCCGGGCTTGGCAGGGGGGCTCGACAGCGCCCCCGTGAATGGGGTCCGAAATCTTGGTCCATATATCAAACACGCTTGCACATATTGGTATGAAACTCGGTACACATGAAGATCTCATCGGGCCTGACAACTTTCGTGCTCTAAGTTGTATGCCGCCTCAACAGGAAGTGAGCTATTATGGGTTGTTTAAAAACGCATGCTCTGGAATTTGATATACTCCTCCTAGGCGCTTAATCCGATCACCACCAAACTCGGTCAGCATGAAGTCAAGACATTGATGACGCAAAATTGCCAGGGGATTTTTGATATCTCAAACGGTTTGCCCGTGGCGAGGCAACGAATTTATGGCGAGAAAACAGAAACAGGAAGTGTGTTATAACGTCTGCATGCATTCATTGTTTTTTATGAAACTTCAGATATGTGTTCCTTGTAGGAGGCCGAGCACATGGATATGACTATTGTGTGTCAAAGATATAGCGCCACCAGCTGGCAGCAGGAAATGTGTCACTTTCAAAATGCTTTGAGATCACCCTCTTATTTTTACCCGATTTGCTTAAAACTTCACCAGAATAATGTCAAGACATGGCGAATGTAGACCTGTTAAAAGATCTTATATATACGAAACACTGTTGTCATAGCAACAGATCAAAGTGTCAGATCAAAATATTTGTTTTGGATCGTTTTAAGACTCTTGGCATCTTTCAAATTGGATGAAACTCGGTCACTTTTGGGGCCCTTATCATGCTCCAAAACTCTTGAAACTTTGCACACACATTGGAACCGGCGCCCATTAGGAAATCACAGGGGCTGGGATCCGGGCGAGGCAGGGGGGCTCGACAGCGCCCCCTTGAATGGGGTCCAAAAACTTGGTCCATATATCAAACACGCTTGTACATATTAGTATGAAACTCGGTACACATATAGAACTCATTGGCACTGACAACTTTCGTGCTCTAAGTTGTACGCCCCCTCAACAGGAAGTGAGCTATTATGGGTTGTTTGAAAAACGCATGCTCTGGAATTTGATATACTCCTCCTAGGCGCTTAATCCGATCACCACCAAACTCGGTCAGCATGAAGTCAAGACATTGATGATGCAAAACCTCCAGCGGATTTTTGATATCTCAAACGGTTTGCCCGTGGCGAGGCAATGAATTTATGGTGAGAAAACAGAAAGTGTGTTATAACGTCTGCATACATCCTTTGATTTTTATGAAACTTCAGATGTGTGTTCCTATTAGGAGGCCGAGCACATGGATGTGACTATTGTGTGTAAAAGATATAGCGCCACCAACTGGCAGCAGGAAATGTGTCACTTTCAAAATTCCTTGAGATCACCCTCTTATTTTTACCCAATTTGCTTGAAACTTTACCAGACTAATGTGAAGACATGGTGAATGTAGACCTCTTAAAAGATGTATTATATTTTAAACACTGTTGTCATAGCAACAGATAAAATTTCAGATCAAAATGTTTGTTTTGGATGCTTTTGAGACTCTTATCATGCTTCAAATTGCATGAAACTCGACACACATGTCAATATTGTCGACCAGTAGACATGGGCAGAGCCTCAAAAACGGGTGTGGTGGAGGGGCTCTATAGCGCCATCTTTTGACAAAAGTTGGGGGGTTAGTTTAACCTACAGCCACCAAACTCGGTACACATATTGTGCTCATTAAGCCGAACAACTTTCTAATTCATAGTCATTACCTCTGACCAACAGAAAGTCAGATATTTTGGTTTGAATGTGGATATTTTGAATAATCAAGCTCTGAAGTTTTAGCTATTCCTCTCAGGGTATTCATGCTATTGACACCAAACTTTCTGAATATGATGACAATATACTGTAAATATTAAATTGCAAACGATTATAGTATATCTGGAATGGTGTTGCCATGGCGAAGCTTTAAATTAAGAAAAAAAAATTGTCCATATTTGAATGATCCCAGAATGAGCACTAGAGGGCAGCAAATACCTCTTTTTAACCTGGGTTGAGAAGATAAAACATTGTTTTAGAGACATTGTTAATAGACATTGAACACACCAGTTCAGTTGTCGTGCACTGACTATATCGTTCTATATAATTAGTTTAATAATATGGTTAATAATAACATAAAATACCTTAAGATAAATTCAATGGAACCTGGATGAATTTAAAATGAATGTGCTATATTTCAGATCAATATACTTGTTTTCTTTAAAATATTTTTTCTGAATCTCTCACTCTCTCTCTCTCAGGATCTTGCAGGTTTAACCCTTTCATTGCTGTCTTCTTTTGTCTGCATTAAAGAATAGGAAATCTCATTAAAATAAAGGCATAGAACCAGTTCAGTTGTCGTGCACTGACTATATGGTTCTATATAATTAGTTTAATAATATGGTTAATAATAACATAAAATACCTTAAGATAAATTAAATGGAACCTGGATGAATTTAAAATGAATGTACTATATTTCAGATCAATATACTTGTTTTCTTTAAAATATTTCTTCTGAATATCTCTCTCTCTCTCTCTCTCTCTCTCACTCTCTCAGGGTCTTGCAGGTTTAACCCTTTCATTGCTGTCTCATTTTTTCTGCATTATAGGATAGGAAATCTCTTAGCCCTTCTCTTACACAAATTTGTTTAAAGAAATAAAGGCAAAGAACCAGTTCATTTGTATTTCACTGACTATTTAGTTTTATATAATTAGTTTAACAATATAATAAGATAAATTCAGCTGAATATATAACACTTTGAACTGCTAATGATAACTTTGCTATGATATGATCGCTTTTAGTTAGTATTATATTGAATAATCTGACTCAACTAACTGGTCAGTCTCCAACTGGAGACACCGTTTAAATTCATTTTGCCCGCCGTGCCCAGTTGTCCTTAAAACACTGAGGTGGCGGTGCCACCGGCTTGGGCCCGCCCATCGCTGCTCGCAGCTATATTTCTTATTATTCTTATTATTTTTTATTCAAGGTTTTTGGCACTTTTGGGGCCCTTAACATGCATGAAAACTCTTGAAACTTTGCACACGCATTGGAACCTGTGGCCATTAGGGCGTCACAGAGGCTGGGACCCGGGCTTGGCAGGAGGGCTCGACAGCGCCCCCTTGAACGGGGTCCAAAAACTTGGTCCATATATCAAACACGCTTGCACGTATTGATACGAAACTCGGTAGACATGAAGAACTCATCGGCACTGAAAACTTTCGTGCTCTAAGTTGTTCGCTGCCTCAACAGGAAGTGAGCTATTATGGGTTGTTTGAAAAGCGCATGCTCTGGAATTTGATATACTCCTCCTAGGCGCTTAATCCGATCACCACCAAACTCGGTCAGCATGAAGACAAGACATTGATGACGCAAAATTGCCAGGGGATTTTTGATATCTCAAACGGTTTGCCCGTGGCGAGGCAACGAATTTATGGCGAGAAAACATAAACAGGAAGTGTGTTATAACGTCTGCATACATTCATTGTTTTTTATGAAACTTCACCTGTGTGTTCGTTGTAGGAGGCCGAGCACATGGATGTGACTTTTGTGAGTCAAAGATATAGCGCCACCAATTGGCAGCAGGAAATGTGTCACTTTCAAAATGCTTTCAGATCACCCTCTTATTTTTACCCGATTTGCTTCAAACTTCTTCATTATAATGTCCAAACATTTCAGATGTAGACATGTGAATGTCTTTGTGATATCTTAAATATTGTTGCCATGGCAAGACGTCAAACTTTAATAATATTCTTGGGTGTTTTTGAGGCTCTTAATAAAAATGGTCTCGTGGCTCCCTCTAGTGGACAGTACTGGACGTGCATCACATTATTTCTGTTGTTCTGTTTTTTCCGCCCGTGTTTGACAGTTTGATGATGTCTGTGAATGATCACGAACAGATTTGTGTAAAATATTCCAGCGATTACACAAGATTTAATCACAAGAATGTATTAAAAAGCTTCATTTGAGTTTGGAAGGTGTTCTGTGACAATTATAGACGCGCCGCGGCTGAGAACGATGCGTCCCGAAGCTCGTTCTTTCTCGCGTCTTCCTTTTTAATGTTCCTTTCAATTGTTTGAAAATGACATTTGAATTTTTATGTGTATGACTGTTAATGTGTTGACGCTGTGTGTCATCTGTGCAAACTTCGTTTCCTAATGGATTAAACAAAGAGCCGCTCGTCATTTCTCTGAAAGCGAGAGATCGTGACCGCGTGAAAGCCACTTGATTTTAAGTGTTTTTAAACTTTAGTCTTTACAACATTCAAGCGATTAGACAAGATTCGATCACAAGAACATAGAAAATCTTCCAAACTGTAAAAGAAGCTTTTTAATGTCACACAAAGAGACGCGCAGCGTCTGATCGCGCCCAGTTATACAAATAACTTTACACATGCAGTGATTTTAAAAAATAAAATTAAAATATAAACTTCTGCAAAATAACTAATAATAAACTTCTGCACATGATGACAACATACTGAAGATGCTGAAGACATTCCAGCGATTCTACAATATAAACACATGAAAGACATTCAAGTAGAGATCGCGAGCCGTGTTTGCAGTTTCATGATGTCTGTGAATGATCACGAACTCATTTACATGTGATTTTTTCATGTTCTTTTCATTCCTTTGTTTGAATATTTATGTGTATGACTATGTTAATGTGTTGACGCTGTGTGGCATCTGTGCAAACTTCGTTTCCTAACTGATTAAACAAAGAGCCGCGCGTCATTTCTCTGAAAGCGAGTGATCATGACCGCGTGAAAGCCCCTCAATTTTAAGTGTTTTTAAACTTTTTTCATTAAAACATTCAAGCGATTAGGCAAGATTCGATCACAAGACCATATTAAAAAGCTTCATTACAGTTTGGAAGATTTAAGACGCGCAGCGTCTCCTAAGATCGCGCTTAGTTGTACAACTGCATCTTTACACATTGCAGGGATTTTAAAAAATAAATTTTAAATATAAACTTCTGCAAATAACTAATAATAAACTTCTGCACATGATGACAACATACTGAAGATGCTAAAATTGCGAACGATTATATTACATCTCAAATGGTGTTGCCATGGCGAAGGTTTAAATTAAGAACAAAAACGGAATTTGGAAGTTGTCAATTATTCATGAATAATTGAAATATACACACCTAATTTCTATATTTAATAGTACAAATATAGACAAGATTCGATCACAAGAACATAGAAAATCTTCCAAACTGTAAAAGAAGCTTTTTAATGTCACACAAAGAGACGCGCAGCGTCTGATCGCGCCCAGTTATACAAATAACTTTACACATGCAGTGATTTTAAAAAATAAAATTAAAATATAAACTTCTGCAAAATAACTAATAATAAACTTCTGCACATGATGACAACATACTGAAGATGCTGAAGACATTCCAGCGATTCTACAATATAAACACATGAAAGACATTCAAGTAGAGATCGCGAGCCGTGTTTGCAGTTTCATGATGTCTGTGAATGATCACGAACTCATTTACATGTGATTTTTTCATGTTCTTTTCATTCCTTTGTTTGAATATTTATGTGTATGACTATGTTAATGTGTTGACGCTGTGTGGCATCTGTGCAAACTTCGTTTCCTAACTGATTAAACAAAGAGCCGCGCGTCATTTCTCTGAAAGCGAGTGATCATGACCGCGTGAAAGCCCCTCAATTTTAAGTGTTTTTAAACTTTTTTCATTAAAACATTCAAGCGATTAGGCAAGATTCGATCACAAGACCATATTAAAAAGCTTCATTACAGTTTGGAAGATTTAAGACGCGCAGCGTCTCCTAAGATCGCGCTTAGTTGTACAACTGCATCTTTACACATTGCAGGGATTTTAAAAAATAAATTTTAAATATAAACTTCTGCAAATAACTAATAATAAACTTCTGCACATGATGACAACATACTGAAGATGCTAAAATTGCGAACGATTATATTACATCTCAAATGGTGTTGCCATGGCGAAGGTTTAAATTAAGAACAAAAACGGAATTTGGAAGTTGTCAATTATTCATGAATAATTGAAATATACACACCTAATTTCTATATTTAATAGTACAAATATCATAAATAAACACATTTTAATTTATTTTTTAATTTCAAGATGTATGTGTAAATTAAAATGAAGGGAAACAGGGTCATATATTTATAATGAGCACTAGAGGGCAGCATATACCTATTTTTGAGATGAAAGCGGATTTAAAAGCGGTATGTTATACAGTACACTACAGTATATGCCATGGCGAAGGTTTAAATTAAGAACAAAAAGGGAATTTGGAAGTTGTCAATTATTCATTAATAATTGAAATATACACACCTAATTTCTATATTTAATAGCGATTCCATTCCATTCCAGCGATTCTACAATATACAAGCAAATAAACACATATAGACTTTCCTGTAGAAATCGCGAGCCTTGACAGTTTGATGATTTCTGTGAGAGTGATCACGAAATCATTTACGTGTTTTTTAACCTTGTTCATTCCAGCGATTACACAACATTTAATCACAAGAATGTTTTAAAGAGCTCAGTTATACAAATAACTACATCACATGCAGGGATTTTAAAAAATAAAACTAAAATATAAACTTCTGCAAATAAATCGTATTTGGATCGTTATCGTTTATATTACATTCGTGCTCTCCTCATACATTGCACACACACACATTCAGACAGTTCACAAGCTCTAACAGTTCTCTGTGTTTTAGTCTGGCAGGTTTAACCCTTTCATTGCTGTGTCCCTTTGTCTGCATTATAGGATAGGAAATAGGAAGGATAGGAAGGCATAGAACCAGTTCAGTTGTAGTGCACTGACTATATGGTTCTGTATAATTGGTTTAATAATATGATTAAAAATAGCGTTAAATACCTTAAGATAAATTCAATGGAACCTGGATGAATTTAAAATGAATGTACTATATTTCAGATCAATATATTTGTTTTCTTTAAAATATTTTTTCTGAATATCTCTCTCTCTCTCTCTCTCTCTCTCTCTCTCTCTCTCTCTGGGTCTTCCAGGTTTAACCATTTCATTGCTGTCTCCTTTTGTCTGCATTATAGGATAGGAAATCTCATAAAAAATGAAGGCATAGAAACAGTTCAGTTGTCGTGCACTGACTATATGGTTCTATATAATTAGTTTAATAATATGGTTAAAAATAATGTAAAATACCTTAAGATAAATTCAATGGAACCTGGATGAATTTAAAATGAATGTACTATATTTCAGATCAATATACTTGTTTTCTTCAAAATATTTCGTCTGAATATCTCTCTCTCTCTCTCTCTCTCTCTCTCTCAAGGTCTTGCAGGTTTAACCCTTTCATTGCTGTCTCCTTTTGTCTGTATTATAATATAGGAAATCTCTTAGCCCTTCTCTTCTATAAATTTGTTTAAAGAAATAAAGGCAAAGAAATAGTTCATTTGTATTTCACTGACTATTTAGTTTTATATAATTAGTTTACCAATATAATAAGATAAATTCAGTTGAATATATAACACTTTGAACTGCTAATGATAACTTTGCTATGATATGATCGCTTTTAGTTAGTATTATATTGAATAATCTGACTCAACTAACTGGTCAGTCTCCAACTGGAGACACAGTTTAAATTCATTTTGCCCTTTGCCCGCCGTGCCCAGTTGTCCTTAAAACACTGAGGTGGCGGTGCCACCGGCTTGGGCCCGCTCATCGCTCATCGCTGCTCGCAGCTATATTTATTATTATTTTTATTTTTTTTCAACCGTTCAGGGCTTTTTGGGGCCCTTAACATGCTCAAAAACTCTTGAAACTTTGCACACGTATTGGAACCTGCGGCCATTAGGACGTGACAGAGGCTGGGACCCGGGCGTGGCAGGGGGGCTCGACAGCGCCCCCTTGAATGGGGTCCGAAATCTTGGTCCATATATCAAACACGCTTGCACATATTAGTATGAAACTCAGTAGACATGAAGAACTCATCGGCACTGACAACTTTCGTGCTCTAAGTTGTACGCCGCCTCAACAGGAAGTGAGCTATTATGGGTTGTTTGAAAAACGCATGCTCTGGAATTTGATATACTGCTACTAGGCGCTTAATCCGATCACCACCAAACTCGGTCAGCATGAAGTCAAGATATTGATGATGCCAAATATCCAGTGAATTTTTGATATCTCAAACGGTTTGCCCGTGGCGAGGCAATGAATTTATGGCGAGAAAACAGAAACAGGAAGTGTGTTATAACGTCTGGATACATTCTTTGATTTTTATGAAACTTCACCTGTGTGTTCGTTGTAGGAAGCCGAGCACATGGATGTGACTATTGTGTGTCAAAGATATAGCGCCACCAATTGGCAGCAGGAAATGTGTCACTTTCAAAATGCTTTCAGATCACCCTCTTATTTTTACCCGATTTGCTTCAAACTTCTTCATTATAATGTCCAAACATTTCAGATGTAGACATGTGAATGTCTTTGTGATATCTGAAATATTGTTGCCATGGCAAGATGTCAAACTTTAATAATATTCTTGGGTGTTTTTGAGGCTCTTAACAAAAACGGTCTCGTGGCTCCCTCTAGTGGACAGCACTGGACGTGTATCACATATATGTTCACTCAAAGAAGCACGCCCGTGTTTGACAGTTTGATGATGTCTGTGAATGATCACGAACTCATTTGTGTTTTTTCAACTCATAAGTTAAAATATTCCAGCGATTACGCAAGATTTAATCACAAGAATGTATTAAAAAGCTTAATTTTAGTTTGGAAGGTGTTCTGTGACAATTATAGACGCGGTGAGTCTGAGAACGATCGCGTCCCGAACCTCGTTCTTTCTCGCGTCTTTCAGAATCGTATTATTCATTTTTAATGTTCCTTTCAATTCTTTGAAATTGAAGTTTGAACTTTTATGTGTATGACTGTGTTAATGTGTTGACGCTGTGTGGCATCTGTGCAAACTTCGTTTCCAAATGGATTAAACAAAGAGCCGCGCGTCACTTCTCTGAAAGCGAGAGATCGTGACCGAGTGAAAGCCACTTGATTTTAAGTGTTTTTAAACTTTATTCTTTAAAACATTCAAGCGATTAGACAAGATTCGATCACAAGAACATAGAAAATCTTCCAAACTGTAAAAGAAGCTTTTTAATGTCACACAAAGAGACGCGCAGAGTGATCACGAAATCATTTACGTGTTTTTTAACCTTGTTCATTCCAGCGATTACATTCCATTCCAGCGATTACACAAGATTTAATCACAAGAATGTTTTAAAGAGCTTCAATTATAGCTTGGAAGATTTTCTGTCACACAAAGAAACGCGCAGAGTCTTCTAATAGCTAATGATCGCGCCCAGTTATACAAATAACTACATCACATGCAGGGATTTAAAAAAAAAAACCTAAAATATAAACTTCTGCAAATTAATCGTATTTGGATCGTTATCATTTATATTACATTCGTGCTCTCCTCATACATTGCACGCACACACATTCAGACAGTTCAAGAACACGAACGTCTCTCTGTGTTTTAGTCTGGCAGGTTCAACCCTTTCATTGCTGTGTCCCTTTGTCTGCATTATAGGATAGGAAATGGGAAGGATAGGAAGGATAGGAAGGCATAGAACCAGTTCAGTTGTCGTGCACTGACTATATGGTTCTATATAATTAGTTTAATAATATGGTTAAAAATAACGTAAAATACCTTAAGATAAATTCAATGGAACCTGGATGAATTTAAAATGAATGTACTATATTTCAGATCAATATATTTGTTTTCTTTAAAATATTTTTTCTGAATCTCTCTCTCTCTCTCTTGCTCTCTCTCTGGGTCTTCCAGGTTTAACCCTTTCATTGCTGTCTCCTTTTGTCTGCATTATAGGATAGGAAATCTCATAAAAAATGAAGGCATAGAACCAGTTCAGTTGTCGTGCACTGACTATATGGTTCTATATAATTAGTTTAATAATATGGTTAAAAATAACGTAAAATACCTTAAGATAAATTCAATGGAACCTGGATGAATTTAAAATGAATGTACTATATTGCAGATCAATATACTTGTTTTCTTCAAAATATTTCTTCTGAATCTCTCTCTCTCTCTCTCTCTCTCTCTCTCTGTGCGCATGTGCGGAAGTTTCGGGAGGAGTGTGTGAGTGACTGAGCGGCGTGTTTGAGTGAGTTTCAAACTTTTTTCATTTTTCATTCTTTTTAGATTAAGATACATATTGTTTGAGTTTGTAAAACAACGGCGGGTTTCTAATAATTGTTTGCTGACTTTGTCGGCAAAAGAGAGAAGCGATGGGATCGAATTCTGATGGATTTGCGTCCTTGACTGCACGTCATGGGTGCAAATGTCTATCAGATGAGACCGTGTCAGTGGAAGATTGTTTAGTTGCTGTTAGTAATGCAGTTGGTGCGTTAAACATCTTGTCTGCATCGAGGATGAACAAGGCAGTTGTGATTTTTTTGAGAGAAACGTCTATGGTTAATGATTTGGTTGAACATGGATTATCTGTGAGAGATGCATTTATTCCGGTTTTGCCGCTGTCTAACCCCTCGAAGAAAGTGATCCTCTCCAATGTTCCTCCGTTTATTCCTAATGATACACTTGAGCGTATTCTTGGGCGTTATGGTAAACTAATGGGACCGATTAAAATGATTCCGCTTGGTTTAAAAAACCCAGAATTGAAACACATCATGTCATTTCGACGTCACACGTACATGATTTTAAATGCTGAATTTCAAAATCTTGAAGTTGCTGTAAAACTGACTTTGAATGGAAAAGATTACACGATCTTTATCACTGTTGACTCGATGAAGTGCTTTACTTGTGGGAAACAGGGCCATGTGAGACAATCGTGTCCTTTGAATAAGGAGCCTGAAAAGAAGGAGAGTAACTCCGCAGTGGAAGTGATTCCTGCTGCTGTAGATCACAGCGCTGAAAGTAATGTTCAGCAAGATGAAACTGCTGCTTTACCTGAAAATGGAGAGGGCTCTAATGTTTTTGCAAAAGATTGTCTTATTGAAGATACAGACAGGACTTCTATTATAACTAAACATGTACATGAAAGTGTGAATGTTGATGAGGAGATCATAGCTCCCGGGGTAGTTAGAGATCCAGAATACCCAGAAAAGCAAAGAGAGCTCGAAGACTTGAAGCTACAGAGTAGCCTGTTACAGGGCGATATAGATCTGTTGTCACAAAGAACTGATGATTTATCTGAGAATGACTCTGAAGGTGAATGTCCAGATACTGGAGAAGAGCATGATGTAGATTCACAAGGAAATTCTGGTGGAAATTTTCTTACTTCCCAGTTAAAGCCTCCCTTTTATACAGTTCAACAGTTGAGTGCCTTCCTGGACGCTACTAAGAACCAGAGGAAACCCAAATTGGAAAAATATTTTCCTGATTTGGAACTTTTCGTTGAGTCTGGTGCGATTGCCATGCGAAAGGCGACGTTGGAGGAACTGGATCAACCAAAACGCTACAGGCTTAAAAAACTTGTCAGCACAGTGAGAAAAGGTTTTAATTTACGTTTGAAAAAACATTGATTTTATGAAAAGTGTTAAAGAGCAGATGAGGTGGGTTGCTTTATACCCCATTATAATTATTGTAATGGTTTTCTTTAATATCGGATCTTTAAATATTAATGGTTGTCGTAGCACTGTAAAAAGAAACAATCTCTTTAATTATTTAATTCTTAAAAAGGCTGATGTAATTTTTCTCCAGGAAACGCACACCGATTTGCAGAACCAGTCTCAGTGGTTTAGCGATTGGAAGGGTAATGCGCTTCTGAGCCATGGCACAAATGTTAGCGCAGGGGTTGCTATTTTGTTTTCTCCCCGGGTTGGCGGTTTTTTAAAGAGTTTTGAGATAATACCAGGAAGAATTTTACGAGTAGATGTTGCTATAGGTGACACAATTTTTTCTCTGTTTAATGTATATGCTTCAAATGATGGCCGAGAGCGTATTACTGTCTTTGAGAAACTATCAGATGCGTTATCACACTGTCCTCAGGATAATATTATTGTATTGGGGGGTGATTTTAATTGCACTTTAAATCAACAGTTGGATCGCAATCATAATGAACCACATCCTCCTTCAGCTAAGACTTTTAAAAGTATTGTTGATCATTATAATTTTGTTGATTTGTGGAGAGAGACATTTCCTGGGCTTAGACAGTATACCTGGATAAAAATGAACTCAAATAATATGTCTGGAGCTAGGCTTGATCGTTTTTACGCTGAAGCATCTAATAGAGGAAGGTTTTTTAGAAATTCTATTTCACCTACTTTTCTCTCAGATCATCATTATATTTCTATGGCTATTTCTGTTGAGTCCACTAAATCCTATAAATCACTCTGGCACTTTGATAATAGGTTACTTCAGGATCACTGCTTTATTCACTCTTTTCACCTTTTTTGGAATTCTTGGAGAGAGGAGAGAGTAAATTTCCCATCTTTAAGTCAATGGTGGGATGTGGGCAAGGTGCAGATTAAAGTTTTTTGTCAGCAATTTACTGCACATAGCAGGAGCGCCTTACTAGAGAAAATGAAAGCCCTTGAACAAGAAATCCTCGGACAGAGCAGTCATGATACTACAGGATTCGTTTCCACTGACTCTTTTGAAAGGAATAAATTTCTTCTACGCAGCTTAGCGGAAGAACAAGGTAAAACTGCCCTTTTAAGGGCAAAGTTCACCAATATAAATGATATGGATTCTCCTACTTCGTTTTTCTTTGGACTTGAGAAAAAGCCAAGAGCGCATAAGCATCTTCATCAATTGAAACTCCCAGATGGAAGAGTATTAACAACACAAATGGAAATGAATGCTGTTGCTATTTCTTTTTATGAAGATTTATATCATTCAGAGCCATGTAATGGAGAAGATATTGATGTACTTCTGAGGGACTTGCCACAATTATCAAAGAAGGACCAGATGGATCTTGAGAGCCCTTTGACAATGGCTGAACTTATGAGAGCTGTCCAAGAGTTAAATCCTGGGAAGTCACCTGGTTTGGATGGTCTTTCAGCTGAGTTTTACAAGGCTCTTTGGAACCTAATGGGTCAAGACTTGTATGATGTTTTGGTGGAAAGTATTGAAAGAGAGACTCTTCCTCTAAGCTGTCGGAGAGCTGTTTTAACTTTGATCCCCAAAAAAGGAGACCTTGGCTGTTTAAAGAACTGGCGCCCTGTCTCCTTGCTGTGTGTTGATCTAAAAATCTTTTCAAAAGCTTTAACCAACAGATTGAAGAACTTTATAGAAACTGTTATTCACAATGATCAGTCTTACTGTATCCCTAACCGAACAATATTTGATAACCTCTTTTTGGTTAGAGACATTATTACAGTTGCAAAAAGACATAACCTGGACATTGGCCTTCTCTCTTTGGACCAAGAAAAGGCCTTTGATAGAGTGGATCACTCTTATTTATTCAAGACTCTTGAGGCTTTTGGATTTGGTCATAATTTTGTATCTTGCATCAGGCTCATGTATAGTGATATTTATAGCATGTTAAGAGTAAACGGTACATTAACAAGACCTTTTTCAGTGACAAGAGGAATAAGACAAGGGTGTCCTCTTTCAGGTTTACTCTATGCTATTTCAATTGAGCCTTTTTTAAATCTGCTGAGAAAAAGAATATGTGGTATTGGTGTTCCTGGCTGCCCTAAAGTTCCCCAAGTGAAACTTACTGCATATGCAGATGATGTGACTCTGATAATTAGGAATTCAAATGATGTTGAAAATATAATTTCATGTTTGAATATTTTTCAGAGAGCTACTTCTGCACGTATAAATTGGGAGAAATGTACTTCTTTATTGTTGGGTGCCTGGAAAAGTACAGGACCTCCTCAGTTGCCAAAGCAGTGTAAATGGGCTCAGGATGGTTTAAAAGTTCTTGGTATTTATTTTGGAACTGACCAGTACATGGAGAAGAACTGGGAAGGAGTGGTTGACCGGGTTATTGGTAAAATTCAAAAGTGGAAGTGGATTCTTCCACAGCTGTCATATAGAGGGAGATGTCTGGTTATTAATAATCTGGCAGCTTCAATGCTTTGGCATAAAGTTACAGTTTTAGATCCTCCTAAAGAGCTGCTTTTAAAGGTTCAAAGGGCATTTGTTAATTTCTTTTGGAATGGCCATCATTGGCTTCCTCCTGGGGTCCTTTATCTTCCCATTACAGAGGGAGGTCAAGGCCTTATACATGTCGAATCAAAAATTGCAGCAATGAGACTACAAACATTGCAAAAACTGCTGTACTGCTCTGATGGTATGCCTTGGATTGATTATGGGCTGCATATTCTTAAAGATCTTGGAGGAACAGACCTTGACAAGGAGTTATTTTTAATTGAAGAGCCCTACGTTGAAAATGTGTATTGTTCTCTTTTTAAATTCTATGGATCAATTTGTCAATCATGGAGTTTGTTAAAATTTTCAAGAGTGGGTGATGAAAATTATGGATGTGAAGAACCTTTGTTTTTTAATCCTTTTTTTAAGCTACATCCTCCATTATCAGGTTCTGTTATTAAAAAGTTTTTGAATGCTGGAATAACTAGAGTTATGGACCTGCTTGATATAACAAGAGGTCAGTGGCGAACGGCTCAGTCTCTTGCTGACCAGGTAGGGATTAAGTCAGTAAGAATAGTGGAAGGGGTAGTCAAGAGTTTTAAAGATTGTTTCCCCCAGGTATTTACCTCATTTATAGATTCAGTTTTAATTAATGGATTAGTATATAAGACTTTTCCCGCATTAAAAGTTGTCCCAAAAAAATCTGAAATTGACAATACTAAAGTTTTTTTGTTAAAGGGTTTCGAACTTTTGGATTTCCAAAGTATGGGGAAGAAGATGGTCTATCAAATTTGTGCGAAATCGGCGCACTTTAGACAGTTGAAGGAAAGGATAGACACTAAATGGAGAACTTACTTTTCTGTGCCCAGAGATGTGGATCCCTCATGGAGGCTTTTGTACAAGCCCCCAATTCCTAAAAAATGTGGAGATCTGCAGTGGAGAATACTTCACTGTGTGTTGGCTACAAACAACTTTGTGTCTAAATTTAATGAAATGATTTTACCTGAATGTGCATTTTGTAAAGGTTCTGACACTGTGTTTCATTTATTTTGTGAATGTTCGAGACTGGTTCCACTTTTTGTACTTTTGAAAAAACTTATTATGAATTTGGGATTTTCTTTTACAAACACTTTTTTTATATTTGGTTGCAAGTATAAACAGTCATGGCGTGAACAGTGTGTGCTTGCCAATTTTTTGATGGGTCAAGCCAAGTTAGCAATCTTGAAAACACATCAATGTAAAAATGCTGAACAGGACGTTGACTTGTTGTCTCTTTTTAAATCCTTGGTAGAATTTAGGGTTGCTGTTGAATTTGCATATTACAAACAAACTTATAATGTACCCTTTTTCAAAAGGAAGTGGGGTGTGAGAGATGCTTTAGTGACACTGAGTGAGTTCGGAAATATGGTTTTTAATTGGTAAAATTGTGTTTTTTTTGGTGTGTTTGGTGTGTTTTTTTGTAATGTTTTAAGAAAAATGGTGTAAATTAAAACTGGGTTTTAAAAGTCAAAGTCTCTCTCTCTCAGGGTCTTGCAGATTTAACCCTTTCATTGCTGTCTCCTTTTGTCTGCATTATAGGATAGGAAATCTCTTAGCCCTTCTCTTCTATAAATTTGTATAAAAAAATAAAGGCAAAGAAACAGTTCATTTGTATTTCACTGACTATTTAGTCTTATATAATTAGTTTAACAATATAATAAGATAAATTCAGCTGAATATATAACACTTTGAACTGCTAATGATAACTTTGCTATGATATGATCGCTTTTAGTTAGTATTATATTGAATAATATGACTCAACTAATTGGTCAGTCTCCAGCTGGAGACACCGTTTAAATTCATTTTGCCCGCCGTGCCCAGTTGTCCTTAAAACACTGAGGTGGCGGTGCCACCGGCTTGGGCCCGCTCATCGCTGCTCGCAGCTATATTCAAGATGTATGTGTAAATTAAAATGAAGGGAAACAGTGTCATATATTTATAATGAGCACTAGAGGGCAGCATATACCTATTTTTGAGATGACACCCAATGATAATTCCTGACACTAAACAATATTCTCCTCTGAATTATACACTGTTTATTTCTATATACAATAACACTAACATTGAATAAGAAATTCAAACGTTTTTTTTTTAATCAATGTAGTATGTTTAACTTAAAAGATCTGTTTAAGCACAAGAAATAAAAAAGAAATTTAATAATAACCAAAAGATGGCACTATGGTTATTTTTAAACAAGGTTAGATACAATTCTGAGTTTGTTTGTTTTTTACAAATTTACAAAATAAAGTCCGAAATACACAGACTGCGAGCAAGCATGTACAAACAAGTGCTGCACAACCACGCTTGATTTCATTTTCTGGGTCACGTCCGTTGCTGGAGCGGCTGAGGAGAGTGCGGTACGAGAGCGACCTCTAGAGGCGCTCTCTGATTAAACGATCACTGAAGCCTAGTTCAGTTTGTTTTGATGTCAGGCTGCGCGCTCACAGAACTGGACACTTCAAAAGCGGATTTAAAAGCGGTATGTTATACAGTACACTACAGTATATGTTTTCATATCACTAAAGTAAGTAATTTGTTGACTAAATGCTGTATTAGTGGGTGTCTGCGTGTCCGTGTTGAACGTGCTTTTTGTAGAAAATGCAGGGACATTTGATTTTTTACTGTGTAACGCGGATTGTTAGGATGAATGTGGCAGGTACGCGGTTTACTGCTGAATAATTCATTCACACACAAAACATGGATTCATATTTTAATAGTATTTTTACCGTTTAATGTTAACATATACTACTCCATATCACAATTTAATTGAAGTGTACCAACTTGCTTTTGATGTATTCATCGAAAATTTTAAAAAAGTTCCCCCTTAAACAATAAATTCCTTTTATTATGAATGAATTTCGCGATTCCATTTCGCGAAATCATAGGGCCCTTAGTGAATATTTTACTGTTTCATTTGAGAGAAACTATCATCATACCATACACACACAGAAAAAAAGGCCTTTAAGGCAACCCGTAAAATTAAATGTTTGGTTATACTCTTTAACAGTATGTATGTTAACAGTAACAGTTAACAGTATTTATGTATGTCTAATTTCAACAGTAAACCTCTGCTGTGTAGTAATAAAATAAAGGCATAGAACCAGTTCATTTCTTGAATTTAAAATGAATGTGCTATATTTCAGATCAATATATTTGTTTTCTGTAAAATATTTATTCTGAATACCCCCCCCCCCCCCTCTCTCTCTCAGGGTCTTGCAGGTTTAACCCTTTCATTGCTGTCTCCTTTTGTCTGCATTATAGGATAGGAAATCTCTTAGCCCTTTCTCTTCTATAAATTTGTATAAAGAAATAAAGGCAAAGAACCAGTTCATTTGTATTTCACTGACTATTTAGTTTTATATAATTAGTTTAACAATATAATAAGATAAATTCAGCTGAATATATAACACTTTGAACTGCTAATGATAACTTTGCTATGATATGATCGCTTTTAGTTAGTATTATATTGAATAATCTGACTCAACTAACTGGTCAGTCTCCAACTGGAGACACCGTTTAAATTCATTTTGCCCGCCATGCCCAGTTGTCCTTAAACCACCGAGGTGGCGGTGCCACTGGCTTGGGCCCGCACATCGCTGCTAGCAGCTATATTTAGGGCCCAAGCCCTGTAAGGGCGAAGGCCCTATTGTTTTCCTTAGGATTATTCTTAATTAGGGCCCAAGCCCTGAAAGGGCGCAGGACCCTATTGTTTTTCTAAGGATTATTAGGGCCCAAGCCCTGTAAGGGCGAAGGCCCTATTGTTTTCCTTAGGATTATTATTATTATTCTTCTTTATTATTATTTTTTTTTAGGTTTTTGGCACTTTTGGGGCCCTTAACATGCACGAAAACTCTTGAAACTTTGCACACGCATTGGAACCCGCGGCGATTACGATTTCACAGAGGCTGGGCCCCGGGCGTGGCAGGGGGGCTCAACAGCGCCCCCTTGAATGGGTTCTGAAAACTTGATCCATATATCAAACACGGTTGCACATATTGGTATGAAACTCAAAACACGTATAGAACTCATCGGCACTGACAACTTTCGTGCTCTAAGTTGTTCGCCGCCTCAACAGGAAGTGAGCTATTATGGGTTGTTTGAAAAGCGCATGCTCTGGAATTTGATATACTCCTCCTAGGCGCTTAATCCGATCACCACCAAACTCGGTCAGCATGAAGACAAGACATTGATGACGCAAAATTGCCAGGGGATTTTTGATATCTCAAACGGTTTGCCCGTGGCGAGGCAACGAATTTATGGCGAGAAAACATAAACAGGAAGTGTGTTATAACGTCTGCATACATTCATTGATTTTTATGAAACTTCACCTGTGTGTTCGTTGTAGGAGGCCGAGTACATGTATGTGACTATTGTGAGTCAAAGATATAGCGCCACCAATTGGCAGCAGGAAATGTGTCACTTTCAAAATGCTTTGAGATCACCCTCTTATTTTTACCCGATTTGCTTCAAACTTCACCAGAACAATGTCAAGACATGGCGAATGTAGACCTGTAAAAAGATCTTATATATTCGAAACACTGTTGTCATAGCAACAGATCAAAGTGTCAGATCAAAATATTTGTTTTAGATGGTTTTGAGACTCTGGGCATCTTTCAAATTTGATAAAACTCAGGCACTTTTGGGGCCCTTAACATGCTCGAAAACTCTTGAAACATTTCACACATATTGGAACCTGCGGCCATTAGGAAATCACAGAGGCTGGGACCCGGGCGTGGCAGGGGGGCTCGACAGCGCCCCCTTGAATGGGGTCCGAAATCTTGGTCCATATATCAAACACGCTTGCACATATTGGTATGAAACTCAGTAAACATATACACCTCATTGGCACTGACAACTTTCGTGCTCTAAGTTGTTCGCCGCCTCAACAGGAAGTGAGCTATTATGGGTTGTTTGAAAAACGCATGCTCTGGAATTTGATATACTCCTCCTAGGCGCTTAATCCGATCACCACCAAACTCGGTCAGCATGAAGTCAAGACATTGATGATGCCAAACGTCCAGTGAATTTTTGATATCTCAAACGGTTTGCCCGTGGCGAGGCAATGAATTGATGGCGAGAAAACAGAAACAGGAAGTGTGTTATAACGTCTGCATACATTCATTGATTTTTATGAAACTTCACCTGTGTGTTCGTTGTAGGAGGCCGAGCACATGGATGTGACTATTGTGTGTCAAAGATATAGCGCCACCAATTGGCAGCAGGAAATGTGTCACTTTCAAAATGCTTTCAGATCACCCTCTTATTTTTACCCGATTTACTTCAAACTTCTTCATTATAATGTCCAAACATTTCAGATGTAGACATGTGAATGTCTTTGTGATATCTTAAATATTGTTGCCATGGCAAGACGTCAAACTTTAATAATATTCTTGGGTGTTTTTGAGGCTCTTCACATGCTTCAAATTGCATGAAACTCGACACACACGTGAATATTGTCATCTAGTAGACATGGGCAAAGCTTTAAAAATGGGCGTGGTGGAGGGGCTCTGTAGCGCCATCTTTTGACAAAAGTTGGGGGGTTAGTTTAACCTACAGTCACCAAACTCGGCACACATATTGTTCTAATTTAGCCAGACAACTTTCTAATTTACAGTCATTAGCTCCGACCAACAGGAAGTCAGATATTTTGGTTTGAATATGGCTATTTTGAATAATCAAGCTCTGAATTTTTAAAAAACGGTCTCGTGGCTCCCTCTAGTGGACAGAACTGTTCACTCATAGAAGCACACGAGCCCCGAGTTTAGAACAACCGCTTTCGTTTTACAACTGATGACAGTCTTCGTTTACATGTCATTTCATTAATTAAAACTTTCAAGCGATTGTATAATATACAAGCAAAGAAACACATGACTGTGTTAATGTGTTGACGCTGTGTGGCATCTGTGCAAACTTCATTTCCTAATGGATTAAAAAAGAGCCGCGCGTCATTTCTCTGAAAGCGAGTGATCAGTGAGCATTTTCTGTCACACAACCTAATAATGATCGCGCCCAGTTATACAAATAACTTTACACATGCAGTGATTTTAAGAAATAAAATTAAAATATAAACTTCTGCAAATAACCAATAAAAAACTTCTGCACATGATGACAACATACTGAAGATGCTGAAGACATTCCAGCGATTCTACAATATAAACACATGAAAGAGAGAGATCGCGTAGAGAGCGCATCAAGAGCACATCAAGTAGAGATCTCGAGCCATGTTTGACAGTTTCATGATGTCTGTGAATGATCACGAACTCATTTACATGTGATTTTTTCATGTTCTTTTCATTCCTTTGTTTGAATATTTATGTGTATGTCTATGTTAATGTGTTGACGCTGTGTGGCATCTGTGCAAACTTCGTTTCCTAACTGATTAAACAAAGAGCCGCGCGTCATTTCTCTGAAAGCGAGTGATCATGACCACGTGAAAGCCCCTCGATTTTAAGTGTTTTTAAACTTTTTTCATTAAAGCATTCAAGCGATTAGGCAAGATTCGATCACAAGACCATATTAAAAAGCTTCATTACAGTTTGGAAGATTTGAGACGCGCAGCGTCTCCTAAGATCACGCTTAGTTGTACAACTGCATCTTTACACATTGCAGGGATTTTAAAAAATAAATTTTAAATATAAACTTCTGCAAATAACTAATAATAAACTTCTGCACATGATGACAACATACTGAAGATGCTAAAATTGCGAACGATTATATTACATCTCAAATGGTGTTGCCATGGCGAAGGTTTAAATTAAGAACAAAAAGGGAATTTGGAAGTTGTCAATTATTCATGAATAATTGAAATATACACACCTAATTTCTATATTTAATAGTACAAATATCATAAATAAACACATTTTAATTTATTTTTTAATTTCAAGATGTATGTGTAAATTAAAATGAAGGGAAACAGTGTCATATATTTATAATGAGCACTAGAGGGCAGCATATACCTATTTTTGAGATGAAAGCGGATTTAAAAGCGGTATGTTATACAGTACACTACAGTATATGTTTTCATATCACTAAAGTAAGTAGTTTGTTGACTAAATGCTGTATTAGTGGGTGTCTGCGTGTCCGTGTTGAACGTGCTTTTTGTAGAAAATGCAGGGACATTTGATTTTTTACTGTGTAACGCGGATTGTTAGGATGAATGTGGCAGGTACGCGGTTTACTGCTGAATAATTCATTCACACACAAAACATGGATTCGTATTTTAATAGTATTTTTACCGTTTAATGTTAACATATACTACTCCATATTGCGATTTAATTGAAGTGTACCAACTTGCTTTTGATGTATTCATCGAAAATTTTAAAAAAGTTCCCCCTTAAACAATAAATTCCTTTTATTATGAATGAATTTCGCGATTCCATTTCGCGAAATCATAGGGCCCTTAGTGAATATTTTACTGTTTCATTTGAGAGAAACTATCATCATACCATACACACACAGAAAAAAAGGCCTTTAAAGCAACCCGTAAAATTAAATGTTTGGTTATACTCTTTAACAGTGTGTATGTTAACAGTAACAGTTAACAGTATTTATGTATGTCTAATTTCAACAGTAAACCTCTGCCGTGTAGCAATAAAATAAAGGCATAGAACCAGTTCATTTCTTGAATTTAAAATGAATGTGCTATATTTCAGATCAATATATTTGTTTTCTTTAAAATATTTCTTCTGAATACCCCCCCCCCTCTCTCTCAGGGTCTTGCAGGTTTAACCCTTTCATTGCTGTCTCCTTTTGTCTGCATTATAGGATAGGAAATCTCTTAGCCCTTCTATTCTATAAATTTGTATAAAGAAATAAAGGCAAAGAACCAGTTCATTTGTATTTCACTGACTATTTAGTTTTATATTTGAATATATATATATATTAAGACAACGTCAAAGATTAATTTCTGTCACAGTATAGACTTCATTCTTTTTGTTTAAAATGTTATTGAATAATCTGACTCAACTAACTGGTCAGTCTCCAACTGGAGACACAGTTTAAATTCATTTTGCCCGCCGTGCCCAGTTGTCCTTAAAACACTGAGGTGGCGGTGCCACCGGCTTGGTCGCTGCTCGCAGCTATATTCTTCTTCTTCTTCTTCTTCTTCTTCTTCATTAGGGCCCAAGCCCTGTAAGGGCGAAGGCCCTATTGTTTTCCTTAGGATTATTATTAGGGCCCAAGCCCTGAAAGGGCGCAGGACCCTATTGTTTTTCTAAGGATTATTATTATTATTATTTTTATTTTTTTTCAACCGTTCGGGGCTTTTTGGGGCCCTTAACATGCTCAAAAACTCTTGAAACTTTGCACACGTATTGGAACCTACGGCCATTAGGACGTGACAGAGGCTGGGACCCGGGCGTGGCAGGGGGGCTCGACAGCGCCCCCTTGAATGGGGTCTGAAATCTTGGTCCATATATCAAACACGCTTGCACATATTGGTATGAAACTCGGTACACATGAAGATCTCATCGGGCCTGACAACTTCCGTGCTCTAAGTTGTATGCCGCCTCAACAGGAAGTGAGCTATTATGGGTTGTTTGAAAAACGCATGCTCTGGAATTTGATATACTCCTCCTAGGCACTTAATCCGATCACCACCAAACTCAGTTAGCATGAAGACAAGACATTGATGATGCAAAAAGTCCACCGGATTTTTGATATCTCAAACGGTTTGCCCGTGGTGAGGCAATGAATTTATTGCGAGAAAACAGAAACAGGAAGTGTGTTATAACGTCAGCATACATTCATTGATTTTTATGAAACTTCAGCTGTGTGTTCCTTTTAGGAGGCCGAGCACATGGATGTGACTATTGTATGTAAAAGATATAGCGCCACCAACTGGCAACAGGAAATGTGTCACTTTCAAAATGCTTTGAGATCACCCTCTTATTTTTACCCGATTTGCTTCAAACTTCTTCATTATAATGTCCAAACATTTCAGATGTAGACATGTGAATGTCTTTGTGATATCTTAAATATTGTTGCCATGGCAAGACGTCAAACTTTAATAATATTCTTGGGTGTTTTTGAGGCTCTTAACAAAAATGGTCTCGTGGCTCCCTCTAGTGGACAGCACGTGTGTCATATATCTGTTCACTCAGAGAAGCACGCCCCGTGTTTGATAGTTTGATGATGTCTGTGAATGATCACGAGCTCATTTGTGTTTTTTAAACTCATAAGTTAAAATATTCCAGCGATTACGCAAGATTTAATCACAAGAATGTATTAAAAAGCTTAATTTGAGTTTGGAAGGTGTTCTGTGACAATTATAGACGCGCCGCGTCTGAGAACGATCGCGTCCGAAGCTCGTTCTTTCTCGCGTCTATCTTTTTAATGTTCCTTTCAATTCTTTGAAATTGAAGTTTGAATTTTTATGTGTATGACTGTGTTAATGTGTTGACGCTGTGTGGCATCTGTGCAAACTTCGTTTCCTAATGGATTAAACAAAGAGCCGCGTGTCATTTCTCTGAAAGCAGTGATCGTGACCGCGTGAAAGCCACTTGATTTTAAGTGTTTTTAAACCTTATTCTTTAAAACATTCAAGCGATTAGACAAGATTCGATCACAAGAACATAGAAAATCTTCCAAACTGTAAAAGAAGCTTTTTAATGTCACACAAAGAGACGCGCAGCGTCTAATGATCGCGCCCAGTTATACAAATAACTTTACACATGCAGTGATTTTAAAAAATAAAATTAAAATATAAACTTCTGCAAATAACTAATAATAAACTTCTGCACATGATGACTACATACTGAAGATGCTGAAGACATTCCAGCGATTCTACAATATAAACACATGAAAGAGAGAGATCGCGTAGAGAGCGCATCAAGAGCACATCAAGTAGAGATCGCGAGCCGTGTTTGCAGTTTCATGATGTCTGTGAATGATCACGAACTCATTTACATGTGATTTTTTCATGTTCTTTTCATTCCTTTGTTTGAATTCTTATGTGTATGACTGTTAATGTGTTGACGCTGTGTGGCATCTGTGCAAACTTCATTTCCTAACGGATTAAACAAAGAGCCGCGCGTCATTTCTCTGAAAGGGAGTGATAACGAAATCATGAAAGCTCATGTTTTTAAACCTTATTCATTAAAGTATTCAAGCGATTAGGCAAGATTCGATCACAAGAACATATTAAAAATCTTCAATTACAGTTTGGAAGATTTATGCAGGGATTTTAAAAAATACAATTAAAATATAAACTTCTGCATATAACTAATAATAAACTTCTGCACATGATGACTACATACTGAAGATGCTAAAATTGCGAACGATTATAGTACATCTCAAATGGTGTTGCCAATGCGAAGGTTTAAATTAAGAACAAAAAGGGAATTTGGAAGTTGTCAATTATTCATGAATAATTGAAATATACACACCTAATTTCTATATTTAATAGCGATTCCATTCCATTCCAGCGATTCTACAATATACAAGCAAATAAACACATGAAAGACTTTCCTATAGAAATCGCGAGCCGTGTTTGACAGTTTGATGATTTCTGTGAGAGTGATCACGAAATCATTTACGTGTTTTTTAACCTTGTTCATTCCAGCGATTACACAACATTTAATCACAAGAATGTTTTAAAGAGCTTCAATTATAGCTTGGAAGATTTTCTGTCCCACAAAGAAACGCGCAGCGTCTTCTAATAATGATCGCGCCCAGTTATACAAATAACTACATCACATGCAGGGATTTTAAAAAATAAAACTAAAATATAAACTTCTGCAAATAAATCGTATTTGGATCGTTATCGTGTATATTACATTCGTGCTCTCCTCATACATTGCACGCACACACATTCAGACAGTTCACAAGCTCTAACAGTTCTCTGTGTTTTAGTCTGGCAGGTTTAACCCTTTCATTGCTGTGTCCCCTTGTCTGCATTATAGGATAGGAAGGCATAGAACCAGTTCAGTTGTAGTGCACTGACTATATGGTTCTATATAATTAGTTTAATAATATGATTAAAAATAGCGTTAAATACCTTAAGATAAATTCAATGGAACCTGGATGAATTTAAAATGAATGTACTATATTTCAGATCAATATATTTGTTTTCTTTAAAATATTTTTTTCTGAATATCTCTCTCTCTCTCTCTCTCTCTCTCTCTCTCTCTCTCTCTCTCTGGGTCTTCCAGGTTTAACCCTTTCATTGCTGTCTCCTTTTGTCTGCATTATAGGATAGGAAATCTCATAAAAAATGAAGGCATAGAACCAGTTCAGTTGTCGTGCACTGACTATATGGTTCTATTTAATTAGTTTAATAATATGGTTAAAAATAGCGTTAAATACCTTAAGATAAATTCAATGGAACCTGGATGAATTTAAAATGAATGTACTATATTTCAGATCAATATACTTGTTTTCTTCAAAATATTTCGTCTGAATCTCTCTCTCTCTCTCTCTCTCTCTCTCTCTCTCTCTCTCTCTCTCTCTCTCTCTCTCTCTCTCAGGGTCTTGCAGGTTTAACCCTTTCATTGCTGTCTCCTTTTGTCTGTATTATAATATAGGAAATCTCTTAGCCCTTCTCTTCTATAAATTTGTATAAAGAAATAAAGGCAAAGAAACAGTTCATTTGTATTTCACTGACTATTTAGTTTTATATAATTAGTTTACCAATATAATAAGATAAATTCAGTTGAATATATAACACTTTGAACTGCTAATGATAACTTTGCTATGATATGATCGCTTTTAGTTAGTATTATATTGAATAATCTGACTCAACTAACTGGTCAGTCTCCAACTGGAGACACAGTTTAAATTCATTTTGCCCGCCGTGCCCAGTTGTCCTTAAAACACCGAGGTGGCGGTGCCACCGGCTTGGGCCCGCACATCGCTGCTAGCAGCTATATTTATTCTTATTCTTATTATTTTTTATTCAAGGTTTTTGGCACTTTTGGGGCCCTTAACATGCACGAAAACTCTTGAAACTTTGCACACGCATTGGAACCTGCGGCCATTAGGGCGTCACAGAGGCTGGGACCCGGGCGTGGCAGGGGGGCTCGACAGCGCCCCCTTGAATGGGGTCCAAAAACTTGGTCCATATATCAAACACGCTTGCACGTATTGGTACAAAACTCGGTAGACATGAAGAACTCATCGGCACTGACAACTTTCGTGCTCTAAGTTGTACGCTGCCTCAACAGGAAGTGAGCTATTATGGGTTGTTTGAAAAACGCATGCTCTGGAATTTGATATACTCCTCCTAGGCGCTTAATCCGATCGCCACCAAACTCGGTCAGCATGAAGTCAAGACATTGATGATGCAAAACGTCCAGCGGATTTTTGATATCTCAAACGGTTTGCCCGTGACGAGGCAATGAATTTATGGCGAGAAAACAGAAACAGGAAGTGTGTTATAACGTCTGCATACATTCATTGTTTTTTATGAAACTTCAGATGTGTGTTCCTTGTAGGAGGCCGAGCACATGGATATGACTATTGTGTGTCAAAGATATAGCGCCACCAACTGGCAGCAGGAAATGTGTCACTTTCAAAATGCTTTGAGATCACCCTCTTATTTTTACCCGATTTGCTTCAAACTTCACCAGAATAATGTCAAGACATGGCGAATGTAGACCTGTTAAAAGATCTTATATATTCGAAACACTGTTGTCATAGCAACAGATCAAATTATCAGATCAAAATATTTGTTTTGGATCGTTTTGAGACTCTTGGCATCTTTCAAATTGGATGAAACTCGGGCACTTTTGGGGCCCTTATCATGCTCGAAAACTCTTGAAACTTTGCACACTCATTGGAACCGGCGGCCATTAGGAAATCACAGAGGCTGGGACCCGGGCGTGGCAGGGGGGCTCGACAACGCTCCCTTGAATGGGGTCCAAAAACTTGGTCCATATATCAAACACGCTTGCACATATTAGTATGAAACTCGGTACACATATAGAACTCATTGGCACTGACAACTTTCGTGCTCTAAGTTGTACGCCCCCTCAACAGGAAGTGAGCTATTATGGGTTGTTTGAAAAACGCATGCTCTGGAATTTGATATACTCCTCCTAGGCGCTTAATCCGATCACCACCAAACTCGGTCAGCATGAAGTCAAGACATTGATGATGCAAAACGTCCAGCGGATTTTTGATATCTCAAACGGTTTGCCCGTGGCGAGGCAATGAATTTATGGCGAGAAAACAGAAACAGGAAGTGTGTTATAACGTCTGCATACATTCTTTGATTTTTATGAAACTTCAGCTGTGTGTTCCTTTTAGGAGGCCAAGCACATGGATGTGACTATTGTGTGTAAAAGATATAGCGCCACCAACTGGCAGGAGGAAATGTGTCACTTTCAAAATTCCTTGAGATCACCCTCTTATTTTTACCCAATTTGCTTGAAACTTTACCAGACTAATGTGAAGACATGGTGAATGTAGACCTCTTAAAAGATGTATTATATTTTAAACACTGTTGTCATAGCAACAGATAAAATTTTCAGATCAAAATGTTTGTTTTGGATGCTTTTGAGACTCTTATCATGCTTCAAATTGCATGAAAGTCGACACAAATGTCAATATTGTCGACCAGTAGTCATGGGCAAAGCCTCAAAAACGGGTGTGGTGGAGGGGCTCTATAGCGCCATCTTTTGACAAAAGTTGGGGGGTTAATTTAACCTACAGTCACCAAACTCGGCACACTTAATGTTCTAATTTAGCCAGACAACTTTCTAATTTACAGTCATTAGCTCCGACCAACAGGAAGTCAGATATTTTGGTTTGAATATGGCTATTTTGAATAATCAAGCTCTGAATTTTTAAAAAACGGTCTCGTGGCTCCCTCTAGTGGACAGAAGTGCACGTGTATCATATTATTTCTGTTTACTCATTAAAGCACACGAGCCCCGAGTTTAGAACAACTGCTTTCGTTTTACAACTCACGACAGTCTTCGTTTACATGTCATTTCATTCATTAAAACTTTCAAGCGATTGTATAATACACAAGCAAAGAAACACATGAAAAAAATTAATTTACTGATCGCGAGTATTGACAGAAACAGCCACTCTAATGTCATAGACGGAGATAAAGTTTGCTTTCGTTTTACAATTCAGGCCACTTCGTCATTCATATATATATATATATATATATATATATATATATATATATATATATATATATATATATATATATATATTAACCATTTAAAACATCCCAGCGATTCTACAATATACAAGCAACAAACGCGAAAGGCATGATTTTACACGCGAGCGCCAAAAGCGGAACTAATGCGACGGAGCATTCTACACGGGTAAATTAGAGCGGCGCCGGACGCGTAAGTGACTCGTATCTCTTGTTGCTCTTGCACAATGTTGTGATGTTAAGCACGTAACTTCATCTGTCTTGGCTGTTGCATTGCGATAACATACATTTGACTAAAGTAATCAACAGGCTATCTGCCCGTGTTAAGTGGGATGGTTAGATAACGACATGTAATGCACGTTTTTTTCTTCCGATAGTTATAATGAAACGAGGAAGGGACATAGCGTCCTTTTTGCCCCAGTAAACAAAACAGTGAGAGAAACAAATCAAGGTATTGAGAGAGCCAGAGGATTCAGTGGAGGCTGGAGAGAGGGCAGGTGATGAAAGTGAGGACTCTGACACAGAGAGGGAAATTCCAGAGGGTGAGAAGGATGAAGAAGAGGGTGAGGAGGAAGAAAACATACAGGGACAGAGAGAGGAACAGCCAGAGGGACAGAAAGGGGATCCATGTGGATCAAGTACTGCACCATCAGGTTTGTGATGAAGACGGTTATTACTATTTGCAAAGCAGTTCAATTATAATTTCATTGTAGGCCTACTGTATGTCCTTAAAATGGTGCTTTCTCCTGTAAATAATTTTTTGTGTCAATATGGCTCTAATGTTTCTTTCTTTTAAGTAAATACTTGGCCTACATTTTGAAATACATGCAGATATGCACTACCAGTCAAAAGTTTGGAAACGGAACTATTTTGGTTGTTTTTGAAAGAAGTCTCTTCTGCTCACCAAGGCTGCATTTATGTTATTAAAATACAAGAAAAGCTGTAATATTGTGAAATATTATTAAAATGTAAAATGACTTTTCTATTTGAATATATAGTAAAGTGTCATTTATATACAGTAATCAAAGCTGAATTTATCATTACTCCAGTCTCCAGTGTCACATGATCCTTCACAAATCCTTCACAAATCATTGATAATAATCATCAACATTGGTAATAATTATAAATGTTTCTTGAGCAGAAAATCAGCATATTAGAATGATTTGTAAAGGATCATGTGACACTGAAGAGTGGAGTAATGATGCTGAAAATTCAGCTTTGATCACTGGAATAAATTACATTTTAAAATATACCCTATTCAAATATTAAAAATTATTTTAAATTGTAAAAATATTTCACAATAATACTGTTTTTCTTGTACACTTTGACTGGTAGTGTACATGTATAAGTAAATAAATGTACTTGTGCCCTATGTTTGCTGTACATCTTTCTACAGATATCAGCAAGTAAAGTAAAACAAAGTTTATAATCTTTAAATATAATGTTACCATTTTTAATGTGCCCCTGTGGTTAAACAATGGCCCCTCCTTGGCCATGTATTAAAGAGCTTCATATAGAGTTTGGAAGATTTTCTGTCACACAAAGAGTTATATAAATAACTACATCTTTACACATGCAGGGATTTTAAAAAATAAAACTAAAATATAACCTTCTGCAAATAAATCGTATTTGGATCGTTATCATTTATATTACATTCGTGCTCTCCTCATACATTGCATGCACACACATTCAGACAGTTCACGAGCCGGAACAGTTCCCTATCAGTCAGTCACGTTCGACGTTACGTCGGACTGACGTCATGGGATCTCGCTTGAGAGCCCAATCATCTCCACATAGTAAAAAACAAGCCAATGAGAATTGGCCAGTGAGATTTACATGCCGGGCCCCTCCCCCGGCATCCGGGTATAAATAGAGCCGGCATTACTCACTTCATTCATACTTTTGCTTCGGAGCCGATCGGGGAACTGATCTTCCTTTCATCTCTGCGAAAGTGAAAACGGGGAAAGAGCAACAACAGCAATTTTAATTGCTAGGGATTATTCCCTTAAACAGCAATTTTTATTGCTACGGTTCAAATTTCCTGAGCTCTTGTTCTCTCTCGTTGGCGGTGACAACACAGCAGCGGTGGTGTGCAGCAGGCGCTGGTGTGGAACAGATCGGCGCGCATTCCATCCCTCGGTGTTCCAGCGGGTAGAGCACCTCTAAAAGAGCAGCATGGGAGAAGAGCGTCTTTTTCAAGATGTCTTTTCGACCGTGTGTTTCTGGATGTGGTCGTTTCCTGACCTCATCTGACGGCCACGAGCGCTGTGTGATGTGTCTGGGCAGACAGCACGCTGAAGCAGCGCTCGTGGATGGTTCATGCTCTCACTGCGAGAGCATGACCATGTTGGCATTGCGATCGCGGCTCTCCTTCTTCAATGCGGAAGGCGGAGCCCCCTCTGCTGCTACCCAATCCCCCGTGGCTTTTCAAGGGAGAGCTGCGGGGATGGTTAGCACTTTGGGAGATCTGAGGGTTACAGTGGGAGCTTCTTCGTCGGGTCAGCCCCCACGAACCTCCCACTCCTCCACAATGCCATGTGCCGTCGAGTTGCCGAGCGCTGGTGCGGGCCCTTCTCGTGAGGTTCCCCGCATCTCGTTCGGCGCTCCGGATGAGGATCGGATGTCGATCGCTGCATCGGAGAGTGCGCTGTTATCTTCTGACGAAGATGAAGCCGAACTTCCGCCCTCCGGGGTGGTGGCTCAGGCTGAGTCTGAGGCAGAAATGACAGCGATGCTGGCTCGGGCCGCCGCGGGCATCGGGCTCGAGTGGAACCCTCCACCGTGTCCCGAGCGCTCGCGGCTTGATGATTGGTTTCTGGGGACGGGGCGCGGTTCACAGCCGCGGCCCGCCCCAGTGCCATTTTTTCCCGAGCTGCACGAGGAGGTCCAGAAGACGTGGATGGCACCCCACACTGCCAGAAACCGATCCTCTTCCTCCTCCACTCTCACTACCCTCGATGGGGGGGCCGCCAGGGGGTACGTGGACATTCCACAGGTGGAGAGGGCGATTGCAGTGCACTTGTGCCCGCAGTCGGCCGCCACCTGGAGGAATCGTCCGCGTCTCCCGTCCAAGGCGAGTAAGACGACAGCGGCTCTTGCCGCTAAGGCTTACTCCGCCGCTGGACAGGCGGCCTCCGCCTTGCACGCCATGGCCATTCTTCAGGTCCATCAGGCGAAAGCTCTTAAAGAGCTGCACGAGGGTAGTTCTGACCCAGGGGTGTTCCAAGAACTGCGCGCTGCGACCGACCTCGCCCTCCGGGCGACCAAAGTCACAGCACGTGCCCTGGGCCAGACGATGTCCACCCTGGTGGTCCAGGAACGCCATCTCTGGCTGGACCTGGCTGAAATGAAGGACGCCGACAAAGTTCGCTTTCTCGACGCCCCCATTTCCCAGGCCGGCCTCTTCGGCGACACCGTCGAGGACTTTGCCCAGCAGTTCTCGGCGGTGCAGAAGCAGACTGAGGCCATCAGCCACATCTTGCCTCGGCGAGATGCGGCTCCTGTCCCTCCTAGGACTGGCCCTCAGCCTGCTCGTCGTCGAGGGCGCCCCCCTGCGGCTGCACAAGCTTCGGGTGGATCGGAGAAATCCCGTCCCCCGCAAGCTTCCCGCAGGAAGGCGGCACAACCCGCTCAGGCCGCCAAGACTGCTAAACGAAAGCAGAGGAAGCGGCCCTGAGACGGGTGGCCCAGAGATGGTGGGAGTTGCTCTGCCCCAGGAGACGGTGAAGGCACCGCTCCTTCCCCCCGGAGTGGGCCGGGGGGTAAATCCTATGTTCCCTTTTCTTTTTGTTTCGCCGCTGACCCCCGGGTCAGCGGTACCCACATCCTCAATAAAAGAGCAATTTCCACTATCTCTGAGTCAAAAAGGGTCTGTGTTGACAGTGTGCGACGCACCGCCTCCTCACTCTCAACCACTCCCGCATTCGCCACGAGCGGGTCACGGACGTGTTTGGGACGCACAGCCTCCCCACGCCCGCCCGCTCTGTCCCTCACGGGACACACGGAGCCAAGTGAGTTCACATCACTCACTGCCTCTACTTCGGGACGCTCTGCTTCCCGGGTTGGGCCCCAGTGCTCCATGCTGCCCCCCCGCGGGTACTTCTGGTGTTCGGATGATACCACTCGTACGGTGTCTGGGGGCCTGGCTAGGTCTTCCCAGCCCGTCCCGTTGGCTCATTCGAACAGTCAGACTCGGCTACACAATCCAGTTTGCCAGGCGTCCTCCCAAATTCAGCGGCGTCCTATCCACCTCAGTGGTGGGCAGAGATGCCGCTGTTTTGCGGGAGGAGATTGCGGTCCTGTTGGCGAAGGACGCAATAGAGCCGGTCCCACTAGCCGAGATGAAGTCAGGGTTTTACAGCCCGTACTTCATAGTACCCAAGAAAAGCGGAGGGTTACGACCAATCTTGGACTTACGTGTCTTGAATCGGGCCCTGCACAAGCTCCCGTTCAAGATGCTCACCGTGAAGCGCATGCTCACATGCATTCACGCACAAGATTGGTTTGCAGCAATCGACCTGAAGGACGCGTACTTTCATGTCTCGATCCTCCCCCGACACAGACCGTTTCTACGTTTTGCGTTCGAGGGTCGGGCATATCAGTACAAGGTCCTACCCTTCGGGCTGTCCCTGTCCCCCCGTGTCTTTACCAAAGTCGCGGAGGGGGCCCTTTCCCCACTCAGGGAAGTGGGCGTTCGCATCCTCAACTACCTCGACGACTGGCTCATTCTGGCCCAGTCCCGAGAACAGTTGTGCGAACACAGGGACCTGGTGCTCACGCACCTCAGCCGGTTGGGGCTTCGGGTCAACTGGGAAAAGAGCAAACTCTGTCCAACACAGAGGATCTCTTTTCTCGGTGTGGAGCTGGACTCGGTCAACATGACAGCACGTCTCACCAACGAGCGTGCACAGTCGGTGCTGAGCTGCCTGAATTCGTTCTCGCAGAAAACAGTGGTCCCACTGAAACATTTTCAGAGGCTCCTGGGGCATATGGCATCCGCAGCCGCAGTCACGCCGCTCGGATTACTCCATATGAGACCACTTCAGCACTGGCTACACGGCCGAGTCCCCAGGTGGGCATGGCACCATGGCAAGCTCCGTGTGGTCATCACGCCGAGCTGTCGCCAAACATTCAGCCCGTGGTCGGACCTTGCTTTCCTACGGGCCGGGGTGCCCCTAGGACAAGTGTCCAGGCATGTTGTTGTCACAACAGATGCCTCCACCACCGGCTGGGGTGCTGTGTGCAATGGGCATGCTGCGTCGGGCTCCTGGACAGGACCCCACCAGCAGTGGCATATCAATTGCCTCGAGTTGCTAGCAGTACTGCTGGCCCTGCGCCGGTTTCGGCCGTTGCTGCAGGGCAAGCATGTACTGGTCCGGACGGACAACACATCGGCAGTAGCGTACATCAACCATCAAGGTGGTCTACGCTCACGCCGCATGTCGCAACTCGCCCGCCACCTTCTCCTCTGGAGTCAGCGGCGACTCAGGTCGCTGCGTGCCATGTATATCCCGGGCGAGCTCAATCGTGCGGCCGACGCGCTCTCACGACAGCTCACGCACCCGGGGGAATGGAGACTCCACCCCCAGGCGGTCCAGCTGATCTGGAGCAGATTCGGGGACGCACAAGTAGACCTGTTTGCCTCTCAGGAATCTGCTCACTGCCAGTGGTTTTATTCCCTGACCGAGGGCACCCTCGGCACGGATGCACTGGCACACAGCTGGCCCCGGGGCCTACGCAAGTATGCGTTTCCCCCAGTGAGCCTTCTTGCACAGCTACTGTGCAAGGTCAGGGAGGACGAGGAGCAGGTCTTGCTAGTTGCGCCGTACTGGCCCAACCGGACCTGGTTCCCAGAGCTCATGCTCCTCGCGACAGTCCCTCCCTGGCGAATTCCCCTGAGGAAGGACCTGCTTTCTCAGGGACGGGGCACCATATGGCACCCACGTCCCGACCTCTGGAACCTCCACGTGTGGTTCCTGGACGGGACGCGGAAGACTTAAGTGGCCTACCGCCCGCGGTAGTTGACACTATCACTTCGGCTAGAGCTCCCTCTACGAGGCGCGCCTATGCTTTGAAGTGGAGTCTCTTCGCTGCTTGGTGTTCTTCCCGCCGGGAAGACCCCTGGAGATGCCCGATCAGTTCAGTGCTTTCCTTCCTTCAAAGTGGTTTGGAGCGGAGACTGTCCCCCTCCACCTTGAAGGTCTATGTGGCCGCCATCGCAGCACATCACGATGTGGTCGATGGCAAGTCACTAGGGAAGCACGATCTGATCATCAGGTTCCTGAGAGGTGCTAGGCGGCTAAACCCGCCTAGACCTCCCGTAATTCCCTCTTGGGACCTTTCTGTCGCCCTAGCTGGGCTACAGAAAGCTCCCTTCGAGCCCCTTGAGTCAGCTGAGCTGAAACACCTGTCTCTTAAGACAGTGCTCCTGACGGCGCTCGCTTCCTTTAAGAGGGTAGGGGACCTGCAAGCATTTTCGGTCAGCGAAACGTGCCTGCAATTTGGGCCGGCTTTGTCTCACGTGATCTTGAGACCCCGGCCTGGATACGTGCCCAAGGTTCCCACCACTCCCTTTCGGGACCAGGTGGTGAACCTGCAAGCGCTGCCCCGGGAGGAGGCAGACCCAGCCCTTGCGTTGCTATGTCCTGTTCGCGCTCTCCGCGCTTACGTGGACCGCACGCAGAGCTTGAGAAGCTCCGAGCAGCTCTTTGTTTGCTTTGGAGGACAGCAGAGAGGGAAGGCTGTCTCCAAACAGAGGTTGGCCCACTGGATAGTGGATGCCATCGCCTTGGCGTACCATTCCCAAGGCGAGCCGTGCCCCCTAGGGGTGAGAGCACACTCCACTCGGGGTGTTGCCTCCTCCTGGGCGTTGGCGCGCGGCGCCTCTCTGGCAGACATCTGCAGAGCTGCGGGCTGGGCGACACCGAACACATTCGCCAGGTTTTATAACCTCCGAGTGGACCCGGTGTCCTCTCGTGTGCTGTCTTCGAGATAGCCACGAGAGACCGCTTGCTGCGCCATTCTCCTTTCACGAGGAGATGCGAGCGCTTGTTTACTCCTCAGTTCAGTTCCCCAGTTGGTGAACCCTGTGGAGCTCCTCCTGCATCATTGCGGCAGTCAGACGCGGCGGAGGCGTCAGACGCTAGGTCCAGTACTCGTGTACATGCCCCCAGCGGTCAGTCCTTGTACTGGGCTAGATGCCCATATGTCTGTGGTTCCCTGCGGGTAACCCCATATGTGTTAGTCCACGGTACGGTTTCCCCGAGGGTAAACCCGTGTCTTCCCTGGGCAACCAGCCCCTGCCCCTGAGGTGTAGCGTTCCTCCCCAGCCTGGGTAGGACCTTCCTCAGGGAGCTCTCCATATGCAGATACTGCCCCGTGGGTCAGTGCATATGTGCTCCACACGTTACCTCCCTTCGGGCAGGGTGTGGTCTCCGTAGCTTCCCCAAGAGGGACGCTTTCCTGGCGTTTTTGGTCAGCTGAAAAAACGTGGGAATTGAGTCAGCCGAAGCACTCTTCCCCTGAGGTGAGAAACAACAGCTTCGACCATCTCCTGAGTAAGACCCTGTCCTCTCCATCCCTCTGGTATGGAAGACATTGTAGGGCTTGCTCTGGGCGCTGGAGGGTTACGACATTTGCGGTTGCACTTGCAGGTGGCACGCCTAGGCCTGCCAGCATCTGCTTCCCCGACGCTCGTAGCGTGGCTCGGTTGCTATGGCGTTTTCCACGGGATCCCATGACGTCAGTCCGACGTAACGTCGAACGTGACTGACTGATAGGGAACGTCTAGGTTACTATTGTAACCCCCGTTCCCTGAAGGAGGGAACGGAGACGTTACGTCCCCTTGCCATAGCACCGAGTCACTGCTGAGCGACCGAGATCAGTTTTCGGCTCCTCAGCAAAGCATGAATGAAGTGAGTAATGCCGGCTCTATTTATACCCGGATGCCGGGGGAGGGGCCCGGCATGTAAATCTCACTGGCCAATTCTCATTGGCTTGTTTTTTACTATGTGGAGATGATTGGGCTCTCAAGCGAGATCCCATGACGTCAGTCCGACGTAACGTCTCCGTTCCCTCCTTCAGGGAACGGGGGTTACAATAGTAACCTAGACGTTCTCTGTGTTTTAGTCTGGCAGGTTTAACCCTTTCATTCCTGTTTCCCTTTGTCTGCATTATGGGATAGGAAACCTCATAAAAATAAAGGCATGGAACCAGTTCAGTTGTCGTGCACTGACTATATGGTTCTATATAATTAGTTTAATAATATGTTTAAAAATAACGTAAAATACCTTAAGATAAATTCAATGGAACCTGGATGAATTTAAAATGACTATACTACATTTCAGATCAATATATTTGTTTTCTTTAAAATATTTTTTCTGAATATCTCTCTCTCTCTCTCTCTCAGGTTCTTGCAGGTTTAACCCTTTCATTGCTGTCTCCTTTTGTCTGCATTATAGGATAGGAAATCTCTTAGCCCTTCTATTCTATAAATTTGTATAAAAAAATAAAGGCAAAGAACCAGTTCATTTGTATTTCACTGACTATTTAGTTTTATATAATTAGTTTAACAATATAATACGATAAATTCAGTTGAATATATAACACTTTGAACTGCTAATGATAACTTTGCTATGATATGATCGCTTTTAGTTAGTATTATATTGAATAATCTGACTCAACTAACTGGTCAGTCTCCAGCTGGAGACACCGTTTAAATTCATTTTGCCCGCCGTGCCAAGTTGTCCTTAAACCACCGAGGTGGCGGTGCCACCGGCTTGGGCCCGCCCATCGCTGCTTGCAGCTATATTTATTATTTTTTTTATTTTTTTTTCAACCGTTCGGGGCTTTTTGGGGCCCTTAACATGCTCAAAAACTCTTGAAACTTTGCACACGCATTGGAACCTGCGGCCATTAGGACGTGACAGAGGCTGGGACCCGGGCGTGGCAGGGGGGCTCGACAGCGCCCCCTTGAATGGGGTCCAAAAACTTGGTCCATATATCAAACACGCTTGCACATATTGGTATGAAACTCTGTACACATATAGAACTCATCGGGCCTGACAACTTTCGTGCTCTAAGTTTTTCGCCGCCTCAACAGGAAGTGAGCTATTATGGGTTGTTTGAAAAGCGCATGCTCTGGAATTTGATATACTCCTCCTAGGCGCTTAATCCGATCACCACCAATCTCGGTTAGCATGAAGTCAAGACATTGATGATGCAAAATTGCCAGGGGATTTTTGATATCTCAAACGGTTTGCCCGTGGTGAGGCAACGAATTTATGGCGAGAAAACAGAAACAGGAAGTGTGTTATAACGTCTGCATACATTCATTGATTTTTATGAAACTTCACCTGTGTGTTCCTTGTAGGAGGCCGAGCACATGGATATGACTATTGTGTGTCAAAGATATAGCGCCACCAGCTGGCAGCATGAAATGTGTCACTTTCAAAATGCTTTGAGATCACCCTCTTATTTTTACCCGATTTGCTTCAAACTTCACCAGAATAATGTCAAGACATGGCGAATGTAGACCTGTTAAAAGATCTTATATATATGAAACACTGTTGTCATAGCAAGAGATCAAAGTGTCAGATCAAAATTTTTGTTTTGGATCGTTTTGAGACTCTTGGCATCTTTCAAATTGGTTGAAACTCGGGCACTTTTGGAGCCTTTATCATGCTCGAAAACTCTTGAAACTTTGCACACACATTGGAACCTGCGACCATTAGGACGTGACAGAGGCTGGGACCCGGGCGTGGCAGGGGGGCTCGACAGCGCTCCCTTGAATGGGGTCCAAAAACTTGGTCCATATATCAAACACGCTTGCACATATTAGTATGAAATTCGGTACACATATAGAACTCATTGGCACTGACAACTTTCGTGCTCTAAGTTGTACGCCCCCTCAACAGGAAGTCAGATATTTTGGTTTGAATGTGGATATTTTGAATAATCAAGCTCTGAAGTTTTAGCTATTCCTCTTAGGGTATTCATGCTATTGACACCAAACTTTCTGAATATGATGACAATATACTGAAAATGATAAATTGCAAACGATTATAGTATATCTCCAATGGTGTTGCCATGGCGAAGCTTTAATTTTTGAAAAAAAAAATATGGTCATATTTGAATGATCACAGAATGAGCACTAGAGGACAGCAAATACCTATTTTTAACCTGGGTTGAGAAGACAAAACATTGTTTTAGAGACATTGTTAATAGACATTGTTTTAACAATACTTTAAAAAAGAATGTATGTTTGGTAATGAACCTGGATGAATTTAAAATGAAAATACAATTTTCGAATCAATATATTTGTTTTCTTTAATATGTTGTATTTTGAGATGACACTCAATGATAATTCATGATACTAAACAATATTCTCTTCTGAATTAACATTGAATAAGAAATTCAAATGTTTTTTTAATCAATGTAGTATGTTTAACTTAAAAATAATCACAATTGCGATCTGTTTAAGGACAAGAAATAAAAAAGAAATTTAATAATAACCAAAGGATGGCTCTATATGGTTATTTTTAACAAGTTTAGATACAATTCCGAACAGATTTAAAGTAATTTGTATTATAATCAATGTTTTCCCCATACTCTATTGGCATGTATATTTAGTTATCAAAGACTACTTTTTGTCACGTTTAAATTTTAGTTTTTGTTTAAAATGTCATTAAATCTTCTGAATCTCTATCTCACTGTATTAACCATCCCCCATCCCCCATTCCCAGACTGCGAGCAAGCATGTACAAACAAATGCACAACCGCGCTTGATTTCATTTTCTGGGTCGAGTCTGTTACTGGAGCGGCTTAGGAGAGTGCGGCACGAGAGCGACCTCTAGAGGCGCTCTCTGATTAAACTATCACGTCACGTGATGTGAGGCTGTGCGCTGCACAGAACTGGACACTTGAAAAACGGATTTAAAACAGACAACAAAGTGGTATGTTATACAGTACACTACAGTATATGTTTTCATTTCACTAAAGTAAGTAGTTTGTTGACTAAATGCTGTATTATTGGATGTCTGCGTGTCCGTGTTGAACGTGCTTTTTGTAGAAAGTGCAGGGACATTTTATTTCCGCGATGCAGAAAACGCGGACAGAATCCATTCATAAAAAGGGAATTTACTGTGTAACGCGGATTGTCAGGATGAATTGAGCAGGCACGCGGATTACTGCTGAACAATTCACAAGACACAAAACATGTAGGATTCATATTTTTTTATATTATTTTTACCATTTAATGTTAACATATACTACTCCATATCGCGATTTAATTGAAGTGAAGAAAAAAAAGTTCCCCCTTAAACAATAAATTCCTTTTATTATGAATGAATTCCGCAGTTCCGTCCGCGTTTTCTGCATCGCGGAAATCATAGGGCCCTTAGTGAACATTTTACTGTTTCATTTGAGAAACTATCATCATACCATACACACACAGAAAAAAAGGCCTTTAAGGCAACCCGCAAAATTAAATGTTTGGTTATACTCATTAACAGTATGTATGTTAACAGTAACAGTTAACATTATTTATGTATGTCTAATTTCAACAGTAAACCTCTGCTGTGTAGGACTTTGAATGTAAAAAAAAATATTTATTTTTTTTAAATGTATTCCTTCATTTAAAACAAATAATGTACATTTTACACAGGCACACATAATTTTTGGTTGAAATAATTCTTTAACATGTAAATGTACAATTTGTAATTAAAATAAATAAAAGTGTATATATGTGTATATATATACACACACACTTTAAAGTTTAGAATTAGACAGCCTTTCGCTGAGTTAACAATTGTGCAGTGAATATTACCCCAAAGTACCACATAGTGTCCAACCTACTCTAATGCTGTTATAGCCTGTTTACATGTAAACAAGGGATCTACAATATGAAGAAAGACAATAGAACATGAACATGAAAAATCTATAAAAAAATAAAAAAAATAGACAACTATGGGTCACAGCCGTGCAGCAGCAAGCATCACAAAACCTGCCCCCTGTTTCTATGCCCAACAACCCATGCGCTCTCACACCACACATCATGTTCTCCCGCAATGAAAATTGGACACTGACAACGTATGAAACGGTTTCGTATTTAAAATACTGCAATTTTTTAAAGTTTAAATAATAAATAGCGTATAGTGTCTCTTTAATGTGTCGTGACAGATCGCTGTAGCTCCTCGTGAACCGATCATCTCTTCATACTAGTTCATTTATAGCATCAAATAAACATGAATGAACATCAGAAGGAATGTTGTTTCACCGCCCCTGGTGAAAGTATACATAGCCTATAAAATGCCTTTGTGTGCAAAAATGGCCATTTTAAGCATGATTGTTTGGATTTATATGAAATTGAATCACTTTTCAATACCATTGTAACATTAAAGGTTAATGAAAGTGTTGTTCATTGTTAATTTCAACGTTTACATTTTAAAGTTGCCTCTTACGTTAATTATAATGCACTATGAATTAACATGAATGATCAAGGCATCATTTTTTGCCATTTTTTTAAAATTCAAAGCAAACAAAATGTAAGAAATATAGTTAAAACAATCTTGCTGCTCAAACTGTGTATAGAACCATTTTTAATAATATTTTCTGCTACTTTTGTATTTTGCATTTGCTTGTACTTTTACTTTCAATACTTAAGTATGTTTAATATAAAAAAAAATACTTTTCGTTCTTAAGTACAAAAAATATCACATACTTTAAAACTTTTACTCAAGTAATATTCTAAACAGTGACTTTAACTTCTACCAAAGTCATTTTCTGGTAAGATACTCAAGTATTGCTTACAAGTACTTTTTACACCACTGCTCTTTCTTACTCTATGTGTGTGTGTGTATGTGTGTGTCTTCTCTCTCTCTGTGTTTTAGTCTTGCAGGTTTAACCCTTTCATTGCTGTGTCCCCTTGTCTGCATTATAGGATAGGAAATCTCATAAAAATAAAGGCATAGAACCAGTTCAGTTGTCGTGCACTGACTGTATGGTTCTATATAATTAGTTTAATAATATGGTTAAAAATAACGTAAAATACCTTAAGATAAATTCAATGGAACATGGATGAATTTAAAATGAAAATACTACATTTCAGATCAATATATTTGTTTTCTTTAAAATAATTCTTCTGAATCTCTCTCTCTCTCTCTCTCTCTCTCTCTCTCTCTCTCTGGGTCTTCCAGGTTTAACCCTTTCATTGCTGTCTCCTTTTGTCTGCATTATAGGATAGGAAATCTCATGAAAAATGAAGGCATAGAACCAGTTCAGTTTTAGTGCACTGACTATATGGTTCTATATAATTAGTTTAATAATATGGTTAAAAATAACTTAAAATACCTTAAGATAAATTCAATGGAACCTGGATGAATTTAAAATGAATGTACAATATTTCAGATCAATATTTTTGTTTTCTTTAAAATATTTTTTCTGAATATCTCTCTCTCTCTCTCTTTCTCTCTCTCAGGGTCTTGCAGGTTTAACCCTTTCATTGCTGTCTCCTTTTGTCTGCATTATAGGATAGGAAATCTCTTAGCCCTTCTCTTCTATAAATTTGTATAAAGAAATAAAGGCAATTAGTTTAACAATATAATAAGATAAATTCAGCTGAATATATAACACTTTGAACTGCTAATGATAACTTTGCTATGATATGATCGCTTTTAGTTAGTATTATATTGAATAATCTGACTCAACTAACTGGTCAGTCTCCAACTGGAGACACCGTTTAAATTAATTTTGCCCGCCGTGCCCAGTTGTCCTTAAAACACCGAGGTGGCGGGGCCACCGGCTTGGGCCCGCCCATCGCTGCTTGCAGCTATATTTTATTATTTTTATTGTCGAATTTTGGGGCCCTTACCATGGTCAAAAACTCCCGAAACTCTGCACACATGTCAGAATCGTCGGCCATCAGGGCTGGCACCCTTCCAATTTACAGTCATTAGCTCCGACCAACAGGGAGGTTTTAATGTCGATTTTTTGAATATTCAAGCTCTGAATTTAAAAATACTGCGCCTAGAGAGTTTATTGGATTCAGACCAAACATTTTTTACCATTGTGGTAAGACACTGAAGATGTTAAATTGCAAATGGATATTGGATATCTCGAATGATGTTGTCATGGCAAGAGAGTAAATAATGTCTAAAATGGAAAACAGGAAGAGTCTCATAACTTCTAAACAGTATATTGCACACTATTTAGTTATATATAGAATAATACAAATGTTTGATATAAACACATTTTATTCAATTCTTTCAATTTAAAAAAGCATGTGTACGTTAAAAATTGGCAGATTAGTTAAAAAGATCAAATGAAGAAGGATGAAAAATTTGGGGTCAGTGAATAATCCAGATTTTATTCACCAGAATAAATGATAACAAAAACCTGTGTGTTCTCTGCCAAACACAGTATGCACAGCATCAATGTCTCAGTCTTAGTCTCTCGCTCTCCCTGTCCCAGGTCTGCGGGGCGCTTTAATTCCAGATATTGGTGGAGAGATGGGATATGAGACAGGTGTCTTGACCTTATCTCCGCACCTGTTCCCCCACTGTAGACCTTGTTGAACCACGCTCCCCTTGCCACATACCCCCACCGCCCGACTCAGGCCAGGGAGCCATCCGGCCTTCCTCTTTAGTGAGAACAGTCAGCGTGCTGGTGAGCTCAAAATAAATAGGAATAAACCTTTTATAATATCCCGCCAGCCCCAGGAACTGTCTCACCTCCTTTTTGGTCTTAGGACTTGGGCAGGCTGCAATAGCAGCAGTCTTGTCAATTTGGGGAAGCACCGGCCCATGTTCCAAGTGGACACCCAGATAACGTACTTCCACATGCACAATTGCACTCTTCTGGGGTTCGCCGTGAGTCCATATGCTGTCCATATGCAATCATTACTGTATATGATTATATCATCGAGAGGCAGTGGCGTACGTGCTATGTGGCTGGAGGATTTTGTTCATGAGGCAGGAAGCAAACAGACTGGCTAAACCGACCGTCTGCTAGCTGTCTCACATCACAGAAGTCGGATAAATCCCAACACATAGAGATTCTTTCACCTAGATATCATCACATAGAGACCGTGTCTGTACCCCGAATTAGTAAATACAAAAAACTTCCAAACCCATTTAAGGGTAAAAATTTAAATATTGTCCAACAATAATATTCTAAACTCTATGGACTAGGTGCACAAGATGGTGTCGAACAACTTCCGGGCTATGAGTATACGTGTCAGTACAGTGCTAAAAACAAGAGTTTTGACATTGACACAAAGATCTAGCAAGTAATGTTAGAGAAATTTACTGATATGTTATGAAGAATCATTGATGCGTTAATCTGTAAACAAACTGGTGTATAAACTATAAAGACTCTTCATGAGAGGAATATGATAAGAGATGGAGATGTCTAATTAAAAAAGGGCTGACCATAAATTGGCAGAATTCCACCATGAGAAGATGAGTCAAAAAAATGTAAACTAGTTGGCAGATGGCCACCCTTACAAAGAGAATTATCCATTACATAAGCAACACCTGCAATTTAATTGGTGAAGTGACATTGGTGAAAAATGTTGGGGTACTAGGAGGCTCCAAGAAGAGAGAAGGGAGGCAAGCACCTGTGAAATGAGATAAAGTTAAAAAAGAACTGTATGGGTGGATCTTTGGGTTTTAACAGATAAGAAAAATGTATAAAACCTGTGCCCTGGCAAGAGCAATTTAGATGTGCGGCTGGATGTTAGGCTGGATGCTGAGCTTGATGCAAAGCTGACATCTCACATTGTTGCCGGCAATAAAGTTAATCTCTGAAGACTTGGAACTTCTGACTCTGAGAGCTTTCTTGACCAAATAATTAGACTCATCAGAAGTGACTGCGAACTGGCCACAACAGTAATTGCAAATGAGCGGATTCAGAATTAAAGAAAAGCGATTGGCATTCCAACAGGTGAACAAGTCGGCCTTACATTGTTGGGTACCACTTTGTAGTAATTTGTCACGCTATAACTCCGAAATAAGTTTTCAGTCGTTTCCCATATGTGGCCACCAGTATCTTTTCTTTTCCTTGTTTAATCTCTAGACTGCTGCTCAAATAGATCAAAGACCCAGGAAATAGTTAGTTAAAAGAAAGCACTACCGGGTTGCCCGCAAGCCACCCTAGTTAAAAGACGCAGATAGAAGCTGGTGTGTCAAAAAAATATACATTTCTTTATTTCACAATAATTCAGTAATACAAACAGTTTTAAAATAAAAACCCACTGTAATACTTCATGAGACTTCCCTCAATCGAAACCACCAAATGGTCAAAAAGTGTGAACCAAGTTTCCCTTCTGGGACGTGTAACAAATCTTAAACACCACACATCATTCTTAATAAATAAGTTAAGAACATACAGATAAAATAACCCAGTTAAATAGGATACATGTGATTCACAGCAATATCACTCCACACGCACACCACTGCAGGCGTTTGTCTCTTAAAAGGAAAAAAAAGGAACTACACGTTGCCCAATAAGTACTTCGTCGAAAAGAATCTCACAGAGCATACATCAGATTGCTGAAGGAACACAAAAACAAGACAAAACAAACAAAAAAAACTATCCCTCCCAACCCGATCTTCACCTGCCTCACGGGCATTCGGCCCCCCAACGTAATAAATTATGGTAGGCAGTTTGTACATCTAAAATAACTAGGAAAAACAGTGACTGGACTCGTTTCCTGAATAGCGAACAATTGTTGACACGATGTGTCCGCACCACAATCTTAAAATGCGTTACTGTAACAGTTCACTCAGAGCAACCGACTTGTCCAACAACGACGACAACACTGGTTTGAACCCGTGATCTTGATGCTTTCACTCCCCATGCTGTACCGACACGCTATACTGAAACGCTAGCTTGGCTTGTCGCTCTGTGACTACGTCACACTAAATAGCCGGCTGAGCAATGAAGCGCTCAGAGGTGACGTCTACTGAGTCCTAATGTCCTACTACTTACACATAGATAGTGCGATACGGACTCAGTGGCTAATCAAAATCCAAAGGGACAGCTTCAGCCCTATGAAAATCACTCGTGTGCGTAGCAGGCTTTTTCAGCCGGGTGACTTTGTAGTGACTGCTGGGGGGTTGAGGAGATTAAAAAAAGGAGCTTTGCCGCCTCTCTTTTCTTGGAATGAGTACGCTCTACCCACACCAAGACCTAATGTTTGGGAGTGTAAGCCGAGGGCAGAGAGCCTTACCCCGGACTTGACTGCAAACTCTGGCCCCTGGTCACAATTACTATGTGACTCCAGTGACGGCAGTGATGGCAAATGAGATGGCCAATGAGAATAAAGCCTTGCATCGGACAATTAGGCATCTCCAACACCAACTGGAAGTGTTACAGCTGCGAACCCGTTTCAGCATACAATGCTTCGCAGGGTCGGACGAGGACATTCGTTTTTACACCAGGTTTGTTTATAATAAGGCTTTTGGAATAGCATTATAACAACCTGTTAATCAATGTGTTGTGTACAAGTTGTGAAAAAGTGTTTCATTTTGAGGAAGCTAATTAAAAAAATAAAATGAAACCTAACATTAACATGATTACATTCTTAGGTTTGCCTCATACAAACATTTCCAGGCTTTTTGGAAACTCGTGGAGCCAGCAGTCAACACCCAAGATGGTGCAGATCACCAACACCAAGGCTGCCTCTGCCAGCAGCTCTGACTTCTCTCAACCAACAACGGTAAGCTTGTGTACAATAATTATGTGGTGGTGGACGTATTCAGATTCTTTAAGTAAAAGCACTAATATCACCATACAAATACTGTAACTGCATTGAATATGTTACTTAAAGGGTTAGTTAACCCAAAAATGTTATTTTTATCAGTAATTACCCTCATGTCGTAAGGAAAATATACTTTAAGTATTAAAAGTAAAAGTACTCAATGCAGGAAAAGCAACAAATCCACACATTTGTGAACCATGAAATTGTACTTGAGTAAATTTACTGAGATACATTCCACCATTGTGTATAAGAGTATGTTGGCCTAACACTTTTTTTTATTTTTACAGAAACTTCAACCCATTGATGAGCTCCTGCTGTTCCTCATGCATCTGTCAGTGGGCCTGCCTCTCAGGGATCTAGCAGAACGGTTTGACATTCATCGCACCACAGCCAGCAGGATTATTGCCACCTGGACATACAACCTACTTGGACGTCAATGTCTGTGGATCCCACGTGAAACTGTCAGAGCTCATCTTCCATCAGAATTTTCAGCTTTCCCTGACACACAAGTGGTGCTTGACTGCACTGAAATATTCTGCCGGACTCCATCCTCTCTCCTGTTGCACAGTGAGGTATTTTCCACATACAAGTCTCATGCTACATTCAAGGCCATGATCGGCACACGTGCCAGAGACGTAAAAGCTTTGTCCGATTCGTACTGGCCTGCCTTTCTCTCAAGAAACACCCAAATAAGTCGAGAGGATGTCAGGCAGACTCAATCCATCGCACGTCTGTGGGTCCATGTGGAGAGGTGCACCAGGTGGGTGAAAGAGAACAAACTTTTTGACAGAGACATGCCACTTTCTGTGTGTGGAAGCATTAAGGAGCTCATTGGATGAGCATTGGCTCATCTGGCACAAGGAATGACAGTATTAAAAGGAGGCCACTCATAGAAGCACATATAAGGTAATATTTATTAAAATACTTATTATTTATTATGATTGATGCATTAAAGAATCAATGCTATCAGTATTATGGAATTTAAAGAAAATAATGTAGTGCAGGTTAATCGAAGCGAACTCTAAATGCCAAAAAGTAAGAGAATCCTCTTCAAACTTACATGTAAAAATAAAAATAATCTCCTTTCTCCCTTATGGTTTTAGCCGCCTCACAGTCTCTGTAGATGCGTTGTATGAGAATATCCTCCTCAGCAAAAACAACAAAATCGCACCTCTCCATCCCTGTTAGAAGCAGCTGGCCTTCCACCTGCCAGTAGTAGCTGAGAGTCTGCTTTCATTTCAATGTGCCACTTTGCATTTTCAAGCAGCTACAGTCCACATAGCTCTTTGCATTGGGACATTTAATTTCCAGCAGTCCGAAGGGTGGGCTCTCAGTCGGGTCAAACACCAGAGTGTCAGGAGATGACCCTAAACAGGGGGCATCTGGGTGGATGATGAACCCACAAGACCAGTAATTTGTGTTTTTTACTCAGCAGTACTCCTTGATGGCAACCGATTCAGTGCCAGTCCCCTCTTCATTGCAGCCATCTGAGCCACTCCCTTTTTAATTCTTTCTGCCAAGTTTTCTGTAGAACTCTGGCCTCTGACATGGCATATTTCCCTAAATCGGGAAGAAGTTATTCTTGGCCTCCTGACACATTGCCACTCTATAGTGTTGCTCTGCTCCCTGGTGGCAACCTCTATTTTCCTTGCCACGTCTATTGTAGTGTCAAGTGACTGTAGATGGAGGTATTGCTAGCAACACAAACAGCTGGTAGGCTCCAGCCTATAGCCATCTACTGGAAGAGGTGGTGGTGGTGGGGCATCTGGGTGACGTACTACAACCTGGCTCACTAGTACAGGATGTTGGTAAGATATAGGACTACCTTCCTGGACTAAATACTAGTGTTTTTGAACCATACTATAGTAAAAAACTAAAGTATACTACAGTATTTATTACGGTTTATCAGTTCACTGTAGTTAATACTACAGTATGCTGTTACATTCATTAACAAAGTGTTGTAAATACTAGAATACAGTATACTACAATTTACTTTAGTTTACTATAGTATTTTTTCTCATTAAACCATGGTTTGGATGTGAACACATTCTTACCACGGTTCTTGGCTTGTGCCAGAGCTACTCTGTATCAGTGAAGCAAAGGGCAGGGGGTACAGCAGCCAGTTTCGGAGTGGAGTAGTGCGCGGTCTGAAACAGCAGTGCAACATTGTGGTTGCAGAGCGCTCTTCCAGCCACACAGGAACACTCTGCCACTGATATGTCAACTGGTGAGCAGTCCTCAAAAACAATCTACACATTAAAACAAAATGTCTGTCAATTTACATTTTGGACACAACTTCAATACAAAACAGAAAATGAGAAAGCTGAGAGCAGGCTGATCAGGTAAGTAGTAGTTATGGGAATAGGCTCAAACATGTTAGGCTATCAATGGCATCATACACAATGCTGTAATCTTAGGATATCCAAATAGATCCACCTTTGTCACCCCTCTCAATTCAATCACTTTCATATAGTGTTAGTAAAACAGTGAACGTTGAACAAGTGAACGTTGAATGCAAAACATCGGTACAGGGTACAAAATCAGCACTTACCACTGGCCAATGAACCATAAAGATAACTGGACATAGATTATAATAAGTAATTATACAGTAAAGAACAGCAGCCGTCACAACCAGTTTCTGTGGTTTCCATGAAAGCTAAGTGTATTAGGTAATTTAATTGTCATTTTGCAACAAAGGATGCAAAACGAAAATTAAGATATAACTTAGCCCTTTCATGCTACACACACATATCTACCTAACGTTACCAGTTGATGTTAAAAACTGTTACTTTGCAACCTGTTGCAAAACGTCAGCTAGCTAGGCTTATTTGAATCCTAAATTACAGGTTAACGTTACCTCTCCTAGCAACATCAAAACCACAGAAAATTAACCTACTCTGAGTTCGTGAGGCTTCTCACTCTTCTCGCTTATCGACCTGTAACAGGTAGTCCTGACGCTCACTCTCCCTGATGAATCTTTGTTTGAAACTGTTCATAGTTGTCGATGTAACTAAATAAATTGTAACAGTTATAAACCTGTTAACATGTTTTTTTTGTGGTTTTTTTGTTTTGTTGTAATTGTACTACTCTCAAGGGGGCAACAAGGAGCTATCTTCTCAGGTATAAAATGAGGGAAAAAGGTAGAAGAAGTCAGATTTGTAATGGAGGGCCTAGGCATGGCTTATGCTCCAAACAATCACTGGTCCTAATTGAGAAACTGTGAGTTTTATGCTCAATTGGAAGTAAGCATTGTTTTATTTCTTGTATTCATTGAATGTTTACTGGTTGTTTTGTGTAGTTATTTTTCTAATGTAATTTGTTTCATTTAATTTATAGAAGGACTCCACATTCTGTGGGATATATCCTTGTGTTCGGATGCCTGTTGTTTTTAACCCATGTCAGAAAGATGACCGTAAAGTGGGGTTAGAGGCTATGAATTGAGTCAACTGCGGTGGATCCTTAAACTAGACTTTGCCACTTGAGGCTTGGACTGATTTCGCACTAAGGAGTACAGGTCGCACTTTTGGAAGACGTTCTTGGACATGTGTTTTCATGGACATTTTCTCATTTGCTTTGGTGAAGAAACATTTATTGTCATCATCATCATCATCATCTTCCATCTCTATGCTGCTGGTTGCTGAAAAATGTATGTTTCTGTATTGGGTAAATGTAAAGTGTGAAAGATAAAAGGGATATAAATGAATGAAGCATTTATTTTTATTTTTTGATCACAGATCATTACAGATTACAGAACTTGGCAAGTATTGACAAAATTATTGATTTTCTGTTTTACATGTGTCAAAAGTATAGTTAGTATTCCCTCCCTTTAAAAACAGATATATAACTAATACTTTTGTGATATCAAGGTAACGGATATAAAATGGCGCCCGAACAGGGACACTGACTTTATTCTGTAAGACAGAACAGTTTACTATGGCTAGGCATACAGCTCTGGAGAGGGATGAGTGTGTACCAGAGGTGGATTTCCCAACTGGTTCATTCACCAATTCTAGAGAACCCCTCAAAGATTTAATCACTACTTTTAGTGATCTATATATAGATTCTGAAAAGGAGAGTGAAGATGATGATGATGAATTAAATTTTCCACCACCTGCAGCAGAGAGAGAGACACTTTCTGACTCCATTATCAATCTCATAGAACAACTCACTGATAGATTCAATGCATTGGAAGGACGAGTTGACGAATGTGTAAAAGCAATGAGTGGCCATGTTGCCCAAAAGGAATTCCAGAACAAATGTAAAGGGATGGAAGATCGTCTGGTGTATCGAATGGAACGTGAATGTGAGAGAGTCAAGAAAGTTATGGAAATGCCAATCAATGGTAGATTGCCTTAAAAGAAGGGATGTGCAGTTTGAAGCCAAGTTCAAATCACTTAATCCAATACCCACGCCTGTAACTTCCAAAATTTGTTGTGGCACTCATGATGCTGGACAGGGTCAAAATCATACCTATGAAGTTCCGCAAAGCTCTTTTAATAGTCAAGAGAAAACTATGATAATGCCCTATAATCCACCAGTCAAGTTAGACTTTCCTTGTTTCAGTAATAATCAAGATGAGTATCCTATTCTGTTCATTGAACGCTGTGAGGAGTACTTTGCAGTTAGGCCATTGAGTGATCAGGAAATTCTGGCAGCTCTTAACACTGTGCTTAAGGAAACTGCTAAAGACTGGTGGCAAGCCGAGAGAAGGAAGGTACATAGTTGGAGGCAGTTTAAAGATGTTTTTTTACAATCGTTTCTGAGTGAAGATTATGAGGATGTGGCATCAAGACGGTTGGTGGAGAGAAAGCAAGGGATCAAAGAGAGCATAAGAGACTTTGCATTTCATTATCGGGCTCTATGTTTAAGATGGAGAAACAAAAAACATGTCGGAGAAAGACATTGTACCGGCCATATTACATAACTGCAATCCCCGCCTGGCTAGTTTGCTAAGAGGTACTGTTACAAGTGTTGGCGAGTTAGTCAGAATTGGGACACAAATTGAACGTGATTTTGATGAAGCAAAAAAATATTGGAGTCAGGCCAATTCTGAGGAGCAAAAGAAAAAACATATGCCAGCAAGTACTAGAGTGGTACAGTCCATTGAAATGCAGCAACAAACTGTAACCAAGACAGTCAATATACCTATAATCTTACGTGATAGGTTTTTTTCGGCCATGGTGGACACAGGTAGTTCCTTGTCTTTAATCCAAGAATCAGTATGGAAACAGCTGAACAAAGGAGAACCAAGTCAGCCAAGTAAGGACCAGACATTTATGTTAGCCAATGGTCAAAAGCAAGCGGCTACTGGAAAGGTGACATGGCACTGTAAAGTGCAGGGGCAGTAATTTACCTTGATTTAATGCTACCAGTCATTTTAGGAATGGATTTCTTGTTGCATTCTGGGATTGTGCTGGATTTTGGTAAAGCCCAATATGGATTACCATCTACAAGCAGCCAGGACACGAACCAGTTTTTCCCATTTATGATGTCAGATTCTTCTTCAGTCTACTTCTACTTGGCAATACCCACACCTAAAATGGATGACACAGTGCTTGAATCCATACAAAGACTTAACAAATAAGTCAGAGACCACACCACTGTTCAAAGAAAAATTGGAAAATCTATTGGTTGATTGGCCTACCATCTGCTCTAAAGAGGTTGGACATTCTAACATAGTCAAGCATCGAATTATAACCACTGATGAACTCCCTGTCAGGAAAAGAGCCTATAGACTCTCCACTGACAAACAGAAGTTTGTTGACAATGAAATTCAGGAACTACTGGACAAAAAAATCATACAACCATCTGTTTCCCCATGGGCATCTCCTGTTGTTGTTGTCCCAAAGAAGGAGGGAAGTTTTAGATTGTGCATTGATTATAGAGGCTTAAATGCAAAAACCCACCTCGATGCGTATCCCATGCCACAAATCCAAGAAATATTGGAGTCGTTTCACAGCGCTACTGTTTTTAGTACACTTGATCTTAGAAGGGGGTATTGGCAACTTGAGATGGAAGAGGATAGTATTCAGAAAACAGCATTTGTAACATCTGCAGGCTTATTTGAATTCTTGCGTTTACCTTTTGGCCTCAAAAACTCAGCAGCCTCATTTCAGAGACTTATGGAGACTGTATTGAGAGACCTTAAAGGCAAGTGTTGTCTGGTATATATAGATGATGTAGTTGTGTACTCCAAAAATGAAGAGGAACACATCTACGATCTCACTCAGATATTCCATTGCTTGCATAATGCTGGACTTACCCTTAACCTCGGAAAATGTAACTTCATGCAACGTAACATCACTTACCTAGGTCACATAATTTCAGCAGACGGAGTCAAGACAGATCCTAATAAAATCTCAGCCATCAACAATTTTCCTACCCCACAGTCTCTCAAAGATGTACAGAGATTCTTGGGGTTAGCTGGATGGTACCATTGTTTCATTCCACATTTCTCAACAAAAGCAGCCCCTCTACATGCCCTTAAACAGAAAAAATCAACCTGGATTTGGGATAAAGAATGTCAACAATCTTTCAGCATCATAAAACAGGACTTGACTCAAGCACCAGTTCTCTTACCACCAGATTTGACTAAAGCATTTCGGGTACAAACAGACGCAAGCGAGATAGGACTGGGTGCAGTACTTTCCCAGGAGATGGAGGATGGAGAAAGAGTCATTTCATATGCATCCAGACTACTCAGAGGAGCAGAGAAGTCGTATTCTGTATCTGAAAAGGAGTGTTTAGCGGTCATCTGGGCAGTTGAAAAATGGAGACCCTATCTAGAAGGGAGAACATTTGAGGTCATTACCGATCACACTGCACTCACTTGGGTATTTCAACATCCGAAGCCTTCATCACGACTTACCCGATGGACCATACGGCTACAGGGTTATGACTTTACAGTTAAATATCGTAAAGGTCATTGCAATGTAGTGCCTGATGTGTTATCCAGGTCATCAGAACAACTATCCTCGGATATTATTGCGGTAGTAAGAGCTTCAAAATCCAACAACCTACCAACCAACCTTCCAGTGGATATATCCAATGTCTCGACAGCACAGCAAAAGGACTCAGAGATTCAGGAGCTGATCTTGAAGGTAAATGCACAGACGTCCCAAGACATTTCTTGTGTACATTACCTGGTGGAAAATGGTCTTTTGTTCCGGAGCATGCCAGACAAACAAACAGGCCAGAAACTGCAACTTGTCATTCCTTCAGATCTACGCAAAGAATTTCTGATTTATGCCCATGATAATCCTTTGAGTGGACATTTGGGCAGACTTAAAACACAACTCAGACTACTAGACATGGTATACTGGCCAAGTATAAGATCTGATGTATGGAAGCACTGCAAAGAATGTGTCACTTGCCAGCAATACAAACCATGCTTGAGCAAATTGTCAGGTTTCCTACAATCTACACCCATCATTGAACCAGGACATGTGATTGGAGTAGACCTCATGGGGCCATTTCCAAAGAGTGTTAGGCAGAATGAACACCTATTAGTTGTGGTTGACTATTGTTCTAAATGGGTGGAGTTGTTCCCATTGAGGCAGGCCAAAGCTCCCCGAATTGCCCAAATCTTGATAGAAGAAATTTTTACAAGATGGTGAACTCCTACCTACCTAGTTTCTGACAGAGGGGCTCAGTTTACTTCCAATTTGCTTAACCAAGTATGCAAGCAGTGGGGAGTTGTCCAAAAGCTAACGACTGCCTACCATCCACAAACCAACCTTACCGAACGCATCAATAGAACTTTGAAAACAATGATGGGATCCTATGTGGAAGAACAACATCGGCAGTGGGACCGGTGGTTGCATGAATTTCGGTTTGCAATAAATACTGCCTGGCAGGAGAGTACTGGTCATTCCCCAGCACAGACTGCCTTAGGTCGAAACTTAAAAGGTCCAGTGGAAAGAGCTATCCAATTACACAAGACTCCCGATCCAAATAGTCCCATCTATCCTGTACTTGATAGACATCATCACCTCCTCCGTCTGGTGAAGGAGAATGTGAAAAAAGCACAAGACAAGCAGCTAAGGTATTATAACCTACGACGCAAACAAAACCAGTATCAAGTGGGAGATATAGTTTGGGTGCACGCTCATCCTCTATCCAGAGCAGAGGAGGGTTTTATGGCTAAGTTGTCTGGTAGATGGAAGGGACCGGCCAAGATAATTACATGTTTAGGTCCTGCCAATTACTCTGTTTCTTTGCTTAGTGATCCTGAAACGATAGATACTTACCATGTGCAAAATCTAAAACCTTGTCATGGATATCTAAAGCCTTAAATTGAGGGGGTGCATGTGTAACAGTTATAAACCTGTTAACCATGTTTTTTTTTGTTTTTTTGTTTTGTTGTAATTGTACTACTCTCCATGAGGGGGCAACAAGGAGCTATCTTCTCAGGTATAAAATGAGGGAAAAAGGTAGAAGAAGTCAGATTTGTAATGGAGGGCCTAGGCATGGCTTATGCTCCAAACAATCACTGGTCCTAATTGAGAAACTGTGAGTTTTATGCTCAATTGGAAGTAAGCATTGTTTTATTTCTTGTATTCATTGAATGTTTACTGGTTGTTTTGTGTAGTTATTTTTCTAAAGTAACTTGTTTCATTTAATTTATAGAAGGACTCCACATTCTGTGGGATATATCCTTGTGTTCGTATGCCTGTTGTTTTTAACCCATGTCAGAAAGATGACCGTAAAGTGGGGTTAGAGGCTATGAATTGAGTCAACTGCGGTGGATCCTTAAACTAGACTTTGCCACTTGAGGCTTGGACTGATTTCGCACTAAGGAGTACAGGTCGCACTTTTGGAAGACGTTCTTGGACGTGTTTTCATGGACATTTTCTCATTTGCTTTGGTGAAGAAACATTTATTGACATTAACATCATCATCATCATCATCATCTTCCATCTCTATGCTGCTGGTTGCTGAAAAATGTATTTTTCTGTATTGGGTAAATGTAAAGTGTGAAAGATAAAAGGGATATAAATGAATGAAGCATTTATTTATTTTTTTGATCACAGATCATTACAGATGACAGATTACATTTGTTAACTTAGCAAGTATTGACAAAGTTATTGATTTTCTGTTTTACATGTGTCAAAAGTATAGTTAGTATTCCCTCCCTTTAAAAACAGATATATAACTAATACTTTTGTGATATCAAGGTAACGGTTATAAAATAACCGAAACGGAAACAGAAAAACGTCATTCCATGCAACTAGACCACTGGAGTTAGACAACACGTGTTAGGACCCACTCATTGTTGTAATCATACTTTAGATCTTATATTGTCACATGAAATCGATATTGATGCCATTGAAATTCTGCAGCACAGCGATGACGTCTCAGATCATTATCTAGTGTTATGCATGCTACATTTAACCAAGGCTGTGAAACCGCTTCTCTGCCACAAATATGGTAGAACCCTCACCTCTACCACTAAAGATTGCTTTATAAATAATCTTACTGATCGGTTTCATCATTTTAGCAAACCAGACAGCTTAGAAGAACTCGATGTTGCAACAGAAACTATTGACACTCTCTTTTCCAGCACTCTAAACTCTGATGCGCTTAAAAAAAATTAAGGATATTAGTCTAACGCCATGGTATAATGAGCACATTCAGGCCCTTAAGAGAGCAGCCAGAAAAATGGAGCGCAGCTGGAAGAAATAAAAACTGGAAGTTTTTCGTTTTTTCATGGAGAGAGAGAATGATTGAGTACAGAAAGGCCTTAAAACTGCTAGATCTGATTATATTTTAAATCTTTTAGAAGAAAATAAACAACCCTAAGTATTTATTTGATACAGTGGCTAAATTAACGAGAGATTAACTTCTGATATTTTCAAACAGCACAGCAGTAATGACTTTATGAACTTCTTTATTTGCAAGATGGACAATATTAGTGAGAAAATTCTACAGTATACCATCAGACAGTGTATTGTAGTATCCCTGAGGAAAAAATTCATTCATTCGCTGCTATAGGAGAGGAAGAATTGTCCAAACTTGTTAAATTATTTGAAATCAACAACATGTATGTTAGACCCTATACCGACTAAGCTATTGAAAGAGATGCTTCCAGAGAGTTCATAGATTCTCTTCTTAAGATCATAAATTCATCTTTATCACTATTTTACGTACCGAAAACTTTTAAGATGGCTATTATCAGACCTCTTATTAAAAAACACAACTTGATCCAAAAGAATTAGTCAATTACAGGCCGATCTCCAATCTACCTTTTCTGTCAAAAATACTAGAAAAGGCGATATCATCGCAACTGTGTTCCTACTTGGAAAGAAATGGTATCTGTGAGGATTTCCAGTCGGGATTTAGACCGCATCATAGTACTGAGACTGCTCTCATTAGAGTTACAAATGATTTGCTCTTATCATCAGATTGTGGTTGTATCTCTCTATTAGTCTTTCTAGACCTCAGTGCTGCTTTTGACGCTATCGGCCACAACATTGTAGGGCTGAGCAAATATGGGTAAAACTCTTTACTGTCCTAGTACCTCAGAAATGGCTTTAAAGGTATAGACATGGCGCAATGGCCTTCATCATCACAGTATGCTAATGCCTATCAAGTAGGAGGGATTCATCAATATGCTGATTGAGGACTGTTGGGACACTCCAGGAACAGGATGGTTCTGTCTGGGGAGACGAAGTCCTTTACACCTTAATGACACATCTGTACTACTTGCTTCACATGACATGTGCTTTCAACTACATTCTGTTTATCTACTAGTGTTTCCTAACATGTAACTATGGTCATGTTTGGTCTCATCTGACAGCTTATCAACTGAACTGATTGGTAGTGAACTTAAGATATTTCAGATATTAAAGTATCCCAATGTGCAATCAAGGTATTGCTTAAACATTCATTGAGGAGAATATGTTAATGTGCTTCTACCCCTCTTGATCACCACCCTGGTTTCCTGTCAGTAGGTTTTGGGTCTGGGTATTCTACTCATGTATAACAATGCTTTGCTCAGGGTATAAGAAGGAAAGGTAACTGTTGATTTGGGAGAAAGGCTGAAAGAAACCTCTGAATACGAGAAAGGCTTTTACGGCCTCTTCTGCACAGCAGTGCATTTTTTGTTACCAACTAAGTTTTCTATACAGTATGTTGTTCCATTCTACGTTCTGTATATTTAAACATGTAACTTAATAAATAACTTTGCCTGCTTAAAGGTTTGAGAATCTTTCCTTTTATCACTGATTATGTTAGGTGATTGTAACTTTCGTTATCTAAACGTTCAGGTTAAATCCTACGTTTTCCTATCAGTTCTAAGAGAGACTTTTACCCTTAAAGAATAAGAGGTTAAAGAATAACAACAACTTTAATGGAGTCAGATAAATTATATTAGAGTCAGATAAATAACTGAATTATGCACGCCGTCCTTCAACTGCTTTTTGTTTCCGATTATTGGTTCAAAATAGCAGCGTAAGCAGAAGCAGGCTTTTATTAACAAATAGAATAGTCAAAAAGGCAAGGGTCATGGAACATGGAGTTAACCTATGTGCTGTTTAAGAGATAATGCAGAATTGCATAGATGTACCTCATTTGGTTGTGCAATGAAGAGAAAACATATGTGCTGTTGCATTGCACAGAGCACAGTATAAGATATGCACTTGTTGCGTTGCGTTCCAGTGCATATAAGAACTAACTCATTCCGTTAAGAAAACGCATGTACATTGCATTGCACAGGTTTGTGATTAACATAAAGCTATGCACTTGTTTCGGTGCAGTGCATACAAGAACTAACTCATTTCGTTAAGAAAACATAAGTATTGCATTGCACAGCGTTGTGATCTATTCAACAGCGCATATGTTACTCTTCCATGCAGAGCGGAATGGTTTAGTTCTTGAATGCACTGCAACGCAACAAATGCATAGCGTATATGCTCTGTTTGCAATAAAATACAACAGCACATATTTTCTCTTCATCGCTCTGCACGGCATTGCATACAAGAACCTGCTGTACATATTTCTGGCTGAAGTTTCCTAGATCATGAACTTTCTATACTTTTTTTCTATACATTTTTCTGATGTTATATCAGACATACAAAACTCGATTTGTGACAAACTGAACATATTTCTAGTCAAAGTGTACTACATTTTAGTCTTTTGTATAAAGTCTGATTTGTCAAACTGTTTGACTCCTTCGTCAGCCATTCAGAAGTGCATGTTTGACCCAGTGCATATATTTCTGGCCAAAGAGCGCTCAATCTTGAGCATTTCTTATGACTAAAGAGCAAATTTTTAATAAATTAGTGCTCAAACATGAGCTTTTCTTACTTTTTATTCTTTTTCAATAACTTTCCTCATTGACTTAATATGATGTTACATCACCCATACAGAAGTCAATTGACTGCATGGTTCATATGGAGCACATTCACAGAGGGGCCCTTCGTTACACCTTCAAGCCGCCTACCTCACACTCTCTCCGGCTTGAGCAAAGACACACACTGCGTGGTTCATATTTTTATGGAGCACATTCAAAGAGTGGCCCTTCGTTACACCATTATATATATATATATATATATATATATATATATACACACACACACACAACTCACACTCTCTCCAGCTTGAGGAGAGACACACACACAGCCTTCTTCAAAGGCACGCCGGAGTGGCCTCGAGCAGATGGTACACGGAGGAACTGTGACACTTAGTCATTTTTCTGAGAAATGGTAGACGGAGGAATTTGTTTCATCTTGAATGGGGACCCTCCTTCAATATCAACACAGCCTGTGTGAGGGACCGAGAAGTCAAGAACAAGGAACAAACTTCCACTGGAAAAATCGGTCTTTATTTATACCCAAAAAATAACAACTTTACAAAACAGTAAGTTACTACAAAAAACACCCAACAAAAAAATTAAAGTCAAACATTCAGACAGAGAACAAACCAACAACTGAAAAAACTGACCTTCTCAAATGAACAAAACAACAGATTATAAAGGAAAGGATGGGCCCATTACAAATTAAGAGGGAAATCAATTAAACTTTACATTCAACACAACATTAAATAAATCAAAATCAGACAAAAAAAAAACTAAATCTAGATAAAGAAAAACCAAATATAATTAAATACAATAAACGTACAACTACTTAAATTAATCAAAATAGATATCATCTTTCTTCATCCCCCGGGTAATCGAAGCAAATGGTAGGTCCAGGCGGAACCAATAACCTATAAATTCTGTTCCTGCCTGGACTCCAATTTTCGTCACACCAGGACGCGGCTGCAGCAGACCATAGCAGAAGATCACGGTAAACTTCAACTCAAAATAGAAACAAATATAAGAAACGGATACAATGTAACTAACTTGTGTGCACTCCAAATCAGTTACAATGTAAATTAAATTGTGTTGTAAACATAAACCTAACAAAGAATTAATGAATATTGTTCGTTTTGTGTGGTTATTAAAAGCAATTATACTGAAACCAAAATAAATGTTTAACTAAAGATTAACCTTAAATGAATAAACATGTCTTTGTGTAGATGTATGGATGTGAAAGTGTGTGGATGCGAGCATGTGTATACCTAATAATACATCCACATTACCACTCCTGTGCAGCCACCACTCGGGCCGTCACATTTCCCCCCTCTTCAGGAATCTCGCCAGTATAGCGGGAGAGATAATCAGCGGTAACGTTAACTTTACCAGAAACATGTTGAATCTTGAATCTGAAGGGCTGCATGGCAAGATACCATCTTGTAATTCTTCCATTAGAATCCTTCATTCTCTCCAACCACTGCAATGCATTGTGATCTGTCTCCAAAGTAAACTCACGGCCTAGTAGATAGTACCGTAAGGAATCCAAGGCCCACTTTATGGCTAAACACTCCTTTTCCACAGTTGAATAGCGTACCTCTCTTGGAAACGATTTACGACTGATGTAAGCTACTGGTCCTCGGCTCTCGGGTGGCCCTTGCAATAGGACGGCTCCTACTCCCCTCTCTGAGGCATCAGTCTGCACAATGAAGGGTTGACTAAAGTCAGGATTGTGAAGCACAGTGTCAGTTGTCAAAGCTCCCTGGATGTCCCGGAAGGCTTTCAGTCTCTCCTCAGTCCACTGCAGTTGATTTGGGCAATTGCCAATACCCTTTTGAAAGGTCCATTGTTGTCAAATATTTGGATTGGCCCAAACGATCAATCAAGACTCTTATGCGAGGGGTAGGGTAGGAATCAAACTGAGATACTGAGTTCAGATATCGAAAATCAATGCAGAACTTAATACTCCCATCCTTCTGCGGCACAAGGACTATGGGATGACACCACTCACTATTTGAAGGCTCAATAATGCCCAAGCGGAGCATAAGGTCTACCTCTTCCTGCAAGGTCACCTGGAATCACTCGGGTATTCTATAGCTCTGGCGTTTCACAACAGCATCATGTTTCAATACTACATCATGCTCAATCAAGTTGGTAAACACAGGATATTCAGAAAACACCTTCGAAGTAAAGAGTGCTTGTACCTGTGACTGCTGGGAATCTGTTAGATGATCTAACACGATCTCCCCAGGAACTGGCTGTGGCAGATACTGCTCATCTGATTCTTCCTCTTCAACGCAGCGAATCATCAATGACTGTGACTTCTCAGGGCTGGGAACCCACTCCTTCAACAGGACTGGAACGATCTTGACCAGGCAGACTGATTTCATAGGTCGTAGGACCCAGGCGCTTCTTGATTTCATAAGGACCCTGCCATTTGGCTAGCAGTTTACTCTCTTGACTGGGTAACATAACAAGTACCTTTTTACCAACCTCCAGATCTTTCTCAAGTCAGAGGGTCATACCAGGTATTCTGCTGTTCCCTGGCTTCAGCCAAATGATTCCGGGCCAAAGTAGTCATCTTCTGCAATCGTTCCCTCATTTGCAGAACATAGGAGACAACACAGGTGAGCTATTTTCCTTCAGGACTTCCTTCCCACATCTCCCTGAGCAGAGCCAATGGGCCCCTGACATCACCGCCATACAACAGCTCGAAAGGAGAAAAGCCTGTGGACGCCTGAGGAACTTCACGATATGCAAATAGGAGATAGGGCAACCATTGATCCCAGTCTCGACCAGTCTCACTGACAAACTTTCGTAACATCTGTTTCAAAGTCTGGTTAAATCGCTCAGTCAGCCCATCCGTTTGGGGATGATAGGGCGTAGTGCGCAGACTCTTAATTCCTAAGAGCTGGTAGACCTGCTTCAACAAGGTAGACATGAAATTGGTGCCCTGGTTGGTTAAAATTTCTGCGGGAAATCTGACCCTGGAAAATAACTGGACCAATGAAGTAGCTACAGGTTTTGCTTTCACAGATCTTAAGGGAAATACCTCTGGGTATCTGGTGGCATAGTCTGTAATCACCAGCATGAAATGATTCCCTGAGCGACTCCTCTCCACAGGACCAATGACATCCATTCCAAGCCTCTCAAACGGAGTACTAATAACAGGACGTGGTTGTAGTAGTGCTTTGGATGGACATCCGAGGGAAACCTTGTGACAAACAGGACAGCTTTTACAAAATTGGTCCACATCTACTCTCAAACCAGGCTAGAAAAAATACTTTTTGAGTTTTGCAGTGGTCTTATTTTTCCCCAGGTGGCCAGCCCAAGGAATCGAGTGACTCAGATGTAACACCATCTCTCGTACACACTGTGGAACCACCAGTTGTTTCTAGACCCCGATCTCTCGATGGAGTAGTCCCTTTGTTATCACATATCTGGCTGTACTGTCATTTAGAGGCTTTTCTCTCACCTCTGCAGCTCTAGCAAAACACTCCGTCAGACTAGCATCTTCCTGCTGCATCTGAATGAAGTTGGTGGGCATCTGGAAGTTCACAGCCAAGTTAGAGGTCATATTTTCAGACACTGTATGAGCAGCATATTTTACCTTTTCTTGTCTCTTTTCTCTTCTAGTCTTTCTCCTCGTCGGCACCCCAACATCAATCTCTGCATTAAAGAAAGGTAAAGTATTTAATGGGTGTTCACTCTCCTCTGACTGGTTTGCCTTTGCTCTGGTCACCATCATGTGGCACTGTCGTGTCGGGTGCAACAACTCCAACAATACTGGTATATCTCGACCCAGAATCACAGGGAAAGACAAGTTATCAGCCACACCCACCTCCACTAGGTAAGTCTGAGATTCTATTTTGACATAAACCTGAGCGGTAGGTAACAACCTCTCATCTCCATGTACACAACAAACAGGTAATTTGTTCACAGTGTTGATCAAAGAGGTTGATATGAACTTTCTTCTTACCAGAGTCTGGTCACTGCCGGTGTCAGTCAAAGCTGTCAGTTTCTCACCATTGATCACTACATTCGTGGCCAAAAGTTTTGAGAATTACATAAATATTAGTTTTCACAAAGTTTGCTGCTAAACTGCTTTTAGATCTTTGTTTCAGTTGTTTCTGTGATGTACTGAAATATAATTACAAGAACTTCATACGTTTCAAAGGCTTTTATCGACAATTACATGACATTTATGCAAAGAGTCAGTATTTGCAGTATTGGCCGTTCTTTTTCAGGACCTCTGCAATTCGACTGGGCATGCTCTCAATCAACTTCTGGGCCAAATCCTGACTGATAGCTACCCATTCTTTCATAATCACTTCTTGGAGTTTGTCAGAATTAGTGGGTTTTTGTTTGTCCACCCGCTTCTTGAGGATTGACCACAAGTTCTCAATGGAATTAAGATCTGGGGAGTTTCCAGGCCATGGACCCAAAATTTCAATGTTCTGGTCCCCGAGCCACTTAGTTATCACTTTTGCCTTATGGCACGGTGCTCCATTGTGCTGGAAAATGCATTGTTCTTCACCAAACTGTTGTTGGATTGTTGGAAGAAGTTGCTGTTGGAGGGTGTTTTGGTACCATTCTTTATTCATGGCTGTGTTTTTGGGCAGAATTGTGAGTGAGCCCACTCCCTTGGATGAGAAGCAACCCCACACATGAATGGTCTCAGGATGCTTTACTGTTGGCATGACACAGGACTGATGGTAGCGCTCACCTTTTCTTCTCCTGACAAGCCTTTTTCCAGATGCCCCAAACAATCAGAAAGGGGCTTCATTGGAGAATATGACTTTGCCCCAGTCCTCAGCAGTCCATTCACGATACTTTCTGCAGAAGATCAATCTGTCCCTGATGTTTTTTTGGAGAGAAGTGGCTTCTTTGCTGCCCCTCTTGACACCAGGCCATCTTCCAAAAGTCTTCGCCTCACTGTGCGTGCAGATTCGCTCACACCTGCCTGCTGCCATTCCTGAGCAAGCTCTGCACTGGTGGCACTCCGATCCCGCAGCTGAATCCTATTTAGGAGACGATCCTGGCACTTGCTGGACTTTCTTGGACGCCCTGAAGCCTTCTTTACAAGAATTGAACCTCTTTCCTTGAAGTTGCTGATGATCCTATAAATTGTTGATTTAGGTGCAATCTTAGTAACCACAATATCCTTGCCTGTGAAGCCATTTTTATGCAACGCAATGATGGCTGCACACGTTTCTTTGCAGGTCACCATGGTTAACAATGGAAGAACAATGATTGCAAGCATCACCCTCCTTTTAACATGTCAAGTCTGCCATTCTAACCCAATCAGCCTGACATAATGATCTCCAGCCTTGTGCTCGTCAACATTCTCACCTGAGTTAACAAGACGATTACTGAAATGATCTCAGCAGGTCCTTTAATGACAGCAATGAAATGCAGTGGAAAGGTTTTTTTGGGATTAAGTTAATTTTCATGGCAAAGAAGGACTATGCAATTCATCTGATCACTCTTCATAACATGCTGGAGTATATGCAAATTGCTATTATAAAAACTTAAGTAGCAACTTTTCCAATTTCCAATATTTATGTAATTCTCAAAACTTTTGGCCACGACTGTAGTTCTCAAAGAGTTTGGAGATTTGATTACATCCATCCTTGGTACTAAACATAGCTGGGTAAGCTGAGCTGAGATCTTTGGACAGTTTGGTTTAGTGTGCCCTTCTTGACCACACAGATAAAATATGGGAGGTTGTTTAGGAGCAAAATTTAATTTGGCTGAAGCGGGTTGTCCCATGTAGAGCTTACCAGACCCCTCCACATTCCTTTGCTGAAAGTGAGGCATGTCGGGAGTAAGGCGGTCATTAACAGGTTTCCAAGTCCACGGCTTGTTCTTTCCTCTGGCTGCAACAAACACATCCGCCAAAGACACTGCTTCTGCTGCTGTTCTGGGATCTCTCTCTCGAATCCACACCTGGAGTTCAGGGGACAGCATTTTAAGATATTGCTCCATAATGATGATTTCACTAACCTCCTCCACAGCTTTCCTCTCAGGCTGGATCCACTTTCCAAAGAGTTCTTTGAGCTGGTTGTAAAGCTCTTTTGGACTTTCAGTTGTGTCTACTGTTAAGGAACGGAACTTTTGTTGATAAGTTTCAGCATTAACATCATATTTCTTTAAAATAGCACACTTCACTTTGTCATAGTCAGTAGACTCATTCAGATCCATATTGACATAAGCTGCTCTTTTAGTCCACCTACAAGCAAGAGCAATCCTCTCAAAAGTAACAAGGAAGTGCTCTATGTCATCAGTGTCACTCAGCTTCTCCAGTCAAAGTATCTGAGATAATGGTGGGCCTCTATTGTCCTCAACCTGATTAAAACCTTGCTGACGAGCTAAAGCCACAGAGTGTCTATCGGAATCTGAAGGATCCCTATCAAGCCTTTCCTGGGCCTCTTGGCCAACATCAGGCAAGTGAAGATTAGGAGAGGTGCATGCTTGGACCTCCATTTGCAAAAGACTGAACTGGTGCTGGAGTGCCTTAAACCGTCGCTCCAGGTCTGCTTGCTCCTGCTGTCTTGCAGTCTCCCGGCCTTCCATTCTGGCCATATGGGCTCGAAGCAGATTTGCCAACTCAGTCACTGAAACTTCTCTGTCTCCTCTTGCCTTGCTTCCTTCTACTCCTTCTGCCACATACTGGTCCTCCTCACCCCTTTCTTCCTCTGGCTGAAAGGGTGGAGCTTTAGGCATACTTTTCTTTAAGGTACGACTCATTATAACAGGGAAACAAAACAACCACGAGGGGCAAAAAGGAAAACAAACCAGCTTAGTGTCCTTGACTGACTGTATAATCCCACCACTACCACCATATGTGAGGGACTGAGAAGTCAGGAACAAGGAACAAGCTTCCACTGGAAAAATGGGTCTTTATTTATACCCAACTTTACAAAATAATAAACTACTACAAAAAAAAACCAAGAAACAAAAAAATTTAAGTCAAACATTCAGACAGAGAACAAACCAACAACTAAAAAACTGACCTTCTCAAATTAACAAAACAACAGCTTATAAAGGAAAGGATGGGCCCATTACAAATTAAGAGGGAAATCAATTAAACTTTACATTCAACACAACTTTAAGTAAATCAAAATCAAATCAAACAAAAAAATACTATTTAGATAAAGAAAAACCAAATATAATTAAATACAATAAATGTACAACTACTTAAATTAATGAAGACAGACATCATCTTTCTTCCTCCCCCAGGTAATCGAAGCAAATGGTAGGTCCAGGCGGAACCAATAACCCATAAATTCTGTTCCTGCCTGGACTCCAATTTTCGTCACACCAGGACGCGGCTGCAGCAGACCATAGCAGAAGATCACGGTAAACTTCAACTCAAAATAGAAACAAATATAAGAAACGGATACAATGTAACTAATTTGTGTGCACTCCAAATCAGTTACAATATAAATTAAATTGTGTACAATAAACATAAACCTAACAATAAAGAATTAATGAATATTGTCCGTTTTGTGTGGTTATTAAAAGCAATTATACTGAAACCAAAATAAATGTTTAACTAAAGATTAACTTTAAATGAATAAACATGTCTTTGTGTAGATGTATGGATGTGAGAGTGTGTGGATGCGTGCGTGTGTATGCCTAATGATACATCCACATTACCACTCCTGTGCGGCCACCACTCGGGCCATCACAGCCTGCTTCAGAGGCATGCCGGAGGGGCCCTTCTTTACACCTTCAAGCCACCCCCATCTAACACTCTCTCCGGCTTGAGGAGAAACACACACTGCATGGTTCAAATTTTCATGGAGCACTTTCACAGAGTGGCCCTTCGTTACACCATATATCCGCTCAACTCACACTCTCCCCGGCTTGAGGAGAGACACACACATAGCCTGCTTCAGAGGCATGCCAGAGCGGCCCCGGCCAGATGGTAAACGAAGGAATTTTGACACTTAGTCGTTTTTACGCGGAGGAATTTTTTTCTTCCATCTTGAATGGGAACTCCCCCTTCCATCACCCATTTGTTATTGCATATTTGACCTAATGGACTTATATCGGGCCCAAGAGTCGTCGATTTTGAACTTTCTATTTCTACCCACTTGACTCCTTCTGGTGAAACATTAGCCATAGAGTAGCCAATATTTGACCCATTGAACATTTTCAGTCATCGATCTTGAAATTTCTATACATACTCATTGACTCCTTTTGATGTTACATCAGTCAATCAGAAGTCTATTTTTGACCCCTGCAGGAACACAAATGAACACAGCTTCACACTCCGAATATCAAAGAAGTCCCCAAGGACCATCACTGAGCTGTGACATTTAACTCAGGAAATGAGACGGCTGTAAGGAGACGGCCCCCCATGTCTGCTTAATTGGAAGACGTTTATTGTAAGAAATTTGGTGAATCAACAAAGGGGTCCTCCCTTTGTTCCACAATCTCAAGCCCGACCAGACAGAGCTGAGGTGTAAACCCTAAAACCTTATAAGGAAAACCGGGACTTTGAGGCGTTACAAGGCCCCAAACTCACAGCAGGGTCCCAGACCCACTGGTACGGGACACCTCCTGTGCATTTCAAAGACATTGCAGAGTTTCTTTGATAGCAACAAGAATTTAATGAATTCACTCTCTCCAACAGAAACAGTCTAAAATTGTCAATGATATGATTTAGTTATAAGGAAGTAACCTTAGACATCATGTGTGTACTATGTGTGTTTTATATAGTCTGTGAAGTTCTTTTTGTGTTTTTAAACATTTAGTACTGGTAGATTTTAGGAAAGTCTACCCCAATTATAGGAAGTATATGCTATTTGGTATCTGTGTGATGGATGAATGATTTCCTATAATTTGATGCAAGTATATTGTTTGTAAGATGCACCACATTTGGACTGTGCAAGTTGATTTTCTTTTAGTTTGACCAAGCTATAAGAAGTTTGGGTACACCCGGTAGAATGGACATTATGCGAATCACATGTAGGAACTGCCCAAAGTGATACCTGGTTGGTGGAAACACCTGGAAGGAGTGGCCAGTTGGACATGCTTAAAACTCAACGACACGCATTCACCATCGTCCTGCTAGCACGATATCCCCCTTCAAGAACTGTTCAAGACTCATCAACTTTCCTGTACGAGCCGTCGTCGCACTTTGCCGAAGAAAACCCTCTCAAGGTCCGTTTGCTTCAGCAACTTCACTAGAGACGCAGAGAGACTTGGTTGCGTAGCAACACGTAACCCAGCAACCAACCCATGAGGCTTTCCCTCCGGCAAAGCCAACCACCCATTCACCGCGGTCCCTAACGCAACAACGACTGACCTCCAGCCAATCAGTGCTGCAGAGATCCACATGCAAATCCATCACGAAGGGAACGCGCGCTCACGAAATGCAAGTACCACAATCTCCTCAAGTTTGCTGAGCTGGTGCAATTTTTATTAAGCAAATGAACTTAGGTTGAATTGCTAGTATTAATTCTCTCAGGTTGCGGTTAAAGAAATCGTATTGAACGCTAGACATTTGGGACTCCAGTCACCCTCCGTAACAATAACTCCATTTCCCTGTCACCGTATGAAAGAGTGTGTGTGTGTTTTCGTTAGATTAGTTTGTGTGTATTAGAGTAGTTTAATAAAGTCTTGTTTTGATTTTTCACCTATACAAGTGTCTCGTGTTGTGCTTACAAGTTACTGCCTTAAACTGTTGATTACGTTACCTTGCTCATATTTAGTAATCATAACTGTATGTTATTACCGTTGGCCACGGGATAATATTCTGTCCAGAATTGATAAAGTACCCTAACCTCAATTTATCGGTGGCCGAATAATTGAGAAAGTGTTAAATATTAATTCGGAATAATTTATATATTGAATCGGTTCTTATTCACTGTAATTCAATCACCTTTGAGTTATTTTGATTTTAGTTCCCTTTCCCTACACCACTATTATCTGGCCCAAGGGTCATCGATTTGAAACTTTTTATTTCTACCCATTGACTCCTTCTGGTGAACTTTCTATACATACTTATAGACTCCTTCTGATGAAACATTAGCCATAGAGTACACAATATTTCACCCACTGAACATGTTTCAGTCATCGATCTTGAAATACATTACTCCCCATCCCCCCTCCCTCCCCTTGGCAGAGCTGATCACAACATTGTCCATCTACAGCCTGTGTATAAACCTGTAGTGCACAGGCAGCCTGTGGAGCCACATGCGGTGAAGAGGTGGACTACTGAGAGCGAGGAGGCTCTGAGGGACTGCTTCGACACCACTGTGTGGACTGAGCTCTGTGACCCACATGGGGAGGACATCAATGCGATCACGGACACTGTAACGGGTTATATCAACTTTTCAGTACATCTCAGTACCCCACTCTCAGGCTGAGGGCGACATGCAATGGGTAAACGACTTGAAGCATTATTTCAACCGGTTTGACCAGTTATCCCCTGCTCCCCCCACGCAGCTGCTCCACACCTCGTCACCTGAACAATGCCATACTCCCCCAGCCCTTCACACCTCTGGCCCTACACATCTCACCAACTCCTCACTGTCCCATGGACTCACCCACCCCCTCAGCCCACCCCTGACCTTCACATCAGCCCAGGTGAGGAAAGAGCTTAGAAGGATCAAAGCAAGAGAGGCAGCTGGAACAGATGGCATCAGATCCAGGCTGCTGAGATCCTGTGGAGATGAGCTGTGTGGGATCACTGGGCAGGTCTTCAACCTGAGCAACAAGTTGAGGGTGGTACCACAGTCATGGAAGACCTCCTGCGTAGTACCAGTGCCCAAGACACCGCATGCTCGGGATCTCAGCAGCTTCAGGCCAGTGGCTATCACATCACATCTGATGGAGACACTGGAGAGACTGGTCCTGCGCCAACTCCGCTCTGAGGTGAGTTCAGTGATGGACCCGCTGCAGTTCGCCTACCGCCTGGGATCGTAGACTGGTGTTGGCCAAACCACCTCCTTATCAACGTAGGGAAGACCAAGGAGATGGTGGTGGATTTCCGTGGACACCGGCCTGCTCCTTCACCGGTGAACATCCAGGGTATGGACATTGAGAGAGTGGACTCTTATAAGTACCTGGGTGTTCACTGAACCACAAACTGGACTGGACTCTCAACACTGATGCATTGTACAGGAAGGGTCAGAGCAGGCTCTACCTCCTGAGGAGACTGAGATCTTTTGGAGTGCAGGGGGCACTCCTGAAGACTCTCTACTCTGACTCTGTGGTGGCTTCAGCCATCAGCCATATGGTGTGGTCTGCTGGAGCAGGAAGAAGTTGGACACAATTATTAGGAAGTCCAGCTCTGTCCTAGGCTGTCTTCTGGATTCAGTGCGGGAGGTGGGTGACAGAAGGGTTCTTGCAAAACTGTCATCTATGCTGGACCATGAGTCTCACCCCCTGTAGAACACACTGTCAGCTCTGCAGAGCAGATTTCTTTGACAGACTGCTCCACCCTCGGTGTGTGAAAGAGAGATTCCGCAGGTCTTTTCTTCCTGCTGCAGTCAGACTGTACAATAAACAATCAGCACTGCTAAACTATAACTTTTTTCACTTCTGCAACATTTTGCACAGATATTGAGCCATTTCACTGTACAATTTTCTAAAACGTGCAATATTTCTTTTGTATATTCTATTTTGTAAATTTATTTTAGTTTTTCTGTTTTTATCTTAGTGTGTACTACTACCATTTACCCCTGCTGTTGCTAAATGCAATTTCCCCACTGTGGGACAAATAAAGGTTTTACTTACTTACTTACCTACTTAAAGGCTTGGCTCCCTCCACACTCAACGCTTACACTACAGATTGATCTTTGTTATAATGTTTTGCATTTTCTTCCAGAACCTGTTATTTCCCATCTTGATCATGACCGCTATTCCTTTCTTGTTCTAATTATGAAAACCGTAATCTATAAATTTAATCAATTCGTAGATTGCTAACAGGCATTCAAATTTTATGCAAGGTATTTTAATCCTAAATACCCAAATCTATTCGTCTACTACTCAAAGGCATAGACAAATCCTGCTGTACACCTTCAGATAAACGCCTGCCAATAACTTTGTCTATGTTGCAGGCCCCGCCTCTGGAGGCCCGTCAGACAGATTACTGTGAAAACTGTGAAAACAGGATAAAATGAAAAGACTGAGAGTCGCGTCTGCTCTTTCACAGCTCCCTGTTGTTATGAGGGAGTATGCGCAGTTCACCAGTCCATTCGCAACTCCCGGGGTGAATATGAAAATAAGAGTCCTTTTTTTCTCTGTCCATACAAACCAATATACATTTAATTTGCACACTGCATAAAAAATAATGTAATATAATAATTGAACTTATAGCATTTTCAGACTTCAGAGAAAATAAAAAAACAATTGTGTACACACTTTGTGTGGGTCACACTCTCCCTGACAAAATAAGAAAAACTCCAGTGACCAACCTCCTACCCCCTATATATATATATATATATATATATATATATATATATATATATATATATATATATATATATATATATAAAATATATGTAGTCAACACACAGGCACAGTGAAATTGCAAGGTAAGTACAGTTGTGTTCAAAATTATTCAACCCCCCAATGCTGTAAATGGTTTTAGAGAATTTAGAGTACATTTGTAATTGAATTCAGAATGAAATCCTACAAGGACTTCTTAAAGAAGCATATGCAACTAAAATGACATCAATTGGTTTTGTAATACAGTAGTAAATGTTTCTTTTGTGAATTCTTCATTGACACAATTATTCAACCCCTTAAAGACTACCACTCTGAAGAACAGAGGTCCATTGAAGTGTTTTCAATCAGGTATTGAAAGCACCTGTGGATGTCAGGGAGCAGCAATAAAGCCTAATAAGCACCAATTAGGCAGCTTTAAAATGACTGTGATACTCAGCTCCTTCTAGACATTTACTGGTGTGGTTACAAACATGGTGAAGTCAAGAGAATGGTCCAGGAAGACAAGAGAAGAGGTGATTACTCTTCACAGGAAGGGCAATGGCTATAAGAAGATTGCAAAGATGTTAAACATACCAAGAGACACCATAGGAAGCATCATTCGCAAATTCAAGGCAAAGGGCACTGTTGAAACGCTACCTGGTCGTGGCAGAAAGAAGATGCTGACTTCGACTGCTGTGCGCTACCTGAAGCGTAGAGTGGAGAAAAGTCCCCGTGTGACTGCTGAGGAACTGAGAAAAGATTTGTCAGATGTAGGTACTGAAGTTTCTGCTCAGACAATACGGTGCACCCTGCGTAATGAAGGCCTCCATGCCAGAACTCCCAGGCGCACCCCCTTGCTGTCTCCAAAGAATAAGAAGAGTCGACTGCAGTATGCCAAAAGTCATGTGGACAAACCACAGAAGTTTTGGGATAGTGTTCTGTGGACTGATGAAACAAAATTAGAACTGTTTGGGCCCATGGATCAACGCTATGTTTGGAGGAGGAAGAACAAGGCCTATGAAGAAAAGAACACCTTGCCTACTGTGAAGCATGGCGGGGGGTCAATCATGCTTTGGGGCTGCTTTGCTTCTGCAGGTACTGGGAAGCTTCAGCGTGTGCAAGGTACCATGAATTCTCTTCAGTACCAGGAGATATTGGAGGACAATGTGATGCAGTCCGTCACAAACCTGAGGCTTGGGAGACGTTGGACCTTTCAACAGGACAATGATCCCAAGCATACCTCCAAGTCCATTAGAGCATGGTTGCAGATTAAAGGCTGGAACATTTTGAAATGGCCATCGCAGTCACCAGACTTAAATCCGATTGAGAACCTCTGGTGGGACTTAAAGAAAGCAGTTGCAGTGCGCAAGCCTAAGAATGTGACTGAACTGGAGGCTTTTGCCCATGATGAATGGGCGAAGATACCCGTAGCTCGCTGCAAGACACTTGTGTCAAGCTATGCTTCACGTTTAAAAGCTGTTATAAATGTAAAAGGATGTTGTACTAAGTATTAAGATTGAATGTCACTTGGGGGTTGAATAAAACTGATAATGATGTGAGCAGAGAAAAGACATTTGTGGTTATTTCATTATAAATGTTATGTTATATTTGTCTGACCTACACGTGCCTCTTTGATTTAATTGTAAGCAGGATGACTGAATGATCAAAATCAATGTCAAACCGGCCAAAACAATCAATTTCAGTGGGGGTTGAATAATTTTGAACACAACTGTATGTGTGTGGAGTGTATGAATTGGTATAACCAATTTGCAGTGAGCAACTATTCAAACCCCAAACCGGTATGTGTGGGATTGGGTAAGCTGTCACTGTATTAAGTGTTGGGTATGACTGTAGCACAGGCTGACCAAGGGTGTCATAAGTGTAAATCTGCCTTGCCCTTTTCTCCCTTGTAGACCTTCTTACTGCAGCTTCACTCCTTTCACTTTGGCTTGCTGTTCTCTCAGGCTCGAGACAAGCAGCTGCTTCCCTCTCCTCATCCACATCATCTGGTGGTACCAGGTAAGTATTTGACTCACTTTCTGACAAGTTTTCCAGGACCCTAGATTCCTGTCTCCTGTGTATTTGATTGTATTCTTCCCTTACAGGTACTCGCTCAGGTAGATGGCTATTCCCCGTTTCCGTCCAGCTGATTGGGATTCTCAACCAGTATCCTCCTCCGCTACTTTCTTCATCTGAGTCTGTTGCGTCACTGTCCCTGATGCTTTCTTTGTTGGGTGTCTGACTTCTTGTCTTTCTCTGTTTTCCAGGTTTCGGCGATCGAGGTGTCATTGTGTCCACTGTGGTACTTCCACAGGTAGGTTATTGACCAGCAGTAGTAGGTTCCGGTGCAGCACCCTGGTTTTATTACTGTCTCCATTTTCAGGATAAACTACATAGACTGGGTTATCAGACACTTGATCCTTCATCACGTAGACCACCTTTTCCCAGTAGGCTCGTAACTTCCCTGGACCCCCTCGTTCCCCAAGGTTTCTGACGAGTACTCGGTCTCCCACTTTCAGTACCACCCCTCTGGCTTTTCGGTCGTATTGAGCCTTCCCTCTCGCACTTGATTGACGACTGTTTCCTTCAGCGATCTTGTATGCTTCTGCCATTCGTGCTGCCCACTGATTTGCATACCCCTTTGGCGTGACTCCATCCGTTGGTTCCACCAGGCCGAAGATCAGGTCAACTGGAAGGCGAGGATGCCGCCCGTACAACAGGTAAAAGGGAGAGTACCCAGTAGACTCATGCCGTGTGCAGTTGTAGGCATGCACGATTTGAGGTAAGTGCTCTTTCCACCTTTCTTTTTCTTTTTCTGCCAGTGTCCTCAACATTTGTAGTAAAGTCCGATTGAACCTCTCCACTGGGTTTCCTTGGGGATGGTATGGTGACGTTCGAGAGTGGCCGATTCCAGCAAACTGTTGGAGAGTGCGAAACAGTTCATTCTCAAACTCACGGCCCTGGTCGTGATGTAACTTGGCCGGATATCCAAAGCGCGGAATGTAATCTTGGAACAAGTGTTCAGCTGCAGTCCGCCCTGACTTGTTCTTAGTTGGGTAAGCTTGGGCAAACCTTGTAAAATGGTCCATGACGACAAGGATGTATTCATATCCTCCACGGCTCCGCTCAAGGTGCAGGTAGTCAATGCAGACCAGTTCCATAGGTGAGTGTGTTGTGATGCTACCCATGGGCGCTCGAACATGTATAGACGGTTTCCTTTGTTTTATGCATGGGCACTTTCTGGTCACATATTCTTCCACTTCAACTTTCATGTATGGCCAGTAGAACCGTTCTTTCGCCAGGCTCAGCACTCGCTCTGTACCCACATGTCCCATCTTGTCATGGAGGTGCTCGAGTGCCAGCTTTTTGTACTTGCTCGGCAAGACAAAATGTTTTCTGTCCCTTGTTCTCCGATATAGGAGTCCCCCCTCAAGATGTAATTTGTTCCACTCATACATCAGCTTTCTGCTGGTTCCTGTCAAGCCTCCCCTCATCTCGTCTGTGAGAGTGATACCATCCTCCTTCCATTGTCTCACTTGAGAGATTCCAGAATCCTCTTTCTGGGCTTGAATCAGTTCATCTGGTCCTATCGTTGGCAACCAGGTGGTAGGCTGACGTGGTTCATCCTCCCCAGTAGACATATACAGGGCAGCGACTCAGGCCATGTCCCTTATCTTTGACGCATGACTGCCCTCCCACGCTGCTTGTATTGCCCCCGCAGGTAACTCTTCCGTGCACTCTGATGCGTATACTTCAATGTCCAGAGGAAGACAAGACAAAGTGTCCGCGTCGATGTTGACTTTCCCTGGCCGGTACTTCACGTCGAAACGGAAGTCAGACAGCTCCCCGATCCACCGATGGCCTACTGCGTTGAGTTTCGCTGTGCTCATCACGTATGTCAGAGGGTTGTTGTCGGTGTATACTGTGAAGTGTGGGGCATAGAACAGGTAATCTCTGAACTTCTCGCACACTGCCCACTTCAATGCCAGAAACTCAAGTTTACCACTATGTAATCGGTAGTTCCTCTCTGTCGTGGTCAATGTTCTGGATCCATATCCTATTACTCTCAACCTCCCCTCTTGTCGCTGATATAGGATGGTCCCTAGGCCCCTTTCAGATGCATCAGTATGGAGCGTGAAGAGTAAGTTGAAGTCTGGGTATGCCAGTATAGCTGGTTTTTCTAACATACCAATTAGTTCTTCCAGGACCTGTTGGTGGTTTCTGGTCCATCCTACTGGAGATCTGGAGGGAACTTGCGGGCCTTTAGCTTTCTTCTTGCTGTGAGTGTCCCGTGTTGTTCCAGGCTTGGCTTGCAGCAGCTCATACAAGGGTTTTGCTACCCTGGAGAAGTCTTGAATGAAGGCACGGTAGTAGCTGAGGAACCCGAGCAGCCTCCTCACATCACCCACTGTCTGAGAAGTCCTGGTCGTTGAAGATCTGACAGCCTCCAGGTCCTTAGGATCTATCCGTACTCCTTCAGCTGACACTAGCCGTCCAACATACCTGACTTCACTCCGGAACATTTCACATTTTTCAGGTTTCAGCTTTACACCATGGTGTTGGAGAGCCCTCAACACTCTACGGATACTCTCGACATGCTCTTCAAAGGACCTAGCATAACACATCATCTAAATAAGGGATACAGCTCTCATCTCTGAGCGAATCAAGCATTTCTTCCATACTGCGTTGGAACCAAGAGTAGCTCCCAAGGGTGTCAATCAGATCCTGGATTCTAGGCAGTGGATGATGGTCAGGGATGGTTTTCTTGTTCAGGAGATGGTAATCAACACAAAGCCTCATCTTGCCATCTTTCTTACGGACACAGACTACTGGAGCTGCGTATGGTGACTTTGATTTAACGACCCATCCTTTTGCTATGAGATCTTGTATGTAGCTCTTCACCTCGTCAATCAAGGGTTTTGGGATTGAGGAATATGCCCTCTGGACTGGAATGTCATCCTTAAGTGTGATGGGCATCTGCAAGCTGGGAATGCATCCAATGTCATTGTCGTCCCTGCTAAAAGCACCAGACTCCTCATACAGCATTCTTTGAACTACCTCTTGTTGGCCTTCTTCCAAATGGTCCAGGTTGACAGGTGGGTGCCACAATGTTTTTGCCTCATCTTCTCGAGTGGTCGCAGTTTGAATCGTTGCAGTCTGCCTCGGCTCACTTGTTTTTCCAGGCTCTACTAATATCGTCTCAATCCTTTGCAGAGTCCCAACCTCTGTGCCACGGGGCAGGGTCACATCAACCGCTGTGTTATTTCCAATAGGTATGGAAACAAAAGGGTCACTTTGGGGTTGTATTTCTAAAAGTCCCTCCCCAATGTCCAATGATCTTAAATGATCACTGTTTTCTTGAGGCTCAAACAAGCCAACAGAATCAGACTGTGTCATCTTTAATGGGATTCTGCACTGCACCCAGGCCACCTGTCCTGCCCGGATAACTGCCCCTCTTGGACCAACTTTCAAGCGTCCGTCTCCATCTTCATCTTCAGCAGTTTGGATCACCTTGACTAAAGTTTTTGCCTTTTCATGAGGGATATCAATGACTCCAGCCAGTAGTGAGGTAAGTGTTGGCATCAGTTGCTCAGACTGCCCCTGAATTAGTTCTTCAATTAAGTTGAAGCCCAGTAGTGGTCTCTCAATGGGCGTTTTACTCACCAGGAATGGGACATTAATAGATAAACTTGGGTCCTCATTTCCTAGCAAGTTGACTGTGATGACTGCCCAACCGTCAAATGGGATAACGTCTCCATTTACAGCGTAGACTTTCAGGTTATCTTGACATCTGAGAAGCTCCCGAAGTGGCCTCACCTCAACACGTGGGAGGTACTTCTCTTTCCACACACGGTCCACCATGCTGACTTGGGCGCCGGAGTCAAGTAGTGCTCTTACTGTCAGGCCATTCAAGTTGCACTGGGTCAGTGCCTTGCTGCCGATCAGTTTGATTATGTTGTCATTTTTTGCCTTACAGGAACCTAGAATGTTTGCTCCTTGACTCATGGACCTCATTTCATTTATCGATTTGTTTGTTTGTCTCCGATACAGGCATTCTTGTCCTAATACTTCACCACTAGGCCTGGCCGGCTTCGGGGGAGTAATGTCTAACAGAGGCATTTGCTATGCGGTCACTGGTCGCCCCTTTGCAGTGGCCGGCTCCCGTTTCCCTGCCGCTGAGGTCGTCGTAGGCACCCCACTGCCCGGTGTCCATCCTCTCCACAGATAAAACAGTGTGCACAGTCCTGTCGCCCTTCGTCTGCACATCGCGGGCAGAATCGCGGGCAGAATTGCAAGCGGCTCACCCGGCGAAAGGATGGTTGACTGGCAGAGCATTGGCAGCCCCCTTCAATTCGTGTTGGCATGGAATGTTGCATAGCGTCTACCATGCTGGTTAGAGCATCAATCCTGGCAGTAAGATGTTTAATCGGATCATCCTGAACTTTTTGTACAGTAGAACTCTTTATAGCTTTCACATTCCTGTCTGTTTCACCGCTAACTTGGGCACTATTAGCCATGGATGGTTTTGTTCTGGCTGGTGGGCCCAGTCGCCGCAGCCTCTCATTTTCATCACTTGTGACCTTCATAACGTGTCTGAGGATAGCATCGTCAGTTACATCACTATTGCTTAACAAGGGTTTCAGCTCACTACGAATATCTTTACACCGGTGGCTTAGTCCCTGATAGACCGTGTGTAAGAACACATCCTGTACCGTAGCTGCACTATACTTCCTGTCTGAGTCAGCCTGTTTTGCAGCAAAGAGTATCTTTTGTTTCAACCCCATGACTCTGTATAGGAACTGTTGAGGGGTTTCGTGTTCACTCTGCTTGGTGCACATCAGCTCTTGGAACAGCTCTGTGCTATTTCGGTCCCCCAGGTGTGATTGTAAGCACCCTTTTAGCTCAGCTACAGTCATGTCATCTTTGTTCATTAGCATGTCTTTAAAAATGCCTGGCTTGATAATACGCAGCACACCCCTGACAACATCGGCATTGCTGAAGTTCTCTTTTAGGCCGCTGTCTATTTGCCTGCACACATTGTTGAACGTGATGTCAGACGAGTGATCTCCAATCTGGCCGCCATGTATCTTAAACTCACGGGGCTGGATATACTGAAACCCCCCCCATAGAGAATGCAAAGTCATTAGCTACACATTTGGGCTGCTCAGTCTTACTCACATGTGCTACAGTGGCGCCCCCTTTGCTGAAGTGTGAGTTAAGTTAGAGCTCTGGGTCGGTGCCATGTACTGCTGTATTTTCCTGCCAATTTCTTCATATGCTACAAGCATTTTATGTATGTCTGTGTTTGTTTCAGTTATGGCCCCCTGAACATCTCCTAAATCAGGTGCAATATGTGGTGGTGTCTGATAAGTGTCATCAGTGGTGGGTGGGTGTAACACATGTGTAGGGTGAGTGTTTGTATCAACATCAGATGTATTTATGCAAATCTGTTTTGCTGTTTTTACCATCTCTTGCAATGACAACAGTTCACTCATACCTTGGTCCTCAGTCTCTAGCAAAAGTTCACTAGACATGAAAGCGTTGATATGGTCAAAACAAACCCCACTGTCCTCCAAATCCAGTTCACTGGCGCCATGTTTAGTTGTTGACCCAATATCCTTGGCGATGCGGAACAGTTCGTCAGCAGGTAAGGAAATTAACTCTCGTTTGATGTCCCACACCAGCTGTTTCCTTGCACGATCCGCCATTATGTCACCCTCCGTCGTCCCTTCTGCGGTAGCCCTGACTCCAGGATAAAGACAGCGCTCACAGATTTCCTGGCACACGCCCTCTTGTCTCGTTGCTCCTTGGATGTAGCAGCCGCCGGCCTCTAGCCCCAACGCCACCTGGTCCCTTGGATTCTGGAATCTTTGGATCCGCCTCCTAGTGTTACACAGAGTGGATCCCGGACGAGCCCCCAAGAATCTGTTGCAGGCCCCGCCTCTGGAGGCCCGTCAGACAGATTACTGTGAAAACAGGATAAAATGAAAAGACAGAGTCGTGTCTGCTCTTTCACAGCTCCCTGTTGTTATGAGGGAGTATGTGCAGTTCACCAGTCCATTCGCAACTCCCGGGGTGAATATCAAAATAAGAGTCCTTTTTTTCTCTGTCCATACAAACCAATATACATTTAATTTGCACACTGCATAAAAAAAATGTAATATAATAATTGAACTTATAGCATTTTCAGACTTCAGAGAAAATTAAAAAAAAAAAAACAATTGTGTACACACTTTGTGTGGGTCACATCTATTCTGCAAAAGTTTAAAAAAAAAAAAAATAATAAAATAAATACAAATTTCCATTCGCAATGGCCTCTTTTCCTCCTATATCAATACTATGCTAGAGGCCATGTTTCTATCAGCTTTTATGGCTTTATGCGTCCTGGGGAATTTACCTCAGAATCTTAATATTTCGATCTTGCTCATGAGCTTTCTCTTTCTGATCTACGTTTTTCACGTTTTTCACTTTTCTCTTTTCCTTAAGCACTCCAGAATAATTTCTGTCCCTTCACTTCCATGATTAAATATCTAAAAGTATATTCTAGAAATGAAAGCTCTAGCACAAGTTCTGCCAGGAAGACTCAAACGTCACTATGAGTTTAGATCTAACCAATCATTATCCAACACTTGTAGAATTTAAGATTGGCACTAACACATGTCTGAGTTCGCAGATGCTGACGTCAACCTTTACCTCCATCCTCCCCACCACCACCAGGATGGTCCCTGTCCATACCTCCCGGGGGTTGGCTACGCCCCTGCCTTCATCTTTAGGCAGGAAATGCAGAGTCCGCAACCCTCAGGATCTAAGCTACGGACGGGGCCTACGCCAAAGAACTTTATCTTACTATACTTGCTTGCTGATTGTTAATAAATATCATTGTTACGTTATCTTACCTCCCGAGTCTTTCTGGTAGAACTACCGTTCTTTTCCCCCTTTTCTCTTATCTAATAGAGCACCCCTTACTAAAGCTTGGTTCAGGACTCAATTAGCTACTGTTCTAGGATGCTGCGACCTTTCTCCCTTTCTACATACTGGCCAGTCATTCAGAATGAATGCACCACATACTCATTGACTCCTTCTGGTGTTACATCAGCCATACAGTAGCCAATTTTTGACCTACTGAACATTTTTCAGTCCTTGATCTTGAACTTTATGTACATACTCATTGACTCCTTCTGATGTTACATCAGTCATTCAGAAGTCCATATTTGACCTAAAATACTAATATCTGGCCCAAGACTCATCGATTTTGAACTTTTTATTTCTAACCATTGACTTCTTCTTGTAATACATCAGCCATACAGTAGCCAATATTTGACCTACAGAACATATTTCAGTCATTGATCTTGAACTTTCTATTCATAGTCATTGACTATTTCTGATGTTACATCAGTCATTCAGAAGTCCATATTTGACCAAATGGACTTATTTCAGGCCGAAGAGTTGTCGATTTTTAACTTTCTATTTCTACCCATTTGACTCCTTCTGGTGAAACATTAGCCATAGAGTTGCCAATATTTGACCCATTGAACATGTTTCACTCCTTTATTTTGAATTTTCTATACATACTCATTGACTCCTTCTGATGTTACATCAGTCATTCAGAAGTCCATATTTGACCAAATTGACTTATATCGGGCCCAAGAGTCGTCAATTTTGAACTTTCTGTTTCTACCCAATTGACTCCTGGTGATACTCCAGCCATACAGTAGCCAAAATTTGACCCACTGAACATGTTTCAGTCATCAATCTTGAAATTTTGATACAAAGTCATTGACTCCTTCTGTTGTTACATCAGCCAATCTGAAGTCCAGATTTGACCTAAAATACTAATATCTGGTCAAAGAGTCATCAATTTTGATCTTTTTATTTCTACCCATTGACTCCTTCTGGTGATAGATCAGCCATAAAATAGCCAGTTTTTTGACTTACTGAACATTTTTCAGTCATCGATCTTGAAATTTCGATGCATACCCATTGACTCCTCCTTTTGTTACATCAGCCATTCAGAAGTCTATATTTGACGTAAAATGCTAATATCTAGCCCAAGAGTCATCGATTTTGAACTTTTTATTTTTACCCATTGACTCCTTCTGGTGATAGATCAGCCATATAGTAGCCAATATTTAACTTTTACTAAATTTAATAATAATTTCTGTCCCTTCACTTCCATGATTAAATATCTAAAAGGTCGGTCTAGAACTACCGTTCTTTTTCCCCTTTTCTCTTATCTAATGGAGCACCCCTTACTTAAGCTTGGTTCAGGACTCAATTAGCTACTGTTCTAGGATTCTGCGACCTTTCTCCGCTTCTACATACTGGCCATTCATTCAGACTCATTCAGACATTCATTCACATTCCACTGATATCTTTTCCCTTTAAATGAAAAGGAAAACCAATAACGACTATCAGGATGTACAGGAATTGAAAAAAATGCATTGGCTAAATCTATAACGGAAAAATATGTTGAATCAGACGGGATGGTTGCAGGATTTGGCACAATCGGAGCTGATGGAAATACAGCTTCATTTACCAACAGCAAATGCTGAACCATTCTATACTTGCCATGTTTCTTTTTGACAGCTAAAAGCGGACTTGACACTGGTGAATATTGACAGGGTGTAATGGCACCTTTTTCTAAAAGAGAATCAATTATTTCTGTCAAGCCTGCTTCTGCCTCTTTAGATAATGGGTATTGAGACCTATATGGTCTATGACTTGATTTTGGTACCACTTGCAAGGGTTGTGCATTTTTCATACACCCAATGTCATATGAAGTATTCGCCCAAAGAGTTTGGGGAATCTCATCCAAAAATGCATGCACATCTTCTGTGAGCATTCGTCACCCATTTCTTGTCTTGAGCGGACCACTTTTGCTCTCAAAAAATTTGGGATGCGGGTGATTTGAAGTGAGGGTGAGAAAAATCGGTCCTCCAAATGCATTTCAAAGCATTTTGTATTAAATCTCCCACATCCTTCCATTCTCCACACCTTTTTGCCAGTGAAACATGTGGTGTTGTCTGTCTAAAAACACAATGCTGTTCCTGTGAGAGATGTACAACACCACCTATGAATTTAGAACTCAGATAAATATCACCCAGATTCAAACACTCATCATCTGGTCCAGGAAACCAGCTTTTTTCATGAGACAGGTCTGGACCTGTATGGGAGAACAGACCGGTACAGTGTAAAAATTCTGGAAGTTCCCAATCTATCAAATCCAGTGCTTCATACAGCTGTTTATGAACACCAGACTCGACAACATTCCATGAATAATAACACTGATGGGTCAACAGTTTGGGGTATACGCCAATTTCAGGGCTCATAATGTCCAAGCCCTCCTTTGAGCAATTAATTTGTATATTTAAACGTCCCAACAAGTCTCTGCCCAATAGGTTCACTGGACAATGATCTGATAGAAGAAAACGATGTTTAATCGTTTTATCTGCAAATTTCATCACAACTGGCTCAGACAAATATTCAGTAAGAGGAAGGCCAGAAGCACCTATGGTAATGATTGAGTCTGCGCTATGTTTTACAAATGATGAAGTTAATGTGGAGCAAGTAGCTCCTGAATCAACAAGAAATTACAATTTTTTTCCGGCAACCATTAATTCAATATGGGGATCTTCTATCAAATTATTTGTCAGTTTTAAAGCTTGCAATACCCCCTGCTCACCAGTCCACTCTCCCTCCTTATCCTATTTCTGTTTTGGACAATTCACAGAGAACTGAGGTGCATTCTGAGTCATGGTCGCTTCAACCCCCATGCTGCAGTCTCTTGCAAAATGGCCCATCTGACCACAAGTAGAACAGGCGCCCGAGGCGCCCCTACCTTGACCTTGGCCTCTGCCGCGCCCCTGTCCTCGTCCTCCTCGTCTGCCCCTCCTGTTCTGTGCTCTTCCTTGATAAAAATGGAGTTGAGCCGTCTGAAGTGTGTTCTGTGTTTTAGTCTGTTTGTCGCACAAAATGCGTTCAGCATGTTTGGCATGGTCAACAAATTCCTGTAGATTCTTGTTCTGCCATCCGATGCAGCTACTCTTTGCCATGTCCGCAATCTTCTTTTCTAGTCCTTGAGCAATCACTTGTCTCGCATACTGTGACCTGTCTCCTTCGTCGTTCAATCCACAATAATCCTTTACGGCCTTTATCACCCGTTCCACATAATCATCCACCGACTCACCATTTTTCTGTTTGCAGTTGTTGATTTTGTCCCAGTCCTTAATCATAGGATATTCTGCTCTTATCCATCAGCTCAGTCCAATTTGTAGGACGATGATCAGAGAGTCAATCAGTTTGTGGATCCCATGCATGTGCCGGGTGTCAACGTAGCCGTCGCCATTTCAGTCCGAAAACACGAGCAAAAATCTTCATGGTCAGCTATGGTCAGCTTGACCATATCATCCAAGGTCTCTAAATCCTGAATACATTGTTCAACATTGATCTTTGGGCTTGTAATATCTTTAACCATAGAATCCAGTTCAGCCAGCTCCAGAGGACGATAAATGTGGATTGTGGCTGGTTGATTTCCTTGTCCTGGCTGAGGATTAGGAAACTGGATCAGTGGCATGTGTGCCACCTGTCCGATGTCCTGATGATCACCTTCATGCTCAGATTCTTCAAAAATCTCCTGTTTCTTCTTGGGTCGTTTTTTACTCTTTGACCGGGTCACTGGCCCTTCTGCTTCTTTCTCTTCTTGTTTCGTTGACCCTGCTGCTGCTTCAGGGATCGAAGCTGATGGGAGTTCTCTGGGGGGGACATTAGGAGGAGGGGGAGTGGGGGCAGCAGTGCCTGTGGACAAAGAGAGACTCACAGCAGTATCAAAATCATCTTGTTTTTTCCCTTTGTAATATTGTCCATATTTTTTTCTTTCCTCTAATTCTTTTCTCTTTTTTGCCTCAGTGTCCCATTTGTCAAATTCATTCCAATTCACCCCACCTCTTTTGTTTTTTTGTTCTAGAATGTCTCTACATTCATGTAATTTAAAAACACTCAATGTGCCATTTTTTGGAAATTTTCCTTTTGTCATTTTATACCACATTTGTATTTGTTTTTTATCTATTTCTCCATAAATTCTTTCCATTTCTCTTAAAGGTCCCTTAGGAGTCTCTTTACTTTTACATGACCCCATTACTTAGTCTAAACTAACACAATAGAGGTAAACAAAATAAAAGATAGGAAGGAAAAAGTAGGAAAAGGAATGTTTTTTTCTTACGCTCCCAGAGCGTCCTTACGACTTAGTACGTCTACTAAGAAGGTTGCATTTATACCAAAAATGTTGATAGTTATATACCAGACCTCTTATCTAGTACAGTCCCAGACTTTAAAACTAAAACAACACTGAACCCCTGTTCAATTGAGTCCCCAGGACTCTTTTCTTGGTACGGTCTTCTAACCTTAGATGCAACTGTGAACCCAGTTCACTTGGGAGTCCCAGACTCCTTTCTTGCTTTTGCACAGGTTAAATTTTACTATGAAAGACAAAAAAAATATCAACTCACTTACCAAGTGGTAATGCTCCGTCACTCAGCGTGAGGGACCGCTGTAACTAGGTGAGTGTCTCGTTTTCCGAGGAATCCACTCTTCAAATTGTCAGAGCTCTCCAAATTTAGTCTAGTCTTTTGTCAGCCAGTCACTCCGCTGAGATGTTGGAGCCCACCCAGGGACGCTAAAATTGTGGTGGAAATTCACCTATAAGATTAAAATCAGGCCACTCAGTGGTAAAATTATCAAACCGAATTGATACCCGAAATTCAGGGTAGTCTCTCTTACAACCAAAGCATACCTCAGAGAGCTACAAAGTGAACTCCAGACAAAACAGAATATTTATTTAGTCAAACCATACATATTAATTTTTTTTCTAACAAAAACCCTAAAAATTGATTGGGTAACCAAATAAGTAAATTATCATAAAGCCATCCTACTTCCTTTTACCATATAAGTACAACTTCCAATCCATCGACATTCCATAATAGTTATCCGCTTAACGTATGTAAATAATTATTAGTTAAAGGCACCTAAACCCCTACCTTCTTCCCAGCTAACTGACCTTAACGTCAGAAAAGTCATTATCCTTAAGTCATTGTTCGGAGAAACTATTTGCTACCCTTGCAATATAAGGTAAATGGTAACCCATTTACTTAGTCATAAAAGTAACAGATAACACATACCTCTTCGTGCTCACCCTACATATGTGGGTTAACCTCCACTGGGTAAAAATCTTCAGCAAACTTTCTTTAACCTTCAATTCATCTTCTCACATTCTTAAACCATCAACACTCTTTTGAAAACATCATAAACAACAAAACAACAAAAAGTCTGATACATACTAGTGGTTAGACACATGTATCTATATGTCACCAATCAAATTTCATTTTTCTCATGATTTAAAGATTTATGAAACCCATATAAGATTAACAAAGATTAATCATGTATAAACAACAACATTGATTAGATATGCAGAAAAGAATATTTCCCTTGCACACCACATACTCATTGACTCCTGTTGTTACATCAGTCATTCAGAAGTCCATACTGAACCTAAAATACTAATATCTGGCCCAAGAGTCATCCATTTTGAACTTTTTATTTCTACCCATTGACTCCTTCTGGTGAACTTTCTATACCTACTTATAGACTCCTTCTGTTGTTACATCAGCCATTCAGAAGTCTATTTTTGACCACTATTATCTGGCCCAAGAGTCATGGATTTTGAACTTTTTATTCCTACCCATTGACTCCTTCTGATGATACATTAGCCATAGAGTATACAATATTTCACCCACCGAACATGTTTCAGTCATCGATCTTGAAATTTCTATACATACTCATAGACTCCTTCTGATGATACATTAGCCATAGAGAAAAGAAAAGAAAATCACTCTCCACTCAGAAAAAAAACCTGACCTGTTTAAAAGGCCAGAAATGCACGACTGCATTTAGTCACAATAGCATCACATTAAGTAAGTATCTTCACATACCAGTAAATTATCATACAGAGTAATCAATTCAATGTTTTACAATATTACATTGCAAATAAACATCTCTTTTTAGGTACATGTAACAGCACACGTGTGAATCAGAATGACGCCACGTGAGAACAACTGAACTCAGCTCTACGAATTAGCACTATAAAGTCCAAAAATACAACATAAATCACACATACGACCATAATAAACCAATAAACTTTTGGTTTTCTTACAAAATGTGTTGTTTTCTTATTTAAACATTAAACTTGGCATATATACATAAATTGAACTCACCACATCCAGATATTCACCTCCCAGTAATACAACGGTGTAATTAACCCATCGACCATCACAGAAGCAATCTAACAACTGAATCCACTCAATATCCTTCTCTTTCCACGGACTTGAAGAAGTTTAAACACTATTTTATTGTGTTATTTCTACTTTTTTTTATCACTTACACTAGTGAATTTCTCTCCGTCTTCTTCTTTCTCAGGTCTTGCGCAATCTGCTCTGCCAACAAATTGGGCGGTCCCCATCAACAGAATTCTGATTGGCTGAACAATAACTTGTTTAAATATTACAAAATTATTTTTGTCACAATTTATTTTATGAAAAGTATTTGCCAATATCACAAATCTTCATTTAATTTCTCCATTAAACCTCCTAAATTTATGTTAATTTATATAACCCTTAATTTGTCTGGGTTACATCGTCTATGAGTATCTATAGAAATTTCAAGATCGATGATTGAAACATGTTCAATGGCTCAAATATTGGCAACTGTATGGCTGATCTATCAACAGAAGGAGTCAATGGGTAGAAATGAAAAGTTCAAAATCGATGACTCTTGGGCCAGATAATAGTGGTCAAAAATAGACGTCTGAATGGCTGATATAACAACAGAAGGAGTCAAGTCATCTTTATTTATATAACGCTTTTTACAATGCAAATTGTGGCAAAGCAGCTTTACATTAATAAGAAAATGGTGTCATTGTGCAGCTTATTCTATATATTATTGATTCATTCCGTTGCACATATCAGTAGTTATTATCTAGTTAATTTAGGTATAGCAGCACTGCAGAAAACAGTGACGTAATCGTCCGGCTCAGCTCAGTTCACATACAACGGCGCCAATGCAGGCATATCAAAAACACTGCTGAATATCAAGCAAGTGTCCCCAACTTAAGCAAGCCAAAGGCAACAGCGGCAAGGAACCAAAACTCCAACAAATGGAGAAAAAAACCTTGGGAGAAACCAGGCTTAGTCGGGGGGCCAGTTCTCCTCTGGCCAACAGTGAACATTTGTCCGATACTCAGGCAGAGTTACAGGTCATTAAACCGATTTGGAATCGCAACAGTCAAAATATTTAATCTTGTTCCATCTAGTTTAAGATCTTTTTGATCACGCCGGTATGGGACGGTTTGTTGGGATATGTGCCACTGGCTGATGAGTCGGTAAGGTCTTAACAAAGGATGAGCTAGTTCACACAGTCTCCGCCGACACCACAGGGCCACATTGCTGCCGCACACAGGCACAGGTTCCCCGTCCGACCCGGACACGGCCCGGATCCAGCCAATCACGTTAATTGGTAAACCTCGGGATAAGCAGAGAGACAAAAAATTAGCGTAGACGCCATTCTTCTTCCGATGTAACGAGTATATCTGGTGTTATAGGAAGTGTTCCCGGTTCCGGCTGACCTGATCTATGCAGCTTAACAATCCTTTAATGGATATGAAGACGAAAGTTTATAGTGCGTCATGTGTATGCCAGGTTAAATAGATGTGTTTTTAGTCTAGATTTAAACTGACAGAGTGTGTCTGCTTCCCGAACAATGCTAGGAAGATTGTTCCAGAGTTTAGGTGCCAAATAGGAAAAGGATCTACCGCCTGCGGTTGATTTTGATATTCTAGGTATTAACAACTGGCCAGAATTCTGAGATCGTAATAGACGCAAAGGACTATAAATCATTAAGAGCTTACTCAGGTACTGGGGAGCTAAGCCATTTAGTGCTTTGTAAGTAATTAGCAAGATTTTAAAATCTATACGATGTTTAATAGGGAGCCAGTGCAGTTTTGACAGAACCGGGCTAATATGTTCATACTTCCTGGTTCCAGTAAGGACTCTAGCAGCTGCGTTTTGGACAAGCTGTAATTTGTTTATCACGCGAGCAGGGCAACCACCCAGTAGAGCATTACAGTAATCTTGTCTCGAGGTCATAAACGCATGAACTAGCTGTTCCGCATTTGTCATTGAGAGCATATGTCGCAATTTAGATATATTTTTAAGATGGAAGAATGCGGTTTTACATATGCTAGAAATGTGGCTTTCAAATGAAAGATTGGTATCAAAGAGCACACCGAGGTTCCTAACTGACGAAGACGACTTAACAGAGCAGCCATCAAGTGTTAGACAGTATTCTAGGTTATTATGTGCTGAAGTGTTTGGTCCAATAATTAGAATCTCTATTTTTTCTGAATTTAGTAGTAGGAAATTACTGGTCATCCAATTTTTTTATATCAGCTACGCATCGGTCTAAATCCTGACTGGAAATCCTCTCAGATACCATTTCTTTCCAAGTAGGAACACAGTTGAGATGATACTGCCTTTTCTAGTATTTTTGACAGAAAAGGTAGATTGGAGATCGGTCTGTAATTGACTAATTCACCAGCATCAAGTTGTGGTTTTTTAATAAGAGGTTTGATAATAGCCTGCTTAAATTTTTTCGGTACGTAACCTAGTGATAAATATGAATTAATGATCTTAAGAAGAGGATCTATGACCTCTGGAAGCATCTCTTTCAATAGCTTAGTCGGTATAGGGTCTAACATAAATGTTGTTGATTTTGATGACTTAACAAGTTCAGACAATTCTTACTGCAATCCATATTTCTGGCTGAAGTTTCCTAGATCATGAACTTTCTAAACTTTCATACTCATTGCATTTTTCTGATGTTATATCAGACATACAAAACTCCATTTGTGACGAACTGAACATATTTCTAGTCAAAGTGTACTACATTTTAGTCTTTTGTATAAAGTCTGATTTGTCAAACTGTTTCACTCCTTCGTCAGCCATTCAGAAGTGCATGTTTTACCCAGTGCATATATTTCTGGCCAAAGAGCGATCAATCTTAAGCATTTCTTATACATAATGACTAAAGGGCATATTTTTAATAAATTAGTGCTCAAACATGAACTTTCTGTTACTTTTCATTCCTTTTCAATAACTTTCCTCATTGACTTAATCTGATGTTACATCAGCCATACAGCAGTCAATTGACTGCATGGTTCATATGGAGCGCATTCACAGAGGGGCCCTTCCTTACACCTTCAAGCCGCTTACCTCACACTCTCTCCGACTTGAGCAGACACACACATTGCATGGTTCACACGGAGGAATTTTGACACAGTCGTTTTTCTGAGCGTGCAACATTTCTAAGAAAAACGACTAAGTGTCAAAATTCCTCCGTGTACCATTTCTCAGAAAAACGACTAAACGTGTCAAAATTCCTCCGTGTACCATCTGCCTGGGGGCCCTACGGCGTGCCTCGGAAGGAGGCTGTGAGTGTGTCTCTTCTCAAGCCGGAGAGAGTGTGAGTTGAGCAGATTCACAGAGGGGCGCTTCCATGCACCTTCAAGCCGCCTACCTCACACTCTCTCCGGCTTGAGCAGAGACACACACTGCATGGTTCACACTGAGGAATTTTGACACTTAGGTAAAGGTAAAGGGGGAGGTGTTGCTGTAATCTATAGTAATATCTTCAGTATTACTCAAAAGTCTTTCAAATATATCTCTTTTGAAGTGATGGTGCTTTATGTAACGTTATATAATGTAAGTGACAAATCTCATTTGTAATTTGTGTTGGCTACTGTATACAGGCCACCAGGGCAACATACAGATTTTATCAAAGAATTTGCTGATTTTCTATCTGTTGTGGCAAAAATTTACTCAAACTGCTTAAGAGACAAACTCAAAGAAAATTGTCTTTACAAAGAATTTATTTCTTGCAAGAAAGGTCAAACAGTCATACAGCAACACAGGTTTCTGCAGAGTGCGACACAGAAGGACGGGTTCCCTCAGCTTTTATACCCCCCTCGTCCCTTTCAAGGTGACACTTCTTACCATCAGTCCTTTTCCACACACATGAAAAAGTAAGAAGACACTCTATCATGACAAAAGGCCTAAACCTAGGACAGGATGGCCTTTTAAGCCTTAGGTCATAAATTTACGACAGAATTAGGGCCAATTAACCCTCCCTCCCCCTTAGGTCACCCTTAGGTTCCCGTCACCGTTGTAGCTGTTATCTAACCACCCCCAGGTCACCCTTAGATTCCCGTCACCTTTGCAGCTGTTATTCTAATGAGGTGTTAACAACAGAAAGAGAAAAACCACGCCTTATTCACAAAAAAAACACCTCAATATTGAAATTTCCTTCACTCTATCGGAGTTAGTACTGGCTGTGGATAAAGTCCATATTGTTGGTGATTTTAATATACATGTAGATAATGAAAAAGACGCTTTGGGATTGGCATTAACTGATATTCTAAGCTCTATTGGAGTTAGACAACACGTGTCAGGACCAACTCATTGTCGTAATCATACTCTAGATCTAATATTGTCACATGGAATCGATATTGATCATATTGATCGATATTGACATTCTCATTGATTCCTTCTGATTTTACATCAGTCATTCAGAAATCCATTTTTGAGCAAATTGAATTATATCGGCCCAGGAGTCGTCGAGTTTGAACTTTTTATTTCTACCCAATTGACTCCTTCTGGTGATAAATTAGCCATAGAGTAGCCAATATTTGACCCATTGAACATGTTTCAGTCATCGATCTTGAAATTTGTATACATACTCATTGACTCTTTTGGTTGTTACATTAGCCATTCAGAAGTCCATTTTTAATCAAATTGACTTATGTCGGGCCCAAGTGTCATCGATTTTTAACTTTCTATTTCTACCCAGTTGACTCCATCTGGTCATACACTAACCATAGAGTAGCCAATATTTGAAACACTGAATATGTTTCAGTCATCGATCTTGAAATTTCTATACATACTCATCGACTCCTTCTGATTTTACATCAGCCGTTTAGAAGACTATATTTGATATAAAATACTAATATCTGGCCCAAGAGTCCTACATTTTGAACTTTTTATTTCTACCCATTGACTTCTTCAGGTAATACATCAGCCAAATAGTAGCCAATATCTGACCTAGTGAATATTTTTCAGTTCTTGAATTTGAACTTTCTATACATACTCATTCTGATGTTACATCACTCATTCATAAGTCCATATTTAACCAAATTGACTTAAATCGGGTCCAAGAGTCATCAATTTTGAACTTTCTATTTCTACCCAATTGACTGCTTCTGGTCATAAATTAGCCAAAGAGTATGGGTAAATATGGACTTCTGACTGAGTGATGTAACATCAGAAGGAGACAATAAATATGCATAAAAATTTCAAGAATGATGTTGGCATAGAGAAGCCAATATTTGACCCATTGAACATGTTTCAGTCATCGATCTTGAAATTTCTATACATATTCATCGACTCCTTCTGATGTTACAACACTCATTTGGAAGTCCATATTTAACCAAATGTACTCATATTGGGCCCAAGAGTCATCAATTATGAACTTTCTATTTCTACCCAAATGACTCCATCTGGTCATACCCTAGCTATAGAGTAGCCAATATTTGAGCCACTGAATATGTTTGACTTATTATTGACTTATATCGGGCACAAAATTCATCGATTTTGAACTTTTTATTTCTACCCAGTTGACTTCTTCTGGTGATACATTAGCTATAGAGTAGCCAATATTTGACCCATTGAAAATGTTTCAGTCATCGATCTTGATATTTCTATACATATTCATTGACTCCTTATGTTACATCACTCATTCAGAAGTCCATTTTTAATCAAATTGACATATGTCGGGCCCAAGTGTCATCGACTTTTAACTTTTTATTTCTACAGAATTGACTGCTTCTGGTGATACATTAGCAATAGAGTAGCCAAGTAGTAGCCAAAGATCAGACATACAGTAGTCAGTTTTTACCTACTGAACATGTTTCAGTCATCATTCTTGAAATTTTAATGCATATTTATTAACTCCTTCTGATGTTACATCACTAAGTCAGAAGTCCATCTTTAACCAAATTGACTTATATCGGGCCCAAGAGTAGTCAATTTTGAACTTTTTATTTCTACCCAGTTGAATCCTCCAGGTGATACATTAGCCATGGAGTAGCCAATATTTGACCCATTGAACATGTTTCAGTCATCGATCTTGAAATTTTTATACATACTCATTGACTCCTTCTGATGTTACATCACTCATTCAAAAGTCCCTATTTAGCCAAATTGACTTACATCGGACCCAAGAGTCATCGATTTTGAACTTTTTATTTCTACCCAGTTTACTCCTTCTGATGATACATTAGCTATGGAGTAGCCAAGGAGTAGCAAATATTTGACCCATTGAACATGTTTCAGTCATCAATCTTGAAATTTCTATAAATACTCATCGACTCATTCTGATGTTACATCACTCATTTTAGAAGTCCATATTTAACCAAATTGACTTATGTCGGGCCCAAGAGTCATCCATTTTTAACTTTTTATTTCAACCGAAGTGACTGCTTCTGGTGATACATTAGCTATAGAGAAGCCAAGTAGTAGCCAAAGATCGGACATACAGTAGTCAGTTTTTTCCTACTGAACATATATCAGTCCTTATCCTTGTACTTTCTATACATTCTCATTTATTCCTTCTGATTTTACATCAGTCATTCAGAAATCCATTTTTGAACAAATTGAATTATATCGGCCCAGGAGTCGTCGATTTTGAACTTTTTATTTCTACCCAATTGACTCCTTCTGGTGATACATTAGCTATAGAGTAGCCAATATTTGACCCATTGAACATGTTTCAGTCATCGATCTTGAAATTTTTATACATACTCATTGACTCTTTTGGTTGTTACATTAGCCATTCAGAAGTCCATTTTTAATCAAATTGACTTATGTCGGGCCCAAGTGTCATCGCTTTTTAATTTTCTATTTCTACCCAGTTGACTCCATCTGGTCATACACTAACCATAGAGTAGCCAATATTTGAACCACTGAATATGTTTCAGTCATCGATCTTGAAATTTCTATACATACTCATCGACTCCTTCTGATTTTACATCAGCCGTTTAGAAGACTATATTTGATATAAAATACTAATATCTGGCCCAAGAGTCCTACATTTTGAACTTTTTATTTCTACCCATTGACTTCTTCAGGTAATACATCAGCCAAATAGTAGCCAATATCTGACCTAGTGAATATTTTTCAGTTCTTGAATTTGAAATTTCTATACATACTCATTCTGATGTTACATCACTCATTCAGAAGTCCATATTTAACCAAATGGACTTAAATCGTGTTCAAGAGTCATCGATTTTGAACTTTTTATTTCCACCCAGTTTACTCCTTCTGATACATTAGCCATACAGTAGCCAATATTTGACCTATTGAACATGTTTCAGTCATCATTCTTGAAATTTTTATACATATTTATTGACTGCTTCTGATGTTACATCACTCATTCAGAAGTCCATATTTAACCAAATGGACTTATATTGGGCCCAAGTGTTATCGATTTTTAACTTTTTATTTCTACAGAATTGACTGCTTCTGGTGATACATTAGCAATAGAGTAGCCAAGTAATAGCCAAAGATCGGACATACAGTAGTCAGTTTTTACCTACTGAACATATATCAGTCCTTATCTTGTACTTTCTATACATTCTCATTTATTCCTTCTGATTTTACATAGGTCATTCAGAAATCCATTTTTGAGCAAATTGAATTATATCGGCCCAAGAGTCGTCGATTTTGAACTTTTTATTTTATATTTGCTTCTGGTGATACATTAGCCATGTTTCAGTCATCGATCTTGATATTTCTTTACATATTCATTGACTCGTTCTGATGTTACATCACTCATTCAGAAGTCCATATTTAAACAAATTGACTAAATTTCTAAATTATTTGAACAAATTAATCAAAATTCCTCCGTGTGAACCGTGCACTGTGTGTCTCTACTCTAGCCGGAGAGAGTGTTAGGTAGGCGGCTTGAAAGTGTAAGGAAGGGCTTCGCTGTAAATCCGCTCAACTCAAACTCTCTCCGGCTTGAGAAGAGACACACACACAGCCTGGAGGAATTTTGACACTTTTAGTGATTTTTCTGAGATGTAGTACAAGGAGGAATTTTGACACATAGTCGTTTATCTGAGCTTGCATCATTTCTCAAAAAAACGCCAAAGTGTCAAAATTCCTCCGTGTGAACCAGGCAGTGTGTGTCGCTCTTCAAGCCGGAGAGAGTGTGAGGTAGGCGGCCTGAAGGTGTAAGGAAGGGCCCCTCTGTGAATTCGCTCCACATGAACCATGCAGTCAACTGACTGTTGTAAGGCTGATGTAACATCAGATTAAGTCGATGCGAAGAGTTATTGAAAAAGAATAAAAAGTAATAGAAAGTTCATGTTTGAGCACTAATTTATTAAAAATATGCCCTTTGGTCATTAAGTATTCTTATATGCACTGAAACGCAACAAGTGCATATCTCATATTGTGCTCTGTGCAATGCAACAGCACATATGTTTTCTCTTCATTGCACAACCAAATGAGGTACATCTATGCAATTTTGCATTATCTTTTCAACAGCACATATGTTAACTCCATGCACAGCAGAATGAGTTAATGCTGGTACACTTAGTCGTTTTTCTGAGAAATGGTGCACGCTCAGAAAGACGACTAAGTGTCAAAATTCCTCCGTTTGAACCGTGCACTGTGTGTCTCTACTCAAGCCGGAGAGAGTGTTAGGTAGGTGGCCTGAAGGTGTAAAGAAGGGCCCCTCTGTGAATTCGCTCCATATGAATGGAGCCACACACTGCTTGGTTCACACGGAGGAATTTTAGTCGTTTTTCTGAGCGTGCACCATTTCTCAGAAAAACCACTGTACCAGCATTAACTCATTTTGCTGTGCATGGACTTAACATATGTGCTGTTAAAGAGATAATGCAGAATTGCAAAGATGTACCTTATTTGGTTGTGAAATGAAGAGAAAACATTTGTGCTGTTGCCTTGCACAGAGCACAATATAAGATAAGCACTTGTTGTGTTGCAGTGCATATAAGAACTAACTCATTACGAAAACTTAAGTACATTGCAATGCACGGCATTGCGTACAAAGAACCTGCTAATAGATATTTCATGGATGAAGTTTCCTAGATCATGAACTTTCTATACTTTCACACTCATTGCATTTTTCTGATGTTATATGAGACATACAAAACTCCATTTGTGACGAACTGAACATATTTCTAGTCAAAGTGTACTTCAGTTTAGTCTTTTGTATAGTCTGATTTGTCAAACTGTTGACTCCGTCAGCCATTCAGAAGTGCATGTTTGATCCAGTGCATATATTTCTGTCCAAATCTTGAAAACATTTCATACATAATGACTACAGGGCATATTTTTAATAAATTAGTGCTCAAACATGATCTTTCTGTTACTTTTCATTCTTTTTCAATAACTTTCCTCATTGACTAAACTTGATGTTACATCAGCCAAACAGCAGTCAAATGACTGCATGGTTCATATGGAGCGCATTCACAGAGCGGCCCTTCCTTACACCTTCACGCCGCCTACCTCACACTCTCTCCGCCTTGAGCAAAGACACACACTGCATGGTTCACATGGAGGAATTTTTAAACTTAGTCGTTTTTTTGAGCATGTACCATTTCTCAGACAAACGACTAAAAGTGTCAAAATTCTTCCCTGAACCATTGGCTCCGGGAACGCTACGGCGTGCCTCGGAAGCAGGCTGTGTTTGTGTCTCTCTTTAAGCCGGAGAGAGTGTGAGTTTAGCTGATTCACTGATTCACTTCCTTACACCTTCAAGCCGCCTACCTCACACTCTCTCCGGCTTGAGCAAAGACACACACTGCATGGTTCACACGGAGGAATTTTGACACTTAGTCGTTTTTCTGAGAAATTGTACACTGAGGAATTTTGACACATTCGTTTTTCAGAGCTTGCACCATTTTCAGAAAAACGACTAAGTGAACCAACATTCACTCATTCTGCTGTTCATGGAGTTAACATATGTGCTGTTGAAGAGCCATAGAGTATTTGACCTTTTGAACATTTTTTAGTCCTTGGTCTTGAAATGTCTATACACAATCATTGACTGCTTCTTTTGTTACATCAATTATTCAGAGTCCATATTTGACCTAAAATACTAATATTTGGCCCAAGAGTCTTCAATTTTGAACTTTCTATTTCTACCCAATTGACTCCTTCTGGTCATACATTAGCCATAGAGAAGCCAAAATTTGCCCCTTTGAACATGTTTCATTCATTGATCTTAAAATTTCTATGCATATTCATTGACTCCGTTGATGTTACGTCACTCAGTCAGAAGTCCATATTCAACCAAATAGACTTATATCGGGCCCAAGAGTCATCGACTTTTGAACTTTCTATTTCTACCCAAACCCAGCAAACATGCCAGTGCGGGCCCACTGTGGGTAAGTGTGGGTTTACTGTGGGACAGTGTGGGCAGGACAAACCCACATTAAACCCCATATGGGCCCCATGTGGGTAGCCCACACGGGGCCCACAGAAGTTTTGCCCTTTGGGGCCCCTATGTGGGTTTTCTGTGGGCAAGCCCAAATGTGGGCTTGCCCACAGAAAACCCAAACAGGCCCAGTGTGGGTGAGCCCATGTGGGCCCCACGTGGGTTTGCCCTTTTGGGCCCCCATGAAGGTTTTCCATGGGCCAACCCACTGTGGGCTTGCCCACAGAAAACCCAAACAGGCCCTGTGTGGGTGAGCCCATACGGGCCCCACGTGGGTTTGCCCTTTTGAGCCCCCATGAAGGTTTTCCATGGGCCAACCCACTGTGGGCTTGCCCACAGAAAACCCAAACAGGCCCTGTGTGGGTGAGCCCATGCGGGCCCCACGTGGGTTTGCCCTTTTGGGCCCCCATGAAGGTTTTCCATGGGCCATGCATGGGTTACCCCACTAGCCTATAAAAGATTATTATGGATTTATTTAACCCTAAAAGGGGCGAATTGGGGGACACAAACATTTGAGAGGCTGCGGGGAGAGGCAGGGAATGTTTGGGTCTCATTTCTTGGTTTCAATATAATTTACTTGTAAACAGAATGCTTGGTTGGGAATGCACATTATAATATTATAGCCAGATTCTTTAAACATTTTTTTTCTCTTATAACTTAAACTAAACATTCTTTGTAAAATTCTGTTGAAAAATAAGTATAATGCCTAATTATGAATATATTAGCCTACTGTGTAATATTTAATACGCATATTTCTAGAGAGAATAAATGGTTTTAAAATGTTGTAACACATTGCCAAACAAGCATTCTGTATTCACTTAATAAATGGGCGACATATCCTGGGAGATACAAACATTAAAAAAAATAAAGTCATGAAATTTTATTATTTCTGTCCTAAAATGATGGAAAATAGCAATAAAATAATTTTCTGATGTCTCTATATGGTCTTGGCCTTTTTAGGGTTAAAACTTCCACCAAAGACAGGTGTAGACATTTTAGAGGGCAGGTTCCCAAATAAAAGTAAGGAGCATCCATTCATAATTATTTTAAAATAAATAAAGTCAGTTGAATCAGTACCAATAAAATCCTTAAGCCATTCAGAAATCCATATGTAATGGTTTTTAAATCCAGTTCAGCGAGTATAAATGCATTTACAAGTGAAATTACAACTGCTTTAATATACTGTGATGATTATAACATTTGAAGACTTCAGATGCAAAAGCCTCTATGTGCCATCTGAAATTTTCTTCTAAAATGAGCATTTTTATTAAGCTTGTATGTTTAGGGTCAGTAATTTCATTCTAATGGCAATTAATCGGTCCTTTTCATTGCCATAGAGTGAAATTACTGACTCTTATATTAATGAGATTTTTATTTATGTAATGTTTTAATTCTGGATGCTGATTTATGTAAATGATGCATGACTTTGACGTGTTTTAATGCGCGTGCACGTCGAACATTCTAACTGGAGCGACGCAGAGTTGCCATTGAAACGGAGAAACAACAAACTGACAAGCAGCAAAAACTCTGTCTCTCGCTGTTGTTTTCTCCCGTTTCAGGTAAGTTTACTCGCTAAAATCACACGAATAATACACACAACTGTTCTTGACACTTTTCTTAATTGTAATTGACAGACTTCCACTGAATATTTACTTCAGAGAAATTATTAAAAAGTCCGTTAGCATCTCAGCCGTTTTCAGAAGGTAATTAGGCTAACTCTATCGATTGAGCTCTTGTTTACGATAGTTTAAGCTTTTAATCACAACTATATGTGTAGATGAGAGGTTCTGATAGTTTTGTAAAGGTTTTGCTGGCAATTTGTCAATGGGTGATTAGAAGTTGGCTAATTTAACATAAACGTATACTGTTAGCTTTACTGTGACGTCACTTGCACGGAGTTTTCAAAAGCGTTTTAAGCTCTCATGGCAAACAAATATAAAAATTGTTCTGTGCTTTCAGCGGCAAAACAACAACTCCTCTACAACAGAGGGGAAACTCCAAAGATTTCATCATTTCTGATGGAAGCTGCTGACACAGAAGGAAACAGGTGAGCTGAGGAAACTCACCAAATAACTTCATATCCATTTTATCCACAATATTTTTCACCTATACCATGAATCTGTTATTTTCTTCTTTTTTATTTTCTCAAATTTACATTTTTTATTTATTTAATTTGTTTTAAGAAGGCTCTGCTTCGTAGCAGAGTTGAGCAGATAAAAAGTTCCTGTTGGACAACATCTGTAAGGCGCTATAAACCACATGACTAACAAGTAAAACCTCTTAAACACACACCAATGTTCAAAAGTGTGGAGTCGACAATGTTTTTAACCGAAGTCTCTTCTGATCACAAAAGCTGCATTGATTGGATCAACATACAGTGAAAACAGTAACATTCTGAAATATTATTACAATTTAAAGTACTTTTTTATTGTGTGAATATTGTAAAATATAATTTATTCCAGTGATCAAAGCTGAATTTTCAGCATCATTACTCCAGTCTTCAGTGTCACATGATCTTTCAGAAATCATTCTGATATGTTGAGTTGATGCTCAAGAAACATTTATGATTATTTTGTTACAAAATTACATTTTGTTGCCTGGGTCTGTGGAGTGTATTTGGTTTTAAATATTTGGTATTTAATACCTCTTTAAAAGTCGCTTTTGAAAAAAAACCTTCTAAACAAGTAAATAAATAAATTTAAATGAATACAGTTTTGTACTTTTCATAGCTGTCTTGTAAATCACTAATGTATTACTGCTTTAATTTAGGCAAAGTATCTGGCAACAGTTGGGGGTTCAAGCCTAACCTCCAACACAAAACGTATCCTGGTCTGCATGCTGACCACCCCACTGGCCCAGCAACTGTGCTGGAAGGGCTCTGGCCAGAAGAAGGCCTTTGGGAAGATGATGGTCTGCAAAGCAGTTATAGGTACAGTATGTAATGTTTATATGGGATAAGCCCTTAGAGCTGTAATAAAAAAAAGGAAATGGAAAGGAAATCAGTATAAATGAACAATTAATCTATCTCTATGTTACCCAGTTATCCTCATTTATTTGTCAGCAAATGTGTAACGTTGGGAGTCATGACATCAAGGGGTAGATCCAAACGCAGGCTTTATTAGAATGAGTGTAGTCGTACAGGCAAGGATCAAACACCAGCAAACAGAAACATAAGGGTAAGGCAGAAGAATAATCCAAGTCACAGGCAATGGTCAAGGCAGACAGCAAACGACCATCAAACAAGGAATAAACAGTCCAGGGTCAAAAACAAGGCAAGGCTAGGAACTAGGAAAACATACGACTAAACAATACTCAGCCTTGGGTGTGTGTCTGGGTGCAGCTTATAAAGGGTCCACTGATGGGAAACAGGTTTTTAACATTTATATTTCCATTGGATTCTTTCTAGATGCTGTGACAAAAAAGGAAGAGCCAGAAATGCAGTGAGGGAAATACCTACTGGTGCCCCTGAGGGGATTGATTTTTAATTTGCTTTTACCTGTGTTTTAAGTGTTCTAATAATAGTTCTTCAATAAACTGCTATTAAATTATAAATTATATACTACTATTCAATAATAAATTATTGCTGTTTTTATTGCTGGTTAAAATAAATCTCAATATATTATTATTATATTAATGTCTGTTAATAAATTATTTTAAAAACCATGACCCTCTGTTTATTACTGCTACTGTTAACAAGTGCAATTGTTATGTGTATGAATTAATAGTAATTGTGGTATTCTGCAGGTATAAAGCAGAACCAAGCTACAATGGCCCTGCACAGATTTTCGGGAAAGTGTATTCTGTGGACAACTGGGGCACAGAACCACAAAGCATGTACATACCCACAGTGTGCCCACACTTTCTTTACAGTGTACCCACACCAGCCCACAATGTGGGATACTGTGGGCCCACAATTAGCCCCAAGCAGGCCCACTCTGCTCAGTGTGGGCCAGCCCACACTTTGGGCTGTCCCACTGGGGCCCCACCTTGGCCCCATAGTGTGGGGCCCACACGTGCCCCGCATTTCACGCTGGTATCTGGGCCCACAGTGGGCTTCCCGCAATGGCCCCACACGGGCCCTTAATGGGCTTGCTGTGGGCCCACAATGGGCCCCAATGGGCACCCACTCTGCTTAGTGTGGGCCGGCCCACAGCCAGCCCACACTTTGGGCTGTTCCACTGAGGCCCCACCTGGGCCCCATAGTGTGGGGCCCACACGTGCCCCGCATTTCACGCCGGTATCTGGGCCCACAGTGGGCTGCCCACACGGGCCCCATATGGGCCCCAAAGAAGCACGTTTGCTGGGAATGACTCCATCTGGTCATACCCTAGCTATAGAGTAGCCAATATTTGAGCCACTGAATATGTTTCAGTCATCGATCTTGAAATTTCTATACATACTCATCGACTCCTTCTGATGTTACATCACTCATTTCAAAAGTCCATATTTAACCAAATTGACTTATGTCGGGCCCAAGAGTCAATCATTTTTAACTTTTTATTTCTACCCAAATGACTCCATCTGGTCATACACTAAAAAGAGTAGCCAATATTTGAACCACTGAATATGTTTCAGTCATCGATCTTGAAATTTCTATACATACTCATCGACTCCTTCTTATTTTACATCAGCCGTTTAGAAGACTATATTTGATATAAAATACTAATATCTGGCCCAAGAGTCCTACATTTTGAACTTTTTATTTCTACCCATTGACTTCTTCAGGTAATACATCAGCCAAATAGTAGCCAATATCTGACCTAGTGAATATTTTTCAGTCATCGATCTTGAAATTTTTATACATACAGTCGTGGCCAAAAGTTTTGAGAATTACATAAATATTGAAAATTGGAAAAGTTGCTGCTTAAGTTTTTATAATAGCAATTTGCATATACTCCAGAATGTTATGAAGAGTGATCAGATGAATTGCATAGTCCTTCTTTGCTATGGAAATTAACTTAATCCCAAAAAAACCTTTCCACTGCATTTCATTGCTGTCATTAAAGGACCTGCTGAGATCATTTCAGTAATCGTCAACTCAGGTGAGAATGTTGATGAGCACAAGGCTGGAGATCATTATGTCAGACTGATTGGGTTAGAATGGCAGACTTGACATGTTAAAAGGAGGGTGATGCTTGAAATCATTGTTCTTCCATTGTTAACCATGGTGACCTGCAAAGAAACGTGTGCAGCCATCATTGCGTTGCATAAAAATGGCTTCATAGACAAGGATATTGTGGCTACTAAGATTGCACCTAAATCAACAATTTATAGGATCATCAGCAACTTCAAGGAAAGAGGTTCAAATCTTGTAAAGAAGGCTTCAGGGCATCCAAGAAAGTCCAGCAAGTGCCAGGATCGTCTCCTAAAGAGGATTCAGCTGTGGGATCGGAGTGCCACCAATGCAGAGCTTGCTCAGGAATGGCAGCAGGCAGGTGTGAGCGCATCTGCACGCACAGTGAGGCGAAGACTTTTGGAAGATGGCCTGGTGTCAAGAAGGGCAGCAAAGAAGCCACTTCCCTCCAAAAAAACCATCAGGGACAGATTGATCTTCTGCAGAAAGTATCGTGAATGGACTGCTGAGGACTGAGGCAAAGTCATATTCTCCGATGAAGCCTCTTTCCGATTCTTTGGGGCATCTGGAAAAAGGCTTGTCAGGAGAAGAAAAGGTGAGCGCTACCATCAGTCCTGTGTCATGCCAACAGTAAAGCATCCTGAGACCATTCATGTGTGGGGTTGCTTCTCATCCAAGGGAGTGGGCTCACTCACAATTCTGCCCAAAAACACAGCCATGAATAAAGAATGGTACGAAAACACCCTCCAACAGCAACTTATTCCAACAATCCAACAACAGTTTGGTGAAGAACAATGCATTTTCCAGCACTATGGAGCACCGTGCCATAAGGCAAAAGTGATAACTAAGTGGCTCGGGGACCAGAACATTGAAATTTTGGGTCCATGGCCTGGAAACTCCCCAGATCTTAATCCCATTGAGAACTTGTGGTCAATCCTCAAGAGGCGGGTGGACAACCAAAACCCACTAATTCTGACAAACTCCAAGAAGTGATTATGAAAGAATGGGTTGCTATCAGTCAGGATTTGGCCCAGAAGTTGATTGAGAGCATGCCCAGTCGAATTGCAGAGGTCCTGAAAAAGAACGGCCAACACTGCAAATACTGACTCTTTGCATAAATGTCATGTAATTGTCGATAAAAGCCTTTGAAACGTATGAAGTGCTTGTAATTATATTTCAGTACATCACAGAAACAACTGAAACAAAGATCTAAAAGCAGTTTAGCAGCAAACTTTGTGAAAACTAATATTTGTGTAATTCTCAAAACTTTTGGCCACGACTGTACTCATTGACTCCTTCTGATGTTACATCACTCATTCAAAAGTCCCTATTTAACCAAATTGACTTACATCGGACCCAAGAGTCATCGATTTTGAACTTTTTATTTCTACCCAGTTTACTCCTTCTGATGATACATTAGCTATGGAGTAGCCAGGGAGAAGCAAATATTTGACCCATTGAACATGTTTCAGTCATCAATCTTGAAATTTCTATAAATACTCATCGACTCATTCTGATGTTACATCACTCATTTTAGAAGTCCATATTTAACCAAATTGACTTATGCCGGGCCCAAGAGTCATCCATTTTTAACTTTTTATTTCAACCGAAGTGACTGCTTCTGGTGATACATTAGCTATAGAGAAGCCAAGTAGTAGCCAAAGATCGGACATACAGTAGTCAGTTTTTACCTACTGAACATATATCAGTCCTTATCCTTGTACTTTCTATACATTCTCATTTATTCCTTCTGATTTTACATCAGTCATTCAGAAATCCATTTTTGAACAAATTGAATTATATCGGCCCAGGAGTCGTCGATTTTGAACTTTTTATTTCTACCCAATTGACTCCTTCTGGTGATAGATTAGCTATAGAGTAGCCAATATTTGACCCATTGAACATGTTTCAGTCATCGATCTTGAAATTTTTATACATACTCATTGACTCTTTTGGTTGTTACATTAGCCATTCAGAAGTCCATTTTTAATCAAATTGACTTATGTCGGGCCCAAGTGTCATCGATTTTTAACTTTCTATTTCTACCCAGTTGACTCCATCTGGTCATACACTAATCATAGAGTAGCCAATATTTGAACCACTGAATATGTTTCAGTCATCGATCTTGAAATTTCTATACATACTCATCGACTCCTTCTGATTTTACATCAGCCGTTTAGAAGACTATATTTGATATAAAATACTAATATCTGGCCCAAGAGTCCTACATTTTGAACTTTTTATTTCTACCCATTGACTTCTTCAGGTAATACATCAGCCAAATATTAGCCAATATCTGACCTAGTGAATATTTTTCAGTTCTTGAATTTGAACTTTCTATACATACTCATTCTGATGTTACATCACTCATTCAGAAGTCCATATTTAACCAAATTGACTTAAATCGGGTCCAAGAGTCATCAATTTTGAACTTTCTATTTCTACCCAATTGACTCCTTCTGGTCATAAATTAGCCAAAGAGTATGGGTAAATATGGACTTCTGAATGAGTGATGTAACATCAGAAGGAGACAATAAATATGTATAAAAATTTCAAGAATGATGTTGGCATAGAGAAGCCAATATTTGACCCATTGAACATGTTTCAGTCATCGATCTTGAAATTTCTATACATATTCATCGACTCCTTCTGATGTTACATCACTCATTTGGAAGTCCATATTTAACCAAATGTACTTATATTGGGCCCAAGAGTCATCAATTATGAACTTTCTATTTCTACCCATTTGACTTCTTCTGGTGATCCATTAGCTATAGAGTAGCCAATATTTGACCCATTGAAAATGTTTCAGTCATCGATCTTGAAATTTCTATACATACTCATCGACTCCTTCTGATTTTACATCAGCCGTTTAGAAGACTATATTTGATATAAAATACTAATATCTGGCCCAAGAGTCCTACATTTTGAACTTTTTATTTCTACCCATTGACTTCTTCAGGTAATACATCAGCCAAATAGTAGCCAATATCTGACCTAGTGAATATTTTTCAGTTCTTGAATTTGAAATTTCTATACATACTCATTCTGATGTTACATCACTCATTCAGAAGTCCATATTTAACCAAATGGACTTAAATCGTGTTCAAGAGTCATCGATTTTGAACTTTTTATTTCCACCCAGTTTACTCCTTCTGATACATTAGCCATACAGTAGCCAATATTTGACCTATTGAACATGTTTCAGTCATCATTCTTGAAATTTTTATACATATTTATTGACTGCTTCTGATGTTACATCACTCATTCAGAAGTCCATATTTAACCAAATGGACTTATATTGGGCCCAAGTGTTATCGATTTTTAACTTTTTATTTCTACAGAATTGACTGCTTCTGGTGATACATTAGCAATAGAGTAGCCAAGTAATAGCCAAAGATCGGACATACAGTAGTCAGTTTTTACCTACTGAACATATATCAGTCCTTATCTTGTACTTTCTATACATTCTCATTTATTCCTTCTGATTTTACATAGGTCATTCAGAAATCCATTTTTGAGCAAATTGAATTATATCGGCCCAAGAGTCGTCGATTTTGAACTTTTTATTTTATATTTGCTTCTGGTGATACATTAGCCATGTTTCAGTCATCGATCTTGATATTTCTTTACATATTCATTGACTCGTTCTGATGTTACATCACTCATTCAGAAGTCCATATTTAAACAAATTGACTAAATTTCTAAATTATTTGAACAAATTAATCAAAATTCCTCCGTGTGAACCGTGCACTGTGTGTCTCTACTCTAGCCGGAGAGAGTGTTAGGTAGGCGGCTTGAAAGTGTAAGGAAGGGCTTCGCTGTAAATCCGCTCAACTCAAACTCTCTCCGGCTTGAGAAGAGACACACACACAGCCTGGAGGAATTTTGACACTTTTAGTGATTTTTCTGAGATGTAGTACAAGGAGGAATTTTGACACATAGTCGTTTATCTGAGCTTGCATCATTTCTCAAAAAAACGCCAAAGTGTCAAAATTCCTCCGTGTGAACCAGGCAGTGTGTGTCGCTCTTCAAGCCGGAGAGAGTGTGAGGTAGGCGGCCTGAAGGTGTAAGGAAGGGCCCCTCTGTGAATTCGCTCCACATGAACCATGCAGTCAACTGACTGTTGTAAGGCTGATGTAACATCAGATTAAGTCGATGCGAAGAGTTATTGAAAAAGAATAAAAAGTAATAGAAAGTTCATGTTTGAGCACTAATTTATTAAAAATATGCCCTTTGGTCATTAAGTATTCTTATATGCACTGAAACGCAACAAGTGCATATCTCATATTGTGCTCTGTGCAATGCAACAGCACATATGTTTTCTCTTCATTGCACAACCAAATGAGGTACATCTATGCAATTTTGCATTATCTTTTCAACAGCACATATGTTAACTCCATGCACAGCAGAATGAGTTAATGCTGGTACACTTAGTCGTTTTTCTGAGAAATGGTGCACGCTCAGAAAGACGACTAAGTGTCAAAATTCCTCCGTTTGAACCGTGCACTGTGTGTCTCTACTCAAGCCGGAGAGAGTGTTAGGTAGGTGGCCTGAAGGTGTAAAGAAGGGCCCCTCTGTGAATTCGCTCCATATGAATGGAGCCACACACTGCTTGGTTCACACGGAGGAATTTTAGTCGTTTTTCTGAGCGTGCACCATTTCTCAGAAAAACCACTGTACCAGCATTAACTCATTTTGCTGTGCATGGACTTAACATATGTGCTGTTAAAGAGATAATGCAGAATTGCAAAGATGTACCTTATTTGGTTGTGAAATGAAGAGAAAACATTTGTGCTGTTGCCTTGCACAGAGCACAATATAAGATAAGCACTTGTTGTGTTGCAGTGCATATAAGAACTAACTCATTACGAAAACTTAAGTACATTGCAATGCACGGCATTGCGTACAAAGAACCTGCTAATAGATATTTCATGGATGAAGTTTCCTAGATCATGAACTTTCTATACTTTCACACTCATTGCATTTTTCTGATGTTATATGAGACATACAAAACTCCATTTGTGACGAACTGAACATATTTCTAGTCAAAGTGTACTTCAGTTTAGTCTTTTGTATAGTCTGATTTGTCAAACTGTTGACTCCGTCAGCCATTCAGAAGTGCATGTTTGATCCAGTGCATATATTTCTGTCCAAATCTTGAAAACATTTCATACATAATGACTACAGGGCATATTTTTAATAAATTAGTGCTCAAACATGATCTTTCTGTTACTTTTCATTCTTTTTCAATAACTTTCCTCATTGACTAAACTTGATGTTACATCAGCCAAACAGCAGTCAAATGACTGCATGGTTCATATGGAGCGCATTCACAGAGCGGCCCTTCCTTACACCTTCACGCCGCCTACCTCACACTCTCTCCGCCTTGAGCAAAGACACACACTGCATGGTTCACATGGAGGAATTTTTAAACTTAGTCGTTTTTTTGAGCATGTACCATTTCTCAGACAAACGACTAAAAGTGTCAAAATTCTTCCCTGAACCATTGGCTCCGGGAACGCTACGGCGTGCCTCGGAAGCAGGCTGTGTTTGTGTCTCTCTTTAAGCCGGAGAGAGTGTGAGTTTAGCTGATTCACTGATTCACTTCCTTACACCTTCAAGCCGCCTACCTCACACTCTCTCCGGCTTGAGCAAAGACACACACTGCATGGTTCACACGGAGGAATTTTGACACTTAGTCGTTTTTCTGAGAAATTGTACACTGAGGAATTTTGACACATTCGTTTTTCAGAGCTTGCACCATTTTCAGAAAAACGACTAAGTGAACCAACATTCACTCATTCTGCTGTTCATGGAGTTAACATATGTGCTGTTGAAGAGCCATAGAGTATTTGACCTTTTGAACATTTTTTAGTCCTTGGTCTTGAAATGTCTATACACAATCATTGACTGCTTCTTTTGTTACATCAATTATTCAGAGTCCATATTTGACCTAAAATACTAATATTTGGCCCAAGAGTCTTCAATTTTGAACTTTCTATTTCTACCCAATTGACTCCTTCTGGTCATACATTAGCCATAGAGAAGCCAAAATTTGCCCCTTTGAACATGTTTCATTCATTGATCTTAAAATTTCTATGCATATTCATTGACTCCTTTGATGTTACGTCACTCAGTCAGAAGTCCATATTCAACCAAATAGACTTATATCGGGCCCAAGAGTCATCGACTTTTGAACTTTCTATTTCTACCCAAACCCAGCAAACATGCCAGTGCGGGCCCACTGTGGGTAAGTGTGGGTTTACTGTGGGACAGTGTGGGCAGGACAAACCCACATTAAACCCCATATGGGCCCCATGTGGGTAGCCCACACGGGGCCCACAGAAGTTTTGCCCTTTGGGGCCCCTATGTGGGTTTTCTGTGGGCAAGCCCAAATGTGGGCTTGCCCACAGAAAACCCAAACAGGCCCAGTGTGGGTGAGCCCATGTGGGCCCCACGTGGGTTTGCCCTTTTGGGCCCCCATGAAGGTTTTCCATGGGCCAACCCACTGTGGGCTTGCCCACAGAAAACCCAAACAGGCCCTGTGTGGGTGAGCCCATACGGGCCCCACGTGGGTTTGCCCTTTTGAGCCCCCATGAAGGTTTTCCATGGGCCAACCCACTGTGGGCTTGCCCACAGAAAACCCAAACAGGCCCTGTGTGGGTGAGCCCATGCGGGCCCCACGTGGGTTTGCCCTTTTGGGCCCCCATGAAGGTTTTCCATGGGCCATGCATGGGTTACCCCACTAGCCTATAAAAGATTATTATGGATTTATTTAACCCTAAAAGGGGCGAATTGGGGGACACAAACATTTGAGAGGCTGCGGGGAGAGGCAGGGAATGTTTGGGTCTCATTTCTTGGTTTCAATATAATTTACTTGTAAACAGAATGCTTGGTTGGGAATGCACATTATAATATTATAGCCAGATTCTTTAAACATTTTTTTTCTCTTATAACTTAAACTAAACATTCTTTGTAAAATTCTGTTGAAAAATAAGTATAATGCCTAATTATGAATATATTAGCCTACTGTGTAATATTTAATACGCATATTTCTAGAGAGAATAAATGGTTTTAAAATGTTGTAACACATTGCCAAACAAGCATTCTGTATTCACTTAATAAATGGGCGACATATCCTGGGAGATACAAACATTAAAAAAAATAAAGTCATGAAATTTTATTATTTCTGTCCTAAAATGATGGAAAATAGCAATAAAATAATTTTCTGATGTCTCTATATGGTCTTGGCCTTTTTAGGGTTAAAACTTCCACCAAAGACAGGTGTAGACATTTTAGAGGGCAGGTTCCCAAATAAAAGTAAGGAGCATCCATTCATAATTATTTTAAAATAAATAAAGTCAGTTGAATCAGTACCAATAAAATCCTTAAGCCATTCAGAAATCCATATGTAATGGTTTTTAAATCCAGTTCAGCGAGTATAAATGCATTTACAAGTGAAATTACAACTGCTTTAATATACTGTGATGATTATAACATTTGAAGACTTCAGATGCAAAAGCCTCTATGTGCCATCTGAAATTTTCTTCTAAAATGAGCATTTTTATTAAGCTTGTATGTTTAGGGTCAGTAATTTCATTCTAATGGCAATTAATCGGTCCTTTTCATTGCCATAGAGTGAAATTACTGACTCTTATATTAATGAGATTTTTATTTATGTAATGTTTTAATTCTGGATGCTGATTTATGTAAATGATGCATGACTTTGACGTGTTTTAATGCGCGTGCACGTCGAACATTCTAACTGGAGCGACGCAGAGTTGCCATTGAAACGGAGAAACAACAAACTGACAAGCAGCAAAAACTCCGTCTCTCGCTGTTGTTTTCTCCCGTTTCAGGTAAGTTTACTCGCTAAAATCACACGAATAATACACACAACTGTTCTTGACACTTTTCTTAATTGTAATTGACAGACTTCCACTGAATATTTACTTCAGAGAAATTATTAAAAAGTCCGTTAGCATCTCAGCCGTTTTCAGAAGGTAATTAGGCTAACTCTATCGATTGAGCTCTTGTTTACGATAGTTTAAGCTTTTAATCACAACTATATGTGTAGATGAGAGGTTCTGATAGTTTTGTAAAGGTTTTGCTGGCAATTTGTCAATGGGTGATTAGAAGTTGGCTAATTTAACATAAACGTATACTGTTAGCTTTACTGTGACGTCACTTGCACGGAGTTTTCAAAAGCGTTTTAAGCTCTCATGGCAAACAAATATAAAAATTGTTCTGTGCTTTCAGCGGCAAAACAACAACTCCTCTACAACAGAGGGGAAACTCCAAAGATTTCATCATTTCTGATGGAAGCTGCTGACACAGAAGGAAACAGGTGAGCTGAGGAAACTCACCAAATAACTTCATATCCATTTTATCCACAATATTTTTCACCTATACCATGAATCTGTTATTTTCTTCTTTTTTATTTTCTCAAATTTACATTTTTTATTTATTTAATTTGTTTTAAGAAGGCTCTGCTTCGTAGCAGAGTTGAGCAGATAAAAAGTTCCTGTTGGACAACATCTGTAAGGCGCTATAAACCACATGACTAACAAGTAAAACCTCTTAAACACACACCAATGTTCAAAAGTGTGGAGTCGACAATGTTTTTAACAGAAGTCTCTTCTGATCACAAAAGCTGCATTGATTGGATCAACATACAGTGAAAACAGTAACATTCTGAAATATTATTACAATTTAAAGTACTTTTTTATTGTGTGAATATTGTAAAATATAATTTATTCCAGTGATCAAAGCTGAATTTTCAGCATCATTACTCCAGTCTTCAGTGTCACATGATCTTTCAGAAATCATTCTGATATGTTGAGTTGATGCTCAAGAAACATTTATGATTATTTTGTTACAAAATTACATTTTGTTGCCTGGGTCTGTGGAGTGTATTTGGTTTTAAATATTTGGTATTTAATACCTCTTTAAAAGTCGCTTTTGAAAAAAAGCCTTCTAAACAAGTAAATAAATAAATTTAAATGAATACAGTTTTGTACTTTTCATAGCTGTCTTGTAAATCACTAATGTATTACTGCTTTAATTTAGGCAAAGTATCTGGCAACAGTTGGGGGTTCAAGCCTAACCTCCAACACAAAACGTATCCTGGTCTGCATGCTGACCACCCCACTGGCCCAGCAACTGTGCTGGAAGGGCTCTGGCCAGAAGAAGGCCTTTGGGAAGATGATGGTCTGCAAAGCAGTTATAGGTACAGTATGTAATGTTTATATGGGATAAGCCCTTAGAGCTGTAATAAAAAAAAGGAAATGGAAAGGAAATCAGTATAAATGAACAATTAATCTATCTCTATGTTACCCAGTTATCCTCATTTATTTGTCAGCAAATGTGTAACGTTGGGAGTCATGACATCAAGGGGTAGATCCAAACGCAGGCTTTATTAGAATGAGTGTAGTCGTACAGGCAAGGATCAAACACCAGCAAACAGAAACATAAGGGTAAGGCAGAAGAATAATCCAAGTCACAGGCAATGGTCAAGGCAGACAGCAAACGACCATCAAACAAGGAATAAACAGTCCAGGGTCAAAAACAAGGCAAGGCTAGGAACTAGGAAAACATACGACTAAACAATACTCAGCCTTGGGTGTGTGTCTGGGTGCAGCTTATAAAGGGTCCACTGATGGGAAACAGGTTTTTAACATTTATATTTCAATTGGATTCTTTCTAGATGCTGTGACAAAAAAGGAAGAGCCAGAAATGCAGTGAGGGAAATACCTACTGGTGCCCCTGAGGGGATTGATTTTTAATTTGCTTTTACCTGTGTTTTAAGTGTTCTAATAATAGTTCTTCAATAAACTGCTATTAAATTATAAATTATATACTACTATTCAATAATAAATTATTGCTGTTTTTATTGCTGGTTAAAATAAATCTCAATATATTATTATTATATTAATGTCTGTTAATAAATTATTTTAAAAACCATGACCCTCTGTTTATTACTGCTACTGTTAACAAGTGCAATTGTTATGTGTATGAATTAATAGTAATTGTGGTATTCTGCAGGTATAAAGCAGAACCAAGCTACAATGGCCCTGCACAGATTTTCGGGAAAGTGTATTCTGTGGACAACTGGGGCACAGAACCACAAAGCATGTACATACCCACAGTGTGCCCACACTTTCCTTACAGTGTACCCACACCAGCCCACAATGTGGGATACTGTGGGCCCACAATTAGCCCCAAGCAGGCCCACTCTGCTCAGTGTGGGCCAGCCCACACTTTGGGCTGTCCCACTGGGGCCCCACCTTGGCCCCATAGTGTGGGGCCCACACGTGCCCCGCATTTCACGCTGGTATCTGGGCCCACAGTGGGCTTCCCGCAATGGCCCCACACGGGCCCTTAATGGGCTTGCTGTGGGCCCACAATGGGCCCCAATGGGCACCCACTCTGCTTAGTGTGGGCCGGCCCACAGCCAGCCCACACTTTGGGCTGTTCCACTGAGGCCCCACCTGGGCCCCATAGTGTGGGGCCCACACGTGCCCCGCATTTCACGCCGGTATCTGGGCCCACAGTGGGCTGCCCACACGGGCCCCATATGGGCCCCAAAGAAGCACGTTTGCTGGGAATGACTCCATCTGGTCATACCCTAGCTATAGAGTAGCCAATATTTGAGCCACTGAATATGTTTCAGTCATCGATCTTGAAATTTCTATACATACTCATCGACTCCTTCTGATGTTACATCACTCATTTCAAAAGTCCATATTTAACCAAATTGACTTATGTCGGGCCCAAGAGTCAATCATTTTTAACTTTTTATTTCTACCCAAATGACTCCATCTGGTCATACACTAAAAAGAGTAGCCAATATTTGAACCACTGAATATGTTTCAGTCATCGATCTTGAAATTTCTATACATACTCATCGACTCCTTCTTATTTTACATCAGCCGTTTAGAAGACTATATTTGATATAAAATACTAATATCTGGCCCAAGAGTCCTACATTTTGAACTTTTTATTTCTACCCATTGACTTCTTCAGGTAATACATCAGCCAAATAGTAGCCAATATCTGACCTAGTGAATATTTTTCAGTCATCGATCTTGAAATTTTTATACATACAGTCGTGGCCAAAAGTTTTGAGAATTACATAAATATTGAAAATTGGAAAAGTTGCTGCTTAAGTTTTTATAATAGCAATTTGCATATACTCCAGAATGTTATGAAGAGTGATCAGATGAATTGCATAGTCCTTCTTTGCTATGGAAATTAACTTAATCCCAAAAAAACCTTTCCACTGCATTTCATTGCTGTCATTAAAGGACCTGCTGAGATCATTTCAGTAATCGTCAACTCAGGTGAGAATGTTGATGAGCACAAGGCTGGAGATCATTATGTCAGACTGATTGGGTTAGAATGGCAGACTTGACATGTTAAAAGGAGGGTGATGCTTGAAATCATTGTTCTTCCATTGTTAACCATGGTGACCTGCAAAGAAACGTGTGCAGCCATCATTGCGTTGCATAAAAATGGCTTCATAGACAAGGATATTGTGGCTACTAAGATTGCACCTAAATCAACAATTTATAGGATCATCAGCAACTTCAAGGAAAGAGGTTCAAATCTTGTAAAGAAGGCTTCAGGGCATCCAAGAAAGTCCAGCAAGTGCCAGGATCGTCTCCTAAAGAGGATTCAGCTGTGGGATCGGAGTGCCACCAATGCAGAGCTTGCTCAGGAATGGCAGCAGGCAGGTGTGAGCGCATCTGCACGCACAGTGAGGCGAAGACTTTTGGAAGATGGCCTGGTGTCAAGAAGGGCAGCAAAGAAGCCACTTCCCTCCAAAAAAACCATCAGGGACAGATTGATCTTCTGCAGAAAGTATCGTGAATGGACTGCTGAGGACTGAGGCAAAGTCATATTCTCCGATGAAGCCTCTTTCCGATTCTTTGGGGCATCTGGAAAAAGGCTTGTCAGGAGAAGAAAAGGTGAGCGCTACCATCAGTCCTGTGTCATGCCAACAGTAAAGCATCCTGAGACCATTCATGTGTGGGGTTGCTTCTCATCCAAGGGAGTGGGCTCACTCACAATTCTGCCCAAAAACACAGCCATGAATAAAGAATGGTACGAAAACACCCTCCAACAGCAACTTATTCCAACAATCCAACAACAGTTTGGTGAAGAACAATGCATTTTCCAGCACTATGGAGCACCGTGCCATAAGGCAAAAGTGATAACTAAGTGGCTCGGGGACCAGAACATTGAAATTTTGGGTCCATGGCCTGGAAACTCCCCAGATCTTAATCCCATTGAGAACTTGTGGTCAATCCTCAAGAGGCGGGTGGACAACCAAAACCCACTAATTCTGACAAACTCCAAGAAGTGATTATGAAAGAATGGGTTGCTATCAGTCAGGATTTGGCCCAGAAGTTGATTGAGAGCATGCCCAGTCGAATTGCAGAGGTCCTGAAAAAGAACGGCCAACACTGCAAATACTGACTCTTTGCATAAATGTCATGTAATTGTCGATAAAAGCCTTTGAAACGTATGAAGTGCTTGTAATTATATTTCAGTACATCACAGAAACAACTGAAACAAAGATCTAAAAGCAGTTTAGCAGCAAACTTTGTGAAAACTAATATTTGTGTAATTCTCAAAACTTTTGGCCACGACTGTACTCATTGACTCCTTCTGATGTTACATCACTCATTCAAAAGTCCCTATTTAACCAAATTGACTTACATCGGACCCAAGAGTCATCGATTTTGAACTTTTTATTTCTACCCAGTTTACTCCTTCTGATGATACATTAGCTATGGAGTAGCCAGGGAGAAGCAAATATTTGACCCATTGAACATGTTTCAGTCATCAATCTTGAAATTTCTATAAATACTCATCGACTCATTCTGATGTTACATCACTCATTTTAGAAGTCCATATTTAACCAAATTGACTTATGTCGGGCCCAAGAGTCATCCATTTTTAACTTTTTATTTCAACCGAAGTGACTGCTTCTGGTGATACATTAGCTATAGAGAAGCCAAGTAGTAGCCAAAGATCGGACATACAGTAGTCAGTTTTTACCTACTGAACATATATCAGTCCTTATCCTTGTACTTTCTATACATTCTCATTTATTCCTTCTGATTTTACATCAGTCATTCAGAAATCCATTTTTGAACAAATTGAATTATATCGGCCCAGGAGTCGTCGATTTTGAACTTTTTATTTCTACCCAATTGACTCCTTCTGGTGATAGATTAGCTATAGAGTAGCCAATATTTGACCCATTGAACATGTTTCAGTCATCGATCTTGAAATTTTTATACATACTCATTGACTCTTTTGGTTGTTACATTAGCCATTCAGAAGTCCATTTTTAATCAAATTGACTTATGTCGGGCCCAAGTGTCATCGATTTTTAACTTTCTATTTCTACCCAGTTGACTCCATCTGGTCATACACTAATCATAGAGTAGCCAATATTTGAACCACTGAATATGTTTCAGTCATCGATCTTGAAATTTCTATACATACTCATCGACTCCTTCTGATTTTACATCAGCCGTTTAGAAGACTATATTTGATATAAAATACTAATATCTGGCCCAAGAGTCCTACATTTTGAACTTTTTATTTCTACCCATTGACTTCTTCAGGTAATACATCAGCCAAATATTAGCCAATATCTGACCTAGTGAATATTTTTCAGTTCTTGAATTTGAACTTTCTATACATACTCATTCTGATGTTACATCACTCATTCAGAAGTCCATATTTAACCAAATTGACTTAAATCGGGTCCAAGAGTCATCAATTTTGAACTTTCTATTTCTACCCAATTGACTCCTTCTGGTCATAAATTAGCCAAAGAGTATGGGTAAATATGGACTTCTGAATGAGTGATGTAACATCAGAAGGAGACAATAAATATGTATAAAAATTTCAAGAATGATGTTGGCATAGAGAAGCCAATATTTGACCCATTGAACATGTTTCAGTCATCGATCTTGAAATTTCTATACATATTCATCGACTCCTTCTGATGTTACATCACTCATTTGGAAGTCGATATTTAACCAAATTTACTTATATTGGGCCCAAGAGTCATCAATTATGAACTTTCTATTTCTACCCATTTGACTTCTTCTGGTGATCCATTAGCTATAGAGTAGCCAATATTTGACCCATTGAAAATGTTTCAGTCATCGATCTTGATATTTCTATACATATTCATTGACTCCTTATGTTACATCACTCATTCAGAAATCCATTTTTAATCAAATTCACTTATGTCGGGCCCGAGTGTCATCGACTTTTAACTTTTTATTTCTACAGAATTGACTGCTTCTGGTGATACATTAGCAATAGAGTAGCCAAGTAGTAGCCAAAGATCGGACATACAGTAGTCAGTTTTTACCTACTTAACATATATCAGCCCTTATCCTTGTACTTTCTATACATTCTCATTTATTCCTTCTGATTTTACATCAGTCATTCAGAAATCCATTTTTGAACAAATTGAATTATATCGGGCCCAAGAGTAGTCAATTTTGAACTTTTTATTTCTACCCAGTTGAATCCTCCAAGTGATACATTAGCCATGGAGTAGCCAATATTTGACCCATTGAACATGTTTCAGTCATCATTCTTGAAATTTTAATGCATATTTATTAACTCCTTCTGATGTTACATCACTAAGTCAGCAGTCCATCTTTAACCAAATTGACTTATATCGGGCCCAAGAGTAGTCAATTTTGAACTTTTTATTTCTACCCAGTTGAATCCTCCAAGTGATACATTAGCCATGGAGTAGCCAATATTTGACCCATTGAACATGTTTTAGTCATCGATCTTGAAATTTTTATACATACTCATTGACTCCTTCTGATGTTACATCACTCATTCAAAAGTCCCTATTTAACCAAATTGACTTACATCGGACCCAAGAGTCATCGATTTTGAACTTTTTATTTCTACCCAGTTTACTCCTTCTGATGATACATTAGCTATGGAGTAGCCAGGGAGTAGCAAATATTTGACCCATTGAACATGTTTCAGTCATCAATCTTGAAATTTCTATAAATACTCATCGACTCATTCTGATGTTACATCACTCATTTTAGAAGTCCATATTTAACCAAATTGACTTATGTAGGGCCCAAGAGTCATCCATTTTTAACTTTTTATTTCAACCGAAGTGACTGCTTATGGTGATACATTAGCTATAGAGAAGCCAAAATTTGCCCCTTTGAACATGTTTCAGTCATTGATCTTGAAATTTTTATATATACTCATTGACTCTTTTGGTTGTTACATCACTCATTCAGAAGTCCATTTTTAATCAAATTGACTTATGTCGGGCCCAAGTGTCATCAACATTTAACTTTTATTTCTACCGAATTGACTGCTTCTGGTGATACTTTAGCAATAGAGTAGCCAAGTAGTAGCCAAAGATCAGACATACAGTAGTCAGTTTTTACCTACTGAACATATAACAGTCCTTATCTTGAACTTTTTATACATTCTCATTGATTCCTTCTGATTTTACATCAGTCATTCAGAAATCCATTTTTGAGCAAATTGAATTATATCGGCCCAGGAGTCGTCGATTTTGAACTTTTTATTTCTACCCAATTGACTCCTTCTGGTGATACATTAGCTATAGAGTAGCCAATATTTGACCCATTGAACATGTTTCAGTCATCGATCTTGAAATTTTTATACATACTCATTGACTCTTTTGGTTGTTACATTAGCCATTCAGAAGTCCATTTTTAATCAAATTGACTTATATCGGGCCCAAGAGTAGTCAATTTTGAACTTTTTATTTCTACCCAGTTGAATCCTCCAGTTGATACATTAGCCATGGAGTAGCCAATATTTGACCCATTGAACATGTTTCAGTCATCGATCTTGAAATTTTTATACATACTCATTGACTCCTTCTGATGTTACATCACTCATTCAAAAGTCCCTATTTAACCAAATTGACTTACATCGGACCCAAGAGTCATCGATTTTGAACTTTTTATTTCATTCATCGACTCCTTCTGATGTTACATCACTCATTTGGAAGTCCATATTTAACCAAATGTACTTATATTGGGCCCAAGAATCATCAATCATGAACTTTCTATTTCTACCCAAATGACTCCATCTGGTCATACCCTAGCTATAGAGTAGCCAATATTTGAGCCACTGAATATGTTTGACTTATAATTGACTTATATTGGGCCCAAGATTCATCGATTTTGAACTTTTTATTTCTACCCAATTGACTCCTTCTGGTGATACATTAGCTATAGAGTAGCCAATATTTGACCCATTGATCATGTTTCAGTCATCGATCTTACAATTTGTATACATATTCATCGACTCCTTCTGATTTTACATCAGCCGTTTAGAAGACTATATTTGATATAAAATACTAATATCTGGCCCAAGAGTCCTACATTTTGAACTTTTTATTTCTACCCATTGACTTCTTCAGGTAATACATCAGCCAAATAGTAGCCAATATCTGACCTAGTGAATATTTTTCAGTTATTGAATTTGAACTTTCTATACATACTCATTCTGATGTTACATCACTCATTCAGAAGTCCATATTTAACCAAATTGACTTAAATCGGGTCCAAGAGTCATCAATTTTGAACTTTCTATTTCTACCCAATTGACTCCTTCTGGTCATAAATTAGCCAAAGAGTATGGGTAAATATGGACTACTGACTGAGTGATGTAACATCAGAAGGAGACAATAAATATGTATAAAAATTTCAAGAATAATGTTGGCATAGAGAAGCCAATATTTGACCCATTGAACATGTTTCAGTCATCGATCTTGAAATTTCTATACATATTCATCGACTCCTTCTGATGTTACATCACTCATTTGGAAGTCCATATTTAACCAAATGTATTTATATTGGGCCCAAGAGTCATCAATTATGAACTTTCTATTTCTACCCAAATGACTCCATCTGGTCATACCCTAGCTATAGAGTAGCCAATATTTGAGCCACTGAATATGTTTGACTTATAATTGACTTATATCGGGCCCAAGTGTCATTGACTTTTAACTTTTTATTTCTACCGAATTGACTGCTTCTGGTGATACATTAGCAATAGAGTAGCCAAGTAGTAGCCAAAGATCAGACATACAGTAGTCAGTTTTTACCTACTGAACATATAACAGTCCTTATCTTCAACTTTTTATACATTCTCATTGATTCCTTCTGATTTTACATCAGTCATTCAGAAATCCATTTTTGAGCAAATTGAATTATATCGGCCCAGGAGTCGTCGATTTTGAACTTTTTATTTCTACCCATTTGACTCCTTCTGGTGATACATTAGCTATAGAGTAGCCAATATTTGACCCATTGAACTTGTTTCAGTCATCAATCTTGAAATTTTTATACATACTTATTGACTCTTTTGGTTGTTACATTAGCCATTCAGAAGTCCATTTTTAATCAAATTGACTTATGTCGGGCCCAAGTGTCATCGATTTTTAACTTTCTATTTCTACCCAGTTGACTTCATCTGGTCATACACTAACCATAGAGTAGCCAATATTTGAACCACTGAATATGTTTCAGTCATCGATCTTGAAATTTCTATACATACTCATCGACTCCTTCTGATTTTACATCAGCCGTTTAGAAGACTATATTTGATATAAAATACTAATATCTGGCCCAAGAGTCCTACATTTTGAACTTTTTATTTCTACCCATTGACTTCTTCAGGTAATACATCAGCCAAATAGTAGCCAATATCTGACCTAGTGAATATTTTTCAGTTCTTGAATTTGAACTTTCTATACATACTCATTCTGATGTTACATCACTCATTCAGAAGTCCATATTTAACCAAATTGACTTAAATCGGGTCCAAGAGTCATCGATTTTTAACTTTTTATTTCTACCCAGTTTACTCCTTCTGATGATACATTAGCCATAAAGTAGCCAATATTTGACCTATTGAACATGTTTCAGTGATCATTCTTGAAATTTTTATACATATTTATTGACTCCTTCTGATGTTCCATCACTCATTCAGAAGTCCATATTTAACCAAATGGACTTATATTGGGCCCAAGAGTCATCGATTTTGAACTTTTTATTTCTACAGAATTGACTGCTTCTGGTGATACATTAGCAATAGAGTAGCCAAGTAGTAGCCAAAGATCAGACATACAGTTGTCAGTTTTTACCTACTGAACATGTTTCAGTCATCATTCTTGAAATTTTAATGCATATTTATTAACTCCTTCTGATGTTACATCACTAAGTCAGAAGTCCATCTTTAACTAAATTGACTTATATCGGGCCCAAGAGTAGTCAATTTTGAACTTTTTATTTCTACCCAGTTGAATCCTCCAGGTGATACATTAGCCATGGAGTAGCCAATATTTGACCCATTGAACATGTTTCAGTCATCGATCTTGAAATTTTTATACATACTCATTGACTCCTTCTGATGTTACATCACTCATTCAAAAGTCCCTATTTAACCAAATGTACTTATTTTGGGCCCAAGAGTCATCAATTATGAACTTTCTATTTCTACCCAAATGACTCCATCTGGTCATACCCTAGCTATAGAGTAGCCAATATTTGAGCCACTGAATATGTTTGACTTATATTTGACTTATATTGGGCCCAAGATTCATCGATTTTGAACTTTTTATTTCTACCCAATTGACTCCTTCTGGTGATACATTAGCTATAGAGTAGCCAATAGTTGACCCATTGATCATGTTTCAGTCATCGATCTTACAATTTGTATACATATTCATTGACTCCTTCTGATGTTACATCACTCATTCAGAAGTCCATATTTAACCAAATGTACTTATTTTGGGCCCAAGAGTCATCAATTATGAACTTTCTATTTCTACCCAAATGACTCCATCTGGTCATACCCTAGCTATAGAGTAGCCAATATTTGACCCATTGAACTTGTTTCAGTCATCGATCTTGAAATTTCTATACATACTCATAAACTCCTTCTGATTTTACATCAGCCGTTTAGAAGACTATATTTGATATAAAATACTAATATCTGGCACAAGAGTCCTATATTTTGAACTTTTTATTTCTACCCATTGACTTCTTCAGGTAATACATCAGCCAAATAGTAGCCAATATCTGACCTAGTGAATATTTTTCAGTTCTTGAATTTGAACTTTCTATACATACTCATTCTGATGTTACATCACTCATTCAGAAGTCCATATTTAACCAAATTGACTTAAATCGGGTCCAAGAGTCATCGATTTTGAACTTTCTATTTCTACCCAATTTACTCCTTCTGGTCATAAATTAGCCAAAGAGTATGGGTAAATATGGACGTCTGACTGAGTGATGTAACATCAGAAGGAGACAATAAATATGTATAAAAATTTCAAGAATGATGTTGGCATAGAGAAGCCAATATTTGACCCATTGAACATGTTTCAGTCATCGATCTTGAAATTTCTATACATATTCATCGACTCCTTCTGATGTTACATCACTCATTTGGAAGTCCATATTTAACCAAATGTACTTATATTGGGCCCAAGAGTCATCAATTATGAACTTTCTATTTCTACCCAAATGACTCCATCTGGTCATACCCTAGCTATAGAGTAGCCAATATTTGAGCCACTGAATATGTTTGACTTATAATTGACTTATATCGGGCCCAAGATTCATCGATTTAGAACTTTTTATTTCTACCCAGTTGACTTCTTCTGGTGATACATTAGCTATAGAGTAGCCAATATTTGACCCATTGAAAATGTTTCAGTCATTGATCTTGATATGTCTATACATATTCATTGACTCCTTATGTTACATCACTCATTCAGAAGTCCATTTTTAATCAAATTGACTTATGTCGGGCCCAAGTGTCATCGACTTTTAACTTTTTATTTCAACCGAATTGACTGCTTCTGGTGATACATTAGCAGAGTAGCCAAGTAGTAGCCAAAGATCAGACATACAGTAGTCAGTTTTTACCTACTGAACATATAACAGTGCCTATCTTGAACTTTTTATACATTCTCATTGATTCCTTCTGATTTTACATCAGTCATTCAGAAATCCATTTTTGAGCAAAATGAATTATATCGGCCCAGGAGTCGTCGATTTTGAACTTTTTATTTCTTTCCAATTCACTCCTTCTGGTGATACATTAGCCATAGAGTAGCCAATATTTGACCCATTGAACATGTTTCAGTCATGGATCTTGAAATTTCTATACCTACTTATTGACTCTATCTGATGTTACACCGGTCATTCAAAAGTCAATATTTGACCAAATGTACTAAAATCGGGCCCAAGAGTCGTCGATTTTGAACTTTTTAGTTCTGCCCAATTGACTCCTTCTGGTGATAAATTAGCCATAGAGTAGCCAATATTTGACCCATTGAACATGTTTCAGTCATGGATCTTGAAATTTCTAGACCTAGTTATTGAATCTATCTGATGTTACATCGGTCATTCAAAAGTCAATATTTGATCAAATGTACTGAAATCGGGCCCAAGAGTTGTCTATTTTGAACTTTTTACATCTACCCTATTGACTCCTTCTGGTGATAAATTAGCCATAGAGTAGCCAATATTTTACCCATTGGACATGTTTCATTTATGGATCTTGAAGTTTTTATACCTACTCATTGACTCTTTCTGAATTTAGGTCAGTCATTCAAAAATCCATATTAGACCAATGTACTAATATCGGGCCCAAGAGTCGTCGATTTTGAACTTTCTATTTCTACCCAATTGACTCCTTCTGGTGATAAATTAGCCATAGAGTAGCCAATATTTTACCCATTGAACATGTTTCAGTCATGGATCTTGAAATTTCTATACCTACTTAGTGACTTTATCTGATGTTACACCGGTCATTCAAAAGTCAATATTTGACCAAATGTACTAAAATCGGGCCCAAGAGTCGTCGATTTTGAACTTTTTAGTTCTACCCATTGACTCCTTCTGGTGATAAATTAGCCATAGAGTAGCCAATATTTGACCCATTGAACATGTTTCAGTCATGGAGCTTGAAATTTCTATACCTACTTATTGATTCTTTCTGATGTTACATAGATCATTCAAAAGTCAATATTTGACCAAATGTACTAAAATCGGACCAGAGAGTCGTCGATTTTGAACTTTCAATTCACACCCAATTGACTCCTTCTGGTGATACATTAGCCATAGAGTAGCCAATATTTTACCCATTGGACATGTTTCAATTATGAATCTTCAAGTTTTTATACCTACTCATTGACTCTTTCTGAATTTAGGTCAGTCATTCAGAAATCTATATTTGACCAAATATACTAATATCGGCCCCAGGAGTCGTCGATTTTGAACTTTCTATTTCTAACCCAAATTGACTCCTTCTGGTGATAAATTAGCCATAAAGTAGCCAATATTTTACCCATTGAACATGTTTCAGTCATGGATCTTGAAATTTCTATACCAACTTATTGACTCTTTCTGATGTTATATCGGTGATTCAAAAGTCAATATTTGACCAAATATACTAATATCGGGCCAGAGAGTCGTCTATTGTGAACTTTTTAGTTCTACCCTATTGACTCCTTCTGGAGATAGTTCAGCCAATTTTTGACCCACTGAAAATATTTCAGTCCTTGATCTTGAACTTTCTATTCCTACCCAGTTGACTCCTTCTGGTGATAAATTAGCCATAGAGTAGCCAATATTTGACCCATTGAACATGTTTCAGTAATGGATCTTGAAATTTCTATACATGCTTATTGACTCTTTCTGATGTTACATAGATCATTCAAAAGTCAATATTTGACCAAATGTACTAATATCGGGCCAGAGAGTCGTCTATTGTGAACTTTTTAGTTCTACCCTATTGACTCCTTCTGGAGATAGTTCAGCCAATTTTTGACCCACTGAAAATATTTCAGTTCTTGATCTTGAACTTTCCATTCCTACCCAATTGACTCCTTCTGGTGATAAATTAGCCATAGAGTAGCCAAAATTTTACCCATTGGACATGTTTCAGTTATGGATCTTGAAGTATTTATACCTACTCATTGACTCTTTCTGAATTTAGGTCAGTCATTCAGAAATCCATATTTGACCAAATGTACTAATATCGGGCCCAAGAGTCGTCGGTTTTGAACTTTCTATTTCTACCCAATTGACTCCTTCTGGTGATATTTTAGCCATAGAGTAGCCAATATTTTACCCATTGAACATGTTTCAGTCATGGATCTTAAAAATTCTATACCTACTTATTGACTCTTTCTGATGTTATATCGGTCATTCAAAAGTCAATATTTGACCAAATGTACTAAAATCGGGCCCAAGAGTCGTCTATTTTGAACTTTTTAGTTCTACCCTTTGACTCCTTCTGATGATAAATTAGCCATAGAGTAGCCAATATTTGACCCATTGAACATGTTTCAGTCAAGGATCTTGAAATTTCTATACCTACTTATTGACTCTTTCTGATGTTATATCGGTCATTCAAAAGTCAATATTTGACCAAATATACTAAAATCGGGCCCAAGAATCGTCTATTTTGAACTTTTTAGTTCTACCCTTTGACTCCTTCTGGTTATAAATTAGCCATAGAGTAGCCAATATTTTACCCATTGAACATGTTTCAGTAATGGATCTTGAAATTTCTATACCTACTTATTGACTCTTTCTGATGTTACATCGGTCATTCAAAAGTCAATATTTGACCAAATGTACTAATATCGGGCCAGAGAGTCGTCTATTTTGAACTTTTTAGTTCTACCCTATTGACTCCTTCTGGCGATATATCAGCCAATTTTTGACCCACTGAAAATATTTCAGTCCTTGATCTTGAAGTTTCTATTCCTACCCAATTGACTCCTTCTGGTGATAAATTAGCCATAGAGTAGCCAATATTTTACCCATTGGACATGTTTCAGTTATGGATCTTGAAGTTTTTATACCTACTCATTGACTCTTTCTGAATTTAGGTCAGTCATTCAGAAATCCATATTTGACCAAATGTACTAATATCGGGCCCAAGAGTCGCCGATTTTGAACTTTCTATTTCTACCCAATTGATTCCTTCTGGTGATAAATTAGCCATAGAGTAGCCAATATTTGACCCATTGAACGTGTTTCAGTCATGGATCTTAAAATTTCTATACCTACTTATTGACTCTTTCTGATGTTATATCGGTCATTCAAAAATCAATATTTGACCAATATACTAAAGTCGGGCCCAAGAATCGTCTATTTTGAACTTTTTAGTTCTATCCTTTGACTCCTTCTGGTTATAAATTAGCCATAGAGTAGCCAATATTTGACCCATTGAACATGTTTCAGTCATGGATCTTGAAATTTCTATACCTACTTATTGACTCTTTCTGATGTTACATCGGTCATTCAAAAGTCAATATTTGACCAAATGTACTAAAATCGGGCCCAAGAGTCGTCTATTTTGAATTTTTTAGTTCTACCCTATTGACTCCTTCTGGCAATATATCAGCCAATTTTTGACCCCCTGAAAATATTTCAGTCCTTGATCTTGAACTTTCTATTTCTACCCAATTGACTCCTTCTGGTGATAAATTAGCCATAGAGTAGCCAATATGTTACCCATTGGACATGTTTCAGTTATGGATCTTGAAGTTTCTATACCTACTTATTGACTCTTTCTGATGTTACAAAGATCATTCAAAAGTCAATATTTGACCAAATGTACTAATATCGGGCCAGAGAGTCGTCTATTTTGAACTTTTTAGTTCTACCCTATTGACTCCTTCTGGCAATATATCAGCCAATTTTTGACCCCCTGAAAATATTTCAGTCCTTGATCTTGAACTTTCTATTCCTACCCAATTGACTCCTTCTGGTGATACATTAGCCATAGAGTAGCCAATATTTGACCCATTGAACATGTTTCAGTCATGGATCTTGAAATTTCTATACCTACTTATTGACTCTATCTGATGTTACACCGGTCATTCAAAAGTCAATATTTGACCAAATGTACTAAAATCGGACCCAAGAGTCGTCGATTTTGAACTTTTTAGTTCTGCCCAATTGACTCCTTCTGGTGATAAATTAGCCATAGAGTAGCCAATTTTTGACCCACTGAAAATATTTCAGTCCTTGATCTTGAACTTTCTATTTCTACCCAATTGACTCCTTCTGGTGATAAATTAGCCATAGAGTAGCCAATATTTTACCCATTGGACATGTTTCAGTCATGGATCTTGAAGTTTTTATACCTACTCATTGACTCTTTCTGAATTTAGGTCAGTCATTCAGAAATCACTATTTGACCAAATGTACGAATATCGGGCCCAAGAGTCGTCGATTTTGAACTTTCTATTTCTACCCAATTGACTCCTTCTGGTGATAAATTAGCCATAGAGTAGCCAATATTTTACCCATTGAACATGTTTCATTTATGGATCTTGAAGTTTTTATACCTACTCATTGACTCTTTCTGAATTTAGGTCAGTCATTCAGAAATCACTATTTGACCAAATGTACGAATATCGGGCCCAAGAGTCGTCTATTTTGAACTTTTTAGTTCTACCCTTTGCCCCCTTCTGGTGATAAATTAGCCATAGAGTAGCCAATATTTGACCCATTGAACATGTTTCAGTCATGGATCTTAAAATTTCTACACCTACTTATTGACTCTTTCTGATGTTATATCGGTCATTCAAAAATCAATATTTGACCAAATATACTAAAATCGGGCCCAAGAATCGTCTATTTTGAACTTTTTAGTTCTATCCTTTGACTCCTTCTGGTTATAAATTAGCCGTAGAGTAGCCAATATTTGACCCATTGAACATGTTTCAGTCAAGGATCTTGAAATTTCTATACCTACTTATTGACTCTTTCTGATGTTACATCGGTCATTCAAAAGTCAATATTTGACCAAATGTACTAAAATCGGGCCCAAGAGTCGTCTATTTTGAATTTTTTAGTTCTACCCTATTGACTCCTTCAGGAGATAGTTAAGCCAATTTTTGACCCACTGAAAATATTTCAGTCCTTGATCTTGAACTTTCTATTTCTACCGAATTGACTCCTTCTGGTGATAAATTAGCCATAGAGTAGCCAATATGTTACCCATTGGACATGTTTCAGTTATGGATCTTGAAGTTTCTATACCTACTTATTGACTCTTTCTGATGTTACATCGGTCATTCAAAAGTCAATATTTGACCAAATATACTAATATCGGGCCAGAGAGTCGTCTATTGTGAACTTTTTAGTTCTACCCTATTGACTCCTTCTGGAGATAGTTCAGCCAATTTTTGACCCACTGAAAATATTTCAGTCCTTGATCTTGAACTTTCTATTCCTACCCAGTTGACTCCTTCTGGTGATAAATTAGCCATAGAGTAGCCAATATTTGACCCATTGAACATGTTTCAGTAATGGATCTTGAAATTTCTATACATGCTTATTGACTCTTTCTGATGTTACATAGATCATTCAAAAGTCAATATTTGACCAAATGTACTAATATCGGGCCAGAGAGTCGTCTATTGTGAACTTTTTAGTTCTACCCTATTGACTCCTTCTGGAGATAGTTCAGCCAATTTTTGACCCACTGAAAATATTTCAGTTCTTGATCTTGAACTTTCCATTCCTACCCAATTGACTCCTTCTGGTGATAAATTAGCCATAGAGTAGCCAATATTTGACCCATTGAACATGTTTCAGTCATGGATCTTAAAATTTCTACACCTACTTATTGACTCTTTCTGATGTTATATCGGTCATTCAAAAATCAATATTTGACCAAATATACTAAAATCGGGCCCAAGAATCGTCTATTTTGAACTTTTTAGTTCTATCCTTTGACTCCTTCTGGTTATAAATTAGCCGTAGAGTAGCCAATATTTGACCCATTGAACATGTTTCAGTCAAGGATCTTGAAATTTCTATACCTACTTATTGACTCTTTCTGATGTTACATCGGTCATTCAAAAGTCAATATTTGACCAAATGTACTAAAATCGGGCCCAAGAGTCGTCTATTTTGAATTTTTTAGTTCTACCCTATTGACTCCTTCAGGAGATAGTTAAGCCAATTTTTGACCCACTGAAAATATTTCAGTCCTTGATCTTGAACTTTCTATTTCTACCGAATTGACTCCTTCTGGTGATAAATTAGCCATAGAGTAGCCAATATGTTACCCATTGGACATGTTTCAGTTATGGATCTTGAAGTTTCTATACCTACTTATTGACTCTTTCTGATGTTACATCGGTCATTCAAAAGTCAATATTTGACCAAATATACTAATATCGGGCCAGAGAGTCGTCTATTGTGAACTTTTTAGTTCTACCCTATTGACTCCTTCTGGAGATAGTTCAGCCAATTTTTGACCCACTGAAAATATTTCAGTCCTTGATCTTGAACTTTCTATTCCTACCCAGTTGACTCCTTCTGGTGATAAATTAGCCATAGAGTAGCCAATATTTGACCCATTGAACATGTTTCAGTAATGGATCTTGAAATTTCTATACATGCTTATTGACTCTTTCTGATGTTACATAGATCATTCAAAAGTCAATATTTGACCAAATGTACTAATATCGGGCCAGAGAGTCGTCTATTGTGAACTTTTTAGTTCTACCCTATTGACTCCTTCTGGAGATAGTTCAGCCAATTTTTGACCCACTGAAAATATTTCAGTTCTTGATCTTGAACTTTCCATTCCTACCCAATTGACTCCTTCTGGTGATAAATTAGCCATAGAGTAGCCAAAATTTTACCCATTGGACATGTTTCAGTTATGGATCTTGAAGTATTTATACCTACTCATTGACTCTTTCTGAATTTAGGTCAGTCATTCAGAAATCCATATTTGACCAAATGTACTAATATCGGGCCCAAGAGTCGTCGGTTTTGAACTTTCTATTTCTACCCAATTGACTCCTTCTGGTGATATTTTAGCCATAGAGTAGCCAATATTTTACCCATTGAACATGTTTCAGTCATGGATCTTAAAAATTCTATACCTACTTATTGACTCTTTCTGATGTTATATCGGTCATTCAAAAGTCAATATTTGACCAAATGTACTAAAATCGGGCCCAAGAGTCGTCTATTTTGAACTTTTTAGTTCTACCCTTTGACTCCTTCTGATGATAAATTAGCCATAGAGTAGCCAATATTTGACCCATTGAACATGTTTCAGTCAAGGATCTTGAAATTTCTATACCTACTTATTGACTCTTTCTGATGTTATATCGGTCATTCAAAAGTCAATATTTGACCAAATATACTAAAATCGGGCCCAAGAATCGTCTATTTTGAACTTTTTAGTTCTACCCTTTGACTCCTTCTGGTTATAAATTAGCCATAGAGTAGCCAATATTTTACCCATTGAACATGTTTCAGTAATGGATCTTGAAATTTCTATACCTACTTATTGACTCTTTCTGATGTTACATCGGTCATTCAAAAGTCAATATTTGACCAAATGTACTAATATCGGGCCAGAGAGTCGTCTATTTTGAACTTTTTAGTTCTACCCTATTGACTCCTTCTGGCGATATATCAGCCAATTTTTGACCCACTGAAAATATTTCAGTCCTTGATCTTGAAGTTTCTATTCCTACCCAATTGACTCCTTCTGGTGATAAATTAGCCATAGAGTAGCCAATATTTTACCCATTGGACATGTTTCAGTTATGGATCTTGAAGTTTTTATACCTACTCATTGACTCTTTCTGAATTTAGGTCAGTCATTCAGAAATCCATATTTGACCAAATGTACTAATATCGGGCCCAAGAGTCGCCGATTTTGAACTTTCTATTTCTACCCAATTGATTCCTTCTGGTGATAAATTAGCCATAGAGTAGCCAATATTTGACCCATTGAACGTGTTTCAGTCATGGATCTTAAAATTTCTATACCTACTTATTGACTCTTTCTGATGTTATATCGGTCATTCAAAAATCAATATTTGACCAATATACTAAAGTCGGGCCCAAGAATCGTCTATTTTGAACTTTTTAGTTCTATCCTTTGACTCCTTCTGGTTATAAATTAGCCATAGAGTAGCCAATATTTGACCCATTGAACATGTTTCAGTCATGGATCTTGAAATTTCTATACCTACTTATTGACTCTTTCTGATGTTACATCGGTCATTCAAAAGTCAATATTTGACCAAATGTACTAAAATCGGGCCCAAGAGTCGTCTATTTTGAATTTTTTAGTTCTACCCTATTGACTCCTTCAGGAGATAGTTAAGCCAATTTTTGACCCACTGAAAATATTTCAGTCCTTGATCTTGAACTTTCTATTTCTACCCAATTGACTCCTTCTGGTGATAAATTAGCCATAGAGTAGCCAATATGTTACCCATTGGACATGTTTCAGTTATGGATCTTGAAGTTTCTATACCTACTTATTGACTCTTTCTGATGTTACAAAGATCATTCAAAAGTCAATATTTGACCAAATGTACTAATATCGGGCCAGAGAGTCGTCTATTTTGAACTTTTTAGTTCTACCCTATTGACTCCTTCTGGCAATATATCAGCCAATTTTTGACCCCCTGAAAATATTTCAGTCCTTGATCTTGAACTTTCTATTCCTACCCAATTGACTCCTTCTGGTGATACATTAGCCATAGAGTAGCCAATATTTGACCCATTGAACATGTTTCAGTCATGGATCTTGAAGTTTTTATACCTACTCATTGACTCTTTCTGAATTTAGGTCAGTCATTCAGAAATCACTATTTGACCAAATGTACGAATATCGGGCCCAAGAGTCGTCGATTTTGAACTTTCTATTTCTACCCAATTGACTCCTTCTGGTGATAAATTAGCCATAGAGTAGCCAATATTTTACCCATTGAACATGTTTCATTTATGGATCTTGAAGTTTTTATACCTACTCATTGACTCTTTCTGAATTTAGGTCAGTCATTCAGAAATCACTATTTGACCAAATGTACGAATATCGGGCCCAAGAGTCGTCTATTTTGAACTTTTTAGTTCTACCCTTTGCCCCCTTCTGGTGATAAATTAGCCATAGAGTAGCCAATATTTGACCCATTGAACATGTTTCAGTCATGGATCTTAAAATTTCTATACCTACTTATTGACTCTTTCTGATGTTATATCGGTCATTCAAAAATCAATATTTGACCAAATATACTAAAATCGGGCCCAAGAATCGTCTATTTTGAACTTTTTAGTTCTATCCTTTGACTCCTTCTGGTTATAAATTAGCCGTAGAGTAGCCAATATTTGACCCATTGAACATGTTTCAGTCAAGGATCTTGAAATTTCTATACCTACTTATTGACTCTTTCTGATGTTACATCGGTCATTCAAAAGTCAATATTTGACCAAATGTACTAAAATCGGGCCCAAGAGTCGTCTATTTTGAATTTTTTAGTTCTACCCTATTGACTCCTTCAGGAGATAGTTAAGCCAATTTTTGACCCACTGAAAATATTTCAGTCCTTGATCTTGAACTTTCTATTTCTACCCAATTGACTCCTTCTGGTGATAAATTAGCCATAGAGTAGCCAATATGTTACCCATTGGACATGTTTCAGTTATGGATCTTGAAGTTTCTATACGTACTTATTGACTCTTTCTGATGTTACATAGATCATTCAAAAGTCAATATTTGACCAAATGTACTAATATCGGGCCAGAGAGTCGTCTATTTTGAACTTTTTAGTTCTCCCCTATTGACTCCTTCTGGCGATATATCAGCCAATTGTTGACCCCCTGAAAATATTTCAGTCCTTGATCTTGAACTTTCTATTCCTACCCAATTGACTCCTTCTGGTGATAAATTAGCCATAGAGTAGCCAATATTTTACCCATTGGACATGTTTCAGTAATGGATCTTGAAATTTCTATACCTACTTATTGACTCTTTCTGATGTTACATAGATCATTCAAAAGTCAATATTTGACCAAATGTACGAATATCGGGCCCAAGAGTCGTCTATTTTGAACTTTTTAGTTCTACCCTTTGCCCCCTTCTGGTGATAAATTAGCCATAGAGTAGCCAATATTTGACCCATTGAACATGTTTCAGTAATGGATCTTGAAATTTCTATACCTACTTATTGACTCTTTCTGATGTTACATAGATCATTCAAAAGTCAATATTTAACCAAATGTACGAATATCGGGCCCAAGAGTCGTCTATTTTGAACTTTTTAGTTCTACCCTTTGCCCCCTTCTGGTGATAAATTAGCCATAGAGTAGCCAATATTTGACCCATTGAACATGTTTCAGTAATGGATCTTGAAATTTCTATACCTACTTATTGACTCTTTCTGATGTTACATAGATCATTCAAAAGTCAATGTTTGACCAAATGTACTAAAATCGGGCCCAAGAGTCGTCTGTTTTGAACTTTTTAGTTCTACCCATTGACTCCTTCTGGTGATACATTAGCCATAGAGTAGCCAATATTTTACCCATTGGACATGTTTCAATTATGAATCTTCAAGTTTTTATACCTACTCATTGACTCTTTCTGAATTTAGGTCAGTCATTCAGAAATCTATATTTGACCAAATATACTAATATCGGCCCCAGGAGTCGTCGATTTTGAACTTTCTATTTCTAACCCAAATTGACTCCTTCTGGTGATAAATTAGCCATAAAGTAGCCAATATTTTACCCATTGAACATGTTTCAGTCATGGATCTTGAAATTTCTATACCAACTTATTGACTCTTTCTGATGTTATATCGGTGATTCAAAAGTCAATATTTGACCAAATATACTAATATCGGGCCAGAGAGTCGTCTATTGTGAACTTTTTAGTTCTACCCTATTGACTCCTTCTGGAGATAGTTCAGCCAATTTTTGACCCACTGAAAATATTTCAGTCCTTGATCTTGAACTTTCTATTCCTACCCAGTTGACTCCTTCTGGTGATAAATTAGCCATAGAGTAGCCAATATTTGACCCATTGGACATGTTTCAGTTATGGATCTTGAAATTTCTATACATGCTTATTGACTCTTTCTGAATTTAGGTCAGTCATTCAGAAATCCATATTTGACCAAATGTACTAATATCGGGCCCAAGAGTCGTCGGTTTTGAACTTTCTATTTCTACCCAATTGACTCCTTCTGGTGATATTTTAGCCATAGAGTAGCCAATATTTTACCCATTGAACATGTTTCAGTCATGGATCTTAAAAATTCTATACCTACTTATTGACTCTTTCTGATGTTATATCGGTCATTCAAAAGTCAATATTTGACCAAATGTACTAAAATCGGGCCCAAGAGTCGTCTATTTTGAACTTTTTAGTTCTACCCTTTGACTCCTTCTGATGATAAATTAGCCATAGAGTAGCCAATATTTGACCCATTGAACATGTTTCAGTCAAGGATCTTGAAATTTCTATACCTACTTATTGACTCTTTCTGATGTTACATAGATCATTCAAAAGTCAATATTTAACCAAATGTACGAATATCGGGCCCAAGAGTCGTCTATTTTGAACTTTTTAGTTCTACCCTTTGCCCCCTTCTGGTGATAAATTAGCCATAGAGTAGCCAATATTTGACCCATTGAACATGTTTCAGTAATGGATCTTGAAATTTCTATACCTACTTATTGACTCTTTCTGATGTTACATAGATCATTCAAAAGTCAATGTTTGACCAAATGTACTAAAATCGGGCCCAAGAGTCGTCTGTTTTGAACTTTTTAGTTCTACCCATTGACTCCCTCTGGTGATACATTAGCCATAGAGTAGCCAATATTTTACCCATTGGACATGTTTCAATTATGAATCTTCAAGTTTTTATACCTACTCATTGACTCTTTCTGAATTTAGGTCAGTCATTCAGAAATCTATATTTGACCAAATATACTAATATCGGCCCCAGGAGTCGTCGATTTTGAACTTTCTATTTCTAACCCAAATTGACTCCTTCTGGTGATAAATTAGCCATAAAGTAGCCAATATTTTACCCATTGAACATGTTTCAGTCATGGATCTTGAAATTTCTATACCAACTTATTGACTCTTTCTGATGTTATATCGGTGATTCAAAAGTCAATATTTGACCAAATATACTAATATCGGGCCAGAGAGTCGTCTATTGTGAACTTTTTAGTTCTACCCTATTGACTCCTTCTGGAGATAGTTCAGCCAATTTTTGACCCACTGAAAATATTTCAGTCCTTGATCTTGAACTTTCTATTCCTACCCAGTTGACTCCTTCTGGTGATAAATTAGCCATAGAGTAGCCAATATTTGACCCATTGAACATGTTTCAGTAATGGATCTTGAAATTTCTATACATGCTTATTGACTCTTTCTGATGTTACATAGATCATTCAAAAGTCAATATTTGACCAAATGTACTAATATCGGGCCAGAGAGTCGTCTATTGTGAACTTTTTAGTTCTACCCTATTGACTCCTTCTGGAGATAGTTCAGCCAATTTTTGACCCACTGAAAATATTTCAGTTCTTGATCTTGAACTTTCCATTCCTACCCAATTGACTCCTTCTGGTGATAAATTAGCCATAGAGTAGCCAAAATTTTACCCATTGGACATGTTTCAGTTATGGATCTTGAAGTATTTATACCTACTCATTGACTCTTTCTGAATTTAGGTCAGTCATTCAGAAATCCATATTTGACCAAATGTACTAATATCGGGCCCAAGAGTCGTCGGTTTTGAACTTTCTATTTCTACCCAATTGACTCCTTCTGGTGATATTTTAGCCATAGAGTAGCCAATATTTTACCCATTGAACATGTTTCAGTCATGGATCTTAAAAATTCTATACCTACTTATTGACTCTTTCTGATGTTATATCGGTCATTCAAAAGTCAATATTTGACCAAATGTACTAAAATCGGGCCCAAGAGTCGTCTATTTTGAACTTTTTAGTTCTACCCTTTGACTCCTTCTGATGATAAATTAGCCATAGAGTAGCCAATATTTGACCCATTGAACATGTTTCAGTCAAGGATCTTGAAATTTCTATACCTACTTATTGACTCTTTCTGATGTTATATCGGTCATTCAAAAGTCAATATTTGACCAAATATACTAAAATCGGGCCCAAGAATCGTCTATTTTGAACTTTTTAGTTCTACCCTTTGACTCCTTCTGGTTATAAATTAGCCATAGAGTAGCCAATATTTTACCCATTGAACATGTTTCAGTAATGGATCTTGAAATTTCTATACCTACTTATTGACTCTTTCTGATGTTACATCGGTCATTCAAAAGTCAATATTTGACCAAATGTACTAATATCGGGCCAGAGAGTCGTCTATTTTGAACTTTTTAGTTCTACCCTATTGACTCCTTCTGGCGATATATCAGCCAATTTTTGACCCACTGAAAATATTTCAGTCCTTGATCTTGAAGTTTCTATTCCTACCCAATTGACTCCTTCTGGTGATAAATTAGCCATAGAGTAGCCAATATTTTACCCATTGGACATGTTTCAGTTATGGATCTTGAAGTTTTTATACCTACTCATTGACTCTTTCTGAATTTAGGTCAGTCATTCAGAAATCCATATTTGACCAAATGTACTAATATCGGGCCCAAGAGTCGCCGATTTTGAACTTTCTATTTCTACCCAATTGATTCCTTCTGGTGATAAATTAGCCATAGAGTAGCCAATATTTGACCCATTGAACGTGTTTCAGTCATGGATCTTAAAATTTCTATACCTACTTATTGACTCTTTCTGATGTTATATCGGTCATTCAAAAATCAATATTTGACCAATATACTAAAGTCGGGCCCAAGAATCGTCTATTTTGAACTTTTTAGTTCTATCCTTTGACTCCTTCTGGTTATAAATTAGCCATAGAGTAGCCAATATTTGACCCATTGAACATGTTTCAGTCATGGATCTTGAAATTTCTATACCTACTTATTGACTCTTTCTGATGTTACATCGGTCATTCAAAAGTCAATATTTGACCAAATGTACTAAAATCGGGCCCAAGAGTCGTCTATTTTGAATTTTTTAGTTCTACCCTATTGACTCCTTCAGGAGATAGTTAAGCCAATTTTTGACCCACTGAAAATATTTCAGTCCTTGATCTTGAACTTTCTATTTCTACCCAATTGACTCCTTCTGGTGATAAATTAGCCATAGAGTAGCCAATATGTTACCCATTGGACATGTTTCAGTTATGGATCTTGAAGTTTCTATACCTACTTATTGACTCTTTCTGATGTTACAAAGATCATTCAAAAGTCAATATTTGACCAAATGTACTAATATCGGGCCAGAGAGTCGTCTATTTTGAACTTTTTAGTTCTACCCTATTGACTCCTTCTGGCAATATATCAGCCAATTTTTGACCCCCTGAAAATATTTCAGTCCTTGATCTTGAACTTTCTATTCCTACCCAATTGACTCCTTCTGGTGATACATTAGCCATAGAGTAGCCAATATTTGACCCATTGAACATGTTTCAGTCATGGATCTTGAAATTTCTATACCTACTTATTGACTCTATCTGATGTTACACCGGTCATTCAAAAGTCAATATTTGACCAAATGTACTAAAATCGGGCCCAAGAGTCGTCGATTTTGAACTTTTTAGTTCTGCCCAATTGACTCCTTCTGGTGATAAATTAGCCATAGAGTAGCCAATTTTTGACCCACTGAAAATATTTCAGTCCTTGATCTTGAACTTTCTATTTCTACCCAATTGACTCCTTCTGGTGATAAATTAGCCATAGAGTAGCCAATATTTTACCCATTGGACATGTTTCAGTCATGGATCTTGAAGTTTTTATACCTACTCATTGACTCTTTCTGAATTTAGGTCAGTCATTCAGAAATCACTATTTGACCAAATGTACGAATATCGGGCCCAAGAGTCGTCGATTTTGAACTTTCTATTTCTACCCAATTGACTCCTTCTGGTGATAAATTAGCCATAGAGTAGCCAATATTTTACCCATTGAACATGTTTCATTTATGGATCTTGAAGTTTTTATACCTACTCATTGACTCTTTCTGAATTTAGGTCAGTCATTCAGAAATCACTATTTGACCAAATGTACGAATATCGGGCCCAAGAGTCGTCTATTTTGAACTTTTTAGTTCTACCCTTTGCCCCCTTCTGGTGATAAATTAGCCATAGAGTAGCCAATATTTGACCCATTGAACATGTTTCAGTCATGGATCTTGAAATTTCTATACCTACTTATTGACTCTTTCTGATGTTACATCGGTCATTCAAAAGTCAATATTTGACCAAATGTACTAAAATCGGGCCCAAGAGTCGTCTATTTTGAATTTTTTAGTTCTACCCTATTGACTCCTTCAGGAGATAGTTAAGCCAATTTTTGACCCACTGAAAATATTTCAGTCCTTGATCTTGAACTTTCTATTTCTACCCAATTGACTCCTTCTGGTGATAAATTAGCCATAGAGTAGCCAATATGTTACCCATTGGACATGTTTCAGTTATGGATCTTGAAGTTTCTATACCTACTTATTGACTCTTTCTGATGTTACATCGGTCATTCAAAAGTCAATATTTGACCAAATATACTAATATCGGGCCAGAGAGTCGTCTATTGTGAACTTTTTAGTTCTACCCTATTGACTCCTTCTGGAGATAGTTCAGCCAATTTTTGACCCACTGAAAATATTTCAGTCCTTGATCTTGAACTTTCTATTCCTACCCAGTTGACTCCTTCTGGTGATAAATTAGCCATAGAGTAGCCAATATTTGACCCATTGAACATGTTTCAGTAATGGATCTTGAAATTTCTATACATGCTTATTGACTCTTTCTGATGTTACATAGATCATTCAAAAGTCAATATTTGACCAAATGTACTAATATCGGGCCAGAGAGTCGTCTATTGTGAACTTTTTAGTTCTACCCTATTGACTCCTTCTGGAGATAGTTCAGCCAATTTTTGACCCACTGAAAATATTTCAGTTCTTGATCTTGAACTTTCCATTCCTACCCAATTGACTCCTTCTGGTGATAAATTAGCCATAGAGTAGCCAAAATTTTACCCATTGGACATGTTTCAGTTATGGATCTTGAAGTATTTATACCTACTCATTGACTATTTCTGAATTTAGGTCAGTCATTCAGAAATCCATATTTGACCAAATGTACTAATATCGGGCCCAAGAGTCGTCGGTTTTGAACTTTCTATTTCTACCCAATTGACTCCTTCTGGTGATATTTTAGCCATAGAGTAGCCAATATTTTACCCATTGAACATGTTTCAGTCATGGATCTTAAAAATTCTATACCTACTTATTGACTCTTTCTGATGTTATATCGGTCATTCAAAAGTCAATATTTGACCAAATGTACTAAAATCGGGCCCAAGAGTCGTCTATTTTGAACTTTTTAGTTCTACCCTTTGACTCCTTCTGATGATAAATTAGCCATAGAGTAGCCAATATTTGACCCATTGAACATGTTTCAGTCAAGGATCTTGAAATTTCTATACCTACTTATTGACTCTTTCTGATGTTATATCGGTCATTCAAAAGTCAATATTTGACCAAATATACTAAAATCGGGCCCAAGAATCGTCTATTTTGAACTTTTTAGTTCTACCCTTTGACTCCTTCTGGTTATAAATTAGCCATAGAGTAGCCAATATTTTACCCATTGAACATGTTTCAGTAATGGATCTTGAAATTTCTATACCTACTTATTGACTCTTTCTGATGTTTTCTGAGGTCATTAAAAAGTCAATATTTGACCAAATGTACTAAAATCGGGCCCAAGAGACGTCTATTTTGAATTTTTTAGTTCTACCCTATTGACTCCTTCAGGAGATAGTTAAGCCAATTTTTGACCCACTGAAAATATTTCAGTCCTTGATCTTGAACTTTCTATTTCTACCCAATTGACTCCTTCTGGTGATAAATTAGCGATAAAGTAACCAATATGTTACCCATTGGACATGTTTCAGTTATGGATCTTGAAGTTTCTATACCTACTTATTGACTCTTTCTGATGTTACATAGATCATTCAAAAGTCAATATTTGACCAAATGTACTAATATCGGGCCAGAGAGTCGTCTATTTTGAACTTTTTAGTTCTACCCTATTGACTCCTTCTGGCGATATATCAGCCAATTTTTGACCCACTGAAAATATTTCAGTCCTTGATCTTGAAGTTTCTATTCCTACCCAATTGACTCCTTCTGGTGATAAATTAGCCATAGAGTAGCCAATATTTTACCCATTGGACATGTTTCAGTTATGGATCTTGAAGTTTTTATACCTACTCATTGACTCTTTCTGAATTTAGGTCAGTCATTCAGAAATCCATATTTGACCAAATGTACTAATATCGGGCCCAAGAGTCGCCGATTTTGAACTTTCTATTTCTACCCAATTGATTCCTTCTGGTGATAAATTAGCCATAGAGTAGCCAATATTTGACCCATTGAACGTGTTTCAGTCATGGATCTTAAAATTTCTATACCTACTTATTGACTCTTTCTGATGTTATATCGGTCATTCAAAAATCAATATTTGACCAATATACTAAAGTCGGGCCCAAGAATCGTCTATTTTGAACTTTTTAGTTCTATCCTTTGACTCCTTCTGGTTATAAATTAGCCATAGAGTAGCCAATATTTGACCCATTGAACATGTTTCAGTCATGGATCTTGAAATTTCTATACCTACTTATTGACTCTTTCTGATGTTACATCGGTCATTCAAAAGTCAATATTTGACCAAATGTACTAAAATCGGGCCCAAGAGTCGTCTATTTTGAATTTTTTAGTTCTACCCTATTGACTCCTTCAGGAGATAGTTAAGCCAATTTTTGACCCACTGAAAATATTTCAGTCCTTGATCTTGAACTTTCTATTTCTACCCAATTGACTCCTTCTGGTGATAAATTAGCCATAGAGTAGCCAATATGTTACCCATTGGACATGTTTCAGTTATGGATCTTGAAGTTTCTATACCTACTTATTGACTCTTTCTGATGTTACAAAGATCATTCAAAAGTCAATATTTGACCAAATGTACTAATATCGGGCCAGAGAGTCGTCTATTTTGAACTTTTTAGTTCTACCCTATTGACTCCTTCTGGCAATATATCAGCCAATTTTTGACCCCCTGAAAATATTTCAGTCCTTGATCTTGAACTTTCTATTCCTACCCAATTGACTCCTTCTGGTGATACATTAGCCATAGAGTAGCCAATATTTGACCCATTGAACATGTTTCAGTCATGGATCTTGAAATTTCTATACCTACTTATTGACTCTATCTGATGTTACACCGGTAATTCAAAAGTCAATATTTGACCAAATGTACTAAAATCGGGCCCAAGAGTCGTCGATTTTGAACTTTTTAGTTCTGCCCAATTGACTCCTTCTGGTGATAAATTAGCCATAGAGTAGCCAATTTTTGACCCACTGAAAATATTTCAGTCCTTGATCTTGAACTTTCTATTTCTACCCAATTGACTCCTTCTGGTGATAAATTAGCCATAGAGTAGCCAATATTTTACCCATTGGACATGTTTCAGTCATGGATCTTGAAGTTTTTATACCTACTCATTGACTCTTTCTGAATTTAGGTCAGTCATTCAGAAATCACTATTTGACCAAATGTACGAATATCGGGCCCAAGAGTCGTCGATTTTGAACTTTCTATTTCTACCCAATTGACTCCTTCTGGTGATAAATTAGCCATAGAGTAGCCAATATTTTACCCATTGAACATGTTTCATTTATGGATCTTGAAGTTTTTATACCTACTCATTGACTCTTTCTGAATTTAGGTCAGTCATTCAGAAATCACTATTTGACCAAATGTACGAATATCGGGCCCAAGAGTCGTCTATTTTGAACTTTTTAGTTCTACCCTTTGCCCCCTTCTGGTGATAAATTAGCCATAGAGTAGCCAATATTTGACCCATTGAACATGTTTCAGTCATGGATCTTAAAATTTCTATACCTACTTATTGACTCTTTCTGATGTTATATCGGTCATTCAAAAATCAATATTTGACCAAATATACTAAAATCGGGCCCAAGAATCGTCTATTTTGAACTTTTTAGTTCTATCCTTTGACTCCTTCTGGTTATAAATTAGCCGTAGAGTAGCCAATATTTGACCCATTGAACATGTTTCAGTCAAGGATCTTGAAATTTCTATACCTACTTATTGACTCTTTCTGATGTTACATCGGTCATTCAAAAGTCAATATTTGACCAAATGTACTAAAATCGGGCCCAAGAGTCGTCTATTTTGAATTTTTTAGTTCTACCCTATTGACTCCTTCAGGAGATAGTTAAGCCAATTTTTGACCCACTGAAAATATTTCAGTCCTTGATCTTGAACTTTCTATTTCTACCCAATTGACTCCTTCTGGTGATAAATTAGCCATAGAGTAGCCAATATGTTACCCATTGGACATGTTTCAGTTATGGATCTTGAAGTTTCTATACCTACTTATTGACTCTTTCTGATGTTACATAGATCATTCAAAAGTCAATATTTGACCAAATGTACTAATATCGGGCCAGAGAGTCGTCTATTTTGAACTTTTTAGTTCTCCCCTATTGACTCCTTCTGGCGATATATCAGCCAATTGTTGACCCCCTGAAAATATTTCAGTCCTTGATCTTGAACTTTCTATTCCTACCCAATTGACTCCTTCTGGTGATAAATTAGCCATAGAGTAGCCAATATTTTACCCATTGGACATGTTTCAGTAATGGATCTTGAAATTTCTATACCTACTTATTGACTCTTTCTGATGTTACATAGATCATTCAAAAGTCAATATTTGACCAAATGTACGAATATCGGGCCCAAGAGTCGTCTATTTTGAACTTTTTAGTTCTACCCTTTGCCCCCTTCTGGTGATAAATTAGCCATAGAGTAGCCAATATTTGACCCATTGAACATGTTTCAGTAATGGATCTTGAAATTTCTATACCTACTTATTGACTCTTTCTGATGTTACATAGATCATTCAAAAGTCAATATTTAACCAAATGTACGAATATCGGGCCCAAGAGTCGTCTATTTTGAACTTTTTAGTTCTACCCTTTGCCCCCTTCTGGTGATAAATTAGCCATAGAGTAGCCAATATTTGACCCATTGAACATGTTTCAGTAATGGATCTTGAAATTTCTATACCTACTTATTGACTCTTTCTGATGTTACATAGATCATTCAAAAGTCAATGTTTGACCAAATGTACTAAAATCGGGCCCAAGAGTCGTCTGTTTTGAACTTTTTAGTTCTACCCATTGACTCCTTCTGGTGATACATTAGCCATAGAGTAGCCAATATTTTACCCATTGGACATGTTTCATTTATGGATCTTGAAGTTTTTATACCTACTCATTGACTCTTTCTGAATTTAGGTCAGTCATTCAGAAATCACTATTTGACCAAATGTACGAATATCGGGCCCAAGAGTCGTCGATTTTGAACTTTCTATTTCTACCCAATTGACTCCTTCTGGTGATAAATTAGCCATAGAGTAGCCAATATTTTACCCTTTGAACATGTTTCAGTCATGGATCTTGAAATTTCTAGACCTAGTTATTGAATCTATCTGATGTTACATCGGTCATTCAAAAGTCAATATTTGATCAAATGTACTGAAATCGGGCCCAAGAGTTGTCTATTTTGAACTTTTTACTTCTACCCTATTGACTCCTTCTGGTGATAAATTAGCCATAGAGTAGCCAATATTTGACCCATTGAACATGTTTCAGTCATGGATCTTGAAATTTCTATACCTACTTATTGACTCTTTCTGATGTTAAGTCGGTCATTCAAAAGTCAATATTTGACCAAATGTACTAAAATCGGGCCAGAGAGTCATCTATTTTGAACTTTTTAGTTCTACCCTGTTGACTCCTTCTGGCGATATATCAGCCAATTTTTGACCCACTGAAAATATTTCAGTCCTTGATCTTGAACTTTCTATTCCTACCCAATTGACTCCTTCTGGTGATAAATTAGCCATAGAGTAGCCAATATTTTACCCATTGGACATGTTTCAGTTATGGATCTTGAAGTTTTTATACCTACTCATTGACTCTTTCTGAATTCAGGTCAGTCATTCAGAAATCCATATTTGACCAAATGTACTAAAATCGGGCCCAAGAGTCGTCTATTTTGAATTTTTTAGTTCTACCCTATTACTCCTTCAGGAGATAGTTAACCCAATTTTTGACCCACTGAAAATATTTCAGTCCTTGATCTTGAACTTTCTATTTCTACCCAATTGACTCCTTCTGGTGATAAATTAGCCATAGAGTAGCCAATATGTTACCCACTGGACATGTTTCAGTTATGGATCTTGAAGTTTCTATACCTACTTATTGACTCTTTCTGATGTTACATAGATCATTCAAAAGTCAATATTTGACCAAATGTACTAATATCGGGCCAGAGAGTCGTCTATTTTGAACTTTTTAGTTCTACCCTATTGACTCCTTCTGGCGATATATCAGCCAATTTTTGACCCCCTGAAAATATTTCAGTCCTTGATCTTGAACTTTCTATTCCTACCCAATTGACTCCTTCTGGTGATAAATTAGCCATAGAGTAGCCAATATTTTACCCATTGGACATGTTTCATTTATGGATCTTGAAGTTTTTATACCTACTTATTGACTCTTTCTGATGTTACATAGATCATTCAAAAGTCAATATTTGGCCAAATGTACTAAAATCGGGCCCAAGAGTCGTCTGTTTTGAACTTTTTAGTTCTACCCATTGACTCCTTTTGGTGATAAATTAGCCATAGAGTAGCCAATATTTGACCCATTGAACATGTTTCAGTCATGGATCTTGAAATTTCTAGACCTAGTTATTGAATCTATCTGATGTTACATCGGTCATTCAAAAGTCAATATTTGACCAAATGTACTAAAATCGGGCCCAAGAGTCGTCGATTTTGAACTTTCTATTTCTACCCAATTGACTCCTTCTGGTGATAAATTAGCCATAGAGTAGCCAATATTTTACCCATTGAACATGTTTCAGTCATGGATCTTGAAATTTCTATACCTACTTATTGACTCTATCTGATGTTACATCGGTCATTCAAAAGTCATTATTTGACCAAATGTACTAAAATCGGGCCAGAGAGTCATCTATTTTGAACTTTTTAGTTCTACCCTGTTGACTCCTTCTGGCGATATATCAGCCAATTTTTGACCCACTGAAAATATTTCAGTCCTTGATCTTGAACTTTCTATTCCTACCCAATTGACTCCTTCTGGTGATAAATTAGCCATAGAGTAGCCAATATTTTACCCATTGGACATGTTTCAGTTATGGATCTTGAAGTTTTTATACCTACTCATTGATTCTTTCTGAATTCAGGTCAGTCATTCAGAAATCCATATTTGACCAAATGTACTAATATCGGGCCCAAGAGTCGTCGATTTTGAACTTTCTATTTCTACCCAATTGATTCCTTCTGGTGATAAATTAGCCATAGAGTAGCCAATATTTGACCCATTGAACATGTTTCAGTCATGGATCTTAAAATTTCTATACCTACTTATTGACTCTTTCTGATGTTATATCGGTCATTCAAAAATCAATATTTGACCAAATATACTAAAATCGGGCCCAAGAATCGTCTATTTTGAACTTTTTAGTTCTATCCTTTGACTCCTTCTGGTTATAAATTTGCCGTAGAGTAGCCAATATTTGACCCATTGAACATGTTTCAGTCATGGATCTTGAAATTTCTATACCTACTTACTGACTCTTTCTGATGTTACATCGGTCATTCAAAAGTCAATATTTGACCAAATGTACTAAAATCGGGCCCAAGAGTCGTCTATTTTGAATTTTTTAGTTCTACCCTATTGACTCCTTCAGGAGATAGTTAAGCCAATTTTTGACCCACTGAAAATATTTCAGTCCTTGATCTTGAACTTTCTATTTCTACCCAATTGACTCCTTCTGGTGATAAATTAGCCATAGAGTAGCCAATATGTTACCCATTGGACATGTTTCAGTTATGGATCTTGAAGTTTCTATACCTACTTATTGACTCTTTCTGATGTTACATAGATCATTCAAAAGTCAATATTTGACCAAATGTACTAATATCGGGCTAGAGAGTCGTCTATTTTGAACTTTTTAGTTCTCCCCTATTGACTCCTTCTGGCGATATATCAGCCAATTTTTGACCCCCTGAAAATATTTCAGTCCTTGATCTTGAACTTTCTATTCCTACCCAATTGACTCCTTCTGGTGATAAATTAGCCATAGAGTAGCCAATATTTTACCCATTGGACATGTTTCATTTATGGATCTTGAAGTTTTTATACCTACTCATTGACTCTTTCTGAATTTAGGTCAGTCATTCAGAAATCCATATTAGACCAATGTACTAATATCGGGCCCAAGAGTCGTCGATTTTGAACTTTCTATTTCTACCCAATTGACTCCTTCTGGTGATAAATTAGCCATAGAGTAGCCAATATTTTACCCATTGAACATGTTTCAGTCATGGATCTTGAAATTTCTATACCTACTTATTGACTCTATCTGATGTTACACCGGTCATTCAAAAGTCAATATTTGACCAAATGTACTAAAATCGGGCCCAAGAGTCGTCGATTTTGAACTTTTTAGTTCTACCCATTGACTCCTTCTGGTGATAAATTAGCCATAGAGTAGCCAATATTTGACCCATTGAACATGTTTCAGTCATGGAGCTTGAAATTTCTATACCTACTTATTGACTCTTTCTGATGTTACATAGATCATTCAAAAGTCAATATTTGACCAAATATACTAAAATCGGACCAGAGAGTCGTCGATTTTGAACTTTTAAGTTCTACCCATTGACTCCATCTGGTGATAAATTAGCCATAGAGTAGCCAATATTTGACCCATTGAACATGTTTCAGTCATGGATCTTGAAACTTCTATACCTACTTATTGACTCTTTCTGATGTTACATAGATCATTCAAAAGTCAATATTTGACCAAATGTACTAAAATCGGGCCCAAGAGTCGTCGATTTTGAACATTTTAGTTCTACCCATTGGCTCCTTCTGGTGATAAATTAGCCATAGAGTAGTCAATATTTTACCCATTGAATATGTTTCAGTAATGGATCTTGAAATTTCTATACCTACTTATTGACTCTTTCTGATGTTATGTCGGTCATTCAAAAGTCAATATTTGACCAAATGTACTAAAATCGGGCCAGAGAGTCATCTATTTTGAACTTTTTAGTTCTACCCTGTTGACTCCTTCTGGCGATATATCAGCCAATTTTTGACCCACTGAAAATATTTCAGTCCTTGATCTTGAACTTTCTATTCCTACCCAATTGACTCCTTCTGGTGATAAATTAGCCATAGAGTAGCCAATATTTTACCCATTGGACATGTTTCAGTTATGGATCTTGAAGTTTTTATACCTACTCATTGACTCTTTCTGAATTCAGGTCAGTCATTCAGAAATCCATATTTGACCAAATGTACTAATATCGGGCCCAAGAGTCGTCGATTTTAAACTTTTTAGTTCTACCCATTGACTCCTTCTGGTGATAAATTAGCCATAGAGTAGCCAATATTTGACCAATTGAACATGTTTCAGTCATGGAGCTTGAAATTTCTATACCTACTTATTGACTCTTTCTGATGTTATATCGGTGATTCAAAAGTCAATATTTGACCAAATATACTAAATTCGGGCCCAAGAATCGTCTATTTTGAACTTTTTAGTTCTATCCTTTGACTCCTTCTGGTGATAAATTAGCCATAGAGTAGCCAATATTTGACCGATTGAACATGTTTCAGTCATGGATCTTGAAATTTCTATACCTACTTATTGACTCTTTCTGATGTTACATCGGTCATTCAAAAGTCAATATTTGACCAAATGTACTAAAATCGGGCCCAAGAGTCGTCTATTTTGAATTTTTTAGTTCTACCCTATTACTCCTTCAGGAGATAGTTAACCCAATTTTTGACCCACTGAAAATATTTCAGTCCTTGATCTTGAACTTTCTATTTCTACCCAATAGACTCCTTCTGGTGATAAATTAGCCATAGAGTAGCCAATATGTTACCCATTGGACATGTTTCAGTTATGGATCTTGAAGTTTCTATACCGACTTATTGACTCTTTCTGATGTTACATAGATCATTCAAAAGTCAATATTTGACCAAATGTACTAATATCGGGCCAGAGAGTCGTCTATTTTGAACTTTTTAGTTCTACCCTATTGACTCCTTCTGGCGATATATCAGCCAATTTTTGACCCCCTGAAAATATTTCAGTCCTTGATCTTGAACTTTCTATTCGTACCCAATTGACTCCTTCTGGTGATAAATTAGCCATAGAGTAGCCAATATTTTACCCATTGGACATGTTTCATTTATGGATCTTGAAGTTTTTATACCTACTCATTGACTCTTTCTGAATTTAGGTCAGTCATTCAGAAATCCATATTTGACCAAATGTACGAATATCGGGCCCAAGAGTCGTCGATTTTGAACTTTCTATTTCTACCCAATTGACTCCTTCTGGTGATAAATTAGCCATAGAGTAGCCAATATTTTACCCATTGAACATGTTTCAGTCATGGATCTTTAAATTTCTATACCTACTTATTGACTCTATCTGATGTTACATCGGTCATTCAAAAGTCAATATTTGACCAAATGTACTAAAATCGGGCCCGAGAGTCGTCTATTTTGAACTTTTTAGTTCTACCCTTTGACTCCTTCTGGTGATAAATTAGCCATAGAGTAGCCAATATTTGACCCATTGAACATGTTTCAGTCATGGATCTTGAAATTTCTATACCTACTTATTGACTCTTTCTGATGTTATGTCGGTCATTCAAAAGTCAATATTTGACCGAATGTACTAAAATCGGGCCAGAGAGTCGTCTATTTTGAACTTTTTAGTTCTACCCTGTTGACTCCTTCTGGCGATATATCAGCCAATTTTTGACCCACTGAAAATATTTCAGTCCTTGATCTTGAACTTTCTATTCCTACCCAATTGACTCCTTCTGGTGATAAATTAGCCATAGAGTAGCCAATATTTTACCCATTGGACATGTTTCATTTATGGATCTTGAAGTTGTTATAACTACTCATTTACTCTTTCTGAATTTAGGTCAGTAATTCAGAAATCCATATTTGACCAATGTACTAATATCGGGCCCAAGAGTCGTCGATTTTGAACTTTCTATTTCTACCCAATTGACTCCTTCTGGTGATAAATTAGCCATAGAGTAGCCAATATTTTACCCATTGAACATGTTTCAGTCATGGATCTTGAAATTTCTATACCTACTTATTGACTCTATCTGATGTTACATCGGTCATTAAAAAGTCATTATTTGACCAAATGTACTAAAATCGGGCCAGAGAGTCATCTATTTTGAACTTTTTAGTTCTACCCTGTTGACTCCTTCTGGCGATATATCAGCCAATTTTTGACCCACTGAAAATATTTCAGTCCTTGATCTTGAACTTTCTATTCCTACCCAATTGACTCCTTCTGGTGATAAATTAGCCATAGAGTAGCCAATATTTTACCCATTGGACATGTTTCAGTTATGGATCTTGAAGTTTTTATACCTACTCATTGATTCTTTCTGAATTCAGGTCAGTCATTCAGAAATCCATATTTGACCAAATGTACTATAATCGGGCCCAAGAGTCGTCGATTTTGAACTTTCTATTTCTACCCAATTGATTCCTTCTGGTGATAAATTAGCCATAGAGTAGCCAATATTTGACCCATTGAACATGTTTCAGTCATGGATCTTAAAATTTCTATACCTACTTATTGACTCTTTCTGATGTTATATCGGTCATTCAAAAATCAATATTTGACCAAATATACTAAAATCGGGCCCAAGAATCGTCTATTTTGAACTTTTTAGTTCTATCCTTTGACTCCTTCTGGTTATAAATTTGCCATAGAGTAGCCAATATTTGACCCATTGAACATGTTTCAGTCATGGATCTTGAAATTTCTATACCTACTTATTGACTCTTTCTGATGTTACATCGGTCATTCAAAAGTCAATATTTGACCAAATGTACTAAAATCGGGCCCAAGAGTCGTCTATTTTGAATTTTTTAGTTCTACCCTATTGACTCCTTCAGGAGATAGTTAAGCCAATTTTTGACCCACTGAAAATATTTCAGTCCTTGATCTTGAACTTTCTATTTCTACCCAATTGACTCCTTCTGGTGATAAATTAGCCATAGAGTAGCCAATATGTTACCCATTGGACATGTTTCAGTTATGGATCTTGAAGTTTCTATACCTACTTATTGACTCTTTCTGATGTTACATAGATCATTCAAAAGTCAATATTTGACCAAATGTACTAATATCGGGCTAGAGAGTCGTCTATTTTGAACTTTTTAGTTCTCCCCTATTGACTCCTTCTGGCGATATATCAGCCAATTTTTGACCCCCTGAAAATATTTCAGTCCTTGATCTTGAACTTTCTATTCCTACCCAATTGACTCCTTCTGGTGATAAATTAGCCATAGAGTAGCCAATATTTTACCCATTGGACATGTTTCATTTATGGATCTTGAAGTTTTTATACCTACTCATTGACTCTTTCTGAATTTAGGTCAGTCATTCAGAAATCCATATTAGACCAATGTACTAATATCGGGCCCAAGAGTCGTCGATTTTGAACTTTCTATTTCTACCCAATTGACTCCTTCTGGTGATAAATTAGCCATAGAGTAGCCAATATTTTACCCATTGAACATGTTTCAGTCATGGATCTTGAAATTTCTATACCTACTTATTGACTCTATCTGATGTTACACCGGTCATTCAAAAGTCAATATTTGACCAAATGTACTAAAATCGGGCCCAAGAGTCGTCGATTTTGAACTTTTTAGTTCTACCCATTGACTCCTTCTGGTGATAAATTAGCCATAGAGCAGCCAATATTTGACCCATTGAACATGTTTCAGTCATGGAGCTTGAAATTTCTATACCTACTTATTGACTCTTTCTGATGTTACATAGATCATTCAAAAGTCAATATTTGACCAAATATACTAAAATCGGACCAGAGAGTCGTCGATTTTGAACTTTTAAGTTCTACCCATTGACTCCTTCTGGTGATAAATTAGCCATAGAGTAGCCAATATTTGACCCTTGAACATGTTTCAGTCATGGATCTTGAAACTTCTATACCTACTTATTGACTCTTTCTGATGTTACATAGATCATTCAAAAGTCAATATTTGACCAAATGTACTAAAATCGGGCCCAAGAGTCGTCGATTTTGAACATTTTAGTTCTACCCATTGGCTCCTTCTGGTGATAAATTAGCCATAGAGTAGTCAATATTTTACCCATTGAATATGTTTCAGTAATGGATCTTGAAATTTCTATACCTACTTATTGACTCTTTCTGATGTTATGTCGGTCATTCAAAAGTCAATATTTGACCAAATGTACTAAAATCGGGCCAGAGAGTCGTCTATTTTGAACTTTTTAGTTCTACCCTGTTGACTCCTTCTGGCGATATATCAGCCAATTTTTGACCCACTGAAAATATTTCAGTCCTTGATCTTGAACTTTCTATTCGTACCCAATTGACTCCTTCTGGTGATAAATTAGCCATAGAGTAGCCAATATTTTACCCATTGGACATGTTTCAGTTATGGATCTTGAAGTTTTTATACCTACTCATTGACTCTTTCTGAATTTAGGTCAGTCATTCAGAAATCCATATTTGACCAAATGTACTAATATCGGGCCCAAGAGTCGTCGATTTTGAACTTTCTATTTCTACCCAATTGATTCCTTCTGGTGATAAATTAGCCATAGAGTAGCCAATATTTGACCCATTGAACATGTTTCAGTAATGGATCTTGAAATTTCTATACCTACTTATTGACTCTTTCTGATGTTACATAGATCATTCAAAAATCAATATTTGACCAAATGTACTAAAATCGGGCCCAAGAGTCGTCTGTTTTGAACTTTTTAGTTCTACCCGTTGACTCCTTTTGGTGATAAATTAGCCATAGAGTAGCCAATATTTGACCCATTGAACATGTTTCAGTCATGGACCTTGAAATTTGTATACCTACTTATTGAATCTTTCTGATGTTATATCGGTGATTCAAAAGTCAATATTTGACCAAATGTACTAAAATCGGGCCCAACAGTCGTCTATTTTGAACTTTTTAGTTCTACTCTTTGACTCCTTCTGGTGATAAATTAGCCATAGAGTAGCCAATATTTGACCCATTGAACATGTTTCAGTCATGGATCTTGAAATTTCTATACCTACTTATTGACTCTTTCTGATGTTATGTCGGTCATTCAAAAGTCAATATTTGACCAAATGTACTAAAATCGGGCCAGAGAGTCATCTATTTTGAACTTTTTAGTTCTACCCTGTTGACTCCTTCTGGCGATATATCAGCCAATTTTTGACCCACTGAAAATATTTCAGTCCTTGATCTTGAACTTTCTATTCCTACCCAATTGACTCCTTCTGGTGATAAATTAGCCATAGAGTAGCCAATATTTTACCCATTGGACATGTTTCAGTTATGGATCTTGAAGTTTTTATACCTACTCATTGACTCTTTCTGAATTCAGGTCAGTCATTCAGAAATCCATATTTGACCAAATGTACTAATATCGGGCCCAAGAGTCGTCGATTTTAAACTTTTTAGTTCTACCCATTGACTCCTTCTGGTGATAAATTAGCCATAGAGTAGCCAATATTTGACCAATTGAACATGTTTCAGTCATGGAGCTTGAAATTTCTATACCTACTTATTGACTCTTTCTGATGTTATATCGGTGATTCAAAAGTCAATATTTGACCAAATATACTAAATTCGGGCCAAAGAATCGTCTATTTTGAACTTTTTAGTTCTATCCTTTGACTCCTTCTGGTGATAAATTAGCCATAGAGTAGCCAATATTTGACCGATTGAACATGTTTCAGTCATGGATCTTGAAATTTCTATACCTACTTATTGACTCTTTCTGATGTTACATCGGTCATTCAAAAGTCAATATTTGACCAAATGTACTAAAATCGGGCCCAAGAGTCGTCTATTTTGAATTTTTTAGTTCTACCCTATTACTCCTTCAGGAGATAGTTAACCCAATTTTTGACCCACTGAAAATATTTCAGTCCTTGATCTTGAACTTTCTATTTCTACCCAATAGACTCCTTCTGGTGATAAATTAGCCATAGAGTAGCCAATATGTTACCCATTGGACATGTTTCAGTTATGGATCTTGAAGTTTCTATACCGACTTATTGACTCTTTCTGATGTTACATAGATCATTCAAAAGTCAATATTTGACCAAATGTACTAATATCGGGCCAGAGAGTCGTCTATTTTGAACTTTTTAGTTCTACCCTATTGACTCCTTCTGGCGATATATCAGCCAATTTTTGACCCCCTGAAAATATTTCAGTCCTTGATCTTGAACTTTCTATTCGTACCCAATTGACTCCTTCTGGTGATAAATTAGCCATAGAGTAGCCAATATTTTACCCATTGGACATGTTTCATTTATGGATCTTGAAGTTTTTATACCTAATCATTGACTCTTTCTGAATTTAGGTCAGTCATTCAGAAATCCATATTTGACCAAATGTACGAATATCGGGCCCAAGAGTCGTCGATTTTGAACTTTCTATTTCTACCCAATTGACTCCTTCTGGTGATAAATTAGCCATAGAGTAGCCAATATTTTACCCATTGAACATGTTTCAGTCATGGATCTTTAAATTTCTATACCTACTTATTGACTCTATCTGATGTTACATCGGTCATTCAAAAGTCAATATTTGACCAAATGTACTAAAATCGGGCCCGAGAGTCGTCTATTTTGAACTTTTTAGTTCTACCCTTTGCCCCCTTCTGGTGATAAATTAGCCATAGAGTAGCCAATATTTGACCCATTGAACATGTTTCAGTAATGGATCTTGAAATTTCTATACCTACTTATTGACTCTTTCTGATGTTACATAGATCATTCAAAAGTCAATATTTGGCCAAATGTACTAAAATCGGGCCCAAGAGTCGTCTGTTTTGAACTTTTTAGTTCTACCCATTGACTCCTTTTGGTGATAAATTAGCCATAGAGTAGCCAATATTTGACCCATTGAACATGTTTCAGTCATGGATCTTGAAATTTCTAGACCTAGTTATTGAATCTATCTGATGTTACATCGGTCATTCAAAAGTCAATATTTGACCAAATGTACTAAAATCGGGCCCAAGAGTTGTCTATTTTGAACTTTTTACTTCTACCCTATAGACTCCTTCTGGTGATAAATTAGCCATAGAGTAGCCAATATTTGACCCATTGAACATGTTTCAGTCATGGACCTTGAAATTTCTATACCTACTTATTGACTCTTTCTGATGTTATATCGGTCATTCAAAAGTCAATATTTGACCAAATGTACTAAAATCGGGCCCAACAGTCGTCTATTTTGAACTTTTTAGTTCTACCCTTTGACTCCTTCTGGTGATAAATTAGCCATAGAGTAGCCAATATTTGACCCATTGAACATGTTTCAGTCATGGATCTTGAAATTTCTATACCTACTTATTGACTCTTTCTGATGTTATGTCGGTCATTCAAAAGTCAATATTTGACCAAATGTACTAAAATCGGGCCAGAGAGTCGTCTATTTTGAACTTTTTAGTTCTACCCTGTTGACTCCTTCTGGCGATATATCAGCCAATTTTTGACCCACTGAAAATATTTCAGTCCTTGATCTTGAACTTTCTATTCCTACCCAATTGACTCCTTCTGGTGATAAATTAGCCATAGAGTAGCCAATATTTTACCCATTGGACATGTTTCATTTATGGATCTTGAAGTTGTTATAACTACTCATTTACTCTTTCTGAATTTAGGTCAGTCATTCAGAAATCCATATTTGACCAATGTACTAATATCGGGCCCAAGAGTCGTCGATTTTGAACTTTCTATTTCTACCCAATTGACTCCTTCTGGTGATAAATTAGCCATAGAGTAGCCAATATTTTACCCATTGAACATGTTTCAGTCATGGATCTTGAAATTTCTATACCTACTTATTGACTCTATCTGATGTTACATCGGTCATTCAAAAGTCAATATTTGACCAAATGTACTAAAATCGGGCCAGAGAGTCATCTATTTTGAACTTTTTAGTTCTACCCTTCGACTCCTTCTGGTGATAAATTAGCCATAGAGTAGCCAATATTTGACCCATTGAACATGTTTCAGTCATGCATCTTGAAATTTCTATACCTACTTATTGACTCTATCTGATGTTACATCGGTTATTCAAAAGTCAATATTTGACCAAATGTACTAAAATCGGGCCCAAGAGTCGTCTATTTTGAACTTTTTAGTTCTACTCTTTGACTCCTTCTGGTGATAAATTAGCCATAGAGTAGCCAATATTTGACCCATTGAACATGTTTCAGTCATGGATCTTGAAATTTCTATACCTACTTATTGACTCTTTCTGATGTTATGTCGGTCATTCAAAAGTCAATATTTGACCAAATGTACTAAAATCGGGCCAGAGAGTCATCTATTTTGAACTTTTTAGTTCTACCCTGTTGACTCCTTCTGGCGATATATCAGCCAATTTTTGACCCACTGAAAATATTTCAGTCCTTGATCTTGAACTTTCTATTCCTACCCAATTGACTCCTTCTGGTGATAAATTAGCCATAGAGTAGCCAATATTTTACCCATTGGACATGTTTCAGTTATGGATCTTGAAGTTTTTATACCTACTCATTGACTCTTTCTGAATTCAGGTCAGTCATTCAGAAATCCATATTTGACCAAATGTACTAATATCGGGCCCAAGAGTCGTCGATTTTAAACTTTTTAGTTCTACCCATTGACTCCTTCTGGTGATAAATTAGCCATAGAGTAGCCAATATTTGACCAATTGAACATGTTTCAGTCATGGAGCTTGAAATTTCTATACCTACTTATTGACTCTTTCTGATGTTATATCGGTGATTCAAAAGTCAATATTTGACCAAATATACTAAATTCGGGCCAAAGAATCGTCTATTTTGAACTTTTTAGTTCTATCCTTTGACTCCTTCTGGTGATAAATTAGCCATAGAGTAGCCAATATTTGACCGATTGAACATGTTTCAGTCATGGATCTTGAAATTTCTATACCTACTTATTGACTCTTTCTGATGTTACATCGGTCATTCAAAAGTCAATATTTGACCAAATGTACTAAAATCGGGCCCAAGAGTCGTCTATTTTGAATTTTTTAGTTCTACCCTATTACTCCTTCAGGAGATAGTTAACCCAATTTTTGACCCACTGAAAATATTTCAGTCCTTGATCTTGAACTTTCTATTTCTACCCAATAGACTCCTTCTGGTGATAAATTAGCCATAGAGTAGCCAATATGTTACCCATTGGACATGTTTCAGTTATGGATCTTGAAGTTTCTATACCGACTTATTGACTCTTTCTGATGTTACATAGATCATTCAAAAGTCAATATTTGACCAAATGTACTAATATCGGGCCAGAGAGTCGTCTATTTTGAACTTTTTAGTTCTACCCTATTGACTCCTTCTGGCGATATATCAGCCAATTTTTGACCCCCTGAAAATATTTCAGTCCTTGATCTTGAACTTTCTATTCGTACCCAATTGACTCCTTCTGGTGATAAATTAGCCATAGAGTAGCCAATATTTTACCCATTGGACATGTTTCATTTATGGATCTTGAAGTTTTTATACCTAATCATTGACTCTTTCTGAATTTAGGTCAGTCATTCAGAAATCCATATTTGACCAAATGTACGAATATCGGGCCCAAGAGTCGTCGATTTTGAACTTTCTATTTCTACCCAATTGACTCCTTCTGGTGATAAATTAGCCATAGAGTAGCCAATATTTTACCCATTGAACATGTTTCAGTCATGGATCTTTAAATTTCTATACCTACTTATTGACTCTATCTGATGTTACATCGGTCATTCAAAAGTCAATATTTGACCAAATGTACTAAAATCGGGCCCGAGAGTCGTCTATTTTGAACTTTTTAGTTCTACCCTTTGCCCCCTTCTGGTGATAAATTAGCCATAGAGTAGCCAATATTTGACCCATTGAACATGTTTCAGTAATGGATCTTGAAATTTCTATACCTACTTATTGACTCTTTCTGATGTTACATAGATCATTCAAAAGTCAATATTTGGCCAAATGTACTAAAATCGGGCCCAAGAGTCGTCTGTTTTGAACTTTTTAGTTCTACCCATTGACTCCTTTTGGTGATAAATTAGCCATAGAGTAGCCAATATTTGACCCATTGAACATGTTTCAGTCATGGATCTTGAAATTTCTAGACCTAGTTATTGAATCTATCTGATGTTACATCGGTCATTCAAAAGTCAATATTTGACCAAATGTACTAAAATCGGGCCCAAGAGTTGTCTATTTTGAACTTTTTACTTCTACCCTATAGACTCCTTCTGGTGATAAATTAGCCATAGAGTAGCCAATATTTGACCCATTGAACATGTTTCAGTCATGGACCTTGAAATTTCTATACCTACTTATTGACTCTTTCTGATGTTATATCGGTCATTCAAAAGTCAATATTTGACCAAATGTACTAAAATCGGGCCCAACAGTCGTCTATTTTGAACTTTTTAGTTCTACCCTTTGACTCCTTCTGGTGATAAATTAGCCATAGAGTAGCCAATATTTGACCCATTGAACATGTTTCAGTCATGGATCTTGAAATTTCTATACCTACTTATTGACTCTTTCTGATGTTATGTCGGTCATTCAAAAGTCAATATTTGACCAAATGTACTAAAATCGGGCCAGAGAGTCGTCTATTTTGAACTTTTTAGTTCTACCCTGTTGACTCCTTCTGGCGATATATCAGCCAATTTTTGACCCACTGAAAATATTTCAGTCCTTGATCTTGAACTTTCTATTCCTACCCAATTGACTCCTTCTGGTGATAAATTAGCCATAGAGTAGCCAATATTTTACCCATTGGACATGTTTCATTTATGGATCTTGAAGTTGTTATAACTACTCATTTACTCTTTCTGAATTTAGGTCAGTCATTCAGAAATCCATATTTGACCAATGTACTAATATCGGGCCCAAGAGTCGTCGATTTTGAACTTTCTATTTCTACCCAATTGACTCCTTCTGGTGATAAATTAGCCATAGAGTAGCCAATATTTTACCCATTGAACATGTTTCAGTCATGGATCTTGAAATTTCTATACCTACTTATTGACTCTATCTGATGTTACATCGGTCATTCAAAAGTCAATATTTGACCAAATGTACTAAAATCGGGCCAGAGAGTCATCTATTTTGAACTTTTTAGTTCTACCCTGTTGACTCCTTCTGGCGATATATCAGCCAATTTTTGACCCACTGAAAATATTTCAGTCCTTGATCTTGAACTTTCTATTCCTACCCAATTGACTCCTTCTGGTGATAAATTAGCCATAGAGTAGCCAATATTTTACCCATTGGACATGTTTCAGTTATGGATCTTGAAGTTTTTATAGCAACTCATTGACTCTTTCTGAATTCAGGTCAGTCATTCAGAAATCCATATTTGACCAAATGTACTAATATCGGGCCCAAGAGTCATCGATTTTGAACTTTCTATTTCTACCCAATTGATTCCTTCTGGTGATAAATTAGCCATAGAGTAGCCAATATTTGACCCATTGAACATGTTTCAGTCATGGATCTTAAAATTTCTATACCTACTTATTGACTCTTTCTGATGTTATATCGGTCATTCAAAAATCAATATTTGACCAAATATACTGAAATCGGGCCCAAGAATCGTCTATTTTGAACTTTTTAGTTCTATCCTTTGACTCCTTCTGGTTATAAATTAGCCGTAGAGTAGCCAATATTTGACCCATTGAACATGTTTCAGTCATGGATCTTGAAATTTCTATACCTACTTATTGACTCTTTCTGATGTTACATCGGTCATTCAAAAGTCAATATTTGACCAAATGTACTAATATCGGGCCAGAGAGTCGTCTATTTTGAACTTTTTAGTTCTCCCCTATTGACTCCTTCTGGCGATATATCAGCCAATTTTTGACCCCCTGAAAATATTTCAGTCCTTGATCTTGAACTTTCTATTCCTACCCAATTGACTCCTTCTGGTGATAAATTAGCCATAGAGTAGCCAATATTTTACCCATTGGACATGTTTCAGTTATGGATCTTGAAGTTTTTATACCTACTCATTGACTCTTTCTGAATTTAGGTCAGTCATTCAGAAATCCATATTAGACCAATGTACTAATATCGGGCCCAAGAGTCGTCGATTTTGAACTTTCTATTTCTACCCAATTGACTCCTTCTGGTGATAAATTAGCCATAGAGTAGCCAATATTTTACCCATTGAACATGTTTCAGTCATGGATCTTGAAATTTCTATACCCACTTATTGACTCTATCTGATGTTACACCGGTCATTCAAAAGTCAATATTTGACCAAATGTACTAAAATCGGGCCCAAGAGTCGTCGATTTTGAACTTTTTAGTTCTACCCATTGACTCCTTCTGGTGATAAATTAGCCATAGAGTAGCCAATATTTGACCAATTGAACATGTTTCAGTCATGGAGCTTTAAATTTCTATACCTACTTATTGACTCTTTCTGATGTTATATCGGTGATTCAAAAGTCAATATTTGACCAAATATACTAAAATCGGGCCCAAGAATCGTCTATTTTGAACTTTTTAGTTCTATCCTTTGACTCCTTCTGGTGATAAATTAGCCATAGAGTGGCCAATATTTGACCGATTGAACATGTTTCAGTCATGGATCTTGAAATTTCTATACCTACTTATTGACTCTTTCTGATGTTACATCGGTCATTCAAAAGTCAATATTTGACCAAATGTAAGAAAATCGGGCCCAAGAGTCGTCTATTTTGAATTTTATAGTTCTACCCTATTACTCCTTCAGGAGATAGTTAAGCCAATTTTTGACCCACTGAAAATATTTCAGTCCTTGATCTTGAACTGTCTATTTCTACCCAATTGACTCCTTCTGGTGATAAATTAGCGATAGAGTAGCCAATATGTTACCCATTGGACATGTTTCAGTTATGGATCTTGAAGTTTCTATACCTACTTATTGACTCTTTCTGATGTTACATAGATCATTCAAAAGTCAATATTTGACCAAATGTACTAATATCGGGCCAGAGAGTCGTCTATTTTGAACTTTTTAGTTCTACCCTATTGACTCCTTCTGGCGATATATCAGCCAATTTTTGACCCCCTGAAAATATTTCAGTCCTTGATCTTGAACTTTCCATTCCTACCCAATTGACTCCTTCTGGTGATAAATTAGCCATAGAGTAGCCAATATTTTACCCATTGGACATGTTTCATTTATGGATCTTGAAGTTTTTATACCTACTCATTGACTCTTTCTGAATTTAGGTCAGTCATTCAGAAATCCATATTTGACCAAATGTACGAATATCGGGCCCAAGAGTCGTCGATTTTGAACTTTCTATTTCTACCCAATTGACTCCTTCTGGTGATAAATTAGCCATAGAGTAGACAATATTTGACCCATTGAACATGTTTCAGTAATGGATCTTGAAATTTCTATACCTACTTATTGACTCTTTCTGATGTTACATAGATCATTCAAAAGTCAATATTTGACCAAATGTACTAAAATCGGGCCCAAGAGTCGTCTGTTTTGAACTTTTTAGTTCTACCCGTTGACTCCTTTTGGTGATAAATTAGCCATAGAGTAGCCAATATTTGACTCATTGAACATGTTTCAGTCATGGATCTTGAAATTTCTAGACCTAGTTATTGAATCTATCTGATGTTACATCGGTCATTCAAAAGTCAATATTTGACCAAATGTACTAAAATCGGGCCCAAGAGTTGTCTATTTTGAACTTTTTACTTCTACCCTATAGACTCCTTCTGGTGATAAATTAGCCATAGAGTAGCCAATATTTGACCCATTGAACATGTTTCAGTCATGGACCTTGAAATTTCTATACCTACTTATTGACTCTTTCTGATGTTATATCGGTGATTCAAAAGTCAATATTTGACCAAATGTACTAAAATCGGGCCCAACAGTCGTCTATTTTGAACTTTTTAGTTCTACCCTTTGACTCCTTCTGGTGATAAATTAGCCATAGAGTAGCCAATATTTGACCCATTGAACATGTTTCAGTCATGGATCTTGAAATTTCTATACCTACTTATTGACTCTTTCTGATTTTATGTCGGTCATTCAAAAGTCAATATTTGACCAAATGTACTAAAATCGGGCCAGAGAGTCGTCTATTTTGAACTTTTTAGTTCTACCCTGTTGACTCCTTCTGGCGATATATCAGCCAATTTTTGACCCCCTGAAAATATTTCAGTCCTTGATCTTGAACTTTCTATTCCTACCCAATTGACTCCTTCTGGTGATAAATTAGCCATAGAGTAGCCAATATTTTACCCATTGGATATGTTTCAGTTATGGATCTTGAAGTTTTTATACCTACTCATTGACTCTTTCTGAATTTAGTTCAGTCATTCAGAAATCCATATTAGACCAATGTACTAATATCGGGCCCAAGAGTCGTCGATTTTGAACTTTCTATTTCTACCCAATTGACTCCTTCTGGTGATAAATTAGCCATAGAGTAGCCAATATTTTACCCATTGAACATGTTTCAGTCATAGATCTTGAAATTTCTATACCCACTTATTGACTCTATCTGATGTTACACCGGTCATTCAAAAGTCAATATTTGACCAAATGTACTAAAATCGGGCCCAAGAGTCGTCGATTTTGAACTTTTTAGTTCTACCCATTGACTCCTTCTGGTGATAAATTAGCCATAGAGTAGCCAATATTTGACCAATTGAACATGTTTCAGTCATGGAGCTTTAAATTTCTATACCTACTTATTGACTCTTTCTGATGTTATATCGGTGATTCAAAAGTCAATATTTGACCAAATATACTAAAATCGGGCCCAGGAGTCGTCTATTTTGAATTTTTTAGTTCTGCCCTATTACTCCTTCAGGAGATAGTTAAGCCAATTTTTGACCCACTGAAAATATTTCAGTCCTTGATCTTGAACTTTCTATTTCTACCCAATTGACTCCTTCTGGTGATAAATTAGCGATAGAGTAGCCAATATGTTACCCATTGGACATGTTTCAGTTATGGATCTTGAAGTTTCTATACCTACTTATTGACTCTTTCTGATGTTACATAGATCATTCAAAAGTCAATATTTGACCAAATGTACTAATATCGGGCCAGAGAGTCGTCTATTTTGAACTATTTAGTTCTACCATATTGACTCCTTCTGGTGATAAATTAGCAATAGAGTAGCCAATATTTTACCCATTGGACATGTTTCATTTATGGATCTTGAAGTTGTTATAACTACTCATTGACTCTTTCTGAATTTAGGTCAGTCATTCAGAAATCCATATTTGACCAAATGTACTAATATCGGGCCCAAGAGTCGTCGATTTTGAACTTTCTATTTCTACCCAATTGATTCCTTCTGGTGATAAATTAGCCATAGAGTAGCCAATATTTGACCCATTGAACATGTTTCAGTCATGGATCTTAAAATTTCTATACCTACTTATTGACTCTTTCTGATGTTACATCGGTCATTCAAAAGTCAATATTTGACCAAATGTACTAAAATCGGGCCCAAGAGTCGTCTATTTTGAATTTTTTAGTTCTACCCTATTGACTCCTTCAGGAGATAGTTAAGCCAATTTTTGACCCACTGAAAATATTTCAGTCCTTGATCTTGAACTTTCTATTTCTACCCAATTGACTCCTTCTGGTGATAAATTAGCCATAGAGTAGCCAATATGTTACCCATTGGACATGTTTCAGTTATGGATCTTGAAGTTTCTATACCTTCTTATTGACTCTTTCTGATGTTACATAGATCATTCAAAAGTCAATATTTGACCAAATGTACTAATATCAGGCCAGAAAGTCGTCTATTTTGAACTTTTTAGTTCTACCCTATTGACTCCTTCTGGCGATATATCAGCCAATTTTTGACCCCCTGTTAATTTTTCAGTCCTTGATCTTGAACTTTCTATTCCTACCCAATTGACTCCTTCTGGTGATAAATTAGCCATAGAGTAGCCAATATTTTACCCACTGGACATGTTTCATTTATGGATCTTGAAGTTTTTATACCTACTCATTGACTCTTTCTGAATTTAGGTCAGTCATTCAGAAATCCATATTAGACCAATGTACTAATATCGGGCCCAAGAGTCGTCTATTTTGAACTTTTTAGTTCTACCCTTTGCCCCCTTCTGGTGATAAATTAGCCATAGAGTAGCCAATATTTGACCCATTGAACATGTTTCAGTAATGGATCTTGAAATTTCTATACCTACTTATTGACTCTTTCTGATGTTACATAGATCATTCAAAAGTCAATATTTGACCAAATATACTAAAATCGGGCCCAAGAGTCGTCTGTTTTGAACTTTTTAGTTCTACCCATTGACTCCTTCTGGTGATAAATTAGCCATAGAGTAGCCAATACTTGACCCATTGAACATGTTTCAGTCATGGATCTTGAAATTTCTATACCTACTTATTGACTCTTTCTGATGTTACATCGGTCATTCAAAAGTCAATATTTGACCAAATGTACTAATATCGGGCCAGAGAGTCGTCTATTTTGAACTTTTTAGTTCTACCCTATTGACTCCTTCTGGCGATATATCAGCCAATTTTTGACCCACTGAAAATATTTCAGTCCTTGATCTTGAACTTTCTATTCCTACCCAATTGACTCCTTCTGGTGATAAATTAGCCATAGAGTAGCCAATATTTGACCCATTGAACATGTTTCAGTCATGGATCTTGAAATTTCTAGACCTAGTTATTGAATCTATCTGATGTTACATCGGTCATTCAAAAGTCAATATTTGACCAAATGTACTAAAATCGGGCCCAAGAGTTGTCTATTTTGAACTTTTTACTTCTACCCTATAGACTCCTTCTGGTGATAAATTAGCCATAGAGTAGCCAATATTTGACCCATTGAACATGTTTCAGTCATGGACCTTGAAATTTCTATACCTACTTATTGACTCTTTCTGATGTTATATCGGTCATTCAAAAGTCAATATTTGACCAAATGTACTAAAATCGGGCCAGAGAGTCGTCTATTTTGAACTTTTTAGTTCTACCCTGTTGACTCCTTCTGGCGATATATCAGCCAATTTTTGACCCACTGAAAATATTTCAGTCCTTGATCTTGAACTTTCTATTCCTACCCAATTGACTCTTTCTGGTGATAAATTAGCCATAGAGTAGCCAATATTTTACCCATTGGACATGTTTCATTTATGGATCTTGAAGTTGTTATAACTACTCATTGACTCTTTCTGAATTTAGGTCAGTCATTCAGAAATCCATATTTGACCAATGTACTAATATCAGGCCCAAGAGTCGTCGATTTTGAACTTTCTATTTCTACCCAATTGACTCCTTCTGGTGATAAATTAGCCATAGAGTAGCCAATATTTTACCCATTGAACATGTTTCAGTCATGGATCTTGAAATTTCTATACCTACTTATTGACTCTATCTGATGTTACATCGGTCATTCAAAAGTCAATATTTGACCAAATGTACTAAAATCGGGCCCGAGAGTCGTCGATTTTGAACTTTTTAGTTCTAGCCATTGACTCCTTCTGCTGATAAATTAGCCATAGAGTAGCCAATATTTGACCCATTGAACATGTTTCAGTCATGGAGCTTGAAATTTCTATACCTACTTATTGACTCTTTCTGATGTTACATAGATCATTCAAAAGTCAATATTTGACCAAATGTATCAGCCAATTTTTGACCCCCTGAAAATATTTCAGTCCTTGATCTTGAACTTTCTATTCCTACCCAATTGACTCCTTCTGGTGATAAATTAGCCATAGAGTAGCCAATATTTTACCCATTGGACATGTTTCAGTTATGGATCTTGAAGTTTTTATACCTACTCATTGACTCTTTCTGAATTTAGTTCAGTCATTCAGAAATCCATATTAGACCAATGTACTAATATCGGGCCCAAGAGTCGTCGATTTTGAACTTTCTATTTCTACCCAATTGACTCCTTCTGGTGATAAATTAGCCATAGAGTAGCCAATATTTTACCCATTGAACATGTTTCAGTCACGGATCTTGAAATTTCTATACCCACTTATTGACTCTATCTGATGTTACACCGGTCATTCAAAAGTCAATATTTGACCAAATGTACTAAAATCGGGCCCAAGAGTCGTCGATTTTGAACTTTTTAGTTCTACCCATTGACTCCTTCTGGTGATAAATTAGCCATAGAGTAGCCAATATTTGACCAATTGAACATGTTTCAGTCATGGATCTTGAAATTTCTAGACCTAGTTATTGAATCTATCTGATGTTACATCGGTCATTCAAAAGTCAATATTTGACCAAATGTACTAAAATCGGGCCCAAGAGTTGTCTATTTTGAACTTTTTACTTCTACCCTATAGACTCCTTCTGGTGATAAATTAGCCATAGAGTAGCCAATATTTGACCCATTGAACATGTTTCAGTCATGGACCTTGAAATTTCTATACCTACTTATTGACTCTTTCTGATGTTATATCGGTCATTCAAAAGTCAATATTTGACCAAATGTACTAAAATCGGGCCAGAGAGTCGTCTATTTTGAACTTTTTAGTTCTACCCTGTTGACTCCTTCTGGCGATATATCAGCCAATTTTTGACCCACTGAAAATATTTCAGTCCTTGATCTTGAACTTTCTATTCCTACCCAATTGACTCTTTCTGGTGATAAATTAGCCATAGAGTAGCCAATATTTTACCCATTGGACATGTTTCATTTATGGATCTTGAAGTTGTTATAACTACTCATTGACTCTTTCTGAATTTAGGTCAGTCATTCAGAAATCCATATTTGACCAATGTACTAATATCAGGCCCAAGAGTCGTCGATTTTGAACTTTCTATTTCTACCCAATTGACTCCTTCTGGTGATAAATTAGCCATAGAGTAGCCAATATTTTACCCATTGAACATGTTTCAGTCATGGATCTTGAAATTTCTATACCTACTTATTGACTCTATCTGATGTTACATCGGTCATTCAAAAGTCAATATTTGACCAAATGTACTAAAATCGGGCCCGAGAGTCGTCGATTTTGAACTTTTTAGTTCTAGCCATTGACTCCTTCTGCTGATAAATTAGCCATAGAGTAGCCAATATTTGACCCATTGAACATGTTTCAGTCATGGAGCTTGAAATTTCTATACCTACTTATTGACTCTTTCTGATGTTACATAGATCATTCAAAAGTCAATATTTGACCAAATGTATCAGCCAATTTTTGACCCCCTGAAAATATTTCAGTCCTTGATCTTGAACTTTCTATTCCTACCCAATTGACTCCTTCTGGTGATAAATTAGCCATAGAGTAGCCAATATTTTACCCATTGGACATGTTTCAGTTATGGATCTTGAAGTTTTTATACCTACTCATTGACTCTTTCTGAATTTAGTTCAGTCATTCAGAAATCCATATTAGACCAATGTACTAATATCGGGCCCAAGAGTCGTCGATTTTGAACTTTCTATTTCTACCCAATTGACTCCTTCTGGTGATAAATTAGCCATAGAGTAGCCAATATTTTACCCATTGAACATGTTTCAGTCACGGATCTTGAAATTTCTATACCCACTTATTGACTCTATCTGATGTTACACCGGTCATTCAAAAGTCAATATTTGACCAAATGTACTAAAATCGGGCCCAAGAGTCGTCGATTTTGAACTTTTTAGTTCTACCCATTGACTCCTTCTGGTGATAAATTAGCCATAGAGTAGCCAATATTTGACCAATTGAACATGTTTCAGTCATGGAGCTTTAAATTTCTATACCTACTTATTGACTCTTTCTGATGTTATATCGGTGATTCAAAAGTCAATATTTGACCAAATATACTAAAATCGGGCCCAAGAGTCGTCTATTTTGAATTTTTTAGTTCTGCCCTATTACTCCTTCAGGAGATAGTTAAGCCAATTTTTGACCCACTGAAAATATTTCAGTCCTTGATCTTGAACTTTCTATTCCTACCCAATTGACTCTTTCTGGTGATAAATTAGCCATAGAGTAGCCAATATTTTACCCATTGGACATGTTTCATTTATGGATCTTGAAGTTGTTATAACTACTCATTGACTCTTTCTGAATTTAGGTCAGTCATTCAGAAATCCATATTTGACCAATGTACTAATATCAGGCCCAAGAGTTGTCGATTTTGAACTTTCTATTTCTACCCAATTGACTCCTTCTGGTGATAAATTAGCCATAGAGTAGCCAATATTTTACCCATTGAACATGTTTCAGTCATGGATCTTGAAATTTCTATACCTACTTATTGACTCTATCTGATGTTACATCGGTCATTCAAAAGTCAATATTTGACCAAATGTACTAAAATCGGGCCCGAGAGTCGTCGATTTTGAACTTTTTAGTTCTACCCATTGACTCCTTCTGCTGATAAATTAGCCATAGAGTAGCCAATATTTGACCCATTGAACATGTTTCAGTCATGGAGCTTGAAATTTCTATACCTACTTATTGACTCTTTCTGATGTTACATAGATCATTCAAAAGTCAATATTTGACCAAATGTATCAGCCAATTTTTGACCCCCTGAAAATATTTCAGTCCTTGATCTTGAACTTTCTATTCCTACCCAATTGACTCCTTCTGGTGATAAATTAGCCATAGAGTAGCCAATATTTTACCCATTGGACATGTTTCAGTTATGGATCTTAAAGTTTTTATACCTACTCATTGACTCTTTCTGAATTTAGTTCAGTCATTCAGAAATCCATATTAGACCAATGTACTAATATCGGGCCCAAGAGTCGTCGATTTTGAACTTTCTATTTCTACCCAATTGACTCCTTCTGGTGATAAATTAGCCATAGAGTAGCCAATATTTTACCCATTGAACATGTTTCAGTCACGGATCTTGAAATTTCTATACCCACTTATTGACTCTATCTGATGTTACACCGGTCATTCAAAAGTCAATATTTGACCAAATGTACTAAAATCGGGCCCAAGAGTCGTCGATTTTGAACTTTTTAGTTCTACCCATTGACTCCTTCTGGTGATAAATTAGCCATAGAGTAGCCAATATTTGACCAATTGAACATGTTTCAGTCATGGAGCTTTAAATTTCTATACCTACTTATTGACTCTTTCTGATGTTATATCGGTGATTCAAAAGTCAATATTTGACCAAATATACTAAAATCGGGCCCAAGAGTCGTCTATTTTGAATTTTTTAGTTCTGCCCTATTACTCCTTCAGGAGATAGTTAAGCCAATTTTTGACCCACTGAAAATATTTCAGTCCTTGATCTTGAACTTTCTATTTCTACCCAATTGACTCCTTCTGGTGATAAATTAGCGATAGAGTAGCCAATATGTTACCCATTGGACATGTTTCAGTTATGGATCTTGAAGTTTCTATACCTACTTATTGACTCTTTCTGATGTTACATAGATCATTCAAAAGTCAATATTTGACCAAATGTACTAATATCGGGCCAGAGAGTCGTCTATTTTGAACTATTTAGTTCTACCCTATTGACTCCTTCTGGCGATATATCAGCCAATTTTTGACCCCCTGAAAATATTTCAGTCCTTGATCTTGAACTTTCTATTCCTACCCAATTGACTCCTTCTGGTGATAAATTAGCCGTAGAGTAGCCAATATTTTACCCATTGGACATGTTTCATTTATGGATCTTGAAGTTTTTATACCTATTCATTGACTCTTTCTGAATTTAGGTCAGTCATTCAGAAATCCATATTTGACTAAATGTAAGAATATCGGGCCCAAGAGTCGTCGATTTTGAACTTTCTATTTCTACCCAATTGACTCCTTCTGGTGATAAATTAGCCATAGAGTAGCCAATATTTGACCCATTGAACATGTTTCAGTCATGGATCTTGAAATTTCTATACCTACTTATTGACTCTATCTGATGTTACATCGGTCATTCAAAAGTCAATATTTGACCAAATGTACTAAAATCGGGCCCAAGAGTCGTCTATTTTGAACTTTTTAGTTCTACCCTTTGCCCCCTTCTGGTGATAAATTAGCCATAGAGTAGCCAATATATGACCCATTGAACATGTTTCAGTAATGGATCTTGAAATTTCTATACCTACTTATTGACTCTTTCTGATGTTACATAGATCATTCAAAAGTCAATATTTGACCAAATGTACTAAAATCGGGCCCAAGAGTCGTGTGTTTTGAACTTTTTAGTTCTACCCATTGACTCCATTTGGTGATAAATTAGCCATAGAGTAGCCAATATTTGACCCATTGAACATGTTTCAGTCATGGATCTTGAAATTTCTAGACCTAGTTATTGAATCTTTCTGATGTTACATCGGTCATTCAAAAGTCAATATTTGACCAAATGTACTAAAATCGGGCCCAAGAGTTGTCTATTTTGAACTTTTTACTTCTACCCTATAGACTCCTTCTGGTGATAAACTAGCCATAGAGTAGCCAATATTTGACCCATTGAACATGTTTCAGTCATGGACCTTGAAATTTCTATACCTACTTATTGACTCTTTCTGATGTTATATCGGTGATTCAAAAGTCAATATTTGACCAAATGTACTAAAATCAGGCCCAACAGTCGTCTATTTTGAACTTTTTAGTTCTACCCTTTTACTCCTTCTGGTGATAAATTAGCCATAGAGTAGCCAATATTTGACCCATTGAACATGTTTCAGTCATGGATCTTGAAATTTCTATACCTACTTATTGACTCTTTCTGATGTTATGTCGGTCAATCAAAAGTCAATATTTGACCAAATGTACTAAAATCGGGCCAGAGAGTCGTCTATTTTGAACTTTTTAGTTCTACCCTGTTGACTCCTTCTGGCGATATATCAGCCAATTTTTGACCCACTGAAAATATTTCAGTCCTTGATCTTGAACTTTCTATTCCTACCCAATTGACTCCTTCTGGTGATAAATTAGCAATAGAGTAGCCAATATTTTACCCATTGGACATGTTTCATTTATGGATCTTGAAGTTGTTATAACTACTCATTGACTCTTTCTGAATTTAGGTCAGTCATTCAGAAATCCATATTTGACCAAATGTACTAATATCGGGCCCAAGAGTCGTCGATTTTGAACTTTCTATTTCTACCCAATTGATTCCTTCTGGTGATAAATTAGCCATAGAGTAGCCAATATTTGACCCATTGAACATGTTTCAGTCATGGATCTTAAAATTTCTATACCTACTTATTGACTCTTTCTGATGTTACATCGGTCATTCAAAAGTCAATATTTGACCAAATGTACTAAAATCGGGCCCAAGAGTCGTCTATTTTGAATTTTTTAGTTCTACCCTATTGACTCCTTCAGGAGATAGTTAAGCCAATTTTTGACCCACTGAAAATATTTCAGTCCTTGATCTTGAACTTTCTATTTCTACCCAATTGACTCCTTCTGGTGATAAATTAGCCATAGAGTAGCCAATATGTTACCCATTGGACATGTTTCAGTTATGGATCTTGAAGTTTCTATACCTTCTTATTGACTCTTTCTGATGTTACATAGATCATTCAAAAGTCAATATTTGACCAAATGTACTAATATCAGGCCAGAAAGTCGTCTATTTTGAACTTTTTAGTTCTACCCTATTGACTCCTTCTGGCGATATATCAGCCAATTTTTGACCCCCTGATAATTTTTCAGTCCTTGATCTTGAACTTTCTATTCCTACCCAATTGACTCCTTCTGGTGATAAATTAGCCATAGAGTAGCCAATATTTTACCCATTGGACATGTTTCATTTATGGATCTTGAAGTATTTATACCTACTCATTGACTCTTTCTGAATTTAGGTCAGTCATTCAGAAATCCATATTAGACCAATGTACTAATATCGGGCCCAAGAGTCGTCTGTTTTGAACTTTTTAGTTCTACCCATTGACTCCTTTTGGTGATAAATTAGCCATAGAGTAGCCAATATTTGACCCATTGAACATGTTTCAGTCATGGATCTTGAAATTTCTAGACCTAGTTATTGAATCTTTCTGATGTTACATCGGTCATTCAAAAGTCAATATTTGACCAAATGTACTAATATCGGGCCAGAGAGTCGTCTATTTTGAACTATTTAGTTCTACCCTATTGACTCCTTCTGGCGATATATCAGCCAATTTTTGACCCCCTGAAAATATTTCAGTCCTTGATCTTGAACTTTCTATTCCTACCCAATTGACTCCTTCTGGTGATAAATTAGCCATAGAGTAGCCAATATTTTACCCATTGGACATGTTTCATTTATGGATCTTGAAGTTTTTATACCTATTCATTGACTCTTTCTGAATTTAGGTCAGTCATTCAGAAATCCATATTTGACTAAATGTACGAATATCGGTCCCAAGAGTCGTCGATTTTGAACTTTCTATTTCTACCCAATTGACTCCTTCTGGTGATAAATTAGCAATAGAGTAGCCAATATTTGACCCATTCAACATGTTTCAGTCATGGATCTTGAAATTTCTATAACTACTTATTGACTCTATCTGATGTTACATCGGTCATTCAAAAGTCAATATTTGACCAAATGTACTAAAATCGGGCCCAAGAGTCGTCGATTTTGAACTTTTTAGTTCTACCCATTGACTCCTTCTGGTGATAAATTAGCCATAGAGTAGCCAATATTTGACCCATTGAACATGTTTCAGTCATGGATCTTAAAATTTCTATACCTACTTATTGACTCTTTCTGATGTTACATCGGTCATTCAAAAGTCAATATTTGACCAAATGTACTAAAATCGGGCCCAAGAGTCGTCTATTTTGAATTTTTTAGTTCTACCCTATTGACTCCTTCAGGAGATAGTTAAGCCAATATTTGACCCACTGAAAATATTTCAGTCCTTGATCTTGAACTTTCTATTTCTACCCAATTGACTCCTTCTGGTGATAAATTAGCCATAGAGTAGCCAATATGTTACCCATTGGACATGTTTCAGTTATGGATCTTGAAGTTTCTATACCTTCTTATTGACTCTTTCTGATGTTACATAGATCATTCAAAAGTCAATATTTGACCAAATGTACTAAAATCGGGCCCAAGAGTCGTCTATTTTGAACTTTTTAGTTCTACCCTTTGCCCCCTTCTGGTGATAAATTAGCCATAGAGTAGCCAATATTTGACCCATTGAACATGTTTCAGTCATGGATCTTGAAATTTCTAGACCTAGTTATTGAATCTTTCTGATGTTACATCGGTCATTCAAAAGTCAATATTTGACCAAATGTACTAATATCGGGCCAGAGAGTCGTCTATTTTGAACTATTTAGTTCTACCCTATTGACTCCTTCTGGCGATATATCAGCCAATTTTTGACCCCCTGAAAATATTTCAGTCCTTGATCTTGAACTTTCTATTCCTACCCAATTGACTCCTTCTGGTGATAAATTAGCCATAGAGTAGCCAATATTTTACCCATTGGACATGTTTCATTTATGGATCTTGAAGTTTTTATACCTATTCATTGACTCTTTCTGAATTTAGGTCAGTCATTCAGAAATCCATATTTGACTAAATGTACGAATATCGGGCCCAAGAGTCGTCGATTTTGAACTTTCTATTTCTACCCAATTGACTCCTTCTGGTGATAAATTAGCCATAGAGTAGCCAATATTTGACCCATTGAACATGTTTCAGTCATGGATCTTGAAATTTCTATACCTACTTATTGACTCTATCTGATGTTACATCGGTCATTCAAAAGTCAATATTTGACCAAATGTACTAAAATCGGGCCCAAGAGTCGTCGATTTTGAACTTTTTAGTTCTACCCATTGACTCCTTCTGGTGATAAATTAGCCATAGAGTAGCCAATATTTGACCAATTGAACATGTTTCAGTCATGGAGCTTTAAATTTCTATACCTACTTATTGACTCTTTCTGATGTTATATCGGTGATTCAAAAGTCAATATTTGACCAAATATACTAAAATCGGGCCCAAGAGTCGTCTATTTTGAATTTTTTAGTTCTGCCCTATTACTCCTTCAGGAGATAGTTAAGCCAATTTTTGACCCACTGAAAATATTTCAGTCCTTGATCTTGAACTTTCTATTTCTACCCAATTGACTCCTTCTGGTGATAAATTAGCGATAGAGTAGCCAATATGTTACCCATTGGACATGTTTCAGTTATGGATCTTGAAGTTTCTATACCTCAAGCTCCTCCAGTGAACTGCCACCTTATCGTGGTGGAGGGGTTTGAGTGCCTGAATGATCCTAGGAGCTATGTTGTCGGGGGCTATATGCCCCTGGTAGGGTTTCCCAAGGCAAACAGGTCCTAGGTGATGGGCCAGACAAAGAGCAGTTCTAAACCCCATATGGATCACAAAAAAACAAAGGCCGTTACGTCGCCCGGTATGGCGCAACCGGGGCCCCACCCTGGAGCCAGGCCTGGGGTTGGGGCTCGTAGGCGAGCGCCTGGTGGCCGGGTCTTTCCCCACGGGGCTCGGCCGGGCTCAGCCCGAATGAGCGACGTGGGGCCGACCTCCCGTGGGCCCACCACCTGCGGGAGGAACCATATGGGGCCGGTGCATTGTGGATTGGGCGGCGGCCGAAGGCAGGGGCCTCGACGACCCAATCCCCGGACACGGAATCTGGCTCTAGGGACATGGAACGTCATCTCGCTGGCGGGGAAGGAGCCTGAGCTTGTGCGGGAGGTCGAGAGATACCGACTAGAGATAGTCGGGCTCACCTCCACGCACAGCTTGGGCTCTGGAACCCAACTCCTTGAGAGAGACTGGACTCTCCGCTACTCTGGAGTTGCCTGCGGTGGAAGACGGCGGGCTGGTGTGGGCTTTCTCATAGCCCCCCTGCTCAGCCGCCATGTGTTGGAGTTTACCCCGGTGAACGAGAGGGTCGCGTCACTGCGCCTTCGGGTCGGGGGTAGGGCTCTCACTGTTGTTTGTGCTTACGGGCCAAATGACAGTGCAGAGTACCCGGCCTTCTTGGAGTCTCTGGGAGGGGTGCTGGAAAGTGCTCCGAACGGGGACTCTGTCGTTCTACTGGGGGACTTCAACGCTCACGTGGGCAGCGACAGTGATACCTGGAGGGGCGTGATTGGGAGGAACGGCCCCCCTGATCTGAACCAGAGTGGTGTTCTGTTATTGGACTTCTGTGCTAGCCACGGTTTGTCCATAACGAACACCATGTTCAAGCATAAGGGTGTCCACCATTACACGTGGCACCAGGACACCCTAGGGCGGAGGTCGATGATCGACTTTGTAGTTGTTTCATCTGACCTCCGGCCGTATGTCTTGGACACTCGGGTGAAGAGAGGGGCGGAGCTGTCAACTGATCACCACCTGGTGGTGAGTTGGATCAGATGGCAGGGGAGGAAGCTGGACAGACTCGGCAGACCCAAACGTACTGTGAGGGTCTGCTGGGAACGTTTGGCCGAGTCCCCTGTCAGAAAGATCTTCAACTCGCACCTCCGGCAGAGCTTCAACCAGATACCGAGGGAGGCTGGAGACATTGAGTCCGAGTGGACCATGTTCTCTACCTCCATTGTCGACGCGGCCGCTCGAAGCTGTGGCCGTAAAGTCTCCGGTGCCTGTCGTGGCGGCAATCCCCGAACCCGGTGGTGGACACCGGATGTAAGGGATGCCGTCAAGCTGAAGAAGGAGGCCTATCGAGCCTGGTTGGCTCGGGGGACTCCTGAGGCAGCTGACGGGTACCGGCAGGCCAAGCGGACTGCAGCCCGGGTAGTTGTGGAGGCAAAAACTCGGGTCTGGGAGGAGTTCGGTGAGACCATGGAGAAGGATTATCGGTCGGCCCCGAAGAAATTCTGGCAAACCGTCCGGCGCCTCAGGAGGGGGAAGCAGTGCCCTGCCAACACTGTTTACAGTGGGGGTGGGAATCTGCTGACTTCAACTGGGGATATCGTTGGGCGGTGGAAGGAATACTTTGGGGATCTCCTCAATCCCACCGACACGTCTTCCACTGAGGAAGCAGAGGCCGAGGACTCAGAGGTGGGCTCACCCATCACCCAAGCTGAGGTCACTGAGGTAGTTGGAAAGCTCCTTGGTGGCAAGGCAGCGGGGGTGGATGAGATACGCCCTGAGTACCTCAAGTCTCTGGATGTTGTGGGGCTGTCTTGGCTGACACGCCTCTGCAGCATCGCGTGGCGGTTGGGGACAGTGCCTCTGGACTGGCAGACCGGGGTGGTGGTCCCTCTTTTTAAGAAGGGGGACCGGAGGGTGTGTTCCAACTACAGAGGGATCACACTCCTCAGCCTCCCCGGGAAAGTCTATGCCAGGGTACTGGAGAGGAGAATAAGGCTGATAGTCGAACCTCAGATTCAGGAGGAACAATGCGGTTTTCGTCCCGGTCGTGGAACACTGGACCAGCTCTATACCCTCTCTAGGGTGCTGGAGGGTTTATGGGAGTTTGCCCAACCAGTCCACATGTGTTTTGTGGATCTGGAGAAGGCATTCGACCGTGTCCCTCGTGGCACCCTGTGGGGGGTGCTCCGGGAGTATGGAGTCCGGGGCCCTTTGCTAAGGGCTGTCCGGTCCCTGTATGACCGGAGCAGGAGCTTGGTTCGCATTGCCGGCAGTAAGTCAGACCTGTTCCCAGTGCATGTTGGACTCCGGCAGGGCTGCCCTTTATCACCGGTCCTGTTCATAATTTTTATGGACAGGATTTCTAGGCGCAGTCAGAGGCCGGAGGGAGTCTGGTTTGGGGACCACAGGATCTCATCCCTGCTTTTTGCGGATGATGTGGTCCTGTTGGCTCCATCGGGCCAGGACCTCCAGTGTGCATTGGGACGGTTTGCAGCTGAGTGTGAGGCGGCTGGGATGAGGATCAGCACCTCCAAGTCTGAGACCATGGTTCTCAGTCGGAAAAGGGTGGCTTGTCCTCTTCAGGTTGGTGGAGAGCTCCTGCCTCAAGTGGAGGAGTTCAAGTATCTTGGGGTTTTGTTCACGAGTGAGGGAAGGAAGGAGCGTGAGGTTGACAGACGGATCGGTGCAGCTTCTGCAGTAATGCGGTCGATGTACCGGTCTGTCGTGGTGAAGAAGGAGCTGAGCTGCAAGGCGAAGCTCTCGATTTACCGGTCAATCTACGTTCCTACTCTCACCTATGGTCATGAGCTTTGGGTCATGACCGAAAGAATGAGATCCCGGATAAAGGCGGCCGAAATGAGCTTTCTCCGCAGGGTGGCAGGGCGCTCCCTTAGAGATAGGGTGAGGAGCTCGGTCACTCGGGAGGAGCTCAAAGTAGATCCGTTGCTCCTTCACATCGAGAGGAGTCAGCTGAGGTGGCTCGGGCATCTGTTTCGGATGCCTCCTGGACGCCTCCCTAGGGAGGTGTTCTGGGCATGTCCCACCGGGAGAAGGCCCCGGGGAAGACCTAGGACACGCTGGAGAGACTATGTCTCTCGGCTGGCCTGGGAACGCCTCGGTGTCCCCCCGGAAGAGCTGGAGGAAGTGTCTGGGGAGAGGGAAGTCTGGGAGTCTCTGCTCAGACTGCTGCCCCCGCGACCCGGCCCCGGATAAGCGGTGGAAGATGAGATGAGATGAGATCTTGAAGTTTCTATACCTACTTATTGACTCTTTCTGATGTTACATAGATCATTCAAAAGTCAATATTTGACCAAATGTACTAATATCGGGCCAGAGAGTCGTCTATTTTGAACTATTTAGTTCTACCCTATTGACTCCTTCTGGCGATATATCAGCCAATTTTTGACCCCCTGAAAATATTTCAGTCCTTGATCTTGAACTTTCTATTCCTACCCAATTGACTCCTTCTGGTGATAAATTAGCCATAGAGTAGCCAATATTTTACCCATTGGACATGTTTCATTTATGAATCTTGAAGTTTTTATACCTATTCATTGACTCTTTCTGAATTTAGGTCAGTCATTCAGAAATCCATATTTGACTAAATGTACGAATATCGGGCCCAAGAGTCGTCGATTTTGAACTTTCTATTTCTACCCAATTGACTCCTTCTGGTGATAAATTAGCCATAGAGTAGCCAATATTTGACCCATTGAACATGTTTCAGTCATGGATCTTGAAATTTCTATACCTACTTATTGACTCTATCTGATGTTACATCGGTCATTCAAAAGTCAATATTTGACCAAATGTACTAAAATCGGGCCCAAGAGTCGTCTATTTTGAACTTTTTAGTTCTACCCTTTGCCCCCTTCTGGTGATAAATTAGCCATAGAGTAGCCAATATATGACCCATTGAACATGTTTCAGTAATGGATCTTGAAATTTCTATACCTACTTATTGACTCTTTCTGATGTTACATAGATCATTCAAAAGTCAATATTTGACCAAATGTACTAAAATCGGGCCCAAGAGTCGACTGTTTTGAACTTTTTAGTTCTACCCATTGACTCCATTTGGTGATAAATTAGCCATAGAGTAGCCAATATTTGACCCATTGAACATGTTTCAGTCATGGATCTTGAAATTTCTAGACCTAGTTATTGAATCTTTCTGATGTTACATCGGTCATTCAAAAGTCAATATTTGACCAAATGTACTAAAATCGGGCCCAAGAGTTGTCTATTTTGAACTTTTTACTTCTACCCTATAGACTCCTTCTGGTGATAAACTAGCCATAGAGTAGCCAATATTTGACCCATTGAACATGTTTCAGTCATGGACCTTGAAATTTCTATACCTACTTATTGACTCTTTCTGATGTTATATCGGTGATTCAAAAGTCAATATTTGACCAAATGTACTAAAATCAGGCCCAACAGTCGTCTATTTTGAACTTTTTAGTTCTACCCTTTTACTCCTTCTGGTGATAAATTAGCCATAGAGTAGCCAATATTTGACCCATTGAACATGTTTCAGTCATGGATCTTGAAATTTCTATACCTACTTATTGACTCTTTCTGATGTTATGTCGGTCAATCAAAAGTCAATATTTGACCAAATGTACTAAAATCGGGCCAGAGAGTCGTCTATTTTGAACTTTTTAGTTCTACCCTGTTGACTCCTTCTGGCGATATATCAGCCAATTTTTGACCCACTGAAAATATTTCAGTCCTTGATCTTGAACTTTCTATTCCTACCCAATTGACTCCTTCTGGTGATAAATTAGCAATAGAGTAGCCAATATTTTACCCATTGGACATGTTTCATTTATGGATCTTGAAGTTGTTATAACTACTCATTGACTCTTTCTGAATTTAGGTCAGTCATTCAGAAATCCATATTTGACCAAATGTACTAATATCGGGCCCAAGAGTCGTCGATTTTGAACTTTCTACTTCTACCAAATTGATTCCTTCTGGTGATAAATTAGCCATAGAGTAGCCAATATTTGACCCATTGAACATGTTTCAGTCATGGATCTTAAAATTTCTATACCTACTTATTGACTCTTTCTGATGTTACATCGGTCATTCAAAAGTCAATATTTGACCAAATGTACTAAAATCGGGCCCAACAGTCGTCTGTTTTGAACTTTTTAGTTCTACCCATTGACTCCTTTTGGTGATAAATTAGCCATAGAGTAGCCAATATTTGACCCATTGAACATGTTTCAGTCATGGATCTTGAAATTTCTAGACCTAGTTATTGAATCTTTCTGATGTTACATCGGTCATTCAAAAGTCAATATTTGACCAAATGTACTAAAATCGGGCCCAAGAGTTGTCTATTTTGAACTTTTTACTTCTACCCTATAGACTCCTTCTGGTGATAAATTAGCCATAGAGTAGCCAATATTTGACCCATTGAACATGTTTCAGTCATGGACCTTGAAATTTCTATACCTACTTATTGACTCTTTCTGATGTTATATCGGTGATTCAAAAGTCAATATTTGACCAAATGTACTAAAATCGGGCCCAACAGTCGTCTATTTTGAACTTTTTAGTTCTACCCTTTGACTCCTTCTGGTGATAAATTAGCCATAGAGTAGCCAATATTTGACCCATTGAACATGTTTCAGTCATGGATCTTGAAATTTCTATACCTACTTATTGACTCTTTCTGATGTTATGTCGGTCATTCAAAAGTCAATATTTGACCAAATGTACTAAAATCGGGCCAGAGAGTCGTCTATTTTGAACTTTTTAGTTCTACCCTGTTGACTCCTTCTGGCGATATATCAGCCAATTTTTGACCCCCTGAAAATATTTCAGTCCTTGATCTTGAACTTTCTATTCCTACCCAATTGACTCCTTCTGGTGATAAATTAGCCATAGAGTAGCCAATATTTTACCCATTGGACATGTTTCAGTTATGGATCTTGAAGTTTTTATACCTACTCATTGACTCTTTCTGAATTTAGTTCAGTCATTCAGAAATCCATATTAGACCAATGTACTAATATCGGGCCCAAGAGTCGTCGATTTTGAACTTTCTATTTCTACCCAATTGACTCCTTCTGGTGATAAATTAGCCATAGAGTAGCCAATATTTTACCCATTGAACATGTTTCAGTCATGGATCTTGAAATTTCTATACCCACTTATTGACTCTATCTGATGTTACACCGGTCATTCAAAAGTCAATATTTGACCAAATGTACTAAAATCGGGCCCAAGAGTCGTCGATTTTGAACTTTTTAGTTCTACCCATTGACTCCTTCTGGTGATAAATTAGCCATAGAGTAGCCAATATTTGACCAATTGAACATGTTTCAGTCATGGAGCTTTAAATTTCTATACCTACTTATTGACTCTTTCTGATGTTACATAGATCATTCAAAAGTCAATATTTGACCAAATGTACTAAAATTGGGCCCAAGAGTCGTCTGTTTTGAACTTTTTAGTTCTACCCATTGACTCCTTTTGGTGATAAATTAGCCATAGAGTAGCCAATATTTGAACCATTGAACATGTTTCAGTCATGGATCTTGAAATTTCTACACCTAGTTATTGAATCTATCTGATGTTACATCGGTCATTCAAAAGTCAATATTTGACCAAATGTACTAAAATCGGGCACAAGAGTTGTCTATTTTGAACTTTTTACTTCTACCCTATAGACTCCTTCTGGTGATAAATTAGCCATAGAGTAGCCAATATTTGACCCATTGAACATGTTTCAGTCATGGACCTTGAAATTTCTATACCTACTTATTGACTCTTTCTGATGTTATATCGGTCATTCAAAAGTCAATATTTGACCAAATGTACTAAAATCGGGCCCAACAGTCGTCTATTTTGAACTTTTTAGTTCTACCCATTGACTCCTTCTGGTGATAAATTAGCCATAGAGTAGCCAATATTTGACCCATTGAACATGTTTCAGTCATGGATCTTGAAATTTCTATACCTACTTATTGACTCTTTCTGATGTTATGTCGGTCATTCAAAAGTCAATATTTGACCAAATGTACTAAAATCGGGCCAGAGAGTCGTCTATTTTGAACTTTTTAGTTCTACCCTGTTGACTCCTTCTGGCGATATATCAGCCAATTTTTGACCCACTGAAAATATTTCAGTCCTTGATCTTGAACTTTCTATTCCTACCCAATTGACTCCTTCTGGTGATAAATTAGCCATAGAGTAGCCAATATTTTACCCATTGGACATGTTTCATTTATGGATCTTGAAGTTGTTATAACTACTCATTGACTCTTTCTGAATTTAGGTCAGTCATTCAGAAATCCATATTTGACCAATGTACTAATATCAGGCCCAAGAGTCGTCGATTTTGAACTTTCTATTTCTACCCAATTGACTCCTTCTGGTGATAAATTAGCCATAGAGTAGCCAATATTTTACCCATTGAACATGTTTCAGTCATGGATCTTGAAATTTCTATACCTACTTATTGACTCTATCTGATGTTACATCGGTCATTCAAAAGTCAATATTTGACCAAATGTACTAAAATCGGGCCCGAGAGTCGTCGATTTTGAACTTTTTAGTTCTACCCATTGACTCCTTCTGCTGATAAATTAGCCATAGAGTAGCCAATATTTGACCCATTGAACATGTTTCAGTCATGGAGCTTGAAATTTCTATACCTACTTATTGACTCTTTCTGATGTTACATAGATCATTCAAAACTCAATATTTGACCAAATGTACTAAAATCGGACAAGAGAGTCGTCGATTTTGAACTTTTTAGTTCTACCCATTGACTCCTTCTGGTGATAAATTAGCCATAGAGTAGCCAATACTTGACCCATTGAACATGTTTCAGTCATGGATCTTGAAATTTCTATACCTACTTATTGACTCTTTCTGATGTTACATCGGTCATTCAAAAGTCAATATTTGACCAAATGTACTAATATCGGGCCAGAGAGTCGTCTATTTTGAACTTTTTAGTTCTACCCTATTGACTCCTTCTGGCGATATATCAGCCAATTTTTGACCCACTGAAAATATTTCAGTCCTTGATCTTGAACTTTCTATTCCTACCCAATTGACTCCTTCTGGTGATAAATTAGCCATAGAGTAGCCAATACTTTACCCATTGGACATGTTTCAGTTATGGATCTTGAAGTTTTTATACCTACTCATTGACTCTTTCTGAATTTAGGTCAGTCATTCAGAAATCCATATTTGACCAAATGTACTAATATCGGGCCCAAGAGTCGTCGATTTTGAACTTTCTATTTCTACCCAATTGATTCCTTCTGGTTATAAATTAGCCATAGAGTAGCCAATATTTGACCCATTGAACATGTTTCAGTCATGGATCTTAAAATTTCTATACCTACTTATTGACTCTTTCTGATGTTACATCGGTCATTCAAAAGTCAATATTTGACCAAATGTACTAAAATCGGGCCCAAGAGTCGTCTATTTTGAATTTTTTAGTTCTACCCTATTGACTCCTTCAGGAGATAGTTAAGCCAATTTTTGACCCACTGAAAATATTTCAGTCCTTGATCTTGAACTTTCTATTTCTACCCAATTGACTCCTTCTGGTGATAAATTAGCCATAGAGTAGCCAATGTGTTACCCATTGGACATGTTTCAGTTATGGATCTTGAAGTTTCTATACCTTCTTATTGACTCTTTCTGATGTTACATAGATCATTCAAAAGTCAATATTTGACCAAATGTATTAATATCAGGCCAGAAAGTCGTCTATTTTGAACTTTTTAGTTCTACCCTATTGACTCCTTCTGGCGATATATCAGCCAATTTTTGACCCCCTGATAATATTTCAGTCCTTGATCTTGAACTTTCTATTCCTACCCAATTGACTCCTTCTGGTGATAAATTAGCCATAGAGTAGCCAATATTTTACCCATTGGACATGTTTCATTTATGGATCTTGAAGTTTTTATACCTACTCATTGACTCTTTCTGAATTTAGGTCAGTCATTCAGAAATCCATATTTGACCAAATGTACGAATATCGGGCCCAAGAGTCGTCGATTTTGAACTTTCTATTTCTACCCAATTGACTCCTTCTGGTGATAAATTAGCCATAGAGTAGCCAATATTTTACCCATTGAACATGTTTCAGTCATGGATCTTGAAATTTCTATACCTACTTATTGACTCTATCTGATGTTACATCGGTCATTCAAAAGTCAATATTTGACCAATGTACTAAAATCGGGCCCAAGAGTCGTCTATTTTGAACTTTTTAGTTCTACCCTTTGCCCCCTTCTGGTGATAAATTAGCCATAGAGTAGCCAATATTTGACCCATTGAACATGTTTCAGTAATGGATCTTGAAATTTCTATACCTACTTATTGACTCTTTCTGATGTTACATAGATCATTCAAAAGTCAATATTTGACCAAATGTACTAAAATCGGGCCCAAGAGTCGTCTGTTTTGAACTTTTTAGTTCTACCCATTGACTCCTTTTGGTGATAAATTAGCCATAGAGTAGCCAATATTTGACCCATTGAACATGTTTCAGTCATGGATCTTGAAATTTCTAGACCTAGTTATTGAATCTATCTGATGTTACATCGGTCATTCAAAAGTCAATATTTGACCAAATGTACTAAAATCGGGCCCAAGAGTTGTCTATTTTGAACTTTTTACTTCTACCCTATAGACTCCTTCTGGTGATAAATTAGCCATAGAGTAGCCAATATTTGACCCATTGAACATGTTTCAGTCATGGACATTGAAATTTCTATACCTACTTATTGACTCTTTCTGATGTTATATCGGTGATTCAAAAGTCAATATTTGACCAAATGTACTAAAATCGGGCCCAACAGTCGTCTATTTTGAACTTTTTAGTTCTACCCTTTGACTCCTTCTGGTGACAAATTAGCCATAGAGTAGCCAATATTTGACCCATTGAACATGTTTCAGTCATGGACCTTGAAATTTCTATACCTACTTATTGACTCTTTCTGATGTTATGTCGGTCATTCAAAAGTCAATATTTGACCAAATGTACTAAAATCGGGCCAGAGAGTCGTCTATTTTGAACTTTTTAGTTCTACCCTGTTGACTCCTTCTGGCGATATATCAGCCAATTTTTGACCCACTGAAAATATTTCAGTCCTTGATCTTGAACTTTCTATTCCTACCCAATTGACTCCTTCTGGTGATAAATTAGCCATAGAGTAGCCAATATTTTACCCATTGGACATGTTTCATTTATGGATCTTGAAGTTGTTATAACTACTCATTGACTCTTTCTGAATTTAGGTCAGTCATTCAGAAATCCATATTTGACCAATGTACTAATATCGGGCCCAAGAGTCGTCGATTTTGAACTTTCTATTGATACCCAATTGATTCCTTCTGTTGATAAATTAGCCATAGAGTAGCCAATATTTGACCCATTGAACATGTTTCAGTCATGGATCTTAAAATTTCTATACCTACTTATTGAATCTATCTGATGTTACATCGGTCATTCAAAAGTCAATATTTGAACAAATGTACTAAAATCGGGCCCAAGAGTTGTCTATTTTGAACTTTTTATTTCTACCCTATTGACTCCTTCTGGTGATAAATTAGCCATAGAGTAGCCAATATTTGACCCATTGAACATGCTTCAGTCATGCATCTTGAAATTTCTATACCTACTTATTGACTCTTTCTGATGTTATGTCGGTCATTCAAAAGTCAATATTTGACCAAATGTACTAAAATCGGGCCCAACAGTCGTCTATTTTGAATTTTTTAGTTCTACCCTATTGACTCCTTCAGGAGATAGTTAAGCCAATTTTTGACCCACTGAAAATATTTCAGTCCTTGATCTTGAACTTTCTATTTCTACCCAATTGACTCCTTCTGGTGATAAATTTGCCATAGAGTAGCCAATATGTTACCCATTGGACATGTTTCAGTTATGGATCTTGAAGTTTCTATACCTACTTATTGACTCTTTCTGATGTTACATAGATCATTCAAAAGTCAATATTTGACCAAATGTACTAATATCGGGCCAGAGAGTCGTCTATTTTGAACTTTTTAGTTCTACCCTATTGACTCCTTCTGGCGATATATCAGCCAATTTTTGACTCCCTGAAAATATTTCAGTCCTTGATCTTGAACTTTCTATTCCTACCCAATTGACTCTTTCTGGTGATAAATTAGCCATAGAGTAGCCAATATTTTACCCATTGGACATGTTTCATTTATGGATCTTGAAGTTTTTTTACCTACTCATTGACTCTTGCTGAATTTAGGTCAGTCATTCAGAAATCCATATTTGACCAAATGTACTAATATCGGGCCCAAGAGTCGTCGATTTTGAACTTTCTATTTCTACCCAATTGACTCCTTCTGGTGATAAATTAGCCATAGAGTAGCCAATATTTTACCCATTGAACATGTTTCAGTCATGGATCTTGAAATTTCTATACCTACTTATTGACTCTATCTGATGTTATATCGGTCATTCAAAAGTCAATATTTGACCAAATGTACTAAAATCGGGCCAAAGAGTCGTCTATTTTGAACTTTTTAGTTCTACCCTTTGCCCCCTTCTGGTGATAAATTAGCCATAGAGTAGCCAATATTTGACCCATTGAACATGTTTCAGTAATGGATCTTGAAATTTTTCTACCTACTCATTGACTCTTTCTGATGTTACATAGATCATTCAAAAGTCAATATTTGACCAAATGTACTAAAATCGGGCCCAAGAGTCGTCTGTTTTGAACTTTTTAGTTCTACCCATTGACTCCTTCTGGTGCTAAATTAGCCATAGAGTAGCCAATATTTGACCCATTGAACATGTTTCAGTCATGGATCTTGAAATTTCTAGACCTAGTTATTGAATCTATCTGATGTTACATCGGTCATTAAAAAGTCAATATTTGACCAAATGTACTAAAATCGGGCTCAAGAGTTGTCTATTTTGAACTTTTTAGTTCTACCCATTGACTCCTTCTGGTGATAAATTAGCCATAGAGTAGCCAATATTTGACCAATTGAACATGTTTCAGTCATGGAGCTTGAAATTTCTATACCTACTTATTGACTCTTTCTGATGTTATATCGGTGATTCAAAAGTCAATATTTGACCAAATATACTAAATTCGGGCCAAAGAATCGTCTATTTTGAACTTTTTAGTTCTATCCTTTGACTCCTTCTGGTGATAAATTAGCCATAGAGTAGCCAATATTTGACCGATTGAACATGTTTCAGTCATGGATCTTGAAATTTCTATACCTACTTATTGACTCTTTCTGATGTTACATCGGTCATTCAAAAGTCAATATTTGACCAAATGTACTAAAATCGGGCCCAAGAGTCGTCTATTTTGAATTTTTTAGTTCTACCCTATTACTCCTTCAGGAGATAGTTAACCCAATTTTTGACCCACTGAAAATATTTCAGTCCTTGATCTTGAACTTTCTATTTCTACCCAATAGACTCCTTCTGGTGATAAATTAGCCATAGAGTAGCCAATATGTTACCCATTGGACATGTTTCAGTTATGGATCTTGAAGTTTCTATACCGACTTATTGACTCTTTCTGATGTTACATAGATCATTCAAAAGTCAATATTTGACCAAATGTACTAATATCGGGCCAGAGAGTCGTCTATTTTGAACTTTTTAGTTCTACCCTATTGACTCCTTCTGGCGATATATCAGCCAATTTTTGACCCCCTGAAAATATTTCAGTCCTTGATCTTGAACTTTCTATTCGTACCCAATTGACTCCTTCTGGTGATAAATTAGCCATAGAGTAGCCAATATTTTACCCATTGGACATGTTTCATTTATGGATCTTGAAGTTTTTATACCTACTCATTGACTCTTTCTGAATTTAGGTCAGTCATTCAGAAATCCATATTTGACCAAATGTACGAATATCGGGCCCAAGAGTCGTCGATTTTGAACTTTCTATTTCTACCCAATTGACTCCTTCTGGTGATAAATTAGCCATAGAGTAGCCAATATTTTACCCATTGAACATGTTTCAGTCATGGATCTTGAAATTTCTATACCTACTTATTGACTCTTTCTGATGTTATATCGGTGATTCAAAAGTCAATATTTGACCAAATGTACTAAAATCGTGCCCAACAGTCGTCTATTTTGAACTTTTTAGTTCTACCCTTTGACTCCTTCTGGTGATAAATTAGCCATAGAGTAGGCAATATTTGACCCATTGAACATGTTTCAGTCATGCATCTTGAAATTTCTATACCTACTTATTGACTCTTTCTGATGTTATGTCGGTCATTCAAAAGTCAATATTTGACCAAATGTACTAAAATCGGGCCCAACAGTCGTTTATTTTGAACTTTTTAGTTCTACCCAATAGACTCCTTCTTTTGATAAATTAGCCATAGAGTTGCCAATATTTGACCCATTGAACATGTTTCAGTCATGGATCTTGAAATTTCTATTCCTACTTATTGACTCTTTCTGATGTTACATAGATCATTCAAAAGTCAATATTTGACCAAATGTACTAAAATCGGGCAAAAGAGTCGTCGATTTTGAACTTTTTAGTTCTACCCATTGGCTCCTTTTGGTGATAAATTAGCCATAGAGTAGCCAATATTTGACCCATTGAACATGTTTCAGTAATGGATCTTGAAATTTCTATACCTACTTATTGACTCTTTCTGATGTTACATAGATCATTCAAAAGTCAATATTTGACCAAATGTACTAAAATCGGACCAGAGAGTCGTCGATTTTTAACTTTTTAGTTCTACCCATTGACTCCTTCTGGTGATAAATTAGCCATAGAGTAGCCAATATTTGACCAATTGAACATGTTTCAGTCATGGATCTTGAAATTTCTATTCCTACTTATTGACTCTTTCTGATGTTACATAGATCATTCAAAAGTCAATATTTGACCAAATGTAGTAAAATCGGGCCCAAGAGTCATCGATTTTGAACTTTTTAGTTTAACCCATTGGCTCCTTCTGGTGATAAATTAGCCATAGAGTAGCCAATATTTGACCCATTGAACATGTTTCAGTAATGGATCTTGAAATTTCTATACCTACTTATTGACTCTTTCTGATGTTACATAGATCATTCAAAAGTCAATATTTGACCAAATGTACTAATATCGGGCCAGAGAGTCGTCTATTGTGAACTTTTTAGTTCTACACTATTGACTCCTTCTGGAGATAGTTCAGCCAATTTTTGACCCACTGAAAATTTTTCAGTCCTTGTTCTTGAACTTTCTATTCCTACCCAATTGACTCCTTCTGGTGATACATTAGCCATAGAGTAGCCAATATTTTACCCATTGGACATGTTTCAGTTATGAATCTTCACGTTTTTATACCTACTCATTGACTCTTTCTGAATTCAGGTCAGTCATTCAGAAATCCATATTTGACCAAATGTACTAATATCGGGCGCAAGAGTCGTCGATTTTGAACTTTCTATTTCTACCCAATTGACTCCTTCTGGTGATAAATTAGCCATAGAGTAGCCAATATTTGACCCATTGAACATGTTTCAGTCATGGATCATGAAATTTCTATTCCTACTTATTGACTCTTTCTGATGTTACATCGGTCATTCAAAAGTCAATATTTGACCAAATGTACTAAAATCGGGCCCAACAGTCGTCTATTTTCAATTTTTTAGTTCTACCCTATTGACTCCTTCAGGAGATAGTTAAGCCAATTTTTGACCCACTGAAAATATTTCAGTCCTTGATCTTGAACTTTCTATTTCTACCCAATTGACTCCTTCTGGTGATAAATTTGCCATAGAGTAGCCAATATGTTACCCATTGGACATGTTTCAGTTATGGATCTTGAAGTTTCTATACCTACTTATTGACTCTTTCTGATGTTACATAGATCATTCAAAAGTCAATATTTGACCAAATGTACTAATATCGGGCCAGAGAGTCGTCTATTTTGAACTTTTTAGTTCTACCCTATTGACTCCTTCTGGCGATATATCAGCCAATTTTTGACTCCCTGAAAATATTTCAGTCCTTGATCTTGAACTTTCTATTCCTACCCAATTGACTCTTTCTGGTGATAAATTAGCCATAGAGTAGGCAATATTTTACCCATTGGACATGTTTCATTTATGGATCTTGAAGTTTTTTTACCTACTCATTGACTCTTGCTGAATTTAGGTCAGTCATTCAGAAATCCATATTTGACCAAATGTACTAATATCGGGCCCAAGAGTCGTCGATTTTGAACTTTCTATTTCTACCCAATTGACTCCTTCTGGTGATAAATTAGCCATAGAGTAGCCAATATTTTACCCATTGAACATGTTTCAGTCATGGATCTTGAAATTTCTATACCTACTTATTGACTCTATCTGATGTTATATCGGTCATTCAAAAGTCAATATTTGACCAAATGTACTAAAATCGGGCCAAAGAGTCGTCTATTTTGAACTTTTTAGTTCTACCCTTTGCCCCCTTCTGGTGATAAATTAGCCATAGAGTAGCCAATATTTGACCCATTGAACATGTTTCAGTAATGGATCTTGAAATTTTTCTACCTACTCATTGACTCTTTCTGATGTTACATAGATCATTCAAAAGTCAATATTTGACCAAATGTACTAAAATCGGGCCCAAGAGTCGTCTGTTTTGAACTTTTTAGTTCTACCCATTGACTCCTTCTGGTGCTAAATTAGCCATAGAGTAGCCAATATTTGACCCATTGAACATGTTTCAGTCATGGATCTTGAAATTTCTAGACCTAGTTATTGAATCTATCTGATGTTACATCGGTCATTAAAAAGTCAATATTTGACCAAATGTACTAAAATCGGGCTCAAGAGTTGTCTATTTTGAACTTTTTACTTCTACCCTATTGACTCCTTCTGGTGATAAATTAGCCATAGAGTAGCCAATATTTGACCCATTGAACATGTTTCAGTCATGGATCTTGAAATTTCTATACCTACTTATTGACTCTTTCTGATGTTATATCGGTGATTCAAAAGTCAATATTTGACCAAATGTACTAAAATCGTGCCCAACAGTCGTCTATTTTGAACTTTTTAGTTCTACCCTTTGACTCCTTCTGGTGATAAATTAGCCATAGAGTAGGCAATATTTGACCCATTGAACATGTTTCAGTCATGCATCTTGAAATTTCTATACCTACTTATTGACTCTTTCTGATGTTATGTCGGTCATTCAAAAGTCAATATTTGACCAAATGTACTAAAATCGGGCCCAACAGTCGTTTATTTTGAACTTTTTAGTTCTACCCAATAGACTCCTTCTTTTGATAAATTAGCCATAGAGTTGCCAATATTTGACCCATTGAACATGTTTCAGTCATGGATCTTGAAATTTCTATTCCTACTTATTGACTCTTTCTGATGTTACATAGATCATTCAAAAGTCAATATTTGACCAAATGTACTAAAATCGGGCAAAAGAGTCGTCGATTTTGAACTTTTTAGTTCTACCCATTGGCTCCTTTTGGTGATAAATTAGCCATAGAGTAGCCAATATTTGACCCTTTGAACATGTTTCAGTAATGGATCTTGAAATTTCTATACCTACTTATTGACTCTTTCTGATGTTACATAGATCATTCAAAAGTCAATATTTGACCAAATGTACTAAAATCGGACCAGAGAGTCGTCGATTTTTAACTTTTTAGTTCTACCCATTGACTCCTTCTGGTGATAAATTAGCCATAGAGTAGCCAATATTTGACCAATTGAACATGTTTCAGTCATGGATCTTGAAATTTCTATTCCTACTTATTGACTCTTTCTGATGTTACATAGATCATTCAAAAGTCAATATTTGACCAAATGTAGTAAAATCGGGCCCAAGAGTCATCGATTTTGAACTTTTTAGTTTAACCCATTGGCTCCTTCTGGTGATAAATTAGCCATAGAGTAGCCAATATTTGACCCATTGAACATGTTTCAGTAATGGATCTTGAAATTTCTATACCTACTTATTGACTCTTTCTGATGTTACATAGATCATTCAAAAGTCAATATTTGACCAAATGTACTAATATCGGGCCAGAGAGTCGTCTATTGTGAACTTTTTAGTTCTACACTATTGACTCCTTCTGGAGATAGTTCAGCCAATTTTTGACCCACTGAAAATTTTTCAGTCCTTGTTCTTGAACTTTCTATTCCTACCCAATTGACTCCTTCTGGTGATACATTAGCCATAGAGTAGCCAATATTTTACCCATTGGACATGTTTCAGTTATGAATCTTCACGTTTTTATACCTACTCATTGACTCTTTCTGAATTCAGGTCAGTCATTCAGAAATCCATATTTGACCAAATGTACTAATATCGGGCAAAAGAGTCGTCGATTTTGAACTTTCTATTTCTACCCAATTGACTCCTTCTGGTGATAAATTAGCCATAGAGTAGCCAATATTTGACCCATTGAACATGTTTCAGTCATGGATCATGAAATTTCTATTCCTACTTATTGACTCTTTCTGATGTTACATCGGTCATTCAAAAGTCAATATTTGACCAAATGTACTAAAATCGGGCCCAAGAGTCGTCTATTTTGAATTTTTTAGTTCTACCCTATTGACTCCTTCAGGAGATAGTTAAGCCAATTTTTGACCCACTGAAAATATTTCAGTCCTTGATCTTGAACTTTCTATTTCTACCCAATTGACTCCTTCTGGTGATAAATTAGCGATAGAGTAGCCAATATTTGACCCATTGAACATGTTTCAGTAATGGATCTTGAAATTTCTATACCTACTTATTGACTCTTTCTGATGTTACATAGATCATTCAAAAGTCAATATTTGACCAAATGTACTAAAATCGGGCCCAAGAGTCGTCTGTTTTGAACTTTTTAGTTCTACCCATTGACTCCTTTTGGTGATAAATTAGCCATAGAGTAGCCAATATTTGACCCATTGAACATGTTTCAGTCATAGACCTTGAAATTTCTATACCTACTTATTGACTCTTTCTGATGTTATATCGGTGATTCAAAAGTCAATATTTGACCAAATGTACTAAAATCGGGCCCAACAGTCGTCTATTTTGAACTTTTTAGTTCTACCCTTTGACTCCTTCTGGTGATAAATTAGCCATAGAGTAGCCAATATTTGACCCATTGAACATGTTTCAGTCATGGATCTTGAAATTTCTATACCTACTTATTGACTCTTTCTGATGTTATGTCGGTCATTCAAAAGTCAATATTTGACCAAATGTACTAATATCGGGCCAGAGAGTCGTCTATTTTGAACTTTTTAGTTCTCCCCTATTGACTCCTTCTGGCGATATATCAGCCAATTTTTGACCCCCTGAAAATATTTCAGTCCTTGATCTTGAACTTTCTATTCCTACCCAATTGACTCCTTCTGGTGATAAATTAGCCATAGAATAGCCAATATTTTACCCATTGGACATGTTTCATTTATGGATCTTGAAGTTTTTATACCTACTCATTGACTCTTTCTGAATTTAGGTCAGTCATTCAGAAATCCATATTTGACCAATGTACTAATATCGGGCCCAAGAGTCGTCGATTTTGAACTTTCTATTTCTACCCAATTGACTCCTTCTGGTGATAAATTAGCCATAGAGTAGCCAATATTTTACCAATTGAACATGTTTCAGTCATGGATCTTGAAATTTCTATACCTACTTATTGACTCTTTCTGATGTTATATCGGTGATTCAAAAGTCAATATTTGACCAAATGTACTAAAATCGGGCCCAACAGTCGTCTATTTTGAACTTTTTAGTTCTACCCTTTGACTCCTTCTGGTGATAAATTAGCCATAGAGTAGCCAATATTTGACCCATTGAACATGTTTCAGTCATGGATCTTAAAATTTATATACCTACTTATTGACTCTTTCTGATGTTATATCGGTCATTCAAAAGTCAATATTTGACCAAATATACTAAAATCGGGCCCAAGAATCGTCTATTTTGAACTTTTTAGTTCTATCCTTTGACTCCTTCTGGTTATAAATTAGCCATTGAGTAGCCAATATTTGACCGATTGAACTTGTTTCAGTCATGGATCTTGAAATTTCTATACCTACTTATTGACTCTTTCTGATGTTACATCGGTCATTAAAAAGTCAATATTTGACCAAATGTACTAAAATCGGGCCCAAGAGTCGTCTATTTTGAATTTTTTAGTTCTACCCTATTGACTCCTTCAGGAGATAGTTAAGCCAATTTTTGACCAACTGAAAATATTTCAGTCCTTGATCTTGAACTTTCTATTTCTACCCAATTGACTCCTTCTGGTGATAAATTAGCGATAAAGTAACCAATATGTTACCCATTGGACATGTTTCAGTTATGGATCTTGAAGTTTCTATACCTACTTATTGACTCTTTCTGATGTTACATAGATCATTCAAAAGTCAATATTTGACCAAATGTACTAATATCGGGCCAGAGAGTCGTCTATTTTGAACTTTTTAGTTCTACCCTATTGACTCCTTCTGGCGATATATCAGCCAATTTTTGACCCACTGAAAATATTTCAGTCCTTGATCTTGAACTTTCTATTCCTACCCAATTGACTCCTTCTGGTGATAAATTAGCCATAGAGTAGCCAATATTTTACCCATTGGACATGTTTCATTTATGGATCTTGAAGTTTTTATACCTACTCATTGACTCTTTCTGAATTTAGGTCAGTCATTCAGAAATACATATTTGACCAATGTACTAATATCGGGCCCAAGAGTCGTCGATTTTGAACTTTCTTTTTCTACCCAATTGACTCCTTCTGGTGATAAATTAGCCATAGAGTAGCCAATATTTTACCAATTGAACATGTTTCAGTCATGGATCTTGAAATTTCTATACCTACTTATTGACTCTATCTGATGTTACATCGGTTATTCAAAAGTCAATATTTGACCAAATGTACTAAAATCGGGCCCAAGAGTCGTCGATTTTGAACTTTTTAGTTCTACCCATTGACTCCTTCTGGTGATAAATTAGCCATAGAGTAGCCAATATTTGACCCATTGAACATGTTTCAGTCATGGAGATTGAAATTTCTATACCTACTTATTGACTCTTTCTGATGTTACATAGATCATTCAAAAGTCAATATTTGACCAAATGTACTAAAATCGGACCAGAGAGTCGTCGATTTTTAACTTTTTAGTTCTACCCATTGACTCCTTCTGGTGATAAATTAGCCATAGAGTAGCCAATATTTGACCAATTGAACATGTTTCAGTCATGGATCTTGAAATTTCTATTCCTACTTATTGACTCTTTCTGATGTTACATAGATCATTCAAAAGTCAATATTTGACCAAATGTACTAAAATCGGGCCCAAGAGTCGTCGATTTTGAACTTTTTAGTTTAACCCATTGGCTCCTTCTGGTGATAAATTAGCCATAGAGTAGCCAATATTTGACCCATTGAACATGTTTCAGTAATGGATCTTGAAATTTCTATACCTACTTATTGACTCTTTCTGATGTTACATAGATCATTCAAAAGTCAATATTTGACCAAATGTACTAATATCGGGCCAGAGAGTCGTCTATTGTGAACTTTTTAGTTTTACACTATTGACTTTTTCTGGAGATAGTTCAGCCAATTTTTGACCTACTGAAAATATTTCAGTCCTTGTTCTTGAACTTTCTATTCCTACCCAATTGACTCCTTCTGGTGATACATTAGCCATAGAGTAGCCAATATTTTACCCATTGGACATGTTTCAGTTATGAATCTTCACGTTTTTATACCTACTCATTGACTCTTTCTGAATTCAGGTCAGTCATTCAGAAATCCATATTTGACCAAATGTACTAATATCGGGCCCAAGAGTCGTCGATTTTGAACTTTCTATTTCTACCCAATTGACTCCTTCTGGTGATAAATTAGCCATAGAGTAGCCAATATTTGACCCATTGAACATGTTTCAGTCATGGATCTTGAAATTTCTATTCCTACTTATTGACTCTTTCTGATGTTACATCAGTCATTCAAAAGTCAATATTTGACCAAATGTACTAAAATCGGGCCCAAGAGTCGTCTATTTTGAATTTTTTAGTTCTACCCTATTGACTCCTTCAGGAGATAGTTAAGCCAATTTTTGACCCACTGAAAATATTTCAGTCCTTGATCTTGAACTTTCTATTTCTACCCAGTTGACTCCTTCTGGTGATAAATTAGCGATAGAGTAGCCAATATTTGACCCATTGAACATGTTTCAGTAATGGATCTTGAAATTTCTATACCTACTTATTGACTCTTTCTGATGTTACATAGATCATTCAAAAGTCAATATTTGACCAAATGTACTAAAATCGGGCCCAAGAGTCGTCTGTTTTGAACTTTTTAGTTCTACCCATTGACTCCTTTTGGTGATAAATTAGCCATAGAGTAGCCAATATTTGACCCATTGAACATGTTTCAGTCATAGACCTTGAAATTTCTATACCTACTTATTGACTCTTTCTGATGTTGTATCGTTGATTCAAAAGTCAATATTTGACCAAATGTACTAAAATCGGGCCCAACAGTCGTCTATTTTGAACTTTTTAGTTCTACCCTTTGACTCCTTCTGGTGATAAATTAGCCATAGAGTAGCCAATATTTGACCCATTGAACATGTTTCAGTCATGGATCTTGAAATTTCTATACCTACTTATTGACTCTTTCTGATGTTATGTCGGTCATTCAAAAGTCAATATTTGACCAAATGTACTAATATCGGGCCAGAGAGTCGTCTATTTTGAACTTTTTAGTTCTCCCCTATTGACTCCTTCTGGCGATATATCAGCCAATTTTTGACCCCCTGAAAATATTTCAGTCCTTGATCTTGAACTTTCTATTCCTACCCAATTGACTCCTTCTGGTGATAAATTAGCCATAGAATAGCCAATATTTTACCCATTGGACATGTTTCATTTATGGATCTTGAAGTTTTTATACCTACTCATTGACTCTTTCTGAATTTAGGTCAGTCATTCAGAAATCCATATTTGACCAATGTACTAATATCGGGCCCAAGAGTCGTCGATTTTGAACTTTCTATTTCTACCCAATTGACTCCTTCTGGTGATAAATTAGCCATAGAGTAGCCAATATTTTACCCATTGAACATGTTTCAGTCATGGATCTTGAAATTTCTATACCTACTTATTGACTCTTTCTGATGTTATATCGGTGATTCAAAAGTCAATATTTGACCAAATGTACTAAAATCGGGCCCAACAGTCGTCTATTTTGAACTTTTTAGTTCTACCCTTTGACTCCTTCTGGTGATAAATTAGCCATAGAGTAGCCAATATTTGACCCATTGAACATGTTTCAGTCATGGATCTTAAAATTTATATACCTACTTATTGACTCTTTCTGATGTTATATCGGTCATTCAAAAGTCAATATTTGACCAAATATACTAAAATCGGGCCCAAGAATCGTCTATTTTGAACTTTTTAGTTCTATCCTTTGACTCCTTCTGGTTATAAATTAGCCATTGAGTAGCCAATATTTGACCGATTGAACTTGTTTCAGTCATGGATCTTGAAATTTCTATACCTACTTATTGACTCTTTCTGATGTTACATCGGTCATTAAAAAGTCAATATTTGACCAAATGTACTAAAATCGGGCCCAAGAGTCGTCTATTTTGAATTTTTTAGTTCTACCCTATTGACTCCTTCAGGAGATAGTTAAGCCAATTTTTGACCAACTGAAAATATTTCAGTCCTTGATCTTGAACTTTCTATTTCTACCCAATTGACTCCTTCTGGTGATAAATTAGCGATAAACCCACGTAGGAGGCGACGTTCTCGCGACCTTGCGCAACGTTCCCTAAAAGTTCTGTAAAGGTGACAAAAGTCCCGAACCTTTAGAGAACATTCGGGACGTTCCTAAAACGTCCTCTTTTGGTTATGAAAGTGCTGCTGTTCAACGTTCCAGATATGACTTAACGAGAACGTTCTGTATTGGTTATTATTTGGTCACATAGCAACGTTATAAAGAGAACATTTGAGACTTAAACAGAACATTCGCACATGGTCCTCTGTTGGTCACTTTATAACGTTCCAGATATGACTTAACGGGAATGTCCTGTATTGGTTATTCTATGGTCACAAAGCAACGTTATAAAGAGAACATTTGAGACTTTAACAGAACATTCGCACATGGTCCTCTGTTGGTCATATTATAACGTTACAGATATGACTTAACGGGAACGTTCTGTCTTGGTTATTATTTGGTCACATAGCAACGTTATAAAGACAACATTTGGGACTTTAACAGAACATTCGCACATGGTCCTCTGTTGGTCACTTTATAACGTTCCAGATATGACTTAACGGGAACGTTCTGTCTTGGTTATTATTTGGTCACATAGCAACGTTATAAAGACAACATTTGGGACTTTAACAGAACATTCGCACATGGTCCTCTGTTGGTCACTTTATAACGTTCCAGATATGACTTAACGAGAACGTTCTGTATTGGTTATTATTTGGTCACATAGCAACGTTATAAAGAGAACATTTGAGACTTAAACAGAACATTCGCACATGGTCCTCTGTTGGTCACTTTATAACGTTCCAGATATGACTTAACGAGAACGTTCTGTATTGGTTATTATTTGGTCACATAGCAACGTTATAAAGAGAACATTTGAGACTTAAACAGAACATTCGCACATGGTCCTCTGTTGGTCACTTTATAACGTTACAGATATGACTTAACGGGAACGTTCTGTCTTGGTTATTATTTGGTCAAATAGCAACGTTATAAAGAGAACATTTGAGACTTTAACAGAACATTCGCACATGGTCCTCTGTTGGTCATATTATAACGTTACAGATATGACTTAACGGGAACGTTCTGTCTTGGTTATTATTTGGTCAAATAGCAACGTTATAAAGACAACATTTGGGACTTTAACAGAACATTCGCACATGGTCCTCTGTTGGTCACTTTATAACGTTCCAGATATGACTTAACGAGAACGTTCTGTATTGGTTATTATTTGGTCACATAGCAACGTTATAAAGAGAACATTTGAGACTTAAACAGAACATTCGCACATGGTCCTCTGTTGGTCACTTTATAACGTTCCAGATATGACTTAACGGGAACGTTCTGTCTTGGTTATTATTTGGTCAAATAGCAACGTTATAAAGAGAACATTTGAGACTTTAACAGAACATTCGCACATGGTCCTCTGTTGGTCATATTATAACGTTACAGATATGACTTAACGGGAACGTTCTGTCTTGGTTATTATTTGGTCAAATAGCAACGTTATAAAGAGAACATTTGGGACTTTAACAGAATGTTCGCACATGGTCCTCTGTTGGTCACTTTATAACGTTCCAGATATGACTTAACGGGAACGTTCTGTATTGGTTATTATTTGCTCACATAGCAACGTTATAAAGACAACATTTGGGACGTCAAGAATGTTTAAAATTCTCATGCAAATAATAATAAAAAATAAATTGTGAACGTTGGATATAGCGTTTTCAACCAATAAGAAAGGTCCTGTGCGGCGTGTGCCCCAATAGCGGGAGAGGAGGGGCGCGACATCAGCATTGATCCAGACTAACCACATTCGGCGGTCTTCCCCACCACCACTCCGGCTAGCAGCAGTTTTTATGGTGAGTAACGTTAACGTTTGTCTGCTAATTTGATTATCTATCAAGTTATTTTAATAAGCACTTTTTGTGAAACATTATTTTTCTGATAATGAAGCAAACGTTGAAGTTTTTAATGAAGGTAATGTCGTGACCACACTTTGCGAAAGCAAAGTCAGCTTTAAAGTTACAAACATGATCTCACGAGAATTCGCATCTGTTTTTCGTAAAATGTGGTTCTACAAAATGTATGTTTACTTGTATAGAGACTGAAACAGCAAGTTAAACACATTCTGTCGTCCTGACAAAACGTAAATGATTTATGTATGAACAAACTTAACCGTCTTACAAATAAATCCATATGAATATTGCAACCGTGGCATGTACATTATATTGCATTTTTCATACCAAGGCATGTGTCTTGATAAGTTTACTCATTAACGAAAATGATCACGTATATAGATTTCAGCTGCCAGCTCATTTCGAACAATACCGTTCAACAAGAGTAGCTCACGTTAGTCATTTTATAAACACTTAAAATTAATAGCATTTTCTGCCATCGTTTCCATTGCATGTAGGCCTATTTAGTTTGCCAAACGTGGGACGGCCTTTTCTCCGATATGCTGTGAGTGACAATTGAACACACACCAAAACGCAAAACAATTAAGTAATCAATTTTGGTGTGCTGCAATTTAAATCTTAAATCATAAAACTGCGTGGTTTCAAACGTCATCCGTCATCCATTAAATTCAAATTCAGAAATTCCTTCAAGAAGCTAACATGCAAGGCAGTAAAAAGTCTTTTGAAATAAGAGGCAACCACTGCATTTTAATCATGATCCAAACAAAGAGGACATATGTTGCACGAGCAGTTGTTTTTCATTTGAATGTGATTGTAGAATTTCAGGATTTAAAACCAAAACAGAATGGTCTGACTTTAGGTTTTACGTATTTTATTTTTTGCTACATAAAACATCTGCATGAAACAAAGACAGCAGGTCTGAATGAGACTCAAATTCACTCTCTAACAGCAGATAGCCATGATATGGTGTTTCCTTGGTTACTGCTTTACTATTATTTTTGGGATCTACTGGGGCAGTGATAAAGATCCACCATCTCAATCAATAGGTTGTTGACCGCTGTTATAAAGGGTTTGCAAACTTTCAAGCACCACTGTATATACCTAAGTGTAATTAAAAACCATGAAAAAGTAATTGAAGTGATCAGTATTGTTATATGCTTTTTTTTCAGGCAGCAGAAGAACAACTCGGGGCAGCTCCGGAAGATGCTGGCAGTGACTGATTCACGTGCACACATTTTATTTAATTAATGCTCATTATTTTGTTTGTCAACTCTTATTTTGGTTCATGCTGTAGATGTTTATGGCAATAAAGCCCGTTTGAATTCAGTTGAATTGATTGTGCTTTCTCTGCCCCCTCTCTCTCTCACCCACAATGGAAATGAATGAAGAATTCCTGCTTTGTATTTTTCTTTTAATATGTTAAGTGTGAAGATTGGGTTTTGCAGACCAAGAACCAGTGTGTGTTGCAGTAAGATTATAGTTTAATCCCCTAAAGTTTCCTGTAATGTTACTAAAGGTTCTGAAAATATTCCACAAATGTGATGGAAATACCTAAATAGGAACAAAAAATAATATTCTAGGTTGGTCCCCCAAAGGTCTTGAAAACAAATAAAATATGGTCCCCTAAACGTCCAGAGAACGTCCTGAAAGTTCTGCTAAGGTCCCCGAAATAACGTCCCCTATCCCTTTAAAGAACTCGACATCGTGACCTTCTCAGAACGTGCCGGGGGCGTTACCAGGTGACGTCCTTGACACCAGCGGGGACGTTCTCAGAACGTGCTGGAAACGTAACATTTCCAAATAAAATATGGTCCCCTAAACGTCCAGAGAACGTCCTGAAAGTTCTGCTAAGGTCCCCGAAATAACGTCCCCTATCCCTTTAAAGAACTCGACATCGTGACCTTCTCAGAACGTGCCGGGGGCGTTACCAGGTGACGTCCTTGACACCAGCGGGGACGTTCTCAGAACGTGCTGGAAACGTAACATTTCCAAATAAAATATGGTCCCCTAAACGTCCAGAGAACGTCCTGAAAGTTCTGCTAAGGTCCCCGAAATAACGTCCCCTATCCCTTTAAAGAACTCGACATCGTGACCTTCTCAGAACGTGCCGGGGGCGTTACCAGGTGACGTCCTTGACACCAGCGGGGACGTTCTCAGAACGTGCTGGAAACGTAACATTTCCAAATAAAATATGGTCCCCTAAACGTCCAGAGAACGTCCTGAAAGTTCTGCTAAGGTCCCCGAAATAACGTCCCCTATCCCTTTAAAGAACTCGACATCGTTACCTTCTCAGAACGTGCCGGGGGCGTTACCAGGTGACGTCCTTGACACCAGCGCGGACGTTCTCAGAACGTGCTGGGAACGTAAAATTTCTAGCGGGGAAGTAACCAATATGTTACCCATTGGACATGTTTCAGTTATGGATCTTGAAGTTTCTATACCTACTTATTGACTCTTTCTGATGTTACATAGATCATTCAAAAGTCAATATTTGACCAAATGTACTAATATCGGGCCAGAGAGTCGTCTATTTTGAACTTTTTAGTTCTACCCTATTGACTCCTTCTGGCGATATATCAGCCAATTTTTGACCCACTGAAAATATTTCAGTCCTTGATCTTGAACTTTCTATTCCTACCCAATTGACTCCTTCTGGTGATAAATTAGCCATAGAGTAGCCAATATTTTACCCATTGGACATGTTTCATTTATGGATCTTGAAGTTTTTATACCTACTCATTGACTCTTTCTGAATTTAGGTCAGTCATTCAGAAATACATATTTGACCAATGTACTAATATCGGGCCCAAGAGTCGTCGATTTTGAACTTTCTTTTTCTACCCAATTGACTCCTTCTGGTGATAAATTAGCCATAGAGTAGCCAATATTTTACCAATTGAACATGTTTCAGTCATGGATCTTGAAATTTCTATACCTACTTATTGACTCTATCTGATGTTACATCGGTTATTCAAAAGTCAATTTTTGACCAAATGTACTAAAATCGGGCCCAAGAGTCGTCGATTTTGAACTTTTTAGTTCTACCCATTGACTCCTTCTGGTGATAAATTAGCCATAGAGTAGCCAATATTTGACCCATTGAACATGTTTCAGTCATGGAGCTTGAAATTTCTATACCTACTTATTGACTCTTTCTGATGTTACATAGATCATTCAAAAGTCAATATTTGACCAAATGTACTAAAATCGGACCAGAGAGTCGTCGATTTTGAACTTTTTAGTTCTACCCATTGACTCCTTCTGGTGATAAATTAGCCATAGATTAGCCAATATTTGACTCATTGAACATGTTTCAGTCATGGATCTTGAAATTTCTATTCCTACTTATTGACTCTTTCTGATGTTATATAGATCATTCAAAAGTCAATATTTGACCAAATGTACTAAAATCGGGCCCAACAGTCGTCTATTTTGAACTTTTTAGTTCTACCCTTTGACTCCTTCTGGTGATAAATTAGCCATAGAGTAGCCAATATTTGACCCATTGAACATGTTTCAGTCATGGATCTTAAAATTTCTATACCTACTTATTGACTCTTTCTGATGTTACATCGGTCATTAAAAAGTCAATATTTGACCAAATGTACTAAAATCGGGCCCAAGAGTCGTCTATTTTGAATTTTTTAGTTCTACCCTATTGACTCCTTCAGGAGATAGTTAAGCCAATTTTTGACCCACTGAAAATATTTCAGTCCTTGATCTTGAACTTTCTATTTCTACCCAATTGACTCCTTCTGGTGATAAATTAGCGATAAAGTAACCAATATGTTACCCATTGGACATGTTTCAGTTATGGATCTTGAAGTTTCTATACCTACTTATTGACTCTTTCTGATGTTACATAGATCATTCAAAAGTCAATATTTGACCAAATGTACTAATATCGGGCCAGAGAGTCGTCTATTTTGAACTTTTTAGTTCTACCCTATTGACTCCTTCTGGCGATATATCAGCCAATTTTTGACCCCCTGAAAATATTTCAGTCCTTGATCTTGAACTTTCTATTCCTACCCAATTGACTCCTTCTGGTGATAAATTAGCCATAGAATAGCCAATATTTTACCCATTGGACATGTTTCATTTATGGATCTTGAAGTTTTTATACCTACTCATTGACTCTTTCTGAATTTAGGTCAGTCATTCAGACATCCATATTTGACCAATGTACTAATATCGGGCCCAAGAGTCGTCGATTTTGAAATTTCTATTTCTACCCAATTGACTCCTTCTGGTGATAAATTAGCCATAGAGTAGCCAATATTTTACCCATTGAACATGTTTCAGTCATGGATCTTGAAATTTCTATACCTACTTATTGACTCTATCTGATGTTACATCGGTCATTCAAAAGTCAATATTTGACCAAATGTACTAAAATCGGGCCAAAGAGTCGTCTATTTTGAACTTTTTAGTTCTACCCTTTGCCCCCTTCTGGTGATAAATTAGCCATAGAGTAGCCAATATTTGACCCATTGAACATGTTTCAGTAATGGATCTTGAAATTTCTCTACCTACTCATTGACTCTTTCTGATGTTACATAGATCATTCAAAAGTCAATATTTGACCAAATGTACTAAAATCGGGCCGATGAGCTGTCTGTTTTGAACTTTTTAGTTCTACCCATTGACTCCTTCTGGTGATAAATTAGCCATAGATTAGCCAATATTTGACCCATTGAACATGTTTCAGTCATGGAGATTGAAATTTCTATACCTACTTATTGACTCTTTCTGATGTTACATAGATCATTCAAAAGTCAATATTTGACCAAATGTACTAAAATCGGACCAGAGAGTCGTCGATTTTTAACTTTTTAGTTCTACCCATTGACTCCTTCTGGTGATAAATTAGCCATAGAGTAGCCAATATTTGACCAATTGAACATGTTTCAGTCATGGATCTTGAAATTTCTATTCCTACTTATTGACTCTTTCTGATGTTACATAGATCATTCAAAAGTCAATATTTGACCAAATGTAGTAAAATCGGGCCCAAGAGTCGTCGATTTTGAACTTTTTAGTTTAACCCATTGGCTCCTTCTGGTGATAAATTAGCCATAGAGTAGCCAATATTTGACCCATTGAACATGTTTCAGTAATGGATCTTGAAATTTCTATACCTACTTATTGACTCTTTCTGATGTTACATAGATCATTCAAAAGTCAATATTTGACCAAATGTACTAATATCGGGCCAGAGAGTCGTCTATTGTGAACTTTTTAGTTTTACACTATTGACTCCTTCTGGAGATAGTTCAGCCAATTTTTGACCCACTGAAAATATTTCAGTCCTTGTTCTTGAACTTTCTATTCCTACCCAATTGACTCCTTCTGGTGATACATTAGCCATAGAGTAGCCAATATTTTACCCATTGGACATGTTTCAGTTATGAATCTTCACGTTTTTATAACTACTCATTGACTCTTTCTGAATTCAGGTCAGTCATTCAGAAATCCATATTTGACCAAATGTACTAATATCGGGCCCAAGAGTCGTCGATTTTGAACTTTCTATTTCTACCCAATTGACTCCTTCTGGTGATAAATTAGCCATAGAGTAGCCAATATTTGACCCATTGAACATGTTTCAGTCATGGATCTTGAAATTTCTATTCCTACTTATTGACTCTTTCTGATGTTACATCGGTCATTCAAAAGTCAATATTTGACCAAATGTACTAAAATCGGGCCCAAGAGTCGTCTATTTTGAATTTTTTAGTTCTACCCTATTGACTCCTTCAGGAGATAGTTAAGCCAATTTTTGACCCACTGAAAATATTTCAGTCCTTGATCTTGAACTTTCTATTTCTACCCAATTGACTCCTTCTGGTGATAAATTAGCGATAGAGTAGCCAATATTTGACCCATTGAACATGTTTCAGTAATGGATCTTGAAATTTCTATACCTACTTATTGACTCTTTCTGATGTTACATAGATCATTCAAAAGTCAATATTTGACCAAATGTACTAAAATCGGGCCGAAGAGTCGTCTGTTTTGAACTTTTTAGTTCTACCCATTGACTCCTTTTGGTGATAAATTAGCCATAGAGTAGCCAATATTTGACCCATTGAACATGTTTCAGTCATAGACCTTGAAATTTCTATACCTACTTATTGACTCTTTCTGATGTTATATCGGTGATTCAAAAGTCAATATTTGACCAAATGTACTAAAATCGGGCCCAACAGTCGTCTATTTTGAACTTTTTAGTTCTACCCTTTGACTCCTTCTGGTGATAAATTAGCCATAGAGTAGCCAATATTTGACCCATTGAACATGTTTCAGTCATGGATCTTGAAATTTCTATACCTACTTATTGACTCTTTCTGATGTTATGTCGGTCATTCAAAAGTCAATATTTGACCAAATGTACTAATATCGGGCCAGAGAGTCGTCTATTTTGAACTTTTTAGTTCTCCCCTATTGACTCCTTCTGGCGATATATCAGCCAATTTTTGACCCCCTGAAAATATTTCAGTCCTTGATCTTGAACTTTCTATTCCTACCCAATTGACTCCTTCTGGTGATAAATTAGCCATAGAATAGCCAATATTTTACCCATTGGACATGTTTCATTTATGGATCTTGAAGTTTTTATACCGACTCATTGACTCTTTCTGAATTTAGGTCAGTCATTCAGAAATCCATATTTGACCAATGTACTAATATCGGGCCCAAGAGTCGTCGATTTTGAACTTTCTATTTCTACCCAATTGACTCCTTCTGGTGATAAATTAGCCATAGAGTAGCCAATATTTTACCCATTGAACATGTTTCAGTCATGGATCTTGAAATTTCTATACCTACTTATTGACTCTTTCTGATGTTATATCGGCGATTCAAAAGTCAATATTTGACCAAATGTACTAAAATCGGGCCCAACAGTGGTCTATTTTGAACTTTTTAGTTCTACCCTTTGACTCCTTCTGGTGATAAATTAGCCATAGAGTAGCCAATATTTGACCCATTGAACATGTTTCAGTCATGGATCTTAAAATTTATATACCTACTTATTGACTCTTTCTGATGTTATATCGGTCATTCAAAAGTCAATATTTGACCCAATATACTAAAATCGGGCCCAAGAATCGTCTATTTTGAACTTTTTAGTTCTATCCTTTGACTCCTTCTGGTTATAAATTAGCCATTGAGTAGCCAATATTTGACCGATTGAACATGTTTCAGTCATGGATCTTGAAATTTCTATACCTACTTATTGACTCTTTCTGATGTTACATCGGTCATTAAAAAGTCAATATTTGACCAAATGTACTAAAATCGGGCCCAAGAGTCGTCTATTTTGAATTTTTTAGTTCTACCCTATAGACTCCTTCAGGAGATAGTTAAGCCAATTTTTGACCAACTGAAAATATTTCAGTCCTTGATCTTGAACTTTCTATTTCTACCCAATTGACTCCTTCTGGTGATAAATTAGCGATAAAGTAACCAATATGTTACCCATTGGACATGTTTCAGTTATGGATCTTGAAGTTTCTATACCTACTTATTGACTCTTTCTGATGTTACATAGATCATTCAAAAGTCAATATTTGACCAAATGTACTAATATCGGGCCAGAGAGTCGTCTATTTTGAACTTTTTAGTTCTACCCTATTGACTCCTTCTGGCGATATATCAGCCAATTTTTGACCCACTGAAAATATTTCAGTCCTTGATCTTGAACTTTCTATTCCTACCCAATTGACTCCTTCTGGTGATAAATTAGCCATAGAGTAGCCAATATTTTACCCATTGGACATGTTTCATTTATGGATCTTGAAGTTTTTATACCTACTCATTGACTCTTTCTGAATTTAGGTCAGTCATTCAGAAATACATATTTGACCAATGTACTAATATCGGGCCCAAGAGTCGTCGATTTTGAACTTTCTTTTTCTACCCAATTGACTCCTTCTGGTGATAAATTAGCCATAGAGTAGCCAATATTTTACCAATTGAACATGTTTCAGTCATGGATCTTGAAATTTCTATACCTACTTATTGACTCTATCTGATGTTACATCGGTTATTCAAAAGTCAATATTTGACCAAATGTACTAAAATCGGGCCCAAGAGTCGTCGATTTTGAACTTTTTAGTTCTACCCATTGACTCCTTCTGGTGATAAATTAGCCATAGAGTAGCCAATATTTGACCCATTGAACATGTTTCAGTCATGGAGCTTGAAATTTCTATACCTACTTATTGACTCTTTCTGATGTTACATAGATCATTCAAAAGTCAATATTTGACCAAATGTACTAAAATCGGACCAGAGAGTCGTCGATTTTGAACTTTTTAGTTCTACCCATTGACTCCTTCTGGTGATAAATTAGCCATAGATTAGCCAATATTTGACTCATTGAACATGTTTCAGTCATGGATCTTGAAATTTCTATTCCTACTTATTGACTCTTTCTGATGTTATATAGATCATTCAAAAGTCAATATTTGACCAAATGTACTAAAATCGGGCCCAACAGTCGTCTATTTTGAACTTTTTAGTTCTACCCTTTGACTCCTTCTGGTGATAAAGTAGCCATAGAGTAGCCAATATTTGACCCATTGAACATGTTTCAGTCATGGATCTTGAAATTTCTATACCAACTTTTTGACTCTTTTTGATGTTATATTGGTGATTCAAAAGTCAATATTTGACCAAATGTACTAAAATAGGGCGCAACAGTCGTCTATTTTGAAATTTTTAGTACTACCCTTTGACTCCTTCTGGTGATAAATTAGCCATAGAATAGACAATATTTGACCCATTGAACATGTTTCAGTAATGGATCTTGAAATTTCTATACCTACTTATTGACTCTTTCTGATGTTATATCGGTGATTCAAAAGTCAATATTTGACCAAATGTACTAATATCGGGCCAGAGAGTCGTATATTTTGAACTTTTTAGTTCTACCCTATTGACTCCTTCTGGCGATTTATCAACCAATTTTTGACCTACTGAAAATGTTTTAGTCCTTGATCTTGAACTTTCTATTCCTACCCAATTGACTCCTTCTGGTGATAAATTAGCCATAGAGTAGCCAATATTTTACCCATTGGACATGTTTCATTTATGGATCTTGAAGTTTTTATACCTACTCATGGACTCTTTCTGAATTTAGGTCAGTCATTCAGAAATCCATATTTGACCAAATGTACTAATATCGGGCACAAGAGTCGTCGATTTTGAACTTTCTATTTCTACAAAATTGACTCCTTCTGGTGATAAATTAGCCATAGAGCAGCCAAAATTTTACCCATTGAACATGTTTCAGTCATGGATCTTAAAATTTCTATACCTACTTATTGACTCTTTCTGATGTTATATCGGTCATTCAAAAGTCAATATTTGACCAAATGTACTAAAATCGGGCCCAAGAGTCGTCTATTTTGAACTTTTTAGTTCTACCCTTAGACTCCTTCTGGTGATAAATTAGCCATGGAGTAGCCAATATTTGACCCATTGAATATGTTTCAGTCATGGATCTTGAAATTTCTATACCTACTTATTGACTCTTTCTGATGTTATATCGGTCATTCAAAAGTCAATATTTGACCAAATATACTAAAATCGGGCCCAAGAATCGTCTATTTTGAACTTTTTAGTTCGACCCTTTGACTCCTTCTGGTTATAAATTAGCCATAGAGTAGCCAATATTTGACCCATTGAACATGTTTCAGTAATGGATCCTGAAATTTCTCTACCTACTCATTGACTCTTTCTGATGTTACATAGATCATTCAAAAGTCAATATTTGACCAAATGTACTAAAATCGGGCCGAAGAGCTGTCTGTTTTGAACTTTTTAGTTCTACCCATTGACTCCTTCTGGTGATAAATTAGCCATAGAGTAGCCAATATTTGACCCATTGAACATGTTTCAGTCATGGACCTTGAAATTTCTATACCTACTTATTGACTCTTTCTGATGTTATATCGGTGATTCAAAAGTCAATATTTGACCAAATGTACTAAATTCGGGCCCAACAGTCGTCTATTTTGAACTTTTTAGTTCTACCCTTTGACTCCTTCTGGTGATAAATTAGCCATAGAGTAGCCCATATTTGACCCATTGAACATGTTTCAGTCATGCATCTTGAAATTTCTATACCTACTTATTGACTCTATCTGATGTTACATAGATCATTCAAAAGTCAATATTTGACCAAATGTACAAAAATCGGGCCCAAGAGCTGTCTGTTTTGAACTTTTTAGTTCTACCCATTGACTCCTTCTTGTGATAAATTAGCCATAGAGTAGCCAATATTTGACCCATTGAACATGTTTCAGTCATGGACCTTGAAATTTCTATACCTACTTATTGACTCTTTCTGATGTTATATCGGTGATTCAAAAGTCAATATTTGACCAAATGTACTAAATTCGGGCCCAACAGTCGTCTATTTTGAACTTTTTAGTTCTACCCTTTGACTCCTTCTGGTGATAAATTAGCCATAGAGTAGCCAATATTTGACCCATTGAACATGTTTCAGTCATGCATCTTGAAATTTCTATACCTACTTATTGACTCTATCTGATGTTACATCGGTCATTCAAAAGTCAATATTTGACCAAATGTACTAAAATCGGGCCAAAGAGTCGTCTATTTTGAACTTTTTAGTTCTACCCAATAGACTCCTTCTTTTGATAAATTAGCCATAGAGTTGCCAATATTTGACCCATTGAACATGTTTCAGTCATGGATCTTAAAATTTCTATACCTACTTATTGACTCTTTCTGATGTTATATCGGTCATTCAAAAGTCAATATTTGACCAAATATACTAAAATCGGGCCCAAGAATCGTCTATTTTGAACTTTTTAGTTCTATCCTTTGACTCCTTCTGGTTATAAATTAGCCATTGAGTAGCCAATATTTGACCGATTGAACATGTTTCAGTCATGGATCTTAAAATTTCTATACCTACTTATTGACTCTTTCTGATGTTATATCGGTGATTCAAAAGTCAATATTTGACCAAATGTACTAAAATCGGGCCCAACAGTCGTCTATTTTGAACTTTTTAGTTCTACCCAATAGACTCCTTCTTTTGATAAATTAGCCATAGAGTTGCCAATATTTGACCCATTGAACATGTTTCAGTCATGGATCTTGAAATTTCTATACCTACTTATTGACTCTTTCTGATGTTATATCGGTCATTCAAAAGTCAATATTTGACCAAATGTACTAAAATCGGGCCCAAGAGTCGTCGATTTTGAACTTTTTAGTTCTACCCATTGACTCCTTCTGGTTATAAATTAGCCATAGAGTAGCCAATATTTGACCCATTGAACATGTTTCAGTCATGGAGCTTGAAATTTCTATACCTACTTATTGACTCTTTCTGATGTTACATAGATCATTCAAAAGTCAATATTTGACCAAATGTACTAAAATCGGACCAGAGAGTCGTCGATTTTTAACTTTTTAGTTCTACCCATTGACTCCTTCTGGTGATAAATTAGCCATAGAGTAGCCAATATTTGACCAATTGAACATGTTTCAGTCATGGATCTTGAAATTTCTATTCCTACTTATTGACTCTTTCTGATGTTACATAGATCATTCAAAAGTCAATATTTGACCAAATGTAGTAAAATCGGGCCCAAGAGTCGTCGATTTTGAACTTTTTAGTTTAACCCATTGGCTCCTTCTGGTGATAAATTAGCCATAGAGTAGCCAATATTTGACCCATTGAACATGTTTCAGTAATGGATCCTGAAATTTCTCTACCTACTCATTGACTCTTTCTGATGTTACATAGATCATTCAAAAGTCAATATTTGACCAAATGTACTAAAATCGGGCCGAAGAGCTGTCTGTTTTGAACTTTTTAGTTCTACCCATTGACTCCTTCTGGTGATAAATTAGCCATAGAGTAGCCAATATTTGACCCATTGAACATGTTTCAGTCATGGACCTTGAAATTTCTATACCTACTTATTGACTCTTTCTGATGTTATATCGGTGATTCAAAAGTCAATATTTGACCAAATGTACTAAATTCGGGCCCAACAGTCGTCTATTTTGAACTTTTTAGTTCTACCCTTTGACTCCTTCTGGTGATAAATTAGCCATAGAGTAGCCAATATTTGACCCATTGAACATGTTTCAGTCATGCATCTTGAAATTTCTATACCTACTTTTTGACTCTATCTGATGTTACATTGGTCATTCAAAAGTCAATATTTGACCAAATGTACTAAAATCGGGCCAAAGAGTCGTCTATTTTGAACTTTTTAGTTCTACCCTTTGCCCCCTTCTGGTGATAAATTAGCCATAGAGTAGCCAATATTTGACCCATTGAACATGTTTCAGTAATGGATCTTGAAATTTCTCTACCTACTCATTGACTCTTTCTGATGTTACATAGATCATTCAAAAGTCAATATTTGACCAAATGTACTAAAATCGGGCCCAAGAGCTGTCTGTTTTGAACTTTTTAGTTCTACCCATTGACTCCTTCTGGTGATAAATTAGCCATAGAGTAGCCAATATTTGACCCATTGAACATGTTTCAGTCATGGACCTTGAAATTTCTATACCTACTTATTGACTCTTTCTGATGTTATATCGGTGATTCAAAAGTCAATATTTGACCAAATGTACTAAAATCGGGCCCAACAGTCGTCTATTTTGAACTTTTTAGTTCTACCCTTTGACTCTTTCTATTCCTACCCAATTGACTCCTTCTGGTGATAAATTAGCCATAGAGTAGCCAATATTTGACCCATTGAACATGTTTCAGTCATGGATCTTGAAATTTCTATACCTACTTATTGACTCTTTCTGATGTTATGTCGGTCATTCAAAAGTCAATATTTGACCAAATGTACTAATATCGGGCCAGAGAGTCGTCTATTTTGAACTATTTAGTTCTCCCCTATTGACTCCTTCTGGCGATATATCAGCCAATTTTTGACCCCCTGAAAATATTTCAGTCCTTGATCTTGAACTTTCTATTCCTACCCAATTGACTCCTTCTGGTGATAAATTAGCCATAGAATAGCCAATATTTTACCCATTGGACATGTTTCATTTATTGATCTTGAAGTTTTTATACCTACTCATTGACTCTTTCTGAATTTAGGTCAGTCATTCAGAAATCCATATTTGACCAATGTACTAATATCGGGCCCAAGAGTCGTCGATTTTGAACTTTCTATTTCTACCCAATTGACTCCTTCTGGTGATAAATTAGCCATAGAGTAGCCAATATTTTACCCATTGAACATGTTTCAGTCATGGATCTTGAAATTTCTATACCTACTTATTGACTCTTTCTGATGTTATATCGATGATTCAAAAGTCAATATTTGACCAAATATACTAAAATCGGGCCCAACAGTCGTCTATTTTGAACTTTTTAGTTCTATCCTTTGACTCCTTCTGGTTATAAATTAGCCATTGAGTAGCCAATATTTGACCGATTGAACATGTTTCAGTCATGGATCTTGAAATTTCTATATCTACTTATTGACTCTTTCTGATGTTACATCGGTCATTAAAAAGTCAATATTTGACCAAATGTACTAAAACCGGGCCCAAGAGTCGTCTATTTTGAATTTTTTAGTTCTACCCTATTGACTCCTTCAGGAGATAGTTAAGCCAATTTTTGACCCACTGAAAATATTTCAGTCCTTGATCTTGAACTTTCTATTTCTACCCAATTGACTCCTTCTGGTGATAAATTAGCGATAAAGTAACCAATATGTTACCCATTGGACATGTTTCAGTTATGGATCTTGAAGTTTCTATACCTACTTATTGACTCTTTCTGATGTTACATAGATCATTCAAAAGTCAATATTTGACCAAATGTACTAATATCGGGCCAGAGAGTCGTCTATTTTGAACTTTTTAGTTCTACCCTATTGACTCCTTCTGGCGATATATCAGCCAATTTTTGACCCACTGAAAATATTTCAGTCCTTGATCTTGAACTTTCTATTCCTACCCAATTGACTTCTTCTGGTGATAAATTAGCCATAGAGTAGCCAATATTTTACCCATTGGACATGTTTCATTTATGGATCTTGAAGTTTTTATACCTACTCATTGACTCTTTCTGAATTTAGGTCAGTCATTCAGAAATCCATATTTGACCAATGTACTAATATCGGGCCCAAGAGTCGTCGATTTTGAACTTTCTTTTTCTACCCAATTGACTCCTTCTGGTGATAAATTAGCCATAGAGTAGCCAATATTTTACCAATTGAACATGTTTCAGTCATGGATCTTGAAATTTCTATACCTACTTATTGACTCTATCTGATGTTACATCGGTTATTCAAAAGTCAATATTTGACCAAATGTACTAAAATCGGGCCCAAGAGTCGTCGATTTTGAACTTTTTAGTTCTACCCATTGACTCCTTCTGGTGATAAATTAGCCATAGAGTAGCCAATATTTGACCCATTGAACATGTTTCAGTCATGGAGCTTGAAATTTCTATTCCTACTTATTGACTCTTTCTGATGTTACATAGATCATTCAAAAGTCAATATTTGACCAAATGTACTAAAATCGGGCCCAACAGTCGTCTATTTTGAACTTTTTAGTTCTACCCTTTGACTCCTTCTGGTGATAAATTAGCCGTAGAGTAGCCAATATTTGACCCATTGAACATGTTTCAGTCATGGATCTTAAAATTTCTATACCTACTTATTGACTCTTTCTGATGTTATATCGGTCATTCAAAAGTCAATATTTGACCAAATGTACTAAAATCGGGCCCAAGAGTCGTCTGTTTTGAACTTTTTAGTTCTACCCATTGACTCCTTTTGGTGATAAATTAGCCATAGAGTAGCCAATATTTGACCCATTGAACATGTTTCAGTCATGGATCTTGAAATTTCTATACCAACTTTTTGACTCTTTTTGATGTTATATCGGTGATTCAAAAGTCAATATTTGACCAAATGTACTAAAATAGGGCGCAACAGTCGTCTATTTTGAAATTTTTAGTTCTACCCTTTGACTCCTTCTGGTGATAAATTAGCCATAGAATAGACAATATTTGACCCATTGAACATGTTTCAGTAATGGATCTTGAAATTTCTATACCTACTTATTGACTCTTTCTGATGTTACATCGGTCATTAAAAAGTCAATATTTGACCAAATGTACTAAAATCGGACCCAAGAGTCGTCTATTTTGAATTTTTTAGTTCTACCCTATTGACTCCTTCAGGAGATAGTTAAGCCAATTTTTGACCCACTGAAAATATTTCAGTCCTTGATCTTGAACTTTCTATTTCTACCCAATTGACTCCTTCTGGTGATAAATTAGCGATAAAGTAACCAATATGTTACCCATTGGACATGTTTCAGTTATGGATCTTGAAGTTTCTATACCTACTTATTGACTCTTTCTGATGTTACATAGATCATTCAAAAGTCAACATTTGACCAAATGTACTAATATCGGGCCAGAGAGTCGTCTATTTTGAACTTTTTAGTTCTACCCTATTGACTCCTTCTGGCGATATGTCAGCCAATTTTTGACCCACTGAAAATATTTCAGTCCTTGATCTTGAACTTTCTATTCCTACCCAATTGACTCCTTCTGGTGATAAATTAGCCATAGAGTAGCCAATATTTTACCCATTGGACATGTTTCATTTATGGATCTTGAAGTTTTTATACCTACTCATTGACTCTTTCTGAATTTAGGTCAGTCATTCAGAAATCCATATTTGACCAATGTACTAATATCGGGCCCAAGAGTCGTCGATTTTGAACTTTCTTTTTCTACCCAATTGACTCCTTCTGGTGATAAAGTAGCCATAGAGTAGCCAATATTTGACCCATTGAACATGTTTCAGTAATGGATCTTGAAATTTCTATACCTACTTATTGACTCTTTCTGATGTTACATAGATCATTCAAAAGTCAATATTTGACCAAATGTACTAATATCGGGCCAGAGAGTCGTCTATTGTGAACTTTTTAGTTCTACACTATTGACTCCTTCTGGAGATAGTTCAGCCAATTTTTGACCCACTGAAAATATTTCAGTCCTTGTTCTTGAACTTTCTATTCCTACCCAATTGACTCCTTCTGGTGATACATTAGCCATAGAGTAGCCAATATTTTACCCATTGGACATGTTTCAGTTATGAATCTTCAAGTTTTTATACCTACTCATTGACTCTTTCTGAATTTAGGTCAGTCATTCAGAAATCCATATTTGACCAAATGTACTAATATCGGGCCCAAGAGTCGTCGATTTTGAACTTTCTATTTCTACCCAATTGACTCCTTCTGGTGATAAATTAGCGATAGAGTAGCCAATATTTGACCCATTGAACATGTTTCAGTAATGGATCTTGAAATTTCTATACCTACTTATTGACTCTTTCTGATGTTACATAGATCATTCAAAAGTCAATATTTGACCAAATGTACTAAAATCGGGCCCAAGAGTCGTCTGTTTTGAACTTTTTAGTTCTACCCATTGACTCCTTTTGGTGATAAATTAGCCATAGAGTAGCCAATATTTGACCCATTGAACATGTTTCAGTCATGGATCTTGAAATTTCTATACCAACTTTTTGACTCTTTTTGATGTTATATCGGTCATTCAAAAGTCAATATTTGACCAAATGTACTAAAATAGGGCGCAACAGTCGTCTATTTTGAAATTTTTAGTTCTACCCTTTGACTCCTTCTGGTGATAAATTAGCCATAGAATAGACAATATTTGACCCATTGAACATGTTTCAGTAATGGATCTTGAAATTTCTATACCTACTTATTGACTCTTTCTGATGTTATATCGGTGATTCAAAAGTCAATATTTGACCAAATGTACTAATATCGGGCCAGAGAGTCGTATATTTTGAACTTTTTAGTTCTACCCTATTGACTCCTTCTGGCGATTTATCAACCAATTTTTGACCCACTGAAAATGTTTTAGTCCTTGATCTTGAACTTTCTATTCCTACCCAATTGACTCCTTCTGGTGATAAATTAGCCATAGAGTAGCCAATATTTTACCCATTGGACATGTTTCATTTATGGATCTTGAAGTTTTTATACCTACTCATGGACTCTTTCTGAATTTAGGTCAGTCATTCAGAAATCCATATTTGACCAAATGTACTAATATCGGGCACAAGAGTCGTCGATTTTGAACTTTCTATTTCTACAAAATTGACTCCTTCTGGTGATAAATTAGCCATAGAGCAGCCAAAATTTTACCCATTGAACATGTTTCAGTCATGGATCTTAAAATTTCTATACCTACTTATTGACTCTTTCTGATGTTATATCGGTCATTCAAAAGTCAATTTTTGACCAAATGTACTAAAATCGGGCCCAAGAGTCGTCTATTTTGAACTTTTTAGTTCTACCCTTAGACTCCTTCTGGTGATAAATTAGCCATAGAGTAGCCAATATTTGACCCATTGAATATGTTTCAGTCATGGATCTTGAAATTTCTATACCTACTTATTGACTCTTTCTGATGTTATATCGGTCATTCAAAAGTCAATATTTGACCAAATATACTAAAATCGGGCCCAAGAATCGTCAATTTTGAACTTTTTAGTTCGACCCTTTGACTCCTTCTGGTTATAAATTAGCCATAGAGTAGCCAATATTTGACCCATTGAACATGTTTCAGTAATGGATCTTGAAATTTCTCTACCTACTCATTGACTCTTTCTGATGTTACATAGATCATTCAAAAGTCAATATTTGACCAAATGTACTAAAATCGGGCCGAAGAGCTGTCTGTTTTGAACTTTTTAGTTCTACCCATTGACTCCTTCTGGTGATAAATTAGCCATAGAGTAGCCAATATTTGACCCATTGAACATGTTTGAGTCATGGACCTTGAAATTTCTATACCTACTTATTGACTCTTTCTGATGTTATATCGGTGATTCAAAAGTCAATATTTGACCAAATGTACTAAATTCGGGCCCAACAGTCGTCTATTTTGAACTTTTTAGTTCTACCCTTCGACTCCTTCTGGTGATAAATTAGCCATAGAGTAGCCAATATTTGACCCATTGAACATGTTTCAGTCATGCATCTTGAAATTTCTATACCTACTTATTGACTCTATCTGATGTTACATCGGTCATTCAAAAGTCAATATTTGACCAAATGTACTAAAATCGGGCCAAAGAGTCGTCTATTTTGAACTGTTTAGTTCTACCCTTTGCCCCCTTCTGGTGATAAATTAGCCATAGAGTAGCCAATATTTGACCCATTGAACATGTTTCAGTAATGGATCTTGAAATTTCTCTACCTACTCATTGACTCTTTCTGATGTTACATAGATCATTCAAAAGTCAATATTTGACCAAATGTACTAAAATCGGGCCCAAGAGCTTTCTGTTTTGAACTTTTTAGTTCTACCCATTGACTCCTTCTGGTGATAAATTAGCCATAGAGTAGCCAATATTTGATCCATTGAACATGTTTCAGTCATGGACCTTGAAATTTCTATACCTACTTATTGACTCTTTCTGATGTTATATCGGTGATTCAAAAGTCAATATTTGACCAAATGTACTAAAATCGGGCCCAACAGTCGTCTATTTTGAACTTTTTAGTTCTACCCTTTGACTCCTTCTGGTGATAAATTAGCCATTGAGTAGCCAATATTTGACCGATTGAACATGTTTCAGTCATGGATCTTGAAATTTCTATACCTACTTATTGACTCTTTCTGATGTTACATCGGTCATTAAAAAGTCAATATTTGACCAAATGTACTAAAATCGGGCCCAAGAGTCGTCTATTTTGAATTTTTTAGTTCTACCCTATTGACTCCTTCAGGAGATAGTTAAGCCAATTTTTGACCCACTGAAAATATTTCAGTCCTTGATCTTGAACTTTCTATTTCTACCCAATTGACTCCTTCTGGTGATAAATTAGCGATAAAGTAACCAATATGTTACCCATTGGACATGTTTCAGTCATGGAGCTTGAAATTTCTATACCTACTTATTGACTCTTTCTGATGTTACATAGATCATTCAAAAGTCAATATTTGACCAAATGTACTAAAATCGGGCCCAACAGTCGTCTATTTTGAACTTTTTAGTTCTACCCTTTGACTCCTTCTGGTGATAAATTAGCCATAGAGTAGCCAATATTTGACCCATTGAACATGTTTCAGTCATGGATCTTAAAATTTATATACCTACTTATTGACTCTTTCTGATGTTATATCGGTCATTCAAAAGTCAATATTTGACCAAATATACTAAAATCGGGCCCAAGAATCGTCTATTTTGAAGTTTTTAGTTCTATCCTTTGACTCCTTCTGGTTATAAATTAGCCATTGAGTAGCCAATATTTGACCGATTGAGCATGTTTCAGTCATGGATCTTGAAATTTCTATACCTACTTATTGACTCTTTCTGATGTTACATCGGTCATTAAAAAGTCAATATTTGACCAAATGTACTAAAATCGGGCCCAAGAGTCGTCTATTTTGAATTTTTTAGTTCTACCCTATTGACTCCTTCAGGAGATAGTTAAGCCAATTTTTGACCCACTGAAAATATTTCAGTCCTTGATCTTGAACTTTCTATTTCTACCCAATTGACTCCTTCTGGTGATAAATTAGCGATAAAGTAACCAATATGTTACCCATTGGACATGTTTCAGTTATGGATCTTGAAGTTTCTATACCTACTCATTGACTCTTTCTGAATTTAGGTCAGTCATTCAGAAATCCATATTTGACCAATGTACTAATATCGGGCCCAAGAGTCGTCGATTTTGAACTTTCTTTTTCTACCCAATTGACTCCTTCTGGTGATAAATTAGCCATAGAGTAGCCAATATTTTACCCATTGAACATGTTTCAGTCATGGATCTTGAAATTTCTATACCTACTTATTGACTCTATCTGATGTTACATCGGTTATTCAAAAGTCAATATTTGACCAAATGTACTAAAATCGGGCCCAAGAGTCGTCGATTTTGAACTTTTTAGTTCTACCCATTGACTCCTTCTGGTGATAAATTAGCCATAGAGTAGCCAATATTTGACCCATTGAACATGTTTCAGTCATGGAGCTTGAAATTTCTATATCTACTTATTGACTCTTTCTGATGTTACATAGATCATTCAAAAGTCAATATTTGACCAAATGTACTAAAATCGGACCAGAGAGTCGTCGATTTTGAACTTTTTAGTTCTACCCATTGACTCCTTCTGGTGATAAATTAGCCATAGATTAGCCAATATTTGACCCATTGAACATGTTTCAGTCATGGATCTTGAAATTTCTATTCCTACTTATTGACTCTTTCTGATGTTATATAGATCATTCAAAAGTCAATATTTGACCAAATGTACTAAAATCGGGCCCAAGAGTCGTCGATTTTGAACTTTTTAGTTCTACCCATTGGCTCCTTCTGGTGATAAAGTAGCCATAGAGTAGCCAATATTTGACCCATTGAACATGTTTCAGTAATGGATCTTGAAATTTCTATACCTACTTATTGACTCTTTCTGATGTTACATAGATCATTCAAAAGTCAATATTTGACCAAATGTACTAATATCGGGCCAGAGAGTCGTCTATTGTGAACTTTTTAGTTCTACACTATTGACTCCTTCTGGAGATAGTTCAGCCAATTTTTGACCCACTGAAAATATTTCAGTCCTTGTTCTTGAACTTTCTATTCCTACCCAATTGACTCCTTCTGGTGATACATTAGCCATAGAGTAGCCAATATTTTACCCATTGGACATGTTTCAGTTATGAATCTTCAAGTTTTTATACCTACTCATTGACTCTTTCTGAATTTAGGTCAGTCATTCAGAAATCCATATTTGACCAAATGTACTAATATCAGGCCCAAGAGTCGTCGATTTTGAACTTTCTATTTCTACCCAATTGACTCCTTCTGGTGATAAATTAGCCATAGACTAGCCAATATTTGAACCATTGAACATGTTTCAGTCATGGATCTTGAAATTTCTATACCAACTTTTTGACTCTTTTTGATGTTATATCGGTGATTCAAAAGTCAATATTTGACCAAATGTACTAAAATAGGGCGCAACAGTCGTCTATTTTGAAGTTTTTAGTTCTACCCTTTGACTCCTTCTGGTGATAAATTAGCCATAGAATAGACAATATTTGACCCATTGAACATGTTTCAGTAATGGATCTTGAAATTTCTATACCTACTTATTGACTCTTTCTGATGTTACATAGGTCATTCAAAAGTCAATATTTGACCAAATGTACTAATATCGGGCCAGAGAGTCGTATATTTTGAACTTTTTAGTTCTACCCTATTGACTCCTTCTGGCGATTTATCAACCAATTTTTGACCCACTGAAAATGTTTTAGTCCTTGATCTTGAACTTTCTATTCCTACCCAATTGACTCCTTCTGGTGATAAATTAGCCATAGAGTAGCCAATATTTTACCCATTGGACATGTTTCATTTATGGATCTTGAAGTTTTTATACCTACTCATGGACTCTTTCTGAATTTAGGTCAGTCATTCAGAAATCCATATTTGACCAAATGTACTAATATCGGGCACAAGAGTCGTCGATTTTGAACTTTCTATTGCTACAAAATTGACTCCTTCTGGTGATAAATTAGCCATAGAGCAGCCAAAATTTTACCCATTGAACATGTTTCAGTCATGGATCTTAAAATTTCTATACCTACTTATTGACTCTTTCTGATGTTATATCGGTGATTCAAAAGTCAATATTTGACCAAATGTACTAAAATCGGGCCCAAGAGTCGTCTATTTTGAACTTTTTAGTTCTACCCTTAGACTCCTTCTGGTGATAAATTAGCCATAGAGTAGCCAATATTTGACCTATTGAATATGGTTCAGTCATGGATCTTGAAATTTCTATACCTACTTATTGACTCTTTCTGATGTTATGTCGGTCATTCAAAAGTCAATATTTGACCAAATGTACTAATATCGGGCCAGAGAGTCGTCTATTTTGAACTTTTTAGTTCTCCCCTATTGACTCCTTCTGGCGATATATCAGCCAATTTTTGACTCCCTGAAAATATTTCAGTCCTTGTTCTTGAACTTTCTATTCCTACCCAATTGACTCCTTCTGGTGATACATTAGCCATAGAGTAGCCAATATTTTACCCATTGGACATGTTTCAGTTATGAATCTTCAAGTTTTTATACCTACTCATTGACTCTTTCTGAATTTAGGTCAGTCATTCAGAAATCCATATTTGACCAAATGTACTAATATCAGGCCCAAGAGTCGTCGATTTTGAACTTTCTATTTCTACCCAATTGACTCCTTCTGGTGATAAATTAGCCATAGACTAGCCAATATTTGAACCATTGAACATGTTTCAGTCATGGATCTTGAAATTTCTATACCAACTTTTTGACTCTTTTTGATGTTATATCGGTGATTCAAAAGTCAATATTTGACCAAATGTACTAAAATAGGGCGCAACAGTCGTCTATTTTGAAATTTTTAGTTCTACCCTTTGACTCCTTCTGGTGATAAATTAGCCATAGAATAGACAATATTTGACCCATTGAACATGTTTCAGTAATGGATCTTGAAATTTCTATACCTACTTATTGACTCTTTCTGATGTTACATAGGTCATTCAAAAGTCAATATTTGACCAAATGTACTAATATCGGGCCAGAGAGTCGTATATTTTGAACTTTTTAGTTCTACCCTATTGACTCCTTCTGGCGATTTATCAACCAATTTTTGACCCACTGAAAATGTTTTAGTCCTTGATCTTAAAATTTCTATACCTACTTATTGACTCTTTCTGATGTTATATCGGTCATTCAAAAGTCAATATTTGACCAAATATACTAAAATCGGGCCCAAGAATCGTCTATTTTGAACTTTTTAGTTCTATCCTTTGACTCCTTCTGGTTATAAATTAGCCATTGAGTAGCCAATATTTGACCGATTGAACATGTTTCAGTCATGGATCTTGAAATTTCTATACCTACTTATTGACTCTTTCTGATGTTACATCGGTCATTCAAAAGTCAATATTTGACCAAATGTACTAAAATCGGGCCCAAAAGTCGTCGATTTTGAACTTTTTAGTTCTACTCATTGACTCCTTCTGGTTATAAATTAGCCATAGAGTAGCCAATATTTGACCCATTGAACATGTTTCAGTCATGGAGCTTGAAATTTCTATACCTACTTATTGACTCTTTCTGATGTTACATAGATCATTCAAAAGTCAATATTTGACCAAATGTACTAAAATCGGACCAGAGAGTCGTCGATTTTTAACTTTTTAGTTCTACCCATTGACTCCTTCTGGTGATAAATTAGCCATAGAGTAGCCAATATTTGACCAATTGAACATGTTTCAGTCATGGATCTTGAAATTTCTATTCCTACTTATTGACTCTTTCTGATGTTACATAGATCATTCAAAAGTCAATATTTGACCAAATGTAGTAAAATCGGGCCCAAGAGTCGTCGATTTTGAACTTTTTAGTTTAACCCATTGGCTCCTTCTGGTGATAAATTAGCCATAGAGTAGCCAATATTTGACCCATTGAACATGTTTCAGTAATGGATCTTGAAATTTCTATACCTACTTATTGACTCTTTCTGATGTTACATAGATCATTCAAAAGTCAATATTTGACCAAATGTACTAATATCGGGCCAGAGAGTCGTCTATTGTGAACTTTTTAGTTCTACACTATTGACTCCTTCTGGAGATAGTTCAGCCAATTTTTGACCCACTGAAAATATTTCAGTCCTTGTTCTTGAACTTTCTATTCCTACCCAATTGACTCCTTCTGGTGATACATTAGCCATAGAGTAGTCAATATTTTACCCAATGGACATGTTTCAGTTATGAATCTTCAAGTTTTTATACCTACTCATTGACTCTTTCTGAATTTAGGTCAGTCATTCAGAAATCCATATTTGACCAAATGTACTAATATCAGGCCCAAGAGTCGTCGATTTTGAACTTTCTATTTCTACCCAATTGACTCCTTTTGGTGATAAATTAGCCATAGAGTATCCAATATTTGACCCATTGAACATGTTTCAGTCATGGATCTTGAAATTTCTATACCAACTTTTTGACTCTTTTTGATGTTATATCGGTGATTCAAAAGTCAATATTTGACCAAATGTACTAAAATAGGGCGCAACAGTCGTCTATTTTGAAATTTTTAGTTCTACCCTTTGACTCCTTCAGGAGATAGTTAAGCCAATTTTTGACCCACTGAAAATATTTCAGTCCTTGATCTTGAACTTTCTATTTCTACCCAATTGACTCCTTCTGGTGATAAATTAGCGATAGAGTAGCCAATATTTGACCCATTGAACATGTTTCAGTAATGGATCTTGAAATTTCTATACCTACTTATTGACTCTTTCTGATGTTACATAGATCATTCAAAAGTCAATATTTGACCAAATGTACTAAAATCGGGCCCAAGAGTCGTCTGTTTTGAACTTTTTAGTTCTACCCATTGACTCCTTTTGGTGATAAATTAGCCATAGAGTAGCCAATATTTGACCCATTGAACATGTTTCAGTCATGGACCTTGAAATTTCTATACCTACTTATTGACTCTTTCTGATGTTATATCGGTGATTCAAAAGTCAATATTTGACCAAATGTACTAAAATCGGGCCCAACAGTCGTCTATTTTGAACTTTTTAGTTCTACCCTTTGACTCCTTCTGGTGATAAATTAGCCATAGAGTAGCCAATATTTGACCCATTGAACATGTTTCAGTCATGGATCTTGAAATTTCTATACCTACTTATTGACTCTTTCTGATGTTATGTCGGTCATTCAAAAGTCAATATTTGACCAAATGTACTAATATCGGGCCAGAGAGTCGTCTATTTTGAACTTTTTAGTTCTACCCTATTGACTCCTTCTGGCGATATATCAGCCAATTTTTGACCCCCTGAAAATATTTCAGTCCTTGATCTTGAACTTTCTATTCCTACCCAATTGACTCCTTCTGGTGATAAATTAGCCATAGAATAGCCAATATTTTACCCATTGGACATGTTTCATTTATGGATCTTGAAGTTTTTATACCTACTCATTGACTCTTTCTGAATTTAGGTCAGTCATTCAGAAATCCATATTTGACCAATGTACTAATATCGGGCCCAAGAGTCGTCGATTTTGAACTTTTTAGTTCTACCCAATAGACTCCTTCTTTTGATAAATTAGCCATAGAGTTGCCAATATTTGACCCATTGAACATGTTTCAGTCATGGATCTTGAAATTTCTATACCTACTTATTGACTCTTTCTGATGTTTTCTGAGGTCATTAAAAAGTCAATATTTGACCAAATGTACTAAAATCGGGCCCAAGAGACGTCTATTTTGAATTTTTTAGTTCTACCCTATTGACTCCTTCAGGAGATAGTTAAGCCAATTTTTGACCCACTGAAAATATTTCAGTCCTTGATCTTGAACTTTCTATTTCTACCCAATTGACTCCTTCTGGTGATAAATTAGCGATAAAGTAACCAATATGTTACCCATTGGACATGTTTCAGTTATCGATCTTGAAGTTTCTATACCTACTTATTGACTCTTTCTGATGTTACATAGATCATTCAAAAGTCAATATTTGACCAAATGTACTAAAATCGGGCCCAAGAGTCGTCTATTTTGAATTTTTTAGTTCTACCCTATTGACTCCTTCTGGCGATATATCAGCCAATTTTTGACCCACTGAAAATATTTCAGTCCTTGATCTGGAACTTTCTATTCCTACCCAATTGACTCCTTCTGGTGATAAATTAGCCATAGAGTAGCCAATATTTTACCCATTGGACATGTTTCATTTATGGATCTTGAAGTTTTTATACCTACTCATTGACTCTTTCTGAATTTAGGTCAGTCATTCAGAAATCCATATTTGACCAATGTACTAATATCGGGCCCAAGAGTCGTCGATTTTGAACTTTCTTTTTCTACCCAATTGACTCCTTCTGGTGATAAATTAGCCATAGAGTAGCCAATATTTTACCCATTGAACATGTTTCAGTCATGGATCTTGAAATTTCTATACCTACTTATTGACTCTATCTGATGTTACATCCGTTATTCAAATGTCAATATTTGACCAAATGTACTAAAATCGGGCCCATGAGTCGTCGATTTTGAACTTTTTAGTTCTACCCATTGACTCCTTCTGGTGATAAATTAGCCATAGAGTAGCCAATATTTGACCCATTGAACATGTTTCAGTCATGGAGCTTGAAATTTCTATACCTACTTATTGACTCTTTCTGATGTTACATAGATTATTCAAAAGTCAATATTTGACCAAATGTACTAAAATCGGGCCCAACAGTCGTCTATTTTGAACTTTTTAGTTCTACCCTTTGACTCCTTCTGGTGATAAATTAGCCATAGATTAGCCAATATTTGACCCATTGAACATGTTTCAGTCATGGATCTTGAAATTTCTATTCCTACTTATTGACTCTTTCTGATGTTATATAGATCTTTCAAAAGTCAATATTTGACCAAATGTACTAAAATCGGGCCCAAGAGTCGTCGATTTTGAACTTTTTAGTTCTACCCATTGGCTCCTTCTGGTGATAAAGTAGCCATAGAGTAGCCAATATTTGACCCATTGAACATGTTTCAGTAATGGATCTTGAAATTTCTATACCTACTTATTGACTCTTTCTGATGTTACATAGATCATTCAAAAGTCAATATTTGACCAAATGTACTAATATCGGGCCAGAGAGTCGTCTATTGTGAACTTTTTAGTTCTATACTATTGACTCCTTCTGGAGATAGTTCAGCCAATTTTTGACCCACTGAAAATATTTCAGTCCTTGTTCTTGAACTTTCTATTCCTACCCAATTGACTCCTTCTGGTGATACATTAGCCATAGAGTAGCCAATATTTTACCCATTGGACATGTTTCAGTTATGAATCTTCAAGTTTTTATACCTACTCATTGACTCTTTCTGAATTTAGGTCAGTCATTCAGAAATCCATATTTGACCAAATGTACTAATATCGGGCCCAAGAGTTGTCGATTTTGAACTTTCTATTTCTACCCAATTGACTCCTTCTGGTGATAAATTAGCCATAGAGTAGCCAATATTTGACCCATTGAACATTTTTCAGTCATGGATCTTGAAATTTCTATACCAACTTTTTGACTCTTTTTGATGTTATATCGGTGATTCAAAAGTCAATATTTGACCAAATGTACTAAAATAGGGCGCAACAGTCGTCTATTTTTAAATTTTTAGTTCTACCCTTTGACTCCTTCTGGTGATAAATTAGCCATAGAATAGACAATATTTGACCCATTGAACATGTTTCAGTAATGGATCTTGAAATTTCTATACCTACTTATTGACTCTTTCTGATGTTACATAGGTCATTCAAAAGTCAATATTTGACCAAATGTACTGATATCGGGCCAGAGAGTCGTATATTTTGAACTTTTTAGTTCTACCCTTTGACTCCTTCTGGTGATAAATTAGCCATAGAGTAGCCAATATTTGACCCATTGAACATGTTTCATTCATACATCTTGAAATTTCTATACCTACTTATTGACTCTTTCTCATGTTATGTCGGTCATTCAAAAGTCAATATTTGACCAAATGTACTAAATTCGGGCCCAACAGTTGTCTATTTTGAACTTCTTAGTTCTACCCAATAGACTCCTTCTTTTGATAAATTAGCCATAGAGTTGCCAATATTTGACCCATTGAACATGTTTCAGTCATGGATCTTAAAATTTCTATACCTACTTATTGACTCTTTCTGATGTTATATCGGTCATTCAAAAGTCAATATTTGACCAAATATACTAAAATCGGGCCCAAGAATCGTCTATTTTGAACTTTTTAGTTCTATCCTTTGACTCCTTCTGGTTATAAATTAGCCATTGAGTAGCCAATATTTGACCGATTGAACATGTTTCAGTCATGGATCTTGAAATTTCTATACCTACTTATTGACTCTTTCTGATGTTACATCGGTCATTCAAAAGTCAATATTTGACCAAATGTACTAAAATCGGGCCCAAGAGTCGTCGATTTTGAACTTTTTAGTTCTACTCATTGACTCCTTCTGGTGATAAATTAGCCATAGAGTAGCCAATATTTGACCCATTGAACATGTTTCAGTCATGGAGCTTGAAATTTCTATACCTACTTATTGACTCTTTCTGATGTTACATAGATCATTCAAAAGTCAATATTTGACCAAATGTACTAAAATCGGACCAGAGAGTCGTCGATTTTTAACTTTTTAGTTCTACCCATTGACTCCTTCTGGTGATAAATTAGCCATAGAGTAGCCAATATTTGACCAATTGAACATATTTCAGTCATGGATCTTGAAATTTCTATTCCTACTTATTGACTCTTTCTGATGTTACATAGATCATTCAAAAGTCAATATTTGACCAAATGTAGTAAAATCGGGCCCAAGAGTCGTCGATTTTGAACTTTTTAGTTTAACCCATTGGCTCCTTCTGGTGATAAATTAGCCATAGAGTAGCCAATATTTGACCCATTGAACATGTTTCAGTAATGGATCTTGAAATTTCTATACCTACTTATTGACTCTTTCTGATGTTACATAGATCATTCAAAAGTCAATATTTGACCAAATGTACTAATATCGGGCCAGAGAGTCGTCTATTGTGAACTTTTTAGTTCTACCCATTGGCTCCTTCTGGTGATAAAGTAGCCATAGAGTAGCCAATATTTGACCCATTGAACATGTTTCAGTAATGGATCTTGAAATTTCTATACCTACTTATTGACTCTTTCTGATGTTACATAGATCATTCAAAAGTCAATATTTGACCAAATGTACTAATATCGGGCCAGAGAGTCGTCTATTGTGAACTTTTTAGTTCTACACTATTGACTCCTTCTGGAGATAGTTCAGCCAATTTTTGACCCACTGAAAATATTTCAGTCCTTGTTCTTGAACTTTCTATTCCTACCCAATTGACTCCTTCTGGTGATACATTAGCCATAGAGTAGCCAATATTTTACCCATTGGACATGTTTCAGTTATGAATCTTCAAGTTTTTATACCTACTCATTGACTCTTTCTGAATTTAGGTCAGTCATTCAGAAATCCATATTTGACCAAATATACTAATATCAGGCCCAAGAGTCGTCGATTTTGAACTTTCTATTTCTACCCAATTGACTCCTTCTGGTGATAAATTAGCCATAGAGTAGCCAATATTTGACCCATTGAACATGTTTCAGTCATGGATCTTGAAATTTCTATACCAACTTTTTGACTCTTTTTGATGTTATATCGGTGATTCAAAAGTCAATATTTGACCAAATGTACTAAAATAGGGCGCAACAGTCGTCTATTTTGAAATTTTTAGTTCTACCCTTTGACTCCTTCTGGTGATAAATTAGCCATAGAATAGACAATATTTGACCCATTGAACATGTTTCAGTAATGGATCTTGAAATTTCTATACCTACTAATTGACTCTTTCTGATGTTACATAGGTCATTCAAAAGTCAATATTTGACCAAATGTACTAATATCGGGCCAGAGAGTCGTATATTTTGAACTTTTTAGTTCTACCCTATTGACTCCTTCTGGCGATTTATCAACCAATTTTTGACCCACTGAAAATGTTTTAGTCCTTGATCTTGAACTTTCTATTCCTACCCAATTGACTCCTTCTGGTGATAAATTAGCCATAGAGTAGCCAATATTTTACCCATTGGACATGTTTCATTTATGGATCTTGAAGTTTTTATACCTACTCGTGGACTCTTTCTGAATTTAGGTCAGTCATTCAGAAATCCAAATTTGACCAAATGTACTAATATCGGGCACAAGAGTCGTCGATTTTGAACTTTCTATTGCTACAAAATTGACTCCTTCTGGTGATAAATTAGCCATAGAGCAGCCAAAATTTTACCCATTGAACATGTTTCAGTCATGGATCTTAAAATTTCTATACCTACTTATTGACTCTTTCTGATGTTATAGCGGTCATTCAAAAGTCAATATTTGACCAAATGTACTAAAATCGGGCCCAAGAGTAGTCTATTTTGAACTTTTTAGTTCTACCCTTAGACTCCTTCTGGTGATAAATTAGCCATAGAGTAGCCAATATTTGACCCATTGAATATGGTTCAGTCATGGATCTTGAAATTTCTATACCTACTTATTGACTCTTTCTGATGTTATATCGGTCATTCAAAAGTCAATATTTGACCAAATATACTAAAATCGGGCCCAAGAATCGTCTATTTTGAACTTTTTAGTTCGACCCTTTGACTCCTTCTGGTTATAAATTAGCCATAGAGTAGCCAATATTTGACCCATTGAACATGTTTCAGTAATGGATCTTGAAATTTCTCTACCTACTCATTGACTCTTTCTGATGTTACATAGATCATTCAAAAGTCAATATTTGACCAAATGTACTAAAATCGGGCCGAAGAGCTGTCTGTTTTGAACTCTTTAGTTCTACCCATTGACTCCTTCTGGTGATAAATTAGCCATAGAGTAGCCAATATTTGACCCATTGAACATGTTTCAGTCATGGACCTTGAAATTTCTATACCTACTTATTGACTCTTTCTGATGTTATATCGGTGATTCAAAAGTCAATATTTGACCAAATGTACTAAATTCGGGCCCAACAGTCGTCTATTTTGAACTTTTTAGTTCTACCCTTTGACTCCTTCTGGTGATAAATTAGCCATAGAGTAGCCAATATTTGACCCATTGAACATGTTTCAGTCATGCATCTTGAAATTTCTATACCTACTTATTGACTCTTTCTGATGTTATGTCGGTCATTCAAAAGTCAATATTTGACCAAATGTACTAAATTCGGGCCCAACAGTTGTCTATTTTGAACTTTTTAGTTCTACCCAATAGACTCCTTCTTTTGACAAATTAGCCATAGAGTTGCCAATATTTGACCCATTGAACATGTTTCAGTCATGGATCTTAAAATTTCTATACCTACTTATTGACTCTTTCTGATGTTATATCGGTCATTCAAAAGTCAATATTTGACCAAATATACTAAAATCGGGCCCAAGAATCGTCTATTTTGAACTTTTTAGTTCTATCCTTTGACTCCTTCTGGTTATAAATTAGCCATTGAGTAGCCAATATTTGACCGATTGAACATGTTTCAGTCATGGATCTTGAAATTTCTATACCTACTTATTGACTCTTTCTGATGTTACATCGGTCATTCAAAAGTCAATATTTGACCAAATGTACTAAAATCGGGCCCAAGAGTCGTCGATTTTGAACTTTTTAGTTCTACTCATTGACTCCTTCTGGTTATAAATTAGCCATAGAGTAGCCAATATTTGACCCATTGAACATGTTTCAGTCATGGAGCTTGAAATTTCTATACCTACTTATTGACTCTTTCTGATGTTACATAGATCATTCAAAAGTCAATATTTGACCAAATGTACTAAAATCGGACCAGAGAGTCGTCGATTTTTAACTTTTTAGTTCTACCCATTGACTCCTTCTGGTGATAAATTAGCCATAGAGTAGCCAATATTTGACCAATTGAACATGTTTCAGTCATGGATCTTGAAATTTCTATTCCTACTTATTGACTCTTTCTGATGTTACATAGATCATTCAAAAGTCAATATTTGACCAAATGTAGTAAAATCGGGCCCAAGAGTCGTCGATTTTGAACTTTTTAGTTTAACCCATTGGCTCCTTCTGGTGATAAATTAGCCATAGAGTAGCCAATATTTGACCCATTGAACATGTTTCAGTAATGGATCTTGAAATTTCTATACCTACTTATTGACTCTTTCTGATGTTACATAGATCATTCAAAAGTCAATATTTGACCAAATGTACTAATATCGGGCCAGAGAGTCGTCTATTGTGAACTTTTTAGTTCTACACTATTGACTCCTTCTGGAGATAGTTCAGCCAATTTTTGACCCACTGAAAATATTTCAGTCCTTGTTCTTGAACTTTCTATTCCTACCCAATTGACTCCTTCTGGTGATACATTAGCCATAGAGTACCCAATATTTTACCCATTGGACATGTTTCAGTTATGAATCTTCAAGTTTTTATACCTACTCATTGACTCTTTCTGAATTTAGGTCAGTCATTCAGAAATCCATATTTGACCAAATGTACTAATATCAGGCCCAAGAGTCGTCGATTTTGAACTTTCTATTTCTACCCAATTGACTCCTTTTGGTGATAAATTAGCCATAGAGTAGCCAATATTTGACCCATTGAACATGTTTCAGTCATGGATCTTGAAATTTCTATACCAACTTTTTGACTCTTTTTGATGTTATATCGGTGATTCAAAAGTCAATATTTGACCAAATGTACTAAAATAGGGCGCAACAGTCGTCTATTTTGAAATTTTTAGTTCTACCCTTTGACTCCTTCAGGAGATAGTTAAGCCAATTTTTGACCCACTGAAAATATTTCAGTCCTTGATCTTGAACTTTCTATTTCTACCCAATTGACTCCTTCTGGTGATAAATTAGCGATAGAGTAGCCAATATTTGACCCATTGAACATGTTTCAGTAATGGATTTTGAAATTTCTATACCTACTTATTGACTCTTTCTGATGTTACATAGATCATTCAAAAGTCAATATTTGACCAAATGTACTAAAATCGGGCCCAAGAGTCGTCTGTTTTGAACTTTTTAGTTCTACCCATTGACTCCTTTTGGTGATAAATTAGCCATAGAGTAGCCAATATTTGACCCATTGAACATGTTTCAGTCATGGACCTTGAAATTTCTATACCTACTTATTGACTCTTTCTGATGTTATATCGGTGATTCAAAAGTCAATATTTGACCAAATGTACTAAAATCGGTCCCAACAGTCGTCTATTTTGAACTTTTTAGTTCTACCCTTTGACTCCTTCTGGTGATAAATTAGCCATAGAGTAGCCAATATTTGACCCATTGAACATGTTTCAGTCATGGATCTTGAAATTTCTATACCTACTTATTGACTCTTTCTGATGTTATGTCGGTCATTCAAAAGTCAATATTTGACCAAATGTACTAATATCGGGCCAGAGAGTCGTCTATTTTGAACTTTTTAGTTCTCCCCTATTGACTCCTTCTGGCGATATATCAGCCAATTTTTGACTCCCTGAAAATATTTCAGTCCTTGATCTTGAACTTTCTATTCCTACCCAATTGACTCCTTCTGGTGATAAATTAGCCATAGAATAGCCAATATTTTACCCATTGGACATGTTTCATTTATGGATCTTGAAGTTTTTATACCTACTCATTGACTCTTTCTGAATTTAGGTCAGTCATTCAGAAATCCATATTTGACCAATGTACTAATATCGGGCCCAAGAGTCGTCGATTTTGAACTTTTTAGTTCTACCCAATAGACTCCTTCTTTTGATAAATTAGCCATAGAGTTGCCAATATTTGACCCATTGAACATGTTTCAGTCATGGATCTTGAAATTTCTATACCTACTTATTGACTCTATCTGATGTTACATCCGTTATTCAAAAGTCAATATTTGACCAAATGTACTAAAATCGGGCCCAAGAGTCGTCGATTTTGAACTTTTTAGTTCTACCCATTGACTCCTTCTGGTGATAAATTAGCCATAGAGTAGACAATATTTGACCCATTGAACATGTTTCAGTCATGGAGCTTGAAATTTCTATACCTACTTATTGACTCTTTCTGATGTTACATAGATCATTCAGAAATCCATATTTGACCAATGTACTAATATCGGGCCCAAGAGTCGTCGATTTTGAACTTTCTTTTTCTACCCAATTGACTCCTTCTGGTGATAAATTAGCCATAGAGTAGCCCATATTTGACCCATTGAACATGTTTCAGTCATGCATCTTGAAATTTCTATACCTACTTATTGACTCTATCTGATGTTACATAGATCATTCAAAAGTCAATATTTGACCAAATGTACTAAAATCGGGCCCAAGAGCTGTCTGTTTTGAACTTTTTAGTTCTACCCATTGACTCCTTCTGGTGATAAATTAGCCATAGAGTAGCCAATATTTGACCCATTGAACATGTTTCAGTCATGGACCTTGAAATTTCTATACCTACTTATTGACTCTTTCTGATGTTATATCGGTGATTCAAAAGTCAATATTTGACCAAATGTACTAAATTCGGGCCCAACAGTCGTCTATTTTGAACTTTTTAGTTCTACCCTTTGACTCCTTCTGGTGATAAATTAGCCATAGAGTAGCCAATATTTGACCCATTGAACATGTTTCAGTCATGCATCTTGAAATTTCTATACCTACTTATTGACTCTATCTGATGTTACATCGGTCATTCAAAAGTCAATATTTGACCAAATGTACTAAAATCGGGCCAAAGAGTCGTCTATTTTGAACTTTTTAGTTCTACCCTTTGCCCCCTTCTGGTGATAAATTAGCCATAGAGTAGCCAATATTTGACCCATTGAACATGTTTCAGTAATGGATCTTGAAATTTCTCTACCTACTCATTGACTCTTTCTGATGTTACATAGATCATTCAAAAGTCAATATTTGACCAAATGTACTAAAATCGGGCCCAAGAGCTGTCTGTTTTGAACTTTTTAGTTCTACCCATTGACTCCTTCTGGTGATAAATTAGCCATAGAGTAGCCAATATTTGATCCATTGAACATGTTTCAGTCATGGACCTTGAAATTTCTATACCTACTTATTGACTCTTTCTGATGTTATATCGGTGATTCAAAAGTCAATATTTGACCAAATGTACTAAAATCGGGCCCAACAGTCGTCTATTTTGAACTTTTTAGTTCTACCCAATAGACTCCTTCTTTTGATAAATTAGCCATAGAGTTGCCAATATTTGACCCATTGAACATGTTTCAGTCATGGATCTTAAAATTTCTATACCTACTTATTGACTCTTTCTGATGTTATATCGGTCATTCAAAAGTCAATATTTGACCAAATATACTAAAATCGGGCCCAAGAATCGTCTATTTTGAACTTTTTAGTTCTATCCTTTGACTCCTTCTGGTTATAAATTAGCCATTGAGTAGCCAATATTTGACCGATTGAACATGTTTCAGTCATGGATCTTAAAATTTCTATACCTACTTATTGACTCTTTCTGATGTTATATCGGTGATTCAAAAGTCAATATTTGACCAAATGTACTAAAATCGGGCCCAACAGTCGTCTATTTTGAACTTTTTAGTTCTACCCAATAGACTCCTTCTTTTGATAAATTAGCCATAGAGTTGCCAATATTTGACCCATTGAACACGTTTCAGTCATGGATCTTGAAATTTCTATACCTACTTATTGACTCTTTCTGATGTTATATCGGTCATTCAAAAGTCAATATTTGACCAAATGTACTAAAATCGGGCCCAAGAGTCGTCGATTTTGAACTTTTTAGTTCTACCCATTGACTCCTTCTGGTTATAAATTAGCCATAGAGTAGCCAATATTTGACCCATTGAACATGTTTCAGTCATGGAGCTTGAAATTTCTATACCTACTTATTGACTCTTTCTGATGTTACATAGATCATTCAAAAGTCAATATTTGACCAAATGTACTAAAATCGGACCAGAGAGTCGTCGATTTTTAACTTTTTAGTTCTACCCATTGACTCCTTCTGGTGATAAATTAGCCATAGAGTAGCCAATATTTGACCAATTGAACATGTTTCAGTCATGGATCTTGAAATTTCTATTCCTACTTATTGACTCTTTCTGATGTTACATAGATCATTCAAAAGTCAATATTTGACCAAATGTAGTAAAATCGGGCCCAAGAGTCGTCGATTTTGAACTTTTTAGTTTAACCCATTGGCTCCTTCTGGTGATAAATTAGCCATAGAGTAGCCAATATTTGACCCATTGAACATGTTTCAGTAATGGATCTTGAAATTTCTATACCTACTTATTGACTCTTTCTGATGTTACATAGATCATTCAAAAGTCAATATTTGACCAAATGTACTAATATCGGGCCAGAGAGTCGTCTATTGTGAACTTTTTAGTTTTACACTATTGACTCCTTCTGGAGATAGTTCAGCCAATTTTTGACCCACTGAAAATATTTCAGTCCTTGTTCTTGAACTTTCTATTCCTACCCAATTGACTCCTTCTGGTGATAAATTAGCCATAGAGTTGCCAATATTTTACCCATTGGACATGTTTCATTTATGGATCTTGAAGTTTTTATACCTACTCATGGACTCTTTCTGAATTTAGGTCAGTCATTCAGAAATCCATATTTGACCAAATGTACTAATATCGGGCACAAGAGTCGTCGATTTTGAACTTTCTATTTCTACAAAATTGACTCCTTCTGGTGATAAATTAGCCATAGAGCAGCCAAAATTTTACCCATTGAACATGTTTCAGTCATGGATCTTGAAATTTCTATACCTACTTATTGACTCTTTCTGATGTTATATCGGTCATTCAAAAGTCAATATTTGACCAAATATACTAAAATCGGGCCCAAGAATCGTCTATTTTGAACTTTTTAGTTCGACCCTTTGACTCCTTCTGGTTATAAATTAGCCATAGAGTAGCCAATATTTGACCCATTGAACATGTTTCAGTAATGGATCCTGAAATTTCTCTACCTACTCATTGACTCTTTCTGATGTTACATAGATCATTCAAAAGTCAATATTTGACCAAATGTACTAAAATCGGGCCGAAGAGCTGTCTGTTTTGAACTTTTTAGTTCTACCCATTGACTCCTTCTGGTGATAAATTAGCCATAGAGTAGCCAATATTTGACCCATTGAACATGTTTCAGTCATGGACCTTGACATTTCTATACCTACTTATTGACTCTTTCTGATGTTATATCGGTGATTCAAAAGTCAATATTTGACCAAATGTACTAAATTCGGGCCCAACAGTCATCTATTTTGAACTTTTTAGTTCTACCCTTCGACTCCTTCTGGTGATAAATTAGCCATAGAGTAGCCAATATTTGACCCATTGAACATGTTTCAGTCATGCATCTTGAAATTTCTATACCTACTTATTGACTCTATCTGATGTTACATCGGTCATTCAAAAGTCAATATTTGACCAAATGTACTAAAATCGGGCCAAAGAGTCGTCTATTTTGAACTGTTTAGTTCTACCCTTTGCCCCCTTCTGGTGATAAATTAGCCATAGAGTAGCCAATATTTGACCCATTGAACATGTTTCAGTAATGGATCTTGAAATTTCTCTACCTACTCATTGACTCTTTCTGATGTTACATAGATCATTCAAAAGTCAATATTTGACCAAATGTACTAAAATCGGGCCCAAGAGCTTTCTGTTTTGAACTTTTTAGTTCTACCCATTGACTCCTTCTGGTGATAAATTAGCCATAGAGTAGCCAATATTTGATCCATTGAACATGTTTCAGTCATGGACCTTGAAATTTCTATACCTACTTATTGACTCTTTCTGATGTTATATCGGTGATTCAAAAGTCAATATTTGACCAAATGTACTAAAATCGGGCCCAACAGTCGTCTATTTTGAACTTTTTAGTTCTACCCTTTGACTCTTTCTATTCCTACCCAATTGACTCCTTCTGGTGATAAATTAGCCATAGAGTAGCCAATATTTGACCCATTGAACATGTTTCAGTCATGGATCTTGAAATTTCTTTACCTACTTATTGACTCTTTCTGATGTTATGTCGGTCATTCAAAAGTCAATATTTGACCAAATGTACTAATATCGGGCCAGAGAGTCGTCTATTTTGAACTATTTAGTTCTCCCCTATTGACTCCTTCTGGCGATATATCAGCCAATTTTTGACCCCCTGAAAATATTTCAGTCCTTGATCTTGAACTTTCTATTCCTACCCAATTGACTCCTTCTGGTGATAAATTAGCCATAGAGTAGCCAATATTTTACCCATTGAACATGTTTCAGTCATGGATCTTGAAATTTCTATACCTACTTATTGACTCTTTCTGATGTTATATCGATGATTCAAAAGTCAATATTTGACCAAATATACTAAAATCGGGCCCAACAGTCCTCTATTTTGAACTTTTTAGTTCTATCCTTTGACTCCTTCTGGTTATAAATTAGCCATTGAGTAGCCAATATTTGACCGATTGAACATGTTTCAGTCATGGATCTTGAAATTTCTATATCTACTTATTGACTCTTTCTGATGTTACATCGGTCATTAAAAAGTCAATATTTGACCAAATGTACTAAAACCGGGCCCAAGAGTCGTCTATTTTGAATTTTTTAGTTCTACCCTATTGACTCCTTCAGGAGATAGTTAAGCCAATTTTTGACCCACTGAAAATATTTCAGTCCTTGATCTTGAACTTTCTATTTCTACCCAATTGACTCCTTCTGGTGATAAATTAGCGATAAAGTAACCAATATGTTACCCATTGGACATGTTTCAGTTATGGATCTTGAAGTTTCTATACCTACTTATTGACTCTTTCTGATGTTACATAGATCATTCAAAAGTCAATATTTGACCAAATGTACTAATATCGGGCCAGAGAGTCGTCTATTTTGAACTTTTTAGTTCTACCCTATTGACTCCTTCTGGCGATATATCAGCCAATTTTTGACCCACTGAAAATATTTCAGTCCTTGATCTTGAACTTTCTATTCCTACCCAATTGACTTCTTCTGGTGATAAATTAGCCATAGAGTAGCCAATATTTTACCCATTGGACATGTTTCATTTATGGATCTTGAAGTTTTTATACCTACTCATTGACTCTTTCTGAATTTAGGTCAGTCATTCAGAAATCCATATTTGACCAATGTACTAATATCGGGCCCAAGAGTCGTCGATTTTGAACTTTCTTTTTCTACCCAATTGACTCCTTCTGGTGATAAATTAGCCATAGAGTAGCCAATATTTTACCAATTGAACATGTTTCAGTCATGGATCTTGAAATTTCTATACCTACTTATTGACTCTATCTGATGTTACATCGGTTATTCAAAAGTCAATATTTGACCAAATGTACTAAAATCGGGCCCAAGAGTCGTCGATTTTGAACTTTTTAGTTCTACCCATTGACTCCTTCTGGTGATAAATTAGCCATAGAGTAGCCAATATTTGACCCATTGAACATGTTTCAGTCATGGAGCTTGAAATTTCTATACCTACTTATTGACTCTTTCTGATGTTACATAGATCATTCAAAAGTCAATATTTGACCAAATGTACTAAAATCGGGCCCAACAGTCGTCTATTTTGAACTTTTTAGTTCTACCCTTTGACTCCTTCTGGTGATAAATTAGCCGTAGAGTAGCCAATATTTGACCCATTGAACATGTTTCAGTCATGGATCTTAAAATTTCTATACCTACTTATTGACTCTTTCTGATGTTATATCGGTCATTCAAAAGTCAATATTTGACCAAATGTACTAAAATCGGGCCCAAGAGTCGTCTGTTTTGAACTTTTTAGTTCTACCCATTGACTCCTTTTGGTGATAAATTAGCCATAGAGTAGCCAATATTTGACCCATTGAACATGTTTCAGTCATGGATCTTGAAATTTCTATACCAACTTTTTGACTCTTTTTGATGTTATATCGGTGATTCAAAAGTCAATATTTGACCAAATGTACTAAAATAGGGCGCAACAGTCGTCTATTTTGAAATTTTTAGTTCTACCCTTTGACTCCTTCTGGTGATAAATTAGCCATAGAATAGACAATATTTGACCCATTGAACATGTTTCAGTAATGGATCTTGAAATTTCTATACCTACTTATTGACTCTTTCTGATGTTACATCGGTCATTAAAAAGTCAATATTTGACCAAATGTACTAAAATCGGACCCAAGAGTCGTCTATTTTGAATTTTTTAGTTCTACCCTATTGACTCCTTCAGGAGATAGTTAAGCCAATTTTTGACCCACTGAAAATATTTCAGTCCTTGATCTTGAACTTTCTATTTCTACCCAATTGACTCTTTCTGGTGATAAATTAGCGATAAAGTAACCAATATGTTACCCATTGGACATGTTTCAGTTATGGATCTTGAAGTTTCTATACCTACTTATTGACTCTTTCTGATGTTACATAGATCATTCAAAAGTCAACATTTGACCAAATGTACTAATATCGGGCCAGAGAGTCGTCTATTTTGAACTTTTTAGTTCTACCCTATTGACTCCTTCTGGCGATATGTCAGCCAATTTTTGACCCACTGAAAATATTTCAGTCCTTGATCTTGAACTTTCTATTCCTACCCAATTGACTCCTTCTGGTGATAAATTAGCCATAGAGTAGCCAATATTTTACCCATTGGACATGTTTCATTTATGGATCTTGAAGTTTTTATACCAACTCATTGACTCTTTCTGAATTTAGGTCAGTCATTCAGAAATCCATATTTGACCAATGTACTAATATCGGGCCCAAGAGTCGTCGATTTTGAACTTTCTTTTTCTACCCAATTGACTCCTTCTGGTGATAAAGTAGCCATAGAGTAGCCAATATTTGACCCATTGAACATGTTTCAGTAATGGATCTTGAAATTTCTATACCTACTTATTGACTCTTTCTGATGTTACATAGATCATTCAAAAGTCAATATTTGACCAAATGTACTAATATCGGGCCAGAGAGTCGTCTATTGTGAACTTTTTAGTTCTACACTATTGACTCCTTCTGGAGATAGTTCAGCCAATTTTTGACCCACTGAAAATATTTCAGTCCTTGTTCTTGAACTTTCTATTCCTACCCAATTGACTCCTTCTGGTGATACATTAGCCATAGAGTAGCCAATATTTTACCCATTGGACATGTTTCAGTTATGAATCTTCAAGTTTTTATACCTACTCATTGACTCTTTCTGAATTTAGGTCAGTCATTCAGAAATCCATATTTGACCAAATGTACTAATATCGGGCCCAAGAGTCGTCGATTTTGAACTTTCTATTTCTACCCAATTGACTCCTTCTGGTGATAAATTAGCGATAGAGTAGCCAATATTTGACCCATTGAACATGTTTCAGTAATGGATCTTGAAAGTTCTATACCTACTTATTGACTCTTTCTGATGTTACATAGATCATTCAAAAGTCAATATTTGACCAAATGTACTAAAATCGGGCCCAAGAGTCGTCTGTTTTGAACTTTTTAGTTCTACCCATTGACTCCTTTTGGTGATAAATTAGCCATAGAGTAGCCAATATTTGACCCATTGAACATGTTTCAGTCATGGATCTTGAAATTTCTATACCAACTTTTTGACTCTTTTTGATGTTATATCGGTGATTCAAAAGTCAATATTTGACCAAATGTACTAAAATAGGGCGCAACAGTCGTCTATTTTGAAATTTTTAGTTCTACCCTTTGACTCCTTCTGGTGATAAATTAGCCATAGAATAGACAATATTTGACCCATTGAACATGTTTCAGTAATGGATCTTGAAATTTCTATACCTACTTATTGACTCTTTCTGATGTTATATCGGTGATTCAAAAGTCAATATTTGACCAAATGTACTAATATCGGGCCAGAGAGTCGTATATTTTGAACTTTTTAGTTCTACCCTATTGACTCCTTCTGGCGATTTATCAACCAATTTTTGACCCACTGAAAATGTTTTAGTCCTTGATCTTGAACTTTCTATTCCTACCCAATTGACTCCTTCTGGTGATAAATTAGCCATAGAGTAGCCAATATTTTACCCATTGGACATGTTTCATTTATGGATCTTGAAGTTTTTATACCTACTCATGGACTCTTTCTGAATTTAGGTCAGTCATTCAGAAATCCATATTTGACCAAATGTACTAAAATCGGGCCCAAGAGTCGTCGATTTTGAACTTTTTAGTTCTACCCATTGACTCCTTCTGGTGATAAATTAGCCATAGAGTAGCCAATATTTGACCCATTGAACATGTTTCAGTCATGGAGCTTGAAATTTCTATATCTACTTATTGACTCTTTCTGATGTTACATAGATCATTCAAAAGTCAATATTTGACCAAATGTACTAAAATCGGACCAGAGAGTCGTCGATTTTGAACTTTTTAGTTCTACCCATTGACTCCTTCTGGTGATAAATTAGCCATAGATTAGCCAATATTTGACAAATTGAACATGTTTCAGTCATGGATCTTGAAATTTCTATTCCTACTTATTGACTCTTTCTGATGTTATATAGATCATTCAAAAGTCAATATTTGACCAAATGTACTAAAATCGGGCCCAAGAGTCGTCGATTTTGAACTTTTTAGTTCTACCCATTGGCTCCTTCTGGTGATAAAGTAGCCATAGAGTAGCCAATATTTGACCCATTGAACATGTTTCAGTAATGGATCTTGAAATTTCTATACCTACTTATTGACTCTTTCTGATGTTACATAGATCATTCAAAAGTCAATATTTGACCAAATGTACTAATATCGGGCCAGAGAGTCGTCTATTGTGAACTTTTTAGTTCTACACTATTGACTCCTTCTGGAGATAGTTCAGCCAATTTTTGACCCACTGAAAATATTTCAGTCCTTGTTCTTGAACTTTCTATTCCTACCCAATTGACTCCTTCTGGTGATACATTAGCCATAGAGTAGCCAATATTTTACCCATTGGACATGTTTCAGTTATGAATCTTCAAGTTTTTATACCTACTCATTGACTCTTTCTGAATTTAGGTCAGTCATTCAGAAATCCATATTTGACCAAATGTACTAATATCAGGCCCAAGAGTCGTCGATTTTGAACTTTCTATTTCTACCCAATTGACTCCTTCTGGTGATAAATTAGCCATAGAGTAGCCAATATTTGAACCATTGAACATGTTTCAGTCATGGATCTTGAAATTTCTATACCAACTTTTTGACTCTTTTTGATGTTATATCGGTGATTCAAAAGTCAATATTTGACCAAATGTACTAAAATAGGGCGCAACAGTCGTCTATTTTGAAATTTTTAGTTCTACCCTTTGACTCCTTCTGGTGATAAATTAGCCATAGAATAGACAATATTTGACCCATTGAACATGTTTCAGTAATGGATCTTGAAATTTCTATACCTACTTATTGACTCTTTCTGATGTTACATAGGTCATTCAAAAGTCAATATTTGACCAAATGTACTAATATCGGGCCAGAGAGTCGTATATTTTGAACTTTTTAGTTCTACCCTATTGACTCCTTCTGGCGATTTATCAACCAATTTTTGACCCACTGAAAATGTTTTAGTCCTTGATCTTGAACTTTCTATTCCTACCCAATTGACTCCTTCTGGTGATAAATTAGCCATAGAGTAGCCAATATTTTACCCATTGGACATGTTTCATTTATGGATCTTGAAGTTTTTATACCTACTCATGGACTCTTTCTGAATTTAGGTCAGTCATTCAGAAATCCATATTTGACCAAATGTACTAATATCGGGCACAAGAGTCGTCGATTTTGAACTTTCTATTGCTACAAAATTGACTCCTTCTGGTGATAAATTAGCCATAGAGCAGCCAAAATTTTACCCATTGAACATGTTTCAGTCATGGATCTTAAAATTTCTATACCTACTTATTGACTCTTTCTGATGTTATATCGGTGATTCAAAAGTCAATATTTGACCAAATGTACTAAAATCGGGCCCAAGAGTCGTCTATTTTGAACTTTTTAGTTCTACCCTTAGACTCCTTCTGGTGATAAATTAGCCATAGAGTAGCCAATATTTGACCTATTGAATATGGTTCAGTCATGGATCTTGAAATTTCTATACCTACTTATTGACTCTTTCTGATGTTATATCGGTCATTCAAAAGTCAATATTTGACCAAATATACTAAAATCGGGCCCAAGAATCGTCTATTTTGAACTTTTTAGTTCGACCCTTTGACTCCTTCTGGTTATAAATTAGCCATAGAGTAGCCAATATTTGACCCATTGAACATGTTTCAGTAATGGATCTTGAAATTTCTCTACCTACTCATTGACTCTTTCTGATGTTACATAGATCATTCAAAAGTCAATATTTGACCAAATGTACTAAAATCGGGCCGAAGAGCTGTCTGTTTTGAACTTTTTAGTTCTACCCATTGACTCCTTCTTTTGATAAATTAGCCATAGAGTAGCCAATATTTGACCCATTGAACATGTTTCAGTCATGCATCTTGAAATTTCTATACCTACTTATTGACTCTTTCTGATGTTATGTCGGTCATTCAAAAGTCAATATTTGACCAAATGTACTAAATTCGGGCCCAACAGTTGTCTATTTTGAACTTTTTAGTTCTACCCAATAGACTCCTTCTTTTGACAAATTAGCCATAGAGTTGCCAATATTTGACCCATTGAACATGTTTCAGTCATGGATCTTAAAATTTCTATACCTACTTATTGACTCTTTCTGATGTTATATCGGTCATTCAAAAGTCAATATTTGACCAAATATACTAAAATCGGGCCCAAGAATCGTCTATTTTGAACTTTTTAGTTCTATCCTTTGACTCCTTCTGGTTATAAATTAGCCATTGAGTAGCCAATATTTGACCGATTGAACATGTTTCAGTCATGGATCTTGAAATTTCTATACCTACTTATTGACTCTTTCTGATGTTACATCGGTCATTCAAAAGTCAATATTTGACCAAATGTACTAAAATCGGGCCCAAGAGTCGTCGATTTTGAACTTTTTAGTTCTACTCATTGACTCCTTCTGGTTATAAATTAGCCATAGAGTAGCCAATATTTGACCCATTGAACATGTTTCAGTCATGGAGCTTGAAATTTCTATACCTACTTATTGACTCTTTCTGATGTTACATAGATCATTCAAAAGTCAATATTTGACCAAATGTACTAAAATCGGACCAGAGAGTCGTCGATTTTTAACTTTTTAGTTCTACCCATTGACTCCTTCTGGTGATAAATTAGCCATAGAGTAGCCAATATTTGACCAATTGAACATGTTTCAGTCATGGATCTTGAAATTTCTATTCCTACTTATTGACTCTTTCTGATGTTACATAGATCATTCAAAAGTCAATATTTGACCAAATGTAGTAAAATAAGGCCCAAGAGTCGTCGATTTTGAACTTTTTAGTTTAACCCATTGGCTCCTTCTGGTGATAAATTAGCCATAGAGTAGCCAATATTTGACCCATTGAACATGTTTCAGTAATGGATCTTGAAATTTCTATACCTACTTATTGACTCTTTCTGATGTTACATAGATCATTCAAAAGTCAATATTTGACCAAATGTACTAATATCGGGCCAGAGAGTCGTCTATTGTGAACTTTTTAGTTCTACACTATTGACTCCTTCTGGAGATAGTTCAGCCAATTTTTGACCCACTGAAAATATTTCAGTCCTTGTTCTTGAACTTTCTATTCCTACCCAATTGACTCCTTCTGGTGATACATTAGCCATAGAGTAGCCAATATTTTACCCATTGAACATGTTTCAGTTATGAATCTTCAAGTTTTTATACCTACTCATTGACTCTTTCTGAATTTAGGTCAGTCATTCAGAAATCCATATTTGACCAAATGTACTAATATCAGGCCCAAGAGTCGTCGATTTTGAACTTTCTATTTCTACCCAATTGACTCCTTTTGGTGATAAATTAGCCATAGAGTATCCAATATTTGACCCATTGAACATGTTTCAGTCATGGATCTTGAAATTTCTATACCAACTTTTTGACTCTTTTTGATGTTATATCGGTGATTCAAAAGTCAATATTTGACCAAATGTACTAAAATAGGGCGCAACAGTCGTCTATTTTGAAATTTTTAGTTCTACCCTTTGACTCCTTCAGGAGATAGTTAAGCCAATTTTTGACCCACTGAAAATATTTCAGTCCTTGATCTTGAACTTTCTATTTCTACCCAATTGACTCCTTCTGGTGATAAATTAGCGATAGAGTAGCCAATATTTGACCCATTGAACATGTTTCAGTAATGGATCTTGAAATTTCTATACCTACTTATTGACTCTTTCTGATGTTACATAGATCATTCAAAAGTCAATATTTGAACAAATGTACTAAAATCGGGCCCAACAGTCGTCTATTTTGAACTTTTTAGTTCTACCCTTTGACTCCTTCTGGTGATAAATTAGCCATAGAGTAGCCAATATTTGACCCATTGAACATGTTTCAGTCATGGACCTTGAAATTTCTATACCTACTTATTGACTCTTTCTGATGTTATATCGGTGATTCAAAAGTCAATATTTGACCAAATGTACTAAAATCGGGCCCAACAGTCGTCTATTTTGAACTTTTTAGTTCTACCCTTTGACTCCTTCTGGTGATAAATTAGCCATAGAGTAGCCAATATTTGACCCATTGAACATGTTTCAGTCATGGATCTTGAAATTTCTATACCTACTTATTGACTCTTTCTGATGTTATGTCGGTCATTCAAAAGTCAATATTTGACCAAATGTACTAATATCGGGCCAGAGAGTCGTCTATTTTGAACTTTTTAGTTCTACCCTATTGACTCCTTCTGGCGATATATCAGCCAATTTTTGACCCCCTGAAAATATTTCAGTCCTTGATCTTGAACTTTCTATTCCTACCCAATTGACTCCTTCTGGTGATAAATTAGCCATAGAATAGCCAATATTTTACCCATTGGACATGTTTCATTTATGGATCTTGAAGTTTTTATACCTACTCATTGACTCTTTCTGAATTTAGGTCAGTCATTCAGAAATCCATATTTGACCAATGTACTAATATCGGGCCCAAGAGTCGTCGATTTTGAACTTTTTAGTTCTACCCAATAGACTCCTTCTTTTGATAAATTAGCCATAGAGTTGCCAATATTTGACCCATTGAACATGTTTCAGTCATTGATCTTGAAATTTCTATACCTACTTATTGACTCTTTCTGATGTTTTCTGAGGTCATTAAAAAGTCAATATTTGACCAAATGTACTAAAATCGGGCCCAAGAGACGTCTATTTTGAATTTTTTAGTTCTACCCTATTGACTCCTTCAGGAGATAGTTAAGCCAATTTTTGACCCACTGAAAATATTTCAGTCCTTGATCTTGAACTTTCTATTTCTACCCAATTGACTCCTTCTGGTGATAAATTAGCGATAAAGTAACCAATATGTTACCCATTGGACATGTTTCAGTTATCGATCTTGAAGTTTCTATACCTACTTATTGACTCTTTCTGATGTTACATAGATCATTCAAAAGTCAATATTTGACCAAATGTACTAAAATCGGGCCCAAGAGTCGTCTATTTTGAATTTTTTAGTTCTACCCTATTGACTCCTTCTGGCGCTATATCAGCCAATTTTTGACCCACTGAAAATATTTCAGTCCTTGATCTGGAACTTTCTATTCCTACCCAATTGACTCCTTCTGGTGATAAATTAGCCATAGAGTAGCCAATATTTTACCCATTGGACATGTTTCATTTATGGATCTTGAAGTTTTTATACCTACTCATTGACTCTTTCTGAATTTAGGTCAGTCATTCAGAAATCCATATTTGACCAATGTACTAATATCGGGCCCAAGAGTCGTCGATTTTGAACTTTCTTTTTCTACCCAATTGACTCCTTCTGGTGATAAATTAGCCATAGAGTAGCCAATATTTTACCCATTGAACATGTTTCAGTCATGGATCTTGAAATTTCTATACCTACTTATTGACTCTATCTGATGTTACATCCGTTATTCAAAAGTCAATATTTGACCAAATGTACTAAAATCGGGCCCAAGAGTCGTCGATTTTGAACTTTTTAGTTCTACCCATTGACTCCTTCTGGTGATAAATTAGCCATAGAGTAGCCAATATTTGACCCATTGAACATGTTTCAGTCATGGAGCTTGAAATTTCTATACCTACTTATTGACTCTTTCTGATGTTACATAGATTATTCAAAAGTCAATATTTGACCAAATGTACTAAAATCGGACCAGAGAGTCGTCGATTTTGAACTTTTTAGTTCTACCCATTGACTCCTTCTGGTGATAAATTAGCCATAGATTAGCCAATATTTGACCCATTGAACATGTTTCAGTCATGGATCTTGAAATTTCTATTCCTACTTATTGACTCTTTCTGATGTTATATAGATCTTTCAAAAGTCAATATTTGACCAAATGTACTAAAATCGGGCCCAAGAGTCGTCGATTTTGAACTTTTTAGTTCTACCCATTGGCTCCTTCTGGTGATAAAGTAGCCATAGAGTAGCCAATATTTGACCCATTGAACAAGTTTCAGTAATGGATCTTGAAATTTCTATACCTACTTATTGACTCTTTCTGATGTTACATAGATCATTCAAAAGTCAATATTTGACCAAATGTACTAATATCGGGCCAGAGAGTCGTCTATTGTGAACTTTTTAGTTCTACACTATTGACTCCTTCTGGAGATAGTTCAGCCAATTTTTGACCCACTGAAAATATTTCAGTCCTTGTTCTTGAACTTTCTATTCCTACCCAATTGACTCCTTCTGGTGATACATTAGCCATAGAGTAGCCAATATTTTACCCATTGGACATGTTTCAGTTATGAATCTTCAAGTTTTTATACCTACTCATTGACTCTTTCTGAATTTAGGTCAGTCATTCAGAAATCCATATTTGACCAAATGTACTAATATCGGGCCCAAGAGTCGTCGATTTTGAACTTTCTATTTCTACCCAATTGACTCCTTCTGGTGATAAATTAGCCATAGAGTAGCCAATATTTGACCCATTGAACATTTTTCAGTCATGGATCTTGAAATTTCTATACCAACTTTTTGACTCTTTTTGAAGTTATATCGGTGATTCAAAAGTCAATATTTGACCAAATGTACTAAAATAGGGCGCAACAGTCGTCTATTTTTAAATTTTTAGTTCTACCCTTTGACTCCTTCTGGTGATAAATTAGCCATAGAATAGACAATATTTGACCCATTGAACATGTTTCAGTAATGGATCTTGAAATTTCTATACCTACTTATTGACTCTTTCTGATGTTATATCGGTCATTCAAAAGTCAATATTTGACCAAATATACTAAAATCGGGCCCAAGAATCGTCTATTTTGAACTTTTTAGTTCTATCCTTTGACTCCTTCTGGTTATAAATTAGCCATTGAGTAGCCAATATTTGACCGATTGAACATGTTTCAGTCATGGATCTTGAAATTTCTATACCTACTTATTGACTCTTTCTGATGTTACATCGGTCATTCAAAAGTCAATATTTGACCAAATGTACTAAAATCGGGCCCAAGAGTCGTCGATTTTGAACTTTTTAGTTCTACTCATTGACTCCTTCTGGTGATAAATTAGCCATAGAGTAGCCAATATTTGACCCATTGAACATGTTTCAGTCATGGAGCTTGAAATTTCTATACCTACTTATTGACTCTTTCTGATGTTACATAGATCATTCAAAAGTCAATATTTGACCAAATGTACTAAAATCGGACCAGAGAGTCGTCGATTTTTAACTTTTTAGTTCTACCCATTGACTCCTTCTGGTGATAAATTAGCCATAGAGTAGCCAATATTTGACCAATTGAACATGTTTCAGTCATGGATCTTGAAATTTCTATTCCTACTTATTGACTCTTTCTGATGTTACATAGATCATTCAAAAGTCAATATTTGACCAAATGTAGTAAAATCGGGCCCAAGAGTCGTCGATTTTGAACTTTTTAGTTTAACCCATTGGCTCCTTCTGGTGATAAATTAGCCATAGAGTAGCCAATATTTGACCCATTGAACATGTTTCAGTAATGGATCTTGAAATTTCTATACCTACTTATTGACTCTTTCTGATGTTACATAGATCATTCAAAAGTCAATATTTGACCAAATGTACTAATATCGGGCCAGAGAGTCGTCTATTGTGAACTTTTTAGATCTACACTATTGACTCCTTCTGGAGATAGTTCAGCCAATTTTTGACCCACTGAAAATATTTCAGTCCTTGTTCTTGAACTTTCTATTCCTACCCAATTGACTCCTTCTGGTGATACATTAGCCATAGAGTAGCCAATATTTTACCCATTGGACATGTTTCAGTTATGAATCTTCAAGTTTTTATACCTACTCATTGACTCTTTCTGAATTCAGGTCAGTCATTCAGAAATCCATATTTGACCAAATGTACTAATATCGGGCCCAAGAGTCGTCGATTTTGAACTTTCTATTTCTACCCAATTGACTCCTTCTGTTGATAAATTAGCCATAGAGTAGCCAATATTTGACCCATTGAACATGTTTCAGTCATGGATCTTGAAATTTCTATTCCTACTTATTGACTCTTTCTGATGTTACATCGGTCATTCAAAAGTCAATATTTGACCAAATGTACTAAAATCGGGCCCAAGAGTCGTCTATTTTGAATTTTTTAGTTCTACCCTATTGACTCCTTCAGGAGATAGTTAAGCCAATTTTTGACCCACTGAAAATATTTCAGTCCTTGATCTTGAACTTTCTATTTCTACCCAATTGACTCCTTCTGGTGATAAATTAGCGATAGAGTAGCCAATATTTGACCCATTGAACATGTTTCAGTAATGGATCTTGAAATTTCTATACCTACTTGTTGACTCTTTCTGATGTTACATAGATCATTCAAAAGTCAATATTTGACCAAATGTACTAAAATCGGGCCCAAGAGTCGTCTGTTTTGAACTTTTTAGTTCTACCCATTATCTCCTTTTGGTGATAAATTAGCCATAGAGTAGCCAATATTTGACCTATTGAACATGTTTCAGTCATGGACCTTGAAATTTCTATACCTACTTATTGACTCTTTCTGATGTTATATCGGTGATTCAAAAGTCAATATTTGACCAAATGTACTAAAATCGGGCCCAACAGTCGTCTATTTTGAACTTTTTAGTTCTACCCTTTGACTCCTTCTGGTGATAAATTAGCCATAGAGTAGCCAATATTTGACCCATTGAACATGTTTCAGTCATGGATCTTGAAATTTCTATACCTACTTATTGACTCTTTCTGATGTTATGTCGGCCATTCAAAAGTCAATATTTGACCAAATGTACTAATATCGGGCCAGAGAGTCGTCTATTTTGAACTTTTTAGTTCTCCCCTATTGACTCCTTCTGGCGATATATCAGCCAATTTTTGACCCCCTGAAAATATTTCAGTCCTTGATCTTGAACTTTCTATTCCTACCCAATTGACTCCTTCTGGTGATAAATTAGCCATAGAATAGCCAATATTTTACCCATTGGACATGTTTCATTTATGGATCTTGAAGTTTTTGTACCTACTCATTGACTCTTTCTGAATTTAGGTCAGTCATTCAGAAATCCATATTTGACCAATGTACTAATATCGGGCCCAAGAGTCGTCGATTTTGAACTTTTTAGTTCTACCCAATAGACTCCTTCTTTTGATAAATTAGCCATAGAGTTGCCAATATTTGACCCATTGAACATGTTTCAGTCATGGATCTTGAAATTTCTATACCTACTTATTGACTCTTTCTGATGTTTTCTGAGGTCATTAAAAAGTCAATATTTGTAGTATATTAGACCAAATGTACTAAAATCGGGCCCAAGAGTCGTCTATTTTGAATTTTTTAGTTCTACCCTATTGACTCCTTCAGGAGATAGTTAAGCCAATTTTTGACCCACTGAAAATATTTCAGTCCTTGATCTTGAACTTTCTATTTCTACCCAATTGACTCCTTCTGGTGATAAATTAGCGATAAAGTAACCAATATGTTACCCATTGGACATGTTTCAGTTATGGATCTTGAAGTTTCTATACCTACTTATTGACTCTTTCTGATGTTACATCGGTCATTAAAAAGTCAATATTTGACCAAATGTACTAAAATCGGGCCCAAGAGTCGTCGATTTTGAACTTTCTTTTTCTACCCAATTGACTCCTTCTGGTGATAAATTAGCCATAGAGTAGCCAATATTTTACCCATTGAACATGTTTCAGTCATGGATCTTGAAATTTCTATACCTACTTATTGACTCTATCTGATGTTACATCGGTTATTCAAAAGTCAATATTTGACCAAATGTACTAAAATCGGGCCCAAGAGTCGTCGATTTTGAACTTTTTAGTTCTACCCATTGACTCCTTCTGGTGATAAATTAGCCATAGAGTAGCCAATATTTGACCCATTGAACATGTTTCAGTCATGGAGCTTGAAATTTCTATATCTACTTATTGACTCTTTCTGATGTTACATAGATCATTCAAAAGTCAATATTTGACCAAATGTACTAAAATCGGACCAGAGAGTCGTCGATTTTGAACTTTTTAGTTCTACCCATTGACTCCTTCTGGTGATAAATTAGCCATAGATTAGCCAATATTTGACCCATTGAACATGTTTCAGTCATGGATCTTGAAATTTCTATTCCTACTTATTGACTCTTTCTAATATTATATAGATCATTCAAAAGTCAATATTTGACCAAATGTACTAAAATCGGGCCCAAGAGTCGTCGATTTTGAACTTTTTAGTTCTACCCATTGGCTCCTTCTGGTGATAAAGTAGCCATAGAGTAGCCAATATTTGACCCATTGAACATGTTTCAGTAATGGATCTTGAAATTTCTATACCTACTTATTGACTCTTTCTGATGTTACATAGATCATTCAAAAGTCAATATTTGACCAAATGTACTAATATCGGGCCAGAGAGTCGTCTATTGTGAACTTTTTAGTTCTACACTATTGACTCCTTCTGGAGATAGTTCAGCCAATTTTTGACCCACTGAAAATATTTCAGTCCTTGATCTTGAACTTTCTATTCCTACCCAATTGACTCCTTCTGGTGATACATTAGCCATAGAGTAGCCAATATTTTACCCATTGGACATGTTTCAGTTATGAATCTTCAAGTTTTTATACCTACTCATTGACTCTTTCTGAATTTAGGTCAGTCATTCAGAAATCCATATTTGACCAAATATACTAATATCAGGCCCAAGAGTCGTCGATTTTGAACTTTCTATTTCTACCCAATTGACTCCTTCTGGTGATAAATTAGCCATAGAGTAGCCAATATTTGACCCATTGAACATGTTTCAGTCATGGATCTTGAAATTTCTATACCAACTTTTTGACTCTTTTTGATGTTATATCGGTGATTCAAAAGTCAATATTTGACCAAATGTACTAAAATAGGGCGCAACAGTCGTCTATTTTGAAATTTTTAGTTCTACCCTTTGACTCCTTCTGGTGATAAATTAGCCATAGAATAGACAATATTTGACCCATTGAACATGTTTCAGTAATGGATCTTGAAATTTCTATACCTACTTATTGACTCTTTCTGATGTTACATAGGTCATTCAAAAGTCAATATTTGACCAAATGTACTAATATCGGGCTAGAGAGTCGTATATTTTGAACTTTTTAGTTCTACCCTATTGACTCCTTCTGGCGATTTATCAACCAATTTTTGACCCACTGAAAATGTTTTAGTCCTTGATCTTGAACTTTCTATTCCTACCCAATTGACTCCTTCTGGTGATAAATTAGCCATAGAGTAGCCAATATTTTACCCATTGGACATGTTTCATTTATGGATCTTGAAGTTTTTATACCTACTCGTGGACTCTTTCTGAATTTAGGTCAGTCATTCAGAAATCCATATTTGACCAAATGTACTAATATCGGGCACAAGAGTCGTCGATTTTGAACTTTCTATTGCTACAAAATTGACTCCTTCTGGTGATAAATTAGCCATAGAGCAGCCAAAATTTTACCCATTGAACATGTTTCAGTCATGGATCTTAAAATTTCTATACCTACTTATTGACTCTTTCTGATGTTATAGCGGTCATTCAAAAGTCAATATTTGACCAAATGTACTAAAATCGGGCCCAAGAGTAGTCTATTTTGAACTTTTTAGTTCTACCCTTAGACTCCTTCTGGTGATAAATTAGCCATAGAGTAGCCAATATTTGACCCATTGAATATGGTTCAGTCATGGATCTTGAAATTTCTATACCTACTTATTGACTCTTTCTGATGTTATATCGGTCATTCAAAAGTCAATATTTGACCAAATATACTAAAATCGGGCCCAAGAATCGTCTATTTTGAACTTTTTAGTTCGACCCTTTGACTCCTTCTGGTTATAAATTAGCCATAGAGTAGCCAATATTTGACCCATTGAACATGTTTCAGTAATGGATCTTGAAATTTCTCTACCTACTCATTGACTCTTTCTGATGTTACATAGATCATTCAAAAGTCAATATTTGACCAAATGTACTAAAATCGGGCCGAAGAGCTGTCTGTTTTGAACTTTTTAGTTCTACCCATTGACTCCTTCTGGTGATAAATTAGCCATAGAGTAGCCAATATTTGACCCATTGAACATGTTTCAGTCATGGACCTTGAAATTTCTATACCTACTTATTGACTCTTTCTGATGTTATATCGGTGATTCAAAAGTCAATATTTGACCAAATGTACTAAATTCGGGCCCAACAGTCGTCTATTTTGAACTTTTTAGTTCTACCCTTTGACTCCTTCTGGTGATAAATTAGCCATAGAGTAGCCAATATTTGACCCATTGAACATGTTTCAGTCATGCATCTTGAAATTTCTATACCTACTTATTGACTCTTTCTGATGTTATGTCGGTCATTCAAAAGTCAATATTTGACCAAATGTACTAAATTCGGGCCCAACAGTTGTCTATTTTGAACTTTTTAGTTCTACCCAATAGACTCCTTCTTTTGACAAATTAGCCATAGAGTTGCCAATATTTGACCCATTGAACATGTTTCAGTCATGGATCTTAAAATTTCTATACCTACTTATTGACTCTTTCTGATGTTATATCGGTCATTCAAAAGTCAATATTTGACCAAATATACTAAAATCGGGCCCAAGAATCGTCTATTTTGAACTTTTTAGTTCTATCCTTTGACTCCTTCTGGTTATAAATTAGCCATTGAGTAGCCAATATTTGACCGATTGAACATGTTTCAGTCATGGATCTTGAAATTTCTATACCTACTTATTGACTCTTTCTGATGTTACATCGGTCATTCAAAAGTCAATATTTGACCAAATGTACTAAAATCGGGCCCAAGAGTCGTCGATTTTGAACTTTTTAGTTCTACTCATTGACTCCTTCTGGTTATAAATTAGCCATAGAGTAGCCAATATTTGACCCATTGAACATGTTTCAGTCATGGAGCTTGAAATTTCTATACCTACTTATTGACTCTTTCTGATGTTACATAGATCATTCAAAAGTCAATATTTGACCAAATGTACTAAAATCGGACCAGAGAGTCGTCGATTTTTAACTTTTTAGTTCTACCCATTGACTCCTTCTGGTGATAAATTAGCGATAGAGTAGCCAATATTTGACCCATTGAACATGTTTCAGTAATGGATCTTGAAATTTCTATACCTACTTATTGACTCTTTCTGATGTTACATAGATCATTCAAAAGTCAATATTTGACCAAATGTACTAAAATCGGGCCCAAGAGTCGTCGATTTTGAACTTTTTAGTTCTACCCATTGGCTCCTTCTGGTGATAAAGTAGCCATAGAATAGACAATATTTGACCCATTGAACATGTTTCAGTAATGGATCTTGAAATTTCTATACCTACTTATTGACTCTTTCTGATGTTACATAGATCATTCAAAAGTCAATATTTGACCAAATGTACTAATATCGGGCCAGAGAGTCGTCTATTGTGAACTTTTTAGTTCTACACTATTGACTCCTTCTGGAGATAGTTCAGCCAATTTTTGACCCACTGAAAATATTTCAGTCCTTGTTCTTGAACTTTCTATTCCTACCCAATTGACTCCTTCTGGTGATACATTAGCCATAGAGTAGCCAATATTTTACCCATTGGACATGTTTCAGTTATGAATCTTCAAGTTTTTATACCTACTCATTGACTCTTTCTGAATTTAGGTCAGTCATTCAGAAATCCATATTTGACCAAATGTACTAATATCGGGCCCAAGAGTCGTCGATTTTGAACTTTCTATTTCTACCCAATTGACTCCTTCTGGTGATAAATTAGCCATAGAGTAGCCAATATTTGACCCATTGAACATTTTTCAGTCATGGATCTTGAAATTTCTATACCAACTTTTTGACTCTTTTTGATGTTATATCGGTGATTCAAAAGTCAGTATTTGACCAAATGTACTAAAATAGGGCGCAACAGTCGTCTATTTTTAAATTTTTAGTTCTACCCTTTGACTCCTTCTGGTGATAAATTAGCCATAGAATAGACAATATTTGACCCATTGAACATGTTTCAGTAATGGACCTTGAAATTTCTATACCTACTTATTGACTCTTTCTGATGTTACATAGGTCATTCAAAAGTCAATATTTGACCAAATGTACTAATATCGGGCCAGAGAGTCGTATATTTTGAACTTTTTAGTTCTACCCTTTGACTCCTTCTGGTGATAAATTAGCCATAGAGTAGCCAATATTTGACCCATTGAACATGTTTCAGTCATACATCTTGAAATTTCTATACCTACTTATTGACTCTTTCTGATGTTATATCGGTGATTCAAAAGTCAATATTTGACCAAATGTACTAAATTCGGGCCCAACAGTCGTCTATTTTGAACTTTTTAGTTCTACCCTTTGACTCCTTCTGGTGATAAATTAGCCATAGAGTAGCCAATATTTGACCCATTGAACATGTTTCAGTCATACATCTTGAAATTTCTATACCTACTTATTGACTCTTTCTGATGTTATATCGGTCATTCAAAAGTCAATATTTGACCAAATATACTAAAATCGGGCCCAAGAATCGTCTATTTTGAACTTTTTAGTTCTATCCTTTGACTCCTTCTGGTTATAAATTAGCCATTGAGTAGCCAATATTTGACCGATTGAACATGTTTCAGTCATGGATCTTGAAATTTCTATACCTACTTATTGACTCTTTCTGATGTTACATCGGTCATTCAAAAGTCAATATTTGACCAAATGTACTAAAATCGGGCCCAAGAGTCGTCGATTTTGAACTTTTTAGTTCTACTCATTGACTCCTTCTGGTTATAAATTAGCCATAGAGTAGCCAATATTTGACCCATTGAACATGTTTCAGTCATGGAGCTTGAAATTTCTATACCTACTTATTGACTCTTTCTGATGTTACATAGATCATTCAAAAGTCAATATTTGACCAAATGTACTAAAATCGGGCCCAACAGTCGTCTATTTTGAACTTTTTAGTTCTACCCTTTGACTCCTTCTGGTGATAAATTAGCCATAGAGTAGCCAATATTTGACCCATTGAACATGTTTCAGTCATGGATCTTGAAATTTCTATACCTACTTATTGACTCTTTCTGATGTTATGTCGGTCATTCAAAAGTCAATATTTGACCAAATGTACTAATATCGGGCCAGAGAGTCGTCTATTTTGAACTTTTTAGTTCTCCCCTATTGACTCCTTCTGGCGATATATCAGCCAATTTTTGACCCCCTGAAAATATTTCAGTCCTTGATCTTGAACTTTCTATTCCTACCCAATTGACTCCTTCTGGTGATAAATTAGCCATAGAATAGCCAATATTTTACCCATTGGACATGTTTCATTTATGGATCTTGAAGTTTTTATACCTACTCATTGACTCTTTCTGAATTTAGGTCAGTCATTCAGAAATCCATATTTGACCAATGTACTAATATCGGGCCCAAGAGTCGTCGATTTTGAACTTTTTAGTTCTACCCAATAGACTCCTTCTTTTGATAAATTAGCCATAGAGTTGCCAATATTTGACCCATTGAACATGTTTCAGTCATGGATCTTGAAATTTCTATACCTACTTATTGACTCTTTCTGATGTTATATCGGTGATTCAAAAGTCAATATTTGACCAAATGTACTAAATTCGGGCCCAACAGTCGTCTATTTTGAACTTTTTAGTTCTACCCTTTGACTCCTTCTGGTGATAAATTAGCCATAGAGTAGCCAATATTTGACCCATTGAACATGTTTCAGTCATGCATCTTGAAATTTCTATACCTACTTATTGACTCTTTCTGATGTTATGTCGGTCATTCAAAAGTCAATATTTGACCAAATGTACTAAATTCGGGCCCAACAGTTGTCTATTTTGAACTTTTTAGTTCTACCCAATAGACTCCTTCTTTTGACAAATTAGCCATAGAGTTGCCAATATTTGACCCATTGAACATGTTTCAGTCATGGATCTTAAAATTTCTATACCTACTTATTGACTCTTTCTGATGTTATATCGGTCATTCAAAAGTCAATATTTGACCAAATATACTAAAATCGGGCCCAAGAATCGTCTATTTTGAACTTTTTAGTTCTATCCTTTGACTCCTTCTGGTTATAAATTAGCCATTGAGTAGCCAATATTTGACCGATTGAACATGTTTCAGTCATGGATCTTGAAATTTCTATACCTACTTATTGACTCTTTCTGATGTTACATCGGTCATTCAAAAGTCAATATTTGACCAAATGTACTAAAATCGGGCCCAAGAGTCGTCGATTTTGAACCTTTTAGTTCTACTCATTGACTCCTTCTGGTTATAAATTAGCCATAGAGTAGCCAATATTTGACCCATTGAACATGTTTCAGTCATGGAGCTTGAAATTTCTATACCTACTTATTGACTCTTTCTGATGTTACATAGATCATTCAAAAGTCAATATTTGACCAAATGTACTAAAATCGGACCAGAGAGTCGTCGATTTTTAACTTTTTAGTTCTACCCATTGACTCCTTCTGGTGATAAATTAGCCATAGAGTAGCCAATATTTGACCAATTGAACATGTTTCAGTCATGGATCTTGAAATTTCTATTCCTACTTATTGACTCTTTCTGATGTTACATAGATCATTCAAAAGTCAATATTTGACCAAATGTAGTAAAATCGGGCCCAAGAGTCGTCGATTTTGAACTTTTTAGTTTAACCCATTGGCTCCTTCTGGTGATAAATTAGCCATAGAGTAGCCAATATTTGACCCATTGAACATGTTTCAGTAATGGATCTTGAAATTTCTATACCTACTTATTGACTCTTTCTGATGTTACATAGATCATTCAAAAGTCAATATTTGACCAAATGTACTAATATCGGGCCAGAGAGTCGTCTATTGTGAACTTTTTAGTTCTACACTATTGACTCCTTCTGGAGATAGTTCAGCCAATTTTTGACCCACTGAAAATATTTCAGTCCTTGTTCTTGAACTTTCTATTCCTACCCAATTTACTCCTTCTGGTGATACATTAGCCATAGAGTAGCCAATATTTTACCCATTGGACATGTTTCAGTTATGAATCTTCACGTTTTTATACCTACTCATTGACTCTTTCTGAATTCAGGTCAGTCATTCAGAAATCCATATTTGACCAAATGTACTAATATCGGGCCCAAGAGTCGTCGATTTTGAACTTTCTATTTCTACCCAATTGACTCCTTCTGCTGATAAATTAGCCATAGAGTAGCCAATATTTGACCCATTGAACATGTTTCAGTCATGGATCTTGAAATTTCTATTCCTACGTATTGACTCTTTCTGATGTTACATCGGTCATTCAAAAGTCAATATTTGACCAAATGTACTAAAATCGGGCCCAAGAGTTCTCTATTTTGAATTTTTTAGTTCTACCCTATTGACTCCTTCAGGAGATAGTTAAGCCAATTTTTGACCCACTGAAAATATTTCAGTCCTTGATCTTGAACTTTCTATTTCTACCCAATTGACTCCTTCTGGTGATAAATTAGCGATAGAGTAGCCAATATTTGACCCATTGAACATGTTTCAATAATGGATCTTGAAATTTCTATACCTACTTATTGACTCTTTCTGATGTTACATAGATCATTCAAAAGTCAATATTTGACCAAATGTACTAAAATCGGGCCCAAGAGTCGTCTGTTTTGAACTTTTTAGTTCTACCCATTGACTCCTTTTGGTGATAAATTAGCCATAGAGTAGCCAATATTTGACCCATTGAACATGTTTCAGTCATGGACCTTGAAATTTCTATACCTACTTATTGACTCTTTCTGATGTTATATCGGTGATTCAAAAGTCAATATTTGACCAAATGTACTAAAATCGGGCCCAACAGTCGTCTATTTTGAACTTTTTAGTTCTACCCTTTGACTCCTTCTGGTGATAAATTAGCCATAGAGTAGCCAATATTTGACCCATTGAACATGTTTCAGTCATGGATCTTGAAATTTCTATTCCTACTTATTGACTCTTTCTGATGTTTTCTGAGGTCATTAAAAAGTCAATATTTGACCAAATGTACTAAAATCGGGCCCAAGAGTCGTCTATTTTGAATTTTTTAGTTCTACCCTATTGACTCCTTCAGGAGATAGTTAAGCCAATTTTCAACCCACTGAAAATATTTCAGTCCTTGATCTTGAACTTTCTATTTCTACCCAATTGACTCCTTCTGGTGATAAATTAGCGATAAAGTAACCAATATGTTACCCATTGGACATGTTTCAGTTATGGATCTTGAAGTTTCTATACCTACTTATTGACTCTTTCTGATGTTACATAGATCATTCAAAAGTCAATATTTGACCAAATGTACTAATATCGGGCCAGAGAGTCGTCTATTTTGAACTTTTTAGTTCTACCCTATTGACTCCTTCTGGCGATATATCAGCCAATTTTTGACCCACTGAAAATATTTCAGTCCTTGATCTTGAACTTTCTATTCCTACCCAATTGATTCCTTCTGGTGATAAATTAGCCATAGAGTAGCCAATATTTTACCCATTGGACATGTTTCATTTATGGATCTTGAAGTTTTTATACCTACTCATTGACTCTTTCTGAATTTAGGTCAGTCATTCAGAAATCCATATTTGACCAATGTACTACTATCGGGCCCAAGAGTCGTCGATTTTGAACTTTCTTTTTCTACCCAATTGACTCCTTCTGGTGATAAATTAGCCATAGAGTAGCCAATATTTTACCCATTGAACATGTTTCAGTCATGGATCTTGAAATTTCTATACCTACTTATTGACTCTATCTGATGTTACATCGGTTATTCAAAAGTCAATATTTGACCAAATGTACTAAAATCGGGCCCAAGAGTCGTCGATATTGAACTTTTTAGTTCTACCCACTGACTCCTTCTGGTGATAAATTAGCCATAGAGTAGCCAATATTTGACCCATTGAACATGTTTCAGTCATGGAGCTTGAAATTTCTATACCTACTTATTGACTCTTTCTGATGTTACATAGATCATTCAAAAGTCAATATTTGACCAAATGTACTAAAATCGGACCAGAGAGTCGTCGATTTTGAACTTTTTAGTTCTACCCATTGACTCCTTCTGGTGATAAATTAGCCATAGATTAGCCAATATTTGACCCATTGAACATGTTTCAGTCATGGATCTTGAAATTTCTATTCCTACTTATTGACTCTTTCTGATGTTATATAGATCATTCAAAAGTCAATATTTGACCAAATGTACTAAAATCGGGCCCAAGAGTCGTCTATTTTGAACTTTTTAGTTCTACCCTATTGACTCCTTCAGGAGATAGTTAAGCCAATTTTTGACCCACTGAAAATATTTCAGTCCTTGATCTTGAACTTTCTATTTCTACCCAATTGACTCCTTCTGGTGATAAATTAGCGATAAAGTAACCAATATGTTACCCATTGGACATGTTTCAGTTATGGATCTTGAAGTTTCTATACCTACTTATTGACTCTTTCTGATGTTACATAGATCATTCAAAAGTCAATATTTGACCAAATGTACTAATATCGGGCCAGAGAGTCGTCTATTTTGAACTTTTTAGTTCTACCCTATTGACTCCTTCTGGCGATATATCAGCCAATTTTTGACCCACTGAAAATATTTCAGTCCTTGATCTTGAACTTTCTATTCCTACCCAATTGACTCCTTCTGGTGATAAATTAGCCATAGAGTAGCCAATATTTTACCCATTGGACATGTTTCATTTATGGATCTTGAAGTTTTTATAGCTACTCATTGACTCTTTCTGAATTTAGGTCAGTCATTCAGAAATCCATATTTGACCAATGTACTAATATCGGGCCCAAGAGTCGTCGATTTTGAACTTTCTTTTTCTACCCAATTGACTCCTTCTGGTGATAAATTAGCCATAGAGTAGCCAATATTTTACCCATTGAACATGTTTCAGTCATGGATCTTGAAATTTCTATACCTACTTATTGACTCTATCTGATGTTACATCGGTTATTCAAAAGTCAATATTTGACCAAATGTACTAAAATCGGGCCCAAGAGTCGTCGATTTTGAACTTTTTAGTTCTACCCATTGACTCCTTCTGGTGATAAATTAGCCATAGAGTAGCCAATATTTGACCCATTGAACATGTTTCAGTCATGGAGCTTGAAATTTCTATACCTACTTATTGACTCTTTCTGATGTTACATAGATCATTCAAAAGTCAATATTTGACCAAATGTACTAAAATCGGACCAGAGAGTCGTCGATTTTGAACTTTTTAGTTCTACCCATTGACTCCTTCTGGTGATAAATTAGCCATAGATTAGCCAATATTTGACCCATTGAACATGTTTCAGTCATGGATCTTGAAATTTCTATTCCTACTTATTGACTCTTTCTGATGTTATATAGATCATTCAAAAGTCAATATTTGACCAAATGTACTAAAATCGGGCCCAAGAGTCGTCTATTTTGAATTTTTTAGTTCTACCCTATTGACTCCTTCAGGAGATAGTTAAGCCAATTTTTGACCCACTGAAAATATTTCAGTCCTTGATCTTGAACTTTCTATTTCTACCCAATTGACTCCTTCTGGTGATAAATTAGCGATAAAGTAACCAATATGTTACCCATTGGACATGTTTCAGTTATGGATCTTGAAGTTTCTATACCTACTTATTGACTCTTTCTGATGTTACATAGATCATTCAAAAGTCAATATTTGACCAAATGTACTAATATCGGGCCAGAGAGTCGTCTATTTTGAACTTTTTAGTTCTACCCTATTGACTCCTTCTGGCGATATATCAGCCAATTTTTGACCCACTGAAAATATTTCAGTCCTTGATCTTGAACTTTCTATTCCTACCCAATTGACTCCTTCTGGTGATAAATTAGCCATAGAGTAGCCAATATTTTACCCATTGGACATGTTTCATTTATGGATCTTGAAGTTTTTATAGCTACTCATTGACTCTTTCTGAATTTAGGTCAGTCATTCAGAAATCCATATTTGACCAATGTACTAATATCGGGCCCAAGAGTCGTCGATTTTGAACTTTCTTTTTCTACCCAATTGACTCCTTCTGGTGATAAATTAGCCATAGAGTAGCCAATATTTTACCCATTGAACATGTTTCAGTCATGGATCTTGAAATTTCTATACCTACTTATTGACTCTATCTGATGTTACATCGGTTATTCAAAAGTCAATATTTGACCAAATGTACTAAAATCGGGCCCAAGAGTCGTCGATTTTGAACTTTTTAGTTCTACCCATTGACTCCTTCTGGTGATAAATTAGCCATAGAGTAGCCAATATTTGACCCATTGAACATGTTTCAGTCATGGAGCTTGAAATTTCTATACCTACTTATTGACTCTTTCTGATGTTACATAGATCATTCAAAAGTCAATATTTGACCAAATGTACTAAAATCGGACCAGAGAGTCGTCGATTTTGAACTTTTTAGTTCTACCCATTGACTCCTTCTGGTGATAAATTAGCCATAGATTAGCCAATATTTGACCCATTGAACATGTTTCAGTCATGGATCTTGAAATTTGTATTCCTACTTATTGACTCTTTCTGATGTTATATAGATCATTCAAAAGTCAATATTTGACCAAATGTACTAAAATCGGGCCCAAGAGTCGTCGATTTTGAACTTTTTAGTTCTACCCATTGGCTCCTTCTGGTGATAAAGTAGCCATAGAGTAGCCAATATTTGACCCATTGAACATGTTTCAGTAATGGATCTTGAAATTTCTATACCTACTTATTGACTCTTTCTGATGTTACATAGATCATTCAAAAGTCAATATTTGACCAAATGTACTAATATCGGGCCAGAGAGTCGTCTATTGTGAACTTTTTAGTTCTACACTATTGACTCCTTCTGGAGATAGTTCAGCCAATTTTTGACCCACTGAAAATATTTCAGTCCTTGTTCTTCAACTTTCTATTCCTACCCAATTGACTCCTTCTGGTGATACATTAGCCATAGAGTAGCCAATATTTTACCCATTGGACATGTTTCAGTTATGAATCTTCAAGTTTTTATACCTACTCATTGACTCTTTCTGAATTTAGGTCAGTCATTCAGAAATCCTTATTTGACCAAATGTACTAATATCGGGCCCAAGAGTCGTCGATTTTGAACTTTATATTTCTACCCAATTGACTCCTTCTGGTGATAAATTAGCCATAGAGTAGCCAATATTTGACCCATTGAACATGTTTCAGTCATGGATCTTGAAATTTCTATACCAACTTTTTGACTCTTTTTGATGTTATATCGGTGATTCAAAAGTCAATATTTGACCAAATGTACTAAAATAGGGCGCAACAGTCGTCTATTTTGAACTTTTTAGTTCTACCCTTTGACTCCTTCTGGTGATAAATTAGCCATAGAATAGACAATATTTGACCCATTGAACATGTTTCAGTCATGGATCTTGAAATTTCTATTCCTACGTATTGACTCTTTCTGATGTTACATCGGTCATTCAAAAGTCAATATTTGACCAAATGTACTAAAATCGGGCCCAAGAGTTCTCTATTTTGAATTTTTTAGTTCTACCCTATTGACTCCTTCAGGAGATAGTTAAGCCAATTTTTGACCCACTGAAAATATTTCAGTCCTTGATCTTGAACTTTCTATTTCTACCCAATTGACTCCTTCTGGTGATAAATTAGCGATAGAGTAGCCAATATTTGACCCATTGAACATGTTTCAATAATGGATCTTGAAATTTCTATACCTACTTATTGACTCTTTCTGATGTTACATAGATCATTCAAAAGTCAATATTTGACCAAATGTACTAAAATCGGGCCCAAGAGTCGTCTGTTTTGAACTTTTTAGTTCTACCCATTGACTCCTTTTGGTGATAAATTAGCCATAGAGTAGCCAATATTTGACCCATTGAACATGTTTCAGTCATGGACCTTGAAATTTCTATACCTACTTATTGACTCTTTCTGATGTTATATCGGTGATTCAAAAGTCAATATTTGACCAAATGTACTAAAATCGGGCCCAACAGTCGTCTATTTTGAACTTTTTAGTTCTACCCTTTGACTCCTTCTGGTGATAAATTAGCGATAAAGTAACCAATATGTTACCCATTGGACATGATTCAGTTATGGATCTTGAAGTTTCTATACCTACTTATTGACTCTTTCTGATGTTACATAGATCATTCAAAAGTCAATATTTGACCAAACGTACTAATATCGGGCCAGAGAGTCGTCTATTTTGAACTTTTTAGTTCTACCCTATTGACTCCTTCTGGCGATATATCAGCCAATTTTTGACCCACTGAAAATATTTCAGTCCTTGATCTTGAACTTTCTATTCCTACCCAATTGACTCCTTCTGGTGATAAATTAGCCATAGAGTAGCCAATATTTTACCCATTGGACATGTTTCATTTATGGATCTTGAAGTTTTTATAGCTACTCATTGACTCTTTCTGAATTTAGGTCAGTCATTCAGAAATCCATATTTGACCAATGTACTAATATCGGGCCCAAGAGTCGTCGATTTTGAACTTTCTTTTTCTACCCAATTGACTCCTTCTGGTGATAAATTAGCCATAGAGTAGCCAATATTTTACCCATTGAACATGTTTCAGTCATGGATCTTGAAATTTCTATACCTACTTATTGACTCTATCTGATGTTACATCGGTTATTCAAAAGTCAATATTTGACCAAATGTACTAAAATCGGGCCCAAGAGTCGTCGATTTTGAACTTTTTAGTTCTACCCATTGACTCCTTCTGGTGATAAATTAGCCATAGAGTAGCCAATATTTGACCCATTGAACATGTTTCAGTCATGGAGCTTGAAATTTCTATACCTACTTATTGACTCTTTCTGATGTTACATAGATCATTCAAAAGTCAATATTTGACCAAATGTACTAAAATCGGACCAGAGAGTCGTCGATTTTGAACTTTTTAGTTCTACCCATTGACTCCTTCTGGTGATAAATTAGCCATAGATTAGCCAATATTTGACCCATTGAACATGTTTCAGTCATGGATCTTGAAATTTGTATTCCTACTTATTGACTCTTTCTGATGTTATATAGATCATTCAAAAGTCAATATTTGACCAAATGTACTAAAATCGGGCCCAAGAGTCGTCGATTTTGAACTTTTTAGTTCTACCCATTGGCTCCTTCTGGTGATAAAGTAGCCATAGAGTAGCCAATATTTGACCCATTGAACATGTTTCAGTAATGGATCTTGAAATTTCTATACCTACTTATTGACTCTTTCTGATGTTACATACATCATTCAAAAGTCAATATTTGACCAAATGTACTAATATCGGGCCAGAGAGTCGTCTATTGTGAACTTTTTAGTTCTACACTATTGACTCCTTCTGGAGATAGTTCAGCCAATTTTTGACCCACTGAAAATATTTCAGTCCTTGTTCTTGAACTTTCTATTCCTACCCAATTGACTCCTTCTGGTGATACATTAGCCATAGAGTAGCCAATATTTTACCCATTGGACATGTTTCAGTTATGAATCTTCAAGTTTTTATACCTACTCATTGACTCTTTCTGAATTTAGGTCAGTCATTCAGAAATCCTTATTTGACCAAATGTACTAATATCGGGCCCAAGAGTCGTCGATTTTGAACTTTCTATTTCTACCCAATTGACTCCTTCTGGTGATAAATTAGCCATAGAGTAGCCAATATTTGACCCATTGAACATGTTTCAGTCATGGTTCTTGAAATTTCTATACCAACTTTTTGACTCTTTTTGATGTTATATCGGTGATTCAAAAGTCAATATTTGACCAAATGTACTAAAATAGGGCGCAACAGTCGTCTATTTTGAACTTTTTAGTTCTACCCTTTGACTCCTTCTGGTGATAAATTAGCCATAGAATAGACAATATTTGACCCATTGAACATGTTTCAGTAATGGATCTTGAAATTTCTATACCTACTTATTGACTCTTTCTGATGTTACATAGATCATTCAAAAGTCAATATTTGACCAAATGTACTAATATCGGGCCAGAGAGTCGTATATTTTGAACTTTTTAGTTCTACACTATTGACTCCTTCTGGCGATTTATCAACCAATTTTTGACCCACTGAAAATGTTTTAGTCCTTGATCTTGAACTTTCTATTCCTACCCAATTGACTCCTTCTGGTGATAAATTAGCCATAGAGTAGCCAATATTTTACCCATTGGACATGTTTCATTTATGGATCTTGAAGTTTTTATACCTACTCATGGACTCTTTCTGAATTTAGGTCAGTCATTCAGAAATCCATATTTGACCAAATGTACTAATATCGGGCCCAAGAGTCGTCGATTTTGAACTTTCTATTTCTACAAAATTGACTCCTTCTGGTGATAAATTAGCCATAGAGCAGCCAAAATTTTACCCATTGAACATGTTTCAGTCATGGATCTTAAAATTTCTATACCTACTTATTGACTCTTTCTGATGTTATATCGGTCATTCAAAAGTCAATATTTGACCAAATGTACTAAAATCGGGCCGAAGAGTCGTCTATTTTGAACTTTTTAGTTCTACCTTTAGACTCCTTCTGGTGATAAATTAGCCATAGAGTAGCCAATATTTGACTCATTGAACATGTTTCAGTCATGGATCTTGAAATTTCTATACCTACTTATTAACTCTTTCTGATGTTACATCGGTCATTCAAAAGTCAATATTTGACCAAATGTACTAATATCGGGCCAGAGAGTCGTCTATTTTGAACTTTTTAGTTCTACCCTATTGACTCCTTCTGGCGATATATCAGCCAATTTTTGACCCACTGAAAATATTTCAGTCCTTGATCTTGAACTTTCTATTCCTACCCAATTGACTCCTTCTGGTGATAAATTAGCCATAGAGTAGCCAATATTTTACCCATTGGACATGTTTCAGTTATGGATCTTGAAGTTTTTATACCTACTCATTGACTCTTTCTGAATTTAGGTCAGTCATTCAGAAATCCATATTTGACCAAATGTACTAATATCGGGCCCAAGAGTCGTCGATTTTGAACTTTCTATTGATACCCAATTGATTCCTTCTGGTGATAAATTAGCCATAGAGTAGCCAATATTTGACCCATTGAACATGTTTCAGTCATGGATCTTAAAATTTCTATACCTACTTATTGACTCTTTCTGATGTTATATCGGTCATTCAAAAATCAATATTTGACCAAATGTACTAAAATCGGGCCCAAGAGTCGTCTATTTTGAATTTTTTAGTTCTACCCTATTGACTCCTTCAGGAGATAGTTAAGCCAATTTTTGACCCACTGAAAATATTTCAGTCCTTGATCTTGAACTTTCTATTTCTACCCAATTGACTCCTTCTGGTGATAAATTAGCGATAAAGTAACCAATATGTTACCCATTGGACATGTTTCAGTTATGGATCTTCAAGTTTCTATACCTACTTATTGACTCTTTCTGATGTTACATAGATCATTCAAAAGTCAATATTTGGCCAAATGTACTAAAATCGGGCCCAAGAGTCGTCGATTTTGAACTTTTTAGTTCTACCCATTGACTCTTTCTGGTTATAAATTAGCCATAGAGTAGCCAATATTTGACCCATTGAACATGTTTCAGTCATGGAGCTTGAAATTTCTATACCTACTTATTGACTCTTTCTGATGTTACATAGATCATTCAAAAGTCAATATTTGACCAAATGTACTAAAATCGGACCAGAGAGTCGTCGATTTTTAACTTTTTAGTTCTACCCATTGACTCCTTCTGGTGATAAATTAGCCATAGAGTAGCCAATATTTGACCAATTGAACATGTTTCAGTCATGGATCTTGAAATTTCTATTCCTACTTATTGACTCTTTCTGATGTTACATAGATCATTCAAAAGTCAATATTTGACCAAATGTACTAAAATCGGGCCCAAGAGTCGTCGATTTTGAACTTTTTAGTTTAACCCATTGGCTCCTTCTGGTGATAAATTAGCCATAGAGTAGCCAATATTTGACCCATTGAACATGTTTCAGTAATGGATCTTGAAATTTCTATACCTACTTATTGACTCTTTCTGATGTTACATAGATCATTCAAAAGTCAATATTTGACCAAATGTACTAATATCGGGCCAGAGAGTCGTCTATTGTGAACTTTTTAGTTCTACACTATTGACTCCTTCTGGAGATAGTTCAGCCAATTTTTGACCCACTGAAAATATTTCAGTCCTTGTTCTTGAACTTTCTATTCCTACCCAATTGACTCCTTCTGGTGATACATTAGCCATAGAGTAGCCAATATTTTACCCATTGGACATGTTTCAGTTATGAATCTTCACGTTTTTATACCTACTCATTGACTCTTTCTGAATTCAGGTCAGTCATTCAGAAATCCATATTTGACCAAATGTACTAATATCGGGCCCAAGAGTCGTCGATTTTGAACTTTTTAGTTCTACCCATTGACTCCTTTTGGTGATAAATTAGCCATAGAGTAGCCAATATTTGACCCATTGAACATGTTTCAGTCATGGATCTTGAAATTTCTATTCCTACTTATTGACTCTTTCTGATGTTACATCGGTCATTCAAAAGTCAATATTTGACCAAATGTACTAAAATCGGGCCCAACAGTCGTCTATTTTGAACTTTTTAGTTCTACCCTTTGACTCCTTCTGGTGATAAATTAGCCATAGAGTAGCCAATATTTGACCCATTGAACATGTTTCAGTCATGGATCTTGAAATTTCTATACCTACTTATTGACTCTTTCTGATGTTATGTCGGTCATTCAAAAGTCAATATTTGACCAAATGTACTAAAATCGGGCCCAAGAGTCATCTATTTTGAATTTTTTAGTTCTACCCTTTGACTCCTTCAGGAGATAGTTAAGCCAATTTTTGACCCACTGAAAATATTTCAGTCCTTGATCTTGAACTTTCTATTTCTACCCAATTGACTCCTTCTGGTGATAAATTAGCGATAAAGTAACCAATATGTTACCCATTGGACATGTTTCAGTTATGGATCTTGAAGTTTCTATACCTACTTATTGACTCTTTCTGATGTTACATAGATCATTCAAAAGTCAATATTTGACCAAATGTACTAATATCGGGCCAGAGAGTCGTCTATTTTAAACTTTTTAGTTCTACCCTATTGACTCCTTCTGGCGATATATCAGCCAATTTTTGACCCACTGAAAATATTTCAGTCCTTGATCTTGAACTTTCTATTCCTACCCAATTGACTCCTTCTGGTGATAAATTAGCCATAGAGTAGCCAATATTTTACCCATTGGACATGTTTCATTTATGGATCTTGAAGTTTTTATACCTACTCATTGACTCTTTCTGAATTTAGGTCAGTCATTCAGAAATCCATATTTGAACAATGTACTAATATCGGGCCCAAGAGTCGTCGATTTTGAACTTTCTTTTTCTACCCAATTGACTCCTTCTGGTGATAAATTAGCCATAGAGTAGCCAATATTTGACCCATTGAACATATTTCAGTCATGGAGCTTGAAATTTCTATACCTACTTATTGACTCTTTCTGATGTTACATCGGTTATTCAAAAGTCAATATTTGACCAAATGTACTAAAATCGGGCCCAAGAGTTGTCGATTTTGAACTTTTTAGTTCTACCCATTGACTCCTTCTGGTGATAAATTAGCCATAGAGTAGCCAATATTTGACCCATTGAACATATTTCAGTCATGGAGCTTGAAATTTCTATACCTACTTATTGACTCTTTCTGATGTTACATAGATCATTCAAAAGTCAATATTTGACCAAATGTACTAAAATCGGACCAGAGAGTCGTCGATTTTGAACTTTTTAGTTCTACCCATTGACTCCTTCTGCTGATAAATTAGCCATAGATTAGCCAATATTTGACCCATTGAACATGTTTCAGTCATGGATCTTGAAATTTCTATTCCTACTTATTGACTCTTTCTGATGTTATATAGATCATTCAAAAGTCAATATTTGACCAAATGTACTAAAATCGGGCCCAAGAGTCGTCGATTTTGAACTTTTTAGTTCTACCCATTGGCTCCTTCTGGTGATAAAGTAGCCATAGAGTAGCCAATATTTGACCCATTGAACATGTTTCAGTAATGGATCTTGAAATTTCTATACCTACTTATTGACTCTTTCTGATGTTACATAGATCATTCAAAAGTCAATATTTGACCAAATGTACTAATATCGGGCCAGAGAGTCGTCTATTTTGAACTTTTTAGTTCTACCCTATTGACTCCTTCTGGCGATATATCAGCCAATTTTTGACCCACTGAAAATATTTCAGTCCTTGATCTTGAACTTTCTATTCCTACCCAATTGACTCCTTCTGGTGATAAATTAGCCATAGAGTAGCCAATATTTGACCCATTGAATATGTTTCAGTCATGGATCTTGTAATTTCTATACCTACTTATTGACTCTTTCTGATGTTATATCGGTCATTCAAAAGTCAATATTTGACCAAATATACTAAAATCGGGCCCAAGAATCGTCTATTTTGAACTTTTTAGTTCGACCCTTTGACTCCTTCTGGTTATAAATTAGCCATAGAGTAGCCAATATTTTACCCATTGGACATGTTTCAGTTATGGATCTTGAAATTTCTATACCTACTTATTGACTCTTTCTGATGTTACATAGATCATTCAAAAGTCAATATTTGACCAAATGTACTAAAATCGGACCAGAGAGTCGTCGATTTTTAACTTTTTAGTTCTACCCATTGACTCCTTCTGGTGATAAATTAGCCATAGAGTAGCCAATATTTGACCAATTGAACATGTTTCAGTCATGGATCTTGAAATTTCTATTCCTACTTATTGACTCTTTCTGATGTTACATAGATCATTCAAAAGTCAATATTTGACCAAATGTAGTAAAATCGGGCCCAAGAGTCGTCGATTTTGAACTTTTTAGTTTAACCCATTGGCTCCTTCTGGTGATAAATTAGCCATAGAGTAGCCAATGTTTGACCCATTGAACATGTTTCAGTAATGGATCTTGAAATTTCTATACCTACTTATTGACTCTTTCTGATGTTACATATATCATTCAAAAGTCAATATTTGACCAAATGTACTAATATCGGGCCAGAGAGTCGTCTATTGTGAACTTTTTAGTTCTACACTATTGACTCCTTCTGGAGATAGTTCAGCCAATTTTTGACCCACTGAAAATATTTCAGTCCGTGTTCTTGAACTTTCTATTCCTACCCAATTGACTCCTTCTGGTGATACATTAGCCATAGAGTAGCCAATATTTTACCCATTGGACATGTTTCAGTTATGAATCTTCACGTTTTTATACCTACTCATTGACTCTTTCTGAATTCAGGTCAGTCATTCAGAAATCCATATTTGACCAAATGTACTAATATCGGGCCCAAGAGTCGTCGATTTTCAACTTTCTATTTCTACCCAATTGACTCCTTCTGGTGATAAATTAGCCATAGAGTAGCCAATATTTGACCCATTGAACATGTTTCAGTCATGGATCTTGAAATTTCTATTCCTACTTATTGACTCTTTCTGATGTTACATCGGTCATTCAAAAGTCAATATTTCACCAAATGTACTAAAATCGGGCCCAAGAGTCGTCTATTTTGAATTTTTTAGTTCTACCCTATTGACTCCTTCAGGAGATAGTTAAGCCAATTTTTGACCCACTGAAAATATTTCAGTCCTTGATCTTTAACTTTCTATTTCTACCCAATTGACTCCTTCTGGTGATAAATTAGCGATAGAGTAGCCAATATTTGACCCATTGAACATGTTTCAGTAATGGATCTTGAAATTTCTATACCTACTTATTGACTCTTTCTGATGTTACATAGATCAGTCAAAAGTCAATATTTGACCAAATGTACTAAAATCGGGCCCAAGAGTCGTCTGTTTTGAACTTTTTAGTTCTACCCATTGACTCCTTTTGGTGATAAATTAGCCATAGAGTAGCCAATATTTGACCCATTGAACATGTTTCAGTCATGGACCTTGAAATTTCTATACCTACTTATTGACTCTTTCTGATGTTATATCGGTGATTCAAAAGTCAATATTTGACCAAATGTACTAAAATCGGGCCCAACAGTCGTCTATTTTGAACTTTTTAGTTCTACCCTTTGACTCCTTCTGGTGATAAATTAGCCATAGAATAGCCAATATTTTACCCATTGGACATGTTTCATTTATGGATCTTGAAGTTTTTATACCTACTCATTGACTCTTTCTGAATTTAGGTCAGTCATTCAGAAATCCATATTTGACCAATGTACTAATATCGGGCCCAAGAGTCGTCGATTTTGAACTTTTTAGTTCTACCCAATAGACTCCTTCTTTTGATAAATTAGCCATAGAGTTGCCAATATTTGAACCATTGAACATGTTTCAGTCATGGATCTTGAAATTTCTATACCTACTTATTGACTCTTTCTGATGTTACATCGGTCATTAAAAAGTCAATATTTGACCAAATGTACTAAAATCGGGCCCAAGAGTCGTCTATTTTGAATTTTTTAGTTCTACCCTATTGACTCCTTCAGGAGATAGTTAAGCCAATTTTTGACCCACTGAAAATATTTCAGTCCTTGATCTTGAACTTTCTATTTCTACCCATTGGCTCCTTCTGGTGATAAAGTAGCCATAGAGTAGCCAATATTTGACCCATTGAACATGTTTCAGTAATGGATCTTGAAATTTCTATACCTACTTATTGACTCTTTCTGATGTTACATAGATCATTCAAAAGTCAATATTTGACCAAATGTACTAATATCGGGCCAGAGAGTCGTCTATTTTGAACTTTTTAGTTCTACCCTATTGACTCCTTCTGGCGATATATCAGCCAATTTTTGACCCACTGAAAATATTTCAGTCCTTGATCTTGAACTTTCTATTCCTACCCAATTGACTCCTTCTGGTGATAAATTAGCCATAGAGTAGCCAATATTTTACCTATTGGACATGTTTCATTTATGGATCTTGAAGTTTTTATACCTACTCATTGACTCTTTCTGAATTTAGGTCAGTCATTCAGAAATCCATATTTGACCAATGTACTAATATCGGGCCCAAGAGTCGTCGATTTTGAACTTTCTATTTCTACCCAATTGACTCCTTCTGGTGATAAATTAGCCATAGAGTAGCCAATATTTGACCCATTGAACATGTTTCAGTCATGGATCTTGAAATTTCTAGACCTAGTTATTATATCTATCTGATGTTACATCGGTCATTCAAAAGTCAATATTTGACCAAATGTACTAAAATCGGGCCCAAGAGTTGTCTATTTTGAACTTTTTACTTCTACCCTATTGACTCCTTCTGGTGATAAATTAGCCATAGAGTAGCCAATATTTGACCCATTGAAAATGTTTCAGTCATGGACCTTGAAATTTCTATATCTACTTATTGACTCTTTCTGATGTTATATCGGTGATTCAAAAGTCAATATCTGACCAAATGTACTAAAATCGGGCACAACAGTCATCTATTTTGAACTTTTTAGTTCTACCCTTTGACTCCTTCTGGTGATAAATTAGCCAAAGAGTAGCCAATATTTGACCCATTGAACATGTTTCAGTCATGGATCTTGAAATTTCTCTACCTACTTATTGACTCTTTCTGATGTTATGTCGGTCATTCAAAAGTCAATATTTGACCAAATATACTAATATCGGGCCAGAGAGTCGTATATTTTGAACTTTTTAGTTCTACCCTTTGACTCCTTCTGGTGATAAATTAGCGATAGAGTAGCCAATAATTGACCCACTGAACATGTTTCAGTAATGGATCTTGAAATTTCTATACCTACCAATTGACTCTTTCTGATGTTACATAGATCATTCAAAAGTCAATATTTGACCAAATGTACTAATATTGGGCCAGAGAGTCGTCTATTTTCAACTTTTTAGTTCTACCCTATTGACTCCTTCGTGCGATATATCAGCCAATTTTTGACCCACTGAAAATATTTCAGTCCTTGATCTTGAACTTTCTATTCCTTCCCAATTGACTCCTTCTGGTGATAACTTAGCCATAGAGTAGCCAATATTTTACCCGTTGGAAATGTTTCATTTATGGATCTTGAAGTTTGTATACCTACTCATTGACTCTTTCTGAATTTAGGTCAGTCATTCAGAAATCCATATTTGACCAATGTACTAATATCGGCCCAAGAGTCGTCGATTTTGAACTTTCTATTTCTACCCAATTGACTCCTTCTGGTGATAAATTAGCCATAGAGTAGCCAATATTTTACCCATTGAACATGATTCAGTCATGGATCTTGAAATTTCTATAACTACTTATTGACTCTATCTGATGTTACATCGGTCATTCAAAAGTCAATATTTGACCGAATGTACTAAAATCGGGCCCAAGAGTCGTAGATTTTGAACTTTTTAGTTCTACCCATTGACTCCTTCTGGTGATAAATTAGCCATAGAGTAGCCAATATTTGACCCATTGAACATGTTTCAGTCATGGATCTTGAAATTTCTATACCTACTTATTGACTCTTTCTGATGTTACATAGATCATTCAAAAGTCAATATTTGTCCAAATGTACTAAAATCGGGCCCAAGAGTCGTCGATTTTGAACTTTTTAGTTCTACCCATTGGCTCCTTCTGGTGATAAATTAGCCATAGAGTAGCCAATATTTGACCCATTGAACATGTTTCAGTAATGGATCTTGAAATTTCTATACCTACTTATTGACTCTTTCTGATGTTACATAGATCATTCAAAAGTCAATATTTGACCAAATGTACTAATATCGGGCCAGAGAGTCGTCTATTGTGAACTTTTTAGTTCTACCCTATTGACTCCATCTGGAGATAGTTCAGCCAATTTTTGACCCACTGAAAATATTTCAGTCCTTGTTCTTGAACTTTCTATTCCTACCCAATTGACTCCTTCTGGTGATAAATTAGCCATAGAGTAGCCAATATTTTACCCATTGGACATGTTTCAGTTATGAATCTTCAAGTTTTTATACCTACTCATTGACTCTTTCTGAATTTAGGTCAGTCATTCAGAAATCCATATTTGACCAAATGTACTAATATTGGGCCCAAGAGTCGTCGATTTTGAACTTTCTATTTCTATCCAATTGACCCCTTCTGGTGATAAATTAGCCATAGAGTAGCCAATATTTTACCCATTGAACATGTTTCAGTCATGGATCTTGAAATTTCTATACCTACTTATTGACTCTTTCTGATGTTACATAGATCATTCAAAAGTCAATATTTGACCGAATGTACTAAAATCGGGCCCAAGAGTCGTAGATTTTGAACTTTTTAGTTCTACCCATTGACTCCTTCTGGTGATAAATTAGCCATAGAGTAGCCAATATTTTACCCATTGAACATGTTTCAGTCATGCATCTTGAAATTTCTATACCTACTTATTGACTCTTTCTGATGTTATGTCGGCCATTCAAAAGTCAATATTTGACCAAATGTACTAAAACCGGGCCCAACAGTCGTCTATTTTGAACTTTTTAGTTCTATCCTTTGACTCCTTCTGGTTATAAATTAGCCATAGAGTAGCCAATATTTGACCGATTGAACATGTTTCAGTAATGGATTTTGAAATTTCTCTACCTACTTATTGACTCTTTCTGATGTTATGTCGGTCATTCAAAAGTCAATATTTGACCAAATATACTAATATCGGGCCAGAGAGTCGTATATTTTGAACTTTTTAGTTCTACCCTTTGACTCCTTCTGGTGATAAATTAGCGATAGAGTAGCCAATAATTGACCCACTGAACATGTTTCAGTAATGGATCTTGAAATTTCTATACCTACCAATTGACTCTTTCTGATGTTACATAGATCATTCAAAAGTCAATATTTGACCAAATGTACTAAAATCGGGCCCAAGAGTCGTCTATTGTGAACTTTTTAGTTCTACCCTATTGACTCCATCTGGAGATAGTTCAGCCAATTTTTGACCCACTGAAAATATTTCAGTCCTTGTTCTTGAACTTTCTATTCCTACCCAATTGACTCCTTCTGGTGATAAATTAGCCATAGAGTAGCCAATATTTTACCCGTTGGACATGTTTCATTTATGGATCTTGAAGTTTGTATACCTACTCATTGACTCTTTCTGAATTTAGGTCAGTCATTCAGAAATCCATATTTGACCAATGTACTAATATCGGGCCCAAGAGTCGTCGATTTTGAACTTTCTATTTCTACCCAATTGACTCCTTCTGGTGATAAATTAGCCATAGAGTAGCCAATATTTGACCCATTGAACATGTTTCAGTCATGGATCTTGAAATTTCTAGACCTAGTTATTATATCTATCTGATGTTACATCGGTCATTCAAAAGTCAATATTTGACCAAATGTACTAAAATCGGGCCCAAGAGTTGTCTATTTTGAACTTTTTACTTCTACCCTATTGACTCCTTCTGGTGATAAATTAGCCATAGAGTAGCCAATATTTGACCCATTGAAAATGTTTCAGTCATGGACCTTGAAATTTCTATATCTACTTATTGACTCTTTCTGATGTTATATCGGTGATTCAAAAGTCAATATCTGACCAAATGTACTAAAATCGGGCACAACAGTCATCTATTTTGAACTTTTTAGTTCTACCCTTTGACTCCTTCTGGTGATAAATTAGCCAAAGAGTAGCCAATATTTGACCCATTGAACATGTTTCAGTCATGGATCTTGAAATTTCTCTACCTACTTATTGACTCTTTCTGATGTTATGTCGGTCATTCAAAAGTCAATATTTGACCAAATATACTAATATCAGGCCAGAGAGTCGTATATTTTGAACTTTTTAGTTCTACCCTTTGACTCCTTCTGGTGATAAATTAGCGATAGAGTAGCCAATAATTGACCCACTGAACATGTTTCAGTAATGGATCTTGAAATTTCTATACCTACCAATTGACTCTTTCTGATGTTACATAGATCATTCAAAAGTCAATATTTGACCAAATGTACTAATATTGGGCCAGAGAGTCGTCTATTTTCAACTTTTTAGTTCTACCCTATTGACTCCTTCGTGCGATATATCAGCCAATTTTTGACCCACTGAAAATATTTCAGTCCTTGATCTTGAACTTTCTATTCCTTCCCAATTGACTCCTTCTGGTGATAACTTAGCCATAGAGTAGCCAATATTTTACCCGTTGGAAATGTTTCATTTATGGATCTTGAAGTTTGTATACCTACTCATTGACTCTTTCTGAATTTAGGTCAGTCATTCAGAAATCCATATTTGACCAATGTACTAATATCGGCCCAAGAGTCGTCGATTTTGAACTTTCTATTTCTACCCAATTGACTCCTTCTGGTGATAAATTAGCCATAGAGTAGCCAATATTTTACCCATTGAACATGATTCAGTCATGGATCTTGAAATTTCTATAACTACTTATTGACTCTATCTGATGTTACATCGGTCATTCAAAAGTCAATATTTGACCGAATGTACTAAAATCGGGCCCAAGAGTCGTAGATTTTGAACTTTTTAGTTCTACCCATTGACTCCTTCTGGTGATAAATTAGCCATAGAGTAGCCAATATTTGACCCATTGAACATGTTTCAGTCATGGATCTTGAAATTTCTATACCTACTTATTGACTCTTTCTGATGTTACATAGATCATTCAAAAGTCAATATTTGTCCAAATGTACTAAAATCGGGCCCAAGAGTCGTCGATTTTGAACTTTTTAGTTCTACCCATTGGCTCCTTCTGGTGATAAATTAGCCATAGAGTAGCCAATATTTGACCCATTGAACATGTTTCAGTAATGGATCTTGAAATTTCTATACCTACTTATTGACTCTTTCTGATGTTACATAGATCATTCAAAAGTCAATATTTGACCAAATGTACTAATATCGGGCCAGAGAGTCGTCTATTGTGAACTTTTTAGTTCTACCCTATTGACTCCATCTGGAGATAGTTCAGCCAATTTTTGACCCACTGAAAATATTTCAGTCCTTGTTCTTGAACTTTCTATTCCTACCCAATTGACTCCTTCTGGTGATAAATTAGCCATAGAGTAGCCAATATTTTACCCATTGGACATGTTTCAGTTATGAATCTTCAAGTTTTTATACCTACTCATTGACTCTTTCTGAATTTAGGTCAGTCATTCAGAAATCCATATTTGACCAAATGTACTAATATTGGGCCCAAGAGTCGTCGATTTTGAACTTTCTATTTCTATCCAATTGACCCCTTCTGGTGATAAATTAGCCATAGAGTAGCCAATATTTTACCCATTGAACATGTTTCAGTCATGGATCTTGAAATTTCTATACCTACTTATTGACTCTTTCTGATGTTACATAGATCATTCAAAAGTCAATATTTGACCGAATGTACTAAAATCGGGCCCAAGAGTCGTAGATTTTGAACTTTTTAGTTCTACCCATTGACTCCTTCTGGTGATAAATTAGCCATAGAGTAGCCAATATTTTACCCATTGAACATGTTTCAGTCATGCATCTTGAAATTTCTATACCTACTTATTGACTCTTTCTGATGTTATGTCGGCCATTCAAAAGTCAATATTTGACCAAATGTACTAAAACCGGGCCCAACAGTCGTCTATTTTGAACTTTTTAGTTCTATCCTTTGACTCCTTCTGGTTATAAATTAGCCATAGAGTAGCCAATATTTGACCGATTGAACATGTTTCAGTAATGGATTTTAAAATTTCTATACCTATCAAATTGACTCTTTCTGATGTTACATAGATCATTCAAAATTCAATATTTGACCAAATATACTAATATTGGGCCAGAGAGTCGTCTATTTTGAACTTTTTAGTTCTACCCTATTGACTCCTTCGTGCGATATATCAGCCAATTTTTGACCCACTGAAAATATTTCAGTCCTTGATCTTGAACTTTCTATTCCTTCCCAATTGACTCCTTCTGGTGATAAATTAGCCATAGAGTGGCCAATATTTTACCCATTGAACATGTTTCAGTCATGGATCTTGAAATTTCTATAACTACTTATTGACTCTATCTGATGTTACATCGGTCATTCAAAAGTCAATATTTGACCGAATGTACTAAAATCGGGCCCAAGAGTCGTAGATTTTGAACTTTTTAGTTCTACCCATTGACTCCTTCTGGTGATAAATTAGCCATAGAGTAGCCAATATTTGACCCATTGAACATGTTTCAGTCATGGATCTTGAAATTTCTATACCTACTTATTGACTCTTTCTGATGTTACATAGATCATTCAAAAGTCAATATTTGTCCAAATGTACTAAAATCGGGCCCAAGAGTCGTCGATTTTGAACTTTTTAGTTCTACCCATTGGCTCCTTCTGGTGATAAATTAGCCATAGAGTAGCCAATATTTGACCCATTGAACATGTTTCAGTAATGGATCTTGAAATTTCTATACCTACTTATTGACTCTTTCTGATGTTACATAGATCATTCAAAAGTCAATATTTGACCAAATGTACTAATATCGGGCCAGAGAGTCGTCTATTGTGAACTTTTTAGTTCTACCCTATTGACTCCATCTGGAGATAGTTCAGCCAATTTTTGACCCACTAAAAATATTTCAGTCCTTGTTCTTGAACTTTCTATTCCTACCCAATTGACTCCTTCTGGTGATAAATTAGCCATAGAGTAGCCAATATTTTACCCATTGGACATGTTTCAGTTATGAATCTTCAAGTTTTTATACCTACTCATTGACTCTTTCTGAATTTAGGTCAGTCATTCAGAAATCCATATTTGACCAATGTACTAATATCGGGCCCAAGAGTCGTCGATTTTGAACTTTCTATTTCTACCCAATTGACCCCTTCTGGTGATAAATTAGCCATAGAGTAGCCAATATTTTACCCATTGAACATGTTTCAGTCATGGATCTTGAAATTTCTATACCTACTTATTGACTCTATCTGATGTTACATCGGTCATTCAAAAGTCAATATTTGACCGAATGTACTAAAATCGGGCCCAAGAGTCGTAGATTTTGAACTTTTTAGTTCTACCCATTGACTCCTTCTGGTGATAAATTAGCCATAGAGTAGCCAATATTTTACCCATTGAACATGTTTCAGTCATGCATCTTGAAATTTCTATACCTACTTATTGACTCTTTCTGATGTTATGTCGGCCATTCAAAGGTCAATATTTGACCAAATGTACTAAAACCGGGCCCAACAGTCGTCTATTTTGAACTTTTTAGTTCTATCCTTTGACTCCTTCTGGTTATAAATTAGCCATAGAGTAGCCAATATTTGACCGATTGAACATGTTTCAGTAATGGATCTTGAAATTTCTATACCTACCAATTGACTCTTTCTGATGTTACATAGATCATTCAAAAGTCAATATTTGACCAAATGTACTAAAATCGGACCAGAGAGTCGTCTATTTTGAACTTTTTAGTTCTACCCATTGGCTCCTTCTGGTGATAAATTAGCCATAGAGTAGCCAATATTTGACCCATTGAACATGTTTCAGTAATGGATCTTGAAATTTCTATACCTACTTATTGACTCTTTCTGATGTTACATAGATCATTCAAAAGTCAATATTTGACCAAATGTACTAAAATCGGACCAGAGAGTCGTCTATTTTGAACTTTTTAGTTCTATCCTTTGACTCCTTCTGGTTATAAATTAGCCATAGAGTAGTCAATATTTGACCGATTGAACATGTTTCAGTAATGGATCTTGAAATTTCTATACCTACTTATTGACTCTTTCTGATGTTACATAGATCATTCAAAATTCAATATTTGACCAAATGTACTAATATTGGGCCAGAGAGTCGTCTATTTTGAACTTTTTAGTTCTACCCTATTGACTCCTTCGTGCAATATATCAGCCAATTTTTGACCCACTGAAAATATTTCAGTCCTTGATCTTGAACTTTCTATTCCTTCCCAATTGACTCCTTCTGGTGATAAATTAGCCATAGAGTAGCCAATATTTTACCCATTGAACATGTTTCAGTCATGGATCTTGAAATTTCTATAACTACTTATTGACTCTATCTGATGTTACATCGGTCATTCAAAAGTCAATATTTGACCGAATGTACTAAAATCGGGCCCAAGAGTCGTAGATTTTGAACTTTTTAGTTCTACCCATTGACTCCTTCTGGTGATAAATTAGCCATAGAGTAGCCAATATTTGACCCATTGAACATGTTTCAGTCATGGATCTTGAAATTTCTATACCTACTTATTGACTCTTTCTGATGTTACATAGATCATTCAAAAGTCAATATTTGTCCAAATGTACTAAAATCGGGCCCAAGAGTCGTCGATTTTGAACTTTTTAGTTCTACCCATTGGCTCCTTCTGGTGATAAATTAGCCATAGAGTAGCCAATATTTGACCGATTGAACATGTTTCAGTAATGGATCTTGAAATTTCTATACCTACCAATTGACTCTTTCTGATGTTACATAGATCATTCAAAAGTCAATATTTGACCAAATGTACTAAAATCGGACCAGAGAGTCGTCTATTTTGAACTTTTTAGTTCTACCCTATTGACTCCTTCGTGCGATATATCAGCCAATTTTTGACCCACTGAAAATATTTCAGTCCTTGATCTTGAACTTTCTATTCCTACCGAATTGACTCCTTCTGGTGATAACTTAGCCATAGAGTAGCCAATATTTTACCCGTTGGACATGTTTCATTTATGGATCTTGAAGTTTGTATACCTACTCATTGACTCTTTCTGAATTTAGGTCAGTCATTCAGAAATCCATATTTGACCAATGTACTAATATCGGCCCAAGAGTCGTCGATTTTGAACTTTCTATTTCTACCCAATTGACTCCTTCTGGGGATAAATTAGCCATAGAGTAGCCAATATTTTACCCATTGAACATGTTTCAGTCATGGGTCTTGAAATTTCTATAACTACTTATTGACTCTATCTGATGTTACATCGGTCATTCAAAAGTCAATATTTGACCGAATTTACTAAAATCGAGCCCAAGAGTCGTAGATTTTGAACTTTTTAGTTCTACCCATTGACTCCTTCTGGTGATAAATTAGCCATAGAGTAGCCAATATTTGACCCATTGAACATGTTTCAGTCATGGATCTTGAAATTTCTATACCTACTTATTGACTCTTTCTGATGTTACATAGATCATTCAAAAGTCAATATTTGTCCAAATGTACTAAAATCGGGCCCAAGAGTCGTCGATTTTGAACTTTTTAGTTCTACCCATTGGCTCCTTCTGGTGATAAATTAGCCATAGAGTAGCCAATATTTGACCCATTGAACATGTTTCAGTAATGGATCTTGAAATTTCTATACCTACTTATTGACTCTTTCTGATGTTACATAGATCATTCAAAAGTCAAAATTTGACCAAATGTACTAATATCGGGCCAGAGAGTCGTCTATTGTGAACTTTTTAGTTCTACCCTATTGACTCCTTCTGGTGATAAATTAGCCATAGAGTAGCCAATATTTGACCCATTGAAAATGTTTCAGTCATGGACCTTGAAATTTCTATATCTACTTATTGACTCTTTCTGATGTTATATCGGTGATTCAAAAGTCAATATTTGACCAAATGTACTAAAATCGGCCACAACAGTCATCTATTTTGAACTTTTTAGTCCTACCCTTTGACTCCTTCTGGTGATAAATTAGCCAAAGAGTAGCCAATATTTGACCCATTGAACATGTTTCAGTCATGGATCTTGAAATTTCTATACCTACTTATTGACTCTTTCTGATGTTATGTCGGTCATTCAAAAGTCAATATTTGACCAAATATACTAATATCGGGCCCAACAGTCGTCTATTTTGAACTTTTTAGTTCTATCCTTTGACTCCTTCTGGTTATAAATTAGCCATAGAGTAGCCAATATTTGACCGATTGAACATGTTTCAGTAATGGATCTTGAAATTTCTATACCTACCAATTGACTCTTTCTGATGTTACATAGATCATTCAAAAGTCAATATTTGACAAAATGTACTAATATTGGGCCAGATAGTCGTCTATTTTGAACTTTTTAGTTCTACCCTATTGACTCCTTCGTGCGATATATCAGCCAATTTTTGACCCACTGAAAATATTTCAGTCCTTGATCTTGAACTTTCTATTCCTACCCAATTGACTCCTTCTGGTGATAACTTAGCCATAGAGTAGCCAATATTTTACCCGTTGGACATGTTTCATTTATGGATCTTGAAGTTTGTATACCTACTCATTGACTCTTTCTGAATTTAGGTCAGTCATTCAGAAATCCATATTTGACCAATGTACTAATATCGGCCCAAGAGTCGTCGATTTTGAACTTTCTATTTCTACCCAATTGACTCCTTCTGGTGATAAATTAGCCATTAAGTAGCCAATATTTTACCCATTGAACAAGTTTCAGTCATGGATCTTGAAATTTCTATAACTACTTATTGACTCTATCTGATGTTACATCGGTCATTCAAAAGTCAATATTTGACCGAATGTACTAAAATCGGGCCCAAGAGTCGTAGATTTTGAACTTTTTAGTTCTACCCATTGACTCCTTCTGGTGATAAATTAGCCATAGAGTAGCCAATATTTGACCCATTGAACATGTTTCAGTCATGGATCTTGAAATTTCTATACCTACTTATTGACTCTTTCTGATGTTACATAGATCATTCAAAAGTCAATATTTGTCCAAATGTACTAAAATCGGGCCCAAGAGTCGTCGATTTTGAACTTTTTAGTTCTACCCATTGGCTCCTTCTGGTGATAAATTAGCCATAGAGTAGCCAATATTTGACCCATTGAACATGTTTCAGTCATGGATCTTGAAATTTCTATACCTACTTATTGACTCTATCTGATGTTAGATAGATCATTCAAAAGTCAATATTTGACCAAATGTACTAATATCGGGCCAGAGAGTCGTCTATTGTGAACGTTTTAGTTCTACCCTATTGACTCCATCTGGAGATAGTTCAGCCAATTTTTGACCCACTGAAAATATTTCAGTCCTTGTTCTTGAACTTTCTATTCCTACCCAATTGACTCCTTCTGGTGATAAATTAGCCATAGAGTAGCCAATATTTTACCCATTGGACATGTTTCAGTTATGGATCTTTAAGTGTTTATACCTACTCATTGACTCTTTCTGAATTTAGGTCAGTCATTCAGAAATCCATATTTGACCAAATGTACTAATATCGGGCCCAAGAGTCGTCGATTTTGAACTTTCTATTTCTACCCAATTGACTCCTTCTGGTGATAAATTAGCCATAGAGTAGCCAATATTTGACCCATTGAACATGTTTCAGTCATGGATCTTAAAATTTCTATACCTACTTATTGACTCTTTCTGATGTTGAATCTTTTATTCAAAAGTCAATATTTGACCAAATGTACTATAATAGGGCCCAGGAGTTGTCTATTTTGAACTTTTTAGTTCTACCCTATCGACTCCTTCACTAGATAGTTCACCCAATTTTTGACCCACTGAAAATATTTCAGTCCTTGATCTTGAACTTTCTATTCCTACCCAATTGACTCCTTCTGGTGATAAATTAGCCATAGAGTAGCCAATATTTTACCCATTGGACATGTTTCAGTTATGGATCTTTAAGTGTTTATACCTACTCATTGACTCTTTCTGAATTTAGGTCAGTCATTCAGAAATCCATATTTGACCAAATATACTAATATCGGGCCCAAGAGTCGTCGATTTTGAACTTTCTATTTCTACCCAATTGACTCCTTCTGGTGATAAATTAGCCATAGAGTAGCCAATATTTGACCCATTGAACATGTTTCAGTCATGGATCTTAAAATTTCTATACCTACTTACTGACTCTTTCTGATGTTGAATCTTTTATTCAAAAGTCAATATTTGACCAAATGTACTAAAATCGGGCCCAAGAGTCGTCTATTTTGAACTTTTTAGTTCTACCCTATTGACTCCTTCTGGAGATAGTTCAGCCAATTTTTGACCCACTGAAAATATTTCAGTCCTTGATCTTGAACTTTCTATTCCTACCCAATTGACTCCTTCTGGTGATAAATTAGCCATAGAGTAGCCAATATTTTACCCATTGGACATGTTTCAGTTATGGATCTTGAAGTTTTTGTACCTACTCATTGACTCTTTCTGAATTTAGGTCAGTCATCCAGAAATCCATATTTGACCAAATATACTAATATCGGGCCCAAGAGTCGTCGATTTTGAACTTTCTATTTCTACCCAATTGACTCCTTCTGGTGATAAATTAGCCATAGAGTAGCCAATATTTGACCCATTGAACATGTTTCAGTCATGGATCTTAAAATTTCTATACCTACTTATTGACTCTTTCTGATGTTGAATCTTTTATTCAAAAGTCAATATTTGACCAAATGTACTAAAATCGTGCCCAAGAGTCGTCTATTTTGATCTTTTTAGTTCTACCCTATTGACTCCTTCTGGAGATAGTTCAGCCAATTTTTGACCCACTGAAAATATTTCAGTCCTTGATCTTGAACTTTCTATTCCTACCCAATTGACTCCTTCTGGTGATAAATTAGCCAAAGAGTAGCCAATATTTGACCCATTGAACATGTTTCAGTCATGGATCTTGAAATTTCTATACCTACTTATTGACTCTTTCTGATGTTATGTCGGTCATTCAAAAGTCAATATATGACCAAATATACTAATATCGGGCCAGAGAGTCGTATATTTTGAACTTTTTAGTTCTACCCTTTGACTCCTTCTGGTGATAAATTAGCGATAGAGTAGCCAATAATTGACCCATTGAACATGTTTCAGTAATGGATCTTGAAATTTCTATACCTACCAATTGACTCTTTCTGATGTTACATAGATCATTCAAAAGTCAATATTTGACCAAATGTACTAATATTGGGCCAGAGAGTCGTCTATTTTGGACTTTTTAGTTCTACCCTATTGACTCCTTCGTGCGATATATCAGCCAATTTTTGACCCACTGAAAATATTTCAGTCCTTGATCTTGAACTTTCTATTCCTTCCCAATTGACTCCTTCTGGTGATAACTTAGCCATAGAATAGCCAATATTTTACCCGTTGGACATGTTTCATTTATGGATCTTGAAGTTTGTATACCTACTCATTGACTCTTTCTGAATTTAGGTCAGTCATTCAGAAATCCATATTTGACCAATGTACTAATATCGGCCCAAGAGTCGTCGATTTTGAACTTTCTATTTCTACCCAATTGACTCCTTCTGGTGATAAATTAGCCATAGAGTAGCCAATATTTTACCCATTGAACATGTTTCAGTCATGGATCTTGAAATTTCTATAACTACTTATTGACTCTATCTGATGTTACATCGGTCATTCAAAAGTCAATATTTGACCGAATGTACTAAAATCGGGTCCAAGAGTCGTAGATTTTGAACTTTTTAGTTCTATCCATTGACTCCTTCTGGTGATAAATTAGCCATAGAGTAGCCAATATTTGACCCATTGAACATGTTTCAGTCATGGATCTTGAAATTTCTATACCTACTTATTGACTCTTTCTGATGTTACATAGATCATTCAAAAGTCAATATTTGTCCAAATGTACTAAAATCGGGCCCAAGAGTCGTAGATTTTGAACTTTTTAGTTCTACCCATTGGCTCCTTCTGGTGATAAATTAGCCATAGAGTAGCCAATATTTGACCCATTGAACATGTTTCAGTAATGGATCTTGAAATTTCTATACCTACTTATTGACTCTTTCTGATGTTACATAGATCATTCAAAAGTCAATATTTGACCAAATGTACTAATATCGGGCCAGAGAGTCGTCTATTGTGAACGTTTTAGTTCTACCCTATTGACTCCATCTGGAGATAGTTCAGCCAATTTTTGACCCACTGAAAATATTTCAGTCCTTGTTCTTGAACTTTCTATTCCTACCCAATTGACTCCTTCTGGTGATAAATTAGCCATAGAGTAGCCAATATTTTACCCATTGGACATGTTTCAGTTATGAATCTTCAAGTTTTTATACCTACTCATTGACTCTTTCTGAATTTAGGTCAGTCATTCAGAAATCCATATTTGACCAAATGTACTAATATTGGGCCCAAGAGTCGTCGATTTTGAACTTTCTATTTCTACCCAATTGACTCCTTCTGGTGATAAATTAGCCATAGAGTAGCCAATATTTTACCCATTGAACATGTTTCAGTCATGGATCTTGAAATTTCTTTAACTACTTATTGACTCTATCTGATGTTACATCGGTCATTCAAAAGTCAATATTTGACCGAATGTACTAAAATCGGGCCCAAGAGTCGTAGATTTTGAACTTTTTAGTTCTACCCATTGACTCCTTCTGGTGATAAATTAGCCATAGAGTAGCCAATATTTTACCCATTGAACATGTTTCAGTCATGCATCTTGAAATTTCTATACCTACTTATTGACTCTTTCTGATGTTATGTCGGTCATTCAAAAGTCAATATTTGACCAAATGTACTAAAACCGGGCCCAACAGTCGTCTATTTTGAACTTTTTAGTTCTATCCTTTGACTCCTTCTGGTTATAAATTAGCCATAGAGTAGCCAATATTTGACCGATTGAACATGTTTCAGTAATGGATCTTGAAATTTCTATACCTACCAATTGACTCTTTCTGATGTTACATAGATCATTCAAAAGTCAATATTTGACCAAATGTACTAATATTGGGCCAGAGAGTCGTCTATTTTGAACTTTTTAGTTCTACCCTATTGACTCCTTCGTGCGATATATCAGCCAATTTTTGACCCACTGAAAATATTTCAGTGCTTGATCTTGAACTTTCTATTCCTACCCAATTGACTCCTTCTGGTGATAAATTAGCCATAGAGTAGCCAATATTTTACCCATTGGACATGTTTCAGTTATGAATCTTCAAGTTTTTATACCTACTCATTGACTCTTTCTGAATTTAGGTCAGTCATTCAGAAATCCATATTTGACCAAATGTACTAATATTGGCCCAAGAGTCGTCGATTTTGAACTTTCTATTTCTACCCAATTGACTCCTTCTGGTGATAAATTAGCCATAGAGTAGCCAATATTTTACCCATTGAACATGTTTCAGTCATGGATCTTGAAATTTCTATAACTACTTATTGACTCTATCTGATGTTACATCGGTCATTCAAAAGTCAATATTTGACCGAATGTACTAAAATCGGGCCCAAGAGTCGTAGATTTTGAACTTTTTAGTTCTACCCATTGACTCCTTCTGGTGATAAATTAGCCATAGAGTAGCCAATATTTGACCCATTGAACATGTTCCAGTCATGGATCTTGAAATTTCTATACCTACTTATTAACTCTTTCTGATGATACATCGGCCATTCAAAAGTCAATATTTGACCAAATGTACCTACACTGGGCCCAAGAGTCGTCTATTTTGAACTTTTTAGTTCTACCCTATTGACTCCTTCTGGCGATAGTTCAGCCAATTTTTGACCCACTGAAAATATTTCAGTCCTTGATCTTGAACTTTCTATTCCTACCCAATTGACTCCTTCTGGTGATAAATTAGCCATAGAGTAGCCAATATTTTACCCATTGGACATGTTTCAGTTATGGATCTTTAAGTGTTTATACCTACTCATTGACTCTTTCTGAATTTAGGTCAGTCATTCAGAAATCCATATTTGACCAAATGTACTAATATCGGGCCCAAGAGTCGTCGATTTTGAACTTTCTATTTCTACCCAATTGACTCCTTCTGGTGATAAATTAGCCATAGAGTAGCCAATATTTGACCCATTGAACATGTTTCAGTCATGGATCTTAAAATTTCTATACCTACTTATTGACTCTTTCTGATGTTGAATCTTTTATTCAAAAGTCAATATTTGACCAAATGTACTATAATAGGGCCCAGGAGTTGTCTATTTTGAACTTTTTAGTTCTACCCTATCGACTCCTTCACTAGATAGTTCACCCAATTTTTGACCCACTGAAAATATTTCAGTCCTTGATCTTGAACTTTCTATTCCTACCCAATTGACTCCTTCTGGTGATAAATTAGCCATAGAGTAGCCAATATTTTACCCATTGGACATGTTTCAGTTATGGATCTTTAAGTGTTTATACCTACTCATTGACTCTTTCTGAATTTAGGTCAGTCATTCAGAAATCCATATTTGACCAAATATACTAATATCGGGCCCAAGAGTCGTCGATTTTGAACTTTCTATTTCTACCCAATTGACTCCTTCTGGTGATAAATTAGCCATAGAGTAGCCAATATTTGACCCATTGAACATGTTTCAGTCATGGATCTTAAAATTTCTATACCTACTTACTGACTCTTTCTGATGTTGAATCTTTTATTCAAAAGTCAATATTTGACCAAATGTACTAAAATCGGGCCCAAGAGTCGTCTATTTTGAACTTTTTAGTTCTACCCTATTGACTCCTTCTGGAGATAGTTCAGCCAATTTTTGACCCACTGAAAATATTTCAGTCCTTGATCTTGAACTTTCTATTCCTACCCAATTGACTCCTTCTGGTGATAAATTAGCCATAGAGTAGCCAATATTTTACCCATTGGACATGTTTCAGTTATGGATCTTGAAGTTTTTGTACCTACTCATTGACTCTTTCTGAATTTAGGTCAGTCATCCAGAAATCCATATTTGACCAAATATACTAATATCGGGCCCAAGAGTCGTCGATTTTGAACTTTCTATTTCTACCCAATTGACTCCTTCTGGTGATAAATTAGCCATAGAGTAGCCAATATTTGACCCATTGAACATGTTTCAGTCATGGATCTTAAAATTTCTATACCTACTTATTGACTCTTTCTGATGTTGAATCTTTTATTCAAAAGTCAATATTTGACCAAATGTACTAAAATCGTGCCCAAGAGTCGTCTATTTTGATCTTTTTAGTTCTACCCTATTGACTCCTTCTGGAGATAGTTCAGCCAATTTTTGACCCACTGAAAATATTTCAGTCCTTGATCTTGAACTTTCTATTCCTACCCAATTGACTCCTTCTGGTGATAAATTAGCCAAAGAGTAGCCAATATTTGACCCATTGAACATGTTTCAGTCATGGATCTTGAAATTTCTATACCTACTTATTGACTCTTTCTGATGTTATGTCGGTCATTCAAAAGTCAATATATGACCAAATATACTAATATCGGGCCAGAGAGTCGTATATTTTGAACTTTTTAGTTCTACCCTTTGACTCCTTCTGGTGATAAATTAGCGATAGAGTAGCCAATAATTGACCCATTGAACATGTTTCAGTAATGGATCTTGAAATTTCTATACCTACCAATTGACTCTTTCTGATGTTACATAGATCATTCAAAAGTCAATATTTGACCAAATGTACTAATATTGGGCCAGAGAGTCGTCTATTTTGGACTTTTTAGTTCTACCCTATTGACTCCTTCGTGCGATATATCAGCCAATTTTTGACCCACTGAAAATATTTCAGTCCTTGATCTTGAACTTTCTATTCCTTCCCAATTGACTCCTTCTGGTGATAACTTAGCCATAGAATAGCCAATATTTTACCCGTTGGACATGTTTCATTTATGGATCTTGAAGTTTGTATACCTACTCATTGACTCTTTCTGAATTTAGGTCAGTCATTCAGAAATCCATATTTGACCAATGTACTAATATCGGCCCAAGAGTCGTCGATTTTGAACTTTCTATTTCTACCCAATTGACTCCTTCTGGTGATAAATTAGCCATAGAGTAGCCAATATTTTACCCATTGAACATGTTTCAGTCATGGATCTTGAAATTTCTATAACTACTTATTGACTCTATCTGATGTTACATCGGTCATTCAAAAGTCAATATTTGACCGAATGTACTAAAATCGGGTCCAAGAGTCGTAGATTTTGAACTTTTTAGTTCTATCCATTGACTCCTTCTGGTGATAAATTAGCCATAGAGTAGCCAATATTTGACCCATTGAACATGTTTCAGTCATGGATCTTGAAATTTCTATACCTACTTATTGACTCTTTCTGATGTTACATAGATCATTCAAAAGTCAATATTTGTCCAAATGTACTAAAATCGGGCCCAAGAGTCGTAGATTTTGAACTTTTTAGTTCTACCCATTGGCTCCTTCTGGTGATAAATTAGCCATAGAGTAGCCAATATTTGACCCATTGAACATGTTTCAGTAATGGATCTTGAAATTTCTATACCTACTTATTGACTCTTTCTGATGTTACATAGATCATTCAAAAGTCAATATTTGACCAAATGTACTAATATCGGGCCAGAGAGTCGTCTATTGTGAACGTTTTAGTTCTACCCTATTGACTCCATCTGGAGATAGTTCAGCCAATTTTTGACCCACTGAAAATATTTCAGTCCTTGTTCTTGAACTTTCTATTCCTACCCAATTGACTCCTTCTGGTGATAAATTAGCCATAGAGTAGCCAATATTTTACCCATTGGACATGTTTCAGTTATGAATCTTCAAGTTTTTATACCTACTCATTGACTCTTTCTGAATTTAGGTCAGTCATTCAGAAATCCATATTTGACCAAATGTACTAATATTGGGCCCAAGAGTCGTCGATTTTGAACTTTCTATTTCTACCCAATTGACTCCTTCTGGTGATAAATTAGCCATAGAGTAGCCAATATTTTACCCATTGAACATGTTTCAGTCATGGATCTTGAAATTTCTTTAACTACTTATTGACTCTATCTGATGTTACATCGGTCATTCAAAAGTCAATATTTGACCGAATGTACTAAAATCGGGCCCAAGAGTCGTAGATTTTGAACTTTTTAGTTCTACCCATTGACTCCTTCTGGTGATAAATTAGCCATAGAGTAGCCAATATTTTACCCATTGAACATGTTTCAGTCATGCATCTTGAAATTTCTATACCTACTTATTGACTCTTTCTGATGTTATGTCGGTCATTCAAAAGTCAATATTTGACCAAATGTACTAAAACCGGGCCCAACAGTCGTCTATTTTGAACTTTTTAGTTCTATCCTTTGACTCCTTCTGGTTATAAATTAGCCATAGAGTAGCCAATATTTGACCGATTGAACATGTTTCAGTAATGGATCTTGAAATTTCTATACCTACCAATTGACTCTTTCTGATGTTACATAGATCATTCAAAAGTCAATATTTGACCAAATGTACTAATATTGGGCCAGAGAGTCGTCTATTTTGAACTTTTTAGTTCTACCCTATTGACTCCTTCGTGCGATATATCAGCCAATTTTTGACCCACTGAAAATATTTCAGTCCTTGATCTTGAACTTTCTATTCCTACCCAATTGACTCCTTCTGGTGATAACTTAGCCATAGAGTAGCCAATATTTTACCCGTTGGACATGTTTCATTTATGGATCTTGAAGTTTGTATACCTACTCATTGACTCTTTCTGAATTTAGGTCAGTCATTCAGAAATCCATATTTGACCAATGTACTAATATCGGCCCAAGAGTCGTCGATTTTGAACTTTCTATTTCTACCCAATTGACTCCTTCTGGTGATAAATTAGCCATAGAGTAGCCAATATTTTACCCATTGAACATGTTTCAGTCATGGGTCTTGAAATTTCTATAACTACTTATTGACTCTATCTGATGTTACATCGGTCATTCAAAAGTCAATATTTGACCGAATGTACTAAAATCGGGCCCAAGAGTCGTAGATTTTGAACTTTTTAGTTCTACCCATTGACTCCTTCTGTTGATAAATTAGCCATAGAGTAGCCAATATTTGACCCATTGAACATGTTTCAGTCATGGATCTTGAAATTTCTATACCTACTTATTGACTCTTTCTGATGTTACATAGATCATTCAAAAGTCAATATTTGTCCAAATGTACTAAAATCGGGCCCAAGAGTCGTCGATTTTGAACTTTTTAGTTCTACCCATTGGCTCCTTCTGGTGATAAATTAGCCATAGAGTAGCCAATATTTGACCCATTGAACATGTTTCAGTAATGGATCTTGAAATTTCTATACCTACTTATTGACTCTTTCTGATGTTACATAGATCATTCAAAAGTCAAAATTTGACCAAATGTACTAATATCGGGCCAGAGAGTCGTCTATTGTGAACTTTTTAGTTCTACCCTATTGACTCCATCTGGAGATAGTTCAGCCAATTTTTGACCCACTGAAAATATTTCAGTGCTTGTTCTTGAACTTTCTATTCCTACCCAATTGACTCCTTCTGGTGATAAATTAGCCATAGAGTAGCCAATATTTTACCCATTGGACATGTTTCAGTTATGAATCTTCAAGTTTTTATACCTACTCATTGACTCTTTCTGAATTTAGGTCAGTCATTCAGAAATCCATATTTGACCAAATGTACTAATATTGGCCCAAGAGTCGTCGATTTTGAACTTTCTATTTCTACCCAATTGACTCCTTCTGGTGATAAATTAGCCATAGAGTAGCCAATATTTTACCCATTGAACATGTTTCAGTCATGGATCTTGAAATTTCTATAACTACTTATTGACTCTATCTGATGTTACATCGGTCATTCAAAAGTCAATATTTGACCGAATGTACTAAAATCGGGCCCAAGAGTCGTAGATTTTGAACTTTTTAGTTCTACCCATTGACTCCTTCTGGTGATAAATTAGCCATAGAGTAGCCAATATTTTACCCATTGAACATGTTTCAGTCGTGCATCTTGAAATTTCTATACCTACTTATTGACTCTTTCTGATGTTACATAGATCATTCAAAAGTCAATATTTGTCCAAATGTACTAAAATCGGGCCCAACAGTCGTCCATTTTGAACTTTTTAGTTCTACCCATTGGCTCCTTCTGGTGATAAATTAGCCATAGAGTAGCCAATATTTGACCCATTGAACATGTTTCAGTAATGGATCTTGAAATTTCTATACCTACTTATTGACTCTTTCTGATGTTACATAGATCATTCAAAAGTCAAAATTTGACCAAATGTACTAATATCGGGCCAGAGAGTCGTCTATTGTGAACTTTTTAGTTCTACCATATTGACTCCATCTGGAGATAGTTCAGCCAGTTTTTGACCCACTGAAAATATTTCAGTGCTTGTTCTTGAACTTTCTATTCCTACCCAATTGACTCCTTCTAGTGATAAATTAGCCATAGAGTAGCTAATATTTTACCCATTGGACATGTTTCAGTTATGAATCTTCAAGTTTTTATACCTACTCATTGACTCTTTCTGAATTTAGGTCAGTCATTCAGAAATCCATATTTGACCAAATGTACTAATATTGGCCCAAGAGTCGTCGATTTTGAACTTTCTATTTCTACCCAATTGACTCCTTCTGGTGATAAATTAGCCATAGAGTAGCCAATATTTTACCCATTGAACATGTTTCAGTCATGGATCTTGAAATTTCTATAACTACTTATTGACTCTTTCTGATGTTATGTCGGTCATTCAAAAGTCAATATTTGACCAAATGTACTAAAACCGGGCCCAATAGTCGTCTATTTTGAACTTTTTAGTTCTATCCTTTGACTCCTTCTGGTTATAAATTAGCCATAGAGTAGCCAATATTTGACCGATTGAACATGTTTCAGTAATGGATCTTGAAATTTCTATACCTACCAATTGACTCTTTCTGATGTTACATAGATCATTCAAAAGTCAATATTTGACCAAATGTACTAATATTGGGCCAGAGAGTCGTCTATTTTGAACTTTTTAGTTCTACCCTATTGACTCCTTCGTGCGATATATCAGCCAATTTTTGACCCACTGAAAATATTTCAGTCCTTGATCTTGAACTTTCTATTCCTACCCAATTGACTCCTTCTGGTGATAACTTAGCCATAGAGTAGCCAATATTTTACCCGTTGGACATGTTTCATTTATGGATCTTGAAGTTTGTATACCTACTCATTGACTCTTTCTGAATTTAGGTCAGTCATTCAGAAATCCATATTTGACCAATGTACTAATATCGGCCCAAGAGTCGTCGATTTTGAACTTTCTATTTCTACCCAATTGACTCCTTCTGGTGATAAATTAGCCATAGAGTAGCCAATATTTTACCCATTGAACATGTTTCAGTCATGGGTCTTGAAATTTCTATAACTACTTATTGACTCTATCTGATGTTACATCGGTCATTCAAAAGTCAATATTTGACCGAATGTACTAAAATCGGGCCCAAGAGTCGTAGATTTTGACCTTTTTAGTTCTACCCATTGACTCCTTCTGGTGATAAATTAGCCATAGAGTAGCCAATATTTGACCCATTGAACATGTTTCAGTCATGGATCTTGAAATTTCTATACCTACTTATTGACTCTTTCTGATGTTACATAGATCATTCAAAAGTCAATATTTGTCCAAATGTACTAAAATCGGGCCCAAGAGTCATCGATTTTGAACTTTTTAGTTCTACCCATTGGCTCCTTCTGGTGATAAATTAGCCATAGAGTAGCCAATATTTGACCCATTGAACATGTTTCAGTAATGGATCTTGAAATTTCTATACCTACTTATTGACTCTTTCTGATGTTACATAGATCATTCAAAAGTCAAAATTTGACCAAATGTACTAATATCGGGCCAGAGAGTCGTCGATTGTGAACTTTTTAGTTCTACCCTATTGACTCCATCTGGAGATAGTTCAGCCAATTTTTGACCCACTGAAAATATTTCAGTGCTTGTTCTTGAACTTTCTATTCCTACCCAATTGACTCCTTCTGGTGATAAATTAGCCATAGAGTAGCCAATATTTTACCCATTGAACATGTTTCAGTCATGGATCTTGAAATTTCTATGCCTACTTATTGACTCTATCTGATGTTACATCGGTCATTCAAAAGTCAATATTTGACCAAATGTACTAAAATCGGGCCCAAGAGTCGTCGATTTTGAACTTTTTAGTTCTACCCATTGGCTCCTTCTGGTGATAAATTAGCCATAGAGTAGCCAATATTTGACCCATTGAACATGTTTCAGTAATGGATCTTGAAATTTTTATACCTACTTATTGACTCTTTCTGATGTTACATAGATCATTCAAAAGTCAAAATTTGACCAAATGTACTAATATCGGGCCAGAGAGTCGTCTATTGTGAACTTTTTAGTTCTACCATATTGACTCCATCTGGAGATAGTTCAGCCAATTTTTGACCCACTGAAAATATTTCAGTGCTTGTTCTTGAACTTTCTATTCCTACCCAATTGACTCCTTCTGGTGATAAATTAGCCATAGAGTAGCCAATATTTTACCCATTGGACATGTTTCAGTTATGAATCTTCAAGTTTTTATACCTACTCATTGACTCTTTCTGAATTTAGGTCAGTCATTCAGAAATCCATATTTGACCAAATGTACTAATATTGGCCCAAGAGTCGTCGATTTTGAACTTTCTATTTCTACCCAATTGACTCCTTCTGGTGATAAATTAGCCATAGAGTAGCCAATATTTTACCCATTGAACATGTTTCAGTCATGGATCTTGAAATTTCTATAACTACTTATTGACTCTATCTGATGTTACATCGGTCATTCAAAAGTCAATATTTGACCGAATGTACTAAAATCGGGCCCAAGAGTCGTAGATTTTGAACTTTTTAGTTCTACCCATTGACTCCTTCTGGTGATAAATTAGCCATAGAGTAGCCAATATTTGACCCATTGAACATGTTTCAGTCGTGCATCTTGAAATTTCTATACCTACTTATTGACTCTTTCTGATGTTATGTCGGTCATTCAAAAGTCAATATTTGACCAAATGTACTAAAATCGGGCCCAACAGTCGTCTATTTAGAACTTTTTAGTTCTACCCTTTGACTCCTTCTGGTGATAAATTAGCCATAGAGTAGCCAATATTTGACCCATTGAACATGTTTCAGTCATAGATCTTGAAATTTCTATATCTACTAATTGACTCTTTCTGATGTTACATCGGTCATTCAAAAGTCAATATTTGACCAAATGTACTAAAATCGGGCCCAAGAGTCGTCTATTTTGAACTTTTTAGTTCTACCCTATTGACTCCTTCTGGCGATATATCAGCCAATTTTTGACCGACTGAAAATATTTCAGTCCTTGATCTTGAACTTTCTATTCCTACCCAATTGACTCCTTCTGGTGATAAATTAGCCATAGAGTAGCCAATATTTGACCCATTGAACATGTTTCAGTCATAGATCTTGAAATTTCTATATCTACTAATTGACTCTTTCTGATGTTACATCGGTCATTCAAAAGTCAATATTTGACCAAATGTACTAAAATCGGGCCCAAGAGTCGTCTATTTTGAACTTTTTAGTTCTACCCTATTGACTCCTTCTGGCGATATATCAGCCAATTTTTGACCGACTGAAAATATTTCAGTCCTTGATCTTGAACTTTCTATTCCTACCCAATTGACTCCTTCTGGTGATAAATTAGCCATAGAGTAGCCAATATTTTACCCATTGAACATGTTTCAGTTATGGATCTTGAAGTTTTTATACCTACTCATTGACTCTTTCTGAATTTAGGTCAGTCATTCAGAAATCCATATTTAACCAAATGTACTAATATCGGGCCCAAGAGTCGTCGATTTTGAACTTTCTATTTCTACCCAATTGATTCCTTCTGGTGATAAATTAGCCATAGAGTAGCCAATATTTGACCCATTGAACATGTTTCAGTCATGGATCTTAAAATTTCTATACCTACTTATTGACTCTTTCTGATGTTTTACCGGTCATTCAAAAGTCAATATTTGACCAAATATACTAAAATCGGGCCCAAGAATCGTCTATTTTGAACTTTTTAGTTCTATCCTTTGACTCCCTCTGGTTATAAATTAGCCATAGAGTAGCCAATATTTGACCCATTGATTATGTTTCAGTCATGGATCTTGAAATTTCTATACCTACTTATTGACTCTTTCTGATGTTACATCGGTAATTCAAAAGTCAATATTTGACCAAATGTACTAAAATCGGGCCCAAGAGTCGTCTATTTTGAACTTTTTAGTTCTACCCTTTGACTCCTTCTGGTGATAAATTAGCCATAGTGTAGCCAATATTTTACCCATTGGACATGTTTCAGTTATGGATCTTGAAGTTTTTATACCTACTCATTGACTCTTTCTGAATTTAGGTCAGTCATTCAGAAATCCATATTTGACCAAATGTACTAATATCGGTCCCAAGAGTCCTCTGTTTTGAACTTTTTAGTTCTACCCAATAGACTCCTTCTTTTGATAAATTATCCATAGAGTAGCCAATATTTGACCCATTGAACATGTTTCAGTCATGGATCATTCAAAAGTCAATATTTGACCAAATGTACTAAAATCGGGCAAAAGAGTCGTCTATTTTGAACTTTTTAGTTCTACCCTATTGACTCCTTCAGCAGATAGTTAAGCCAATTTTTGACCCACTGAAAATATTTCAGTCCTTGATCTTGAACTTTCTATTTCTACCCAATTGACTCCTTCTGGTGATAAATTAGCCATAGAGTAGCCAATATTTTACCCATTGAACATGTTTCAGTCATGGATCTAGAAATTTCTATACCAACTTATTGACTCATTCTGATGTTATATCGGTGATTCAAAAGTCAATATTTCACCAAATATACTAAAATCGGGCCCAAGAATCGTCTATTTTGAACTTTTTAGTTCGACCCCTTGACTCCTTCTGGTTATAAATTAGCCATAGAGTAGCCAATATTTGACCCATTGAACATGTTTCAGTCATGGATCTTGAAATTTCTATACCTACTTATTGACTCTTTCTGATGTTACATCGGTCATTCAAAAGTCAATATTTGACCAAATCTTCTAATATCGGGCCAGAGAGTCGTCTATTTTGAACTTTTTAGTTCTACCCTATTGACTCCTTCTGGCGATATATCAGCCAATTTTTGACCCACTGAAAATATTTCAGTCCTTGATCTTGAACTTTCTATTCCTACCCAATTGACTCCTTCTGGTGATAAATTAGCCATAGAGTAGCCAATATTTTACCCATTGGACATGTTTCAGTTATGGATCTTGAAGTTTTTATACCTACTCATTGACTCTTTCTGAATTTAGGTCAGTCATTCAGAAATCCATATTTAACCAAATGTACTAATATCGGGCCCAAGAGTCGTCGATTTTGAACTTTCTATTTCTACCCAATTGATTCCTTCTGGTGATAAATTAGCCATAGAGTAGCCAATATTTGACCCATTGAACATGTTTCAGTCATGGATATTAAAATTTCTATACCTACTCATTGACTCTTTCTGATGTTTTTTCGGTCATTCAAAAGTCAATATTTGACCAAATATACTAAAATCGGGCCCAAGAATCGTCTATTTTGAACTTTTTAGTTCTATCCTTTGACTCCCTCTGGTTATAAATTAGCCATAGAGTAGCCAATATTTGACCCATTGATTATGTTTCAGTCATGGATCTTGAAATTTCTATACCTACTTATTGACTCTTTCTGATGTTACATCGGTAATTTAAAAGTCAATATTTGACCAAATGTACTAAAATCGGGCCCAAGAGTCGTCTATTTTGAACTTTTTAGTTCTACCCTTTGACTCCTTCTGGTGATAAATAAGCCATAGAGTAGCCAATACTTTACCCATTGGACATGTTTCAGTTATGGATCTTGAAGTTTTTATACCTACTCATTGACTCTTTCTGAATTTAGGTCAGTCATTCAGAAATCCATATTTGACCAAATGTACTAATATCGGGCCCAAGAATCGTCGATTTTGAACTTTCTATTTCTACCCAGTAGACTCCTTTATGTGATAAATAAGCCATAGAGTAGCCAATATTTGACCCATTGAACATGTTCCAGTCATGGATCTTGAAATTTCTATACCTACTTATTGACTCTTTCTGATGTTATATCGGTCATTCAAAAGTCAATATTTGACCAAATATACTAAAATCGGGCCCAAGAATCGTCTATTTTGAACTTTTTAGTTCGACCCTTTGACTCCTTCTGGTTATAAATTAGCCATAGAGTAGCCAATATTTGACCCATTGAACATGTTTCAGTCATGGATCTTGAAATTTCTATACCTACTTATTGACTCTTTCTGATGTTACATCGGTCATTCAAAAGTCAATATTTGACCAAATGTACTAATATCGGGCCAGAGAGTCGTCTATTTTGAACTTTTTATTTCTACCCTATTGACTCCTTCAGGCGATATATCAGCCAATTTTTGACCCACTGAAAATATTTCAATCCTTGATCTTGAACTTTCTATTTCTACCCAATTGACTCCTTCTGGTGATAAATTAGCCATAGAGTAGCCAATATTTTACCCATTGGACATGTTTCAGTTATGGATCTTGAAGTTTTTATTCCTACTCATTTACTCTTTCTGAATTTAGGTCAGTCATTCAGAAATCCATATTTGACCAAATGTACTAATATCGGGCCCATGAGTCGTCGATTTTGAACTTTCTATTTCTACCCAATTGACTCCTTCTGATGATAAATTAGCCATAGAGTAGCCAATATTTTACCCATTGAACATGTTTCAGTCATGGATCTTAAAGTTTTTATACCTACTCATTGACTCTATCTGATGTTACATCGGTCATTCAAAAGTCAATATTTGACCAAATGTACTAAAATCGGGCCCAAGAGTCGTCTATTTTGAACTTTTTAGTTCTACCCTTTGCACCTTCTGGTTATAAATTAGTCATAGAGTAGCCAATATTTGACCCATTGAACATGTTTCAGTAATGGATCTTGAAATTTCTATACCTACTTATTGACTCTTTCTGATGTTACATAGATCATTCAAAAGTCAATATTTGACCAAATGTACTAAAATCGGTCCCAAGAGTCCTCTGTTTTGAACTTTTTAGTTCTACCCAATAGACTCCTTCTTTTGATAAATTAGCCATAGAGTAGCCAATATTTGACCCATTGAACATGTTTCAGTCATGGATCATTCAAAAGTCAATATTTGACCAAATGTACTAAAATCGGGCAAAAGAGTCGTCTATTTTGAACTTTTTAGTTCTACCCTATTGACTCCTTCAGCAGGTAGTTAAGCCAATTTTTGACCCACTGAAAATATTTCAGTCCTTGATCTTGAACTTTTTAGTTCTACCCAATAGACTCCTTCTTTTGATAAATTAGCCATAGAGTAGCCAATATTTTACCCATTGAACATGTTTCAGTCATGGATCTAGAAATTTCTATACCAACTTATTGACTCTTTCTGATGTTATATCGGTCATTCAAAAGTCAATATTTGACCAAATATACTAAAATCGGGCACAAGAATCGTCTATTTTGAACTTTTTAGTTCGACCCTTTGACTCCTTCTGGTTATAAATTAGCCATAGAGTAGCCAATATTTGACCCATTTAACATGTTTCAGTCATGGATCTTGAAATTTCTATACCTACTTATTGACTCTTTCTGATGTTACATCGGTCATTCAAAAGTCAATATTTGACCAAGTGTTCTAATATCGGGCCAGAGAGTCGTCTATTTTGAACTTTTTATTTCTACCCTATTGACTCCATCTGGCGATATATCAGCCAATTTTTGACCCACTGAAAATATTTCAATCCTTGATCTTGAACTTTCTATTTCTACCCAATTGATTCCTTCTGGTGATAAATTAGCCATAGAGTAGCCAATATTTGACCCATTGAACATGTTTCAGTCATTGATCTTAAAATTTCTATACCTACTTATTGACTCTTTCTGATGTTTTATCGGTCATTCGAAAGTCAATATTTGACCAAATATACTAAAATCGGGCCCAAGAATCGTCTATTTTGAACTTTTTAGTTCTATCCTTTGACTCCCTCTGGTTATAAATTAGCCATAGAGTAGCCAATATTTGACCCAATGATTATGTTTCAGTCATGGATCTTGAAATTTCTATACCTACTTATTGACTCTTTCTGATGTTACATCGGTAATTCAAAAGTCAATATTTGACCAAATGTACTAAAATCGGGCCCAAGAGTCGTCTATTTTGAACTTTTTAGTTCTACCCTTTGACTCCTTCTGGTGATAAATTAGCCATAGAGTAGCCAATATTTTACCCATTGGACATGTTTCAGTTATGGATCTTGAAGTTTTTATACCTACTCATTGACTCTTTCTGAATTTAGGTCAGTCATTCAGAAATCCATATTTGACCAAATGTACTAATATCGGGCCCAAGAGTCGTCGATTTTGAACTTTCTATTTCTACCCAGTAGACTCCTTTATGTGATAAATAAGCCATAGAGTAGCCAATATTTGACCCATTGAACATGTTCCAGTCATGGATCTTGAAATTTCTATACCTACTTATTGACTCTTTCTGATGTTATATCGGTCATTCAAAAGTCAATATTTGACCAAATATACTAAAATCGGGCCCAAGAATCGTCTATTTTGAACTTTTTAGTTCGACCCTTTGACTCCTTCTGGTTATAAATTAGCCATAGAGTAGCCAATATTTGACCCATTGAACATGTTTCAGTCATGGATCTTGAAATTTCTATACCTACTTATTGACTCTTTCTGATGTTACATCGGTCATTCAAAAGTCAATATTTGACCAAATGTACTAATATCGGGCCAGAGAGTCGTCTATTTTGAACTTTTTATTTCTACCCTATTGACTCCTTCAGGCGATATATCAGCCAATTTTTGACCCACTGAAAATATTTCAATCCTTGATCTTGAACTTTCTATTTCTACCCAATTGACTCCTTCTGGTGATAAATTAGCCATAGAGTAGCCAATATTTTACCCATTGGACATGTTTCAGTTATGGATCTTGAAGTTTTTATACCTACTCATTTACTCTTTCTGAATTTAGGTCAGTCATTCAGAAATCCATATTTGACCAAATGTACTAATATCGGGCCCATGAGTCGTCGATTTTGAACTTTCTATTTCTACCCAATTGACTCCTTCTGATGATAAATTAGCCATAGAGTAGCCAATATTTTACCCATTGAACATGTTTCAGTCATGGATCTTAAAGTTTTTATACCTACTCATTGACTCTATCTGATGTTACATCGGTCATTCAAAAGTCAATATTTGACCAAATGTACTAAAATCGGGCCCAAGAGTCGTCTATTTTGAACTTTTTAGTTCTACCCTTTGCACCTTCTGGTTATAAATTAGTCATAGAGTAGCCAATATTTGACCCATTGAACATGTTTCAGTAATGGATCTTGAAATTTCTATACCTACTTATTGACTCTTTCTGATGTTACATAGATCATTCAAAAGTCAATATTTGACCAAATGTACTAAAATCGGTCCCAAGAGTCCTCTGTTTTGAACTTTTTAGTTCTACCCAATAGACTCCTTCTTTTGATAAATTAGCCATAGAGTAGCCAATATTTGACCCATTGAACATGTTTCAGTCATGGATCATTCAAAAGTCAATATTTGACCAAATGTACTAAAATCGGGCAAAAGAGTCGTCTATTTTGAACTTTTTAGTTCTACCCTATTGACTCCTTCAGCAGATAGTTAAGCCAATTTTTGACCCACTGAAAATATTTCAGTCCTTGATCTTGAACTTTTTAGTTCTACCCAATAGACTCCTTCTTTTGATAAATTAGCCATAGAGTAGCCAATATTTTACCCATTGAACATGTTTCAGTCATGGATCTAGAAATTTCTATACCAACTTATTGACTCATTCTGATGTTATATCGGTGATTCAAAAGTCAATATTTCACCAAATATACTAAAATCGGGCCAAAGAATCGTCTATTTTGAACTTTTTAGTTCGACCCCTTGACTCCTTCTGGTTATAAATTAGCCATAGAGTAGCCAATATTTGACCCATTGAACATGTTCCAGTCATGGATCTTGAAATTTCTATACCTACTTATTGACTCTTTCTGATGTTATATCGGTCATTCAAAAGTCAATATTTGACCAAATATACTAAAATCGGGCACAAGAATCGTCTATTTTGAACTTTTTAGTTCGACCCTTTGACTCCTTCTGGTTATAAATTAGCCATAGAGTAGCCAATATTTGACCCATTTAACATGTTTCAGTCATGGATCTTGAAATTTCTATACCTACTTATTGACTCTTTCTGATGTTACATCGGTCATTCAAAAGTCAATATTTGACCAAGTGTACTAATATCGGGCCAGAGAGTCGTCTATTTTGAACTTTTTATTTCTACCCTATTGACTCCATCTGGCGATATATCAGCCAATTTTTGACCCACTGAAAATATTTCAATCCTTGATCTTGAACTTTCTATTTCTACCCAATTGATTCCTTCTGGTGATAAATTAGCCATAGAGTAGCCAATATTTGACCCATTGAACATGTTTCAGTCATTGATCTTAAAATTTCTATACCTACTTATTGACTCTTTCTGATGTTTTATCGGTCATTCGAAAGTCAATATTTGACCAAATATACTAAAATCGGGCCCAAGAATCGTCTATTTTGAACTTTTTAGTTCTATCCTTTGACTCCCTCTGGTTATAAATTAGCCATAGAGTAGCCAATATTTGACCCAATGATTATGTTTCAGTCATGGATCTTGAAATTTCTATACCTACTTATTGACTCTTTCTGATGTTACATCGGTAATTCAAAAGTCAATATTTGACCAAATGTACTAAAATCGGGCCCAAGAGTCGTCTATTTTGAACTTTTTAGTTCTACCCTTTGACTCCTTCTGGTGATAAATTAGCCATAGAGTAGCCAATATTTTACCCATTGGACATGTTTCAGTTATGGATCTTGAAGTTTTTATACCTACTCATTGACTCTTTCTGAATTTAGGTCAGTCATTCAGAAATCCATATTTGACCAAATGTACTAATATCGGGCCCAAGAGTCGTCGATTTTGAACTTTCTATTTCTACCCAGTAGACTCCTTTATGTGATAAATAAGCCATAGAGTAGCCAATATTTGACCCATTGAACATGTTCCAGTCATGGATCTTGAAATTTCTATACCTACTTATTGACTCTTTCTGATGTTATATCGGTCATTCAAAAGTCAATATTTGACCAAATATACTAAAATCGGGCCCAAGAATCGTCTATTTTGAACTTTTTAGTTCGACCCTTTGACTCCTTCTGGTTATAAATTAGCCATAGAGTAGCCAATATTTGACCCATTGAACATGTTTCAGTCATGGATCTTGAAATTTCTATACCTACTTATTGACTCTTTCTGATGTTACATCGGTCATTCAAAAGTCAATATTTGACCAAATGTACTAATATCGGGCCAGAGAGTCGTCTATTTTGAACTTTTTATTTCTACCCTATTGACTCCTTCAGGCGATATATCAGCCAATTTTTGACCCACTGAAAATATTTCAATCCTTGATCTTGAACTTTCTATTTCTACCCAATTGACTCCTTCTGGTGATAAATTAGCCATAGAGTAGCCAATATTTTACCCATTGGACATGTTTCAGTTATGGATCTTGAAGTTTTTATACCTACTCATTTACTCTTTCTGAATTTAGGTCAGTCATTCAGAAATCCATATTTGACCAAATGTACTAATATCGGGCCCATGAGTCGTCGATTTTGAACTTTCTATTTCTACCCAATTGACTCCTTCTGATGATAAATTAGCCATAGAGTAGCCAATATTTTACCCATTGAACATGTTTCAGTCATGGATCTTAAAGTTTTTATACCTACTCATTGACTCTATCTGATGTTACATCGGTCATTCAAAAGTCAATATTTGACCAAATGTACTAAAATCGGGCCCAAGAGTCGTCTATTTTGAACTTTTTAGTTCTACCCTTTGCACCTTCTGGTTATAAATTAGTCATAGAGTAGCCAATATTTGACCCATTGAACATGTTTCAGTAATGGATCTTGAAATTTCTATACCTACTTATTGACTCTTTCTGATGTTACATAGATCATTCAAAAGTCAATATTTGACCAAATGTACTAAAATCGGTCCCAAGAGTCCTCTGTTTTGAACTTTTTAGTTCTACCCAATAGACTCCTTCTTTTGATAAATTAGCCATAGAGTAGCCAATATTTGACCCATTGAACATGTTTCAGTCATGGATCATTCAAAAGTCAATATTTGACCAAATGTACTAAAATCGGGCAAAAGAGTCGTCTATTTTGAACTTTTTAGTTCTACCCTATTGACTCCTTCAGCAGATAGTTAAGCCAATTTTTGACCCACTGAAAATATTTCAGTCCTTGATCTTGAACTTTTTAGTTCTACCCAATAGACTCCTTCTTTTGATAAATTAGCCATAGAGTAGCCAATATTTTACCCATTGAACATGTTTCAGTCATGGATCTAGAAATTTCTATACCAACTTATTGACTCTTTCTGATGTTATATCGGTCATTCAAAAGTCAATATTTGACCAAATATACTAAAATCGGGCACAAGAATCGTCTATTTTGAACTTTTTAGTTCGACCCTTTGACTCCTTCTGGTTATAAATTAGCCATAGAGTAGCCAATATTTGACCCATTTAACATGTTTCAGTCATGGATCTTGAAATTTCTATACCTACTTATTGACTCTTTCTGATGTTACATCGGTCATTCAAAAGTCAATATTTGACCAAGTGTACTAATATCGGGCCAGAGAGTCGTCTATTTTGAACTTTTTATTTCTACCCTATTGACTCCATCTGGCGATATATCAGCCAATTTTTGACCCACTGAAAATATTTCAATCCTTGATCTTGAACTTTCTATTTCTACCCAATTGATTCCTTCTGGTGATAAATTAGCCATAGAGTAGCCAATTTTTGACCCATTGAACATGTTTCAGTCATTGATCTTAAAATTTCTATACCTACTTATTGACTCTTTCTGATGTTTTATCGGTCATTCGAAAGTCAATATTTGACCAAATATACTAAAATCGGGCCCAAGAATCGTCTATTTTGAACTTTTTAGTTCTATCCTTTGACTCCCTCTGGTTATAAATTAGCCATAGAGTAGCCAATATTTGACCCAATGATTATGTTTCAGTCATGGATCTTGAAATTTCTATACCTACTTATTGACTCTTTCTGATGTTACATCGGTAATTCAAAAGTCAATATTTGACCAAATGTACTAAAATCGGGCCCAAGAGTCGTCTATTTTGAACTTTTTAGTTCTACCCTTTGACTCCTTCTGGTGATAAATTAGCCATAGAGTAGCCAATATTTTACCCATTGGACATGTTTCAGTTATGGATCTTGAAGTTTTTATACCTACTCATTGACTCTTTCTGAATTTAGGTCAGTCATTCAGAAATCCATATTTGACCAAATGTACTAATATCGGGCCCAAGAGTCGTCGATTTTGAACTTTCTATTTCTACCCAGTAGACTCCTTTATGTGATAAATAAGCCATAGACTAGCCAATATTTGACCCATTGAACATGTTCCAGTCATGGATCTTGAAATTTCTATACCTACTTATTGACTCTTTCTGATGTTATATCGGTCATTCAAAAGTCAATATTTGACCAAATATACTAAAATCGGGCCCAAGAATCGTCTATTTTGAACTTTTTAGTTCGACCCTTTGACTCCTTCTGGTTATAAATTAGCCATAGAGTAGCCAATATTTGACCCATTGAACATGTTTCAGTCATGGATCTTGAAATTTCTATACCTACTTATTGACTCTTTCTGATGTTACATCGGTCATTCAAAAGTCAATATTTGACCAAATGTACTAATATCGGGCCAGAGAGTCGTCTATTTTGAACTTTTTAGTTCTACCCTTTGCACCTTCTGGTTATAAATTAGCCATAGAGTAGCCAATATTTGACCCACTGAACATGTTTCAGTAATGGATCTTGAAATTTCTATACCTACTTATTGACTCTTTCTGATGTTACATAGATCATTCAAAAGTCAATATTTGACCAAATGTACTAAAATCGGGCCCAAGAGTCCTCTGTTTTGAACTTTTTAGTTCTACCCAATAGACTCCTTCTTTTGATAAATTAGCCATAGAGTAGCCAATATTTGACCCATTGAACATGTTTCAGTAATGGATCTTAAAATTTCTATACCTACTTATTGACTCTTTCTGATGTTATATCGGTCATTCAAAAGTCAATATTTGACCAAATATACTAAAATCGGGCCCAAGAATCGTCTATTTTGAACTTTTTAGTTCTATCCTTTGACTCTTTCTGGTTATAAATTAGCCATAGAGTAGCCAATATTTGACCGATTGAACATGTTTCAGTCATGGATCTTGAAATTTCTATACCTGCTAATAGACTCTTTCTGATTTTACATCGGTCATTCAAAAGTCAATATTTGACCAAATGTACTAAAATCGGGCCCAAGAGTCGTCTCTTTTGAACTTTTTAGTTCTACCCTTTGACTCCTTCTGGTTATAAATTAGCCATAGAGTAGCCAATATTTGACCCATTGAACATATTTCAGTCATGGATTTTGAAATTTCTATACCTACTTATTGACTCTTTCTGATGTAACATCGGTCATTCAAAAGTCAATATTTGACCAAATGTACTAAAATCGGGCACACGAGTCGTCTATTTTGAACTTTTTAGTTCTACCCTATTGACTCCTTCTGGAGATAGTTCAGCCAAATTTTGACCCACTGAAAATATTTCAGTCCTTGATCTTGAACTTTCTACTTCTACCCAATTGACTCCTTTTTGTAATACATTAGCATTAGAGTAGCCAATATTTTACCCATTGGACATGTTTCAGTTATGGACCTTGAAAATTTTGTACCTACTCATTGACTCTTTCTGAATTTTGGTCAGTCATTCAGAAATCCATATTTGACCAAATGTACTAATATCGGTCCCAAGAGTCGTTTATTTTGAACTTTCTATTTCTACCCACTTGACTCCTTCTGGTGATAAATTAGCGATAGAGTAGCCAATAATTGACCCATTGAACTTGTTTCAGTAATGGATCTTGAAATTTCTATACCTACCAATTGACTCTTTCTGATGTTACATCGGTCATTCAAAAGTCAATATTTGACCAAATGTATTAAAATCGGGCCCAAGAGTCGTCTATTTTGAACTTTTTAGTTCTACCCTATTGACTCCTTCTGGAGATAGTTCAGCCAATTTTTGACCCACTGAAAATATTTCAGTCCTTGTTCTTGAACTTTCTATTCCTACCCAATTGACTCCTTCTGGTGATAAATTAGCCATAGAGTAGCCAATATTTTACCCATTGGACATGTTTCAGTTATGGATCTTGAAGTTTTTATACCTACTCATTGACTCTTTCTGAATTTAGGTCAGTCATTCAGAAATCCATATTTGACCAAATGTACTAATATCGGGCCCATGAGTCGTCGATTTTGAACTTTCTATTTCTACCCAATTGACTCCTTCTGATGATAAATTAGCCATAGAGTAGCCAATATTTGACCCATTGAACATGTTTCAGTTATGGATCTTGAAGTTTCTATACCTACTTATTGACTCTTTCTGATGTTACATCGGTAATTCAAAAGTCAATATTTGACCAAATGTACTAAAATCGGGCCCAAGAGTCATCTATTTTGAACTTTTTAGTTCTACCCTTTGACTCCTTCTGGTGATAAATTAGCCATAGAGTAGCCAATATTTTACCCATTGGACATGTTTCAGTTATGGATCTTGAAGTTTTTATACCTACTCATTGACTCTTTCTGAATTTAGGTCAGTCATTCAGAAATCCATATTTGACCAAATGTACTAATATCGGGCCCAAGAGTCGTCGATTTTGAACTTTCTATTTCTACCCAGTAGACTCCTTTATGTGATAAATAAGCCATAGATTAGCCAATATTTGACCCATTGAACATGTTCCAGTCATGGATCTTGAAATTTCTATACCTACTTATTGACTCTTTCTGATGTTATATCGGTCATTCAAAAGTCAATATTTGACCAAATATACTAAAATCGGGCCCAAGAATCGTCTATTTTGAACTTTTTAGTTCGACCCTTTGACTCCTTCTGGTTATAAATTAGCCATAGAGTAGCCAATATTTGACCGATTGAACATGTTTCAGTCATGGATCTTGAAATTTCTATACCTACTTATTGACTCTTTCTGATGTTACATCGGTCATTCAAAAGTCAATATTTGACCAAATGTACTAATATCGGGCCAGAGAGTCGTCTATTTTGAACTTTTTAGTTCTACCCTTTGCACCTTCTGGTTATAAATTATTCACAGAGTAGCCAATATTTGACCCACTGAACATGTTTCAGTAATGGATCTTGAAATTTCTATACCTACTTATTGACTCTTTCTGATGTTACATAGATCATTCAAAAGTCAATATTTGACCAAATGTACTAAAATCGGGCCCAAGAGTCCTCTGTTTTGAACTTTTTAGTTCTACCCAATAGACTCCTTCTTTTGATAAATTAGCCATAGAGTAGCCAATATTTGACCCATTGAACATGTTTCAGTAATGGATCTTAAAATTTCTATACCTACTTATTGACTCTTTCTGATGTTATATCGGTCATTCAAAAGTCAATATTTGACCAAATATACTAAAATCGGGCCCAAGAATCGTCTATTTTGAACTTTTTAGTTCTATCCTTTGACTCTTTCTGGTTATAAATTAGCCATAGAGTAGCCAATATTTGACCGATTGAACATGTTTCAGTCATGGATCTTGAAATTTCTATACCTGCTAATAGACTCTTTCTGATTTTACATCGGTCATTCAAAAGTCAATATTTGACCAAATGTACTAAAATCGGGCCCAAGAGTCGTCTCTTTTGAACTTTTTAGTTCTACCCTTTGACTCCTTCTGGTTATAAATTAGCCATAGAGTAGCCAATATTTGACCCATTGAACATATTTCAGTCATGGATTTTGAAATTTCTATACCTACTTATTGACTCTTTCTGATGTAACATCGGTCATTCAAAAGTCAATATTTGACCAAATGTACTAAAATCGGGCACACGAGTCGTCTATTTTGAACTTTTTAGTTCTACCCTATTGACTCCTTCTGGAGATAGTTCAGCCAAATTTTGACCCACTGAAAATATTTCAGTCCTTGATCTTGAACTTTCTACTTCTACCCAATTGACTCCTTTTTGTAATACATTAGCATTAGAGTAGCCAATATTTTACCCATTGGACATGTTTCAGTTATGGACCTTGAAAATTTTGTACCTACTCATTGACTCTTTCTGAATTTTGGTCAGTCATTCAGAAATCCATATTTGACCAAATGTACTAATATCGGTCCCAAGAGTCGTTTATTTTGAACTTTCTATTTCTACCCACTTGACTCCTTCTGGTGATAAATTAGCGATAGAGTAGCCAATAATTGACCCATTGAACTTGTTTCAGTAATGGATCTTGAAATTTCTATACCTACCAATTGACTCTTTCTGATGTTACATCGGTCATTCAAAAGTCAATATTTGACCAAATGTATTAAAATCGGGCCCAAGAGTCGTCTATTTTGAACTTTTTAGTTCTACCCTATTGACTCCTTCTGGAGATAGTTCAGCCAATTTTTGACCCACTGAAAATATTTCAGTCCTTGTTCTTGAACTTTCTATTCCTACCCAATTGACTCCTTCTGGTGATAAATTAGCCATAGAGTAGCCAATATTTTACCCATTGGACATGTTTCAGTTATGGATCTTGAAGTTTTTATACCTACTCATTGACTCTTTCTGAATTTAGGTCAGTCATTCAGAAATCCATATTTGACCAAATGTACTAATATCGGGCCCATGAGTCGTCGATTTTGAACTTTCTATTTCTACCCAATTGACTCCTTCTGATGATAAATTAGCCATAGAGTAGCCAATATTTGACCCATTGAACATGTTTCAGTCATGGATCTTGAAATTTCTATACCTACTTATTGACTCTTTCTGATGTTATATCGGTCATTCAAAAGTCAATATTTGACCAAATATACTAAAATCGGGCCCAAGAATCGTCTATTTTGAACTTTTTAGTTCGACCCTTCTGGTTATAAATTAGCCATAGAGTAGCCAATATTTGACCCATTGAACATGTTTCAGTCATGGATCTTGAAATTTCTATACCTACTTATTGACTCTTTCTGATGTTACATCGGTCATTCAAAAGTCAATATTTGACCAAATGTACTAATATCGGGCCCAAGAGTCGTCTATTTTGAACTTTTTATTTCTACCCTATTGACTCCTTCAGGCGATATATCAGCCAATTTTTGACCCACTGAAAATATTTCAATCCTTGATCTTGAACTTTCTATTTCTACCCAATTGACTCCTTCTGGTGATAAATTAGCCATAGAGTAGCCAATATTTTACCCATTGGACATGTTTCAGTTATGGATCTTGAAGTTTTTATACCTACTCATTTACTCTTTCTGAATTTAGGTCAGTCATTCAGAAATCCATATTTGACCAAATGTACTAATATCGGGCCCATGAGTCGTCGATTTTGAACTTTCTATTTCTACCCAATTGACTCCTTCTGATGATAAATTAGCCATAGAGTAGCCAATATTTTACCCATTGAACATGTTTCAGTCATGGATCTTAAAGATTTTATACCTACTCATTGACTCTATCTGATGTTACATCGGTCATTCAAAAGTCAATATTTGACCAAATGTACTAAAATCGGGCCCAAGAGTCGTCTATTTTGAACTTTTTAGTTCTACCCAATAGACTCCTTCTTTTGATAAATTAGCCATAGAGTAGCCAATATTTGACCCATTGAACATGTTTCAGTAATGGATCTTAAAATTTCTATACCTACTTATTGACTCTTTCTGATGTTATATCGGTCATTCAAAAGTCAATATTTGACCAAATATACTAAAATCGGGCCCAAGAATCGTCTATTTTGAACTTTTTAGTTCTATCCTTTGACTCCTTCTGGTTATAAATTAGCCATAGAGTAGCCAATATTTGACCGATTGAACATGTTTCAGTCATGGATCTTGAAATTTCTATACCTACTTATTGACTCTTTCTGATGTTACATCGGTCATTCAAAAGTCAATATTTGACCAAATGTACTAAAATCGGGCCCAAGAGTCGTCTATTTTGAACTTTTTAGTTCTACCCTTTGACTCCTTCTCGTGATAAATTAGCCATAGAGTAGCCAATATTTTACCCATTGAACATGTTTCAGTCATGGATTTTGAAATTTCTATACCTACTTATTGACTCTTTCTGATGTAACATCGGTCATTCAAAAGTCAATATTTGACCAAATGTACTAAAATCGGGCCCACGAGTCGTCTATTTTGAACTTTTTAGTTCTACCCTATTGACTCCTTCTGGAGATAGTTCAGCCAATTTTTGACCCACTGAAAATATTTCAGTCCTTGTTCTTGAACTTTCTATTCCAACCCAATTGACTCCTTCTGGTGATAAATTAGCCATAGAGTAGCCAATATTTTACCCATTGGACATGTTTCAGTTATGGATCTTGAAGTTTTTATACCTACTCATTGACTCTTTCTGAATTTAGGTCAGTCATTCAGAAATCCATATTTGACCAAATGTACTAATATCGGGCCCAGGAGTCGTCGATTTTGAACTTTCTATTTCTACCCAATTGACTCCTTCTGCTGATAAGTTAGCCATAGAGTAGCCAATATTTTACCCATTGAACATGTTTCAGTCATGGATCTTAAAATTTCAATACCTACTTATTGACTCTTTCTGATGTTATATCGGTCATTCAAAAGTCAATATTTGACCAAATGTATTGAAATCGGGCCCAAGAGTCGTCTATTTTGAACTTTTTAGTTCTATCCTTTGACTCCTTCTGGTTATAAATTAGCCATAGAGTAGCCAATATTTGACCGATTGAACATGTTTCAGTCATGGATCTTGAAATTTCTATACCTACTAATAGACTCTTTCTGATTTTACATCGGTCATTCAAAAGTCAATATTTGACCAAATGTACTAAAATCGGGCCCAAGAGTCGTCTATTTTGAACTTTTTAGTTCTACCCTATTGACTCCTTCTGGAGATAGTTCAGCCAAATTTTGACCCACTGAAAATATTTCAGTCCTTGATCTTGAACTTTCTACTTCTACCCAATTGACTCCTTTTTGTAATACTTTAGCATTAGAGTAGCCAATATTTTACCCATTGGACATGTTTCAGTTATGGACCTTGAAAATTTTGTACCTACTCATTGACTCTTTCTGAATTTTGGTCAGTCATTCAGAAATCCATATTTGACCAAATGTACTAATATCGGGCCCAAGAGTCGTTTATTTTGAACTTTCTATTTCTACCCACTTGACTCCTTCTGGTGATAAATTAGCGATAGAGTAGCCAATAATTGACCCATTGAACATGTTTCAGTAATGGATCTTGAAATTTCTATACCTACCAATTGACTCTTTCTGATGTTACATCGGTCATTCAAAAGTCAATATTTGACCAAATGTATTAAAATCGGGCCCAAGAGTCGTCTATTTTGAACTTTTTAGTTCTACCCTATTGACTCCTTCTGGAGATAGTTCAGCCAATTTTTGACCCACTGAAAATATTTCAGTCCTTGTTCTTGAACTTTCTATTCCTACCCAATTGATTCCTTCTGGTGATAAATTAGCCATAGAGTAGCCAATATTTTACCCATTGGACATGTTTCAGTTATGGATCTTGAAGTTTTTATACCTACTCATTGACTCTTTCTGAATTTAGGTCAGTCATTCAGAAATCCATATTTGACCAAATGTACTAATATCGGGCCCAAGAGTCATCGATTTTGAACTTTCTATTTCTACCCAATTGACTCCTTCTGCTGATAAATTAGCCATAGAGTAGCCAATATTTTACCCATTGAACATGTTTCAGTCATGGATCTTAAAATTTCAATACCTACTTATTGACTCTTTCTGATGTTACATAGATCATTCAAAAGTCAATATTTGACCAAATGTACTAATATCGGGCCAGAGAGTCGTCTATTTTGAACTTTTTAGTTCTACCCTATTGACTCCTTCTGGCGATATATCAGCCAATTTTTGACCCACTGAAAATATTTCAGTCCTTGATCTTGAACTTTCTATTTCTGCACAATTGACTCCTTCTGGTGATAAATTAGCCGTAGAGTAGCCAATATTTTACCCATTGGACATGTTTCATTCATGGATCTTGAAGTTTTTATACCTACTCATTGACTCTTTCTGAATTTTGGTCAGTCATTCAGAAATCCATATTTGACCAAATATACTAATATCGGTCCCAAGAGTCGTTTATTTTGAACTTTCTATTTCTACCCACTTGACTCCTTCTGGTGATAAATTAGCGATAGAGTAGCCAATAATTGACCCATTGAACATGTTTCAGTAATGGATCTTGAAATTTCTATACCTACCAATTGACTCTTTCTGATGTTACATCGGTCATTCAAAAGTCAATATTTGACCAAATGTATTAAAATCGGGCCCAAGAGTCGTCTATTTTGAACTTTTTAGTTCTACCCTATTGACTCCTTCTGGAGATAGTTCAGCCAATTTTTGACCCACTGAAAATATTTCAGTCCTTGTTCTTGAACTTTCTATTCCTACCCAATTGACTCCTTCTGGTGATAAATTAGCCATAGAGTAGCCAATATTTTACCCATTGGACATGTTTCAGTTATGGATCTTGAAGTTTTTATACCTACTCATTGACTCTTTCTGAATTTAAGTCAGTCATTCAGAAATCCATATTTGACCAAATGTACTAATATCGGGCCCATGAGTCGTCGATTTTGAACTTTCTATTTCTACCCAATTGACTCCTTCTGATGATAAATTAGCCATAGAGTAGCCAATATTTGACCCATTGAACATGTTCCAGTCATGGATCTTGAAATTTCTATACCTACTTATTGACTCTTTCTGATGTTATATCGGTCATTCAAAAGTCAATATTTGACCAAATATACTGAAATCGGGCCCAAGAATCGTCTATTTTGAACTTTTTAGTTCGACCCTTTGACTCCTTCTGGTTATAAATTAGCCATAGAGTAGCCAATATTTGACCCATTGAACATGTTTCAGTCATGGATCTTGAAATTTCTATACCTACTTATTGACTCTTTCTGATGTTACATCGGTCATTCAAAAGTCAATATTTGACCAAATGTACTAATATCGGGCCAGAGAGTCGTCTATTTTGAACTTTTTATTTCTACCCTATTGACTCCTTCAGGCGATATATCAGCCAATTTTTGACCCACTGAAAATATTTCAATCCTTGATCTTGAACTTTCTATTTCTACCCAATTGACTCCTTCTGGTGATAAATTAGCCATAGAGTAGCCAATATTTTACCCATTGGACATGTTTCAGTTATGGATCTTGAAGTTTTTATACCTACTCATTTACTCTTTCTGAATTTAGGTCAGTCATTCAGAAATCCATATTTGACCAAATGTACTAATATCGGGCCCATGAGTCGTCGATTTTGAACTTTCTATTTCTACCCAATTGACTCCTTCTGATGATAAATTAGCCATAGAGTAGCCAATATTTTACCCATTGAACATGTTTCAGTCATGGATCTTAAAGTTTTTATACCTACTCATTGACTCTATCTGATGTTACATCGGTCATTCAAAAGTCAATATTTGACCAAATGTACTAAAATCGGGCCCAAGAGTCGTCTATTTTGAACTTTTTAGTTCTACCCAATAGACTCCTTCTTTTGATAAATTAGCCATAGAGTAGCCAATATTTGACCCATTGAACATGTTTCAGTAATGGATCTTAAAATTTCTATACCTACTTATTGACTCTTTCTGATGTTATATCGGTCATTCAAAAGTCAATATTTGACCAAATATACTAAAATCGGGCCCAAGAATCGTCTATTTTGAACTTTTTAGTTCTATCCTTTGACTCCTTCTGGTTATAAATTAGCCATAGAGTAGCCGATATTTGACCGATTGAACATGTTTCAGTCATGGATCTTGAAATTTCTATACCTACTAATAGACTCTTTCTGATTTTACATCGGTCATTCAAAAGTCAATATTTGACCAAATGTACTAAAATCGGGCCCAAGAGTCGTCTATTTTGAACTTTTTAGTTCTACCCTATTGACTCCTTCTGGAGATAGTTCAGCCAAATTTTGACCCACTGAAAATATTTCAGTCCTTGATCTTGAACTTTCTACTTCTACCCAATTGACTCCTTTTTGTAATACTTTAGCATTAGAGTAGCCAATATTTTACCCATTGGACATGTTTCAGTTATGGACCTTGAAAATTTTGTACCTACTCATTGACTCTTTCTGAATTTTGGTCAGTCATTCAGAAATCCATATTTGACCAAATGTACTAATATCGGGCCCAAGAGTCGTTTATTTTGAACTTTCTATTTCTACCCACTTGACTCCTTCTGGTGATAAATTAGCGATAGAGTAGCCAATAATTGACCCATTGAACATGTTTCAGTAATGGATCTTGAAATTTCTATACCTACCAATTGACTCTTTCTGATGTTACATCTGTCATTCAAAAGTCAATATTTGACCAAATGTACTAATATCGGGCCAGAGAGTCGTCTATTTTGAACTTTTTAGTTCTACCCTATTGACTCCTTCTGGCGATATATCAGCCAATTTTTGACCCACTGAAAATATTTCAGTCCTTGATCTTGAACTTTCTATTTCTGCACAATTGACTCCTTCTGGTGATAAATTAGCCATAGAGTAGCCAATATTTTACCCATTGGACATGTTTCAGTTATGGATCTTGAAGTTTTTATACCTACTCATTGACTCTTTCTGAATTTAGGTCAGTCATTCAGAAATCCATATTTGACCAAATGTACTAATATCGGGCCCATGAGTCGTCGATTTTGAACTTTCTATTTCTACCCAATTGACTCCTTCTGATGATAAATTAGCCATAGAGTAGCCAATATTTGACCCATTGAACATGTTCCAGTCATGGATCTTGAAATTTCTATACCTACTTATTGACTCTTTCTGATGTTATATCGGTCATTCAAAAGTCAATATTTGACCAAATATACTAAAATCGGGCCCAAGAATCGTCTATTTTGAACTTTTTAGTTCGACCCTTTGACTCCTTCTGGTTATAAATTAGCCATAGAGTAGCCAATATTTGACCCATTGAACATGTTTCAGTCATGGATCTTGAAATTTCTATACCTACTTATTGACTCTTTCTGATGTTACATCGGTCATTCAAAAGTCAATATTTGACCAAATGTACTAATATCGGGCCAGAGAGTCGTCTATTTTGAACTTTTTATTTCTACCCTATTGACTCCTTCAGGCGATATATCAGCCAATTTTTGACCCACTGAAAATATTTCAATCCTTGATCTTGAACTTTCTATTTCTACCCAATTGACTCCTTCTGGTGATAAATTAGCCATAGAGTAGCCAATATTTTACCCATTGGACATGTTTCAGTTATGGATCTTGAAGTTTTTATACCTACTCATTTACTCTTTCTGAATTTAGGTCAGTCATTCAGAAATCCATATTTGACCAAATGTACTAATATCGGGCCCATGAGTCGTCGATTTTGAACTTTCTATTTCTACCCAATTGACTCCTTCTGATGATAAATTAGCCATAGAGTAGCCAATATTTTACCCATTGAACATGTTTCAGTCATGGATCTTAAAGTTTTTATACCTACTCATTGACTCTATCTGATGTTACATCGGTCATTCAAAAGTCAATATTTGACCAAATGTACTAAAATCGGGCCCAAGAGTCGTCTATTTTGAACTTTTTAGTTCTACCCAATAGACTCCTTCTTTTGATAAATTAGCCATAGAGTAGCCAATATTTGACCCATTGAACATGTTTCAGTAATGGATCTTAAAATTTCTATACCTACTTATTGACTCTTTCTGATGTTATATCGGTCATTCAAAAGTCAATATTTGACCAAATATACTAAAATCGGGCCCAAGAATCGTCTATTTTGAACTTTTTAGTTCTATCCTTTGACTCCTTCTGGTTATAAATTAGCCATAGAGTAGCCAATATTTGACCGATTGAACATGTTTCAGTCATGGATCTTGAAATTTCTATACCTACTTATTGACTCTTTCTGATGTTACATCGGTCATTCAAAAGTCAATATTTGACCAAATGTACTAAAATCGGGCCCAAGAGTCGTCTATTTTGAACTTTTTAGTTCTACCCTTTGACTCCTTCTCGTGATAAATTAGCCATAGAGTAGCCAATATTTTACCCATTGAACATGTTTCAGTCATGGATTTTGAAATTTCTATACCTACTTATTGACTCTTTCTGATGTAACATCGGTCATTCAAAAGTCAATATTTGACCAAATGTACTAAAATCGGGCCCACGAGTCGTCTATTTTGAACTTTTTAGTTCTACCCTATTGACTCCTTCTGGAGATAGTTCAGCCAATTTTTGACCCACTGAAAATATTTCAGTCCTTGTTCTTGAACTTTCTATTCCAACCCAATTGACTCCTTCTGGTGATAAATTAGCCATAGAGTAGCCAATATTTTACCCATTGGACATTTTTCAGTTATGGATCTTGAAGTTTTTATACCTACTCATTGACTCTTTCTGAATTTAGGTCAGTCATTCAGAAATCCATATTTGACCAAATGTACTAATATCGGGCCCAAGAGTCGTCGATTTTGAACTTTCTATTTCTACCCAATTGACTCCTTCTGGTGATAAGTTAGCCATAGAGTAGCCAATATTTTACCCATTGAACATGTTTCAGTCATGGATCTTAAAATTTCAATACCTACTTATTGACTCTTTCTGATGTTATATCGGTCATTCAAAAGTCAATATTTGACCAAATGTATTGAAATCGGGCCCAAGAGTCGTCTATTTTGAACTTTTTAGTTCTATCCTTTGACTCCTTCTGGTTATAAATTAGCCATAGAGTAGCCAATATTTGACCGATTGAACATGTTTCAGTCATGGATCTTGAAATTTCTATACCTACTAATAGACTCTTTCTGATTTTACATCGGTCATTCAAAAGTCAATATTTGACCAAATGTACTAAAATCGGGCCCAAGAGTCGTCTATTTTGAACTTTTTAGTTCTACCCTATTGACTCCTTCTGGAGATAGTTCAGCCAAATTTTGACCCACTGAAAATATTTCAGTCCTTGATCTTGATCTTTCTACTTCTACCCAATTGACTCCTTTTTGTAATACTTTAGCATTAGAGTAGCCAATATTTTACCCATTGGACATGTTTCAGTTATGGACCTTGAAAATTTTGTACCTACTCATTGACTCTTTCTGAATTTTGGTCAGTCATTCAGAAATCCATATTTGACCAAATGTACTAATATCAGGCCCAAGAGTCGTTTATTTTGAACTTTCTATTTCTACCCACTTGACTCCTTCTGGTGATAAATTAGCGATAGAGTAGCCAATAATTGACCCATTGAACATGTTTCAGTAATGGATCTTGAAATTTCTATACCTACCAATTGACTCTTTCTGATGTTACATCGGTCATTCAAAAGTCAATATTTGACCAAATGTATTAAAATCGGCCCCAAGAGTCGTCTATTTTGAACTTTTTAGTTCTACCCTATTGACTCCTTCTGGAGATAGTTCAGCCAATTTTTGACCCACTGAAAATATTTCAGTCCTTGTTCTTGAACTTTCTATTCCTACCCAATTGACTCCTTCTGGTGATAAATTAGCCATAGAGTAGCCAATATTTTACCTATTGGACATGTTTCAGTTATGGATCTTGAAGTTTTTATACCTACTCATTGACTCTTTCTGAATTTAGGTCAGTCATTCAGAAATCCATATTTGACCAATGTACTAATATCGGGCCCAAGAGTCGTCGATTTTGAACTTTCTATTTCTACCCAGTTGACTCCTTCTGCTGATAAATTAGCCATAGAGTAGCCAATATTTTACCCATTGAACATGTTTCAGTCATGGATCTTGAAATTTCTATACCTACTTATTGACTCTATCTGATGTTACATCGGTCATTCAAAAGTCAATATTTGACCAAATGTACTAAAATCGGGCCCAAGAGTCGTCGATTTTGAACTTTTTAGTTCTACCCATTGACTCCTTCTGGTGATAAATTAGCCATAGAGCAGCCAATATTTTACCCATTGAACATGTTTCAGTCATGGATCTTAAAATTTCTATACCTACTTATTGACTCTTTCTGATGTTATATCCGTCATTCAAAAGTCAATATTTGACCAAATGTATTAAAATCGGGCCCAAGAGTCGTCAATTTTGAACTTTTTAGTTCTACCCTATTGACTCCTTCAGGAGATAGTTAAGCCAATTTTTGACCCACTGAAAATATTTCAGTCCTTGATCTTGAACTTTCTATTTCTACCCAATTGACTCCTTCTGGTGATAAATTAGCCATATAGTAGCCAATATTTTACCCATTGGACATGTTTCAGTTATGGATCTTGAAGTTTCTATACCTACTTATTGACTCTTTCTGATGTTACATAGATCATTCAAAAGTCAATATTTGACCAAATGTACTAAAATCGGGCCCAAGAGTCGTCGATTTTGAACTTTTTAGTTCTACCCATTGACTCCTTCTGGTGATAAATTAGCCATAGAGTAGACAATATTTGACCCATTGAACATGTTTCAGTCATGGAGCTTGAAATTTGTATACCTACTTATTGACTCTTTCTGATGTTACATAGATCATTCAAAAGTCAATATTTGACCAAATGTACTAATACTAATACTTTATAAAGCATCTACTCACCCATATGTGTTTATTTTTGTGTAACACAAAAGGAGAGTCAGAGAGTCTCAGTCACCATTAGAAAAGAAACAGTGATGGTGAATTGTGACTCAGGCTGTCAGTCTCATCATGTTCTGCCTCATTCTCCTTTTGTGCTCCTATAAAAATAACGCATTTGGTACAAAAGAACATGACCAGTTTTATTCTCGAGTAATATTGCATTTTGTAACTTGAGACTGTTTATATTAGCCTGTAATTTACTTGAATATCTCTTGTGTATTTGAATGTAAATGTCTGTTCTGTTAATCATATTGAAGATTTCAATATAGTATTTGAAGGCTGTAACTATTTTGTAAATATTAAAGCAATTTTAACTGAATGTGATGTGTGATTATTACACAAAGGCAAATTTATCTGTTAGTATTTAAGTTTTTTTAAAACAGAAAATGTATTAATTAATGTATTTGTATAAAGCTTTTACCCAACTGAAATCAACGTATTTTAAACGTGAGGTAATCAAACCAGATTGATTTCATGCGGAACACGTGTTTATTCTGTAACGATATTCAACTGATATCAGATCGTTTCAGCAGAAGGTACGCAAACCATCGGCGTCTATTTTTCGTTGGTTTTTGATGCTGTGTAAAAGGTTTAGGTTGATTCTGTGTCAGTGTGCTTCCTGTGTGGAGCCCGAGAGGTTCAGCCTAAATAAACACAGGTCCCAGAAAGCACCTGCAAAGCGGCCGGGATTTACAGCTTTGCATCATCTGCACGTCGGCCGGAGAGCATACGCGATCTTATGACGACATCTCAGCGACATTTTCCCAATGAGCAAAAGCTCTCTGAGTAATATCGCGCCGATGCAACTTTCTGCATTGGGTCGACATTGGGTCGACATCGGGCCGACGTACGTGTGCTATCTGGGTTAGAACTAAAAAGTTCAAAATAGACGACTCTTGGGCCCGATTTTAGTACATTTGGTCAAATATTGACTTTTCAATGACCGATGTAACATCAGTAAGAGTCAATAAGTAGGTGTAGAAATTTCAAGATCCATGACTGGAACATGTTCAATATGTCAAATAACGGCTACTCTATGGCTAATTTATCACCAGAAGGAGACTATTGTGTAGAAAAGAAAGTTTAAAATCGATGACGCTTGGGCCCAATATTAGCCCATTTTGTCAAATATGGACTTGTGAATGACCGATGTAACATCAGAGAGAGTCAATAAGTAGGTATAGAAATTTCAAGATCCATGACTGAAACATGTTCAATAGGTCAAATATTGGCTACTCTACGGCTAATGCATCACAAAAAGGAGTCAATTGGTTAGGAATAGAAAGTTCAAGATCAAGGACTGAAATATTTTCATTGGTTCAAAAATTGGCTGAACTATCGCCAAAAGGAGTCTATAAGGTAGAACTAAAAAGTTCAAAATAGACGACTTTTGGGCCCGATTTTGGTACATTTGGTCAAATATTGACTTTTGAATGACTGATGTAACATCAGAAAGAGTCAATAAGTAGATATAGAAATTTCAAGATCCATGACTGAAACATGTTCAATGGGTCAAATATTGGCTACTCTATGGCTAATTTATCAAAAGAAGGAGTCTATTGGGTAGAAATAGAAAGTTCAAAATCGATGACTCTTGGGCCCGATATTAGTACATTTGGTCAAATATGGATTTCTGAATGACTGACCTAAATTCAGAAAGAGACAATGAGTACGTATAAAAATTTCAAGATCCATAACTGAAACATGTCCAATGGGTAAAATATTGGCTACTCTAATGCTAATGTATTACAAGAAGGAGTCATTTGTGTAGGAATAGAAAGTTCAAGTTCAAGGACTGAAATATTTTCAGTGGGTCAAAAATTGGCTGAACTATCGCAAGAAGGAGTCAATAGGGTAAAACTAAAAAGTTCAAAATAAACGACTCTTGGGCCCAGTTTTAGTACATTTGGTCAAATATTGACTTATGAATGACCGATGTAACATCAGAAATAGTCAATAAGTAAGTATAGAAATTTCAAGATCCATGACTGAAATATGTTCAATGGGTCAAATATTGGCTACTCTATGGCTAATTTATCAAAAGAAGGAGTCAATTGGGTAGAAATAGAAAGTTCAAATTCGACGACTCTTGGGCCTGATATTAGTACATTTGGTCAAATATTGACTTTTGAATGACCGATATAACATCAGAAAGAGTCAATAAGTAGGTATAGAAATGTCAAGATCCATAACTGAAACATGTCCAATGGGTAAAATATTGGCTACTCTAAGGCTAATGTATCACATGAAGGAGTCAATTGGGTAGGAATAGAAAGTTCAAGATCAAGGACTGAAATATTTTCAGTCTTTCAAAAATTGTCTGAACTATTGCCAGAAGGAGTCTATAGGGTAGAACTAAAAAGTTCAAAATAGACAACTCTTGTGCCCGATTTTAGTGCATTTGGTCAAATATTGACTTTTGAATGACCGATATAACATCAGACAGAGTCAATAAGTAGGTATAGATATTTCAAGATCCATAACTGAAACATGTCCACTGGGTCAAATATTGGCTACTCCAAGGCTAATGTATCACAAGACGGAGTACACTGTTTATTTCTATATACAATATTACTAACATTGAATGAGAAATTCAAACGTTTTTTTTTTTTTTTTTTTTTTTAATCAATGTAGTATGTGTATCTTAAAAATAAGCAGAATTCTATTCATGACAAAATGTAATGTTTTTAATGAGCACTAGAGGGCAGCATATATCTATTTTTACAGGGTTGAGTGACAAAACACTTTAAAAAGAGAAAACATAAGTGAAAACAAAGAGAATGTCTCAAATTTGGAAAATTCATTATTTGAATAATTAAATTAAGTTTGTATGTTTGGTAATGTTTTCTCAAATGGTTTAGCCCTGGCAAAGGTGTACATTGCAATGCACGGCATTGCATACAAGAACCTGCTGTACATATTTCTGGCTCAAGTTTCCTAGATCACGAACTTTCTATACTCATTGCATTTTCTAGTCAAAGTGTACCCTTTTAGTCTTTTGTATAAAGTCTGGTTTATCAAACAGTTTGACTTCTTCGTCAGCCATTCAGAAGTGCATGTTTGACCCAGTGCACATATTTCTGGCCAAAGAGCGCTTAATCTTGAGCATTTCTTATACATAATGACTAAAGGGCATATTTTTAATAAATTAGTCCTAAAACATGAACTTTCTGCTAATTTTTTTCTTTGTCAATAACATTCCTCGTCGACTTAATCTGATGTTACATCAGGCATACAGCAGTCATTGGACTGCATGATTCACAGATTCCTCCAGGCTGTGTGTGTGTCTCTCCTCAAGTCGGAGAGAGTTTGAGTTGAGCGGATTCACAGCGAAGCCACTTTCAAGCCGCCTACCTAACACTCTCTCCGGGTTGAGGAGAGAGACACAGTGCACGGTTTACACGGAGGAACAGAGCACAATATAAGATATGCAATTGTTGCGTTTCAGTGTATATAAAAAATACTAAATGACAATAGCGCATATTTTTAATAAATTAGTGCTCAAACATGAACTTTCTGTTACTTTTTATTCTTTTTCAATAAACTCTCCGCATCGACTTAATCTGATGTTACATCAGCCTTACACAGTCAGTTGACTGCATGGTTCATATGGAGCAAATTCACAGCGAAGACCTTTCTTACACATTCAGGCCGCCTACCTGACACTCTCTCCGGCTTGAGCAGAGAAACACAGTGTACGGTTCACACGGAGGAATTTTGACACTTAGTCGTCTTTCTGAGCGTGCAGCTTTTTTCAGAAAAACGACCAAGTGTACCAGCACTAACTCATTCTGCTGTGCATGGAGTTAACATATGTGCTGTTGAAAAGATAATGCAAAATTGCATAGATGTACCTCATTTGGTTGTGCAATGAAGAGAAAACATATGTGCTGTTGCATTGCACAGAGCACAATATATCTTATATTGTGCTCTGTGCAATGCAACAGCACATATGTTAAACGCACTTGTTGCGTTTAAGTGTATATAAAAATACTTAATGACCAAAGGGCATATTTTTAAAAAATTAGTGATCAAACATGAACTTTCTGTTACTTTTTATTCTTTTTCAATAAACTCTCCGCATCGACTTAATCTGATGTAAGGCATCAGCCTTACAGCAGTCAGTTGACTGCATGGTTCATATGGAACGAATTCACAGCGAACCATTCTCAGTAAAACGACTTATTGTCAAATTCGTCCGTGTACCAAATTTTAGAAAAACGACTAAAAGTGTCAAAATTCCTCCGTGTACCTTTGCTCGGGGGTTCTACTTTGTGCCTAGGAAGCAGGCTGTGTCTGTGTCTCTCCTCCAGCCGGAGAGAGTTTGAGTTGAGCGAATTCACAGAGCGACCCTTCCTTACACCTTCATGCCGCCTGCCTCACACTATCTCCGGCTTGAGCAGAGACACACACTGCATGGATCACACGGAGGAATTTTGACACTTTGTCGTTTTTTCTGAGCATGCACCATTCTCAGTAAAACGACTAAGTGTACCAGCACTAACTCATCCGTCTGTGCATGGAGTTAACGTGTACTGTTGAAGAGATAATGCAGAATTGCATAGATTTACCTCATTTGGTTGTGCAATGAAGAGAAAACATATGTGCTGTTGCATTGCACAGAGAACACAAACATGAACTTTCTGCTACTTTTTATTCTTTTTCCATAACATTTCCTCGTTGACTTAATCTGATGTTACATCAGCCATACAGCAGTCAATGGACTGCATGATTCACAGAGCGACCCTTCCTTACACCTTCAAGCCGCCTGCCTCACACTATCTCCGGCTTGAGCAGAGAAACACACCGCATAGTTCACACGGAGGAATTTTGACACTTAGTCGTCTTTCTGAGCGTGCACCTTTTTTTCAGAAAAACGACCAAGTGTACCAGTATTCTGCTGTGCATGGAGTTAACATATGTGCTGTTGAAAAGATAATGCAAAATTGCATAGATGTACCTCATTTGGTTGTGCAATGAAGAGAAATCATATGTGCTGTTGCATTGCACAGAGAACTAAAACATGAACTTTCTGCTACTTTTTATTCTTTTTCCATAACATTTCCTCGTTGACTTAATCTGATGTTACATCAGCCATACAGCAGTCAATGAACTGCATGATTCACAGAGCGACCCTTCCTTACACCTTCAAGCCGCCTGCCTCACACTATCTCCGGCTTGAGCAGAGAAACACACCGCATAGTTCACACGGAGGAATTTTGACACTTAGTCGTCTTTCTGAGCGTGCACCTTTTTTTCAGAAAAACGACCAAGTGTACCAGCATTCTGCTGTGCATGGAGTTAACATATGTGCTGTTGAAAAGATAATGCAAAATTGCATAGATGTACCTCATTTGGTTGTGCAATGAAGAGAAATCATATGTGCTGTTGCATTGCACAGAGAACTCAAACATGAACTTTCTGCTACTTTTTATTCTTTTTCCATAACATTTCCTCGTTGACTTAATCTGATGTTACATCAGCCATACAGCAGTCAATGAACTGCATGATTCACAGAGCGACCCTTCCTTACACCTTCAAGCCGCCTGCCTCACACTATCACCGGCTTGAGCAGAGAAACACACCGCATGGTCACACGGAGGAATTTTGACACTTAGTCGTCTTTCTGAGCGTGCACCTTTTTCAGAAAAACGACCAAGTGTACCAGCATTCTGCTGTGCATGGAGTTAACATATGTGCTGTTAAAAAGATAATGCAAAATTGCATTGATGTACCTCATTTGGTTGTGCAACGAAGAGAAAACATATGTGCTATTGCATTGCACAGAGCTCAATATAAGATATGCACTTGTTGCGTTTAAGTGTATATAAAAATACTTAATGACCAAAGCGCATATTTTTAATAAATTAGTGATCAAACATGAACTTTCTGCTACTTTTTATTCTTTTTCCATAACATTTCCTCGTTGACTTAATCTGATGTTACATCAGCCATACAGCAGTCAATGAACTGCATGATTCACAGATCGACCCTTCCTTACACCTTCAAGCCGCCTGCCTCACACTATCTCCGGCTTGAGCAGAGAAACACACCGCATGGTTCACACGGAGGAATTTTGACACTTAGTCGTCTTTCTGAGCGTGCACCTTTTTCAGAAAAACGACCAAGTGTACCAGCATTCTGCTGTGCATGGAGTTAACATATGTGCTGTTAAAAAGATAATGCAAAATTGCATAGATGTACCTCATTTGGTTGTGCAATGAAGAGAAATCATATGTGCTGTTGCATTGCACAGAGAATTCAAACATGAACTTTCTGCTACTTTTTATTCTTTTTCCATAACATTTCCTCGTTGACTTAATCTGATGTTACTTCAGCCATACAGCAGTCAATGAACTGCATGATTCACAGAGCGACCCTTCCTTACACCTTCAAGCCGCCTACCTAACACTCTCTCCGTCTTGAGCAGAGAAACACAGTGCACGGTTCACACGGAGGAATTTTGACACTAAGTCGTCTTTCTGAGCGTGCACCTTTTTTCTGAAAAACGACCAAGTTTACCAGCACTAACTCATCCGTCTGTGCATGGAGTTAACATGTGTGCTGTTGAAGAGATAATGCAGAATTGCATAGATTTACCTCATTTGGTTGTGCAATGAAGAGAAAACATAAGTGCTGTTGCATTGCACAGAGAACTCAAACTTGAACTTTCTGCTACATTTTATTCTTTTTCCATAACATTTCCTCGTTGACTTAATCTGATGTTACATCAGCCATACAGCAGTCAATGAACTGCATGATTCACAGAGCGACCCTTCCTTACACCTTCAAGCCGCCTACCTAACACTCTCTCCGGCTTGAGCAGAGAAACACACCGCATGGTTCACACGGAGGAATTTTGACACTAAGTCGTCTTTCTGAGCGTGCACCTTTTTCAGAAAAACGACCAAGTGTACCAGCATTCTGCTGTGCATGGAGTTAACATATGTGCTGTTAAAAAGATAATGCAGAATTGCATTGATGGACCTTATTTGGTTGTGCAATGAAGAGAAAACATATGTGCTATTGCATTGCACAGAGCTCAATATAAGATATGCACTTGTTGCGTTTAAGTGTATATAAAAATACTTAATGACCAAAGGGCATATTTTTTAATAAATTAGTGATCAAACATGAACTTTCTGTTACTTTTTATTCCTTTTCAATAAACTCTCCGCATCGACTTAATCTGATGTAAGGCATCAGCCTTACAGCAGTCAGTTGACTACATGGTTCATATAGAGCGAATTCACAGCGAAGCCCTTCCTTACACTTTCAAGCCGCCTACCTGACACTCTCTCCGGCTTGAGCAGAGAAACACACCGCATGGTTCACAGGGAGGAATTTTGACACTTCGTCGTTTTTTCTGAGCATGCACCATTCTCAGTAAAACGACTAATTGTCAAAATTCGTCTGTGTACCATATTTTAGAAAAACGACTAAAAGTGTCAAAATTCCTCCGTGTACCTTTGCCCGGGGGTGCTACTTTGTGCTTAGGAAGCATGCTGTGTCTATGTCTCTCCTCCAGCCGGAGAGAGTTTGAGTTGAGAGGATTCACAGAGCGACCCTTCCTTACACCTTCATGACGCCTGCCTCACACTATCTCCGGCTTGAGCAGAGAAACACAGTGCACGGTTCACATGGAGGAATTTTGACACTAAGTCGTCTTTCTGAGCGTGCACCTTTTTTCAGAAAAAACGACCAAGTTTACCAGCACTAACTCATCCGTCTGTGCATGGAGTTAACATGTGTGCTGTTGAAGAGATAATGCAGAATTGCATAGATTTACCTCATTTGGTTGTGCAATGAAGAGAAAACATGTGCTTTTGCATTGCACAGAGAACTCAAACATGAACTTTCTGCTACTTTTTATTCTTTTTCCATAACATTTCCTCGTTGACTTAATCTGATGTTACATCAGCCATACAGCAGTCAATGGACTGCATGATTCACAGATCGACCCTTCCTTACACCTTCAAGCCGCCTGCCTCACACTATCACCGGCTTGAGCAGAGAAACACACCGCATGGTCACACGGAGGAATTTTGACACTTAGTCGTCTTTCTGAGCGTGCACCTTTTTCAGAAAAACGACCAAGTGTACCAGCATTCTGCTGTGCATGGAGTTAACATATGTGCTGTTAAAAAGATAATGCAAAATTGCATTGATGTACCTCATTTGGTTGTGCAACGAAGAGAAAACATATGTGCTATTGCATTGCACAGAGCTCAATATAAGATATGCACTTGTTGCGTTTAAGTGTATATAAAAATACTTAATGACCAAAGCGCATATTTTTAATAAATTAGTGATCAAACATGAACTTTCTGCTACTTTTTATTCTTTTTCCATAACATTTCCTCGTTGACTTAATCTGATGTTACATCAGCCATACAGCAGTCAATGAACTGCATGATTCACAGATCGACCCTTCCTTACACCTTCAAGCCGCCTGCCTCACACTATCTCCGGCTTGAGCAGAGAAACACACCGCATGGTTCACACGGAGGAATTTTGACACTTAGTCGTCTTTCTGAGCGTGCACCTTTTTCAGAAAAACGACCAAGTGTACCAGCATTCTGCTGTGCATGGAGTTAACATATGTGCTGTTAAAAAGATAATGCAAAATTGCATAGATGTACCTCATTTGGTTGTGCAATGAAGAGAAATCATATGTGCTGTTGCATTGCACAGAGAATTCAAACATGAACTTTCTGCTACTTTTTATTCTTTTTCCATAACATTTCCTCGTTGACTTAATCTGATGTTACTTCAGCCATACAGCAGTCAATGAACTGCATGATTCACAGAGCGACCCTTCCTTACACCTTCAAGCCGCCTACCTAACACTCTCTCCGTCTTGAGCAGAGAAACACAGTGCACGGTTCACACGGAGGAATTTTGACACTAAGTCGTCTTTCTGAGCGTGCACCTTTTTTCTGAAAAACGACCAAGTTTACCAGCACTAACTCATCCGTCTGTGCATGGAGTTAACATGTGTGCTGTTGAAGAGATAATGCAGAATTGCATAGATTTACCTCATTTGGTTGTGCAATGAAGAGAAAACATAAGTGCTGTTGCATTGCACAGAGAACTCAAACATGAACTTTCTGCTACATTTTATTCTTTTTCCATAACATTTCCTCGTTGACTTAATCTGATGTTACATCAGCCATACAGCAGTCAATGGACTGCATGATTCACAGATCGACCCTTCCTTACACCTTCAAGCCGCCTGCCTCACACTATCTCCGGCTTGAGCAGAGACACACACTGCATGGTTCAAACGGTGGAATTTTGACACTTAGTCGATTTTTCTGAGCATGCACCATTCTCAGTAAAACGACTAAGTGTACCAGCACTAACTCATCCGTCTGTGAATGGAGTTAACATGTGTGCTGTTGAAGAGATAATGCAGAATTGCATAGATTTACCTCATTTGGTTGTGCAATGAAGAGAAAACATGTGCTTTTGCATTGCACAGAGAACTCAAACATGAACTTTCTGCTACTTTTTATTCTTTTTCCATAACATTTCCTCGTTGACTTAATCTGATGTTACATCAGCCATACAGCAGTCAATGGACTGCATGATTCACAGATCGACCCTTCCTTACACCTTCAAGCCGCCTGCCTCACACTATCACCGGCTTGAGCAGAGAAACACACCGCATGGTCACACGGAGGAATTTTGACACTTAGTCGTCTTTCTGAGCGTGCACCTTTTTCAGAAAAACGACCAAGTGTACCAGCATTCTGCTGTGCATGGAGTTAACATATGTGCTGTTAAAAAGATAATGCAAAATTGCATTGATGTACCTCATTTGGTTGTGCAACGAAGAGAAAACATATGTGCTATTGCATTGCACAGAGCTCAATATAAGATATGCACTTGTTGCGTTTAAGTGTATATAAAAATACTTAATGACCAAAGCGCATATTTTTAATAAATTAGTGATCAAACATGAACTTTCTGCTACTTTTTATTCTTTTTCCATAACATTTCCTCGTTGACTTAATCTGATGTTACATCAGCCATACAGCAGTCAATGAACTGCATGATTCACAGATCGACCCTTCCTTACACCTTCAAGCCGCCTGCCTCACACTATCTCCGGCTTGAGCAGAGAAACACACCGCATGGTTCACACGGAGGAATTTTGACACTTAGTCGTCTTTCTGAGCGTGCACCTTTTTCAGAAAAACGACCAAGTGTACCAGCATTCTGCTGTGCATGGAGTTAACATATGTGCTGTTAAAAAGATAATGCAAAATTGCATAGATGTACCTCATTTGGTTGTGCAATGAAGAGAAATCATATGTGCTGTTGCATTGCACAGAGAATTCAAACATGAACTTTCTGCTACTTTTTATTCTTTTTCCATAACATTTCCTCGTTGACTTAATCTGATGTTACTTCAGCCATACAGCAGTCAATGAACTGCATGATTCACAGAGCGACCCTTCCTTACACCTTCAAGCCGCCTACCTAACACTCTCTCCGTCTTGAGCAGAGAAACACAGTGCACGGTTCACACGGAGGAATTTTGACACTAAGTCGTCTTTCTGAGCGTGCACCTTTTTTCTGAAAAACGACCAAGTTTACCAGCACTAACTCATCCGTCTGTGCATGGAGTTAACATGTGTGCTGTTGAAGAGATAATGCAGAATTGCATAGATTTACCTCATTTGGTTGTGCAATGAAGAGAAAACATAAGTGCTGTTGCATTGCACAGAGAACTCAAACTTGAACTTTCTGCTACATTTTATTCTTTTTCCATAACATTTCCTCGTTGACTTAATCTGATGTTACATCAGCCATACAGCAGTCAATGAACTGCATGATTCACAGAGCGACCCTTCCTTACACCTTCAAGCCGCCTACCTAACACTCTCTCCGGCTTGAGCAGAGAAACACACCGCATGGTTCACACGGAGGAATTTTGACACTAAGTCGTCTTTCTGAGCGTGCACCTTTTTCAGAAAAACGACCAAGTGTACCAGCATTCTGCTGTGCATGGAGTTAACATATGTGCTGTTAAAAAGATAATGCAGAATTGCATTGATGGACCTTATTTGGTTGTGCAATGAAGAGAAAACATATGTGCTATTGCATTGCACAGAGCTCAATATAAGATATGCACTTGTTGCGTTTAAGTGTATATAAAAATACTTAATGACCAAAGGGCATATTTTTTAATAAATTAGTGATCAAACATGAACTTTCTGTTACTTTTTATTCCTTTTCAATAAACTCTCCGCATCGACTTAATCTGATGTAAGGCATCAGCCTTACAGCAGTCAGTTGACTACATGGTTCATATAGAGCGAATTCACAGCGAAGCCCTTCCTTACACTTTCAAGCCGCCTACCTGACACTCTCTCCGGCTTGAGCAGAGAAACACACCGCATGGTTCACAGGGAGGAATTTTGACACTTCGTCGTTTTTTCTGAGCATGCACCATTCTCAGTAAAACGACTAATTGTCAAAATTCGTCTGTGTACCATATTTTAGAAAAACGACTAAAAGTGTCAAAATTCCTCCGTGTACCTTTGCCCGGGGGTGCTACTTTGTGCTTAGGAAGCATGCTGTGTCTATGTCTCTCCTCCAGCCGGAGAGAGTTTGAGTTGAGAGGATTCACAGAGCGACCCTTCCTTACACCTTCATGACGCCTGCCTCACACTATCTCCGGCTTGAGCAGAGAAACACAGTGCACGGTTCACATGGAGGAATTTTGACACTAAGTCGTCTTTCTGAGCGTGCACCTTTTTTCAGAAAAAACGACCAAGTTTACCAGCACTAACTCATCCGTCTGTGCATGGAGTTAACATGTGTGCTGTTGAAGAGATAATGCAGAATTGCATAGATTTACCTCATTTGGTTGTGCAATGAAGAGAAAACATATGTGCTGTTGCATTGCACAGAGAACTCAAACATGAACTTTCTGCTACATTTTATTCTTTTTCCATAACATTTCCTCGTTGACTTAATCTGATGTTACATCAGCCATACAGCAGTCAATGGACTGCATGATTCACAGATCGACCCTTCCTTACACCTTCAAGCCGCCTGCCTCACACTATCTCCGGCTTGAGCAGAGACACACACTGCATGGTTCAAACGGTGGAATTTTGACACTTAGTCGATTTTTCTGAGCATGCACCATTCTCAGTAAAACGACTAAGTGTACCAGCACTAACTCATCCGTCTGTGAATGGAGTTAACATGTGTGCTGTTGAAGAGATAATGCAGAATTGCATAGATTTACCTCATTTGGTTGTGCAATGAAGAGAAAACATGTGCTTTTGCATTGCACAGAGAACTCAAACATGAACTTTCTGCTACTTTTTATTCTTTTTCCATAACATTTCCTCGTTGACTTAATCTGATGTTACATCAGCCATACAGCAGTCAATGGACTGCATGATTCACAGATCGACCCTTCCTTACACCTTCAAGCCGCCTGCCTCACACTATCACCGGCTTGAGCAGAGAAACACACCGCATGGTCACACGGAGGAATTTTGACACTTAGTCGTCTTTCTGAGCGTGCACCTTTTTCAGAAAAACGACCAAGTGTACCAGCATTCTGCTGTGCATGGAGTTAACATATGTGCTGTTAAAAAGATAATGCAAAATTGCATTGATGTACCTCATTTGGTTGTGCAACGAAGAGAAAACATATGTGCTATTGCATTGCACAGAGCTCAATATAAGATATGCACTTGTTGCGTTTAAGTGTATATAAAAATACTTAATGACCAAAGCGCATATTTTTAATAAATTAGTGATCAAACATGAACTTTCTGCTACTTTTTATTCTTTTTCCATAACATTTCCTCGTTGACTTAATCTGATGTTACATCAGCCATACAGCAGTCAATGAACTGCATGATTCACAGATCGACCCTTCCTTACACCTTCAAGCCGCCTGCCTCACACTATCTCCGGCTTGAGCAGAGAAACACACCGCATGGTTCACACGGAGGAATTTTGACACTTAGTCGTCTTTCTGAGCGTGCACCTTTTTCAGAAAAACGACCAAGTGTACCAGCATTCTGCTGTGCATGGAGTTAACATATGTGCTGTTAAAAAGATAATGCAAAATTGCATAGATGTACCTCATTTGGTTGTGCAATGAAGAGAAATCATATGTGCTGTTGCATTGCACAGAGAATTCAAACATGAACTTTCTGCTACTTTTTATTCTTTTTCCATAACATTTCCTCGTTGACTTAATCTGATGTTACTTCAGCCATACAGCAGTCAATGAACTGCATGATTCACAGAGCGACCCTTCCTTACACCTTCAAGCCGCCTACCTAACACTCTCTCCGTCTTGAGCAGAGAAACACAGTGCACGGTTCACACGGAGGAATTTTGACACTAAGTCGTCTTTCTGAGCGTGCACCTTTTTTCTGAAAAACGACCAAGTTTACCAGCACTAACTCATCCGTCTGTGCATGGAGTTAACATGTGTGCTGTTGAAGAGATAATGCAGAATTGCATAGATTTACCTCATTTGGTTGTGCAATGAAGAGAAAACATAAGTGCTGTTGCATTGCACAGAGAACTCAAACTTGAACTTTCTGCTACATTTTATTCTTTTTCCATAACATTTCCTCGTTGACTTAATCTGATGTTACATCAGCCATACAGCAGTCAATGAACTGCATGATTCACAGAGCGACCCTTCCTTACACCTTCAAGCCGCCTACCTAACACTCTCTCCGGCTTGAGCAGAGAAACACACCGCATGGTTCACACGGAGGAATTTTGACACTAAGTCGTCTTTCTGAGCGTGCACCTTTTTCAGAAAAACGACCAAGTGTACCAGCATTCTGCTGTGCATGGAGTTAACATATGTGCTGTTAAAAAGATAATGCAGAATTGCATTGATGGACCTTATTTGGTTGTGCAATGAAGAGAAAACATATGTGCTATTGCATTGCACAGAGCTCAATATAAGATATGCACTTGTTGCGTTTAAGTGTATATAAAAATACTTAATGACCAAAGGGCATATTTTTTAATAAATTAGTGATCAAACATGAACTTTCTGTTACTTTTTATTCCTTTTCAATAAACTCTCCGCATCGACTTAATCTGATGTAAGGCATCAGCCTTACAGCAGTCAGTTGACTACATGGTTCATATAGAGCGAATTCACAGCGAAGCCCTTCCTTACACTTTCAAGCCGCCTACCTGACACTCTCTCCGGCTTGAGCAGAGAAACACACCGCATGGTTCACAGGGAGGAATTTTGACACTTCGTCGTTTTTTCTGAGCATGCACCATTCTCAGTAAAACGACTAATTGTCAAAATTCGTCTGTGTACCATATTTTAGAAAAACGACTAAAAGTGTCAAAATTCCTCCGTGTACCTTTGCCCGGGGGTGCTACTTTGTGCTTAGGAAGCATGCTGTGTCTATGTCTCTCCTCCAGCCGGAGAGAGTTTGAGTTGAGAGGATTCACAGAGCGACCCTTCCTTACACCTTCATGACGCCTGCCTCACACTATCTCCGGCTTGAGCAGAGAAACACAGTGCACGGTTCACATGGAGGAATTTTGACACTAAGTCGTCTTTCTGAGCGTGCACCTTTTTTCAGAAAAAACGACCAAGTTTACCAGCACTAACTCATCCGTCTGTGCATGGAGTTAACATGTGTGCTGTTGAAGAGATAATGCAGAATTGCATAGATTTACCTCATTTGGTTGTGCAATGAAGAGAAAACATATGTGCTGTTGCATTGCACAGAGAACTCAAACATGAACTTTCTGCTACATTTTATTCTTTTTCCATAACATTTCCTCGTTGACTTAATCTGATGTTACATCAGCCATACAGCAGTCAATGGACTGCATGATTCACAGATCGACCCTTCCTTACACCTTCAAGCCGCCTGCCTCACACTATCTCCGGCTTGAGCAGAGACACACACTGCATGGTTCAAACGGTGGAATTTTGACACTTAGTCGATTTTTCTGAGCATGCACCATTCTCAGTAAAACGACTAAGTGTACCAGCACTAACTCATCCGTCTGTGAATGGAGTTAACATGTGTGCTGTTGAAGAGATAATGCAGAATTGCATAGATTTACCTCATTTGGTTGTGCAATGAAGAGAAAACATGTGCTTTTGCATTGCACAGAGAACTCAAACATGAACTTTCTGCTACTTTTTATTCTTTTTCCATAACATTTCCTCGTTGACTTAATCTGATGTTACATCAGCCATACAGCAGTCAATGGACTGCATGATTCACAGATCGACCCTTCCTTACACCTTCAAGCCGCCTGCCTCACACTATCACCGGCTTGAGCAGAGAAACACACCGCATGGTCACACGGAGGAATTTTGACACTTAGTCGTCTTTCTGAGCGTGCACCTTTTTCAGAAAAACGACCAAGTGTACCAGCATTCTGCTGTGCATGGAGTTAACATATGTGCTGTTAAAAAGATAATGCAAAATTGCATTGATGTACCTCATTTGGTTGTGCAACGAAGAGAAAACATATGTGCTATTGCATTGCACAGAGCTCAATATAAGATATGCACTTGTTGCGTTTAAGTGTATATAAAAATACTTAATGACCAAAGCGCATATTTTTAATAAATTAGTGATCAAACATGAACTTTCTGCTACTTTTTATTCTTTTTCCATAACATTTCCTCGTTGACTTAATCTGATGTTACATCAGCCATACAGCAGTCAATGAACTGCATGATTCACAGATCGACCCTTCCTTACACCTTCAAGCCGCCTGCCTCACACTATCTCCGGCTTGAGCAGAGAAACACACCGCATGGTTCACACGGAGGAATTTTGACACTTAGTCGTCTTTCTGAGCGTGCACCTTTTTCAGAAAAACGACCAAGTGTACCAGCATTCTGCTGTGCATGGAGTTAACATATGTGCTGTTAAAAAGATAATGCAAAATTGCATAGATGTACCTCATTTGGTTGTGCAATGAAGAGAAATCATATGTGCTGTTGCATTGCACAGAGAATTCAAACATGAACTTTCTGCTACTTTTTATTCTTTTTCCATAACATTTCCTCGTTGACTTAATCTGATGTTACTTCAGCCATACAGCAGTCAATGAACTGCATGATTCACAGAGCGACCCTTCCTTACACCTTCAAGCCGCCTACCTAACACTCTCTCCGTCTTGAGCAGAGAAACACAGTGCACGGTTCACACGGAGGAATTTTGACACTAAGTCGTCTTTCTGAGCGTGCACCTTTTTTCTGAAAAACGACCAAGTTTACCAGCACTAACTCATCCGTCTGTGCATGGAGTTAACATGTGTGCTGTTGAAGAGATAATGCAGAATTGCATAGATTTACCTCATTTGGTTGTGCAATGAAGAGAAAACATAAGTGCTGTTGCATTGCACAGAGAACTCAAACTTGAACTTTCTGCTACATTTTATTCTTTTTCCATAACATTTCCTCGTTGACTTAATCTGATGTTACATCAGCCATACAGCAGTCAATGAACTGCATGATTCACAGAGCGACCCTTCCTTACACCTTCAAGCCGCCTACCTAACACTCTCTCCGGCTTGAGCAGAGAAACACACCGCATGGTTCACACGGAGGAATTTTGACACTAAGTCGTCTTTCTGAGCGTGCACCTTTTTCAGAAAAACGACCAAGTGTACCAGCATTCTGCTGTGCATGGAGTTAACATATGTGCTGTTAAAAAGATAATGCAGAATTGCATTGATGGACCTTATTTGGTTGTGCAATGAAGAGAAAACATATGTGCTATTGCATTGCACAGAGCTCAATATAAGATATGCACTTGTTGCGTTTAAGTGTATATAAAAATACTTAATGACCAAAGGGCATATTTTTTAATAAATTAGTGATCAAACATGAACTTTCTGTTACTTTTTATTCCTTTTCAATAAACTCTCCGCATCGACTTAATCTGATGTAAGGCATCAGCCTTACAGCAGTCAGTTGACTACATGGTTCATATAGAGCGAATTCACAGCGAAGCCCTTCCTTACACTTTCAAGCCGCCTACCTGACACTCTCTCCGGCTTGAGCAGAGAAACACACCGCATGGTTCACAGGGAGGAATTTTGACACTTCGTCGTTTTTTCTGAGCATGCACCATTCTCAGTAAAACGACTAATTGTCAAAATTCGTCTGTGTACCATATTTTAGAAAAACGACTAAAAGTGTCAAAATTCCTCCGTGTACCTTTGCCCGGGGGTGCTACTTTGTGCTTAGGAAGCATGCTGTGTCTATGTCTCTCCTCCAGCCGGAGAGAGTTTGAGTTGAGAGGATTCACAGAGCGACCCTTCCTTACACCTTCATGACGCCTGCCTCACACTATCTCCGGCTTGAGCAGAGAAACACAGTGCACGGTTCACATGGAGGAATTTTGACACTAAGTCGTCTTTCTGAGCGTGCACCTTTTTTCAGAAAAAACGACCAAGTTTACCAGCACTAACTCATCCGTCTGTGCATGGAGTTAACATGTGTGCTGTTGAAGAGATAATGCAGAATTGCATAGATTTACCTCATTTGGTTGTGCAATGAAGAGAAAACATATGTGCTGTTGCATTGCACAGAGAACTCAAACATGAACTTTCTGCTACATTTTATTCTTTTTCCATAACATTTCCTCGTTGACTTAATCTGATGTTACATCAGCCATACAGCAGTCAATGGACTGCATGATTCACAGATCGACCCTTCCTTACACCTTCAAGCCGCCTGCCTCACACTATCTCCGGCTTGAGCAGAGACACACACTGCATGGTTCAAACGGTGGAATTTTGACACTTAGTCGATTTTTCTGAGCATGCACCATTCTCAGTAAAACGACTAAGTGTACCAGCACTAACTCATCCGTCTGTGAATGGAGTTAACATGTGTGCTGTTGAAGAGATAATGCAGAATTGCATAGATTTACCTCATTTGGTTGTGCAATGAAGAGAAAACATGTGCTTTTGCATTGCACAGAGAACTCAAACATGAACTTTCTGCTACTTTTTATTCTTTTTCCATAACATTTCCTCGTTGACTTAATCTGATGTTACATCAGCCATACAGCAGTCAATGGACTGCATGATTCACAGATCGACCCTTCCTTACACCTTCAAGCCGCCTGCCTCACACTATCACCGGCTTGAGCAGAGAAACACACCGCATGGTCACACGGAGGAATTTTGACACTTAGTCGTCTTTCTGAGCGTGCACCTTTTTCAGAAAAACGACCAAGTGTACCAGCATTCTGCTGTGCATGGAGTTAACATATGTGCTGTTAAAAAGATAATGCAAAATTGCATTGATGTACCTCATTTGGTTGTGCAACGAAGAGAAAACATATGTGCTATTGCATTGCACAGAGCTCAATATAAGATATGCACTTGTTGCGTTTAAGTGTATATAAAAATACTTAATGACCAAAGCGCATATTTTTAATAAATTAGTGATCAAACATGAACTTTCTGCTACTTTTTATTCTTTTTCCATAACATTTCCTCGTTGACTTAATCTGATGTTACATCAGCCATACAGCAGTCAATGAACTGCATGATTCACAGATCGACCCTTCCTTACACCTTCAAGCCGCCTGCCTCACACTATCTCCGGCTTGAGCAGAGAAACACACCGCATGGTTCACACGGAGGAATTTTGACACTTAGTCGTCTTTCTGAGCGTGCACCTTTTTCAGAAAAACGACCAAGTGTACCAGCATTCTGCTGTGCATGGAGTTAACATATGTGCTGTTAAAAAGATAATGCAAAATTGCATAGATGTACCTCATTTGGTTGTGCAATGAAGAGAAATCATATGTGCTGTTGCATTGCACAGAGAATTCAAACATGAACTTTCTGCTACTTTTTATTCTTTTTCCATAACATTTCCTCGTTGACTTAATCTGATGTTACTTCAGCCATACAGCAGTCAATGAACTGCATGATTCACAGAGCGACCCTTCCTTACACCTTCAAGCCGCCTACCTAACACTCTCTCCGTCTTGAGCAGAGAAACACAGTGCACGGTTCACACGGAGGAATTTTGACACTAAGTCGTCTTTCTGAGCGTGCACCTTTTTTCTGAAAAACGACCAAGTTTACCAGCACTAACTCATCCGTCTGTGCATGGAGTTAACATGTGTGCTGTTGAAGAGATAATGCAGAATTGCATAGATTTACCTCATTTGGTTGTGCAATGAAGAGAAAACATAAGTGCTGTTGCATTGCACAGAGAACTCAAACTTGAACTTTCTGCTACATTTTATTCTTTTTCCATAACATTTCCTCGTTGACTTAATCTGATGTTACATCAGCCATACAGCAGTCAATGAACTGCATGATTCACAGAGCGACCCTTCCTTACACCTTCAAGCCGCCTACCTAACACTCTCTCCGGCTTGAGCAGAGAAACACACCGCATGGTTCACACGGAGGAATTTTGACACTAAGTCGTCTTTCTGAGCGTGCACCTTTTTCAGAAAAACGACCAAGTGTACCAGCATTCTGCTGTGCATGGAGTTAACATATGTGCTGTTAAAAAGATAATGCAGAATTGCATTGATGGACCTTATTTGGTTGTGCAATGAAGAGAAAACATATGTGCTATTGCATTGCACAGAGCTCAATATAAGATATGCACTTGTTGCGTTTAAGTGTATATAAAAATACTTAATGACCAAAGGGCATATTTTTTAATAAATTAGTGATCAAACATGAACTTTCTGTTACTTTTTATTCCTTTTCAATAAACTCTCCGCATCGACTTAATCTGATGTAAGGCATCAGCCTTACAGCAGTCAGTTGACTACATGGTTCATATAGAGCGAATTCACAGCGAAGCCCTTCCTTACACTTTCAAGCCGCCTACCTGACACTCTCTCCGGCTTGAGCAGAGAAACACACCGCATGGTTCACAGGGAGGAATTTTGACACTTCGTCGTTTTTTCTGAGCATGCACCATTCTCAGTAAAACGACTAATTGTCAAAATTCGTCTGTGTACCATATTTTAGAAAAACGACTAAAAGTGTCAAAATTCCTCCGTGTACCTTTGCCCGGGGGTGCTACTTTGTGCTTAGGAAGCATGCTGTGTCTATGTCTCTCCTCCAGCCGGAGAGAGTTTGAGTTGAGAGGATTCACAGAGCGACCCTTCCTTACACCTTCATGACGCCTGCCTCACACTATCTCCGGCTTGAGCAGAGAAACACAGTGCACGGTTCACATGGAGGAATTTTGACACTAAGTCGTCTTTCTGAGCGTGCACCTTTTTTCAGAAAAAACGACCAAGTTTACCAGCACTAACTCATCCGTCTGTGCATGGAGTTAACATGTGTGCTGTTGAAGAGATAATGCAGAATTGCATAGATTTACCTCATTTGGTTGTGCAATGAAGAGAAAACATATGTGCTGTTGCATTGCACAGAGAACTCAAACATGAACTTTCTGCTACATTTTATTCTTTTTCCATAACATTTCCTCGTTGACTTAATCTGATGTTACATCAGCCATACAGCAGTCAATGGACTGCATGATTCACAGATCGACCCTTCCTTACACCTTCAAGCCGCCTGCCTCACACTATCTCCGGCTTGAGCAGAGACACACACTGCATGGTTCAAACGGTGGAATTTTGACACTTAGTCGATTTTTCTGAGCATGCACCATTCTCAGTAAAACGACTAAGTGTACCAGCACTAACTCATCCGTCTGTGAATGGAGTTAACATGTGTGCTGTTGAAGAGATAATGCAGAATTGCATAGATTTACCTCATTTGGTTGTGCAATGAAGAGAAAACATGTGCTTTTGCATTGCACAGAGAACTCAAACATGAACTTTCTGCTACTTTTTATTCTTTTTCCATAACATTTCCTCGTTGACTTAATCTGATGTTACATCAGCCATACAGCAGTCAATGGACTGCATGATTCACAGATCGACCCTTCCTTACACCTTCAAGCCGCCTGCCTCACACTATCACCGGCTTGAGCAGAGAAACACACCGCATGGTCACACGGAGGAATTTTGACACTTAGTCGTCTTTCTGAGCGTGCACCTTTTTCAGAAAAACGACCAAGTGTACCAGCATTCTGCTGTGCATGGAGTTAACATATGTGCTGTTAAAAAGATAATGCAAAATTGCATTGATGTACCTCATTTGGTTGTGCAACGAAGAGAAAACATATGTGCTATTGCATTGCACAGAGCTCAATATAAGATATGCACTTGTTGCGTTTAAGTGTATATAAAAATACTTAATGACCAAAGCGCATATTTTTAATAAATTAGTGATCAAACATGAACTTTCTGCTACTTTTTATTCTTTTTCCATAACATTTCCTCGTTGACTTAATCTGATGTTACATCAGCCATACAGCAGTCAATGAACTGCATGATTCACAGATCGACCCTTCCTTACACCTTCAAGCCGCCTGCCTCACACTATCTCCGGCTTGAGCAGAGAAACACACCGCATGGTTCACACGGAGGAATTTTGACACTTAGTCGTCTTTCTGAGCGTGCACCTTTTTCAGAAAAACGACCAAGTGTACCAGCATTCTGCTGTGCATGGAGTTAACATATGTGCTGTTAAAAAGATAATGCAAAATTGCATAGATGTACCTCATTTGGTTGTGCAATGAAGAGAAATCATATGTGCTGTTGCATTGCACAGAGAATTCAAACATGAACTTTCTGCTACTTTTTATTCTTTTTCCATAACATTTCCTCGTTGACTTAATCTGATGTTACTTCAGCCATACAGCAGTCAATGAACTGCATGATTCACAGAGCGACCCTTCCTTACACCTTCAAGCCGCCTACCTAACACTCTCTCCGTCTTGAGCAGAGAAACACAGTGCACGGTTCACACGGAGGAATTTTGACACTAAGTCGTCTTTCTGAGCGTGCACCTTTTTTCTGAAAAACGACCAAGTTTACCAGCACTAACTCATCCGTCTGTGCATGGAGTTAACATGTGTGCTGTTGAAGAGATAATGCAGAATTGCATAGATTTACCTCATTTGGTTGTGCAATGAAGAGAAAACATAAGTGCTGTTGCATTGCACAGAGAACTCAAACTTGAACTTTCTGCTACATTTTATTCTTTTTCCATAACATTTCCTCGTTGACTTAATCTGATGTTACATCAGCCATACAGCAGTCAATGAACTGCATGATTCACAGAGCGACCCTTCCTTACACCTTCAAGCCGCCTACCTAACACTCTCTCCGGCTTGAGCAGAGAAACACACCGCATGGTTCACACGGAGGAATTTTGACACTAAGTCGTCTTTCTGAGCGTGCACCTTTTTCAGAAAAACGACCAAGTGTACCAGCATTCTGCTGTGCATGGAGTTAACATATGTGCTGTTAAAAAGATAATGCAGAATTGCATTGATGGACCTTATTTGGTTGTGCAATGAAGAGAAAACATATGTGCTATTGCATTGCACAGAGCTCAATATAAGATATGCACTTGTTGCGTTTAAGTGTATATAAAAATACTTAATGACCAAAGGGCATATTTTTTAATAAATTAGTGATCAAACATGAACTTTCTGTTACTTTTTATTCCTTTTCAATAAACTCTCCGCATCGACTTAATCTGATGTAAGGCATCAGCCTTACAGCAGTCAGTTGACTACATGGTTCATATAGAGCGAATTCACAGCGAAGCCCTTCCTTACACTTTCAAGCCGCCTACCTGACACTCTCTCCGGCTTGAGCAGAGAAACACACCGCATGGTTCACAGGGAGGAATTTTGACACTTCGTCGTTTTTTCTGAGCATGCACCATTCTCAGTAAAACGACTAATTGTCAAAATTCGTCTGTGTACCATATTTTAGAAAAACGACTAAAAGTGTCAAAATTCCTCCGTGTACCTTTGCCCGGGGGTGCTACTTTGTGCTTAGGAAGCATGCTGTGTCTATGTCTCTCCTCCAGCCGGAGAGAGTTTGAGTTGAGAGGATTCACAGAGCGACCCTTCCTTACACCTTCATGACGCCTGCCTCACACTATCTCCGGCTTGAGCAGAGAAACACAGTGCACGGTTCACATGGAGGAATTTTGACACTAAGTCGTCTTTCTGAGCGTGCACCTTTTTTCAGAAAAAACGACCAAGTTTACCAGCACTAACTCATCCGTCTGTGCATGGAGTTAACATGTGTGCTGTTGAAGAGATAATGCAGAATTGCATAGATTTACCTCATTTGGTTGTGCAATGAAGAGAAAACATATGTGCTGTTGCATTGCACAGAGAACTCAAACATGAACTTTCTGCTACATTTTATTCTTTTTCCATAACATTTCCTCGTTGACTTAATCTGATGTTACATCAGCCATACAGCAGTCAATGGACTGCATGATTCACAGATCGACCCTTCCTTACACCTTCAAGCCGCCTGCCTCACACTATCTCCGGCTTGAGCAGAGACACACACTGCATGGTTCAAACGGTGGAATTTTGACACTTAGTCGATTTTTCTGAGCATGCACCATTCTCAGTAAAACGACTAAGTGTACCAGCACTAACTCATCCGTCTGTGAATGGAGTTAACATGTGTGCTGTTGAAGAGATAATGCAGAATTGCATAGATTTACCTCATTTGGTTGTGCAATGAAGAGAAAACATGTGCTTTTGCATTGCACAGAGAACTCAAACATGAACTTTCTGCTACTTTTTATTCTTTTTCCATAACATTTCCTCGTTGACTTAATCTGATGTTACATCAGCCATACAGCAGTCAATGGACTGCATGATTCACAGATCGACCCTTCCTTACACCTTCAAGCCGCCTGCCTCACACTATCACCGGCTTGAGCAGAGAAACACACCGCATGGTCACACGGAGGAATTTTGACACTTAGTCGTCTTTCTGAGCGTGCACCTTTTTCAGAAAAACGACCAAGTGTACCAGCATTCTGCTGTGCATGGAGTTAACATATGTGCTGTTAAAAAGATAATGCAAAATTGCATTGATGTACCTCATTTGGTTGTGCAACGAAGAGAAAACATATGTGCTATTGCATTGCACAGAGCTCAATATAAGATATGCACTTGTTGCGTTTAAGTGTATATAAAAATACTTAATGACCAAAGCGCATATTTTTAATAAATTAGTGATCAAACATGAACTTTCTGCTACTTTTTATTCTTTTTCCATAACATTTCCTCGTTGACTTAATCTGATGTTACATCAGCCATACAGCAGTCAATGAACTGCATGATTCACAGATCGACCCTTCCTTACACCTTCAAGCCGCCTGCCTCACACTATCTCCGGCTTGAGCAGAGAAACACACCGCATGGTTCACACGGAGGAATTTTGACACTTAGTCGTCTTTCTGAGCGTGCACCTTTTTCAGAAAAACGACCAAGTGTACCAGCATTCTGCTGTGCATGGAGTTAACATATGTGCTGTTAAAAAGATAATGCAAAATTGCATAGATGTACCTCATTTGGTTGTGCAATGAAGAGAAATCATATGTGCTGTTGCATTGCACAGAGAATTCAAACATGAACTTTCTGCTACTTTTTATTCTTTTTCCATAACATTTCCTCGTTGACTTAATCTGATGTTACTTCAGCCATACAGCAGTCAATGAACTGCATGATTCACAGAGCGACCCTTCCTTACACCTTCAAGCCGCCTACCTAACACTCTCTCCGTCTTGAGCAGAGAAACACAGTGCACGGTTCACACGGAGGAATTTTGACACTAAGTCGTCTTTCTGAGCGTGCACCTTTTTTCTGAAAAACGACCAAGTTTACCAGCACTAACTCATCCGTCTGTGCATGGAGTTAACATGTGTGCTGTTGAAGAGATAATGCAGAATTGCATAGATTTACCTCATTTGGTTGTGCAATGAAGAGAAAACATAAGTGCTGTTGCATTGCACAGAGAACTCAAACATGAACTTTCTGCTACTTTTTATTCTTTTTCCATAACATTTCCTCGTTGACTTAATCTGATGTTACATCAGCCATACAGCAGTCAATGGACTGCATGATTCACAGATCGACCCTTCCTTACACCTTCAAGCCGCCTGCCTCACACTATCACCGGCTTGAGCAGAGAAACACACCGCATGGTCACACGGAGGAATTTTGACACTTAGTCGTCTTTCTGAGCGTGCACCTTTTTCAGAAAAACGACCAAGTGTACCAGCATTCTGCTGTGCATGGAGTTAACATATGTGCTGTTAAAAAGATAATGCAAAATTGCATTGATGTACCTCATTTGGTTGTGCAACGAAGAGAAAACATATGTGCTATTGCATTGCACAGAGCTCAATATAAGATATGCACTTGTTGCGTTTAAGTGTATATAAAAATACTTAATGACCAAAGCGCATATTTTTAATAAATTAGTGATCAAACATGAACTTTCTGCTACTTTTTATTCTTTTTCCATAACATTTCCTCGTTGACTTAATCTGATGTTACATCAGCCATACAGCAGTCAATGAACTGCATGATTCACAGATCGACCCTTCCTTACACCTTCAAGCCGCCTGCCTCACACTATCTCCGGCTTGAGCAGAGAAACACACCGCATGGTTCACACGGAGGAATTTTGACACTTAGTCGTCTTTCTGAGCGTGCACCTTTTTCAGAAAAACGACCAAGTGTACCAGCATTCTGCTGTGCATGGAGTTAACATATGTGCTGTTAAAAAGATAATGCAAAATTGCATAGATGTACCTCATTTGGTTGTGCAATGAAGAGAAATCATATGTGCTGTTGCATTGCACAGAGAATTCAAACATGAACTTTCTGCTACTTTTTATTCTTTTTCCATAACATTTCCTCGTTGACTTAATCTGATGTTACTTCAGCCATACAGCAGTCAATGAACTGCATGATTCACAGAGCGACCCTTCCTTACACCTTCAAGCCGCCTACCTAACACTCTCTCCGTCTTGAGCAGAGAAACACAGTGCACGGTTCACACGGAGGAATTTTGACACTAAGTCGTCTTTCTGAGCGTGCACCTTTTTTCTGAAAAACGACCAAGTTTACCAGCACTAACTCATCCGTCTGTGCATGGAGTTAACATGTGTGCTGTTGAAGAGATAATGCAGAATTGCATAGATTTACCTCATTTGGTTGTGCAATGAAGAGAAAACATAAGTGCTGTTGCATTGCACAGAGAACTCAAACTTGAACTTTCTGCTACATTTTATTCTTTTTCCATAACATTTCCTCGTTGACTTAATCTGATGTTACATCAGCCATACAGCAGTCAATGAACTGCATGATTCACAGAGCGACCCTTCCTTACACCTTCAAGCCGCCTACCTAACACTCTCTCCGGCTTGAGCAGAGAAACACACCGCATGGTTCACACGGAGGAATTTTGACACTAAGTCGTCTTTCTGAGCGTGCACCTTTTTCAGAAAAACGACCAAGTGTACCAGCATTCTGCTGTGCATGGAGTTAACATATGTGCTGTTAAAAAGATAATGCAGAATTGCATTGATGGACCTTATTTGGTTGTGCAATGAAGAGAAAACATATGTGCTATTGCATTGCACAGAGCTCAATATAAGATATGCACTTGTTGCGTTTAAGTGTATATAAAAATACTTAATGACCAAAGGGCATATTTTTTAATAAATTAGTGATCAAACATGAACTTTCTGTTACTTTTTATTCCTTTTCAATAAACTCTCCGCATCGACTTAATCTGATGTAAGGCATCAGCCTTACAGCAGTCAGTTGACTACATGGTTCATATAGAGCGAATTCACAGCGAAGCCCTTCCTTACACTTTCAAGCCGCCTACCTGACACTCTCTCCGGCTTGAGCAGAGAAACACACCGCATGGTTCACAGGGAGGAATTTTGACACTTCGTCGTTTTTTCTGAGCATGCACCATTCTCAGTAAAACGACTAATTGTCAAAATTCGTCTGTGTACCATATTTTAGAAAAACGACTAAAAGTGTCAAAATTCCTCCGTGTACCTTTGCCCGGGGGTGCTACTTTGTGCTTAGGAAGCATGCTGTGTCTATGTCTCTCCTCCAGCCGGAGAGAGTTTGAGTTGAGAGGATTCACAGAGCGACCCTTCCTTACACCTTCATGACGCCTGCCTCACACTATCTCCGGCTTGAGCAGAGAAACACAGTGCACGGTTCACATGGAGGAATTTTGACACTAAGTCGTCTTTCTGAGCGTGCACCTTTTTTCAGAAAAAACGACCAAGTTTACCAGCACTAACTCATCCGTCTGTGCATGGAGTTAACATGTGTGCTGTTGAAGAGATAATGCAGAATTGCATAGATTTACCTCATTTGGTTGTGCAATGAAGAGAAAACATATGTGCTGTTGCATTGCACAGAGAACTCAAACATGAACTTTCTGCTACATTTTATTCTTTTTCCATAACATTTCCTCGTTGACTTAATCTGATGTTACATCAGCCATACAGCAGTCAATGGACTGCATGATTCACAGATCGACCCTTCCTTACACCTTCAAGCCGCCTGCCTCACACTATCTCCGGCTTGAGCAGAGACACACACTGCATGGTTCAAACGGTGGAATTTTGACACTTAGTCGATTTTTCTGAGCATGCACCATTCTCAGTAAAACGACTAAGTGTACCAGCACTAACTCATCCGTCTGTGAATGGAGTTAACATGTGTGCTGTTGAAGAGATAATGCAGAATTGCATAGATTTACCTCATTTGGTTGTGCAATGAAGAGAAAACATGTGCTTTTGCATTGCACAGAGAACTCAAACATGAACTTTCTGCTACTTTTTATTCTTTTTCCATAACATTTCCTCGTTGACTTAATCTGATGTTACATCAGCCATACAGCAGTCAATGGACTGCATGATTCACAGATCGACCCTTCCTTACACCTTCAAGCCGCCTGCCTCACACTATCACCGGCTTGAGCAGAGAAACACACCGCATGGTCACACGGAGGAATTTTGACACTTAGTCGTCTTTCTGAGCGTGCACCTTTTTCAGAAAAACGACCAAGTGTACCAGCATTCTGCTGTGCATGGAGTTAACATATGTGCTGTTAAAAAGATAATGCAAAATTGCATTGATGTACCTCATTTGGTTGTGCAACGAAGAGAAAACATATGTGCTATTGCATTGCACAGAGCTCAATATAAGATATGCACTTGTTGCGTTTAAGTGTATATAAAAATACTTAATGACCAAAGCGCATATTTTTAATAAATTAGTGATCAAACATGAACTTTCTGCTACTTTTTATTCTTTTTCCATAACATTTCCTCGTTGACTTAATCTGATGTTACATCAGCCATACAGCAGTCAATGAACTGCATGATTCACAGATCGACCCTTCCTTACACCTTCAAGCCGCCTGCCTCACACTATCTCCGGCTTGAGCAGAGAAACACACCGCATGGTTCACACGGAGGAATTTTGACACTTAGTCGTCTTTCTGAGCGTGCACCTTTTTCAGAAAAACGACCAAGTGTACCAGCATTCTGCTGTGCATGGAGTTAACATATGTGCTGTTAAAAAGATAATGCAAAATTGCATAGATGTACCTCATTTGGTTGTGCAATGAAGAGAAATCATATGTGCTGTTGCATTGCACAGAGAATTCAAACATGAACTTTCTGCTACTTTTTATTCTTTTTCCATAACATTTCCTCGTTGACTTAATCTGATGTTACTTCAGCCATACAGCAGTCAATGAACTGCATGATTCACAGAGCGACCCTTCCTTACACCTTCAAGCCGCCTACCTAACACTCTCTCCGTCTTGAGCAGAGAAACACAGTGCACGGTTCACACGGAGGAATTTTGACACTAAGTCGTCTTTCTGAGCGTGCACCTTTTTTCTGAAAAACGACCAAGTTTACCAGCACTAACTCATCCGTCTGTGCATGGAGTTAACATGTGTGCTGTTGAAGAGATAATGCAGAATTGCATAGATTTACCTCATTTGGTTGTGCAATGAAGAGAAAACATAAGTGCTGTTGCATTGCACAGAGAACTCAAACATGAACTTTCTGCTACATTTTATTCTTTTTCCATAACATTTCCTCGTTGACTTAATCTGATGTTACATCAGCCATACAGCAGTCAATGGACTGCATGATTCACAGATCGACCCTTCCTTACACCTTCAAGCCGCCTGCCTCACACTATCTCCGGCTTGAGCAGAGACACACACTGCATGGTTCAAACGGTGGAATTTTGACACTTAGTCGATTTTTCTGAGCATGCACCATTCTCAGTAAAACGACTAAGTGTACCAGCACTAACTCATCCGTCTGTGAATGGAGTTAACATGTGTGCTGTTGAAGAGATAATGCAGAATTGCATAGATTTACCTCATTTGGTTGTGCAATGAAGAGAAAACATGTGCTTTTGCATTGCACAGAGAACTCAAACATGAACTTTCTGCTACTTTTTATTCTTTTTCCATAACATTTCCTCGTTGACTTAATCTGATGTTACATCAGCCATACAGCAGTCAATGGACTGCATGATTCACAGATCGACCCTTCCTTACACCTTCAAGCCGCCTGCCTCACACTATCACCGGCTTGAGCAGAGAAACACACCGCATGGTCACACGGAGGAATTTTGACACTTAGTCGTCTTTCTGAGCGTGCACCTTTTTCAGAAAAACGACCAAGTGTACCAGCATTCTGCTGTGCATGGAGTTAACATATGTGCTGTTAAAAAGATAATGCAAAATTGCATTGATGTACCTCATTTGGTTGTGCAACGAAGAGAAAACATATGTGCTATTGCATTGCACAGAGCTCAATATAAGATATGCACTTGTTGCGTTTAAGTGTATATAAAAATACTTAATGACCAAAGCGCATATTTTTAATAAATTAGTGATCAAACATGAACTTTCTGCTACTTTTTATTCTTTTTCCATAACATTTCCATACAGCAGTCAATGGACTGCATGATTCACAGATCGACCCTTCCTTACACCTTCAAGCCGCCTGCCTCACACTATCTCCGGCTTGAGCAGAGAAACACACCGCATGGTTCACACGGAGGAATTTTGACACTTAGTCGTCTTTCTGAGCGTGCACCTTTTTCAGAAAAACGATCAAGTGTACCAGCATTCTGCTGTGCATGGAGTTAACATATGTGCTGTTAAAAAGATAATGCAAAATTGCATTGATGTACCTCATTTGGTTGTGCAACGAAGAGAAAACATATGTGCTATTGCATTGCACAGAGCTCAATATAAGATATGCACTTGTTGCGTTTAAGTGTATACAAAAATACTTAATGACCAAAGGGCATATTTTTAATAAATTAGTGATCAAACATGAACTTTCTGCTACTTTTTATTCTTTTTCCATAACATTTCCTCGTTGACTTAATCTGATGTTACATCAGCCATACAGCAGTCAATGAACTGCATGATTCACAGATCGACCCTTCCTTACACCTTCAAGCCGCCTGCCTCACACTATCTCCGGCTTGAGCAGAGAAACACACCGCATGGTTCACACGGAGGAATTTTGACACTTAGTCGTCTTTCTGAGCGTGCACCTTTTTCAGAAAAACGACCAAGTGTACCAGCATTCTGCTGTGCATGGAGTTAACATATGTGCTGTTAAAAAGATAATGCAAAATTGCATAGATGTACCTCATTTGGTTGTGCAATGAAGAGAAATCATATGTGCTGTTGCATTGCACAGAGAATTCAAACATGAACTTTCTGCTACTTTTTATTCTTTTTCCATAACATTTCCTCGTTGACTTAATCTGATGTTACTTCAGCCATACAGCAGTCAATGAACTGCATGATTCACAGAGCGACCCTTCCTTACACCTTCAAGCCGCCTACCTAACACTCTCTCCGTCTTGAGCAGAGAAACACAGTGCACGGTTCACACGGAGGAATTTTGACACTAAGTCGTCTTTCTGAGCGTGCACCTTTTTTCTGAAAAACGACCAAGTTTACCAGCACTAACTCATCCGTCTGTGCATGGAGTTAACATGTGTGCTGTTGAAGAGATAATGCAGAATTGCATAGATTTACCTCATTTGGTTGTGCAATGAAGAGAAAACATAAGTGCTGTTGCATTGCACAGAGAACTCAAACATGAACTTTCTGCTACATTTTATTCTTTTTCCATAACATTTCCTCGTTGACTTAATCTGATGTTACATCAGCCATACAGCAGTCAATGGACTGCATGATTCACAGATCGACCCTTCCTTACACCTTCAAGCCGCCTGCCTCACACTATCTCCGGCTTGAGCAGAGACACACACTGCATGGTTCAAACGGTGGAATTTTGACACTTAGTCGATTTTTCTGAGCATGCACCATTCTCAGTAAAACGACTAAGTGTACCAGCACTAACTCATCCGTCTGTGAATGGAGTTAACATGTGTGCTGTTGAAGAGATAATGCAGAATTGCATAGATTTACCTCATTTGGTTGTGCAATGAAGAGAAAACATGTGCTTTTGCATTGCACAGAGAACTCAAACATGAACTTTCTGCTACTTTTTATTCTTTTTCCATAACATTTCCTCGTTGACTTAATCTGATGTTACATCAGCCATACAGCAGTCAATGGACTGCATGATTCACAGATCGACCCTTCCTTACACCTTCAAGCCGCCTGCCTCACACTATCACCGGCTTGAGCAGAGAAACACACCGCATGGTCACACGGAGGAATTTTGACACTTAGTCGTCTTTCTGAGCGTGCACCTTTTTCAGAAAAACGACCAAGTGTACCAGCATTCTGCTGTGCATGGAGTTAACATATGTGCTGTTAAAAAGATAATGCAAAATTGCATTGATGTACCTCATTTGGTTGTGCAACGAAGAGAAAACATATGTGCTATTGCATTGCACAGAGCTCAATATAAGATATGCACTTGTTGCGTTTAAGTGTATATAAAAATACTTAATGACCAAAGCGCATATTTTTAATAAATTAGTGATCAAACATGAACTTTCTGCTACTTTTTATTCTTTTTCCATAACATTTCCATACAGCAGTCAATGGACTGCATGATTCACAGATCGACCCTTCCTTACACCTTCAAGCCGCCTGCCTCACACTATCTCCGGCTTGAGCAGAGAAACACACCGCATGGTTCACACGGAGGAATTTTGACACTTAGTCGTCTTTCTGAGCGTGCACCTTTTTCAGAAAAACGATCAAGTGTACCAGCATTCTGCTGTGCATGGAGTTAACATATGTGCTGTTAAAAAGATAATGCAAAATTGCATTGATGTACCTCATTTGGTTGTGCAACGAAGAGAAAACATATGTGCTATTGCATTGCACAGAGCTCAATATAAGATATGCACTTGTTGCGTTTAAGTGTATACAAAAATACTTAATGACCAAAGGGCATATTTTTAATAAATTAGTGATCAAACATGAACTTTCTGCTACTTTTTATTATTTTTCCATAACATTTCCTCGTTGACTTAATCTGATGTTACATCAGCCATACAGCAGTCAATGAACTGCATGATTCACAGAGCGACCCTTCCTTACACCTTCAAGCCGCCTACCTAACACTCTCTCCGCCTTGAGCAGAGAAACACAGTGCACGGTTCACATGGAGGAATTTTGACACTAAGTCGTCTTTCTTAGCGTGCACCTTTTTTCAGAAAAACGACCAAGTTTACCAGCACTAACTCATCCGTCTGTGCATGGAGTTAACGTGTGCTGTTGAAGAGATAATGCAGAATTGCATAGATTTACCTCATTTGGTTGTGCAATGAAGAGAAAACATATGTGCTGTTGCATTGCACAGAGAACTCAAACATGAACTTTCTGCTACATTTTATTCTTTTTCCATAACATTTTCTCGTTGACTTAATCTGATGTTACATCAGCCATACAGCAGTCAATGAACTGCATGATTCACAGATCGACCCTTCCTTACACCTTCAAGCCGCCTGCCTCACACTATCTCCGGCTTGAGCAGAGAAACACACCGCATGGTTCACACGGAGGAATTTTGACACTTAGTCGTCTTTCTGAGCGTGCACCTTTTTCAGAAAAACGACCAAGTGTACCAGCATTCTGCTGTGCATGGAGTTAACATATGTGCTGTTAAAAAGATAATGCAAAATTGCATTGATGTACTTCATTTGGTTGTGCAACGAAGAGAAAACATATGTGCTATTGCATTGCACAGAGCTCAATATAAGATATGCACTTGTTGCGTTTAAGTGTACATAAAAATACTTAATGACCAAAGGGCATATTTTTAATAAATTAGTGATCAAACATGAACTTTCTGCTACTTTTTATTCTTTTTCCATAACATTTTCTCGTTGACTTAATCTGATGTTACATCAGCCATACAGCAGTCAATGAACTGCATGATTCACAGATCGACCCTTCCTTACACCTTCAAGCCGCCTGCCTCACACTATCTCCGGCTTGAGCAGAGAAACACACCGCATGGTTCACACGGAGGAATTTTGACACTTAGTCGTCTTTCTGAGCGTGCACCTTTTTCAGAAAAACGACCAAGTGTACCAGCATTCTGCTGTGCATGGAGTTAACATGTGTGCTGTTGAAGAGATAATGCAGAATTGCATAGATTTACCTCATTTGGTTGTGCAATGAAGAGAAAACATAAGTGCTGTTGCATTGCACAGAGAACTCAAACATGAACTTTCTGCTACTTTTTATTCTTTTTCCATAACATTTCCTCGTTGACTTAATCTGATGTTACATCAGCCATACAGCAGTCAATGGACTGCATGATTCACAGATCGACCCTTCCTTACACCTTCAAGCCGCCTGCCTCACACTATCACCGGCTTGAGCAGAGAAACACACCGCATGGTCACACGGAGGAATTTTGACACTTAGTCGTCTTTCTGAGCGTGCACCTTTTTCAGAAAAACGACCAAGTGTACCAGCATTCTGCTGTGCATGGAGTTAACATATGTGCTGTTAAAAAGATAATGCAAAATTGCATTGATGTACCTCATTTGGTTGTGCAACGAAGAGAAAACATATGTGCTATTGCATTGCACAGAGCTCAATATAAGATATGCACTTGTTGCGTTTAAGTGTATATAAAAATACTTAATGACCAAAGCGCATATTTTTAATAAATTAGTGATCAAACATGAACTTTCTGCTACTTTTTATTCTTTTTCCATAACATTTCCATACAGCAGTCAATGGACTGCATGATTCACAGATCGACCCTTCCTTACACCTTCAAGCCGCCTGCCTCACACTATCTCCGGCTTGAGCAGAGAAACACACCGCATGGTTCACACGGAGGAATTTTGACATTTAGTCGTCTTTCTGAGCGTGCACCTTTTTCAGAAAAACGATCAAGTGTACCAGCATTCTGCTGTGCATGGAGTTAACATATGTGCTGTTAAAAAGATAATGCAAAATTGCATTGATGTACCTCATTTGGTTGTGCAACGAAGAGAAAACATATGTGCTATTGCATTGCACAGAGCTCAATATAAGATATGCACTTGTTGCGTTTAAGTGTATACAAAAATACTTAATGACCAAAGGGCATATTTTTAATAAATTAGTGATCAAACATGAACTTTCTGCTACTTTTTATTATTTTTCCATAACATTTCCTCGTTGACTTAATCTGATGTTACATCAGCCATACAGCAGTCAATGAACTGCATGATTCACAGAGCGACCCTTCCTTACACCTTCAAGCCGCCTACCTAACACTCTCTCCGTCTTGAGCAGAGAAACACAGTGCACGGTTCACATGGAGGAATTTTGACACTAAGTCGTCTTTCTTAGCGTGCACCTTTTTTCAGAAAAACGACCAAGTTTACCAGCACTAACTCATCCGTCTGTGCATGGAGTTAACGTGTGCTGTTGAAGAGATAATGCAGAATTGCATAGATTTACCTCATTTGGTTGTGCAATGAAGAGAAAACATATGTGCTGTTGCATTGCACAGAGAACTCAAACATGAACTTTCTGCTACATTTTATTCTTTTTCCATAACATTTCCTCGTTGACTTAATCTGATGTTACATCAGCCATACAGCAGTCAATGGACTGCATGATTCACAGATCGACCCTTCCTTACACCTTCAAGCCGCCTGCCTCACACTATCTCCGGCTTGAGCAGAGAAACACACCGCATGGTTCACACGGAGGAATTTTGACACTTAGTCGTCTTTCTGAGCGTGCACCTTTTTCAGAAAAACGACCAAGTGTACCAGCATTCTGCTGTGCATGGAGTTAACATATGTGCTGTTAAAAAGATAATGCAAAATTGCATTGATGTACTTCATTTGGTTGTGCAACGAAGAGAAAACATATGTGCTATTGCATTGCACAGAGCTCAATATAAGATATGCACTTGTTGCGTTTAAGTGTACATAAAAATACTTAATGACCAAAGGGCATATTTTTAATAAATTAGTGATCAAACATGAACTTTCTGCTACTTTTTATTCTTTTTCCATAACATTTTCTCGTTGACTTAATCTGATGTTACATCAGCCATACAGCAGTCAATGAACTGCATGATTCACAGATCGACCCTTCCTTACACCTTCAAGCCGCCTGCCTCACACTATCTCCGGCTTGAGCAGAGAAACACACCGCATGGTTCACACCGAGGAATTTTGACACTTAGTCGTCTTTCTGAGCGTGCACCTTTTTCAGAAAAACGACCAAGTGTACCAGCATTCTGCTGTGCATGGAGTTAACATGTGTGCTGTTGAAGAGATAATGCAGAATTGCATAGATTTACCTCATTTGGTTGTGCAATGAAGAGAAAACATAAGTGCTGTTGCATTGCACAGAGAACTCAAACATGAACTTTCTGCTACATTTTATTCTTTTTCCATAACATTTCCTCGTTGACTTAATCTGATGTGTTACATCAGCCATACAGCAGTCAATGAACTGCATGATTCACAGAGCGACCCTTCCTTACACCTTCATGCCGCCTGCCTCACACTATCTCTGTCTTGAGCAGAGACACACACTGCATGGTTCAAACGGTGGAATTTTGACACTTAGTCGATTTTTCTGAGCATGCACCATTCTCAGTAAAACGACTAAGTGTACAAGCACTAACTCATCCGTCTGTGCATGGAGAATGTACTAAAATCGGGCCCAAGAGTCGTCTATTTTGAACTTTTTAGTTCTACCCAAGACTCCTTCTGGCTATACTTCAGCCAAATTTTGACCCAATGAAAATATTTCAGTCCTTGATCTTGAACTATCTAATCCTACACAATTGACTCCTTCTGGTGATAAATTAGCCATAGAGTAGCCAATATTTTACCCATTGGACATTTTTCAGTTATAGACCTTGAAAATTTTATACCTACTCATTGACTCTTTCTGAATTCAGGTCAGTCATTCAGAAATCCATATTTGACCAAATATACTAATATCGGGCCCAAGAGTCGTTGATTTTGAACTTTCTATTTCTACCCAATTGACTCCTTCTGGTGATAAATTAGCGGTAGAGTAGCCAATAACTGACCCATTGAACATGTTTCAGTCATGGATCTTGAAATTTCTATACCTACTTATTGACTGTTTCTGATGTTATATCGGTCATTCAAAAGTCAACATTTGACCAAATGTACTAAAATCGGGCCCAAGAGTCGTTGATTTTGAACTTTTTAGTTATACCCTATTGACTCCTTCTGGCGATAGTTCAGCCAATTTTTGACCCACTGAAAATATTTCAGTCCATGGTCTTGAACTTTCTATTCCTACCCAATTGACTCCTTCTGGTGATAAATTAGCCATAGAGTAGCCAATATTTTACCCATTGGACATGTTTTAGTTATGGATCTTGAAGTTTTTATAGCTACTCATTGACTCTTTCTGTATTTAGGTCAGTCATTCAGAAATCCATATTTGACGAAATGTACTAATATCGGGCCCAAGAGTCGTCGATTTTGAACTTTCTATTTCTACCCAATTGACTCTTTCTGGTGATAAATAAGCGATAGAGTAGCCAATATTTGACCCATTGAACATGTTTCATTAATGCATCTTGAAATTTCTATAACTACCTATTGACTCTTTCTGATGTTACATCGGTCATTCAAAAGTCAATATTTCACCAAATGTACTAAAATCGGGCCCAAGAGTCGTCGATTTTAAACTTTTTAGTTCTACCCATTGACTCCTTCTGGTGATAAATTAGCCATAGAGTAGCCAATATTTGACCCATTGAACATGTTTCAGTCATGGATCTTGAAATTTCTATACCTACTTATTGACTCTTTCTGATGTAAAATCTTTTATTCAAAAGTCAATATTTGACCAAATGTACTAAAATCGGGCCCAAGAGTCGTCTATTTTGAACTTTTTAGTTCTGCCCTATTGACTCCTTCAGGAGATAGTTCAGCCAATTTTTTACCCACTGAAAATATTTCAGTCCTTGATCTTGAACTTTCTATTCCTACCCAATTGACTCCTTCTGGTGATAAATTAGCCATACAGTAGCCAATATTTGAACCATTGAACATGTTTCAGTTATGGATCTTTAAGTTTTTATACCTACTCATTGACTCTTTCTGAATTTAGGTCAGTCATTCAGAAATCCATATTTGACCAAATGTACTAATATCGGGCCCAAGAGTCGTCGATTTTGAACTTTCTATTTCTACCCAATTGACTCTTTCTGGTGATAAATAAGCGATAGAGTAGCCAATATTTGACCCATTGAACATGTTTCATTAATGCATCTTGAAATTTCTATAACTACCTATTGACTCTTTCTGATGTTACATCGGTCATTCAAAAGTCAATATTTCACCAAATGTACTAAAATCGGGCCCAAGAGTCGTCGATTTTAAACTTTTTAGTTCTAGCCATTGACTCCTTCTGGTGATAAATTAGCCATAGAGTAGCCAATATTTGACCCATTGAACATGTTTCAGTCATGGATCTTGAAATTTCTATACCTACTTATTAACTCTTTCTGATGTTACATCGGCCATTCAAAAGTCAATATTTGACCAAATGTACTAACAATGGGCCCAAGAGTCATCTATTTTGAACTTTTTAGTTCTACCCTATTGACTCCTTCTGGCGATAGTTCAGCCAATTTTTGACCCACTGAAAATATTTCAGTCCTTGATCTTGAACTTTCTATTCCTACCCAATTGACTCCTTCTGGTGATAAATTAGCCATAGAGTAGCCAATATTTGACCCATTGAACATGATTCAGTCATGAATCTTGAAATTTCTAGACCTACTTATTGAATCTATCTGATGTTACATCAGTCCTTCAAAAGTCAATATTTGACCAAATGTACTAAAATCGGGCCCAAGAGTTGTCTATTTTGAACTTTTTACTTCTACACAATTGACTACTTCATGTGATAAATTAGCCATAGAGTAGCCAATATTTGACCCATTGAACATGTTTCAGTCATGGATCTTGAAATTTCTATACCTACTTATTGACTCTTTCTGATGTAATATCGGTCATTCAAATGTCAATATTTGACCAAATGTACTAAAATCGGTCCCAAGAGTCGTCTATTTTGAACTTTTTAGTTCTACCCTATTGACTCCTTCTGGAGATAGTTCAGCCAATTTTTGACCCACTGATGATATTTCAGTCCTTGATCTTGAACTTTCTATTTCTACCCAATTGACTCCTTCTGGTGATAAATTAGCCATAGAGTAGCCAATATTTGACCCATTGAACATGTTTCAGTCATGGATCTTGAAATTTCTATACCTACTTATTGACTCTTTCTGATGTTACATCGGTCATTCAAAAGTCAATATTTGACCAAATGTACTAAAATCGGGCCCAAGAGTCATCTATTTTGAGCTTCATAGTTCTACCCTATTGACTCCTTCTGGTGATAAATTAGCCATAGAGTAGCCAATATTTGACCCATTGAACATGTTCCAGTCATGGATCTTGAAATTTCTATACCTACTTATTAACTCTTTCTGATGATACATCGGCCATTCAAAAGTCAATATTTGACCAAATGTACCTACACTGGGCCCAAGAGTCGTCTATTTTGAACTTTTTAGTTCTACCCTATTGACTCCTTCTGGAGATAGTTCAGCCAATTTTTGACCCACTGAAAATATTTCAGTCCTTGATCTTGAACTTTCTATTCCTACCCAATTGACTCCTTCTGGTGATAAATTAGCCATAGAGTAGCCACTATTTTACCCATTGGACATGTTTCAGTTATGGATCTTGAAGTTTTGTACCTACTCATTGACTCTTTCTGTATTTAGGTCAGTCATTCAGAAATCCATATTTGAAGAAATTTATTAATATCGGGCCCAAGAGTCATTGATTTTGAACTTTCTATTTCTACCCAATTGACTCCTTCTGGTGATAAAATAGCCATAGAGTAGCCAATATTTGACCCATTGAACATGTTTCAGTCATGGATCTTGAAATTTCTATACCTACTTATTGACTCTTTCTGATGTAATATCGGTCATTCAAATGTCAATATTTGACCAAATGTACTAAAATCGGGCCCAAGAGTCGTCTATTTTGAACTTTTTAGTTCTACCCTATTGACTCCTTCTGGAGATAGTTCAGCATATTTTTGACCCACTGAAAATATTTCAGTCCTTGATCTTGAACTTTCTATTCCTACCCAATTGACTCCTTCTGGTGATAAATTAGCCATAGAGTAGCCAATATTTTACCAATTGGACATGTTTCAGTTATGGATCTTGAAGTTTTTATACCTACTCATTGACTCTTTCTGTATTTAGGTCAGTCATTCAGAAATCCATATTTAACGAAATGTATTAATATCGGGCCCAAGAGTCGATGATTTTGAACTTTCTATTTCTACCCAATTGACTCTTTCTGGTGATAAATAAGCGATAGAGTAGCCAATATTTGACCCATTGAACATGTTTCATTAATGCATCTTGAAATTTCTATAACTACCTATTGACTCTTTCTGATGTTACATCGGTCATTCAAAAGTCAATATTTCACCAAATGTACTAAAATCGGGCCCAAGAGTCGTCGATTTTAAACTTTTTAGTTCTACCCATTGACTCCTTCTGGTGATAAATTAGCCATAGAGTAGCCAATATTTGACCCATTGAACATGTTTCAGTCATGGATCTTGAAATTTCTATACCTACTTATTGACTCTTTCTGATGTTGAATCTTTTATTCAAAAGTCAATATTTGACCAAATGTACTAAAATCGTGCCCAAGAGTCGTCTATTTTGAACTTTTTAGTTCTACCCTATTGACTCCTTCTGGAGATAGTTCAGCCAATTTTTGACCCACTGAAAATATTTCAGTCCTTGATCTTGAACTTTCTATTCCTACCCAATTGACTCCTTCTGGTGATAAATTAGCCATAGAGTAGCCAATATTTTACCCATTGGACATGTTTCAGTTATGGATCTTGAAGTTTTTGTACCTACTCATTGACTCTTTCTGTATTTAGGTCAGTCATTCAGAAATCCATATTTGAAGAAATTTATTAATATCGGGCCCAAGAGTCATTGATTTTGAACTTTCTATTTCTACCCAATTGACTCCTTCTGGTGATAAAATAGCCATAGAGTAGCCAATATTTGACCCATTGAACATGTTTCAATCATGGATCTTGAAATTTCTATACCTACTTATTGACTCTTTCTGATGTAATATCGGTCATTCAAATGTCAATATTTGACCAAATGTACTAAAATCGGGCCCAAGAGTCGTCTATTTTGAACTTTTTAGTTCTACCCTATTGACTCCTTCTGGAGATAGTTCAGCATATTTTTGACCCACTGAAAATATTTCAGTCCTTGATCTTGAACTTTCTATTCCTACCCAATTGACTCCTTCTGGTGATAAATTAGCCATAGAGTAGCCAATATTTTACCAATTGGACATGTTTCAGTTATGGATCTTGAAGTTTTTATACCTACTCATTGACTCTTTCTGTATTTAGGTCAGTCATTCAGAAATCCATATTTAACGAAATGTATTAATATCGGGCCCAAGAGTCGATGATTTTGAACTTTCTATTTCTACCCAATTGACTCTTTCTGGTGATAAATAAGCGATAGAGTAGCCAATATTTGACCCATTGAACATGTTTCATTAATGCATCTTGAAATTTCTATAACTACCTATTGACTCTTTCTGATGTTACATCGGTCATTCAAAAGTCAATATTTCACCAAATGTACTAAAATCGGGCCCAAGAGTCGTCGATTTTAAACTTTTTAGTTCTACCCATTGACTCCTTCTGGTGATAAATTAGCCATAGAGTAGCCAATATTTGACCCATTGAACATGTTTCAGTCATGGATCTTGAAATTTCTATACCTACTTATTGACTCTTTCTGATGTTAAATCTTTTATTCAAAAGTCAATATTTTGACCAAATGTACTAAAATCGGGCCCAAGAGTCGTCTATTTTGAACTTTTTGGTTCTGCCCTATTGACTTCTTCAGGAGATAGTTCAGCCAATTTTTTACCCACTGAAAATATTTCAGTCCTTGATCTTGAACTTTCTATTCCTACCCAATTGACTCCTTCTGGTGATAAATTAGCCATAGAGTAGCCAATATTTGACCCATTGAACATGATTCAGTCATGGATCTTGAAATTTCTAGACCTACTTATTGAATCTATCTGATGTTACATCAGTCCTTCAAAAGTCAATATTTGACCAAATGTACTAAAATCGGGCCCAAGAGTTGTCTATTTTTAACTTTTTACTTCTACACAATTGACTCCTTCATGTGATAAATTAGCCATAGAGTAGCCAATATTTGACCCATTGAACATGTTTCAGTCATGGATCTTGGAATTTCTATACCTACTTATTGACTCTTTCTGATGTAATATCGGTCATTCAAATGTCAATATTTGACCAAATGTACTAAAATCGGGCCCAAGAGTCGTCTATTTTGAACTTTTTAGTTCTACCCTATTGACTCCTTCTGGAGATAGTTCAGCCAATTTTTGACCCACTGATGATATTTCAGTCCTTGATCTTGAACTTTCTATTTCTACCCAATTGACTCCTTCTGGTGATAAATTAGCCATAGAGTAGCCAATATTTTACCAATTTGACATGTTTCAGTTATGGATCTTGAAGTTTTTATACCTACTCATTGACTCTCTGAATTTAGGTTAGTCATTCAGAAATCCATATTTGACCAAATGTACTAATATTGGGCCCAAGATTCGTCGATTTTAAACTTTTAAGTTCTACCCATTGACTCCTTCTAGTGATAAATTAGCCATAGAGTAGCCAATATTTGACCCATTGAACATGTTTCAGTCATGGATCTTGAAATTTCTATACCTACTTATTGACTCTTTCTGATGTTACATCGGTCATTCAAAAGTCAATATTTGACCAAATGTACTAAAATCGGGCCCAAGAGTCGTCGATTTTAAACTTTTTAGTTCTACCCATTGACTCCTTCTGGTGATAAATTAGCCATAGAGTAGCCAATATTTGACCCATTGAACATGTTTCAGTCATGGATCTTGAAATTTCTATACCTACTTATTGACTCTTTCTGATGTTAAATCTTTTATTCAAAAGTCAATATTTTGACCAAATGTACTAAAATCGGGCCCAAGAGTCGTCTATTTTGAACTTTTTGGTTCTGCCCTATTGACTTCTTCAGGAGATAGTTCAGCCAATTTTTTACCCACTGAAAATATTTCAGTCCTTGATCTTGAACTTTCTATTCCTACCCAATTGACTCCTTCTGGTGATAAATTAGCCATAGAGTAGCCAATATTTGACCCATTGAACATGATTCAGTCATGGATCTTGAAATTTCTAGACCTACTTATTGAATCTATCTGATGTTACATCAGTCCTTCAAAAGTCAATATTTGACCAAATGTACTAAAATCGGGCCCAAGAGTTGTCTATTTTGAACTTTTTACTTCTACACAATTGACTCCTTCATGTGATAAATTAGCCATAGAGTAGCCAATATTTGACCCATTGAACATGTTTCAGTCATGGATCTTGGAATTTCTATACCTACTTATTGACTCTTTCTGATGTAACATTCAAATGTCAATATTTGACCAAATGTACTAAAATCGGGCCCAAGAGTCGTCTATTTTGAACTTTTTAGTTCTACCCTATTGACTCCTTCTGGAGATAGTTCAGCCAATTTTTGACCCACTGATGATATTTCAGTCCTTGATCTTGAACTTTCTATTTCTACCCAATTGACTCCTTCTGGTGATAAATTAGCCATAGAGTAGCCAATATTTTACCAATTTGACATGTTTCAGTTATGGATCTTGAAGTTTTTATACCTACTCATTGACTCTCTGAATTTAGGTTAGTCATTCAGAAATCCATATTTGACCAAATGTACTAATATTGGGCCCAAGATTCGTCGATTTTAAACTTTTAAGTTCTACCCATTGACTCCTTCTAGTGATAAATTAGCCATAGAGTAGCCAATATTTGACCCATTGAACATGTTTCAGTCATGGATCTTGAAATTTCTATACCTACTTATTGACTCTTTCTGATGTTACATCGGTCATTCAAAAGTCAATATTTGACCAAATGTACTAAAATCGGGCCCAAGAGTCATCTATTTTGAGCTTTATAGTTCTACCCTATTGACTCCTTCTGGTGATAAATTAGCCATAGAGTAGCCAATATTTGACCCATTGAACATGTTCCAGTCATGGATCTTGAAATTTCTATACCTACTTATTAACTCTTTCTGATGATACATCGGCCATTCAAAAGTCAATATTTGACCAAATGTACCTACACTGGGCCCAAGAGTCGTCTATTTTGAACTTTTTAGTTCTACCCTATTGACTCCTTCTGGAGATAGTTCAGCCAATTTTTGACCCACTGAAAATATTTCAGTCCTTGATCTTGAACTTTCTATTCCTACCCAATTGACTCCTTCTGGTGATAAATTAGCCATAGAGTAGCCAATATTTTACCCATTGGACATGTTTCAGTTATGGATCTTGAAGTTTTTGTACCTACTCATTGACTCTTTCTGTATTTAGGTAAGTCATTCAGAAATCCATATTTGAAGAAATTTATTAATATCGGGCCCAAGAGTCATTGATTTTGAACTTTCTATTTCTACCCAATTGACTCCTTCTGGTGATAAAATAGCCATAGAGTAGCCAATATTTCACCCATTGAACATGTTTCAGTCATGGATCTTGAAATTTCTATACCTACTTATTGACTCTTTCTGATGTAATATCGGTCATTCAAATGTCAATATTTGACCAAATGTACTAAAATCGGGCCCAAGAGTCGTCTATTTTGAACTTTTTAGTTCTACCCTATTGACTCCTTCTGGAGATAGTTCAGCCAATTTTTGACCCACTGAAAATATTTCAGTCCTTGATCTTGAACTTTCTATTCCTACCCAATTGACTCCTTCTGGTGATAAATTAGCCATAGAGTAGCCAATATTTTACCCATTGGACATGTTTCAGTTATGGATCTTGAAGTTTTTGTACCTACTCATTGACTCTTTCTGAATTTAGGTCAGTCATCCAGAAATCCATATTTGACCAAATATACTAATATCGGGCCCAAGAGTCGTCGATTTTGAACTTTCTATTTCTACCCAATTGACTCCTTCTAGTGATAAATTAGCCATAGAGTAGCCAATATTTGACCCATTGAACATGTTTCAGTCATGGATCTTAAAATTTCTATACCTACTTATTGACTCTTTCTGATGTTGAATCTTTTATTCAAAAGTCAATATTTGACCAAATGTACTAAAATCGTGCCCAAGAGTCGTCTATTTTGATCTTTTTAGTTCTACCCTATTGACTCCTTCTGGAGATAGTTCAGCCAATTTTTGACCCACTGAAAATATTTCAGTCCTTGATCTTGAACTTTCTATTCCTACCCAATTGACTCCTTCTGGTGATAAATTAGCCATAGAGTAGCCAATATTTTACCCATTGGACATGTTTCAGTTATGGATCTTGAAGTTTTTGTACCTACTCATTGACTCTTTCTGTATTTAGGTCAGTCATTCAGAAATCCATATTTGAAGAAATTTATTAATATCGGGCCCAAGAGTCATTGATTTTGAACTTTCTATTTCTACCCAATTGACTCCTTCTGGTGATAAAATAGCCATAGAGTAGCCAATATTTGACCCATTGAACATGTTTCAATCATGGATCTTGAAATTTCTATACCTACTTATTGACTCTTTCTGATGTAATATCGGTCATTCAAATGTCAATATTTGACCAAATGTACTAAAATCGGGCCCAAGAGTCGTCTATTTTGAACTTTTTAGTTCTACCCTATTGACTCCTTCTGGAGATAGTTCAGCATATTTTTGACCCACTGAAAATATTTCAGTCCTTGATCTTGAACTTTCTATTCCTACCCAATTGACTCCTTCTGGTGATAAATTAGCCATAGAGTAGCCAATATTTTACCCATTGGACATGTTTCAGTTATGGATCTTGAAGTTTTTGTACCTACTCATTGACTCTTTCTGTATTTAGGTCAGTCATTCAGAAATCCATATTTGAAGAAATTTATTAATATCGGGCCCAAGAGTCATTGATTTTGAACTTTCTATTTCTACCCAATTGACTCCTTCTGGTGATAAAATAGCCATAGAGTAGCCAATATTTGACCCATTGAACATGTTTCAATCATGGATCTTGAAATTTCTATACCTACTTATTGACTCTTTCTGATGTAATATCGGTCATTCAAATGTCAATATTTGACCAAATGTACTAAAATCGGGCCCAAGAGTCGTCTATTTTGAACTTTTTAGTTCTACCCTATTGACTCCTTCTGGAGATATGCTGAACTATTTTTGACCCACTGAAAATATTTCAGTCCTTGATCTTGAACTTTCTATTCCTACCCAATTGACTCCTTCTGGTGATAAATTAGCCATAGAGTAGCCAATATTTTACCAATTGGACATGTTTCAGTTATGGATCTTGAAGTTTTTATACCTACTCATTGACTCTTTCTGTATTTAGGTCAGTCATTCAGAAATCCATATTTAACGAAATGTATTAATATCGGGCCCAAGAGTCGATGATTTTGAACTTTCTATTTCTACCCAATTGACTCTTACTGGTGATAAATAAGCGATAGAGTAGCCAATATTTGACCCATTGAACATGTTTCATTAATGCATCTTGAAATTTCTATAACTACCTATTGACTCTTTCTGATGTTACATCGGTCATTCAAAAGTCAATATTTCACCAAATATACTAAAATCGGGCCCAAGAGTCGTCTATTTTGAACTTTTTAGTTCTGCCCTATTGACTTCTTCAGGAGATAGTTCAGCCAATTTTTTACCCACTGAAAATATTTCAGTCCTTGATGTTGAACTTTCTATTCCTACCCAATTGACTCCTTCTGGTGATAAATTAGCCATAGAGTAGCCAATATTTGACCCATTGAACATGATTCAGTCATGGATCTTGAAATTTCTAGACCTACTTATTGAATCTATCTGATGTTACATCAGTCCTTCAAAAGTCAATATTTGACCAAATGTACTAAAATCGGGCCCAAGAGTTGTCTATTTTTAACTTTTTACTTCTACACAATTGACTCCTTCATGTGATAAATTAGCCATAGAGTAGCCAATATTTGACCCATTGAACATGTTTCAGTCATGGATCTTGGAATTTCTATACCTACTTATTGACTCTTTCTGATGTAATATCGGTCATTCAAATGTCAATATTTGACCAAATGTACTAAAATCGGGCCCAAGAGTCGTCTATTTTGAACTTTTTAGTTCTACCCTATTGACTCCTTCTGGAGATAGTTCAGCCAATTTTTGACCCACTGATGATATTTCAGTCCTTGATCTTGAACTTTCTATTTCTACCCAATTGACTCCTTCTGGTGATAAATTAGCCATAGAGTAGCCAATATTTTACCAATTTGACATGTTTCAGTTATGGATCTTGAAGTTTTTATACCTACTCATTGACTCTCTGAATTTAGGTTAGTCATTCAGAAATCCATATTTGACCAAATGTACTAATATTGGGCCCAAGATTCGTCGATTTTAAACTTTTAAGTTCTACCCATTGACTCCTTCTAGTGATAAATTAGCCATAGAGTAGCCAATATTTGACCCATTGAACATGTTTCAGTCATGGATCTTGAAATTTCTATACCTACTTATTGACTCTTTCTGATGTTACATCGGTCATTCAAAAGTCAATATTTGACCAAATGTACTAAAATCGGGCCCAAGAGTCATCTATTTTGAGCTTTATAGTTCTACCCTATTGACTCCTTCTGGTGATAAATTAGCCATAGAGTAGCCAATATTTGACCCATTGAACATGTTCCAGTCATGGATCTTGAAATTTCTATACCTACTTATTAACTCTTTCTGATGATACATCGGCCATTCAAAAGTCAATATTTGACCAAATGTACCTACACTGGGCCCAAGAGTCGTCTATTTTGAACTTTTTAGTTCTACCCTATTGACTCCTTCTGGAGATAGTTCAGCCAATGTTTGACCCACTGAAAATATTTCAGTCCTTGATCTTGAACTTTCTATTCCTACCCAATTGACTCCTTCTGGTGATAAATTAGCCATAGAGTAGCCAATATTTTACCCATTGGACATGTTTCAGTTATGGATCTTGAAGTTTTTGTACCTACTCATTGACTCTTTCTGTATTTAGGTAAGTCATTCAGAAATCCATATTTGAAGAAATTTATTAATATCGGGCCCAAGAGTCATTGATTTTGAACTTTCTATTTCTACCCAATTGACTCCTTCTGGTGATAAAATAGCCATAGAGTAGCCAATATTTGACCCATTGAACATGTTTCAGTCATGGATCTTGAAATTTCTATACCTACTTATTGACTCTTTCTGATGTAATATCGGTCATTCAAATGTCAATATTTGACCAAATGTACTAAAATCGGGCCCAAGAGTCGTCTATTTTGAACTTTTTAGTTCTACCCTATTGACTCCTTCTGGCGATAGTTCAGCCAATTTTTGACCCACTGAAAATATTTCAGTCCTTGATCTTGAACTTTCTATTCCTACCCAATTGACTCCTTCTGGTGATAAATTAGCCATAGAGTAGCCAATATTTTACCCATTGGACATGTTTCAGTTATGGATCTTTAAGTGTTTATACCTACTCATTGACTCTTTCTGAATTTAGGTCAGTCATTCAGAAATCCATATTTGACCAAATATACTAATATCGGGCCCAAGAGTCGTCGATTTTGAACTTTCTATTTCTACCCAATTGACTCCTTCTGGTGATAAATTAGCCATAGAGTAGCCAATATTTGACCCATTGAACATGTTTCAGTCATGGATCTTAAAATTTCTATACCTACTTATTGACTCTTTCTGATGTTGAATCTTTTATTCAAAAGTCAATATTTGACCAAATGTACTAAAATCGGGCCCAAGAGTCGTCTATTTTGAACTTTTTAGTTCTACCCTATTGACTCCTTCTGGCGATAGTTCAGCCAATTTTTGACCCACTGAAAATATTTCAGTCCTTGATCTTGAACTTTCTATTCCTACCCAATTGACTCCTTCTGGTGATAAATTAGCCATAGAGTAGCAAATATTTTACCCATTGGACATGTTTCAGTTATGGATCTTTAAGTGTTTATACCTACTCATTGACTCTTTCTGAATTTAGGTCAGTCATCCAGAAATCCATATTTGACCAAATATACTAATATCGGGCCCAAGAGTCGTCGATTTTGAACTTTCTATTTCTACCCAATTGACTCCTTCTGGTGATAAATTAGCCATAGAGTAGCCAATATTTGACCCATTGAACATGTTTCAGTCATGGATCTTAAAATTTCTATACCTACTTATTGACTCTTTCTGATGTTGAATCTTTTATTCAAAAGTCAATATTTGACCAAATGTACTAAAATCGTGCCCAAGAGTCGTCTATTTTGAACTTTTTAGTTCTACCCTATTGACTCCTTCTGGAGATAGTTCAGCCAATTTTTGACCCACTGAAAATATTTCAGTCCTTGATCTTGAACTTTCTATTCCTACCCAATTGACTCCTTCTGGTGATAAATTAGCCATAGAGTAGCCAATATTTTACCCATTGGACATGTTTCAGTTATGGATCTTGAAGTTTTTGTACCTACTCATTGACTCTTTCTGTATTTAGGTCAGTCATTCAGAAATCCATATTTGAAGAAATTTATTAATATCGGGCCCAAGAGTCATTGATTTTGAACTTTCTATTTCTACCCAATTGACTCCTTCTGGTGATAAAATAGCCATAGAGTAGCCAATATTTGACCCATTGAACATGTTTCAATCATGGATCTTGAAATTTCTATACCTACTTATTGACTCTTTCTGATGTAATATCGGTCATTCAAATGTCAATATTTGACCAAATGTACTAAAATCGGGCCCAAGAGTCGTCTATTTTGAACTTTTTAGTTCTACCCTATTGACTCCTTCTGGAGATAGTTCAGCATATTTTTGACCCACTGAAAATATTTCAGTCCTTGATCTTGAACTTTCTATTCCTACCCAATTGACTCCTTCTGGTGATAAATTAGCCATAGAGTAGCCAATATTTTACCAATTGGACATGTTTCAGTTATGGATCTTGAAGTTTTTATACCTACTCATTGACTCTTTCTGTATTTAGGTCAGTCATTCAGAAATCCATATTTAACGAAATGTATTAATATCGGGCCCAAGAGTCGATGATTTTGAACTTTCTATTTCTACCCAATTGACTCTTTCTGGTGATAAATAAGCGATAGAGTAGCCAATATTTGACCCATTGAACATGTTTCATTAATGCATCTTGAAATTTCTATAACTACCTATTGACTCTTTCTGATGTTACATCGGTCATTCAAAAGTCAATATTTCACCAAATGTACTAAAATCGGGCCCAAGAGTCGTCGATTTTAAACTTTTTAGTTCTACCCATTGACTCCTTCTGGTGATAAATTAGCCATAGAGTAGCCAATATTTGACCCATTGAACATGTTTCAGTCATGGATCTTGAAATTTCTATACCTACTTATTGACTCTTTCTGATGTTAAATCTTTTATTCAAAAGTCAATATTTTGACCAAATGTACTAAAATCGGGCCCAAGAGTCGTCTATTTTGAACTTTTTGGTTCTGCCCTATTGACTTCTTCAGGAGATAGTTCAGCCAATTTTTTACCCACTGAAAATATTTCAGTCCTTGATCTTGAACTTTCTATTCCTACCCAATTGACTCCTTCTGGTGATAAATTAGCCATAGAGTAGCCAATATTTGACCCATTGAACATGATTCAGTCATGGATCTTGAAATTTCTAGACCTACTTATTGAATCTATCTGATGTTACATCAGTCCTTCAAAAGTCAATATTTGACCAAATGTACTAAAATCGGGCCCAAGAGTTGTCTATTTTGAACTTTTTACTTCTACACAATTGACTCCTTCATGTGATAAATTAGCCATAGAGTAGCCAATATTTGACCCATTGAACATGTTTCAGTCATGGATCTTGGAATTTCTATACCTACTTATTGACTCTTTCTGATGTAACATTCAAATGTCAATATTTGACCAAATGTACTAAAATCGGGCCCAAGAGTCGTCTATTTTGAACTTTTTAGTTCTACCCTATTGACTCCTTCTGGAGATAGTTTAGCCAATTTTTGACCCACTGATGATATTTCAGTCCTTGATCTTGAACTTTCTATTTCTACCCAATTGACTCCTTCTGGTGATAAATTAGCCATAGAGTAGCCAATATTTTACCAATTTGACATGTTTCAGTTATGGATCTTGAAGTTTTTATACCTACTCATTGACTCTCTGAATTTAGGTTAGTCATTCAGAAATCCATATTTGACCAAATGTACTAATATTGGGCCCAAGATTCGTCGATTTTAAACTTTTAAGTTCTACCCATTGACTCCTTCTAGTGATAAATTAGCCATAGAGTAGCCAATATTTGACCCATTGAACATGTTTCAGTCATGGATCTTGAAATTTCTATACCTACTTATTGACTCTTTCTGATGTTACATCGGTCATTCAAAAGTCAATATTTGACCAAATGTACTAAAATCGGGCCCAAGAGTCATTGATTTTGAACTTTCTATTTCTACCCAATTGACTCCTTCTGGTGATAAAATAGCCATAGAGTAGCCAATATTTCACCCATTGAACATGTTTCAGTCATGGATCTTGAAATTTCTATACCTACTTATTGACTCTTTCTGATGTAATATCGGTCATTCAAATGTCAATATTTGACCAAATGTACTAAAATCGGGCCCAAGAGTCGTCTATTTTGAACTTTTTAGTTCTACCCTATTGACTCCTTCTGGCGATAGTTCAGCCAATTTTTGACCCACTGAAAATATTTCAGTCCTTGATCTTGAACTTTCTATTCCTACCCAATTGACTCCTTCTGGTGATAAATTAGCCATAGAGTAGCCAATATTTTACCCATTGGACATGTTTCAGTTATGGATCTTTAAGTGTTTATACCTACTCATTGACTCTTTCTGAATTTAGGTCAGTCATTCAGAAATCCATATTTGACCAAATATACTAATATCGGGCCCAAGAGTCGTCGATTTTGAACTTTCTATTTCTACCCAATTGACTCCTTCTGGTGATAAATTAGCCATAGAGTAGCCAATATTTGACCCATTGAACATGTTTCAGTCATGGATCTTAAAATTTCTATACCTACTTATTGACTCTTTCTGATGTTGAATCTTTTATTCAAAAGTCAATATTTGACCAAATGTACTAAAATCGGGCCCAAGAGTCGTCTATTTTGAACTTTTTAGTTCTACCCTATTGACTCCTTCTGGAGATAGTTCAGACAATTTTTGACCCACTGAAAATATTTCAGTCCTTGATCTTGAACTTTCTATTCCTACCCAATTGACTCCTTCTGGTGATAAATTAGCCATAGAGTAGCCAATATTTTACCCATTGGACATGTTTCAGTTATGGATCTTGAAGTTTTTGTACCTACTCATTGACTCTTTCTGAATTTAGGTCAGTCATCCAGAAATCCATATTTGACCAAATATACTAATATCGGGCCCAAGAGTCGTCGATTTTGAACTTTCTATTTCTACCCAATTGACTCCTTCTGGTGATAAATTAGCCATAGAGTAGCCAATATTTGACCCATTGAACATGTTTCAGTCATGGATCTTAAAATTTCTATACCTACTTATTGACTCTTTCTGATGTTGAATCTTTTATTCAAAAGTCAATATTTGACCAAATGTACTAAAATCGTGCCCAAGAGTCGTCTATTTTGAACTTTTTAGTTCTACCCTATTGACTCCTTCTGGAGATAGTTCAGCCAATTTTTGACCCACTGAAAATATTTCAGTCCTTGATCTTGAACTTTCTATTCCTACCCAATTGACTCCTTCTGGTGATAAATTAGCCATAGAGTAGCCAATATTTTACCCATTGGACATGTTTCAGTTATGGATCTTGAAGTTTTTGTACCTACTCATTGACTCTTTCTGTATTTAGGTCAGTCATTCAGAAATCCATATTTGAAGAAATTTATTAATATCGGGCCCAAGAGTCATTGATTTTGAACTTTCTATTTCTACCCAATTGACTCCTTCTGGTGATAAAATAGCCATAGAGTAGCCAATATTTGACCCATTGAACATGTTTCAATCATGGATCTTGAAATTTCTATACCTACTTATTGACTCTTTCTGATGTAATATCGGTCATTCAAATGTCAATATTTGACCAAATGTACTAAAATCGGGCCCAAGAGTCGTCTATTTTGAACTTTTTAGTTCTACCCTATTGACTCCTTCTGGAGATAGTTCAGCATATTTTTGACCCACTGAAAATATTTCAGTCCTTGATCTTGAACTTTCTATTCCTACCCAATTGACTCCTTCTGGTGATAAATTAGCCATAGAGTAGCCAATATTTTACCAATTGGACATGTTTCAGTTATGGATCTTGAAGTTTTTATACCTACTCATTGACTCTTTCTGTATTTAGGTCAGTCATTCAGAAATCCATATTTAACGAAATGTATTAATATCGGGCCCAAGAGTCGATGATTTTGAACTTTCTATTTCTACCCAATTGACTCTTTCTGGTGATAAATAAGCGATAGAGTAGCCAATATTTGACCCATTGAACATGTTTCATTAATGCATCTTGAAATTTCTATAACTACCTATTGACTCTTTCTGATGTTACATCGGTCATTCAAAAGTCAATATTTCACCAAATGTACTAAAATCGGGCCCAAGAGTCGTCGATTTTAAACTTTTTAGTTCTACCCATTGACTCCTTCTGGTGATAAATTAGCCATAGAGTAGCCAATATTTGACCCATTGAACATGTTTCAGTCATGGATCTTGAAATTTCTATACCTACTTATTGACTCTTTCTGATGTTAAATCTTTTATTCAAAAGTCAATATTTTGACCAAATGTACTAAAATCGGGCCCAAGAGTCGTCTATTTTGAACTTTTTGGTTCTGCCCTATTGACTTCTTCAGGAGATAGTTCAGCCAATTTTTTACCCACTGAAAATATTTCAGTCCTTGATCTTGAACTTTCTATTCCTACCCAATTGACTCCTTCTGGTGATAAATTAGCCATAGAGTAGCCAATATTTGACCCATTGAACATGATTCAGTCATGGATCTTGAAATTTCTAGACCTACTTATTGAATCTATCTGATGTTACATCAGTCCTTCAAAAGTCAATATTTGACCAAATGTACTAAAATCGGGCCCAAGAGTTGTCTATTTTGAACTTTTTACTTCTACACAATTGACTCCTTCATGTGATAAATTAGCCATAGAGTAGCCAATATTTGACCCATTGAACATGTTTCAGTCATGGATCTTGGAATTTCTATACCTACTTATTGACTCTTTCTGATGTAACATTCAAATGTCAATATTTGACCAAATGTACTAAAATCGGGCCCAAGAGTCGTCTATTTTGAACTTTTTAGTTCTACCCTATTGACTCCTTCTGGAGATAGTTTAGCCAATTTTTGACCCACTGATGATATTTCAGTCCTTGATCTTGAACTTTCTATTTCTACCCAATTGACTCCTTCTGGTGATAAATTAGCCATAGAGTAGCCAATATTTTACCAATTTGACATGTTTCAGTTATGGATCTTGAAGTTTTTATACCTACTCATTGACTCTCTGAATTTAGGTTAGTCATTCAGAAATCCATATTTGACCAAATGTACTAATATTGGGCCCAAGATTCGTCGATTTTAAACTTTTAAGTTCTACCCATTGACTCCTTCTAGTGATAAATTAGCCATAGAGTAGCCAATATTTGACCCATTGAACATGTTTCAGTCATGGATCTTGAAATTTCTATACCTACTTATTGACTCTTTCTGATGTTACATCGGTCATTCAAAAGTCAATATTTGACCAAATGTACTAAAATCGGGCCCAAGAGTCATCTATTTTGAGCTTTATAGTTCTACCCTATTGACTCCTTCTGGTGATAAATTAGCCATAGAGTAGCCAATATTTGACCCATTGAACATGTTCCAGTCATGGATCTTGAAATTTCTATACCTACTTATTAACTCTTTCTGATGATACATCGGCCATTCAAAAGTCAATATTTGACCAAATGTACCTACACTGGGCCCAAGAGTCGTCTATTTTGAACTTTTTAGTTCTACCCTATTGACTCCTTCTGGAGATAGTTCAGCCAATTTTTGACCCACTGAAAATATTTCAGTCCTTGATCTTGAACTTTCTATTCCTACCCAATTGACTCCTTCTGGTGATAAATTAGCCATAGAGTAGCCAATATTTTACCCATTGGACATGTTTCAGTTATGGATCTTGAAGTTTTTGTACCTACTCATTGACTCTTTCTGTATTTAGGTAAGTCATTCAGAAATCCATATTTGAAGAAATTTATTAATATCGGGCCCAAGAGTCATTGATTTTGAACTTTCTATTTCTACCCAATTGACTCCTTCTGGTGATAAAATAGCCATAGAGTAGCCAATATTTCACCCATTGAACATGTTTCAGTCATGGATCTTGAAATTTCTATACCTACTTATTGACTCTTTCTGATGTAATATCGGTCATTCAAATGTCAATATTTGACCAAATGTACTAAAATCGGGCCCAAGAGTCGTCTATTTTGAACTTTTTAGTTCTACCCTATTGACTCCTTCTGGCGATAGTTCAGCCAATTTTTGACCCACTGAAAATATTTCAGTCCTTGATCTTGAACTTTCTATTCCTACCCAATTGACTCCTTCTGGTGATAAATTAGCCATAGAGTAGCCAATATTTTACCCATTGGACATGTTTCAGTTATGGATCTTTAAGTGTTTATACCTACTCATTGACTCTTTCTGAATTTAGGTCAGTCATTCAGAAATCCATATTTGACCAAATATACTAATATCGGGCCCAAGAGTCGTCGATTTTGAACTTTCTATTTCTACCCAATTGACTCCTTCTGGTGATAAATTAGCCATAGAGTAGCCAATATTTGACCCATTGAACATGTTTCAGTCATGGATCTTAAAATTTCTATACCTACTTACTGACTCTTTCTGATGTTGAATCTTTTATTCAAAAGTCAATATTTGACCAAATGTACTAAAATCGGGCCCAAGAGTCGTCTATTTTGAACTTTTTAGTTCTACCCTATTGACTCCTTCTGGAGATAGTTCAGCCAATTTTTGACCCACTGAAAATATTTCAGTCCTTGATCTTGAACTTTCTATTCCTACCCAATTGACTCCTTCTGGTGATAAATTAGCCATAGAGTAGCCAATATTTTACCCATTGGACATGTTTCAGTTATGGATCTTGAAGTTTTTGTACCTACTCATTGACTCTTTCTGAATTTAGGTCAGTCATCCAGAAATCCATATTTGACCAAATATACTAATATCGGGCCCAAGAGTCGTCGATTTTGAACTTTCTATTTCTACCCAATTGACTCCTTCTGGTGATAAATTAGCCATAGAGTAGCCAATATTTGACCCATTGAACATGTTTCAGTCATGGATCTTAAAATTTCTATACCTACTTATTGACTCTTTCTGATGTTGAATCTTTTATTCAAAAGTCAATATTTGACCAAATGTACTAAAATCGTGCCCAAGAGTCGTCTATTTTGATCTTTTTAGTTCTACCCTATTGACTCCTTCTGGAGATAGTTCAGCCAATTTTTGACCCACTGAAAATATTTCAGTCCTTGATCTTGAACTTTCTATTCCTACCCAATTGACTCCTTCTGGTGATAAATTAGCCATAGAGTAGCCAATATTTTACCCATTGGACATGTTTCAGTTATGGATCTTGAAGTTTTTGTACCTACTCATTGACTCTTTCTGTATTTAGGTCAGTCATTCAGAAATCCATATTTGAAGAAATTTATTAATATCGGGCCCAAGAGTCATTGATTTTGAACTTTCTATTTCTAACCAATTGACTCCTTCTGGTGATAAAATAGCCATAGAGTAGCCAATATTTGACCCATTGAACATGTTTCAATCATGGATCTTGAAATTTCTATACCTACTTATTGACTCTTTCTGATGTAATATCGGTCATTCAAATGTCAATATTTGACCAAATGTACTAAAATCGGGCCCAAGAGTCGTCTATTTTGAACTTTTTAGTTCTACCCTATTGACTCCTTCTGGAGATAGTTCAGCATATTTTTGACCCACTGAAAATATTTCAGTCCTTGATCTTGAACTTTCTATTTCTACCCAATTGACTCCTTCTGGTGATAAAATAGCCATAGAGTAGCCAATATTTCACCCATTGAACATGTTTCAGTCATGGATCTTGAAATTTCTATACCTACTTATTGACTCTTTCTGATGTAATATCGGTCATTCAAATGTCAATATTTGACCAAATGTACTAAAATCGGGCCCAAGAGTCGTCTATTTTGAACTTTTTAGTTCTACCCTATTGACTCCTTCTGGCGATAGTTCAGCCAATTTTTGACCCACTGAAAATATTTCAGTCCTTGATCTTGAACTTTCTATTCCTACCCAATTGACTCCTTCTGGTGATAAATTAGCCATAGAGTAGCCAATATTTTACCCATTGGACATGTTTCAGTTATGGATCTTTAAGTGTTTATACCTACTCATTGACTCTTTCTGAATTTAGGTCAGTCATTCAGAAATCCATATTTGACCAAATATACTAATATCGGGCCCAAGAGTCGTCGATTTTGAACTTTCTATTTCTACCCAATTGACTCCTTCTGGTGATAAATTAGCCATAGAGTAGCCAATATTTGACCCATTGAACATGTTTCAGTCATGGATCTTAAAATTTCTATACCTACTTACTGACTCTTTCTGATGTTGAATCTTTTATTCAAAAGTCAATATTTGACCAAATGTACTAAAATCGGGCCCAAGAGTCGTCTATTTTGAACTTTTTAGTTCTACCCTATTGACTCCTTCTGGAGATAGTTCAGCCAATTTTTGACCCACTGAAAATATTTCAGTCCTTGATCTTGAACTTTCTATTCCTACCCAATTGACTCCTTCTGGTGATAAATTAGCCATAGAGTAGCCAATATTTTACCCATTGGACATGTTTCAGTTATGGATCTTGAAGTTTTTGTACCTACTCATTGACTCTTTCTGAATTTAGGTCAGTCATCCAGAAATCCATATTTGACCAAATATACTAATATCGGGCCCAAGAGTCGTCGATTTTGAACTTTCTATTTCTACCCAATTGACTCCTTCTGGTGATAAATTAGCCATAGAGTAGCCAATATTTGACCCATTGAACATGTTTCAGTCATGGATCTTAAAATTTCTATACCTACTTATTGACTCTTTCTGATGTTGAATCTTTTATTCAAAAGTCAATATTTGACCAAATGTACTAAAATCGTGCCCAAGAGTCGTCTATTTTGATCTTTTTAGTTCTACCCTATTGACTCCTTCTGGAGATAGTTCAGCCAATTTTTGACCCACTGAAAATATTTCAGTCCTTGATCTTGAACTTTCTATTCCTACCCAATTGACTCCTTCTGGTGATAAATTAGCCATAGAGTAGCCAATATTTTACCCATTGGACATGTTTCAGTTATGGATCTTGAAGTTTTTGTACCTACTCATTGACTCTTTCTGTATTTAGGTCAGTCATTCAGAAATCCATATTTGAAGAAATTTATTAATATCGGGCCCAAGAGTCATTGATTTTGAACTTTCTATTTCTACCCAATTGACTCCTTCTGGTGATAAAATAGCCATAGAGTAGCCAATATTTGACCCATTGAACATGTTTCAATCATGGATCTTGAAATTTCTATACCTACTTATTGACTCTTTCTGATGTAATATCGGTCATTCAAATGTCAATATTTGACCAAATGTACTAAAATCGGGCCCAAGAGTCGTCTATTTTGAACTTTTTAGTTCTACCCTATTGACTCCTTCTGGAGATAGTTCAGCATATTTTTGACCCACTGAAAATATTTCAGTCCTTGATCTTGAACTTTCTATTCCTACCCAATTGACTCCTTCTGGTGATAAATTAGCCATAGAGTAGCCAATATTTTACCCATTGGACATGTTTCAGTTATGGATCTTGAAGTTTTTGTACCTACTCATTGACTCTTTCTGTATTTAGGTCAGTCATTCAGAAATCCATATTTGAAGAAATTTATTAATATCGGGCCCAAGAGTCATTGATTTTGAACTTTCTATTTCTACCCAATTGACTCCTTCTGGTGATAAAATAGCCATAGAGTAGCCAATATTTGACCCATTGAACATGTTTCAATCATGGATCTTGAAATTTCTATACCTACTTATTGACTCTTTCTGATGTAATATCGGTCATTCAAATGTCAATATTTGACCAAATGTACTAAAATCGGGCCCAAGAGTCGTCTATTTTGAACTTTTTAGTTCTACCCTATTGACTCCTTCTGGAGATAGTTCAGCATATTTTTGACCCACTGAAAATATTTCAGTCCTTGATCTTGAACTTTCTATTCCTACCCAATTGACTCCTTCTGGTGATAAATTAGCCATAGAGTAGCCAATATTTTACCAATTGGACATGTTTCAGTTATGGATCTTGAAGTTTTTATACCTACTCATTGACTCTTTCTGTATTTAGGTCAGTCATTCAGAAATCCATATTTAACGAAATGTATTAATATCGGGCCCAAGAGTCGATGATTTTGAACTTTCTATTTCTACCCAATTGACTCTTACTGGTGATAAATAAGCGATAGAGTAGCCAATATTTGACCCATTGAACATGTTTCATTAATGCATCTTGAAATTTCTATAACTACCTATTGACTCTTTCTGATGTTACATCGGTCATTCAAAAGTCAATATTTCACCAAATATACTAAAATCGGGCCCAAGAGTCGTCGATTTTAAACTTTTTAGTTCTACCCATTGACTCCTTCTGGTGATAAATTAGCCATAGAGTAGCCAATATTTGACCCATTGAACATGTTTCAGTCATGGATCTTGAAATTTCTATACCTACTTATTGACTCTTTCTGATGTTAAATCTTTTATTCAAAAGTCAATATTTTGACCAAATGTACTAAAATCGGGCCCAAGAGTCGTCTATTTTGAACTTTTTAGTTCTGCCCTATTGACTTCTTCAGGAGATAGTTCAGCCAATTTTTTACCCACTGAAAATATTTCAGTCCTTGATGTTGAACTTTCTATTCCTACCCAATTGTCTCCTTCTGGTGATAAATTAGCCATAGAGTAGCCAATATTTGACCCATTGAACATGATTCAGTCATGGATCTTGAAATTTCTAGACCTACTTATTGAATCTATCTGATGTTACATCAGTCCTTCAAAAGTCAATATTTGACCAAATGTACTAAAATCGGGCCCAAGAGTTGTCTATTTTTAACTTTTTACTTCTACACAATTGACTCCTTCATGTGATAAATTAGCCATAGAGTAGCCAATATTTGACCCATTGAACATGTTTCAGTCATGGATCTTGGAATTTCTATACCTACTTATTGACTCTTTCTGATGTAATATCGGTCATTCAAATGTCAATATTTGACCAAATGTACTAAAATCGGGCCCAAGAGTCGTCTATTTTGAACTTTTTAGTTCTACCCTATTGACTCCTTCTGGAGATAGTTCAGCCAATTTTTGACCCACTGATGATATTTCAGTCCTTGATCTTGAACTTTCTATTTCTACCCAATTGACTCCTTCTGGTGATAAATTAGCCATAGAGTAGCCAATATTTTACCAATTTGACATGTTTCAGTTATGGATCTTGAAGTTTTTATACCTACTCATTGACTCTCTGAATTTAGGTTAGTCATTCAGAAATCCATATTTGACCAAATGTACTAATATTGGGCCCAAGATTCGTCGATTTTAAACTTTTAAGTTCTACCCATTGACTCCTTCTAGTGATAAATTAGCCATAGAGTAGCCAATATTTGACCCATTGAACATGTTTCAGTCATGGATCTTGAAATTTCTATACCTACTTATTGACTCTTTCTGATGTTACATCGGTCATTCAAAAGTCAATATTTGACCAAATGTACTAAAATCGGGCCCAAGAGTCATCTATTTTGAGCTTTATAGTTCTACCCTATTGACTCCTTCTGGTGATAAATTAGCCATAGAGTAGCCAATATTTGACCCATTGAACATGTTCCAGTCATGGATCTTGAAATTTCTATACCTACTTATTAACTCTTTCTGATGATACATCGGCCATTCAAAAGTCAATATTTGACCAAATGTACCTACACTGGGCCCAAGAGTCGTCTATTTTGAACTTTTTAGTTCTACCCTATTGACTCCTTCTGGAGATAGTTCAGCCAATGTTTGACCCACTGAAAATATTTCAGTCCTTGATCTTGAACTTTCTATTCCTACCCAATTGACTCCTTCTGGTGATAAATTAGCCATAGAGTAGCCAATATTTTACCCATTGGACATGTTTCAGTTATGGATCTTGAAGTTTTTGTACCTACTCATTGACTCTTTCTGTATTTAGGTAAGTCATTCAGAAATCCATATTTGAAGAAATTTATTAATATCGGGCCCAAGAGTCATTGATTTTGAACTTTCTATTTCTACCCAATTGACTCCTTCTGGTGATAAAATAGCCATAGAGTAGCCAATATTTGACCCATTGAACATGTTTCAGTCATGGATCTTGAAATTTCTATACCTACTTATTGACTCTTTCTGATGTAATATCGGTCATTCAAATGTCAATATTTGACCAAATGTACTAAAATCGGGCCCAAGAGTCGTCTATTTTGAACTTTTTAGTTCTACCCTATTGACTCCTTCTGGCGATAGTTCAGCCAATTTTTGACCCACTGAAAATATTTCAGTCCTTGATCTTGAACTTTCTATTCCTACCCAATTGACTCCTTCTGGTGATAAATTAGCCATAGAGTAGCCAATATTTTACCCATTGGACATGTTTCAGTTATGGATCTTTAAGTGTTTATACCTACTCATTGACTCTTTCTGAATTTAGGTCAGTCATTCAGAAATCCATATTTGACCAAATATACTAATATCGGGCCCAAGAGTCGTCGATTTTGAACTTTCTATTTCTACCCAATTGACTCCTTCTGGTGATAAATTAGCCATAGAGTAGCCAATATTTGACCCATTGAACATGTTTCAGTCATGGATCTTAAAATTTCTATACCTACTTATTGACTCTTTCTGATGTTGAATCTTTTATTCAAAAGTCAATATTTGACCAAATGTACTAAAATCGGGCCCAAGAGTCGTCTATTTTGAACTTTTTAGTTCTACCCTATTGACTCCTTCTGGAGATAGTTCAGCATATTTTTGACCCACTGAAAATATTTCAGTCCTTGATCTTGAACTTTCTATTCCTACCCAATTGACTCCTTCTGGTGATAAATTAGCCATAGAGTAGCCAATATTTTACCAATTGGACATGTTTCAGTTATGGATCTTGAAGTTTTTATACCTACTCATTGACTCTTTCTGTATTTAGGTCAGTCATTCAGAAATCCATATTTAACGAAATGTATTAATATCGGGCCCAAGAGTCGATGATTTTGAACTTTCTATTTCTACCCAATTGACTCTTTCTGGTGATAAATAAGCGATAGAGTAGCCAATATTTGACCCATTGAACATGTTTCATTAATGCATCTTGAAATTTCTATAACTACCTATTGACTCTTTCTGATGTTACATCGGTCATTCAAAAGTCAATATTTCACCAAATGTACTAAAATCGGGCCCAAGAGTCGTCGATTTTAAACTTTTTAGTTCTACCCATTGACTCCTTCTGGTGATAAATTAGCCATAGAGTAGCCAATATTTGACCCATTGAACATGTTTCAGTCATGGATCTTGAAATTTCTATACCTACTTATTGACTCTTTCTGATGTTAAATCTTTTATTCAAAAGTCAATATTTTGACCAAATGTACTAAAATCGGGCCCAAGAGTCGTCTATTTTGAACTTTTTAGTTCTGCCCTATTGACTTCTTCAGGAGATAGTTCAGCCAATTTTTTACCCACTGAAAATATTTCAGTCCTTGATCTTGAACTTTCTATTCCTACCCAATTGACTCCTTCTGGTGATAAATTAGCCATAGAGTAGCCAATATTTGACCCATTGAACATGATTCAGTCATGGATCTTGAAATTTCTAGACCTACTTATTGAATCTATCTGATGTTACATCAGTCCTTCAAAAGTCAATATTTGACCAAATGTACTAAAATCGGGCCCAAGAGTTGTCTATTTTGAACTTTTTACTTCTACACAATTGACTCCTTCATGTGATAAATTAGCCATAGAGTAGCCAATATTTGACCCATTGAACATGTTTCAGTCATGGATCTTGGAATTTCTATACCTACTTATTGACTCTTTCTGATGTAATATCGGTCATTCAAATGTCAATATTTGACCAAATGTACTAAAATCGGGCCCAAGAGTCGTCTATTTTGAACTTTTTAGTTCTACCCTATTGACTCCTTCTGGAGATAGTTCAGCCAATTTTTGACCCACTGATGATATGTCAGTCCTTGATCTTGAACTTTCTATTTCTACCCAATTGACTCCTTCTGGTGATAAATTAGCCATAGAGTAGCCAATATTTTACCAATTTGACATGTTTCAGTTATGGATCTTGAAGTTTTTATACCTACTCATTGACTCTCTGAATTTAGGTTAGTCATTCAGAAATCCATATTTGACCAAATGTACTAATATTGGGCCCAAGATTCGTCGATTTTAAACTTTTAAGTTCTATCCATTGACTCCTTCTAGTGATAAATTAGCCATAGAGTAGCCAATATTTGACCCATTGAACATGTTTCAGTCATGGATCTTGGAATTTCTATACCTACTTATTGACTCTTTCTGATGTAATATCGGTCATTCAAATGTCAATATTTGACCAAATGTACTAAAATCGGGCCCAAGAGTCGTCTATTTTGAACTTTTTAGTTCTACCCTATTGACTCCTTCTGGAGATAGTTCAGCCAATTTTTGACCCACTGATGATATTTCAGTCCTTGATCTTGAACTTTCTATTTCTACCCAATTGACTCCTTCTGGTGATAAATTAGCCATAGAGTAGCCAATATTTTACCAATTTGACATGTTTCAGTTATGGATCTTGAAGTTTTTATACCTACTCATTGACTCTCTGAATTTAGGTTAGTCATTCAGAAATCCATATTTGACCAAATGTACTAATATTGGGCCCAAGATTCGTCGATTTTAAACTTTTAAGTTCTACCCATTGACTCCTTCTAGTGATAAATTAGCCATAGAGTAGCCAATATTTGACCCATTGAACATGTTTCAGTCATGGATCTTGAAATTTCTATACCTACTTATTGACTCTTTCTGATGTTACATCGGTCATTCAAAAGTCAATATTTGACCAAATGTACTAAAATCGGGCCCAAGAGTCATCTATTTTGAGCTTTATAGTTCTACCCTATTGACTCCTTCTGGTGATAAATTAGCCATAGAGTAGCCAATATTTGACCCATTGAACATGTTCCAGTCATGGATCTTGAAATTTCTATACCTACTTATTAACTCTTTCTGATGATACATCGGCCATTCAAAAGTCAATATTTGACCAAATGTACCTACACTGGGCCCAAGAGTCGTCTATTTTGAACTTTTTAGTTCTACCCTATTGACTCCTTCTGGAGATAGTTCAGCCAATGTTTGACCCACTGAAAATATTTCAGTCCTTGATCTTGAACTTTCTATTCCTACCCAATTGACTCCTTCTGGTGATAAATTAGCCATAGAGTAGCCAATATTTTACCCATTGGACATGTTTCAGTTATGGATCTTGAAGTTTTTGTACCTACTCATTGACTCTTTCTGTATTTAGGTAAGTCATTCAGAAATCCATATTTGAAGAAATTTATTAATATCGGGCCCAAGAGTCATTGATTTTGAACTTTCTATTTCTACCCAATTGACTCCTTCTGGTGATAAAATAGCCATAGAGTAGCCAATATTTGACCCATTGAACATGTTTCAGTCATGGATCTTGAAATTTCTATACCTACTTATTGACTCTTTCTGATGTAATATCGGTCATTCAAATGTCAATATTTGACCAAATGTACTAAAATCGGGCCCAAGAGTCGTCTATTTTGAACTTTTTAGTTCTACCCTATTGACTCCTTCTGGCGATAGTTCAGCCAATTTTTGACCCACTGAAAATATTTCAGTCCTTGATCTTGAACTTTCTATTCCTACCCAATTGACTCCTTCTGGTGATAAATTAGCCATAGAGTAGCCAATATTTTACCAATTTGACATGTTTCAGTTATGGATCTTGAAGTTTTTATACCTACACATTGACTCTCTGAATTTAGGTTAGTCATTCAGAAATCCATATTTGACCAAATGTACTAATATTGGGCCCAAGATTCGTCGATTTTAAACTTTTAAGTTCTACCCATTGACTCCTTCTAGTGATAAATTAGCCATAGAGTAGCCAATATTTGACCCATTGAACATGTTTCAGTCATGGATCTTGAAATTTCTATACCTACTTATTGACTCTTTCTGATGTTACATCGGTCATTCAAAAGTCAATATTTGACCAAATGTACTAAAATCGGGCCCAAGAGTCATCTATTTTGAGCTTTATAGTTCTACCCTATTGACTCCTTCTGGTGATAAATTAGCCATAGAGTAGCCAATATTTGACCCATTGAACATGTTCCAGTCATGGATCTTGAAATTTCTATACCTACTTATTAACTCTTTCTGATGATACATCGGCCATTCAAAAGTCAATATTTGACCAAATGTACCTACACTGGGCCCAAGAGTCGTCTATTTTGAACTTTTTAGTTCTACCCTATTGACTCCTTCTGGAGATAGTTCAGCCAATGTTTGACCCACTGAAAATATTTCAGTCCTTGATCTTGAACTTTCTATTCCTACCCAATTGACTCCTTCTGGTGATAAATTAGCCATAGAGTAGCCAATATTTTACCCATTGGACATGTTTCAGTTATGGATCTTGAAGTTTTTGTACCTACTCATTGACTCTTTCTGTATTTAGGTAAGTCATTCAGAAATCCATATTTGAAGAAATTTATTAATATCGGGCCCAAGAGTCATTGATTTTGAACTTTCTATTTCTACCCAATTGACTCCTTCTGGTGATAAAATAGCCATAGAGTAGCCAATATTTGACCCATTGAACATGTTTCAGTCATGGATCTTGAAATTTCTATACCTACTTATTGACTCTTTCTGATGTAATATCGGTCATTCAAATGTCAATATTTGACCAAATGTACTAAAATCGGGCCCAAGAGTCGTCTATTTTGAACTTTTTAGTTCTACCCTATTGACTCCTTCTGGCGATAGTTCAGCCAATTTTTGACCCACTGAAAATATTTCAGTCCTTGATCTTGAACTTTCTATTCCTACCCAATTGACTCCTTCTGGTGATAAATTAGCCATAGAGTAGCCAATATTTTACCCATTGGACATGTTTCAGTTATGGATCTTTAAGTGTTTATACCTACTCATTGACTCTTTCTGAATTTAGGTCAGTCATCCAGAAATCCATATTTGACCAAATATACTAATATCGGGCCCAAGAGTCGTCGATTTTGAACTTTCTATTTCTACCCAATTGACTCCTTCTGGTGATAAATTAGCCATAGAGTAGCCAATATTTGACCCATTGAACATGTTTCAGTCATGGATCTTAAAATTTCTATACCTACTTATTGACTCTTTCTGATGTTGAATCTTTTATTCAAAAGTCAATATTTGACCAAATGTACTAAAATCGTGCCCAAGAGTCGTCTATTTTGATCTTTTTAGTTCTACCCTATTGACTCCTTCTGGAGATAGTTCAGCCAATTTTTGACCCACTGAAAATATTTCAGTCCTTGATCTTGAACTTTCTATTCCTACCCAATTGACTCCTTCTGGTGATAAATTAGCCATAGAGTAGCCAATATTTTACCCATTGGACATGTTTCAGTTATGGATCTTGAAGTTTTTGTACCTACTCATTGACTCTTTCTGTATTTAGGTCAGTCATTCAGAAATCCATATTTGAAGAAATTTATTAATATCGGGCCCAAGAGTCATTGATTTTGAACTTTCTATTTCTACCCAATTGACTCCTTCTGGTGATAAAATAGCCATAGAGTAGCCAATATTTGACCCATTGAACATGTTTCAATCATGGATCTTGAAATTTCTATGCCTACTTATTGACTCTTTCTGATGTAATATCGGTCATTCAAATGTCAATATTTGACCAAATGTACTAAAATCGGGCCCAAGAGTCGTCTATTTTGAACTTTTTAGTTCTACCCTATTGACTCCTTCTGGAGATAGTTCAGCATATTTTTGACCCACTGAAAATATTTCAGTCCTTGATCTTGAACTTTCTATTCCTACCCAATTGACTCCTTCTGGTGATAAATTAGCCATAGAGTAGCCAATATTTTACCAATTGGACATGTTTCAGTTATGGATCTTGAAGTTTTTATACCTACTCATTGACTCTTTCTGTATTTAGGTCAGTCATTCAGAAATCCATATTTAACGAAATGTATTAATATCGGGCCCAAGAGTCGATGATTTTGAACTTTCTATTTCTACCCAATTGACTCTTTCTGGTGATAAATAAGCGATAGAGTAGCCAATATTTGACCCATTGAACATGTTTCATTAATGCATCTTGAAATTTCTATAACTACCTATTGACTCTTTCTGATGTTACATCGGTCATTCAAAAGTCAATATTTCACCAAATGTACTAAAATCGGGCCCAAGAGTCGTCGATTTTAAACTTTTTAGTTCTACCCATTGACTCCTTCTGGTGATAAATTAGCCATAGAGTAGCCAATATTTGACCCATTGAACATGTTTCAGTCATGGATCTTGAAATTTCTATACCTACTTATTGACTCTTTCTGATGTTAAATCTTTTATTCAAAAGTCAATATTTTGACCAAATGTACTAAAATCGGGCCCAAGAGTCGTCTATTTTGAACTTTTTAGTTCTGCCCTATTGACTTCTTCAGGAGATAGTTCAGCCAATTTTTTACGCACTGAAAATATTTCAGTCCTTGATCTTGAACTTTCTATTCCTACCCAATTGACTCCTTCTGGTGATAAATTAGCCATAGAGTAGCCAATATTTGACCCATTGAACATGATTCAGTCATGGATCTTGAAATTTCTAGACCTACTTATTGAATCTATCTGATGTTACATCAGTCCTTCAAAAGTCAATATTTGACCAAATGTACTAAAATCGGGCCCAAGAGTTGTCTATTTTGAACTTTTTACTTCTACACAATTGACTCCTTCATGTGATAAATTAGCCATAGAGTAGCCAATATTTGACCCATTGAACATGTTTCAGTCATGGATCTTGGAATTTCTATACCTACTTATTGACTCTTTCTGATGTAATATCGGTCATTCAAATGTCAATATTTGACCAAATGTACTAAAATCGGGCCCAAGAGTCGTCTATTTTGAACTTTTTAGTTCTACCCTATTGACTCCTTCTGGAGATAGTTCAGCCAATTTTTGACCCACTGATGATATTTCAGTCCTTGATCTTGAACTTTCTATTTCTACCCAATTGACTCCTTCTGGTGATAAATTAGCCATAGAGTAGCCAATATTTTACCAATTTGACATGTTTCAGTTATGGATCTTGAAGTTTTTATACCTACTCATTGACTCTCTGAATTTAGGTTAGTCATTCAGAAATCCATATTTGACCAAATGTACTAATATTGGGCCCAAGATTCGTCGATTTTAAACTTTTAAGTTCTACCCATTGACTCCTTCTAGTGATAAATTAGCCATAGAGTAGCCAATATTTGACCCATTGAACATGTTTCAGTCATGGATCTTGAAATTTCTATACCTACTTATTGACTCTTTCTGATGTTACATCGGTCATTCAAAAGTCAATATTTGACCAAATGTACTAAAATCGGGCCCAAGAGTCATCTATTTTGAGCTTTATAGTTCTACCCTATTGACTCCTTCTGGTGATAAATTAGCCATAGAGTAGCCAATATTTGACCCATTGAACATGTTCCAGTCATGGATCTTGAAATTTCTATACCTACTTATTAACTCTTTCTGATGATACATCGGCCATTCAAAAGTCAATATTTGACCAAATGTACCTACACTGGGCCCAAGAGTCGTCTATTTTGAACTTTTTAGTTCTACCCTATTGACTCCTTCTGGAGATAGTTCAGCCAATTTTTGACCCACTGAAAATATTTCAGTCCTTGATCTTGAACTTTCTATTCCTACCCAATTGACTCCTTCTGGTGATAAATTAGCCATAGAGTAGCCAATATTTTACCCATTGGACATGTTTCAGTTATGGATCTTGAAGTTTTTGTACCTACTCATTGACTCTTTCTGTATTTAGGTAAGTCATTCAGAAATCCATATTTGAAGAAATTTATTAATATCGGGCCCAAGAGTCATTGATTTTGAACTTTCTATTTCTACCCAATTGACTCCTTCTGGTGATAAAATAGCCATAGAGTAGCCAATATTTCACCCATTGAACATGTTTCAGTCATGGATCTTGAAATTTCTATACCTACTTATTGACTCTTTCTGATGTAATATCGGTCATTCAAATGTCAATATTTGACCAAATGTACTAAAATCGGGCCCAAGAGTCGTCTATTTTGAACTTTTTAGTTCTAACCTATTGACTCCTTCTGGCGATAGTTCAGCCAATTTTTGACCCACTGAAAATATTTCAGTCCTTGATCTTGAACTTTCTATTCCTACCCAATTGACTCCTTCTGGTGATAAATTAGCCATAGAGTAGCCAATATTTTACCCATTGGACATGTTTCAGTTATGGATCTTTAAGTGTTTATACCTACTCATTGACTCTTTCTGAATTTAGGTCAGTCATTCAGAAATCCATATTTGACCAAATATACTAATATCGGGCCCAAGAGTCGTCGATTTTGAACTTTCTATTTCTACCCAATTGACTCCTTCTGGTGATAAATTAGCCATAGAGTAGCCAATATTTGACCCATTGAACATGTTTCAGTCATAGATCTTAAAATTTCTATACCTACTTATTGACTCTTTCTGATGTTGAATCTTTTATTCAAAAGTCAATATTTGACCAAATGTACTAAAATCGGGCCCAAGAGTCGTCTATTTTGAACTTTTTAGTTCTACCCTATTGACTCCTTCTGGAGATAGTTCAGCCAATTTTTGACCCACTGAAAATATTTCAGTCCTTGATCTTGAACTTTCTATTCCTACCCAATTGACTCCTTCTGGTGATAAATTAGCCATAGAGTAGCCAATATTTTACCCATTGGACATGTTTCAGTTATGGATCTTGAAGTTTTTGTACCTACTCATTGACTCTTTCTGAATTTAGGTCAGTCATCCAGAAATCCATATTTGACCAAATATACTAATATCGGGCCCAAGAGTCGTCGATTTTGAACTTTCTATTTCTACCCAATTGACTCCTTCTGGTGATAAATTAGCCATAGAGTAGCCAATATTTGACCCATTGAACATGTTTCAGTCATGGATCTTAAAATTTCTATACCTACTTATTGACTCTTTCTGATGTTGAATCTTTTATTCAAAAGTCAATATTTGACCAAATGTACTAAAATCGTGCCCAAGAGTCGTCTATTTTGATCTTTTTAGTTCTACCCTATTGACTCCTTCTGGAGATAGTTCAGCATATTTTTGACCCACTGAAAATATTTCAGTCCTTGATCTTGAACTTTCTATTCCTACCCAATTGACTCCTTCTGGTGATAAATTAGCCATAGAGTAGCCAATATTTTACCCATTGGACATGTTTCAGTTATGGATCTTGAAGTTTTTGTACCTACTCATTGACTCTTTCTGTATTTAGGTCAGTCATTCAGAAATCCATATTTGAAGAAATTTATTAATATCGGGCCCAAGAGTCATTGATTTTGAACTTTCTATTTCTACCCAATTGACTCCTTCTGGTGATAAATTAGCCATAGAGTAGCCAATATTTGACCCATTGAACATGTTTCAGTCATAGATCTTAAAATTTCTATACCTACTTATTGACTCTTTCTGATGTAATATCGGTCATTCAAATGTCAATATTTGACCAAATGTACTAAAATCGGGCCCAAGAGTCGTCTATTTTGAACTTTTTAGTTCTACCCTATTGACTCCTTCTGGAGATAGTTCAGCATATTTTTGACCCACTGAAAATATTTCAGTCCTTGATCTTGAACTTTCTATTCCTACCCAATTGACTCCTTCTGGTGATAAATTAGCCATAGAGTAGCCAATATTTTACCAATTGGACATGTTTCAGTTATGGATCTTGAAGTTTTTATACCTACTCATTGACTCTTTCTGTATTTAGGTCAGTCATTCAGAAATCCATATTTAACGAAATGTATTAATATCGGGCCCAAGAGTCGATGATTTTGAACTTTCTATTTCTACCCAATTGACTCTTACTGGTGATAAATAAGCGATAGAGTAGCCAATATTTGACCCATTGAACATGTTTCATTAATGCATCTTGAAATTTCTATAACTACCTATTGACTCTTTCTGATGTTACATCGGTCATTCAAAAGTCAATATTTCACCAAATATACTAAAATCGGGCCCAAGAGTCGTCGATTTTAAACTTTTTAGTTCTACCCATTGACTCCTTCTGGTGATAAATTAGCCATAGAGTAGCCAATATTTGACCCATTGAACATGTTTCAGTCATGGATCTTGAAATTTCTATACCTACTTATTGACTCTTTCTGATGTTAAATCTTTTATTCAAAAGTCAATATTTTGACCAAATGTACTAAAATCGGGCCCAAGAGTCGTCTATTTTGAACTTTTTAGTTCTGCCCTATTGACTTCTTCAGGAGATAGTTCAACCAATTTTTTACCCACTGAAAATATTTCAGTCCTTGATGTTGAACTTTCTATTCCTACCCAATTGACTCCTTCTGGTGATAAATTAGCCATAGAGTAGCCAATATTTGACCCATTGAACATGATTCAGTCATGGATCTTGAAATTTCTAGACCTACTTATTGAATCTATCTGATGTTACATCAGTCCTTCAAAAGTCAATATTTGACCAAATGTACTAAAATCGGGCCCAAGAGTTGTCTATTTTTAACTTTTTACTTCTACACAATTGACTCCTTCATGTGATAAATTAGCCATAGAGTAGCCAATATTTGACCCATTGAACATGTTTCAGTCATGGATCTTGGAATTTCTATACCTACTTATTGACTCTTTCTGATGTAATATCGGTCATTCAAATGTCAATATTTGACCAAATGTACTAAAATCGGGCCCAAGAGTCGTCTATTTTGAACTTTTTAGTTCTACCCTATTGACTCCTTCTGGAGATAGTTCAGCCAATTTTTGACCCACTGATGATATTTCAGTCCTTGATCTTGAACTTTCTATTTCTACCCAATTGACTCCTTCTGGTGATAAATTAGCCATAGAGTAGCCAATATTTTACCAATTTGACATGTTTCAGTTATGGATCTTGAAGTTTTTATACCTACTCATTGACTCTCTGAATTTAGGTTAGTCATTCAGAAATCCATATTTGACCAAATGTACTAATATTGGGCCCAAGATTCGTCGATTTTAAACTTTTAAGTTCTACCCATTGACTCCTTCTAGTGATAAATTAGCCATAGAGTAGCCAATATTTGACCCATTGAACATGTTCCAGTCATGGATCTTGAAATTTCTATACCTACTTATTAACTCTTTCTGATGATACATCGGCCATTCAAAAGTCAATATTTGACCAAATGTACCTACACTGGGCCCAAGAGTCGTCTATTTTGAACTTTTTAGTTCTACCCTATTGACTCCTTCTGGAGATAGTTCAGCATATTTTTGACCCACTGAAAATATTTCAGTCCTTGATCTTGAACTTTCTATTCCTACCCAATTGACTCCTTCTGGTGATAAATTAGCCATAGAGTAGCCAATATTTTACCAATTGGACATGTTTCAGTTATGGATCTTGAAGTTTTTATACCTACTCATTGACTCTTTCTGTATTTAGGTCAGTCATTCAGAAATCCATATTTAACGAAATGTATTAATATCGGGCCCAAGAGTCGATGATTTTGAACTTTCTATTTCTACCCAATTGACTCTTACTGGTGATAAATAAGCGATAGAGTAGCCAATATTTGACCCATTGAACATGTTTCATTAATGCATCTTGAAATTTCTATAACTACCTATTGACTCTTTCTGATGTTACATCGGTCATTCAAAAGTCAATATTTCACCAAATATACTAAAATCGGGCCCAAGAGTCGTCGATTTTAAACTTTTTAGTTCTACCCATTGACTCCTTCTGGTGATAAATTAGCCATAGAGTAGCCAATATTTGACCCATTGAACATGTTTCAGTCATGGATCTTGAAATTTCTATACCTACTTATTGACTCTTTCTGATGTTAAATCTTTTATTCAAAAGTCAATATTTTGACCAAATGTACTAAAATCGGGCCCAAGAGTCGTCTATTTTGAACTTTTTAGTTCTGCCCTATTGACTTCTTCAGGAGATAGTTCAACCAATTTTTTACCCACTGAAAATATTTCAGTCCTTGATGTTGAACTTTCTATTCCTACCCAATTGACTCCTTCTGGTGATAAATTAGCCATAGAGTAGCCAATATTTGACCCATTGAACATGATTCAGTCATGGATCTTGAAATTTCTAGACCTACTTATTGAATCTATCTGATGTTACATCAGTCCTTCAAAAGTCAATATTTGACCAAATGTACTAAAATCGGGCCCAAGAGTTGTCTATTTTTAACTTTTTACTTCTACACAATTGACTCCTTCATGTGATAAATTAGCCATAGAGTAGCCAATATTTGACCCATTGAACATGTTTCAGTCATGGATCTTGGAATTTCTATACCTACTTATTGACTCTTTCTGATGTAATATCGGTCATTCAAATGTCAATATTTGACCAAATGTACTAAAATCGGGCCCAAGAGTCGTCTATTTTGAACTTTTTAGTTCTACCCTATTGACTCCTTCTGGAGATAGTTCAGCCAATTTTTGACCCACTGATGATATTTCAGTCCTTGATCTTGAACTTTCTATTTCTACCCAATTGACTCCTTCTGGTGATAAATTAGCCATAGAGTAGCCAATATTTTACCAATTTGACATGTTTCAGTTATGGATCTTGAAGTTTTTATACCTACTCATTGACTCTCTGAATTTAGGTTAGTCATTCAGAAATCCATATTTGACCAAATGTACTAATATTGGGCCCAAGATTCGTCGATTTTAAACTTTTAAGTTCTACCCATTGACTCCTTCTAGTGATAAATTAGCCATAGAGTAGCCAATATTTGACCCATTGAACATGTTCCAGTCATGGATCTTGAAATTTCTATACCTACTTATTAACTCTTTCTGATGATACATCGGCCATTCAAAAGTCAATATTTGACCAAATGTACCTACACTGGGCCCAAGAGTCGTCTATTTTGAACTTTTTAGTTCTACCCTATTGACTCCTTCTGGAGATAGTTCAGCCAATGTTTGACCCACTGAAAATATTTCAGTCCTTGATCTTGAACTTTCTATTCCTACCCAATTGACTCCTTCTGGTGATAAATTAGCCATAGAGTAGCCAATATTTTACCCATTGGACATGTTTCAGTTATGGATCTTGAAGTTTTTGTACCTACTCATTGACTCTTTCTGTATTTAGGTAAGTCATTCAGAAATCCATATTTGAAGAAATTTATTAATATCGGGCCCAAGAGTCATTGATTTTGAACTTTCTATTTCTACCCAATTGACTCCTTCTGGTGATAAAATAGCCATAGAGTAGCCAATATTTGACCCATTGAACATGTTTCAGTCATGGATCTTGAAATTTCTATACCTACTTATTGACTCTTTCTGATGTAATATCGGTCATTCAAATGTCAATATTTGACCAAATGTACTAAAATCGGGCCCAAGAGTCGTCTATTTTGAACTTTTTAGTTCTACCCTATTGACTCCTTCTGGCGATAGTTCAGCCAATTTTTGACCCACTGAAAATATTTCAGTCCTTGATCTTGAACTTTCTATTCCTACCCAATTGACTCCTTCTGGTGATAAATTAGCCATAGAGTAGCCAATATTTTACCCATTGGACATGTTTCAGTTATGGATCTTTAAGTGTTTATACCTACTCATTGACTCTTTCTGAATTTAGGTCAGTCATTCAGAAATCCATATTTGACCAAATATACTAATATCGGGCCCAAGAGTCGTCGATTTTGAACTTTCTATTTCTACCCAATTGACTCCTTCTGGTGATAAATTAGCCATAGAGTAGCCAATATTTGACCCATTGAACATGTTTCAGTCATGGATCTTAAAATTTCTATACCTACTTATTGACTCTTTCTGATGTTGAATCTTTTATTCAAAAGTCAATATTTGACCAAATGTACTAAAATCGGGCCCAAGAGTCGTCTATTTTGAACTTTTTAGTTCTACCCTATTGACTCCTTCTGGCGATAGTTCAGCCAATTTTTGACCCACTGAAAATATTTCAGTCCTTGATGTTGAACTTTCTATTCCTACCCAATTGACTCCTTCTGGTGATAAATTAGCCATAGAGTAGCCAATATTTTACCCATTGGACATGTTTCAGTTATGGATCTTTAAGTGTTTATACCTACTCATTGACTCTTTCTGAATTTAGGTCAGTCATCCAGAAATCCATATTTGACCAAATATACTAATATCGGGCCCAAGAGTCGTCGATTTTGAACTTTCTATTTCTACCCAATTGACTCCTTCTGGTGATAAATTAGCCATAGAGTAGCCAATATTTGACCCATTGAACATGTTTCAGTCATGGATCTTAAAATTTCTATACCTACTTATTGACTCTTTCTGATGTTGAATCTTTTATTCAAAAGTCAATATTTGACCAAATGTACTAAAATCGTGCCCAAGAGTCGTCTATTTTGATCTTTTTAGTTCTACCCTATTGACTCCTTCTGGAGATAGTTCAGCCAATTTTTGACCCACTGAAAATATTTCAGTCCTTGATCTTGAACTTTCTATTCCTACCCAATTGACTCCTTCTGGTGATAAATTAGCCATAGAGTAGCCAATATTTTACCCATTGGACATGTTTCAGTTATGGATCTTGAAGTTTTTGTACCTACTCATTGACTCTTTCTGTATTTAGGTCAGTCATTCAGAAATCCATATTTGAAGAAATTTATTAATATCGGGCCCAAGAGTCATTGATTTTGAACTTTCTATTTCTACCCAATTGACTCCTTCTGGTGATAAAATAGCCATAGAGTAGCCAATATTTGACCCATTGAACATGTTTCAATCATGGATCTTGAAATTTCTATACCTACTTATTGACTCTTTCTGATGTAATATCGGTCATTCAAATGTCAATATTTGACCAAATGTACTAAAATCGGGCCCAAGAGTCGTCTATTTTGAACTTTTTAGTTCTACCCTATTGACTCCTTCTGGAGATAGTTCAGCATATTTTTGACCCACTGAAAATATTTCAGTCCTTGATCTTGAACTTTCTATTCCTACCCAATTGACTCCTTCTGGTGATAAATTAGCCATAGAGTAGCCAATATTTTACCAATTGGACATGTTTCAGTTATGGATCTTGAAGTTTTTATACCTACTCATTGACTCTTTCTGTATTTAGGTCAGTCATTCAGAAATCCATATTTAACGAAATGTATTAATATCGGGCCCAAGAGTCGATGATTTTGAACTTTCTATTTCTACCCAATTGACTCTTTCTGGTGATAAATAAGCGATAGAGTAGCCAATATTTGACCCATTGAACATGTTTCATTAATGCATCTTGAAATTTCTATAACTACCTATTGACTCTTTCTGATGTTACATCGGTCATTCAAAAGTCAATATTTCACCAAATGTACTAAAATCGGGCCCAAGAGTCGTCGATTTTAAACTTTTTAGTTCTACCCATTGACTCCTTCTGGTGATAAATTAGCCATAGAGTAGCCAATATTTGACCCATTGAACATGTTTCAGTCATGGATCTTGAAATTTCTATACCTACTTATTGACTCTTTCTGATGTTAAATCTTTTATTCAAAAGTCAATATTTTGACCAAATGTACTAAAATCGGGCCCAAGAGTCGTCTATTTTGAACTTTTTAGTTCTGCCCTATTGACTTCTTCAGGAGATAGTTCAGCCAATTTTTTACCCACTGAAAATATTTCAGTCCTTGATCTTGAACTTTCTATTCCTACCCAATTGACTCCTTCTGGTGATAAATTAGCCATAGAGTAGCCAATATTTGACCCATTGAACATGATTCAGTCATGGATCTTGAAATTTCTAGACCTACTTATTGAATCTATCTGATGTTACATCAGTCCTTCAAAAGTCAATATTTGACCAAATGTACTAAAATCGGGCCCAAGAGTTGTCTATTTTGAACTTTTTACTTCTACACAATTGACTCCTTCATGTGATAAATTAGCCATAGAGTAGCCAATATTTGACCCATTGAACATGTTTCAGTCATGGATCTTGGAATTTCTATACCTACTTATTGACTCTTTCTGATGTAATATCGGTCATTCAAATGTCAATATTTGACCAAATGTACTAAAATCGGGCCCAAGAGTCGTCTATTTTGAACTTTTTAGTTCTACCCTATTGACTCCTTCTGGAGATAGTTCAGCCAATTTTTGACCCACTGATGATATTTCAGTCCTTGATCTTGAACTTTCTATTTCTACCCAATTGACTCCTTCTGGTGATAAATTAGCCATAGAGTAGCCAATATTTTACCAATTTGACATGTTTCAGTTATGGATCTTGAAGTTTTTATACCTACTCATTGACTCTCTGAATTTAGGTTAGTCATTCAGAAATCCATATTTGACCAAATGTACTAATATTGGGCCCAAGATTCGTCGATTTTAAACTTTTAAGTTCTACCCATTGACTCCTTCTAGTGATAAATTAGCCATAGAGTAGCCAATATTTGACCCATTGAACATGTTTCAGTCATGGATCTTGAAATTTCTATACCTACTTATTGACTCTTTCTGATGTTACATCGGTCATTCAAAAGTCAATATTTGACCAAATGTACTAAAATCGGGCCCAAGAGTCATCTATTTTGAGCTTTATAGTTCTACCCTATTGACTCCTTCTGGTGATAAATTAGCCATAGAGTAGCCAATATTTGACCCATTGAACATGTTCCAGTCATGGATCTTGAAATTTCTATACCTACTTATTAACTCTTTCTGATGATACATCGGCCATTCAAAAGTCAATATTTGACCAAATGTACCTACACTGGGCCCAAGAGTCGTCTATTTTGAACTTTTTAGTTCTACCCTATTGACTCCTTCTGGAGATAGTTCAGCCAATTTTTGACCCACTGAAAATATTTCAGTCCTTGATCTTGAACTTTCTATTCCTACCCAATTGACTCCTTCTGGTGATAAATTAGCCATAGAGTAGCCAATATTTTACCCATTGGACATGTTTCAGTTATGGATCTTGAAGTTTTTGTACCTACTCATTGACTCTTTCTGTATTTAGGTAAGTCATTCAGAAATCCATATTTGAAGAAATTTATTAATATCGGGCCCAAGAGTCATTGATTTTGAACTTTCTATTTCTACCCAATTGACTCCTTCTGGTGATAAAATAGCCATAGAGTAGCCAATATTTGACCCATTGAACATGTTTCAGTCATGGATCTTGAAATTTCTATACCTACTTATTGACTCTTTCTGATGTAATATCTGTCATTCAAATGTCAATATTTGACCAAATGTACTAAAATCGGGCCCAAGAGTCGTCTATTTTGAACTTTTTAGTTCTACCCTATTGACTCCTTCTGGCGATAGTTCAGCCAATTTTTGACCCACTGAAAATATTTCAGTCCTTGATCTTGAACTTTCTATTCCTACCCAATTGACTCCTTCTGGTGATAAATTAGCCATAGAGTAGCCAATATTTTACCCATTGGACATGTTTCAGTTATGGATCTTTAAGTGTTTATACCTACTCATTGACTCTTTCTGAATTTAGGTCAGTCATTCAGAAATCCATATTTGACCAAATATACTAATATCGGGCCCAAGAGTCGTCGATTTTGAACTTTCTATTTCTACCCAATTGACTCCTTCTGGTGATAAATTAGCCATAGAGTAGCCAATATTTGACCCATTGAACATGTTTCAGTCATGGATCTTAAAATTTCTATACCTACTTATTGACTCTTTCTGATGTTGAATCTTTTATTCAAAAGTCAATATTTGACCAAATGTACTAAAATCGGGCCCAAGAGTCGTCTATTTTGAACTTTTTAGTTCTACCCTATTGACTCCTTCTGGAGATAGTTCAGCCAATTTTTGACCCACTGAAAATATTTCAGTCCTTGATCTTGAACTTTCTATTCCTACCCAATTGACTCCTTCTGGTGATAAATTAGCCATAGAGTAGCCAATATTTTACCCATTGGACATGTTTCAGTTATGGATCTTGAAGTTTTTGTACCTACTCATTGACTCTTTCTGAATTTAGGTCAGTCATCCAGAAATCCATATTTGACCAAATATACTAATATCGGGCCCAAGAGTCGTCGATTTTGAACTTTCTATTTCTACCCAATTGACTCCTTCTGGTGATAAATTAGCCATAGAGTAGCCAATATTTGACCCATTGAACATGTTTCAGTCATGGATCTTAAAATTTCTATACCTACTTATTGACTCTTTCTGATGTTGAATCTTTTATTCAAAAGTCAATATTTGACCAAATGTACTAAAATCGGGCCCAAGAGTCGTCTATTTTGATCTTTTTAGTTCTACCCTATTGACTCCTTCTGGAGATAGTTCAGCCAATTTTTGACCCACTGAAAATATTTCAGTCCTTGATCTTGAACTTTCTATTCCTACCCAATTGACTCCTTCTGGTGATAAATTAGCCATAGAGTAGCCAATATTTTACCCATTGGACATGTTTCAGTTATGGATCTTGAAGTTTTTGTACCTACTCATTGACTCTTTCTGTATTTAGGTCAGTCATTCAGAAATCCATATTTGAAGAAATTTATTAATATCGGGCCCAAGAGTCATTGATTTTGAACTTTCTATTTCTACCCAATTGACTCCTTCTGGTGATAAAATAGCCATAGAGTAGCCAATATTTGACCCATTGAACATGTTTCAATCATGGATCTTGAAATTTCTATACCTACTTATTGACTCTTTCTGATGTAATATCGGTCATTCAAATGTCAATATTTGACCAAATGTACTAAAATCGGGCCCAAGAGTCGTCTATTTTGAACTTTTTAGTTCTACCCTATTGACTCCTTCTGGAGATAGTTCAGCATATTTTTGACCCACTGAAAATATTTCAGTCCTTGATCTTGAACTTTCTATTCCTACCCAATTGACTCCTTCTGGTGATAAATTAGCCATAGAGTAGCCAATATTTTACCAATTGGACATGTTTCAGTTATGGATCTTGAAGTTTTTATACCTACTCATTGACTCTTTCTGTATTTAGGTCAGTCATTCAGAAATCCATATTTAACGAAATGTATTAATATCGGGCCCAAGAGTCGATGATTTTGAACTTTCTATTTCTACCCAATTGACTCTTTCTGGTGATAAATAAGCGATAGAGTAGCCAATATTTGACCCATTGAACATGTTTCATTAATGCATCTTGAAATTTCTATAACTACCTATTGACTCTTTCTGATGTTACATCGGTCATTCAAAAGTCAATATTTCACCAAATGTACTAAAATCGGGCCCAAGAGTCGTCGATTTTAAACTTTTTAGTTCTACCCATTGACTCCTTCTGGTGATAAATTAGCCATAGAGTAGCCAATATTTGACCCATTGAACATGTTTCAGTCATGGATCTTGAAATTTCTATACCTACTTATTGACTCTTTCTGATGTTAAATCTTTTATTCAAAAGTCAATATTTTGACCAAATGTACTAAAATCGGGCCCAAGAGTCGTCTATTTTGAACTTTTTAGTTCTGCCCTATTGACTTCTTCAGGAGATAGTTCAGCCAATTTTTTACCCACTGAAAATATTTCAGTCCTTGATCTTGAACTTTCTATTCCTACCCAATTGACTCCTTCTGGTGATAAATTAGCCATAGAGTAGCCAATATTTGACCCATTGAACATGATTCAGTCATGGATCTTGAAATTTCTAGACCTACTTATTGAATCTATCTGATGTTACATCAGTCCTTCAAAAGTCAATATTTGACCAAATGTACTAAAATCGGGCCCAAGAGTTGTCTATTTTGAACTTTTTACTTCTACACAATTGACTCCTTCATGTGATAAATTAGCCATAGAGTAGCCAATATTTGACCCATTGAACATGTTTCAGTCATGGATCTTGGAATTTCTATACCTACTTATTGACTCTTTCTGATGTAATTATCGGTCATTCAAATGTCAATATTTGACCAAATGTACTAAAATCGGGCCCAAGAGTCGTCTATTTTGAACTTTTTAGTTCTACCCTATTGACTCCTTCTGGAGATAGTTCAGCCAATTTTTGACCCACTGATGATATTTCAGTCCTTGATCTTGAACTTTCTATTTCTACCCAATTGACTCCTTCTGGTGATAAATTAGCCATAGAGTAGCCAATATTTTACCAATTTGACATGTTTCAGTTATGGATCTTGAAGTTTTTATACCTACTCATTGACTCTCTGAATTTAGGTTAGTCATTCAGAAATCCATATTTGACCAAATGTACTAATATTGGGCCCAAGATTCGTCGATTTTAAACTTTTAAGTTCTACCCATTGACTCCTTCTAGTGATAAATTAGCCATAGAGTAGCCAATATTTGACCCATTGAACATGTTTCAGTCATGGATCTTGAAATTTCTATACCTACTTATTGACTCTTTCTGATGTTACATCGGTCATTCAAAAGTCAATATTTGACCAAATGTACTAAAATCGGGCCCAAGAGTCATCTATTTTGAGCTTTATAGTTCTACCCTATTGACTCCTTCTGGTGATAAATTAGCCATAGAGTAGCCAATATTTGACCCATTGAACATGTTCCAGTCATGGATCTTGAAATTTCTATACCTACTTATTAACTCTTTCTGATGATACATCGGCCATTCAAAAGTCAATATTTGACCAAATGTACCTACACTGGGCCCAAGAGTCGTCTATTTTGAACTTTTTAGTTCTACCCTATTGACTCCTTCTGGAGATAGTTCAGCCAATTTTTGACCCACTGAAAATATTTCAGTCCTTGATCTTGAACTTTCTATTCCTACCCAATTGACTCCTTCTGGTGATAAATTAGCCATAGAGTAGCCAATATTTTACCCATTGGACATGTTTCAGTTATGGATCTTGAAGTTTTTGTACCTACTCATTGACTCTTTCTGTATTTAGGTAAGTCATTCAGAAATCCATATTTGAAGAAATTTATTAATATCGGGCCCAAGAGTCATTGATTTTGAACTTTCTATTTCTACCCAATTGACTCCTTCTGGTGATAAAATAGCCATAGAGTAGCCAATATTTGACCCATTGAACATGTTTCAGTCATGGATCTTGAAATTTCTATACCTACTTATTGACTCTTTCTGATGTAATATCGGTCATTCAAATGTCAATATTTGACCAAATGTACTAAAATCGGGCCCAAGAGTCGTCTATTTTGAACTTTTTAGTTCTACCCTATTGACTCCTTCTGGCGATAGTTCAGCCAATTTTTGACCCACTGAAAATATTTCAGTCCTTGATCTTGAACTTTCTATTCCTACCCAATTGACTCCTTCTGGTGATAAATTAGCCATAGAGTAGCCAATATTTTACCCATTGGACATGTTTCAGTTATGGATCTTTAAGTGTTTATACCTACTCATTGACTCTTTCTGAATTTAGGTCAGTCATTCAGAAATCCATATTTGACCAAATATACTAATATCGGGCCCAAGAGTCGTCGATTTTGAACTTTCTATTTCTACCCAATTGACTCCTTCTGGTGATAAATTAGCCATAGAGTAGCCAATATTTGACCCATTGAACATGTTTCAGTCATGGATCTTAAAATTTCTATACCTACTTATTGACTCTTTCTGATGTTGAATCTTTTATTCAAAAGTCAATATTTGACCAAATGTACTAAAATCGGGCCCAAGAGTCGTCTATTTTGAACTTTTTAGTTCTACCCTATTGACTCCTTCTGGAGATAGTTCAGCCAATTTTTGACCCACTGAAAATATTTCAGTCCTTGATCTTGAACTTTCTATTCCTACCCAATTGACTCCTTCTGGTGATAAATTAGCCATAGAGTAGCCAATATTTTACCCATTGGACATGTTTCAGTTATGGATCTTGAAGTTTTTGTACCTACTCATTGACTCTTTCTGAATTTAGGTCAGTCATCCAGAAATCCATATTTGACCAAATATACTAATATCGGGCCCAAGAGTCGTCGATTTTGAACTTTCTATTTCTACCCAATTGACTCCTTCTGGTGATAAATTAGCCATAGAGTAGCCAATATTTGACCCATTGAACATGTTTCAGTCATGGATCTTAAAATTTCTATACCTACTTATTGACTCTTTCTGATGTTGAATCTTTTATTCAAAAGTCAATATTTGACCAAATGTACTAAAATCGTGCCCAAGAGTCGTCTATTTTGATCTTTTTAGTTCTACCCTATTGACTCCTTCTGGAGATAGTTCAGCCAATTTTTGACCCACTGAAAATATTTCAGTCCTTGATCTTGAACTTTCTATTCCTACCCAATTGACTCCTTCTGGTGATAAATTAGCCATAGAGTAGCCAATATTTTACCCATTGGACATGTTTCAGTTATGGATCTTGAAGTTTTTGTACCTACTCATTGACTCTTTCTGTATTTAGGTCAGTCATTCAGAAATCCATATTTGAAGAAATTTATTAATATCGGGCCCAAGAGTCATTGATTTTGAACTTTCTATTTCTACCCAATTGACTCCTTCTGGTGATAAAATAGCCATAGAGTAGCCAATATTTGACCCATTGAACATGTTTCAATCATGGATCTTGAAATTTCTATACCTACTTATTGACTCTTTCTGATGTAATATCGGTCATTCAAATGTCAATATTTGACCAAATGTACTAAAATCGGGCCCAAGAGTCGTCTATTTTGAACTTTTTAGTTCTACCCTATTGACTCCTTCTGGAGATAGTTCAGCATATTTTTGACCCACTGAAAATATTTCAGTCCTTGATCTTGAACTTTCTATTCCTACCCAATTGACTCCTTCTGGTGATAAATTAGCCATAGAGTAGCCAATATTTTACCCATTGGACATGTTTCAGTTATGGATCTTGAAGTTTTTGTACCTACTCATTGACTCTTTCTGTATTTAGGTCAGTCATTCAGAAATCCATATTTGAAGAAATTTATTAATATCGGGCCCAAGAGTCATTGATTTTGAACTTTCTATTTCTACCCAATTGACTCCTTCTGGTGATAAAATAGCCATAGAGTAGCCAATATTTGACCCATTGAACATGTTTCAATCATGGATCTTGAAATTTCTATACCTACTTATTGACTCTTTCTGATGTAATATCGGTCATTCAAATGTCAATATTTGACCAAATGTACTAAAATCGGGCCCAAGAGTCGTCTATTTTGAACTTTTTAGTTCTACCCTATTGACTCCTTCTGGAGATAGTTCAGCATATTTTTGACCCACTGAAAATATTTCAGTCCTTGATCTTGAACTTTCTATTCCTACCCAATTGACTCCTTCTGGTGATAAATTAGCCATAGAGTAGCCAATATTTTACCAATTGGACATGTTTCAGTTATGGATCTTGAAGTTTTTATACCTACTCATTGACTCTTTCTGTATTTAGGTCAGTCATTCAGAAATCCATATTTAACGAAATGTATTAATATCGGGCCCAAGAGTCGATGATTTTGAACTTTCTATTTCTACCCAATTGACTCTTTCTGGTGATAAATAAGCGATAGAGTAGCCAATATTTGACCCATTGAACATGTTTCATTAATGCATCTTGAAATTTCTATAACTACCTATTGACTCTTTCTGATGTTACATCGGTCATTCAAAAGTCAATATTTCACCAAATGTACTAAAATCGGGCCCAAGAGTCGTCGATTTTAAACTTTTTAGTTCTACCCATTGACTCCTTCTGGTGATAAATTAGCCATAGAGTAGCCAATATTTGACCCATTGAACATGTTTCAGTCATGGATCTTGAAATTTCTATACCTACTTATTGACTCTTTCTGATGTTAAATCTTTTATTCAAAAGTCAATATTTTGACCAAATGTACTAAAATCGGGCCCAAGAGTCGTCTATTTTGAACTTTTTAGTTCTGCCCTATTGACTTCTTCAGGAGATAGTTCAGCCAATTTTTTACCCACTGAAAATATTTCAGTCCTTGATCTTGAACTTTCTATTCCTACCCAATTGACTCCTTCTGGTGATAAATTAGCCATAGAGTAGCCAATATTTGACCCATTGAACATGATTCAGTCATGGATCTTGAAATTTCTAGACCTACTTATTGAATCTATCTGATGTTACATCAGTCCTTCAAAAGTCAATATTTGACCAAATGTACTAAAATCGGGCCCAAGAGTTGTCTATTTTGAACTTTTTACTTCTACACAATTGACTCCTTCATGTGATAAATTAGCCATAGAGTAGCCAATATTTGACCCATTGAACATGTTTCAGTCATGGATCTTGGAATTTCTATACCTACTTATTGACTCTTTCTGATGTAATTATCGGTCATTCAAATGTCAATATTTGACCAAATGTACTAAAATCGGGCCCAAGAGTCGTCTATTTTGAACTTTTTAGTTCTACCCTATTGACTCCTTCTGGAGATAGTTCAGCCAATTTTTGACCCACTGATGATATTTCAGTCCTTGATCTTGAACTTTCTATTTCTACCCAATTGACTCCTTCTGGTGATAAATTAGCCATAGAGTAGCCAATATTTTACCAATTTGACATGTTTCAGTTATGGATCTTGAAGTTTCTATACCTACTCATTGACTCTCTGAATTTAGGTTAGTCATTCAGAAATCCATATTTGACCAAATGTACTAAAATCGGGCCCAAGAGTCATCTATTTTGAGCTTTATAGTTCTACCCTATTGACTCCTTCTGGTGATAAATTAGCCATAGAGTAGCCAATATTTGACCCATTGAACATGTTCCAGTCATGGATCTTGAAATTTCTATACCTACTTATTAACTCTTTCTGATGATACATCGGCCATTCAAAAGTCAATATTTGACCAAATGTACCTACACTGGGCCCAAGAGTCGTCTATTTTGAACTTTTTAGTTCTACCCTATTGACTCCTTCTGGAGATAGTTCAGCCAATTTTTGACCCACTGAAAATATTTCAGTCCTTGATCTTGAACTTTCTATTCCTACCCAATTGACTCCTTCTGGTGATAAATTAGCCATAGAGTAGCCAATATTTTACCCATTGGACATGTTTCAGTTATGGATCTTGAAGTTTTTGTACCTACTCATTGACTCTTTCTGTATTTAGGTAAGTCATTCAGAAATCCATATTTGAAGAAATTTATTAATATCGGGCCCAAGAGTCATTGATTTTGAACTTTCTATTTCTACCCAATTGACTCCTTCTGGTGATAAAATAGCCATAGAGTAGCCAATATTTGACCCATTGAACATGTTTCAGTCATGGATCTTGAAATTTCTATACCTACTTATTGACTCTTTCTGATGTAATATCGGTCATTCAAATGTCAATATTTGACCAAATGTACTAAAATCGGGCCCAAGAGTCGTCTATTTTGAACTTTTTAGTTCTACCCTATTGACTCCTTCTGGCGATAGTTCAGCCAATTTTTGACCCACTGAAAATATTTCAGTCCTTGATCTTGAACTTTCTATTCCTACCCAATTGACTCCTTCTGGTGATAAATTAGCCATAGAGTAGCCAATATTTTACCCATTGGACATGTTTCAGTTATGGATCTTTAAGTGTTTATACCTACTCATTGACTCTTTCTGAATTTAGGTCAGTCATTCAGAAATCCATATTTGACCAAATATACTAATATCGGGCCCAAGAGTCGTCGATTTTGAACTTTCTATTTCTACCCAATTGACTCCTTCTGGTGATAAATTAGCCATAGAGTAGCCAATATTTGACCCATTGAACATGTTTCAGTCATGGATCTTAAAATTTCTATACCTACTTATTGACTCTTTCTGATGTTGAATCTTTTATTCAAAAGTCAATATTTGACCAAATGTACTAAAATCGGGCCCAAGAGTCGTCTATTTTGAACTTTTTAGTTCTACCCTATTGACTCCTTCTGGAGATAGTTCAGCCAATTTTTGACCCACTGAAAATATTTCAGTCCTTGATCTTGAACTTTCTATTCCTACCCAATTGACTCCTTCTGGTGATAAATTAGCCATAGAGTAGCCAATATTTTACCCATTGGACATGTTTCAGTTATGGATCTTGAAGTTTTTGTACCTACTCATTGACTCTTTCTGAATTTAGGTCAGTCATCCAGAAATCCATATTTGACCAAATATACTAATATCGGGCCCAAGAGTCGTCGATTTTGAACTTTCTATTTCTACCCAATTGACTCCTTCTGGTGATAAAATAGCCATAGAGTAGCCAATATTTGACCCATTGAACATGTTTCAATCATGGATCTTGAAATTTCTATACCTACTTATTGACTCTTTCTGATGTAATATCGGTCATTCAAATGTCAATATTTGACCAAATGTACTAAAATCGGGCCCAAGAGTCGTCTATTTTGAACTTTTTAGTTCTACCCTATTGACTCCTTCTGGAGATAGTTCAGCATATTTTTGACCCACTGAAAATATTTCAGTCCTTGATCTTGAACTTTCTATTCCTACCCAATTGACTCCTTCTGGTGATAAATTAGCCATAGAGTAGCCAATATTTTACCAATTGGACATGTTTCAGTTATGGATCTTGAAGTTTTTATACCTACTCATTGACTCTTTCTGTATTTAGGTCAGTCATTCAGAAATCCATATTTAACGAAATGTATTAATATCGGGCCCAAGAGTCGATGATTTTGAACTTTCTATTTCTACCCAATTGACTCTTTCTGGTGATAAATAAGCGATAGAGTAGCCAATATTTGACCCATTGAACATGTTTCATTAATGCATCTTGAAATTTCTATAACTACCTATTGACTCTTTCTGATGTTACATCGGTCATTCAAAAGTCAATATTTCACCAAATGTACTAAAATCGGGCCCAAGAGTCGTCGATTTTAAACTTTTTAGTTCTACCCATTGACTCCTTCTGGTGATAAATTAGCCATAGAGTAGCCAATATTTGACCCATTGAACATGTTTCAGTCATGGATCTTGAAATTTCTATACCTACTTATTGACTCTTTCTGATGTTAAATCTTTTATTCAAAAGTCAATATTTTGACCAAATGTACTAAAATCGGGCCCAAGAGTCGTCTATTTTGAACTTTTTAGTTCTGCCCTATTGACTTCTTCAGGAGATAGTTCAGCCAATTTTTTACCCACTGAAAATATTTCAGTCCTTGATCTTGAACTTTCTATTCCTACCCAATTGACTCCTTCTGGTGATAAATTAGCCATAGAGTAGCCAATATTTGACCCATTGAACATGATTCAGTCATGGATCTTGAAATTTCTAGACCTACTTATTGAATCTATCTGATGTTACATCAGTCCTTCAAAAGTCAATATTTGACCAAATGTACTAAAATCGGGCCCAAGAGTTGTCTATTTTGAACTTTTTACTTCTACACAATTGACTCCTTCATGTGATAAATTAGCCATAGAGTAGCCAATATTTGACCCATTGAACATGTTTCAGTCATGGATCTTGGAATTTCTATACCTACTTATTGACTCTTTCTGATGTAATATCGGTCATTCAAATGTCAATATTTGACCAAATGTACTAAAATCGGGCCCAAGAGTCGTCTATTTTGAACTTTTTAGTTCTACCCTATTGACTCCTTCTGGAGATAGTTCAGCATATTTTTGACCCACTGATGATATTTCAGTCCTTGATCTTGAACTTTCTATTTCTACCCAATTGACTCCTTCTGGTGATAAATTAGCCATAGAGTAGCCAATATTTTACCAATTTGACATGTTTCAGTTATGGATCTTGAAGTTTCTATACCTACTCATTGACTCTCTGAATTTAGGTTAGTCATTCAGAAATCCATATTTGACCAAATGTACTAATATTGGGCCCAAGATTCGTCGATTTTAAACTTTTAAGTTCTACCCATTGACTCCTTCTAGTGATAAATTAGCCATAGAGTAGCCAATATTTGACCCATTGAACATGTTTCAGTCATGGATCTTGAAATTTCTATACCTACTTATTGACTCTTTCTGATGTTACATCGGTCATTCAAAAGTCAATATTTGACCAAATGTACTAAAATCGGGCCCAAGAGTCATCTATTTTGAGCTTTATAGTTCTACCCTATTGACTCCTTCTGGTGATAAATTAGCCATAGAGTAGCCAATATTTGACCCATTGAACATGTTCCAGTCATGGATCTTGAAATTTCTATACCTACTTATTAACTCTTTCTGATGATACATCGGCCATTCAAAAGTCAATATTTGACCAAATGTACCTACACTGGGCCCAAGAGTCGTCTATTTTGAACTTTTTAGTTCTACCCTATTGACTCCTTCTGGAGATAGTTCAGCCAATTTTTGACCCACTGAAAATATTTCAGTCCTTGATCTTGAACTTTCTATTCCTACCCAATTGACTCCTTCTGGTGATAAATTAGCCATAGAGTAGCCAATATTTTACCCATTGGACATGTTTCAGTTATGGATCTTGAAGTTTTTGTACCTACTCATTGACTCTTTCTGTATTTAGGTAAGTCATTCAGAAATCCATATTTGAAGAAATTTATTAATATCGGGCCCAAGAGTCATTGATTTTGAACTTTCTATTTCTACCCAATTGACTCCTTCTGGTGATAAAATAGCCATAGAGTAGCCAATATTTGACCCATTGAACATGTTTCAGTCATGGATCTTGAAATTTCTATACCTACTTATTGACTCTTTCTGATGTAATATCGGTCATTCAAATGTCAATATTTGACCAAATGTACTAAAATCGGGCCCAAGAGTCGTCTATTTTGAACTTTTTAGTTCTACCCTATTGACTCCTTCTGGCGATAGTTCAGCCAATTTTTGACCCACTGAAAATATTTCAGTCCTTGATCTTGAACTTTCTATTCCTACCCAATTGACTCCTTCTGGTGATAAATTAGCCATAGAGTAGCCAATATTTTACCCATTGGACATGTTTCAGTTATGGATCTTTAAGTGTTTATACCTACTCATTGACTCTTTCTGAATTTAGGTCAGTCATTCAGAAATCCATATTTGACCAAATATACTAATATCGGGCCCAAGAGTCGTCGATTTTGAACTTTCTATTTCTACCCAATTGACTCCTTCTGGTGATAAATTAGCCATAGAGTAGCCAATATTTGACCCATTGAACATGTTTCAGTCATGGATCTTAAAATTTCTATACCTACTTATTGACTCTTTCTGATGTTGAATCTTTTATTCAAAAGTCAATATTTGACCAAATGTACTAAAATCGGGCCCAAGAGTCGTCTATTTTGAACTTTTTAGTTCTACCCTATTGACTCCTTCTGGAGATAGTTCAGCCAATTTTTGACCCACTGAAAATATTTCAGTCCTTGATCTTGAACTTTCTATTCCTACCCAATTGACTCCTTCTGGTGATAAATTAGCCATAGAGTAGCCAATATTTTACCCATTGGACATGTTTCAGTTATGGATCTTGAAGTTTTTGTACCTACTCATTGACTCTTTCTGAATTTAGGTCAGTCATCCAGAAATCCATATTTGACCAAATATACTAATATCGGGCCCAAGAGTCGTCGATTTTGAACTTTCTATTTCTACCCAATTGACTCCTTCTGGTGATAAATTAGCCATAGAGTAGCCAATATTTGACCCATTGAACATGTTTCAGTCATGGATCTTAAAATTTCTATACCTACTTATTGACTCTTTCTGATGTTGAATCTTTTATTCAAAAGTCAATATTTGACCAAATGTACTAAAATCGTGCCCAAGAGTCGTCTATTTTGATCTTTTTAGTTCTACCCTATTGACTCCTTCTGGAGATAGTTCAGCCAATTTTTGACCCACTGAAAATATTTCAGTCCTTGATCTTGAACTTTCTATTCCTACCCAATTGACTCCTTCTGGTGATAAATTAGCCATAGAGTAGCCAATATTTTACCCATTGGACATGTTTCAGTTATGGATCTTGAAGTTTTTGTACCTACTCATTGACTCTTTCTGTATTTAGGTCAGTCATTCAGAAATCCATATTTGAAGAAATTTATTAATATCGGGCCCAAGAGTCATTGATTTTGAACTTTCTATTTCTACCCAATTGACTCCTTCTGGTGATAAAATAGCCATAGAGTAGCCAATATTTGACCCATTGAACATGTTTCAATCATGGATCTTGAAATTTCTATACCTACTTATTGACTCTTTCTGATGTAATATCGGTCATTCAAATGTCAATATTTGACCAAATGTACTAAAATCGGGCCCAAGAGTCGTCTATTTTGAACTTTTTAGTTCTACCCTATTGACTCCTTCTGGAGATAGTTCAGCATATTTTTGACCCACTGAAAATATTTCAGTCCTTGATCTTGAACTTTCTATTCCTACCCAATTGACTCCTTCTGGTGATAAATTAGCCATAGAGTAGCCAATATTTTACCCATTGGACATGTTTCAGTTATGGATCTTGAAGTTTTTGTACCTACTCATTGACTCTTTCTGTATTTAGGTCAGTCATTCAGAAATCCATATTTGAAGAAATTTATTAATATCGGGCCCAAGAGTCATTGATTTTGAACTTTCTATTTCTACCCAATTGACTCCTTCTGGTGATAAAATAGCCATAGAGTAGCCAATATTTGACCCATTGAACATGTTTCAATCATGGATCTTGAAATTTCTATACCTACTTATTGACTCTTTCTGATGTAATATCGGTCATTCAAATGTCAATATTTGACCAAATGTACTAAAATCGGGCCCAAGAGTCGTCTATTTTGAACTTTTTAGTTCTACCCTATTGACTCCTTCTGGAGATAGTTCAGCATATTTTTGACCCACTGAAAATATTTCAGTCCTTGATCTTGAACTTTCTATTCCTACCCAATTGACTCCTTCTGGTGATAAATTAGCCATAGAGTAGCCAATATTTTACCAATTGGACATGTTTCAGTTATGGATCTTGAAGTTTTTATACCTACTCATTGACTCTTTCTGTATTTAGGTCAGTCATTCAGAAATCCATATTTAACGAAATGTATTAATATCGGGCCCAAGAGTCGATGATTTTGAACTTTCTATTTCTACCCAATTGACTCTTTCTGGTGATAAATAAGCGATAGAGTAGCCAATATTTGACCCATTGAACATGTTTCATTAATGCATCTTGAAATTTCTATAACTACCTATTGACTCTTTCTGATGTTACATCGGTCATTCAAAAGTCAATATTTCACCAAATGTACTAAAATCGGGCCCAAGAGTCGTCGATTTTAAACTTTTTAGTTCTACCCATTGACTCCTTCTGGTGATAAATTAGCCATAGAGTAGCCAATATTTGACCCATTGAACATGTTTCAGTCATGGATCTTGAAATTTCTATACCTACTTATTGACTCTTTCTGATGTTAAATCTTTTATTCAAAAGTCAATATTTTGACCAAATGTACTAAAATCGGGCCCAAGAGTCGTCTATTTTGAACTTTTTAGTTCTGCCCTATTGACTTCTTCAGGAGATAGTTCAGCCAATTTTTTACCCACTGAAAATATTTCAGTCCTTGATCTTGAACTTTCTATTCCTACCCAATTGACTCCTTCTGGTGATAAATTAGCCATAGAGTAGCCAATATTTGACCCATTGAACATGATTCAGTCATGGATCTTGAAATTTCTAGACCTACTTATTGAATCTATCTGATGTTACATCAGTCCTTCAAAAGTCAATATTTGACCAAATGTACTAAAATCGGGCCCAAGAGTTGTCTATTTTGAACTTTTTACTTCTACACAATTGACTCCTTCATGTGATAAATTAGCCATAGAGTAGCCAATATTTGACCCATTGAACATGTTTCAGTCATGGATCTTGGAATTTCTATACCTACTTATTGACTCTTTCTGATGTAATATCGGTCATTCAAATGTCAATATTTGACCAAATGTACGAAAATCGGGCCCAAGAGTCGTCTATTTTGAACTTTTTAGTTCTACCCTATTGACTCCTTCTGGAGATAGTTCAGCCAATTTTTGACCCACTGATGATATTTCAGTCCTTGATCTTGAACTTTCTATTTCTACCCAATTGACTCCTTCTGGTGATAAATTAGCCATAGAGTAGCCAATATTTTACCAATTTGACATGTTTCAGTTATGGATCTTGAAGTTTCTATACCTACTCATTGACTCTCTGAATTTAGGTTAGTCATTCAGAAATCCATATTTGACCAAATGTACTAATATTGGGCCCAAGATTCGTCGATTTTAAACTTTTAAGTTCTACCCATTGACTCCTTCTAGTGATAAATTAGCCATAGAGTAGCCAATATTTGACCCATTGAACATGTTTCAGTCATGGATCTTGAAATTTCTATACCTACTTATTGACTCTTTCTGATGTTACATCGGTCATTCAAAAGTCAATATTTGACCAAATGTACTAAAATCGGGCCCAAGAGTCATCTATTTTGAGCTTTATAGTTCTACCCTATTGACTCCTTCTGGTGATAAATTAGCCATAGAGTAGCCAATATTTGACCCATTGAACATGTTCCAGTCATGGATCTTGAAATTTCTATACCTACTTATTAACTCTTTCTGATGATACATCGGCCATTCAAAAGTCAATATTTGACCAAATGTACCTACACTGGGCCCAAGAGTCGTCTATTTTGAACTTTTTAGTTCTACCCTATTGACTCCTTCTGGAGATAGTTCAGCCAATTTTTGACCCACTGAAAATATTTCAGTCCTTGATCTTGAACTTTCTATTCCTACCCAATTGACTCCTTCTGGTGATAAATTAGCCATAGAGTAGCCAATATTTTACCCATTGGACATGTTTCAGTTATGGATCTTGAAGTTTTTGTACCTACTCATTGACTCTTTCTGTATTTAGGTAAGTCATTCAGAAATCCATATTTGAAGAAATTTATTAATATCGGGCCCAAGAGTCATTGATTTTGAACTTTCTATTTCTACCCAATTGACTCCTTCTGGTGATAAAATAGCCATAGAGTAGCCAATATTTGACCCATTGAACATGTTTCAGTCATGGATCTTGAAATTTCTATACCTACTTATTGACTCTTTCTGATGTAATATCGGTCATTCAAATGTCAATATTTGACCAAATGTACTAAAATCGGGCCCAAGAGTCGTCTATTTTGAACTTTTTAGTTCTACCCTATTGACTCCTTCTGGCGATAGTTCAGCCAATTTTTGACCCACTGAAAATATTTCAGTCCTTGATCTTGAACTTTCTATTCCTACCCAATTGACTCCTTCTGGTGATAAATTAGCCATAGAGTAGCCAATATTTTACCCATTGGACATGTTTCAGTTATGGATCTTTAAGTGTTTATACCTACTCATTGACTCTTTCTGAATTTAGGTCAGTCATTCAGAAATCCATATTTGACCAAATATACTAATATCGGGCCCAAGAGTCGTCGATTTTGAACTTTCTATTTCTACCCAATTGACTCCTTCTGGTGATAAATTAGCCATAGAGTAGCCAATATTTGACCCATTGAACATGTTTCAGTCATGGATCTTAAAATTTCTATACCTACTTATTGACTCTTTCTGATGTTGAATCTTTTATTCAAAAGTCAATATTTGACCAAATGTACTAAAATCGGGCCCAAGAGTCGTCTATTTTGAACTTTTTAGTTCTACCCTATTGACTCCTTCTGGAGATAGTTCAGCCAATTTTTGACCCACTGAAAATATTTCAGTCCTTGATCTTGAACTTTCTATTCCTACCCAATTGACTCCTTCTGGTGATAAATTAGCCATAGAGTAGCCAATATTTTACCCATTGGACATGTTTCAGTTATGGATCTTGAAGTTTTTGTACCTACTCATTGACTCTTTCTGTATTTAGGTAAGTCATTCAGAAATCCATATTTGAAGAAATTTATTAATATCGGGCCCAAGAGTCATTGATTTTGAACTTTCTATTTCTACCCAATTGACTCCTTCTGGTGATAAAATAGCCATAGAGTAGCCAATATTTGACCCATTGAACATGTTTCAGTCATGGATCTTGAAATTTCTATACCTACTTATTGACTCTTTCTGATGTAATATCGGTCATTCAAATGTCAATATTTGACCAAATGTACTAAAATCGGGCCCAAGAGTCGTCTATTTTGAACTTTTTAGTTCTACCCTATTGACTCCTTCTGGCGATAGTTCAGCCAATTTTTGACCCACTGAAAATATTTCAGTCCTTGATCTTGAACTTTCTATTCCTACCCAATTGACTCCTTCTGGTGATAAATTAGCCATAGAGTAGCCAATATTTTACCCATTGGACATGTTTCAGTTATGGATCTTTAAGTGTTTATACCTACTCATTGACTCTTTCTGAATTTAGGTCAGTCATTCAGAAATCCATATTTGACCAAATATACTAATATCGGGCCCAAGAGTCGTCGATTTTGAACTTTCTATTTCTACCCAATTGACTCCTTCTGGTGATAAATTAGCCATAGAGTAGCCAATATTTGACCCATTGAACATGTTTCAGTCATGGATCTTAAAATTTCTATACCTACTTATTGACTCTTTCTGATGTTGAATCTTTTATTCAAAAGTCAATATTTGACCAAATGTACTAAAATCGGGCCCAAGAGTCGTCTATTTTGAACTTTTTAGTTCTACCCTATTGACTCCTTCTGGAGATAGTTCAGCCAATTTTTGACCCACTGAAAATATTTCAGTCCTTGATCTTGAACTTTCTATTCCTACCCAATTGACTCCTTCTGGTGATAAATTAGCCATAGAGTAGCCAATATTTTACCCATTGGACATGTTTCAGTTATGGATCTTGAAGTTTTTGTACCTACTCATTGACTCTTTCTGTATTTAGGTCAGTCATTCAGAAATCCATATTTGAAGAAATTTATTAATATCGGGCCCAAGAGTCATTGATTTTGAACTTTCTATTTCTACCCAATTGACTCCTTCTGGTGATAAAATAGCCATAGAGTAGCCAATATTTGACCCATTGAACATGTTTCAGTCATGGATCTTGAAATTTCTATACCTACTTATTGACTCTTTCTGATGTAATATCGGTCATTCAAATGTCAATATTTGACCAAATGTACTAAAATCGGGCCCAAGAGTCGTCTATTTTGAACTTTTTAGTTCTACCCTATTGACTCCTTCTGGCGATAGTTCAGCCAATTTTTGACCCACTGAAAATATTTCAGTCCTTGATCTTGAACTCTCTATTCCTACCCAATTGACTCCTTCTGGTGATAAATTAGCCATAGAGTAGCCAATATTTTACCCATTGGACATGTTTCAGTTATGGATCTTTAAGTGTTTATACCTACTCATTGACTCTTTCTGAATTTAGGTCAGTCATTCAGAAATCCATATTTGACCAAATATACTAATATCGGGCCCAAGAGTCGTCGATTTTGAACTTTCTATTTCTACCCAATTGACTCCTTCTGGTGATAAATTAGCCATAGAGTAGCCAATATTTGACCCATTGAACATGTTTCAGTCATGGATCTTAAAATTTCTATACCTACTTATTGACTCTTTCTGATGTTGAATCTTTTATTCAAAAGTCAATATTTGACCAAATGTACTAAAATCGGGCCCAAGAGTCGTCTATTTTGAACTTTTTAGTTCTACCCTATTGACTCCTTCTGGAGATAGTTCAGCCAATTTTTGACCCACTGAAAATATTTCAGTCCTTGATCTTGAACTTTCTATTCCTACCCAATTGACTCCTTCTGGTGATAAATTAGCCATAGAGTAGCCAATATTTTACCCATTGGACATGTTTCAGTTATGGATCTTGAAGTTTTTGTACCTACTCATTGACTCTTTCTGTATTTAGGTCAGTCATTCAGAAATCCATATTTGAAGAAATTTATTAATATCGGGCCCAAGAGTCATTGATTTTGAACTTTCTATTTCTACCCAATTGACTCCTTCTGGTGATAAAATAGCCATAGAGTAGCCAATATTTGACCCATTGAACATGTTTCAGTCATGGATCTTGAAATTTCTATACCTACTTATTGACTCTTTCTGATGTAATATCGGTCATTCAAATGTCAATATTTGACCAAATGTACTAAAATCGGGCCCAAGAGTCGTCTATTTTGAACTTTTTAGTTCTACCCTATTGACTCCTTCTGGCGATAGTTCAGCCAATTTTTGACCCACTGAAAATATTTCAGTCCTTGATCTTGAACTCTCTATTCCTACCCAATTGACTCCTTCTGGTGATAAATTAGCCATAGAGTAGCCAATATTTTACCCATTGGACATGTTTCAGTTATGGATCTTTAAGTGTTTATACCTACTCATTGACTCTTTCTGAATTTAGGTCAGTCATCCAGAAATCCATATTTGACCAAATATACTAATATCGGGCCCAAGAGTCGTCGATTTTGAACTTTCTATTTCTACCCAATTGACTCCTTCTGGTGATAAATTAGCCATAGAGTAGCCAATATTTGACCCATTGAACATGTTTCAGTCATGGATCTTGAAATTTCTAGACCTACTTATTGAATCTATCTGATGTTACATCAGTCCTTCAAAAGTCAATATTTGACCAAATGTACTAAAATCGGGCCCAAGAGTTGTCTATTTTTAACTTTTTACTTCTACACAATTGACTCCTTCATGTGATAAATTAGCCATAGAGTAGCCAATATTTGACCCATTGAACATGTTTCAGTCATGGATCTTGGAATTTCTATACCTACTTATTGACTCTTTCTAATGTAATATCGGTCATTCAAATGTCAATATTTGACCAAATGTACTAAAATCGGGCCCAAGAGTCGTCTATTTTGAACTTTTTAGTTCTACCCTATTGACTCCTTCTGGAGATAGTTCAGCCAATTTTTGACCCACTGATGATATTTCAGTCCTTGATCTTGAACTTTCTATTTCTACCCAATTGACTCCTTCTGGTGATAAATTAGCCATAGAGTAGCCAATATTTTACCAATTTGACATGTTTCAGTTATGGATCTTGAAGTTTTTATACCTACTCATTGACTCTCTGAATTTAGGTTAGTCATTCAGAAATCCATATTTGACCAAATGTACTAATATTGGGCCCAAGATTCGTCGATTTTAAACTTTTAAGTTCTACCCATTGACTCCTTCTAGTGATAAATTAGCCATAGAGTAGCCAATATTTGACCCATTGAACATGTTTCAGTCATGGATCTTGAAATTTCTATACCTACTTATTGACTCTTTCTGATGTTACATCGGTCATTCAAAAGTCAATATTTGACCAAATGTACTAAAATCGGGCCCAAGAGTCATCTATTTTGAGCTTTATAGTTCTACCCTATTGACTCCTTCTGGTGATAAATTAGCCATAGAGTAGCCAATATTTTACCCATTGGACATGTTTCAGTTATGGATCTTTAAGTGTTTATACCTACTCATTGACTCTTTCTGAATTTAGGTCAGTCATTCAGAAATCCATATTTGACCAAATATACTAATATCGGGCCCAAGAGTCGTCGATTTTGAACTTTCTATTTCTACCCAATTGACTCCTTCTGGTGATAAATTAGCCATAGAGTAGCCAATATTTGACCCATTGAACATGTTTCAGTCATGGATCTTAAAATTTCTATAACTACTTATTGACTCTTTCTGATGTTGAATCTTTTATTCAAAAGTCAATATTTGACCAAATGTACTAAAATCGGGCCCAAGAGTCGTCTATTTTGAACTTTTTAGTTCTACCCTATTGACTCCTTCTGGAGATAGTTCAGCCAATTTTTGACCCACTGAAAATATTTCAGTCCTTGATCTTGAACTTTCTATTCCTACCCAATTGACTCCTTCTGGTGATAAATTAGCCATAGAGTAGCCAATATTTTACCCATTGGACATGTTTCAGTTATGGATCTTGAAGTTTTTGTACCTACTCATTGACTCTTTCTGAATTTAGGTCAGTCATCCAGAAATCCATATTTGACCAAATATACTAATATCGGGCCCAAGAGTCGTCGATTTTGAACTTTCTATTTCTACCCAATTGACTCCTTCTGGTGATAAATTAGCCATAGAGTAGCCAATATTTGACCCATTGAACATGTTTCAGTCATGGATCTTAAAATTTCTATACCTACTTATTGACTCTTTCTGATGTTGAATCTTTTATTCAAAAGTCAATATTTGACCAAATGTACTAAAATCGTGCCCAAGAGTCGTCTATTTTGATCTTTTTAGTTCTACCCTATTGACTCCTTCTGGAGATAGTTCAGCCAATTTTTGACCCACTGAAAATATTTCAGTCCTTGATCTTGAACTTTCTATTCCTACCCAATTGACTCCTTCTGGTGATAAATTAGCCATAGAGTAGCCAATATTTTACCCATTGGACATGTTTCAGTTATGGATCTTGAAGTTTTTGTACCTACTCATTGACTCTTTCTGTATTTAGGTCAGTCATTCAGAAATCCATATTTGAAGAAATTTATTAATATCGGGCCCAAGAGTCATTGATTTTGAACTTTCTATTTCTACCCAATTGACTCCTTCTGGTGATAAAATAGCCATAGAGTAGCCAATATTTGACCCATTGAACATGTTTCAATCATGGATCTTGAAATTTCTATACCTACTTATTGACTCTTTCTGATGTAATATCGGTCATTCAAATGTCAATATTTGACCAAATGTACTAAAATCGGGCCCAAGAGTCGTCTATTTTGAACTTTTTAGTTCTACCCTATTGACTCCTTCTGGAGATAGTTCAGCATATTTTTGACCCACTGAAAATATTTCAGTCCTTGATCTTGAACTTTCTATTCCTACCCAATTGACTCCTTCTGGTGATAAATTAGCCATAGAGTAGCCAATATTTTACCCATTGGACATGTTTCAGTTATGGATCTTGAAGTTTTTGTACCTACTCATTGACTCTTTCTGTATTTAGGTCAGTCATTCAGAAATCCATATTTGAAGAAATTTATTAATATCGGGCCCAAGAGTCATTGATTTTGAACTTTCTATTTCTACCCAATTGACTCCTTCTGGTGATAAAATAGCCATAGAGTAGCCAATATTTGACCCATTGAACATGTTTCAATCATGGATCTTGAAATTTCTATACCTACTTATTGACTCTTTCTGATGTAATATCGGTCATTCAAATGTCAATATTTGACCAAATGTACTAAAATCGGGCCCAAGAGTCGTCTATTTTGAACTTTTTAGTTCTACCCTATTGACTCCTTCTGGAGATAGTTCAGCATATTTTTGACCCACTGAAAATATTTCAGTCCTTGATCTTGAACTTTCTATTCCTACCCAATTGACTCCTTCTGGTGATAAATTAGCCATAGAGTAGCCAATATTTTACCAATTGGACATGTTTCAGTTATGGATCTTGAAGTTTTTATACCTACTCATTGACTCTTTCTGTATTTAGGTCAGTCATTCAGAAATCCATATTTAACGAAATGTATTAATATCGGGCCCAAGAGTCGATGATTTTGAACTTTCTATTTCTACCCAATTGACTCTTTCTGGTGATAAATAAGCGATAGAGTAGCCAATATTTGACCCATTGAACATGTTTCATTAATGCATCTTGAAATTTCTATAACTACCTATTGACTCTTTCTGATGTTACATCGGTCATTCAAAAGTCAATATTTCACCAAATGTACTAAAATCGGGCCCAAGAGTCGTCGATTTTAAACTTTTTAGTTCTACCCATTGACTCCTTCTGGTGATAAATTAGCCATAGAGTAGCCAATATTTGACCCATTGAACATGTTTCAGTCATGGATCTTGAAATTTCTATACCTACTTATTGACTCTTTCTGATGTTAAATCTTTTATTCAAAAGTCAATATTTTGACCAAATGTACTAAAATCGGGCCCAAGAGTCGTCTATTTTGAACTTTTTAGTTCTGCCCTATTGACTTCTTCAGGAGATAGTTCAGCCAATTTTTTACCCACTGAAAATATTTCAGTCCTTGATCTTGAACTTTCTATTCCTACCCAATTGACTCCTTCTGGTGATAAATTAGCCATAGAGTAGCCAATATTTGACCCATTGAACATGATTCAGTCATGGATCTTGAAATTTCTAGACCTACTTATTGAATCTATCTGATGTTACATCAGTCCTTCAAAAGTCAATATTTGACCAAATGTACTAAAATCGGGCCCAAGAGTTGTCTATTTTGAACTTTTTACTTCTACACAATTGACTCCTTCATGTGATAAATTAGCCATAGAGTAGCCAATATTTGACCCATTGAACATGTTTCAGTCATGGATCTTGGAATTTCTATACCTACTTATTGACTCTTTCTGATGTAATATCGGTCATTCAAATGTCAATATTTGACCAAATGTACTAAAATCGGGCCCAAGAGTCGTCTATTTTGAACTTTTTAGTTCTACCCTATTGACTCCTTCTGGAGATAGTTCAGCCAATTTTTGACCCACTGATGATATTTCAGTCCTTGATCTTGAACTTTCTATTTCTACCCAATTGACTCCTTCTGGTGATAAATTAGCCATAGAGTAGCCAATATTTTACCAATTTGACATGTTTCAGTTATGGATCTTGAAGTTTCTATACCTACTCATTGACTCTCTGAATTTAGGTTAGTCATTCAGAAATCCATATTTGACCAAATGTACTAATATTGGGCCCAAGATTCGTCGATTTTAAACTTTTAAGTTCTACCCATTGACTCCTTCTAGTGATAAATTAGCCATAGAGTAGCCAATATTTGACCCATTGAACATGTTTCAGTCATGGATCTTGAAATTTCTATACCTACTTATTGACTCTTTCTGATGTTACATCGGTCATTCAAAAGTCAATATTTGACCAAATGTACTAAAATCGGGCCCAAGAGTCATCTATTTTGAGCTTTATAGTTCTACCCTATTGACTCCTTCTGGTGATAAATTAGCCATAGAGTAGCCAATATTTGACCCATTGAACATGTTCCAGTCATGGATCTTGAAATTTCTATACCTACTTATTAACTCTTTCTGATGATACATCGGCCATTCAAAAGTCAATATTTGACCAAATGTACCTACACTGGGCCCAAGAGTCGTCTATTTTGAACTTTTTAGTTCTACCCTATTGACTCCTTCTGGAGATAGTTCAGCCAATTTTTGACCCACTGAAAATATTTCAGTCCTTGATCTTGAACTTTCTATTCCTACCCAATTGACTCCTTCTGGTGATAAATTAGCCATAGAGTAGCCAATATTTTACCCATTGGACATGTTTCAGTTATGGATCTTGAAGTTTTTGTACCTACTCATTGACTCTTTCTGTATTTAGGTCAGTCATTCAGAAATCCATATTTGAAGAAATTTATTAATATCGGGCCCAAGAGTCATTGATTTTGAACTTTCTATTTCTACCCAATTGACTCCTTCTGGTGATAAAATAGCCATAGAGTAGCCAATATTTGACCCATTGAACATGTTTCAGTCATGGATCTTGAAATTTCTATACCTACTTATTGACTCTTTCTGATGTAATATCGGTCATTCAAATGTCAATATTTGACCAAATGTACTAAAATCGGGCCCAAGAGTCGTCTATTTTGAACTTTTTAGTTCTACCCTATTGACTCCTTCTGGCGATAGTTCAGCCAATTTTTGACCCACTGAAAATATTTCAGTCCTTGATCTTGAACTTTCTATTCCTACCCAATTGACTCCTTCTGGTGATAAATTAGCCATAGAGTAGCCAATATTTTACCCATTGGACATGTTTCAGTTATGGATCTTTAAGTGTTTATACCTACTCATTGACTCTTTCTGAATTTAGGTCAGTCATTCAGAAATCCATATTTGACCAAATATACTAATATCGGGCCCAAGAGTCGTCGATTTTGAACTTTCTATTTCTACCCAATTGACTCCTTCTGGTGATAAATTAGCCATAGAGTAGCCAATATTTGACCCATTGAACATGTTTCAGTCATGGATCTTAAAATTTCTATACCTACTTATTGACTCTTTCTGATGTTGAATCTTTTATTCAAAAGTCAATATTTGACCAAATGTACTAAAATCGGGCCCAAGAGTCGTCTATTTTGAACTTTTTAGTTCTACCCTATTGACTCCTTCTGGCGATAGTTCAGCCAATTTTTGACCCACTGAAAATATTTCAGTCCTTGATCTTGAACTTTCTATTCCTACCCAATTGACTCCTTCTGGTGATAAATTAGCCATAGAGTAGCCAATATTTTACCCATTGGACATGTTTCAGTTATGGATCTTTAAGTGTTTATACCTACTCATTGACTCTTTCTGAATTTAGGTCAGTCATCCAGAAATCCATATTTGACCAAATATACTAACATCGGGCCCAAGAGTCGTCGATTTTGAACTTTCTATTTCTACCCAATTGACTCCTTCTGGTGATAAATTAGCCATAGAGTAGCCAATATTTGACCCATTGAACATGTTTCAGTCATGGATCTTAAAATTTCTATACCTACTTATTGACTCTTTCTGATGTTGAATCTTTTATTCAAAAGTCAATATTTGACCAAATGTACTAAAATCGTGCCCAAGAGTCGTCTATTTTGATCTTTTTAGTTCTACCCTATTGACTCCTTCTGGAGATAGTTCAGCCAATTTTTGACCCACTGAAAATATTTCAGTCCTTGATCTTGAACTTTCTATTCCTACCCAATTGACTCCTTCTGGTGATAAATTAGCCATAGAGTAGCCAATATTTTACCCATTGGACATGTTTCAGTTATGGATCTTGAAGTTTTTGTACCTACTCATTGACTCTTTCTGTATTTAGGTCAGTCATTCAGAAATCCATATTTGAAGAAATTTATTAATATCGGGCCCAAGAGTCATTGATTTTGAACTTTCTATTTCTACCCAATTGACTCCTTCTGGTGATAAAATAGCCATAGAGTAGCCAATATTTGACCCATTGAACATGTTTCAATCATGGATCTTGAAATTTCTATACCTACTTATTGACTCTTTCTGATGTAATATCGGTCATTCAAATGTCAATATTTGACCAAATGTACTAAAATCGGGCCCAAGAGTCGTCTATTTTGAACTTTTTAGTTCTACCCTATTGACTCCTTCTGGAGATAGTTCAGCATATTTTTGACCCACTGAAAATATTTCAGTCCTTGATCTTGAACTTTCTATTCCTACCCAATTGACTCCTTCTGGTGATAAATTAGCCATAGAGTAGCCAATATTTTACCCATTGGACATGTTTCAGTTATGGATCTTGAAGTTTTTGTACCTACTCATTGACTCTTTCTGTATTTAGGTCAGTCATTCAGAAATCCATATTTGAAGAAATTTATTAATATCGGGCCCAAGAGTCATTGATTTTGAACTTTCTATTTCTACCCAATTGACTCCTTCTGGTGATAAAATAGCCATAGAGTAGCCAATATTTGACCCATTGAACATGTTTCAATCATGGATCTTGAAATTTCTATACCTACTTATTGACTCTTTCTGATGTAATATCGGTCATTCAAATGTCAATATTTGACCAAATGTACTAAAATCGGGCCCAAGAGTCGTCTATTTTGAACTTTTTAGTTCTACCCTATTGACTCCTTCTGGAGATAGTTCAGCATATTTTTGACCCACTGAAAATATTTCAGTCCTTGATCTTGAACTTTCTATTCCTACCCAATTGACTCCTTCTGGTGATAAATTAGCCATAGAGTAGCCAATATTTTACCAATTGGACATGTTTCAGTTATGGATCTTGAAGTTTTTATACCTACTCATTGACTCTTTCTGTATTTAGGTCAGTCATTCAGAAATCCATATTTAACGAAATGTATTAATATCGGGCCCAAGAGTCGATGATTTTGAACTTTCTATTTCTACCCAATTGACTCTTTCTGGTGATAAATAAGCGATAGAGTAGCCAATATTTGACCCATTGAACATGTTTCATTAATGCATCTTGAAATTTCTATAACTACCTATTGACTCTTTCTGATGTTACATCGGTCATTCAAAAGTCAATATTTCACCAAATGTACTAAAATCGGGCCCAAGAGTCGTCGATTTTAAACTTTTTAGTTCTACCCATTGACTCCTTCTGGTGATAAATTAGCCATAGAGTAGCCAATATTTGACCCATTGAACATGTTTCAGTCATGGATCTTGAAATTTCTATACCTACTTATTGACTCTTTCTGATGTTAAATCTTTTATTCAAAAGTCAATATTTTGACCAAATGTACTAAAATCGGGCCCAAGAGTCGTCTATTTTGAACTTTTTAGTTCTGCCCTATTGACTTCTTCAGGAGATAGTTCAGCCAATTTTTTACCCACTGAAAATATTTCAGTCCTTGATCTTGAACTTTCTATTCCTACCCAATTGACTCCTTCTGGTGATAAATTAGCCATAGAGTAGCCAATATTTGACCCATTGAACATGATTCAGTCATGGATCTTGAAATTTCTAGACCTACTTATTGAATCTATCTGATGTTACATCAGTCCTTCAAAAGTCAATATTTGACCAAATGTACTAAAATCGGGCCCAAGAGTTGTCTATTTTGAACTTTTTACTTCTACACAATTGACTCCTTCATGTGATAAATTAGCCATAGAGTAGCCAATATTTGACCCATTGAACATGTTTCAGTCATGGATCTTGGAATTTCTATACCTACTTATTGACTCTTTCTGATGTAATATCGGTCATTCAAATGTCAATATTTGACCAAAGGTACTAAAATCGGGCCCAAGAGTCGTCTATTTTGAACTTTTTAGTTCTACCCTATTGACTCCTTCTGGAGATAGTTCAGCCAATTTTTGACCCACTGATGATATTTCAGTCCTTGATCTTGAACTTTCTATTTCTACCCAATTGACTCCTTCTGGTGATAAATTAGCCATAGAGTAGCCAATATTTTACCAATTTGACATGTTTCAGTTATGGATCTTGAAGTTTCTATACCTACTCATTGACTCTCTGAATTTAGGTTAGTCATTCAGAAATCCATATTTGACCAAATGTACTAATATTGGGCCCAAGATTCGTCGATTTTAAACTTTTAAGTTCTACCCATTGACTCCTTCTAGTGATAAATTAGCCATAGAGTAGCCAATATTTGACCCATTGAACATGTTTCAGTCATGGATCTTGAAATTTCTATACCTACTTATTGACTCTTTCTGATGTTACATCGGTCATTCAAAAGTCAATATTTGACCAAATGTACTAAAATCGGGCCCAAGAGTCATCTATTTTGAGCTTTATAGTTCTACCCTATTGACTCCTTCTGGTGATAAATTAGCCATAGAGTAGCCAATATTTGACCCATTGAACATGTTCCAGTCATGGATCTTGAAATTTCTATACCTACTTATTAACTCTTTCTGATGATACATCGGCCATTCAAAAGTCAATATTTGACCAAATGTACCTACACTGGGCCCAAGAGTCGTCTATTTTGAACTTTTTAGTTCTACCCTATTGACTCCTTCTGGAGATAGTTCAGCCAATTTTTGACCCACTGAAAATATTTCAGTCCTTGATCTTGAACTTTCTATTCCTACCCAATTGACTCCTTCTGGTGATAAATTAGCCATAGAGTAGCCAATATTTTACCCATTGGACATGTTTCAGTTATGGATCTTGAAGTTTTTGTACCTACTCATTGACTCTTTCTGTATTTAGGTAAGTCATTCAGAAATCCATATTTGAAGAAATTTATTAATATCGGGCCCAAGAGTCATTGATTTTGAACTTTCTATTTCTACCCAATTGACTCCTTCTGGTGATAAAATAGCCATAGAGTAGCCAATATTTGACCCATTGAACATGTTTCAGTCATGGATCTTGAAATTTCTATACCTACTTATTGACTCTTTCTGATGTAATATCGGTCATTCAAATGTCAATATTTGACCAAATGTACTAAAATCGGGCCCAAGAGTCGTCTATTTTGAACTTTTTAGTTCTACCCTATTGACTCCTTCTGGCGATAGTTCAGCCAATTTTTGACCCACTGAAAATATTTCAGTCCTTGATCTTGAACTTTCTATTCCTACCCAATTGACTCCTTCTGGTGATAAATTAGCCATAGAGTAGCCAATATTTTACCCATTGGACATGTTTCAGTTATGGATCTTTAAGTGTTTATACCTACTCATTGACTCTTTCTGAATTTAGGTCAGTCATTCAGAAATCCATATTTGACCAAATATACTAATATCGGGCCCAAGAGTCGTCGATTTTGAACTTTCTATTTCTACCCAATTGACTCCTTCTGGTGATAAATTAGCCATAGAGTAGCCAATATTTGACCCATTGAACATGTTTCAGTCATGGATCTTAAAATTTCTATACCTACTTATTGACTCTTTCTGATGTTGAATCTTTTATTCAAAAGTCAATATTTGACCAAATGTACTAAAATCGGGCCCAAGAGTCGTCTATTTTGAACTTTTTAGTTCTACCCTATTGACTCCTTCTGGAGATAGTTCAGCCAATTTTTGACCCACTGAAAATATTTCAGTCCTTGATCTTGAACTTTCTATTCCTACCCAATTGACTCCTTCTGGTGATAAATTAGCCATAGAGTAGCCAATATTTTACCCATTGGACATGTTTCAGTTATGGATCTTGAAGTTTTTGTACCTACTCATTGACTCTTTCTGTATTTAGGTCAGTCATTCAGAAATCCATATTTGAAGAAATTTATTAATATCGGGCCCAAGAGTCATTGATTTTGAACTTTCTATTTCTACCCAATTGACTCCTTCTGGTGATAAAATAGCCATAGAGTAGCCAATATTTGACCCATTGAACATGTTTCAGTCATGGATCTTGAAATTTCTATACCTACTTATTGACTCTTTCTGATGTAATATCGGTCATTCAAATGTCAATATTTGACCAAATGTACTAAAATCGGGCCCAAGAGTCGTCTATTTTGAACTTTTTAGTTCTACCCTATTGACTCCTTCTGGCGATAGTTCAGCCAATTTTTGACCCACTGAAAATATTTCAGTCCTTGATCTTGAACTCTCTATTCCTACCCAATTGACTCCTTCTGGTGATAAATTAGCCATAGAGTAGCCAATATTTTACCCATTGGACATGTTTCAGTTATGGATCTTTAAGTGTTTATACCTACTCATTGACTCTTTCTGAATTTAGGTCAGTCATCCAGAAATCCATATTTGACCAAATATACTAATATCGGGCCCAAGAGTCGTCGATTTTGAACTTTCTATTTCTACCCAATTGACTCCTTCTGGTGATAAATTAGCCATAGAGTAGCCAATATTTGACCCATTGAACATGTTTCAGTCATGGATCTTGAAATTTCTAGACCTACTTATTGAATCTATCTGATGTTACATCATTCCTTCAAAAGTCAATATTTGACCAAATGTACTAAAATCGGGCCCAAGAGTTGTCTATTTTTAACTTTTTACTTCTACACAATTGACTCCTTCATGTGATAAATTAGCCATAGAGTAGCCAATATTTGACCCATTGAACATGTTTCAGTCATGGATCTTGGAATTTCTATACCTACTTATTGACTCTTTCTAATGTAATATCGGTCATTCAAATGTCAATATTTGACCAAATGTACTAAAATCGGGCCCAAGAGTCGTCTATTTTGAACTTTTTAGTTCTACCCTATTGACTCCTTCTGGAGATAGTTCAGCCAATTTTTGACCCACTGATGATATTTCAGTCCTTGATCTTGAACTTTCTATTTCTACCCAATTGACTCCTTCTGGTGATAAATTAGCCATAGAGTAGCCAATATTTTACCAATTTGACATGTTTCAGTTATGGATCTTGAAGTTTTTATACCTACTCATTGACTCTCTGAATTTAGGTTAGTCATTCAGAAATCCATATTTGACCAAATGTACTAATATTGGGCCCAAGATTCGTCGATTTTAAACTTTTAAGTTCTACCCATTGACTCCTTCTAGTGATAAATTAGCCATAGAGTAGCCAATATTTGACCCATTGAACATGTTTCAGTCATGGATCTTGAAATTTCTATACCTACTTATTGACTCTTTCTGATGTTACATCGGTCATTCAAAAGTCAATATTTGACCAAATGTACTAAAATCGGGCCCAAGAGTCATCTATTTTGAGCTTTATAGTTCTACCCTATTGACTCCTTCTGGTGATAAATTAGCCATAGAGTAGCCAATATTTTACCCATTGGACATGTTTCAGTTATGGATCTTTAAGTGTTTATACCTACTCATTGACTCTTTCTGAATTTAGGTCAGTCATTCAGAAATCCATATTTGACCAAATATACTAATATCGGGCCCAAGAGTCGTCGATTTTGAACTTTCTATTTCTACCCAATTGACTCCTTCTGGTGATAAATTAGCCATAGAGTAGCCAATATTTGACCCATTGAACATGTTTCAGTCATGGATCTTAAAATTTCTATACCTACTTATTGACTCTTTCTGATGTTGAATCTTTTATTCAAAAGTCAATATTTGACCAAATGTACTAAAATCGGGCCCAAGAGTCGTCTATTTTGAACTTTTTAGTTCTACCCTATTGACTCCTTCTGGAGATAGTTCAGCCAATTTTTGACCCACTGAAAATATTTCAGTCCTTGATCTTGAACTTTCTATTCCTACCCAATTGACTCCTTCTGGTGATAAATTAGCCATAGAGTAGCCAATATTTTACCCATTGGACATGTTTCAGTTATGGATCTTGAAGTTTTTGTACCTACTCATTGACTCTTTCTGAATTTAGGTCAGTCATCCAGAAATCCATATTTGACCAAATATACTAATATCGGGCCCAAGAGTCGTCGATTTTGAACTTTCTATTTCTACCCAATTGACTCCTTCTGGTGATAAATTAGCCATAGAGTAGCCAATATTTGACCCATTGAACATGTTTCAGTCATGGATCTTAAAATTTCTATACCTACTTATTGACTCTTTCTGATGTTGAATCTTTTATTCAAAAGTCAATATTTGACCAAATGTACTAAAATCGTGCCCAAGAGTCGTCTATTTTGATCTTTTTAGTTCTACCCTATTGACTCCTTCTGGAGATAGTTCAGCCAATTTTTGACCCACTGAAAATATTTCAGTCCTTGATCTTGAACTTTCTATTCCTACCCAATTGACTCCTTCTGGTGATAAATTAGCCATAGAGTAGCCAATATTTTACCCATTGGACATGTTTCAGTTATGGATCTTGAAGTTTTTGTACCTACTCATTGACTCTTTCTGTATTTAGGTCAGTCATTCAGAAATCCATATTTGAAGAAATTTATTAATATCCGGCCCAAGAGTCATTGATTTTGAACTTTCTATTTCTACCCAATTGACTCCTTCTGGTGATAAAATAGCCATAGAGTAGCCAATATTTGACCCATTGAACATGTTTCAATCATGGATCTTGAAATTTCTATACCTACTTATTGACTCTTTCTGATGTAATATCGGTCATTCAAATGTCAATATTTGACCAAATGTACTAAAATCGGGCCCAAGAGTCGTCTATTTTGAACTTTTTAGTTCTACCCTATTGACTCCTTCTGGAGATAGTTCAGCATATTTTTGACCCACTGAAAATATTTCAGTCCTTGATCTTGAACTTTCTATTCCTACCCAATTGACTCCTTCTGGTGATAAATTAGCCATAGAGTAGCCAATATTTTACCCATTGGACATGTTTCAGTTATGGATCTTGAAGTTTTTGTACCTACTCATTGACTCTTTCTGTATTTAGGTCAGTCATTCAGAAATCCATATTTGAAGAAATTTATTAATATCGGGCCCAAGAGTCATTGATTTTGAACTTTCTATTTCTACCCAATTGACTCCTTCTGGTGATAAAATAGCCATAGAGTAGCCAATATTTGACCCATTGAACATGTTTCAATCATGGATCTTGAAATTTCTATACCTACTTATTGACTCTTTCTGATGTAATATCGGTCATTCAAATGTCAATATTTGACCAAATGTACTAAAATCGGGCCCAAGAGTCGTCTATTTTGAACTTTTTAGTTCTACCCTATTGACTCCTTCTGGAGATAGTTCAGCATATTTTTGACCCACTGAAAATATTTCAGTCCTTGATCTTGAACTTTCTATTCCTACCCAATTGACTCCTTCTGGTGATAAATTAGCCATAGAGTAGCCAATATTTTACCAATTGGACATGTTTCAGTTATGGATCTTGAAGTTTTTATACCTACTCATTGACTCTTTCTGTATTTAGGTCAGTCATTCAGAAATCCATATTTAACGAAATGTATTAATATCGGGCCCAAGAGTCGATGATTTTGAACTTTCTATTTCTACCCAATTGACTCTTTCTGGTGATAAATAAGCGATAGAGTAGCCAATATTTGACCCATTGAACATGTTTCATTAATGCATCTTGAAATTTCTATAACTACCTATTGACTCTTTCTGATGTTACATCGGTCATTCAAAAGTCAATATTTCACCAAATGTACTAAAATCGGGCCCAAGAGTCGTCGATTTTAAACTTTTTAGTTCTACCCATTGACTCCTTCTGGTGATAAATTAGCCATAGAGTAGCCAATATTTGACCCATTGAACATGATTCAGTCATGGATCTTGAAATTTCTAGACCTACTTATTGAATCTATCTGATGTTACATCAGTCCTTCAAAAGTCAATATTTGACCAAATGTACTAAAATCGGGCCCAAGAGTTGTCTATTTTGAACTTTTTACTTCTACACAATTGACTCCTTCATGTGATAAATTAGCCATAGAGTAGCCAATATTTGACCCATTGAACATGTTTCAGTCATGGATCTTGGAATTTCTATACCTACTTATTGACTCTTTCTGATGTAATATCGGTCATTCAAATGTCAATATTTGACCAAATGTACTAAAATCGGGCCCAAGAGTCGTCTATTTTGAACTTTTTAGTTCTACCCTATTGACTCCTTCTGGAGATAGTTCAGCCAATTTTTGACCCACTGATGATATTTCAGTCCTTGATCTTGAACTTTCTATTTCTACCCAATTGACTCCTTCTGGTGATAAATTAGCCATAGAGTAGCCAATATTTTACCAATTTGACATGTTTCAGTTATGGATCTTGAAGTTTCTATACCTACTCATTGACTCTCTGAATTTAGGTTAGTCATTCAGAAATCCATATTTGACCAAATGTACTAATATTGGGCCCAAGATTCGTCGATTTTAAACTTTTAAGTTCTACCCATTGACTCCTTCTAGTGATAAATTAGCCATAGAGTAGCCAATATTTGACCCATTGAACATGTTTCAGTCATGGATCTTGAAATTTCTATACCTACTTATTGACTCTTTCTGATGTTACATCGGTCATTCAAAAGTCAATATTTGACCAAATGTACTAAAATCGGGCCCAAGAGTCATCTATTTTGAGCTTTATAGTTCTACCCTATTGACTCCTTCTGGTGATAAATTAGCCATAAAGTAGCCAATATTTGACCCATTGAACATGTTCCAGTCATGGATCTTGAAATTTCTATACCTACTTATTAACTCTTTCTGATGATACATCGGCCATTCAAAAGTCAATATTTGACCAAATGTACCTACACTGGGCCCAAGAGTCGTCTATTTTGAACTTTTTAGTTCTACCCTATTGACTCCTTCTGGAGATAGTTCAGCCAATTTTTGACCCACTGAAAATATTTCAGTCCTTGATCTTGAACTTTCTATTCCTACCCAATTGACTCCTTCTGGTGATAAATTAGCCATAGAGTAGCCAATATTTTACCCATTGGACATGTTTCAGTTATGGATCTTGAAGTTTTTGTACCTACTCATTGACTCTTTCTGTATTTAGGTAAGTCATTCAGAAATCCATATTTGAAGAAATTTATTAATATCGGGCCCAAGAGTCATTGATTTTGAACTTTCTATTTCTACCCAATTGACTCCTTCTGGTGATAAAATAGCCATAGAGTAGCCAATATTTGACCCATTGAACATGTTTCAGTCATGGATCTTGAAATTTCTATACCTACTTATTGACTCTTTCTGATGTAATATCGGTCATTCAAATGTCAATATTTGACCAAATGTACTAAAATCGGGCCCAAGAGTCGTCTATTTTGAACTTTTTAGTTCTACCCTATTGACTCCTTCTGGCGATAGTTCAGCCAATTTTTGACCCACTGAAAATATTTCAGTCCTTGATCTTGAACTTTCTATTCCTACCCAATTGACTCCTTCTGGTGATAAATTAGCCATAGAGTAGCCAATATTTTACCCATTGGACATGTTTCAGTTATGGATCTTTAAGTGTTTATACCTACTCATTGACTCTTTCTGAATTTAGGTCAGTCATTCAGAAATCCATATTTGACCAAATATACTAATATCGGGCCCAAGAGTCGTCGATTTTGAACTTTCTATTTCTACCCAATTGACTCCTTCTGGTGATAAATTAGCCATAGAGTAGCCAATATTTGACCCATTGAACATGTTTCAGTCATGGATCTTAAAATTTCTATACCTACTTATTGACTCTTTCTGATGTTGAATCTTTTATTCAAAAGTCAATATTTGACCAAATGTACTAAAATCGGGCCCAAGAGTCGTCTATTTTGAACTTTTTAGTTCTACCCTATTGACTCCTTCTGGAGATAGTTCAGCCAATTTTTGACCCACTGAAAATATTTCAGTCCTTGATCTTGAACTTTCTATTCCTACCCAATTGACTCCTTCTGGTGATAAATTAGCCATAGAGTAGCCAATATTTTACCCATTGGACATGTTTCAGTTATGGATCTTGAAGTTTTTGTACCTACTCATTGACTCTTTCTGTATTTAGGTCAGTCATTCAGAAATCCATATTTGAAGAAATTTATTAATATCGGGCCCAAGAGTCATTGATTTTGAACTTTCTATTTCTACCCAATTGACTCCTTCTGGTGATAAAATAGCCATAGAGTAGCCAATATTTGACCCATTGAACATGTTTCAGTCATGGATCTTGAAATTTCTATACCTACTTATTGACTCTTTCTGATGTAATATCGGTCATTCAAATGTCAATATTTGACCAAATGTACTAAAATCGGGCCCAAGAGTCGTCTATTTTGAACTTTTTAGTTCTACCCTATTGACTCCTTCTGGCGATAGTTCAGCCAATTTTTGACCCACTGAAAATATTTCAGTCCTTGATCTTGAACTCTCTATTCCTACCCAATTGACTCCTTCTGGTGATAAATTAGCCATAGAGTAGCCAATATTTTACCCATTGGACATGTTTCAGTTATGGATCTTTAAGTGTTTATACCTACTCATTGACTCTTTCTGAATTTAGGTCAGTCATCCAGAAATCCATATTTGACCAAATATACTAATATCGGGCCCAAGAGTCGTCGATTTTGAACTTTCTATTTCTACCCAATTGACTCCTTCTGGTGATAAATTAGCCATAGAGTAGCCAATATTTGACCCATTGAACATGTTTCAGTCATGGATCTTGAAATTTCTAGACCTACTTATTGAATCTATCTGATGTTACATCAGTCCTTCAAAAGTCAATATTTGACCAAATGTACTAAAATCGGGCCCAAGAGTTGTCTATTTTTAACTTTTTACTTCTACACAATTGACTCCTTCATGTGATAAATTAGCCATAGAGTAGCCAATATTTGACCCATTGAACATGTTTCAGTCATGGATCTTGGAATTTCTATACCTACTTATTGACTCTTTCTAATGTAATATCGGTCTTTCAAATGTCAATATTTGACCAAATGTACTAAAATCGGGCCCAAGAGTCGTCTATTTTGAACTTTTTAGTTCTACCCTATTGACTCCTTCTGGAGATAGTTCAGCCAATTTTTGACCCACTGATGATATTTCAGTCCTTGATCTTGAACTTTCTATTTCTACCCAATTGACTCCTTCTGGTGATAAATTAGCCATAGAGTAGCCAATATTTTACCAATTTGACATGTTTCAGTTATGGATCTTGAAGTTTTTATACCTACTCATTGACTCTCTGAATTTAGGTTAGTCATTCAGAAATCCATATTTGACCAAATGTACTAATATTGGGCCCAAGATTCGTCGATTTTAAACTTTTAAGTTCTACCCATTGACTCCTTCTAGTGATAAATTAGCCATAGAGTAGCCAATATTTGACCCATTGAACATGTTTCAGTCATGGATCTTGAAATTTCTATACCTACTTATTGACTCTTTCTGATGTTACATCGGTCATTCAAAAGTCAATATTTGACCAAATGTACTAAAATCGGGCCCAAGAGTCATCTATTTTGAGCTTTATAGTTCTACCCTATTGACTCCTTCTGGTGATAAATTAGCCATAGAGTAGCCAATATTTTACCCATTGGACATGTTTCAGTTATGGATCTTTAAGTGTTTATACCTACTCATTGACTCTTTCTGAATTTAGGTCAGTCATTCAGAAATCCATATTTGACCAAATATACTAATATCGGGCCCAAGAGTCGTCGATTTTGAACTTTCTATTTCTACCCAATTGACTCCTTCTGGTGATAAATTAGCCATAGAGTAGCCAATATTTGACCCATTGAACATGTTTCAGTCATGGATCTTAAAATTTCTATACCTACTTATTGACTCTTTCTGATGTTGAATCTTTTATTCAAAAGTCAATATTTGACCAAATGTACTAAAATCGGGCCCAAGAGTCGTCTATTTTGAACTTTTTAGTTCTACCCTATTGACTCCTTCTGGAGATAGTTCAGCCAATTTTTGACCCACTGAAAATATTTCAGTCCTTGATCTTGAACTTTCTATTCCTACCCAATTGACTCCTTCTGGTGATAAATTAGCCATAGAGTAGCCAATATTTTACCCATTGGACATGTTTCAGTTATGGATCTTGAAGTTTTTGTACCTACTCATTGACTCTTTCTGAATTTAGGTCAGTCATCCAGAAATCCATATTTGACCAAATATACTAATATCGGGCCCAAGAGTCGTCGATTTTGAACTTTCTATTTCTACCCAATTGACTCCTTCTGGTGATAAATTAGCCATAGAGTAGCCAATATTTGACCCATTGAACATGTTTCAGTCATGGATCTTAAAATTTCTATACCTACTTATTGACTCTTTCTGATGTTGAATCTTTTATTCAAAAGTCAATATTTGACCAAATGTACTAAAATCGTGCCCAAGAGTCGTCTATTTTGATCTTTTTAGTTCTACCCTATTGACTCCTTCTGGAGATAGTTCAGCCAATTTTTGACCCACTGAAAATATTTCAGTCCTTGATCTTGAACTTTCTATTCCTACCCAATTGACTCCTTCTGGTGATAAATTAGCCATAGAGTAGCCAATATTTTACCCATTGGACATGTTTCAGTTATGGATCTTGAAGTTTTTGTACCTACTCATTGACTCTTTCTGTATTTAGGTCAGTCATTCAGAAATCCATATTTGAAGAAATTTATTAATATCCGGCCCAAGAGTCATTGATTTTGAACTTTCTATTTCTACCCAATTGACTCCTTCTGGTGATAAAATAGCCATAGAGTAGCCAATATTTGACCCATTGAACATGTTTCAATCATGGATCTTGAAATTTCTATACCTACTTATTGACTCTTTCTGATGTAATATCGGTCATTCAAATGTCAATATTTGACCAAATGTACTAAAATCGGGCCCAAGAGTCGTCTATTTTGAACTTTTTAGTTCTACCCTATTGACTCCTTCTGGAGATAGTTCAGCATATTTTTGACCCACTGAAAATATTTCAGTCCTTGATCTTGAACTTTCTATTCCTACCCAATTGACTCCTTCTGGTGATAAATTAGCCATAGAGTAGCCAATATTTTACCCATTGGACATGTTTCAGTTATGGATCTTGAAGTTTTTGTACCTACTCATTGACTCTTTCTGTATTTAGGTCAGTCATTCAGAAATCCATATTTGAAGAAATTTATTAATATCGGGCCCAAGAGTCATTGATTTTGAACTTTCTATTTCTACCCAATTGACTCCTTCTGGTGATAAAATAGCCATAGAGTAGCCAATATTTGACCCATTGAACATGTTTCAATCATGGATCTTGAAATTTCTATACCTACTTATTGACTCTTTCTGATGTAATATCGGTCATTCAAATGTCAATATTTGACCAAATGTACTAAAATCGGGCCCAACAGTCGTCTATTTTGAACTTTTTAGTTCTACCCTATTGACTCCTTCTGGAGATAGTTCAGCATATTTTTGACCCACTGAAAATATTTCAGTCCTTGATCTTGAACTTTCTATTCCTACCCAATTGACTCCTTCTGGTGATAAATTAGCCATAGAGTAGCCAATATTTTACCAATTGGACATGTTTCAGTTATGGATCTTGAAGTTTTTATACCTACTCATTGACTCTTTCTGTATTTAGGTCAGTCATTCAGAAATCCATATTTAACGAAATGTATTAATATCGGGCCCAAGAGTCGATGATTTTGAACTTTCTATTTCTACCCAATTGACTCTTTCTGGTGATAAATAAGCGATAGAGTAGCCAATATTTGACCCATTGAACATGTTTCATTAATGCATCTTGAAATTTCTATAACTACCTATTGACTCTTTCTGATGTTACATCGGTCATTCAAAAGTCAATATTTCACCAAATGTACTAAAATCGGGCCCAAGAGTCGTCGATTTTAAACTTTTAAGTTCTACCCTATTGACTCCTTCTGGAGATAAATTAGCCATAGAGTAGCCAATATTTGACCCATTGAACATGTTTCAGTCATGGATCTTGAAATTTCTATACCTACTTATTGACTCTTTCTGATGTTACATCGGTCATTCAAAAGTCAATATTTGACCAAATGTACTAAAATCGGGCCCAAGAGTCATCTATTTTGAGCTTTATAGTTCTACCCTATTGACTCCTTCTGGTGATAAATTAGCCATAGAGTAGCCAATATTTGACCCATTGAACATGTTCCAGTCATGGATCTTGAAATTTCTATACCTACTTATTAACTCTTTCTGATGATACATCGGCCATTCAAAAGTCAATATTTGACCAAATGTACCTACACTGGGCCCAAGAGTCGTCTATTTTGAACTTTTTAGTTCTACCCTATTGACTCCTTCTGGAGATAGTTCAGCCAATTTTTGACCCACTGAAAATATTTCAGTCCTTGATCTTGAACTTTCTATTCCTACCCAATTGACTCCTTCTGGTGATAAATTAGCCATAGAGTAGCCAATATTTTACCCATTGGACATGTTTCAGTTATGGATCTTGAAGTTTTTGTACCTACTCATTGACTCTTTCTGTATTTAGGTAAGTCATTCAGAAATCCATATTTGAAGAAATTTATTAATATCGGGCCCAAGAGTCATTGATTTTGAACTTTCTATTTCTACCCAATTGACTCCTTCTGGTGATAAAATAGCCATAGAGTAGCCAATATTTGACCCATTGAACATGTTTCAGTCATGGATCTTGAAATTTCTATACCTACTTATTGACTCTTTCTGATGTAATATCGGTCATTCAAATGTCAATATTTGACCAAATGTACTAAAATCGGGCCCAAGAGTCGTCTATTTTGAACTTTTTAGTTCTACCCTATTGACTCCTTCTGGCGATAGTTCAGCCAATTTTTGACCCACTGAAAATATTTCAGTCCTTGATCTTGAACTTTCTATTCCTACCCAATTGACTCCTTCTGGTGATAAATTAGCCATAGAGTAGCCAATATTTTACCCATTGGACATGTTTCAGTTATGGATCTTTAAGTGTTTATACCTACTCATTGACTCTTTCTGAATTTAGGTCAGTCATTCAGAAATCCATATTTGACCAAATATACTAATATCGGGCCCAAGAGTCGTCGATTTTGAACTTTCTATTTCTACCCAATTGACTCCTTCTGGTGATAAATTAGCCATAGAGTAGCCAATATTTGACCCATTGAACATGTTTCAGTCATGGATCTTAAAATTTCTATACCTACTTATTGACTCTTTCTGATGTTGAATCTTTTATTCAAAAGTCAATATTTGACCAAATGTACTAAAATCGGGCCCAAGAGTCGTCTATTTTGAACTTTTTAGTTCTACCCTATTGACTCCTTCTGGAGATAGTTCAGCCAATTTTTGACCCACTGAAAATATTTCAGTCCTTGATCTTGAACTTTCTATTCCTACCCAATTGACTCCTTCTGGTGATAAATTAGCCATAGAGTAGCCAATATTTTACCCATTGGACATGTTTCAGTTATGGATCTTGAAGTTTTTGTACCTACTCATTGACTCTTTCTGTATTTAGGTCAGTCATTCAGAAATCCATATTTGAAGAAATTTATTAATATCGGGCCCAAGAGTCATTGATTTTGAACTTTCTATTTCTACCCAATTGACTCCTTCTGGTGATAAAATAGCCATAGAGTAGCCAATATTTGACCCATTGAACATGTTTCAGTCATGGATCTTGAAATTTCTATACCTACTTATTGACTCTTTCTGATGTAATATCGGTCATTCAAATGTCAATATTTGACCAAATGTACTAAAATCGGGCCCAAGAGTCGTCTATTTTGAACTTTTTAGTTCTACCCTATTGACTCCTTCTGGCGATAGTTCAGCCAATTTTTGACCCACTGAAAATATTTCAGTCCTTGATCTTGAACTCTCTATTCCTACCCAATTGACTCCTTCTGGTGATAAATTAGCCATAGAGTAGCCAATATTTTACCCATTGGACATGTTTCAGTTATGGATCTTTAAGTGTTTATACCTACTCATTGACTCTTTCTGAATTTAGGTCAGTCATCCAGAAATCCATATTTGACCAAATATACTAATATCGGGCCCAAGAGTCGTCGATTTTGAACTTTCTATTTCTACCCAATTGACTCCTTCTGGTGATAAATTAGCCATAGAGTAGCCAATATTTGACCCATTGAACATGTTTCAGTCATGGATCTTGAAATTTCTAGACCTACTTATTGAATCTATCTGATGTTACATCAGTCCTTCAAAAGTCAATATTTGACCAAATGTACTAAAATCGGGCCCAAGAGTTGTCTATTTTTAACTTTTTACTTCTACACAATTGACTCCTTCATGTGATAAATTAGCCATAGAGTAGCCAATATTTGACCCATTGAACATGTTTCAGTCATGGATCTTGGAATTTCTATACCTACTTATTGACTCTTTCTAATGTAATATCGGTCATTCAAATGTCAATATTTGACCAAATGTACTAAAATCGGGCCCAAGAGTCGTCTATTTTGAACTTTTTAGTTCTACCCTATTGACTCCTTCTGGAGATAGTTCAGCCAATTTTTGACCCACTGATGATATTTCAGTCCTTGATCTTGAACTTTCTATTTCTACCCAATTGACTCCTTCTGGTGATAAATTAGCCATAGAGTAGCCAATATTTTACCAATTTGACATGTTTCAGTTATGGATCTTGAAGTTTTTATACCTACTCATTGACTCTCTGAATTTAGGTTAGTCATTCAGAAATCCATATTTGACCAAATGTACTAATATTGGGCCCAAGATTCGTCGATTTTAAACTTTTAAGTTCTACCCATTGACTCCTTCTAGTGATAAATTAGCCATAGAGTAGCCAATATTTGACCCATTGAACATGTTTCAGTCATGGATCTTGAAATTTCTATACCTACTTATTGACTCTTTCTGATGTTACATCGGTCATTCAAAAGTCAATATTTGACCAAATGTACTAAAATCGGGCCCAAGAGTCATCTATTTTGAGCTTTATAGTTCTACCCTATTGACTCCTTCTGGTGATAAATTAGCCATAGAGTAGCCAATATTTGACCCATTGAACATGTTCCAGTCATGGATCTTGAAATTTCTATACCTACTTATTAACTCTTTCTGATGATACATCGGCCATTCAAAAGTCAATATTTGACCAAATGTACCTACACTGGGCCCAAGAGTCGTCTATTTTGAACTTTTTAGTTCTACCCTATTGACTCCTTCTGGAGATAGTTCAGCCAATATTTGACCCACTGAAAATATTTCAGTCCTTGATCTTGAACTTTCTATTCCTACCCAATTGACTCCTTCTGGTGATAAATTAGCCATAGAGTAGCCAATATTTTACCCATTGGACATGTTTCAGTTATGGATCTTGAAGTTTTTGTACCTACTCATTGACTCTTTCTGTATTTAGGTAAGTCATTCAGAAATCCATATTTGAAGAAATTTATTAATATCGGGCCCAAGAGTCATTGATTTTGAACTTTCTATTTCTACCCAATTGACTCCTTCTGGTGATAAAATAGCCATAGAGTAGCCAATATTTGACCCATTGAACATGTTTCAGTCATGGATCTTGAAATTTCTATACCTACTTATTGACTCTTTCTGATGTAATATCGGTCATTCAAATGTCAATATTTGACCAAATGTACTAAAATCGGGCCCAAGAGTCGTCTATTTTGAACTTTTTAGTTCTACCCTATTGACTCCTTCTGGCGATAGTTCAGCCAATTTTTGACCCACTGAAAATATTTCAGTCCTTGATCTTGAACTTTCTATTCCTACCCAATTGACTCCTTCTGGTGATAAATTAGCCATAGAGTAGCCAATATTTTACCCATTGGACATGTTTCAGTTATGGATCTTTAAGTGTTTATACCTACTCATTGACTCTTTCTGAATTTAGGTCAGTCATTCAGAAATCCATATTTGACCAAATATACTAATATCGGGCCCAAGAGTCGTCGATTTTGAACTTTCTATTTCTACCCAATTGACTCCTTCTGGTGATAAATTAGCCATAGAGTAGCCAATATTTGACCCATTGAACATGTTTCAGTCATGGATCTTAAAATTTCTATACCTACTTATTGACTCTTTCTGATGTTGAATCTTTTATTCAAAAGTCAATATTTGACCAAATGTACTAAAATCGGGCCCAAGAGTCGTCTATTTTGAACTTTTTAGTTCTACCCTATTGACTCCTTCTTGCGATAGTTCAGCCAATTTTTGACCCACTGAAAATATTTCAGTCCTTGATCTTGAACTTTCTATTCCTACCCAATTGACTCCTTCTGGTGATAAATTAGCCATAGAGTAGCCAATATTTTACCCATTGGACATGTTTCAGTTATGGATCTTTAAGTGTTTATACCTACTCATTGACTCTTTCTGAATTTAGGTCAGTCATCCAGAAATCCATATTTGACCAAATATACTAACATCGGGCCCAAGAGTCGTCGATTTTGAACTTTTTAGTTCTACCCTATTGACTCCTTCTGGAGATAGTTCAGCATATTTTTGACCCACTGAAAATATTTCAGTCCTTGATCTTGAACTTTCTATTCCTACCCAATTGACTCCTTCTGGTGATAAATTAGCCATAGAGTAGCCAATATTTTACCAATTGGACATGTTTCAGTTATGGATCTTGAAGTTTTTATACCTACTCATTGACTCTTTCTGTATTTAGGTCAGTCATTCAGAAATCCATATTTAACGAAATGTATTAATATCGGGCCCAAGAGTCGATGATTTTGAACTTTCTATTTCTACCCAATTGACTCTTTCTGGTGATAAATAAGCGATAGAGTAGCCAATATTTGACCCATTGAACATGTTTCATTAATGCATCTTGAAATTTCTATAACTACCTATTGACTCTTTCTGATGTTACATCGGTCATTCAAAAGTCAATATTTCACCAAATGTACTAAAATCGGGCCCAAGAGTCGTCGATTTTAAACTTTTTAGTTCTACCCATTGACTCCTTCTGGTGATAAATTAGCCATAGAGTAGCCAATATTTGACCCATTGAACATGTTTCAGTCATGGATCTTGAAATTTCTATACCTACTTATTGACTCTTTCTGATGTTAAATCTTTTATTCAAAAGTCAATATTTTGACCAAATGTACTAAAATCGGGCCCAAGAGTCGTCTATTTTGAACTTTTTAGTTCTGCCCTATTGACTTCTTCAGGAGATAGTTCAGCCAATTTTTTACCCACTGAAAATATTTCAGTCCTTGATCTTGAACTTTCTATTCCTACCCAATTGACTCCTTCTGGTGATAAATTAGCCATAGAGTAGCCAATATTTGACCCATTGAACATGATTCAGTCATGGATCTTGAAATTTCTAGACCTACTTATTGAATCTATCTGATGTTACATCAGTCCTTCAAAAGTCAATATTTGACCAAATGTACTAAAATCGGGCCCAAGAGTTGTCTATTTTGAACTTTTTACTTCTACACAATTGACTCCTTCATGTGATAAATTAGCCATAGAGTAGCCAATATTTGACCCATTGAACATGATTCAGTCATGGATCTTGAAATTTCTAGACCTACTTATTGAATCTATCTGATGTTACATCAGTCCTTCAAAAGTCAATATTTGACCAAATGTACTAAAATCGGGCCCAAGAGTTGTCTATTTTGAACTTTTTACTTCTACACAATTGACTCCTTCATGTGATAAATTAGCCATAGAGTAGCCAATATTTGACCCATTGAACATGTTTCAGTCATGGATCTTGGAATTTCTATACCTACTTATTGACTCTTTCTGATGTAATATCGGTCATTCAAATGTCAATATTTGACCAAATGTACTAAAATCGGGCCCAAGAGTCGTCTATTTTGAACTTTTTAGTTCTACCCTATTGACTCCTTCTGGAGATAGTTCAGCCAATTTTTGACCCACTGATGATATTTCAGTCCTTGATCTTGAACTTTCTATTTCTACCCAATTGACTCCTTCTGGTGATAAATTAGCCATAGAGTAGCCAATATTTTACCAATTTGACATGTTTCAGTTATGGATCTTGAAGTTTTTATACCTACTCATTGACTCTCTGAATTTAGGTTAGTCATTCAGAAATCCATATTTGACCAAATGTACTAATATTGGGCCCAAGATTCGTCGATTTTAAACTTTTAAGTTCTACCCATTGACTCCTTCTAGTGATAAATTAGCCATAGAGTAGCCAATATTTGACCCATTGAACATGTTTCAGTCATGGATCTTGAAATTTCTATACCTACTTATTGACTCTTTCTGATGTTACATCGGTCATTCAAAAGTCAATATTTGACCAAATGTACTAAAATCGGGCCCAAGAGTCATCTATTTTGAGCTTTATAGTTCTACCCTATTGACTCCTTCTGGTGATAAATTAGCCATAGAGTAGCCAATATTTGACCCATTGAACATGTTCCAGTCATGGATCTTGAAATTTCTATACCTACTTATTAACTCTTTCTGATGATACATCGGCCATTCAAAAGTCAATATTTGACCAAATGTACCTACACTGGGCCCAAGAGTCGTCTATTTTGAACTTTTTAGTTCTACCCTATTGACTCCTTCTGGAGATAGTTCAGCCAATATTTGACCCACTGAAAATATTTCAGTCCTTGATCTTGAACTTTCTATTCCTACCCAATTGACTCCTTCTGGTGATAAATTAGCCATAGAGTAGCCAATATTTTACCCATTGGACATGTTTCAGTTATGGATCTTGAAGTTTTTGTACCTACTCATTGACTCTTTCTGTATTTAGGTAAGTCATTCAGAAATCCATATTTGAAGAAATTTATTAATATCGGGCCCAAGAGTCATTGATTTTGAACTTTCTATTTCTACCCAATTGACTCCTTCTGGTGATAAAATAGCCATAGAGTAGCCAATATTTGACCCATTGAACATGTTTCAGTCATGGATCTTGAAATTTCTATACCTACTTATTGACTCTTTCTGATGTAATATCGGTCATTCAAATGTCAATATTTGACCAAATGTACTAAAATCGGGCCCAAGAGTCGTCTATTTTGAACTTTTTAGTTCTACCCTATTGACTCCTTCTGGCGATAGTTCAGCCAATTTTTGACCCACTGAAAATATTTCAGTCCTTGATCTTGAACTTTCTATTCCTACCCAATTGACTCCTTCTGGTGATAAATTAGCCATAGAGTAGCCAATATTTTACCCATTGGACATGTTTCAGTTATGGATCTTTAAGTGTTTATACCTACTCATTGACTCTTTCTGAATTTAGGTCAGTCATTCAGAAATCCATATTTGACCAAATATACTAATATCGGGCCCAAGAGTCGTCGATTTTGAACTTTCTATTTCTACCCAATTGACTCCTTCTGGTGATAAATTAGCCATAGAGTAGCCAATATTTGACCCATTGAACATGTTTCAGTCATGGATCTTAAAATTTCTATACCTACTTATTGACTCTTTCTGATGTTGAATCTTTTATTCAAAAGTCAATATTTGACCAAATGTACTAAAATCGGGCCCAAGAGTCGTCTATTTTGAACTTTTTAGTTCTACCCTATTGACTCCTTCTTGCGATAGTTCAGCCAATTTTTGACCCACTGAAAATATTTCAGTCCTTGATCTTGAACTTTCTATTCCTACCCAATTGACTCCTTCTGGTGATAAATTAGCCATAGAGTAGCCAATATTTTACCCATTGGACATGTTTCAGTTATGGATCTTTAAGTGTTTATACCTACTCATTGACTCTTTCTGAATTTAGGTCAGTCATCCAGAAATCCATATTTGACCAAATATACTAACATCGGGCCCAAGAGTCGTCGATTTTGAACTTTTTAGTTCTACCCTATTGACTCCTTCTGGAGATAGTTCAGCATATTTTTGACCCACTGAAAATATTTCAGTCCTTGATCTTGAACTTTCTATTCCTACCCAATTGACTCCTTCTGGTGATAAATTAGCCATAGAGTAGCCAATATTTTACCAATTGGACATGTTTCAGTTATGGATCTTGAAGTTTTTATACCTACTCATTGACTCTTTCTGTATTTAGGTCAGTCATTCAGAAATCCATATTTAACGAAATGTATTAATATCGGGCCCAAGAGTCGATGATTTTGAACTTTCTATTTCTACCCAATTGACTCTTTCTGGTGATAAATAAGCGATAGAGTAGCCAATATTTGACCCATTGAACATGTTTCATTAATGCATCTTGAAATTTCTATAACTACCTATTGACTCTTTCTGATGTTACATCGGTCATTCAAAAGTCAATATTTCACCAAATGTACTAAAATCGGGCCCAAGAGTCGTCGATTTTAAACTTTTTAGTTCTACCCATTGACTCCTTCTGGTGATAAATTAGCCATAGAGTAGCCAATATTTGACCCATTGAACATGTTTCAGTCATGGATCTTGAAATTTCTATACCTACTTATTGACTCTTTCTGATGTTAAATCTTTTATTCAAAAGTCAATATTTTGACCAAATGTACTAAAATCGGGCCCAAGAGTCGTCTATTTTGAACTTTTTAGTTCTGCCCTATTGACTTCTTCAGGAGATAGTTCAGCCAATTTTTTACCCACTGAAAATATTTCAGTCCTTGATCTTGAACTTTCTATTCCTACCCAATTGACTCCTTCTGGTGATAAATTAGCCATAGAGTAGCCAATATTTGACCCATTGAACATGATTCAGTCATGGATCTTGAAATTTCTAGACCTACTTATTGAATCTATCTGATGTTACATCAGTCCTTCAAAAGTCAATATTTGACCAAATGTACTAAAATCGGGCCCAAGAGTTGTCTATTTTGAACTTTTTACTTCTACACAATTGACTCCTTCATGTGATAAATTAGCCATAGAGTAGCCAATATTTGACCCATTGAACATGTTTCAGTCATGGATCTTGGAATTTCTATACCTACTTATTGACTCTTTCTGATGTAATATCGGTCATTCAAATGTCAATATTTGACCAAATGTACTAAAATCGGGCCCAAGAGTCGTCTATTTTGAACTTTTTAGTTCTACCCTATTGACTCCTTCTGGAGATAGTTCAGCCAATTTTTGACCCACTGATGATATTTCAGTCCTTGATCTTGAACTTTCTATTTCTACCCAATTGACTCCTTCTGGTGATAAATTAGCCATAGAGTAGCCAATATTTTACCAATTTGACATGTTTCAGTTATGGATCTTGAAGTTTTTATACCTACTCATTGACTCTCTGAATTTAGGTTAGTCATTCAGAAATCCATATTTGACCAAATGTACTAATATTGGGCCCAAGATTCGTCGATTTTAAACTTTTAAGTTCTACCCATTGACTCCTTCTAGTGATAAATTAGCCATAGAGTAGCCAATATTTGACCAATTGAACATGTTTCAGTCATGGATCTTGAAATTTCTATACCTACTTATTGACTCTTTCTGATGTTACATCGGTCATTCAAAAGTCAATATTTGACCAAATGTACTAAAATCGGGCCCAAGAGTCATCTATTTTGAGCTTTATAGTTCTACCCTATTGACTCCTTCTGGTGATAAATTAGCCATAGAGTAGCCAATATTTGACCCATTGAACATGTTCCAGTCATGGATCTTGAAATTTCTATACCTACTTATTAACTCTTTCTGATGATACATCGGCCATTCAAAAGTCAATATTTACCAAATGTACCTACACTGGGCCCAAGAGTCGTCTATTTTGAACTTTTTAGTTCTACCCTATTGACTCCTTCTGGAGATAGTTCAGCCAATTTTTGACCCACTGAAAATATTTCAGTCCTTGATCTTGAACTTTCTATTCCTACCCAATTGACTCCTTCTGGTGATAAATTAGCCATAGAGTAGCCAATATTTTACCCATTGGACATGTTTCAGTTATGGATCTTGAAGTTTTTGTACCTACTCATTGACTCTTTCTGTATTTAGGTAAGTCATTCAGAAATCCATATTTGAAGAAATTTATTAATATCGGGCCCAAGAGTCATTGATTTTGAACTTTCTATTTCTACCCAATTGACTCCTTCTGGTGATAAAATAGCCATAGAGTAGCCAATATTTGACCCATTGAACATGTTTCAGTCATGGATCTTGAAATTTCTATACCTACTTATTGACTCTTTCTGATGTAATATCGGTCATTCAAATGTCAATATTTGACCAAATGTACTAAAATCGGGCCCAAGAGTCGTCTATTTTGAACTTTTTAGTTCTACCCTATTGACTCCTTCTGGCGATAGTTCAGCCAATTTTTGACCCACTGAAAATATTTCAGTCCTTGATCTTGAACTTTCTATTCCTACCCAATTGACTCCTTCTGGTGATAAATTAGCCATAGAGTAGCCAATATTTTACCCATTGGACATGTTTCAGTTATGGATCTTTAAGTGTTTATACCTACTCATTGACTCTTTCTGAATTTAGGTCAGTCATTCAGAAATCCATATTTGACCAAATATACTAATATCGGGCCCAAGAGTCGTCGATTTTGAACTTTCTATTTCTACCCAATTGACTCCTTCTGGTGATAAATTAGCCATAGAGTAGCCAATATTTGACCCATTGAACATGTTTCAGTCATGGATCTTAAAATTTCTATACCTACTTATTGACTCTTTCTGATGTTGAATCTTTTATTCAAAAGTCAATATTTGACCAAATGTACTAAAATCGGGCCCAAGAGTCGTCTATTTTGAACTTTTTAGTTCTACCCTATTGACTCCTTCTGGAGATAGTTCGTCTCAGGTTACGTATGTAACCATAGTTCCCTGAGAACAGGGAACGAGACGTTGCGTCGTACAACGCTAGGGGAACCGCCTCTGCGGGAACCGGTGTCTGAAACTAATATCCAATCTCTTCAATATGAACTTGACCGGCGACAGCCCATGACGTCATATCGATGCGTCCCACGTGTATATAAGGGGCGCTCAGATAACATGTCGTCCGCTTATCGTCTGAAGGGACTGTAAGCAGGCGGGCCCTGAGGCATGGCAGGAAGACGCAACGTCTCGTTCCCTGTTCTCAGGGAACTATGGTTACATACGTAACCTGAGACGTTCCCTTTCGAAGGGAACTCGAGTTGCGTCGTACAACGCTAGGGGAACGGTATACCCACGCCGCCATGCTGAGGGGAGTGCATGCCAAATTATGGCAGTGACCACTGTCAGAATCAGGCAAATGAAATGCCAGACCCCCAGGGTCCCACTGGGCTGTCAGTGACAGCGCTCCCAGCGGTCAAAACCTCAGCACTAAGCCTTAAGGCGGCCTCTACACACATATGGAGACCTGCCAAGGCCGCACCAAGGCCTGGGACCAACAACTTCCTCAGAAGGGGTCCCTTGAGGGAGCGTGGCCTGGGGCCCATAGGCAACCCAGCCAGTCACTTGTTTGGGAATGAAGTCAAACCTGAATGCCACCATGGAGGCTGGCCTGGCCTCTAGCTGAGCTAGTAGCCTAGCCTGCCAACCACCTTACTGTTTCCTCAGAAAGAGTGTCTCTTACAAAAATCTCACAAAGAGACGTCCAGAAAGAGGGACTGCAGAAGGGCAGTAACCAACTCAATCAACGGATCTTAGAGACGGGCATCCTGGAGAGCAGGACTCAGCAAAGTGCTATCGACCCTTACAAGCGAGGGGAGTCGCTGGCTCAACCTCGTGAGGGGCTTTAGTATACATAGCCCATGGCCGTCAGGGAGGCTGACCCAGCCTCTAGCTGTGCTAGTAGCCAGGTCAGCTAACAACCTGACTGTTTCCTCAGAAACAGTGTCTCTTACAAAAATCTCACAAAGAGACGTCCAGAAAGAGGGACTGCAGAAGGGCAGTAACCAACTCAACCAACGGACCCTAGAGACTCCTAGGATCTACATGGCATCTGCCTTACCAGTGCCATGGAGGCCGTGCACTCCCCAAGGCGTTCACAAGGGAAGTGCACATGGCCTACGGCCATAACGGGGCTGTCACTTCTCAGGGGAGCAAAGTCGACCCTGAATGCCACCATGGAGGCTGGCCCGGCCTCTAGCTGAGCTAGTAGCCTAGCCTGCCAACCACCTGACTGTTTCCTCAGAAACAGTGTCTCTTACAAAAATCTCACAAAGAGACGTCCAGAAAGAGGGACTGCAGAAGGGCAGTAACCAACTCAATCAACGGATCTTAGAGACGGGCATCCTGGAGAGCAGGACTCAGCAAAGTGCTATCAACCCTTACAAGCGAGGGGAGTCCCTGGCTCAATCCTATGAGGGGAGTATATAGACCGCGGCCGTCAGGGAGGCTGGCCCGGCCTCTAGCTGAGCTAGTAGCCTAGCCTGCCAACCACCTGACTGTTTCCTCAGAAACAGTGTCTCTTACAAAAATCTCACAAAGAGACGTCCAGAAAGAGGGACTGCAGAAGGGCAGTAACTCAATCAACGGATCTTAGAGACGGGCATCCTGGAGAGCAGGACTCAGCAAAGTGCTATCGACCCTATCAAGCTAGGGGAGTCATTCTGCTCAATCCTAGGATCAGCACCGCACCTATGTTAACGGCGCCATGGAGGCCGTGGACTCTGAGGCTGGCGATGTCCAGCCACTGGGGCTCATTTCAGAGCGACCACAATGGCCGGCTAACTGGTAGCTGCTGTCTAGGGCCTACCACCACAGGGAGGCCTGCTAGCACACAGGGTGGCCTGCTAAGGCCAGCTTACCTGATGATTTAGACCAACCAGCTGTCATATATCCGTACCCCTGGGGCTCGTCCACAGGGAGGCATGTTAGCATACAGGGCGGCCTGCTAAGGCCAGCTCCCTGCAACCCTGGGCTCGCCCACAGGGAAGCATGTTAGCATACAGGGCGGCCTGCTAAGGCCAGCTCACCTGATAGCTTTAGACTAGCAGCTATCCAATGCCTGCAACCCCGGGGCTCGCCCACAGGGAGGCATATCAGCATACAGGGCGGCCTGCTAAGGCCAGCTCACCTGACAGCAAGACTTCTAGTCGTGGATAGTCTGCAGCCCTGGGGCTCGCCTACAGAGAGACACGTCAGCATACAGGGCGGCCTGTTAAGGCCAGCTTACCTGACAGCCAGACTACCCAATCAGACTAACAGTAGTGAAAAGCCTACAACCCTGGGGCTCGCCCACAGGGAGGCCTGCTCGCCGACAGGGCGGCCTGCTAAGGCCAGCTTACCCGACGGCAAGACTTACCGGTCTGCTGATGGCCTGCAACGCTGGGGCTCACCCACAGCGCGGCCTGCTGCCTCCCAAGTGGTGCTAAGCATTCCTAAGGTCAAAGTCACAAGACTACCCTGCTCTGAGATGGCAGTGAAGGTGGCCTGTCTTGAATATACAAGAGGGCCTACCTACACACAGCAGCAGCCTTAACCACACTCTCAAGTGGGGAGGCCAACTTACTGATAAAAACTAAAGCGGCGGTTTGCCAGAGGACCTAAAGCCTTTCCTCTCCTCAGACAGAAAAGCTCCTACTGGCATTCCTCCTACTCTCATATTTTGCCACACACACAGGGGACCTCAGGGGACTAATAAGTATATAACTGCACTCCCTTACTGAAAAAAGGGGACCTATATACAAAATAGCCCTGCTTATTTGTAATGTAACTGCATGTATATCCACATATATACACACATGCAACCCTCATGCATATATGTATATATATACACAACACATACACGAAATCTCTGCCAGCCTCCTAAACAGGGAGAGCTACATTCCAAGAAATACATAGTAATTCCCATAACCTGCCTCGCTTTAAAGAAAAGGAGAGGAACAATTCACCCTGCGGCCACAGGGTGGCGGTCTACCACCATGGAAACGTGGATCCTACCACCCTTATAGCCTGAAAGGGAGTCTCACTATCACGCCAAAGGCGGGCCATCAGAATTAATGTCATAGGCCCAGCTCTGGTCTGATATAGAAACTGCGGCTTACAGAGAACATAGACGGTAAATCATTTTAACCCTCTACCAGAGAGCGGGGATCCACCAGGGGTGCCGATCTTTACCGCATCCCTGGCGGATCACCTCTCCCAAGTTTCTTGAGTCTCGCCTCCAAGTGACCTGCTCATACCAGGAGGGGTGCACGGGAGGCGACACTCTCCTTCTGGCCCTGTCTGCGACCCTCAGGTCGGGACGGGCCAGGCCATCTGTCTGGTTGAGGACTCAGACCTCAGCAGCATGCACTTCTTCTTGAATGCCGCTGGTCTAAGTCTCTCCGCAGGACAGCCTGGTGTGCCTGCCACACAGTCATCGTGTGCAGAGCAGCACCAGCCTGACCCGCTGCCACGTATGCCCTGCCATCTAAGGGAAATGTCACTTTAGGACCTAGATGGCAGAGTTTGAGCTGTATCCACGCAAGAAGTGCCAAACAATAAAGTTTATCATTAGTTGGCTAATTCCAGCATCGATACGTACCCATATTCCCTCAAAAATAAACCCAAACAGGGAACCGAGGTCTAAAGAGAAATACTTCAGTATTTGCATATGAGTAAATGAAAAAGTATCATATTACTTAGCCAAACAGTTCATCCTGCGGCCACAGGGTGGCGCATGGCTAACTCCATGTCCCATACCACCGTATAGCCTATATAATACACATATATAACGCGCATACACATACATATACATATATATACATATATATACATACATATATATATACATACATACATATACATACATATATACACACGTATATGGAATATTTAAGGAATACAGAACATGGGTACTTCCATGCCCCCCCAACTTTCTCAGTATAGGAAGGCATGGAAAGCTCACTAGAGCTGTAGAAATATGGCCAGAGAGAAACCGATCGTCATTCATTGAATGCGCGCGGCCTCTCCCCCAACGCGCTGCCATGGAAACTGTAATCTGCCTGCAGCGCGTTCCATAATCAACAGCTCAGCATACGCGGCACAGGGCGGCTGAGAGAAATCAGTATTTACTCACCCTCTCCAGCCATCTCCTGCTCGGTTGGAAGAGCACTCACCGCTGGACTGCAGATGTAGAAAACAGCGCATCCTGTCCCAGCAGCTCCTTCTCGCGATCCGCCGAATCGCGCGAGCGGTCACACCCCTTTCAAATGTTCGGCGAGCGCCATCTGAAAGCCCTATGATCTGAGTCTCCGCTCTGCCTCAGCGCGAGCGGGACCCGAACCACCAGGCGCAGATGCTGAACTCTCTTCCCTCGAGAAGAGACCCAGACGAGAATGGAACATTCACAGTTTGCACCAGCAGCTCCCTCGAGAACTGCCCGTACGTGCTCTTCACGCAGACAGAGAGCGCACAGCTCGTGTGTGTAATCTAATGTCAAATAATGAGTGACACGGATCCACACACTTAGTTTGCCTGTGCATTTCATAATATCACGATAGTGTTTCAAACATACAGTCCCTGAAGACGAAAAGAGGACGACATGTTATCTGAGCGCCCCTTATATACACGTGGGACGCATCGATATGACGTCATGGGCTGTCGCCGGTCAAGTTCATATTGAAGAGATTGGATATTAGTTTCAGACACCGGTTCCCGCAGAGGCGGTTCCCCTAGCGTTGTACGACGCAACTCGAGTTCCCTTCGAAAGGGAACAGCCAATTTTTGACCCACTGAAAATATTTCAGTCCTTGATCTTGAACTTTCTATTCCTACCCAATTGACTCCTTCTGGTGATAAATTAGCCATAGAGTAGCCAATATTTTACCCATTGGACATGTTTCAGTTATGGATCTTGAAGTTTTTGTACCTACTCATTGACTCTTTCTGAATTTAGGTCAGTCATCCAGAAATCCATATTTGACCAAATATACTAATATCGGGCCCAAGAGTCGTCGATTTTGAACTTTCTATTTCTACCCAATTGACTCCTTCTGGTGATAAATTAGCCATAGAGTAGCCAATATTTGACCCATTGAACATGTTTCAGTCATGGATCTTAAAATTTCTATACCTACTTATTGACTCTTTCTGATGTTGAATCTTTTATTCAAAAGTCAATATTTGACCAAATGTACTAAAATCGTGCCCAAGAGTCGTCTATTTTGATCTTTTTAGTTCTACCCTATTGACTCCTTCTGGAGATAGTTCAGCCAATTTTTGACCCACTGAAAATATTTCAGTCCTTGATCTTGAACTTTCTATTCCTACCCAATTGACTCCTTCTGGTGATAAATTAGCCATAGAGTAGCCAATATTTTACCCATTGGACATGTTTCAGTTATGGATCTTGAAGTTTTTGTACCTACTCATTGACTCTTTCTGTATTTAGGTCAGTCATTCAGAAATCCATATTTGAAGAAATTTATTAATATCGGGCCCAAGAGTCATTGATTTTGAACTTTCTATTTCTACCCAATTGACTCCTTCTGGTGATAAAATAGCCATAGAGTAGCCAATATTTGACCCATTGAACATGTTTCAATCATGGATCTTGAAATTTCTATACCTACTTATTGACTCTTTCTGATGTAATATCGGTCATTCAAATGTCAATATTTGACCAAATGTACTAAAATCGGGCCCAAGAGTCGTCTATTTTGAACTTTTTAGTTCTACCCTATTGACTCCTTCTGGAGATAGTTCAGCATATTTTTGACCCACTGAAAATATTTCAGTCCTTGATCTTGAACTTTCTATTCCTACCCAATTGACTCCTTCTGGTGATAAATTAGCCATAGAGTAGCCAATATTTTACCCATTGGACATGTTTCAGTTATGGATCTTGAAGTTTTTGTACCTACTCATTGACTCTTTCTGTATTTAGGTCAGTCATTCAGAAATCCATATTTGAAGAAATTTATTAATATCGGGCCCAAGAGTCATTGATTTTGAACTTTCTATTTCTACCCAATTGACTCCTTCTGGTGATAAAATAGCCATAGAGTAGCCAATATTTGACCCATTGAACATGTTTCAATCATGGATCTTGAAATTTCTATACCTACTTATTGACTCTTTCTGATGTAATATCGGTCATTCAAATGTCAATATTTGACCAAATGTACTAAAATCGGGCCCAAGAGTCGTCTATTTTGAACTTTTTAGTTCTACCCTATTGACTCCTTCTGGAGATAGTTCAGCATATTTTTGACCCACTGAAAATATTTCAGTCCTTGATCTTGAACTTTCTATTCCTACCCAATTGACTCCTTCTGGTGATAAATTAGCCATAGAGTAGCCAATATTTTACCAATTGGACATGTTTCAGTTATGGATCTTGAAGTTTTTATACCTACTCATTGACTCTTTCTTTATTTAGGTCAGTCATTCAGAAATCCATATTTAACGAAATGTATTAATATCGGGCCCAAGAGTCGATGATTTTGAACTTTCTATTTCTACCCAATTGACTCTTTCTGGTGATAAATAAGCGATAGAGTAGCCAATATTTGACCCATTGAACATGTTTCATTAATGCATCTTGAAATTTCTATAACTACCTATTGACTCTTTCTGATGTTACATCGGTCATTCAAAAGTCAATATTTCACCAAATGTACTAAAATCGGGCCCAAGAGTCGTCGATTTTAAACTTTTTAGTTCTACCCATTGACTCCTTCTGGTGATAAATTAGCCATAGAGTAGCCAATATTTGACCCATTGAACATGTTTCAGTCATGGATCTTGAAATTTCTATACCTACTTATTGACTCTTTCTGATGTTAAATCTTTTATTCAAAAGTCAATATTTTGACCAAATGTACTAAAATCGGGCCCAAGAGTCGTCTATTTTGAACTTTTTAGTTCTGCCCTATTGACTTCTTCAGGAGATAGTTCAGCCAATTTTTTACCCACTGAAAATATTTCAGTCCTTGATCTTGAACTTTCTATTCCTACCCAATTGACTCCTTCTGGTGATAAATTAGCCATAGAGTAGCCAATATTTGACCCATTGAACATGATTCAGTCATGGATCTTGAAATTTCTAGACCTACTTATTGAATCTATCTGATGTTACATCAGTCCTTCAAAAGTCAATATTTGACCAAATGTACTAAAATCGGGCCCAAGAGTTGTCTATTTTGAACTTTTTACTTCTACACAATTGACTCCTTCATGTGACAAATTAGCCAAAGAGTAGCCAATATTTGACCCATTGAACATGTTTCAGTCATGGATCTTGGAATTTCTATACCTACTTATTGACTCTTTCTGATGTAATATCGGTCATTCAAATGTCAATATTTGACCAAATGTACTAAAATCGGGCCCAAGAGTCGTCTATTTTGAACTTTTTAGTTCTACCCTATTGACTCCTTCTGGAGATAGTTCAGCCAATTTTTGACCCACTGATGATATTTCAGTCCTTGATCTTGAACTTTCTATTTCTACCCAATTGACTCCTTCTGGTGATAAATTAGCCATAGAGTAGCCAATATTTTACCAATTTGACATGTTTCAGTTATGGATCTTGAAGTTTTTATACCTACTCATTGACTCTCTGAATTTAGGTTAGTCATTCAGAAATCCATATTTGACCAAATGTACTAATATTGGGCCCAAGATTCGTCGATTTTAAACTTTTAAGTTCTACCCATTGACTCCTTCTAGTGATAAATTAGCCATAGAGTAGCCAATATTTGACCCATTGAACATGTTTCAGTCATGGATCTTGAAATTTCTATACCTACTTATTGACTCTTTCTGATGTTACATCGGTCATTCAAAAGTCAATATTTGACCAAATGTACTAAAATCGGGCCCAAGAGTCATCTATTTTGAGCTTTATAGTTCTACCCTATTGACTCCTTCTGGTGATAAATTAGCCATAGAGTAGCCAATATTTGACCCATTGAACATGTTCCAGTCATGGATCTTGAATTTTCTATACCTACTTATTAACTCTTTCTGATGATACATCGGCCATTCAAAAGTCAATATTTGACCAAATGTACCTACACTGGGCCCAAGAGTCATCTATTTTGAACTTTTTAGTTCTACCCTATTGACTCCTTCTGGAGATAGTTCAGCCAATTTTTGACCCACTGAAAATATTTCAGTCCTTGATCTTGAACTTTCTATTCCTACCCAATTGACTCCTTCTGGTGATAAATTAGCCATAGAGTAGCCAATATTTTACCCATTGGACATGTTTCAGTTATGGATCTTGAAGTTTTTGTACCTACTCATTGACTCTTTCTGAATTTAGGTCAGTCATCCAGAAATCCATATTTGACCAAATATACTAAAATCGGGCCCAAGAGTCGTCGATTTTGAACTTTCTATTTCTACCCAATTGACTCCTTCTGGTGATAAATTAGCCATAGAGTAGCCAATATTTGACCCATTGAACATGTTTCAGTCATGGATCTTAAAATTTCTATACCTACTTATTGACTCTTTCTGATGTTGAATCTTTTATTCAAAAGTCAATATTTGACCAAATGTACTAAAATCGTGCCCAAGAGTCGTCTATTTTGATCTTTTTAGTTCTACCCTATTGACTCCTTCTGGAGATAGTTCAGCCAATTTTTGACCCACTGAAAATATTTCAGTCCTTGATCTTGAACTTTCTATTCCTACCCAATTGACTCCTTCTGGTGATAAATTAGCCATAGAGTAGCCAATATTTTACCCATTGGACATGTTTCAGTTATGGATCTTGAAGTTTTTGTACCTACTCATTGACTCTTTCTGTATTTAGGTCAGTCATTCAGAAATCCATATTTGAAGAAATTTATTAATATCGGGCCCAAGAGTCATTGATTTTGAACTTTCTATTTCTACCCAATTGACTCCTTCTGGTGATAAAATAGCCATAGAGTAGCCAATATTTGACCCATTGAACATGTTTCAATCATGGATCTTGAAATTTCTATACCTACTTATTGACTCTTTCTGATGTAATATCGGTCATTCAAATGTCAATATTTGACCAAATGTACTAAAATCGGGCCCAAGAGTCGTCTATTTTGAACTTTTTAGTTCTACCCTATTGACTCCTTCTGGAGATAGTTCAGCATATTTTTGACCCACTGAAAATATTTCAGTCCTTGATCTTGAACTTTCTATTCCTACCCAATTGACTCCTTCTGGTGATAAATTAGCCATAGAGTAGCCAATATTTTACCCATTGGACATGTTTCAGTTATGGATCTTGAAGTTTTTGTACCTACTCATTGACTCTTTCTGTATTTAGGTCAGTCATTCAGAAATCCATATTTGAAGAAATTTATTAATATCGGGCCCAAGAGTCATTGATTTTGAACTTTCTATTTCTACCCAATTGACTCCTTCTGGTGATAAAATAGCCATAGAGTAGCCAATATTTGACCCATTGAACATGTTTCAATCATGGATCTTGAAATTTCTATACCTACTTATTGACTCTTTCTGATGTAATATCGGTCATTCAAATGTCAATATTTGACCAAATGTACTAAAATCGGGCCCAAGAGTCGTCTATTTTGAACTTTTTAGTTCTACCCTATTGACTCCTTCTGGAGATAGTTCAGCATATTTTTGACCCACTGAAAATATTTCAGTCCTTGATCTTGAACTTTCTATTCCTACCCAATTGACTCCTTCTGGTGATAAATTAGCCATAGAGTAGCCAATATTTTACCAATTGGACATGTTTCAGTTATGGATCTTGAAGTTTTTATACCTACTCTTTGACTCTTTCTTTATTTAGGTCAGTCATTCAGAAATCCATATTTAACGAAATGTATTAATATCGGGCCCAAGAGTCGATGATTTTGAACTTTCTATTTCTACCCAATTGACTCTTTCTGGTGATAAATAAGCGATAGAGTAGCCAATATTTGACCCATTGAACATGTTTCATTAATGCATCTTGAAATTTCTATAACTACCTATTGACTCTTTCTGATGTTACATCGGTCATTCAAAAGTCAATATTTCACCAAATGTACTAAAATCGGGCCCAAGAGTCGTCGATTTTAAACTTTTTAGTTCTACCCATTGACTCCTTCTGGTGATAAATTAGCCATAGAGTAGCCAATATTTGACCCATTGAACATGTTTCAGTCATGGATCTTGAAATTTCTATACCTACTTATTGACTCTTTCTGATGTTAAATCTTTTATTCAAAAGTCAATATTTTGACCAAATGTACTAAAATCGGGCCCAAGAGTCGTCTATTTTGAACTTTTTAGTTCTGCCCTATTGACTTCTTCAGGAGATAGTTCAGCCAATTTTTTACCCACTGAAAATATTTCAGTCCTTGATCTTGAACTTTCTATTCCTACCCAATTGACTCCTTCTGGTGATAAATTAGCCATAGAGTAGCCAATATTTGACCCATTGAACATGATTCATCATGGATCTTGAAATTTCTAGACCTACTTATTGAATCTATCTGATGTTACATCAGTCCTTCAAAAGTCAATATTTGACCAAATGTACTAAAATCGGGCCCAAGAGTTGTCTATTTTGAACTTTTTACTTCTACACAATTGACTCCTTCATGTGATAAATTAGCCATAGAGTAGCCAATATTTGACCCATTGAACATGTTTCAGTCATGGATCTTGGAATTTCTATACCTACTTATTGACTCTTTCTGATGTAATATCGGTCATTCAAATGTCAATATTTGACCAAATGTACTAAAATCGGGCCCAAGAGTCGTCTATTTTGAACTTTTTAGTTCTACCCTATTGACTCCTTCTGGAGATAGTTCAGCCAATTTTTGACCCACTGATGATATTTCAGTCCTTGATCTTGAACTTTCTATTTCTACCCAATTGACTCCTTCTGGTGATAAATTAGCCATAGAGTAGCCAATATTTTACCAATTTGACATGTTTCAGTTATGGATCTTGAAGTTTTTATACCTACTCATTGACTCTCTGAATTTAGGTTAGTCATTCAGAAATCCATATTTGACCAAATGTACTAATATTGGGCCCAAGATTCGTCGATTTTAAACTTTTAAGTTCTACCCATTCACTCCTTCTAGTGATAAATTAGCCATAGAGTAGCCAATATTTGACCCATTGAACATGTTTCAGTCATGGATCTTGAAATTTCTATACCTACTTATTGACTCTTTCTGATGTTACATCGGTCATTCAAAAGTCAATATTTGACCAAATGTACTAAAATCGGGCCCAAGAGTCATCTATTTTGAGCTTTATAGTTCTACCCTATTGACTCCTTCTGGTGATAAATTAGCCATAGAGTAGCCAATATTTGACCCATTGAACATGTTCCAGTCATGGATCTTGAAATTTCTATACCTACTTATTAACTCTTTCTGATGATACATCGGCCATTCAAAAGTCAATATTTGACCAAATGTACCTACACTGGGCCCAAGAGTCGTCTATTTTGAACTTTTTAGTTCTACCCTATTGACTCCTTCTGGAGATAGTTCAGCCAATTTTTGACCCACTGAAAATATTTCAGTCCTTGATCTTGAACTTTCTATTCCTACCCAATTGACTCCTTCTGGTGATAAATTAGCCATAGAGTAGCCAATATTTTACCCATTGGACATGTTTCAGTTATGGATCTTGAAGTTTTTGTACCTACTCATTGACTCTTTCTGTATTTAGGTAAGTCATTCAGAAATCCATATTTGAAGAAATTTATTAATATCGGGCCCAAGAGTCATTGATTTTGAACTTTCTATTTCTACCCAATTGACTCCTTCTGGTGATAAAATAGCCATAGAGTAGCCAATATTTGACCCATTGAACATGTTTCAGTCATGGATCTTGAAATTTCTATACCTACTTATTGACTCTTTCTGATGTAATATCGGTCATTCAAATGTCAATATTTGACCAAATGTACTAAAATCGGGCCCAAGAGTCGTCTATTTTGAACTTTTTAGTTCTACCCTATTGACTCCTTCTGGCGATAGTTCAGCCAATTTTTGACCCACTGAAAATATTTCAGTCCTTCATCTTGAACTTTCTATTCCTACCCAATTGACTCCTTCTGGTGATAAATTAGCCATAGAGTAGAAAATATTTTACCCATTGGACATGTTTCAGTTATGGATCTTTAAGTGTTTATACCTACTCATTGACTCTTTCTGAATTTAGGTCAGTCATTCAGAAATCCATATTTGACCAAATATACTAATATCGGGCCCAAGAGTCGTCGATTTTGAACTTTCTATTTCTACCCAATTGACTCCTTCTGGTGATAAATTAGCCATAGAGTAGCCAATATTTGACCCATTGAACATGTTTCAGTCATGGATCTTAAAATTTCTATACCTACTTATTGACTCTTTCTGATGTTGAATCTTTTATTCAAAAGTCAATATTTGACCAAATGTACTAAAATCGGGCCCAAGAGTCGTCTATTTTGAACTTTTTAGTTCTACCCTATTGACTCCTTCTGGAGATAGTTCAGCCAATTTTTGACCCACTGAAAATATTTCAGTCCTTGATCTTGAACTTTCTATTCCTACCCAATTGACTCCTTCTGGTGATAAATTAGCCATAGAGTAGCCAATATTTTACCCATTGGACATGTTTCAGTTATGGATCTTGAAGTTTTTGTACCTACTCATTGACTCTTTCTGAATTTAGGTCAGTCATCCAGAAATCCATATTTGACCAAATATACTAATATCGGGCCCAAGAGTCGTCGATTTTGAACTTTCTATTTCTACCCAATTGACTCCTTCTGGTGATAAATTAGCCATAGAGTAGCCAATATTTGACCCATTGAACATGTTTCAGTCATGGATCTTAAAATTTCTATACCTACTTATTGACTCTTTCTGATGTTGAATCTTTTATTCAAAAGTCAATATTTGACCAAATGTACTAAAATCGGGCCCAAGAGTCGTCTATTTTGAACTTTTTAGTTCTACCCTATTGACTCCTTCTGGAGATAGTTCAGCCAATTTTTGACCCACTGAAAATATTTCAGTCCTTGATCTTGAACTTTCTATTCCTACCCAATTGACTCCTTCTGGTGATAAATTAGCCATAGAGTAGCCAATATTTTACCCATTGGACATGTTTCAGTTATGGATCTTGAAGTTTTTGTACCTACTCATTGACTCTTTCTGAATTTAGGTCAGTCATCCAGAAATCCATATTTGACCAAATATACTAATATCGGGCCCAAGAGTCGTCGATTTTGAACTTTCTATTTCTACCCAATTGACTCCTTCTGGTGATAAATTAGCCATAGAGTAGCCAATATTTGACCCATTGAACATGTTTCAGTCATGGATCTTAAAATTTCTATACCTACTTATTGACTCTTTCTGATGTTGAATCTTTTATTCAAAAGTCAATATTTGACCAAATGTACTAAAATCGTGCCCAAGAGTCGTCTATTTTGATCTTTTTAGTTCTACCCTATTGACTCCTTCTGGAGATAGTTCAGCCAATTTTTGACCCACTGAAAATATTTCAGTCCTTGATCTTGAACTTTCTATTCCTACCCAATTGACTCCTTCTGGTGATAAATTAGCCATAGAGTAGCCAATATTTTACCCATTGGACATGTTTCAGTTATGGATCTTGAAGTTTTTGTACCTACTCATTGACTCTTTCTGTATTTAGGTCAGTCATTCAGAAATCCATATTTGAAGAAATTTATTAATATCGGGTCCAAGAGTCATTGATTTTGAACTTTCTATTTCCACCCAATTGACTCCTTCTGGTGATAAAATAGCCATAGAGTAGCCAATATTTGACCCATTGAACATGTTTCAATCATGGATCTTGAAATTTCTATACCTACTTATTGACTCTTTCTGATGTAATATCGGTCATTCAAATGTCAATATTTGACCAAATGTACTAAAATCGGGCCCAAGAGTCGTCTATTTTGAACTTTTTAGTTCTACCCTATTGACTCCTTCTGGAGATAGTTCAGCATATTTTTGACCCACTGAAAATATTTCAGTCCTTGATCTTGAACTTTCTATTCCTACCCAATTGACTCCTTCTGGTGATAAATTAGCCATAGAGTAGCCAATATTTTACCCATTGGACATGTTTCAGTTATGGATCTTGAAGTTTTTGTACCTACTCATTGACTCTTTCTGTATTTAGGTCAGTCATTGAGAAATCCATATTTGAAGAAATTTATTAATATCGGGCCCAAGAGTCATTGATTTTGAACTTTCTATTTCTACCCAATTGACTCCTTCTGGTGATAAAATAGCCATAGAGTAGCCAATATTTGACCCATTGAACATGTTTCAATCATGGATCTTGAAATTTCTATACCTACTTATTGACTCTTTCTGATGTAATATCGGTCATTCAAATGTCAATATTTGACCAAATGTACTAAAATCGGGCCCAAGAGTCGTCTATTTTGAACTTTTTAGTTCTACCCTATTGACTCCTTCTGGAGATAGTTCAGCATATTTTTGACCCACTGAAAATATTTCAGTCCTTGATCTTGAACTTTCTATTCCTACCCAATTGACTCCTTCTGGTGATAAATTAGCCATAGAGTAGCCAATATTTTACCAATTGGACATGTTTCAGTTATGGATCTTGAAGTTTTTATACCTACTCATTGACTCTTTCTGTATTTAGGTCAGTCATTCAGAAATCCATATTTAACGAAATGTATTAATATCGGGCCCAAGAGTCGATGATTTTGAACTTTCTATTTCTACCCAATTGACTCTTTCTGGTGATAAATAAGCGATAGAGTAGCCAATATTTGACCCATTGAACATGTTTCATTAATGCATCTTGAAATTTCTATAACTACCTATTGACTCTTTCTGATGTTACATCGGTCATTCAAAAGTCAATATTTCACCAAATGTACTAAAATCGGGCCCAAGAGTCGTCGATTTTAAACTTTTTAGTTCTACCCATTGACTCCTTCTGGTGATAAATTAGCCATAGAGTAGCCAATATTTGACCCATTGAACATGTTTCAGTCATGGATCTTGAAATTTCTATACCTACTTATTGACTCTTTCTGATGTTAAATCTTTTATTCAAAAGTCAATATTTTGACCAAATGTACTAAAATCGGGCCCAAGAGTCGTCTATTTTGAACTTTTTAGTTCTGCCCTATTGACTTCTTCAGGAGATAGTTCAGCCAATTTTTTACCCACTGAAAATATTTCAGTCCTTGATCTTGAACTTTCTATTCCTACCCAATTGACTCCTTCTGGTGATAAATTAGCCATAGAGTAGCCAATATTTGACCCATTGAACATGATTCAGTCATGGATCTTGAAATTTCTAGACCTACTTATTGAATCTATCTGATGTTACATCAGTCCTTCAAAAGTCAATATTTGACCAAATGTACTAAAATCGGGCCCAAGAGTTGTCTATTTTGAACTTTTTACTTCTACACAATTGACTCCTTCATGTGATAAATTAGCCATAGAGTAGCCAATATTTGACCCATTGAACATGTTTCAGTCATGGATCTTGGAATTTCTATACCTACTTATTGACTCTTTCTGATGTAATATCGGTCATTCAAATGTCAATATTTGACCAAATGTACTAAAATCGGGCCCAAGAGTCGTCTATTTTGAACTTTTTAGTTCTACCCTATTGACTCCTTCTGGAGATAGTTCAGCCAATTTTTGACCCACTGATGATATTTCAGTCCTTGATCTTGAACTTTCTATTTCTACCCAATTGACTCCTTCTGGTGATAAATTAGCCATAGAGTAGCCAATGACATGTTTCAGTTATGGATCTTGAAGTTTTTATACCTACTCATTGACTCTCTGAATTTAGGTTAGTCATTCAGAAATCCATATTTGACCAAATGTACTAATATTGGGCCCAAGATTCGTCGATTTTAAACTTTTAAGTTCTACCCATTGACTCCTTCTAGTGATAAATTAGCCATAGAGTAGCCAATATTTGACCCATTGAACATGTTTCAGTCATGGATCTTGAAATTTCTATACCTACTTATTGACTCTTTCTGATGTTACATCGGTCATTCAAAAGTCAATATTTGACCAAATGTACTAAAATCGGGCCCAAGAGTCATCTATTTTGAGCTTTATAGTTCTACCCTATTGACTCCTTCTGGTGATAAATTAGCCATAGAGTAGCCAATATTTGACCCATTGAACATGTTCCAGTCATGGATCTTGAAATTTCTATACCTACTTATTAACTCTTTCTGATGATACATCGGCCATTCAAAAGTCAATATTTGACCAAATGTACCTACACTGGGCCCAAGAGTCGTCTATTTTGAACTTTTTAGTTCTACCCTATTGACTCCTTCTGGAGATAGTTCAGCCAATTTTTGACCCACTGAAAATATTTCAGTCCTTGATCTTGAACTTTCTATTCCTACCCAATTGACTCCTTCTGGTGATAAATTAGCCATAGAGTAGCCAATATTTTACCCATTGGACATGTTTCAGTTATGGATCTTGAAGTTTTTGTACCTACTCATTGACTCTTTCTGTATTTAGGTAAGTCATTCAGAAATCCATATTTGAAGAAATTTATTAATATCGGGCCCAAGAGTCATTGATTTTGAACTTTCTATTTCTACCCAATTGACTCCTTCTGGTGATAAAATAGCCATAGAGTAGCCAATATTTGACCCATTGAACATGTTTCAGTCATGGATCTTGAAATTTCTATACCTACTTATTGACTCTTTCTGATGTAATATCGGTCATTCAAATGTCAATATTTGACCAAATGTACTAAAATCGGGCCCAAGAGTCGTCTATTTTGAACTTTTTAGTTCTACCCTATTGACTCCTTCTGGCGATAGTTCAGCCAATTTTTGACCCACTGAAAATATTTCAGTCCTTGATCTTGAACTTTCTATTCCTACCCAATTGACTCCTTCTGGTGATAAATTAGCCATAGAGTAGCCAATATTTTACCCATTGGACATGTTTCAGTTATGGATCTTTAAGTGTTTATACCTACTCATTGACTCTTTCTGAATTTAGGTCAGTCATTCAGAAATCCATATTTGACCAAATATACTAATATCGGGCCCAAGAGTCGTCGATTTTGAACTTTCTATTTCTACCCAATTGACTCCTTCTGGTGATAAATTAGCCATAGAGTAGCCAATATTTGACCCATTGAACATGTTTCAGTCATGGATCTTAAAATTTCTATACCTACTTATTGACTCTTTCTGATGTTGAATCTTTTATTCAAAAGTCAATATTTGACCAAATGTACTAAAATCGGGCCCAAGAGTCGTCTATTTTGAACTTTTTAGTTCTACCCTATTGACTCCTTCTGGCGATAGTTCAGCCAATTTTTGACCCACTGAAAATATTTCAGTCCTTGATCTTGAACTTTCTATTCCTACCCAATTGACTCCTTCTGGTGATAAATTAGCCATAGAGTAGCCAATATTTTACCCATTGGACATGTTTCAGTTATGGATCTTTAAGTGTTTATACCTACTCATTGACTCTTTCTGAATTTAGGTCAGTCATCCAGAAATCCATATTTGACCAAATATACTAATATCGGGCCCAAGAGTCGTCGATTTTGAACTTTCTATTTCTACCCAATTGACTCCTTCTGGTGATAAATTAGCCATAGAGTAGCCAATATTTGACCCATTGAACATGTTTCAGTCATGGATCTTAAAATTTCTATACCTACTTATTGACTCATTCTGATGTTGAATCTTTTATTCAAAAGTCAATATTTGACCAAATGTACTAAAATCGTGCCCAAGAGTCGTCTATTTTGAACTTTTTAGTTCTACCCTATTGACTCCTTCTGGAGATAGTTCAGCCAATTTTTGACCCACTGAAAATATTTCAGTCCTTGATCTTGAACTTTCTATTCCTACCCAATTGACTCCTTCTGGTGATAAATTAGCCATAGAGTAGCCAATATTTGACCCATTGAACATGATTCAGTCATGGATCTTGAAATTTCTAGACCTACTTATTGAATCTATCTGATGTTACATCAGTCCTTCAAAAGTCAATATTTGACCAAATGTACTAAAATCGGGCCCAAGAGTTGTCTATTTTGAACTTTTTACTGCTACACAATTGACTCCTTCATGTGATAAATTAGCCATAGAGTAGCCAATATTTGACCCATTGAACATGTTTCAGTCATGGATCTTGGAATTTCTATACCTACTTATTGACTCTTTCTGATGTAATATCGGTCATTCAAATGTCAATATTTGACCAAATGTACTAAAATCGGGCCCAAGAGTCGTCTACTTTGAACTTTTTAGTTCTACCCTATTGACTCCTTCTGGAGATAGTTCAGCCAATTTTTGACCCACTGATGATATTTCAGTCCTTGATCTTGAACTTTCTATTTCTACCCAATTGACTCCTTCTGGTGATAAATTAGCCATAGAGTAGCCAATATTTTACCAATTTGACATGTTTCAGTTATGGATCTTGAAGTTTTTATACCTACTCATTGACTCTCTGAATTTAGGTTAGTCATTCAGAAATCCATATTTGACCAAATGTACTAATATTGGGCCCAAGATTCGTCGATTTTAAACTTTTAAGTTCTACCCATTGACTCCTTCTAGTGATAAATTAGCCATAGAGTAGCCAATATTTGACCCATTGAACATGTTTCAGTCATGGATCTTGAAATTTCTATACCTACTTATTGACTCTTTCTGATGTTACATCGGTCATTCAAAAGTCAATATTTGACCAAATGTACTAAAATCGGGCCCAAGAGTCATCTATTTTGAGCTTTATAGTTCTACCCTATTGACTCCTTCTGGTGTTAAATTAGCCATAGAGTAGCCAATATTTGACCCATTGAACATGTTCCAGTCATGGATCTTGAAATTTCTATACCTACTTATTAACTCTTTCTGATGATACATCGGCCATTCAAAAGTCAATATTTGACCAAATGTACCTACACTGGGCCCAAGAGTCGTCTATTTTGAACTTTTTAGTTCTACCCTATTGACTCCTTCTGGAGATAGTTCAGCCAATTTTTGACCCACTGAAAATATTTCAGTCCTTGATCTTGAACTTTCTATTCCTACCCAATTGACTCCTTCTGGTGATAAATTAGCCATAGAGTAGCCAATATTTTACCCATTGGACATGTTTCAGTTATGGATCTTGAAGTTTTTGTACCTACTCATTGACTCTTTCTGTATTTAGGTAAGTCATTCAGAAATCCATATTTGAAGAAATTTATTAATATCGGGCCCAAGAGTCATTGATTTTGAACTTTCTATTTCTACCCAATTGACTCATTCTGGTGATAAAATAGCCATAGAGTAGCCAATATTTGACCCATTGAACATGTTTCAGTCATGGATCTTGAAATTTCTATACCTACTTATTGACTCTTTCTGATGTAATATCGGTCATTCAAATGTCAATATTTGACCAAATGTACTAAAATCGGGCCCAAGAGTCGTCTATTTTGAACTTTTTAGTTCTACCCTATTGACTCCTTCTGGCGATAGTTCAGCCAATTTTTGACCCACTGAAAATATTTCAGTCCTTGATCTTGAACTTTCTATTCCTACCCAATTGACTCCTTCTGGTGATAAATTAGCCATAGAGTAGCCAATATTTTACCCATTGGACATGTTTCAGTTATGGATCTTTAAGTGTTTATACCTACTCATTGACTGTTTCTGAATTTAGGTCAGTCATTCAGAAATCCATATTTGACCAAATATACTAATATCGGGCCCAAGAGTCGTCGATTTTGAACTTTCTATTTCTACCCAATTGACTCCTTCTGGTGATAAATTAGCCATAGAGTAGCCAATATTTGACCCATTGAACATGTTTCAGTCATGGATCTTAAAATTTCTATACCTACTTATTGACTCTTTCTGATGTTGAATCTTTTATTCAAAAGTCAATATTTGACCAAATGTACTAAAATCGGGCCCAAGAGTCGTCTATTTTGAACTTTTTAGTTCTACCCTATTGACTCCTTCTGGAGATAGTTCAGCCAATTTTTGACCCACTGAAAATATTTCAGTCCTTGATCTTGAACTTTCTATTCCTACCCAATTGACTCCTTCTGGTGATAAATTAGCCATAGAGTAGCCAATATTTTACCCATTGGACATGTTTCAGTTATGGATCTTGAAGTTTTTGTACGTACTCATTGACTCTTTCTGAATTTAGGTCAGTCATCCAGAAATCCATATTTGACCAAATATACTAATATCGGGCCCAAGAGTCGTCGATTTTGAACTTTCTATTTCTACCCAATTGACTCCTTCTGGTGATAAATTAGCCATAGAGTAGCCAATATTTGACCCATTGAACATGTTTCAGTCATGGATCTTAAAATTTCTATACCTACTTATTGACTCTTTCTGATGTTGAATCTTTTATTCAAAAGTCAATATTTGACCAAATGTACTAAAATCGTGCCCAAGAGTCGTCTATTTTGAACTTTTTAGTTCTACCCTATTGACTCCTTCTGGAGATAGTTCAGCCAATTTTTGACCCACTGAAAATATTTCAGTCCTTGATCTTGAACTTTCTATTCCTACCCAATTGACTCCTTCTGGTGATAAATTAGCCATAGAGTAGCCAATATTTTACCCATTGGACATGTTTCAGTTATGGATCTTGAAGTTTTTGTACCTACTCATTGACTCTTTCTGAATTTAGGTCAGTCATCCAGAAATCCATATTTGACCAAATATACTAATATCGGGCCCAAGAGTCGTCGATTTTGAACTTTCTATTTCTACCCAATTGACTCCTTCTGGTGATAAATTAGCCATAGAGTAGCCAATATTTGACCCATTGAACATGTTTCAGTCATGGATCTTAAAATTTCTATACCTACTTATTGACTCTTTCTGATGTTGAATCTTTTATTCAAAAGTCAATATTTGACCAAATGTACTAAAATCGTGCCCAAGAGTCGTCTATTTTGAACTTTTTAGTTCTACCCTATTGACTCCTTCTGGAGATAGTTCAGCCAATTTTTGACCCACTGAAAATATTTCAGTCCTTGATCTTGAACTTTCTATTCCTACCCAATTGACTCCTTCTGGTGATAAATTAGCCATAGAGTAGCCAAAATATTTCCCATTGGACATGTTTCAGTTATGGATCTTGAAGTTTTTGTACCTACTCATTGACTCTTTCTGTATTTAGGTCAGTCATTCAGAAATCCATATTTGAAGAAATTTATTAATATCGGGCCCAAGAGTCATTGATTTTGAACTTTCTATTTCTACCCAATTGACTCCTTCTGGTGATAAAATAGCCATAGAGTAGCCAATATTTGACCCATTGAACATGTTTCAATCATGGATCTTGAAATTTCTATACCTACTTATTGACTCTTTCTGATGTAATATCGGTCATTCAAATGTCAATATTTGACCAAATGTACTAAAATCGGGCCCAAGAGTCGTCTATTTTGAACTTTTTAGTTCTACCCTATTGACTCCTTCTGGAGATAGTTCAGCATATTTTTGACCCACTGAAAATATTTCAGTCCTTGATCTTGAACTTTCTATTCCTACCCAATTGACTCCTTCTGGTGATAAATTAGCCATAGAGTAGCCAATATTTGACCCATTGAACATGATTCAGTTATGGATCTTGAAGTTTTTATACCTACTCATTGACTCTTTCTGTATTTAGGTCAGTCATTCAGAAATCCATATTTAACGAAATGTATTAATATCGGGCCCAAGAGTCGATGATTTTGAACTTTCTATTTCTACCCAATTGACTCTTTCTGGTGATAAATAAGCGATAGAGTAGCCAATATTTGACCCATTGAACATGTTTCATTAATGCATCTTGAAATTTCTATAACTACCTATTGACTCTTTCTGATGTTACATCGGTCATTCAAAAGTCAATATTTCACCAAATGTACTAAAATCGGGCCCAAGAGTCGTCGATTTTAAACTTTTTAGTTCTACCCATTAACTCCTTCTGGTGATAAATTAGCCATAGAGTAGCCAATATTTGACCCATTGAACATGTTTCAGTCATGGATCTTGAAATTTCTATACCTACTTATTGACTCTTTCTGATGTTAAATCTTTTATTCAAAAGTCAATATTTTGACCAAATGTACTAAAATCGGGCCCAAGAGTCGTCTATTTTGAACTTTTTAGTTCTGCCCTATTGACTTCTTCAGGAGATAGTTCAGCCAATTTTTTACCCACTGAAAATATTTCAGTCCTTGATCTTGAACTTTCTATTCCTACCCAATTGACTCCTTCTGGTGATAAATTAGCCATAGAGTAGCCAATATTTGACCCATTGAACATGATTCATCATGGATCTTGAAATTTCTAGACCTACTTATTGAATCTATCTGATGTTACATCAGTCCTTCAAAAGTCAATATTTGACCAAATGTACTAAAATCGGGCCCAAGAGTTGTCTATTTTGAACTTTTTACTTCTACACAATTGACTCCTTCATGTGATAAATTAGCCATAGAGTAGCCAATATTTGACCCATTGAACATGTTTCAGTCATGGATCTTGGAATTTCTATACCTACTTATTGACTCTTTCTGATGTAATATCGGTCATTCAAATGTCAATATTTGACCAAATGTACTAAAATCGGGCCCAAGAGTCGTCTATTTTGAACTTTTTAGTTCTACCCTATTGACTCCTTCTGGAGATAGTTCAGCCAATTTTTGACCCACTGATGATATTTCAGTCCTTGATCTTGAACTTTCTATTTCTACCCAATTGACTCCTTCTGGTGATAAATTAGCCATAGAGTAGCCAATATTTTACCAATTTGACATGTTTCAGTTATGGATCTTGAAGTTTTTATACCTACTCATTGACTCTCTGAATTTAGGTTAGTCATTCAGAAATCCATATTTGACCAAATGTACTAATATTGGGCCCAAGAGTCGTCGATTTTGAACTTTCTATTTCTACCCAATTGACTCCTTCTGGTGATAAATTAGCCATAGAGTAGCCAATATTTGACCCATTGAACATGTTTCAGTCATGGATCTTAAAATTTCTATACCTACTTATTGACTCTTTCTGATGTTGAATCTTTTATTCAAAAGTCAATATTTGACCAAATGTACTAAAATCGTGCCCAAGAGTCGTCTATTTTGAACTTTTTAGTTCTACCCTATTGACTCCTTCTGGAGATAGTTCAGCCAATTTTTGACCCACTGAAAATATTTCAGTCCTTGATCTTGAACTTTCTATTCCTACCCAATTGACTCCTTCTGGTGATAAATTAGCCATAGAGTAGCCAATATTTTACCCATTGGACATGTTTCAGTTATGGATCTTGAAGTTTTTGTACCTACTCATTGACTCTTTCTGTATTTAGGTCAGTCATTCAGAAATCCATATTTGAAGAAATTTATTAATATCGGGCCCAAGAGTCATTGATTTTGAACTTTCTATTTCTACCCAATTGACTCCTTCTGGTGATAAAATAGCCATAGAGTAGCCAATATTTGACCCATTGAACATGTTTCAATCATGGATCTTGAAATTTCTATACCTACTTATTGACTCTTTCTGATGTAATATCGGTCATTCAAATGTCAATATTTGACCAAATGTACTAAAATCGGGCCCAAGAGTCGTCTATTTTGAACTTTTTAGTTCTACCCTATTGACTCCTTCTGGAGATAGTTCAGCATATTTTTGACCCACTGAAAATATTTCAGTCCTTGATCTTGAACTTTCTATTCCTACCCAATTGACTCCTTCTGGTGATAAATTAGCCATAGAGTAGCCAATATTTGACCCATTGAACATGATTCAGTTATGGATCTTGAAGTTTTTATACCTACTCATTGACTCTTTCTGTATTTAGGTCAGTCATTCAGAAATCCATATTTAACGAAATGTATTAATATCGGGCCCAAGAGTCGATGATTTTGAACTTTCTATTTCTACCCAATTGACTCTTTCTGGTGATAAATAAGCGATAGAGTAGCCAATATTTGACCCATTGAACATGTTTCATTAATGCATCTTGAAATTTCTATAACTACCTATTGACTCTTTCTGATGTTACATCGGTCATTCAAAAGTCAATATTTCACCAAATGTACTAAAATCGGGCCCAAGAGTCGTCGATTTTAAACTTTTTAGTTCTACCCATTAACTCCTTCTGGTGATAAATTAGCCATAGAGTAGCCAATATTTGACCCATTGAACATGTTTCAGTCATGGATCTTGAAATTTCTATACCTACTTATTGACTCTTTCTGATGTTAAATCTTTTATTCAAAAGTCAATATTTTGACCAAATGTACTAAAATCGGGCCCAAGAGTCGTCTATTTTTAACTTTTTAGTTCTGCCCTATTGACTTCTTCAGGAGATAGTTCAGCCAATTTTTTACCCACTGAAAATATTTCAGTCCTTGATCTTGAACTTTCTATTCCTACCCAATTGACTCCTTCTGGTGATAAATTAGCCATAGAGTAGCCAATATTTGACCCATTGAACATGATTCATCATGGATCTTGAAATTTCTAGACCTACTTATTGAATCTATCTGATGTTACATCAGTCCTTCAAAAGTCAATATTTGACCAAATGTACTAAAATCGGGCCCAAGAGTTGTCTATTTTGAACTTTTTACTTCTACACAATTGACTCCTTCATGTGATAAATTAGCCATAGAGTAGCCAATATTTGACCCATTGAACATGTTTCAGTCATGGATCTTGGAATTTCTATACCTACTTATTGACTCTTTCTGATGTAATATCGGTCATTCAAATGTCAATATTTGACCAAATGTACTAAAATCGGGCCCAAGAGTCGTCTATTTTGAACTTTTTAGTTCTACCCTATTGACTCCTTCTGGAGATAGTTCAGCCAATTTTTGACCCACTGATGATATTTCAGTCCTTGATCTTGAACTTTCTATTTCTACCCAATTGACTCCTTCTGGTGATAAATTAGCCATAGAGTAGCCAATATTTTACCAATTTGACATGTTTCAGTTATGGATCTTGAAGTTTTTATACCTACTCATTGACTCTCTGAATTTAGGTTAGTCATTCAGAAATCCATATTTGACCAAATGTACTAATATTGGGCCCAAGATTCGTCGATTTTAAACTTTTAAGTTCTACCCATTCACTCCTTCTAGTGATAAATTAGCCATAGAGTAGCCAATATTTGACCCATTGAACATGTTTCAGTCATGGATCTTGAAATTTCTATACCTACTTATTGACTCTTTCTGATGTTACATCGGTCATTCAAAAGTCAATATTTGACCAAATGTACTAAAATCGGGCCCAAGAGTCATCTATTTTGAGCTTTATAGTTCTACCCTATTGACTCCTTCTGGTGATAAATTAGCCATAGAGTAGCCAATATTTGACCCATTGAACATGTTCCAGTCATGGATCTTGAAATTTCTATACCTACTTATTAACTCTTTCTGATGATACATCGGCCATTCAAAAGTCAATATTTGACCAAATGTACCTACACTGGGCCCAAGAGTCGTCTATTTTGAACTTTTTAGTTCTACCCTATTGACTCCTTCTGGAGATAGTTCAGCCAATTTTTGACCCACTGAAAATATTTCAGTCCTTGATCTTGAACTTTCTATTCCTACCCAATTGACTCCTTCTGGTGATAAATTAGCCATAGAGTAGCCAATATTTTACCCATTGGACATGTTTCAGTTATGGATCTTGAAGTTTTTGTACCTACTCATTGACTCTTTCTGTATTTAGGTAAGTCATTCAGAAATCCATATTTGAAGAAATTTATTAATATCGGGCCCAAGAGTCATTGATTTTGAACTTTCTATTTCTACCCAATTGACTCCTTCTGGTGATAAAATAGCCATAGAGTAGCCAATATTTGACCCATTGAACATGTTTCAGTCATGGATCTTGAAATTTCTATACCTACTTATTGACTCTTTCTGATGTAATATCGGTCATTCAAATGTCAATATTTGACCAAATGTACTAAAATCGGGCCCAAGAGTCGTCTATTTTGAACTTTTTAGTTCTACCCTATTGACTCCTTCTGGCGATAGTTCAGCCAATTTTTGACCCACTGAAAATATTTCAGTCCTTCATCTTGAACTTTCTATTCCTACCCAATTGACTCCTTCTGGTGATAAATTAGCCATAGAGTAGAAAATATTTTACCCATTGGACATGTTTCAGTTATGGATCTTTAAGTGTTTATACCTACTCATTGACTCTTTCTGAATTTAGGTCAGTCATTCAGAAATCCATATTTGACCAAATATACTAATATCGGGCCCAAGAGTCGTCGATTTTGAACTTTCTATTTCTACCCAATTGACTCCTTCTGGTGATAAATTAGCCATAGAGTAGCCAATATTTGACCCATTGAACATGTTTCAGTCATGGATCTTAAAATTTCTATACCTACTTATTGACTCTTTCTGATGTTGAATCTTTTATTCAAAAGTCAATATTTGACCAAATGTACTAAAATCGGGCCCAAGAGTCGTCTATTTTGAACTTTTTAGTTCTACCCTATTGACTCCTTCTGGAGATAGTTCAGCCAATTTTTGACCCACTGAAAATATTTCAGTCCTTGATCTTGAACTTTCTATTCCTACCCAATTGACTCCTTCTGGTGATAAATTAGCCATAGAGTAGCCAATATTTTACCCATTGGACATGTTTCAGTTATGGATCTTGAAGTTTTTGTACCTACTCATTGACTCTTTCTGAATTTAGGTCAGTCATCCAGAAATCCATATTTGACCAAATATACTAATATCGGGCCCAAGAGTCGTCGATTTTGAACTTTCTATTTCTACCCAATTGACTCCTTCTGGTGATAAATTAGCCATAGAGTAGCCAATATTTGACCCATTGAACATGTTTCAGTCATGGATCTTAAAATTTCTATACCTACTTATTGACTCTTTCTGATGTTGAATCTTTTATTCAAAAGTCAATATTTGACCAAATGTACTAAAATCGTGCCCAAGAGTCGTCTATTTTGAACTTTTTAGTTCTACCCTATTGACTCCTTCTGGAGATAGTTCAGCCAATTTTTGACCCACTGAAAATATTTCAGTCCTTGATCTTGAACTTTCTATTCCTACCCAATTGACTCCTTCTGGTGATAAATTAGCCATAGAGTAGCCAATATTTTACCCATTGGACATGTTTCAGTTATGGATCTTGAAGTTTTTGTACCTACTCATTGACTCTTTCTGAATTTAGGTCAGTCATCCAGAAATCCATATTTGACCAAATATACTAATATCGGGCCCAAGAGTCGTCGATTTTGAACTTTCTATTTCTACCCAATTGACTCCTTCTGGTGATAAATTAGCCATAGAGTAGCCAATATTTGACCCATTGAACATGTTTCAGTCATGGATCTTAAAATTTCTATACCTACTTATTGACTCTTTCTGATGTTGAATCTTTTATTCAAAAGTCAATATTTGACCAAATGTACTAAAATCGTGCCCAAGAGTCGTCTATTTTGATCTTTTTAGTTCTACCCTATTGACTCCTTCTGGAGATAGTTCAGCCAATTTTTGACCCACTGAAAATATTTCAGTCCTTGATCTTGAACTTTCTATTCCTACCCAATTGACTCCTTCTGGTGATAAATTAGCCATAGAGTAGCCAATATTTTACCCATTGGACATGTTTCAGTTATGGATCTTGAAGTTTTTGTACCTACTCATTGACTCTTTCTGTATTTAGGTCAGTCATTCAGAAATCCATATTTGAAGAAATTTATTAATATCGGGCCCAAGAGTCATTGATTTTGAACTTTCTATTTCCACCCAATTGACTCCTTCTGGTGATAAAATAGCCATAGAGTAGCCAATATTTGACCCATTGAACATGTTTCAATCATGGATCTTGAAATTTCTATACCTACTTATTGACTCTTTCTGATGTAATATCGGTCATTCAAATGTCAATATTTGACCAAATGTACTAAAATCGGGCCCAAGAGTCGTCTATTTTGAACTTTTTAGTTCTACCCTATTGACTCCTTCTGGAGATAGTTCAGCATATTTTTGACCCACTGAAAATATTTCAGTCCTTGATCTTGAACTTTCTATTCCTACCCAATTGACTCCTTCTGGTGATAAATTAGCCATAGAGTAGCCAATATTTTACCCATTGGACATGTTTCAGTTATGGATCTTGAAGTTTTTGTACCTACTCATTGACTCTTTCTGTATTTAGGTCAGTCATTCAGAAATCCATATTTGAAGAAATTTATTAATATCGGGCCCAAGAGTCATTGATTTTGAACTTTCTATTTCTACCCAATTGACTCCTTCTGGTGATAAAATAGCCATAGAGTAGCCAATATTTGACCCATTGAACATGTTTCAATCATGGATCTTGAAATTTCTATACCTACTTATTGACTCTTTCTGATGTAATATCGGTCATTCAAATGTCAATATTTGACCAAATGTACTAAAATCGGGCCCAAGAGTCGTCTATTTTGAACTTTTTAGTTCTACCCTATTGACTCCTTCTGGAGATAGTTCAGCATATTTTTGACCCACTGAAAATATTTCAGTCCTTGATCTTGAACTTTCTATTCCTACCCAATTGACTCCTTCTGGTGATAAATTAGCCATAGAGTAGCCAATATTTTACCAATTGGACATGTTTCAGTTATGGATCTTGAAGTTTTTATACCTACTCATTGACTCTTTCTGTATTTAGGTCAGTCATTCAGAAATCCATATTTAACGAAATGTATTAATATCGGGCCCAAGAGTCGATGATTTTGAACTTTCTATTTCTACCCAATTGACTCTTTCTGGTGATAAATAAGCGATAGAGTAGCCAATATTTGACCCATTGAACATGTTTCATTAATGCATCTTGAAATTTCTATAACTACCTATTGACTCTTTCTGATGTTACATCGGTCATTCAAAAGTCAATATTTCACCAAATGTACTAAAATCGGGCCCAAGAGTCGTCGATTTTAAACTTTTTAGTTCTACCCATTGACTCCTTCTGGTGATAAATTAGCCATAGAGTAGCCAATATTTGACCCATTGAACATGTTTCAGTCATGGATCTTGAAATTTCTATACCTACTTATTGACTCTTTCTGATGTTAAATCTTTTATTCAAAAGTCAATATTTTGACCAAATGTACTAAAATCGGGCCCAAGAGTCGTCTATTTTGAACTTTTTAGTTCTGCCCTATTGACTTCTTCAGGAGATAGTTCAGCCAATTTTTTACCCACTGAAAATATTTCAGTCCTTGATCTTGAACTTTCTATTCCTACCCAATTGACTCCTTCTGGTGATAAATTAGCCATAGAGTAGCCAATATTTGACCCATTGAACATGATTCAGTCATGGATCTTGAAATTTCTAGACCTACTTATTGAATCTATCTGATGTTACATCAGTCCTTCAAAAGTCAATATTTGACCAAATGTACTAAAATCGGGCCCAAGAGTTGTCTATTTTGAACTTTTTACTTCTACACAATTGACTCCTTCATGTGATAAATTAGCCATAGAGTAGCCAATATTTGACCCATTGAACATGTTTCAGTCATGGATCTTGGAATTTCTATACCTACTTATTGACTCTTTCTGATGTAATATCGGTCATTCAAATGTCAATATTTGACCAAATGTACTAAAATCGGGCCCAAGAGTCGTCTATTTTGAACTTTTTAGTTCTACCCTATTGACTCCTTCTGGAGATAGTTCAGCCAATTTTTGACCCACTGATGATATTTCAGTCCTTGATCTTGAACTTTCTATTTCTACCCAATTGACTCCTTCTGGTGATAAATTAGCCATAGAGTAGCCAATATTTTACCAATTTGACATGTTTCAGTTATGGATCTTGAAGTTTTTATACCTACTCATTGACTCTCTGAATTTAGGTTAGTCATTCAGAAATCCATATTTGACCAAATGTACTAATATTGGGCCCAAGATTCGTCGATTTTAAACTTTTAAGTTCTACCCATTGACTCCTTCTAGTGATAAATTAGCCATAGAGTAGCCAATATTTGACCCATTGAACATGTTTCAGTCATGGATCTTGAAATTTCTATACCTACTTATTGACTCTTTCTGATGTTACATCGGTCATTCAAAAGTCAATATTTGACCAAATGTACTAAAATCGGGCCCAAGAGTCATCTATTTTGAGCTTTATAGTTCTACCCTATTGACTCCTTCTGGTGTTAAATTAGCCATAGAGTAGCCAATATTTGACCCATTGAACATGTTCCAGTCATGGATCTTGAAATTTCTATACCTACTTATTAACTCTTTCTGATGATACATCGGCCATTCAAAAGTCAATATTTGACCAAATGTACCTACACTGGGCCCAAGAGTCGTCTATTTTGAACTTTTTAGTTCTACCCTATTGACTCCTTCTGGAGATAGTTCAGCCAATTTTTGACCCACTGAAAATATTTCAGTCCTTGATCTTGAACTTTCTATTCCTACCCAATTGACTCCTTCTGGTGATAAATTAGCCATAGAGTAGCCAATATTTTACCCATTGGACATGTTTCAGTTATGGATCTTGAAGTTTTTGTACCTACTCATTGACTCTTTCTGTATTTAGGTAAGTCATTCAGAAATCCATATTTGAAGAAATTTATTAATATCGGGCCCAAGAGTCATTGATTTTGAACTTTCTATTTCTACCCAATTGACTCATTCTGGTGATAAAATAGCCATAGAGTAGCCAATATTTGACCCATTGAACATGTTTCAGTCATGGATCTTGAAATTTCTATACCTACTTATTGACTCTTTCTGATGTAATATCGGTCATTCAAATGTCAATATTTGACCAAATGTACTAAAATCGGGCCCAAGAGTCGTCTATTTTGAACTTTTTAGTTCTACCCTATTGACTCCTTCTGGCGATAGTTCAGCCAATTTTTGACCCACTGAAAATATTTCAGTCCTTGATCTTGAACTTTCTATTCCTACCCAATTGACTCCTTCTGGTGATAAATTAGCCATAGAGTAGCCAATATTTTACCCATTGGACATGTTTCAGTTATGGATCTTTAAGTGTTTATACCTACTCATTGACTGTTTCTGAATTTAGGTCAGTCATTCAGAAATCCATATTTGACCAAATATACTAATATCGGGCCCAAGAGTCGTCGATTTTGAACTTTGTATTTCTACCCAATTGACTCCTTCTGGTGATAAATTAGCCATAGAGTAGCCAATATTTGACCCATTGAACATGTTTCAGTCATGGATCTTAAAATTTCTATACCTACTTATTGACTCTTTCTGATGTTGAATCTTTTATTCAAAAGTCAATATTTGACCAAATGTACTAAAATCGGGCCCAAGAGTCGTCTATTTTGAACTTTTTAGTTCTACCCTATTGACTCCTTCTGGAGATAGTTCAGCCAATTTTTGACCCACTGAAAATATTTCAGTCCTTGATCTTGAACTTTCTATTCCTACCCAATTGACTCCTTCTGGTGATAAATTAGCCATAGAGTAGCCAATATTTTACCCATTGGACATGTTTCAGTTATGGATCTTGAAGTTTTTGTACCTACTCATTGACTCTTTCTGAATTTAGGTCAGTCATCCAGAAATCCATATTTGACCAAATATACTAATATCGGGCCCAAGAGTCGTCGATTTTGAACTTTCTATTTCTACCCAATTGACTCCTTCTGGTGATAAATTAGCCATAGAGTAGCCAATATTTGACCCATTGAACATGTTTCAGTCATGGATCTTAAAATTTCTATACCTACTTATTGACTCTTTCTGATGTTGAATCTTTTATTCAAAAGTCAATATTTGACCAAATGTACTAAAATCGTGCCCAAGAGTCGTCTATTTTGAACTTTTTAGTTCTACCCTATTGACTCCTTCTGGAGATAGTTCAGCCAATTTTTGACCCACTGAAAATATTTCAGTCCTTGATCTTGAACTTTCTATTCCTACCCAATTGACTCCTTCTGGTGATAAATTAGCCATAGAGTAGCCAATATTTTACCCATTGGACATGTTTCAGTTATGGATCTTGAAGTTTTTGTACCTACTCATTGACTCTTTCTGAATTTAGGTCAGTCATCCAGAAATCCATATTTGACCAAATATACTAATATCGGGCCCAAGAGTCGTCGATTTTGAACTTTCTATTTCTACCCAATTGACTCCTTCTGGTGATAAATTAGCCATAGAGTAGCCAATATTTGACCCATTGAACATGTTTCAGTCATGGATCTTAAAATTTCTATACCTACTTATTGACTCTTTCTGATGTTGAATCTTTTATTCAAAAGTCAATATTTGACCAAATGTACTAAAATCGTGCCCAAGAGTCGTCTATTTTGAACTTTTTAGTTCTACCCTATTGACTCCTTCTGGAGATAGTTCAGCCAATTTTTGACCCACTGAAAATATTTCAGTCCTTGATCTTGAACTTTCTATTCCTACCCAATTGACTCCTTCTGGTGATAAATTAGCCATAGAGTAGCCAATATTTTACCCATTGGACATGTTTCAGTTATGGATCTTGAAGTTTTTGTACCTACTCATTGACTCTTTCTGTATTTAGGTCAGTCATTCAGAAATCCATATTTGAAGAAATTTATTAATATCGGGCCCAAGAGTCATTGATTTTGAACTTTCTATTTCTACCCAATTGACTCCTTCTGGTGATAAAATAGCCATAGAGTAGCCAATATTTGACCCATTGAACATGTTTCAATCATGGATCTTGAAATTTCTATACCTACTTATTGACTCTTTCTGATGTAATATCGGTCATTCAAATGTCAATATTTGACCAAATGTACTAAAATCGGGCCCAAGAGTCGTCTATTTTGAACTTTTTAGTTCTACCCTATTGACTCCTTCTGGAGATAGTTCAGCATATTTTTGACCCACTGAAAATATTTCAGTCCTTGATCTTGAACTTTCTATTCCTACCCAATTGACTCCTTCTGGTGATAAATTAGCCATAGAGTAGCCAATATTTTACCAATTGGACATGTTTCAGTTATGGATCTTGAAGTTTTTATACCTACTCATTGACTCTTTCTGTATTTAGGTCAGTCATTCAGAAATCCATATTTAACGAAATGTATTAATATCGGGCCCAAGAGTCGATGATTTTGAACTTTCTATTTCTACCCAATTGACTCTTTCTGGTGATAAATAAGCGATAGAGTAGCCAATATTTGACCCATTGAACATGTTTCATTAATGCATCTTGAAATTTCTATAACTACCTATTGACTCTTTCTGATGTTACATCGGTCATTCAAAAGTCAATATTTCACCAAATGTACTAAAATCGGGCCCAAGAGTCGTCGATTTTAAACTTTTTAGTTCTACCCATTGACTCCTTCTGGTGATAAATTAGCCATAGAGTAGCCAATATTTGACCCATTGAACATGTTTCAGTCATGGATCTTGAAATTTCTATACCTACTTATTGACTCTTTCTGATGTTAAATCTTTTATTCAAAAGTCAATATTTTGACCAAATGTACTAAAATCGGGCCCAAGAGTCGTCTATTTTGAACTTTTTAGTTCTGCCCTATTGACTTCTTCAGGAGATAGTTCAGCCAATTTTTTACCCACTGAAAATATTTCAGTCCTTGATCTTGAACTTTCTATTCCTACCCAATTGACTCCTTCTGGTGATAAATTAGCCATAGAGTAGCCAATATTTGACCCATTGAACATGATTCAGTCATGGATCTTGAAATTTCTAGACCTACTTATTGAATCTATCTGATGTTACATCAGTCCTTCAAAAGTCAATATTTGACCAAATGTACTAAAATCGGGCCCAAGAGTTGTCTATTTTGAACTTTTTACTTCTACACAATTGACTCCTTCATGTGATAAATTAGCCATAGAGTAGCCAATATTTGACCCATTGAACATGTTTCAGTCATGGATCTTGGAATTTCTATACCTACTTATTGACTCTTTCTGATGTAATATCGGTCATTCAAATGTCAATATTTGACCAAATGTACTAAAATCGGGCCCAAGAGTCGTCTATTTTGAACTTTTTAGTTCTACCCTATTGACTCCTTCTGGAGATAGTTCAGCCAATTTTTGACCCACTGATGATATTTCAGTCCTTGATCTTGAACTTTCTATTTCTACCCAATTGACTCCTTCTGGTGATAAATTAGCCATAGAGTAGCCAATATTTTACCAATTTGACATGTTTCAGTTATGGATCTTGAAGTTTTTATACCTACTCATTGACTCTCTGAATTTAGGTTAGTCATTCAGAAATCCATATTTGACCAAATGTACTAATATTGGGCCCAAGATTCGTCGATTTTAAACTTTTAAGTTCTACCCATTGACTCCTTCTAGTGATAAATTAGCCATAGAGTAGCCAATATTTGACCCATTGAACATGTTTCAGTCATGGATCTTGAAATTTCTATACCTACTTATTGACTCTTTCTGATGTTACATCGGTCATTCAAAAGTCAATATTTGACCAAATGTACTAAAATCGGGCCCAAGAGTCATCTATTTTGAGCTTTATAGTTCTACCCTATTGACTCCTTCTGGTGATAAATTAGCCATAGAGTAGCCAATATTTGACCCATTGAACATGTTCCAGTCATGGATCTTGAAATTTCTATACCTACTTATTAACTCTTTCTGATGATACATCGGCCATTCAAAAGTCAATATTTGACCAAATGTACCTAGACTGGGCCCAAGAGTCGTCTATTTTGAACTTTTTAGTTCTACCCTATTGACTCCTTCTGGAGATAGTTCAGCCAATTTTTGACCCACTGAAAATATTTCAGTCCTTGATCTTGAACTTTCTATTCCTACCCAATTGACTCCTTCTGGTGATAAATTAGCCATAGAGTAGCCAATATTTTACCCATTGGACATGTTTCAGTTATGGATCTTGAAGTTTTTGTACCTACTCATTGACTCTTTCTGTATTTAGGTAAGTCATTCAGAAATCCATATTTGAAGAAATTTATTAATATCGGGCCCAAGAGTCATTGATTTTGAACTTTCTATTTCTACCCAATTGACTCCTTCTGGTGATAAAATAGCCATAGAGTAGCCAATATTTGACCCATTGAACATGTTTCAGTCATCGATCTTGAAATTTCTATACCTACTTATTGACTCTTTCTGATGTAATATCGGTCATTCAAATGTCAATATTTGACCAAATGTACTAAAATCGGGCCCAAGAGTCGTCTATTTTGAACTTTTTAGTTCTACCCTATTGACTCCTTCTGGCGATAGTTCAGCCAATTTTTGACCCACTGAAAATATTTCAGTCCTTGATCTTGAACTTTCTATTCCTACCCAATTGACTCCTTCTGGTGATAAATTAGCCATAGAGTAGCCAATATTTTACCCATTGGACATGTTTCAGTTATGGATCTTTAAGTGTTTATACCTACTCATTGACTCTTTCTGAATTTAGGTCAGTCATTCAGAAATCCATATTTGACCAAATATACTAATATCGGGCCCAAGAGTCGTCGATTTTGAACTTTCTATTTCTACCCAATTGACTCCTTCTGGTGATAAATTAGCCATAGAGTAGCCAATATTTGACCCATTGAACATGTTTCAGTCATGGATCTTAAAATTTCTATACCTACTTATTGACTCTTTCTGATGTTGAATCTTTTATTCAAAAGTCAATATTTGACCAAATGTACTAAAATCGGGCCCAAGAGTCGTCTATTTTGAACTTTTTAGTTCTACCCTATTGACTCCTTCTGGAGATAGTTCAGCCAATTTTTGACCCACTGAAAATATTTCAGTCCTTGATCTTGAACTTTCTATTCCTACCAAATTGACTCCTTCTGGTGATAAATTAGCCATAGAGTAGCCAATATTTTACCCATTGGACATGTTTCAGTTATGGATCTTGAAGTTTTTGTACCTACTCATTGACTCTTTCTGAATTTAGGTCAGTCATCCAGAAATCCATATTTGACCAAATATACTAATATCGGGCCCAAGAGTCGTCGATTTTGAACTTTCTATTTCTACCCAATTGACTCCTTCTGGTGATAAATTAGCCATAGAGTAGCCAATATTTGACCCATTGAACATGTTTCAGTCATGGATCTTAAAATTTCTATACCTACTTATTGACTCTTTCTGATGTTGAATCTTTTATTCAAAAGTCAATATTTGACCAAATGTACTAAAATCGTGCCCAAGAGTCGTCTATTTTGAACTTTTTAGTTCTACCCTATTGACTCCTTCTGGAGATAGTTCAGCCAATTTTTGACCCACTGAAAATATTTCAGTCCTTGATCTTGAACTTTCTATTCCTACCCAATTGACTCCTTCTGGTGATAAATTAGCCATAGAGTAGCCAATATTTTACCCATTGGACATGTTTCAGTTATGGATCTTGAAGTTTTTGTACCTACTCATTGACTCTTTCTGTATTTAGGTCAGTCATTCAGAAATCCATATTTGAAGAAATTTATTAATATCGGGTCCAAGAGTCATTGATTTTGAACTTTCTATTTCTACCCAATTGACTCCTTCTGGTGATAAAATAGCCATAGAGTAGCCAATATTTGACCCATTGAACATGTTTCAATCATGGATCTTGAAATTTCTATACCTACTTATTGACTCTTTCTGATGTAATATCGGTCATTCAAATGTCAATATTTGACCAAATGTACTAAAATCGGGCCCAAGAGTCGTCTATTTTGAACTTTTTAGTTCTACCCTATTGACTCCTTCTGGAGATAGTTCAGCATATTTTTGACCCACTGAAAATATTTCAGTCTTTGATCTTGAACTTTCTATTCCTACCCAATTGACTCCTTCTGGTGATAAATTAGCCATAGAGTAGCCAATATTTTACCCATTGGACATGTTTCAGTTATGGATCTTGAAGTTTTTGTACCTACTCATTGACTCTTTCTGTATTTAGGTCAGTCATTCAGAAATCCATATTTGAAGAAATTTATTAATATCGGGCCCAAGAGTCATTGATTTTGAACTTTCTATTTCTACCCAATTGACTCCTTCTGGTGATAAAATAGCCATAGAGTAGCCAATATTTGACCCATTGAACATGTTTCAATCATGGATCTTGAAATTTCTATACCTACTTATTGACTCTTTCTGATGTAATATCGGTCATTCAAATGTCAATATTTGACCAAATGTACTAAAATCGGGCCCAAGAGTCGTCTATTTTGAACTTTTTAGTTCTACCCTATTGACTCCTTCTGGCGATAGTTCAGCCAATTTTTGACCCACTGAAAATATTTCAGTCCTTGATCTTGAACTTTCTATTCCTACCCAATTGACTCCTTCTGGTGATAAATTAGCCATAGAGTAGCCAATATTTTACCCATTGGACATGTTTCAGTTATGGATCTTTAAGTGTTTATACCTACTCATTGACTCTTTCTGAATTTAGGTCAGTCATTCAGAAATCCATATTTGACCAAATATACTAATATCGGGCCCAAGAGTCGTCGATTTTGAACTTTCTATTTCTACCCAATTGACTCCTTCTGGTGATAAATTAGCCATAGAGTAGCCAATATTTGACCCATTGAACATGTTTCAGTCATGGATCTTAAAATTTCTATACCTACTTATTGACTCTTTCTGATGTTGAATCTTTTATTCAAAAGTCAATATTTGACCAAATGTACTAAAATCGGGCCCAAGAGTCGTCTATTTTGAACTTTTTAGTTCTACCCTATTGACTCCTTCTGGAGATAGTTCAGCCAATTTTTGACCCACTGAAAATATTTCAGTCCTTGATCTTGAACTTTCTATTCCTACCAAATTGACTCCTTCTGGTGATAAATTAGCCATAGAGTAGCCAATATTTTACCCATTGGACATGTTTCAGTTATGGATCTTGAAGTTTTTGTACCTACTCATTGACTCTTTCTGAATTTAGGTCAGTCATCCAGAAATCCATATTTGACCAAATATACTAATATCGGGCCCAAGAGTCGTCGATTTTGAACTTTCTATTTCTACCCAATTGACTCCTTCTGGTGATAAATTAGCCATAGAGTAGCCAATATTTGACCCATTGAACATGTTTCAGTCATGGATCTTAAAATTTCTATACCTACTTATTGACTCTTTCTGATGTTGAATCTTTTATTCAAAAGTCAATATTTGACCAAATGTACTAAAATCGTGCCCAAGAGTCGTCTATTTTGAACTTTTTAGTTCTACCCTATTGACTCCTTCTGGAGATAGTTCAGCCAATTTTTGACCCACTGAAAATATTTCAGTCCTTGATCTTGAACTTTCTATTCCTACCCAATTGACTCCTTCTGGTGATAAATTAGCCATAGAGTAGCCAATATTTTACCCATTGGACATGTTTCAGTTATGGATCTTGAAGTTTTTGTACCTACTCATTGACTCTTTCTGTATTTAGGTCAGTCATTCAGAAATCCATATTTGAAGAAATTTATTAATATCGGGTCCAAGAGTCATTGATTTTGAACTTTCTATTTCTACCCAATTGACTCCTTCTGGTGATAAAATAGCCATAGAGTAGCCAATATTTGACCCATTGAACATGTTTCAATCATGGATCTTGAAATTTCTATACCTACTTATTGACTCTTTCTGATGTAATATCGGTCATTCAAATGTCAATATTTGACCAAATGTACTAAAATCGGGCCCAAGAGTCGTCTATTTTGAACTTTTTAGTTCTACCCTATTGACTCCTTCTGGAGATAGTTCAGCATATTTTTGACCCACTGAAAATATTTCAGTCTTTGATCTTGAACTTTCTATTCCTACCCAATTGACTCCTTCTGGTGATAAATTAGCCATAGAGTAGCCAATATTTTACCCATTGGACATGTTTCAGTTATGGATCTTGAAGTTTTTGTACCTACTCATTGACTCTTTCTGTATTTAGGTCAGTCATTCAGAAATCCATATTTGAAGAAATTTATTAATATCGGGCCCAAGAGTCATTGATTTTGAACTTTCTATTTCTACCCAATTGACTCCTTCTGGTGATAAAATAGCCATAGAGTAGCCAATATTTGACCCATTGAACATGTTTCAATCATGGATCTTGAAATTTCTATACCTACTTATTGACTCTTTCTGATGTAATATCGGTCATTCAAATGTCAATATTTGACCAAATGTACTAAAATCGGGCCCAAGAGTCGTCTATTTTGAACTTTTTAGTTCTACCCTATTGACTCCTTCTGGAGATAGTTCAGCATATTTTTGACCCACTGAAAATATTTCAGTCCTTGATCTTGAACTTTCTATTCCTACCCAATTGACTCCTTCTGGTGATAAATTAGCCATAGAGTAGCCAATATTTTACCAATTGGACATGTTTCAGTTATGGATCTTGAAGTTTTTATACCTACTCATTGACTCTTTCTGTATTTAGGTCAGTCATTCAGAAATCCATATTTAACGAAATGTATTAATATCGGGCCCAAGAGTCGATGATTTTGAACTTTCTATTTCTACCCAATTGACTCTTTCTGGTGATAAATAAGCGATAGAGTAGCCAATATTTGACCCATTGAACATGTTTCATTAATGCATCTTGAAATTTCTATAACTACCTATTGACTCTTTCTGATGTTACATCGGTCATTCAAAAGTCAATATTTCACCAAATGTACTAAAATCGGGCCCAAGAGTCGTCGATTTTAAACATTTTAGTTCTACTCATTGACTCCTTCTGGTGATAAATTAGCCATAGAGTAGCCAATATTTGACCCATTGAACATGTTTCAGTCATGGATCTTGAAATTTCTATACCTACTTATTGACTCTTTCTGATGTTAAATCTTTTATTCAAAAGTCAATATTTTGACCAAATGTACTAAAATCGGGCCCAAGAGTCGTCTATTTTGAACTTTTTAGTTCTGCCCTATTGACTTCTTCAGGAGATAGTTCAGCCAATTTTTTACCCACTGAAAATATTTCAGTCCTTGATCTTGAACTTTCTATTCCTACCCAATTGACTCCTTCTGGTGATAAATTAGCCATAGAGTAGCCAATATTTGACCCATTGAACATGATTCAGTCATGGATCTTGAAATTTCTAGACCTACTTATTGAATCTATCTGATGTTACATCAGTCCTTCAAAAGTCAATATTTGACCAAATGTACTAAAATCGGGCCCAAGAGTTGTCTATTTTGAACTTTTTACTTCTACACAATTGACTCCTTCATGTGATAAATTAGCCATAGAGTAGCCAATATTTGACCCATTGAACATGTTTCAGTCATGGATCTTGGAATTTCTATACCTACTTATTGACTCTTTCTGATGTAATATCGGTCATTCAAATGTCAATATTTGACCAAATGTACTAAAATCGGGCCCAAGAGTCGTCTATTTTGAACTTTTTAGTTCTACCCTATTGACTCCTTCTGGAGATAGTTCAGCCAATTTTTGACCCACTGATGATATTTCAATCCTTGATCTTGAACTTTCTATTTCTACCCAATTGACTCCTTCTGGTGATAAATTAGCCATAGAGTAGCCAATATTTTACCAATTTGACATGTTTCAGTTATGGATCTTGAAGTTTTTATACCTACTCATTGACTCTCTGAATTTAGGTTAGTCATTCAGAAATCCATATTTGACCAAATGTACTAATATTGGGCCCAAGATTCGTCGATTTTAAACTTTTAAGTTCTACCCATTGACTCCTTCTAGTGATAAATTAGCCATAGAGTAGCCAATATTTGACCCATTGAACATGTTTCAGTCATGGATCTTGAAATTTCTATACCTACTTATTGACTCTTTCTGATGTTACATCGGTCATTCAAAAGTCAATATTTGACCAAATGTACTAAAATCGGGCCCAAGAGTCATCTATTTTGAGCTTTATAGTTCTACCCTATTGACTCCTTCTGGTGATAAATTAGCCATAGAGTAGCCAATATTTGACCCATTGAACATGTTCCAGTCATGGATCTTGAAATTTCTATACCTACTTATTAACTCTTTCTGATGATACATCGGCCATTCAAAAGTCAATATTTGACCACATGTACCTACACTGGGCCCAAGAGTTGTCTATTTTGAACTTTTTAGTTCTACCCTATTGACTCCTTCTGGAGATAGTTCAGCCAATTTTTGACCCACTGAAAATATCCTTGATCTTGAACTTTCTATTCCTACCCAATTGACTCCTTTTGGTGATAAATTAGCCATAGAGTAGCCAATATTTTACCCATTGGACATGTTTCAGTTATGGATCTTGAAGTTTTTGTACCTACTCATTGACTCTTTCTGTATTTAGGTAAGTTATTCAGAAATCCATATTTGAAGAAATTTATTAATATCGGGCCCAAGAGTCATTGATTTTGAACTTTCTATTTCTACCCAATTGACTCCTTCTGGTGATAAAATAGCCATAGAGTAGCCAATATTTGACCCATTGAACATGTTTCAGTCATGGATCTTGAAATTTCTATACCTACTTATTGACTCTTTCTGATGTAATATCGGTCATTCAAATGTCAATATTTGACCAAATGTACTAAAATCGGGCCCAAGAGTCGTCTATTTTGAACTTTTTAGTTCTACCCTATTGACTCCTTCTGGCGATAGTTCAGCCAATTTTTGACCCACTGAAAATATTTCAGTCCTTGATCTTGAACTTTCTATTCCTACCCAATTGACTCCTTCTGGTGATAAATTAGCCATAGAGTAGCCAATATTTTACCCATTGGTCATGTTTCAGTTATGGATCTTTAAGTGTTTATACCTACTCATTGACTCTTTCTGAATTTAGGTCAGTCATTCAGAAATCCATATTTGACCAAATATACTAATATCGGGCCCAAGAGTCGTCGATTTTGAACTTTCTATTTCTACCCAATTGACTCCTTCTGGTGATAAATTAGCCATAGAGTAGCCAATATTTGACCCATTGAACATGTTTCAGTCATGGATCTTAAAATTTCTATACCTACTTATTGACTCTTTCTGATGTTGAATCTTTTATTCAAAAGTCAATATTTGACCAAATGTACTAAAATCGGGCCCAAGAGTCGTCTATTTTGAACTTTTTAGTTCTACCCTATTGACTCCTTCTGGAGATAGTTCAGCCAATTTTTGACCCACTGAAAATATTTCAGTCCTTGATCTTGAACTTTCTATTCCTACCCAATTGACTCCTTCTGGTGATAAATTAGCCATAGAGTAGCCAATATTTTACCCATTGGACATGTTTCAGTTATGGATCTTGAAGTTTTTGTACCTACTCATTGACTCTTTCTGAATTTAGGTCAGTCATCCAGAAATCCATATTTGACCAAATATACTAATATCGGGCCCAAGAGTCGTCGATTTTGAACTTTCTATTTCTACCCAATTGACTCCTTCTGGTGATAAATTAGCCATAGAGTAGCCAATATTTGACCCATTGAACATGTTTCAGTCATGGATCTTAAAATTTCTATACCTACTTATTGACTCTTTCTGATGTTGAATCTTTTATTCAAAAGTCAATATTTGACCAAATGTACTAAAATCGTGCCCAAGAGTCGTCTATTTTGAACTTTTTAGTTCTACCCTATTGACTCCTTCTGGAGATAGTTCAGCCAATTTTTGACCCACTGAAAATATTTCAGTCCTTGATCTTGAACTTTCTATTCCTACCCAATTGACTCCTTCTGGTGATAAATTAGCCATAGAGTAGCCAATATTTTACCCATTGGACATGTTTCAGTTATGGATCTTGAAGTTTTTGTACCTACTCATTGACTCTTTCTGTATTTAGGTCAGTCATTCAGAAATCCATATTTGAAGAAATTTATTAATATCGGGCCCAAGAGTCATTGATTTTGAACTTTCTATTTCTACCCAATTGACTCCTTCTGGTGATAAAATAGCCATAGAGTAGCCAATATTTGACCCATTGAACATGTTTCAATCATGGATCTTGAAATTTCTATACCTACTTATTGACTCTTTCTGATGTAATATCGGTCATTCAAATGTCAATATTTGACCAAATGTACTAAAATCGGGCCCAAGAGTCGTCTATTTTGAACTTTTTAGTTCTACCCTATTGACTCCTTCTGGAGATAGTTCAGCATATTTTTGACCCACTGAAAATATTTCAGTCCTTGATCTTGAACTTTCTATTCCTACCCAATTGACTCCTTCTGGTGATAAATTAGCCATAGAGTAGCCAATATTTTACCCATTGGACATGTTTCAGTTATGGATCTTGAAGTTTTTGTACCTACTCATTGACTCTTTCTGAATTTAGGTCAGTCATCCAGAAATCCATATTTGACCAAATATACTAATATCGGGCCCAAGAGTCGTCGATTTTGAACTTTCTATTTCTACCCAATTGACTCCTTCTGGTGATAAATTAGCCATAGAGTAGCCAATATTTGACCCATTGAACATGTTTCAGTCATGGATCTTAAAATTTCTATACCTACTTATTGACTCTTTCTGATGTTGAATCTTTTATTCAAAAGTCAATATTTGACCAAATGTACTAAAATCGTGCCCAAGAGTCGTCTATTTTGAACTTTTTAGTTCTACCCTATTGACTCCTTCTGGAGATAGTTCAGCCAATTTTTGACCCACTGAAAATATTTCAGTCCTTGATCTTGAACTTTCTATTCCTACTCAATTGACTCCTTCTGGTGATAAATTAGCCATAGAGTAGCCAATATTTTACCCATTGGACATGTTTCAGTTATGGATCTTGAAGTTTTTGTACCTACTCATTGACTCTTTCTGTATTTAGGTCAGTCATTCAGAAATCCATATTTGAAGAAATTTATTAATATCGGGCCCAAGAGTCATTGATTTTGAACTTTCTATTTCTACCCAATTGACTCCTTCTGGTGATAAAATAGCCATAGAGTAGCCAATATTTGACCCATTGAACATGTTTCAATCATGGATCTTGAAATTTCTATACCTACTTATTGACTCTTTCTGATGTAATATCGGTCATTCAAATGTCAATATTTGACCAAATGTACTAAAATCGGGCCCAAGAGTCGTCTATTTTGAACTTTTTAGTTCTACCCTATTGACTCCTTCTGGAGATAGTTCAGCATATTTTTGACCCACTGAAAATATTTCAGTCTTTGATCTTGAACTTTCTATTCCTACCCAATTGACTCCTTCTGGTGATAAATTAGCCATAGAGTAGCCAATATTTTACCCATTGGACATGTTTCAGTTATGGATCTTGAAGTTTTTGTACCTACTCATTGACTCTTTCTGTATTTAGGTCAGTCATTCAGAAATCCATATTTGAAGAAATTTATTAATATCGGGCCCAAGAGTCATTGATTTTGAACTTTCTATTTCTACCCAATTGACTCCTTCTGGTGATAAAATAGCCATAGAGTAGCCAATATTTGACCCATTGAACATGTTTCAATCATGGATCTTGAAATTTCTATACCTACTTATTGACTCTTTCTGATGTAATATCGGTCATTCAAATGTCAATATTTGACCAAATGTACTAAAATCGGGCCCAAGAGTCGTCTATTTTGAACTTTTTAGTTCTACCCTATTGACTCCTTCTGGAGATAGTTCAGCATATTTTTGACCCACTGAAAATATTTCAGTCCTTGATCTTGAACTTTCTATTCCTACCCAATTGACTCCTTCTGGTGATAAATTAGCCATAGAGTAGCCAATATTTTACCAATTGGACATGTTTCAGTTATGGATCTTGAAGTTTTTATACCTACTCATTGACTCTTTCTGTATTTAGGTCAGTCATTCAGAAATCCATATTTAACGAAATGTATTAATATCGGGCCCAAGAGTCGATGATTTTGAACTTTCTATTTCTACCCAATTGACTCTTTCTGGTGATAAATAAGCGATAGAGTAGCCAATATTTGACCCATTGAACATGTTTCATTAATGCATCTTGAAATTTCTATAACTACCTATTGACTCTTTCTGATGTTACATCGGTCATTCAAAAGTCAATATTTCACCAAATGTACTAAAATCGGGCCCAAGAGTCGTCGATTTTAAACTTTTTAGTTCTACCCATTGACTCCTTCTGGTGATAAATTAGCCATAGAGTAGCCAATATTTGACCCATTGAACATGTTTCAGTCATGGATCTTGAAATTTCTATACCTACTTATTGACTCTTTCTGATGTTAAATCTTTTATTCAAAAGTCAATATTTTGACCAAATGTACTAAAATCGGGCCCAAGAGTCGTCTATTTTGAACTTTTTAGTTCTGCCCTATTGACTTCTTCAGGAGATAGTTCAGCCAATTTTTTACCCACTGAAAATATTTCAGTCCTTGATCTTGAACTTTCTATTCCTACCCAATTGACTCCTTCTGGTGATAAATTAGCCATAGAGTAGCCAATATTTGACCCATTGAACATGATTCAGTCATGGATCTTGAAATTTCTAGACCTACTTATTGAATCTATCTGATGTTACATCAGTCCTTCAAAAGTCAATATTTGACCAAATGTACTAAAATCGGGCCCAAGAGTTGTCTATTTTGAACTTTTTACTTCTACACAATTGACTCCTTCATGTGATAAATTAGCCATAGAGTAGCCAATATTTGACCCATTGAACATGTTTCAGTCATGGATCTTGGAATTTCTATACCTACTTATTGACTCTTTCTGATGTAATATCGGTCATTCAAATGTCAATATTTGACCAAATGTACTAAAATCGGGCCCAAGAGTCGTCTATTTTGAACTTTTTAGTTCTACCCTATTGACTCCTTCTGGAGATAGTTCAGCCAATTTTTGACCCACTGATGATATTTCAGTCCTTGATCTTGAACTTTCTATTTCTACCCAATTGACTCCTTCTGGTGATAAATTAGCCATAGAGTAGCCAATATTTTACCAATTTGACATGTTTCAGTTATGGATCTTGAAGTTTTTATACCTACTCATTGACTCTCTGAATTTAGGTTAGTCATTCAGAAATCCATATTTGACCAAATGTACTAATATTGGGCCCAAGATTCGTCGATTTTAAACTTTTAAGTTCTACCCATTGACTCCTTCTAGTGATAAATTAGCCATAGAGTAGCCAATATTTGACCCATTGAACATGTTTCAGTCATGGATCTTGAAATTTCTATACCTACTTATTGACTCTTTCTGATGTTACATCGGTCATTCAAAAGTCAATATTTGACCAAATGTACTAAAATCGGGCCCAAGAGTCATCTATTTTGAGCTTTATAGTTCTACCCTATTGACTCCTTCTGGTGATAAATTAGCCATAGAGTAGCCAATATTTGACCCATTGAACATGTTCCAGTCATGGATCTTGAAATTTCTATACCTACTTATTAACTCTTTCTGATGATACATCGGCCATTCAAAAGTCAATATTTGACCAAATGTACCTACACTGGGCCCAAGAGTCGTCTATTTTGAACTTTTTAGTTCTACCCTATTGACTCCTTCTGGAGATAGTTCAGCCAATTTTTGACCCACTGAAAATATCCTTGATCTTGAACTTTCTATTCCTACCCAATTGACTCCTTTTGGTGATAAATTAGCCATAGAGTAGCCAATATTTTACCCATTGGACATGTTTCAGTTATGGATCTTGAAGTTTTTGTACCTACTCATTGACTCTTTCTGTATTTAGGTAAGTTATTCAGAAATCCATATTTGAAGAAATTTATTAATATCGGGCCCAAGAGTCATTGATTTTGAACTTTCTATTTCTACCCAATTGACTCCTTCTGGTGATAAAATAGCCATAGAGTAGCCAATATTTGACCCATTGAACATGTTTCAGTCATGGATCTTGAAATTTCTATACCTACTTATTGACTCTTTCTGATGTAATATCGATCATTCAAATGTCAATATTTGACCAAATGTACTAAAATCGGGCCCAAGAGTCGTCTATTTTGAACTTTTTAGTTCTACCCTATTGACTCCTTCTGGCGATAGTTCAGCCAATTTTTGACCCACTGAAAATATTTCAGTCCTTGATCTTGAACTTTCTATTCCTACCCAATTGACTCCTTCTGGTGATAAATTAGCCATAGAGTAGCCAATATTTTACCCATTGGACATGTTTCAGTTATGGATCTTTAAGTGTTTATACCTACTCATTGACTCTTTCTGAATTTAGGTCAGTCATTCAGAAATCCATATTTGACCAAATATACTAATATCGGGCCCAAGAGTCGTCGATTTTGAACTTTCTATTTCTACCCAATTGACTCCTTCTGGTGATAAATTAGCCATAGAGTAGCCAATATTTGACCCATTGAACATGTTTCAGTCATGGATCTTAAAATTTCTATACCTACTTATTGACTCTTTCTGATGTTGAATCTTTTATTCAAAAGTCAATATTTGACCAAATGTACTAAAATCGGGCCCAAGAGTCGTCTATTTTGAACTTTTTAGTTCTACCCTATTGACTCCTTCTGGAGATAGTTCAGCCAATTTTTGACCCACTGAAAATATTTCAGTCCTTGATCTTGAACTTTCTATTCCTACCCAATTGACTCCTTCTGGTGATAAATTAGCCATAGAGTAGCCAATATTTTACCAATTGGACATGTTTCAGTTATGGATCTTGAAGTTTTTATACCTACTCATTGACTCTTTCTGTATTTAGGTCAGTCCTTCAGAAATCCATATTTAACGAAATGTATTAATATCGGGCCCAAGAGTCGATGATTTTGAACTTTCTATTTCTACCCAATTGACTCTTTCTGGTGATAAATAAGCGATAGAGTAGCCAATATTTGACCCATTGAACATGTTTCATTAATGCATCTTGAAATTTCTATAACTACCTATTGACTCTTTCTGATGTTACATCGGTCATTCAAAAGTCAATATTTCACCAAATGTACTAAAATCGGGCCCAAGAGTCGTCGATTTTAAACTTTTTAGTTCTACCCATTGACTCCTTCTGGTGATAAATTAGCCATAGAGTAGCCAATATTTGACCCATTGAACATGTTTCAGTCATGGATCTTGAAATTTCTATACCTACTTATTGACTCTTTCTGATGTTAAATCTTTTATTCAAAAGTCAATATTTTGACCAAATGTACTAAAATCGGGCCCAAGAGTCGTCTATTTTGAACTTTTTAGTTCTGCCCTATTGACTTCTTCAGGAGATAGTTCAGCCAATTTTTTACCCACTGAAAATATTTCAGTCCTTGATCTTGAACTTTCTATTCCTACCCAATTGACTCCTTCTGGTGATAAATTAGCCATAGAGTAGCCAATATTTGACCCATTGAACATGATTCAGTCATGGATCTTGAAATTTCTAGACCTACTTATTGAATCTATCTGATGTTACATCAGTCCTTCAAAAGTCAATATTTGACCAAATGTACTAAAATCGGGCCCAAGAGTTGTCTATTTTGAACTTTTTACTTCTACACAATTGACTCCTTCATGTGATAAATTAGCCATAGAGTAGCCAATATTTGACCCATTGAACATGTTTCAGTCATGGATCTTGGAATTTCTATACCTACTTATTGACTCTTTCTGATGTAATATCGGTCATTCAAATGTCAATATTTGACCAAATGTACTAAAATCGGGCCCAAGAGTCGTCTATTTTGAACTTTTTAGTTCTACCCTATTGACTCCTTCTGGAGATAGTTCAGCCAATTTTTGACCCACTGATGATATTTCAGTCCTTGATCTTGAACTTTCTATTTCTACCCAATTGACTCCTTCTGGTGATGAATTAGCCATAGAGTAGCCAATATTTTACCAATTTGACATGTTTCAGTTATGGATCTTGAAGTTTTTATACCTACTCATTGACTCTCTGAATTTAGGTTAGTCATTCAGAAATCCATATTTGACCAAATGTACTAATATTGGGCCCAAGATTCGTCGATTTTAAACTTTTAAGTTCTACCCATTGACTCCTTCTAGTGATAAATTAGCCATAGAGTAGCCAATATTTGACCCATTGAACATGTTTCAGTCATGGATCTTGAAATTTCTATACCTACTTATTGACTCTTTCTGATGTTACATCGGTCATTCAAAAGTCAATATTTGACCAAATGTACTAAAATCGGGCCCAAGAGTCATCTATTTTGAGCTTTATAGTTCTACCCTATTGACTCCTTCTGGTGATAAATTAGCCATAGAGTAGCCAATATTTGACCCATTGAACATGTTCCAGTCATGGATCTTGAAATTTCTATACCTACTTATTAACTCTTTCTGATGATACATCGGCCATTCAAAAGTCAATATTTGAGCAAATGTACCTACACTGGGCCCAAGAGTCGTCTATTTTGAACTTTTTAGTTCTACCCTATTGACTCCTTCTGGAGATAGTTCAGCCAATTTTTGACCCACTGAAAATATCCTTGATCTTGAACTTTCTATTCCTACCCAATTGACTCCTTTTGGTGATAAATTAGCCATAGAGTAGCCAATATTTTACCCATTGGACATGTTTCAGTTATGGATCTTGAAGTTTTTGTACCTACTCATTGACTCTTTCTGTATTTAGGTCAGTCATTCAGAAATCCATATTTGAAGAAATTTATTAATATCGGGCCCAAGAGTCATTGATTTTGAACTTTCTATTTCTACCCAATTGACTCCTTCTGGTGATAAAATAGCCATAGAGTAGCCAATATTTGACCCATTGAACATGTTTCAATCATGTATCTTGAAATTTCTATACCTACTTATTGACTCTTTCTGATGTAATATCGGTCATTCAAATGTCAATATTTGACCAAATGTACTAAAATCGGGCCCAAGAGTCGTCTATTTTGAACTTTTTAGTTCTACCCTATTGACTCCTTCTGGAGATAGTTCAGCATATTTTTGACCCACTGAAAATATTTCAGTCTTTGATCTTGAACTTTCTATTCCTACCCAATTGACTCCTTCTGGTGATAAATTAGCCATAGAGTAGCCAATATTTTACCCATTGGACATGTTTCAGTTATGGATCTTGAAGTTTTTGTACCTACTCATTGACTCTTTCTGTATTTAGGTCAGTCATTCAGAAATCCATATTTGAAGAAATTTATTAATATCGGGCCCAAGAGTCATTGATTTTGAACTTTCTATTTCTACCCAATTGACTCCTTCTGGTGATAAAATAGCCATAGAGTAGCCAATATTTGACCCATTGAACATGTTTCAATCATGGATCTTGAAATTTCTATACCTACTTATTGACTCTTTCTGATGTAATATCGGTCATTCAAATGTCAATATTTGACCAAATGTACTAAAATCGGGCCCAAGAGTCGTCTATTTTGAACTTTTTAGTTCTACCCTATTGACTCCTTCTGGAGATAGTTCAGCATATTTTTGACCCACTGAAAATATTTCAGTCCTTGATCTTGAACTTTCTATTCCTACCCAATTGACTCCTTCTGGTGATAAATTAGCCATAGAGTAGCCAATATTTTACCAATTGGACATGTTTCAGTTATGGATCTTGAAGTTTTTATACCTACTCATTGACTCTTTCTGTATTTAGGTCAGTCATTCAGAAATCCATATTTAACGAAATGTATTAATATCGGGCCCAAGAGTCGATGATTTTGAACTTTCTATTTCTACCCAATTGACTCTTTCTGGTGATAAATAAGCGATAGAGTAGCCAATATTTGACCCATTGAACATGTTTCATTAATGCATCTTGAAATTTCTATAACTACCTATTGACTCTTTCTGATGTTACATCGGTCATTCAAAAGTCAATATTTCACCAAATGTACTAAAATCGGGCCCAAGAGTCGTCGATATTAAACATTTTAGTTCTACTCATTGACTCCTTCTGGTGATAAATTAGCCATAGAGTAGCCAATATTTGACCCATTGAACATGTTTCAGTCATGGATCTTGAAATTTCTATACCTACTTATTGACTCTTTCTGATGTTAAATCTTTTATTCAAAAGTCAATATTTTGACCAAATGTACTAAAATCGGGCCCAAGAGTCGTCTATTTTGAACTTTTTAGTTCTGCCCTATTGACTTCTTCAGGAGATAGTTCAGCCAATTTTTTACCCACTGAAAATATTTCAGTCCTTGATCTTGAACTTTCTATTCCTACCCAATTGACTCCTTCTGGTGATAAATTAGCCATAGAGTAGCCAATATTTGACCCATTGAACATGATTCAGTCATGGATCTTGAAATTTCTAGACCTACTTATTGAATCTATCTGATGTTACATCAGTCCTTCAAAAGTCAATATTTGACCAAATGTACTAAAATCGGGCCCAAGAGTTGTCTATTTTGAACTTTTTACTTCTACACAATTGACTCCTTCATGTGATAAATTAGCCATAGAGTAGCCAATATTTGACCCATTGAACATGTTTCAGTCATGGATCTTGGAATTTCTATACCTACTTATTGACTCTTTCTGATGTAATATCGGTCATTCAAATGTCAATATTTGACCAAATGTACTAAAATCGGGCCCAAGAGTCGTCTATTTTGAACTTTTTAGTTCTACCCTATTGACTCCTTCTGGAGATAGTTCAGCCAATTTTTGACCCACTGATGATATTTCAGTCCTTGATCTTGAACTTTCTATTTCTACCCAATTGACTCCTTCTGGTGATAAATTAGCCATAGAGTAGCCAATATTTTACCAATTTGACATGTTTCAGTTATGGATCTTGAAGTTTTTATACCTACTCATTGACTCTCTGAATTTAGGTTAGTCATTCAGAAATCCATATTTGACCAAATGTACTAATATTGGGCCCAAGATTCGTCGATTTTAAACTTTTAAGTTCTACCCATTGACTCCTTCTAGTGATAAATTAGCCATAGAGTAGCCAATATTTGACCCATTGAACATGTTTCAGTCATGGATCTTGAAATTTCTATACCTACTTATTGACTCTTTCTGATGTTACATCGGTCATTCAAAAGTCAATATTTGACCAAATGTACTAAAATCGGGCCCAAGAGTCATCTATTTTGAGCTTTATAGTTCTACCCTATTGACTCCTTCTGGTGATAAATTAGCCATAGAGTAGCCAATATTTGACCCATTGAACATGTTCCAGTCATGGATCTTGAAATTTCTATACCTACTTATTAACTCTTTCTGATGATACATCGGCCATTCAAAAGTCAATATTTGACCACATGTACCTACACTGGGCCCAAGAGTCGTCTATTTTGAACTTTTTAGTTCTACCCTATTGACTCCTTCTGGAGATAGTTCAGCCAATTTTTGACCCACTGAAAATATCCTTGATCTTGAACTTTCTATTCCTACCCAATTGACTCCTTTTGGTGATAAATTAGCCATAGAGTAGCCAATATTTTACCCATTGGACATGTTTCAGTTATGGATCTTGAAGTTTTTGTACCTACTCATTGACTCTTTCTGTATTTAGGTAAGTTATTCAGAAATCCATATTTGAAGAAATTTATTAATATCGGGCCCAAGAGTCATTGATTTTGAACTTTCTATTTCTACCCAATTGACTCCTTCTGGTGATAAAATAGCCATAGAGTAGCCAATATTTGACCCATTGAACATGTTTCAGTCATGGATCTTGAAATTTCTATACCTACTTATTGACTCTTTCTGATGTAATATCGGTCATTCAAATGTCAATATTTGACCAAATGTACTAAAATCGGGCCCAAGAGTCGTCTATTTTGAACTTTTTAGTTCTACCCTATTGACTCCTTCTGGCGATAGTTCAGCCAATTTTTGACCCACTGAAAATATTTCAGTCCTTGATCTTGAACTTTCTATTCCTACCCAATTGACTCCTTCTGGTGATAAATTAGCCATAGAGTAGCCAATATTTTACCCATTGGTCATGTTTCAGTTATGGATCTTTAAGTGTTTATACCTACTCATTGACTCTTTCTGAATTTAGGTCAGTCATTCAGAAATCCATATTTGACCAAATATACTAATATCGGGCCCAAGAGTCGTCGATTTTGAACTTTCTATTTCTACCCAATTGACTCCTTCTGGTGATAAATTAGCCATAGAGTAGCCAATATTTGACCCATTGAACATGTTTCAGTCATGGATCTTAAAATTTCTATACCTACTTATTGACTCTTTCTGATGTTGAATCTTTTATTCAAAAGTCAATATTTGACCAAATGTACTAAAATCGGGCCCAAGAGTCGTCTATTTTGAACTTTTTAGTTCTACCCTATTGACTCCTTCTGGAGATAGTTCAGCCAATTTTTGACCCACTGAAAATATTTCAGTCCTTGATCTTGAACTTTCTATTCCTACCCAATTGACTCCTTCTGGTGATAAATTAGCCATAGAGTAGCCAATATTTTACCCATTGGACATGTTTCAGTTATGGATCTTGAAGTTTTTGTACCTACTCATTGACTCTTTCTGAATTTAGGTCAGTCATCCAGAAATCCATATTTGACCAAATATACTAATATCGGGCCCAAGAGTCGTCGATTTTGAACTTTCTATTTCTACCCAATTGACTCCTTCTGGTGATAAATTAGCCATAGAGTAGCCAATATTTGACCCATTGAACATGTTTCAGTCATGGATCTTAAAATTTCTATACCTACTTATTGACTCTTTCTGATGTTGAATCTTTTATTCAAAAGTCAATATTTGACCAAATGTACTAAAATCGTGCCCAAGAGTCGTCTATTTTGAACTTTTTAGTTCTACCCTATTGACTCCTTCTGGAGATAGTTCAGCCAATTTTTGACCCACTGAAAATATTTCAGTCCTTGATCTTGAACTTTCTATTCCTACCCAATTGACTCCTTCTGGTGATAAATTAGCCATAGAGTAGCCAATATTTTACCCATTGGACATGTTTCAGTTATGGATCTTGAAGTTTTTGTACCTACTCATTGACTCTTTCTGTATTTAGGTCAGTCATTCAGAAATCCATATTTGAAGAAATTTATTAATATCGGGCCCAAGAGTCATTGATTTTGAACTTTCTATTTCTACCCAATTGACTCCTTCTGGTGATAAAATAGCCATAGAGTAGCCAATATTTGACCCATTGAACATGTTTCAATCATGGATCTTGAAATTTCTATACCTACTTATTGACTCTTTCTGATGTAATATCGGTCATTCAAATGTCAATATTTGACCAAATGTACTAAAATCGGGCCCAAGAGTCGTCTATTTTGAACTTTTTAGTTCTACCCTATTGACTCCTTCTGGAGATAGTTCAGCATATTTTTGACCCACTGAAAATATTTCAGTCCTTGATCTTGAACTTTCTATTCCTACCCAATTGACTCCTTCTGGTGATAAATTAGCCATAGAGTAGCCAATATTTTACCCATTGGACATGTTTCAGTTATGGATCTTGAAGTTTTTGTACCTACTCATTGACTCTTTCTGAATTTAGGTCAGTCATCCAGAAATCCATATTTGACCAAATATACTAATATCGGGCCCAAGAGTCGTCGATTTTGAACTTTCTATTTCTACCCAATTGACTCCTTCTGGTGATAAATTAGCCATAGAGTAGCCAATATTTGACCCATTGAACATGTTTCAGTCATGGATCTTGAAATTTCTATACCTACTTATTGACTCTTTCTGATGTAATATCGATCATTCAAATGTCAATATTTGACCAAATGTACTAAAATCGGGCCCAAGAGTCGTCTATTTTGAACTTTTTAGTTCTACCCTATTGACTCCTTCTGGCGATAGTTCAGCCAATTTTTGACCCACTGAAAATATTTCAGTCCTTGATCTTGAACTTTCTATTCCTACCCAATTGACTCCTTCTGGTGATAAATTAGCCATAGAGTAGCCAATATTTTACCCATTGGACATGTTTCAGTTATGGATCTTTAAGTGTTTATACCTACTCATTGACTCTTTCTGAATTTAGGTCAGTCATTCAGAAATCCATATTTGACCAAATATACTAATATCGGGCCCAAGAGTCGTCGATTTTGAACTTTCTATTTCTACCCAATTGACTCCTTCTGGTGATAAATTAGCCATAGAGTAGCCAATATTTGACCCATTGAACATGTTTCAGTCATGGATCTTAAAATTTCTATACCTACTTATTGACTCTTTCTGATGTTGAATCTTTTATTCAAAAGTCAATATTTGACCAAATGTACTAAAATCGGGCCCAAGAGTCGTCTATTTTGAACTTTTTAGTTCTACCCTATTGACTCCTTCTGGAGATAGTTCAGCCAATTTTTGACCCACTGAAAATATTTCAGTCCTTGATCTTGAACTTTCTATTCCTACCCAATTGACTCCTTCTGGTGATAAATTAGCCATAGAGTAGCCAATATTTTACCAATTGGACATGTTTCAGTTATGGATCTTGAAGTTTTTATACCTACTCATTGACTCTTTCTGTATTTAGGTCAGTCCTTCAGAAATCCATATTTAACGAAATGTATTAATATCGGGCCCAAGAGTCGATGATTTTGAACTTTCTATTTCTACCCAATTGACTCTTTCTGGTGATAAATAAGCGATAGAGTAGCCAATATTTGACCCATTGAACATGTTTCATTAATGCATCTTGAAATTTCTATAACTACCTATTGACTCTTTCTGATGTTACATCGGTCATTCAAAAGTCAATATTTCACCAAATGTACTAAAATCGGGCCCAAGAGTCGTCGATTTTAAACTTTTTAGTTCTACCCATTGACTCCTTCTGGTGATAAATTAGCCATAGAGTAGCCAATATTTGACCCATTGAACATGTTTCAGTCATGGATCTTGAAATTTCTATACCTACTTATTGACTCTTTCTGATGTTAAATCTTTTATTCAAAAGTCAATATTTTGACCAAATGTACTAAAATCGGGCCCAAGAGTCGTCTATTTTGAACTTTTTAGTTCTGCCCTATTGACTTCTTCAGGAGATAGTTCAGCCAATTTTTTACCCACTGAAAATATTTCAGTCCTTGATCTTGAACTTTCTATTCCTACCCAATTGACTCCTTCTGGTGATAAATTAGCCATAGAGTAGCCAATATTTGACCCATTGAACATGATTCAGTCATGGATCTTGAAATTTCTAGACCTACTTATTGAATCTATCTGATGTTACATCAGTCCTTCAAAAGTCAATATTTGACCAAATGTACTAAAATCGGGCCCAAGAGTTGTCTATTTTGAACTTTTTACTTCTACACAATTGACTCCTTCATGTGATAAATTAGCCATAGAGTAGCCAATATTTGACCCATTGAACATGTTTCAGTCATGGATCTTGGAATTTCTATACCTACTTATTGACTCTTTCTGATGTAATATCGGTCATTCAAATGTCAATATTTGACCAAATGTACTAAAATCGGGCCCAAGAGTCGTCTATTTTGAACTTTTTAGTTCTACCCTATTGACTCCTTCTGGAGATAGTTCAGCCAATTTTTGACCCACTGATGATATTTCAGTCCTTGATCTTGAACTTTCTATTTCTACCCAATTGACTCCTTCTGGTGATGAATTAGCCATAGAGTAGCCAATATTTTACCAATTTGACATGTTTCAGTTATGGATCTTGAAGTTTTTATACCTACTCATTGACTCTCTGAATTTAGGTTAGTCATTCAGAAATCCATATTTGACCAAATGTACTAATATTGGGCCCAAGATTCGTCGATTTTAAACTTTTAAGTTCTACCCATTGACTCCTTCTAGTGATAAATTAGCCATAGAGTAGCCAATATTTGACCCATTGAACATGTTTCAGTCATGGATCTTGAAATTTCTATACCTACTTATTGACTCTTTCTGATGTTACATCGGTCATTCAAAAGTCAATATTTGACCAAATGTACTAAAATCGGGCCCAAGAGTCATCTATTTTGAGCTTTATAGTTCTACCCTATTGACTCCTTCTGGTGATAAATTAGCCATAGAGTAGCCAATATTTGACCCATTGAACATGTTCCAGTCATGGATCTTGAAATTTCTATACCTACTTATTAACTCTTTCTGATGATACATCGGCCATTCAAAAGTCAATATTTGAGCAAATGTACCTACACTGGGCCCAAGAGTCGTCTATTTTGAACTTTTTAGTTCTACCCTATTGACTCCTTCTGGAGATAGTTCAGCCAATTTTTGACCCACTGAAAATATCCTTGATCTTGAACTTTCTATTCCTACCCAATTGACTCCTTTTGGTGATAAATTAGCCATAGAGTAGCCAATATTTTACCCATTGGACATGTTTCAGTTATGGATCTTGAAGTTTTTGTACCTACTCATTGACTCTTTCTGTATTTAGGTCAATCATTCAGAAATCCATATTTGAAGAAATTTATTAATATCGGGCCCAAGAGTCATTGATTTTGAACTTTCTATTTCTACCCAATTGACTCCTTCTGGTGATAAAATAGCCATAGAGTAGCCAATATTTGACCCATTGAACATGTTTCAATCATGGATCTTGAAATTTCTATACCTACTTATTGACTCTTTCTGATGTAATATCGGTCATTCAAATGTCAATATTTGACCAAATGTACTAAAATCGGGCCCAAGAGTCGTCTATTTTGAACTTTTTAGTTCTACCCTATTGACTCCTTCTGGAGATAGTTCAGCATATTTTTGACCCACTGAAAATATTTCAGTCTTTGATCTTGAACTTTCTATTCCTACCCAATTGACTCCTTCTGGTGATAAATTAGCCATAGAGTAGCCAATATTTTACCCATTGGACATGTTTCAGTTATGGATCTTGTAGTTTTTGTACCTACTCATTGACTCTTTCTGTATTTAGGTCAGTCATTCAGAAATCCATATTTGAAGAAATTTATTAATATCGGGCCCAAGAGTCATTGATTTTGAACTTTCTATTTCTACCCAATTGACTCCTTCTGGTGATAAAATAGCCATAGAGTAGCCAATATTTGACCCATTGAACATGTTTCAATCATGGATCTTGAAATTTCTATACCTACTTATTGACTCTTTCTGATGTAATATCGGTCATTCAAATGTCAATATTTGACCAAATGTACTAAAATCGGGCCCAAGAGTCGTCTATTTTGAACTTTTTAGTTCTACCCTATTGACTCCTTCTGGAGATAGTTCAGCATATTTTTGACCCACTGAAAATATTTCAGTCCTTGATCTTGAACTTTCTATTCCTACCCAATTGACTCCTTCTGGTGATAAATTAGCCATAGAGTAGCCAATATTTTACCAATTGGACATGTTTCAGTTATGGATCTTGAAGTTTTTATACCTACTCATTGACTCTTTCTGTATTTAGGTCAGTCATTCAGAAATCCATATTTAACGAAATGTATTAATATCGGGCCCAAGAGTCGATGATTTTGAACTTTCTATTTCTACCCAATTGACTCTTTCTGGTGATAAATAAGCGATAGAGTAGCCAATATTTGACCCATTGAACATGTTTCATTAATGCATCTTGAAATTTCTATAACTACCTATTGACTCTTTCTGATGTTACATCGGTCATTCAAAAGTCAATATTTCACCAAATGTACTAAAATCGGGCCCAAGAGTCGTCGATTTTAAACATTTTAGTTCTACTCATTGACTCCTTCTGGTGATAAATTAGCCATAGAGTAGCCAATATTTGACCCATTGAACATGTTTCAGTCATGGATCTTGAAATTTCTATACCTACTTATTGACTCTTTCTGATGTTAAATCTTTTATTCAAAAGTCAATATTTTGACCAAATGTACTAAAATCGGGCCCAAGAGTCGTCTATTTTGAACTTTTTAGTTCTGCCCTATTGACTTCTTCAGGAGATAGTTCAGCCAATTTTTTACCCACTGAAAATATTTCAGTCCTTGATCTTGAACTTTCTATTCCTACCCAATTGACTCCTTCTGGTGATAAATTAGCCATAGAGTAGCCAATATTTGACCCATTGAACATGATTCAGTCATGGATCTTGAAATTTCTAGACCTACTTATTGAATCTATCTGATGTTACATCAGTCCTTCAAAAGTCAATATTTGACCAAATGTACTAAAATCGGGCCCAAGAGTTGTCTATTTTGAACTTTTTACTTCTACACAATTGACTCCTTCATGTGATAAATTAGCCATAGAGTAGCCAATATTTGACCCATTGAACATGTTTCAGTCATGGATCTTGGAATTTCTATACCTACTTATTGACTCTTTCTGATGTAATATCGGTCATTCAAATGTCAATATTTGACCAAATGTACTAAAATCGGGCCCAAGAGTCGTCTATTTTGAACTTTTTAGTTCTACCCTATTGACTCCTTCTGGAGATAGTTCAGCCAATTTTTGACCCACTGATGATATTTCAGTCCTTGATCTTGAACTTTCTATTTCTACCCAATTGACTCCTTCTGGTGATAAATTAGCCATAGAGTAGCCAATATTTTACCAATTTGACATGTTTCAGTTATGGATCTTGAAGTTTTTATACCTACTCATTGACTCTCTGAATTTAGGTTAGTCATTCAGAAATCCATATTTGACCAAATGTACTAATATTGGGCCCAAGATTCGTCGATTTTAAACTTTTAAGTTCTACCCATTGACTCCTTCTAGTGATAAATTAGCCATAGAGTAGCCAATATTTGACCCATTGAACATGTTTCAGTCATGGATCTTGAAATTTCTATACCTACTTATTGACTCTTTCTGATGTTACATCGGTCATTCAAAAGTCAATATTTGACCAAATGTACTAAAATCGGGCCCAAGAGTCATCTATTTTGAGCTTTATAGTTCTACCCTATTGACTCCTTCTGGTGATAAATTAGCCATAGAGTAGCCAATATTTGACCCATTGAACATGTTCCAGTCATGGATCTTGAAATTTCTATACCTACTTATTAACTCTTTCTGATGATACATCGGCCATTCAAAAGTCAATATTTGACCACATGTACCTACACTGGGCCCAAGAGTCGTCTATTTTGAACTTTTTAGTTCTACCCTATTGACTCCTTCTGGAGATAGTTCAGCCAATTTTTGACCCACTGAAAATATCCTTGATCTTGAACTTTCTATTCCTACCCAATTGACTCCTTTTGGTGATAAATTAGCCATAGAGTAGCCAATATTTTACCCATTGGACATGTTTCAGTTATGGATCTTGAAGTTTTTGTACCTACTCATTGACTCTTTCTGTATTTAGGTAAGTTATTCAGAAATCCATATTTGAAGAAATTTATTAATATCGGGCCCAAGAGTCATTGATTTTGAACTTTCTATTTCTACCCAATTGACTCCTTCTGGTGATAAAATAGCCATAGAGTAGCCAATATTTGACCCATTGAACATGTTTCAGTCATGGATCTTGAAATTTCTATACCTACTTATTGACTCTTTCTGATGTAATATCGGTCATTCAAATGTCAATATTTGACCAAATGTACTAAAATCGGGCCCAAGAGTCGTCTATTTTGAACTTTTTAGTTCTACCCTATTGACTCCTTCTGGCGATAGTTCAGCCAATTTTTGACCCACTGAAAATATTTCAGTCCTTGATCTTGAACTTTCTATTCCTACCCAATTGACTCCTTCTGGTGATAAATTAGCCATAGAGTAGCCAATATTTTACCCATTGGTCATGTTTCAGTTATGGATCTTTAAGTGTTTATACCTACTCATTGACTCTTTCTGAATTTAGGTCAGTCATTCAGAAATCCATATTTGACCAAATATACTAATATCGGGCCCAAGAGTCGTCGATTTTGAACTTTCTATTTCTACCCAATTGACTCCTTCTGGTGATAAATTAGCCATAGAGTAGCCAATATTTGACCCATTGAACATGTTTCAGTCATGGATCTTAAAATTTCTATACCTACTTATTGACTCTTTCTGATGTTGAATCTTTTATTCAAAAGTCAATATTTGACCAAATGTACTAAAATCGGGCCCAAGAGTCGTCTATTTTGAACTTTTTAGTTCTACCCTATTGACTCCTTCTGGAGATAGTTCAGCCAATTTTTGACCCACTGAAAATATTTCAGTCCTTGATCTTGAACTTTCTATTCCTACCCAATTGACTCCTTCTGGTGATAAATTAGCCATAGAGTAGCCAATATTTTACCCATTGGACATGTTTCAGTTATGGATCTTGAAGTTTTTGTACCTACTCATTGACTCTTTCTGAATTTAGGTCAGTCATCCAGAAATCCATATTTGACCAAATATACTAATATCGGGCCCAAGAGTCGTCGATTTTGAACTTTCTATTTCTACCCAATTGACTCCTTCTGGTGATAAATTAGCCATAGAGTAGCCAATATTTGACCCATTGAACATGTTTCAGTCATGGATCTTAAAATTTCTATACCTACTTATTGACTCTTTCTGATGTTGAATCTTTTATTCAAAAGTCAATATTTGACCAAATGTACTAAAATCGTGCCCAAGAGTCGTCTATTTTGAACTTTTTAGTTCTACCCTATTGACTCCTTCTGGAGATAGTTCAGCCAATTTTTGACCCACTGAAAATATTTCAGTCCTTGATCTTGAACTTTCTATTCCTACCCAATTGACTCCTTCTGGTGATAAATTAGCCATAGAGTAGCCAATATTTTACCCATTGGACATGTTTCAGTTATGGATCTTGAAGTTTTTGTACCTACTCATTGACTCTTTCTGTATTTAGGTCAGTCATTCAGAAATCCATATTTGAAGAAATTTATTAATATCGGGCCCAAGAGTCATTGATTTTGAACTTTCTATTTCTACCCAATTGACTCCTTCTGGTGATAAAATAGCCATAGAGTAGCCAATATTTGACCCATTGAACATGTTTCAATCATGGATCTTGAAATTTCTATACCTACTTATTGACTCTTTCTGATGTAATATCGGTCATTCAAATGTCAATATTTGACCAAATGTACTAAAATCGGGCCCAAGAGTCGTCTATTTTGAACTTTTTAGTTCTACCCTATTGACTCCTTCTGGAGATAGTTCAGCATATTTTTGACCCACTGAAAATATTTCAGTCCTTGATCTTGAACTTTCTATTCCTACCCAATTGACTCCTTCTGGTGATAAATTAGCCATAGAGTAGCCAATATTTTACCCATTGGACATGTTTCAGTTATGGATCTTGAAGTTTTTGTACCTACTCATTGACTCTTTCTGAATTTAGGTCAGTCATCCAGAAATCCATATTTGACCAAATATACTAATATCGGGCCCAAGAGTCGTCGATTTTGAACTTTCTATTTCTACCCAATTGACTCCTTCTGGTGATAAATTAGCCATAGAGTAGCCAATATTTGACCCATTGAACATGTTTCAGTCATGGATCTTAAAATTTCTATACCTACTTATTGACTCTTTCTGATGTTGAATCTTTTATTCAAAAGTCAATATTTGACCAAATGTACTAAAATCGTGCCCAAGAGTCGTCTATTTTGAACTTTTTAGTTCTACCCTATTGACTCCTTCTGGAGATAGTTCAGCCAATTTTTGACCCACTGAAAATATTTCAGTCCTTGATCTTGAACTTTCTATTCCTACTCAATTGACTCCTTCTGGTGATAAATTAGCCATAGAGTAGCCAATATTTTACCCATTGGACATGTTTCAGTTATGGATCTTGAAGTTTTTGTACCTACTCATTGACTCTTTCTGTATTTAGGTCAGTCATTCAGAAATCCATATTTGAAGAAATTTATTAATATCGGGCCCAAGAGTCATTGATTTTGAACTTTCTATTTCTACCCAATTGACTCCTTCTGGTGATAAAATAGCCATAGAGTAGCCAATATTTGACCCATTGAACATGTTTCAATCATGGATCTTGAAATTTCTATACCTACTTATTGACTCTTTCTGATGTAATATCGGTCATTCAAATGTCAATATTTGACCAAATGTACTAAAATCGGGCCCAAGAGTCGTCTATTTTGAACTTTTTAGTTCTACCCTATTGACTCCTTCTGGAGATAGTTCAGCATATTTTTGACCCACTGAAAATATTTCAGTCTTTGATCTTGAACTTTCTATTCCTACCCAATTGACTCCTTCTGGTGATAAATTAGCCATAGAGTAGCCAATATTTTACCCATTGGACATGTTTCAGTTATGGATCTTGAAGTTTTTGTACCTACTCATTGACTCTTTCTGTATTTAGGTCAGTCATTCAGAAATCCATATTTGAAGAAATTTATTAATATCGGGCCCAAGAGTCATTGATTTTGAACTTTCTATTTCTACCCAATTGACTCCTTCTGGTGATAAAATAGCCATAGAGTAGCCAATATTTGACCCATTGAACATGTTTCAATCATGGATCTTGAAATTTCTATACCTACTTATTGACTCTTTCTGATGTAATATCGGTCATTCAAATGTCAATATTTGACCAAATGTACTAAAATCGGGCCCAAGAGTCGTCTATTTTGAACTTTTTAGTTCTACCCTATTGACTCCTTCTGGAGATAGTTCAGCATATTTTTGACCCACTGAAAATATTTCAGTCCTTGATCTTGAACTTTCTATTCCTACCCAATTGACTCCTTCTGGTGATAAATTAGCCATAGAGTAGCCAATATTTTACCAATTGGACATGTTTCAGTTATGGATCTTGAAGTTTTTATACCTACTCATTGACTCTTTCTGTATTTAGGTCAGTCATTCAGAAATCCATATTTAACGAAATGTATTAATATCGGGCCCAAGAGTCGATGATTTTGAACTTTCTATTTCTACCCAATTGACTCTTTCTGGTGATAAATAAGCGATAGAGTAGCCAATATTTGACCCATTGAACATGTTTCATTAATGCATCTTGAAATTTCTATAACTACCTATTGACTCTTTCTGATGTTACATCGGTCATTCAAAAGTCAATATTTCACCAAATGTACTAAAATCGGGCCCAAGAGTCGTCGATTTTAAACTTTTTAGTTCTACCCATTGACTCCTTCTGGTGATAAATTAGCCATAGAGTAGCCAATATTTGACCCATTGAACATGTTTCAGTCATGGATCTTGAAATTTCTATACCTACTTATTGACTCTTTCTGATGTTAAATCTTTTATTCAAAAGTCAATATTTTGACCAAATGTACTAAAATCGGGCCCAAGAGTCGTCTATTTTGAACTTTTTAGTTCTGCCCTATTGACTTCTTCAGGAGATAGTTCAGCCAATTTTTTACCCACTGAAAATATTTCAGTCCTTGATCTTGAACTTTCTATTCCTACCCAATTGACTCCTTCTGGTGATAAATTAGCCATAGAGTAGCCAATATTTGACCCATTGAACATGATTCAGTCATGGATCTTGAAATTTCTAGACCTACTTATTGAATCTATCTGATGTTACATCAGTCCTTCAAAAGTCAATATTTGACCAAATGTACTAAAATCGGGCCCAAGAGTTGTCTATTTTGAACTTTTTACTTCTACACAATTGACTCCTTCATGTGATAAATTAGCCATAGAGTAGCCAATATTTGACCCATTGAACATGTTTCAGTCATGGATCTTGGAATTTCTATACCTACTTATTGACTCTTTCTGATGTAATATCGGTCATTCAAATGTCAATATTTGACCAAATGTACTAAAATCGGGCCCAAGAGTCGTCTATTTTGAACTTTTTAGTTCTACCCTATTGACTCCTTCTGGAGATAGTTCAGCCAATTTTTGACCCACTGATGATATTTCAGTCCTTGATCTTGAACTTTCTATTTCTACCCAATTGACTCCTTCTGGTGATAAATTAGCCATAGAGTAGCCAATATTTTACCAATTTGACATGTTTCAGTTATGGATCTTGAAGTTTTTATACCTACTCATTGACTCTCTGAATTTAGGTTAGTCATTCAGAAATCCATATTTGACCAAATGTACTAATATTGGGCCCAAGATTCGTCGATTTTAAACTTTTAAGTTCTACCCATTGACTCCTTCTAGTGATAAATTAGCCATAGAGTAGCCAATATTTGACCCATTGAACATGTTTCAGTCATGGATCTTGAAATTTCTATACCTACTTATTGACTCTTTCTGATGTTACATCGGTCATTCAAAAGTCAATATTTGACCAAATGTACTAAAATCGGGCCCAAGAGTCATCTATTTTGAGCTTTATAGTTCTACCCTATTGACTCCTTCTGGTGATAAATTAGCCATAGAGTAGCCAATATTTGACCCATTGAACATGTTCCAGTCATGGATCTTGAAATTTCTATACCTACTTATTAACTCTTTCTGATGATACATCGGCCATTCAAAAGTCAATATTTGACCAAATGTACCTACACTGGGCCCAAGAGTCGTCTATTTTGAACTTTTTAGTTCTACCCTATTGACTCCTTCTGGAGATAGTTCAGCCAATTTTTGACCCACTGAAAATATCCTTGATCTTGAACTTTCTATTCCTACCCAATTGACTCCTTCTGGTGATAAATTAGCCATAGAGTAGCCAATATTTTACCCATTGGACATGTTTCAGTTATGGATCTTTAAGTGTTTATACCTACTCATTGACTCTTTCTGAATTTAGGTCAGTCATTCAGAAATCCATATTTGACGAAATGTACTAATATCGGGCCCAAGAGTCGTCGATTTTGAACTTTCTATTTCTACCCAATTGACTCCTTCTGGTGATAAATTAGCCATAGAGTAGCCAATATTTGACCCATTGAACATGTTTCAGTCATGGATCTTAAAATTTCTATACCTACTTATTGACTCTTTCTGATGTTGAATCTTTTATTCAAAAGTCAATATTTGACCAAATGTACTATAATAGGGCCCAGGAGTTGTCTATTTTGAACTTTTTAGTTCTACCCTATCGACTCCTTCACTAGATAGTTCACCCAATTTTTGACCCACTGAAAATATTTCAGTCCTTGATCTTGAACTTTCTATTCCTACCCAATTGACTCCTTCTAGTGAGAAATTAGCCATAGAGTAGCCAATATTTTACCCATTGAACATGATTCAGTCATGGATCTTGAAATTTCTAGACCTACTTATTGAATCTATCTGATGTTACATCAGTCCTTCAAAAGTCAATATTTGACCAAATGTACTAAAATCGGGCCCAAAAGTTGTCTATTTTGAACTTTTTACTTCTACACAATTGACTCCTTCATGTGATAAATTAGCCATAGAGTAGCCAATATTTGACCCATTGAACATGTTTCAGTCATGGATCTTGAAATTTCTATACCTACTTATTGACTCTTTCTGATGTAATATCGGTCATTCAAATGTCAATATTTGACCATATGTACTAAAATCGGGCCCAAGAGTCGTCTATTTTGAACTTTTTAGTTCTACCCTATTGACTCCTTCTGGAGATAGTTCAAGCCAATTTTTGACCCACTGATGATATTTCAGTCCTTGATCTTGAACTTTCTATTTCTACCCAATTGACTCCTTCTGGTGATAAATTAGCCATAGAGTAGCCAATATTTTACCAATTTGACATGTTTCAGTTATGGATCTTGAAGTTTTTATACCTACTCATTGACTCTTTCTGAATTTAGGTCAGTCATTCAGAAATCCATATTTGACCAAATGTACTAATATCGGGCCCAAGAGTCGTCGACTTTGAACTTTCTATTTCTACCCAATTGACTCCTTCTGGTGATAAATTAGCCATAGAGTAGCCAATATTTGACCCATTGAACATGTTTCAGTCATGGATCTTAAAATTTCTATACCTACTTATTGACTCTTTCTGATGTTGAATCTTTCATTCAAAAGTCAATATTTGACCAAATGTACTAAAATCGGGCCCAAGAGTCGTCTATTTTGAACTTTTTAGTTCTACCCTATGGACTCCTTCTGGAGATAGTTCAGCCAATTTTTGACCCACTGAAAATATTTCAGTCCTTGATCTTGAACTTTCTATTCCTACCCAGTTGACTCCTTCTGGTGATAAATTAGCCATAGAGTAGCCAATATTTTACCCATTGGACATGTTTCAGTTATGGATCTTGAAGTTTTTGTACCTACTCATTGACTCTTTCTGTATTTAGGTCAGTCATTCAGAAATCCATATTTGAAGAAATTTATTAATATCGGGCCCAAGAGTCATTGATTTTGAACTTTCTATTTCTACCCAATTGACTCCTTCTGGTGATAAAATAGCCATAGAGTAGCCAATATTTGACCCATTGAACATGTTTCAGTCATGGATCTTAAAATTTCTATACCTACTTATTGACTCTTTCTGATGTTGAATCTTTTATTCAAAAGTCAATATTTGACCAAATGTACTAAAATCGGGCCCAAGAGTCGTCTATTTTGAACTTTTTAGTTCTACCCTATTGACTCCTTCTGGAGATAGTTCAGCCAATTTTTGACCCACTGAAAATATTTCAGTCCTTGATCTTGAACTTTCTATTCCTACCCAATTGACTCCTTCTGGTGATAAATTAGCCATAGAGTAGCCAATATTTTACCCATTGGACATGTTTCAGTTATGGATCTTGAAGTTTTTGTACCTACTCATTGACTCTTTCTGTATTTAGGTCAGTCATTCAGAAATCCATATTTGAAGAAATTTATTAATATCGGGCCCAAGAGTCATTGATTTTGAACTTTCTATTTCTACCCAATTGACTCCTTCTGGTGATAAAATAGCCATAGAGTAGCCAATATTTGACCCATTGAACATGTTTCAGTTATGGATCTTGAAGTTTTTATACCTACTCATTGACTCTCTGAATTTAGGTCAGTCATTCAGAAATCCATATTTGACCAAATGTACTAATATTGGGCCCAAGATTCGTCGATTTTAAACTTTTTAGTTCTACCCATTGACTCCTTCTGGTAATAAATTAGCCATAGAGTAGCCAATATTTGACCCATTGAACATGTTTCAGTCATGGATCTTGAAATTTCTATATCTACTTATTGACTCTTTCTGATGTTACATCGGTCATTCAAAAGTCAATATTTGACCAAATGTACTAAAGTCGGGCCCAAGAGTCGTCTATTTTGAGCTTTATAGTTCTACCCTATTGACTCCTTCTGGTGATAAATTAGCCATAGAGTAGCCAATATTTGACCCATTGAACATGTTCCAGTCATGGATCTTGAAATTTCTATACCTACTTATTAACTCTTTCTGATGATACATCGGCCATTCAAAAGTCAATATTTGACCAAATGTACCTACACTGGGCCCAAGAGTCGTCTATTTTGAACTTTTTAGTTCTACCCTATTGACTCCTTCTGGCGATAGTTCAGCCAATTTTTGACCCACTGAAAATATTTCAGTCCTTGATCTTGAACTTTCTATTCCTACCCAATTGACTCCTTCTGGTGATAAATTAGCCATAGAGTAGCCAATATTTTACCCATTGGACATGTTTCAGTTATGGATCTTTAAGTGTTTATACCTACTCATTGACTCTTTCTGAATTTAGGTCAGTCATTCAGAAATCCATATTTGACCAAATGTACTAATATCGGGCCCAAGAGTCGTCGATTTTGAACTTTCTATTTCTACCCAATTGACTCCTTCTGGTGATAAATTAGCCATAGAGTAGCCAATATTTGACCCATTGAACATGTTTCAGTCATGGATCTTAAAATTTCTATACCTACTTATTGACTCTTTCTGATGTTGAATCTTTTATTCAAAAGTCAATATTTGACCAAATGTACTATAATAGGGCCCAGGAGTTGTCTATTTTGAACTTTTTAGTTCTACCCTATCGACTCCTTCACTAGATAGTTCACCCAATTTTTGACCCACTGAAAATATTTCAGTCCTTGATCTTGAACTTTCTATTCCTACCCAATTGACTCCTTCTGGTGAGAAATTAGCCATAGAGTAGCCAATATTTTACCCATTGAACATGATTCAGTCATGGATCTTGAAATTTCTATACCTACTTATTGACTCTTTCTGATGTAATATCGGTCATTCAAATGTCAATATTTGACCATATGTACTAAAATCGGGCCCAAGAGTCGTCTATTTTGAACTTTTTAGTTCTACCCTATTGACTCCTTCTGGAGATAGTTCAAGCCAATTTTTGACCCACTGATGATATTTCAGTCCTTGATCTTGAACTTTCTATTTCTACCCAATTGACTCCTTCTGGTGATAAATTAGCCATAGAGTAGCCAATATTTTACCAATTTGACATGTTTCAGTTATGGATCTTGAAGTTTTTATACCTACTCATTGACTCTCTGAATTTAGGTTAGTCATTCAGAAATCCATATTTGACCAAATGTACTAATATTGGGCCCAAGATTCGTCGATTTTAAACTTTTAAGTTCTACCCATTGACTCCTTCTAGTGATAAATTAGCCATAGAGTAGCCAATATTTGACCCATTGAACATGTTTCAGTCATGGATCTTGAAATTTCTATACCTACTTATTGACTCTTTCTGATGTTACATCGGTCATTCAAAAGTCAATATTTGACCAAATGTACTAAAATCGGGCCCAAGAGTCATCTATTTTGAGCTTTATAGTTCTACCCTATTGACTCCTTCTGGTGATAAATTAGCCATACAGTAGCCAATATTTGACCCATTGAACATGTTCCAGTCATGGATCTTGAAATTTCTATACCTACTTATTAACTCTTTCTGATGATACATCGGCCATTCAAAAGTCAATATTTGACCAAATGTACCTACACTGGGCCCAAGAGTCGTCTATTTTGAACTTTTTAGTTCTACCCTATTGACTCCTTCTGGAGATAGTTCAGCCAATTTTTGACCCACTGAAAATATTTCAGTCCTTGATCTTGAACTTTCTATTCCTACCCAATTGACTCCTTCTGGTGATAAATTAGCCATAGAGTAGCCAATATTTTACCCATTGGACATGTTTCAGTTATGGATCTTGAAGTTTTTGTACCTACTCATTGACTCTTTCTGTATTTAGGTAAGTCATTCAGAAATCCATATTCGAAGAAATTTATTAATATCGGGCCCAAGAGTCATTGATTTTGAACTTTCTATTTCTACCCAATTGACTCCTTCTGGTGATAAAATAGCCATAGAGTAGCCAATATTTGACCCATTGAACATGTTTCAGTCATGGATCTTGAAATTTCTATACCTACTTATTGACTCTTTCTGATGTAATATCGGTCATTCAAATGTCAATATTTGACCAAATGTACTAAAATCGGGCCCAAGAGTCGTCTATTTTGAACTTTTTAGTTCTACCCTATTGACTCCTTCTGGCGATAGTTCAGCCAATTTTTGACCCACTTAAAATATTTCAGTCCTTGATCTTGAACTTTCTATTCCTACCCAATTGACTCCTTCTGGTGATAAATTAGCCATAGAGTAGCCAATATTTTACCCATTGGACATGTTTCAGTTATGGATCTTTAAGTGTTTATACCTACTCATTGACTCTTTCTGAATTTAGGTCAGTCATTCAGAAATCCATATTTGACCAAATATACTAATATCGGGCCCAAGAGTCGTCGATTTTGAACTTTCTATTTCTACCCAATTGACTCCTTCTGGTGATAAATTAGCCATAGAGTAGCCAATATTTGACCCATTGAACATGTTTCAGTCATGGATCTTAAAATTTCTATACCTACTTATTGACTCTTTCTGATGTTACATCGGTCATTCAAAAGTCAATATTTGACCAAATGTACTAAAATCGGGCCCAAGAGTCATCTATTTTGAGCTTTATAGTTCTACCCTATTGACTCCTTCTGGTGATAAATTAGCCATAGAGTAGCCAATATTTGACCCATTGAACATGATTCAGTCATGGATCTTGAAATTTCTAGACCTACTTATTGAATCTATCTGATGTTACATCAGTCCTTCAAAAGTCAATATTTGACCAAATGTACTAAAATCGGGCCCAAGAGTTGTCTATTTTGAACTTTTTACTTCTACACAATTGACTCCTTCATGTGATAAATTAGCCATAGAGTAGCCAATATTTGACCCATTGAACATGTTTCAGTCATGGATCTTGAAATTTCTATACCTACTTATTGACTCTTTCTGATGTAATATCGGTCATTCAAATGTCAATATTTGACCAAATGTACTAAAATCGGGCCCAAGAGTCGTCTATTTTGAACTTTTTAGTTCTACCCTATTGACTCCTTCTGGAGAGAGTTCAGCCAATTTTTGACCCACTGATGATATTTCAGTCCTTGATCTTGAACTTTCTATTTCTACCCACATGACTCCTTCTGGTGATAAATTAGCCATAGAGTAGCCAATATTTTACCAATTTGACATGTTTCAGTTATGGATCTTGAAGTTTTTATACCTACTCATTGACTCTCTGAATTTAGGTTAGTCATTCAGAAATCCATATTTGACCAAATGTACTAATATTGGGCCCAAGATTCGTCGATTTTAAACTTTTAAGTTCTACCCATTGACTCCTTCTGGTGATAAATTAGCCATAGAGTAGCCAATATTTGACCCATTGAACATGATTCAGTCATGGATCTTGAAATTTCTAGACCTACTTATTGAATCTATCTGATGTTACATCAGTCCTTCAAAAGTCAATATTTGACCAAATGTACTAAAATCGGGCCCAAGAGTTGTCTATTTTGAACTTTTTACTTCTACACAATTGACTCCTTCATGTGATAAATTAGCCATAGAGTAGCCAATATTTGACCCATTGAACATGATTCAGTCATGGATCTTGAAATTTCTAGACCTACTTATTGAATCTATCTGATGTTACATCAGTCCTACAAAAGTCAATATTTGACCAAATGTACTAAAATCGGGCCCAAGAGTTGTCTATTTTGAACTTTTTACTTCTACACAATTGACTCCTTCATGTGATAAATTAGCCATAGAGTAGCCAATATTTGACCCATTGAACATGTTTCAGTCATGGATCTTGAAATTTCTATACCTACTTATTGACTCTTTCTGATGTAATATCGGTCATTCAAATGTCAATATTTGACCAAATGTACTAAAATCGGGCCCAAGAGTCGTCTATTTTGAACTTTTTAGTTCTACCCTATTGACTCCTTCTGGAGATAGTTCAGCCAATTTTTGACCCACTGATGATATTTCAGTCCTTGATCTTGAACTTTCTATTTCTACCCAATTGACTCCTTCTGGTGATAAATTAGCCATAGAGTAGCCAATATTTTACCAATTTGACATGTTTCAGTTATGGATCTTGAAGTTTTTATACCTACTCATTGACTCTCTGAATTTAGGTTAGTCATTCAGAAATCCATATTTGACCAAATGTACTAATATTGGGCCCAAGATTCGTCGATTTTAAACATTTAAGTTCTACCCATTGACTCCTTCTGGTGATAAATTAGCCATAGAGTAGCCAATATTTGACCCATTGAACATGTTTCAGTCATGGATCTTGAAATTTCTATACCTACTTATTGACTCTTTCTGATGTTACATCGGTCATTCAAAAGTCAATATTTGACCAAATGTACTAAAATCGGGCCCAAGAGTCATCTATTTTGAGCTTTATAGTTCTACCCTATTGACTCCTTCTGGTGATAAATTAGCCATAGAGTAGCCAATATTTGACCCATTGAACATGTTCCAGTCATGGATCTTGAAATTTCTATACCTACTTATTAACTCTTTCTGATGATACATCGGCCATTCAAAAGTCAATATTTGACCAAATGTACCTACACTGGGCCCAAGAGTCGTCTATTTTGAACTTTTTAGTTCTACCCTATTGACCCCTTCTGGCGATAGTTCAGCCAATTTTTGACCCACTGAAAATATTTCAGTCCTTGATCTTGAACTTTCTATTCCTACCCAATTGACTCCTTCTGGTGATAAATTAGCCATAGAGTAGCCAATATTTTACCCATTGGACATGTTTCAGTTATGGATCTTGAAGTTTTTGTACCTACTCATTGACTCTTTCTGTATTTAGGTAAGTCATTCAGAAATCCATATTCGAAGAAATTTATTAATATCGGGCCCAAGAGTCATTGATTTTGAACTTTCTATTTCTACCCAATTGACTCCTTCTGGTGATAAAATAGCCATAGAGTAGCCAATATTTGACCCATTGAACATGTTTCAGTCATGGATCTTGAAATTTCTATACCTACTTATTGACTCTTTCTGATGTAATATCGGTCATTCAAATGTCAATATTTGACCAAATGTACTAAAATCGGGCCCAAGAGTCGTCTATTTTGAACTTTTTAGTTCTACCCTATTGACTCCTTCTGGCGATAGTTCAGCCAATTTTTGACCCACTGAAAATATTTCAGTCCTTGATCTTGAACTTTCTATTCCTACCCAATTGACTCCTTCTGGTGATAAATTAGCCATAGAGTAGCCAATATTTTACCCATTGGACATGTTTCAGTTATGGATCTTTAAGTGTTTATACCTACTCATTGACTCTTTCTGAATTTAGGTCAGTCATTCAGAAATCCATATTTGACCAAATATACTAATATCGGGCCCAAGAGTCGTCGATTTTGAACTTTCTATTTCTACCCAATTGACTCCTTCTGGTGATAAATTAGCCATAGAGTAGCCAATATTTGACCCATTGAACATGTTTCAGTCATGGATCTTAAAATTTCTATACCTACTTATTGACTCTTTCTGATGTTACATCGGTCATTCAAAAGTCAATATTTGACCAAATGTACTAAAATCGGGCCCAAGAGTCATCTATTTTGAGCTTTATAGTTCTACCCTATTGACTCCTTCTGGTGATAAATTAGCCATAGAGTAGCCAATATTTGACCCATTGAACATGATTCAGTCATGGATCTTGAAATTTCTAGACCTACTTATTGAATCTATCTGATGTTACATCAGTCCTTCAAAAGTCAATATTTGACCAAATGTACTAAAATCGGGCCCAAGAGTTGTCTATTTTGAACTTTTTACTTCTACACAATTGACTCCTTCATGTGATAAATTAGCCATAGAGTAGCCAATATTTGACCCATTGAACATGTTTCAGTCATGGATCTTGAAATTTCTATACCTACTTATTGACTCTTTCTGATGTAATATCGGTCATTCAAATGTCAATATTTGACCAAATGTACTAAAATCGGGCCCAAGAGTCGTCTATTTTGAACTTTTTAGTTCTACCCTATTGACTCCTTCTGGAGAGAGTTCAGCCAATTTTTGACCCACTGATGATATTTCAGTCCTTGATCTTGAACTTTCTATTTCTACCCACATGACTCCTTCTGGTGATAAATTAGCCATAGAGTAGCCAATATTTTACCAATTTGACATGTTTCAGTTATGGATCTTGAAGTTTTTATACCTACTCATTGACTCTCTGAATTTAGGTTAGTCATTCAGAAATCCATATTTGACCAAATGTACTAATATTGGGCCCAAGATTCGTCGATTTTAAACTTTTAAGTTCTACCCATTGACTCCTTCTGGTGATAAATTAGCCATAGAGTAGCCAATATTTGACCCATTGAACATGATTCAGTCATGGATCTTGAAATTTCTAGACCTACTTATTGAATCTATCTGATGTTACATCAGTCCTTCAAAAGTCAATATTTGACCAAATGTACTAAAATCGGGCCCAAGAGTTGTCTATTTTGAACTTTTTACTTCTACACAATTGACTCCTTCATGTGATAAATTAGCCATAGAGTAGCCAATATTTGACCCATTGAACATGATTCAGTCATGGATCTTGAAATTTCTAGACCTACTTATTGAATCTATCTGATGTTACATCAGTCCTACAAAAGTCAATATTTGACCAAATGTACTAAAATCGGGCCCAAGAGTTGTCTATTTTGAACTTTTTACTTCTACACAATTGACTCCTTCATGTGATAAATTAGCCATAGAGTAGCCAATATTTGACCCATTGAACATGTTTCAGTCATGGATCTTGAAATTTCTATACCTACTTATTGACTCTTTCTGATGTAATATCGGTCATTCAAATGTCAATATTTGACCAAATGTACTAAAATCGGGCCCAAGAGTCGTCTATTTTGAACTTTTTAGTTCTACCCTATTGACTCCTTCTGGAGATAGTTCAGCCAATTTTTGACCCACTGATGATATTTCAGTCCTTGATCTTGAACTTTCTATTTCTACCCAATTGACTCCTTCTGGTGATAAATTAGCCATAGAGTAGCCAATATTTTACCAATTTGACATGTTTCAGTTATGGATCTTGAAGTTTTTATACCTACTCATTGACTCTCTGAATTTAGGTTAGTCATTCAGAAATCCATATTTGACCAAATGTACTAATATTGGGCCCAAGATTCGTCGATTTTAAACTTTTAAGTTCTACCCATTGACTCCTTCTGGTGATAAATTAGCCATAGAGTAGCCAATATTTGACCCATTGAACATGTTTCAGTCATGGATCTTGAAATTTCTATACCTACTTATTGACTCTTTCTGATGTTACATCGGTCATTCAAAAGTCAATATTTGACCAAATGTACTAAAATCGGGCCCAAGAGTCATCTATTTTGAGCTTTATAGTTCTACCCTATTGACTCCTTCTGGTGATAAATTAGCCATAGAGTAGCCAATATTTGACCCATTGAACATGTTCCAGTCATGGATCTTGAAATTTCTATACCTACTTATTAACTCTTTCTGATGATACATCGGCCATTCAAAAGTCAATATTTGACCAAATGTACCTACACTGGGCCCAAGAGTCGTCTATTTTGAACTTTTTAGTTCTACCCTATTGACTCCTTCTGGCGATAGTTCAGCCAATTTTTGACCCACTGAAAATATTTCAGTCCTTGATCTTGAACTTTCTATTCCTACCCAATTGACTCCTTCTGGTGATAAATTAGCCATAGAGTAGCCAATATTTTACCCATTGGACATGTTTCAGTTATGGATCTTTAAGTGTTTATACCTACTCATTGACTCTTTCTGAATTTAGGTCAGTCATTCAGAAATCCATATTTGACCAAATGTACTAATATCGGGCCCAAGAGTCGTCGATTTTGAACTTTCTATTTCTACCCATTTGACTCCTTCTGGTGATAAATTAGCCATAGAGTAGCCAATATTTGACCCATTGAACATGTTTCAGTCATGGATCTTGAAATTTCTATACCTACTTATTGACTCTTTCTGATGTAATATCGGTCATTCAAATGTCAATATTTGACCAAATGTACTAAAATCGGGCCCAAGAGTCATCTATTTTGAACTTTTTAGTTCTACCCTATTGACTCCTTCTGGCGATAGTTCAGCCAACTTTTGACCCACTGAAAATATTTCAGTCCTTGATCTTGAACTTTCTATTCCTACCCAATTGACTCCTTCTGGTGATAAATTAGCCATAGAGTAGCCAATATTTTACCCATTGGACATGTTTCAGTTATGGATCTTTAAGTGTTTATACCTACTCATTGACTCTCTGAATTTAGGTCAGTCATTCAGAAATCCATATTTGACCAAATGTACTAATATTGGGCCCAAGATTCGTCGATTTTAAACTTTTTAGTTCTACCCATTGACTCCTTCTGGTAATAAATTAGCCATAGAGTAGCAAATATTTGACCCATTGAACATGTTTCAGTCATGGATCTTGAAATTTCTATACCTACTTATTGACTCTTTCTGATGTTACATCGGTCATTCAAAAGTCAATATTTGACCAAATGTACTAAAATCGGGCCCAAGAGTCATCTATTTTGAGCTTTATAGTTCTACCCTATTGACTCCTTCTGTTGATAAATTAGCCATAGAGTAGCCAATATTTGACCCATTGAACATGTTTCAGTCATGGATCTTGAAATTTCTATACCTACTTATTGACTCTTTCTGATGTAATATCGGTCATTCAAAAGTCAATATTTGACCAAATGTACTAATATTGGGCCCAAGATTCGTCGATTTTAAACTTTTAAGTTCTACCCATTGACTCCTTCTGGTGATAAATTAGCCATAGAGTAGCCAATATTTGACCCATTGAACATGTTTCAGTCATGGATCTTGAAATTTCTATACCTACTTATTGACTCTTTCTGATGTTACATCGGTCATTCAAAAGTCAATATTTGACCAAATGTACTAAAATCGGGCCCAAGAGTCATCTATTTTGAGCTTTATAGTTCTACCCTATTGACTCCTTCTGGTGATAAATTAGCCATAGAGTAGCCAATATTTGACCCATTGAACATGTTCCAGTCATGGATCTTGAAATTTCTATACCTACTTATTAACTCTTTCTGATGATACATCGGCCATTCAAAAGTCAATATTTGACCAAATGTACCTACACTGGGCCCAAGAGTCGTCTATTTTGAACTTTTTAGTTCTACCCTATTGACTCCTTCTGGCGATAGTTCAGCCAATTTTTGACCCACTGAAAATATTTCAGTCCTTGATCTTGAACTTTCTATTCCTACCCAATTGACTCCTTCTGGTGATAAATTAGCCATAGAGTAGCCAATATTTTACCCTTTGGACATGTTTCAGTTATGGATCTTTAAGTGTTTATACCTACTCATTGACTCTTTCTGAATTTAGGTCAGTCATTCAGAAATCCATATTTGACCAAATGTACTAATATCGGGCCCAAGAGTCGTCGATTTTGAACTTTCTATTTCTACCCAATTGACTCCTTCTGGTGATAAATAAGCGATAGAGTAGCCAATATTTGACCCATTGAACATGTTTCAGTCATGGATCTTGAAATTTCTATACCTACTTATTGACTCTTTCTGATGTAATATCGGTCATTCAAATGTCAATATTTGACCAAATGTACTAAAATCGGGCCCAAGAGTCGTCTATTTTGAACTTTTTAGTTCTACCCTATTGACTCCTTCTGGCGATAGTTCAGCCAATTTTTGACCCACTGAAAATATTTCATTCCTTGATCTTGAACTTTCTATTCCTACCCAATTGACTCCTTCTGGTGATAAATTAGCCATAGAGTAGCCAATATTTTACCCATTGGACATGTTTCAGTTATGGATCTTTAAGTGTTTATACCTACTCATTGACTCTTTCTGAATTTAGGTCAGTCATTCAGAAATCTATATTTGACCAAATATACTAATATCGGGCCCAAGAGTCGTCGATTTTGAACTTTCTATTTCTACCCAATTGACTCCTTCTGGTGATAAATTAGCCATAGAGTAGCCAATATTTGACCCATTGAACATGTTTCAGTCATGGATCTTAAAATTTCTATACCTACTTATTGACTCTTTCTGATGTTGAATCTTTTATTCAAAAGTCAATATTTGACCAAATGTACTAAAATCGGGCCCAAGAGTCGTCTATTTTGAACTTTTTAGTTCTACCCTATTGACTCCTTCTGGAGATAGTTCAGCCAATTTTTGACCCACTGAAAATATTTCAGTCCTTGATCTTGAACTTTCTATTCCTACCCAATTGACTCCTTCTGGTGATAAATTAGCCATAGAGTAGCCAATATTTTACCCATTGGACATGTTTCAGTTATGGATCTTGAAGTTTTTGTACCTACTCATTGACTCTTTCTGTATTTAGGTCAGTCATTCAGAAATCCATATTTGAAGAAATTTATTAATATCGGGCCCAAGAGTCATTGATTTTGAACTTTCTATTTCTACCCAATTGACTCCTTCTGGTGATAAAATAGCCATAGAGTAGCCAATATTTGACCCATTGAACATGTTTCAATCATGGATCTTGAAATTTCTATACCTACTTATTGACTCTTTCTGATGTAATATCGGTCATTCAAATGTCAATATTTGACCAAATGTACTAAAATCGGGCCCACGAGTCGTCTATTTTGAACTTTTTAGTTCTACCCTATTGACTCCTTCTGGAGATAGTTCAGCATATTTTTGACCCACTGAAAATATTTCAGTCCTTGATCTTGAACTTTCTATTCCTACCCAATTGACTCCTTCTGGTGATAAATTAGCCATAGAGTAGCCAATATTTTACCAATTTGACATGTTTCAGTTATGGATCTTGAAGTTTTTATACCTACTCATTGACTCTTTCTGTATTTAGGTAAGTCATTCAGAAATCCATATTTAACGAAATGTATTAATATCGGGCCCAAGAGTCGATGATTTTGAACTTTCTATTTCTACCCAATTGACTCTTTCTGGTGATAAATAAGCGATAGAGTAGCCAATATTTGACCCATTGAACATGTTTCATTAATGCATCTTGAAATTTCTATAACTACCTATTGACTCTTTCTGATGTTACATCGGTCATTCAAAAGTCAATATTTCACCAAATGTACTAAAATCGGGCCCAAGAGTCGTCGATTTTAAACTTTTTAGTTCTACCCATTGACTCCTTCTGGTGATAGTTCAGCCAATTTTTTACCCACTGAAAATATTTCAGTCCTTGATCTTGAACTTTCTATTCCTACCCAATTGACTCCTTCTGGTGATAAATTAGCCATAGAGTAGCCAATATTTGACCCATTGAACATGATTCAGTCATGGATCTTGAAATTTCTTGACCTACTTATTGAATCTATCTGATGTTACATCAGTCCTTCAAAATTCAATATTTGACCAAATGTACTAAAATCGGGCCCAAGAGTTGTCTATTTTGAACTTTTTACTTCTACACAATTGACTCCTTCATGTGATAAATTAGCCATAGAGTAGCCAATATTTGACCCATTGAACATGTTTCAGTCATGGATCTTGAAATTTCTATACCTACTTATTGACTCTTTCTGATGTAATATCGGTCATTCAAATGTCAACATTTGACCAAATGTACTAAAATCGGGCCCAAGAGTCGTCTATTTTGAACTTTTTAGTTCTACCCTATTGACTCCTTCTGGAGATAGTTCAGCCAATTTTTGACCCACTGATGATATTTCAGTCCTTGATCTTGAACTTTCTATGTCTACCCAATTGACTCCTTCTGGTGATAAATTAGCCATAGAGTAGCCAATATTTTACCAATTTGACATGTTTCAGTTATGGATCTTGAAGTTTTTATACCTACTCATTGACTCTCTGAATTTAGGTTAGTCATTCAGAAATCCATATTTGACCAAATGTACTAATATTGGGCCCAAGATTCGTCGATTTTAAACTTTTAAGTTCTACCCATTGACTCCTTCTGGTGATAAATTAGCCATAGAGTAGCCAATATTTGACCCATTGAACATGTTTCAGTCATGGATCTTGAAATTTCTATACCTACTTATTGACTCTTTCTGATGTTACATCGGTCATTCAAAAGTCAATATTTGACCAAATGTACTAAAATCGGGCCCAAGAGTCATCTATTTTGAGCTTTATAGTTCTACCCTATTGACTCCTTCTGGTGATAAATTACCCATAGAGTAGCCAATATTTGACCCATTGAACATGTTCCAGTCATGGATCTTGAAATTTCTATACCTACTTATTAACTCTTTCTGATGATACATCGGCCATTCAAAAGTCAATATTTGACCAAATGTACCTACACTGGGCCCAAGAGTCGTCTATTTTGAACTTTTTAGTTCTACCCTATTGACTCCTTCTGGCGATAGTTCAGCCAATTTTTGACCCACTGAAAATATTTCAGTCCTTGATCTTGAACTTTCTATTCCTACCCAATTGACTCCTTCTGGTGATAAATTAGCCATAGAGTAGCCAATATTTTACCCATTGGACATGTTTCAGTTATGGATCTTTAAGTGTTTATACCTACTCATTGACTCTTTCTGAATTTAGGTCAGTCATTCAGAAATCCATATTTGACCAAATGTACTAATATCGGGCCCAAGAGTCGTCGATTTTGAACTTTCTATTTCTACCCAATTGACTCCTTCTGGTGATAAATTAGCCATAGAGTAGCCAATATTTGACCCATTGAACATGTTTCAGTCATGGATCTTAAAATTTCTATACCTACTTATTGACTCTTTCTGATGTTGAATCTTTTATTCAAAAGTCAATATTTGACCAAATGTACTATAATAGGGCCCAGGAGTTGTCTATTTTGAACTTTTTAGTTCTACCCTATCGACTCCTTCACTAGATAGTTCACCCAATTTTTGACCCACTGAAAATATTTCAGTCCTTGATCTTGAACTTTCTATTCCTACCCAATTGACTCCTTCTGGTGATAAATTAGCCATAGAGTAGCCAATATTTTAACAATTTGACATGTTTCAGTTATGGATCTTGAAGTTTTTATACCTACTCATTGACTCTCTGAATTTAGGTCAGTCATTCAGAAATCCATATTTGACCAAATGTACTAATATTGGGCCCAAGATTCGTCGATTTTAAACTTTTTAGTTCTACCCATTGACTCCTTCTGGTGATAAATTAGCCATAGAGTAGCCAATATTTGACCCATTGAACATGTTTCAGTCATGGATCTTGAAATTTCTATACCTACTTATTGACTCTTTCTGATGTTACATCGGTCATTCAAAAGTCAATATTTGACCAAATGTACTAAAATCGGGCCCAAGAGTCATCTATTTTGAGCTTTATAGTTCTACCCTATTGACTCCTTCTGGTGATAAATTAGCCATAGAGTAGCCAATATTTGACCCATTGAACATGTTCCAGTCATGGATCTTGAAATTTCTAGACCTACTTATTGAATCTATCTGATGTTACATCGGTCATTCAAAAGTCAATATTTCACCAAATGTACTAAAATCGGGCCCAAGAGTCGTCGATTTTAAACTTTTTAGTTCTACCCATTGACTCCTTCTGGTGATAAATTAGCCATAGAGTAGCCAATTTTTGACCCATTGAACATGTTTCAGTCATGGATCTTGAAATTTCTATACCTACTTATTGACTCTTTCTGATGTAATATCGGTCATTCAAATGTCAATATTTTGACCAAATGTACTAAAATCGGGCCCAAGAGTCGTCTATTTTGAACTTTTTAGTTCTGCCCTATTGACTCCTTCAGGAGATAGTTCAGCCAATTTTTTACCCACTGAAAATATTTCAGTCCTTGATCTTGAACTTTCTATTCCTACCCAATTGACTCCTTCTGGTGATAAATTAGCCATAGAGTAGCCAATATTTGACCCATTGAACATGATTCAGTCATGGATCTTGAAATTTCTTGACCTACTTATTGAATCTATCTGATGTTACATCAGTCCTTCAAAAGTCAATATTTGACCAAATGTACTAAAATCGGGCCCAAGAGTTGTCTATTTTGAACTTTTTACTTCTACACAATTGACTCCTTCATGTGATAAATTAGCCATAGAGTAGCCAATATTTGACCCATTGAACATGTTTCAGTCATGGATCTTGAAATTTCTATACCTACTTATTGACTCTTTCTGATGTAATATCGGTCATTCAAATGTCAACATTTGACCAAATGTACTAAAATCGGGCCCAAGAGTCGTCTATTTTGAACTTTTTAGTTCTACCCTATTGACTCCTTCTGGAGATAGTTCAGCCAATTTTTGACCCACTGATGATATTTCAGTCCTTGATCTTGAACTTTCTATGTCTACCCAATTGACTCCTTCTGGTGATAAATTAGCCATAGAGTAGCCAATATTTTACCAATTTGACATGTTTCAGTTATGGATCTTGAAGTTTTTATACCTACTCATTGACTCTCTGAATTTAGGTTAGTCATTCAGAAATCCATATTTGACCAAATGTACTAATATTGGGCCCAAGATTCGTCGATTTTAAACTTTTAAGTTCTACCCATTGACTCCTTCTGGTGATAAATTAGCCATAGAGTAGCCAATATTTGACCCATTGAACATGTTTCAGTCATGGATCTTGAAATTTCTATACCTACTTATTGACTCTTTCTGATGTTACATCGGTCATTCAAAAGTCAATATTTGACCAAATGTACTAAAATCGGGCCCAAGAGTCATCTATTTTGAGCTTTATAGTTCTACCCTATTGACTCCTTCTGGTGATAAATTACCCATAGAGTAGCCAATATTTGACCCATTGAACATGTTCCAGTCATGGATCTTGAAATTTCTATACCTACTTATTAACTCTTTCTGATGATACATCGGCCATTCAAAAGTCAATATTTGACCAAATGTACCTACACTGGGCCCAAGAGTCGTCTATTTTGAACTTTTTAGTTCTACCCTATTGACTCCTTCTGGCGATAGTTCAGCCAATTTTTGACCCACTGAAAATATTTCAGTCCTTGATCTTGAACTTTCTATTCCTACCCAATTGACTCCTTCTGGTGATAAATTAGCCATAGAGTAGCCAATATTTTACCCATTGGACATGTTTCAGTTATGGATCTTTAAGTGTTTATACCTACTCATTGACTCTTTCTGAATTTAGGTCAGTCATTCAGAAATCCATATTTGACCAAATGTACTAATATCGGGCCCAAGAGTCGTCGATTTTGAACTTTCTATTTCTACCCAATTGACTCCTTCTGGTGATAAATTAGCCATAGAGTAGCCAATATTTGACCCATTGAACATGTTTCAGTCATGGATCTTAAAATTTCTATACCTACTTATTGACTCTTTCTGATGTTGAATCTTTTATTCAAAAGTCAATATTTGACCAAATGTACTATAATAGGGCCCAGGAGTTGTCTATTTTGAACTTTTTAGTTCTACCCTATCGACTCCTTCACTAGATAGTTCACCCAATTTTTGACCCACTGAAAATATTTCAGTCCTTGATCTTGAACTTTCTATTCCTACCCAATTGACTCCTTCTGGTGATAAATTAGCCATAGAGTAGCCAATATTTTAACAATTTGACATGTTTCAGTTATGGATCTTGAAGTTTTTATACCTACTCATTGACTCTCTGAATTTAGGTCAGTCATTCAGAAATCCATATTTGACCAAATGTACTAATATTGGGCCCAAGATTCGTCGATTTTAAACTTTTTAGTTCTACCCATTGACTTCTTCTGGTAATAAATTAGCCATAGAGTAGCCAATATTTGACCCATTGAACATGTTTCAGTCATGGATCTTGAAATTTCTATACCTACTTATTGACTCTTTCTGATGTTACATCGGTCATTCAAAAGTCAATATTTGACCAAATGTACTAAAATCGGGCCCAAGAGTCATCTATTTTGAGCTTTATAGTTCTACCCTATTGACTCCTTCTGGTGATAAATTAGCCATAGAGTAGCCAATATTTGACCCATTGAACATGATTCAGTCATGGATCTTGAAATTTCTAGACCTACTTATTGAATCTATCTGATGTTACATCAGTCCTTCAAAAGTCAATATTTGACCAAATGTACTAAAATCGGGCCCAAGAGTTGTCTATTTTGAACTTTTTACTTCTACACAATTGACTCCTTCATGTGATAAATTAGCCATAGAGTAGCCAATATTTGACCCATTGAACATGTTTCGTCATGGATCTTGAAATTTCTATACCTACTTATTGACTCTTTCTGATGTAATATCGGTCATTCAAATGTCAATATTTGATCAAATGTACTAAAATCGGGCCCAAGAGTCGTCTATTTTGAACTTTTTAGTTCTACCCTATTGACTCCTTCTGGAGATAGTTCAGCCAATTTTTGACCCACTGATGATATTTCAGTCCTTGATCTTGAACTTTCTATTTCTACCCAATTGACTCCTTCTGGTGATAAATTAGCCATAGAGTAGCCAATATTTTACCAATTTGACATGTTTCAGTTATGGATCTTGAAGTTTTTATACCTACTCATTGACTCTCTGAATTTAGGTTAGTCATTCAGAAATCCATATTTGACCAAATGTACTAATATTGGGCCCAAGATTCGTCGATTTTAAACTTTTAAGTTCTACCCATTGACTCCTTCTGGTGATAAATTAGCCATAGAGTAGCCAATATTTGACCCATTGAACATGTTTCAGTCATGGATCTTGAAATTTCTATACCTACTTATTGACTCTTTCTGATGTTACATCGGTCATTCAAAAGTCAATATTTGACCAAATGTACTAAAATCGGGCCCAAGAGTCATCTATTTTGAGCTTTATAGTTCTACCCAATTGACTCCTTCTGGTGATAAATTAGCCATAGAGTAGCCAATATTTGACCCATTGAACATGTTCCAGTCATGGATCTTGAAATTTCTATACCTACTTATGAACTCTTTCTGATGTAATATCGGTCATTCAAATGTCAATATTTGATCAAATGTACTAAAATCGGGCCCAAGAGTCGTCTATTTTGAACTTTTTAGTTCTACCCTATTGACTCCTTCTGGAGATAGTTCAGCCAATTTTTGACCCACTGATGATATTTCAGTCCTTGATCTTGAACTTTCTATTTCTACCCAATTGACTCCTTCTGGTGATAAATTAGCCATAGAGTAGCCAATATTTTACCAATTTGACATGTTTCAGTTATGGATCTTGAAGTTTTTATACCTACTCATTGACTCTCTGAATTTAGGTTAGTCATTCAGAAATCCATATTTGACCAAATGTACTAATATTGGGCCCAAGATTCGTCGATTTTAAACTTTTAAGTTCTACCCATTGACTCCTTCTGGTGATAAATTAGCCATAGAGTAGCCAATATTTGACCCATTGAACATGTTTCAGTCATGGATCTTGAAATTTCTATACCTACTTATTGACTCTTTCTGATGTTACATCGGTCATTCAAAAGTCAATATTTGACCAAATGTACTAAAATCGGGCCCAAGAGTCATCTATTTTGAGCTTTATAGTTCTACCCTATTGACTCCTTCTGGTGATAAATTAGCCATAGAGTAGCCAATATTTGACCCATTGAACATGTTCCAGTCATGGATCTTGAAATTTCTATACCTACTTATTAACTCTTTCTGATGTTACATCGGTCATTCAAAAGTCAATATTTCACCAAATGTACTAAAATCGGGCCCAAGAGTCGTCGATTTTAAACTTTTTAGTTCTACCCATTGACTCCTTCTGGTGATAAATTAGCCATAGAGTAGCCAATTTTTGACCCATTGAACATGTGTCAGTCATGGATCTTGAAATTTCTATACCTACTTATTGACTCTTTCTGATGTAATATCGGTCATTCAAATGTCAGTATTTTGAGCAAATGTACTAAAATCGGGCCCAAGAGTCGTCTATTTTGAACTTTTTAGTTCTGCCCTATTGACTCCTTCAGGAGATAGTTCAGCCAATTTTTTACCCACTGAAAATATTTCAGTCCTTGATCTTGAACTTTCTATTCCTACCCAATTGACTCCTTCTGGTGATAAATTAGCCATAGAGTAGCCAATATTTGACCCATTGAACATGATTCAGTCATGGATCTTGAAATTTCTTGACCTACTTATTGAATCTATCTGATGTTACATCAGTCCTTCAAAAGTCAATATTTGACCAAATGTACTAAAATCGGGCCCAAGAGTTGTCTATTTTGAACTTTTTACTTCTACACAATTGACTCCTTCATGTGATAAATTAGCCATAGAGTAGCCAATATTTGACCCATTGAACATGTTTCAGTCATGGATCTTGAAATTTCTATACCTACTTATTGACTCTTTCTGATGTAATATCGGTCATTCAAATGTCAACATTTGACCAAATGTACTAAAATCGGGCCCAAGAGTCGTCTATTTTGAACTTTTTAGTTCTACCCTATTGACTCCTTCTGGAGATAGTTCAGCCAATTTTTGACCCACTGATGATATTTCAGTCCTTGATCTTGAACTTTCTATGTCTACCCAATTGACTCCTTCTGGTGATAAATTAGCCATAGAGTAGCCAATATTTTACCCATTGGACATGTTTCAGTTATGGATCTTTAAGTGTTTATACCTACTCATTGACTCTTTCTGAATTTAGGTCAGTCATTCAGAAATCCATATTTGACCAAATGTACTAATATCGGGCCCAAGAGTCGTCGATTTTGAACTTTCTATTTCTACCCAATTGACTCCTTCTGGTGATAAATTAGCCATAGAGTAGCCAATATTTGACCCATTGAACATGTTTCAGTCATGGATCTTAAAATTTCTATACCTACTTATTGACTCTTTCTGATGTTGAATCTTTTATTCAAAAGTCAATATTTGACCAAATGTACTATAATAGGGCCCAGGAGTTGTCTATTTTGAACTTTTTAGTTCTACCCTATCGACTCCTTCACTAGATAGTTCACCCAATTTTTGACCCACTGAAAATATTTCAGTCCTTGATCTTGAACTTTCTATTCCTACCCAATTGACTCCTTCTGGTGATCAATTAGCCATAGAGTAGCCAATATTTTAACAATTTGACATGTTTCAGTTATGGATCTTGAAGTTTTTATACCTACTCATTGACTCTCTGAATTTAGGTCAGTCATTCAGAAATCCATATTTGACCAAATGTACTAATATTGGGCCCAAGATTCGTCGATTTTAAACTTTTTAGTTCTACCCATTGACTTCTTCTGGTAATAAATTAGCCATAGAGTAGCCAATATTTGACCCATTGAACATGTTTCAGTCATGGATCTTGAAATTTCTATACCTACTTATTGACTCTTTCTGATGTTACATCGGTCATTCAAAAGTCAATATTTGACCAAATGTACTAAAATCGGCCCCAAGAGTCATCTATTTTGAGCTTTATAGTTCTACCCTATTGACTCCTTCTGGTGATAAATTAGCCATAGAGTAGCCAATATTTGACCCATTGAACATGTTCCAGTCATGGATCTTGAAATTTCTATACCTACTTATTAACTCTTTCTGATGATACATCGGCCATTCAAAAGTCAATATTTGACCAAATGTACCTACACTGGGCCCAAGAGTCGTCTATTTTGAACTTTTTAGTTCTACCCTATTGACTCCTTCTGGCGATAGTTCAGCCAATTTTTGACCGACTGAAAATATTTCAGTCCTTGATCTTGAACTTTCTATTCCTACCCAATTGACTCCTTCTGGTGATAAATTAGCCATAGAGTAGCCAATATTTTACCCATTAGACATGTTTCAGTTATGGATCTTTAAGTGTTTATACCTACTCATTGACTCTTTCTGAATTTAGGTCAGTCATTCAGAAATCCATATTTGACCAAATGTACTAATATCGGGCCCAAGAGTCGTCGATTTTGAACTTTCTATTTCTACCCAATTGACTCCTTCTGGTGATAAATTAGCCATAGAGTAGCCAATATTTGACCCATTGAACATGTTTCAGTCATGGATCTTAAAATTTCTATACCTACTTATTGACTCTTTCTGATGTTGAATCTTTTATTCAAAAGTCAATATTTGACCAAATGTACTATAATAGGGCCCAGGAGTTGTCTATTTTGAACTTTTTAGTTCTACCCTATCGACTCCTTCACTAGATAGTTCACCCAATTTTTGACCCACTGAAAATATTTCAGTCCTTGATCTTGAACTTTCTATTCCTACCCAATTGACTCCTTCTGGTGATAAATTAGCCATAGAGTAGCCAATATTTTAACAATTTGACATGTTTCAGTCATGGATCTTAAAATTTCTATACCTACTTATTGACTCTTTCTGATGTTGAATCTTTTATTCAAAAGTCAATATTTGACCAAATGTACTAAAATCGGGCCCAAGAGTCGTCTATTTTGAACTTTTTAGTTCTACCCTATTGACTCCTTCTGGAGATAGTTCAGCCAATTTTTGACCCACTGAAAATATTTCAGTCCTTGATCTTGAACTTTCTATTCCTACCCAATTGACTCCTTCTGGTGATAAATTAGCCATAGAGTAGCCAATATTTTACCCATTGGACATGTTTCAGTTATGGATCTTGAAGTTTTTGTACCTACTCATTGACTCTTTCTGTATTTAGGTCAGTCATTCAGAAATCCATATTTGAAGAAATTTATTAATATCGGGCCCAAGAGTCATTGATTTTGAACTTTCTATTTCTACCCAATTGACTCCTTCTGGTGATAAAATAGCCATAGAGTCGCCAATATTTGACCCATTGAACATGTTTCAGTCATGGATCTTGAAATTTCTATACCTACTTATTGACTCTTTCTGATGTTACATCGGTCATTAAAAAGTCAATATTTGACCAAATGTACTAATATCAGGCCCTAAGAGTTGTCTATATTGAACTTTTTAGTTCTACCCTATTGACTCCTTCTGGAGATAGTTCAGCCAATTTTTGACCCACTGATAACATTTCAGTCCTTGATCTTGAACTTTCTATTCCTACCCAATTGACTCCTTCTGGTGATAAATTAGCCATAGAGTAGCCAATATTTTACCCATTGGACATGTTTCAGTTATGGATCTTGAAGTTTTTATACCTACTCATTGAATCTTTCTGTATTTAGGTCAGTCATTCAGAAATCCATATTTGACGAAATGTATTAATATCGGGCCCAAGAGTCATTGATTTTGAACTTTCTATTTCTACCCAATTGACTCCTTCTGGTGATAAATTAGCCATAGAGTAGCCAATATTTGACCCATTGAACAGGTTTCAGTCATGGATCTTGAAATTTCTATACCTACTTATTGACTCTTTCTGATGTTACATCGACCATTAAAAAGTCAATATTTGACCAAATGTACTAACACTGGGCCCAAGAGTCGTCTATTTTGAACTTTTTAGTTCTACCCTATTGACTCCTTCTGGCGATAGTTCAGCCAATTTTTGACCCACTGAAAATATTTCAGTCCTTGATCTTGAACTTTCTATTCCTACCCAATTGACTCCTTCTGGTGATAAATTAGCCATAGAGTAGCCAATATTTGACCCATTGAACATGTTTCAGTCATGGATCTTGAAATTTCTATACCTTCTTATTGACTCTTTCTGATGTTACATCGGTCATTAAAAAGTCAATATTTGACCAAATGTACTAATATCAGGCCCTAAGAGTTGTCTATATTGAACTTTTTAGTTCTACCCTATTGACTCCTTCTGGAGATAGTTCAGCCAATTTTTGACCCACTGATAACATTTCAGTCCTTGATCTTGAACTTTCTATTCCTACCCAATTGACTCCTTCTGGTGATAAATTAGCCATAGAGTAGCCAATATTTTACCCATTGGACATGTTTCAGTTATGGATCTTGAAGTTTTTATACCTACTCATTGAATCTTTCTGTATTTAGGTCAGTCATTCAGAAATCCATATTTGACGAAATGTATTAATATCGGGCCCAAGAGTCATTGATTTTGAACTTTCTATTTCTACCCAATTGACTCCTTCTGGTGATAAATTAGCCATAGAGTAGCCAATATTTGACCCATTGAACAGGTTTCAGTCATGGATCTTGAAATTTCTATACCTACTTATTGACTCTTTCTGATGTTACATCGACCATTAAAAAGTCAATATTTGACCAAATGTACTAACACTGGGCCCAAGAGTCGTCTATTTTGAACTTTTTAGTTCTACCCTATTGACTCCTTCTGGCGATAGTTCAGCCAATTTTTGACCCACTGAAAATATTTCAGTCCTTGATCTTGAAATTTCTATTCCTACCCAATTGACTCCTTCTGGTGATAAATTAGCCATAGAGTAGCCAATATTTTAACAATTTGACATGTTTCAGTTATGGATCTTGAAGTTTTTATACCTACTCATTGACTCTCTGAATTTAGGTCAGTCATTCAGAAATCCATATTTGACCAAATGTACTAATATTGGGCCCAAGATTCGTCGATTATAAACCTTTTAGTTCTACCCATTGACTCCTTCTGGTGATAAATTAGCCATAGAGTAGCCAATATTTGACAAATTGAACATGTTTCAGTCATGGATCTTTAAATTTCTATACCTACTTCTTGACTCTTTCTGATGTTACATCGGTCATTCAAAAGTCAATATTTGACCAAATGTACTAAAGTCGGGCCCAAGAGTCATCTATTTTGAGCTTTATAGTTCTACCCTATTGACTCCTTCTGGTGATAAATTAGCCATAGAGTAGCCAATATTTGACCCATTGAACATGTTTCAGTCATGGATCTTGAAATTTCTAGACCTACTTATTGAATCTATCTGATGTTACATCAGTCCTTCAAAAGTCAATATTTGACCAAATGTACTAAAATCGGGCCCAAGTGTTGTCTATTTTGAACTTTTTACTTCTACACAATTGACTCCTTCATGTGATAAATTAGCCATAGAGTAGCCAATATTTGACCCATTGAACATGTTTCAGTCATGGATCTTGAAATTTCTATACCTACTTATTGACTCTTTCTGATGTAATATCGGTCATTCAAATGTCAATATTTGACCAAATGTACTAAAATCGGGCCCAAGAGTCGTCTATTTTGAACTTTTTAGTTCTACCCTATTGACTCCTTCTGGAGATAGTTCAGCCAATTTTTGACCCACTGATGATATTTCAGTCCTTGATCTTGAACTTTCTATTTCTACCCAATTGACTCCTTCTGGTGATAAATTAGCCATAGAGTAGCCAATATTTTACCAATTTGACATGTTTCAGTTATGGATCTTGAAGTTTTTATACCTACTCATTGACTCTCTGAATTTAGGTTAGTCATTCAGAAATCCATATTTGACCAAATGTACTAATATTGGGCCCAAGATTCGTCGATTTTAAACTTTTAAGTTCTACCCATTGACTCCTTCTGGTGATAAATTAGCCATAGAGTAGCCAATATTTGACCCATTGAACATGTTTCAGTCATGGATCTTGAAATTTCTATACCTACTTATTGACTCTTTCTGATGTTACATCGGTCATTCAAAAGTCAATATTTGACCAAATGTACTAAAATCGGGCCCAAGAGTCATCTATTTTGAGCTTTATAGTTCTACCCTATTGACTCCTTCTGGTGATAAATTAGCCATAGAGTAGCCAATATTTGACCCATTGAACATGTTCCAGTCATGGATCTTGAAATTTCTATACCTACTTATTAACTCTTTCTGATGATACATCGGCCATTCAAAAGTCAATATTTGACCAAATGTACCTACACTGGGCCCAAGAGTCGTCTATTTTGAACTTTTTAGTTCTACCCTATTGACTCCTTCTGGCGATAGTTCAGCCAATTTTTGACCCACTGAAAATATTTCAGTCCTTGATCTTGAACTTTCTATTCCTACCCAATTGACTCCTTCTGGTGATAAATTAGCCATAGAGTAGCCAATATTTTACCCATTGGACATGTTTCAGTTATGGATCTTTAAGTGTTTATACCTACTCATTGACTCTTTCTGAATTTAGGTCAGTCATTCAGAAATCCATATTTGACCAAATGTACTAATATCGGGCCCAAGAGTCGTCGATTTTGAACTTTCTATTTCTACCCAATTGACTCCTTCTGGTGATAAATTAGCCATAGAGTAGCCAATATTTGACCCATTGAACATGTTTCAGTCATGGATCTTAAAATTTCTATACCTACTTATTGACTCTTTCTGATGTTGAATCTTTTATTCAAAAGTCAATATTTGACCAAATGTACTATAATAGGGCCCAGGAGTTGTCTATTTTGAACTTTTTAGTTCTACCCTATCGACTCCTTCACTAGATAGTTCACCCAATTTTTGACCCACTGAAAATATTTCAGTCCTTGATCTTGAACTTTCTATTCCTACCCAATTGACTCCTTCTGGTGATAAATTAGCCATAGAGTAGCCAATATTTTAACAATTTGACATGTTTCAGTTATGGATCTTGAAGTTTTTATACCTACTCATTGACTCTCTGAATTTAGGTCAGTCATTCAGAAATCCATATTTGACCAAATGTACTAATATTGGGCCCAAGATTCGTCGATTTTAAACTTTTTAGTTCTACCCATTGACTCCTTCTGGTAATAAATTAGCCATAGAGTAGCCAATATTTGACCCATTGAACATGTTTCAGTCATGGATCTTGAAATTTCTATACCTACTTATTGACTCTTTCTGATGTTACATCGGTCATTCAAAAGTCAATATTTGACCAAATGTACTAAAATCGGGCCCAAGAGTCATCTATTTTGAGCTTTATAGTTCTACCCTATTGACTCCTTCTGGTGATAAATTAGCCATAGAGTAGCCAATATTTGACCCATTGAACATGATTCAGTCATGGATCTTGAAATTTCTAGACCTACTTATTGAATCTATCTGATGTTACATCAGTCCTTCAAAAGTCAATATTTGACCAAATGTACTAAAATCGGGCCCAAGTGTTGTCTATTTTGAACTTTTTACTTCTACACAATTGACTCCTTCATGTGATAAATTAGCCATAGAGTAGCCAATATTTGACCCATTGAACATGTTTCAGTCATGGATCTTGAAATTTCTATACCTACTTATTGACTCTTTCTGATGTAATATCGGTCATTCAAATGTCAATATTTGACCAAATGTACTAAAATCGGGCCCAAGAGTCGTCTATTTTGAACTTTTTAGTTCTACCCTATTGACTCCTTCTGGAGATAGTTCAGCCAATTTTTGACCCACTGATGATATTTCAGTCCTTGATCTTGAACTTTCTATTTCTACCCAATTGACTCCTTCTGGTGATAAATTAGCCATAGAGTAGCCAATATTTTACCAATTTGACATGTTTCAGTTATGGATCTTGAAGTTTTTATAAATACTCATTGACTCTCTGAATTTAGGTTAGTCATTCAGAAATCCATATTTGACCAAATGTACTAATATTGGGCCCAAGATTCGTCGATTTTAAACTTTTAAGTTCTACCCATTGACTCCTTCTGGTGATAAATTAGCCATAGAGTAGCCAATATTTGACCCATTGAACATGTTTCAGTCATGGATCTTGAAATTTCTATACCTACTTATTGACTCTTTCTGATGTTACATCGGTCATTCAAAAGTCAATATTTGACCAAATGTACTAAAATCGGGCCCAAGAGTCATCTATTTTGAGCTTTATAGTTCTACCCTATTGACTCCTTCTGGTGATAAATTAGCCATAGAGTAGCCAATATTTGACCCATTGAACATGATTCAGTCATGGATCTTGAAATTTCTAGACCTACTTATTGAATCTATCTGATGTTACATCAGTCCTTCAAAAGTCAATATTTGACCAAATGTACTAAAATCGGGCCCAAGAGTTGTCTATTTTGAACTTTTTACTTCTACACAATTGACTCCTTCATGTGATAAATTAGCCATAGAGTAGCCAATATTTGACCCATTGAACATGTTTCAGTCATGGATCTTGAAATTTCTATACCTACTTATTGACTCTTTCTGATGTTACATCGGTCATTAAAAAGTCAATATTTGACCAAATGTACTAATATCAGGCCCTAAGAGTTGTCTATATTGAACTTTTTAGTTCTACCCTATTGACTCCTTCTGGAGATAGTTCAGCCAATTTTTGACCCACTGATAACATTTCAGTCCTTGATCTTGAACTTTCTATTCCTACCCAATTGACTCCTTCTGGTGATAAATTAGCCATAGAGTAGCCAATATTTTACCCATTGGACATGTTTCAGTTATGGATCTTGAAGTTTTTATACCTACTCATTGAATCTTTCTGTATTTAGGTCAGTCATTCAGAAATCCATATTTGACGAAATGTATTAATATCGGGCCCAAGAGTCATTGATTTTGAACTTTCTATTTCTACCCAATTGACTCCTTCTGGTGATAAATTAGCCATAGAGTAGCCAATATTTGACCCATTGAACAGGTTTCAGTCATGGATCTTGAAATTTCTATACCTACTTATTGACTCTTTCTGATGTTACATCGACCATTAAAAAGTCAATATTTGACCAAATGTACTAACACTGGGCCCAAGAGTCGTCTATTTTGAACTTTTTAGTTCTACCCTATTGACTCCTTCTGGCGATAGTTCAGCCAATTTTTGACCCACTGAAAATATTTCAGTCCTTGATCTTGAACTTTCTATTCCTACCCAATTGACTCCTTCTGGTGATAAATTAGCCATAGAGTAGCCAATATTTGACCCATTGAACATGTTTCAGTCATGGATCTTGAAATTTCTATACCTACTTATTGACTCTTTCTGATGTTACATCGGTCATTAAAAAGTCAATATTTGACCAAATGTACTAATATCAGGCCCTAAGAGTTGTCTATATTGAACTTTTTAGTTCTACCCTATTGACTCCTTCTGGAGATAGTTCAGCCAATTTTTGACCCACTGATAACATTTCAGTCCTTGATCTTGAACTTTCTATTCCTACCCAATTGACTCCTTCTGGTGATAAATTAGCCATAGAGTAGCCAATATTTTACCCATTGGACATGTTTCAGTTATGGATCTTGAAGTTTTTATACCTACTCATTGAATCTTTCTGTATTTAGGTCAGTCATTCAGAAATCCATATTTGACGAAATGTATTAATATCGGGCCCAAGAGTCATTGATTTTGAACTTTCTATTTCTACCCAATTGACTCCTTCTGGTGATAAATTAGCCATAGAGTAGCCAATATTTGACCCATTGAACAGGTTTCAGTCATGGATCTTGAAATTTCTATACCTACTTATTGACTCTTTCTGATGTTACATCGACCATTAAAAAGTCAATATTTGACCAAATGTACTAACACTGGGCCCAAGAGTCGTCTATTTTGAACTTTTTAGTTCTACCCTATTGACTCCTTCTGGCGATAGTTCAGCCAATTTTTGACCCACTGAAAATATTTCAGTCCTTGATCTTGAAATTTCTATTCCTACCCAATTGACTCCTTCTGGTGATAAATTAGCCATAGAGTAGCCAATATTTTAACAATTTGACATGTTTCAGTTATGGATCTTGAAGTTTTTATACCTACTCATTGACTCTCTGAATTTAGGTCAGTCATTCAGAAATCCATATTTGACCAAATGTACTAATATTGGGCCCAAGATTCGTCGATTATAAACCTTTTAGTTCTACCCATTGACTCCTTCTGGTGATAAATTAGCCATAGAGTAGCCAATATTTGACAAATTGAACATGTTTCAGTCATGGATCTTTAAATTTCTATACCTACTTCTTGACTCTTTCTGATGTTACATCGGTCATTCAAAAGTCAATATTTGACCAAATGTACTAAAGTCGGGCCCAAGAGTCATCTATTTTGAGCTTTATAGTTCTACCCTATTGACTCCTTCTGGTGATAAATTAGCCATAGAGTAGCCAATATTTGACCCATTGAACATGTTTCAGTCATGGATCTTGAAATTTCTAGACCTACTTATTGAATCTATCTGATGTTACATCAGTCCTTCAAAAGTCAATATTTGACCAAATGTACTAAAATCGGGCCCAAGTGTTGTCTATTTTGAACTTTTTACTTCTACACAATTGACTCCTTCATGTGATAAATTAGCCATAGAGTAGCCAATATTTGACCCATTGAACATGTTTCAGTCATGGATCTTGAAATTTCTATACCTACTTATTGACTCTTTCTGATGTAATATCGGTCATTCAAATGTCAATATTTGACCAAATGTACTAAAATCGGGCCCAAGAGTCGTCTATTTTGAACTTTTTAGTTCTACCCTATTGACTCCTTCTGGAGATAGTTCAGCCAATTTTTGACCCACTGATGATATTTCAGTCCTTGATCTTGAACTTTCTATTTCTACCCAATTGACTCCTTCTGGTGATAAATTAGCCATAGAGTAGCCAATATTTTACCAATTTGACATGTTTCAGTTATGGATCTTGAAGTTTTTATACCTACTCATTGACTCTCTGAATTTAGGTTAGTCATTCAGAAATCCATATTTGACCAAATGTACTAATATTGGGCCCAAGATTCGTCGATTTTAAACTTTTAAGTTCTACCCATTGACTCCTTCTGGTGATAAATTAGCCATAGAGTAGCCAATATTTGACCCATTGAACATGTTTCAGTCATGGATCTTGAAATTTCTATACCTACTTATTGACTCTTTCTGATGTTACATCGGTCATTCAAAAGTCAATATTTGACCAAATGTACTAAAATCGGGCCCAAGAGTCATCTATTTTGAGCTTTATAGTTCTACCCTATTGACTCCTTCTGGTGATAAATTAGCCATAGAGTAGCCAATATTTGACCCATTGAACATGTTCCAGTCATGGATCTTGAAATTTCTATACCTACTTATTAACTCTTTCTGATGATACATCGGCCATTCAAAAGTCAATATTTGACCAAATGTACCTACACTGGGCCCAAGAGTCGTCTATTTTGAACTTTTTAGTTCTACCCTATTGACTCCTTCTGGCGATAGTTCAGCCAATTTTTGACCCACTGAAAATATTTCAGTCCTTGATCTTGAACTTTCTATTCCTACCCAATTGACTCCTTCTGGTGATAAATTAGCCATAGAGTAGCCAATATTTTACCCATTGGACATGTTTCAGTTATGGATCTTTAAGTGTTTATACCTACTCATTGACTCTTTCTGAATTTAGGTCAGTCATTCAGAAATCCATATTTGACCAAATGTACTAATATCGGGCCCAAGAGTCGTCGATTTTGAACTTTCTATTTCTACCCAATTGACTCCTTCTGGTGATAAATTAGCCATAGAGTAGCCAATATTTGACCCATTGAACATGTTTCAGTCATGGATCTTAAAATTTCTATACCTACTTATTGACTCTTTCTGATGTTGAATCTTTTATTCAAAAGTCAATATTTGACCAAATGTACTATAATAGGGCCCAGGAGTTGTCTATTTTGAACTTTTTAGTTCTACCCTATCGACTCCTTCACTAGATAGTTCACCCAATTTTTGACCCACTGAAAATATTTCAGTCCTTGATCTTGAACTTTCTATTCCTACCCAATTGACTCCTTCTGGTGATAAATTAGCCATAGAGTAGCCAATATTTTAACAATTTGACATGTTTCAGTTATGGATCTTGAAGTTTTTATACCTACTCATTGACTCTCTGAATTTAGGTCAGTCATTCAGAAATCCATATTTGACCAAATGTACTAATATTGGGCCCAAGATTCGTCGATTTTAAACTTTTTAGTTCTACCCATTGACTCCTTCTGGTAATAAATTAGCCATAGAGTAGCCAATATTTGACCCATTGAACATGTTTCAGTCATGGATCTTGAAATTTCTATACCTACTTATTGACTCTTTCTGATGTTACATCGGTCATTCAAAAGTCAATATTTGACCAAATGTACTAAAATCGGGCCCAAGAGTCATCTATTTTGAGCTTTATAGTTCTACCCTATTGACTCCTTCTGTTGATAAATTAGCCATAGAGTAGCCAATATTTGACCCATTGAACATGATTCAGTCATGGATCTTGAAATTTCTAGACCTACTTATTGAATCTATCTGATGTTACATCAGTCCTTCAAAAGTCAATATTTGACCAAATGTACTAAAATCGGGCCCAAGTGTTGTCTATTTTGAACTTTTTACTTCTACACAATTGACTCCTTCATGTGATAAATTAGCCATAGAGTAGCCAATATTTGACCCATTGAACATGTTTCAGTCATGGATCTTGAAATTTCTATACCTACTTATTGACTCTTTCTGATGTAATATCGGTCATTCAAATGTCAATATTTGACCAAATGTACTAAAATCGGGCCCAAGAGTCGTCTATTTTGAACTTTTTAGTTCTACCCTATTGACTCCTTCTGGAGATAGTTCAGCCAATTTTTGACCCACTGATGATATTTCAGTCCTTGATCTTGAACTTTCTATTTCTACCCAATTGACTCCTTCTGGTGATAAATTAGCCATAGAGTAGCCAATATTTTACCAATTTGACATGTTTCAGTTATGGATCTTGAAGTTTTTATACCTACTCATTGACTCTCTGAATTTAGGTTAGTCATTCAGAAATCCATATTTGACCAAATGTACTAATATTGGGCCCAAGATTCGTCGATTTTAAACTTTTAAGTTCTACCCATTGACTCCTTCTGGTGATAAATTAGCCATAGAGTAGCCAATATTTGACCCATTGAATATGTTTCAGTCATGGATCTTGAAATTTCTATACCTACTTATTGACTCTTTCTGATGTTACATCGGTCATTCAAAAGTCAATATTTGACCAAATGTACTAAAATCGGGCCCAAGAGTCATCTATTTTGAGCTTTATAGTTCTACCCTATTGACTCCTTCTGGTGATAAATTAGCCATAGAGTAGCCAATATTTGACCCATTGAACATGTTCCAGTCATGGATCTTGAAATTTCTATACCTACTTATTAACTCTTTCTGATGATACATCGGCCATTCAAAAGTCAATATTTGACCAAATGTACCTACACTGGGCCCAAGAGTCGTCTATTTTGAACTTTTTAGTTCTACCCTATTGACTCCTTCTGGCGATAGTTCAGCCAATTTTTGACCCACTGAAAATATTTCAGTCCTTGATCTTGAACTTTCTATTCCTACCCAATTGACTCCTTCTGGTGATAAATTAGCCATAGAGTAGCCAATATTTTACCCATTGGACATGTTTCAGTTATGGATCTTTAAGTGTTTATACCTACTCATTGACTCTTTCTGAATTTAGGTCAGTCATTCAGAAATCCATATTTGACCAAATGTACTAATATCGGGCCCAAGAGTCGTCGATTTTGAACTTTCTATTTCTACCCAATTGACTCCTTCTGGTGATAAATTAGCCAAAGAGTAGCCAATATTTGACCCATTGAACATGTTTCAGTCATGGATCTTAAAATTTCTATACCTACTTATTGACTCTTTCTGATGTTGAATCTTTTATTCAAAAGTCAATATTTGACCAAATGTACTATAATAGGGCCCAGGAGTTGTCTATTTTGAACTTTTTAGTTCTACCCTATCGACTCCTTCACTAGATAGTTCACCCAATTTTTGACCCACTGAAAATATTTCAGTCCTTGATCTTGAACTTTCTATTCCTACCCAATTGACTCCTTCTGGTGATAAATTAGCCATAGAGTAGCCAATATTTTAACAATTTGACATGTTTCAGTTATGGATCTTGAAGTTTTTATACCTACTCATTGACTCTCTGAATTTAGGTCAGTCATTCAGAAATCCATATTTGACCAAATGTACTAATATTGGGCCCAAGATTCGTCGATTTTAAACTTTTTAGTTCTACCCATTGACTCCTTCTGGTAATAAATTAGCCATAGAGTAGCCAATATTTGACCCATTGAACATGTTTCAGTCATGGATCTTGAAATTTCTATACCTACTTATTGACTCTTTCTGATGTTACATCGGTCATTCAAAAGTCAATATTTGACCAAATGTACTAAAATCGGGCCCAAGAGTCATCTATTTTGAGCTTTATAGTTCTACCCTATTGACTCCTTCTGGTGATAAATTAGCCATAGAGTAGCCAATATTTGACCCATTGAACATGATTCAGTCATGGATCTTGAAATTTCTAGACCTACTTATTGAATCTATCTGATGTTACATCAGTCCTTCAAAAGTCAATATTTGACCAAATGTACTAAAATCGGGCCCAAGAGTTGTCTATTTTGAACTTTTTACTTCTACACAATTGACTCCTTCATGTGATAAATTAGCCATAGAGTAGCCAATATTTGACCCATTGAACATGTTTCAGTCATGGATCTTGAAATTTCTATACCTACTTATTGACTCTTTCTGATGTTACATCGGTCATTAAAAAGTCAATATTTGACCAAATGTACTAATATCAGGCCCTAAGAGTTGTCTATATTGAACTTTTTAGTTCTACCCTATTGACTCCTTCTGGAGATAGTTCAGCCAATTTTTGACCCACTGATAACATTTCAGTCCTTGATCTTGAACTTTCTATTCCTACCCAATTGACTCCTTCTGGTGATAAATTAGCCATAGAGTAGCCAATATTTTACCCATTGGACATGTTTCAGTTATGGATCTTGAAGTTTTTATACCTACTCATTGACTCTTTCTGATGTTACATCGGTCATTAAAAAGTCAATATTTGACCAAATGTACTAATATCAGGCCCTAAGAGTTGTCTATATTGAACTTTTTAGTTCTACCCTATTGACTCCTTCTGGAGATAGTTCAGCCAATTTTTGACCCACTGATAACATTTCAGTCCTTGATCTTGAACTTTCTATTCCTACCCAATTGACTCCTTCTGGTGATAAATTAGCCATAGAGTAGCCAATATTTTACCCATTGGACATGTTTCAGTTATGGATCTTGAAGTTTTTATACCTACTCATTGAATCTTTCTGTATTTAGGTCAGTCATTCAGAAATCCATATTTGACGAAATGTATTAATATCGGGCCCAAGAGTCATTGATTTTGAACTTTCTATTTCTACCCAATTGACTCCTTCTGGTGATAAATTAGCCATAGAGTAGCCAATATTTGACCCATTGAACAGGTTTCAGTCATGGATCTTGAAATTTCTATACCTACTTATTGACTCTTTCTGATGTTACATCGACCATTAAAAAGTCAATATTTGACCAAATGTACTAACACTGGGCCCAAGAGTCGTCTATTTTGAACTTTTTAGTTCTACCCTATTGACTCCTTCTGGCGATAGTTCAGCCAATTTTTGACCCACTGAAAATATTTCAGTCCTTGATCTTGAACTTTCTATTCCTACCCAATTGACTCCTTCTGGTGATAAATTAGCCATAGAGTAGCCAATATTTGACCCATTGAACATGTTTCAGTCATGGATCTTGAAATTTCTATACCTACTTATTGACTCTTTCTGATGTTACATCGGTCATTAAAAAGTCAATATTTGACCAAATGTACTAATATCAGGCCCTAAGAGTTGTCTATATTGAACTTTTTAGTTCTACCCTATTGACTCCTTCTGGAGATAGTTCAGCCAATTTTTGACCCACTGATAACATTTCAGTCCTTGATCTTGAACTTTCTATTCCTACCCAATTGACTCCTTCTGGTGATAAATTAGCCATAGAGTAGCCAATATTTTACCCATTGGACATGTTTCAGTTATGGATCTTGAAGTTTTTATACCTACTCATTGAATCTTTCTGTATTTAGGTCAGTCATTCAGAAATCCATATTTGACGAAATGTATTAATATCGGGCCCAAGAGTCATTGATTTTGAACTTTCTATTTCTACCCAATTGACTCCTTCTGGTGATAAATTAGCCATAGAGTAGCCAATATTTGACCCATTGAACAGGTTTCAGTCATGGATCTTGAAATTTCTATACCTACTTATTGACTCTTTCTGATGTTACATCGACCATTAAAAAGTCAATATTTGACCAAATGTACTAACACTGGGCCCAAGAGTCGTCTATTTTGAACTTTTTAGTTCTACCCTATTGACTCCTTCTGGCGATAGTTCAGCCAATTTTTGACCCACTGAAAATATTTCAGTCCTTGATCTTGAAATTTCTATTCCTACCCAATTGACTCCTTCTGGTGATAAATTAGCCATAGAGTAGCCAATATTTTAACAATTTGACATGTTTCAGTTATGGATCTTGAAGTTTTTATACCTACTCATTGACTCTCTGAATTTAGGTCAGTCATTCAGAAATCCATATTTGACCAAATGTACTAATATTGGGCCCAAGATTCGTCGATTATAAACCTTTTAGTTCTACCCATTGACTCCTTCTGGTGATAAATTAGCCATAGAGTAGCCAATATTTGACAAATTGAACATGTTTCAGTCATGGATCTTTAAATTTCTATACCTACTTCTTGACTCTTTCTGATGTTACATCGGTCATTCAAAAGTCAATATTTGACCAAATGTACTAAAGTCGGGCCCAAGAGTCATCTATTTTGAGCTTTATAGTTCTACCCTATTGACTCCTTCTGGTGATAAATTAGCCATAGAGTAGCCAATATTTGACCCATTGAACATGTTTCAGTCATGGATCTTGAAATTTCTAGACCTACTTATTGAATCTATCTGATGTTACATCAGTCCTTCAAAAGTCAATATTTGACCAAATGTACTAAAATCGGGCCCAAGTGTTGTCTATTTTGAACTTTTTACTTCTACACAATTGACTCCTTCATGTGATAAATTAGCCATAGAGTAGCCAATATTTGACCCATTGAACATGTTTCAGTCATGGATCTTGAAATTTCTATACCTACTTATTGACTCTTTCTGATGTAATATCGGTCATTCAAATGTCAATATTTGACCAAATGTACTAAAATCGGGCCCAAGAGTCGTCTATTTTGAACTTTTTAGTTCTACCCTATTGACTCCTTCTGGAGATAGTTCAGCCAATTTTTGACCCACTGATGATATTTCAGTCCTTGATCTTGAACTTTCTATTTCTACCCAATTGACTCCTTCTGGTGATAAATTAGCCATAGAGTAGCCAATATTTTACCAATTTGACATGTTTCAGTTATGGATCTTGAAGTTTTTATACCTACTCATTGACTCTCTGAATTTAGGTTAGTCATTCAGAAATCCATATTTGACCAAATGTACTAATATTGGGCCCAAGATTCGTCGATTTTAAACTTTTAAGTTCTACCCATTGACTCCTTCTGGTGATAAATTAGCCATAGAGTAGCCAATATTTGACCCATTGAACATGTTTCAGTCATGGATCTTGAAATTTCTATACCTACTTATTGACTCTTTCTGATGTTACATCGGTCATTCAAAAGTCAATATTTGACCAAATGTACTAAAATCGGGCCCAAGAGTCATCTATTTTGAGCTTTATAGTTCTACCCTATTGACTCCTTCTGGTGATAAATTAGCCATAGAGTAGCCAATATTTGACCCATTGAACATGTTCCAGTCATGGATCTTGAAATTTCTATACCTACTTATTAACTCTTTCTGATGATACATCGGCCATTCAAAAGTCAATATTTGACCAAATGTACCTACACTGGGCCCAAGAGTCGTCTATTTTGAACTTTTTAGTTCTACCCTATTGACTCCTTCTGGCGATAGTTCAGCCAATTTTTGACCCACTGAAAATATTTCAGTCCTTGATCTTGAACTTTCTATTCCTACCCAATTGACTCCTTCTGGTGATAAATTAGCCATAGAGTAGCCAATATTTTACCCATTGGACATGTTTCAGTTATGGATCTTTAAGTGTTTATACCTACTCATTGACTCTTTCTGAATTTAGGTCAGTCATTCAGAAATCCATATTTGACCAAATGTACTAATATCGGGCCCAAGAGTCGTCGATTTTGAACTTTCTATTTCTACCCAATTGACTCCTTCTGGTGATAAATTAGCCATAGAGTAGCCAATATTTGACCCATTGAACATGTTTCAGTCATGGATCTTAAAATTTCTATACCTACTTATTGACTCTTTCTGATGTTGAATCTTTTATTCAAAAGTCAATATTTGACCAAATGTACTATAATAGGGCCCAGGAGTTGTCTATTTTGAACTTTTTAGTTCTACCCTATCGACTCCTTCACTAGATAGTTCACCCAATTTTTGACCCACTGAAAATATTTCAGTCCTTGATCTTGAACTTTCTATTCCTACCCAATTGACTCCTTCTGGTGATAAATTAGCCATAGAGTAGCCAATATTTTAACAATTTGACATGTTTCAGTTATGGATCTTGAAGTTTTTATACCTACTCATTGACTCTCTGAATTTAGGTCAGTCATTCAGAAATCCATATTTGACCAAATGTACTAATATTGGGCCCAAGATTCGTCGATTTTAAACTTTTTAGTTCTACCCATTGACTCCTTCTGGTAATAAATTAGCCATAGAGTAGCCAATATTTGACCCATTGAACATGTTTCAGTCATGGATCTTGAAATTTCTATACCTACTTATTGACTCTTTCTGATGTTACATCGGTCATTCAAAAGTCAATATTTGACCAAATGTACTAAAATCGGGCCCAAGAGTCATCTATTTTGAGCTTTATAGTTCTACCCTATTGACTCCTTCTGGTGATAAATTAGCCATAGAGTAGCCAATATTTGACCCATTGAACATGATTCAGTCATGGATCTTGAAATTTCTAGACCTACTTATTGAATCTATCTGATGTTACATCAGTCCTTCAAAAGTCAATATTTGACCAAATGTACTAAAATCGGGCCCAAGTGTTGTCTATTTTGAACTTTTTACTTCTACACAATTGACTCCTTCATGTGATAAATTAGCCATAGAGTAGCCAATATTTGACCCATTGAACATGTTTCAGTCATGGATCTTGAAATTTCTATACCTACTTATTGACTCTTTCTGATGTAATATCGGTCATTCAAATGTCAATATTTGACCAAATGTACTAAAATCGGGCCCAAGAGTCGTCTATTTTGAACTTTTTAGTTCTACCCTATTGACTCCTTCTGGAGATAGTTCAGCCAATTTTTGACCCACTGATGATATTTCAGTCCTTGATCTTAAACTTTCTATTTCTACCCAATTGACTCCTTCTGGTGATAAATTAGCCATAGAGTAGCCAATATTTTACCAATTTGACATGTTTCAGTTATGGATCTTGAAGTTTTTATACCTACTCATTGACTCTCTGAATTTAGGTTAGTCATTCAGAAATCCATATTTGACCAAATGTACTAATATTGGGCCCAAGATTCGTCGATTTTAAACTTTTAAGTTCTACCCATTGACTCCTTCTGGTGATAAATTAGCCATAGAGTAGCCAATATTTGACCCATTGAACATGTTTCAGTCATGGATCTTGAAATTTCTATACCTACTTATTGACTCTTTCTGATGTTACATCGGTCATTCAAAAGTCAATATTTGACCAAATGTACTAAAATCGGGCCCAAGAGTCATCTATTTTGAGCTTTATAGTTCTACCCTATTGACTCCTTCTGGTGATAAATTAGCCATAGAGTAGCCAATATTTGACCCATTGAACATGTTCCAGTCATGGATCTTGAAATTTCTATACCTACTTATTAACTCTTTCTGATGATACATCGGCCATTCAAAAGTCAATATTTGACCAAATGTACCTACACTGGGCCCAAGAGTCGTCTATTTTGAACTTTTTAGTTCTACCCTATTGACTCCTTCTGGCGATAGTTCAGCCAATTTTTGACCCACTGAAAATATTTCAGTCCTTGATCTTGAACTTTCTATTCCTACCCAATTGACTCCTTCTGGTGATAAATTAGCCATAGAGTAGCCAATATTTTACCCATTGGACATGTTTCAGTTATGGATCTTTAAGTGTTTATACCTACTCATTGACTCTTTCTGAATTTAGGTCAGTCATTCAGAAATCCATATTTGACCAAATGTACTAATATCGGGCCCAAGAGTCGTCGATTTTGAACTTTCTATTTCTACCCAATTGACTCCTTCTGGTGATAAATTAGCCATAGAGTAGCCAATATTTGACCCATTGAACATGTTTCAGTCATGGATCTTAAAATTTCTATACCTACTTATTGACTCTTTCTGATGTTGAATCTTTTATTCAAAAGTCAATATTTGACCAAATGTACTATAATAGGGCCCAGGAGTTGTCTATTTTGAACTTTTTAGTTCTACCCTATCGACTCCTTCACTAGATAGTTCACCCAATTTTTGACCCACTGAAAATATTTCAGTCCTTGATCTTGAACTTTCTATTCCTACCCAATTGACTCCTTCTGGTGATAAATTAGCCATAGAGTAGCCAATATTTTAACAATTTGACATGTTTCAGTTATGGATCTTGAAGTTTTTATACCTACTCATTGACTCTCTGAATTTAGGTCAGTCATTCAGAAATCCATATTTGACCAAATGTACTAATATTGGGCCCAAGATTCGTCGATTTTAAACTTTTTAGTTCTACCCATTGACTCCTTCTGGTAATAAATTAGCCATAGAGTAGCCAATATTTGACCCATTGAACATGTTTCAGTCATGGATCTTGAAATTTCTATACCTACTTATTGACTCTTTCTGATGTTACATCGGTCATTCAAAAGTCAATATTTGACCAAATGTACTAAAATCGGGCCCAAGAGTCATCTATTTTGAGCTTTATAGTTCTACCCTATTGACTCCTTCTGGTGATAAATTAGCCATAGAGTAGCCAATATTTGACCCATTGAACATGATTCAGTCATGGATCTTGAAATTTCTAGACCTACTTATTGAATCTATCTGATGTTACATCAGTCCTTCAAAAGTCAATATTTGACCAAATGTACTAAAATCGGGCCCAAGAGTTGTCTATTTTGAACTTTTTACTTCTACACAATTGACTCCTTCATGTGATAAATTAGCCATAGAGTAGCCAATATTTGACCCATTGAACATGTTTCAGTCATGGATCTTGAAATTTCTATACCTACTTATTGACTCTTTCTGATGTTACATCGGTCATTAAAAAGTCAATATTTGACCAAATGTACTAATATCAGGCCCTAAGAGTTGTCTATATTGAACTTTTTAGTTCTACCCTATTGACTCCTTCTGGAGATAGTTCAGCCAATTTTTGACCCACTGATAACATTTCAGTCCTTGATCTTGAACTTTCTATTCCTACCCAATTGACTCCTTCTGGTGATAAATTAGCCATAGAGTAGCCAATATTTTACCCATTGGACATGTTTCAGTTATGGATCTTGAAGTTTTTATACCTACTCATTGAATCTTTCTGTATTTAGGTCAGTCATTCAGAAATCCATATTTGACGAAATGTATTAATATCGGGCCCAAGAGTCATTGATTTTGAACTTTCTATTTCTACCCAATTGACTCCTTCTGGTGATAAATTAGCCATAGAGTAGCCAATATTTGACCCATTGAACAGGTTTCAGTCATGGATCTTGAAATTTCTATACCTACTTATTGACTCTTTCTGATGTTACATCGACCATTAAAAAGTCAATATTTGACCAAATGTACTAACACTGGGCCCAAGAGTCGTCTATTTTGAACTTTTTAGTTCTACCCTATTGACTCCTTCTGGCGATAGTTCAGCCAATTTTTGACCCACTGAAAATATTTCAGTCCTTGATCTTGAAATTTCTATTCCTACCCAATTGACTCCTTCTGGTGATAAATTAGCCATAGAGTAGCCAATATTTTAACAATTTGACATGTTTCAGTTATGGATCTTGAAGTTTTTATACCTACTCATTGACTCTCTGAATTTAGGTCAGTCATTCAGAAATCCATATTTGACCAAATGTACTAATATTGGGCCCAAGATTCGTCGATTATAAACCTTTTAGTTCTACCCATTGACTCCTTCTGGTGATAAATTAGCCATAGAGTAGCCAATATTTGACAAATTGAACATGTTTCAGTCATGGATCTTTAAATTTCTATACCTACTTCTTGACTCTTTCTGATGTTACATCGGTCATTCAAAAGTCAATATTTGACCAAATGTACTAAAGTCGGGCCCAAGAGTCATCTATTTTGAGCTTTATAGTTCTACCCTATTGACTCCTTCTGGTGATAAATTAGCCATAGAGTAGCCAATATTTGACCCATTGAACATGTTTCAGTCATGGATCTTGAAATTTCTAGACCTACTTATTGAATCTATCTGATGTTACATCAGTCCTTCAAAAGTCAATATTTGACCAAATGTACTAAAATCGGGCCCAAGTGTTGTCTATTTTGAACTTTTTACTTCTACACAATTGACTCCTTCATGTGATAAATTAGCCATAGAGTAGCCAATATTTGACCCATTGAACATGTTTCAGTCATGGATCTTGAAATTTCTATACCTACTTATTGACTCTTTCTGATGTAATATCGGTCATTCAAATGTCAATATTTGACCAAATGTACTAAAATCGGGCCCAAGAGTCGTCTATTTTGAACTTTTTAGTTCTACCCTATTGACTCCTTCTGGAGATAGTTCAGCCAATTTTTGACCCACTGATGATATTTCAGTCCTTGATCTTGAACTTTCTATTTCTACCCAATTGACTCCTTCTGGTGATAAATTAGCCATAGAGTAGCCAATATTTTACCAATTTGACATGTTTCAGTTATGGATCTTGAAGTTTTTATACCTACTCATTGACTCTCTGAATTTAGGTTAGTCATTCAGAAATCCATATTTGACCAAATGTACTAATATTGGGCCCAAGATTCGTCGATTTTAAACTTTTAAGTTCTACCCATTGACTCCTTCTGGTGATAAATTAGCCATAGAGTAGCCAATATTTGACCCATTGAACATGTTTCAGTCATGGATCTTGAAATTTCTATACCTACTTATTGACTCTTTCTGATGTTACATCGGTCATTCAAAAGTCAATATTTGACCAAATGTACTAAAATCGGGCCCAAGAGTCATCTATTTTGAGCTTTATAGTTCTACCCTATTGACTCCTTCTGGTGATAAATTAGCCATAGAGTAGCCAATATTTGACCCATTGAACATGTTCCAGTCATGGATCTTGAAATTTCTATACCTACTTATTAACTCTTTCTGATGATACATCGGCCATTCAAAAGTCAATATTTGACCAAATGTACCTACACTGGGCCCAAGAGTCGTCTATTTTGAACTTTTTAGTTCTACCCTATTGACTCCTTCTGGCGATAGTTCAGCCAATTTTTGACCCACTGAAAATATTTCAGTCCTTGATCTTGAACTTTCTATTCCTACCCAATTGACTCCTTCTGGTGATAAATTAGCCATAGAGTAGCCAATATTTTACCCATTGGACATGTTTCAGTTATGGATCTTTAAGTGTTTATACCTACTCATTGACTCTTTCTGAATTTAGGTCAGTCATTCAGAAATCCATATTTGACCAAATGTACTAATATCGGGCCCAAGAGTCGTCGATTTTGAACTTTCTATTTCTACCCAATTGACTCCTTCTGGTGATAAATTAGCCATAGAGTAGCCAATATTTGACCCATTGAACATGTTTCAGTCATGGATCTTAAAATTTCTATACCTACTTATTGACTCTTTCTGATGTTGAATCTTTTATTCAAAAGTCAATATTTGACCAAATGTACTATAATAGGGCCCAGGAGTTGTCTATTTTGAACTTTTTAGTTCTACCCTATCGACTCCTTCACTAGATAGTTCACCCAATTTTTGACCCACTGAAAATATTTCAGTCCTTGATCTTGAACTTTCTATTCCTACCCAATTGACTCCTTCTGGTGATAAATTAGCCATAGAGTAGCCAATATTTTAACAATTTGACATGTTTCAGTTATGGATCTTGAAGTTTTTATACCTACTCATTGACTCTCTGAATTTAGGTCAGTCATTCAGAAATCCATATTTGACCAAATGTACTAATATTGGGCCCAAGATTCGTCGATTTTAAACTTTTTAGTTCTACCCATTGACTCCTTCTGGTAATAAATTAGCCATAGAGTAGCCAATATTTGACCCATTGAACATGTTTCAGTCATGGATCTTGAAATTTCTATACCTACTTATTGACTCTTTCTGATGTTACATCGGTCATTCAAAAGTCAATATTTGACCAAATGTACTAAAATCGGGCCCAAGAGTCATCTATTTTGAGCTTTATAGTTCTACCCTATTGACTCCTTCTGGTGATAAATTAGCCATAGAGTAGCCAATATTTGACCCATTGAACATGATTCAGTCATGGATCTTGAAATTTCTAGACCTACTTATTGAATCTATCTGATGTTACATCAGTCCTTCAAAAGTCAATATTTGACCAAATGTACTAAAATCGGGCCCAAGTGTTGTCTATTTTGAACTTTTTACTTCTACACAATTGACTCCTTCATGTGATAAATTAGCCATAGAGTAGCCAATATTTGACCCATTGAACATGTTTCAGTCATGGATCTTGAAATTTCTATACCTACTTATTGACTCTTTCTGATGTAATATCGGTCATTCAAATGTCAATATTTGACCAAATGTACTAAAATCGGGCCCAAGAGTCGTCTATTTTGAACTTTTTAGTTCTACCCTATTGACTCCTTCTGGAGATAGTTCAGCCAATTTTTGACCCACTGATAACATTTCAGTCCTTGATCTTGAACTTTCTATTCCTACCCAATTGACTCCTTCTGGTGATAAATTAGCCATAGAGTAGCCAATATTTTACCCATTGGACATGTTTCAGTTATGGATCTTGAAGTTTTTATACCTACTCATTGAATCTTTCTGTATTTAGGTCAGTCATTCAGAAATCCATATTTGACGAAATGTATTAATATCGGGCCCAAGAGTCATTGATTTTGAACTTTCTATTTCTACCCAATTGACTCCTTCTGGTGATAAATTAGCCATAGAGTAGCCAATATTTGACCCATTGAACAGGTTTCAGTCATGGATCTTGAAATTTCTATACCTACTTATTGACTCTTTCTGATGTTACATCGACCATTAAAAAGTCAATATTTGACCAAATGTACTAACACTGGGCCCAAGAGTCGTCTATTTTGAACTTTTTAGTTCTACCCTATTGACTCCTTCTGGCGATAGTTCAGCCAATTTTTGACCCACTGAAAATATTTCAGTCCTTGATCTTGAACTTTCTATTCCTACCCAATTGACTCCTTCTGGTGATAAATTAGCCATAGAGTAGCCAATATTTGACCCATTGAACATGTTTCAGTCATGGATCTTGAAATTTCTATACCTACTTATTGACTCTTTCTGATGTTACATCGGTCATTAAAAAGTCAATATTTGACCAAATGTACTAATATCAGGCCCTAAGAGTTGTCTATATTGAACTTTTTAGTTCTACCCTATTGACTCCTTCTGGAGATAGTTCAGCCAATTTTTGACCCACTGATAACATTTCAGTCCTTGATCTTGAACTTTCTATTCCTACCCAATTGACTCCTTCTGGTGATAAATTAGCCATAGAGTAGCCAATATTTTACCCATTGGACATGTTTCAGTTATGGATCTTGAAGTTTTTATACCTACTCATTGAATCTTTCTGTATTTAGGTCAGTCATTCAGAAATCCATATTTGACGAAATGTATTAATATCGGGCCCAAGAGTCATTGATTTTGAACTTTCTATTTCTACCCAATTGACTCCTTCTGGTGATAAATTAGCCATAGAGTAGCCAATATTTGACCCATTGAACAGGTTTCAGTCATGGATCTTGAAATTTCTATACCTACTTATTGACTCTTTCTGATGTTACATCGACCATTAAAAAGTCAATATTTGACCAAATGTACTAACACTGGGCCCAAGAGTCGTCTATTTTGAACTTTTTAGTTCTACCCTATTGACTCCTTCTGGCGATAGTTCAGCCAATTTTTGACCCACTGAAAATATTTCAGTCCTTGATCTTGAAATTTCTATTCCTACCCAATTGACTCCTTCTGGTGATAAATTAGCCATAGAGTAGCCAATATTTTAACAATTTGACATGTTTCAGTTATGGATCTTGAAGTTTTTATACCTACTCATTGACTCTCTGAATTTAGGTCAGTCATTCAGAAATCCATATTTGACCAAATGTACTAATATTGGGCCCAAGATTCGTCGATTATAAACCTTTTAGTTCTACCCATTGACTCCTTCTGGTGATAAATTAGCCATAGAGTAGCCAATATTTGACAAATTGAACATGTTTCAGTCATGGATCTTTAAATTTCTATACCTACTTCTTGACTCTTTCTGATGTTACATCGGTCATTCAAAAGTCAATATTTGACCAAATGTACTAAAGTCGGGCCCAAGAGTCATCTATTTTGAGCTTTATAGTTCTACCCTATTGACTCCTTCTGGTGATAAATTAGCCATAGAGTAGCCAATATTTGACCCATTGAACATGTTTCAGTCATGGATCTTGAAATTTCTAGACCTACTTATTGAATCTATCTGATGTTACATCAGTCCTTCAAAAGTCAATATTTGACCAAATGTACTAAAATCGGGCCCAAGTGTTGTCTATTTTGAACTTTTTACTTCTACACAATTGACTCCTTCATGTGATAAATTAGCCATAGAGTAGCCAATATTTGACCCATTGAACATGTTTCAGTCATGGATCTTGAAATTTCTATACCTACTTATTGACTCTTTCTGATGTAATATCGGTCATTCAAATGTCAATATTTGACCAAATGTACTAAAATCGGGCCCAAGAGTCGTCTATTTTGAACTTTTTAGTTCTACCCTATTGACTCCTTCTGGAGATAGTTCAGCCAATTTTTGACCCACTGATGATATTTCAGTCCTTGATCTTGAACTTTCTATTCCTACCCAATTGACTCCTTCTGGTGATAAATTAGCCATAGAGTAGCCAATATTTTACCAATTTGACATGTTTCAGTTATGGATCTTGAAGTTTTTATACCTACTCATTGACTCTCTGAATTTAGGTTAGTCATTCAGAAATCCATATTTGACCAAATGTACTAATATTGGGCCCAAGATTCGTCGATTTTAAACTTTTAAGTTCTACCCATTGACTCCTTCTGGTGATAAATTAGCCATAGAGTAGCCAATATTTGACCCATTGAACATGTTTCAGTCATGGATCTTGAAATTTCTATACCTACTTATTGACTCTTTCTGATGTTACATCGGTCATTCAAAAGTCAATATTTGACCAAATGTACTAAAATCGGGCCCAAGAGTCATCTATTTTGAGCTTTATAGTTCTACCCTATTGACTCCTTCTGGTGATAAATTAGCCATAGAGTAGCCAATATTTGACCCATTGAACATGTTCCAGTCATGGATCTTGAAATTTCTATACCTACTTATTAACTCTTTCTGATGATACATCGGCCATTCAAAAGTCAATATTTGACCAAATGTACCTACACTGGGCCCAAGAGTCGTCTATTTTGAACTTTTTAGTTCTACCCTATTGACTCCTTCTGGCGATAGTTCAGCCAATTTTTGACCCACTGAAAATATTTCAGTCCTTGATCTTGAACTTTCTATTCCTACCCAATTGACTCCTTCTGGTGATAAATTAGCCATAGAGTAGCCAATATTTTACCCATTGGACATGTTTCAGTTATGGATCTTTAAGTGTTTATACCTACTCATTGACTCTTTCTGAATTTAGGTCAGTCATTCAGAAATCCATATTTGACCAAATGTACTAATATCGGGCCCAAGAGTCGTCGATTTTGAACTTTCTATTTCTACCCAATTGACTCCTTCTGGTGATAAATTAGCCATAGAGTAGCCAATATTTGACCCATTGAACATGTTTCAGTCATGGATCTTAAAATTTCTATACCTACTTATTGACTCTTTCTGATGTTGAATCTTTTATTCAAAAGTCAATATTTGACCAAATGTACTATAATAGGGCCCAGGAGTTGTCTATTTTGAACTTTTTAGTTCTACCCTATCGACTCCTTCACTAGATAGTTCACCCAATTTTTGACCCACTGAAAATATTTCAGTCCTTGATCTTGAACTTTCTATTCAGTCCTTGATCTTGAACTTTCTATTCCTACCCAATTGACTCCTTCTGGTGATAAATTAGCCATAGAGTAGCCAATATTTTAACAATTTGACATGTTTCAGTTATGGATCTTGAAGTTTTTATACCTACTCATTGACTCTCTGAATTTAGGTCAGTCATTCAGAAATCCATATTTGACCAAATGTACTAATATTGGGCCCAAGATTCGTCGATTTTAAACTTTTTAGTTCTACCCATTGACTCCTTCTGGTAATAAATTAGCCATAGAGTAGCCAATATTTGACCCATTGAACATGTTTCAGTCATGGATCTTGAAATTTCTATACCTACTTATTGACTCTTTCTGATGTTACATCGGTCATTCAAAAGTCAATATTTGACCAAATGTACTAAAATCGGGCCCAAGAGTCATCTATTTTGAGCTTTATAGTTCTACCCTATTGACTCCTTCTGGTGATAAATTAGCCATAGAGTAGCCAATATTTGACCCATTGAACATGATTCAGTCATGGATCTTGAAATTTCTAGACCTACTTATTGAATCTATCTGATGTTACATCAGTCCTTCAAAAGTCAATATTTGACCAAATGTACTAAAATCGGGCCCAAGTGTTGTCTATTTTGAACTTTTTACTTCTACACAATTGACTCCTTCATGTGATAAATTAGCCATAGAGTAGCCAATATTTGACCCATTGAACATGTTTCAGTCATGGATCTTGAAATTTCTATACCTACTTATTGACTCTTTCTGATGTTACATCGGTCATTAAAAAGTCAATATTTGACCAAATGTACTAATATCAGGCCCTAAGAGTTGTCTATATTGAACTTTTTAGTTCTACCCTATTGACTCCTTCTGGAGATAGTTCAGCCAATTTTTGACCCACTGATAACATTTCAGTCCTTGATCTTGAACTTTCTATTCCTACCCAATTGACTCCTTCTGGTGATAAATTAGCCATAGAGTAGCCAATATTTTACCCATTGGACATGTTTCAGTTATGGATCTTGAAGTTTTTATACCTACTCATTGAATCTTTCTGTATTTAGGTCAGTCATTCAGAAATCCATATTTGACGAAATGTATTAATATCGGGCCCAAGAGTCATTGATTTTGAACTTTCTATTTCTACCCAATTGACTCCTTCTGGTGATAAATTAGCCATAGAGTAGCCAATATTTGACCCATTGAACAGGTTTCAGTCATGGATCTTGAAATTTCTATACCTACTTATTGACTCTTTCTGATGTTACATCGACCATTAAAAAGTCAATATTTGACCAAATGTACTAACACTGGGCCCAAGAGTCGTCTATTTTGAACTTTTTAGTTCTACCCTATTGACTCCTTCTGGCGATAGTTCAGCCAATTTTTGACCCACTGAAAATATTTCAGTCCTTGATCTTGAAATTTCTATTCCTACCCAATTGACTCCTTCTGGTGATAAATTAGCCATAGAGTAGCCAATATTTTAACAATTTGACATGTTTCAGTTATGGATCTTGAAGTTTTTATACCTACTCATTGACTCTCTGAATTTAGGTCAGTCATTCAGAAATCCATATTTGACCAAATGTACTAATATTGGGCCCAAGATTCGTCGATTATAAACCTTTTAGTTCTACCCATTGACTCCTTCTGGTGATAAATTAGCCATAGAGTAGCCAATATTTGACAAATTGAACATGTTTCAGTCATGGATCTTTAAATTTCTATACCTACTTCTTGACTCTTTCTGATGTTACATCGGTCATTCAAAAGTCAATATTTGACCAAATGTACTAAAGTCGGGCCCAAGAGTCATCTATTTTGAGCTTTATAGTTCTACCCTATTGACTCCTTCTGGTGATAAATTAGCCATAGAGTAGCCAATATTTGACCCATTGAACATGTTTCAGTCATGGATCTTGAAATTTCTAGACCTACTTATTGAATCTATCTGATGTTACATCAGTCCTTCAAAAGTCAATATTTGACCAAATGTACTAAAATCGGGCCCAAGTGTTGTCTATTTTGAACTTTTTACTTCTACACAATTGACTCCTTCATGTGATAAATTAGCCATAGAGTAGCCAATATTTGACCCATTGAACATGTTTCAGTCATGGATCTTGAAATTTCTATACCTACTTATTGACTCTTTCTGATGTAATATCGGTCATTCAAATGTCAATATTTGACCAAATGTACTAAAATCGGGCCCAAGAGTCGTCTATTTTGAACTTTTTAGTTCTACCCTATTGACTCCTTCTGGAGATAGTTCAGCCAATTTTTGACCCACTGATGATATTTCAGTCCTTGATCTTGAACTTTCTATTTCTACCCAATTGACTCCTTCTGGTGATAAATTAGCCATAGAGTAGCCAATATTTTACCAATTTGACATGTTTCAGTTATGGATCTTGAAGTTTTTATACCTACTCATTGACTCTCTGAATTTAGGTTAGTCATTCAGAAATCCATATTTGACCAAATGTACTAATATTGGGCCCAAGATTCGTCGATTTTAAACTTTTAAGTTCTACCCATTGACTCCTTCTGGTGATAAATTAGCCATAGAGTAGCCAATATTTGACCCATTGAACATGTTTCAGTCATGGATCTTGAAATTTCTATACCTACTTATTGACTCTTTCTGATGTTACATCGGTCATTCAAAAGTCAATATTTGACCAAATGTACTAAAATCGGGCCCAAGAGTCATCTATTTTGAGCTTTATAGTTCTACCCTATTGACTCCTTCTGGTGATAAATTAGCCATAGAGTAGCCAATATTTGACCCATTGAACATGTTCCAGTCATGGATCTTGAAATTTCTATACCTACTTATTAACTCTTTCTGATGATACATCGGCCATTCAAAAGTCAATATTTGACCAAATGTACCTACACTGGGCCCAAGAGTCGTCTATTTTGAACTTTTTAGTTCTACCCTATTGACTCCTTCTGGCGATAGTTCAGCCAATTTTTGACCCACTGAAAATATTTCAGTCCTTGATCTTGAACTTTCTATTCCTACCCAATTGACTCCTTCTGGTGATAAATTAGCCATAGAGTAGCCAATATTTTACCCATTGGACATGTTTCAGTTATGGATCTTTAAGTGTTTATACCTACTCATTGACTCTTTCTGAATTTAGGTCAGTCATTCAGAAATCCATATTTGACCAAATGTACTAATATCGGGCCCAAGAGTCGTCGATTTTGAACTTTCTATTTCTACCCAATTGACTCCTTCTGGTGATAAATTAGCCATAGAGTAGCCAATATTTGACCCATTGAACATGTTTCAGTCATGGATCTTAAAATTTCTATACCTACTTATTGACTCTTTCTGATGTTGAATCTTTTATTCAAAAGTCAATATTTGACCAAATGTACTATAATAGGGCCCAGGAGTTGTCTATTTTGAACTTTTTAGTTCTACCCTATCGACTCCTTCACTAGATAGTTCACCCAATTTTTGACCCACTGAAAATATTTCAGTCCTTGATCTTGAACTTTCTATTCCTACCCAATTGACTCCTTCTGGTGATAAATTAGCCATAGAGTAGCCAATATTTTAACAATTTGACATGTTTCAGTTATGGATCTTGAAGTTTTTATACCTACTCATTGACTCTCTGAATTTAGGTCAGTCATTCAGAAATCCATATTTGACCAAATGTACTAATATTGGGCCCAAGATTCGTCGATTTTAAACTTTTTAGTTCTACCCATTGACTCCTTCTGGTAATAAATTAGCCATAGAGTAGCCAATATTTGACCCATTGAACATGTTTCAGTCATGGATCTTGAAATTTCTATACCTACTTATTGACTCTTTCTGATGTTACATCGGTCATTCAAAAGTCAATATTTGACCAAATGTACTAAAATCGGGCCCAAGAGTCATCTATTTTGAGCTTTATAGTTCTACCCTATTGACTCCTTCTGGTGATAAATTAGCCATAGAGTAGCCAATATTTGACCCATTGAACATGATTCAGTCATGGATCTTGAAATTTCTAGACCTACTTATTGAATCTATCTGATGTTACATCAGTCCTTCAAAAGTCAATATTTGACCAAATGTACTAAAATCGGGCCCAAGTGTTGTCTATTTTGAACTTTTTACTTCTACACAATTGACTCCTTCATGTGATAAATTAGCCATAGAGTAGCCAATATTTGACCCATTGAACATGTTTCAGTCATGGATCTTGAAATTTCTATACCTACTTATTGACTCTTTCTGATGTAATATCGGTCATTCAAATGTCAATATTTGACCAAATGTACTAAAATCGGGCCCAAGAGTCGTCTATTTTGAACTTTTTAGTTCTACCCTATTGACTCCTTCTGGAGATAGTTCAGCCAATTTTTGACCCACTGATAACATTTCAGTCCTTGATCTTGAACTTTCTATTCCTACCCAATTGACTCCTTCTGGTGATAAATTAGCCATAGAGTAGCCAATATTTTACCCATTGGACATGTTTCAGTTATGGATCTTGAAGTTTTTATACCTACTCATTGAATCTTTCTGTATTTAGGTCAGTCATTCAGAAATCCATATTTGACGAAATGTATTAATATCGGGCCCAAGAGTCATTGATTTTGAACTTTCTATTTCTACCCAATTGACTCCTTCTGGTGATAAATTAGCCATAGAGTAGCCAATATTTGACCCATTGAACAGGTTTCAGTCATGGATCTTGAAATTTCTATACCTACTTATTGACTCTTTCTGATGTTACATCGACCATTAAAAAGTCAATATTTGACCAAATGTACTAACACTGGGCCCAAGAGTCGTCTATTTTGAACTTTTTAGTTCTACCCTATTGACTCCTTCTGGCGATAGTTCAGCCAATTTTTGACCCACTGAAAATATTTCAGTCCTTGATCTTGAACTTTCTATTCCTACCCAATTGACTCCTTCTGGTGATAAATTAGCCATAGAGTAGCCAATATTTGACCCATTGAACATGTTTCAGTCATGGATCTTGAAATTTCTATACCTACTTATTGACTCTTTCTGATGTTACATCGGTCATTAAAAAGTCAATATTTGACCAAATGTACTAATATCAGGCCCTAAGAGTTGTCTATATTGAACTTTTTAGTTCTACCCTATTGACTCCTTCTGGAGATAGTTCAGCCAATTTTTGACCCACTGATAACATTTCAGTCCTTGATCTTGAACTTTCTATTCCTACCCAATTGACTCCTTCTGGTGATAAATTAGCCATAGAGTAGCCAATATTTTACCCATTGGACATGTTTCAGTTATGGATCTTGAAGTTTTTATACCTACTCATTGAATCTTTCTGTATTTAGGTCAGTCATTCAGAAATCCATATTTGACGAAATGTATTAATATCGGGCCCAAGAGTCATTGATTTTGAACTTTCTATTTCTACCCAATTGACTCCTTCTGGTGATAAATTAGCCATAGAGTAGCCAATATTTGACCCATTGAACAGGTTTCAGTCATGGATCTTGAAATTTCTATACCTACTTATTGACTCTTTCTGATGTTACATCGACCATTAAAAAGTCAATATTTGACCAAATGTACTAACACTGGGCCCAAGAGTCGTCTATTTTGAACTTTTTAGTTCTACCCTATTGACTCCTTCTGGCGATAGTTCAGCCAATTTTTGACCCACTGAAAATATTTCAGTCCTTGATCTTGAAATTTCTATTCCTACCCAATTGACTCCTTCTGGTGATAAATTAGCCATAGAGTAGCCAATATTTTAACAATTTGACATGTTTCAGTTATGGATCTTGAAGTTTTTATACCTACTCATTGACTCTCTGAATTTAGGTCAGTCATTCAGAAATCCATATTTGACCAAATGTACTAATATTGGGCCCAAGATTCGTCGATTATAAACCTTTTAGTTCTACCCATTGACTCCTTCTGGTGATAAATTAGCCATAGAGTAGCCAATATTTGACAAATTGAACATGTTTCAGTCATGGATCTTTAAATTTCTATACCTACTTCTTGACTCTTTCTGATGTTACATCGGTCATTCAAAAGTCAATATTTGACCAAATGTACTAAAGTCGGGCCCAAGAGTCATCTATTTTGAGCTTTATAGTTCTACCCTATTGACTCCTTCTGGTGATAAATTAGCCATAGAGTAGCCAATATTTGACCCATTGAACATGTTTCAGTCATGGATCTTGAAATTTCTAGACCTACTTATTGAATCTATCTGATGTTACATCAGTCCTTCAAAAGTCAATATTTGACCAAATGTACTAAAATCGGGCCCAAGTGTTGTCTATTTTGAACTTTTTACTTCTACACAATTGACTCCTTCATGTGATAAATTAGCCATAGAGTAGCCAATATTTGACCCATTGAACATGTTTCAGTCATGGATCTTGAAATTTCTATACCTACTTATTGACTCTTTCTGATGTAATATCGGTCATTCAAATGTCAATATTTGACCAAATGTACTAAAATCGGGCCCAAGAGTCGTCTATTTTGAACTTTTTAGTTCTACCCTATTGACTCCTTCTGGAGATAGTTCAGCCAATTTTTGACCCACTGATGATATTTCAGTCCTTGATCTTGAACTTTCTATTCCTACCCAATTGACTCCTTCTGGTGATAAATTAGCCATAGAGTAGCCAATATTTTACCAATTTGACATGTTTCAGTTATGGATCTTGAAGTTTTTATACCTACTCATTGACTCTCTGAATTTAGGTTAGTCATTCAGAAATCCATATTTGACCAAATGTACTAATATTGGGCCCAAGATTCGTCGATTTTAAACTTTTAAGTTCTACCCATTGACTCCTTCTGGTGATAAATTAGCCATAGAGTAGCCAATATTTGACCCATTGAACATGTTTCAGTCATGGATCTTGAAATTTCTATACCTACTTATTGACTCTTTCTGATGTTACATCGGTCATTCAAAAGTCAATATTTGACCAAATGTACTAAAATCGGGCCCAAGAGTCATCTATTTTGAGCTTTATAGTTCTACCCTATTGACTCCTTCTGGTGATAAATTAGCCATAGAGTAGCCAATATTTGACCCATTGAACATGTTCCAGTCATGGATCTTGAAATTTCTATACCTACTTATTAACTCTTTCTGATGATACATCGGCCATTCAAAAGTCAATATTTGACCAAATGTACCTACACTGGGCCCAAGAGTCGTCTATTTTGAACTTTTTAGTTCTACCCTATTGACTCCTTCTGGCGATAGTTCAGCCAATTTTTGACCCACTGAAAATATTTCAGTCCTTGATCTTGAACTTTCTATTCCTACCCAATTGACTCCTTCTGGTGATAAATTAGCCATAGAGTAGCCAATATTTTACCCATTGGACATGTTTCAGTTATGGATCTTTAAGTGTTTATACCTACTCATTGACTCTTTCTGAATTTAGGTCAGTCATTCAGAAATCCATATTTGACCAAATGTACTAATATCGGGCCCAAGAGTCGTCGATTTTGAACTTTCTATTTCTACCCAATTGACTCCTTCTGGTGATAAATTAGCCATAGAGTAGCCAATATTTGACCCATTGAACATGTTTCAGTCATGGATCTTAAAATTTCTATACCTACTTATTGACTCTTTCTGATGTTGAATCTTTTATTCAAAAGTCAATATTTGACCAAATGTACTATAATAGGGCCCAGGAGTTGTCTATTTTGAACTTTTTAGTTCTACCCTATCGACTCCTTCACTAGATAGTTCACCCAATTTTTGACCCACTGAAAATATTTCAGTCCTTGATCTTGAACTTTCTATTCAGTCCTTGATCTTGAACTTTCTATTCCTACCCAATTGACTCCTTCTGGTGATAAATTAGCCATAGAGTAGCCAATATTTTAACAATTTGACATGTTTCAGTTATGGATCTTGAAGTTTTTATACCTACTCATTGACTCTCTGAATTTAGGTCAGTCATTCAGAAATCCATATTTGACCAAATGTACTAATATTGGGCCCAAGATTCGTCGATTTTAAACTTTTTAGTTCTACCCATTGACTCCTTCTGGTAATAAATTAGCCATAGAGTAGCCAATATTTGACCCATTGAACATGTTTCAGTCATGGATCTTGAAATTTCTATACCTACTTATTGACTCTTTCTGATGTTACATCGGTCATTCAAAAGTCAATATTTGACCAAATGTACTAAAATCGGGCCCAAGAGTCATCTATTTTGAGCTTTATAGTTCTACCCTATTGACTCCTTCTGGTGATAAATTAGCCATAGAGTAGCCAATATTTGACCCATTGAACATGATTCAGTCATGGATCTTGAAATTTCTAGACCTACTTATTGAATCTATCTGATGTTACATCAGTCCTTCAAAAGTCAATATTTGACCAAATGTACTAAAATCGGGCCCAAGTGTTGTCTATTTTGAACTTTTTACTTCTACACAATTGACTCCTTCATGTGATAAATTAGCCATAGAGTAGCCAATATTTGACCCATTGAACATGTTTCAGTCATGGATCTTGAAATTTCTATACCTACTTATTGACTCTTTCTGATGTAATATCGGTCATTCAAATGTCAATATTTGACCAAATGTACTAAAATCGGGCCCAAGAGTCGTCTATTTTGAACTTTTTAGTTCTACCCTATTGACTCCTTCTGGAGATAGTTCAGCCAATTTTTGACCCACTGATGATATTTCAGTCCTTGATCTTGAACTTTCTATTTCTACCCAATTGACTCCTTCTGGTGATAAATTAGCCATAGAGTAGCCAATATTTTACCAATTTGACATGTTTCAGTTATGGATCTTGAAGTTTTTATACCTACTCATTGACTCTCTGAATTTAGGTTAGTCATTCAGAAATCCATATTTGACCAAATGTACTAATATTGGGCCCAAGATTCGTCGATTTTAAACTTTTAAGTTCTACCCATTGACTCCTTCTGGTGATAAATTAGCCATAGAGTAGCCAATATTTGACCCATTGAACATGTTTCAGTCATGGATCTTGAAATTTCTATACCTACTTATTGACTCTCTCTGATGTTACATCGGTCATTCAAAAGTCAATATTTGACCAAATGTACTAAAATCGGGCCCAAGAGTCATCTATTTTGAGCTTTATAGTTCTACCCTATTGACTCCTTCTGGTGATAAATTAGCCATAGAGTAGCCAATATTTGACCCATTGAACATGTTCCAGTCATGGATCTTGAAATTTCTATACCTACTTATTAACTCTTTCTGATGATACATCGGCCATTCAAAAGTCAATATTTGACCAAATGTACCTACACTGGGCCCAAGAGTCGTCTATTTTGAACTTTTTAGTTCTACCCTATTGACTCCTTCTGGCGATAGTTCAGCCAATTTTTGACCCACTGAAAATATTTCAGTCCTTGATCTTGAACTTTCTATTCCTACCCAATTGACTCCTTCTGGTGATAAATTAGCCATAGAGTAGCCAATATTTTACCCATTGGACATGTTTCAGTTATGGATCTTTAAGTGTTTATACCTACTCATTGACTCTTTCTGAATTTAGGTCAGTCATTCAGAAATCCATATTTGACCAAATGTACTAATATCGGGCCCAAGAGTCGTCGATTTTGAACTTTCTATTTCTACCCAATTGACTCCTTCTGGTGATAAATTAGCCATAGAGTAGCCAATATTTGACCCATTGAACATGTTTCAGTCATGGATCTTAAAATTTCTATACCTACTTATTGACTCTTTCTGATGTTGAATCTTTTATTCAAAAGTCAATATTTGACCAAATGTACTATAATAGGGCCCAGGAGTTGTCTATTTTGAACTTTTTAGTTCTACCCTATCGACTCCTTCACTAGATAGTTCACCCAATTTTTGACCCACTGAAAATATTTCAGTCCTTGATCTTGAACTTTCTATTCAGTCCTTGATCTTGAACTTTCTATTCCTACCCAATTGACTCCTTCTGGTGATAAATTAGCCATAGAGTAGCCAATATTTTAACAATTTGACATGTTTCAGTTATGGATCTTGAAGTTTTTATACCTACTCATTGACTCTCTGAATTTAGGTCAGTCATTCAGAAATCCATATTTGACCAAATGTACTAATATTGGGCCCAAGATTCGTCGATTTTAAACTTTTTAGTTCTACCCATTGACTCCTTCTGGTAATAAATTAGCCATAGAGTAGCCAATATTTGACCCATTGAACATGTTTCAGTCATGGATCTTGAAATTTCTATACCTACTTATTGACTCTTTCTGATGTTACATCGGTCATTCAAAAGTCAATATTTGACCAAATGTACTAAAATCGGGCCCAAGAGTCATCTATTTTGAGCTTTATAGTTCTACCCTATTGACTCCTTCTGGTGATAAATTAGCCATAGAGTAGCCAATATTTGACCCATTGAACATGATTCAGTCATGGATCTTGAAATTTCTAGACCTACTTATTGAATCTATCTGATGTTACATCAGTCCTTCAAAAGTCAATATTTGACCAAATGTACTAAAATCGGGCCCAAGTGTTGTCTATTTTGAACTTTTTACTTCTACACAATTGACTCCTTCATGTGATAAATTAGCCATAGAGTAGCCAATATTTGACCCATTGAACATGTTTCAGTCATGGATCTTGAAATTTCTATACCTACTTATTGACTCTTTCTGATGTAATATCGGTCATTCAAATGTCAATATTTGACCAAATGTACTAAAATCGGGCCCAAGAGTCGTCTATTTTGAACTTTTTAGTTCTACCCTATTGACTCCTTCTGGAGATAGTTCAGCCAATTTTTGACCCACTGATGATATTTCAGTCCTTGATCTTGAACTTTCTATTTCTACCCAATTGACTCCTTCTGGTGATAAATTAGCCATAGAGTAGCCAATATTTTACCAATTTGACATGTTTCAGTTATGGATCTTGAAGTTTTTATACCTACTCATTGACTCTCTGAATTTAGGTTAGTCATTCAGAAATCCATATTTGACCAAATGTACTAATATTGGGCCCAAGATTCGTCGATTTTAAACTTTTAAGTTCTACCCATTGACTCCTTCTGGTGATAAATTAGCCATAGAGTAGCCAATATTTGACCCATTGAACATGTTTCAGTCATGGATCTTGAAATTTCTATACCTACTTATTGACTCTCTCTGATGTTACATCGGTCATTCAAAAGTCAATATTTGACCAAATGTACTAAAATCGGGCCCAAGAGTCATCTATTTTGAGCTTTATAGTTCTACCCTATTGACTCCTTCTGGTGATAAATTAGCCATAGAGTAGCCAATATTTGACCCATTGAACATGTTCCAGTCATGGATCTTGAAATTTCTATACCTACTTATTAACTCTTTCTGATGATACATCGGCCATTCAAAAGTCAATATTTGACCAAATGTACCTACACTGGGCCCAAGAGTCGTCTATTTTGAACTTTTTAGTTCTACCCTATTGACTCCTTCTGGCGATAGTTCAGCCAATTTTTGACCCACTGAAAATATTTCAGTCCTTGATCTTGAACTTTCTATTCCTACCCAATTGACTCCTTCTGGTGATAAATTAGCCATAGAGTAGCCAATATTTTACCCATTGGACATGTTTCAGTTATGGATCTTTAAGTGTTTATACCTACTCATTGACTCTTTCTGAATTTAGGTCAGTCATTCAGAAATCCATATTTGACCAAATGTACTAATATCGGGCCCAAGAGTCGTCGATTTTGAACTTTCTATTTCTACCCAATTGACTCCTTCTGGTGATAAATTAGCCATAGAGTAGCCAATATTTGACCCATTGAACATGTTTCAGTCATGGATCTTAAAATTTCTATACCTACTTATTGACTCTTTCTGATGTTGAATCTTTTATTCAAAAGTCAATATTTGACCAAATGTACTATAATAGGGCCCAGGAGTTGTCTATTTTGAACTTTTTAGTTCTACCCTATCGACTCCTTCACTAGATAGTTCACCCAATTTTTGACCCACTGAAAATATTTCAGTCCTTGATCTTGAACTTTCTATTCCTACCCAATTGACTCCTTCTGGTGATAAATTAGCCATAGAGTAGCCAATATTTTAACAATTTGACATGTTTCAGTTATGGATCTTGAAGTTTTTATACCTACTCATTGACTCTCTGAATTTAGGTCAGTCATTCAGAAATCCATATTTGACCAAATGTACTAATATTGGGCCCAAGATTCGTCGATTTTAAACTTTTTAGTTCTACCCATTGACTCCTTCTGGTAATAAATTAGCCATAGAGTAGCCAATATTTGACCCATTGAACATGTTTCAGTCATGGATCTTGAAATTTCTATACCTACTTATTGACTCTTTCTGATGTTACATCGGTCATTCAAAAGTCAATATTTGACCAAATGTACTAAAATCGGGCCCAAGAGTCATCTATTTTGAGCTTTATAGTTCTACCCTATTGACTCCTTCTGGTGATAAATTAGCCATAGAGTAGCCAATATTTGACCCATTGAACATGATTCAGTCATGGATCTTGAAATTTCTAGACCTACTTATTGAATCTATCTGATGTTACATCAGTCCTTCAAAAGTCAATATTTGACCAAATGTACTAAAATCGGGCCCAAGAGTTGTCTATTTTGAACTTTTTACTTCTACACAATTGACTCCTTCATGTGATAAATTAGCCATAGAGTAGCCAATATTTGACCCATTGAACATGTTTCAGTCATGGATCTTGAAATTTCTATACCTACTTATTGACTCTTTCTGATGTTACATCGGTCATTAAAAAGTCAATATTTGACCAAATGTACTAATATCAGGCCCTAAGAGTTGTCTATATTGAACTTTTTAGTTCTACCCTATTGACTCCTTCTGGAGATAGTTCAGCCAATTTTTGACCCACTGATAACATTTCAGTCCTTGATCTTGAACTTTCTATTCCTACCCAATTGACTCCTTCTGGTGATAAATTAGCCATAGAGTAGCCAATATTTTACCCATTGGACATGTTTCAGTTATGGATCTTGAAGTTTTTATACCTACTCATTGAATCTTTCTGTATTTAGGTCAGTCATTCAGAAATCCATATTTGACGAAATGTATTAATATCGGGCCCAAGAGTCATTGATTTTGAACTTTCTATTTCTACCCAATTGACTCCTTCTGGTGATAAATTAGCCATAGAGTAGCCAATATTTGACCCATTGAACAGGTTTCAGTCATGGATCTTGAAATTTCTATACCTACTTATTGACTCTTTCTGATGTTACATCGACCATTAAAAAGTCAATATTTGACCAAATGTACTAACACTGGGCCCAAGAGTCGTCTATTTTGAACTTTTTAGTTCTACCCTATTGACTCCTTCTGGCGATAGTTCAGCCAATTTTTGACCCACTGAAAATATTTCAGTCCTTGATCTTGAAATTTCTATTCCTACCCAATTGACTCCTTCTGGTGATAAATTAGCCATAGAGTAGCCAATATTTTAACAATTTGACATGTTTCAGTTATGGATCTTGAAGTTTTTATACCTACTCATTGACTCTCTGAATTTAGGTCAGTCATTCAGAAATCCATATTTGACCAAATGTACTAATATTGGGCCCAAGATTCGTCGATTATAAACCTTTTAGTTCTACCCATTGACTCCTTCTGGTGATAAATTAGCCATAGAGTAGCCAATATTTGACAAATTGAACATGTTTCAGTCATGGATCTTTAAATTTCTATACCTACTTCTTGACTCTTTCTGATGTTACATCGGTCATTCAAAAGTCAATATTTGACCAAATGTACTAAAGTCGGGCCCAAGAGTCATCTATTTTGAGCTTTATAGTTCTACCCTATTGACTCCTTCTGGTGATAAATTAGCCATAGAGTAGCCAATATTTGACCCATTGAACATGTTTCAGTCATGGATCTTGAAATTTCTAGACCTACTTATTGAATCTATCTGATGTTACATCAGTCCTTCAAAAGTCAATATTTGACCAAATGTACTAAAATCGGGCCCAAGTGTTGTCTATTTTGAACTTTTTACTTCTACACAATTGACTCCTTCATGTGATAAATTAGCCATAGAGTAGCCAATATTTGACCCATTGAACATGTTTCAGTCATGGATCTTGAAATTTCTATACCTACTTATTGACTCTTTCTGATGTAATATCGGTCATTCAAATGTCAATATTTGACCAAATGTACTAAAATCGGGCCCAAGAGTCGTCTATTTTGAACTTTTTAGTTCTACCCTATTGACTCCTTCTGGAGATAGTTCAGCCAATTTTTGACCCACTGATGATATTTCAGTCCTTGATCTTGAACTTTCTATTTCTACCCAATTGACTCCTTCTGGTGATAAATTAGCCATAGAGTAGCCAATATTTTACCAATTTGACATGTTTCAGTTATGGATCTTGAAGTTTTTATACCTACTCATTGACTCTCTGAATTTAGGTTAGTCATTCAGAAATCCATATTTGACCAAATGTACTAATATTGGGCCCAAGATTCGTCGATTTTAAACTTTTAAGTTCTACCCATTGACTCCTTCTGGTGATAAATTAGCCATAGAGTAGCCAATATTTGACCCATTGAACATGTTTCAGTCATGGATCTTGAAATTTCTATACCTACTTATTGACTCTTTCTGATGTTACATCGGTCATTCAAAAGTCAATATTTGACCAAATGTACTAAAATCGGGCCCAAGAGTCATCTATTTTGAGCTTTATAGTTCTACCCTATTGACTCCTTCTGGTGATAAATTAGCCATAGAGTAGCCAATATTTGACCCATTGAACATGTTCCAGTCATGGATCTTGAAATTTCTATACCTACTTATTAACTCTTTCTGATGATACATCGGCCATTCAAAAGTCAATATTTGACCAAATGTACCTACACTGGGCCCAAGAGTCGTCTATTTTGAACTTTTTAGTTCTACCCTATTGACTCCTTCTGGCGATAGTTCAGCCAATTTTTGACCCACTGAAAATATTTCAGTCCTTGATCTTGAACTTTCTATTCCTACCCAATTGACTCCTTCTGGTGATAAATTAGCCATAGAGTAGCCAATATTTTACCCATTGGACATGTTTCAGTTATGGATCTTTAAGTGTTTATACCTACTCATTGACTCTTTCTGAATTTAGGTCAGTCATTCAGAAATCCATATTTGACCAAATGTACTAATATCGGGCCCAAGAGTCGTCGATTTTGAACTTTCTATTTCTACCCAATTGACTCCTTCTGGTGATAAATTAGCCATAGAGTAGCCAATATTTGACCCATTGAACATGTTTCAGTCATGGATCTTAAAATTTCTATACCTACTTATTGACTCTTTCTGATGTTGAATCTTTTATTCAAAAGTCAATATTTGACCAAATGTACTATAATAGGGCCCAGGAGTTGTCTATTTTGAACTTTTTAGTTCTACCCTATCGACTCCTTCACTAGATAGTTCACCCAATTTTTGACCCACTGAAAATATTTCAGTCCTTGATCTTGAACTTTCTATTCCTACCCAATTGACTCCTTCTGGTGATAAATTAGCCATAGAGTAGCCAATATTTTAACAATTTGACATGTTTCAGTTATGGATCTTGAAGTTTTTATACCTACTCATTGACTCTCTGAATTTAGGTCAGTCATTCAGAAATCCATATTTGACCAAATGTACTAATATTGGGCCCAAGATTCGTCGATTTTAAACTTTTTAGTTCTACCCATTGACTCCTTCTGGTAATAAATTAGCCATAGAGTAGCCAATATTTGACCCATTGAACATGTTTCAGTCATGGATCTTGAAATTTCTATACCTACTTATTGACTCTTTCTGATGTTACATCGGTCATTCAAAAGTCAATATTTGACCAAATGTACTAAAATCGGGCCCAAGAGTCATCTATTTTGAGCTTTATAGTTCTACCCTATTGACTCCTTCTGGTGATAAATTAGCCATAGAGTAGCCAATATTTGACCCATTGAACATGATTCAGTCATGGATCTTGAAATTTCTAGACCTACTTATTGAATCTATCTGATGTTACATCAGTCCTTCAAAAGTCAATATTTGACCAAATGTACTAAAATCGGGCCCAAGTGTTGTCTATTTTGAACTTTTTACTTCTACACAATTGACTCCTTCATGTGATAAATTAGCCATAGAGTAGCCAATATTTGACCCATTGAACATGTTTCAGTCATGGATCTTGAAATTTCTATACCTACTTATTGACTCTTTCTGATGTAATATCGGTCATTCAAATGTCAATATTTGACCAAATGTACTAAAATCGGGCCCAAGAGTCGTCTATTTTGAACTTTTTAGTTCTACCCTATTGACTCCTTCTGGAGATAGTTCAGCCAATTTTTGACCCACTGATGATATTTCAGTCCTTGATCTTGAACTTTCTATTTCTACCCAATTGACTCCTTCTGGTGATAAATTAGCCATAGAGTAGCCAATATTTTACCAATTTGACATGTTTCAGTTATGGATCTTGAAGTTTTTATACCTACTCATTGACTCTCTGAATTTAGGTTAGTCATTCAGAAATCCATATTTGACCAAATGTACTAATATTGGGCCCAAGATTCGTCGATTTTAAACTTTTAAGTTCTACCCATTGACTCCTTCTGGTGATAAATTAGCCATAGAGTAGCCAATATTTGACCCATTGAACATGTTCCAGTCATGGATCTTGAAATTTCTATACCTACTTATTAACTCTTTCTGATGATACATCGGCCATTCAAAAGTCAATATTTGACCAAATGTACCTACACTGGGCCCAAGAGTCGTCTATTTTGAACTTTTTAGTTCTACCCTATTGACTCCTTCTGGCGATAGTTCAGCCAATTTTTGACCCACTGAAAATATTTCAGTCCTTGATCTTGAACTTTCTATTCCTACCCAATTGACTCCTTCTGGTGATAAATTAGCCATAGAGTAGCCAATATTTTACCCATTGGACATGTTTCAGTTATGGATCTTTAAGTGTTTATACCTACTCATTGACTCTTTCTGAATTTAGGTCAGTCATTCAGAAATCCATATTTGACCAAATGTACTAATATCGGGCCCAAGAGTCGTCGATTTTGAACTTTCTATTTCTACCCAATTGACTCCTTCTGGTGATAAATTAGCCATAGAGTAGCCAATATTTGACCCATTGAACATGTTTCAGTCATGGATCTTAAAATTTCTATACCTACTTATTGACTCTTTCGGATGTTGAATCTTTTATTCAAAAGTCAATATTTGACCAAATGTACTATAATAGGGCCCAGGAGTTGTCTATTTTGAACTTTTTAGTTCTACCCTATCGACTCCTTCACTAGATAGTTCACCCAATTTTTGACCCACTGAAAATATTTCAGTCCTTGATCTTGAACTTTCTATTCCTACCCAATTGACTCCTTCTGGTGATAAATTAGCCATAGAGTAGCCAATATTTTAACAATTTGACATGTTTCAGTTATGGATCTTGAAGTTTTTATACCTACTCATTGACTCTCTGAATTTAGGTCAGTCATTCAGAAATCCATATTTGACCAAATGTACTACTATTGGGCCCAAGATTCGTCGATTTTAAACTTTTTAGTTCTACCCATTGACTCCTTCTGGTAATAAATTAGCCATAGAGTAGCCAATATTTGACCCATTGAACATGTTTCAGTCATGGATCTTGAAATTTCTATACCTACTTATTGACTCTTTCTGATGTTACATCGGTCATTCAAAAGTCAATATTTGACCAAATGTACTAAAATCGGGCCCAAGAGTCATCTATTTTGAGCTTTATAGTTCTACCCTATTGACTCCTTCTGGTGATAAATTAGCCATAGAGTAGCCAATATTTGACCCATTGAACATGATTCAGTCATGGATCTTGAAATTTCTAGACCTACTTATTGAATCTATCTGATGTTACATCAGTCCTTCAAAAGTCAATATTTGACCAAATGTACTAAAATCGGGCCCAAGAGTTGTCTATTTTGAACTTTTTACTTCTACACAATTGACTCCTTCATGTGATAAATTAGCCATAGAGTAGCCAATATTTGACCCATTGAACATGTTTCAGTCATGGATCTTGAAATTTCTATACCTACTTATTGACTCTTTCTGATGTAATATCGGTCATTCAAATGTCAATATTTGACCAAATGTACTAATATCGGGCCCAAGAGTCGTCTATTTTGAACTTTTTAGTTCTACCCTATTGACTCCTTCTGGAGATAGTTCAGCCAATTTTTGACCCACTGATGATATTTCAGTCCTTGATCTTGAACTTTCTATTTCTACCCAATTGACTCCTTCTGGTGATAAATTAGCCATAGAGTAGCCAATATTTTACCAATTTGACATGTTTCAGTTATGGATCTTGAAGTTTTTATACCTACTCATTGACTCTCTGAATTTAGGTTAGTCATTCAGAAATCCATATTTGACCAAATGTACTAATATTGGGCCCAAGATTCGTCGATTTTAAACTTTTAAGTTCTACCCATTGACTCCTTCTGGTGATAAATTAGCCATAGAGTAGCCAATATTTGACCCATTGAACATGTTTCAGTCATGGATCTTGAAATTTCTATACCTACTTATTGACTCTTTCTGATGTTACATCGGTCATTCAAAAGTCAATATTTGACCAAATGTACTAAAATCGGGCCCAAGAGTCATCTATTTTGAGCTTTATAGTTCTACCCTATTGATTCCTTCTGGTGATAAATTAGCCATAGAGTAGCCAATATTTGACCCATTGAACATGTTCCAGTCATGGATCTTGAAATTTCTATACCTACTTATTAACTCTTTCTGATGATACATCGGCCATTCAAAAGTCAATATTTGACCAAATGTACCTACACTGGGCCCAAGAGTCGTCTATTTTGAACTTTTTAGTTCTACCCTATTGACTCCTTCTGGCGATAGTTCAGCCAATTTTTGACCCACTGAAAATATTTCAGTCCTTGATCTTGAACTTTCTATTCCTACCCAATTGACTCCTTCTGGTGATAAATTAGCCATAGAGTAGCCAATATTTTACCCATTGGACATGTTTCAGTTATGGATCTTTAAGTGTTTATACCTACTCATTGACTCTTTCTGAATTTAGGTCAGTCATTCAGAAATCCATATTTGACCAAATGTACTAATATCGGGCCCAAGAGTCGTCAATTTTGAACTTTCTATTTCTACCCAATTGACTCCTTCTGGTGATAAATTAGCCATAGAGTAGCCAATATTTGACCCATTGAACATGTTTCAGTCATGGATCTTAAAATTTCTATACCTACTTATTGACTCTTTCTGATGTTGAATCTTTTATTCAAAAGTCAATATTTGACCAAATGTACTATAATAGGGCCCAGGAGTTGTCTATTTTGAACTTTTTAGTTCTACCCTATCGACTCCTTCACTAGATAGTTCACCCAATTTTTGACCCACTGAAAATATTTCAGTCCTTGATCTTGAACTTTCTATTCCTACCCAATTGACTCCTTCTGGTGATAAATTAGCCATAGAGTAGCCAATATTTTAACAATTTGACATGTTTCAGTTATGGATCTTGAAGTTTTTATACCTACTCATTGACTCTCTGAATTTAGGTCAGTCATTCAGAAATCCATATTTGACCAAATGTTTTAATATTGGGCCCAAGATTCGTCGATTTTAAACTTTTTAGTTCTACCCATTGACTCCTTCTGGTAATAAATTAGCCATAGAGTAGCCAATATTTGACCCATTGAACATGTTTCAGTCATGGATCTTGAAATTTCTATACCTACTTATTGACTCTTTCTGATGTTACATCGGTCATTCAAAAGTCAATATTTGACCAAATGTACTAAAATCGGGCCCAAGAGTCATCTATTTTGAGCTTTATAGTTCTACCCTATTGACTCCTTCTGGTGATAAATTAGCCATAGAGTAGCCAATATTTGACCCATTGAACATGTTCCAGTCATGGATCTTGAAATTTCTATACCTACTTATTAACTCTTTCTGATGTTACATCGGCCATTCAAAAGTCAATATTTGACCAAATATACTAACACTGGGCCCAAGAGTCGTCTATTTTGAACTTTTTAGTTCTACCCTATTGACTCCTTCTGGCGATAGTTCAGCCAATTTTTGACCCACTGAAAATATTTCAGTCCTTGATCTTGAACTTTCTATTCCTACCCAATTGACTCCTTCTGGTGATAAATTAGCCATAGAGTAGCCAATATTTTACCCATTGGACATGTTTCAGTTATGGATCTTGAAGTTTTTGTACCTACTCATTGACTGTTTCTGTATTTAGGTCAGTCATTCAGAAATCCATATTTGAAGAAATTTATTAATATCGGGCCCAAGAGTCATTGATTTTGAACTTTCTATTTCTACCCAATTGACTCCTTCTGGTGATAAAATAGCCATAGAGTAGCCAATATTTGACCCATTGAACATGTTTCAGTCATGGATCTTGAAATTTCTATACCTACTTATTGACTCTTTCTGATGTTACATCGGTCATTCAAATGTCAATATTTGACCAAATGTACTAAAATCGGGCCCAAGAGTCGTCTATTTTGAACTTTTTAGTTCTACCCTATTGACTCCTTCTGGCGATAGTTCAGCCAATTTTTGACCCACTGAAAATATTTCAGTCCTTGATCTTGAACTTTCTATTCCTACCCAATTGACTCCTTCTGGTGATAAATTAGCCATAGAGTAGCCAATATTTGACCCATTGAACATGTTTCAGTCATGGATCTTGAAATTTCTATACCTACTTATTGACTCTTTCTGATGTTACATCGGTCATTAAAAAGTCAATATTTGACCAAATGTACTAATATCAGGCCCTAAGAGTTGTCTATATTGAACTTTTTAGTTCTACCCTATTGACTCCTTCTGGAGATAGTTCAGCCAATTTTTGACCCACTGATAACATTTCAGTCCTTGATCTTGAACTTTCTATTCCTACCCAATTGACTCCTTCTGGTGATAAATTAGCCATAGAGTAGCCAATATTTTACCCATTGGACATGTTTCAGTTATGGATCTTGAAGTTTTTATACCTACTCATTGAATCTTTCTGTATTTAGGTCAGTCATTCAGAAATCCATATTTGACGAAATGTCTTAATATCGGGCCCAAGAGTCATTGATTTTGAACTTTCTATTTCTTCCCAATTGACTCCTTCTGGTGATAAATTAGCCATAGAGTAGCCAATATTTGACCCATTGAACATGTTTCAGTCATGGATCTTGAAATTTCTATACCTACTTATTGACTCTTTCTGATGTTACATCGACCATTAAAAAGTCAATATTTGACCAAATGTACTAACACTGGGCCCAAGAGTCGTCTATTTTGAACTTTTTAGTTCTACCCTATTGACTCCTTCTGGCGATAGTTCAGCCAATTTTTGACCCACTGAAAATATTTCAGTCCTTGATCTTGAAATTTCTATTCCTACCCAATTGACTCCTTCTGGTGATAAATTAGCCATAGAGTAGCCAATATTTTAACAATTTGACATGTTTCAGTTATGGATCTTGAAGTTTTTATACCTACTCATTGACTCTCTGAATTTAGGTCAGTCATTCAGAAATCCATATTTGACCAAATGTACTAATATTGGGCCCAAGATTCGTCGATTATAAACTTTTTAGTTCTACCCATTGACTCCTTCTGGTGATAAATTAGCCATAGAGTAGCCAATATTTGACAAATTGAACATGTTTCAGTCATGGATCTTTAAATTTCTATACCTACTTCTTGACTCTTTCTGATGTTACATCGGTCATTCAAAAGTCAATATTTGACCAAATGTACTAAAGTCGGGCCCAAGAGTCATCTATTTTGAGCTTTATAGTTCTACCCTATTGACTCCTTCTGGTGATAAATTAGCCATAGAGTAGCCAATATTTGACCCATTGAACATGTGTCAGTCATGGATCTTGAAATTTCTATACCTACTTATTGACTCTTTCTGATGTTACATCGACCATTAAAAAGTCAATATTTGACCAAATGTACTAACACTGGGCCCAAGAGTCGTCTATTTTGAACTTTTTAGTTCTACCCTATTGACTCCTTCTGGCGATAGTTCAGCCAATTTTTGACCCACTGAAAATATTTCAGTCCTTGATCTTGAAATTTCTATTCCTACCCAATTGACTCCTTCTGGTGATAAATTAGGCATAGAGTAGCCAATATTTTACCCATTGGACATGTTTCAGTTATGGATCTTTAAGTTTTTATACCTACTCATTGACTCTTTCTGAATTTAGGTCAGTCATTCAGAAATCCATATTTGACGAAATGTATTAATATCGGGCCCAAGAGTCATTGATTTTGAACTTTCTATTTCTACCCAATTGACTCCTTCTGGTGATAATATAGCCATAGAGTAGCCAATATTTCACCCATTGAACATGTTTCAGTCATGGATCTTGAAATTTCTATACCTACTTATTGACTCTTTCTGATGTAATATCGGTCATTCAAATGTCAATATTTGACCAAATGTACTAAAATCGGGCCCAAGAGTCGTCTATTTTGAACTTTTTAGTTCTACCCTATTGACTCCTTCTGGCGATAGTTCAGCCAATTTTTGACCCACTGAAAATATTTCAGTCCTTGATCTTGAACTTTCTATTCCTACCCAATTGACTCCTTCTGGTGATAAATTAGCCATAGAGTAGCCAATATTTGACCCATTGAACATGTTTCAGTCATGGATCTTGAAATTTCTATACCTACTTATTGACTCTTTCTGATGTTACATCGGTCATTAAAAAGTCAATATTTGACCAAATGTACTAATATCAGGCCCTAAGAGTTGTCTATATTGAACTTTTTAGTTCTACCCTATTGACTCCTTCTGGAGATAGTTCAGCCAATTTTTGACCCACTGATAACATTTCAGTCCTTGATCTTGAACTTTCTATTCCTACCCAATTGACTCCTTCTGGTGATAAATTAGCCATAGAGTAGCCAATATTTTACCCATTGGACATGTTTCAGTTATGGATCTTGAAGTTTTTATACCTACTCATTGAATCTTTCTGTATTTAGGTCAGTCATTCAGAAATCCATATTTGACGAAATGTCTTAATATCGGGCCCAAGAGTCATTGATTTTTAACTTTCTATTTCTTCCCAATTGACTCCTTCTGGTGATAAATTAGCCATAGAGTAGCCAATATTTGACCCATTGAACATGTTTCAGTCATGGATCTTGAAATTTCTATACCTACTTATTGACTCTTTCTGATGTTACATCGACCATTAAAAAGTCAATATTTGACCAAATGTACTAACACTGGGCCCAAGAGTCGTCTATTTTGAACTTTTTAGTTCTACCCTATTGACTCCTTCTGGCGATAGTTCAGCCAATTTTTGACCCACTGAAAATATTTCAGTCCTTGATCTTGAAATTTCTATTCCTACCCAATTGACTCCTTCTGGTGATAAATTAGCCATAGAGTAGCCAATATTTTAACAATTTGACATGTTTCAGTTATGGATCTTGAAGTTTTTATACCTACTCATTGACTCTCTGAATTTAGGTCAGTCATTCAGAAATCCATATTTGACCAAATGTACTAATATTGGGCCCAAGATTCGTCGATTATAAACTTTTTAGTTCTACCCATTGACTCCTTCTGGTGATAAATTAGCCATAGAGTAGCCAATATTTGACAAATTGAACATGTTTCAGTCATGGATCTTTAAATTTCTATACCTACTTCTTGACTCTTTCTGATGTTACATCGGTCATTCAAAAGTCAATATTTGACCAAATGTACTAAAGTCGGGCCCAAGAGTCATCTATTTTGAGCTTTATAGTTCTACCCTTTGACTCCTTCTGGTGATAAATTAGCCATAGAGTAGCCAATATTTGACCCATTGAACATGTGTCAGTCATGGATCTTGAAATTTCTATACCTACTTATTGACTCTTTCTGATGTTACATCGACCATTAAAAAGTCAATATTTGACCAAATGTACTAACACTGGGCCCAAGAGTCGTCTATTTTGAACTTTTTAGTTCTACCCTATTGACTCCTTCTGGCGATAGTTCAGCCAATTTTTGACCCACTGAAAATATTTCAGTCCTTGATCTTGAAATTTCTATTCCTACCCAATTGACTCCTTCTGGTGATAAATTAGGCATAGAGTAGCCAATATTTTACCCATTGGACATGTTTCAGTTATGGATCTTTAAGTTTTTATACCTACTCATTGACTCTTTCTGAATTTAGGTCAGTCATTCAGAAATCCATATTTGACGAAATGTATTAATATCGGGCCCAAGAGTCATTGATTTTGAACTTTCTATTTCTACCCAATTGACTCCTTCTGGTGATAATATAGCCATAGAGTAGCCAATATTTCACCCATTGAACATGTTTCAGTCATGGATCTTGAAATTTCTATACCTACTTATTGACTCTTTCTGATGTAATATCGGTCATTCAAATGTCAATATTTGACCAAATGTACTAAAATCGGGCCCAAGAGTCGTCTATTTTGAACTGTTTAGTTCTACCCTATTGACTCCTTCTGGAGATAGTTCAGCCAATTTTTGACCCACTGAAAATATTTCAGTCCTTGATCTTGAAATTTCTATTCCTACCCAATTGACTCCTTCTGGTGATAAATTAGCCATAGAGTAGCCAATATTTGACCCATTGAACATGTTTCAGTCATGGATCTTGAAATTTCTATACCTACTTATTGACTCTTTCTGAATTTAGGTCAGTCATTCAGAAATCCATATTTGACCAAATGTACTAATATCGGGCCCAAGAGTCGTCGATTTTGAACTTTCTATTTCTACCCAATTGACTCCTTCTGGTGATAAATTAGCCATAGAGTAGCCAATATTTGACCCATTGAACATGTTTCAGTCATGGATCTTAAAATTTCTATACCTACTTATTGACTCTTTCTGATGTTGAATCTTTTATTCAAAAGTCAATATTTGACCAAATGTACTATAATAGGGCCCAGGAGTTGTCTATTTTGAACTTTTTAGTTCTACCCTATCGACTCCTTCACTAGATAGTTCACCCAATTTTTGACCCACTGAAAATATTTCAGTCCTTGATCTTGAACTTTCTATTCCTACCCAATTGACTCCTTCTGGTGATAAATTAGCCATAGAGTAGCCAATATTTTAACAATTTGACATGTTTCAGTTATGGATCTTGAAGTTTTTATACCTACTCATTGACTCTCTGAATTTAGGTCAGTCATTCAGAAATCCATATTTGACCAAATGTACTAATATTGGGCCCAAGATTCGTCGATTTTAAACTTTTTAGTTCTACCCATTGACTCCTTCTGGTAATAAATTAGCCATAGAGTAGCCAATATTTGACCCATTGAACATGTTTCAGTCATGGATCTTGAAATTTCTATACCTACTTATTGACTCTTTCTGATGTTACATCGGTCATTCAAAAGTCAATATTTGACCAAATGTACTAAAATCGGGCCCAAGAGTCATCTATTTTGAGCTTTATAGTTCTACCCTATTGACTCCTTCTGGTGATAAATTAGCCATAGAGTAGCCAATATTTGACCCATTGAACATGTTCCAGTCATGGATCTTGAAATTTCTATACCTACTTATTAACTCTTTCTGATGTTACATCGGCCATTCAAAAGTCAATATTTGACCAAATATACTAACACTGGGCCCAAGAGTCGTCTATTTTGAACTTTTTAGTTCTACCCTATTGACTCCTTCTGGCGATAGTTCAGCCAATTTTTGACCCACTGAAAATATTTCAGTCCTTGATCTTGAACTTTCTATTCCTACCCAATTGACTCCTTCTGGTGATAAATTAGCCATAGAGTAGCCAATATTTTACCCATTGGACATGTTTCAGTTATGGATCTTTAAGTGTTTATACCTACTCATTGACTCTTTCTGAATTTAGGTCAGTCATTCAGAAATCCATATTTGAAGAAATTTATTAATATCGGGCCCAAGAGTCATTGATTTTGAACTTTCTATTTCTACCCAATTGACTCCTTCTGGTGATAAAATAGCCATAGAGTAGCCAATATTTGACCCATTGAACATGTTTCAGTCATGGATCTTGAAATTTCTATACCTACTTATTGACTCTTTCTGATGTTACATCGACCATTAAAAAGTCAATATTTGACCAAATGTACTAACACTGGGCCCAAGAGTCGTCTATTTTGAACTTTTTAGTTCTACCCTATTGACTCCTTCTGGCGATAGTTCAGCCAATTTTTGACCCACTGAAAATATTTCAGTCCTTGATCTTGAAATTTCTATTCCTACCCAATTGACTCCTTCTGGTGATAAATTAGCCATAGAGTAGCCAATATTTTAACAATTTGACATGTTTCAGTTATGGATCTTGAAGTTTTTATACCTACTCATTGACTCTCTGAATTTAGGTCAGTCATTCAGAAATCCATATTTGACCAAATGTACTAATATTGGGCCCAAGATTCGTCGATTATAAACTTTTTAGTTCTACCCATTGACTCCTTCTGGTGATAAATTAGCCATAGAGTAGCCAATATTTGACAAATTGAACATGTTTCAGTCATGGATCTTTAAATTTCTATACCTACTTCTTGACTCTTTCTGATGTTACATCGGTCATTCAAAAGTCAATATTTGACCAAATGTACTAAAGTCGGGCCCAAGAGTCATCTATTTTGAGCTTTATAGTTCTACCCTATTGACTCCTTCTGGTGATAAATTAGCCATAGAGTAGCCAATATTTGACCCATTGAACATGTGTCAGTCATGGATCTTGAAATTTCTATACCTACTTATTGACTCTTTCTGATGTTACATCGACCATTAAAAAGTCAATATTTGACCAAATGTACTAACACTGGGCCCAAGAGTCGTCTATTTTGAACTTTTTAGTTCTACCCTATTGACTCCTTCTGGCGATAGTTCAGCCAATTTTTGACCCACTGAAAATATTTCAGTCCTTGATCTTGAAATTTCTATTCCTACCCAATTGACTCCTTCTGGTGATAAATTAGGCATAGAGTAGCCAATATTTTACCCATTGGACATGTTTCAGTTATGGATCTTTAAGTTTTTATACCTACTCATTGACTCTTTCTGAATTTAGGTCAGTCATTCAGAAATCCATATTTGACGAAATGTATTAATATCGGGCCCAAGAGTCATTGATTTTGAACTTTCTATTTCTACCCAATTGACTCCTTCTGGTGATAATATAGCCATAGAGTAGCCAATATTTCACCCATTGAACATGTTTCAGTCATGGATCTTGAAATTTCTATACCTACTTATTGACTCTTTCTGATGTAATATCGGTCATTCAAATGTCAATATTTGACCAAATGTACTAAAATCGGGCCCAAGAGTCGTCTATTTTGAACTGTTTAGTTCTACCCTATTGACTCCTTCTGGAGATAGTTCAGCCAATTTTTGACCCACTGAAAATATTTCAGTCCTTGATCTTGAAATTTCTATTCCTACCCAATTGACTCCTTCTGGTGATAAATTAGCCATAGAGTAGCCAATATTTGACCCATTGAACATGTTTCAGTCATGGATCTTGAAATTTCTATACCTACTTATTGACTCTTTCTGAATTTAGGTCAGTCATTCAGAAATCCATATTTGACCAAATGTACTAATATCGGGCCCAAGAGTCGTCGATTTTGAACTTTCTATTTCTACCCAATTGACTCCTTCTGGTGATAAATTAGCCATAGAGTAGCCAATATTTGACCCATTGAACATGTTTCAGTCATGGATCTTAAAATTTCTATACCTACTTATTGACTCTTTCTGATGTTGAATCTTTTATTCAAAAGTCAATATTTGACCAAATGTACTATAATAGGGCCCAGGAGTTGTCTATTTTGAACTTTTTAGTTCTACCCTATCGACTCCTTCACTAGATAGTTCACCCAATTTTTGACCCACTGAAAATATTTCAGTCCTTGATCTTGAACTTTCTATTCCTACCCAATTGACTCCTTCTGGTGATAAATTAGCCATAGAGTAGCCAATATTTTAACAATTTGACATGTTTCAGTTATGGATCTTGAAGTTTTTATACCTACTCATTGACTCTCTGAATTTAGGTCAGTCATTCAGAAATCCATATTTGACCAAATGTACTAATATTGGGCCCAAGATTCGTCGATTTTAAACTTTTTAGTTCTACCCATTGACTCCTTCTGGTAATAAATTAGCCATAGAGTAGCCAATATTTGACCCATTGAACATGTTTCAGTCATGGATCTTGAAATTTCTATACCTACTTATTGACTCTTTCTGATGTTACATCGGTCATTCAAAAGTCAATATTTGACCAAATGTACTAAAATCGGGCCCAAGAGTCATCTATTTTGAGCTTTATAGTTCTACCCTATTGACTCCTTCTGGTGATAAATTAGCCATAGAGTAGCCAATATTTGACCCATTGAACATGTTCCAGTCATGGATCTTGAAATTTCTATACCTACTTATTAACTCTTTCTGATGTTACATCGGCCATTCAAAAGTCAATATTTGACCAAATATACTAACACTGGGCCCAAGAGTCGTCTATTTTGAACTTTTTAGTTCTACCCTATTGACTCCTTCTGGCGATAGTTCAGCCAATTTTTGACCCACTGAAAATATTTCAGTCCTTGATCTTGAACTTTCTATTCCTACCCAATTGACTCCTTCTGGTGATAAATTAGCCATAGAGTAGCCAATATTTTACCCATTGGACATGTTTCAGTTATGGATCTTTAAGTGTTTATACCTACTCATTGACTCTTTCTGAATTTAGGTCAGTCATTCAGAAATCCATATTTGAAGAAATTTATTAATATCGGGCCCAAGAGTCATTGATTTTGAACTTTCTATTTCTACCCAATTGACTCCTTCTGGTGATAAAATAGCCATAGAGTAGCCAATATTTGACCCATTGAACATGTTTCAGTCATGGATCTTGAAATTTCTATACCTACTTATTGACTCTTTCTGATGTTACATCGGTCATTCAAATGTCAATATTTGACCAAATGTACTAAAATCGGGCCCAAGAGTCGTCTATTTTGAACTTTTTAGTTCTACCCTATTGACTCCTTCTGGCGATAGTTCAGCCAATTTTTGACCCACTGAAAATATTTCAGTCCTTGATCTTGAAATTTCTATTCCTACCCAATTGACTCCTTCTGGTGATAAATTAGCCATAGAGTAGCCAATATTTTAACAATTTGACATGTTTCAGTTATGGATCTTGAAGTTTTTATACCTACTCATTGACTCTCTGAATTTAGGTCAGTCATTCAGAAATCCATATTTGACCAAATGTACTAATATTGGGCCCAAGATTCGTCGATTATAAACTTTTTAGTTCTACCCATTGACTCCTTCTGGTGATAAATTAGCCATAGAGTAGCCAATATTTGACAAATTGAACATGTTTCAGTCATGGATCTTTAAATTTCTATACCTACTTCTTGACTCTTTCTGATGTTACATCGGTCATTCAAAAGTCAATATTTGACCAAATGTACTAAAGTCGGGCCCAAGAGTCATCTATTTTGAGCTTTATAGTTCTACCCTATTGACTCCTTCTGGTGATAAATTAGCCATAGAGTAGCCAATATTTGACCCATTGAACATGTTTCAGTCATGGATCTTGAAATTTCTATACCTACTTATTGACTCTTTCTGATGTTACATCGACCATTAAAAAGTCAATATTTGACCAAATGTACTAACACTGGGCCCAAGAGTCGTCTATTTTGAACTTTTTAGTTCTACCCTATTGACTCCTTCTGGCGATAGTTCAGCCAATTTTTGACCCACTGAAAATATTTCAGTCCTTGATCTTGAAATTTCTATTCCTACCCAATTGACTCCTTCTGGTGATAAATTAGGCATAGAGTAGCCAATATTTTACCCATTGGACATGTTTCAGTTATGGATCTTTAAGTTTTTATACCTACTCATTGACTCTTTCTGAATTTAGGTCAGTCATTCAGAAATCCATATTTGACGAAATGTATTAATATCGGGCCCAAGAGTCATTGATTTTGAACTTTCTATTTCTACCCAATTGACTCCTTCTGGTGATAATATAGCCATAGAGTAGCCAATATTTCACCCATTGAACATGTTTCAGTCATGGATCTTGAAATTTCTATACCTACTTATTGACTCTTTCTGATGTAATATCGGTCATTCAAATGTCAATATTTGACCAAATGTACTAAAATCGGGCCCAAGAGTCGTCTATTTTGAACTGTTTAGTTCTACCCTATTGACTCCTTCTGGAGATAGTTCAGCCAATTTTTGACCCACTGAAAATATTTCAGTCCTTGATCTTGAACTTTCTATTCCTACCCAATTGACTCCTTCTGGTGATAAATTAGCCATAGAGTAGCCAATATTTGACCCATTGAACATGTTTCAGTCATGGATCTTGAAATTTCTATACCTACTTATTGACTCTTTCTGATGTTACATCGGTCATTAAAAAGTCAATATTTGACCAAATGTACTAATATCAGGCCCTAAGAGTTGTCTATATTGAACTTTTTAGTTCTACCCTATTGACTCCTTCTGGAGACAGTTCAGCCAATTTTTGACCCACTGATAACATTTCAGTCCTTGATCTTGAACTTTCTATTCCTACCCAATTGACTCCTTCTGGTGATATATTAGCCATAGAGTAGCCAATATTTTACCCATTGGACATGTTTCAGTTATGGATCTTGAAGTTTTTATACCTACTCATTGAATCTTTCTGTATTTAGGTCAGTCATTCAGAAATCCATATTTGACGAAATGTATTAATATCGGGCCCAAGAGTCATTGATTTTGAACTTTCTATTTCTACCCAATTGACTCCTTCTGGTGATAAATTAGCCATAGAGTAGCCAATATTTGACCCATTGAACATGTTTCAGTCATGGATCTTGAAATTTCTATACCTACTTATTGACTCTTTCTGATGTTACATCGACCATTAAAAAGTCAATATTTGACCAAATGTACTAACACTGGGCCCAAGAGTCGTCTATTTTGAACTTTTTAGTTCTACCCTATTGACTCCTTCTGGCGATAGTTCAGCCAATTTTTGACCCACTGAAAATATTTCAGTCCTTGATCTTGAAATTTCTATTCCTACCCAATTGACTCCTTCTGGTGATAAATTAGCCATAGAGTAGCCAATATTTTAACAATTTGACATGTTTCAGTTATGGATCTTGAAGTTTTTATACCTACTCATTGACTCTCTGAATTTAGGTCAGTCATTCAGAAATCCATATTTGACCAAATGTACTAATATTGGGCCCAAGATTCGTCGATTATAAACTTTTTAGTTCTACCCATTGACTCCTTCTGGTGATAAATTAGCCATAGAGTAGCCAATATTTGACAAATTGAACATGTTTCAGTCATGGATCTTTAAATTTCTATACCTACTTCTTGACTCTTTCTGATGTTACATCGGTCATTCAAAAGTCAATATTTGACCAAATGTACTAAAGTCGGGCCCAAGAGTCATCTATTTTGAGCTTTATAGTTCTACCCTATTGACTCCTTCTGGTGATAAATTAGCCATAGAGTAGCCAATATTTGACCCATTGAACATGTTTCAGTCATGGATCTTGAAATTTCTATACCTACTTATTGACTCTTTCTGATGTTACATCGACCATTAAAAAGTCAATATTTGACCAAATGTACTAACACTGGGCCCAAGAGTCGTCTATTTTGAACTTTTTAGTTCTACCCTATTGACTCCTTCTGGCGATAGTTCAGCCAATTTTTGACCCACTGAAAATATTTCAGTCCTTGATCTTGAAATTTCTATTCCTACCCAATTGACTCCTTCTGGTGATAAATTAGGCATAGAGTAGCCAATATTTTACCCATTGGACATGTTTCAGTTATGGATCTTTAAGTTTTTATACCTACTCATTGACTCTTTCTGAATTTAGGTCAGTCATTCAGAAATCCATATTTGACGAAATGTATTAATATCGGGCCCAAGAGTCATTGATTTTGAACTTTCTATTTCTACCCCATTGACTCCTTCTGGTGATAAATTAGCCATAGAGTAGCCAATATTTGACAAATTGAACATGTTTCAGTCATGGATCTTTAAATTTCTATACCTACTTCTTGACTCTTTCTGATGTTACATCGGTCATTCAAAAGTCAATATTTGACCAAATGTACTAAAGTCGGGCCCAAGAGTCATCTATTTTGAGCTTTATAGTTCTACCCTATTGACTCCTTCTGGTGATAAATTAGCCATAGAGTAGCCAATATTTGACCCATTGAACATGTGTCAGTCATGGATCTTGAAATTTCTATACCTACTTATTGACTCTTTCTGATGTTACATCGACCATTAAAAAGTCAATATTTGACCAAATGTACTAACACTGGGCCCAAGAGTCGTCTATTTTGAACTTTTTAGTTCTACCCTATTGACTCCTTCTGGCGATAGTTCAGCCAATTTTTGACCCACTGAAAATATTTCAGTCCTTGATCTTGAAATTTCTATTCCTACCCAATTGACTCCTTCTGGTGATAAATTAGGCATAGAGTAGCCAATATTTTACCCATTGGACATGTTTCAGTTATGGATCTTTAAGTTTTTATACCTACTCATTGACTCTTTCTGAATTTAGGTCAGTCATTCAGAAATCCATATTTGACGAAATGTATTAATATCGGGCCCAAGAGTCATTGATTTTGAACTTTCTATTTCTACCCAATTGACTCCTTCTGGTGATAATATAGCCATAGAGTAGCCAATATTTCACCCATTGAACATGTTTCAGTCATGGATCTTGAAATTTCTATACCTACTTATTGACTCTTTCTGATGTAATATCGGTCATTCAAATGTCAATATTTGACCAAATGTACTAAAATCGGGCCCAAGAGTCGTCTATTTTGAACTGTTTAGTTCTACCCTATTGACTCCTTCTGGAGATAGTTCAGCCAATTTTTGACCCACTGAAAATATTTCAGTCCTTGATCTTGAAATTTCTATTCCTACCCAATTGACTCCTTCTGGTGATAAATTAGCCATAGAGTAGCCAATATTTGACCCATTGAACATGTTTCAGTCATGGATCTTGAAATTTCTATACCTACTTATTGACTCTTTCTGAATTTAGGTCAGTCATTCAGAAATCCATATTTGACCAAATGTACTAATATCGGGCCCAAGAGTCGTCGATTTTGAACTTTCTATTTCTACCCAATTGACTCCTTCTGGTGATAAATTAGCCATAGAGTAGCCAATATTTGACCCATTGAACATGTTTCAGTCATGGATCTTAAAATTTCTATACCTACTTATTGACTCTTTCTGATGTTGAATCTTTTATTCAAAAGTCAATATTTGACCAAATGTACTATAATAGGGCCCAGGAGTTGTCTATTTTGAACTTTTTAGTTCTACCCTATCGACTCCTTCACTAGATAGTTCACCCAATTTTTGACCCACTGAAAATATTTCAGTCCTTGATCTTGAACTTTCTATTCCTACCCAATTGACTCCTTCTGGTGATAAATTAGCCATAGAGTAGCCAATATTTTAACAATTTGACATGTTTCAGTTATGGATCTTGAAGTTTTTATACCTACTCATTGACTCTCTGAATTTAGGTCAGTCATTCAGAAATCCATATTTGACCAAATGTACTAATATTGGGCCCAAGATTCGTCGATTTTAAACTTTTTAGTTCTACCCATTGACTCCTTCTGGTAATAAATTAGCCATAGAGTAGCCAATATTTGACCCATTGAACATGTTTCAGTCATGGATCTTGAAATTTCTATACCTACTTATTGACTCTTTCTGATGTTACATCGGTCATTCAAAAGTCAATATTTGACCAAATGTACTAAAATCGGGCCCAAGAGTCATCTATTTTGAGCTTTATAGTTCTACCCTATTGACTCCTTCTGGTGATAAATTAGCCATAGAGTAGCCAATATTTGACCCATTGAACATGTTCCAGTCATGGATCTTGAAATTTCTATACCTACTTATTAACTCTTTCTGATGTTACATCGGCCATTCAAAAGTCAATATTTGACCAAATATACTAACACTGGGCCCAAGAGTCGTCTATTTTGAACTTTTTAGTTCTACCCTATTGACTCCTTCTGGCGATAGTTCAGCCAATTTTTGACCCACTGAAAATATTTCAGTCCTTGATCTTGAACTTTCTATTCCTACCCAATTGACTCCTTCTGGTGATAAATTAGCCATAGAGTAGCCAATATTTTACCCATTGGACATGTTTCAGTTATGGATCTTTAAGTGTTTATACCTACTCATTGACTCTTTCTGAATTTAGGTCAGTCATTCAGAAATCCATATTTGAAGAAATTTATTAATATCGGGCCCAAGAGTCATTGATTTTGAACTTTCTATTTCTACCCAATTGACTCCTTCTGGTGATAAAATAGCCATAGAGTAGCCAATATTTGACCCATTGAACATGTTTCAGTCATGGATCTTGAAATTTCTATACCTACTTATTGACTCTTTCTGATGTTACATCGACCATTAAAAAGTCAATATTTGACCAAATGTACTAACACTGGGCCCAAGAGTCGTCTATTTTGAACTTTTTAGTTCTACCCTATTGACTCCTTCTGGCGATAGTTCAGCCAATTTTTGACCCACTGAAAATATTTCAGTCCTTGATCTTGAAATTTCTATTCCTACCCAATTGACTCCTTCTGGTGATAAATTAGCCATAGAGTAGCCAATATTTTAACAATTTGACATGTTTCAGTTATGGATCTTGAAGTTTTTATACCTACTCATTGACTCTCTGAATTTAGGTCAGTCATTCAGAAATCCATATTTGACCAAATGTACTAATATTGGGCCCAAGATTCGTCGATTATAAACTTTTTAGTTCTACCCATTGACTCCTTCTGGTGATAAATTAGCCATAGAGTAGCCAATATTTGACAAATTGAACATGTTTCAGTCATGGATCTTTAAATTTCTATACCTACTTCTTGACTCTTTCTGATGTTACATCGGTCATTCAAAAGTCAATATTTGACCAAATGTACTAAAGTCGGGCCCAAGAGTCATCTATTTTGAGCTTTATAGTTCTACCCTATTGACTCCTTCTGGTGATAAATTAGCCATAGAGTAGCCAATATTTGACCCATTGAACATGTGTCAGTCATGGATCTTGAAATTTCTATACCTACTTATTGACTCTTTCTGATGTTACATCGACCATTAAAAAGTCAATATTTGACCAAATGTACTAACACTGGGCCCAAGAGTCGTCTATTTTGAACTTTTTAGTTCTACCCTATTGACTCCTTCTGGCGATAGTTCAGCCAATTTTTGACCCACTGAAAATATTTCAGTCCTTGATCTTGAAATTTCTATTCCTACCCAATTGACTCCTTCTGGTGATAAATTAGGCATAGAGTAGCCAATATTTTACCCATTGGACATGTTTCAGTTATGGATCTTTAAGTTTTTATACCTACTCATTGACTCTTTCTGAATTTAGGTCAGTCATTCAGAAATCCATATTTGACGAAATGTATTAATATCGGGCCCAAGAGTCATTGATTTTGAACTTTCTATTTCTACCCAATTGACTCCTTCTGGTGATAATATAGCCATAGAGTAGTCAATATTTCACCCATTGAACATGTTTCAGTCATGGATCTTGAAATTTCTATACCTACTTATTGACTCTTTCTGATGTAATATCGGTCATTCAAATGTCAATATTTGACCAAATGTACTAAAATCGGGCCCAAGAGTCGTCTATTTTGAACTGTTTAGTTCTACCCTATTGACTCCTTCTGGAGATAGTTCAGCCAATTTTTGACCCACTGAAAATATTTCAGTCCTTGATCTTGAAATTTCTATTCCTACCCAATTGACTCCTTCTGGTGATAAATTAGCCATAGAGTAGCCAATATTTGACCCATTGAACATGTTTCAGTCATGGATCTTGAAATTTCTATACCTACTTATTGACTCTTTCTGAATTTAGGTCAGTCATTCAGAAATCCATATTTGACCAAATGTACTAATATCGGGCCCAAGAGTCGTCGATTTTGAACTTTCTATTTCTACCCAATTGACTCCTTCTGGTGATAAATTAGCCATAGAGTAGCCAATATTTGACCCATTGAACATGTTTCAGTCATGGATCTTAAAATTTCTATACCTACTTATTGACTCTTTCTGATGTTGAATCTTTTATTCAAAAGTCAATATTTGACCAAATGTACTATAATAGGGCCCAGGAGTTGTCTATTTTGAACTTTTTAGTTCTACCCTATCGACTCCTTCACTAGATAGTTCACCCAATTTTTGACCCACTGAAAATATTTCAGTCCTTGATCTTGAACTTTCTATTCCTACCCAATTGACTCCTTCTGGTGATAAATTAGCCATAGAGTAGCCAATATTTTAACAATTTGACATGTTTCAGTTATGGATCTTGAAGTTTTTATACCTACTCATTGACTCTCTGAATTTAGGTCAGTCATTCAGAAATCCATATTTGACCAAATGTACTAATATTGGGCCCAAGATTCGTCGATTTTAAACTTTTTAGTTCTACCCATTGACTCCTTCTGGTAATAAATTAGCCATAGAGTAGCCAATATTTGACCCATTGAACATGTTTCAGTCATGGATCTTGAAATTTCTATACCTACTTATTGACTCTTTCTGATGTTACATCGGTCATTCAAAAGTCAATATTTGACCAAATGTACTAAAATCGGGCCCAAGAGTCATCTATTTTGAGCTTTATAGTTCTACCCTATTGACTCCTTCTGGTGATAAATTAGCCATAGAGTAGCCAATATTTGACCCATTGAACATGTTCCAGTCATGGATCTTGAAATTTCTATACCTACTTATTAACTCTTTCTGATGTTACATCGGCCATTCAAAAGTCAATATTTGACCAAATATACTAACACTGGGCCCAAGAGTCGTCTATTTTGAACTTTTTAGTTCTACCCTATTGACTCCTTCTGGCGATAGTTCAGCCAATTTTTGACCCACTGAAAATATTTCAGTCCTTGATCTTGAACTTTCTATTCCTACCCAATTGACTCCTTCTGGTGATAAATTAGCCATAGAGTAGCCAATATTTTACCCATTGGACATGTTTCAGTTATGGATCTTTAAGTGTTTATACCTACTCATTGACTCTTTCTGAATTTAGGTCAGTCATTCAGAAATCCATATTTGAAGAAATTTATTAATATCGGGCCCAAGAGTCATTGATTTTGAACTTTCTATTTCTACCCAATTGACTCCTTCTGGTGATAAAATAGCCATAGAGTAGCCAATATTTGACCCATTGAACATGTTTCAGTCATGGATCTTGAAATTTCTATACCTACTTATTGACTCTTTCTGATGTTACATCGGTCATTCAAATGTCAATATTTGACCAAATGTACTAAAATCGGGCCCAAGAGTCGTCTATTTTGAACTTTTTAGTTCTACCCTATTGACTCCTTCTGGCGATAGTTCAGCCAATTTTTGACCCACTGAAAATATTTCAGTCCTTGATCTTGAAATTTCTATTCCTACCCAATTGACTCCTTCTGGTGATAAATTAGCCATAGAGTAGCCAATATTTTAACAATTTGACATGTTTCAGTTATGGATCTTGAAGTTTTTATACCTACTCATTGACTCTCTGAATTTAGGTCAGTCATTCAGAAATCCATATTTGACCAAATGTACTAATATTGGGCCCAAGATTCGTCGATTATAAACTTTTTAGTTCTACCCATTGACTCCTTCTGGTGATAAATTAGCCATAGAGTAGCCAATATTTGACAAATTGAACATGTTTCAGTCATGGATCTTTAAATTTCTATACCTACTTCTTGACTCTTTCTGATGTTACATCGGTCATTCAAAAGTCAATATTTGACCAAATGTACTAAAGTCGGGCCCAAGAGTCATCTATTTTGAGCTTTATAGTTCTACCCTATTGACTCCTTCTGGTGATAAATTAGCCATAGAGTAGCCAATATTTGACCCATTGAACATGTTTCAGTCATGGATCTTGAAATTTCTATACCTACTTATTGACTCTTTCTGATGTTACATCGACCATTAAAAAGTCAATATTTGACCAAATGTACTAACACTGGGCCCAAGAGTCGTCTATTTTGAACTTTTTAGTTCTACCCTATTGACTCCTTCTGGCGATAGTTCAGCCAATTTTTGACCCACTGAAAATATTTCAGTCCTTGATCTTGAAATTTCTATTCCTACCCAATTGACTCCTTCTGGTGATAAATTAGGCATAGAGTAGCCAATATTTTACCCATTGGACATGTTTCAGTTATGGATCTTTAAGTTTTTATACCTACTCATTGACTCTTTCTGAATTTAGGTCAGTCATTCAGAAATCCATATTTGACGAAATGTATTAATATCGGGCCCAAGAGTCATTGATTTTGAACTTTCTATTTCTACCCAATTGACTCCTTCTGGTGATAATATAGCCATAGAGTAGCCAATATTTCACCCATTGAACATGTTTCAGTCATGGATCTTGAAATTTCTATACCTACTTATTGACTCTTTCTGATGTAATATCGGTCATTCAAATGTCAATATTTGACCAAATGTACTAAAATCGGGCCCAAGAGTCGTCTATTTTGAACTGTTTAGTTCTACCCTATTGACTCCTTCTGGAGATAGTTCAGCCAATTTTTGACCCACTGAAAATATTTCAGTCCTTGATCTTGAACTTTCTATTCCTACCCAATTGACTCCTTCTGGTGATAAATTAGCCATAGAGTAGCCAATATTTGACCCATTGAACATGTTTCAGTCATGGATCTTGAAATTTCTATACCTACTTATTGACTCTTTCTGATGTTACATCGGTCATTAAAAAGTCAATATTTGACCAAATGTACTAATATCAGGCCCTAAGAGTTGTCTATATTGAACTTTTTAGTTCTACCCTATTGACTCCTTCTGGAGACAGTTCAGCCAATTTTTGACCCACTGATAACATTTCAGTCCTTGATCTTGAACTTTCTATTCCTACCCAATTGACTCCTTCTGGTGATAAATTAGCCATAGAGTAGCCAATATTTTACCCATTGGACATGTTTCAGTTATGGATCTTGAAGTTTTTATACCTACTCATTGAATCTTTCTGTATTTAGGTCAGTCATTCAGAAATCCATATTTGACGAAATGTATTAATATCGGGCCCAAGAGTCATTGATTTTGAACTTTCTATTTCTACCCAATTGACTCCTTCTGGTGATAAATTAGCCATAGAGTAGCCAATATTTGACCCATTGAACATGTTTCAGTCATGGATCTTGAAATTTCTATACCTACTTATTGACTCTTTCTGATGTTACATCGACCATTAAAAAGTCAATATTTGACCAAATGTACTAACACTGGGCCCAAGAGTCGTCTATTTTGAACTTTTTAGTTCTACCCTATTGACTCCTTCTGGCGATAGTTCAGCCAATTTTTGACCCACTGAAAATATTTCAGTCCTTGATCTTGAAATTTCTATTCCTACCCAATTGACTCCTTCTGGTGATAAATTAGCCATAGAGTAGCCAATATTTTAACAATTTGACATGTTTCAGTTATGGATCTTGAAGTTTTTATACCTACTCATTGACTCTCTGAATTTAGGTCAGTCATTCAGAAATCCATATTTGACCAAATGTACTAATATTGGGCCCAAGATTCGTCGATTATAAACTTTTTAGTTCTACCCATTGACTCCTTCTGGTGATAAATTAGCCATAGAGTAGCCAATATTTGACAAATTGAACATGTTTCAGTCATGGATCTTTAAATTTCTATACCTACTTCTTGACTCTTTCTGATGTTACATCGGTCATTCAAAAGTCAATATTTGACCAAATGTACTAAAGTCGGGCCCAAGAGTCATCTATTTTGAGCTTTATAGTTCTACCCTATTGACTCCTTCTGGTGATAAATTAGCCATAGAGTAGCCAATATTTGACCCATTGAACATGTTTCAGTCATGGATCTTGAAATTTCTATACCTACTTATTGACTCTTTCTGATGTTACATCGACCATTAAAAAGTCAATATTTGACCAAATGTACTAACACTGGGCCCAAGAGTCGTCTATTTTGAACTTTTTAGTTCTACCCTATTGACTCCTTCTGGCGATAGTTCAGCCAATTTTTGACCCACTGAAAATATTTCAGTCCTTGATCTTGAAATTTCTATTCCTACCCAATTGACTCCTTCTGGTGATAAATTAGGCATAGAGTAGCCAATATTTTACCCATTGGACATGTTTCAGTTATGGATCTTTAAGTTTTTATACCTACTCATTGACTCTTTCTGAATTTAGGTCAGTCATTCAGAAATCCATATTTGACGAAATGTATTAATATCGGGCCCAAGAGTCGTTGATTTTGAACTTTCTATTTCTACCCAATTGACTCCTTCTGGTGATAATATAGCCATAGAGTAGCCAATATTTCACCCATTGAACATGTTTCAGTCATGGATCTTGAAATTTCTATACCTACTTATTGACTCTTTCTGATGTAATATCGGTCATTCAAATGTCAATATTTGACCAAATGTACTAAAATCGGGCCCAAGAGTCGTCTATTTTGAACTGTTTAGTTCTACCCTATTGACTCCTTCTGGAGATAGTTCAGCCAATTTTTGACCCACTGAAAATATTTCAGTCCTTGATCTTGAACTTTCTATTCCTACCCAATTGACTCCTTCTGGTGATAAATTAGCCATAGAGTAGCCAATATTTGACCCATTGAACATGTTTCAGTCATGGATCTTGAAATTTCTATACCTACTTATTGACTCTTTCTGATGTTACATCGGTCATTAAAAAGTCAATATTTGACCAAATGTACTAATATCAGGCCCTAAGAGTTGTCTATATTGAACTTTTTAGTTCTACCCTATTGACTCCTTCTGGAGACAGTTCAGCCAATTTTTGACCCACTGATAACATTTCAGTCCTTGATCTTGAACTTTCTATTCCTACCCAATTGACTCCTTCTGGTGATAAATTAGCCATAGAGTAGCCAATATTTTACCCATTGGACATGTTTCAGTTATGGATCTTGAAGTTTTTATACCTACTCATTGAATCTTTCTGTATTTAGGTCAGTCATTCAGAAATCCATATTTGACGAAATGTATTAATATCGGGCCCAAGAGTCATTGATTTTGAACTTTCTATTTCTACCCAATTGACTCCTTCTGGTGATAAATTAGCCATAGAGTAGCCAATATTTGACCCATTGAACATGTTTCAGTCATGGATCTTGAAATTTCTATACCTACTTATTGACTCTTTCTGATGTTACATCGACCATTAAAAAGTCAATATTTGACCAAATGTACTAACACTGGGCCCAAGAGTCGTCTATTTTGAACTTTTTAGTTCTACCCTATTGACTCCTTCTGGCGATAGTTCAGCCAATTTTTGACCCACTGAAAATATTTCAGTCCTTGATCTTGAAATTTCTATTCCTACCCAATTGACTCCTTCTGGTGATAAATTAGCCATAGAGTAGCCAATATTTTAACAATTTGACATGTTTCAGTTATGGATCTTGAAGTTTTTATACCTACTCATTGACTCTCTGAATTTAGGTCAGTCATTCAGAAATCCATATTTGACCAAATGTACTAATATTGGGCCCAAGATTCGTCGATTATAAACTTTTTAGTTCTACCCATTGACTCCTTCTGGTGATAAATTAGCCATAGAGTAGCCAATATTTGACAAATTGAACATGTTTCAGTCATGGATCTTTAAATTTCTATACCTACTTCTTGACTCTTTCTGATGTTACATCGGTCATTCAAAAGTCAATATTTGACCAAATGTACTAAAGTCGGGCCCAAGAGTCATCTATTTTGAGCTTTATAGTTCTACCCTATTGACTCCTTCTGGTGATAAATTAGCCATAGAGTAGCCAATATTTGACCCATTGAACATGTTTCAGTCATGGATCTTGAAATTTCTATACCTACTTATTGACTCTTTCTGATGTTACATCGACCATTAAAAAGTCAATATTTGACCAAATGTACTAACACTGGGCCCAAGAGTCGTCTATTTTGAACTTTTTAGTTCTACCCTATTGACTCCTTCTGGCGATAGTTCAGCCAATTTTTGACCCACTGAAAATATTTCAGTCCTTGATCTTGAAATTTCTATTCCTACCCAATTGACTCCTTCTGGTGATAAATTAGGCATAGAGTAGCCAATATTTTACCCATTGGACATGTTTCAGTTATGGATCTTTAAGTTTTTATACCTACTCATTGACTCTTTCTGAATTTAGGTCAGTCATTCAGAAATCCATATTTGACGAAATGTATTAATATCGGGCCCAAGAGTCGTTGATTTTGAACTTTCTATTTCTACCCAATTGACTCCTTCTGGTGATAATATAGCCATAGAGTAGCCAATATTTCACCCATTGAACATGTTTCAGTCATGGATCTTGAAATTTCTATACCTACTTATTGACTCTTTCTGATGTAATATCGGTCATTCAAATGTCAATATTTGACCAAATGTACTAAAATCGGGCCCAAGAGTCGTCTATTTTGAACTGTTTAGTTCTACCCTATTGACTCCTTCTGGAGATAGTTCAGCCAATTTTTGACCCACTGAAAATATTTCAGTCCTTGATCTTGAACTTTCTATTCCTACCCAATTGACTCCTTCTGGTGATAAATTAGCCATAGAGTAGCCAATATTTGACCCATTGAACATGTTTCAGTCATGGATCTTGAAATTTCTATACCTACTTATTGACTCTTTCTGATGTTACATCGGTCATTCAAAAGTCAATATTTGACCAAATGTACTAAAATCGGGCCCAAGAGTCATCTATTTTGAGCTTTATAGTTCTACCCTATTGACTCCTTCTGGTGATAAATTAGCCATAGAGTAGCCAATATTTGACCCATTGAACATGTTCCAGTCATGGATCTTGAAATTTCTATACCTACTTATTAACTCTTTCTGATGTTACATCGGCCATTCAAAAGTCAATATTTGACCAAATATACTAACACTGGGCCCAAGAGTCGTCTATTTTGAACTTTTTAGTTCTACCCTATTGACTCCTTCTGGCGATAGTTCAGCCAATTTTTGACCCACTGAAAATATTTCAGTCCTTGATCTTGAACTTTCTATTCCTACCCAATTGACTCCTTCTGGTGATAAATTAGCCATAGAGTAGCCAATATTTGACCCATTGAACATGTTCCAGTCATGGATCTTGAAATTTCTATACCTACTTATTAACTCTTTCTGATGTTACATCGGCCATTCAAAAGTCAATATTTGACCAAATATACTAACACTGGGCCCAAGAGTCGTCTATTTTGAACTTTTTAGTTCTACCCTATTGACTCCTTCTGGCGATAGTTCAGCCAATTTTTGACCCACTGAAAATATTTCAGTCCTTGATCTTGAACTTTCTATTCCTACCCAATTGACTCCTTCTGGTGATAAATTAGCCATAGAGTAGCCAATATTTTACCCATTGGACATGTTTCAGTTATGGATCTTTAAGTGTTTATACCTACTCATTGACTCTTTCTGAATTTAGGTCAGTCATTCAGAAATCCATATTTGACCAAATATACTAATATCGGGCCCAAGGGTCGTCGATTTTGAACTTTCTATTTCTACCCAATTGACTCCTTCTGGTGATAAATTAGCCATAGAGTAGCCAATATTTGACCCATTGAACATGTTTCAGTCATGGATCTTAAAATTTCTATACCTACTTATTGACTCTTTCTGATGTTGAATCTTTTATTCAAAAGTCAATATTTGACCAAATGTACTAAAATCGGGCCCAAGAGTCGTCTATTTTGAACTTTTTAGTTCTACCCTATTGACTCCTTCTGGAGATAGTTCAGCCAATTTTTGACCCACTGAAAATATTTCAGTCCTTGATCTTGAACTTTCTATTCCTACCCAATTGACTCCTTCTGGTGATAAATTAGCCATAGAGTAGCCAATATTTTACCCATTGGACATGTTTCAGTTATGGATCTTGAAGTTTTTGTACCTACTCATTGACTGTTTCTGTATTTAGGTCAGTCATTCAGAAATCCATATTTGAAGAAATTTATTAATATCGGGCCCAAGAGTCATTGATTTTGAACTTTCTATTTCTACCCAATTGACTCCTTCTGGTGATAAAATAGCCATAGAGTAGCCAATATTTGACCCATTGAACATGTTTCAGTCATGGATCTTGAAATTTCTATACCTACTTATTGACTCTTTCTGATGTTACATCGGTCATTCAAATGTCAATATTTGACCAAATGTACTAAAATCGGGCCCAAGAGTCGTCTATTTTGAACTTTTTAGTTCTACCCTATTGACTCCTTCTGGCGATAGTTCAGCCAATTTTTGACCCACTGAAAATATTTCAGTCCTTGATCTTGAAATTTCTATTCCTACCCAATTGACTCCTTCTGGTGATAAATTAGCCATAGAGTAGCCAATATTTTAACAATTTGACATGTTTCAGTTATGGATCTTGAAGTTTTTATACCTACTCATTGACTCTCTGAATTTAGGTCAGTCATTCAGAAATCCATATTTGACCAAATGTACTAATATTGGGCCCAAGATTCGTCGATTATAAACTTTTTAGTTCTACCCATTGACTCCTTCTGGTGATAAATTAGCCATAGAGTAGCCAATATTTGACAAATTGAACATGTTTCAGTCATGGATCTTTAAATTTCTATACCTACTTCTTGACTCTTTCTGATGTTACATCGGTCATTCAAAAGTCAATATTTGACCAAATGTACTAAAGTCGGGCCCAAGAGTCATCTATTTTGAGCTTTATAGTTCTACCCTATTGACTCCTTCTGGTGATAAATTAGCCATAGAGTAGCCAATATTTGACCCATTGAACATGTTTCAGTCATGGATCTTGAAATTTCTATACCTACTTATTGACTCTTTCTGATGTTACATCGACCATTAAAAAGTCAATATTTGACCAAATGTACTAACACTGGGCCCAAGAGTCGTCTATTTTGAACTTTTTAGTTCTACCCTATTGACTCCTTCTGGCGATAGTTCAGCCAATTTTTGACCCACTGAAAATATTTCAGTCCTTGATCTTGAAATTTCTATTCCTACCCAATTGACTCCTTCTGGTGATAAATTAGGCATAGAGTAGCCAATATTTTACCCATTGGACATGTTTCAGTTATGGATCTTTAAGTTTTTATACCTACTCATTGACTCTTTCTGAATTTAGGTCAGTCATTCAGAAATCCATATTTGACGAAATGTATTAATATCGGGCCCAAGAGTCATTGATTTTGAACTTTCTATTTCTACCCAATTGACTCCTTCTGGTGATAATATAGCCATAGAGTAGCCAATATTTCACCCATTGAACATGTTTCAGTCATGGATCTTGAAATTTCTATACCTACTTATTGACTCTTTCTGATGTAATATCGGTCATTCAAATGTCAATATTTGACCAAATGTACTAAAATCGGGCCCAAGAGTCGTCTATTTTGAACTGTTTAGTTCTACCCTATTGACTCCTTCTGGAGATAGTTCAGCCAATTTTTGACCCACTGAAAATATTTCAGTCCTTGATCTTGAACTTTCTATTCCTACCCAATTGACTCCTTCTGGTGATAAATTAGCCATAGAGTAGCCAATATTTGACCCATTGAACATGTTTCAGTCATGGATCTTGAAATTTCTATACCTACTTATTGACTCTTTCTGATGTTACATCGGTCATTAAAAAGTCAATATTTGACCAAATGTACTAATATCAGGCCCTAAGAGTTGTCTATATTGAACTTTTTAGTTCTACCCTATTGACTCCTGCTGGAGACAGTTCAGCCAATTTTTGACCCACTGATAACATTTCAGTCCTTGATCTTGAACTTTCTATTCCTACCCAATTGACTCCTTCTGGTGATAAATTAGCCATAGAGTAGCCAATATTTTACCCATTGGACATGTTTCAGTTATGGATCTTGAAGTTTTTATACCTACTCATTGAATCTTTCTGTATTTAGGTCAGTCATTCAGAAATCCATATTTGACGAAATGTATTAATATCGGGCCCAAGAGTCATTGATTTTGAACTTTCTATTTCTACCCAATTGACTCCTTCTGGTGATAAATTAGCCATAGAGTAGCCAATATTTGACCCATTGAACATGTTTCAGTCATGGATCTTGAAATTTCTATACCTACTTATTGACTCTTTCTGATGTTACATCGACCATTAAAAAGTCAATATTTGACCAAATGTACTAACACTGGGCCCAAGAGTCGTCTATTTTGAACTTTTTAGTTCTACCCTATTGACTCCTTCTGGCGATAGTTCAGCCAATTTTTGACCCACTGAAAATATTTCAGTCCTTGATCTTGAAATTTCTATTCCTACCCAATTGACTCCTTCTGGTGATAAATTAGCCATAGAGTAGCCAATATTTTAACAATTTGACATGTTTCAGTTATGGATCTTGAAGTTTTTATACCTACTCATTGACTCTCTGAATTTAGGTCAGTCATTCAGAAATCCATATTTGACCAAATGTACTAATATTGGGCCCAAGATTCGTCGATTATAAACTTTTTAGTTCTACCCATTGACTCCTTCTGGTGATAAATTAGCCATAGAGTAGCCAATATTTGACAAATTGAACATGTTTCAGTCATGGATCTTTAAATTTCTATACCTACTTCTTGACTCTTTCTGATGTTACATCGGTCATTCAAAAGTCAATATTTGACCAAATGTACTAAAGTCGGGCCCAAGAGTCATCTATTTTGAGCTTTATAGTTCTACCCTATTGACTCCTTCTGGTGATAAATTAGCCATAGAGTAGCCAATATTTGACCCATTGAACATGTTTCAGTCATGGATCTTGAAATTTCTATACCTACTTATTGACTCTTTCTGATGTTACATCGACCATTAAAAAGTCAATATTTGACCAAATGTACTAACACTGGGCCCAAGAGTCGTCTATTTTGAACTTTTTAGTTCTACCCTATTGACTCCTTCTGGCGATAGTTCAGCCAATTTTTGACCCACTGAAAATATTTCAGTCCTTGATCTTGAAATTTCTATTCCTACCCAATTGACTCCTTCTGGTGATAAATTAGGCATAGAGTAGCCAATATTTTACCCATTGGACATGTTTCAGTTATGGATCTTTAAGTTTTTATACCTACTCATTGACTCTTTCTGAATTTAGGTCAGTCATTCAGAAATCCATATTTGACGAAATGTATTAATATCGGGCCCAAGAGTCGTTGATTTTGAACTTTCTATTTCTACCCAATTGACTCCTTCTGGTGATAATATAGCCATAGAGTAGCCAATATTTCACCCATTGAACATGTTTCAGTCATGGATCTTGAAATTTCTATACCTACTTATTGACTCTTTCTGATGTAATATCGGTCATTCAAATGTCAATATTTGACCAAATGTACTAAAATCGGGCCCAAGAGTCGTCTATTTTGAACTGTTTAGTTCTACCCTATTGACTCCTTCTGGAGATAGTTCAGCCAATTTTTGACCCACTGAAAATATTTCAGTCCTTGATCTTGAACTTTCTATTCCTACCCAATTGACTCCTTCTGGTGATAAATTAGCCATAGAGTAGCCAATATTTGACCCATTGAACATGTTTCAGTCATGGATCTTGAAATTTCTATACCTACTTATTGACTCTTTCTGATGTTACATCGGTCATTAAAAAGTCAATATTTGACCAAATGTACTAATATCAGGCCCTAAGAGTTGTCTATATTGAACTTTTTAGTTCTACCCTATTGACTCCTTCTGGAGACAGTTCAGCCAATTTTTGACCCACTGATAACATTTCAGTCCTTGATCTTGAACTTTCTATTCCTACCCAATTGACTCCTTCTGGTGATAAATTAGCCATAGAGTAGCCAATATTTTACCCATTGGACATGTTTCAGTTATGGATCTTGAAGTTTTTATACCTACTCATTGAATCTTTCTGTATTTAGGTCAGTCATTCAGAAATCCATATTTGACGAAATGTATTAATATCGGGCCCAAGAGTCATTGATTTTGAACTTTCTATTTCTACCCAATTGACTCCTTCTGGTGATAAATTAGCCATAGAGTAGCCAATATTTGACCCATTGAACATGTTTCAGTCATGGATCTTGAAATTTCTATACCTACTTATTGACTCTTTCTGATGTTACATCGACCATTAAAAAGTCAATATTTGACCAAATGTACTAACACTGGGCCCAAGAGTCGTCTATTTTGAACTTTTTAGTTCTACCCTATTGACTCCTTCTGGCGATAGTTCAGCCAATTTTTGACCCACTGAAAATATTTCAGTCCTTGATCTTGAAATTTCTATTCCTACCCAATTGACTCCTTCTGGTGATAAATTAGCCATAGAGTAGCCAATATTTTAACAATTTGACATGTTTCAGTTATGGATCTTGAAGTTTTTATACCTACTCATTGACTCTCTGAATTTAGGTCAGTCATTCAGAAATCCATATTTGACCAAATGTACTAATATTGGGCCCAAGATTCGTCGATTATAAACTTTTTAGTTCTACCCATTGACTCCTTCTGGTGATAAATTAGCCATAGAGTAGCCAATATTTGACAAATTGAACATGTTTCAGTCATGGATCTTTAAATTTCTATACCTACTTCTTGACTCTTTCTGATGTTACATCGGTCATTCAAAAGTCAATATTTGACCAAATGTACTAAAGTCGGGCCCAAGAGTCATCTATTTTGAGCTTTATAGTTCTACCCTATTGACTCCTTCTGGTGATAAATTAGCCATAGAGTAGCCAATATTTGACCCATTGAACATGTTTCAGTCATGGATCTTGAAATTTCTATACCTACTTATTGACTCTTTCTGATGTTACATCGACCATTAAAAAGTCAATATTTGACCAAATGTACTAACACTGGGCCCAAGAGTCGTCTATTTTGAACTTTTTAGTTCTACCCTATTGACTCCTTCTGGCGATAGTTCAGCCAATTTTTGACCCACTGAAAATATTTCAGTCCTTGATCTTGAAATTTCTATTCCTACCCAATTGACTCCTTCTGGTGATAAATTAGGCATAGAGTAGCCAATATTTTACCCATTGGACATGTTTCAGTTATGGATCTTTAAGTTTTTATACCTACTCATTGACTCTTTCTGAATTTAGGTCAGTCATTCAGAAATCCATATTTGACGAAATGTATTAATATCGGGCCCAAGAGTCATTGATTTTGAACTTTCTATTTCTACCCAATTGACTCCTTCTGGTGATAATATAGCCATAGAGTAGCCAATATTTCACCCATTGAACATGTTTCAGTCATGGATCTTGAAATTTCTATACCTACTTATTGACTCTTTCTGATGTAATATCGGTCATTCAAATGTCAATATTTGACCAAATGTACTAAAATCGGGCCCAAGAGTCGTCTATTTTGAACTGTTTAGTTCTACCCTATTGACTCCTTCTGGAGATAGTTCAGCCAATTTTTGACCCACTGAAAATATTTCAGTCCTTGATCTTGAACTTTCTATTCCTACCCAATTGACTCCTTCTGGTGATAAATTAGCCATAGAGTAGCCAATATTTGACCCATTGAACATGATTCAGTCATGGATCTTGAAATTTCTAGACCTACTTATTGAATCTATCTGATGTTACATCAGTCCTTCAAAAGTCAATATTTGACCAAATGTACTAAAATCGGGCCCAAGAGTTGTCTATTTTGAACTTTTTACTTTTACACAATTGACTCCTTCATGTGATAAATTAGCCATAGAGTAGCCAATATTTGACCCATTGAACATGTTTCAGTCATGGATCTTGAAATTTCTATACCTACTTATTGACTCTTTCTGATGTAATATCGGTCATTCAAATGTCAATATTTGACCAAATGTACTAAAATCGGGCCCAAGAGTCGTCTATTTTGAACTTTTTAGTTCTACCCTATGGACTCCTTCTGGAGATAGTTCAGCCAATTTTTGACCCACTGAAAATATTTCAGTCCTTGATCTTGAACTTTCTATTCCTACCCAATTGACTCCTTCTGGTGATAAATTAGCCATAGAGTAGCCAATATTTTAACAATTTGACATGTTTCAGTTATGGATCTTGAAGTTTTTATACCTACTCATTGACTCTCTGAATTTAGGTCAGTCATTCAGAAATCCATATTTGACCAAATGTACTAACACTGGGCCCAAGAGTCGTCTATTTTGAACTTTTTAGTTCTACCCTATTGACTCCTTCTGGCGATAGTTCAGCCAATTTTTGACCCACTGAAAATATTTCAGTCCTTGATCTTGAAATTTCTATTCCTACCCAATTGACTCCTTCTGGTGATAAATTAGCCATAGAGTAGCCAATATTTTAACAATTTGACATGTTTCAGTTATGGATCTTGAAGTTTTTATACCTACTCATTGACTCTTTCTGAATTTAGGTCAGTCATTCAGAAATCCATATTTGACCAAATGTACTAATATTGGGCCCAAGATTCGTCGATTATAAACTTTTTAGTTCTACCCATTGACTCCTTCTGGTGATAAATTAGCCATAGAGTAGCCAATATTTGACAAATTGAACATGTTTCAGTCATCGATCTTTAAATTTCTATACCTACTTCTTGACTCTTTCTGATGTTACATCGGTCATTCAAAAGTCAATATTTGACCAAATGTACTAAAGTCGGGCCCAAGAGTCATCTATTTTGAGCTTTATAGTTCTACCCTATTGACTCCTTCTGGTGATAAATTAGCCATAGAGTAGCCAATATTTGACCCATTGAACATGTTTCAGTCATGGATCTTGAAATTTCTATACCTACTTATTGACTCTTTCTGATGTTACATCGACCATTAAAAAGTCAATATTTGACCAAATGTACTAACACTGGGCCCAAGAGTCGTCTATTTTGAACTTTTTAGTTCTACCCTATTGACTCCTTCTGGCGATAGTTCAGCCAATTTTAGACCCACTGAAAATATTTCAGTCCTTGATCTTGAAATTTCTATTCCTACCCAATTGACTCCTTCTGGTGATAAATTAGGCATAGAGTAGCCAATATTTTATCCATTGGACATGTTTCAGTTATGGATCTTTAAGTTTTTATACCTACTCATTGACTCTTTCTGAATTTAGGTCAGTCATTCAGAAATCCATATTTGACGAAATGTATTAATATCGGGCCCAAGAGTCATTGATTTTGAACTTTCTATTTCTACCCAATTGACTCTTTCTGGTGATAATATAGCCATAGAGTAGCCAATATTTCACCCATTGAACATGTTTCAGTCATGGATCTTGAAATTTCTATACCTACTTATTGACTCTTTCTGATGTAATATCGGTCATTCAAATGTCAATATTTGACCAAATGTACTAAAATCGGGCCCAAGAGTCGTCTATTTTGAACTGTTTAGTTCTACCCCATTGACTCCTTTTTGAGATAGTTCAGCCAATTTTTGACCCACTGAAAATATTTCAGTCCTTGATCTTGAACTTTCTATTCCTACCCAATTGACTCCTTCTGGTGATAAATTAGCCATAGAGTAGCCAATATTTGAACCATTGAACATGTTTCAGTCATGGATCTCAAAATTTCTATACCTACTTATTGACTCTATCTGATGTTACATCGGTCATTCAAAAGTCAATATTTGACCAAATGTACTAATATCGGGCCCAAGAGTCGTCTATTTTGAACTTTTTAGTTCTACCCTATTGACTCCTTTTGGAGATAGTTCAGCCAATTTTTGACCCACTGAAAATATTTCAGTCCTTGATCTTGAACTTTCTATTCCTACCCAATTGACTCCTTCTGGTGATAAATTAGCCATAGAGTAGCCAATATTTTAACAATTTGACATGTTTCAGTTATGGATCTTGAAGTTTTTATACCTACTCATTGACTCTCTGAATTTAGGTCAGTCATTCAGAAATCCATATTTGACCAAATGTACTAATATTGGGCCCAAGATTCGTCGATTATAAACTTTTTAGTTCTACCCATTGACTCCTTCTGGTGATAAATTAGCCATAGAGTAGCCAATATTTGACAAATTGAACATGTTTCAGTCATCGATCTTTAAATTTCTATACCTACTTCTTGACTCTTTCTGATGTTACATCGGTCATTCAAAAGTCAATATTTGACCAAATGTACTAAAGTCGGGCCCAAGAGTCATCTATTTTGAGCTTTATAGTTCTACCCTATTGACTCCTTCTGGTGATAAATTAGCCATAGAGTAGCCAATATTTGACCCATTGAACATGTTTCAGTCATGGATCTTGAAATTTCTATACCTACTTATTGACTCTTTCTGATGTTACATCGACCATTAAAAAGTCAATATTTGACCAAATGTACTAACACTGGGCCCAAGAGTCGTCTATTTTGAACTTTTTAGTTCTACCCTATTGACTCCTTCTGGCGATAGTTCAGCCAATTTTAGACCCACTGAAAATATTTCAGTCCTTGATCTTGAAATTTCTATTCCTACCCAATTGACTCCTTCTGGTGATAAATTAGGCATAGAGTAGCCAATATTTTATCCATTGGACATGTTTCAGTTATGGATCTTTAAGTTTTTATACCTACTCATTGACTCTTTCTGAATTTAGGTCAGTCATTCAGAAATCCATATTTGACGAAATGTATTAATATCGGGCCCAAGAGTCATTGATTTTGAACTTTCTATTTCTACCCAATTGACTCTTTCTGGTGATAATATAGCCATAGAGTAGCCAATATTTCACCCATTGAACATGTTTCAGTCATGGATCTTGAAATTTCTATACCTACTTATTGACTCTTTCTGATGTAATATCGGTCATTCAAATGTCAATATTTGACCAAATGTACTAAAATCGGGCCCAAGAGTCGTCTATTTTGAACTGTTTAGTTCTACCCCATTGACTCCTTTTTGAGATAGTTCAGCCAATTTTTGACCCACTGAAAATATTTCAGTCCTTGATCTTGAACTTTCTATTCCTACCCAATTGACTCCTTCTGGTGATAAATTAGCCATAGAGTAGCCAATATTTGAACCATTGAACATGTTTCAGTCATGGATCTCAAAATTTCGATACCTACTTATTGACTCTATCTGATGTTACATCGGTCATTCAAAAGTCAATATTTGACCAAATGTACTAATATCGGGCCCAAGAGTCGTCTATTTTGAACTTTTTAGTTCTACCCTATTGACTCCTTTTGGAGATAGTTCAGCCAATTTTTGACCCACTGAAAATATTTCAGTCCTTGATCTTGAACTTTCTATTTCTACCCAATTGACTCCTTCTGGTGATAAATTAGCCATAGAGTAGCCAATATTTTACCAATTTGACATGTTTCAGTTATGGATCTTGAAGTTTTTATACCTACTCATTGACTCTCTGAATTTAGGTTAGTCATTCAGAAATCCATATTTGACCAAATGTACTAATATTGGGCCCAAGATTCGTCGATTTTAAACTTTTAAGTTCTACCCATTGACTCCTTCTGGTGATAAATTAGCCATAGAGTAGCCAATATTTGACCCATTGAACATGTTTCAGTCATGGATCTTGAAATTTCTATACCTACTTATTGACTCTTTCTGATGTTACATCGGTCATTCAAAAGTCAATATTTGACCAAATGTACTAAAATCGGGCCCAAGAGTCATCTATTTTGAGCTTTATAGTTCTACCCTATTGACTCCTTCTGGTGATAAATTAGCCATAGAGTAGCCAATATTTGACCCATTGAACATGTTCCAGTCATGGATCTTGAAATTTCTATACCTACTTATTAACTCTTTCTGATGATACATCGGCCATTCAAAAGTCAATATTTGACCAAATGTACCTACACTGGGCCCAAGAGTCGTCTATTTTGAACTTTTTAGTTCTACCCTATTGACTCCTTCTGGTGATAAATTAGCCATAGAGTAGCCAATATTTGACCCATTGAACATGTTTCAGTCATGGATCTTAAAATTTCTATACCTACTTATTGACTCTTTCTGATGTTGAATCTTTTATTCAAAAGTCAATATTTGACCAAATGTACTATAATAGGGCCCAGGAGTTGTCTATTTTGAACTTTTTAGTTCTACCCTATGGACTCCTTCTGGAGATAGTTCAGCCAATTTTTGACCCACTGAAAATATTTCAGTCCTTGATCTTGAACTTTCTATTCCTACCCAATTGACTCCTTCTGGTGATAAATTAGCCATAGAGTAGCCAATATTTTAACAATTTGACATGTTTCAGTTATGGATCTTGAAGTTTTTATACCTACTCATTGACTCTCTGAATTTAGGTCAGTCATTCAGAAATCCATATTTGACCAAATGTACTAACACTGGGCCCAAGAGTCGTCTATTTTGAACTTTTTAGTTCTACCCTATTGACTCCTTCTGGCGATAGTTCAGCCAATTTTTGACCCACTGAAAATATTTCAGTCCTTGATCTTGAAATTTCTATTCCTACCCAATTGACTCCTTCTGGTGATAAATTAGCCATAGAGTAGCCAATATTTTAACAATTTGACATGTTTCAGTTATGGATCTTGAAGTTTTTATACCTACTCATTGACTCTTTCTGAATTTAGGTCAGTCATTCAGAAATCCATATTTGACCAAATGTACTAATATTGGGCCCAAGATTCGTCGATTATAAACTTTTTAGTTCTACCCATTGACTCCTTCTGGTGATAAATTAGCCATAGAGTAGCCAATATTTGACAAATTGAACATGTTTCAGTCATCGATCTTTAAATTTCTATACCTACTTCTTGACTCTTTCTGATGTTACATCGGTCATTCAAAAGTCAATATTTGACCAAATGTACTAAAGTCGGGCCCAAGAGTCATCTATTTTGAGCTTTATAGTTCTACCCTATTGACTCCTTCTGGTGATAAATTAGCCATAGAGTAGCCAATATTTGACCCATTGGACATGTTTCAGTTATGGATCTTTAAGTTTTTATACCTACTCATTGACTCTTTCTGAATTTAGGTCAGTCATTCAGAAATCCATATTTGACGAAATGTATTAATATCGGGCCCAAGAGTCATTGATTTTGAACTTTCTATTTCTACCCAATTGACTCTTTCTGGTGATAATATAGCCATAGAGTAGCCAATATTTCACCCATTGAACATGTTTCAGTCATGGATCTTGAAATTTCTATACCTACTTATTGACTCTTTCTGATGTAATATCGGTCATTCAAATGTCAATATTTGACCAAATGTACTAAAATCGGGCCCAAGAGTCGTCTATTTTGAACTGTTTAGTTCTACCCCATTGACTCCTTTTTGAGATAGTTCAGCCAATTTTTGACCCACTGAAAATATTTCAGTCCTTGATCTTGAACTTTCTATTCCTACCCAATTGACTCCTTCTGGTGATAAATTAGCCATAGAGTAGCCAATATTTGAACCATTGAACATGTTTCAGTCATGGATCTCAAAATTTCTATACCTACTTATTGACTCTATCTGATGTTACATCGGTCATTCAAAAGTCAATATTTGACCAAATGTACTAATATCGGGCCCAAGAGTCGTCTATTTTGAACTTTTTAGTTCTACCCTATTGACTCCTTTTGGAGATAGTTCAGCCAATTTTTGACCCACTGAAAATATTTCAGTCCTTGATCTTGAACTTTCTATTCCTACCCAATTGACTCCTTCTGGTGATAAATTAGCCATAGAGTAGCCAATATTTTAACAATTTGACATGTTTCAGTTATGGATCTTGAAGTTTTTATACCTACTCATTGACTCTCTGAATTTAGGTCAGTCATTCAGAAATCCATATTTGACCAAATGTACTAATATTGGGCCCAAGATTCGTCGATTATAAACTTTTTAGTTCTACCCATTGACTCCTTCTGGTGATAAATTAGCCATAGAGTAGCCAATATTTGACAAATTGAACATGTTTCAGTCATCGATCTTTAAATTTCTATACCTACTTCTTGACTCTTTCTGATGTTACATCGGTCATTCAAAAGTCAATATTTGACCAAATGTACTAAAGTCGGGCCCAAGAGTCATCTATTTTGAGCTTTATAGTTCTACCCTATTGACTCCTTCTGGTGATAAATTAGCCATAGAGTAGCCAATATTTGACCCATTGAACATGTTTCAGTCATGGATCTTGAAATTTCTATACCTACTTATTGACTCTTTCTGATGTTACATCGACCATTAAAAAGTCAATATTTGACCAAATGTACTAACACTGGGCCCAAGAGTCGTCTATTTTGAACTTTTTAGTTCTACCCTATTGACTCCTTCTGGCGATAGTTCAGCCAATTTTAGACCCACTGAAAATATTTCAGTCCTTGATCTTGAAATTTCTATTCCTACCCAATTGACTCCTTCTGGTGATAAATTAGGCATAGAGTAGCCAATATTTTATCCATTGGACATGTTTCAGTTATGGATCTTTAAGTTTTTATACCTACTCATTGACTCTTTCTGAATTTAGGTCAGTCATTCAGAAATCCATATTTGACGAAATGTATTAATATCGGGCCCAAGAGTCATTGATTTTGAACTTTCTATTTCTACCCAATTGACTCTTTCTGGTGATAATATAGCCATAGAGTAGCCAATATTTCACCCATTGAACATGTTTCAGTCATGGATCTTGAAATTTCTATACCTACTTATTGACTCTTTCTGATGTAATATCGGTCATTCAAATGTCAATATTTGACCAAATGTACTAAAATCGGGCCCAAGAGTCGTCTATTTTGAACTGTTTAGTTCTACCCCATTGACTCCTTTTTGAGATAGTTCAGCCAATTTTTGACCCACTGAAAATATTTCAGTCCTTGATCTTGAACTTTCTATTCCTACCCAATTGACTCCTTCTGGTGATAAATTAGCCATAGAGTAGCCAATATTTGAACCATTGAACATGTTTCAGTCATGGATCTCAAAATTTCTATACCTACTTATTGACTCTATCTGATGTTACATCGGTCATTCAAAAGTCAATATTTGACCAAATGTACTAATATCGGGCCCAAGAGTCGTCTATTTTGAACTTTTTAGTTCTACCCTATTGACTCCTTTTGGAGATAGTTCAGCCAATTTTTGACCCACTGAAAATATTTCAGTCCTTGATCTTGAACTTTCTATTTCTACCCAATTGACTCCTTCTGGTGATAAATTAGCCATAGAGTAGCCAATATTTTACCAATTTGACATGTTTCAGTTATGGATCTTGAAGTTTTTATACCTACTCATTGACTCTCTGAATTTAGGTTAGTCATTCAGAAATCCATATTTGACCAAATGTACTAATATTGGGCCCAAGATTCGTCGATTTTAAACTTTTAAGTTCTACCCATTGACTCCTTCTGGTGATAAATTAGCCATAGAGTAGCCAATATTTGACCCATTGAACATGTTTCAGTCATGGATCTTGAAATTTCTATACCTACTTATTGACTCTTTCTGATGTTACATCGGTCATTCAAAAGTCAATATTTGACCAAATGTACTAAAATCGGGCCCAAGAGTCATCTATTTTGAGCTTTATAGTTCTACCCTATTGACTCCTTCTGGTGATAAATTAGCCATAGAGTAGCCAATATTTGACCCATTGAACATGTTCCAGTCATGGATCTTGAAATTTCTATACCTACTTATTAACTCTTTCTGATGATACATCGGCCATTCAAAAGTCAATATTTGACCAAATGTACCTACACTGGGCCCAAGAGTCGTCTATTTTGAACTTTTTAGTTCTACCCTATTGACTCCTTCTGGTGATAAATTAGCCATAGAGTAGCCAATATTTGACCCATTGAACATGTTTCAGTCATGGATCTTAAAATTTCTATACCTACTTATTGACTCTTTCTGATGTTGAATCTTTTATTCAAAAGTCAATATTTGACCAAATGTACTATAATAGGGCCCAGGAGTTGTCTATTTTGAACTTTTTAGTTCTACCCTATCGACTCCTTCACTAGATAGTTCACCCAATTTTTGACCCACTGAAAATATTTCAGTCCTTGATCTTGAACTTTCTATTCCTACCCAATTGACTCCTTCTGGTGATAAATTAGCCATAGAGTAGCCAATATTTGACCCATTGAACATGTTTCAGTCATAGATCTTGAAATTTCTATACCTACTTATTGACTCTATCTGATGTTACATCGGTCATTCAAAAGTCAATATTTGACCAAATGTACTTAAATCGAGCCCAAGAGTCGTCTATTTTGAACTTTTTAATTTTACCCTATTGACTCCTTCTGGAGATAGTTCAGCCAATTTTTGACCCACTGAAAATATTTCAGTCCTTGATCTTGAACTTTCTATTCATACCCAATTGACTCCTTCTGGTGATAAATTAGCCATACAGTAGCCAATATTTTACCCATTGGACATGTTTCAGTTATGGATCTATAAGTTTTTATACCTACTCATTGACTCTCTGAATTTAGGTCAGTCATTCAGAAATCCATATTTGACCAAATGTACTAACACTGGGCCCAAGAGTCGTCTATTTTGAACTTTTTAGTTCTACCCTATTGACTCCTTCTGGCGATAGTTCAGCCAATTTTTGACCCACTGAAAATATTTCAGTCCTTGATCTTGAAATTTCTATTCCTACCCAATTGACTCCTTCTGGTGATAAATTAGCCATAGAGTAGCCAATATTTTAACAATTTGACATGTTTCAGTTATGGATCTTGAAGTTTTTATACCTACTCATTGACTCTCTGAATTTAGGTCAGTCATTCAGAAATCCATATTTGACCAAATGTACTAATATTGGGCCCAAGATTCGTCGATTATAAACTTTTTAGTTCTACCCATTGACTCCTTCTGGTGATAAATTAGCCATAGAGTAGCCAATATTTGACAAATTGAACATGTTTCAGTCATCGATCTTTAAATTTCTATACCTACTTCTTGACTCTTTCTGATGTTACATCGGTCATTCAAAAGTCAATATTTGACCAAATGTACTAAAGTCGGGCCCAAGAGTCATCTATTTTGAGCTTTATAGTTCTACCCTATTGACTCCTTCTGGTGATAAATTAGCCATAGAGTAGCCAATATTTGACCCATTGAACATGTTTCAGTCATGGATCTTGAAATTTCTATACCTACTTATTGACTCTTTCTGATGTTACATCGACCATTAAAAAGTCAATATTTGACCAAATGTACTAACACTGGGCCCAAGAGTCGTCTATTTTGAACTTTTTAGTTCTACCCTATTGACTCCTTCTGGCGATAGTTCAGCCAATTTTAGACCCACTGAAAATATTTCAGTCCTTGATCTTGAAATTTCTATTCCTACCCAATTGACTCCTTCTGGTGATAAATTAGGCATAGAGTAGCCAATATTTTATCCATTGGACATGTTTCAGTTATGGATCTTTAAGTTTTTATACCTACTCATTGACTCTTTCTGAATTTAGGTCAGTCATTCAGAAATCCATATTTGACGAAATGTATTAATATCGGGCCCAAGAGTCATTGATTTTGAACTTTCTATTTCTACCCAATTGACTCTTTCTGGTGATAATATAGCCATAGAGTAGCCAATATTTCACCCATTGAACATGTTTCAGTCATGGATCTTGAAATTTCTATACCTACTTATTGACTCTTTCTGATGTAATATCGGTCATTCAAATGTCAATATTTGACCAAATGTACTAAAATCGGGCCCAAGAGTCGTCTATTTTGAACTGTTTAGTTCTACCCCATTGACTCCTTTTTGAGATAGTTCAGCCAATTTTTGACCCACTGAAAATATTTCAGTCCTTGATCTTGAACTTTCTATTCCTACCCAATTGACTCCTTCTGGTGATAAATTAGCCATAGAGTAGCCAATATTTGAACCATTGAACATGTTTCAGTCATGGATCTCAAAATTTCTATACCTACTTATTGACTCTATCTGATGTTACATCGGTCATTCAAAAGTCAATATTTGACCAAATGTACTAATATCGGGCCCAAGAGTCGTCTATTTTGAACTTTTTAGTTCTACCCTATTGACTCCTTTTGGAGATAGTTCAGCCAATTTTTGACCCACTGAAAATATTTCAGTCCTTGATCTTGAACTTTCTATTTCTACCCAATTGACTCCTTCTGGTGATAAATTAGCCATAGAGTAGCCAATATTTTACCAATTTGACATGTTTCAGTTATGGATCTTGAAGTTTTTATACCTACTCATTGACTCTCTGAATTTAGGTTAGTCATTCAGAAATCCATATTTGACCAAATGTACTAATATTGGGCCCAAGATTCGTCGATTTTAAACTTTTAAGTTCTACCCATTGACTCCTTCTGGTGATAAATTAGCCATAGAGTAGCCAATATTTGACCCATTGAACATGTTTCAGTCATGGATCTTGAAATTTCTATACCTACTTATTGACTCTTTCTGATGTTACATCGGTCATTCAAAAGTCAATATTTGACCAAATGTACTAAAATCGGGCCCAAGAGTCATCTATTTTGAGCTTTATAGTTCTACCCTATTGACTCCTTCTGGTGATAAATTAGCCATAGAGTAGCCAATATTTGACCCATTGAACATGTTCCAGTCATGGATCTTGAAATTTCTATACCTACTTATTAACTCTTTCTGATGATACATCGGCCATTCAAAAGTCAATATTTGACCAAATGTACCTACACTGGGCCCAAGAGTCGTCTATTTTGAACTTTTTAGTTCTACCCTATTGACTCCTTCTGGTGATAAATTAGCCATAGAGTAGCCAATATTTGACCCATTGAACATGTTTCAGTCATGGATCTTAAAATTTCTATACCTACTTATTGACTCTTTCTGATGTTGAATCTTTTATTCAAAAGTCAATATTTGACCAAATGTACTATAATAGGGCCCAGGAGTTGTCTATTTTGAACTTTTTAGTTCTACCCTATCGACTCCTTCACTAGATAGTTCACCCAATTTTTGACCCACTGAAAATATTTCAGTCCTTGATCTTGAACTTTCTATTCCTACCCAATTGACTCCTTCTGGTGATAAATTAGCCATAGAGTAGCCAATATTTGACCCATTGAACATGTTTCAGTCATGGATCTTGAAATTTCTATACCTACTTATTGACTTTATCTGATGTTACATCGGTCATTCAAAAGTCAATATTTGACCAAATGTACTAAAATCGGGCCCAAGAGTCGTCTATTTTTAACTTTTTAGTTCTACCCTATTGACTCCTTCTGGAGATAGTTCAGCCAATTTTTGACCCACTGAAAATATTTCAGTCCTTGATCTTGAACTTTCTATTCCTACCCAATTGACTCCTTCTGGTGATAAATTAGCCATAGAGTAGCCAATATTTTACCCATTGGACATGTTTCAGTTATGGATCTTGAAGTTTTTGTACCTACTCATTGACTCTTTCTGTATTTAGGTCAGTCATTCAGAAATCCATATTTGACGAAATGTATTAATATCGGGCCCAAGAGTCATTGATTTTGAACTTTCTATTTCTACCCAATTGGCTCCTTCTGGTGATAAAATAGCCATAGAGTAGCCAATATTTCACCCATTGAACATGTTTCAGTCATGGATCTTGAAATGTCTATACCTACTTATTGACTCTTTCTGATGTAATATCGGTCATTCAAATGTCAATATTTGACCAAATGTACTAAAATCGGGCCCAAGAGTCGTCTATTTTGAACTTTTTAGTTCTACCCTATTGACTCCTTCTGGAGATAGTTCAGCCAATTTTTGACCCACTGAAAATATTTCAGTCCTTGATCTTGAACTTTCTATTCCTACCCAATTGACTCCTTCTGGTGATAAATTAGCCATAGAGTAGCCAATATTTGACCCATTGAACATGTTTCAGTCATGGATCTTGAAATTTCTATACCTACTTATTGACTCTTTCTGATGTTACATCGGTCATTCAAAAGTCAATATTTGACCAAATGTACTAATATCAGGCCCAAGAGTCATCTATTTTGAACTTTTTAGTTCTACCCTATTGACTCCTTCTGGAGATAGTTCAGCCAATTTTTGACCCACTGATAATATTTCAGTCCTTGATCTTGAACTTTCTATTCCTACCCAATTGACTCCTTCTGGTGATAAATTAGCCATAGAGTAGCCAATATTTGACCCATTGAACATGATTCAGTCATGGATCTTGAAATTTCTAGACCTACTTATTGAATCTATCTGATGTTACATCGGTCCTTCAAAAGTCAATATTTGACCAAATGTACTAAAATCGGGCCCAAGAGTTGTCAATTTTGAACTTTTTACTTCTACACAATTGACTCCTTCATGTGATAAATTAGCCATAGAGTAGCCTATATTTTACCAATTGGACATGTTTCAGTTATGGATCTTGAAGTTTTTATACCTACTCATTGACTCTTTCTGTATTCAGGTCAGTCATTCAGAAATCCATATTTAACGAAATGTATTAATATCGGGCCCAAGAGTCGTTGATTTTGAACTTTCTATTTCTACCCAATTGACTCTTTCTGGTGATAAATAAGCGATAGAGTAGCCAATATTTGACCCATTGAACATGTTTCATAAATGCATCTTGAAATTTCTATAACTACCTATTGACTCTTTCTGATGTTACATCGGTCATTCAAAAGTCAATATTTCACCAAATATACTAAAATCGGGCCCAAGAGTCGTCGATTTTAAACTTTTTAGTTCTACCCATTGACTCCTTCTGGTGATAAATTAGCCATAGAGTAGCCAATATATGACCCATTGAACATGTTTCAGTCATGGATCTTGAAATTTCTATACCTACTTATTGACTCTTTCTGATGTTACATCGGTCATTCAAAAGTCAATATTTGACCAAATGTACTAATATCAGGCCCAAGAGTCGTCTATTTTGAACTTTTTAGTTCTACCCTATTGACTCCTTCTGGAGATAGTTCAGCCAATTTTTGACCCACTGATAATATTTCAGTCTTTGATCTTGAACTTTCTATTCCTACCCAATTGACTCCTTCTGGTGATAAATTAGCCATAGAGTAGCCAATATTTTACCCATTGGACATGTTTCAGTTATGGATCTTGACGTTTTTATACCTACTCATTGAATCTTTCTGTATTTAGGTCAGTCATTCAGAAATCCATATTTGACGAAATGTATTAATATCGGGCCCAAGAGTCATTGATTTTGAACTTTCTATTTCTACCCATTGACTCCTTCTGGTGATAAATTAGCCATAGAGTAGCCAATATTTGACCCATTGAACATGTTTCAGTCATGGATCTTTAAATTTCTATACCTACTTATTGACTCTTTCTGATGTTACATCGGTCATTCAAAAGTCAATATTTGACCAAATGTACTAAAGTCGGGCCCAAGAGTCATCTATTTTGAGCTTTATAGTTCTACCCTATTGACTCCTTCTGGTGATAAATTAGCCATAGAGTAGCCAATATTTGACCCATTGAACATGTTCCAGTCATGGATCTTGAAATTTCTATACCTACTTATTAACTCTTTTTGATGTTACATCGGGCATTCAAAAGTCAATATTTGACCAAATGTACTAACACTGGGCCCAAGAGTCGTCTATTTTGAACTTTTTAGTTCTACCCTATTGACTCCTTCTGGCGATAGTTCAGCCAATTTTTGACCCACTGAAAATATTTCAGTCCTTGATCTTGAACTTTCTATTCCTACCCAATTGACTCCTTCTGGTGATAAATTAGCCATAGAGTAGCCAATATTTTACCCATTGGACATGTTTCAGTTATGGATCTTTAAGTTTTTATACCTACTCATTGACTCTTTCTGAATTTAGGTCAGTCATTCAGAAATCCATATTTGACCAAATGTACTAATATCGGGCCCAAGAGTCGTCGATTTTTAACTTTCTATTTCTACCCAGTTGACTCCTTCATGTGATAAATTAGCCATAGAGTAGCCAATATTTGACCCATTGAACATGATTCAGTCATGGATCTTGAAATTTCTAGACCTACTTATTGAATCTATCTGATGTTACATCGGTCCTTCAAAAGTCAATATTTGACCAAATGTACTAAAATCGGGCCCAAGAGTTGTCAATTTTGAACTTTTTACTTCTACACAATTGACTCCTTCATGTGATAAATTAGCCATAGAGTAGCCAATATTTGACCCATTGAACATGTTTCAGTCATGGATCTTGAAATTTCTATACCTACTTATTGACTCTTTCTGATGTTACATCGGTCATTCAAAAGTCAATATTTGACCAAATGTACTAATATCAGGCCCAAGAGTCATCTATTTTGAACTTTTTAGTTCTACCCTATTGACTCCTTCTGGAGATAGTTCAGCCAATTTTTGACCCACTGATAATATTTCAGTCCTTGATCTTGAACTTTCTATTCCTACCCAATTGACTCCTTCTAGTGATAAATTAGCCATAGAGTAGCCAATATTTTACCCATTGGACATGTTTCAGTTATGGATCTTGACGTTTTTATACCTACTCATTGAATCTTTCTGTATTTAGGTCAGTCATTCAGAAATCCATATTTGACGAAATGTATTAATATCGGGCCCAAGAGTCATTGATTTTGAACTTTCTATTTCTACCCATTGACTCCTTCTGTTGATAAATTAGCCATAGAGTAGCCAATATTTGACCCATTGAACATGTTTCAGTCATGGATCTTTAAATTTCTATACCTACTTATTGACTCTTTCTGATGTTACATCGGTCATTCAGAAATCCATATTTGACCAAATGTACTAATATTGGGCCCAAGATTCGTCGATTATAAACTTTTTAGTTCTACCCATTGACTCCTTCTGGTGATAAATTAGCCATAGAGTAGCCAATATTTGACAAATTGAACATGTTTCAGTCATCGATCTTTAAATTTCTATACCTACTTCTTGACTCTTTCTGATGTTACATCGGTCATTCAAAAGTCAATATTTGACCAAATGTACTAAAGTCGGGCCCAAGAGTCATCTATTTTGAGCTTTATAGTTCTACCCTATTGACTCCTTCTGGTGATAAATTAGCCATAGAGTAGCCAATATTTGACCCATTGAACATGTTTCAGTCATGGATCTTGAAATTTCTATACCTACTTATTGACTCTTTCTGATGTTACATCGACCATTAAAAAGTCAATATTTGACCAAATGTACTAACACTGGGCCCAAGAGTCGTCTATTTTGAACTTTTTAGTTCTACCCTATTGACTCCTTCTGGCGATAGTTCAGCCAATTTTAGACCCACTGAAAATATTTCAGTCCTTGATCTTGAAATTTCTATTCCTACCCAATTGACTCCTTCTGGTGATAAATTAGGCATAGAGTAGCCAATATTTTATCCATTGGACATGTTTCAGTTATGGATCTTTAAGTTTTTATACCTACTCATTGACTCTTTCTGAATTTAGGTCAGTCATTCAGAAATCCATATTTGACGAAATGTATTAATATCGGGCCCAAGAGTCATTGATTTTGAACTTTCTATTTCTACCCAATTGACTCTTTCTGGTGATAATATAGCCATAGAGTAGCCAATATTTCACCCATTGAACATGTTTCAGTCATGGATCTTGAAATTTCTATACCTACTTATTGACTCTTTCTGATGTAATATCGGTCATTCAAATGTCAATATTTGACCAAATGTACTAAAATCGGGCCCAAGAGTCGTCTATTTTGAACTGTTTAGTTCTACCCCATTGACTCCTTTTTGAGATAGTTCAGCCAATTTTTGACCCACTGAAAATATTTCAGTCCTTGATCTTGAACTTTCTATTCCTACCCAATTGACTCCTTCTGGTGATAAATTAGCCATAGAGTAGCCAATATTTGAACCATTGAACATGTTTCAGTCATGGATCTCAAAATTTCTATACCTACTTATTGACTCTATCTGATGTTACATCGGTCATTCAAAAGTCAATATTTGACCAAATGTACTAATATCGGGCCCAAGAGTCGTCTATTTTGAACTTTTTAGTTCTACCCTATTGACTCCTTTTGGAGATAGTTCAGCCAATTTTTGACCCACTGAAAATATTTCAGTCCTTGATCTTGAACTTTCTATTTCTACCCAATTGACTCCTTCTGGTGATAAATTAGCCATAGAGTAGCCAATATTTTACCAATTTGACATGTTTCAGTTATGGATCTTGAAGTTTTTATACCTACTCATTGACTCTCTGAATTTAGGTTAGTCATTCAGAAATCCATATTTGACCAAATGTACTAATATTGGGCCCAAGATTCGTCGATTTTAAACTTTTAAGTTCTACCCATTGACTCCTTCTGGTGATAAATTAGCCATAGAGTAGCCAATATTTGACCCATTGAACATGTTTCAGTCATGGATCTTGAAATTTCTATACCTACTTATTGACTCTTTCTGATGTTACATCGGTCATTCAAAAGTCAATATTTGACCAAATGTACTAAAATCGGGCCCAAGAGTCATCTATTTTGAGCTTTATAGTTCTACCCTATTGACTCCTTCTGGTGATAAATTAGCCATAGAGTAGCCAATATTTGACCCATTGAACATGTTCCAGTCATGGATCTTGAAATTTCTATACCTACTTATTAACTCTTTCTGATGATACATCGGCCATTCAAAAGTCAATATTTGACCAAATGTACCTACACTGGGCCCAAGAGTCGTCTATTTTGAACTTTTTAGTTCTACCCTATTGACTCCTTCTGGTGATAAATTAGCCATAGAGTAGCCAATATTTGACCCATTGAACATGTTTCAGTCATGGATCTTAAAATTTCTATACCTACTTATTGACTCTTTCTGATGTTGAATCTTTTATTCAAAAGTCAATATTTGACCAAATGTACTATAATAGGGCCCAGGAGTTGTCTATTTTGAACTTTTTAGTTCTACCCTATCGACTCCTTCACTAGATAGTTCACCCAATTTTTGACCCACTGAAAATATTTCAGTCCTTGATCTTGAACTTTCTATTCCTACCCAATTGACTCCTTCTGGTGATAAATTAGCCATAGAGTAGCCAATATTTGACCCATTGAACATGTTTCAGTCATAGATCTTGAAATTTCTATACCTACTTATTGACTCTATCTGATGTTACATCGGTCATTCAAAAGTCAATATTTGACCAAATGTACTTAAATCGAGCCCAAGAGTCGTCTATTTTGAACTTTTTAATTTTACCCTATTGACTCCTTCTGGAGATAGTTCAGCCAATTTTTGACCCACTGAAAATATTTCAGTCCTTGATCTTGAACTTTCTATTCATACCCAATTGACTCCTTCTGGTGATAAATTAGCCATACAGTAGCCAATATTTTACCCATTGGACATGTTTCAGTTATGGATCTATAAGTTTTTATACCTACTCATTGACTCTCTGAATTTAGGTCAGTCATTCAGAAATCCATATTTGACCAAATGTACTAACACTGGGCCCAAGAGTCGTCTATTTTGAACTTTTTAGTTCTACCCTATTGACTCCTTCTGGCGATAGTTCAGCCAATTTTTGACCCACTGAAAATATTTCAGTCCTTGATCTTGAAATTTCTATTCCTACCCAATTGACTCCTTCTGGTGATAAATTAGCCATAGAGTAGCCAATATTTTAACAATTTGACATGTTTCAGTTATGGATCTTGAAGTTTTTATACCTACTCATTGACTCTCTGAATTTAGGTCAGTCATTCAGAAATCCATATTTGACCAAATGTACTAATATTGGGCCCAAGATTCGTCGATTATAAACTTTTTAGTTCTACCCATTGACTCCTTCTGGTGATAAATTAGCCATAGAGTAGCCAATATTTGACAAATTGAACATGTTTCAGTCATCGATCTTTAAATTTCTATACCTACTTCTTGACTCTTTCTGATGTTACATCGGTCATTCAAAAGTCAATATTTGACCAAATGTACTAAAGTCGGGCCCAAGAGTCATCTATTTTGAGCTTTATAGTTCTACCCTATTGACTCCTTCTGGTGATAAATTAGCCATAGAGTAGCCAATATTTGACCCATTGAACATGTTTCAGTCATGGATCTTGAAATTTCTATACCTACTTATTGACTCTTTCTGATGTTACATCGACCATTAAAAAGTCAATATTTGACCAAATGTACTAACACTGGGCCCAAGAGTCGTCTATTTTGAACTTTTTAGTTCTACCCTATTGACTCCTTCTGGCGATAGTTCAGCCAATTTTAGACCCACTGAAAATATTTCAGTCCTTGATCTTGAAATTTCTATTCCTACCCAATTGACTCCTTCTGGTGATAAATTAGGCATAGAGTAGCCAATATTTTATCCATTGGACATGTTTCAGTTATGGATCTTTAAGTTTTTATACCTACTCATTGACTCTTTCTGAATTTAGGTCAGTCATTCAGAAATCCATATTTGACGAAATGTATTAATATCGGGCCCAAGAGTCATTGATTTTGAACTTTCTATTTCTACCCAATTGACTCTTTCTGGTGATAATATAGCCATAGAGTAGCCAATATTTCACCCATTGAACATGTTTCAGTCATGGATCTTGAAATTTCTATACCTACTTATTGACTCTTTCTGATGTAATATCGGTCATTCAAATGTCAATATTTGACCAAATGTACTAAAATCGGGCCCAAGAGTCGTCTATTTTGAACTGTTTAGTTCTACCCCATTGACTCCTTTTTGAGATAGTTCAGCCAATTTTTGACCCACTGAAAATATTTCAGTCCTTGATCTTGAACTTTCTATTCCTACCCAATTGACTCCTTCTGGTGATAAATTAGCCATAGAGTAGCCAATATTTGAACCATTGAACATGTTTCAGTCATGGATCTCAAAATTTCTATACCTACTTATTGACTCTATCTGATGTTACATCGGTCATTCAAAAGTCAATATTTGACCAAATGTACTAATATCGGGCCCAAGAGTCGTCTATTTTGAACTTTTTAGTTCTACCCTATTGACTCCTTTTGGAGATAGTTCAGCCAATTTTTGACCCACTGAAAATATTTCAGTCCTTGATCTTGAACTTTCTATTTCTACCCAATTGACTCCTTCTGGTGATAAATTAGCCATAGAGTAGCCAATATTTTACCAATTTGACATGTTTCAGTTATGGATCTTGAAGTTTTTATACCTACTCATTGACTCTCTGAATTTAGGTTAGTCATTCAGAAATCCATATTTGACCAAATGTACTAATATTGGGCCCAAGATTCGTCGATTTTAAACTTTTAAGTTCTACCCATTGACTCCTTCTGGTGATAAATTAGCCATAGAGTAGCCAATATTTGACCCATTGAACATGTTTCAGTCATGGATCTTGAAATTTCTATACCTACTTATTGACTCTTTCTGATGTTACATCGGTCATTCAAAAGTCAATATTTGACCAAATGTACTAAAATCGGGCCCAAGAGTCATCTATTTTGAGCTTTATAGTTCTACCCTATTGACTCCTTCTGGTGATAAATTAGCCATAGAGTAGCCAATATTTGACCCATTGAACATGTTCCAGTCATGGATCTTGAAATTTCTATACCTACTTATTAACTCTTTCTGATGATACATCGGCCATTCAAAAGTCAATATTTGACCAAATGTACCTACACTGGGCCCAAGAGTCGTCTATTTTGAACTTTTTAGTTCTACCCTATTGACTCCTTCTGGTGATAAATTAGCCATAGAGTAGCCAATATTTGACCCATTGAACATGTTTCAGTCATGGATCTTAAAATTTCTATACCTACTTATTGACTCTTTCTGATGTTGAATCTTTTATTCAAAAGTCAATATTTGACCAAATGTACTATAATAGGGCCCAGGAGTTGTCTATTTTGAACTTTTTAGTTCTACCCTATCGACTCCTTCACTAGATAGTTCACCCAATTTTTGACCCACTGAAAATATTTCAGTCCTTGATCTTGAACTTTCTATTCCTACCCAATTGACTCCTTCTGGTGATAAATTAGCCATAGAGTAGCCAATATTTGACCCATTGAACATGTTTCAGTCATGGATCTTGAAATTTCTATACCTACTTATTGACTTTATCTGATGTTACATCGGTCATTCAAAAGTCAATATTTGACCAAATGTACTAAAATCGGGCCCAAGAGTCGTCTATTTTTAACTTTTTAGTTCTACCCTATTGACTCCTTCTGGAGATAGTTCAGCCAATTTTTGACCCACTGAAAATATTTCAGTCCTTGATCTTGAACTTTCTATTCCTACCCAATTGACTCCTTCTGGTGATAAATTAGCCATAGAGTAGCCAATATTTTACCCATTGGACATGTTTCAGTTATGGATCTTGAAGTTTTTGTACCTACTCATTGACTCTTTCTGTATTTAGGTCAGTCATTCAGAAATCCATATTTGACGAAATGTATTAATATCGGGCCCAAGAGTCATTGATTTTGAACTTTCTATTTCTACCCAATTGGCTCCTTCTGGTGATAAAATAGCCATAGAGTAGCCAATATTTCACCCATTGAACATGTTTCAGTCATGGATCTTGAAATGTCTATACCTACTTATTGACTCTTTCTGATGTAATATCGGTCATTCAAATGTCAATATTTGACCAAATGTACTAAAATCGGGCCCAAGAGTCGTCTATTTTGAACTTTTTAGTTCTACCCTATTGACTCCTTCTGGAGATAGTTCAGCCAATTTTTGACCCACTGAAAATATTTCAGTCCTTGATCTTGAACTTTCTATTCCTACCCAATTGACTCCTTCTGGTGATAAATTAGCCATAGAGTATCCAATATTTGACCCATTGAACATGATTCAGTCATGGATCTTGAAATTTCTAGACCTACTTATTGAATCTATCTGATGTTACATCGGTCCTTCAAAAGTCAATATTTGACCAAATGTACTAAAATCGGGCCCAAGAGTCGTCTATTTTGAACTTTTTAGTTCTGCCCTATTGACTCCTTCAGGAGATAGTTCAGCCAATTTTTTACCCACTGAAAATATTTCAGTCCTTGATCTTGAACTTTCTATTCCTACCCAATTGACTCCTTCTGGTGATAAATTAGCCATAGAGTAGCCAATATTTGACCCATTGAACATGATTCAGTCATGGATCTTGAAATTTCTAGACCTACTTATTGAATCTATCTGATGTTACATCGGTCCTTCAAAAGTCAATATTTGACCAAATGTACTAAAATCGGGCCCAAGAGTTGTCAATTTTGAACTTTTTACTTCTACACAATTGACTCCTTCATGTGATAAATTAGCCATAGAGTAGCCAATATTTTACCAATTGGACATGTTTCAGTTATGGATCTTGAAGTTTTTATACCTACTCATTGACTCTTTCTGTATTCAGGTCAGTCATTCAGAAATCCATATTTAACGAAATGTATTAATATCGGGCCCAAGAGTCGTTGATTTTGAACTTTCTATTTCTACCCAATTGACTCTTTCTGGTGATAAATAAGCGATAGAGTAGCCAATATTTGACCCATTGAACATGTTTCATAAATGCATCTTGAAATTTCTATAACTACCTATTGACTCTTTCTGATGTTACATCGGTCATTCAAAAGTCAATATTTCACCAAATATACTAAAATCGGGCCCAAGAGTCGTCGATTTTAAACTTTTTAGTTCTACCCATTGACTCCTTCTGGTGATAAATTAGCCATAGAGTAGCCAATATATGACCCATTGAACATGTTTCAGTCATGGATCTTGAAATTTCTATACCTACTTATTGACTCTTTCTGATGTTACATCGGTCATTCAAAAGTCAATATTTGACCAAATGTACTAATATCAGGCCCAAGAGTCGTCTATTTTGAACTTTTTAGTTCTACCCTATTGACTCCTTCTGGAGATAGTTCAGCCAATTTTTGACCCACTGATAATATTTCAGTCTTTGATCTTGAACTTTCTATTCCTACCCAATTGACTCCTTCTGGTGATAAATTAGCCATAGAGTAGCCAATATTTTACCCATTGGACATGTTTCAGTTATGGATCTTGACGTTTTTATACCTACTCATTGAATCTTTCTGTATTTAGGTCAGTCATTCAGAAATCCATATTTGACGAAATGTATTAATATCGGGCCCAAGAGTCATTGATTTTGAACTTTCTATTTCTACCCATTGACTCCTTCTGGTGATAAATTAGCCATAGAGTAGCCAATATTTGACCCATTGAACATGTTTCAGTCATGGATCTTTAAATTTCTATACCTACTTATTGACTCTTTCTGATGTTACATCGGTCATTCAAAAGTCAATATTTGACCAAATGTACTAAAGTCGGGCCCAAGAGTCATCTATTTTGAGCTTTATAGTTCTACCCTATTGACTCCTTCTGGTGATAAATTAGCCATAGAGTAGCCAATATTTGACCCATTGAACATGTTCCAGTCATGGATCTTGAAATTTCTATACCTACTTATTAACTCTTTTTGATGTTACATCGGGCATTCAAAAGTCAATATTTGACCAAATGTACTAACACTGGGCCCAAGAGTCGTCTATTTTGAACTTTTTAGTTCTACCCTATTGACTCCTTCTGGCGATAGTTCAGCCAATTTTTGACCCACTGAAAATATTTCAGTCCTTGATCTTGAACTTTCTATTCCTACCCAATTGACTCCTTCTGGTGATAAATTAGCCATAGAGTAGCCAATATTTTACCCATTGGACATGTTTCAGTTATGGATCTTTAAGTTTTTATACCTACTCATTGACTCTTTCTGAATTTAGGTCAGTCATTCAGAAATCCATATTTGACCAAATGTACTAATATCGGGCCCAAGAGTCGTCGATTTTGAACTTTCTATTTCTACCCAGTTGACTCCTTCATGTGATAAATTAGCCATAGAGTAGCCAATATTTGACCCATTGAACATGATTCAGTCATGGATCTTGAAATTTCTAGACCTACTTATTGAATCTATCTGATGTTACATCGGTCCTTCAAAAGTCAATATTTGACCAAATGTACTAAAATCGGGCCCAAGAGTTGTCAATTTTGAACTTTTTACTTCTACACAATTGACTCCTTCATGTGATAAATTAGCCATAGAGTAGCCAATATTTGACCCATTGAACATGTTTCAGTCATGGATCTTGAAATTTCTATACCTACTTATTGACTCTTTCTGATGTTACATCGGTCATTCAAAAGTCAATATTTGACCAAATGTACTAATATCAGGCCCAAGAGTCATCTATTTTGAACTTTTTAGTTCTACCCTATTGACTCCTTCTGGAGATAGTTCAGCCAATTTTTGACCCACTGATAATATTTCAGTCCTTGATCTTGAACTTTCTATTCCTACCCAATTGACTCCTTCTAGTGATAAATTAGCCATAGAGTAGCCAATATTTTACCCATTGGACATGTTTCAGTTATGGATCTTGACGTTTTTATACCTACTCATTGAATCTTTCTGTATTTAGGTCAGTCATTCAGAAATCCATATTTGACGAAATGTATTAATATCGGGCCCAAGAGTCATTGATTTTGAACTTTCTATTTCTACCCATTGACTCCTTCTGTTGATAAATTAGCCATAGAGTAGCCAATATTTGACCCATTGAACATGTTTCAGTCATGGATCTTTAAATTTCTATACCTACTTATTGACTCTTTCTGATGTTACATCGGTCATTCAAAAGTCAATATTTGACCAAATGTACTAAAGTCGGGCCCAAGAGTCATCTATTTTGAGCTTTATAGTTCTACCCTATTGACTCCTTCTGGTGATAAATTAGCCATAGAGTAGCCAATATTTGACCCATTGAACATGTTCCAGTCATGGATCTTGAAATTTCTATACCTACTTATTAACTCTTTCTGATGATACATCGGCCATTCAAAAGTCAATATTTGACCAAATGTACCTACACTGGGCCCAAGAGTCGTCTATTTTGAACTTTTTAGTTCTACCCTATTGACTCCTTCTGGTGATAAATTAGCCATAGAGTAGCCAATATTTGACCCATTGAACATGTTTCAGTCATGGATCTTAAAATTTCTATACCTACTTATTGACTCTTTCTGATGTTGAATCTTTTATTCAAAAGTCAATATTTGACCAAATGTACTATAATAGGGCCCAGGAGTTGTCTATTTTGAACTTTTTAGTTCTACCCTATCGACTCCTTCACTAGATAGTTCACCCAATTTTTGACCCACTGAAAATATTTCAGTCCTTGATCTTGAACTTTCTATTCCTACCCAATTGACTCCTTCTGGTGATAAATTAGCCATAGAGTAGCCAATATTTGACCCATTGAACATGTTTCAGTCATGGATCTTGAAATTTCTATACCTACTTATTGACTTTATCTGATGTTACATCGGTCATTTAAAAGTCAATATTTGACCAAATGTACTAAAATCGGGCCCAAGAGTCGTCTATTTTTAACTTTTTAGTTCTACCCTATTGACTCCTTCTGGAGATAGTTCAGCCAATTTTTGACCCACTGAAAATATTTCAGTCCTTGATCTTGAACTTTCTATTCCTACCCAATTGACTCCTTCTGGTGATAAATTAGCCATAGAGTAGCCAATATTTTACCCATTGGACATGTTTCAGTTATGGATCTTGAAGTTTTTGTACCTACTCATTGACTCTTTCTGTATTTAGGTCAGTCATTCAGAAATCCATATTTGACGAAATGTATTAATATCGGGCCCAAGAGTCATTGATTTTGAACTTTCTATTTCTACCCAATTGGCTCCTTCTGGTGATAAAATAGCCATAGAGTAGCCAATATTTCACCCATTGAACATGTTTCAGTCATGGATCTTGAAATGTCTATACCTACTTATTGACTCTTTCTGATGTAATATCGGTCATTCAAATGTCAATATTTGACCAAATGTACTAAAATCGGGCCCAAGAGTCGTCTATTTTGAACTTTTTAGTTCTACCCTATTGACTCCTTCTGGAGATAGTTCAGCCAATTTTTGACCCACTGAAAATATTTCAGTCCTTGATCTTGAACTTTCTATTCCTACCCAATTGACTCCTTCTGGTGATAAATTAGCCATAGAGTAGCCAATATTTGACCCATTGAACATGATTCAGTCATGGATCTTGAAATTTCTAGACCTACTTATTGAATCTATCTGATGTTACATCGGTCCTTCAAAAGTCAATATTTGACCAAATGTACTAAAATCGGGCCCAAGAGTCGTCTATTTTGAACTTTTTAGTTCTGCCCTATTGACTCCTTCAGGAGATAGTTCAGCCAATTTTTTACCCACTGAAAATATTTCAGTCCTTGATCTTGAACTTTCTATTCCTACCCAATTGACTCCTTCTGGTGATAAATTAGCCATAGAGTAGCCAATATTTGACCCATTGAACATGATTCAGTCATGGATCTTGAAATTTCTAGACCTACTTATTGAATCTATCTGATGTTACATCGGTCCTTCAAAAGTCAATATTTGACCAAATGTACTAAAATCGGGCCCAAGAGTTGTCAATTTTGAACTTTTTACTTCTACACAATTGACTCCTTCATGTGATAAATTAGCCATAGAGTAGCCAATATTTTACCAATTGGACATGTTTCAGTTATGGATCTTGAAGTTTTTATACCTACTCATTGACTCTTTCTGTATTCAGGTCAGTCATTCAGAAATCCATATTTAACGAAATGTATTAATATCGGGCCCAAGAGTCGTTGATTTTGAACTTTCTATTTCTACCCAATTGACTCTTTCTGGTGATAAATAAGCGATAGAGTAGCCAATATTTGACCCATTGAACATGTTTCATAAATGCATCTTGAAATTTCTATAACTACCTATTGACTCTTTCTGATGTTACATCGGTCATTCAAAAGTCAATATTTCACCAAATATACTAAAATCGGGCCCAAGAGTCGTCGATTTTAAACTTTTTAGTTCTACCCATTGACTCCTTCTGGTGATAAATTAGCCATAGAGTAGCCAATATATGACCCATTGAACATGTTTCAGTCATGGATCTTGAAATTTCTATACCTACTTATTGACTCTTTCTGATGTTACATCGGTCATTCAAAAGTCAATATTTGACCAAATGTACTAATATCAGGCCCAAGAGTCGTCTATTTTGAACTTTTTAGTTCTACCCTATTGACTCCTTCTGGAGATAGTTCAGCCAATTTTTGACCCACTGATAATATTTCAGTCTTTGATCTTGAACTTTCTATTCCTACCCAATTGACTCCTTCTGGTGATAAATTAGCCATAGAGTAGCCAATATTTTACCCATTGGACATGTTTCAGTTATGGATCTTGACGTTTTTATACCTACTCATTGAATCTTTCTGTATTTAGGTCAGTCATTCAGAAATCCATATTTGACGAAATGTATTAATATCGGGCCCAAGAGTCATTGATTTTGAACTTTCTATTTCTACCCATTGACTCCTTCTGGTGATAAATTAGCCATAGAGTAGCCAATATTTGACCCATTGAACATGTTTCAGTCATGGATCTTTAAATTTCTATACCTACTTATTGACTCTTTCTGATGTTACATCGGTCATTCAAAAGTCAATATTTGACCAAATGTACTAAAGTCGGGCCCAAGAGTCATCTATTTTGAGCTTTATAGTTCTACCCTATTGACTCCTTCTGGTGATAAATTAGCCATAGAGTAGCCAATATTTGACCCATTGAACATGTTCCAGTCATGGATCTTGAAATTTCTATACCTACTTATTAACTCTTTTTGATGTTACATCGGGCATTCAAAAGTCAATATTTGACCAAATGTACTAACACTGGGCCCAAGAGTCGTCTATTTTGAACTTTTTAGTTCTACCCTATTGACTCCTTCTGGCGATAGTTCAGCCAATTTTTGACCCACTGAAAATATTTCAGTCCTTGATCTTGAACTTTCTATTCCTACCCAATTGACTCCTTCTGGTGATAAATTAGCCATAGAGTAGCCAATATTTTACCCATTGGACATGTTTCAGTTATGGATCTTTAAGTTTTTATACCTACTCATTGACTCTTTCTGAATTTAGGTCAGTCATTCAGAAATCCATATTTGACCAAATGTACTAATATCGGGCCCAAGAGTCGTCGATTTTGAACTTTCTATTTCTACCCAGTTGACTCCTTCATGTGATAAATTAGCCATAGAGTAGCCAATATTTGACCCATTGAACATGATTCAGTCATGGATCTTGAAATTTCTAGACCTACTTATTGAATCTATCTGATGTTACATCGGTCCTTCAAAAGTCAATATTTGACCAAATGTACTAAAATCGGGCCCAAGAGTTGTCAATTTTGAACTTTTTACTTCTACACAATTGACTCCTTCATGTGATAAATTAGCCATAGAGTAGCCAATATTTGACCCATTGAACATGTTTCAGTCATGGATCTTGAAATTTCTATACCTACTTATTGACTCTTTCTGATGTTACATCGGTCATTCAAAAGTCAATATTTGACCAAATGTACTAATATCAGGCCCAAGAGTCATCTATTTTGAACTTTTTAGTTCTACCCTATTGACTCCTTCTGGAGATAGTTCAGCCAATTTTTGACCCACTGATAATATTTCAGTCCTTGATCTTGAACTTTCTATTCCTACCCAATTGACTCCTTCTAGTGATAAATTAGCCATAGAGTAGCCAATATTTTACCCATTGGACATGTTTCAGTTATGGATCTTGACGTTTTTATACCTACTCATTGAATCTTTCTGTATTTAGGTCAGTCATTCAGAAATCCATATTTGACGAAATGTATTAATATCGGGCCCAAGAGTCATTGATTTTGAACTTTCTATTTCTACCCATTGACTCCTTCTGTTGATAAATTAGCCATAGAGTAGCCAATATTTGACCCATTGAACATGTTTCAGTCATGGATCTTTAAATTTCTATACCTACTTATTGACTCTTTCTGATGTTACATCGGTCATTCAGAAATCCATATTTGACCAAATGTACTAATATTGGGCCCAAGATTCGTCGATTATAAACTTTTTAGTTCTACCCATTGACTCCTTCTGGTGATAAATTAGCCATAGAGTAGCCAATATTTGACAAATTGAACATGTTTCAGTCATCGATCTTTAAATTTCTATACCTACTTCTTGACTCTTTCTGATGTTACATCGGTCATTCAAAAGTCAATATTTGACCAAATGTACTAAAGTCGGGCCCAAGAGTCATCTATTTTGAGCTTTATAGTTCTACCCTATTGACTCCTTCTGGTGATAAATTAGCCATAGAGTAGCCAATATTTGACCCATTGAACATGTTTCAGTCATGGATCTTGAAATTTCTATACCTACTTATTGACTCTTTCTGATGTTACATCGACCATTAAAAAGTCAATATTTGACCAAATGTACTAACACTGGGCCCAAGAGTCGTCTATTTTGAACTTTTTAGTTCTACCCTATTGACTCCTTCTGGCGATAGTTCAGCCAATTTTAGACCCACTGAAAATATTTCAGTCCTTGATCTTGAAATTTCTATTCCTACCCAATTGACTCCTTCTGGTGATAAATTAGGCATAGAGTAGCCAATATTTTATCCATTGGACATGTTTCAGTTATGGATCTTTAAGTTTTTATACCTACTCATTGACTCTTTCTGAATTTAGGTCAGTCATTCAGAAATCCATATTTGACGAAATGTATTAATATCGGGCCCAAGAGTCATTGATTTTGAACTTTCTATTTCTACCCAATTGACTCTTTCTGGTGATAATATAGCCATAGAGTAGCCAATATTTCACCCATTGAACATGTTTCAGTCATGGATCTTGAAATTTCTATACCTACTTATTGACTCTTTCTGATGTAATATCGGTCATTCAAATGTCAATATTTGACCAAATGTACTAAAATCGGGCCCAAGAGTCGTCTATTTTGAACTGTTTAGTTCTACCCCATTGACTCCTTTTTGAGATAGTTCAGCCAATTTTTGACCCACTGAAAATATTTCAGTCCTTGATCTTGAACTTTCTATTCCTACCCAATTGACTCCTTCTGGTGATAAATTAGCCATAGAGTAGCCAATATTTGAACCATTGAACATGTTTCAGTCATGGATCTCAAAATTTCTATACCTACTTATTGACTCTATCTGATGTTACATCGGTCATTCAAAAGTCAATATTTGACCAAATGTACTAATATCGGGCCCAAGAGTCGTCTATTTTGAACTTTTTAGTTCTACCCTATTGACTCCTTTTGGAGATAGTTCAGCCAATTTTTGACCCACTGAAAATATTTCAGTCCTTGATCTTGAACTTTCTATTTCTACCCAATTGACTCCTTCTGGTGATAAATTAGCCATAGAGTAGCCAATATTTTACCAATTTGACATGTTTCAGTTATGGATCTTGAAGTTTTTATACCTACTCATTGACTCTCTGAATTTAGGTTAGTCATTCAGAAATCCATATTTGACCAAATGTACTAATATTGGGCCCAAGATTCGTCGATTTTAAACTTTTAAGTTCTACCCATTGACTCCTTCTGGTGATAAATTAGCCATAGAGTAGCCAATATTTGACCCATTGAACATGTTTCAGTCATGGATCTTGAAATTTCTATACCTACTTATTGACTCTTTCTGATGTTACATCGGTCATTCAAAAGTCAATATTTGACCAAATGTACTAAAATCGGGCCCAAGAGTCATCTATTTTGAGCTTTATAGTTCTACCCTATTGACTCCTTCTGGTGATAAATTAGCCATAGAGTAGCCAATATTTGACCCATTGAACATGTTCCAGTCATGGATCTTGAAATTTCTATACCTACTTATTAACTCTTTCTGATGATACATCGGCCATTCAAAAGTCAATATTTGACCAAATGTACCTACACTGGGCCCAAGAGTCGTCTATTTTGAACTTTTTAGTTCTACCCTATTGACTCCTTCTGGTGATAAATTAGCCATAGAGTAGCCAATATTTGACCCATTGAACATGTTTCAGTCATAGATCTTGAAATTTCTATACCTACTTATTGACTCTATCTGATGTTACATCGGTCATTCAAAAGTCAATATTTGACCAAATGTACTTAAATCGACCCCAAGAGTCGTCTATTTTGAACTTTTTAATTTTACCCTATTGACTCCTTCTGGAGATAGTTCAGCCAATTTTTGACCCACTGAAAATATTTCAGTCCTTGATCTTGAACTTTCTATTCATACCCAATTGACTCCTTCTGGTGATAAATTAGCCATACAGTAGCCAATATTTTACCCATTGGACATGTTTCAGTTATGGATCTATAAGTTTTTATACCTACTCATTGACTCTCTGAATTTAGGTCAGTCATTCAGAAATCCATATTTGACCAAATGTACTAACACTGGGCCCAAGAGTCGTCTATTTTGAACTTTTTAGTTCTACCCTATTGACTCCTTCTGGCGATAGTTCAGCCAATTTTTGACCCACTGAAAATATTTCAGTCCTTGATCTTGAAATTTCTATTCCTACCCAATTGACTCCTTCTGGTGATAAATTAGCCATAGAGTAGCCAATATTTTAACAATTTGACATGTTTCAGTTATGGATCTTGAAGTTTTTATACCTACTCATTGACTCTCTGAATTTAGGTCAGTCATTCAGAAATCCATATTTGACCAAATGTACTAATATTGGGCCCAAGATTCGTCGATTATAAACTTTTTAGTTCTACCCATTGACTCCTTCTGGTGATAAATTAGCCATAGAGTAGCCAATATTTGACAAATTGAACATGTTTCAGTCATCGATCTTTAAATTTCTATACCTACTTCTTGACTCTTTCTGATGTTACATCGGTCATTCAAAAGTCAATATTTGACCAAATGTACTAAAGTCGGGCCCAAGAGTCATCTATTTTGAGCTTTATAGTTCTACCCTATTGACTCCTTCTGGTGATAAATTAGCCATAGAGTAGCCAATATTTGACCCATTGAACATGTTTCAGTCATGGATCTTGAAATTTCTATACCTACTTATTGACTCTTTCTGATGTTACATCGACCATTAAAAAGTCAATATTTGACCAAATGTACTAACACTGGGCCCAAGAGTCGTCTATTTTGAACTTTTTAGTTCTACCCTATTGACTCCTTCTGGCGATAGTTCAGCCAATTTTAGACCCACTGAAAATATTTCAGTCCTTGATCTTGAAATTTCTATTCCTACCCAATTGACTCCTTCTGGTGATAAATTAGGCATAGAGTAGCCAATATTTTATCCATTGGACATGTTTCAGTTATGGATCTTTAAGTTTTTATACCTACTCATTGACTCTTTCTGAATTTAGGTCAGTCATTCAGAAATCCATATTTGACGAAATGTATTAATATCGGGCCCAAGAGTCATTGATTTTGAACTTTCTATTTCTACCCAATTGACTCTTTCTGGTGATAATATAGCCATAGAGTAGCCAATATTTCACCCATTGAACATGTTTCAGTCATGGATCTTGAAATTTCTATACCTACTTATTGACTCTTTCTGATGTAATATCGGTCATTCAAATGTCAATATTTGACCAAATGTACTAAAATCGGGCCCAAGAGTCGTCTATTTTGAACTGTTTAGTTCTACCCCATTGACTCCTTTTTGAGATAGTTCAGCCAATTTTTGACCCACTGAAAATATTTCAGTCCTTGATCTTGAACTTTCTATTCCTACCCAATTGACTCCTTCTGGTGATAAATTAGCCATAGAGTAGCCAATATTTGAACCATTGAACATGTTTCAGTCATGGATCTCAAAATTTCTATACCTACTTATTGACTCTATCTGATGTTACATCGGTCATTCAAAAGTCAATATTTGACCAAATGTACTAATATCGGGCCCAAGAGTCGTCTATTTTGAACTTTTTAGTTCTACCCTATTGACTCCTTTTGGAGATAGTTCAGCCAATTTTTGACCCACTGAAAATATTTCAGTCCTTGATCTTGAACTTTCTATTTCTACCCAATTGACTCCTTCTGGTGATAAATTAGCCATAGAGTAGCCAATATTTTACCAATTTGACATGTTTCAGTTATGGATCTTGAAGTTTTTATACCTACTCATTGACTCTCTGAATTTAGGTTAGTCATTCAGAAATCCATATTTGACCAAATGTACTAATATTGGGCCCAAGATTCGTCGATTTTAAACTTTTAAGTTCTACCCATTGACTCCTTCTGGTGATAAATTAGCCATAGAGTAGCCAATATTTGACCCATTGAACATGTTTCAGTCATGGATCTTGAAATTTCTATACCTACTTATTGACTCTTTCTGATGTTACATCGGTCATTCAAAAGTCAATATTTGACCAAATGTACTAAAATCGGGCCCAAGAGTCATCTATTTTGAGCTTTATAGTTCTACCCTATTGACTCCCTCTGGTGATAAATTAGCCATAGAGTAGCCAATATTTGACCCATTGAACATGTTCCAGTCATGGATCTTGAAATTTCTATACCTACTTATTAACTCTTTCTGATGATACATCGGCCATTCAAAAGTCAATATTTGACCAAATGTACCTACACTGGGCCCAAGAGTCGTCTATTTTGAACTTTTTAGTTCTACCCTATTGACTCCTTCTGGTGATAAATTAGCCATAGAGTAGCCAATATTTGACCCATTGAACATGTTTCAGTCATGGATCTTAAAATTTCTATACCTACTTATTGACTCTTTCTGATGTTGAATCTTTTATTCAAAAGTCAATATTTGACCAAATGTACTATAATAGGGCCCAGGAGTTGTCTATTTTGAACTTTTTAGTTCTACCCTATCGACTCCTTCACTAGATAGTTCACCCAATTTTTGACCCACTGAAAATATTTCAGTCCTTGATCTTGAACTTTCTATTCCTACCCAATTGACTCCTTCTGGTGATAAATTAGCCATAGAGTAGCCAATATTTGACCCATTGAACATGTTTCAGTCATGGATCTTGAAATTTCTATACCTACTTATTGACTTTATCTGATGTTACATCGGTCATTCAAAAGTCAATATTTGACCAAATGTACTAAAATCGGGCCCAAGAGTCGTCTATTTTTAACTTTTTAGTTCTACCCTATTGACTCCTTCTGGAGATAGTTCAGCCAATTTTTGACCCACTGAAAATATTTCAGTCCTTGATCTTGAACTTTCTATTCCTACCCAATTGACTCCTTCTGGTGATAAATTAGCCATAGAGTAGCCAATATTTTACCCATTGGACATGTTTCAGTTATGGATCTTGAAGTTTTTGTACCTACTCATTGACTCTTTCTGTATTTAGGTCAGTCATTCAGAAATCCATATTTGACGAAATGTATTAATATCGGGCCCAAGAGTCATTGATTTTGAACTTTCTATTTCTACCCAATTGGCTCCTTCTGGTGATAAAATAGCCATAGAGTAGCCAATATTTCACCCATTGAACATGTTTCAGTCATGGATCTTGAAATGTCTATACCTACTTATTGACTCTTTCTGATGTAATATCGGTCATTCAAATGTCAATATTTGACCAAATGTACTAAAATCGGGCCCAAGAGTCGTCTATTTTGAACTTTTTAGTTCTACCCTATTGACTCCTTCTGGAGATAGTTCAGCCAATTTTTGACCCACTGAAAATATTTCAGTCCTTGATCTTGAACTTTCTATTCCTACCCAATTGACTCCTTCTGGTGATAAATTAGCCATAGAGTAGCCAATATTTGACCCATTGAACATGATTCAGTCATGGATCTTGAAATTTCTAGACCTACTTATTGAATCTATCTGATGTTACATCGGTCCTTCAAAAGTCAATATTTGACCAAATGTACTAAAATCGGGCCCAAGAGTCGTCTATTTTGAACTTTTTAGTTCTGCCCTATTGACTCCTTCAGGAGATAGTTCAGCCAATTTTTTACCCACTGAAAATATTTCAGTCCTTGATCTTGAACTTTCTATTCCTACCCAATTGACTCCTTCTGGTGATAAATTAGCCATAGAGTAGCCAATATTTGACCCATTGAACATGATTCAGTCATGGATCTTGAAATTTCTAGACCTACTTATTGAATCTATCTGATGTTACATCGGTCCTTCAAAAGTCAATATTTGACCAAATGTACTAAAATCGGGCCCAAGAGTTGTCAATTTTGAACTTTTTACTTCTACACAATTGACTCCTTCATGTGATAAATTAGCCATAGAGTAGCCAATATTTTACCAATTGGACATGTTTCAGTTATGGATCTTGAAGTTTTTATACCTACTCATTGACTCTTTCTGTATTCAGGTCAGTCATTCAGAAATCCATATTTAACGAAATGTATTAATATCGGGCCCAAGAGTCGTTGATTTTGAACTTTCTATTTCTACCCAATTGACTCTTTCTGGTGATAAATAAGCGATAGAGTAGCCAATATTTGACCCATTGAACATGTTTCATAAATGCATCTTGAAATTTCTATAACTACCTATTGACTCTTTCTGATGTTACATCGGTCATTCAAAAGTCAATATTTCACCAAATATACTAAAATCGGGCCCAAGAGTCGTCGATTTTAAACTTTTTAGTTCTACCCATTGACTCCTTCTGGTGATAAATTAGCCATAGAGTAGCCAATATATGACCCATTGAACATGTTTCAGTCATGGATCTTGAAATTTCTATACCTACTTATTGACTCTTTCTGATGTTACATCGGTCATTCAAAAGTCAATATTTGACCAAATGTACTAATATCAGGCCCAAGAGTCGTTTATTTTGAACTTTTTAGTTCTACCCTATTGACTCCTTCTGGAGATAGTTCAGCCAATTTTTGACCCACTGATAATATTTCAGTCTTTGATCTTGAACTTTCTATTCCTACCAATTGACTCCTTCTGGTGATAAATTAGCCATAGAGTAGCCAATATTTTACCCATTGGACATGTTTCAGTTATGGATCTTGACGTTTTTATACCTACTCATTGAATCTTTCTGTATTTAGGTCAGTCATTCAGAAATCCATATTTGACGAAATGTATTAATATCGGGCCCAAGAGTCATTGATTTTGAACTTTCTATTTCTACCCATTGACTCCTTCTGGTGATAAATTAGCCATAGAGTAGCCAATATTTGACCCATTGAACATGTTTCAGTCATGGATCTTTAAATTTCTATACCTACTTATTGACTCTTTCTGATGTTACATCGGTCATTCAAAAGTCAATATTTGACCAAATGTACTAAAGTCGGGCCCAAGAGTCATCTATTTTGAGCTTTATAGTTCTACCCTATTGACTCCTTCTGGTGATAAATTAGCCATAGAGTAGCCAATATTTGACCCATTGAACATGTTCCAGTCATGGATCTTGAAATTTCTATACCTACTTATTAACTCTTTTTGATGTTACATCGGGCATTCAAAAGTCAATATTTGACCAAATGTACTAACACTGGGCCCAAGAGTCGTCTATTTTGAACTTTTTAGTTCTACCCTATTGACTCCTTCTGGCGATAGTTCAGCCAATTTTTGACCCACTGAAAATATTTCAGTCCTTGATCTTGAACTTTCTATTCCTACCCAATTGACTCCTTCTGGTGATAAATTAGCCATAGAGTAGCCAATATTTTACCCATTGGACATGTTTCAGTTATGGATCTTTAAGTTTTTATACCTACTCATTGACTCTTTCTGAATTTAGGTCAGTCATTCAGAAATCCATATTTGACCAAATGTACTAATATCGGGCCCAAGAGTCGTCGATTTTGAACTTTCTATTTCTACCCAGTTGACTCCTTCATGTGATAAATTAGCCATAGAGTAGCCAATATTTGACCCATTGAACATGATTCAGTCATGGATCTTGAAATTTCTAGACCTACTTATTGAATCTATCTGATGTTACATCGGTCCTTCAAAAGTCAATATTTGACCAAATGTACTAAAATCGGGCCCAAGAGTTGTCAATTTTGAACTTTTTACTTCTACACAATTGACTCCTTCATGTGATAAATTAGCCATAGAGTAGCCAATATTTGACCCATTGAACATGTTTCAGTCATGGATCTTGAAATTTCTATACCTACTTATTGACTCTTTCTGATGTTACATCGGTCATTCAAAAGTCAATATTTGACCAAATGTACTAATATCAGGCCCAAGAGTCATCTATTTTGAACTTTTTAGTTCTACCCTATTGACTCCTTCTGGAGATAGTTCAGCCAATTTTTGACCCACTGATAATATTTCAGTCCTTGATCTTGAACTTTCTATTCCTACCCAATTGACTCCTTCTAGTGATAAATTAGCCATAGAGTAGCCAATATTTTACCCATTGGACATGTTTCAGTTATGGATCTTGACGTTTTTATACCTACTCATTGAATCTTTCTGTATTTAGGTCAGTCATTCAGAAATCCATATTTGACGAAATGTATTAATATCGGGCCCAAGAGTCATTGATTTTGAACTTTCTATTTCTACCCATTGACTCCTTCTGTTGATAAATTAGCCATAGAGTAGCCAATATTTGACCCATTGAACATGTTTCAGTCATGGATCTTTAAATTTCTATACCTACTTATTGACTCTTTCTGATGTTACATCGGTCATTCAAAAGTCAATATTTGACCAAATGTACTAAAGTCGGGCCCAAGAGTCATCTATTTTGAGCTTTATAGTTCTACCCTATTGACTCCTTCTGGTGATAAATTAGCCATAGAGTAGCCAATATTTGACCCATTGAACATGTTCCAGTCATGGATCTTGAAATTTCTATACCTACTTATTAACTCTTTTTGATCTTACATCGGCCATTCAAAAGTCAATATTTGACCAAATGTACTAACACTGGGCCCAAGAGTCGTCTATTTTGAACTTTTTACTTCTTCCCTATTGACTCCTTCTGGCGATAGTTCAGCCAATTTTTGACCCACTGAAAATATTTCAGTCCTTGATCTTGAACTTTCTATTCCTACCCAATTGACTCCTTCTGGTGATAAATTAGCCATAGAGTAGCCAATATTTTACCAATTGGACATGTTTCAGTTATGGATCTTGAAGTTTTTATACCCACTCATTGACTCTTTCTGTATTTAGGTCAGTCATTCAGAAATCCATATTTGACCAAATTTACTAATATTGGGCCCAAGATTCGTCGATTATAAACTTTTTAGTTCTACCCATTGACTCCTTCTGGTGATAAATTAGCCATAGAGTAGCCAATATTTGACAAATTGAACATGTTCCAGTCATGGATCTTGAAATTTCTATACCTACTTATTAACTCTTTCTGATGTTACATCGGCCATTCAAAAGTCAATATTTGACCAAATATACTAACACTGGGCCCAAGAGTCGTCTATTTTGAACTTTTTAGTTCTACCCTATTGACTCCTTCTGGCGATAGTTCAGCCAATTTTTGACCCACTGAAAATATTTCAGTCCTTGATCTTGAACTTTCTATTCCTACCCAATTGACTCCTTCTGGTGATAAATTAGCCATAGAGTAGCCAATATTTTACCCATTGGACATGTTTCAGTTATGGATCTTTAAGTGTTTATACCTACTCATTGACTCTTTCTGAATTTAGGTCAGTCATTCAGAAATCCATATTTGACCAAATATACTAATATCGGGCCCAAGGGTCGTCGATTTTGAACTTTCTATTTCTACCCAATTGACTCCTTCTGGTGATAAATTAGCCATAGAGTAGCCAATATTTAACCCATTGAACATGTTTCAGTCATGGATCTTGAAATTTCTATACCTACTTATTGACTCTTTCTGATGTTACATCGGTCATTAAAAAGTCAATATTTGACCAAATGTACTAATATCAGGCCCTAAGAGTTGTCTATATTGAACTTTTTAGTTCTACCCTATTGACTCCTTCTGGAGATAGTTCAGCCAATTTTTGACCCACTGAAAATATTTCAGTCCTTGATCTTGAACTTTCTATTCCTACCCAATTGACTCCTTCTGGTGATAAATTAGCCATAGAGTAGCCAATATTTGACCCATTGAACATGTTTCAGTCATGGATCTTGAAATTTCTATACCTACTTATTGACTCTTTCTGATGTTACATCGGTCATTAAAAAGTCAATATTTGACCAAATGTACTAATATCAGGCCCTAAGAGTTGTCTATATTGAACTTTTTAGTTCTACCCTATTGACTCCTTCTGGAGATAGTTCAGCCAATTTTTGACCCACTGATAACATTTCAGTCCTTGATCTTGAACTTTCTATTCCTACCCAATTGACTCCTTCTGGTGATAAATTAGCCATAGAGTAGCCAATATTTTACCCATTGGACATGTTTCAGTTATGGATCTTGAAGTTTTTATACCTACTCATTGAATCTTTCTGTATTTAGGTCAGTCATTCAGAAATCCATATTTGACGAAATGTATTAATATCGGGCCCAAGAGTCATTGATTTTGAACTTTCTATTTCTACCCAATTGACTCCTTCTGGTGATAAATTAGCCATAGAGTAGCCAATATTTGACCCATTGAACATGTTTCAGTCATGGATCTTGAAATTTCTATACCTACTTATTGACTCTTTCTGATGTTACATCGACCATTAAAAAGTCAATATTTGACCAAATGTACTAACACTGGGCCCAAGAGTCGTCTATTTTGAACTTTTTAGTTCTACCCTATTGACTCCTTCTGGAGATAGTTCAGCCAATTTTTGACCCACTGAAAATATTTCAGTCCTTGATCTTGAAATTTCTATTCCTACCCAATTGACTCCTTCTGGTGATAAATTAGCCATAGAGTAGCCAATATTTTAACAATTTGACATGTTTCAGTTATGGATCTTGAAGCTTTTATACCTACTCATTGACTCTCTGAATTTAGGTCAGTCATTCAGAAATCCATATTTGACCAAATGTACTAATATTGGGCCCAAGATTCGTCGATTATAAACTTTTTAGTTCTACCCATTGACTCCTTCTGGTGATAAATTAGCCATAGAGTAGCCAATATTTGACAAATTGAACATGTTTCAGTCATGGATCTTTAAATTTCTATACCTACTTCTTGACTCTTTCTGATGTTACATCGGTCATTCAAAAGTCAATATTTGACCAAATGTACTAAAGTCGGGCCCAAGAGTCATCTATTTTGAGCTTTATAGTTCTACCCTATTGACTCCTTCTGGTGATAAATTAGCCATAGAGTAGCCAATATTTGACCCATTGAACATGTTTCAGTCATGGATCTTGAAATTTCTATACCTACTTATTGACTCTTTCTGATGTTACATCGACCATTAAAAAGTCAATATTTGACCAAATGTACTAACACTGGGCCCAAGAGTCGTCTATTTTGAACTTTTTAGTTCTACCCTATTGACTCCTTCTGGCGATAGTTCAGCCAATTTTTGACCCACTGAAAATATTTCAGTCCTTGATCTTGAAATTTCTATTCCTACCCAATTGACTCCTTCTGGTGATAAATTAGGCATAGAGTAGCCAATATTTTACCCATTGGACATGTTTCAGTTATGGATCTTTAAGTTTTTATACCTACTCATTGACTCTTTCTGAATTTAGGTCAGTCATTCAGAAATCCATATTTGACGAAATGTATTAATATCGGGCCCAAGAGTCATTGATTTTGAACTTTCTATTTCTACCCAATTGACTCCTTCTGGTGATAAATTAGCCATAGAGTAGCCAATATTTGACCCATTGAACATGTTTCAGTCATGGATCTTGAAATTTCTATACCTACTTATTGACTCTTTCTGATGTTACATCGACCATTAAAAAGTCAATATTTGACCAAATGTACTAACACTGGGCCCAAGAGTCGTCTATTTTGAACTTTTTAGTTCTACCCTATTGACTCCTTCTGGCGATAGTTCAGCCAATTTTTGACCCACTGAAAATATTTCAGTCCTTGATCTTGAAATTTCTATTCCTACCCAATTGACTCCTTCTGGTGATAAATTAGCCATAGAGTAGCCAATATTTTAACAATTTGACATGTTTCAGTTATGGATCTTGAAGTTTTTATACCTACTCATTGACTCTCTGAATTTAGGTCAGTCATTCAGAAATCCATATTTGACCAAATGTACTAATATTGGGCCCAAGATTCGTCGATTATAAACTTTTTAGTTCTACCCATTGACTCCTTCTGGTGATAAATTAGCCATAGAGTAGCCAATATTTGACAAATTGAACATGTTTCAGTCATGGATCTTTAAATTTCTATACCTACTTCTTGACTCTTTCTGATGTTACATCGGTCATTCAAAAGTCAATATTTGACCAAATGTACTAAAGTCGGGCCCAAGAGTCATCTATTTTGAGCTTTATAGTTCTACCCTATTGACTCTTTCTGGAGATAGTTCAGCCAATTTTTGACCCACTGAAAATATTTCAGTCCTTGATCTTGAAATTTCTATTCCTACCCAATTGACTCCTTCTGGTGATAAATTAGGCATAGAGTAGCCAATATTTTACCCATTGGACATGTTTCAGTTATGGATCTTTAAGTTTTTATACCTACTCATTGACTCTTTCTGAATTTAGGTCAGTCATTCAGAAATCCATATTTGACGAAATGTATTAATATCGGGCCCAAGAGTCATTGATTTTGAACTTTCTATTTCTACCCAATTGACTCCTTCTGGTGATAATATAGCCATAGAGTAGCCAATATTTCACCCATTGAACATGTTTCAGTCATGGATCTTGAAATTTCTATACCTACTTATTGACTCTTTCTGATGTAATATCGGTCATTCAAATGTCAATATTTGACCAAATGTACTAAAATCGGGCCCAAGAGTCGTCTATTTTGAACTGTTTAGTTCTACCCTATTGACTCCTTCTGGAGATAGTTCAGCCAATTTTTGACCCACTGAAAATATTTCAGTCCTTGATCTTGAACTTTCTATTCCTACCCAATTGACTCCTTCTGGTGATAAATTAGCCATAGAGTAGCCAATATTTGACCCATTGAACATGATTCAGTCATGGATCTTGAAATTTCTAGACCTACTTATTGAATCTATCTGATGTTACATCAGTCCTTCAAAAGTCAATATTTGACCAAATGTACTAAAATCGGGCCCAAGAGTTGTCTATTTTGAACTTTTTACTTTTACACAATTGACTCCTTCATGTGATAAATTAGCCATAGAGTAGCCAATATTTGACCCATTGAACATGTTTCAGTCATGGATCTTGAAATTTCTATACCTACTTATTGACTCTTTCTGATGTAATATCGGTCATTCAAAAGTCAATATTTGACCAAATGTACCTACACTGGGCCCAAGAGTCGTCTATTTTGAACTTTTTAGTTCTACCCTATTGACTCCTTCTGGCGATAGTTCAGCCAATTTTTGACCCACTGAAAATATTTCAGTCCTTGATCTTGAACTTTCTATTCCTACCCAATTGACTCCTTCTGGTGATAAATTAGCCATAGAGTAGCCAATATTTTAACAATTTGACATGTTTCAGTTATGGATCTTGAAGTTTTTATACCTACTCATTGACTCTCTGAATTTAGGTCAGTCATTCAGAAATCCATATTTGACCAAATGTACTAACACTGGGCCCAAGAGTCGTCTATTTTGAACTTTTTAGTTCTACCCTATTGACTCCTTCTGGCGATAGTTCAGCCAATTTTTGACCCACTGAAAATATTTCAGTCCTTGATCTTGAAATTTCTATTCCTACCCAATTGACTCCTTCTGGTGATAAATTAGCCATAGAGTAGCCAATATTTTAACAATTTGACATGTTTCAGTTATGGATCTTGAAGTTTTTATACCTACTCATTGACTCTCTGAATTTAGGTCAGTCATTCAGAAATCCATATTTGACCAAATGTACTAATATTGGGCCCAAGATTCGTCGATTATAAACTTTTTAGTTCTACCCATTGACTCCTTCTGGTGATAAATTAGCCATAGAGTAGCCAATATTTGACAAATTGAACATGTTTCAGTCATGGATCTTTAAATTTCTATACCTACTTCTTGACTCTTTCTGATGTTACATCGGTCATTCAAAAGTCAATATTTGACCAAATGTACTAAAGTCGGGCCCAAGAGTCATCTATTTTGAGCTTTATAGTTCTACCCTATTGACTCCTTCTGGTGATAAATTAGCCATAGAGTAGCCAATATTTGACCCATTGAACATGTTTCAGTCATGGATCTTGAAATTTCTATACCTACTTATTGACTCTTTCTGATGTTACATCGACCATTAAAAAGTCAATATTTGACCAAATGTACTAACACTGGGCCCAAGAGTCGTCTATTTTGAACTTTTTAGTTCTACCCTATTGACTCCTTCTGGCGATAGTTCAGCCAATTTTAGACCCACTGAAAATATTTCAGTCCTTGATCTTGAAATTTCTATTCCTACCCAATTGACTCCTTCTGGTGATAAATTAGGCATAGAGTAGCCAATATTTTATCCATTGGACATGTTTCAGTTATGGATCTTTAAGTTTTTATACCTACTCATTGACTCTTTCTGAATTTAGGTCAGTCATTCAGAAATCCATATTTGACGAAATGTATTAATATCGGGCCCAAGAGTCATTGATTTTGAACTTTCTATTTCTACCCAATTGACTCTTTCTGGTGATAATATAGCCATAGAGTAGCCAATATTTCACCCATTGAACATGTTTCAGTCATGGATCTTGAAATTTCTATACCTACTTATTGACTCTTTCTGATGTAATATCGGTCATTCAAATGTCAATATTTGACCAAATGTACTAAAATCGGGCCCAAGAGTCGTCTATTTTGAACTGTTTAGTTCTACCCCATTGACTCCTTTTTGAGATAGTTCAGCCAATTTTTGACCCACTGAAAATATTTCAGTCCTTGATCTTGAACTTTCTATTTCTACCCAATTGACTCCTTCTGGTGATAAATTAGCCATAGAGTAGCCAATATTTTACCAATTTGACATGTTTCAGTTATGGATCTTGAAGTTTTTATACCTACTTATTGACTCTATCTGATGTTACATCGGTCATTCAAAAGTCAATATTTGACCAAATGTACTAATATCGGGCCCAAGAGTCGTCTATTTTGAACTTTTTAGTTCTACCCTATTGACTCCTTTTGGAGATAGTTCAGCCAATTTTTGACCAACTGAAAATATTTCAGTCCTTGATCTTGAACTTTCTATTTCTACCCAATTGACTCCTTCTGGTGATAAATTAGCCATAGAGTAGCCAATATTTTACCAATTTGACATGTTTCAGTTATGGATCTTGAAGTTTTTATACCTACTCATTGACTCTCTGAATTTAGGTTAGTCATTCAGAAATCCATATTTGACCAAATGTACTAATATTGGGCCCAAGATTCGTCGATTTTAAACTTTTAAGTTCTACCCATTGACTCCTTCTGGTGATAAATTAGCCATAGAGTAGCCAATATTTGACCCATTGAACATGTTTCAGTCATGGATCTTGAAATTTCTATACCTACTTATTGACTCTTTCTGATGTTACATCGGTCATTCAAAAGTCAATATTTGACCAAATGTACTATAATAGGGCCCAGGAGTTGTCTATTTTGAACTTTTTAGTTCTACCCTATCGACTCCTTCACTAGATAGTTCACCCAATTTTTGACCCACTGAAAATATTTCAGTCCTTGATCTTGAACTTTCTATTCCTACCCAATTGACTCCTTCTGGTGATAAATTAGCCATAGAGTAGCCAATATTTGACCCATTGAACATGTTTCAGTCATGGATCTTGAAATTTCTATACCTACTTATTGACTGTATCTTATGTTACATCGGTCATTCAAAAGTCAATATTTGACCAAATGTACTAAAATCGGGCCCAAGAGTCGTCTATTTTTAACTTTTTAGTTCTACCCTATTGACTCCTTCTGGAGATAGTTCAGCCAATTTTTGACCCACTGAAAATATTTCAGTCCTTGATCTTGAACTTTCTATTCCTACCCAATTGACTCCTCCTGGTGATAGATTAGCCATAGAGTAGCCAATATTTTACCCATTGGACATGTTTCAGTTATGGATCTTGAAGTTTTTGTACCTACTCATTGACTCTTTCTGTATTTAGGTCAGTCATTCAGAAATCCATATTTGACGAAATGTATTAATATCGGGCCCAAGAGTCATTGATTTTGAACTTTCTATTTCTACCCAATTGGCTCCTTCTGGTGATAAAATAGCCATAGAGTAGCCAATATTTCACCCATTGAACATGTTTCAGTCATGGATCTTGAAATTTCTATACCTACTTATTGACTCTTTCTGATGTAATATCGGTCATTCAAATGTCAATATTTGACCAAATGTACTAAAATCGGGCCCAAGAGTCGTCTATTTTGAACTTTTTAGTTCTACCCTATTGACTCCTTCTGGAGATAGTTCAGCCAATTTTTGACCCACTGAAAATATTTCAGTCCCTAATCTTGAACTTTCTCTTCCTACCCAATTGACTCCTTCTGGTGATAAATTAGCCATAGAGTAGCCAATATTTTACCAATTGGACATGTTTCAGTTATGGATCTTGAAGTTTTTATACTTACTCATTGACTCTTTCTGTATTTAGGTCAGTCATTCAGAAATCCATATTTAACGAAATGTATTAATATCGGGCCCAAGAGTCGTTGATTTTGAACTTTCTATTTCTACCCAATTGACTCTTTCTGGTGATAAATAAGCGATAGAGTAGCCAATATTTGACCCATTGAACATGTTTCATAAATGCATCTTGAAATTTCTATAACTACCTATTGACTCTTTCTGATGTTACATCGGTCATTCAAAAGTCAATATTTCACCAAATATACTAAAATCGGGCCCAAGAGTCGTCGATTTTAAACTTTTTAGTTCTACCCATTGACTCCTTCTGGTGATAAATTAGCCATAGAGTAGCCAATATTTGACCCATTGAACATGTTTCAGTCATGGATCTTGAAATTTCTATACCTACTTATTGACTCTTTCTGATGTAATATCGGTCATTCAAAAGTCAATATTTGACCAAATGTACCTACACTGGGCCCAAGAGTCGCTTATTTTGAACTTTTTAGTTCTACCCTATTGACTCCTTCTGGAGATAGTTCAGCCAATTTTTGACCCACTGAAAATATTTCAGTCCTTGATCTTGAACTTTCTATTCCTACCCAATTGACTCCTTCTGGTGATAAATTAGCCATAGAGTAGCCAATATTTTAACAATTTGACATGTTTCAGTTATGGATCTTGAAGTTTTTATACCTACTCATTGACTCTCTGAATTTAGGTCAGTCATTCAGAAATCCATATTTGACCAAATGTACTAATATTGGGCCCAAGATTCGTCGATTATAAACTTTTTAGTTCTACCCATTGACTCCTTCTGGTGATAAATTAGCCATAGAGTAGCCAATATTTGACAAATTGAACATGTTTCAGTCATGGATCTTTAAATTTCTATACCTACTTCTTGACTCTTTCTGATGTTACATCGGTCATTCAAAAGTCAATATTTGACCAAATGTACTAAAGTCGGGCCCAAGAGTCATCTATTTTGAGCTTTATAGTTCTACCCTATTGACTCCTTCTGGTGATAAATTAGCCATAGAGTAGCCAATATTTGACCCATTGAACATGTTTCAGTCATGGATCTTGAAATTTCTATACCTACTTATTGACTCTTTCTGATGTTACATCGACCATTAAAAAGTCAATATTTGACCAAATGTACTAACACTGGGCCCAAGAGTCGTCTATTTTGAACTTTTTAGTTCTACCCTATTGACTCCTTCTGGCGATAGTTCAGCCAATTTTAGACCCACTGAAAATATTTCAGTCCTTGATCTTGAACTTTCTATTTCTACCCAATTGACTCCTTCTGGTGATAAATAAGCCATAGAGTAGCCAATATTTTACCAATTTGACATGTTTCAGTTATGGATCTTGAAGTTTTTATACCTACTCATTGACTCTCTGAATTTAGGTTAGTCATTCAGAAATCCATATTTGACCAAATGTACTAATATTGGGCCCAAGATTCGTCGATTTTAAACTTTTAAGTTCTACCCATTGACTCCTTCTGGTGATAAATTAGCCATAGAGTAGCCAATATTTGACCCATTGAACATGTTTCAGTCATGGATCTTGAAATTTCTATACCTACTTATTGACTCTTTCTGATGTTACATCGGTCATTCAAAAGTCAATATTTGACCAAATGTACTAAAATCGGGCCCAAGAGTCATCTATTTTGAGCTTTATAGTTCTACCCTATTGACTCCTTCTGGTGATAAATTAGCCATAGAGTAGCCAATATTTGACCCATTGAACATGTTCCAGTCATGGATCTTGAAATTTCTATACCTACTTATTAACTCTTTCTGATGATACATCGGCCATTCAAAAGTCAATATTTGACCAAATGTACCTACACTGGGCCCAAGAGTCGTCTATTTTGAACTTTTTAGTTCTACCCTATTGACTCCTTCTGGTGATAAATTAGCCATAGAGTAGCCAATATTTGACCCATTGAACATGTTTCAGGCATGGATCTTAAAATTTCTATACCTACTTATTGACTCTTTCTGATGTTGAATCTTTTATTCAAAAGTCAATATTTGACCAAATGTACTATAATAGGGCCCAGGAGTTGTCTATTTTGAACTTTTTAGTTCTACCCTATCGACTCCTTCACTAGATAGTTCACCCAATTTTTGACCCACTGAAAATATTTCAGTCCTTGATCTTGAACTTTCTATTCCTACCCAATTGACTCCTTCTGGTGATAAATTAGCCATAGAGTAGCCAATATTTTACCCATTGGACATGTTTCAGTTATGGATCTTGAAGTTTTTGTACCTACTCATTGACTCTTTCTGTATTTAGGTCAGTCATTCAGAAATCCATATTTGACGAAATGTATTAATATCGGGCCCAAGAGTCATTGATTTTGAACTTTCTATTTCTACCCAATTGGCTCCTTCTGGTGATAAAATAGCCATAGAGTAGCCAATATTTCACCCATTGAACATGTTTCAGTCATGGATCTTGAAATTTCTATACCTACTTATTGACTCTTTCTGATGTAATATCGGTCATTCAAATGTCAATATTTGACCAAATGTACTAAAATCGGGCCCAAGAGTCGTCTATTTTGAACTTTTTAGTTCTACCCTATTGACTCCTTCTGGAGATAGTTCAGCCAATTTTTGACCCACTGAAAATATTTCAGTCCCTAATCTTGAACTTTCTCTTCCTACCCAATTGACTCCTTCTGGTGATAAATTAGCCATAGAGTAGCCAATATTTTACCAATTGGACATGTTTCAGTTATGGATCTTGAAGTTTTTATACCTACTCATTGACTCTTTCTGTATTTAGGTCAGTCATTCAGAAATCCATATTTAACGAAATGTATTAATATCGGGCCCAAGAGTCGTTGATTTTGAACTTTCTATTTCTACCCAATTGACTCTTTCTGGTGATAAATAAGCGATAGAGTAGCCAATATTTGACCCATTGAACATGTTTCATAAATGCATCTTGAAATTTCTATAACTACCTATTGACTCTTTCTGATGTTACATCGGTCATTCAAAAGTCAATATTTCACCAAATATACTAAAATCGGGCCCAAGAGTCGTCGATTTTAAACTTTTTAGTTCTACCCATTGACTCCTTCTGGTGATAAATTAGCCATAGAGTAGCCAATATTTGACCCATTGAACATGTTTCAGTCATGGATCTTGAAATTTCTATACCTACTTATTGACTCTTTCTGATGTTACATCGACCATTAAAAAGTCAATATTTGACCAAATGTACTAAAATCGGGCCCAAGAGTCGTCTATTTTGAACTTTTTAGTTCTGCCCTATTGACTCCTTCAGGAGATAGTTCAGCCAATTTTTTACCCACTGAAAATATTTCAGTCCTTGATCTTGAACTTTCTATTCCTACCCAATTGACTCCTTCTGGTGATAAATTAGCCATAGAGTAGCCAATATTTGACCCATTGAACATGATTCAGTCATGGATCTTGAAATTTCTAGACCTACTTATTGAATCTATCTGATGTTACATCGGTCCTTCAAAAGTCAATATTTGACCAAATGTACTAAAATCGGGCCCAAGAGTCGTCTATTTTGAACTTTTTAGTTCTGCCCTATTGACTCCTTCAGGAGATAGTTCAGCCAATTTTTTACCCACTGAAAATATTTCAGTCCTTGATCTTGAACTTTCTATTCCTACCCAATTGACTCCTTCTGGTGATAAATTAGCCATAGAGTAGCCAATATTAGACCCATTGAACATGATTCAGTCATGGATCTTGAAATTTCTAGACCTACTTATTGAATCTATCTGATGTTACATCGGTCCTTCAAAAGTCAATATTTGACCAAATGTACTAAAATCGGGCCCAAGAGTTGTCAATTTTGAACTTTTTACTTCTACACAATTGACTCCTTCATGTGATAAATTAGCCATAGAGTAGCCAATATTTGACCCATTGAACATGTTTCAGTCATGGATCTTGAAATTTCTATACCTACTTATTGACTCTTTCTGATGTTAAATCTTTTATTCAAAAGTCAATATTTGACCAAATGTACTAAAATCGGGCCCAAGAGTCGTCTATTTTGAACTTTTTAGTTCTGCCCTATTGACTCCTTCAGGAGATAGTTCAGCCAATTTTTTACCCACTGAAAATATTTCAGTCCTTGATCTTGAACTTTCTATTCCTACCCAATTGACTCCTTCTGGTGATAAATTAGCCATAGAGTAGCCAATATTTGACCCATTGAACATGTTTCAGTCATGGATCTTGAAATTTCTATACCTACTTATTGACTGTATCTGATGTTACATTGGTCATTCAAAAGTCAATATTTGACCAAATGTACTAAAATCGGGCCCAAGAGTCGTCTATTTTTAACTTTTTAGTTCTACCCTATTGACTCCTTCTGGAGATAGTTCAGCCAATTTTTGACCCACTGAAAATATTTCAGTCCTTGATCTTGAACTTTCTATTCCTACCCAATTGACTCCTACTGGTGATAAATTAGCCATAGAGTAGCCAATATTTTATCCATTGGACATGTTTCAGTTATGGATCTTGAAGTTTTTGTACCTACTCATTGACTCTTTCTGTATTTAGGTCAGTCATTCAGAAATCCATATTTGACGAAATGTATTAATATCGGGCCCAAGAGTCATTGATTTTGAACTTTCTATTTCTACCCATTTGACTCTTTCTGGTGATAATATAGCCATAGAGTAGCCAATATTTCACCCATTGAACATGTTTCAGTCATGGATCTTGAAATTTCTATACCTACTTATTGACTCTTTCTGATGTAATATCGGTCATTCAAATGTCAATATTTGACCAAATGTACTAAAATCGGGCCCAAGAGTCGTCTATTTTGAACTGTTTAGTTCTACCCTATTGACTCCTTCTGGAGATAGTTCAGCCAATTTTTGACCCACTGAAAATATTTCAGTCCTTGATCTTGAACTTTCTATTCCTACCCAATTGACTCCTTCTGGTGATAAATTAGCCATAGAGTAGCCAATATTTGACCCATTGAACATGATTCAGTCAAGGATCTTGAAATTTCTAGACCTACTTATTGAATCTATCTGATGTTACATCAGTCCTTCAAAAGTCAATATTTGACCAAATGTACTAAAATCGGGCCCAAGAGTTGTCTATTTTGAACTTTTTACTTTTACACAATTGACTCCTTCATGTGATAAATTAGCCATAGAGTAGCCAATATTTGACCCATTGAACATGTTTCAGTCATGGATCTTGAAATTTCTATACCTACTTATTGACTCTTTCTGATGTAATATCGGTCATTCAAATGTCAATATTTGACCAAATGTACTAAAATCGGGCCCAAGAGTCGTCTATTTTGAACTTTTTAGTTCTACCCTATTGACTCCTTCTGGAGATAGTTCAGCCAATTTTTGACCCATTGATGATATTTCAGTCCTTGATCTTGAACTTTCTATTCCTACCCAATTGACTCCTACTGGTGATAAATTAGCCATAGAGTAGCCAATATTTTATCCATTGGACATGTTTCAGTTATGGATCTTGAAGTTTTTGTACCTACTCATTGACTCTTTCTGTATTTAGGTCAGTCATTCAGAAATCCATATTTGACGAAATGTATTAATATCGGGCCCAAGAGTCATTGATTTTGAACTTTCTATTTCTACCCATTTGACTCTTTCTGGTGATAATATAGCCATAGAGTAGCCAATATTTCACCCATTGAACATGTTTCAGTCATGGATCTTGAAATTTCTATACCTACTTATTGACTCTTTCTGATGTAATATCGGTCATTCAAATGTCAATATTTGACCAAATGTACTAAAATCGGGCCCAAGAGTCGTCTATTTTGAACTGTTTAGTTCTACCCTATTGACTCCTTCTGGAGATAGTTCAGCCAATTTTTGACCCACTGAAAATATTTCAGTCCTTGATCTTGAACTTTCTATTCCTACCCAATTGACTCCTTCTGGTGATAAATTAGCCATAGAGTAGCCAATATTTGACCCATTGAACATGATTCAGTCAAGGATCTTGAAATTTCTAGACCTACTTATTGAATCTATCTGATGTTACATCAGTCCTTCAAAAGTCAATATTTGACCAAATGTACTAAAATCGGGCCCAAGAGTTGTCTATTTTGAACTTTTTACTTTTACACAATTGACTCCTTCATGTGATAAATTAGCCATAGAGTAGCCAATATTTGACCCATTGAACATGTTTCAGTCATGGATCTTGAAATTTCTATACCTACTTATTGACTCTTTCTGATGTAATATCGGTCATTCAAATGTCAATATTTGACCAAATGTACTAAAATCGGGCCCAAGAGTCGTCTATTTTGAACTTTTTAGTTCTACCCTATTGACTCCTTCTGGAGATAGTTCAGCCAATTTTTGACCCATTGATGATATTTCAGTCCTTGATCTTGAACTTTCTATTTCTACCCAATTGACTCCTTCTGGTGATAAATTAGCCATAGAGTAGCCAATATTTTACCAATTTGACATGTTTCAGTTATGGATCTTGAAGTTTTTATACCTACTCATTGACTCTCTGAATTTAGGTTAGTCATTCAGAAATCCATATTTGACCAGATGTACTAATATTGGGCCCAAGATTCGTCGATTTTAAACTTTTAAGTTCTACCCATTGACTCCTTCTGGTGATAAATTAGCCATAGAGTAGCCAATATTTGACCCATTGAACATGTTTCAGTCATGGATCTTGAAATTTCTATACCTACTTATTGACTCTTTCTGATGTTACATCGGTCATTCAAAAGTCAATATTTGACCAAATGTACTAAAATCGGGCCCAAGAGTCATCTATTTTGAGCTTTATAGTTCTACCCTATTGACTCCTTCTGGTGATAAATTAGCCATAGAGTAGCCAATATTTGACCCATTGAACATGTTCCAGTCATGGATCTTGAAATTTCTATACCTACTTATTAACTCTTTCTGATGATACATCGGCCATTCAAAAGTCAATATTTGACCAAATGTACCTACACTGGGCCCAAGAGTCGTCTATTTTGAACTTTTTAGTTCTACCCTATTGACTCCTTCTGGCGATAGTTCAGCCAATTTTTGACCCACTGAAAATATTTCAGTCCTTGATCTTGAACTTTCTATTCCTACCCAATTGACTCCTTCTGGTGATAAATTAGCCATAGAGTAGCCAATATTTTACCCATTGGACATGTTTCAGTTATGGATCTTTAAGTGTTTATACCTACTCATTGACTCTTTCTGAACTTAGGTCAGTCATTCAGAAATCCATATTTGACCAAATGTACTAATATCGGGCCCAAGAGTCGTCGATTTTGAACTTTCTATTTCTACCCAATTGACTCCTTCTGGTGATAAATTAGCCATAGAGTAGCCAATATTTGACCCATTGAACATGTTTCAGTCATGGATCTTAAAATTTCTATACCTACTTATTGACTCTTTCTGATGTTGAATCTTTTATTCAAAAGTCAATATTTGACCAAATGTACTATAATAGGGCCCAGGAGTTGTCTATTTTGAACTTTTTAGTTCTACCCTATCGACTCCTTCACTAGATAGTTCACCCAATTTTTGACCCACTGAAAATATTTCAGTCCTTGATCTTGAACTTTCTATTCCTACCCAATTGACTCCTTCTGGTGATAAATTAGCCATAGAGTAGCCAATATTTTAACAATTTGACATGTTTCAGTTATGGATCTTGAAGTTTTTATACCTACTCATTGACTCTCTGAATTTAGGTCAGTCATTCAGAAATCCATATTTGACCAAATGTACTAACACTGGGCCCAAGAGTCGTCTATTTTGAACTTTTTAGTTCTACCCTATTGACTCCTTCTGGCGATAGTTCAGCCAATTTTTGACCCACTGAAAATATTTCAGTCCTTGATCTTGAAATTTCTATTCCTACCCAATTGACTCCTTCTGGTGATAAATTAGCCATAGAGTAGCCAATATTTTAACAATTTGACATGTTTCAGTTATGGATCTTGAAGTTTTTATACCTACTCATTGACTCTCTGAATTTAGGTCAGTCATTCAGAAATCCATATTTGACCAAATGTACTAATATTGGGCCCAAGATTCGTCGATTATAAACTTTTTAGTTCTACCCATTGACTCCTTCTGGTGATAAATTAGCCATAGAGTAGCCAATATTTGACAAATTGAACATGTTTCAGTCATGGATCTTTAAATTTCTATACCTACTTTTTGACTCTTTCTGATGTTACATCGGTCATTCAAAAGTCAATATTTGACCAAATGTACTAACACTGGGCCCAAGAGTCGTCTATTTTGAGCTTTATAGTTCTACCCTATTGACTCCTTCTGGTGATAAATTAGCCATAGAGTAGCCAATATTTGACCCATTGAACATGTTTCAGTCATGGATCTTGAAATTTCTATACCTACTTATTGACTCTTTCTGATGTTACATCGACCATTAAAAAGTCAATATTTGACCAAATGTACTAACACTTGGCCCAAGAGTCGTCTATTTTGAACTTTTTAGTTCTACCCTATTGACTCCTTCTGGCGATAGTTCAGCCAATTTTAGACCCACTGAAAATATTTCAGTCCTTGATCTTGAAATTTCTATTCCTACCCAATTGACTCCTTCTGGTGATAAATTAGGCATAGAGTAGCCAATATTTTATCCATTGGACATGTTTCAGTTATGGATCTTTAAGTTTTTATACCTACTCATTGACTCTTTCTGAATTTAGGTCAGTCATTCAGAAATCCATATTTGACGAAATGTATTAATATCGGGCCCAAGAGTCATTGATTTTGAACTTTCTATTTCTACCCAATTGACTCTTTCTGGTGATAATATAGCCATAGAGTAGCCAATATTTCACCCATTGAACATGTTTCAGTCATGGATCTTGAAATTTCTATACCTACTTATTGACTCTTTCTGATGTAATATCGGTCATTCAAATGTCAATATTTGACCAAATGTACTAAAATCGGGCCCAAGAGTCGTCTATTTTGAACTGTTTAGTTCTACCCCATTGACTCCTTTTTGAGATAGTTCAGCCAATTTTTGACCCACTGAAAATATTTCAGTCCTTGATCTTGAACTTTCTATTCCTACCCAATTGACTCCTTCTGGTGATAAATTAGCCATAGAGTAGCCAATATTTGAACCATTGAACATGTTTCAGTCATGGATCTTTAAATTTCTATACCTACTTATTGACTCTTTCTGATGTTACATCGGTCATTCAAAAGTCAATATTTGACCAAATGTACTAAAATCGGGCCCAAGAGTCATCTATTTTGAGCTTTATAGTTCTACCCTATTGACTCCTTCTGGTGATAAATTAGCCATAGAGTAGCCAATATTTGACCCATTGAACATGTTCCAGTCATGGATCTTGAAATTTCTATACCTACTTATTAACTCTTTCTGATGATACATCGGCCATTCAAAAGTCAATATTTGACCAAATGTACCTACACTGGGCCCAAGAGTCGTCTATTTTGAACTTTTTAGTTCTACCCTATTGACTCCTTCTGGCGATAGTTCAGCCAATTTTTGACCCACTGAAAATATTTCAGTCCTTGATCTTGAACTTTCTATTCCTACCCAATTGACTCCTTCTGGTGATAAATTAGCCATAGAGTAGCCAATATTTTACCCATTGGACATGTTTCAGTTATGGATCTTTAAGTGTTTATACCTATTCATTGACTCTTTCTGAATTTAGGTCAGTCATTCAGAAATCCATATTTGACCAAATGTACTAATATCGGGCCCAAGAGTCGTCGATTTTGAACTTTCTATTTCTACCCAATTGACTCCTTCTGGTGATAAATTAGCCATAGAGTAGCCAATATTTGACCCATTGAACATGTTTCAGTCATGGATCTTAAAATTTCTATACCTACTTATTGACTCTTTCTGATGTTGAATCTTTTATTCAAAAGTCAATATTTGACCAAATGTACTATAATAGGGCCCAGGAGTTGTCTATTTTGAACTTTTTAGTTCTACCCTATCGACTCCTTCACTAGATAGTTCACCCAATTTTTGACCCACTGAAAATATTTCAGTCCTTGATCTTGAACTTTCTATTCCTACCCAATTGACTCCTTCTGGTGATAAATTAGCCATAGAGTAGCCAATATTTGACCCATTGGACATGTTTCAGTTATGGATCTTGAAGTTTTTGTACCTACTCATTGACTCTTTCTGTATTTAGGTCAGTCATTCAGAAATCCATATTTGACGAAATGTATTAATATCGGGCCCAAGAGTCATTGATTTTGAACTTTCTATTTCTACCCAATTGGCTCCTTCTGGTGATAAAATAGCCATAGAGTAGCCAATATTTCACCCATTGAACATGTTTCAGTCATGGATCTTGAAATTTCTATACCTACTTATTGACTCTTTCTGATGTAATATCGGTCATTCAAATGTCAATATTTGACCAAATGTACTAAAATCGGGCCCAAGAGTCGTCTATTTTGAACTTTTTAGTTCTACCCTATTGACTCCTTCTGGAGATAGTTCAGCCAATTTTTGACCCACTGAAAATATTTCAGTCCCTAATCTTGAACTTTCTCTTCCTACCCAATTGACTCCTTCTGGTGATAAATTAGCCATAGAGTAGCCAATATTTTACCAATTGGACATGTTTCAGTTATGGATCTTGAAGTTTTTATACCTACTCATTGACTCTTTCTGTATTTAGGTCAGTCATTCAGAAATCCATATTTAACGAAATGTATTAATATCGGGCCCAAGAGTCGTTGATTTTGAACTTTCTATTTCTACCCAATTGACTCTTTCTGGTGATAAATAAGCGATAGAGTAGCCAATATTTGACCCATTGAACATGTTTCATAAATGCATCTTGAAATTTCTATAACTACCTATTGACTCTTTCTGATGTTACATCGGTCATTCAAAAGTCAATATTTCACCAAATATACTAAAATCGGGCCCAAGAGTCGTCGATTTTAAACTTTTTAGTTCTACCCATTGACTCCTTCTGGTGATAAATTAGCCATAGAGTAGCCAATATTTGACCCATTGAACATGTTTCAGTCATGGATCTTGAAATTTCTATACCTACTTATTGACTCTTTCTGATGTTACATCGACCATTAAAAAGTCAATATTTGACCAAATGTACTAAAATCGGGCCCAAGAGTCGTCTATTTTGAACTTTTTAGTTCTGCCCTATTGACTCCTTCAGGAGATAGTTCAGCCAATTTTTTACCCACTGAAAATATTTCAGTCCTTGATCTTGAACTTTCTATTCCTACCCAATTGACTCCTTCTGGTGATAAATTAGCCATAGAGTAGCCAATATTTGACCCATTGAACATGATTCAGTCATGGATCTTGAAATTTCTAGACCTACTTATTGAATCTATCTGATGTTACATCGGTCCTTCAAAAGTCAATATTTGACCAAATGTACTAAAATCGGGCCCAAGAGTCGTCTATTTTGAACTTTTTAGTTCTGCCCTATTGACTCCTTCAGGAGATAGTTCAGCCAATTTTTTACCCACTGAAAATATTTCAGTCCTTGATCTTGAACTTTCTATTCCTACCCAATTGACTCCTTCTGGTGATAAATTAGCCATAGAGTAGCCAATATTAGACCCATTGAACATGATTCAGTAATGGATCTTGAAATTTCTAGACCTACTTATTGAATCTATCTGATGTTACATCGGTCCTTCAAAAGTCAATATTTGACCAAATGTACTAAAATCGGGCCCAAGAGTTGTCAATTTTGAACTTTTTACTTCTACACAATTGACTCCTTCATGTGATAAATTAGCCATAGAGTAGCCAATATTTGACCCATTGAACATGTTTCAGTCATGGATCTTGAAATTTCTATACCTACTTATTGACTCTTTCTGATGTTAAATCTTTTATTCAAAAGTCAATATTTGACCAAATGTACTAAAATCGGGCCCAAGAGTCGTCTATTTTGAACTTTTTAGTTCTGCCCTATTGACTCCTTCAGGAGATAGTTCAGCCAATTTTTTACCCACTGAAAATATTTCAGTCCTTGATCTTGAACTTTCTATTCCTACCCAATTGACTCCTTCTGGTGATAAATTAGCCATAGAGTAGCCAATATTTGACCCATTGAACATGTTTCAGTCATGGATCTTGAAATTTCTATACCTACTTATTGACTGTATCTGATGTTACATTGGTCATTCAAAAGTCAATATTTGACCAAATGTACTAAAATCGGGCCCAAGAGTCGTCTATTTTTAACTTTTTAGTTCTACCCTATTGACTCCTTCTGGAGATAGTTCAGCCAATTTTTGACCCACTGAAAATATTTCAGTCCTTGATCTTGAACTTTCTATTCCTACCCAATTGACTCCTTCTGGTGATAAATTAGCCATAGAGTAGCCAATATTTTACCCATTGGACATGTTTCAGTTATGGATCTTGAAGTTTTTGTACCTACTCATTGACTCTTTCTGTATTTAGGTCAGTCATTCAGAAATCCATATTTGACGAAATGTATTAATATCGGGCCCAAGAGTCATTGATTTTGAACTTTCTATTTCTACCCAATTGGCTCCTTCTGGTGATAAAATAGCCATAGAGTAGCCAATATTTCACCCATTGAACATGTTTCAGTCATGGATCTTGAAATTTCTATACCTACTTATTGACTCTTTCTGATGTAATATCGGTCATTCAAATGTCAATATTTGACCAAATGTACTAAAATCGGGCCCAAGAGTCGTCTATTTTGAACTTTTTAGTTCTACCCTATTGACTCCTTCTGGAGATAGTTCAGCCAATTTTTGACCCACTGAAAATATTTCAGTCCCTAATCTTGAACTTTCTCTTCCTACCCAATTGACTCCTTCTGGTGATAAATTAGCCATAGAGTAGCCAATATTTTACCAATTGGACATGTTTCAGTTATGGATCTTGAAGTTTTTATACCTACTCATTGACTCTTTCTGTATTTAGGTCAGTCATTCAGAAATCCATATTTAACGAAATGTATTAATATCGGGCCCAAGAGTCGTTGATTTTGAACTTTCTATTTCTACCCAATTGACTCTTTCTGGTGATAAATAAGCGATAGAGTAGCGAATATTTGACCCATTGAACATGTTTCATAAATGCATCTTTAAATTTCTATACCTACTTATTGACTCTTTCTGATGTTACATCGACCATTAAAAAGTCAATATTTGACCAAATGTACTAAAATCGGGCCCAAGAGTCGTCTATTTTGAACTTTTTAGTTCTGCCCTATTGACTCCTTCAGGAGATAGTTCAGCCAATTTTTTACCCACTGAAAATATTTCAGTCCTTGATCTTGAACTTTCTATTCCTACCCAATTGACTCCTTCTGGTGATAAATTAGCCATAGAGTAGCCAATATTTGACCCATTGAACATGATTCAGTCATGGATCTTGAAATTTCTAGACCTACTTATTGAATCTATCTGATGTTACATCGGTCCTTCAAAAGTCAATATTTGACCAAATGTACTAAAATCGGGCCCAAGAGTCGTCTATTTTGAACTTTTTAGTTCTGCCCTATTGACTCCTTCAGGAGATAGTTCAGCCAATTTTTTACCCACTGAAAATATTTCAGTCCTTGATCTTGAACTTTCTATTCCTACCCAATTGACTCCTTCTGGTGATAAATTAGCCATAGAGTAGCCAATATTAGACCCATTGAACATGATTCAGTCATGGATCTTGAAATTTCTAGACCTACTTATTGAATCTATCTGATGTTACATCGGTCCTTCAAAAGTCAATATTTGACCAAATGTACTAAAATCGGGCCCAAGAGTTGTCAATTTTGAACTTTTTACTTCTACACAATTGACTCCTTCATGTGATAAATTAGCCATAGAGTAGCCAATATTTGACCCATTGAACATGTTTCAGTCATGGATCTTGAAATTTCTATACCTACTTATTGACTCTTTCTGATGTTAAATCTTTTATTCAAAAGTCAATATTTGACCAAATGTACTAAAATCGGGCCCAAGAGTCGTCTATTTTGAACTTTTTAGTTCTGCCCTATTGACTCCTTCAGGAGATAGTTCAGCCAATTTTTTACCCACTGAAAATATTTCAGTCCTTGATCTTGAACTTTCTATTCCTACCCAATTGACTCCTTCTGGTGATAAATTAGCCATAGAGTAGCCAATATTTTACCCATTGAACATGTTTCAGTCATGGATCTTGAAATTTCTATACCTACTTATTGACTGTATCTGATGTTACATTGGTCATTCAAAAGTCAATATTTGACCAAATGTACTAAAATCGGGCCCAAGAGTCGTCTATTTTTAACTTTTTAGTTCTACCCTATTGACTCCTTCTGGAGATAGTTCAGCCAATTTTTGACCCACTGAAAATATTTCAGTCCTTGATCTTGAACTTTCTATTCCTACCCAATTGACTCCTTCTGGTGATAAATAAGCCATAGAGTAGCCAATATTTTACCCATTGGACATGTTTCAGTTATGGATCTTGAAGTTTTTGTACCTACTCATTGACTCTTTCTGTATTTAGGTCAGTCATTCAGAAATCCATATTTGACGAAATGTATTAATATCGGGCCCAAGAGTCATTGATTTTGAACTTTCTATTTCTACCCAATTGGCTCCTTCTGGTGATAAAATAGCCATAGAGTAGCCAATATTTCACCCATTGAACATGTTTCAGTCATGGATCTTGAAATTTCTATACCTACTTATTGACTCTTTCTGATGTAATATCGGTCATTCAAATGTCAATATTTGACCAAATGTACTAAAATCGGGCCCAAGAGTCGTCTATTTTGAACTTTTTAGTTCTACCCTATTGACTCCTTCTGGAGATAGTTCAGCCAATTTTTGACCCACTGAAAATATTTCAGTCCCTAATCTTGAACTTTCTCTTCCTACCCAATTGACTCCTTCTGGTGATAAATTAGCCATAGAGTAGCCAATATTTTACCAATTGGACATGTTTCAGTTATGGATCTTGAAGTTTTTATACCTACTCATTGACTCTTTCTGTATTTAGGTCAGTCATTCAGAAATCCATATTTAACGAAATGTATTAATATCGGGCCCAAGAGTCGTTGATTTTGAACTTTCTATTTCTACCCAATTGACTCTTTCTGGTGATAAATAAGCGATAGAGTAGCCAATATTTGACCCATTGAACATGTTTCATAAATGCATCTTGAAATTTCTATAACTACCTATTGACTCTTTCTGATGTTACATCGGTCATTCAAAAGTCAATATTTCACCAAATATACTAAAATCGGGCCCAAGAGTCGTCGATTTTAAACTTTTTAGTTCTACCCATTGACTCCTTCTGGTGATAAATTAGCCATAGAGTAGCCAATATTTGACCCATTGAACATGTTTCAGTCATGGATCTTGAAATTTCTATACCTACTTATTGACTCTTTCTGATGTTAAATCTTTTATTCAAAAGTCAATATTTGACCAAATGTACTAAAATCGGGCCCAAGAGTCGTCTATTTTGAACTTTTTAGTTCTGCCCTATTGACTCCTTCAGGAGATAGTTCAGCCAATTTTTGACCCACTGAAAATATTCCAGTCCTTGATCTTGAACTTTCTATTCCTACCCAATTGAGTCCTTCTGGTGATAAATTAGCCATAGAGTAGCCAATATTTTACCCATTGGACATGTTTCAGTTATGGATCTTTAAGTTTTTATACCTACTCATTGACTCTTTCTGAATTTAGGTCAGTCATTCAGAAATCCATATTTGACCAAATGTACTAATATCGGGCCCAAGAGTCGTCGATTTTGAACTTTCTATTTCTACCCAGTTGACTCCTTCTGGTGATAAATTAGCCATAGAGTAGCCAATATTTGACCCATTGAACATGATTCAGTCATGGATCTTGAAATTTCTAGACCTACTTATTGAATCTATCTGATGTTACATCAGTCCTTCAAAAGTCAATATTTGACCAAATGTACTAAAATCGGGCCCAAGAGTTGTCAATTTTGAACTTTTTACTTCTACACAATTGACTCCTTCATGTGATAAATTAGCCATAGAGTAGCCAATATTTGACCCATTGAACATGTTTCAGTCATGGATCTTGAAATTTCTATACCTACTTATTGACTCTTTCTGATGTTACATCGGTCATTCAAAAGTCAATATTTGACCAAATGTACTAATATCAGGCCCAAGAGTCGTCTATTTTGAACTTTTTAGTTCTACCCTATTGACTCCTTCTGGAGATAGTTCAGCCAATTTTTGACCCACTGATAATATTTCAGTCCTTGATCTTGAACTTTCTATTCCTACCCAATTGACTCCTTCTAGTGATAAATTAGCCATAGAGTAGCCAATATTTTACCCATTGGACATGTTTCAGTTATGGATCTTGACGTTTTTATACCTACTCATTGAATCTTTCTGTATTTAGGTCAGTCATTCAGAAATCCATATTTGACGAAATGTATTAATATCGGGCCCAAGAGTCATTGATTTTGAACTTTCTATTTCTACCCATTGACTCCTTCTGTTGATAAATTAGCCATAGAGTAGCCAATATTTGACCCATTGAACATGTTTCAGTCATGGATCTTTAAATTTCTATACCTACTTATTGACTCTTTCTGATGTTACATCGGTCATTCAAAAGTCAATATTTGACCAAATGTACTAAAGTCGGGCCCAAGAGTCATCTATTTTGAGCTTTATAGTTCTACCCTATTGACTCCTTCTGGTGATAAATTAGCCATAGAGTAGCCAATATTTGACCCATTGAACATGTTCCAGTCATGGATCTTGAAATTTCTATACCTACTTATTAACTCTTTTTGATCTTACATCGGCCATTCAAAAGTCAATATTTGACCAAATGTACTAACACTGGGCCCAAGAGTCGTCTATTTTGAACTTTTTACTTCTTCCCTATTGACTCCTTCTGGCGATAGTTCAGCCAATTTTTGACCCACTGAAAATATTTCAGTCCTTGATCTTGAACTTTCTATTCCTACCTAAATTGACTCCTTCTGGTGATAAATTAGCCATAGAGTAGCCAATATTTTACCAATTGGACATGTTTCAGTTATGGATCTTGAAGTTTTTATACCCACTCATTGACTCTTTCTGTATTTAGGTCAGTCATTCAGAAATCCATATTTGACCAAATGTACTAATATTGGGCCCAAGATTCGTCGATTATAAACTTTTTAGTTCTACCCATTGACTCCTTCTGGTGATAAATTAGCCATAGAGTAGCCAATATTTGACAAATTGAACATGTTTCAGTCATGGATCTTTAAATTTCTATACCTACTTCTTGACTCTTTCTGATGTTACATCGGTCATTCAAAAGTCAATATTTGACCAAATGTACTAAAGTCGGGCCCAAGAGTCATCTATTTTGAGCTTTATAGTTCTACCCTATTGACTCCTTCTGGTGATAAATTAGCCATAGAGTAGCCAATATTTGACCCATTGAACATGTTTCAGTCATGGATCTTGAAATTTCTATACCTACTTATTGACTCTTTCTGATGTAATATCGGTCATTCAAATGTCAATATTTGACCAAATGTACTAAAATCGGGCCCAAGAGTCGTCTATTTTGAACTGTTTAGTTCTACCCTATTGACTCCTTCTGGAGATAGTTCAGCCAATTTTTGACCCACTGAAAATATTTCAGTCCTTGATCTTGAACTTTCTATTCCTACCCAATTGACTCCTTCTGGTGATAAATAAGCCATAGAGTAGCCAATTTTTGAACCATTGAACATGTTTCAGTCATGGATCTCAAAATTTCTATACCTACTTATTGACTCTATCTGTATTTAGGTCAGTCATTCAGAAATCCATATTTGACGAAATGTATTAATATCGGGCCCAAGAGTCATTGATTTTGAGCTTTCTATTTCTACCCAATTGACTCTTTCTGGTGATAAATTAGCCATAGAGTAGCCAATATTTGACCCATTGAACATGTTTCATAAATGCATCTTGAAATTTCTATAACTACCTATTGACTCTTTCTGATGTTACATCGGTCATTCAAAAGTCAATATTTCACGAAATATACTAAAATCGGGCCCAAGAGTCGTCGATTTTAAAGTTTTTAGTTCTACCTATTGACTCCTTCTGGTGATAAATTAGCCATAGAGTAGCCAATATTTGACCCATTGAACATGTTTCAGTCATGGATCTTGAAATTTCTATACCTACTTATTGACTCTTTCTGATGTTAAATCTTTTATTCAAAAGTCAATATTTGACCAAATGTACTAAAATCGGGCCCAAGAGTCGTCTGTTTTGAACTTTTTAGTTCTGCCCTATTGACTCCTTCAGGAGATAGTTCAGCCAATTATTTACCCACTGAAAATATTTCAGTCCTTGATCTTGAACTTTCTATTCCTACCCAATTGACTCCTTCTGGTGATAAATTAGCCATAGAGTAGCCAATATTTGACCCATTGAACATGATTCAGTCATGGATCTTGAAATTTCTAGACCTACTTATTGAATCTATCTGATGTTACATCGGTCCTTCAAAAGTCAATATTTGACCAAATGTACTAAAATCGGGCCCAAGAGTTGTCAATTTTGAACTTTTTACTTCTACACAATTGACTCCTTCATGTGATAAATTAGCCATAGAGTAGGCAATATTTGACCCATTGAACATGTTTCAGTCATGGATCTTGAAATTTCTATACCTACTTATTGACTCTTTCTGATGTTACATCGGTCATTCAAAAGTCAATATTTGACCAAATGTACTAATATCAGGCCCAAGAGTCGTCTATTTTGAACTTTTTAGTTCTACCCTATTGACTCCTTCTGGAGATAGTTCAGCCAATTTTTGACCCACTGATAATATTTCAGTCGTTGATCTTGAACTTTCTATTCCTACCCAATTGACTCCTTCTGGTGATAAATTAGCCATAGAGTAGCCAATATTTTACCCATTGGACATGTTTCAGTTATGGATCTTGACGTTTTTATACCTACTCATTGAATCTTTCTGTATTTAGGTCAGTCATTCAGAAATCCATATTTGACGAAATGTATTAATATCGGGCCCAAGAGTCATTGATTTTGAACTTTCTATTTCTACCCATTGACTCCTTCTGGTGATAAATTAGCCATAGAGTAGCCAATATTTGACCCATTGAACATGTTTCAGTCATGGATCTTTAAATTTCTATACCTACTTATTGACTCTTTCTGATGTTACATCGGTCATTCAAAAGTCAATATTTGACCAAATGTACTAAAGTCGGGCCCAAGAGTCATCTATTTTGAGCTTTATAGTTCTACCCTATTGACTCCTTCTGGTGATAAATGAGCCATAGAGTAGCCAATATTTGACCCATTGAACATGTTTCAGTCATGGATCTTTAAATTTCTATACCTACTTATTGACTCTTTTTGATGTTACATCGGCCATTCAAAAGTCAATATTTGACCAAATGTACTAACACTGGGCCCAAGAGTCGTCTATTTTGAACTTTTTAGTTCTACCCTATTGACTCCTTCTGGCGATAGTTCAGCCAATTTTTGACCCACTGAAAATATTTCAGTCCTTGATCTTGAACTTTCTATTCCTACCCAATTGACTCCTTCTGGTGATAAATTAGCCATAGAGTAGCCAATATTTTACCCATTGGACATGTTTCAGTTATGGATCTTTAAGTTTTTATACCTACTCATTGACTCTTTCTGAATTTAGGTCAGTCATTCAGAAATCCATATTTGACCAAATGTGCTAATATCGGGGCCCAAGAGTCGTCGATTTTGAACTTTCTATTTCTACCCAGTTGACTCCTTCATGTGATAAATTAGCCATAGAGTAGCCAATATTTGACCCATTGAACATGATTCAGTCATGGATCTTGAAATTTCTAGACCTACTTATTGAATCTATCTGATGTTACATCGGTCCTTCAAAAGTCAATATTTGACCAAATGTACTAAAATCGGGCCCAAGAGTTGTCAATTTTGAACTTTTTACTTCTACACAATTGACTCCTTCATGTGATAAATTAGCCATAGAGTAGCCAATATTTGACCCATTGAACATGTTTCAGTCATGGATCTTGAAATTTCTATACCTACTTATTGACTCTTTCTGATGTTACATCGGTCATTCAAAAGTCAATATTTGACCAAATGTACTAATATCAGGCCCAAGAGTCGTCTATTTTGAACTTTTTAATTCTACCCTGTTGACTCCTTCTGGAGATAGTTCAGCCAATTTTTGACCCACTGAAAATATTTCAGTCCTTGATCTTGAACTTTCTATTCCTACCCAATTGACTCCTTCTGGTGATAAATTAGCCATAGAGTAGCCAATATTTTACCCATTGGACATGTTTCAGTTATGGATCTTGAAGTTTTTATACCTACTCATTGACTCTCTGAATTTAGGTTAGTCATTCAGAAATCCATATTTGACCAAATGTACTAATATTGGGCCCAAGATTCGTCGATTTTAAACTTTTAAGTTCTACCCATTGACTCCTTCTGGTGATAAATTAGCCATAGAGTAGCCAATATTTGACCCATTGAACATGTTTCAGTCATGGATCTTGAAATTTCTATACCTACTTATTGACTCTTTCTGATGTTACATCGGTCATTCAAAAGTCAATATTTGACCAAATGTACCTACACTGGGCCCAAGAGTCGTCTATTTTGAACTTTTTAGTTCTACCCTATTGACTCCTTCTGGCGATAGTTCAGCCAATTTTTGACCCACTGAAAATATTTCAGTCCTTGATCTTGAACTTTCTCTTCCTACCCAATTGACTCCTTCTGGTGATAAATTAGCCATAGAGTAGCCAATATTAGACCCATTGAACATGATTCAGTCATGGATCTTGAAATTTCTAGACCTACTTATTGAATCTATCTGATGTTACATCGGTCCTTCAAAAGTCAATATTTGACCAAATGTACTAAAATCGGGCCCAAGAGTTGTCAATTTTGAACTTTTTACTTCTACACAATTGACTCCTTCATGTGATAAATTAGCCATAGAGTAGCCAATATTTGACCCATTGAACATGTTTCAGTCATGGATCTTGAAATTTCTATACCTACTTATTGACTCTTTCTGATGTTAAATCTTTTATTCAAAAGTCAATATTTGACCAAATGTACTAAAATCGGGCCCAAGAGTCGTCTATTTTGAACTTTTTAGTTCTACCCTACTGACTCCTTCTGGAGATAGTTCAGCCAATATTTTACCCACTGAAAATATTTCAGTCCTTGATCTTGAACTTTCTATTCCTACCCAATTGACTCCTTCTGGTGATAAATTAGCCATAGAGTAGCCAATATTTGACCCATTGAACATGTTTCAGTCATGGATCTTGAAATTTCTATACCTACTTATTGACTGTATCTGATGTTACATTGGTCATTCAAAAGTCAATATTTGACCAAATGTACTAAAATCGGGCCCAAGAGTCGTCTATTTTTAACTTTTTAGTTCTACCCTACTGACTCCTTCTGGAGATAGTTCAGCCAATTTTTGACCCACTGAAAATATTTCAGTCCTTGATCTTGAACTTTCTATTCCTACCCAATTGACTCCTTCTGGTGATAAATTAGCCATAGAGTAGCCAATATTTTACCCATTGGACATGTTTCAGTTATGGATCTTGAAGTTTTTGTACCTACTCATTGACTCTTTCTGTATTTAGGTCAGTCATTCAGAAATCCATATTTGACGAAATGTATTAATATCGGGCCCAAGAGTCATTGATTTTGAACTTTCTATTTCTACCCAATTGGCTCCTTCTGGTGATAAAATAGCCATAGAGTAGCCAATATTTCACCCATTGAACATGTTTCAGTCATGGATCTTGAAATTTCTATACCTACTTATTGACTCTTTCTGATGTAATATCGGTCATTCAAATGTCAATATTTGACCAAATGTACTAAAATCGGGCCCAAGAGTCGTCTATTTTGAACTTTTTAGTTCTACCCTATTGACTCCTTCTGGAGATAGTTCAGCCAATTTTTGACCCACTGAAAATATTTCAGTCCCTAATCTTGAACTTTCTCTTCCTACCCAATTGACTCCTTCTGGTGATAAATTAGCCATAGAGTAGCCAATATTTTACCAATTGGACATGTTTCAGTTATGGATCTTGAAGTTTTTATACCTACTCATTGACTCTTTCTGAATTTAGGTCAGTCATTCAGAAATCCATATTTGACCAAATGTACTAATATCGGGGCCCAAGAGTCGTTGATTTTGAACTTTCTATTTCTACCCAATTGACTCCTTCATGTGATAAATTAGCCATAGAGTAGCCAATATTTGACCCATTGAACATGATTCAGTCATGGATCTTGAAATTTCTAGACCTACTTATTGAATCTATCTGATGTTACATCGGTCCTTCAAAAGTCAATATTTGACCAAATGTACTAAAATCGGGCCCAAGAGTTGTCAATTTTGAACTTTTTACTTCTACACAATTGACTCCTTCATGTGATAAATTAGCCATAGAGTAGCCAATATTTGACCCATTGAACATGTTTCAGTCATGGATCTTGAAATTTCTATACCTACTTATTGACTCTTTCTGATGTTACATCGGTCATTCAAAAGTCAATATTTGACCAAATGTACTAATATCAGGCCCAAGAGTCGTCTATTTTGAACTTTTTAATTCTACCCTGTTGACTCCTTCTGGAGATAGTTCAGCCAATTTTTGACCCACTGAAAATATTTCAGTCCTTGATCTTGAACTTTCTATTCCTACCCAATTGACTCCTTCTGGTGATAAATTAGCCATAGAGTAGCCAATATTTTACCCATTGGACATGTTTCAGTTATGGATCTTGAAGTTTTTATACCTACTCATTGACTCTCTGAATTTAGGTTAGTCATTCAGAAATCCATATTTGACCAAATGTACTAATATTGGGCCCAAGATTCGTCGATTTTAAACTTTTAAGTTCTACCCATTGACTCCTTCTGGTGATAAATTAGCCATAGAGTAGCCAATATTTGACCCATTGAACATGTTTCAGTCATGGATCTTGAAATTTCTATACCTACTTATTGACTCTTTCTGATGTTACATCGGTCATTCAAAAGTCAATATTTGACCAAATGTACTAAAATCGGGCCCAAGAGTCATCTATTTTGAGCTTTATAGTTCTACCCTATTGACTCCTTCTGGTGATAAATTAGCCATAGAGTAGCCAATATTTGACCCATTGAACATGTTCCAGTCATGGATCTTGAAATTTCTATACCTACTTATTAACTCTTTCTGATGATACATCGGCCATTCAAAAGTCAATATTTGACCAAATGTACCTACACTGGGCCCAAGAGTCGTCTATTTTGAACTTTTTAGTTCTACCCTATTGACTCCTTCTGGCGATAGTTCAGCCAATTTTTGACCCACTGAAAATATTTCAGTCCTTGATCTTGAACTTTCTCTTCCTACCCAATTGACTCCTTCTGGTGATAAATTAGCCATAGAGTAGCCAATATTAGACCCATTGAACATGATTCAGTCATGGATCTTGAAATTTCTAGACCTACTTATTGAATCTATCTGATGTTACATCGGTCCTTCAAAAGTCAATATTTGACCAAATGTACTAAAATCGGGCCCAAGAGTTGTCAATTTTGAACTTTTTACTTCTACACAATTGACTCCTTCATGTGATAAATTAGCCATAGAGTAGCCAATATTTGACCCATTGAACATGTTTCAGTCATGGATCTTGAAATTTCTATACCTACTTATTGACTCTTTCTGATGTTAAATCTTTTATTCAAAAGTCAATATTTGACCAAATGTACTAAAATCGGGCCCAAGAGTCGTCTATTTTGAACTTTTTAGTTCTACCCTACTGACTCCTTCTGGAGATAGTTCAGCCAATTTTTTACCCACTGAAAATATTTCAGTCCTTGATCTTGAACTTTCTATTCCTACCCAATTGACTCCTTCTGGTGATAAATTAGCCATAGAGTAGCCAATATTTGACCCATTGAACATGTTTCAGACATGGATCTTGAAATTTCTATACCTACTTATTGACTGTATCTGATGTTACATTGGTCATTCAAAAGTCAATATTTGACCAAATGTACTAAAATCGGGCCCAAGAGTCGTCTATTTTTAACTTTTTAGTTCTACCCTACTGACTCCTTCTGGAGATAGTTCAGCCAATTTTTGACCCACTGAAAATATTTCAGTCCTTGATCTTGAACTTTCTATTCCTACCCAATTGACTCCTTCTGGTGATAAATTAGCCATAGAGTAGCCAATATTTTACCCATTGGACATGTTTCAGTTATGGATCTTGAAGTTTTTGTACCTACTCATTGACTCTTTCTGTATTTAGGTCAGTCATTCAGAAATCCATATTTGACGAAATGTATTAATATCGGGCCCAAGAGTCATTGATTTTGATCTTTCTATTTCTACCCAATTGGCTCCTTCTGGTGATAAAATAGCCATAGAGTAGCCAATATTTCACCCATTGAACATGTTTCAGTCATGGATCTTGAAATTTCTATACCTACTTATTGACTCTTTCTGATGTAATATCGGTCATTCAAATGTCAATATTTGACCAAATGTACTAAAATCGGGCCCAAGAGTCGTCTATTTTGAACTTTTTAGTTCTACCCTATTGACTCCTTCTGGAGATAGTTCAGCCAATTTTTGACCCACTGAAAATATTTCAGTCCCTAATCTTGAACTTTCTCTTCCTACCCAATTGACTCCTTCTGGTGATAAATTAGCCATAGAGTAGCCAATATTTTACCAATTGGACATGTTTCAGTTATGGATCTTGAAGTTTTTATACCTACTCATTGACTCTTTCTGTATTTAGGTCAGTCATTCAGAAATCCATATTTAACGAAATGTATTAATATCGGGCCCAAGAGTCGTTGATTTTGAACTTTCTATTTCTACCCAATTGACTCTTTCTGGTGATAAATAAGCGATAGAGTAGCCAATATTTGACCCATTGAACATGTTTCAGTCATGGATCTTGAAATTTCTATACCTACTTATTGACTCTTTCTGATGTTAAATCTTTTATTCAAAAGTCAATATTTGACCAAATGTACTAAAATCGGGCCCAAGAGTCGTCTATTTTGAACTTTTTAGTTCTGCCCTATTGACTCCTTCAGGAGATAGTTCAGCAAATTTTTTACCCACTGAAAATATTTCAGTCCTTGATCTTGAACTTTCTATTCCTACCCAATTGACTCCTTCTGGTGATAAATTAGCCATAGAGTAGCCAATATTTGACCCATTGAACATGATTCAGTCATGGATCTTGAAATTTCTAGACCTACTTATTGAATCTATCTGATGTCACATCGGTCCTTCAAAAGTCAATATTTGACCAAATGTACTAAAATCGGGCCCAAGAGTTGTCAATTTTGAACTTTTTACTTCTACACAATTGACTCCTTCATGTGATAAATTAGCCATAGAGTAGCCAATATATGACCCATTGAACATGTTTCAGTCATGGATCTTGAAATTTCTATACCTACTTATTGACTCTTTCTGATGTTACATCGGTCATTCAAAAGTCAATATTTGACCAAATGTACTAATATCAGGCCCAAGAGTCGTCTATTTTGAACTTTTTAGTTCTACCCTATTGACTCCTTCTGGAGATAGTTCAGCCAATTTTTGACCCACTGATAATATTTCAGTCTTTGATCTTGAACTTTCTATTCCTACCCAATTGACTCCTTCTGGTGATAAATTAGCCATAGAGTAGCCAATATTTTACCCATTGGACATGTTTCAGTTATGGATCTTGACGTTTTTATACCTACTCATTGAATCTTTCTGTATTTAGGTCAGTCATTCAGAAATCCATATTTGACGAAATGTATTAATATCGGGCCCAAGAGTCATTGATTTTGAACTTTCTATTTCTACCCATTGACTCCTTCTGGTGATAAATTAGCCATAGAGTAGCCAATATTTGACCCATTGAACATGTTTCAGTCATGGATCTTTAAATTTCTATACCTACTTATTGACTCTTTCTGATGTTACATCGGTCATTCAAAAGTCAATATTTGACCAAATGTACTAAAGTCGGGCCCAAGAGTCATCTATTTTGAGCTTTATAGTTCTACCCTATTGACTCCTTCTGGTGATAAATTAGCCATAGAGTAGCCAATATTTGACCCATTGAACATGTTCCAGTCATGGATCTTGAAATTTCTATACCTACTTATTAACTCTTTTTGATGTTACATCGGGCATTCAAAAGTCAATATTTGACCAAATGTACTAACACTGGGCCCAAGAGTCGTCTGTTTTGAACTTTTTAGTTCTACCCTATTGACTCCTTCTGGCGATAGTTCAGCCAATTTTTGACCCACTGAAAATATTCCAGTCCTTGATCTTGAACTTTCTATTCCTACCCAATTGACTCCTTCTGGTGATAAATTAGCCATAGAGTAGCCAATATTTTACCCATTGGACATGTTTCAGTTATGGATCTTTAAGTTTTTATACCTACTCATTGACTCTTTCTGAATTTAGGTCAGTCATTCAGAAATCCATATTTGACCAAATGTACTAATATCGGGCCCAAGAGTCGTCGATTTTGAACTTTCTATTTCTACCCAGTTGACTCCTTCATGTGATAAATTAGCCATAGAGTAGCCAATATTTGACCCATTGAACATGATTCAGTCATGGATCTTGAAATTTCTAGACCTACTTATTGAATCTATCTGATGTTACATCGGTCCTTCAAAAGTCAATATTTGACCAAATGTACTAAAATCGGGCCCAAGAGTTGTCAATTTTGAACTTTTTACTTCTACACAATTGACTCCTTCATGTGATAAATTAGCCATAGAGTAGCCAATATTTGACCCATTGAACATGTTTCAGTCATGGATCTTGAAATTTCTATACCTACTTATTGACTCTTTCTGATGTTACATCGGTCATTCAAAAGTCAATATTTGACCAAATGTACTAATATCAGGCCCAAGAGTCGTCTATTTTGAACTTTTTAGTTCTACCCTATTGACTCCTTCTGGAGATAGTTCAGCCAATTTTTGACCCACTGATAATATTTCAGTCGTTGATCTTGAACTTTCTATTCCTACCCAATTGACTCCTTCTGGTGATAAATTAGCCATAGAGTAGCCAATATTTTACCCATTGGACATGTTTCAGTTATGGATCTTGACGTTTTTATACCTACTCATTGAATCTTTCTGTATTTAGGTCAGTCATTCAGAAATCCATATTTGACGAAATGTATTAATATCGGGCCCAAGAGTCATTGATTTTGAACTTTCTATTTCTACCCATTGACTCCTTCTGGTGATAAATTAGCCATAGAGTAGCCAATATTTGACCCATTGAACATGTTTCAGTCATGGATCTTTAAATTTCTATACCTACTTATTGACTCTTTCTGATGTTACATCGGTCATTCAAAAGTCAATATTTGACCAAATGTACTAAAGTCGGGCCCAAGAGTCATCTATTTTGAGCTTTATAGTTCTACCCTATTGACTCCTTCTGGTGATAAATTAGCCATAGAGTAGCCAATATTTGACCCATTGAACATGTTCCAGTCATGGATCTTGAAATTTCTATACCTACTTATTAACTCTTTTTGATGTTACATCGGCCATTCAAAAGTCAATATTTGACCAAATGTACTAACACTGGGCCCAAGAGTCGTCTATTTTGAACTTTTTAGTTCTACCCTATTGACTCCTTCTGGCGATAGTTCAGCCAATTTTTGACCCACTGAAAATATTTCAGTCCTTGATCTTGAACTTTCTATTCCTACCCAATTGACTCCTTCTGGTGATAAATTAGCCATAGAGTAGCCAATATTTTACCCATTGGACATGTTTCAGTTATGGATCTTTAAGTTTTTATACCTACTCATTGACTCTTTCTGAATTTAGGTCAGTCATTCAGAAATCCATATTTGACCAAATGTACTAATATCGGGGCCCAAGAGTCGTCGATTTTGAACTTTCTATTTCTACCCAGTTGACTCCTTCATGTGATAAATTAGCCATAGAGTAGCCAATATTTGACCCATTGAACATGATTCAGTCATGGATCTTGAAATTTCTAGACCTACTTATTGAATCTATCTGATGTTACATCGGTCCTTCAAAAGTCAATATTTGACCAAATGTACTAAAATCGGGCCCAAGAGTTGTCAATTTTGAACTTTTTACTTCTACACAATTGACTCCTTCATGTGATAAATTAGCCATAGAGTAGCCAATATTTGACCCATTTAACATGTTTCAGTCATGGATCTTGAAATTTCTATACCTACTTATTGACTCTTTCTGATGTTACATCGGTCATTCAAAAGTCAATATTTGACCAAATGTACTAATATCAGGCCCAAGAGTCATCTATTTTGAACTTTTTAGTTCTACCCTATTGACTCCTTCTAGAGATAGTTCAGCCAATTTTTGACCCACTGATAATATTTCAGTCCTTGATCTTGAACTTTCTATTCCTACCCAATTGACTCCTTCTGGTGATAAATTAGCCATAGAGTAGCCAATATTTTACCAATTGGACATGTTTCAGTTATGGATCTTGAAGTTTTTATACCCACTCATTGACTCTTTCTGTATTTAGGTCAGTCATTCAGAAATCCATATTTAACGAAATGTATTAATATCGGGCCCAAGAGTCGTTGATTTTGAACTTTCTATTTCTACCCAATTGACTCTTTCTGGTGATAAATTAGCCATAGAGTAGCCAATATTTGACCCATTGAACATGTTCCAGTCATGGATCTTGAAATTTCTATACCTACTTATTGACTCTTTCTGATGTTACATCGGCCATTCAAAAGTCAACATTTGACCAAATGTACTAATGTCGGGCCCAAGAGTCGTCGATTTTAAACTTTTTAGTTCTACCCATTGACTCCTTCTGGTGATAAATTAGCCATAGAGTAGCCAATATTTGACCCATTGAACATGTTTCAGTCATGGATCTTGAAATTTCTATACCTACTTATTGACTCTTTCTGATGTTACATCGGTCATTCAAAAGTCAATATTTGACCAAATGTACTAATATCAGGCCCAAGAGTTGTCTATTTTGAACTTTTTAGTTCTACCCTATTGACTCCTTCTGGAGATAGTTCAGCCAATTTTTGACCCATTGAAAATATTTCAGTCCTTGATCTTGAACTTCCTATTCCTACCCAATTGACTCCTTCTGGTGATAAATTAGCCATAGAGTAGCCAATATTTGACCCATTGAACATGTTTCAGTCATAGATCTTGAAATTTCTATACCTAGTTATTGACTCTTTCTGATGTTACATCGGTCATTCAAAAGTCAATATTTGACCAAATGTACTAAAATCGGGCCCAAGGGTCTTCTATTTTGAACTTTTTAATTCTACCCTGTTGACTCCTTCTGGAGATAGTTCAGCCAATTTTTGACCCACTGAAAATATTTCAGTCCTTGATCTTGAACTTTCTATTCCTACCCAATTGACTCCTTCTGGTGATAAATTAGCCATAGAGTAGCCAATATTTTACCCATTGGACATGTTTCAGTTATGGATCTTGAAGTTTTATACCTATTCATTGACTCTTTCTGTATTTAGGTCAGTCATTCAGAAATCCATATTTAATGAAATGTATTAATATCGGGCCCAAGAGTCATTGATTTTGAACTTTCTATTTCTACCCAATTGACTCTTTCTGGTGATAAATAAGCGATAGAGTAGCCAATATTTGACCCATTGAACATGTTTCATTAATGGATCTTGAAATTTCTATAACTACCTATTGACTCTTTCTGATGTTACATCGGTCATTCAAAAGTCAATATTTCACCAAATGTACTAAAATCGGGCCCAAGAGTCGTCGATTTTAAACTTTTTAGTTCTACCCATTGACTCCTTCTGGTGATAAATTAGCCATAGAGTAGCCAATATTTGACCCATTGAACATGTTTCAGTCATGGATCTTGAAATTTCTATACCTACTTATTGACTCTTTCTGATGTTAAATCTTTTATTCAAAAGTCAATATTTGACCAAATGTACTAAAATCGGGCCCAAGAGTCGTCTATTTTGAACTTTTTAGTTCTGCCATATTGACTCCTTCAGGAGATAAATTAGCCATAGAGTAGCCAATATTTTACTCATTGGACATGTTTCAGTTATGGATCTTGAAGTTTTTATACCTACTCATTGACTCTTTCTGTATTTAGGTCAGTCATTCAGAAATCCATATTTGACGAAATGTATTAATATCGGGCCCAAGAGTCGTTGATTTTGAACTTTCTATTTGTACCCAATTGACTCTTTCTGGTGATAAATTAGCGATAGAGTAGCCAATATTTGACCGATTGAACGTGTTTCAGTCATGGATCTTGAAATTTCTATACCTACTTATTGACTCTTTCTGATGTTACATCTTTTATTCAAAAGTCAATATTTGACCAAATGTACTAAAATCGGGCCCAAGAGTCGTCTATTTTGAACTTTTTACTTCTACACAATTGACTCCTTCATGTGATAAATTAGCCATAGAGTAGCCAATATTTTACTCATTGGACATGTTTCAGTTATGGATCTTGAAGTTTTTATACCTACTCATTGACTCTTTCTGTATTTAGGTCAGTCATTCAGAAATCCATATTTGACGAAATGTATTAATATCGGGCCCAAGAGTCGTTGATTTTGAACTTTCTATTTGTACCCAATTGACTCTTTCTGGTGATAAATTAGCGATAGAGTAGCCAATATTTGACCGATTGAACGTGTTTCAGTCATGGATCTTGAAATTTCTATACCTACTTATTGACTCTTTCTGATGTTACATCGGTCATTCAAAAGTCAATATTTGACCAAATGTACTAAAATCAGGCCCAAGAGTCATCTATTTTGAGCTTTATAGTTCTACCCTATTGACTCCTTCTGGTGATAAATTAGCCATAGAGTAGCCAATATTTGACCCATTGAACATGTTTCAGTCATGGATCTTGAAATTTCTATACCTACTTATTGACTCTTTCTGACGTTACATCGGTCATTCAAAAGTCAATATTTGACCAAATGTACTAATATCAGGCCCAAGAGTTGTCTATTTTGAACTTTTTAGTTCTACCCTATTGACTCCTTCTGGAGATAGTTCAGCCAATTTTTGACCCACTGAAAATATTTCAGTCCTTGATCTTGAACTTTCTATTCCTACCCAATTGACTCCTTCTGGTGATAAATTAGCCATAGAGTAGCCAATATTTTACCCATTGGACATGTTTCAGTTATGGATGTTGAAGTTTTTATACCTACTCATTGACTCTTTCTGTATTTAGGTCAGTCATTCAGAAATCCATATTTGATGAAATGTATTAATATCGGGCCCAAGAGTCGTTGATTTTGAACTTTCTATTTCTACCCAATTGACTCTTTCTTGTGATAAATAAGCGATAGAGTAGCCAATATTTGACCCATTGAACATGTTTCATTAATGGATCTTGAAATTTCTATAACTACCTATTGACTCTTTCTGATGTTACATCGGTCATTCAAAAGTCAATATTTCACCAAATGTACTAAAATCGGGCCCAAGAGTCGTCGATTTTAAACTTTTTAGTTCTACCCATTGACTCCTCATGGTGATAAATTAGCCATAGAGTAGCCAATATTTGACCCATTGAACATGTTTCAGTCATGGATCTTGAACTCTCTATTCCTACCCAATTGACTCCTTCTGGTGATAAATTAGCCATAGAGTAGCCAATATTTGACCCATTGAACATGTTTCAGTCATGGATCTTGAAATTTCTATACCTACTTATTGGCTCTTTCTGATGTTAAATCTTTCATTCAAAAGTCAATATTTGACAAAATGTACTAAAATCGGGCCCAAGAGTCGTCTATTTTGAACTTTTTACTTCTACACAATTGACTCCTTCATGTGATAAATTAGCCATAGAGTAGCCAATATTTTACTCATTGGACATGTTTCAGTTATGGATCTTGAAGTTTTTATACCTACTCATTGACTCTTTCTGTATTTAGGTCAGTCATTCAGAAATCCATATTTGACGAAATGTATTAATATCGGGCCCAAGAGTCGTTGATTTTGAACTTTCTATTTCTACCCAATTGACTCTTTCTGGTGATAAATTAGCGATAGAGTAGCCAATATTTGACCGATTGAACGTGTTTCAGTCATGGATCTTGAAATTTCTATACCTACTTATTGACTCTTTCTGATGTTACATCGGTCATTCAAAAGTCAATATTTGACCAAATGTACTAAAATCAGGCCCAAGAGTCATCTATTTTGAGCTTTATAGTTCTACCCTATTGACTCCTTCTGGTGATAAATTAGCCATAGAGTAGCCAATATTTGACCCATTGAACATGTTTCAGTCATGGATCTTGAAATTTCTATACCTACTTATTGACTCTTTCTGACGTTACATCGGTCATTCAAAAGTCAATATTTGACCAAATGTACTAATATCAGGCCCAAGAGTTGTCTATTTTGAACTTTTTAGTTCTACCCTATTGACTCCTTCTGGAGATAGTTCAGCCAATTTTTGACCCACTGAAAATATTTCAGTCCTTGATCTTGAACTTTCTATTCCTACCCAATTGACTCCTTCTGGTGATAAATTAGCCATAGAGTAGCCAATATTTTACCCATTGGACATGTTTCAGTTATGGATGTTGAAGTTTTTATACCTACTCATTGACTCTTTCTGTATTTAGGTCAGTCATTCAGAAATCCATATTTGATGAAATGTATTAATATCGGGCCCAAGAGTCGTTGATTTTGAACTTTCTATTTCTACCCAATTGACTCTTTCTTGTGATAAATAAGCGATAGAGTAGCCAATATTTGACCCATTGAACATGTTTCATTAATGGATCTTGAAATTTCTATAACTACCTATTGACTCTTTCTGATGTTACATCGGTCATTCAAAAGTCAATATTTCACCAAATGTACTAAAATCGGGCCCAAGAGTCGTCGATTTTAAACTTTTTAGTTCTACCCATTGACTCCTCATGGTGATAAATTAGCCATAGAGTAGCCAATATTTGACCCATTGAACATGTTTCAGTCATGGATCTTGAACTCTCTATTCCTACCCAATTGACTCCTTCTGGTGATAAATTAGCCATAGAGTAGCCAATATTTGACCCATTGAACATGTTTCAGTCATGGATCTTGAAATTTCTATACCTACTTATTGGCTCTTTCTGATGTTAAATCTTTCATTCAAAAGTCAATATTTGACAAAATGTACTAAAATCGGGCCCAAGAGTCGTCTATTTTGAACTTTTTAGTTCTACCCAGTTGACTCCTTCATGTGATAAATTAGCCATAGAGTAGCCAATATTTGACCCATTGAACATGATTCAGTCATGGATCTTGAAATTTCTAGACTTACTTATTGAATCTATCTGATGTTACATCGGTCCTTCAAAAGTCAATATTTGACCAAAAGTACTAAAATCGGGCCCAAGAGTTGTCAATTTTGAACTTTTTACTTCTACACAATTGACTCCTTCATGTGATAAATTAGCCATAGAGTAGCCAATATTTGACCCATTGAACATGTTTCAGTCATGGATCTTGAAATTTCTATACCTACTTATTGACTCTTTCTGACGTTACATCGGTCATTCAAAAGTCAATATTTGACCAAATGTACTAATATCAGGCCCAAGAGTTGTCTATTTTGAACTTTTTAGTTCTACCCTATTGACTCCTTCTGGAGATAGTTCAGCCAATTTTTGACCCACTGAAAATATTTCAGTCCTTGATCTTGAACTTTCTATTCCTACCCAATTGACTCCTTCTGGTGATAAATTAGCCATAGAGTAGCCAATATTTTACCCATTGGACATGTTTCAGTTATGGATGTTGAAGTTTTTATACCTACTCATTGACTCTTTCTGTATTTAGGTCAGTCATTCAGAAATCCATATTTGATGAAATGTATTAATATCGGGCCCAAGAGTCGTTGATTTTGAACTTTCTATTTCTACCCAATTGACTCTTTCTTGTGATAAATAAGCGATAGAGTAGCCAATATTTGACCCATTGAACATGTTTCATTAATGGATCTTGAAATTTCTATAACTACCTATTGACTCTTTCTGATGTTACATCGGTCATTCAAAAGTCAATATTTCACCAAATGTACTAAAATCGGGCCCAAGAGTCGTCGATTTTAAACTTTTTAGTTCTACCCATTGACTCCTCATGGTGATAAATTAGCCATAGAGTAGCCAATATTTGACCCATTGAACATGTTTCAGTCATGGATCTTGAACTCTCTATTCCTACCCAATTGACTCCTTCTGGTGATAAATTAGCCATAGAGTAGCCAATATTTGACCCATTGAACATGTTTCAGTCATGGATCTTGAAATTTCTATACCTACTTATTGGCTCTTTCTGATGTTAAATCTTTCATTCAAAAGTCAATATTTGACAAAATGTACTAAAATCGGGCCCAAGAGTCGTCTATTTTGAACTTTTTACTTCTACACAATTGACTCCTTCATGTGATAAATTAGCCATAGAGTAGCCAATATTTTACTCATTGGACATGTTTCAGTTATGGATCTTGAAGTTTTTATACCTACTCATTGACTCTTTCTGTATTTAGGTCAGTCATTCAGAAATCCATATTTGACGAAATGTATTAATATCGGGCCCAAGAGTCGTTGATTTTGAACTTTCTATTTCTACCCAATTGACTCTTTCTGGTGATAAATTAGCGATAGAGTAGCCAATATTTGACCGATTGAACGTGTTTCAGTCATGGATCTTGAAATTTCTATACCTACTTATTGACTCTTTCTGATGTTACATCGGTCATTCAAAAGTCAATATTTGACCAAATGTACTAAAATCAGGCCCAAGAGTCATCTATTTTGAGCTTTATAGTTCTACCCTATTGACTCCTTCTGGTGATAAATTAGCCATAGAGTAGCCAATATTTGACCCATTGAACATGTTTCAGTCATGGATCTTGAAATTTCTATACCTACTTATTGACTCTTTCTGACGTTACATCGGTCATTCAAAAGTCAATATTTGACCAAATGTACTAATATCAGGCCCAAGAGTTGTCTATTTTGAACTTTTTAGTTCTACCCTATTGACTCCTTCTGGAGATAGTTCAGCCAATTTTTGACCCACTGAAAATATTTCAGTCCTTGATCTTGAACTTTCTATTCCTACCCAATTGACTCCTTCTGGTGATAAATTAGCCATAGAGTAGCCAATATTTTACCCATTGGACATGTTTCAGTTATGGATGTTGAAGTTTTTATACCTACTCATTGACTCTTTCTGTATTTAGGTCAGTCATTCAGAAATCCATATTTGATGAAATGTATTAATATCGGGCCCAAGAGTCGTTGATTTTGAACTTTCTATTTCTACCCAATTGACTCTTTCTTGTGATAAATAAGCGATAGAGTAGCCAATATTTGACCCATTGAACATGTTTCATTAATGGATCTTGAAATTTCTATAACTACCTATTGACTCTTTCTGATGTTACATCGGTCATTCAAAAGTCAATATTTCACCAAATGTACTAAAATCGGGCCCAAGAGTCGTCGATTTTAAACTTTTTAGTTCTACCCATTGACTCCTCATGGTGATAAATTAGCCATAGAGTAGCCAATATTTGACCCATTGAACATGTTTCAGTCATGGATCTTGAACTCTCTATTCCTACCCAATTGACTCCTTCTGGTGATAAATTAGCCATAGAGTAGCCAATATTTGACCCATTGAACATGTTTCAGTCATGGATCTTGAAATTTCTATACCTACTTATTGGCTCTTTCTGATGTTAAATCTTTCATTCAAAAGTCAATATTTGACAAAATGTACTAAAATGGGGCCCAAGAGTCGTCTATTTTGAACTTTTTAGTTCTACCCAGTTGACTCCTTCATGTGATAAATTAGCCATAGAGTAGCCAATATTTGACCCATTGAACATGATTCAGTCATGGATCTTGAAATTTCTAGACTTACTTATTGAATCTATCTGATGTTACATCGGTCCTTCAAAAGTCAATATTTGACCAAAAGTACTAAAATCGGGCCCAAGAGTTGTCAATTTTGAACTTTTTACTTCTACACAATTGACTCCTTCATGTGATAAATTAGCCATAGAGTAGCCAATATTTGACCCATTGAACATGTTTCAGTCATGGATCTTGAAATTTCTATACCTACTTATTGACTCTTTCTGACGTTACATCGGTCATTCAAAAGTCAATATTTGACCAAATGTACTAATATCAGGCCCAAGAGTTGTCTATTTTGAACTTTTTAGTTCTACCCTATTGACTCCTTCTGGAGATAGTTCAGCCAATTTTTGACCCACTGAAAATATTTCAGTCCTTGATCTTGAACTTTCTATTCCTACCCAACTGACTCCTTCTGGTGATAAATTAGCCATAGAGTAGCCAATATTTTACCCATTGGACATGTTTCAGTTCCCATTCAGTCGGTCACTTCGACGTACGTCGGATGACCGACGAATAGGAATCTCGCTAGAGAGGCCAATCTACTTCGAGTGTAACTAAAACGAGCCAATGCATATTGGCATGCAATCATATGCAGCAGCTGCTCACCTCGCAGCGCGGGTATATAATGAGCAGCAGGTGCGTTGCATCTTTAGCTTTTCGCTTCGGAGCCGAACCATTCATGGTCTACACGGAGTGTAACGAGAGAAAGAAGTTCTTTTGGCTGGATTCTCTTTGGCGAGTGCAGGCGGACAGCGCAGCAGCGGGGCCGCGCTCTTGTGTGTTCTTTGTTTGTCTTGTTTGTGAGGTAACGGTGCGCTGTGAGAGAGCGCGCAAAAGCTGTTTTCACAGCTGGTAAGAGCGGCAAGAGTGAGCGCACACGACAGGCTGCACTTTCCCCTGTCTGTGTGCCGCGGTTTCCCCCTGCGTGCTTCAGCACTTAAAAGAGCATTTCCTAAAAGAGCTCGCACGAGTAGTTCGCGTCTTTTTAAAGATGTCGTACTACTTGTGTGTTTCTGGATGTGGTCGTTACCTGGCGTCTCGGGATGGTCACCAGCGCTGCGTCGTGTGTTTGGGCTTAGAACACGCGGAGGCAGCGTTTGTGGATGAGTCATGCACCCACTGCGGGAAGATGACCATCGCGGAGTTGCGGTCTAGGCTCCGCCTCCTGCAAGGGGGCGGAGTCCCAGTGCCTCTGCCTCGAACTAATCCTCCTCAAAGGATTGCTTCGGGCAGCGACACTGGTGATTTGAGGGTTACGGTGAGCGCGCTTCCCTCGGGGAACCAACCCCTGGGAACCCTCACTCCTCCCGCACTCTGCAGCCAGTAGAGCTGCTGGGGGAACGTGGTGGACCGCCCCAGAGGTGTGTACCATCCGTATCCTTCGGGGCTCCCCAGGACGACCAGATGTCGATCGCTGCATCGGAGGGTGAGCCTGATACTTTCGAGGATGATGATTCGGCGCAGCTGCCTCCCTCGGGAACGGTAGCTGTGCCCGAGTCGGACCCGGAAATGATGGCTATGCTTTCCCGGGCCGCCAACAGGGTCGGGCTCGTGTGGAACCCTCCACCGTGTCCCGAGCCCTCGAGGCTGGACGATTGGTTTCTCGGGGTGGCAAGGGCTGGTTCTCAGCCCCCCACCCCGGTTCCTTTCTTCCCGGAGGTGCATGAAGAGATCACTGGCACGTGGAAGGCACCTTTTACTGCCCGAAACCGCCCCAGTGGGACCTCCTCCCTCACCACCCTTGATGGCGGTACGGCAAAGGGATATTCGCGCATACCCCCTGTGGAGCGGGCCGTTGCTATGCAGCTGTGCCCTAACTCCACCTGGCGGGGGGAGCCGTCTCTCCCTTCCCGGGCCTGTAAGCACTCGTCGGACCTGACCGGCAAAGCTTACCAGGCCTGCGGGGAAGCCGCTTCCGCCTTACACGCTATGGCGTTGTTGCAGGTCCATCAGGCCAAGGCACTGAAGGACCTGCACGAGGGTGGTCACGATCCACAAGTTTTTCAGGAACTTCGTGCCGCAACGGACCTCGCGCTTCGAGCGACGAAGGTCACTGCGCGGTCAGTGGGTCGTGCGATGTCCACTTTGGTGGTCCAGGAACGCCATCTCTGGCTGTGCCTGGCTGACATGAGGGATACCGACAAGGTCAGGTTTCTTAATGCCCCCGTGTCCCAGGCCGGCCTCTTCGGCGACGCGGTCGAGAACTTCGCCCAACAGTTCTCGGCTGTACAGAAGCAGTCTGAGGCCATCAAGCACATCCTGCCGAGGCGGTCAGCTGCTGCACCTCCACCGCCCGCAGCGCCTCAGGCTGCTCGTCGCCGAGGGCGCTCCCCCGCGGCCGCCCCCGCTCCCCAACAGCAGCAGCCGGCGTCCAAGCGGCGCCGTGGAGCCGGTCGTGGTCGGGGTGCCCAGCCTGTCCAGGCCCCCGCCAAGAAGGGCGGCAAAGCCAAGAGCAAGAGGCCCTAGGACAGGCGACCTGGAGATGGATGGGACTGCTCTGCAGGAGAGGGTGACCGCACCACTCCTTCCCCCGGAGGAGGGCCGGGTGGAGAATCCTGTTTTGTGTTTGTTTTATGTTCCGCCGCTGGCTCAACAGCCGGCGGTACCCAAATTTTCAATAAAAGAGCAGTTTCACCCATCTCCGGGTCCGAAGAGGACTCGGAGAGTAGTGGGAGGGCCAGAACCTCACCACTCTCATCCTGCTCTTCTATCGCCAGCGGACAGCAGCGCGCAGCAGGCAGCCAAGGCTCCGCCTGCTCCCACTGTCCTCCCGTGGAACCAGGTAAGTGTTGCACAGCACACTCTGACCCCGCCTCGGGCCGCCTCACAAAGAGAGCCTCCCAGGCCGCGTCCCTGCGTTCCACCTCGCTGCCCCACGGCGGGTACGCCTGCGGTCCCTTTGGTCCCGCTTGTACGGTCTCTGCGAGCCTGGTTAGCGCTCCCCAGTCCGTCTCGCTGGCTCATTCGGACCATCAGGCTCGGCTATGCGATTCAGTTCGCCCGGCGTCCCCCGAGGTTCAGGGGCGTCCACTTCACTTCAGTGAAAGCTGCCGATGCTCCTGTCTTGCGTGCGGAGATCGCGGTCCTACTGGCGAAGGACGCGATAGAGCCGGTCCCTCTAGCCGATATGAAGTCAGGGTTCTACAGCCCCTACTTCATTGTACCCAAGAAAAGCGGTGGGTTACGACCGATCTTGGACCTGCGAGTGTTGAATCGGAGCCTTCACAAGCTACCGTTCAAAATGCTCCCGCAGAAACGCATTTTCGAGTGCATCCGTCCCCGAGATTGGTTTGCAGCGATCGACCTGAAGGACGCGTACTTTCATGTCTCGATCCTTCCGCGACACAGGCCATTCCTGCGATTTGCGTTCGAAGGTCGAGCATATCAGTACAGAGTCTTACCCTTCGGGCTGGCCCTGTCTCCCCGCGTCTTCACGAAGGTCGTGGAGGGAGCCCTTGTTCCCATGAGAGAACAGGGTGTTCGCATCCTCAACTATCTAGACGACTGGCTCATTTTGGCTCAGTCGCGGGGTCAGTTGTGCGAACACAGGGATTTGGTGCTCAGACACCTCAGCCAGCTGGGTCTTCAGGTCAACTGGGAAAAGAGCAAACTCGCCCCCGTGCAGAGGATCTCTTTTCTCGGTATGGAGTTGGACTCGGTCGAACAGACAGCACGCCTCACAGAGGAACGTGCTCAGTCGGTGTTGAACTGCCTGAATACGTTCAATGGCAGGACGGCGGTCCCACTGAAATTCTTTCAGAGGCTCCTGGGGCATATGGCGGCCGCAGCGGCAGTAACTCCGCTCGGTCTGCTTCATATGAGACCGCTTCAACACTGGCTCCACGGCCGAGTCCCGAGATGGGCGTGGCAACGCGGCACTTTCCGGGTGGCAATCACTCCACAGTGCCGCCATACCTTCAGCCCGTGGTCGGACCCCTTGTTTCTTCGGGCCGGAGTGCCCCTAGAGCAGGTGTCCCGGCATGCTGTGGTTTTCACGGATGCCTCGGCCACCGGCTGGGGCGCCACGTACAACGGGCATGCAGTGTCAGGGGTGTGGACGGGCCCCCAACTGCAGTGGCACATCAATTGCCTCGAGTTGTTGGCAGTACGGCTCGCCCTGAGCCGCCTCAAGGGGCCGCTTCAGGGCAGGCATGTGCTGGTCCGTACGGACAACACTGCGACCGTTGCGTACATCAACCGTCAAGGTGGTCTACGCTCCCGTCGCATGTCACAACTCGCCCGCCATCTCCTCCTCTGGAGTCAGAAGCATCTGAGGTCGCTTCGTGCCATTCACATCCCCGGTGTGCTCAACCGTGCGGCCGACGAGCTCTCACGAGCTGCGCTGCCGGGAGAGTGGCGACTCCATCCCCAGGTGGTCCAGCTGATCTGGAGAGAGTTCGGAGAGGCTCAGGTAGACCTGTTTGCCTCTCCAGAAACCTCCCACTGCCGGTTGTTTTACTCCCTGTCCGAGGGAACACTCGGGACAGACGCACTGGCGCACAGCTGGCCCCGGGGCCTCCGCAAATATGCGTTTCCCCCAGTGAGCCTACTTGCACAGACATTGTGCAAAGTCAGGGAGGACGAGGAGCAGGTCATGCTAGTTGCGCCCTATTGGCCCAACCGGACCTGGTTCCCGGAACTCTCACTCCTCGCGACAGCCCCTCCCTGGCCCATTCCTCTGAGGAAGGACCTTCTTTCTCAGAGACGGGGCACCCTCTGGCACCCGCGTCCAGACCTCTGGAAACTCCATGTCTGGTCCCTGGACGGGACGCGGAGGTTCTAGGTGACTTACCCTCCGAGGTACTTAACACCATCGCTTCGGCACGTGCACTGTCTACGAGACGTGCTTACGCCCTGAAGTGGATCCTGTTCGTCGAGTGGTGCTCTTCTCGTAGAGAAGACCCCCGAAGATGCTCGATCGGAGTCGTGCTTTCCTTCTTGCAGCAGGGGTTGGAGCGTAGGCTGTCCCCCTCCACCCTCAAAGTCCATGCTGCTGCTATTTCTGCATACCACGACCACATAGATGGCAAATCCGTTGGTAAGCACGACCTGGTCGTCAGGTTCCTTAGGGGGGCGAGACGGTTAAATCCTCCTCGTCCCCCCTCCATACCCTCTTGGGACTTGGCTCTGGTGCTGAGAGCACTCCAGAATGCTCCCTTTGAGCCTTTGCAGTCAGCAGACTTAAAGATTCTGTCTATGAAGACTTTGCTGCTGGCTGCATTGGCCTCCATCAAGAGGGTAGGGGACCTGCAGTCTTTTTCGGTCGACGAATCGTGCCTAGAGTTCGGGCCGGGTGACAGCCACGTGGTAATGAGACCCCGGCCTGGCTATGTGCCCAAGGTTCCTACCACTCCCTTCAGGGACCAGGTAGTGAGCCTGCAAGCGCTGCCCTCGGAGGAGGCAGACCCAGCCCTGGCTTTGCTCTGTCCAGTTCGCGCTTTGCGACTGTACGTAGACAGAACTCAAAGCTTCAGGACCTCAGACCAGCTCTTTGTCTGTTACGGAGGCCAGCAGAAGGGAAAGGCTGTCTCCAAGCAGAGGATGGCCCACTGGATAGTGGATGCCATCGCCCTGGCTTACCAAGCTCAGGGCGTGCCCTGCCCGCTCAGGTTGCATGCACACTCCACGAGAGGTGTTGCATCCTCCTGGGCGCTGGCTCGTGGCGCCTCGCTGACAGACATCTGTAGAGCTGCGGGCTGGGCGACACCTAACACGTTCGCTAGGTTTTATAGCCTTCGTGTTGAGTCGGTCTCCTCCCGTGTTCTCGCCTCAGGTCAGAGGCACGGAGAGGCCCCGGCTTAGTGTCGGCTTGCTGCACTTACATGTGCTTATTCTCCAGAGAGTCCCTACAAGGCAGACCCTGTTGAGTCCTCCGATCTCCCTTCGGCAGCCGACGTGGCGGAGCGTCTGGCGCCAGGCCTATACTCCGCTGCATCCTTGAGAACCGGATTTAGGCTGGGTTCCATATGAGTGACCCTACGGGGATCCCATATGTCTGGTTCCACGGTTGCTCCTAATCGAAGCCCGTGTCTTTCCCTCTGGGAGAACCCACCTCTCATCGAGTGGAGTCACCCCAGTTCTTCCATATGACAACCCCACGGTTAGTCCATTTTTCTTCCACATAACTCCTTCGGGGAAGGATGTGGCTTCCGCAGCGTCCCTTTTACACGAACGGTACGCTTCCCAGTGTTATCCAATAGTCTCACTGAATGGGTTTGGGAACAGCAGTGATTGACACTCTCTGTGTTAGCCCTGTCCCACCGTCCTCAGGCAAGGGGGTTCAGGTGGCTTCAACAGAGCGCTGGAAGAGGGCAGCTCCTGTGGCGCTTTGGTAGGGATTCCTATTCGTCGGTCATCCGACGTACGTCGAAGTGACCGACTGAATGGGAACGTCTCGGTTACATAGGTAACCCTCGTTCCCTGAAGGAGGGAACGGAGACGTACGTCCCGTCGCCACAGTTGCTGTACCCCGCTGATGCTGCCGCCTATCTGGTTCGGCTCCTCAGCGAAAACCTAAAGATGCAACGCACCTGCTGCTCATTATATACCCGCGCTGCGAGGTGAGCAGCTGCTGCATATGATTGCATGCCAATATGCATTGGCTCGTTTTAGTTACACTCGAAGTAGATTGGCCTCTCTAGCGAGATTCCTATTCGTCGGTCATCCGACGTACGTCTCCGTTCCCTCCTTCAGGGAACGAGGGTTACCTATGTAACCGAGACGTTATGGATGTTGAAGTTTTTATACCTACTCATTGACTCTTTCTGTATTTAGGTCAGTCATTCAGAAATCCATATTTGATGAAATGTATTAATATCGGGCCCAAGAGTCGTTGATTTTGAACTTTCTATTTTTACCCAATTGACTCCTTCTGGTGATAAATTAGCCATAGAGTAGCCAATATTTGACCCATTGAACATATTTCAGTCATGGATCTTGAAATTTCTATACCTACTTATTGACTCTATCTGATGTAATATCGGTCATTCAAATGTCAATATTTGACCAAATGTACTAAAATCGGGCCCAAGAGTCGTCTAATTTGAACTTTTTAATTCTACCCTATTGACTCCTTCTGGAGATAGTTCAGCCAATTTTTGACCCACTGAAAATATTTCAGTCCTTGATCTTGAACTTTCTATTCCTACCCAATTGACTCCTTCTGGTGATAAATTAGCCATAGAGTAGCCAATATTTTACCAATTGGACATGTTTCAGTTATGGATCTTGAAATTTTTATACCTACTCATTGACTCTTTCTGTATTTAGGTCAGTCATTCAGAAATCCATTTTTAACGAAATGTATTAATATCGGGCCCAAGAGTCGTTGATTTTGAACTTTCTATTTCTACCCAATTGACTCTTTCTTGTGATAAATAAGCGATAGAGTAGCCAATATTTGACCCATTGAACATGTTTCATTAATGGATCTTGAAATTTCTATAACTACCTATTGAATCTTTCTGATGTTACATCGGTCATTCAAAAGTCAATATTTCACCAAATGTACTAAAATCGGGCCCAAGAGTCGTCGATTTTAAACTTTTTAGTTCTACCCATTGACTCCTCATGGTGATAAATTAGCCATAGAGTAGCCAATATTTGACCCATTGAACATGTTTCAGTCATGGATCTTGAACTTTCTATTCCTACCCAATTGACTCCTTCTGGTGATAAATTAGCCATAGAGTAGCCAATATTTGACCCATTGAACATGTTTCAGTCATGGATCTTGAAATTTCTATACCTACTTATTGGCTCTTTCTGATGTTAAATCTTTCATTCAAAAGTCAATATTTGACAAAATGTACTAAAATCGGGCTCAAGAGTCGTCTATTTTGAACTTTTTAGTTCTACCCAGTTGACTCCTTCATGTGATAAATTAGCCATAGAGTAGCCAATATTTGACCCATTGAACATGATTCAGTCATGGATCTTGAAATTTCTAGACTTTCTTATTGAATCTATCTGATGTTACATCGGTCCTTCAAAAGTCAATATTTCACCAAAAGTACTAAAATCGGGCCCAAGAGTTGTCAATTTTGAACTTTTTACTTCTACACAATTGACTCCTTCATGTGATAAATTAGCCATAGAGTAGCCAATATTTGACCCATTGAACATGTTTCAGTCATGGATCTTGAAATTTCTATACCTACTTATTGACTCTTTCTGATGTTACATCGGTCATTCAAAAGGCAATATTTGACCAAATGTACTAATATCAGGCCCAAGAGTCGTCTATTTTGAACTTTTTAGTTCTACCCTATTGACTCCTTCTGGCGATAGTTCAGCCAATTTTTGACCCACTGAAAATATTTCAGTCCTTGATCTTGAACTTTCTATTCCTACCCAATTGACTCCTACTGGTGATAAATTAGCCATAGAGTAGCCAATATTTTACCCATTGGACATGTTTCAGTTATGGATCTTTAAGTTTTTGTACCTACTCATTGACTCTTTCTGTATTTAGGTCAGTCATTCAGAAATCCATATTTAATGAAATGTATTAATATCGGGCCCAAGAGTCGTTGATTTTGAACTTTCTATTTCTACCCAATTGACTCTTTCTGGTGATAAATAAGCGATAGAGTAGCCAATATTTGACCCATTGAACATGTTTCATTAATGGATCTTGAAATTTCTATAACTACCTATTGACTCTTTCTGATGTTACATCGGTCATTCAATAGTCAATATTTCACCAAATGTACTAAAATCGGGCCCAAGAGTCGTCGATTTTAAACTTTTTAGTTCTACCCATTGACTCCTTCTGGTGATAAATTAGCCATAGAGTAGCCAATATTTGACCCATTGAACATGTTTCAGTCATGGATCTTGAAATTTCTATACCTACTTATTGACTCTTTCTGATGTTAAATCTTTTATTCAAAGGTCAATATTTGACCAAATGTACTAAAATCGGGCCCAAGGGTCGTCTATTTTGAACTTTTTAGTTCTGCCCTATTGACTCCTTCAGGAGATAGTTCAGCCAATTTTTTACCCACTGAAAATATTTCAGTCCTTGATCTTGAACTTTCTATTCCTACCCAATTGACTCCTTCTGGTGATAAATTAGCCATAGAGTAGCCAATATTTGACCCATTGAACATGATTCAGTCATGGATCTTGAAATTTCTAGACCTACTTATTGAATCTATCTGATGTTACATCGGTCCTTCAAAAGTCAATATTTGACCAAATGTACTAAAATCGGGCACAAGAGTTGTCTATTTTGAACTTTTTACTTCTACACAATTGACTCCTTCATGTGATAAATTAGCCATAGAGTAGCCAATATTTTACCCATTGGACATGTTTCAGTTATGGATCTTGAAGTTTTTATACCTACTCATTGACTCTTTCTGTATTTAGGTCAGTCATTCAGAAATCCATATTTGACCAAATGTACTAAAATCAGGCCCAAGAGTCATCTATTTTAAGCTTTATAGTTCTACCCTATTGACACCTTCTGGTGATAAATTAGCCATAGAGTAGCCAATATTTGACCCATTGAACATGTTCCAGTCATGGATCTTGAAATTTCTATACCTACTTATTGACTCTTTCTGATGTTACATCGGCCATTCAAAAGTCAACATTTGACCAAATGTACTAATGTCTGGCCCAAGAGTCGTCGATTTTAAACTTTTTAGTTCTACCCATTGACTCCTTCTGGTGATAAATTAGCCATAGAGTAGCCAATATTTGACCCATTGAACATGTTTCAGTCATGGATCTTGAAATTTCTATACCTACTTATTGACTCTTTCTGATGTTACATCGGTCTTTCAAAAGTCAATATTTGACCAAATGTACTAATATCAGGCCCAAGAGTTGTCTATTTTGAACTTTTTAGTTCTACCCTATTGACTCCTTCTGGAGATAGTTCAGCCAATTTTTGACCCACTGAAAATATTTCAGTCCTTGATCTTGAACTTTCTCTTCCTACCCAATTGACTCTTTCTGGTGATAAATTAGCCATAGAGTAGCCAATATTTTACCCATTGGACATGTTTCAGTTATGGATCTTGATGTTTTTATACCTACTCATTGACTCTTTCTGTATTTAGGTCAGTCATTCAGAAATCCATATTTGATTAAATGTATTAATATCGGGCCCAAGAGTCGTTGATTTTAAACTTTCTATTTCTACCCAATTGACTCCTTCCGGTGATAAATTAGCCATAGAGTAGCCAATATTTGACCCATTGAACATGTTTCAGTCATGGATCTTGAAATTTCTATTCCTACTTATTGACTCTATCTGATGTAATATCGGTCATTCAAATGTCAATATTTGACCAAATGTACTAAAATTTGGCCCAAGAGTCGTCTAATTTGAACTTTTTAGTTCTACCCTATTGACTCCTGCAGGAGATAGTTCAGCCAATTTTTGACCCACTGAAAATATTTCAGTCCTTGATCTTGAACTTCCTATTCCTACCCAATTGACTCCTTCTGGTGATAAATTAGCCATAGAGTAGCCAATATTTGACCCATTGAACATGTTTCAGTCATGGATCTTGAAATTTCTATACCTACTTATTTACTCTTTCTGATGTTACATCGGTCATTCAAAAGTCAATATTTGACCTAATGTACTAAAATCAGGCCCAAGAGTCATCTACTTTGAACTTTTTAGTTCTACCCTTTGACTCCTTCTGGTGATAAATTAGCCATAGAGAAGCCAATATTTGACACATTGAACATGTTTCAGTCATGGATCTTGAAATTTCTATACCTGCTTATTGACTCTTTCTGATGTTACATCGGCCATTCAAAAGTCAATATTTGACCAAATGTACTAAAATCGGGCCCAAGAGTTGTCTATTTTGAACTTTTTACTTCTACCCTATTGACTCCTTCTGGTGATAAATTAGCCATAGAGTAGCCAATATTTGACCCATTGAACATGTTTCAGTCATGGATCTTGAAATTTCTATACCTACTTATTGACTCTATCTGATGTAATATCGGTCATTCAAATGTCAATATTTGACCAAATGTACTAAAATCGGGCCCAAGAGTCGTCTAATTTGAACTTTTTAGTTCTACCCTATTGACTCCTTCAGGAGATAGTTCATCCAATTTTTGACCCACTGAAAATATTTCAGTCCTTGATCTTGAACTTCCTATTCCTACCCAATTGACTCCTTCTGGTGATAAATTAGGCATAGAGTAGCCAATATTTGACCCATTGAACATGTTTCAGTCATGGATCTTGAAATTTCTATACCTACTTATTGACTCTATCTGATGTTACATCGGTCATTCAAAAGTCAGTATTTGACCAAATGTACTAAAATCGGGCCCAAGAGTCATCAATTTTTAACTTTTTAGTTCTACCCTTTGATTCCTTCATGTGATAAATTAGCCATAGAGTAGCCAATAATTGACCCATTGAACATGTTTCAGTCATGGATCTTAAAATTTCTATACCTACTTATTGACTCTTTCTGATGTTAAATCTTTTTTTCAAAAGTCAATATTTGACCAAATGTACTAAAATAGGGCCCAAGAGTCGTCTATTTTGAACTTTTTAGTTCTACCCTATAACTCGACTCCTTCAGGAGATAGTTCAGCCAATTTTTGACCCACTGAAAATATTTCAGTCCTTGATCTTGAACTTTCTATTCCCACCCAATTGACTCCTTCTGGTGATAAATTGGCCATAGAGTAGCCAATATTTTACCCATTGGACTTGTTTCAGTTATGGATCTTGAAATTTTTATACCTACTCATTGACTCTTTCTGTATTTAGGGCAGTCATTCAGAAATCCATATTTGATGAAATGTATTAATATCGGGCCCAAGAGTCGTTGATTTTGAACTTTCTATTTCTACCCAATTGACTCCTTCTGGTGATAAATTAGCCATAGAGTAGCCAATATTTGACCCATTGAACATGATTCAGCCATGGATCTTGAAATTTCTATACCTACTTATTGACTCTTTCTGATGTTACATCGGCCATTCAAAAGTCAATATTTGACCAAATGTAATAACACTGGGCCCAAGAGTCGTCTATTTTGAACTTTTTAGTTCTACCCTATTGACTCCTTCTGGCGATAGTTCAGCCAAATTTTGACCCACTGAAAATATTTCAGTCCTTGATCTTGAACTTTCTATTCCTACCCAATTGACTCCTTCTGGTGATAAATTAGCCATAGAGTAGCCAATATTTGACCCATTGAACATGTTTCAGAAATGGATCTTGAAATTTCTATAGCTACTTATTGGCTCTTTCTGATGTGAAATCTTTCATTCAAAAGTCAATATTTCACCAAATGTACTAAAATCGGGCCCAAGAGTCGTCTATTTTGAACTTTTTAGTTCTACCCCATTGACTCCTTCTGGAGATAGTTCAGCCAATTTTTGACCCACTGAAAATAATTCAGTCCTTGATCTTGAACTTTCTATTTCTATCCAATTGTCTCCTTCTTGTGATACATTAGCCTTAGAGTAGCCAATATTTTACCCATTGGACATGTTTCAATTCTGGATCTTGAAATATTTATACCTACTCATTGACTCTTTCTGAATTTAGATCATTCATTCAGAAATCCATATTTGACCAAATGTACTACTATCGGGCCCAAGAGTCATCGATTTTGAACTTTCTATTTCTACCCAATTGACTCCTTCTGGTGATAAATTAGCGATAGAGTAGCCAATAATTGACCCATTGAACATGTTTCAGTCATGGATCTTGAAATTTCTATACCTACTTATTTACTCTTTCTGATGTTACATCGGCCATTCAAAAGTCAATATTTGACCAAATGTACTAAAATCGGGCCCAAGAGTTGTCTATTTTGAACTTTTTACTTCTACCCTATTGACTCCTTCTGGTGATAAATTAGCCATAGAGTAGCCAATATTTGACCCATTGAACATGTTTCAGTCATGGATCTTGAAATTTCTATACCTACTTATTGACTCTATCTGATGTAATATCGGTCATTCAAATGTCAATATTTGACCAAATGTACTAAAATCGGGCCCAAGAGTCGTCTATTTTGAACTTTTTAATTCTACCCTATTGACTCCTTCTGGAGATAGTTCAGCCAATTTTTGACCCACTGAAAATATTTCAGTCCTTGATCTTGAACTTTCTATTCCTACCCAATTGACTCCTTCTGGTGATAAATTAGCCATAGAGTAGCCAATATTTTACCAATTGGACATGTTTCAGTTATGGATCTTGAAGTTTTATACCTACTCATTGACTTTTCTGTATTTAGGTCAGTCATTCAGAAATCCATATTTAACGAAATGTATTAATATCGGGCCCAAGAGTCGTTGATTTTGAACTTTCTATTTCTACCCAATTGACTCTTTCTTGTGATAAATAAGCGATAGAGTAGCCAATATTTGACCCATTGAACATGTTTCATTAATGGATCTTGAAATTTCTATAACTACCTATTGACTCTTTCTGATGTTACATCGGTCATTCAAAAGTCAATATTTCACCAAATGTACTAAAATCGGGCCCAAGAGTCGTCGATTTTAAACTTTTTAGTTCTACCCATTGACTCCTTCTGGTGATAAATTAGCCATAGAGTAGCCAATATTTGACCCATTTGAACATGTTTCAGTCATGGATCTTGAACTTTCTATTCCAACCCAATTGACTCCTTCTGGTGATAAATTAGCCATAGAGTAGCCAATATTTGACCCATTGAACATGTTTCAGTCATGGATCTTGAAATTTCTATACCTACTTATTGGCTCTTTCTGATGTTAAATCTTTCATTCAAAAGTCAATATTTGACCAAATGTACTAATATTGGGCCAGAGAGTCGTCGATTTTGAACTTTTTAGTTCTACCCTACTGACTCCTTCTGGCGATAGTTCCGCCGATTTTTGACCCACTGAAAATATTTCAGTCCTTGATCTTGAACTTTCTATTCCTACCCAATTGACTCCTTCTGGTGATAAATTAGCCATAGGGTAGCCAATATTTTACCCATTTGACATGTTTCAGTTATAGATCTTGATGTTTTTATACCTACTCATTGACTCTTTCTAAATTTAGGTCAGTCATTCAGAAATCCATATTTGACGAAATGTACTAATATCGGGCCCAAGAGTTGTCGATTTTGAACTTTCTATTTCTACCCAATTGACTCCTTCTGGTGATAAATTAGCCATAGAGTAGCCAATATTTGACCCATTGAACATGTTTCAGTCATGGATCTTGAAATTTCTATACCTACTCATTGACTCTTTCTGATGTTACATCGGTCATTCAAAAGTCAATATTTGACCAAATGTACTAAAATCAGGCCCAAGAGTCGTCGATTTTGAACTTTTTAGTTCTACCCATTGACTCCTTCTCGTGATAAATTAGCCATAGAGTAGCCAATATTTGTCCCATTGAACATGTTTCAGTCATGGATCTTGAAATTTCTATACCTACTTATTGACTCTTTCTGATGGTAAATCTTTTATTCAAAAGTCAATATTTGACCAAATGTACTAAAATCGGGCCCAAGAATCGTCTAATTTGAACTTTTTAGTTCTACCCTATTGACTCCTTCTGGAGATAGTTCAGCCAATTTTTGACCCACTGAAAATATTTCAGTCCTTGATCTTGAACTTTCTATTCCTACCCAATTGACTCCTTCTGGTGATAAATTAGCCATAGAGTAGCCAATATTTGACCCATTGAACATGTTTCAGTCATGGATCTTGAAATTTCTATACCTACTTATTGACTCTTTCTGATGTTATAGCGGTAATTCAAAAGTCAATATTTGACCAAATATACTAAAATCGGGCCCAAGAATCGTCTATTTTGAACTTTTTAGTTCTACCCTTTGACTCCTTCTGGATATAAATTAGCCATAGAGTAGCCAATATTTGACCCATTGAATATGTTTCAGTCATGGATCTTGAAATTTCTATACCTACTTATTGACTCTTTCTGATGTTACATCGGTCATTCAAAAGTCAATATTTGACCAAATGTACTAAAATCGGGCCAAAGAGTCGACTATTTTGAACTTTTTAGTTCTACCCCATTGACTCCTTCTGGAGATAGTTCAGCCAATTTTTGACCCACTGAAAATAATTCAGTCCTTGATCTTGAACTTTCTATTCCTACCCAATTGACTCCTTCTGGTGATAAATTAGCCATAGAGTAGCCAATATTTGACCCATTGAACATGATTCAGTCATGGATCTTGAAATTTCTAGACCTACTTATTGAATCTATGTGATGTTACATCGGTCCTTCAAAAGTCAATATTTGACCAAATGTACTAAAATCGGGCACAAGAGTTGTCTATTTTGAACTTTTTACTTCTACACAATTGACTCCTTCATGTGATAAATTAGCCATAGAGTAGCCAATATTTTACCCATTGGACATGTTTCAGTTATGGATCTTGAAGTTTTTATACCTACTCATTGACTCTTTCTGTATTTAGGTCAGTCATTCAGAAATCCATATTTGACCAAATGTACTAAAATCAGGCCCAAGAGTCATCTATTTTAAGCTTTATAGTTCTACCCTATTGACTCCTTCTGGTGATAAATTAGCCATAGAGTAGCCAATATTTGACCCATTGAACATGTTCCAGTCATGGATCTTGAAATTTCTATACCTACTTATTGACTCTTTCTGATGTTACATCGGCCATTCAAAAGTCAACATTTGACCAAATGTACTAATGTCTGGCCCAAGAGTCGTCGATTTTAAACTTTTTAGTTCTACCCATTGACTCCTTCTGGTGATAAATTAGCCATAGAGTAGCCAATATTTGACCCATTGAACATGTTTCAGTCATGGATCTTGAAATTTCTATACCTACTTATTGACTCTTTCTGTATTTAGGTCAGTCATTCAGAAATCCATATTTGATTAAATGTATTAATATCGGGCCCAAGAGTCGTTGATTTTAAACTTTCTATTTCTACCCAATTGACTCCTTCCGGTGATAAATTAGCCATAGAGTAGCCAATATTTGACCCATTGAACATGTTTCAGTCATGGATCTTGAAATTTCTATACCTACTTATTGACTCTATCTGATGTAATATCGGTCATTCAAATGTCAATATTTGACCAAATGTACTAAAATTTGGCCCAAGAGTCGTCTAATTTGAACTTTTTAGTTCTACCCTATTGACTCCTGCAGGAGATAGTTCAGCAAATTTTTGACCCACTGAAAATATTTCAGTCCTTGATCTTGAACTTCCTATTCCTACCCAATTGACTCCTTCTGGTGATAAATTAGCCATAGAGTAGCCAATATTTGACCCATTGAACATGTTTCAGTCATAGATCTTGAAATTTCTATACCTACTTATTGACTCTATCTGATGTTACATCGGTCATTCAAAAGTCAATATTTGACCAAATGTACTTAAATCGAGCCCAAGAGTCGTCTATTTTGAACTTTTTAATTTTACCCTATTGACTCCTTCTGGAGATAGTTCAGCCAATTTTTGACCCACTGAAAATATTTCAGTCCTTGATCTTGAACTTTCTATTCATACCCAATTGACTCCTTCTGGTGATAAATTAGCCATAGAGTAGCCAATATTTTACCAATTGGACATGTTTCAGTTATGGATCTTGAAATTTTTATACCTACTCATTGACTCTTTCTGTATTTAGGTCAGTCATTCAGAAATCCATATTTAACGAAATGTATTAATATCGGGCCCAAGAGTCGTTGATTTTGAACTTTCTATTTCTACCCAATTGACTTTTTCTTGTGATAAATAAGAGATAGAGTAGCCAATATTTGACCCATTGAACATGTTTCATTAATGGATCTTGAAATTTCTATAACTACCTATTGACTCTTTCTGATGTTACATCGGTCATTCAAAAGTCAATATTTCACCAAATGTACTAAAATCGGGCCGAAGAGTCGTCGATTTTAAACTTTTTAGTTCTACCCATTGACTCCTGGTGATAAATTAGCCATAGAGTAGCCAATATTTGACCCATTGAACATGTTTCAGTCATGGATCTTGAACTTTCTATTCCTACCCAATTGACTCCTTCTGGTGATAAATTAGCCATAGAGTAGCCAATATTTGACCCATTGAACATGTTTCAGTCATGGATCTTGAAATTTCTATACCTACTTATTGGCTCTTTCTGATGTTAAATCTTTCATTCAAAAGTCAATATTTGACAAAATGTACTAAAATCGGGCCCAAGAGTCGTCTATTTTGAACTTTTTAGTTCTACCCTTTGACTCCTTCTGGTGATAAATTAGCCATAGAGTAGCCAATATTTGACCCATTGAACATGTTTCAGTCATGGATCTTGAAATTTCTATACCTACTTATTGACTCTTTCTGATGTTACATAGTTCATTCAAAAGTCAATATTTGACCAAATGTACTAATATCGGGCCAGAGAGTCGTCGATTTTGAACTTTTTAGTTCTACCCTATTGACTCCTTCTGGCGATAGTTCCGCCAATTTTTGACCCACTGAAAATATTTCAGTCCTTGATCTTGAACTTTCTATTCCTACCCTGGTGATAAATTAGCCATAGAGTAGCCAATATTTTACCCATTTGACATGTTTCAGTTATAGATCTTGAAGTTTTTATACCTACTCATTGACTCTTTCTGAATTTAGGTCAGCCATTCAGAAATCCATATTTGACGATATGTACTAAAGCGGGCCCAAGAGTCGTCGATTTTGAACTTTCTATTTCTACCCAATTGACTCCTTCTGGTGATAAATTAGCCATAGAGTAGCCAATATTTGACCCATTGAACATGTTTCAGTCATGGATCTTGAAATTTCTATACCTACTTATTGACTCTATCTGATGTTACATCGGTCATTCAAAAGTCAATATTTGACCAAATGTACTAAAATCGGGCCCAAGAGTCGTCTATTTTGAACTTTTTAATTCTACCCTATTGACTCCTTCTGGAGATAGTTCAGCCAATTTTTGACCCACTGAAAATAATTCAGTCCTTGATCTTGAACTTTCTATTTCTATCCAATTGTCTCCTTCTTGTGATACATTAGCGTTAGAGTAGCCAATATTTTACCCATTGGACATGTTTCAATTATGGATCTTGAAATATTTATACCTACTCATTGACTCTTTCTGAATTTAGATTTTTCATTCAGAAATCCATATTTGAACAAATGTACTACTATCGGGCCCAAGAGTCATCGATTTTGAACTTTCTATTTCTACCCAATTGACTCCTTCTGGTGATAAATTAGCGATAGAGTAGCCAATAATTGACCCATTGAACATGTTTCAGTCATGGATCTTGAAATTTCTATACCTACTTATTTACTCTTTCTGATGTTACATCGGTCATTCAAAAGTCAATATTTGACCTAATGTACTAAAATCAGGCCCAAGAGTCATCTACTTTGAACTTTTTACTTCTACCCTATTGACTCCTTCTGGTGATAAATTAGCCATAGAGTAGCCAATATTTGACCCATTGAACATGTTTCAGTCATGGATCTTGAAATTTCTATACCTACTTATTGACTCTATCTGATGTAATATCGGTCATTCAAATGTCAATATTTGACCAAATGTACTAAAATCGGGCCCAAGAGTCGTCTAATTTGAACTTTTTAGTTCTACCCTATTGACTCCTTCAGGAGATAGTTCAGCCAATTTTTGACCCACTGAAAATATTTCAGTCCTTGATCTTGAACTTCCTATTCCTACCCAATTGACTCCTTCTGGTGATAAATTAGCCATAGAGTAGCCAATATTTGACCCATTGAACATGTTTCAGTCATGGATCTTGAAATTTCTATACCTACTTATTGACTCTATCTGATGTTACATCGGTCATTCAAAAGTCAGTATTTGACCAAATGTACTAAAATCGGGCCCAAGAGTCATCTATTTTAAGCTTTATAGTTCTACCCTATTGACTCCTTCTGGTGATAAATTAGCCATAGAGTAGCCAATATTTGACCCATTGAACATGTTCCAGTCATGGATCTTGAAATTTCTATACCTACTTATTGACTCTTTCTGATGTTACATCGGCCATTCAAAAGTCAACATTTGACCAAATGTACTAATGTCTGGCCCAAGAGTCGTCGATTTTAAACTTTTTAGTTCTACCCATTGACTCCTTCTGGTGATAAATTAGCCATAGAGTAGCCAATATTTGACCCATTGAACATGTTTCAGTCATGGATCTTGAAATTTCTATACCTACTTATTGACTCTTTCTGTATTTAGGTCAGTCATTCAGAAATCCATATTTGATTAAATGTATTAATATCGGGCCCAAGAGTCGTTGATTTTAAACTTTCTATTTCTACCCAATTGACTCCTTCCGGTGATAAATTAGCCATAGAGTAGCCAATATTTGACCCATTGAACATGTTTCAGTCATGGATCTTGAAATTTCTATACCTACTTATTGACTCTATCTGATGTAATATCGGTCATTCAAATGTCAATATTTGACCAAATGTACTAAAATTTGGCCCAAGAGTCGTCTAATTTGAACTTTTTAGTTCTACCCTATTGACTCCTGCAGGAGATAGTTCAGCAAATTTTTGACCCACTGAAAATATTTCAGTCCTTGATCTTGAACTTCCTATTCCTACCCAATTGACTCCTTCTGGTGATAAATTAGCCATAGAGTAGCCAATATTTGACCCATTGAACATGTTTCAGTCATAGATCTTGAAATTTCTATACCTACTTATTGACTCTATCTGATGTTACATCGGTCATTCAAAAGTCAATATTTGACCAAATGTACTTAAATCGAGCCCAAGAGTCGTCTATTTTGAACTTTTTAATTTTACCCTATTGACTCCTTCTGGAGATAGTTCAGCCAATTTTTGACCCACTGAAAATATTTCAGTCCTTGATCTTGAACTTTCTATTCATACCCAATTGACTCCTTCTGGTGATAAATTAGCCATAGAGTAGCCAATATTTTACCAATTGGACATGTTTCAGTTATGGATCTTGAAATTTTTATACCTACTCATTGACTCTTTCTGTATTTAGGTCAGTCATTCAGAAATCCATATTTAACGAAATGTATTAATATCGGGCCCAAGAGTCGTTGATTTTGAACTTTCTATTTCTACCCAATTGACTTTTTCTTGTGATAAATAAGAGATAGAGTAGCCAATATTTGACCCATTGAACATGTTTCATTAATGGATCTTGAAATTTCTATAACTACCTATTGACTCTTTCTGATGTTACATCGGTCATTCAAAAGTCAATATTTCACCAAATGTACTAAAATCGGGCCGAAGAGTCGTCGATTTTAAACTTTTTAGTTCTACCCATTGACTCCTGGTGATAAATTAGCCATAGAGTAGCCAATATTTGACCCATTGAACATGTTTCAGTCATGGATCTTGAACTTTCTATTCCTACCCAATTGACTCCTTCTGGTGATAAATTAGCCATAGAGTAGCCAATATTTGACCCATTGAACATGTTTCAGTCATGGATCTTGAAATTTCTATACCTACTTATTGGCTCTTTCTGATGTTAAATCTTTCATTCAAAAGTCAATATTTGACAAAATGTACTAAAATCGGGCCCAAGAGTCGTCTATTTTGAACTTTTTAGTTCTACCCTTTGACTCCTTCTGGTGATAAATTAGCCATAGAGTAGCCAATATTTGACCCATTGAACATGTTTCAGTCATGGATCTTGAAATTTCTATACCTACTTATTGACTCTTTCTGATGTTACATAGTTCATTCAAAAGTCAATATTTGACCAAATGTACTAATATCGGGCCAGAGAGTCGTCGATTTTGAACTTTTTAGTTCTACCCTATTGACTCCTTCTGGCGATAGTTCCGCCAATTTTTGACCCACTGAAAATATTTCAGTCCTTGATCTTGAACTTTCTATTCCTACCCTGGTGATAAATTAGCCATAGAGTAGCCAATATTTTACCCATTTGACATGTTTCAGTTATAGATCTTGAAGTTTTTATACCTACTCATTGACTCTTTCTGAATTTAGGTCAGCCATTCAGAAATCCATATTTGACGATATGTACTAAAGCGGGCCCAAGAGTCGTCGATTTTGAACTTTCTATTTCTACCCAATTGACTCCTTCTGGTGATAAATTAGCCATAGAGTAGCCAATATTTGACCCATTGAACATGTTTCAGTCATGGATCTTGAAATTTCTATACCTACTTATTGACTCTATCTGATGTTACATCGGTCATTCAAAAGTCAATATTTGACCAAATGTACTAAAATCGGGCCCAAGAGTCGTCTATTTTGAACTTTTTAATTCTACCCTATTGACTCCTTCTGGAGATAGTTCAGCCAATTTTTGACCCACTGAAAATAATTCAGTCCTTGATCTTGAACTTTCTATTTCTATCCAATTGTCTCCTTCTTGTGATACATTAGCGTTAGAGTAGCCAATATTTTACCCATTGGACATGTTTCAATTATGGATCTTGAAATATTTATACCTACTCATTGACTCTTTCTGAATTTAGATTTTTCATTCAGAAATCCATATTTGAACAAATGTACTACTATCGGGCCCAAGAGTCATCGATTTTGAACTTTCTATTTCTACCCAATTGACTCCTTCTGGTGATAAATTAGCGATAGAGTAGCCAATAATTGACCCATTGAACATGTTTCAGTCATGGATCTTGAAATTTCTATACCTACTTATTTACTCTTTCTGATGTTACATCGGTCATTCAAAAGTCAATATTTGACCTAATGTACTAAAATCAGGCCCAAGAGTCATCTACTTTGAACTTTTTACTTCTACCCTATTGACTCCTTCTGGTGATAAATTAGCCATAGAGTAGCCAATATTTGACCCATTGAACATGTTTCAGTCATGGATCTTGAAATTTCTATACCTACTTATTGACTCTATCTGATGTAATATCGGTCATTCAAATGTCAATATTTGACCAAATGTACTAAAATCGGGCCCAAGAGTCGTCTAATTTGAACTTTTTAGTTCTACCCTATTGACTCCTTCAGGAGATAGTTCAGCCAATTTTTGACCCACTGAAAATATTTCAGTCCTTGATCTTGAACTTCCTATTCCTACCCAATTGACTCCTTCTGGTGATAAATTAGCCATAGAGTAGCCAATATTTGACCCATTGAACATGTTTCAGTCATGGATCTTGAAATTTCTATACCTACTTATTGACTCTATCTGATGTTACATCGGTCATTCAAAAGTCAGTATTTGACCAAATGTACTAAAATCGGGCCCAAGAGTCATCAATTTTTAACTTTTTAGTTCTACCCTTTGATTCCTTCTGGTGATAAATTAGCCATAGAGTAGCCAATATTTGACCCATTGAACATGTTTCAGTCATGGATCTTGAAATTTCTAGACCTACTTATTGAATCTATCTGATGTTATATCGGTCATTCAAAAGTCAATATTTGATCAAATGTACTAAAATTGGGCCCAAGAGTCGTCTATTTTGAGCTGTTTAGTTCTATCCTTTGACTCCTTCTGGTGATAAATTAGCCATAGAGTAGCCAATAATTGACCCATTGAACATGTTTCAGTCATGGATCTTAAAATTTCTATACCTACTTATTGACTCTTTCTGATGTTAAATCTTTTTTTCAAAAGTCAATATTTGACCAAATGTACTAAAATAGGGCCCAAGAGTCGTCTATTTTGAACTTTTTAGTTCTACCCTATAACTCGACTCCTTCAGGAGATAGTTCAGCCAATTTTTGACCCACTGAAAATATTTCAGTCCTTGATCTTGAACTTTCTATTCCCACCCAATTGACTCCTTCTGGTGATAAATTGGCCATAGAGTAGCCAATATTTTACCCATTGGACTTGTTTCAGTTATGGATCTTGAAATTTTTATACCTACTCATTGACTCTTTCTGTATTTAGGTCAGTCATTCAGAAATCCATATTTGATGAAATGTATTAATATCGGGCCCAAGAGTCGTTGATTTTGAACTTTCTATTTCTACCCAATTGACTCCTTCTGGTGATAAATTAGCCATAGAGTAGCCAATATTTGACCCATTGAACATGATTCAGCCATGGATCTTGAAATTTCTATACCTACTTATTGACTCTTTCTGATGTTACATCGGCCATTCAAAAGTCAATATTTGACCAAATGTAATAACACTGGGCCCAAGAGTCGTCTAATTTGAACTTTTTAGTTCTACCCTATTGACTCCTTCAGGAGATAGTTCAGCCAATTTTTGACCCACTGAAAATATTTCAGTCCTTGATCTTGAACTTCCTATTCCTACCCAATTGACTCCTTCTGGTGATAAATTAGCCATAGAGTAGCCAATATTTGACCCATTGAACATGTTTCAGTCATGGATCTTGAAATTTCTATACCTACTTATTGACTCTATCTGATGTTACATCGGTCATTCAAAAGTCAGTATTTGACCAAATGTACTAAAATCGGGCCCAAGAGTCATCAATTTTTAACTTTTTAGTTCTACCCTTTGATTCCTTCTGGTGATAAATTAGCCATAGAGTAGCCAATATTTGACCCATTGAACATGTTTCAGTCATGGATCTTGAAATTTCTAGACCTACTTATTGAATCTATCTGATGTTATATCGGTCATTCAAAAGTCAATATTTGATCAAATGTACTAAAATTGGGCCCAAGAGTCGTCTATTTTGAGCTGTTTAGTTCTATCCTTTGACTCCTTCTGGTGATAAATTAGCCATAGAGTAGCCAATAATTGACCCATTGAACATGTTTCAGTCATGGATCTTAAAATTTCTATACCTACTTATTGACTCTTTCTGATGTTAAATCTTTTTTTCAAAAGTCAATATTTGACCAAATGTACTAAAATAGGGCCCAAGAGTCGTCTATTTTGAACTTTTTAGTTCTACCCTATAACTCGACTCCTTCAGGAGATAGTTCAGCCAATTTTTGACCCACTGAAAATATTTCAGTCCTTGATCTTGAACTTTCTATTCCCACCCAATTGACTCCTTCTGGTGATAAATTGGCCATAGAGTAGCCAATATTTTACCCATTGGACTTGTTTCAGTTATGGATCTTGAAATTTTTATACCTACTCATTGACTCTTTCTGTATTTAGGTCAGTCATTCAGAAATCCATATTTGATGAAATGTATTAATATCGGGCCCAAGAGTCGTTGATTTTGAACTTTCTATTTCTACCCAATTGACTCCTTCTGGTGATAAATTAGCCATAGAGTAGCCAATATTTGACCCATTGAACATGATTCAGCCATGGATCTTGAAATTTCTATACCTACTTATTGACTCTTTCTGATGTTACATCGGCCATTCAAAAGTCAATATTTGACCAAATGTAATAACACTGGGCCCAAGAGTCGTCTATTTTGAACTTTTTAGTTCTACCCTATTGACTCCTTCTGGCGATAGTTCAGCCAAATTTTGACCCACTGAAAATATTTCAGTCCTTGATCTTGAACTTTCTATTCCTACCCAATTGACTCCTTCTGGTGATAAATTAGCCATAGAGTAGCCAATATTTGACCCATTGAACATGTTTCAGTCATGGATCTTGAAATTTCTATAGCTACTTATTGGCTCTTTCTGATGTGAAATCTTTCATTCAAAAGTCAATATTTCACCAAATGTACTAAAATCGGGCCCAAGAGTCGTCTATTTTGAACTTTTTAGTTCTACCCCATTGACTCCTTCTGGAGATAGTTCAGCCAATTTTTGACCCACTGAAAATAATTCAGTCTTTGATCTTGAACTTTCTATTTCTATCCAATTGTCTCCTTCTTGTGATACATTAGCCTTAGAGTAGCCAATATTTTACCCATTGGACATGTTTCAATTATGGATCTTGAAATATTTATACCTACTCATTGACTCTTTCTGAATTTAGATCATTCATTCAGAAATCCATATTTGACCAAATGTACTACTATCGGGCCCAAGAGTCATCGATTTTGAACTTTCTATTTCTACCCAATTGACTCCTTCTGGTGATAAATTAGCGATAGAGTAGCCAATAATTGACCCATTGAACATGTTTCAGTCATGGATCTTGAAATTTCTATACCTACTTATTTACTCTTTCTGATGTTACATCGGCCATTCAAAAGTCAATATTTGACCAAATGTACTAAAATCGGGCCCAAGAGTTGTCTATTTTGAACTTTTTACTTCTACCCTATTGACTCCTTCTGGTGATAAATTAGCCATAGAGTAGCCAACATTTGACCCATTGAACATGTTTCAGTCATGGATCTTGAAATTTCTATACCTACTTATTGACTCTATCTGATGTAATATCGGTCATTCAAATGTCAATATTTGACCAAATGTACTAAAATCGGGCCCAAGAGTCGTCTATTTTGAACTTTTTAATTCTACCCTATTGACTCCTTCTGGAGATAGTTCAGCCAATTTTTGACCCACTGAAAATATTTCAGTCCTTGATCTTGAACTTTCTATTCCTACCCAATTGACTCCTTCTGGTTATAAATTAGCCATAGAGTAGCCAATATTTTACCAATTGGACATGTTTCAGTTATGGATCTTGAAGTTTTATACCTACTCATTGACTTTTCTGTATTTAGGTCAGTCATTCAGAAATCCATATTTAACGAAATGTATTAATATCGGGCCCAAGAGTCGTTGATTTTGAACTTTCTATTTCTACCCAATTGACTCCTTCTGGTGATAAATTAGCCATAGAGTAGCCAATATTTGACCCATTGAACATGTTTCAGTCATGGATCTTGAACTTTCTATTCCAACCCAATTGACTCCTTCTGGTGATAAATTAGCCATAGAGTAGCCAATATTTGACCCATTGAACATGTTTCAGTCATGGATCTTGAAATTTCTATACCTACTTATTGGCTCTTTCTGATGTTAAATCTTTCATTCAAAAGTCAATATTTGACCAAATGTACTAATATTGGGCCAGAGAGTCGTCGATTTTGAACTTTTTAGTTCTACCCTACTGACTCCTTCTGGCGATAGTTCCGCCGATTTTTGACCCACTGAAAATATTTCAGTCCTTGATCTTGAACTTTCTATTCCTACCCAATTGACTCCTTCTGGTGATAAATTAGCCATAGAGTAGCCAATATTTTACCCATTTGACATGTTTCAGTTATAGATCTTGATGTTTTTATACCTACTCATTGACTCTTTCTAAATTTAGGTCAGTCATTCAGAAATCCATATTTGACGAAATGTACTAATATCGGGCCCAAGAGTTGTCGATTTTGAACTTTCTATTTCTACCCAATTGACTCCTTCTGGTGATAAATTAGCCATAGAGTAGCCAATATTTGACCCATTGAACATGTTTCAGTCATGGATCTTGAAATTTCTATACCTACTCATTGACTCTTTCTGATGTTACATCGGTCATTCAAAAGTCAATATTTGACCAAATGTACTAAAATCAGGCCCAAGAGTCGTCGATTTTGAACTTTTTAGTTCTACCCAGTTGACTCCTTCATGTGATAAATTAGCCATAGAGTAGCCAATATTTGACCCATTGAACATGTTTCAGTCATGGATCTTGAAATTTCTATACCTACTTATTGACTCTTTCTGATGTTACATCGGTCATTCAAAAGGCAATATTTGACCAAATGTACTAATATCAGGCCCAAGAGTCGTCTATTTTGAACTTTTTAGTTCTACCCTATTGACTCCTTCTGGCGATAGTTCAGCCAATTTTTGACCCACTGAAAATATTTCAGTCCTTGATCTTGAACTTTCTATTCCTACCCAATTGACTCCTACTGGTGATAAATTAGCCATAGAGTAGCCAATATTTTACCCATTGGACATGTTTCAGTTATGGATCTTTAAGTTTTTGTACCTACTCATTGACTCTTTCTGTATTTAGGTCAGTCATTCAGAAATCCATATTTAATGAAATGTATTAATATCGGGCCCAAGAGTCGTTGATTTTGAACTTTCTATTTCTACCCAATTGACTCTTTCTGGTGATAAATAAGCGATAGAGTAGCCAATATTTGACCCATTGAACATGTTTCATTAATGGATCTTGAAATTTCTATAACTACCTATTGACTCTTTCTGATGTTACATCGGTCATTCAATAGTCAATATTTCACCAAATGTACTAAAATCGGGCCCAAGAGTCGTCGATTTTAAACTTTTTAGTTCTACCCATTGACTCCTTCTGGTGATAAATTAGCCATAGAGTAGCCAATATTTGACCCATTGAACATGTTTCAGTCATGGATCTTGAAATTTCTATACCTACTTATTGACTCTTTCTGATGTTAAATCTTTTATTCAAAGGTCAATATTTGACCAAATGTACTAAAATCGGGCCCAAGGGTCGTCTAATTTGAACTTTTTAGTTCTGCCCTATTGACTCCTTCAGGAGATAGTTCAGCCAATTTTTTACCCACTGAAAATATTTCAGTCCTTGATCTTGAACTTTCTATTCCTACCCAATTGACTCCTTCTGGTGATAAATTAGCCATAGAGTAGCCAATATTTGACCCATTGAACATAATTCAGTCATGGATCTTGAAATTTCTAGACCTACTTATTGAATCTATCTGATGTTACATCGGTCCTTCAAAAGTCAATATTTGACCAAATGTACTAAAATCGGGCACAAGAGTTGTCTATTTTGAACTTTTTACTTCTACACAATTGACTCCTTCATGTGATAAATTAGCCATAGAGTAGCCAATATTTTACCCATTGGACATGTTTCAGTTATGGATCTTGAAGTTTTTATACCTACTCATTGACTCTTTCTGTATTTAGGTCAGTCATTCAGAAATCCATATTTGACCAAATGTACTAAAATCAGGCCCAAGAGTCATCTATTTTAAGCTTTATAGTTCTACCCTATTGACTCCTTCTGGTGATAAATTAGCCATAGAGTAGCCAATATTTGACCCATTGAACATGTTCCAGTCATGGATCTTGAAATTTCTATACCTACTTATTGACTCTTTCTGATGTTACATCGGCCATTCAAAAGTCAACATTTGACCAAATGTACTAATGTCTGGCCCAAGAGTCGTCGATTTTAAACTTTTTAGTTCTACCCATTGACTCCTTCTGGTGATAAATTAGCCATAGAGTAGCCAATATTTGACCCATTGAACATGTTTCAGTCATGGATCTTGAAATTTCTATACCTACTTATTGACTCTTTCTGATGTTACATCGGTCTTTCAAAAGTCAATATTTGACCAAATGTACTAATATCAGGCCCAAGAGTTGTCTATTTTGAACTTTTTAGTTCTACCCTATTGACTCCTTCTGGAGATAGTTCAGCCAATTTTTGACCCACTGAAAATATTTCAGTCCTTGATCTTGAACTTTCTCTTCCTACCCAATTGACTCTTTCTGGTGATAAATTAGCCATAGAGTAGCCAATATTTTACCCATTGGACATGTTTCAGTTATGGATCTTGATGTTTTTATACCTACTCATTGACTCTTTCTGTATTTAGGTCAGTCATTCAGAAATCCATATTTGATTAAATGTATTAATATCGGGCCCAAGAGTCGTTGATTTTAAACTTTCTATTTCTACCCAATTGACTCCTTCCGGTGATAAATTAGCCATAGAGTAGCCAATATTTGACCCATTGAACATGTTTCAGTCATGGATCTTGAAATTTCTATACCTACTTATTGACTCTATCTGATGTAATATCGGTCATTCAAATGTCAATATTTGACCAAATGTACTAAAATTTGGCCCAAGAGTCGTCTAATTTGAACTTTTTAGTTCTACCCTATTGACTCCTGCAGGAGATAGTTCAGCCAATTTTTGACCCACTGAAAATATTTCAGTCCTTGATCTTGAACTTCCTATTCCTACCCAATTGACTCCTTCTGGTGATAAATTAGCCATAGAGTAGCCAATATTTGACCCATTGAACATGTTTCAGTCATAGATCTTGAAATTTCTATACCTACTTATTGACTCTATCTGATGTTACATCGGTCATTCAAAAGTCAATATTTGACCAAATGTACTAAAATCGAGCCCAAGAGTCGTCTATTTTGAACTTTTTAATTCTACCCTATTGACTCCTTCTGGAGATAGTTCAGCCAATTTTTGACCCACTGAAAATAATTCAGTCCTTGATCTTGAACTTTCTATTTCTATCCAATTGTCTCCTTCTTGTGACACATTAGCGTTAGAGTAGCCAATATTTTACCCATTGGACATGTTTCAATTATGGATCTTGAAATATTTATACCTACTCATTGACTCTTTCTGAATTTAGATTTTTCATTCAGAAATCCATATTTGAACAAATGTACTACTATCGGGCCCAAGAGTCATCGATTTTGAACTTTCTATTTCTACCCAATTGACTCCTTCTGGTGATAAATTAGCGATAGAGTAGCCAATAATTGACCCATTGAACATGTTTCAGTCATGGATCTTGAAATTTCTATACCTACTTATTTACTCTTTCTGATGTTACATCGGTCATTCAAAAGTCAATATTTGACCTAATGTACTAAAATCAGGCCCAAGAGTCATCTACTTTGAACTTTTTAGTTCTACCCTTTGACTCCTTCTGGTGATAAATTAGCCATAGAGAAGCCAATATTTGACACATTGAACATGTTTCAGTCATGGATCTTGAAATTTCTATACCTGCTTATTGACTCTTTCTGATGTTACATCGGCCATTCAAAAGTCAATATTTGACCAAATGTACTAAAATCGGGCCCAAGAGTTGTCTATTTTGAACTTTTTACTTCTACCCTATTGACTCCTTCTGGTGATAAATTAGCCATAGAGTAGCCAATATTTGACCCATTGAACATGTTTCAGTCATGGATCTTGAAATTTCTATACCTACTTATTGACTCTATCTGATGTAATATCGGTCATTCAAATGTCAATATTTGACCAAATGTACTAAAATCGGGCCCAAGAGTCGTCTAATTTGAACTTTTTAGTTCTACCCTATTGACTCCTTCAGGAGATAGTTCATCCAATTTTTGACCCACTGAAAATATTTCAGTCCTTGATCTTGAACTTCCTATTCCTACCCAATTGACTCCTTCTGGTGATAAATTAGGCATAGAGTAGCCAATATTTGACCCATTGAACATGTTTCAGTCATGGATCTTGAAATTTCTATACCTACTTATTGACTCTATCTGATGTTACATCGGTCATTCAAAAGTCAGTATTTGACCAAATGTACTAAAATCGGGCCCAAGAGTCATCAATTTTTAACTTTTTAGTTCTACCCTTTGATTCCTTCATGTGATAAATTAGCCATAGAGTAGCCAATAATTGACCCATTGAACATGTTTCAGTCATGGATCTTAAAATTTCTATACCTACTTATTGACTCTTTCTGATGTTAAATCTTTTTTTCAAAAGTCAATATTTGACCAAATGTACTAAAATAGGGCCCAAGAGTCGTCTATTTTGAACTTTTTAGTTCTACCCTATAACTCGACTCCTTCAGGAGATAGTTCAGCCAATTTTTGACCCACTGAAAATATTTCAGTCCTTGATCTTGAACTTTCTATTCCCACCCAATTGACTCCTTCTGGTGATAAATTGGCCATAGAGTAGCCAATATTTTACCCATTGGACTTGTTTCAGTTATGGATCTTGAAATTTTTATACCTACTCATTGACTCTTTCTGTATTTAGGGCAGTCATTCAGAAATCCATATTTGATGAAATGTATTAATATCGGGCCCAAGAGTCGTTGATTTTGAACTTTCTATTTCTACCCAATTGACTCCTTCTGGTGATAAATTAGCCATAGAGTAGCCAATATTTGACCCATTGAACATGATTCAGCCATGGATCTTGAAATTTCTATACCTACTTATTGACTCTTTCTGATGTTACATCGGCCATTCAAAAGTCAATATTTGACCAAATGTAATAACACTGGGCCCAAGAGTCGTCTATTTTGAACTTTTTAGTTCTACCCTATTGACTCCTTCTGGCGATAGTTCAGCCAAATTTTGACCCACTGAAAATATTTCAGTCCTTGATCTTGAACTTTCTATTCCTACCCAATTGACTCCTTCTGGTGATAAATTAGCCATAGAGTAGCCAATATTTGACCCATTGAACATGTTTCAGAAATGGATCTTGAAATTTCTATAGCTACTTATTGGCTCTTTCTGATGTGAAATCTTTCATTCAAAAGTCAATATTTCACCAAATGTACTAAAATCGGGCCCAAGAGTCGTCTATTTTGAACTTTTTAGTTCTACCCCATTGACTCCTTCTGGAGATAGTTCAGCTAATTTTTGACCCACTGAAAATAATTCAGTCCTTGATCTTGAACTTTCTATTTCTATCCAATTGTCTCCTTCTTGTGATACATTAGCCTTAGAGTAGCCAATATTTTACCCATTGGACATGTTTCAATTCTGGATCTTGAAATATTTATACCTACTCATTGACTCTTTCTGAATTTAGATCATTCATTCAGAAATCCATATTTGACCAAATGTACTACTATCGGGCCCAAGAGTCATCGATTTTGAACTTTCTATTTCTACCCAATTGACTCCTTCTGGTGATAAATTAGCGATAGAGTAGCCAATAATTGACCCATTGAACATGTTTCAGTCATGGATCTTGAAATTTCTATACCTACTTATTTACTCTTTCTGATGTTACATCGGCCATTCAAAAGTCAATATTTGACCAAATGTACTAAAATCGGGCCCAAGAGTTGTCTATTTTGAACTTTTTACTTCTACCCTATTGACTCCTTCTGGTGATAAATTAGCCATAGAGTAGCCAATATTTGACCCATTGAACATGTTTCAGTCATGGATCTTGAAATTTCTATACCTACTTATTGACTCTATCTGATGTAATATCGGTCATTCAAATGTCAATATTTGACCAAATGTACTAAAATCGGGCCCAAGAGTCGTCTATTTTGAACTTTTTAATTCTACCCTATTGACTCCTTCTGGAGATAGTTCAGCCAATTTTTGACCCACTGAAAATATTTCAGTCCTTGATCTTGAACTTTCTATTCCTACCCAATTGACTCCTTCTGGTGATAAATTAGCCATAGAGTAGCCAATATTTTACCAATTGGACATGTTTCAGTTATGGATCTTGAAGTTTTATACCTACTCATTGACTTTTCTGTATTTAGGTCAGTCATTCAGAAATCCATATTTAACGAAATGTATTAATATCGGGCCCAAGAGTCGTTGATTTTGAACTTTCTATTTCTACCCAATTGACTCTTTCTTGTGATAAATAAGCGATAGAGTAGCCAATATTTGACCCATTGAACATGTTTCATTAATGGATCTTGAAATTTCTATAACTACCTATTGACTCTTTCTGATGTTACATCGGTCATTCAAAAGTCAATATTTCACCAAATGTACTAAAATCGGGCCCAAGAGTCGTCGATTTTAAACTTTTTAGTTCTACCCATTGACTCCTTCTGGTGATAAATTAGCCATAGAGTAGCCAATATTTGACCCATTTGAACATGTTTCAGTCATGGATCTTGAACTTTCTATTCCAACCCAATTGACTCCTTCTGGTGATAAATTAGCCATAGAGTAGCCAATATTTGACCCATTGAACATGTTTCAGTCATGGATCTTGAAATTTCTATACCTACTTATTGGCTCTTTCTGATGTTAAATCTTTCATTCAAAAGTCAATATTTGACCAAATGTACTAATATTGGGCCAGAGAGTCGTCGATTTTGAACTTTTTAGTTCTACCCTACTGACTCCTTCTGGCGATAGTTCCGCCGATTTTTGACCCACTGAAAATATTTCAGTCCTTGATCTTGAACTTTCTATTCCTACCCAATTGACTCCTTCTGGTGATAAATTAGCCATAGGGTAGCCAATATTTTACCCATTTGACATGTTTCAGTTATAGATCTTGATGTTTTTATACCTACTCATTGACTCTTTCTAAATTTAGGTCAGTCATTCAGAAATCCATATTTGACGAAATGTACTAATATCGGGCCCAAGAGTTGTCGATTTTGAACTTTCTATTTCTACCCAATTGACTCCTTCTGGTGATAAATTAGCCATAGAGTAGCCAATATTTGACCCATTGAACATGTTTCAGTCATGGATCTTGAAATTTCTATACCTACTCATTGACTCTTTCTGATGTTACATCGGTCATTCAAAAGTCAATATTTGACCAAATGTACTAAAATCAGGCCCAAGAGTCGTCGATTTTGAACTTTTTAGTTCTACCCATTGACTCCTTCTCGTGATAAATTAGCCATAGAGTAGCCAATATTTGTCCCATTGAACATGTTTCAGTCATGGATCTTGAAATTTCTATACCAACTTATTGACTCTTTCTGATGGTAAATCTTTTATTCAAAAGTCAATATTTGACCAAATGTACTAAAATCGGGCCCAAGAATCGTCTAATTTGAACTTTTTAGTTCTACCCTATTGACTCCTTCTGGAGATAGTTCAGCCAATTTTTGACCCACTGAAAATATTTCAGTCCTTGATCTTGAACTTTCTATTCCTACCCAATTGACTCCTTCTGGTGATAAATTAGCCATAGAGTAGCCAATATTTGACCCATTGAACATGTTTCAGTCATGGATCTTGAAATTTCTATACCTACTTATTGACTCTTTCTGATGTTATAGCGGTAATTCAAAAGTCAATATTTGACCAAATATACTAAAATCGGGCCCAAGAATCGTCTATTTTGAACTTTTTAGTTCTACCCTTTGACTCCTTCTGGATATAAATTAGCCATAGAGTAGCCAATATTTGACCCATTGAATATGTTTCAGTCATGGATCTTGAAATTTCTATACCTACTTATTGACTCTTTCTGATGTTACATCGGTCATTCAAAAGTCAATATTTGACCAAATGTACTAAAATCGGGCCAAAGAGTCGACTATTTTGAACTTTTTAGTTCTACCCCATTGACTCCTTCTGGAGATAGTTCAGCCAATTTTTGACCCACTGAAAATAATTCAGTCCTTGATCTTGAACTTTCTATTCCTACCCAATTGACTCCTTCTGGTGATAAATTAGCCATAGAGTAGCCAATATTTGACCCATTGAACATGATTCAGTCATGGATCTTGAAATTTCTAGACCTACTTATTGAATCTATGTGATGTTACATCGGTCCTTCAAAAGTCAATATTTGACCAAATGTACTAAAATCGGGCACAAGAGTTGTCTATTTTGAACTTTTTACTTCTACACAATTGACTCCTTCATGTGATAAATTAGCCATAGAGTAGCCAATATTTTACCCATTGGACATGTTTCAGTTATGGATCTTGAAGTTTTTATACCTACTCATTGACTCTTTCTGTATTTAGGTCAGTCATTCAGAAATCCATATTTGACCAAATGTACTAAAATCAGGCCCAAGAGTCATCTATTTTAAGCTTTATAGTTCTACCCTATTGACTCCTTCTGGTGATAAATTAGCCATAGAGTAGCCAATATTTGACCCATTGAACATGTTCCAGTCATGGATCTTGAAATTTCTATACCTACTTATTGACTCTTTCTGATGTTACATCGGCCATTCAAAAGTCAACATTTGACCAAATGTACTAATGTCTGGCCCAAGAGTCGTCGATTTTAAACTTTTTAGTTCTACCCATTGACTCCTTCTGGTGATAAATTAGCCATAGAGTAGCCAATATTTGACCCATTGAACATGTTTCAGTCATGGATCTTGAAATTTCTATACCTACTTATTGACTCTTTCTGTATTTAGGTCAGTCATTCAGAAATCCATATTTGATTAAATGTATTAATATCGGGCCCAAGAGTCGTTGATTTTAAACTTTCTATTTCTACCCAATTGACTCCTTCCGGTGATAAATTAGCCATAGAGTAGCCAATATTTGACCCATTGAACATGTTTCAGTCATGGATCTTGAAATTTCTATACCTACTTATTGACTCTATCTGATGTAATATCGGTCATTCAAATGTCAATATTTGACCAAATGTACTAAAATTTGGCCCAAGAGTCGTCTAATTTGAACTTTTTAGTTCTACCCTATTGACTCCTGCAGGAGATAGTTCAGCAAATTTTTGACCCACTGAAAATATTTCAGTCCTTGATCTTGAACTTCCTATTCCTACCCAATTGACTCCTTCTGGTGATAAATTAGCCATAGAGTAGCCAATATTTGACCCATTGAACATGTTTCAGTCATAGATCTTGAAATTTCTATACCTACTTATTGACTCTATCTGATGTTACATCGGTCATTCAAAAGTCAATATTTGACCAAATGTACTTAAATCGAGCCCAAGAGTCGTCTATTTTGAACTTTTTAATTTTACCCTATTGACTCCTTCTGGAGATAGTTCAGCCAATTTTTGACCCACTGAAAATATTTCAGTCCTTGATCTTGAACTTTCTATTCATACCCAATTGACTCCTTCTGGTGATAAATTAGCCATAGAGTAGCCAATATTTTACCAATTGGACATGTTTCAGTTATGGATCTTGAAATTTTTATACCTACTCATTGACTCTTTCTGTATTTAGGTCAGTCATTCAGAAATCCATATTTAACGAAATGTATTAATATCGGGCCCAAGAGTCGTTGATTTTGAACTTTCTATTTCTACCCAATTGACTTTTTCTTGTGATAAATAAGAGATAGAGTAGCCAATATTTGACCCATTGAACATGTTTCATTAATGGATCTTGAAATTTCTATAACTACCTATTGACTCTTTCTGATGTTACATCGGTCATTCAAAAGTCAATATTTCACCAAATGTACTAAAATCGGGCCGAAGAGTCGTCGATTTTAAACTTTTTAGTTCTACCCATTGACTCCTGGTGATAAATTAGCCATAGAGTAGCCAATATTTGACCCATTGAACATGTTTCAGTCATGGATCTTGAACTTTCTATTCCTACCCAATTGACTCCTTCTGGTGATAAATTAGCCATAGAGTAGCCAATATTTGACCCATTGAACATGTTTCAGTCATGGATCTTGAAATTTCTATACCTACTTATTGGCTCTTTCTGATGTTAAATCTTTCATTCAAAAGTCAATATTTGACAAAATGTACTAAAATCGGGCCCAAGAGTCGTCTATTTTGAACTTTTTAGTTCTACCCTTTGACTCCTTCTGGTGATAAATTAGCCATAGAGTAGCCAATATTTGACCCATTGAACATGTTTCAGTCATGGATCTTGAAATTTCTATACCTACTTATTGACTCTTTCTGATGTTACATAGTTCATTCAAAAGTCAATATTTGACCAAATGTACTAATATCGGGCCAGAGAGTCGTCGATTTTGAACTTTTTAGTTCTACCCTATTGACTCCTTCTGGCGATAGTTCCGCCAATTTTTGACCCACTGAAAATATTTCAGTCCTTGATCTTGAACTTTCTATTCCTACCCTGGTGATAAATTAGCCATAGAGTAGCCAATATTTTACCCATTTGACATGTTTCAGTTATAGATCTTGAAGTTTTTATACCTACTCATTGACTCTTTCTGAATTTAGGTCAGCCATTCAGAAATCCATATTTGACGAAATGTACTAAAGCGGGCCCAAGAGTCGTCGATTTTGAACTTTCTATTTCTACCCAATTGACTCCTTCTGGTGATAAATTAGCCATAGAGTAGCCAATATTTGACCCATTGAACATGTTTCAGTCATGGATCTTGAAATTTCTATACCTACTTATTGACTCTATCTGATGTTACATCGGCCATTCAAAAGTCAATATTTGACCAAATGTAATAACACTGGGCCCAAGAGTCGTCTATTTTGAACTTTTTAGTTCTACCCTATTGACTCCTTCTGGCGATAGTTCAGCCAAATTTTGACCCACTGAAAATATTTCAGTCCTTGATCTTGAACTTTCTATTCCTACCCAATTGACTCCTTCTGGTGATAAATTAGCCATAGAGTAGCCAATATTTGACCCATTGAACATGTTTCAGAAATGGATCTTGAAATTTCTATAGCTACTTATTGGCTCTTTCTGATGTGAAATCTTTCATTCAAAAGTCAATATTTCACCAAATGTACTAAAATCGGGCCCAAGAGTCGTCTATTTTGAACTTTTTAGTTCTACCCCATTGACTCCTTCTGGAGATAGTTCAGCCAATTTTTGACCCACTGAAAATAATTCAGTCCTTGATCTTGAACTTTCTATTTCTATCCAATTGTCTCCTTCTTGTGATACATTAGCCTTAGAGTAGCCAATATTTTACCCATTGGACATGTTTCAATTCTGGATCTTGAAATATTTATACCTACTCATTGACTCTTTCTGAATTTAGATCATTCATTCAGAAATCCATATTTGACCAAATGTACTACTATCGGGCCCAAGAGTCATCGATTTTGAACTTTCTATTTCTACCCAATTGACTCCTTCTGGTGATAAATTAGCGATAGAGTAGCCAATAATTGACCCATTGAACATGTTTCAGTCATGGATCTTGAAATTTCTATACCTACTTATTTACTCTTTCTGATGTTACATCGGCCATTCAAAAGTCAATATTTGACCAAATGTACTAAAATCGGGCCCAAGAGTTGTCTATTTTGAACTTTTTACTTCTACCCTATTGACTCCTTCTGGTGATAAATTAGCCATAGAGTAGCCAATATTTGACCCATTGAACATGTTTCAGTCATGGATCTTGAAATTTCTATACCTACTTATTGACTCTATCTGATGTAATATCGGTCATTCAAATGTCAATATTTGACCAAATGTACTAAAATCGGGCCCAAGAGTCGTCTATTTTGAACTTTTTAATTCTACCCTATTGACTCCTTCTGGAGATAGTTCAGCCAATTTTTGACCCACTGAAAATATTTCAGTCCTTGATCTTGAACTTTCTATTCCTACCCAATTGACTCCTTCTGGTGATAAATTAGCCATAGAGTAGCCAATATTTTACCAATTGGACATGTTTCAGTTATGGATCTTGAAGTTTTATACCTACTCATTGACTTTTCTGTATTTAGGTCAGTCATTCAGAAATCCATATTTAACGAAATGTATTAATATCGGGCCCAAGAGTCGTTGATTTTGAACTTTCTATTTCTACCCAATTGACTCTTTCTTGTGATAAATAAGCGATAGAGTAGCCAATATTTGACCCATTGAACATGTTTCATTAATGGATCTTGAAATTTCTATAACTACCTATTGACTCTTTCTGATGTTACATCGGTCATTCAAAAGTCAATATTTCACCAAATGTACTAAAATCGGGCCCAAGAGTCGTCGATTTTAAACTTTTTAGTTCTACCCATTGACTCCTTCTGGTGATAAATTAGCCATAGAGTAGCCAATATTTGACCCATTTGAACATGTTTCAGTCATGGATCTTGAACTTTCTATTCCAACCCAATTGACTCCTTCTGGTGATAAATTAGCCATAGAGTAGCCAATATTTGACCCATTGAACATGTTTCAGTCATGGATCTTGAAATTTCTATACCTACTTATTGGCTCTTTCTGATGTTAAATCTTTCATTCAAAAGTCAATATTTGACCAAATGTACTAATATTGGGCCAGAGAGTCGTCGATTTTGAACTTTTTAGTTCTACCCTACTGACTCCTTCTGGCGATAGTTCCGCCGATTTTTGACCCACTGAAAATATTTCAGTCCTTGATCTTGAACTTTCTATTCCTACCCAATTGACTCCTTCTGGTGATAAATTAGCCATAGGGTAGCCAATATTTTACCCATTTGACATGTTTCAGTTATAGATCTTGATGTTTTTATACCTACTCATTGACTCTTTCTAAATTTAGGTCAGTCATTCAGAAATCCATATTTGACGAAATGTACTAATATCGGGCCCAAGAGTTGTCGATTTTGAACTTTCTATTTCTACCCAATTGACTCCTTCTGGTGATAAATTAGCCATAGAGTAGCCAATATTTGACCCATTGAACATGTTTCAGTCATGGATCTTGAAATTTCTATACCTACTCATTGACTCTTTCTGATGTTACATCGGTCATTCAAAAGTCAATATTTGACCAAATGTACTAAAATCAGGCCCAAGAGTCGTCGATTTTGAACTTTTTAGTTCTACCCATTGACTCCTTCTCGTGATAAATTAGCCATAGAGTAGCCAATATTTGTCCCATTGAACATGTTTCAGTCATGGATCTTGAAATTTCTATACCAACTTATTGACTCTTTCTGATGGTAAATCTTTTATTCAAAAGTCAATATTTGACCAAATGTACTAAAATCGGGCCCAAGAATCGTCTAATTTGAACTTTTTAGTTCTACCCTATTGACTCCTTCTGGAGATAGTTCAGCCAATTTTTGACCCACTGAAAATATTTCAGTCCTTGATCTTGAACTTTCTATTCCTACCCAATTGACTCCTTCTGGTGATAAATTAGCCATAGAGTAGCCAATATTTGACCCATTGAACATGTTTCAGTCATGGATCTTGAAATTTCTATACCTACTTATTGACTCTTTCTGATGTTATAGCGGTAATTCAAAAGTCAATATTTGACCAAATATACTAAAATCGGGCCCAAGAATCGTCTATTTTGAACTTTTTAGTTCTACCCTTTGACTCCTTCTGGATATAAATTAGCCATAGAGTAGCCAATATTTGACCCATTGAATATGTTTCAGTCATGGATCTTGAAATTTCTATACCTACTTATTGACTCTTTCTGATGTTACATCGGTCATTCAAAAGTCAATATTTGACCAAATGTACTAAAATCGGGCCAAAGAGTCGACTATTTTGAACTTTTTAGTTCTACCCCATTGACTCCTTCTGGAGATAGTTCAGCCAATTTTTGACCCACTGAAAATAATTCAGTCCTTGATCTTGAACTTTCTATTCCTACCCAATTGACTCCTTCTGGTGATAAATTAGCCATAGAGTAGCCAATATTTGACCCATTGAACATGATTCAGTCATGGATCTTGAAATTTCTAGACCTACTTATTGAATCTATGTGATGTTACATCGGTCCTTCAAAAGTCAATATTTGACCAAATGTACTAAAATCGGGCACAAGAGTTGTCTATTTTGAACTTTTTACTTCTACACAATTGACTCCTTCATGTGATAAATTAGCCATAGAGTAGCCAATATTTTACCCATTGGACATGTTTCAGTTATGGATCTTGAAGTTTTTATACCTACTCATTGACTCTTTCTGTATTTAGGTCAGTCATTCAGAAATCCATATTTGACCAAATGTACTAAAATCAGGCCCAAGAGTCATCTATTTTAAGCTTTATAGTTCTACCCTATTGACTCCTTCTGGTGATAAATTAGCCATAGAGTAGCCAATATTTGACCCATTGAACATGTTCCAGTCATGGATCTTGAAATTTCTATACCTACTTATTGACTCTTTCTGATGTTACATCGGCCATTCAAAAGTCAACATTTGACCAAATGTACTAATGTCTGGCCCAAGAGTCGTCGATTTTAAACTTTTTAGTTCTACCCATTGACTCCTTCTGGTGATAAATTAGCCATAGAGTAGCCAATATTTGACCCATTGAACATGTTTCAGTCATGGATCTTGAAATTTCTATACCTACTTATTGACTCTTTCTGTATTTAGGTCAGTCATTCAGAAATCCATATTTGATTAAATGTATTAATATCGGGCCCAAGAGTCGTTGATTTTAAACTTTCTATTTCTACCCAATTGACTCCTTCCGGTGATAAATTAGCCATAGAGTAGCCAATATTTGACCCATTGAACATGTTTCAGTCATGGATCTTGAAATTTCTATACCTACTTATTGACTCTATCTGATGTAATATCGGTCATTCAAATGTCAATATTTGACCAAATGTACTAAAATTTGGCCCAAGAGTCGTCTAATTTGAACTTTTTAGTTCTACCCTATTGACTCCTGCAGGAGATAGTTCAGCAAATTTTTGACCCACTGAAAATATTTCAGTCTTTGATCTTGAACTTCCTATTCCTACCCAATTGACTCCTTCTGGTGATAAATTAGCCATAGAGTAGCCAATATTTGACCCATTGAACATGTTTCAGTCATAGATCTTGAAATTTCTATACCTACTTATTGACTCTATCTGATGTTACATCGGTCATTCAAAAGTCAATATTTGACCAAATGTACTTAAATCGAGCCCAAGAGTCGTCTATTTTGAACTTTTTAATTTTACCCTATTGACTCCTTCTGGAGATAGTTCAGCCAATTTTTGACCCACTGAAAATATTTCAGTCCTTGATCTTGAACTTTCTATTCATACCCAATTGACTCCTTCTGGTGATAAATTAGCCATAGAGTAGCCAATATTTTACCAATTGGACATGTTTCAGTTATGGATCTTGAAATTTTTATACCTACTCATTGACTCTTTCTGTATTTAGGTCAGTCATTCAGAAATCCATATTTAACGAAATGTATTAATATCGGGCCCAAGAGTCGTTGATTTTGAACTTTCTATTTCTACCCAATTGACTTTTTCTTGTGATAAATAAGAGATAGAGTAGCCAATATTTGACCCATTGAACATGTTTCATTAATGGATCTTGAAATTTCTATAACTACCTATTGACTCTTTCTGATGTTACATCGGTCATTCAAAAGTCAATATTTCACCAAATGTACTAAAATCGGGCCGAAGAGTCGTCGATTTTAAACTTTTTAGTTCTACCCATTGACTCCTGGTGATAAATTAGCCATAGAGTAGCCAATATTTGACCCATTGAACATGTTTCAGTCATGGATCTTGAACTTTCTATTCCTACCCAATTGACTCCTTCTGGTGATAAATTAGCCATAGAGTAGCCAATATTTGACCCATTGAACATGTTTCAGTCATGGATCTTGAAATTTCTATACCTACTTATTGGCTCTTTCTGATGTTAAATCTTTCATTCAAAAGTCAATATTTGACAAAATGTACTAAAATCGGGCCCAAGAGTCGTCTATTTTGAACTTTTTAGTTCTACCCTTTGACTCCTTCTGGTGATAAATTAGCCATAGAGTAGCCAATATTTGACCCATTGAACATGTTTCAGTCATGGATCTTGAAATTTCTATACCTACTTATTGACTCTTTCTGATGTTACATAGTTCATTCAAAAGTCAATATTTGACCAAATGTACTAATATCGGGCCAGAGAGTCGTCGATTTTGAACTTTTTAGTTCTACCCTATTGACTCCTTCTGGCGATAGTTCCGCCAATTTTTGACCCACTGAAAATATTTCAGTCCTTGATCTTGAACTTTCTATTCCTACCCTGGTGATAAATTAGCCATAGAGTAGCCAATATTTTACCCATTTGACATGTTTCAGTTATAGATCTTGAAGTTTTTATACCTACTCATTGACTCTTTCTGAATTTAGGTCAGCCATTCAGAAATCCATATTTGACGAAATGTACTAAAGCGGGCCCAAGAGTCGTCGATTTTGAACTTTCTATTTCTACCCAATTGACTCCTTCTGGTGATAAATTAGCCATAGAGTAGCCAATATTTGACCCATTGAACATGTTTCAGTCATGGATCTTGAAATTTCTATACCTACTTATTGACTCTATCTGATGTTACATCGGTCATTCAAAAGTCAATATTTGACCAAATGTACTAAAATCGGGCCCAAGAGTCGTCTATTTTGAACTTTTTAATTCTACCCTATTGACTCCTTCTGGAGATAGTTCAGCCAATTTTTGACCCACTGAAAATAATTCAGTCCTTGATCTTGAACTTTCTATTTCTATCCAATTGTCTCCTTCTTGTGATACATTAGCGTTAGAGTAGCCAATATTTTACCCATTGGACATGTTTCAATTATGGATCTTGAAATATTTATACCTACTCATTGACTCTTTCTGAATTTAGATTTTTCATTCAGAAATCCATATTTGAACAAATGTACTACTATCGGGCCCAAGAGTCATCGATTTTGAACTTTCTATTTCTACCCAATTGACTCCTTCTGGTGATAAATTAGCGATAGAGTAGCCAATAATTGACCCATTGAACATGTTTCAGTCATGGATCTTGAAATTTCTATACCTACTTATTTACTCTTTCTGATGTTACATCGGTCATTCAAAAGTCAATATTTGACCTAATGTACTAAAATCAGGCCCAAGAGTCATCTACTTTGAACTTTTTACTTCTACCCTATTGACTCCTTCTGGTGATAAATTAGCCATAGAGTAGCCAATATTTGACCCATTGAACATGTTTCAGTCATGGATCTTGAAATTTCTATACCTACTTATTGACTCTATCTGATGTAATATCGGTCATTCAAATGTCAATATTTGACCAAATGTACTAAAATCGGGCCCAAGAGTCGTCTAATTTGAACTTTTTAGTTCTACCCTATTGACTCCTTCAGGAGATAGTTCAGCCAATTTTTGACCCACTGAAAATATTTCAGTCCTTGATCTTGAACTTCCTATTCCTACCCAATTGACTCCTTCTGGTGATAAATTAGCCATAGAGTAGCCAATATTTGACCCATTGAACATGTTTCAGTCATGGATCTTGAAATTTCTATACCTACTTATTGACTCTATCTGATGTTACATCGGTCATTCAAAAGTCAGTATTTGACCAAATGTACTAAAATCGGGCCCAAGAGTCATCAATTTTTAACTTTTTAGTTCTACCCTTTGATTCCTTCTGGTGATAAATTAGCCATAGAGTAGCCAATATTTGACCCATTGAACATGTTTCAGTCATGGATCTTGAAATTTCTAGACCTACTTATTGAATCTATCTGATGTTATATCGGTCATTCAAAAGTCAATATTTGATCAAATGTACTAAAATTGGGCCCAAGAGTCGTCTATTTTGAGCTGTTTAGTTCTATCCTTTGACTCCTTCTGGTGATAAATTAGCCATAGAGTAGCCAATAATTGACCCATTGAACATGTTTCAGTCATGGATCTTAAAATTTCTATACCTACTTATTGACTCTTTCTGATGTTAAATCTTTTTTTCAAAAGTCAATATTTGACCAAATGTACTAAAATAGGGCCCAAGAGTCGTCTATTTTGAACTTTTTAGTTCTACCCTATAACTCGACTCCTTCAGGAGATAGTTCAGCCAATTTTTGACCCACTGAAAATATTTCAGTCCTTGATCTTGAACTTTCTATTCCCACCCAATTGACTCCTTCTGGTGATAAATTGGCCATAGAGTAGCCAATATTTTACCCATTGGACTTGTTTCAGTTATGGATCTTGAAATTTTTATACCTACTCATTGACTCTTTCTGTATTTAGGTCAGTCATTCAGAAATCCATATTTGATGAAATGTATTAATATCGGGCCCAAGAGTCGTTGATTTTGAACTTTCTATTTCTACCCAATTGACTCCTTCTGGTGATAAATTAGCCATAGAGTAGCCAATATTTGACCCATTGAACATGATTCAGCCATGGATCTTGAAATTTCTATACCTACTTATTGACTCTTTCTGATGTTACATCGGCCATTCAAAAGTCAATATTTGACCAAATGTAATAACACTGGGCCCAAGAGTCGTCTATTTTGAACTTTTTAGTTCTACCCTATTGACTCCTTCTGGCGATAGTTCAGCCAAATTTTGACCCACTGAAAATATTTCAGTCCTTGATCTTGAACTTTCTATTCCTACCCAATTGACTCCTTCTGGTGATAAATTAGCCATAGAGTAGCCAATATTTGACCCATTGAACATGTTTCAGTCATGGATCTTGAAATTTCTATAGCTACTTATTGGCTCTTTCTGATGTGAAATCTTTCATTCAAAAGTCAATATTTCACCAAATGTACTAAAATCGGGCCCAAGAGTCGTCTATTTTGAACTTTTTAGTTCTACCCCATTGACTCCTTCTGGAGATAGTTCAGCCAATTTTTGACCCACTGAAAATAATTCAGTCTTTGATCTTGAACTTTCTATTTCTATCCAATTGTCTCCTTCTTGTGATACATTAGCCTTAGAGTAGCCAATATTTTACCCATTGGACATGTTTCAATTATGGATCTTGAAATATTTATACCTACTCATTGACTCTTTCTGAATTTAGATCATTCATTCAGAAATCCATATTTGACCAAATGTACTACTATCGGGCCCAAGAGTCATCGATTTTGAACTTTCTATTTCTACCCAATTGACTCCTTCTGGTGATAAATTAGCGATAGAGTAGCCAATAATTGACCCATTGAACATGTTTCAGTCATGGATCTTGAAATTTCTATACCTACTTATTTACTCTTTCTGATGTTACATCGGCCATTCAAAAGTCAATATTTGACCAAATGTACTAAAATCGGGCCCAAGAGTTGTCTATTTTGAACTTTTTACTTCTACCCTATTGACTCCTTCTGGTGATAAATTAGCCATAGAGTAGCCAACATTTGACCCATTGAACATGTTTCAGTCATGGATCTTGAAATTTCTATACCTACTTATTGACTCTATCTGATGTAATATCGGTCATTCAAATGTCAATATTTGACCAAATGTACTAAAATCGGGCCCAAGAGTCGTCTATTTTGAACTTTTTAATTCTACCCTATTGACTCCTTCTGGAGATAGTTCAGCCAATTTTTGACCCACTGAAAATATTTCAGTCCTTGATCTTGAACTTTCTATTCCTACCCAATTGACTCCTTCTGGTTATAAATTAGCCATAGAGTAGCCAATATTTTACCAATTGGACATGTTTCAGTTATGGATCTTGAAGTTTTATACCTACTCATTGACTTTTCTGTATTTAGGTCAGTCATTCAGAAATCCATATTTAACGAAATGTATTAATATCGGGCCCAAGAGTCGTTGATTTTGAACTTTCTATTTCTACCCAATTGACTCTTTCTTGTGATAAATAAGCGATAGAGTAGCCAATATTTGACCCATTGAACATGTTTCATTAATGGATCTTGAAATTTCTATAACTACCTATTGACTCTTTCTGATGTTACATCGGTCATTCAAAAGTCAATATTTCACCAAATGTACTAAAATCGGGCCCAAGAGTCGTCGATTTTAAACTTTTTAGTTCTACCCATTGACTCCTTCTGGTGATGAATTAGCCATAGAGTAGCCAATATTTGACCCATTTGAACATGTTTCAGTCATGGATCTTGAACTTTCTATTCCAACCCAATTGACTCCTTCTGGTGATAAATTAGCCATAGAGTAGCCAATATTTGACCCATTGAACATGTTTCAGTCATGGATCTTGAAATTTCTATACCTACTTATTGGCTCTTTCTGATGTTAAATCTTTCATTCAAAAGTCAATATTTGACCAAATGTACTAATATTGGGCCAGAGAGTCGTCGATTTTGAACTTTTTAGTTCTACCCTACTGACTCCTTCTGGCGATAGTTCCGCCGATTTTTGACCCACTGAAAATATTTCAGTCCTTGATCTTGAACTTTCTATTCCTACCCAATTGACTCCTTCTGGTGATAAATTAGCCATAGAGTAGCCAATATTTTACCCATTTGACATGTTTCAGTTATAGATCTTGATGTTTTTATACCTACTCATTGACTCTTTCTAAATTTAGGTCAGTCATTCAGAAATCCATATTTGACGAAATGTACTAATATCGGGCCCAAGAGTTGTCGATTTTGAACTTTCTATTTCTACCCAATTGACTCCTTCTGGTGATAAATTAGCCATAGAGTAGCCAATATTTGACCCATTGAACATGTTTCAGTCATGGATCTTGAAATTTCTATACCTACTCATTGACTCTTTCTGATGTTACATCGGTCATTCAAAAGTCAATATTTGACCAAATGTACTAAAATCAGGCCCAAGAGTCGTCGATTTTGAACTTTTTAGTTCTACCCATTGACTCCTTCTCGTGATAAATTAGCCATAGAGTAGCCAATATTTGTCCCATTGAACATGTTTCAGTCATGGATCTTGAAATTTCTATACCTACTTATTGACTCTTTCTGATGGTAAATCTTTTATTCAAAAGTCAATATTTGACCAAATGTACTAAAATCGGGCCCAAGAATCGTCTAATTTGAACTTTTTAGTTCTACCCTATTGACTCCTTCTGGAGATAGTTCAGCCAATTTTTGACCCACTGAAAATATTTCAGTCCTTGATCTTGAACTTTCTATTCCTACCCAATTGACTCCTTCTGGTGATAAATTAGCCATAGAGTAGCCAATATTTGACCCATTGAACATGTTTCAGTCATGGATCTTGAAATTTCTATACCTACTTATTGACTCTTTCTGATGTTATAGCGGTCATTCAAAAGTCAATATTTGACCAAATATACTAAAATCGGGCCCAAGAATCGTCTATTTTGAACTTTTTAGTTCTACCCTTTGACTCCTTCTGGATATAAATTAGCCATAGAGTAGCCAATATTTGACCCATTGAATATGTTTCAGTCATGGATCTTGAAATTTCTATACCTACTTATTGACTCTTTCTGATGTTACATCGGTCATTCAAAAGTCAATATTTGACCAAATGTACTAAAATCGGGCCAAAGAGTCGACTATTTTGAACTTTTTAGTTCTACCCCATTGACTCCTTCTGGAGATAGTTCAGCCAATTTTTGACCCACTGAAAATAATTCAGTCCTTGATCTTGAACTTTCTATTCCTACCCAATTGACTCCTTCTGGTGATAAATTAGCCATAGAGTAGCCAATATTTGACCCATTGAACATGATTCAGTCATGGATCTTGAAATTTCTAGACCTACTTATTGAATCTATCTGATGTTACATCGGTCCTTCAAAAGTCAATATTTGACCAAATGTACTAAAATCGGGCACAAGAGTTGTCTATTTTGAACTTTTTACTTCTACACAATTGACTCCTTCATGTGATAAATTAGCCATAGAGTAGCCAATATTTTACCCATTGGACATGTTTCAGTTATGGATCTTGAAGTTTTTATACCTACTCATTGACTCTTTCTGTATTTAGGTCAGTCATTCAGAAATCCATATTTGACCAAATGTACTAAAATCAGGCCCAAGAGTCATCTATTTTAAGCTTTATAGTTCTACCCTATTGACTCCTTCTGGTGATAAATTAGCCATAGAGTAGCCAATATTTGACCCATTGAACATGTTCCAGTCATGGATCTTGAAATTTCTATACCTACTTATTGACTCTTTCTGATGTTACATCGGCCATTCAAAAGTCAACATTTGACCAAATGTACTAATGTCTGGCCCAAGAGTCGTCGATTTTAAACTTTTTAGTTCTACCCATTGACTCCTTCTGGTGATAAATTAGCCATAGAGTAGCCAATATTTGACCCATTGAACATGTTTCAGTCATGGATCTTGAAATTTCTATACCTACTTATTGACTCTTTCTGTATTTAGGTCAGTCATTCAGAAATCCATATTTGATTAAATGTATTAATATCGGGCCCAAGAGTCGTTGATTTTAAACTTTCTATTTCTACCCAATTGACTCCTTCCGGTGATAAATTAGCCATAGAGTAGCCAATATTTGACCCATTGAACATGTTTCAGTCATGGATCTTGAAATTTCTATACCTACTTATTGACTCTATCTGATGTAATATCGGTCATTCAAATGTCAATATTTGACCAAATGTACTAAAATTTGGCCCAAGAGTCGTCTAATTTGAACTTTTTAGTTCTACCCTATTGACTCCTGCAGGAGATAGTTCAGCAAATTTTTGACCCACTGAAAATATTTCAGTCCTTGATCTTGAACTTCCTATTCCTACCCAATTGACTCCTTCTGGTGATAAATTAGCCATAGAGTAGCCAATATTTGACCCATTGAACATGTTTCAGTCATAGATCTTGAAATTTCTATACCTACTTATTGACTCTATCTGATGTTACATCGGTCATTCAAAAGTCAATATTTGACCAAATGTACTTAAATCGAGCCCAAGAGTCGTCTATTTTGAACTTTTTAATTCTACCCTATTGACTCCTTCTGGAGATAGTTCAGCCAATTTTTGACCCACTGAAAATATTTCAGTCCTTGATCTTGAACTTTCTATTCATACCCAATTGACTCCTTCTGGTGATAAATTAGCCATAGAGTAGCCAATATTTTACCAATTGGACATGTTTCAGTTATGGATCTTGAAATTTTTATACCTACTCATTGACTCTTTCTGTATTTAGGTCAGTCATTCAGAAATCCATATTTAACGAAATGTATTAATATCGGGCCCAAGAGTCGTTGATTTTGAACTTTCTATTTCTACCCAATTGACTTTTACTTGTGATAAATAAGAGATAGAGTAGCCAATATTTGACCCATTGAACATGTTTCATTAATGGATCTTGAAATTTCTATAACTACCTATTGACTCTTTCTGATGTTACATCGGTCATTCAAAAGTCAATATTTCACCAAATGTACTAAAATCGGGCCGAAGAGTCGTCGATTTTAAACTTTTTAGTTCTACCCATTGACTCCTGGTGATAAATTAGCCATAGAGTAGCCAATATTTGACCCATTGAACATGTTTCAGTCATGGATCTTGAACTTTCTATTCCTACCCAATTGACTCCTTCTGGTGATAAATTAGCCATAGAGTAGCCAATATTTGACCCATTGAACATGTTTCAGTCATGGATCTTGAAATTTCTATACCTACTTATTGACTCTTTCTGATGTTATAGCGGTAATTCAAAAGTCAATATTTGACAAAATGTACTAAAATCGGGCCCAAGAGTCGTCTATTTTGAACTTTTTAGTTCTACCCTTTGACTCCTTCTGGTGATAAATTAGCCATAGAGTAGCCAATATTTGACCCATTGAACATGTTTCAGTCATGGATCTTGAAATTTCTATACCTACTTATTGACTCTTTCTGATGTTACATAGTTCATTCAAAAGTCAATATTTGACCAAATGTACTAATATCGGGCCAGAGAGTCGTCGATTTTGAACTTTTTAGTTCTACCCTATTGACTCCTTCTGGCGATAGTTCCGCCAATTTTTGACCCACTGAAAATATTTTAGTCCTTGATCTTGAACTTTCTATTCCTACCCTGGTGATAAATTAGCCATAGAGTAGCCAATATTTTACCCATTTGACATGTTTCAGTTATAGATCTTGAAGTTTTTATACCTACTCATTGACTCTTTCTGAATTTAGGTCAGCCATTCAGAAATCCATATTTGACGAAATGTACTAAAGCGGGCCCAAGAGTCGTCGATTTTGAACTTTCTATTTCTACCCAATTGACTCCTTCTGGTGATAAATTAGCCATAGAGTAGCCAATATTTGACCCATTGAACATGTTTCAGTCATGGATCTTGAAATTTCTATACCTACTTATTGACTCTATCTGATGTTACATCGGTCATTCAAAAGTCAATATTTGACCAAATGTACTAAAATCGGGCCCAAGAGTCGTCTATTTTGAACTTTTTAATTCTACCCTATTGACTCCTTCTGGAGATAGTTCAGCCAATATTTGACCCACTGAAAATAATTCAGTCCTTGATCTTGAACTTTCTATTTCTATCCAATTGTCTCCTTCTTGTGATACATTAGCGTTAGAGTAGCCAATATTTTACCCATTGGACATGTTTCAATTATGGATCTTGAAATATTTATACCTACTCATTGACTCTTTCTGAATTTAGATTTTTCATTCAGAAATCCATATTTGAACAAATGTACTACTATCGGGCCCAAGAGTCATCGATTTTGAACTTTCTATTTCTACCCAATTGACTCCTTCTGGTGATAAATTAGCGATAGAGTAGCCAATAATTGACCCATTGAACATGTTTCAGTCATGGATCTTGAAATTTCTATACCTACTTATTTACTCTTTCTGATGTTACATCGGTCATTCAAAAGTCAATATTTGACCTAATGTACTAAAATCAGGCCCAAGAGTCATCTACTTTGAACTTTTTACTTCTACCCTATTGACTCCTTCTGGTGATAAATTAGCCATAGAGTAGCCAATATTTGACCCATTGAACATGTTTCAGTCATGGATCTTGAAATTTCTATACCTACTTATTGACTCTATCTGATGTAATATCGGTCATTCAAATGTCAATATTTGACCAAATGTACTAAAATCGGGCCCAAGAGTCGTCTAATTTGAACTTTTTAGTTCTACCCTATTGACTCCTTCAGGAGATAGTTCAGCCAATTTTTGACCCACTGAAAATATTTCAGTCCTTGATCTTGAACTTCCTATTCCTACCCAATTGACTCCTTCTGGTGATAAATTAGCCATAGAGTAGCCAATATTTGACCCATTGAACATGTTTCAGTCATGGATCTTGAAATTTCTATACCTACTTATTGACTCTATCTGATGTTACATCGGTCATTCAAAAGTCAGTATTTGACCAAATGTACTAAAATCGGGCCCAAGAGTCATCAATTTTTAACTTTTTAGTTCTACCCTTTGATTCCTTCTGGTGATAAATTAGCCATAGAGTAGCCAATATTTGACCCATTGAACATGTTTCAGTCATGGATCTTGAAATTTCTAGACCTACTTATTGAATCTATCTGATGTTATATCGGTCATTCAAAAGTCAATATTTGATCAAATGTACTAAAATTGGGCCCAAGAGTCGTCTATTTTGAACTTTTTAGTTCTACCCTATAACTCGACTCCTTCAGGAGATAGTTCAGCCAATTTTTGACCCACTGAAAATATTTCAGTCCTTGATCTTGAACTTTCTATTCCTACCCAATTGACTCCTTCTGGTGATAAATTAGCCATAGAGTAGCCAATATTTTACCAATTGGACATGTTTCAGTTATGGATCTTGAAGTTTTATACCTACTCATTGACTTTTCTGTATTTAGGTCAGTCATTCAGAAATCCATATTTAACGAAATGTATTAATATCGGGCCCAAGAGTCGTTGATTTTGAACTTTCTATTTCTACCCAATTGACTCTTTCTTGTGATAAATAAGCGATAGAGTAGCCAATATTTGACCCATTGAACATGTTTCATTAATGGATCTTGAAATTTCTATAACTACCTATTGACTCTTTCTGATGTTACATCGGTCATTCAAAAGTCAATATTTCACCAAATGTACTAAAATCGGGCCCAAGAGTCGTCGATTTTAAACTTTTTAGTTCTACCCATTGACTCCTTCTGGTGATGAATTAGCAATAGAGTAGCCAATATTTGACCCATTTGAACATGTTTCAGTCATGGATCTTGAACTTTCTATTCCAACCCAATTGACTCCTTCTGGTGATAAATTAGCCATAGAGTAGCCAATATTTGACCCATTGAACATGATTCAGCCATGGATCTTGAAATTTCTATACCTACTTATTGACTCTTTCTGATGTTACATCGGCCATTCAAAAGTCAATATTTGACCAAATGTAATAACACTGGGCCCAAGAGTCGTCTATTTTGAACTTTTTAATTCTACCCTATTGACTCCTTCACTAGATAGTTCAGCCAATTTTTGACCCACTGAAAATAATTCAGTCCTTGATCTTGAACTTTCTATTTCTATCCAATTGTCTCCTTCTTGTGATACATTAGCGTTAGAGTAGCCAATATTTTACCCATTGGACATGTTTCAATTATGGATCTTGAAATATTTATACCTACTCATTGACTCTTTCTGAATTTAGATTTTTCATTCAGAAATCCATATTTGAACAAATGTACTACTATCGGGCCCAAGAGTCATCGATTTTGAACTTTCTATTTCTACCCAATTGACTCCTTCTGGTGATAAATTAGCCATAGAGTAGCCAATATTTGACCCATTGAACATGTTTCAGTCATGGATCTTGAAATTTCTAGACCTACTTATTGAATCTATCTGATGTTATATCGGTCATTCAAAAGTCAATATTTGATCAAATGTACTAAAATTGGGCCCAAGAGTCGTCTATTTTGAGCTGTTTAGTTCTATCCTTTGACTCCTTCTGGTGATAAATTAGCCATAGAGTAGCCAATAATTGACCCATTGAACATGTTTCAGTCATGGATCTTAAAATTTCTATACCTACTTATTGACTCTTTCTGATGTTAAATCTTTTTTTCAAAAGTCAATATTTGACCAAATGTACTAAAATAGGGCCCAAGAGTCGTCTATTTTGAACTTTTTAGTTCTACCCTATAACTCGACTCCTTCAGGAGATAGTTCAGCCAATTTTTGACCCACTGAAAATATTTCAGTCCTTGATCTTGAACTTTCTATTCCCACCCAATTGACTCCTTCTGGTGATAAATTGGCCATAGAGTAGCCAATATTTTACCCATTGGACTTGTTTCAGTTATGGATCTTGAAATTTTTATACCTACTCATTGACTCTTTCTGTATTTAGGTCAGTCATTCAGAAATCCATATTTGATGAAATGTATTAATATCGGGCCCAAGAGTCGTTGATTTTGAACTTTCTATTTCTACCCAATTGACTCCTTCTGGTGATAAATTAGCCATAGAGTAGCCAATATTTGACCCATTGAACATGATTCAGCCATGGATCTTGAAATTTCTATACCTACTTATTGACTCTTTCTGATGTTACATCGGCCATTCAAAAGTCAATATTTGACCAAATGTAATAACACTGGGCCCAAGAGTCGTCTATTTTGAACTTTTTAGTTCTACCCTATTGACTCCTTCTGGCGATAGTTCAGCCAAATTTTGACCCACTGAAAATATTTCAGTCCTTGATCTTGAACTTTCTATTCCTACCCAATTGACTCCTTCTGGTGATAAATTAGCCATAGAGTAGCCAATATTTGACCCATTGAACATGTTTCAGTCATGGATCTTGAAATTTCTATAGCTACTTATTGGCTCTTTCTGATGTGAAATCTTTCATTCAAAAGTCAATATTTCACCAAATGTACTAAAATCGGGCCCAAGAGTCGTCTATTTTGAACTTTATAGTTCTACCCTATTGACTCCTTCTGGAGATAGTTCAGCCAATTTTTGACCCACTGAAAATATTTCAGTCCTTGATCTTGAACTTTCTATTCCTACCCAATTGACTCCTTCTGGTGATAAATTAGCCATAGAGTAGCCAATATTTGACCCATTGAACATGTTTCAGTCATGGATCTTGAAATTTCTATACCTAATAATTGACTCTTTCTGATGTTATAGCGGTCATTCAAAAGTCAATATTTGACCAAATATACTAAAATCGGGCCCAAGAATCGTCTATTTTGAACTTTTTAGTTCTACCCTTTGACTCCTTCTGGATATAAATTAGCCATAGAGTAGCCAATATTTGACCCATTGAACATGTTTCAGTCATGGATCTTGAAATTTCTATACCTACTTATTGACTCTTTCTGATGTTACATCGGTCATTCAAAAGTCAATATTTGACCAAATGTACTAAAATCGGGCCAAAGAGTCGACTATTTTGAACTTTTTAGTTCTACCCCATTGACTCCTTCTGGAGATAGTTCAGCCAATTTTTGACCCACTGAAAATAATTCAGTCCTTGATCTTGAACTTTCTATTTCTATCCAATTGTCTCCTTCTTGTGATACATTAGCCTTAGAGTAGCCAATATTTTACCCATTGGACATGTTTCAATTATGGATCTTAAAATATTTTTACCTACTCATTGACTCTTTCTGAATTTAGGTCATTCATTCAGAAATCCATATTTGACCAAATGTACTACTATCGGGCCCAAGAGTCATCGATTTTGAACTTTCTATTTCTACCCAATTGACTCCTTCTGGTGATAAATTAGCGATAGAGTAGCCAATAATTGACCCATTGAACATGTTTCAGTCATGGATCTTGAAATTTCTATACCTACTTATTGACTCTTTCTGATGTTACATCGGTCATTCAAAAGTCAATATTTGACCAAATGTACTAAAATCAGGCCCAAGAGTCATCTATTTTGAACTTTTTAGTTCTACCCTTTGACTCCTTCTGGTGATAAATTAGCCATAGAGAAGCCAATAATTGACCCATTGAACATGTTTCAGTCATGGATCTTAAAATTTCTATACCTACTTATTGACTCTTTCTGATGTTAAATCTTTTTTTCAAAAGTCAATATTTGACCAAATGTACTAAAATCGGGCCCAAGAGTCGTCTATTTTGAACTTTATAGTTCTACCCTATTGACTCCTTCAGGAGATAGTTCAGCCAATTTTTGACCCACTGAAAATATTTCAATCCCTGATCTTGAACTTTCTATTCCTACCCAATTGACTCCTTCTGGTGATAAATTACCCATAGAGTAGCCAATATTTGACCCATTGAACATGTTTCAGTCATGGATCTTGAAATTTCTATACCTACTTATTGACTTTTTCTGATGTTACATCGGTCATTCAAAAGTCAATATTTGACCAAATGTACTAAAATCAGGCCCAAGAGTCATCTATTTTGAACTTTTTAGTTCTACCCTTTGTCTCCTTCTGGAGATAGTTCAGCCAATTTTTGACCCACTGAAAATAATTCAGTCCTTGATCTTGAACTTTCTATTTCTATCCATTTGTCTCCTTCTTGTGATACATTAGCCTTAGAGTAGCCAATATTTTACCCATTGGACATGTTTCAATTATGGATCTTGAAATATTTATGCCTACTCATTGACTCTTTCTGAATTTAGGTCATTCATTCAGAAATCCATATTTGACCAAATGTACTACTATCGGGCCCAAGAGTCATCGATTTTGAACTTTCTATTTCTACCCAATTGACTCCTTCTGGTGATAAATTAGCGATAGAGTAGCCAATAATTGACCCATTGAACATGTTTCAGTCATGGATCTTGAAATTTCTATACCTTCTTATTGACTCTTTCTGATGTTACATCGGTCATTCAAAAGTCAATATTTGACCAAATGTACTAAAATCAGGCCCAAGAGTCATCTATTTTGAACTTTTTAGTTCTACCCTTTGACTCCTTCTGGTGATAAATTAGCCATAGAGAAGCCAATATTTGACCCATTGAACATGTTTCAGTCATGGATCTTGAAATTTCTATACCTACTTATTGACTCTTTCTGATGTTAAATCTTTCATTCAAAAGTCAATATTTCACCAAATGTACTAAAATCGGGACCAAGAGTCGTCTAATCTGAACGTTTTAGTTATACCCTATTGACTGCTTCAGGAGATAGTTCAGCCAATTTTTTGAACCACTGAAAATATTTCAGTCCTTGATCTCAAACTTTCTATTCCTACCCAATTGACTCCTTCTGATGATAAATTAGCCATAGAGTAGCCAATATTTGATCCATTGAACATGTTCCAGTCATGGATCTTAAAATTTCTATACCTACTTATTGACTCTTTCCGATGTTACATCGGTCATTCAAAAGTCAATATTTGACCAAATGTACTAAAATCGGGCCCAAGAGTTGTCTATTTTGAACTTTTTACTTCTACCCTATTAACTCCTTCTGGTAATAAATTAGCCATAGAGTAGCCAATATTTGACCCATTGAACATGTTTCAGTCATGGAGCTTGAAATTTCTTTACCTACTTATTGACTCTTTCTGATGTTATATCGGTCATTCAAAAGTCAATATTTGACCAAATGTACTAAAATAGGGCCCAAGAGTCGTCTATTTTGAACTTTTTAGTTCTACCCTTTGACTCCTTCTGGTGATAAATTAGCCATAGAGTAGCCAATATTTGACCCATTGAACATGTTTCAGTAACGCATCCTGAAATTTCTATACCTACTTATTGACTCTTTCTGATGTTACATAGATAATTTAAAAGTCAATATTTGACCAAATGTACTAATATCGGGCCAGAGAGTGGTCGATTTTGAACTTTTTAGTTCTACCCTATTGACTCCTTCTGGTGATAAATTAGCCATAGAGTAGCCAATATTTGACCCATTGAACATGTTTCAGTAACGCATCCTGAAATTTCTATACCTACTTATTGACTCTTTCTGATGTTACATAGATAATTTAAAAGTCAATATTTGACCAAATGTACTAATATCGGGCCAGAGAGTGGTCGATTTTGAACTTTTTAGTTCTACCCTATTGACTCCTTCTGGTGATAAATTAGCCATAGAGTAGCCAATATTTGACCCATTGAACATGTTTCAGTAACAAATCTTGAAATTTCTATACCTACTTATTGACTCTTTCTGATGTGACATAGATCATTCAAAAGTCAATATTTGACCAAATGTACTAAAATCGGCCCAAGAGTCATCTATTTTGAGCTTTATAGTTCTACCCTATTGACTCCTTCTGGTGATAAATTAGCCATAGTGTAGCCAATATTTGACCCATTGAACATGTTTCAACGCACCTTGAAATTTCTATACCTACTTATTGACTCTTTCTGATTTTACATAGATCATTCAAAAGTCAATATTTGACCAAATGTATTAACACTGGGCCCAAGAGTCGTCTATTTTGAACTTTTTAGTTCTACCCTATTGACTCCTTCTGGCGATAGTTCAGCCAAATTTTGACCCACTGAAAATATTTCAGTCCTTGATCTTGAACTTTCTATTCCTACCCAATTGACTTCTTCTGGTGATAAATTAGCCATAGAGTAGCCAATATTTGACCCATTCAACATGTTTCAGTCATGGATCTTGAAATTTCTATACCTACTTATTGACTCTTTCTGATGTTATAGCGGTCATTCAAAAGTCAATATTTGACCAAATATACTAAAATAGGGCCCAAGAATCGTCTATTTTGAACTTTTTAGTTCTACCCTTTGACTCCTTCTGGTTATAAATTAGCCATAGAGTAGCCAATATTTGACCCATTGAATATGTTTCAGTCATGGATCTTGAAATTTCTATACCTACTTATTGACTCTTTCTGATGTTACATCGGTCATTCAAAAGTCAATATTTGACCAAATGTACTAAAATCGGGCCAAAGAGTCGTCTATTTTGAACTTTTTAGTTCTACCCCATTGACTCCTTCTGGAGATAGATCAGCCAATTTTTGACCCACTGAAAATAATTCAGTCCTTGATCTTGAACTTTCTATTTCTATCCAAATGTCTCCTTCTTGTGATACATTAGCCTTAGAGTAGCCAATATTTTACCCATTGGACATGTTTCAATTATGGATCTTGAAATATTTATACCTACTCATTGACTCTTTCTGAATTTAGGTCATTCATTCAGAAATCCATATTTGACCAAATGTACTACTATCGGGCCCAAGAGTCATCGATTTTGAACTTTCTATTTCTACCCAATTGACTCCTTCTGGTGATAAATTAGCGATAGAGTAGCCAATAATTGACTCATTGAACATGTTTCAGTCATGGATCTTGAAATTTCTATACCTACTTATTGACTCTTTCTGATGTTAAATCTTTCATTGAAAAGTCAATATTTCACCAAATGTACTAAAATCGGGCCCAAGAGTCGTCTAATTTGAACGTTTTAGTTCTACCCTATTGACTGCTTCAGGAGATAGTTCAGCCAATTTTTTGAACCACTGAAAATATTTCAGTCCTTGATCTCAAACTTTCTATTCCTACCCAATTGACTCCTACTGGTGATAAATTAGCCATAGAGTAGCCAATATTTGACCCATTGAACATGTTTCAGTAATGGATCTTGAAATTTCTATACCTACTTATTGACTCTTTCTGATGTTATATCGGTCATTCAAAAGTCAATATTTGACCAAATGTACTAAAATCGGGCCCAAGAGTTGTCTATTTTGAACTTTTTACTTCTACCCTATTGACTCCTTCTGGTCATATATTAGCCATAGAGTAGCCAATATTTGACCCATTGAACATGTCTCAGTCATGGAGCTTGAAATTTCTTTACCTACTTATTGACTCTTTCTGATGTTATATCGGTCATTCAAAAGTCAATATTTGACCAAATGTACTAAAATAGGGCCCAAGAGTCGTCTATTTTGAACTTTTTAGTTCTACCCTTTGACTCCTTCTGGTGATAAATTAGCCATAGAGTAGCCAATATTTGACCCATTGAACATGTTTCAGTAACGCATCCTGAAATTTCTATACCTACTTATTGACTCTTTCTGATGTTACATAGATCATTTAAAAGTCAATATTTGACCAAATGTACTAAAATCGGGCCCAAGAGTCGTCGATTTTGAAATTTCAATTTCTACCCAATTGACTCCTTCTGGTGATAAATTAGCCATAGAGTAGCCAATATTTGACCCATTGAACATGTTTCAGTCATGGATCTTGAAATTTCTATACCTACTTATTGACTCTATCTGATGTTACATCGGTCATTCAAAAGTCAATATTTGACCAAATGTACTAAAATCGGGCCCAAGAGTCGTCTATTTTGAACTTTTTAGTTCTACCCTATTGACTCCTTCTGGAGATAGTTCAGCCAATTTTTGACCCACTGAAAATATTTCAGTCCTTGATCTTGAACTCTCTATTCCTACCCAATTGACTCCTTCTGGTGATAAATTAGCCATAGAGTAGCCAATATTTTACCCACTGGACATGTTTCAGTTATGGATCTTGAAGTTTTTATACCTACTCATTGACTCTTTCTGTATTTAGGTCAGTCATTCAGAAATCCATATTTGATGAAATGTATTAATATCGGGCCCAAGAGTCGTTGATTTTGAACTTTCTATTTCTACCCCATTGACTCCTTCTGGTGATAAATTAGCCATAGAGTAGCCAATATTTGACCCATTGAACATGTTTCAGCCATGGATCTTGAAATTTCTATACCTACTTATTGACTCTTTCTGATGTTACATCGGCCATTCAAAAGTCAATATTTGACCAAATGTAATAACACTGGGCCCAAGAGTCGTCTATTTTGAACTTTTTAGTTCTACCCTATTGACTCCTTCTGGCGATAGTTCAGCCAAATTTTGACCCACTGAAAATATTTCAGTCCTTGATCTTGAACTTTCTATTCCTACCCAATTGACTCCTTCTGGTGATAAATTAGCCATAGAGTAGCCAATATTTAAACCCATTGAACATGTTTCAGTCATGGATCTTGAAGTTTCTATAGCTACTTATTGGCTCTTTCTGATGTGAAATCTTTCATTCAAAAGTCAATATTTCACCAAATGTACTAAAATCGGGCCCAAGAGTCGTCTATTTTGAACTTTTTAGTTCTACCCTATTGACTCCTTCAGGAGATAGTTCAGCCAATTTTTGACCCACTGAAAATATTTCAGTCCTTGATCTTGAACTTTCTATTCCTACCCAATTGACTCCTTCTGGTGATAAATTAGCCATAGAGTAGCCAATATTTGACCCATTCAACATGTTTCAGTCATGGATCTAGAAATTTCTATACCTACTTATTGACTCTCTCTGATGTTATAGCGGTCATTCAAAAGTCAATATTTGACCAAATATACTAAAATAGGGCCCAAGAATCGTCTATTTTGAACTTTTTAGTTCTACCCTTTGACTCCTTCTGGTGATAAATTAACCATAGAGTAGCCAATATTTGACCCATTGAACATGTTTCAGTAACGCATCCTGAAATTTCTATACCTACTTATTGACTCTTTCTGATGTTACATAGATCATTTAAAAGTCAATATTTGACCAAATGTACTAATATCGGGCCAGAGAGTGGTCGATTTTGAACTTTTTAGTTATACCCTATTGACTCCTTCTGGTGATAAATTAGCCATAGAGTAGCCAATATTTGACCCATTGAACATGTTTCAGTAACGCATCTTGAAATTTCTATACCTACTTATTGACTCTTTCTGATGCTACATAGATCATTCAAAAGTCAATTTTTGACCAAATGTTCTAATATCGGGCCAGAGAGTCGTCTATTTTGAACTTTTTAGTTGTACCCTATTGACTCCTTCTGGCGACAGTTCAGCCAATTTTTTACCCACTGAAAATATTTCAGTCCTTGATCTTGAACTTTCTATTCCCATCCAATTGACTCCTTCTGGTGATAAATTAGCCATAGAGTAGCCAATATTTTACCCATTTGACATGTTTCAGTTATGGATCTTGAAGTTTTTATACCTACTCATTGACTCTTTCTGAATTTATGTGATTCATTCTGAAATCCATATTTGAACAAATGTACTAAAATCGGGCAAAAGAGTCATCGATTTTGAACTTTCTATTTCTACCCATTTGACTTCTTCTGGTGATAAATTAGCCATAGAGCAGCCAATATTTGACCCATTGAACATGTTTCAGTCATGGATCTTAAAATTTCTATACCTACTTATTGACTCTTTCTGATGTTACATCGGTCAGTGAAAAGTCAATATTTGACCAAATGTACTAAAATCGGGCCCAAGAGTCGTCTATTTTGAACTTTTTAGTTCTACCCATTGACTCCTTTTGGTGATAAATTAGCCATAGAGTAGCCAATATTTGACCCATTGAACATGTTTCAGTCATGGATCTTGAAATTTCTATACCTACTTATTGACTCTTTATGATGTTACATCGGTCATTCAAAAGTCAATATTTGACCAAATGTACTAAAATCGGCCCAAGAGTCATCTATTTTGAGCTTTATAGTTCTACCCTATTGACTCCTTCTGGTGATAAATTAGCCATAGAGTAGCCAATATTTGACCCTTTGAACATGTTTCAATAACGCACCTTGAAATTTCTATACCTACTTATTGACTCTTTCTGATGTTACATAGATCATTCAAAAGTCAATATTTGACCAAATGTACTAATATCGGGCCAGAGAGTCGTCTATTTTGAACTTTTTAGTTATACCCTATTGACTCCTTCTGGCGACTGTTCAGCCAATTTTTGACCCACTGAAAATATTTCAGTCCTTGATCTTGAACTTTCTATTCCTACCCAATTGACTCCTTCTGGCGATAAATTAGCCATAGAGTAGCCAATATTTTACCCATTGGACATGTTTCAGTTATGGATCTTGAAGTTTTTATACCTACTCATTGACTCTTTCTGAATTTAGGTCAGTCATTCAGAAATCCATATTTGACCAAATGTACTAATATCGGGCCCAAGAGTCGTCGATTTTGAAATTTCTATTTCTACCCAATTGACTCCTTCTGGTGATAAATTAGCCATAGAGTAGCCAATATTTGACCCATTGAACATGTTTCAGTCGTGGATCAAGAAATTTCTATACCTACTTATTGACTCTATCTGATGTTACATCGGTCATTCAAAAGTCAACATTTGACCAAATGTACTAAAATCGGGCCCAAGAGTCGTCTATTTTGAACTTTTTAGTTCTACCCTATTGACTCCTTCTGGAGATAGTTCAGCCAATTTTTGACCCACTGAAAATATTTCAGTCCTTGATCTTGAACTCTCTATTCCTACCCAATTGACTCCTTCTGGTGATAAATTAGACATAGAGTAGCCAATATTTTACCCATTGGACATGTTTCAGTTATGGATCTTGAAGTTTTTATACCTACTCATTGACTCTTTCTGTATTTAGGTCAGTCATTCAGAAATCCATATTTGATGAAATGTATTAATATCGGGCCCAAGAGTCGTTGATTTTGAACTTTCTATTTCTACCCAATTGACTCCTTCTGGTGATAAATTAACCATAGAGTAGCCAATATTTGACCCATTGAACATGTTTCAGCCATGGATCTTGAAATTTCTATACCTACTTATTGACTCTTTCTGATGTTACATCGGCCATTCAAAAGTCAATATTTGACCAAATGTAATAACACTGGGCCCAAGAGTCGTCTATTTTGAACTTTTTAGTTCTACCCTATTGACTCCTTCTAGCGATAGTTCAGCCAAATTTTGACCCACTGAAAATATTTCAGTCCTTGATCTTGAACTTTCTATTCCTACCCAATTGACTCCTTCTGGTGATAAATTAGCCATAGAGTAGCCAATATTTAAACCCATTGAACATGTTTCAGTCATGGATCTTGAAGTTTCTATAGCTACTTATTGGCTCTTTCTGATGTGAAATCTTTCATTCAAAAGTCAATATTTCACCAAATGTACTAAAATCGGGCCCAAGAGTCATCTATTTTGAACTTTTTAGTTCTACCCTATTGACTCCTTCAGGAGATAGTTCAGCCAATTTTTGACCCACTGAAAATATTTCAGTCCTTGATCTTGAACTTTCTATTCCTACCCAATTGACTCCTTCTGGTGATAAATTAGCCATAGAGTAGCCAATATTTGACCCATTCAACATGTTCCAGTCATGGATCTAGAAATTTCTATACCTACTTATTGACTCTCTCTGATGTTATAGCGGTCATTCAAAAGTCAATATTTGACCAAATGTAATAACACTGGGCCTAAGAGTCGTCTATTTTGAACTTTTTAGTACTACCCTATTGACTCCTTCAGGAGATAGTTCAGCCAATTTTTGACCCACTGAAAATATTTCAGTCCTTGATCTTGAACTTTCTATTCCTACCCAATTGACTCCTTCTGGTGATAAATTAGCCATAGAGTAGCCAATATTTTACCCATTGGACATATTTCAGTTATGGATCTTGAAGTTTTTATACCTACTCATTGACTCTTTCTGTATTTAGGTCAGTCATTCAGAAATCCATATTTGACGAAATGTATTATTATCGGGCCCAAGAGTCGTTGATTTTGAACTTTCTATTTCTACCCAATTGACTCCTTCTAGTGATAAATTAGCGATAGAGTAGCCAATATTTGACCCATTGAACATGTTTCAGTCATGGATCTTGAAATTTCTATAACTACCTATTGACTCTTTCTGATGTTACATTGGTCATTCAAAAGTCAATGTTTGACCAAATGTACTAAAATCGGGCACAAGAGTCGTCGATTTTAAACTTTTTAGTTCTACCCATTGACTCCTTCTGGTGATAAATTAGCCATAGAGTAGCCAATATTTGACCCATTGAACATGTTTCAGTCATGGATATTGAAATTTCTATACGTACTTATTGACTCTATCTGATGTTACATCGGTCCTTCAAAAGTCAATATTTGACCAAATGCACTAAAATCGGGCCCAAGAGTTGTCTATTTTGAACTTTTTAGTTCTACCCATTGACTCCTTCTGGTGATAAATTAGCCATAGAGTAGCCAATATTTAACCCATTGAACATGTTTCAGTAACGCATCTTGAAATTTCTATACCTACTTATTGACTCTTTCTGATGTTACATCGGTCATTCAAAACTCAATATTTGACCAAATGTACTAAAATCGGGCCCAAGAGTCATCTATTTTGAGCTTTATAGTTCTACCCTTTGACTCCTTCTGGTGATAAATTAGCCATAAAGTAGCCAATATTTGACCCATTGCACATGTTTCAGTCATGGATCTTGAAATTTGAATACCTACTTATTGACTCTATCTGATGTTACATCGGTCATTCAAAAGTCAATATTTGATCAAATGTACTAAAATCGGGCCCAAGAGTCATCTATTTTGAACTTTTTAGTTCTACCCTTTGACTCCTTCTGGTGATAAATTAGCCATAGAGTAGCCAATATTTGACCCTTTGAACATGTTTCAATAACGCACCTTGAAATTTCTATACCTACTTATTGACTCTTTCTGATGTTACATAGATCATTCAAAAGTCAATATTTGACCAAATGTACTAATATCGGGCCAGAGAGTCGTCTATTTTGAACTTTTTAGTTATACCCTATTGACTCCTTCTGGCGACTGTTCAGCCAATTTTTGACCCACTGAAAATATTTCAGTCCTTGATCTTGAACTTTCTATTCCTACCCAATTGACTCCTTCTGGTGATAAATTAGCCATAGAGTAGCCAATATTTTACCCATTTGACATGTTTCAGTCATGGATCTTGAAATTTCTATACGTACTTATTGACTCTTTCTGATGTTACATCGGTCATTCAAAAGTCAATATTTGACCAAATATACTAAAATCGGGCCCAAGAGTCATCTATTTTGAGCTTTATAGTTCTACCCTATTGACTCCTTCTGGTGATAAATTAGCCATAGAGTAGCCAATATTTGACCCATTGAAGATGTTCCAGTCATGGATCTTGAAATTTCCATACCTACTTATTGACTCTTTCTGATGTTACATCGGCCATTCAAAAGTCAATATTTGACCAAATGTACTAACACTGGGCCCAAGAGTCGTCTATTTTGAACTGTTTAGTTCTACCCTATTGACTCCTGGCACATATCCCAACAAACCGTCCCATATAGGCGTGATCAAAAAGATCTTAAATTAGATGGAACTAGATTAAATATTTTGACTGTTGCGATTCCAAATCAGTTTAATGACCTGTAACTCTGCCTGAGTATCGGACAAGTGTTCACTGTTGGCCAGAGGAGAACTGGCCCCCCAACTAAGCCTGGTTTCTCCCAAGGTTTTTTTCTCCATTTGTTGAAGTTTTGGTTCCTTGCCGCTGTTGCCTTTGGCTTGCTTAAGTTGGGGACACTTGCTTGATATTCAGCAGTGTTTTTGATATGCCTGCATTGGCGCCGTTGTATGCGAACTGATCTGAGCCGGACGATTACGTCACTGTTTTCTCCAGTGCTGCTATACCTAAATTACCTAGATTAATAACTATTGATCTTTGCAACGGCATGAATCAATAATATATAGAATAAGCTAGACAATGACACCATTTTCTTATTAATGTAAAGCTGCTTTGCCACAATTTGCATTGTAAAAAGCGCTATATAAATAAAGATGACTTGACTTGACTTGACTCCTTCTGGCGATAGTTCAGCCAATTTTTGACCCACTGAAAATATTTCAGTCCTTGATCTTGAACTTTCTATTCCTACCCAATTGACTCCTTCTGGTGATAAATTAGCCATAGAGTAGCCAATATTTTACCCATTGGACATGTTTCAGTTATGGATCTTGAAGTTTTTATACCTACTCATTGACTCTTTCTGAATTTAGGTCAGTCATTCAGAAATCCATATTTGACCAAATGTACTAATATCGGGCCCAAGAGTCGTCGATTTTGAAATTTCTATTTCTACCCAATTGACGCCTTCTGGTGATAAATTAGCCATAGAGTAGCCAATATTTGACCCATTGAACATGTTTCAGTCGTGGATCAAGAAATTTCTATACCTACTTATTGACTCTATCTGATGTTACATCGGTCATTCAAAAGTCAACATTTGACCAAATGTACTAAAATCGGGCCCAAGAGTCGTCTATTTTGAACTTTTTAGTTCTACCCTATTGACTCCTTCTGGAGATAGTTCAGCCAATTTTTGACCCACTGAAAATATTTCAGTCCTTGATCTTGAACTCTCTATTCCTACCCAATTGACTCCTTCTGGTGATAAATTAGACATAGAGTAGCCAATATTTTACCCATTGAACATGTTTCAGCGATGGATCTTGAAATTTCTATACCTACTTATTGACTCTTTCTGATGTTACATCGGCCATTCAAAAGTCAATATTTGACCAAATGTAATAACACTGGGCCCAAGAGTCGTCTATTTTGAACTTTTTAGTTCTACCCTATTGACTCCTTCAGGAGATAGTTCAGCCAATTTTTGACCCACTGAAAATATTTCAGTCCTTGATCTTGAACTTTCTATTCCTACCCAATTGACTCCTTCTGGTGATAAATTAGCCATAGAGTAGCAAATATTTGACCCATTGAACATGTTTCAGTCATGGATCTTGAAATTTCTATAGCTACTTATTGGCTCTTTCTGATGTGAAATCTTTCATTCAAAAGTCAATATTTCACCAAATGTACTAAATTCGGGCCCAAGAGTCGTCTATTTTGAACTTTTTAGTTCTACCCTATTGACTCCTTCAGGAGATAGTTCAGCCAATTTTTGACCCACTGAAAATATTTCAGTCCTTGATCTTGAACTTTCTATTCCTACCCAATTGACTCCTTCTGGTGATAAATTAGCCATAGAGTAGCCAATATTTGACCCATTCAACATGTTTCAGTAAAGCATCTTGAAATTTCTATACCTACTTATTGACTCTTTGTGATGTTATAGCGGTCATTCAAAAGTCAATATTTGACCAAATATACTAAAATAGGGCCCAAGAATCGTCTATTTTGAACTTTTTAGTTCTACCCTTTGACTCCTTCTGGTTATAAATTAACCATAGAGTAGGCAATATTTGACCCATTGAACATGTTTCAGTCATGGATATTGAAATTTCTATACATACTTATTGACTCTTTCTGATGTTATATCGGTCATTCAAAAGTCAATATTTGACCAAATGTAATAAAATAGGGCCCAAAAGTCGTCTATTTTGAACTTTTTGGTTCTACCCTTTGACTCCTTCTGGTGATAAATTAGCCATAGAGTAGCCAATATTTGACCCATTGAACATGTTTCAGTAACGCATCCTGAAATTTCTATACCTACTTATTGACTCTTTCTGATGTCACATAGATCATTTAAAAGTCAATATTTGACCAAATGTACTAATTTCGGGCCAGAGAGTCGTCGATTTTGAACTTTTTAGTTATACCCTATTGACTCCTTCTGGCGACAGTTCAGCCAATTTTTGACCCACTGAAAACATTTCAGTCCTTGATCTTGAACTTTCTATTCCTACCCAATTGACTCCTTCTGGTGATAAATTAGCCATAGAGTAGCCAATATTTAACCCATTGAACATGTTTCAGTAACGCATCTTGAAATTTCTATACCTACTTATTGACTCTATCTGATGTTACATCGGTCATTCAAAAGTCAATATTTGATCAAATGTACTAAAATCGGGCCCAAGAATCATCTATTTTGAACTTTTTAGTTCTACCCTTTGACTCCTTCTGGTGATAAATTAGCCATAGAGTAGCCAATATTTGACCCATTGAACATGTTTCAGTCATGGATCTTGACATTTCTAGACCTACTTATTGAATCTATCAGATGTTACATCGGTCCTTCAAAAGTCAATATTTGATGAAATGCACTAAAATCGGGCCCAAGAGTTGCCTATTTTGAACTTTTTAGTTCTACCCATTGACTCCTTCTGGTGATAAATTAGCCATAGAGTATCCAATATTTGACCCATTGAACATGTTTCAGTCATGGATCTTGAAATTTCTATACCTACTTATTGACTCTTTCTGATGTTACATCGGTCATTCAAAACTCAATATTTGACCAAATGTACTAAAACCGGGCCGAAGAGTCATCTATTTTGAGCTTTATAGTTCTACCCTCTGACTCCTTCTGGTGATAAATTAGCCATAGAGTAGCCAATATTTGACCCACTGAACATGTTTCAGTCATGGATCTTGAAATTTCTATACCTACTTATTGACTCTTTCTGATGTCATATCGGTCATTCAAAAGTCAATATTTGACCAAATGTACTAATATCAGGCCCAAGAGTCGTCTATTTTGAACTTTTTAGTTCTACCCATTGACTCCTTCTGGTGATAAATTAGCCATAGAGTAGCCAATATTTGACCCATTGAACATGTTTCAGTCATGGATCTAGAAATTTCTATACCTACTTATTGACTCTTTCTGATGTTATAGCGGTAATTCAAAAGTCAATATTTGACCAAATATACTAAAATCGGACCCAAGAGTCATCTATTTTGAACTTTTTAGTTCTACCTTTTGACTCCTTCTGGAGATAGTTCAGCTAATTTTTGACCCACTGAAAATAATTCAGTCCTTGATCTTGAACTTTCTATTTCTATCCAATTGTCTCCTTCTTGTGATACATTAGCCTTAGAGTAGCCAATATTTTACCCATTGGACATGTTTCAATTATGGATCTTGAAATATTTATACCTACTCATTGACTCTTTCTGAATTTAGGTCAGTAATTCAGAAATCCATATTTGACCAAATGTACTAATATCGGGCCCAAGAGTCGTCGATTTTGAACTTTCTATTTCTACCCAATTGACTCCTTCTGGTGATAAATTAGCGATAAAGTAGCCAATAATTGACCCATTGAACATATTTCAGTCATGGATCTTGAAATTTCTATACCTACTTATTGACTCTTTCTGATGTTACATCGGTCATTCAAAAGTCAATATTTGACCAAATGTACTAAAAAAGGGCCCAAGAGTCGTCGATTTTGAACTTTTTAGTTCTACCCATTGACTCCTTCTGGTGATAAATTAGCGATAGAGTAGCCAATATTTGACCCATTGAACATGTTTCAGTCATGGATCTTGAAATTTCTATACCTACTTATTGACTCTTTCTAATGTTATAGCGGTCATTCAAAAGTCAATATTTGACCAAATATACTAAAATCGGGCCCAAGAGTCGTCTATTTTGAACTTTTTATTTCTACCCTTTGACTCCTTCTGGTTATAAATTAGCCATAGAGTAGCCAATATTTGACCCATTGAACATGTTTCAGTCATGGATATTGAAATTTCTATACCTACTTATTGACTCTTTCTGATGTTATATCGGTCATTCAAAAGTCAATATTTCACCAAATATACTAAAATCGGGCCCAAGAATCGTCTATTTTGAACTTTTTAGTTCTACCCTATTGACTCCTTCTGGAGATAGTTCAGCCAATTTTTGACCGATTGAAAATAATTCAGTCCTTGATCTTGAACTTTCTGTTTGTATCCAATTGTCTCCTTCTTGTTATACATTAGCCTTAGAGTAGCCAATATTTTACCCATTGGACATGATTCAATTATGGATCTTGAAATATTTATACCTACTCATTGACTCTTTCTGAATTGAGGTCAGTCATTCAGAAATCCATATTGGACAAAATGTACTAATATCGGGCCCAAGAGTCGTCGATTTTGAACTTTCTATTTCTACCCAATTGACTCCTTCTGGTGATAAATTAGCGATAGAGTAGCCAATAATTGACTCATTGAACATATTTCAGTCACGGATCTTGAAATTTCTACACCTACTTATTGACTCTTTCTGATGTTACATCGGTCATTCAAAAGTCAATATTTGACCAAATGTACTAAAATAGGGCCCAAGAGTCGTCGATTTTGAACTTTTTAGTTCTACCCATTGACTCCTTCTGGTGATAAATTAGCCATAGAGTAGCCAATATTTGACCCATTGAACATGTTTCAGTCATGGATCTTGAAATTTCTATACCTACTTATTGACTCTTTCTGATGTTATATCGGTCATTCAAAAGTCAATATTTGACCAAATATACTAAAATCGGGCCCAAGAATCGTATATTTTTAACTTTTTAGTTCTACACTTTGACTTCTTCCGGTTATAAATTAGCTATAGAGTAGCCAACATTTGACCCATTGAACATGTTTCAGTCAGGGATCTTGAAATTTCTTTGCCTACTTATTGACTCTTTCTGATGTTACATAGGTCATTCAAAAGTCAATATTTGACCAAATGTACTAAAATCGGGCCAAAGAGTCGTCTATTTTGAACTTTTTAGTTCTACCCTATTGACTCCTTCTGGAGATAGTTCAGCCAATTTTTGACCCACTGAAAATAATTCAGTCCTTGATCTTGAACTTTCTATTTCTATCCAATTGTCTCCTTCTTGTGATACATTAGCCTTAGAATAGCCAATATTTTACCCATTGGACATGTTTCAGTCATGGATCTTGAAATTTCTATAGCTACTTATTGAGTCTTTCTGATGTTACATCGGTCATTCAAAAGTCAATATTTGACGAAATGTAAAAAATCGGGCCCAAGAGTCGTCTATTTTGAACTTTTTAGTTATACCCAATAGACTCCTTCTTGTGATAAATTAGCCATAGAGTAGCTAATATTTGACCCATTGAACATGTTTAAGTCATGGACCTTGAAATTTCTATACCTACTTATTGACTCTTTCTGATGTTACATCGGTCATTCAAAAGTCAATATTTGACAAAATGTACTAAAATCGGGCCCAAGAGTCATCTATTTTGAACTTTTTAGTTCTACCCTTTGACTCCTTCTGGTGATAAATTAGCCATAGAGTAGCCAATATTTGACCCATTGAACATGTTTCAGTCATGGATCTTGAAATTTCTAAACCTACTTATTGACTTTCTGATGTTAAATCTTTCATTCAAAAGTCAATATTTGACCAAATGTACTAAAATCGGGCCCAAGAGTCGTCTATTTTGAACTTTTTAGTTCTACCCTTTGCCCCCTTCTGGTGATAAATTAGCCATAGAGTAGCCAATATTTGACCCATTGAACATGTTTCAGTCATGGATCTAGAAATTTCTATACCTACTTATTGACTCTTTCTGATGTTATAGCGGTCATTCAAAAGTCAATATTTCTCCAAATGTACTAAAATAGGGCCCAAAAGCCGTCGATTTTGAACTTTTTAGTTCTACCCATTGACTCCTTCTGATGATAAATTAGCCAAAGAGTAGCCAATATCTGACCCATTGAACATGTTTCAGTCATGGATCTTGAAATTTCTATACCTACTTATTGACTCTTTCTGATGTTATAGCGGTCATTCAAAAGTCAATATTTGACCAAATATACTAAAATCGGGCCCAAGAGTCGTCTATTTTGAACTTTTTAGTTCTACCCTTTGACTCCTTCTGGTTATAAATTAGCCGTAGAGTAGCCAATATTTGACCCATTGAACATGTTTCAGTCATGGATATTGAAATTTCTATACCTACTTATTGACTCTTTCTGATGTTATATCGGTCATTCAAAAGTCAATATTTCACCAAATATACTAAAATCGGGCCCAAGAATCGTCTATTTTGAACTTTTTAGTTCTACCCTATTGACTCCTTCTGGAGATAGTTCAGCCAATTTTTGACCCATTGAAAATAATTCAGTCCTTGATCTTGAACTTTCTGTTTGTATCCAATTGTCTCCTTCTTGTTATACATTAGCCTTAGAGTAGCCAATATTTTACCCATTGGACATGATTCAATTATGGATCTTGAAATATTTATACCTACTCATTGACTCTTTCTGAATTGAGGTCAGTCATTCAGAAATCCATATTGGACAAAATGTACTAATATCGGGCCCAAGAGTCGTCGATTTTGAACTTTCTATTTCTACCCAATTGACTCCTTCTGGTGATAAATTAGCGATAGAGTAGCCAATAATTGACTCATTGAACATATTTCAGTCACGGATCTTGAAATTTCTACACCTACTTATTGACTCTTTCTGATGTTACATCGGTCATTCAAAAGTCAATATTTGACCAAATGTACTAAAATAGGGCCCAAGAGTCGTCGATTTTGAACTTTTTAGTTCTACCCATTGACTCCTTCTGGTGATAAATTAGCCATAGAGTAGCCAATATTTGACCCATTGAACATGTTTCAGTCATGGATCTTGAAATTTCTATACCTACTTATTGACTCTTTCTGATGTTATATCGGTCATTCAAAAGTCAATATTTGACCAAATATACTAAAATCGGGCCCAAGAATCGTATATTTTTAACTTTTTAGTTCTACACTTTGACTTCTTCCGGTTATAAATTAGCTATAGAGTAGCCAACATTTGACCCATTGAACATGTTTCAGTCAGGGATCTTGAAATTTCTTTGCCTACTTATTGACTCTTTCTGATGTTACATAGGTCATTCAAAAGTCAATATTTGACCAAATGTACTAAAATCGGGCCAAAGAGTCGTCTATTTTGAACTTTTTAGTTCTACCCTATTGACTCCTTCTGGAGATAGTTCAGCCAATTTTTGACCCACTGAAAATAATTCAGTCCTTGATCTTGAACTTTCTATTTCTATCCAATTGTCTCCTTCTTGTGATACATTAGCCTTAGAATAGCCAATATTTTACCCATTGGACATGTTTCAGTCATGGATCTTGAAATTTCTATAGCTACTTATTGAGTCTTTCTGATGTTACATCGGTCATTCAAAAGTCAATATTTGACGAAATGTAAAAAATCGGGCCCAAGAGTCGTCTATTTTGAACTTTTTAGTTATACCCAATAGACTCCTTCTTGTGATAAATTAGCCATAGAGTAGCTAATATTTGACCCATTGAACATGTTTAAGTCATGGACCTTGAAATTTCTATACCTACTTATTGACTCTTTCTGATGTTACATCGGTCATTCAAAAGTCAATATTTGACAAAATGTACTAAAATCGGGCCCAAGAGTCATCTATTTTGAACTTTTTAGTTCTACCCTTTGACTCCTTCTGGTGATAAATTAGCCATAGAGTAGCCAATATTTGACCCATTGAACATGTTTCAGTCATGGATCTTGAAATTTCTAAACCTACTTATTGACTCTTTCTGATGTTAAATCTTTCATTCAAAAGTCAATATTTGACCAAATGTACTAAAATCGGGCCCAAGAGTCGTCTATTTTGAACTTTTTAGTTCTACCCTTTGCCCCCTTCTGGTGATAAATTAGCCATAGAGTAGCCAATATTTGACCCATTGAACATGTTTCAGTCATGGATCTAGAAATTTCTATACCTACTTATTGACTCTTTCTGATGTTATAGCGGTCATTCAAAAGTCAATATTTCTCCAAATGTACTAAAATAGGGCCCAAAAGCCGTCGATTTTGAACTTTTTAGTTCTACCCATTGACTCCTTCTGATGATAAATTAGCCAAAGAGTAGCCAATATCTGACCCATTGAACATGTTTCAGTCATGGATCTTGAAATTTCTATACCTACTTATTGACTCTTTCTGATGTTATAGCGGTCATTCAAAAGTCAATATTTGACCAAATATACTAAAATCGGGCCCAAGAGTCGTCTATTTTGAACTTTTTAGTTCTACCCTTTGACTCCTTCTGGTTATAAATTAGCCGTAGAGTAGCCAATATTTGACCCATTGAACATGTTTCAGTCATGGATATTGAAATTTCTATACCTACTTATTGACTCTTTCTGATGTTATATCGGTCATTCAAAAGTCAATATTTCACCAAATATACTAAAATCGGGCCCAAGAATCGTCTATTTTGAACTTTTTAGTTCTACCCTATTGACTCCTTCTGGAGATAGTTCAGCCAATTTTTGACCCATTGAAAATAATTCAGTCCTTGATCTTGAACTTTCTGTTTGTATCCAATTGTCTCCTTCTTGTTATACATTAGCCTTAGAGTAGCCAATATTTTACCCATTGGACATGATTCAATTATGGATCTTGAAATATTTATACCTACTCATTGACTCTTTCTGAATTTAGGTCAGTCATTCAGAAATCCATATTGGACAAAATGTACTAATATCGGGCCCAAGAGTCGTCGATTTTGAACTTTCTATTTCCACCCAATTGACTCCTTCTGGTGATAAATTAGCGATAGAGTAGCCAATAATTGACTCATTGAACATATTTCAGTCACGGATCTTGAAATTTCTACACCTACTTATTGACTCTTTCTGATGTTACATCGGTCATTCAAAAGTCAATATTTGACCAAATGTACTAAAATAGGGCCCAAGAGTCGTCGATTTTGAACTTTTTAGTTCTACCCATTGACTCCTTCTGGTGATAAATTAGCCATAGAGTAGCCAATATTTGACCCATTGAACATGTTTCAGTCATGGATCTTGAAATTTCTATACCTACTTATTGACTCTTTCTGATGTTATATCGGTCATTCAAAAGTCAATATTTGACCAAATATACTAAAATCGGGCCCAAGAATCGTATATTTTTAACTTTTTAGTTCTACACTTTGACTTCTTCCGGTTATAAATTAGCTATAGAGTAGCCAACATTTGACCCATTGAACATGTTTCAGTCAGGGATCTTGAAATTTCTTTGCCTACTTATTGACTCTTTCTGATGTTACATCGGTCATTCAAAAGTCAATATTTGACCAAATGTACTAAAATCGGGCCAAAGAGTCGTCTATTTTGAACTTTTTAGTTCTACCCTATTGACTCCTTCTGGAGATAGTTCAGCCAATTTTTGACCCACTGAAAATAATTCAGTCCTTGATCTTGAACTTTCTATTTCTATCCAATTGTCTCCTTCTTGTGATACATTAGCCTTAGAATAGCCAATATTTTACCCATTGGACATGTTTCAGTCATGGATCTTGAAATTTCTATAGCTACTTATTGACTCTTTCTGATGTTACATCGGTCATTCAAAAGTCAATATTTGACGAAATGTAAAAAATCGGTCCCAAGAGTCGTCTATTTTGAACTTTTTAGTTATACCCAATAGACTCCTTCTTGTGATAAATTAGCCATAGAGTAGCCAATATTTGACCCATTGAACATGTTTAAGTCATGGATCTTGAAATTTCTATACCTACTTATTGACTCTTTCTGATGTTACATCGGTCATTCAAAAGTCAATATTTGACAAAAGGTACTAAAATCGGGCCCAAGAGTCATCTATTTTGAACTTTTTAGTTCTACCCTTTGACTCCTTCTGGTGATAAATTAGCCATAGAGTAGCCAATATTTGACCCATTGAACATGTTTCAGTCATGGATCTTGAAATTTCTAAACCTACTTATTGACTCTTTCTGATGTTAAATCTTTCATTCAAAAGTCAATATTTGACCAAATGTACTAAAATCGGGCCCAAGAGTCGTCTATTTTGAACTTTTTAGTTCTACCCTTTGCCCCCTTCTGGTGATAAATTAGCCATAGAGTAGCCAATATTTGACCCATTGAACATGTTTCAGTCATGGATCTTGAAATTTCTATACCTACTTATTGACTCTTTCTGATGTTATAGCGGTCATTCAAAAGTCAATATTTGTCCAAATGTACTAAAATCGTGCCCAAAAGCCGTCGATTTTGAACTTTTTAGTTCTACCCATTGACTCCTTCTGGTTATAAATTAGCCATAGAGTAGCCAATATTTGACCCATTGAACATGTTTCAGTCATGGATCTTGAAATTTCTATACCTACTTATTGACTCTTTCTGATGTTATATCGGTCATTCAAAAGTCAATATTTGACCAAATGTAATAAAATAGGGCCCAAAAGTCGTCTATTTTGAACTTTTTGGTTCTACCCTTTGACTCCTTCTGGTGATAAATTAGCCATACAGTAGCCAATATTTGACCCATTGAACATGTTTCAGTAACGCATCCTGAAATTTCTATACCTACTTATTGACTCTTTCTGATGTCACATAGATCATTTAAAAGTCAATATTTGACCAAATGTACTAATTTCGGGCCAGAGAGTCGTCGATTTTGAACTTTTTAGTTATACCCTATTGACTCCTTCTGGCGACAGTTCAGCCAATTTTTGACCCACTGAAAATATTTCAGTCCTTGATCTTGAACTTTCTATTCCTACCCAATTGACTCCTTCTGGTGATAAATTAGCCATAGAGTAGCCAATATTTAACCCATTGAACATGTTTCAGTAACGCATCTTGAAATTTCTATACCTACTTATTGACTCTATCTGATGTTACATCGGTCATTCAAAAGTCAATATTTGATCAAATGTACTAAAATCGGGCCCAAGAATCATCTATTTTGAACTTTTTAGTTCTACCCTTTGACTCCTTCTGGTGATAAATTAGCCATAGAGTAGCCAATATTTGACCCATTGAACATGTTTCAGTCATGGATCTTGACATTTCTAGACCTACTTATTGAATCTATCAGATGTTACATCGGTCCTTCAAAAGTCAATATTTGATGAAATGCACTAAAATCGGGCCCAAGAGTTGCCTATTTTGAACTTTTTAGTTCTACCCATTGACTCCTTCTGGTGATAAATTAGCCATAGAGTATCCAATATTTGACCCATTGAACATGTTTCAGTCATGGATCTTGAAATTTCTATACCTACTTATTGACTCTTTCTGATGTTACATCGGTCATTCAAAACTCAATATTTGACCAAATGTACTAAAACCGGGCCGAAGAGTCATCTATTTTGAGCTTTATAGTTCTACCCTCTGACTCCTTCTGGTGATAAATTAGCCATAGAGTAGCCAATATTTGACCCACTGAACATGTTTCAGTCATGGATCTTGAAATTTCTATACCTACTTATTGACTCTTTCTGATGTCATATCGGTCATTCAAAAGTCAATATTTGACCAAATGTACTAATATCAGGCCCAAGAGTCGTCTATTTTGAACTTTTTAGTTCTACCCATTGACTCCTTCTGGTGATAAATTAGCCATAGAGTAGCCAATATTTGACCCATTGAACATGTTTCAGTCATGGATCTAGAAATTTCTATACCTACTTATTGACTCTTTCTGATGTTATAGCGGTAATTCAAAAGTCAATATTTGACCAAATATACTAAAATCGGACCCAAGAGTCATCTATTTTGAACTTTTTAGTTCTACCTTTTGACTCCTTCTGGAGATAGTTCAGCTAATTTTTGACCCACTGAAAATAATTCAGTCCTTGATCTTGAACTTTCTATTTCTATCCAATTGTCTCCTTCTTGTGATACATTAGCCTTAGAGTAGCCAATATTTTACCCATTGGACATGTTTCAATTATGGATCTTGAAATATTTATACCTACTCATTGACTCTTTCTGAATTTAGGTCAGTAATTCAGAAATCCATATTTGACCAAATGTACTAATATCGGGCCCAAGAGTCGTCGATTTTGAACTTTCTATTTCTACCCAATTGACTCCTTCTGGTGATGAATTAGCGATAAAGTAGCCAATAATTGACCCATTGAACATATTTCAGTCATGGATCTTGAAATTTCTATACCTACTTATTGACTCTTTCTGATGTTACATCGGTCATTCAAAAGTCAATATTTGACCAAATGTACTAAAAAAGGGCCCAAGAGTCGTCGATTTTGAACTTTTTAGTTCTACCCATTGACTCCTTCTGGTGATAAATTAGCGATAGAGTAGCCAATATTTGACCCATTGAACATGTTTCAGTCATGGATCTTGAAATTTCTATACCTACTTATTGACTCTTTCTAATGTTATAGCGGTCATTCAAAAGTCAATATTTGACCAAATATACTAAAATCGGGCCCAAGAGTCGTCTATTTTGAACTTTTTAGTTCTACCCTTTGACTCCTTCTGGTTATAAATTAGCCATAGAGTAGCCAATATTTGACCCATTGAACATGTTTCAGTCATGGATATTGAAATTTCTATACCTACTTATTGACTCTTTCTGATGTTATATCGGTCATTCAAAAGTCAATATTTCACCAAATATACTAAAATCGGGCCCAAGAATCGTCTATTTTGAACTTTTTAGTTCTACCCTATTGACTCCTTCTGGAGATAGTTCAGCCAATTTTTGACCGATTGAAAATAATTCAGTCCTTGATCTTGAACTTTCTGTTTGTATCCAATTGTCTCCTTCTTGTTATACATTAGCCTTAGAGTAGCCAATATTTTACCCATTGGACATGATTCAATTATGGATCTTGAAATATTTATACCTACTCATTGACTCTTTCTGAATTGAGGTCAGTCATTCAGAAATCCATATTGGACAAAATGTACTAATATCGGGCCCAAGAGTCGTCGATTTTGAACTTTCTATTTCTACCCAATTGACTCCTTCTGGTGATAAATTAGCGATAGAGTAGCCAATAATTGACTCATTGAACATATTTCAGTCACGGATCTTGAAATTTCTACACCTACTTATTGACTCTTTCTGATGTTACATCGGTCATTCAAAAGTCAATATTTGACCAAATGTACTAAAATAGGGCCCAAGAGTCGTCGATTTTGAACTTTTTAGTTCTACCCATTGACTCCTTCTGGTGATAAATTAGCCATAGAGTAGCCAATATTTGACCCATTGAACATGTTTCAGTCATGGATCTTGAAATTTCTATACCTACTTATTGACTCTTTCTGATGTTATATCGGTCATTCAAAAGTCAATATTTGACCAAATATACTAAAATCGGGCCCAAGAATCGTATATTTTTAACTTTTTAGTTCTACACTTTGACTTCTTCCGGTTATAAATTAGCTATAGAGTAGCCAACATTTGACCCATTGAACATGTTTCAGTCAGGGATCTTGAAATTTCTTTGCCTACTTATTGACTCTTTCTGATGTTACATAGGTCATTCAAAAGTCAATATTTGACCAAATGTACTAAAATCGGGCCAAAGAGTCGTCTATTTTGAACTTTTTAGTTCTACCCTATTGACTCCTTCTGGAGATAGTTCAGCCAATTTTTGACCCACTGAAAATAATTCAGTCCTTGATCTTGAACTTTCTATTTCTATCCAATTGTCTCCTTCTTGTGATACATTAGCCTTAGAATAGCCAATATTTTACCCATTGGACATGTTTCAGTCATGGATCTTGAAATTTCTATAGCTACTTATTGAGTCTTTCTGATGTTACATCGGTCATTCAAAAGTCAATATTTGACGAAATGTAAAAAATCGGGCCCAAGAGTCGTCTATTTTGAACTTTTTAGTTATACCCAATAGACTCCTTCTTGTGATAAATTAGCCATAGAGTAGCTAATATTTGACCCATTGAACATGTTTAAGTCATGGACCTTGAAATTTCTATACCTACTTATTGACTCTTTCTGATGTTACATCGGTCATTCAAAAGTCAATATTTGACAAAATGTACTAAAATCGGGCCCAAGAGTCATCTATTTTGAACTTTTTAGTTCTACCCTTTGACTCCTTCTGGTGATAAATTAGCCATAGAGTAGCCAATATTTGACCCATTGAACATGTTTCAGTCATGGATCTTGAAATTTCTAAACCTACTTATTGACTCTTTCTGATGTTAAATCTTTCATTCAAAAGTCAATATTTGACCAAATGTACTAAAATCGGGCCCAAGAGTCGTCTATTTTGAACTTTTTAGTTCTACCCTTTGCCCCCTTCTGGTGATAAATTAGCCATAGAGTAGCCAATATTTGACCCATTGAACATGTTTCAGTCATGGATCTAGAAATTTCTATACCTACTTATTGACTCTTTCTGATGTTATAGCGGTCATTCAAAAGTCAATATTTCTCCAAATGTACTAAAATAGGGCCCAAAAGCCGTCGATTTTGAACTTTTTAGTTCTACCCATTGACTCCTTCTGATGATAAATTAGCCAAAGAGTAGCCAATATCTGACCCATTGAACATGTTTCAGTCATGGATCTTGAAATTTCTATACCTACTTATTGACTCTTTCTGATGTTATAGCGGTCATTCAAAAGTCAATATTTGACCAAATATACTAAAATCGGGCCCAAGAGTCGTCTATTTTGAACTTTTTAGTTCTACCCTTTGACTCCTTCTGGTTATAAATTAGCCGTAGAGTAGCCAATATTTGACCCATTGAACATGTTTCAGTCATGGATATTGAAATTTCTATACCTACTTATTGACTCTTTCTGATGTTATATCGGTCATTCAAAAGTCAATATTTCACCAAATATACTAAAATCGGGCCCAAGAATCGTCTATTTTGAACTTTTTAGTTCTACCCTATTGACTCCTTCTGGAGATAGTTCAGCCAATTTTTGACCCATTGAAAATAATTCAGTCCTTGATCTTGAACTTTCTGTTTGTATCCAATTGTCTCCTTCTTGTTATACATTAGCCTTAGAGTAGCCAATATTTTACCCATTGGACATGATTCAATTATGGATCTTGAAATATTTATACCTACTCATTGACTCTTTCTGAATTTAGGTCAGTCATTCAGAAATCCATATTGGACAAAATGTACTAATATCGGGCCCAAGAGTCGTCGATTTTGAACTTTCTATTTCCACCCAATAGACTCCTTCTTGTGATAAATTAGCCATAGAGTAGCCAATATTTGACCCATTGAACATGTTTAAGTCATGGATCTTGAAATTTCTATACCTACTTATTGACTCTTTCTGATGTTACATCGGTCATTCAAAAGTCAATATTTGACAAAAGGTACTAAAATCGGGCCCAAGAGTCATCTATTTTGAACTTTTTAGTTCTACCCTTTGACTCCTTCTGGTGATAAATTAGCCATAGAGTAGCCAATATTTGACCCATTGAACATGTTTCAGTCATGGATCTTGAAATTTCTAAACCTACTTATTGACTCTTTCTGATGTTAAATCTTTCATTCAAAAGTCAATATTTGACCAAATGTACTAAAATCGGGCCCAAGAGTCGTCTATTTTGAACTTTTTAGTTCTACCCTTTGTCCCCTTCTGGTGATAAATTAGCCATAGAGTAGCCAATATTTGACCCATTGAACATGTTTCAGTCATGGATCTTGAAATTTCTATACCTACTTATTGACTCTTTCTGATGTTATAGCGGTCATTCAAAAGTCAATATTTGTCCAAATGTACTAAAATCGGGCCCAAAAGCCGTCGATTTTGAACTTTTTAGTTCTACCCATTGACTCCTTCTGGTTATAAATTAGCCATAGAGTAGCCAATATTTGACCCATTGAACATGTTTCAGTCATGGATCTTGAAATTTCTATACCTACTTATTGACTCTTTCTGATGTTATAGTGGTCATTCAAAAGTCAATATTTGACCAAAAATACTAAAATCGGGCCAGAGAGTCGTCTATTTTGAACTTTTTAGTTCTACCCTTTGACTCCTTCTGGTTATAAATTAGCCATAGAGTAGCCAACATTTGACCCATTGAACATGTTTCAGTCATGGATATTGAAATTTCTATACCTACTTATTGACTCTTTCTGATGTTAAGTATGTTAAGTAGAATGTTAAGGTCATTCAAAAGTCAATATTTCACCAAATATACTAAAATCGGGCCCAAGAATCGTCTATTTTGAACTTTTTAGTTCTACCCTATTGACTCCTTCTGGAGATAGTTCAGCCAATTTTTGACCCATTGAAAATAATTCAGTCCTTGATCTTGAACTTTCTATTTCTATCCAATTGTCTCCTTCTTGTGATACATCAGCCTTAGAGTAGCCAATATTTTACCCATTGGACATGTTTCAATTATGGATCTTGAAATATTTATACCTACTCATTGACTTTTTCTGAATTTAGGTCAGTCATTCAGAAATCCATATTGGACAAAATGTACTAATATCGGGCCCAAGAGTCGTCGATTTTGAACTTTCTATTTCTACCCAATTGACTCCTTCTGGTGATAAATTAGCGATAAAGTAGCCAATAATTGACCCATTGAACATATTTCAGTCATGGATCTTGAAATTTCTATACCTACTTATTGACTCTTTCTGATGTTACATCGGTCATTCAAAAGTCAATATTTGACCAAATGTACTAAAAAAGGGCCCAAGAGTCGTCGATTTTGAACTTTTTAGATCTACCCATTGACTCCTTCTGGTGATAAATTAGCGATAGAGTAGCCAATATTTGACCCATTGAACATGTTTCAGTCATGGATCTTGAAATTTCTATACCTACTTATTGACTCTTTCTGATGTTATAGCAGTCATTCAAAAGTCAATATTTGTCCAAATGTACTAAAATCGGGCCCAAAACCCGTCGATTTTGAACTTTTTAGTTCTATCCATTGACTCCTTCTGGTGATAAATTAGCCATAGAGTAGCCAATATTTGACCCATTGAACATGTTTCAGTCATGGATCTTGAAATTTCTATACCTACTTATTGAGTCTTTCTGATGTTATAGCGGTCATTCAAAAGTCAATATTTGACCAAAAATACTAAAATCGGGCCCAAGAGTCGTCTATTTTGAACTTTTTAGTTCTACCCTTTGACTCCTTCTGGTTATAAATTAGCCATAGAGTAGCCAACATTTGACCCATTGAACATGTTTCAGTCATGGATATTGAAATTTCTATACCTACTTATTGACTCTTTCTGATGTTATATCGGTCATTCAAAAGTCAATATTTGACCAAATATACTAAAATCGGGCCAAAGAGTCGTCTATTTTGAACTTTTTAGTTCTACCCTATTGACTCCTTCTGGAGATAGTTCAGCCAATTTTTGACCCACTGAAAATAATTCAGTCCTTGATCTTGAACTTTCTATTTCTATCCAATTGTCTCCTTCTTGTGATACATTAGCCTTAGAGTAGCCAATATTTTACCCATTGGACATGTTTCAATTATGGATCTTGAAATATTTATACCTACTCATTGACTCTTTCTGAATTTAGGTCAGTAATTCAGAAATCCATATTTGACCAAATGTACTAATATCGGGCCCAAGAGTCGTCGATTTTGAACTTTCTATTTCTACCCAATTGACGCCTTCTGGTTATAAATTAGCCAGAGAGTAGCCAATATTTGACCCATTGAACATGTTTCAGTCATGGATCTTGAAATTTCTATACCTACTTATTGGCTCTTTCTGATGTTAAATCTTTCATTCAAAAGTCAATATTTGACCAAATATACTAAAATCGGGCCCAAGAGTCGTCTATTTTGAACTTTTTAGTTCTACCCTTTGACTCCTTCTGGTTATAAATTAGCCATAGAGTAGCCAATATTTGACCCATTGAACATGTTTCAGTCATGGATCTTGAAATTTCTATACCTACTTATTGACTCTTTCTGATGTTATAGCGGTCATTCAAAAGTCAATATTTGACCAAATATACTAAAATCGGGCCCAAGAGTCATCTATTTTGAACTTTTTAGTTCTACCCTTTGACTCCTTCTGGTGATAAATTAGCCATAGAGTAGCCAATATTTGACCCATTGAACATGTTTCAGTCATGGATCTTGAAATTTCTATACCTACTTATTGACTCTTTCTGATGTTATATCGGTCATTCAAAAGTCAATATTTGACCAAATATACTAAAATCGGGCCCAAGAATCGTCTATTTTGAACTTTTTAGTTCTACCCTATTGACTCCTTCTGGAGATAGTTCAGCCAATTTTTGACCCATTGAAAATAATTCAGTCCTTGATCTTGAACTTTCTGTTTGTATCCAATTGTTTCCTTCTTGTTATACATTAGCCTTAGAGTAGCCAATATTTTACCCATTGGACATGATTCAATTATGGATCTTGAAATATTTATACCTACTCATTGACTCTTTCTGAATTTAGGTCAGTCATTCAGAAATCCATATTGGACAAAATGTACTAATATCGGGCCCAAGAGTCGTCGATTTTGAACTTTCTATTTCTACCCAATTGACTCCTTCTGGTGATAAATTAGCGATAGAGTAGCCAATAATTGACCCATTGAACATATTTCAGTCACGGATCTTGAAATTTCTACACCTACTTATTGACTCTTTCTGATGTTATATCGGTAATTCAAAAGTCAATATTTGACCAAATATACTAAAATCGGGCCCAAGAATCGTATATTTTTAACTTTTTAGTTCTACACTTTGACTTCTTCCGGTTATAAATTAGCTATAGAGTAGCCAACATTTGACCCATTGAACATGTTTCAGTCAGGGATCTTGAAATTTCTTTGCCTACTTATTGACTCTTTCTGATGTTACATCGGTCATTCAAAAGTCAATATTTGACCAAATGTACTAAAATCGGGCCAAAGAGTCGTCTATTTTGAACTTTTTAGTTCTACCCTATTGACTCCTTCTGGTGATAAATTAGCCATAGAGTAGCCAATATTTGACCCATTGAACATGTTTCAGTCATGGATCTTGAAATTTCTAAACCTACTTATTGACTCTTTCTGATGTTATAGCGGTCATTCAAAAGTCAATATTTGTCCAAATGTACTAAAATCGGGCCCAAAAGCCGTCGATTTTGAACTTTTTAGTTCTACCCATTGACTCCTTCTGGTTATAAATTAGCCATAGAGTAGCCAATATTTGACCCATTGAACATGTTTCAGTCATGGATCTTGAAATTTCTATACCTACTTATTGACTCTTTCTGATGTTATAGTGGTCATTCAAAACTCAATATTTGACCAAAAATACTAAAATCGGGCCAGAGAGTCGTCTATTTTGAACTTTTTAGTTCTACCCTTTGACTCCTTCTGGTTATAAATTAGCCATAGAGTAGCCAACATTTGACCCATTGAACATGTTTCAGTCATGGATATTGAAATTTCTATACCTACTTATTGACTCTTTCTGATGTTAAGTATGTTAAGTAGAATGTTAAGGTCATTCAAAAGTCAATATTTCACCAAATATACTAAAATCGGGCCCGAGAATCGTCTATTTTGAACTTTTTAGTTCTACCCTATTGACTCCTTCTGGAGATAGTTCAGCCAATTTTTGACCCATAGAAAATAATTCAGTCCTTGATCTTGAACTTTCTATTTCTATCCAATTGTCTCCTTCTTGTGATACATCAGCCTTAGAGTAGCCAATATTTTACCCATTGGACATGTTTCAATTATGGATCTTGAAATATTTATACCTACTCATTGACTTTTTCTGAATTTAGGTCAGTCATTCAGAAATCCATATTGGACAAAATGTACTAATATCGGGCCCAAGAGTCGTCGATTTTGAACTTTCTATTTCTACCCAATTGACTCCTTCTGGTGATAAATTAGCGATACAGTAGCCAATAATTGACCCATTGAACATATTTCAGTCATGGATCTGGAAATTTCTACACCTACTTATTGACTCTTTCTGATGTTACATCGGTCATTAAAAAGTCAATATTTGACCAAATGTACTAAAATAGGGCCCAAGAGTCGTCGATTTTGAACTTTTTAGTTCTACCCATTGACTCCTTCTGGTGATAAATTAGCCATAGAGTAGCCAATATTTGACCCATTGAACATGTTTCAGTCATGGATCTTGAAATTTCTATACCTACTTATTGACTCTTTCTGATGTTATAGCGGTCATTCAAAAGTCAATATTTGTCCAAATGTACTAAAATAGGGCCCAAAAGCCGTCGATTTTGAACTTTTTAGTTCTACCCATTGACTCCTTCTGATGATAAATTAGCCATAGAGTAGCCAATATCTGACCCATTGAACATGTTTCAGTCATGGATCTTGAAATTTCTATACCTACTTATTGACTCTTTCTGATGTTATAGCGGTCATTCAAAAGTCAATATTTGACCAAATATACTAAAATCGGGCCCAAGAGTCGTCTATTTTGAACTTTTTAGTTCTACCCTTTGACTCCTTCTGGTTATAAATTAGCTATAGAGGTGCCAACATTTGACCCATTGAACATGTTTCAGTCATGGATCTTGAAATTTCTTTGCCTACTTATTGACTCTTTCTGATGTTACATCGGTCATTCAAAAGTCAATATTTGACCAAATGTACTAAAATCGGGCCAAAGAGTCGTCTATTTTGAACTTTTTAGTTCTACCCTATTGACTCCTTCTGGAGATAGTTCAGCCAATTTTTGACCCACTGAAAATAATTCAGTCCTTGATCTTGAACTTTCTATTTCTATCCAATTGTCTCCTTCTTGTGATACATTAGCCTTAGAGTAGCCAATATTTTACCCATTGGACATGTTTCAATTATGGATCTTGAAATATTTATACCTACTCATTGACTCTTTCTGAATTTAGGTCAGTAATTCAGAAATCCATATTTGACCAAATGTACTAATATCGGGCCCAAGAGTCGTCGATTTTGAACTTTCTATTTCTACCCAATTGACGCCTTCTGGTTATAAATTAGCCAGAGAGTAGCCAATATTTGACCCATTGAACATGTTTCAGTCATGGATCTTGAAATTTCTATACCTACTTATTGGCTCTTTCTGATGTTAAATCTTTCATTCAAAAGTCAATATTTGACCAAATATACTAAAATCGGGCCCAAGAGTCGTCTATTTTGAACTTTTTAGTTCTACCCTTTGACTCCTTCTGGTTATAAATTAGCCATAGAGTAGCCAATATTTGACCCATTGAACATGTTTCAGTCATGGATCTTGAAATTTCTATACCTACTTATTGACTCTTTCTGATGTTATAGCGGTCATTCAAAAGTCAATATTTGACCAAATATACTAAAATCGGGTCCAAGAGTCGTCTATTTTGAACTTTTTAGTTCTACCCTTTGACTCCTTCTGGTTATAAATTAGCCATAGAGTAGCCAACATTTGACCCATTGAACATGTTTCAGTCATGGATATTGAAATTTCTATACCTACTTATTGACTCTTTCTGATGTTATATCGGTCATTCAAAAGTCAATATTTCACCAAATATACTAAAATTGGGAAGAAGAATCGTCTATTTTGAACTTTTTAGTTCTACCCTATTGACTCCTTCTGGAGATAGTTCAGCCAATTTTTGACCCATTGAAAATAATTCAGTCCTTGATCTTGAACTTTCTATTTCTATCCAATTGTCTCCTTCTTGTGATACATTAGCCTTAGAGTAGCCAATATTTTACCCATTGGATATGTTTCAATTATGGATTTTGAAATTTCTATACCTACTTATTGACTCTTTCTGATGTTATAGCGGTCATTCAAAAGTCAATATTTGACCAAATATACTAAAATCGGGCCCAAGAGTCGTCTATTTTTAACTTTTTAGTTCTACACTTTGACTTCTTCCGGTTATAATTTAGCTATAGAGTAGCCAACATTTGACCCATTGAACATGTTTCAGTCATGGATCTTGAAATTTCTTTGCCTACTTATTGACTCTTTCTGATGTTACATCGGTCATTCAAAAGTCAATATTTGACCAAATGTACTAAAATCGGGCCAAAGAGTCGTCTATTTTGAACTTTTTAGTTCTACCCTATTGACTCCTTCTGGAGATAGTTCAGCCAATTTTTGACCCACTGAAAATAATTCAGTCCTTGATCTTGAACTTTCTATTTCTATCCAATTGTCTCCTTCTTGTGATACATTAGCCTTAGAGTAGCCAATATTTTACCCATTGGACATGTTTCAGTCATGGATCTTGAAATTTCTATAGCTACTTATTGACTCTTTCTGATGTTACATCGGTCATTCAAAAGTCAATATTTGACCAAATGTAAAAAATCGGGCCCAAGAGTCGTCTATTTTGAACTTTTTAGTTATACCCAATAGACTCCATCTTGTGATAAATTAGCCATAGAGTAGCCAATATTTGACCCATTGAACATGTTTAAGTCATGGATCTTGAAATTTCTATACCTACTTATTGACTCTTTCTGATGTTACATCGGTCATTCAAAAGTCAATATTTGACAAAATGTACTAAAATCGGGCCCAAGAGTCATCTATTTTGAACTTTTTAGTTCTACCCTTTGACTCCTTCTGGTGATAAATTAGCCATAGAGTAGCCAATATTTGACCCATTGAACATGTTTCAGTCATGGATCTTGAAATTTCTATACCTACTTATTGACTCTTTCTGATGTTATAGCGGTCATTCAAAAGTCAATATTTGACCAAATATACTAAAATCGGGCCCAAGAATCGTATATTTTTAACTTTTTAGTTCTACACTTTGACTTCTTCCGGTTATAAATTAGCTATAGAGTAGCCAACATTTGACCCATTGAACATGTTTCAGTCAGGGATCTTGAAATTTCTTTGCCTACTTATTGACTCTTTCTGATGTTACATCGGTCATTCAAAAGTCAATATTTGACCAAATGTACTAAAATCGGGCCAAAGAGTCGTCTATTTTGAACTTTTTAGTTCTACCCTATTGACTCCTTCTGGAGATAGTTCAGCCAATTTTTGACCCACTGAAAATAATTCAGTCCTTGATCTTGAACTTTCTATTTCTATCCAATTGTCTCCTTCTTGTGATACATTAGCCTTAGAGTAGCCAATATTTTACCCATTGGACATGTTTCAATTATGGATCTTGAAATATTTATACCTACTCATTGACTCTTTCTGAATTTAGGTCAGTAATTCAGAAATCCATATTTGACCAAATGTACTAATATCGGGCCCAAGAGTCGTCGATTTTGAACTTTCTATTTCTACCCAATTGACGCCTTCTGGTGATAAATTAGCCAGAGAGTAGCCAATATTTGACCCATTGAACATGTTTCAGTCATGGATCTTGAAATTTCTATACCTACTTATTGGCTCTTTCTGATGTTAAATCTTTCATTCAAAAGTCAATATTTGACAAAATGTACTAAAATCGGGCCCAAGAGTCGTCTATTTTGAACTTTTTAGTTCTACCCATTGACTCCTTCTGGTGATAAATTAGCCATAGAGTAGCCAATATTTGACCCATTGAACATGTTTCAGTCATGGATCTTGAAATTTCTATACCTACTTATTGACTCTTTCTGATGTTATAGCGGTCATTCAAAAGTCAATATTTGACCAAATATACTAAAATCGGGTCCAAGAGTCGTCTATTTTGAACTTTTTAGTTCTACCCTATTGACTCCTTCTGGAGATAGTTCAGCCAATTTTTGACCCATTGAAAATAATTCAGTCCTTGATCTTGAACTTTCTATTTCTATCCAATTGTCTCCTTCTTGTGATACATTAGCCTTAGAGTAGCCAATATTTTACCCATTGGACATGTTTCAATTATGGATTTTGAAATTTCTATACCTACTTATTGACTCTTTCTGATGTTATAGCGGTCATTCAAAAGTCAATATTTGACCAAATATACTAAAATCGGGCCCAAGAGTCGTCTATTTTTAACTTTTTAGTTCTACACTTTGACTTCTTCCGGTTATAATTTAGCTATAGAGTAGCCAACATTTGACCCATTGAACATGTTTCAGTCATGGATCTTGAAATTTCTTTGCCTACTTATTGACTCTTTCTGATGTTACATCGGTCATTCAAAAGTCAATATTTGACCAAATGTACTAAAATCGGGCCAAAGAGTCGTCTATTTTGAACTTTTTAGTTCTACCCTATTGACTCCTTCTGGTGATAAATTAGCCATAGAGTAGCCAATATTTGACCCATTGAACATGTTTCAGTCATGGATCTTGAAATTTCTAAACCTACTTATTGACTCTTTCTGATGTTAAATCTTTCATTCAAAAGTCAATATTTGACCAAATGTACTAAAATCGGGCCCAAGAGTCGTCTATTTTGAACTTTTTAGTTCTACCCTTTGCCCCCTTCTGGTGATAAATTAGCCATATAGTAGCCAATATTTGACCCATTGAACATGTTTCAGTCATGGATCTTGAAATTTCTATACCTACTTATTGACTCTTTCTGATGTCATATCGGTCATTCAAAAGTCAATATTTGACCAAATGTACTAATATCAGGCCCAAGAGTCGTCTATTTTGAACTTTTTAGTTCTACCGATTGACTCCTTCGGGTGATAAATTAGCCATAGAGTAGCCAATATTTGACCCATTGAACATGTTCCAGTCATGGATCTTGAAATTTCTATACCTCCTTATTGGCTCTTTCTGATGTTAAATCTTTCATTCAAAAGTCAATATTTGACCAAATATACTAAAATCGGGCCCAAGAGTCGTCTATTTTGAACTTTTTAGTTCTACCCTTTGACTCCTTCTGGTTATAAATTAGCCATAGAGTAGCCAATATTTGACCCATTGAACATGTTTCAGTCATGGATCTTGAAATTTCTATACCTACTTATTGACTCTTTCTGATGTTATAGCGGTCATTCAAAAGTCAATATTTGACCAAATATACTAAAATCGGGTCCAAGAGTCGTCTATTTTGAACTTTTTAGTTCTACCCTTTGACTCCTTCTGGTTATAAATTAGCCATAGAGTAGCCAACATTTGACCCATTGAACATGTTTCAGTCATGGATATTGAAATTTCTATACCTACTTATTGACTCTTTCTGATGTTATATCGGTCATTCAAAAGTCAATATTTCACCAAATATACTAAAATTGGGAACAAGAATCGTCTATTTTGAACTTTTTAGTTCTACCCTATTGACTCCTTCTGGAGATAGTTCAGCCAATTTTTGACCCATTGAAAATAATTCAGTCCTTGATCTTGAACTTTCTATTTCTATCCAATTGTCTCCTTCTTGTGATACATTAGCCTTAGAGTAGCCAATATTTTACCCATTGGATATGTTTCAATTATGGATTTTGAAATTTCTATACCTACTTATTGACTCTTTCTGATGTTATAGCGGTCATTCAAAAGTCAATATTTGACCAAATATACTAAAATCGGGCCCAAGAGTCGTCTATTTTTAACTTTTTAGTTCTACACTTTGACTTCTTCCGGTTATAATTTAGCTATAGAGTAGCCAACATTTGACCCATTGAACATGTTTCAGTCATGGATCTTGAAATTTCTTTGCCTACTTATTGACTCTTTCTGATGTTACATCGGTCATTCAAAAGTCAATATTTGACCAAATGTACTAAAATCGGGCCAAAGAGTCGTCTATTTTGAACTTTTTAGTTCTACCCTATTGACTCCTTCTGGAGATAGTTCAGCCAATTTTTGACCCACTGAAAATAATTCAGTCCTTGATCTTGAACTTTCTATTTCTATCCAATTGTCTCCTTCTTGTGATACATTAGCCTTAGAGTAGCCAATATTTTACCCATTGGACATGTTTCAGTCATGGATCTTGAAATTTCTATAGCTACTTATTGACTCTTTCTGATGTTACATCGGTCATTCAAAAGTCAATATTTGACCAAATGTAAAAAATCGGGCCCAAGAGTCGTCTATTTTGAACTTTTTAGTTATACCCAATAGACTCCATCTTGTGATAAATTAGCCATAGAGTAGCCAATATTTGACCCATTGAACATGTTTAAGTCATGGATCTTGAAATTTCTATACCTACTTATTGACTCTTTCTGATGTTACATCGGTCATTCAAAAGTCAATATTTGACAAAATGTACTAAAATCGGGCCCAAGAGTCATCTATTTTGAACTTTTTAGTTCTACCCTTTGACTCCTTCTGGTGATAAATTAGCCATAGAGTAGCCAATATTTGACCCATTGAACATGTTTCAGTCATGGATCTTGAAATTTCTATACCTACTTATTGACTCTTTCTGATGTTATAGCGGTCATTCAAAAGTCAATATTTGACCAAATATACTAAAATCGGGCCCAAGAATCGTATATTTTTAACTTTTTAGTTCTACACTTTGACTTCTTCCGGTTATAAATTAGCTATAGAGTAGCCAACATTTGACCCATTGAACATGTTTCAGTCAGGGATCTTGAAATTTCTTTGCCTACTTATTGACTCTTTCTGATGTTACATCGGTCATTCAAAAGTCAATATTTGACCAAATGTACTAAAATCGGGCCAAAGAGTCGTCTATTTTGAACTTTTTAGTTCTACCCTATTGACTCCTTCTGGAGATAGTTCAGCCAATTTTTGACCCACTGAAAATAATTCAGTCCTTGATCTTGAACTTTCTATTTCTATCCAATTGTCTCCTTCTTGTGATACATTAGCCTTAGAGTAGCCAATATTTTACCCATTGGACATGTTTCAATTATGGATCTTGAAATATTTATACCTACTCATTGACTCTTTCTGAATTTAGGTCAGTAATTCAGAAATCCATATTTGACCAAATGTACTAATATCGGGCCCAAGAGTCGTCGATTTTGAACTTTCTATTTCTACCCAATTGACGCCTTCTGGTGATAAATTAGCCAGAGAGTAGCCAATATTTGACCCATTGAACATGTTTCAGTCATGGATCTTGAAATTTCTATACCTACTTATTGGCTCTTTCTGATGTTAAATCTTTCATTCAAAAGTCAATATTTGACAAAATGTACTAAAATCGGGCCCAAGAGTCGTCTATTTTGAACTTTTTAGTTCTACCCATTGACTCCTTCTGGTGATAAATTAGCCATAGAGTAGCCAATATTTGACCCATTGAACATGTTTCAGTCATGGATCTTGAAATTTCTATACCTACTTATTGACTCTTTCTGATGTTATAGCGGTCATTCAAAAGTCAATATTTGACCAAATATACTAAAATCGGGTCCAAGAGTCGTCTATTTTGAACTTTTTAGTTCTACCCTATTGACTCCTTCTGGAGATAGTTCAGCCAATTTTTGACCCATTGAAAATAATTCAGTCCTTGATCTTGAACTTTCTATTTCTATCCAATTGTCTCCTTCTTGTGATACATTAGCCTTAGAGTAGCCAATATTTTACCCATTGGATATGTTTCAATTATGGATTTTGAAATTTCTATACCTACTTATTGACTCTTTCTGATGTTATAGCGGTCATTCAAAAGTCAATATTTGACCAAATATACTAAAATCGGGCCCAAGAGTCGTCTATTTTTAACTTTTTAGTTCTACACTTTGACTTCTTCCGGTTATAATTTAGCTATAGAGTAGCCAACATTTGACCCATTGAACATGTTTCAGTCATGGATCTTGAAATTTCTTTGCCTACTTATTGACTCTTTCTGATGTTACATCGGTCATTCAAAAGTCAATATTTGACCAAATGTACTAAAATCGGGCCAAAGAGTCGTCTATTTTGAACTTTTTAGTTCTACCCTATTGACTCCTTCTGGTGATAAATTAGCCATAGAGTAGCCAATATTTGACCCATTGAACATGTTTCAGTCATGGATCTTGAAATTTCTAAACCTACTTATTGACTCTTTCTGATGTTAAATCTTTCATTCAAAAGTCAATATTTGACCAAATGTACTAAAATCGGGCCCAAGAGTCGTCTATTTTGAACTTTTTAGTTCTACCCTTTGCCCCCTTCTGGTGATAAATTAGCCATATAGTAGCCAATATTTGACCCATTGAACATGTTTCAGTCATGGATCTTGAAATTTCTATACCTACTTATTGACTCTTTCTGATGTCATATCGGTCATTCAAAAGTCAATATTTGACCAAATGTACTAATATCAGGCCCAAGAGTCGTCTATTTTGAACTTTTTAGTTCTACCGATTGACTCCTTCGGGTGATAAATTAGCCATAGAGTAGCCAATATTTGACCCATTGAACATGTTTCAGTCATGGATCTTGAAATTTCTATACCTACTTATTGACTCTTTCTGATGTTATAGCGGTCATTCAAAAGTCAATATTTGACCAAATATACTAAAATCGGGCCCAAGAGTCGTCTATTTTGAAATTTTTAGTTCTACCCTTTGACTCCTTCTGGTTATAAATTAGCCATAGAGTAGCCAACATTTGAACCATTGAACATGTTTCAGTCATGGATATTGAAATTTCTATACCTACTTATTGACTCTTTCTGATGTTATATCGGTCATTCAAAAGTCAATATTTCACCAAATATACTAAAATCGGGCCCAAGAATCGTCTATTTTGAACTTTTTAGTTCTACCCTATTGACTCCTTCTGGTGATAGTTCAGCCAATTTTTGACCCATTGAAAATAATTCAGTCCTTGATCTTGAACTTTCTATTTCTATCCAATTGTCTCCTTCTTGTGATACATTAGCCTTAGAGTAGCCAATATTTTACCCATTGGACATGTTTCAATTATGGATCTTGAAATATTTATACCTACTCATTGACTCTCTCTGAGTTTAGGTCAGTTATTCAGAAATCCATATTGGACAAAATGTACTAATATCGGGCCAAAGAGTCGTCGATTTTGAACTCTCTATTTCTACCCAATTGACTCCTTCTGGTGATAAATTAGCGATACAGTAGCCAATAATTGACCCATTGAACATATTTCAGTCATGGATCTTGAAATTTCTACACCTACTTATTGACTCTTTCTGATGTTACATCGGTCATTCAAAAGTCAATATTTGACCAAATGTACTAAAATAGGGCCCAAAAGCCGTCCATTTTGAACCTTTTAGTTCTACCCATTGACTCCTTCTGGTGATAAATTAGCCATAGAGTAGCCAATATTTGACCCATTGAACATGTTTCAGTCATGGATCTTGAAATTTCTATACCTACTTATTGACTCTTTCTGATGTTATAGCGGTCATTCAAAAGTCAATATTTGACCAAATATACTAAAATCGGGCCGAAGAGTCATCTATTTTGAACTTTTTAGTTCTACCCTTTGACTCCTTCTGGTTATAAATTAGCCATAGAGTAGCCAACATTTGACCCATTGAACATGTTTCAGTCATGGATATTGAAATTTCTATACCTACTTATTGACTCTTTCTGATGTTATATCGGTCATTCAAAAGTCAATATTTCACCAAATATACTAAAATCGGGAACAAGAATCGTCTATTTTGAACTTTTTAGTTCTACCCTATTGACTCCTTCTGGAGATAGTTCAGCCAATTTTTGACCCATTGAAAATAATTCAGTCCTTGATCTTGAACTTTCTATTTCTATCCAATTGTCTCCTTCTTGTGATACATTAGCCTTAGAGTAGCCAATATTTTACCCATTGGACATGTTTCAATTATGGATCTTGAAATTTCTATACCTACTTATTGACTCTTTCTGATGTTATAGCGGTCATTCAAAAGTCAATATTTGACCAAATATACTAAAATCGGGCCCAAGAGTCGTCTATTTTTAACTTTTTAGTTCTACACTTTGACTTCTTCCGGTTATAAATTAGCTATAGAGTAGCCAACATTTGACCCATTGAACATGTTTCAGTCATGGATATTGAAATTTCTATACCTACTTATTGACTCTTTCTGATGTTATATCGGTCATTCAAAAGTCAATATTTCACCAAATATACTAAAATCGGGAACAAGAATCGTCTATTTTGAACTTTTTAGTTCTACCCTATTGACTCCTTCTGGAGATAGTTCAGCCAATTTTTGACCCATTGAAAATAATTCAGTCCTTGATCTTGAACTTTCTATTTCTATCCAATTGTCTCCTTCTTGTGATACATTAGCCTTAGAGTAGCCAATATTTTACCCATTGGACATGTTTCAATTATGGATCTTGAAATTTCTATACCTACTTATTGACTCTTTCTGATGTTATAGCGGTCATTCAAAAGTCAATATTTGACCAAATGTAAAAAATCGGGCCCAAGAGTCTATTTTGAACTTTTTAGTTCTACCCAATAGACTCCTTCTTGTGATAAATTAGCCATAGAGTAGCCAATATTTGACCCATTGAACATGTTTAAGTCATGGATCTTGAAATTTCTATACCTACTTATTGACTCTTTCTGATGTTACATCGGTCATTCAAAAGTCAATATTTGACAAAATGTACTAAAATCGGGCCCAAGAGTCATCTATTTTGAACTGTTTAGTTCTACCCTTTGACTCCTTCTGGTGATAAATTAGCCATAGAGTAGCCAATATTTGACCCATTGAACATGTTTCAGTCATGGATCTTGAAATTTCTAAACCTACTTATTGACTCTTTCTTATGTTAAATCTTTCATTCAAAAGTCAATATTTGACCAAATGTACTAAAATCGGGCCCAAGAGTCGTCTATTTTGAACTTTTTAGTTCTACCCTTTGCCCCCTTCTGGTGATAAATTAGCCATAGAGTAGCCAATATTTGACCCATTGAACATGTTTCAGTCATGGATCTTGAAATTTCTATACCTACTTATTGACTCTTTCTGATGTCATATCGGTCATTCAAAAGTCAATATTTGACCAAATGTACTACTATCAGGCCCAAGAGTCGTCTATTTTGCACTTTTTAGTTCTACCCATTGACTCCTTCTGGTAATAAATTAGCCATAGAGTAGCCAATATTTGACCCATTGAACATGTTTCAGTCATGGATCTTGAAATTTCTATACCTACTTATTGACTCTTTCCGATGTTACATCGGTCATTCAAAACTCAATATTTGACCAAATGTACTAAAATCGGGCCCAAGAGTCATCTATTTTGAGCTTTATAGTTCTACCCTTTGACTCCTTCTGGTGATAAATTAGCCATAGAGTAGCCAATATTTGACCCATTGAACATGTTTCAGTCATGGATCTTGACATTTCTAGACCTACTTATTGAATCTATCTGATGTTACATCGGTCCTTCAAAAGTCAATATTTGACCAAATGCACTAAAATCGGACCCAAGAGTTGTCTATTTTGAAATTTTTAGTTCTACCCATTGAGTCCTTCTGGTGATAAATTAGCCATAGAGTAGCCAATATTTGACCCATTGAACATGTTTCAGTAACGCATCTTGAAATTTCTATACCTACTTATTGACTCTTTCTTATATTACATCGGTCATTCAAAACTCAATATTTGACAAAATGTACTAAAATCGGGCCCAAGAGTCATCTATTTTGAGCTTTATAGTTCTACCCTTTGACTCCTTCTGGTGATAAATTAGCCATAAAGTAGCCAATATTTGACCCATTGAACATGTTTCAGTCATGGATCTTGAAATTTCTATACCTACTTATTGACTCTATCTGATGTTACATCGGTCATTCAAAAGTCAATATTTGATCAAATGTACTAAAATCGGGCCCAAGAGTCATCTATTTTGAACTTTTTAGTTCTACCCTTTGACTCCTTCTGGTGATAAATTAGCCATAGAGTAGCCAATATTTGACCCATTGAACATGTTTCAGTCATGGATCTTGACATTTCTAGACCTACTTATTGAATCTATCTGATGTTACATCGGTCCTTCAAAAGTCAATATTTGACCAAATGCACTAAAATCGGACCCAAGAGTTGTCTATTTTGAACTTTTTAGTTCTACCCTATTGACTCCTTCTGGAGATAGTTCAGCCAATTTTTGACCCACTGAAAATAATTCAGTCCTTGATCTTGAACTTTCTATTTCTATCCAATTGTCTCCTTCTTGTGATACATTAGCCTTAGAGTAGCCAATATTTTACCCATTGGACATGTTTCAATTATGGATCTTGAAATATTTATACCTACTCATTGACTCTTTCTGAATTTAGGTCAGTAATTCAGAAATCCATATTTGACCAAATGTACTAATATCGGGCCCAAGAGTCGTCGATTTTGAACTTTCTATTTCTACCCAATTGACGCCTTCTGGTGATAAATTAGCCAGAGAGTAGCCAATATTTGACCCATTGAACATGTTTCAGTCATGGATCTTGAAATTTCTATACCTACTTATTGACTCTTTCTGATGTTAAATCTTTCATTCAAAAGTCAATATTTGACAAAATGTACTAAAATCGGGCCCAAGAGTCGTCTATTTTGAACTTTTTAGTTCTACCCATTGACTCCTTCTGGTGATAAATTAGCCATAGAGTAGCCAATATTTGACCCATTGAACATGTTTCAGTCATGGATCTTGAAATTTCTTTGCCTACTTATTGACTCTTTCTGATGTTACATCGGTCATTCAAAAGTCAATATTTGACCAAATGTAAAAAATCGGGCCCTAGAGTCTATTTTGAACTTTTTAGTTCTACCCAATAGACTCCTTCTTGTGATAAATTAGCCATAGAGTAGCCAATATTTGACCCATTGAACATGTTTAAGTCATGGATCTTGAAATTTCTATACCTACTTATTGACTCTTTCTGATGTTACATCGGTCATTCAAAAGTCAATATTTGACAAAATGTACTAAAATCGGGCCCAAGAGTCATCTATTTTGAACTGTTTAGTTCTACCCTTTGACTCCTTCTGGTGATAAATTAGCCATAGAGTAGCCAATATTTGACCCATTGAACATGTTTCAGTCATGGATCTTGAAATTTCTAAACCTACTTATTGACTCTTTCTTATGTTAAATCTTTCATTCAAAAGTCAATATTTGACCAAATGTACTAAAATCGGGCCCAAGAGTCGTCTATTTTGAACTTTTTAGTTCTACCCTTTGCCCCCTTCTGGTGATAAATTAGCCATAGAGTAGCCAATATTTGACCCATTGAACATGTTTCAGTCATGGATCTTGAAATTTCTAGACCTACTTATTGAATCTATCTGATGTTACATCGGTCCTTCAAAAGTCAATATTTGACCAAATGTACTACTATCAGGCCCAAGAGTCGTCTATTTTGCACTTTTTAGTTCTACCCATTGACTCCTTCTGGTTATAAATTAGCCATAGAGTAGCCAATATTTGACCCATTGAACATGTTTCAGTCATGGATCTTGAAATTTCTATACCTACTTATTGACTCTTTCTGATGTTATAGTGGTCATTCAAAAGTCAATATTTGACCAAAAATACTAAAATCGGGCCAGAGAGTCGTCTATTTTGAACTTTTTAGTTCTACCCTTTGACTCCTTCTGGTTATAAATTAGCCATAGAGTAGCCAACATTTGACCCATTGAACATGTTTCAGTCATGGATATTGAAATTTCTATACCTACTTATTGACTCTTTCTGATGTTATATCGGTCATTCAAAAGTCAATATTTCACCAAATATACTAAAATCGGGAACAAGAATCGTCTATTTTGAACTTTTTAGTTCTACCCTATTGACTCCTTCTGGAGATAGTTCAGCCAATTTTTGACCCATTGAAAATAATTCAGTCCTTGATCTTGAACTTTCTATTTCTATCCAATTGTCTCCTTCTTGTGATACATTAGCCTTAGAGTAGCCAATATTTTACCCATTGGACATGTTTCAATTATGGATCTTGAAATTTCTATACCTACTTATTGACTCTTTCTGATGTTATAGCGGTCATTCAAAAGTCAATATTTGACCAAATATACTAAAATCGGGCCCAAGAGTCGTCTATTTTTAACTTTTTAGTTCTACACTTTGACTTCTTCCGCTTATAAATTAGCTATAGAGTAGCCAACATTTGACCCATTGAACATGTTTCAGTCATGGATCTTGAAATTTCTTTGCCTACTTATTGACTCTTTCTGATGTTACATCGGTCATTCAAAAGTCAATATTTGACCAAATGTAAAAAATCGGGCCCAAGAGTCTATTTTGAACTTTTTAGTTCTACCCAATAGACTCCTTCTTGTGATAAATTAGCCATAGAGTAGCCAATATTTGACCCATTGAACATGTTTAAGTCATGGATCTTGAAATTTCTATACCTACTTATTGACTCTTTCTGATGTTACATCGGTCATTCAAAAGTCAATATTTGACAAAATGTACTAAAATCGGGCCCAAGAGTCATCTATTTTGAACTGTTTAGTTCTACCCTTTGACTCCTTCTGGTGATAAATTAGCCATAGAGTAGCCAATATTTGACCCATTGAACATGTTTCAGTCATGGATCTTGAAATTTCTAAACCTACTTATTGACTCTTTCTTATGTTAAATCTTTCATTCAAAAGTCAATATTTGACCAAATGTACTAAAATCGGGCCCAAGAGTCGTCTATTTTGAACTTTTTAGTTCTACCCTTTGCCCCCTTCTGGTGATAAATTAGCCATAGAGTAGCCAATATTTGACCCATTGAACATGTTTCAGTCATGGATCTTGAAATTTCTATACCTACTTATTGACTCTTTCTGATGTCATATCGGTCCTTCAAAAGTCAATATTTGACCAAATGCACTAAAATCGGACCCAAGAGTTGTCTATTTTGAACTTTTTAGTTCTACCCATTGACTCCTTCTGGTGATAAATTAGCCATAGAGTAGCCAATATTTGACCCATTGAACATGTTTCAGTAACGCATCTTGAAATTTCTATACCTACTTATTGACTCTTTCTGATATTACATCGGTCATTCAAAACTCAATATTTGACCAAATGTACTAAAATCGGGCCCAAGAGTCATCTATTTTGAGCTTTATAGTTCTACCCTTTGACTCCTTCTGGTGATAAATTAGCCATAGAGTAGCCAATATTTGACCCATTGAACATGTTTCAGTCATGGATCTTGAAATTTCTATACCTACTTATTGACTCTTTCTGATGTTACATCGGTCATTCAAAACTCAATATTTGACCAAATGTACTAAAATCGGGAACAAGAATCGTCTATTTTGAACTTTTTAGTTCTACCCTTTGACTCCTTCTGGTGATAAATTAGCCATAGAGTAGCCAATATTTGACCCATTGAACATGTTTCAGTCATGGATCTTGACATTTCTAGACCTACTTATTGAATTTATCAGATGTTACATCGGTCCTTCAAAAGTCAATATTTGATGAAATGCACTAAAATCGGGCCCAAGAGTTGCCTATTTTGAACTTTTTAGTTCTACCCATTGACTCCTTCTGGTGATAAATTAGCCATAGAGTAGCCAATATTTGACCCATTGAACATGTTTCAGTCATGGATCTTGAAATTTCTATACCTACTTATTGACTCTTTCTGATGTTACATCGGTCATTCAAAACTCAATATTTGACCAAATGTACTAAAATCGGGCCCAAGAGTCATCTATTTTGAACTGTTTAGTTCTACCCTTTGACTCCTTCTGGTGATAAATTAGCCATAGAGTAGCCAATATTTGACCCATTGAACATGTTTCAGTCATGGATCTTGAAATTTCTAAACCTACTTATTGACTCTTTCTTATGTTAAATCTTTCATTCAAAAGTCAATATTTGACCAAATGTACTAAAATCGGGCCCAAGAGTCGTCTATTTTGAACTTTTTAGTTCTACCCTTTGCCCCCTTCTGGTGATAAATTAGCCATAGAGTAGCCAATATTTGACCCATTGAACATGTTTCAGTCATGGATCTTGAAATTTCTAGACCTACTTATTGAATCTATCTGATGTTACATCGGTCCTTCAAAAGTCAATATTTGACCAAATGTACTACTATCAGGCCCAAGAGTCGTCTATTTTGCACTTTTTAGTTCTACCCATTGACTCCTTCTGGTTATAAATTAGCCATAGAGTAGCCAATATTTGACCCATTGAACATGTTTCAGTCATGGATCTTGAAATTTCTATACCTACTTATTGACTCTTTCTGATGTTATAGTGGTCATTCAAAAGTCAATATTTGACCAAAAATACTAAAATCGGGCCAGAGAGTCGTCTATTTTGAACTTTTTAGTTCTACCCTTTGACTCCTTCTGGTTATAAATTAGCCATAGAGTAGCCAACATTTGACCCATTGAACATGTTTCAGTCATGGATATTGAAATTTCTATACCTACTTATTGACTCTTTCTGATGTTATATCGGTCATTCAAAAGTCAATATTTCACCAAATATACTAAAATCGGGAACAAGAATCGTCTATTTTGAACTTTTTAGTTCTACCCTATTGACTCCTTCTGGAGATAGTTCAGCCAATTTTTGACCCATTGAAAATAATTCAGTCCTTGATCTTGAACTTTCTATTTCTATCCAATTGTCTCCTTCTTGTGATACATTAGCCTTAGAGTAGCCAATATTTTACCCATTGGACATGTTTCAATTATGGATCTTGAAATTTCTATACCTACTTATTGACTCTTTCTGATGTTATAGCAGTCATTCAAAAGTCAATATTTGACCAAATATACTAAAATCGGGCCCAAGAGTCGTCTATTTTTAACTTTTTAGTTCTACACTTTGACTTCTTCCGCTTATAAATTAGCTATAGAGTAGCCAACATTTGACCCATTGAACATGTTTCAGTCATGGATCTTGAAATTTCTTTGCCTACTTATTGACTCTTTCTGATGTTACATCGGTCATTCAAAAGTCAATATTTGACCAAATGTAAAAAATCGGGCCCAAGAGTCTATTTTGAACTTTTTAGTTCTACCCAATAGACTCCTTCTTGTGATAAATTAGCCATAGAGTAGCCAATATTTGACCCATTGAACATGTTTAAGTCATGGATCTTGAAATTTCTATACCTACTTATTGACTCTTTCTGATGTTACATCGGTCATTCAAAAGTCAATATTTGACAAAATGTACTAAAATCGGGCCCAAGAGTCATCTATTTTGAACTGTTTAGTTCTACCCTTTGACTCCTTCTGGTGATAAATTAGCCATAGAGTAGCCAATATTTGACCCATTGAACATGTTTCAGTCATGGATCTTGAAATTTCTAAACCTACTTATTGACTCTTTCTTATGTTAAATCTTTCATTCAAAAGTCAATATTTGACCAAATGTACTAAAATCGGGCCCAAGAGTCGTCTATTTTGAACTTTTTAGTTCTACCCTTTGCCCCCTTCTGGTGATAAATTAGCCATAGAGTAGCCAATATTTGACCCATTGAACATGTTTCAGTCATGGATCTTGAAATTTCTATACCTACTTATTGACTCTTTCTGATGTCATATCGGTCCTTCAAAAGTCAATATTTGACCAAATGCACTAAAATCGGACCCAAGAGTTGTCTATTTTGAACTTTTTAGTTCTACCCATTGACTCCTTCTGGTGATAAATTAGCCATAGAGTAGCCAATATTTGACCCATTGAACATGTTTCAGTAACGCATCTTGAAATTTCTATACCTACTTATTGACTCTTTCTGATATTACATCGGTCATTCAAAACTCAATATTTGACCAAATGTACTAAAATCGGGCCCAAGAGTCATCTATTTTGAGCTTTATAGTTCTACCCTTTGACTCCTTCTGGTGATAAATTAGCCATAGAGTAGCCAATATTTGACCCATTGAACATGTTTCAGTCATGGATCTTGAAATTTCTATACCTACTTATTGACTCTTTCTGATGTTACATCGGTCATTCAAAACTCAATATTTGACCAAATGTACTAAAATCGGGAACAAGAATCGTCTATTTTGAACTTTTTAGTTCTACCCTTTGACTCCTTCTGGTGATAAATTAGCCATAGAGTAGCCAATATTTGACCCATTGAACATGTTTCAGTCATGGATCTTGACATTTCTAGACCTACTTATTGAATTTATCAGATGTTACATCGGTCCTTCAAAAGTCAATATTTGATGAAATGCACTAAAATCGGGCCCAAGAGTTGCCTATTTTGAACTTTTTAGTTCTACCCATTGACTCCTTCTGGTGATAAATTAGCCATAGAGTAGCCAATATTTGACCCATTGAACATGTTTCAGTCATGGATCTTGAAATTTCTATACCTACTTATTGACTCTTTCTGATGTTACATCGGTCATTCAAAACTCAATATTTGACCAAATGTACTAAAATCGGGCCCAAGAGTCATCTATTTTGAGCTTTATAGTTCTACAATTTGACTCCTTCTGGTGATAAATTAGCCATAGAGTAGCCAATATTTGACCCACTGAACATGTTTCAGTCATGGATCTTGAAATTTCTATACCTACTTATTGACTCTTTCTGATGTTATATCGGTCATTCAAAAGTCACTATTTGACCAAATGTACCAAAATAGGGCACAAGAGTCGTCTATTTTGAACTTTTTAGTTATACCCTATTGACTCCTTCTGGTGATAAATTAGCCATAGAGTAGCCAATATTTGACCAATTGAACATGTTTCAGTAAAGCATCTTGAAATTTCTATACCTACTTATTGACTCTTTCTGATGTTACATCGGTCATTCAAAACTCAATATTTGACCAAATGTACTAAAATCGGGCCCAAGAGTCATCTATTTTGAGCTTTATAATTCTACCCTTTGACTCCTTCTGGTGATAAATTAGCCATAGAGTAGCCAATATTTGACCCATTGAACATGTTTCAGTCATGGATCTTGAAATTTCTATACCTACTTATTGACTCTATCTGATGTTACATCGGTCATTCAAAAGTCAATATTTGACCAAATGTACTAAAATCGGCCCAAGAGTCATCTATTTTGAACTTTTTAGTTCTACCCTTTGACTCCTTCTGGTTATAAATTAGCCATAGAGTAGCCATTATTTGACCCATTGAACATGTTTCAGTCATGGATCTTGACATTTCTAGACCTACTTATTGAATCTATCTGATGTTACATCGGTCATTCAAAACTCAATATTTGACCAAATGTACTAAAATCGGGCCCAAGAGTCATCTATTTTGAGCTTTATAGTTCTACCCTTTGACTCCTTCTGGTGATAAATTAGCCATAGAGTAGCCAATATTTGACCCATTGAACATGTTTCAGTCATGGATCTTGAAATTTCTATACCTACTTATTGACTTTTTCTGATGTTACATCGGTCATTCAAAACTCAATATTTGACCAAATGTACTAAAATCGGGCCCAAGAATCATCTATTTTGAGCTTTATAGTTTTACCCTTTGACTCCTTCTGGTGATAAATTAGCCATAGAGTAGCCAATATTTGACCCATTGAACATGTTTCAGTCATGGATCTTGAAATTTCTATACCTACTTATTGACTCTATCTGATGTTACATCGGTCATTCAAAAGTCAATATTTGACCAAATGTACTAAAATCGGGCCCAAGAGTCATCTATTTTGAACTTTTTAGTTCTACCCTTTGACTCCTTCTGGTGATAAATTAGCCATAGAGTAGCCAATATTTGACCCATTGAACATGTTTCAGTCATGGATCTTGACATTTCTAGACCTACTTATTGAATCTATCTGATGTTACATCGGTCCTTCAAAAGTCAATATTTGACCAAATGCACTAAAATCGGGGCCAAGAGTCATCTATTTTGAGCTTTATAGTTCTACCCTATTGACTCCTTCTGGAGATAGTTCATCCAATTTTTGACTCACTGAAAATAATTCAGTCATTCATCTTGAACTTTCTATTTCTATCCAATTGACTCCTTCTGGTGATAAATTAGCCATAGAGTAGCCAATATTTGACCCATTGAACATGTTTCAGTCATGGATCTTGAAATTTCTATACCAACTTATTGACTCTTTCTGATGTTACATCGGTCATTCAAAAGTCAATATTTGACCAAATATACTAAAATCAGGCCCAAGAATCGTATATTTTTAACTTTTTAGTTCTACACTTTGACTTCTTCCGGTTATAAATTAGCTATAGAGTAGCCAACATTTGACCCATTGAACATGTTTCAATTATGGATCTTGAAATATTTATACCTACTCATTGACTTTCTCTGAGTTTAGGTCAGTTATTCAGAAATCCATATTGGACAAAATGTACTAATATCGGGCCAAAGAGTCGTCGATTTTGAACTTTCTATTTCTACCCAATTGACTCCTTCTGGTGATAAATTAGCGATACAGTAGCCAATAATTGACCCATTGAACATATTTCAGTCATGGATCTTGAAATTTCTACACCTACTTATTGACTCTTTCTTATGTTAAATCTTTCATTCAAAAGTCAATATTTGACCAAATGTACTAAAATCGGGCCCAAGAGTCGTCTATTTTGAACTTTTTAGTTCTACCCTTTGCCCCCTTCTGGTGATAAATTAGCCATAGAGTAGCCAATATTTGACCCATTGAACATGTTTCAGTAACGCATCTTGAAATTTCTATACCTACTTATTGACTCTTTCTTATATTACATCGGTCATTCAAAACTCAATATTTGACAAAATGTACTAAAATCGGGCCCAAGAGTCATCTATTTTGAGCTTTATAGTTCTACCCTTTGACTCCTTCTGGTGATAAATTAGCCATAAAGTAGCCAATATTTGACCCATTGAACATGTTTCAGTCATGGATCTTGAAATTTCTATACCTACTTATTGACTCTATCTGATGTTACATCGGTCATTCAAAAGTCAATATTTGATCAAATGTACTAAAATCGGGCCCAAGAGTCATCTATTTTGAACTTTTTAGTTCTACCCTTTGACTCCTTCTGGTGATAAATTAGCCATAGAGTAGCCAATATTTGACCCATTGAACATGTTTCAGTCATGGATCTTGACATTTCTAGACCTACTTATTGAATCTATCTGATGTTACATCGGTCCTTCAAAAGTCAATATTTGACCAAATGCACTAAAATCGGACCCAAGAGTTGTCTATTTTGAACTTTTTAGTTCTACCCATTGACTCCTTCTGGTGATAAATTAGCCATAGAGTAGCCAATATTTGACCCATTGAACATGTTTCAGTAACGCATCTTGAAATTTCTATACCTACTTATTGACTCTTTCTGATATTACATCGGTCATTCAAAACTCAATATTTGACCAAATGTACTAAAATCGGGCCCAAGAGTCATCTATTTTGAGCTTTATAGTTCTACCCTTTGACTCCTTCTGGTGATAAATTAGCCATAGAGTAGCCAATATTTGACCCATTGAACATGTTTCAGTCATGGATCTTGAAATTTCTATACCTACTTATTGACTCTTTCTGATGTTACATCGGTCATTCAAAAGTCAATATTTGACCAAATGTACTAAAATCGGGAACAAGAATCGTCTATTTTGAACTTTTTAGTTTTACCCTTTGACTCCTTCTGGTGATAAATTAGCCATAGAGTAGCCAATATTTGACCCATTGAACATGTTTCAGTCATGGATCTTGACATTTCTAGACCTACTTATTGAATTTATCAGATGTTACATCGGTCCTTCAAAAGTCAATATTTGATGAAATGCACTAAAATCGGGCCCAAGAGTTGCCTATTTTGAACTTTTTAGTTCTACCCATTGACTCCTTCTTGTGATAAATTAGCCATAGAGTAGCCAATATTTGACCCATTGAACATGTTTCAGTCATGGATCTTGAAATTTCTATACCTACTTATTGACTCTTTCTGATGTTACATCGGTCATTCAAAACTCAATATTTGACCAAATGTACTAAAATCGGGCCCAAGAGTCATCTATTTTGAGCTTTATAGTTCTACCCTTTGACTCCTTCTGGTGATAAATTAGCCATAGAGTAGCCAATATTTGACCCACTGAACATGTTTCAGTCATGGATCTTGAAATTTCTATACCTACTTATTGACTCTTTCTGATGTTATATCGGTCATTCAAAAGTCACTATTTGACCAAATGTACTAAAATAGGGCACAAGAGTCGTCTATTTTGAACTTTTTAGTTATACCCTATTGACTCCTTCTGGTGATAAATTAGCCATAGAGTAGCCAATATTTGACCAACTGAACATGTTTCAGTAAAGCATCTTGAAATTTCTATACCTACTTATTGACTCTTTCTGATGTTACATCGGTCATTCAAAACTCAATATTTGACCAAATGTACTACAATCGGGCCCAAGAGTCATCTATTTTGAGCTTTATAATTCTACCCTTTGACTCCTTCTGGTGATAAATTAGCCATAGAGTAGCCAATATTTGACCCATTGAACATGTTTCAGTCATGGATCTTGAAATTTCTATACCTACTTATTGACTCTATCTGATGTTACATCGGTCATTCAAAAGTCAATATTTGACCAAATGTACTAAAATCGGCCCAAGAGTCATCTTTTTTGAACTTTTTAGTTCTACCCTTTGACTCCTTCTGGTAATAAATTAGCCATAGAGTAGCCATTATTTGACCCATTGAACATGTTTCAGTCATGGATCTTGACATTTCTAGACCTACTTATTGAATCTATCTGATGTTACATCGGTCATTCAAAACTCAATATTTGACCAAATGTACTAAAATCGGGCCCAAGAGTCATCTATTTTGAGCTTTATAGTTCTACCCTTTGACTCCTTCTGGTGATAAATTAGCCATAGAGTAGCCAATATTTGACCCATTGAACATGTTTCAGTCATGGATCTTGAAATTTCTATACCTACTTATTGACTCTTTCTGATGTTACATCGGTCATTCAAAACTCAATATTTGACCAAATGTACTAAAATCGGGCCCAAGAGTCATCTATTTTGAGCTTTATAGTTTTACCCTTTGACTCCTTCTGGTGATAAATTAGCCATAGAGTAGCCAATATTTGACCCATTGAACATGTTTCAGTCATGGATCTTGAAATTTCTATACCTACTTATTGACTCTATCTGATGTTACATCGGTCCTTCAAAAGTCAATATTTGACCAAATGCACTAAAATCGGGGCCAAGAGTCATCTATTTTGAGCTTTATAGTTCTACCCTATTGACTCCTTCTGGAGATAGTTCATCCAATTTTTGACTCACTGAAAATAATTCAGTCATTCATCTTGAACTTTCTATTTCTATCCAATTGACTCCTTCTGGTGATAAATTAGCCATAGAGTAGCCAATATTTGACCCATTGAACATGTTTCAGTCATGGATCTTGAAATTTCTATACCTACTTATTGACTCTTTCTGATGTTACATCGGTCATTCAAAAGTCAATATTTGACCAAATATACTAAAATCAGGCCCAAGAATCGTATATTTTTAACTTTTTAGTTCTACACTTTGACTTCTTCTGGTTATAAATTAGCTATAGAGTAGCCAACATTTGACCCATTGAACATGTTTCAATTAAGGATCTTGAAATATTTATACCTACTCATTGACTCTCTCTGAGTTTAGGTCAGTTATTCAGAAATCCATATTGGACAAAATGTACTAATATCGGGCCAAAGAGTCGTCGATTTTGAACTTTCTATTTCTGCCCAATTGACTCCTTCTGGTGATAAATTAGCGATACAGTAGCCAATAATTGACCCATTGAACATATTTCAGTCATGGATCTTGAAATTTCTACACCTACTTATTGACTCTTTCTTATGTTAAATCTTTCATTCAAAAGTCAATATTTGACCAAATGTACTAAAATCGGGCCCAAGAGTCGTCTATTTTGAACTTTTTAGTTCTACCCTTTGCCCCCTTCTGGTGATAAATTAGCTATAGAGTAGCCAATATTTGACCCATTGAACATGTTTCAGTCATGGATCTTGAAATTTCTATACCTACTTATTGACTCTTTCTGATGTCATATCGGTCATTCAAAAGTCAATATTTGACCAAATGTACTACTATCAGGCCCAAGAGTCGTCTATTTTGCACTTTTTAGTTCTACCCATTGACTCCTTCTGGTAATAAATTAGCCATAGAGTAGCCAATATTTGACCCATTGAACATGTTTCAGTCATGGATCTTGAAATTTCTATACCAACTTATTGACTCTTTCCGATGTTACATCGGTCATTCAAAACTCAATATTTGACCAAATGTACTAAAATCGGGCCCAAGAGTCATCTATTTTGAGCTTTATAGTTCTACCCTTTGACTCCTTCTGGTGATAAATTAGCCATAAAGTAGCCAATATTTGACCCATTGAACATGTTTCAGTCATGGATCTTGAAATTTCTATACCTACTTATTGACTCTATCTGATGTTACATCGGTCATTCAAAAGTCAATATTTGATCAAATGTACTAAAATCGGGCCCAAGAGTCATCTATTTTGAACTTTTTAGTTCTACCCTTTGACTCCTTCTGGTGATAAATTAGCCATAGAGTAGCCAATATTTGACCCATTGAACATGTTTCAGTCATGGATCTTGACATTTCTAGACCTACTTATTGAATCTATCTGATGTTACATCGGTCCTTCAAAAGTCAATATTTGACCAAATGCACTAAAATCGGACCCAAGAGTTGTCTATTTTGAACTTTTTAGTTCTACCCATTGACTCCTTCTGGTGATAAATTAGCCATAGAGTAGCCAATATTTGACCCATTGAACATGTTTCAGTAACGCATCTTGAAATTTCTATACCTACTTATTGACTCTTTCTGATGTTACATCGGTCATTCAAAACTCAATATTTGACCAAATGTACTAAAATCGGGCCCAAGAGTCATCTATTTTGAGCTTTATAGTTCTACCCTTTGACTCCTTCCGGTGATAAATTAGCCATAGAGTAGCCAATATTTGACCCATTGAACATGTTTCAGTCATGGATCTTGAAATTTCTATACCTACTTATTGACTCTTTCTGATGTTACATCGGTCATTCAAAACTCAATATTTGACCAAATGTACTAAAATCGGGCCCAAGAGTCATCTATTTTGAGCTTTATAGTTCTACCCTTTGACTCCTTCTGGTGATAAATTAGCCATAGAGTAGCCAATATTTGACCCACTGAACATGTTTCAGTCATGGATCTTGAAATTTCTATACCTACTTATTGACTCTTTCTGATGTTATATCGGTCATTCAAAAGTCACTATTTGACCAAATGTACTAAAATAGGGCACAAGAGTCGTCTATTTTGAACTTTTTAGTTATACCCTATTGACTCCTTCTGGTGATAAATTAGCCATAGAGTAGCCAATATTTGACCAACTGAACATGTTTCAGTAAAGCATCTTGAAATTTCTATACCTACTTATTGACTCTTTCTGATGTTACATCGGTCATTCAAAACTCAATATTTGACCAAATGTACTACAATCGGGCCCAAGAGTCATCTATTTTGAGCTTTATAATTCTACCCTTTGACTCCTTCTGGTGATAAATTAGCCATAGAGTAGCCAATATTTGACCCATTGAACATGTTTCAGTCATGGATCTTGAAATTTCTATACCTACTTATTGACTCTATCTGATGTTACATCGGTCATTCAAAAGTCAATATTTGACCAAATGTACTAAAATCGGCCCAAGAGTCATCTTTTTTGAACTTTTTAGTTCTACCCTTTGACTCCTTCTGGTAATAAATTAGCCATAGAGTAGCCATTATTTGACCCATTGAACATGTTTCAGTCATGGATCTTGACATTTCTAGACCTACTTATTGAATCTATCTGATGTTACATCGGTCATTCAAAACTCAATATTTGACCAAATGTACTAAAATCGGGCCCAAGAGTCATCTATTTTGAGCTTTATAGTTCTACCCTTTGACTCCTTCTGGTGATAAATTAGCCATAGAGTAGCCAATATTTGACCCATTGAACATGTTTCAGTCATGGATCTTGAAATTTCTATACCTACTTATTGACTCTTTCTGATGTTACATCGGTCATTCAAAACTCAATATTTGACCAAATGTACTAAAATCGGGCCCAAGAGTCATCTATTTTGAGCTTTATAGTTTTACCCTTTGACTCCTTCTGGTGATAAATTAGCCATAGAGTAGCCAATATTTGACCCATTGAACATGTTTCAGTCATGGATCTTGAAATTTCTATACCTACTTATTGACTCTATCTGATGTTACATCGGTCCTTCAAAAGTCAATATTTGACCAAATGCACTAAAATCGGGGCCAAGAGTCATCTATTTTGAGCTTTATAGTTCTACCCTATTGACTCCTTCTGGAGATAGTTCATCCAATTTTTGACTCACTGAAAATAATTCAGTCATTCATCTTGAACTTTCTATTTCTATCCAATTGACTCCTTCTGGTGATAAATTAGCCATAGAGTAGCCAATATTTGACCCATTGAACATGTTTCAGTCATGGATCTTGAAATTTCTATACCTACTTATTGACTCTTTCTGATGTTACATCGGTCATTCAAAAGTCAATATTTGACCAAATATACTAAAATCAGGCCCAAGAATCGTATATTTTTAACTTTTTAGTTCTACACTTTGACTTCTTCTGGTTATAAATTAGCTATAGAGTAGCCAACATTTGACCCATTGAACATGTTTCAATTATGGATCTTGAAATATTTATACCTACTCATTGACTCTCTCTGAGTTTAGGTCAGTTATTCAGAAATCCATATTGGACAAAATGTACTAATATCGGGCCAAAGAGTCGTCGATTTTGAACTTTCTATTTCTGCCCAATTGACTCCTTCTGGTGATAAATTAGCGATACAGTAGCCAATAATTGACCCATTGAACATATTTCAGTCATGGATCTTGAAATTTCTACACCTACTTATTGACTCTTTCTTATGTTAAATCTTTCATTCAAAAGTCAATATTTGACCAAATGTACTAAAATCGGGCCCAAGAGTCGTCTATTTTGAACTTTTTAGTTCTACCCTTTGCCCCCTTCTGGTGATAAATTAGCTATAGAGTAGCCAATATTTGACCCATTGAACATGTTTCAGTCATGGATCTTGAAATTTCTATACCTACTTATTGACTCTTTCTGATGTCATATCGGTCATTCAAAAGTCAATATTTGACCAAATGTACTACTATCAGGCCCAAGAGTCGTCTATTTTGCACTTTTTAGTTCTACCCATTGACTCCTTCTGGTAATAAATTAGCCATAGAGTAGCCAATATTTGACCCATTGAACATGTTTCAGTCATGGATCTTGAAATTTCTATACCAACTTATTGACTCTTTCCGATGTTACATCGGTCATTCAAAACTCAATATTTGACCAAATGTACTAAAATCGGGCCCAAGAGTCATCTATTTTGAGCTTTATAGTTCTACCCTTTGACTCCTTCTGGTGATAAATTAGCCATAAAGTAGCCAATATTTGACCCATTGAACATGTTTCAGTCATGGATCTTGAAATTTCTATACCTACTTATTGACTCTATCTGATGTTACATCGGTCATTCAAAAGTCAATATTTGATCAAATGTACTAAAATCGGGCCCAAGAGTCATCTATTTTGAACTTTTTAGTTCTACCCTTTGACTCCTTCTGGTGATAAATTAGCCATAGAGTAGCCAATATTTGACCCATTGAACATGTTTCAGTCATGGATCTTGACATTTCTAGACCTACTTATTGAATCTATCTGATGTTACATCGGTCCTTCAAAAGTCAATATTTGACCAAATGCACTAAAATCGGACCCAAGAGTTGTCTATTTTGAACTTTTTAGTTCTACCCATTGACTCCTTCTGGTGATAAATTAGCCATAGAGTAGCCAATATTTGACCCATTGAACATGTTTCAGTAACGCATCTTGAAATTTCTATACCTACTTATTGACTCTTTCTGATGTTACATCGGTCATTCAAAACTCAATATTTGACCAAATGTACTAAAATCGGGCCCAAGAGTCATCTATTTTGAGCTTTATAGTTCTACCCTTTGACTCCTTCCGGTGATAAATTAGCCATAGAGTAGCCAATATTTGACCCACTGAACATGTTTCAGTCATGGATCTTGAAATTTCTATACCTACTTATTGACTCTTTCTGATGTTATATCGGTCATTCAAAAGTCAATATTTGACACAATGTACTAAAATAGGGCACAAGAGTCGTCTATTTTGAACTTTTTAGTTATACCCTATTGACTCCTTCTGGTGATAAATTAGCCATAGAGTAGCCAATATTTGACCAATTGAACATGTTTCAGTAAAGCATCTTGAAATTTCTATACCTACTTATTGACTCTTTCTGATGTTACATCGGTCATTCAAAACTCAATATTTGACCAAATGTACTAAAATCGGGCCCAAGAGTCATCTATTTTGAACTTTTTAGTTCTACCCTATTGACTCCTTCTGGTGATAAATTAGCCATAGAGTAGCCAATATTTGACCCATTGAACATGTTTCAGTCATGGATCTTGACATTTCTAGACCTACTTATTGAATCTATCTGATGTTACATCGGTCCTTCAAAAGTCAATATTTGACCAAATGCACTAAAATCGGGCCCAAGAGTCATCTATTTTGAGCTTTATAGTTCTACCCTATTGACTCCTTCTGGAGATAGTTCATCCAATTTTTGACTCACTGAAAATAATTCAGTCATTCATCTTGAACTTTCTATTTCTATCCAATTGACTCCTTCTGGTGATAAATTAGCCATAGAGTAGCCAATATTTGACCCATTGAACATGTTTCAGTCATGGATCTTGAAATTTCTATACCTACTTATTGACTCTTTCTGATGTTACATCGGTCATTCAAAAGTCAATATTTGACCAAATATACTAAAATCAGGCCCAAGAATCGTATATTTTTAACTTTTTAGTTCTACACTTTGACTTCTTCCAGTTATAAATTAGCCATAGAGTAGCCAACATTTGACCCATTGAACATGTTTCAGTAAAGCATCTTGAAATTTCTATACCTACTTATTGACTCTTTCTGATGTTACATCGGTCATTCAAAACTCAATATTTGACCAAATGTACTAAAATCGGGCCCAAGAGTCATCTATTTTGAGCTTTATAATTCTACCCTTTGACTCCTTCTGGTGATAAATTAGCCATAGAGTAGCCAATATTTGACCCATTGAACATGTTTCAGTCATGGATCTTGAAATTTCTATACCTACTTATTGACTCTATCTGATGTTACATCGGTCATTCAAAAGTCAATATTTGACCAAATGTACTAAAATCGGCCCAAGAGTCATCTATTTTGAACTTTTTAGTTCTACCCTTTGACTCCTTCTGGTGATAAATTAGCCATAGAGTAGCCATTATTTGACCCATTGAACATGTTTCAGTCATGGATCTTGACATTTCTAGACCTACTTATTGAATCTATCTGATGTTACATCGGTCATTCAAAACTCAATATTTGACCAAATGTACTAAAATCGGGCCCAAGAGTCATCTATTTTGAGCTTTATAGTTCTACCCTTTGACTCCTTCTGGTGATAAATTAGCCATAGAGTAGCCAATATTTGACCCATTGAACATGTTTCAGTCATGGATCTTGAAATTTCTATACCAACTTATTGACTCTTTCTGATTTTACATCGGTCATTCAAAACTCAATATTTGACCAAATGTACTAAAATCGGGCCCAAGAGTCATCTATTTTGAGCTTTATAGTTTTACTCTTTGACTCCTTCTGGTGATAAATTAGCCATAGAGTAGCCAATATTTGACCCATTGAACATGTTTCAGTCATGGATCTTGAAATTTCTATACCTACTTATTGACTCTATCTGATGTTACATCGGTCATTCAAAAGTCAATATTTGACCAAATGTACTAAAATCGGGCCCAAGAGTCATCTATTTTGAGCTTTATAGTTCTACCCTTTGACTCCTTCTGGTGATAAATTAGCCATAGAGTAGCCAATATTTGACCCATTGAACATGTTTCAGTCATGGATCTTGAAATTTCTATACCTACTTATTGACTCTTTCTGATGTTACATCGGTCATTCAAAAGTCAATATTTGACCAAATGTACTAAAATCGGGCCCAAGAGTCATCTATTTTGAGCTTTATAGTTTTACCCTTTGACTCCTTCTGGTGATAAATTAGCCATAGAGTAGCCAATATTTGACCCATTGAACATGTTTCAGTCATGGATCTTGAAATTTCTATACCTACTTATTGACTCTATCTGATGTTACATCGGTCATTCAAAAGTCAATATTTGACCAAATGTACTAAAATCGGGCCCAAGAGTCATCTATTTTGAACTTTTTAGTTCTACCCTTTGACTCCTTCTGGTGATAAATTAGCCATAGAGTAGCCAATATTTGACCCATTGAACATGTTTCAGTCATGGATCTTGACATTTCTAGACCTACTTATTGAATCTATCTGATGTTACATCGGTCCTTCAAAAGTCAATATTTGACCAAATGCACTAAAATCGGGGCCAAGAGTCATCTATTTTGAGCTTTATAGTTCTACCCTATTGACTCCTTCTGGAGATAGTTCATCCAATTTTTGACTCACTGAAAATAATTCAGTCATTCATCTTGAACTTTCTATTTCTATCCAATTGACTCCTTCTGGTGATAAATTAGCCATAGAGTAGCCAATATTTGACCCATTGAACATGTTTCAGTCATGGATCTTGAAATTTCTATACCTACTTATTGACTCTTTCTGATGTTACATCGGTCATTCAAAAGTCAATATTTGACCAAATATACTAAAATCGGGCCCAAGAATCGTATATTTTTAACTTTTTAGTTCTACACTTTGACTTCTTCCGGTTATAAATTAGCTATAGAGTAGCCAACATTTGACCCATTGAACATGTTTCAATTACGGATCTTGAAATATTTATACCTACTCATTGACTCTCTCTGAGTTTAGGTCAGTTATTCAGAAATCCATATTGGACAAAATGTACTAATATCGGGCCAAAGAGTCGTCGATTTTGAACTTTCTATTTCTACCCAATTGACTCCTTCTGGTGATAAATTAGCGATACAGTAGCCAATAATTGACCCATTGAACATATTTCAGTCATGGATCTTGAAATTTCTACACCTACTTATTGACTCTTTCTTATGTTAAATCTTTCATTCAAAAGTCAATATTTGACCAAATGTACTACTATCAGGCCCAAGAGTCGTCTATTTTGCACTTTTTAGTTCTACCCATTGACTCCTTCTGGTAATAAATTAGCCATAGAGTAGCCAATATTTGACCCATTGAACATGTTTCAGTCATGGATCTTGAAATTTCTATACCTACTTATTGACTCTTTCCGATGTTACATCGGTCATTCAAAACTCAATATTTGACCAAATGTACTAAAATCGGGCCCAAGAGTCATCTATTTTGAGCTTTATAGTTCTACCCTTTGACTCCTTCTGGTGATAAATTAGCCATAGAGTAGCCAATATTTGACCCATTGAACATGTTTCAGTCATGGATCTTGACATTTCTAGACCTACTTATTGAATCTATCTGATGTTACATCGGTCCTTCAAAAGTCAATATTTGACCAAATGCACTAAAATCGGACCCAAGAGTTGTCTATTTTGAACTTTTTAGTTCTACCCATTGACTCCTTCTGGTGATAAATTAGCCATAGAGTAGCCAATATTTGACCCATTGAACATGTTTCAGTAACGCATCTTGAAATTTCTATACCTACTTATTGACTCTTTCTTATATTACATCGGTCATTCAAAACTCAATATTTGACAAAATGTACTAAAATCGGGCCCAAGAGTCATCTATTTTGAGCTTTATAGTTCTACCCTTTGACTCCTTCTGGTGATAAATTAGCCATAAAGTAGCCAATATTTGACCCATTGAACATGTTTCAGTCATGGATCTTGAAATTTCTATACCTACTTATTGACTCTATCTGATGTTACATCGGTCATTCAAAAGTCAATATTTGATCAAATGTACTAAAATCGGGCCCAAGAGTCATCTATTTTGAACTTTTTAGTTCTACCCTTTGACTCCTTCTGGTGATAAATTAGCCATAGAGTAGCCAATATTTGACCCATTGAACATGTTTCAGTCATGGATCTTGACATTTCTAGACCTACTTATTGAATCTATCTGATGTTACATCGGTCCTTCAAAAGTCAATATTTGACCAAATGCACTAAAATCGGACCCAAGAGTTGTCTATTTTGAACTTTTTAGTTCTACCCATTGACTCCTTCTGGTGATAAATTAGCCATAGAGTAGCCAATATTTGACCCATTGAACATGTTTCAGTAACGCATCTTGAAATTTCTATACCTACTTATTGACTCTTTCTGATATTACATCGGTCATTCAAAACTCAATATTTGACCAAATGTACTAAAATCGGGCCCAAGAGTCATCTATTTTGAGCTTTATAGTTCTACCCTTTGACTCCTTCTGGTGATAAATTAGCCATAGAGTAGCCAATATTTGACCCATTGAACATGTTTCAGTCATGGATCTTGAAATTTCTATACGTACTTATTGACTCTTTCTGATGTTACATCGGTCATTCAAAACTCAATATTTGACCAAATGTACTAAAATCGGGAACAAGAATCGTCTATTTTGAACTTTTTAGTTCTACCCTTTGACTCCTTCTGGTGATAAATTAGCCATAGAGTAGCCAATATTTGACCCATTGAACATGTTTCAGTCATGGATCTTGACATTTCTAGACCTACTTATTGAATTTATCAGATGTTACATCGGTCCTTCAAAAGTCAATATTTGATGAAATGCACTAAAATCGGGCCCAAGAGTTGCCTATTTTGAACTTTTTAGTTCTACCCATTGACTCCTTCTTGTGATAAATTAGCCATAGAGTAGCCAATATTTGACCCATTGAACATGTTTCAGTCATGGATCTTGAAATTTCTATACCTACTTATTGACTCTTTCTGATGTTACATCGGTCATTCAAAACTCAATATTTGACCAAATGTACTAAAATCGGGCCCAAGAGTCATCTATTTTGAGCTTTATAGTTCTACCCTTTGACTCCTTCTGGTGATAAATTAGCCATAGAGTAGCCAATATTTGACCCACTGAACATGTTTCAGTCATGGATCTTGAAATTTCTATACCTACTTATTGACTCTTTCTGATGTTATATCGGTCATTCAAAAGTCACTATTTGACCAAATGTACTAAAATAGGGCACAAGAGTCGTCTATTTTGAACTTTTTAGTTATACCCTATTGACTCCTTCTGGTGATAAATTAGCCATAGAGTAGCCAATATTTGACCAACTGAACATGTTTCAGTAAAGCATCTTGAAATTTCTATACCTACTTATTGACTCTTTCTGATGTTACATCGGTCATTCAAAACTCAATATTTGACCAAATGTACTACAATCGGGCCCAAGAGTCATCTATTTTGAGCTTTATAATTCTACCCTTTGACTCCTTCTGGTGATAAATTAGCCATAGAGTAGCCAATATTTGACCCATTGAACATGTTTCAGTCATGGATCTTGAAATTTCTATACCTACTTATTGACTCTATCTGATGTTACATCGGTCATTCAAAAGTCAATATTTGACCAAATGTACTAAAATCGGCCCAAGAGTCATCTATTTTGAACTTTTTAGTTCTACCCTTTGACTCCTTCTGGTGATAAATTAGCCATAGAGTAGCCAATATTTGACCCATTGAACATGTTTCAGTCATGGATCTTGAAATTTCTATACCTACTTATTGACTCTTTCTGATGTTACATCGGTCATTCAAAACTCAATATTTGACCAAATGTACTAAAATCGGGCCCAAGAGTCATCTATTTTGAGCTTTATAGTTTTACCCTTTGACTCCTTCTGGTGATAAATTAGCCATAGAGTAGCCAATATTTGACCCATTGAACATGTTTCAGTCATGGATCTTGAAATTTCTATACCTACTTATTGACTCTATCTGATGTTACATCGGTCATTCAAAAGTCAATATTTGACCAAATGTACTAAAATCGGGCCCAAGAGTCATCTATTTTGAGCTTTATAGTTCTACCCTTTGACTCCTTCTGGTGATAAATTAGCCATAGAGTAGCCAATATTTGACCCATTGAACATGTTTCAGTCATGGATCTTGAAATTTCTATACCTACTTATTGACTCTTTCTGATGTTACATCGGTCATTCAAAACTCAATATTTGACCAAATGTACTAAAATCGGGCCCAAGAGTCATCTATTTTGAGCTTTATAGTTCTACCCTTTGACTCCTTCTGGTGATAAATTAGCCATAGAGTAGCCAATATTTGACCCACTGAACATGTTTCAGTCATGGATCTTGAAATTTCTATACCTACTTATTGACTCTTTCTGATGTTATATCGGTCATTCAAAAGTCACTATTTGACCAAATGTACTAAAATAGGGCACAAGAGTCGTCTATTTTGAACTTTTTAGTTATACCCTATTGACTCCTTCTGGTGATAAATTAGCCATAGAGTAGCCAATATTTGACCAACTGAACATGTTTCAGTAAAGCATCTTGAAATTTCTATACCTACTTATTGACTCTTTCTGATGTTACATCGGTCATTCAAAACTCAATATTTGACCAAATGTACTACAATCGGGCCCAAGAGTCATCTATTTTGAGCTTTATAATTCTACCCTTTGACTCCTTCTGGTGATAAATTAGCCATAGAGTAGCCAATATTTGACCCATTGAACATGTTTCAGTCATGGATCTTGAAATTTCTATACCTACTTATTGACTCTATCTGATGTTACATCGGTCATTCAAAAGTCAATATTTGACCAAATGTACCTAAATCGGCCCAAGAGTCATCTATTTTGAACTTTTTAGTTCTACCCTTTGACTCCTTCTGGTGATAAATTAGCCATAGAGTAGCCAATATTTGACCCATTGAACATGTTTCAGTCATGGATCTTGAAATTTCTATACCTACTTATTGACTCTTTCTGATGTTACATCGGTCATTCAAAACTCAATATTTGACCAAATGTACTAAAATCGGGCCCAAGAGTCATCTATTTTGAGCTTTATAGTTTTACCCTTTGACTCCTTCTGGTGATAAATTAGCCATAGAGTAGCCAATATTTGACCCATTGAACATGTTTCAGTCATGGATCTTGAAATTTCTATACCTACTTATTGACTCTATCTGATGTTACATCGGTCATTCAAAAGTCAATATTTGACCAAATGTACTAAAATCGGGCCCAAGAGTCATCTATTTTGAGCTTTATAATTCTACCCTTTGACTCCTTCTGGTGATAAATTAGCCATAGAGTAGCCAATATTTGACCCATTGAACATGTTTCAGTCATGGATCTTGAAATTTCTATACCTACTTATTGACTCTATCTGATGTTACATCGGTCATTCAAAAGTCAATATTTGACCAAATGTACTAAAATCGGCCCAAGAGTCATCTATTTTGAACTTTTTAGTTCTACCCTTTGACTCCTTCTGGTGATAAATTAGCCATAGAGTAGCCATTATTTGACCCATTGAACATGTTTCAGTCATGGATCTTGACATTTTTAGACCTACTTATTGAATCTATCTGATGTTACATCGGTCATTCAAAACTCAATATTTGACCAAATGTACTAAAATCGGGCCCAAGAGTCATCTATTTTGAGCTTTATAGTTCTACCCGTTGACTCCTTCTGGTGATAAATTAGCCATAGAGTAGCCAATATTTGACCCATTGAACATGTTTCAGTCATGGATCTTGAAATTTCTATACCAACTTATTGACTCTTTCTGATTTTACATCGGTCATTCAAAACTCAATATTTGACCAAATGTACTAAAATCGGGCCCAAGAGTCATCTATTTTGAGCTTTATAGTTTTACTCTTTGACTCCTTCTGGTGATAAATTAGCCATAGAGTAGCCAATATTTGACCCATTGAACATGTTTCAGTCATGGATCTTGAAATTTCTATACCTACTTATTGACTCTATCTGATGTTACATCGGTCATTCAAAAGTCAATATTTGACCAAATGTACTAAAATCGGGCCCAAGAGTCATCTATTTTGAGCTTTATAGTTCTACCCTTTGACTCCTTCTGGTGATAAATTAGCCATAGAGTAGCCAATATTTGACCCATTGAACATGTTTCAGTCATGGATCTTGAAATTTCTATACCTACTTATTGACTCTTTCTGATGTTACATCGGTCATTCAAAACTCAATATTTGACCAAATGTACTAAAATCGGGCCCAAGAGTCATCTATTTTGAGCTTTATAGTTTTACCCTTTGACTCCTTCTGGTGATAAATTAGCCATAGAGTAGCCAATATTTGACCCATTGAACATGTTTCAGTCATGGATCTTGAAATTTCTATACCTACTTATTGACTCTATCTGATGTTACATCGGTCATTCAAAAGTCAATATTTGACCAAATGTACTAAAATCGGGCCCAAGAGTCATCTATTTTGAACTTTTTAGTTCTACCCTTTGACTCCTTCTGGTGATAAATTAGCCATAGAGTAGCCAATATTTGACCCATTGAACATGTTTCAGTCATGGATCTTGACATTTCTAGACCTACTTATTGAATCTATCTGATGTTACATCGGTCCTTCAAAAGTCAATATTTGACCAAATGCACTAAAATCGGGGCCAAGAGTCATCTATTTTGAGCTTTATAGTTCTACCCTATTGACTCCTTCTGGAGATAGTTCATCCAATTTTTGACTCACTGAAAATAATTCAGTCATTCATCTTGAACTTTCTATTTCTATCCAATTGACTCCTTCTGGTGATAAATTAGCCATAGAGTAGCCAATATTTGACCCATTGAACATGTTTCAGTCATGGATCTTGAAATTTCTATACCTACTTATTGACTCTTTCTGATGTTACATCGGTCATTCAAAAGTCAATATTTGACCAAATATACTAAAATCGGGCCCAAGAATCGTATATTTTTAACTTTTTAGTTCTACACTTTGACTTCTTCCGGTTATAAATTAGCTATAGAGTAGCCAACATTTGACCCATTGAACATGTTTCAATTACGGATCTTGAAATATTTATACCTACTCATTGACTCTCTCTGAGTTTAGGTCAGTTATTCAGAAATCCATATTGGACAAAATGTACTAATATCGGGCCAAAGAGTCGTCGATTTTGAACTTTCTATTTCTACCCAATTGACTCCTTCTGGTGATAAATTAGCGATACAGTAGCCAATAATTGACCCATTGAACATATTTCAGTCATGGATCTTGAAATTTCTACACCTACTTATTGACTCTTTCTTATGTTAAATCTTTCATTCAAAAGTCAATATTTGACCAAATGTACTAAAATCGGGCCCAAGAGTCGTCTATTTTGAACTTTTTAGTTCTACCCTTTGCCCCCTTCTGGTGATAAATTAGCCATAGAGTAGCCAATATTTGACCCATTGAACATGTTTCAGTCATGGATCTTGAAATTTCTATACCTACTTATTGACTCTTTCTGATGTCATATCGGTCATTCAAAAGTCAATATTTGACCAAATGTACTACTATCAGGCCCAAGAGTCGTCTATTTTGCACTTTTTAGTTCTACCCATTGACTCCTTCTGGTAATAAATTAGCCATAGAGTAGCCAATATTTGACCCATTGAACATGTTTCAGTCATGGATCTTGAAATTTCTATACCTACTTATTGACTCTTTCCGATGTTACATCGGTCATTCAAAACTCAATATTTGACCAAATGTACTAAAATCGGGCCCAAGAGTCATCTATTTTGAGCTTTATAGTTCTACCCTTTGACTCCTTCTGGTGATAAATTAGCCATAGAGTAGCCAATATTTGACCCATTGAACATGTTTCAGTCATGGATCTTGACATTTCTAGACCTACTTATTGAATCTATCTGATGTTACATCGGTCCTTCAAAAGTCAATATTTGACCAAATGCACTAAAATCGGACCCAAGAGTTGTCTATTTTGAACTTTTTAGTTCTACCCATTGACTCCTTCTGGTGATAAATTAGCCATAGAGTAGCCAATATTTGACCCATTGAACATGTTTCAGTAACGCATCTTGAAATTTCTATACCTACTTATTGACTCTTTCTTATATTACATCGGTCATTCAAAACTCAATATTTGACAAAATGTACTAAAATCGGGCCCAAGAGTCATCTATTTTGAGCTTTATAGTTCTACCCTTTGACTCCTTCTGGTGATAAATTAGCCATAAAGTAGCCAATATTTGACCCATTGAACATGTTTCAGTCATGGATCTTGAAATTTCTATACCTACTTATTGACTCTATCTGATGTTACATCGGTCATTCAAAAGTCAATATTTGATCAAATGTACTAAAATCGGGCCCAAGAGTCATCTATTTTGAACTTTTTAGTTCTACCCTTTGACTCCTTCTGGTGATAAATTAGCCATAGAGTAGCCAATATTTGACCCATTGAACATGTTTCAGTCATGGATCTTGACATTTCTAGACCTACTTATTGAATCTATCTGATGTTACATCGGTCCTTCAAAAGTCAATATTTGACCAAATGCACTAAAATCGGACCCAAGAGTTGTCTATTTTGAACTTTTTAGTTCTACCCATTGACTCCTTCTGGTGATAAATTAGCCATAGAGTAGCCAACATTTGACCCATTGAACATGTTTCAGTAAAGCATCTTGAAATTTCTATACCTACTTATTGACTCTTTCTGATGTTACATCGGTCATTCAAAACTCAATATTTGACCAAATGTACTAAAATCGGGCCCAAGAGTCATCTATTTTGAGCTTTATAATTCTACCCTTTGACTCCTTCTGGTGATAAATTAGCCATAGAGTAGCCAATATTTGACCCATTGAACATGTTTCAGTCATGGATCTTGAAATTTCTATACCTACTTATTGACTCTATCTGATGTTACATCGGTCATTCAAAAGTCAATATTTGACCAAATGTACTAAAATCGGCCCAAGAGTCATCTATTTTGAACTTTTTAGTTCTACCCTTTGACTCCTTCTGGTGATAAATTAGCCATAGAGTAGCCATTATTTGACCCATTGAACATGTTTCAGTCATGGATCTTGACATTTCTAGACCTACTTATTGAATCTATCTGATGTTACATCGGTCATTCAAAACTCAATATTTGACCAAATGTACTAAAATCGGGCCCAAGAGTCATCTATTTTGAGCTTTATAGTTCTACCCGTTGACTCCTTCTGGTGATAAATTAGCCATAGAGTAGCCAATATTTGACCCATTGAACATGTTTCAGTCATGGATCTTGAAATTTCTATACCAACTTATTGACTCTTTCTGATTTTACATCGGTCATTCAAAACTCAATATTTGACCAAATGTACTAAAATCGGGCCCAAGAGTCATCTATTTTGAGCTTTATAGTTTTACTCTTTGACTCCTTCTGGTGATAAATTAGCCATAGAGTAGCCAATATTTGACCCATTGAACATGTTTCAGTCATGGATCTTGAAATTTCTATACCTACTTATTGACTCTATCTGATGTTACATCGGTCATTCAAAAGTCAATATTTGACCAAATGTACTAAAATCGGGCCCAAGAGTCATCTATTTTGAGCTTTATAGTTCTACCCTTTGACTCCTTCTGGTGATAAATTAGCCATAGAGTAGCCAATATTTGACCCATTGAACATGTTTCAGTCATGGATCTTGAAATTTCTATACCTACTTATTGACTCTTTCTGATGTTACATCGGTCATTCAAAACTCAATATTTGACCAAATGTACTAAAATCGGGCCCAAGAGTCATCTATTTTGAGCTTTATAGTTTTACCCTTTGACTCCTTCTGGTGATAAATTAGCCATAGAGTAGCCAATATTTGACCCATTGAACATGTTTCAGTCATGGATCTTGAAATTTCTATACCTACTTATTGACTCTATCTGATGTTACATCGGTCATTCAAAAGTCAATATTTGACCAAATGTACTAAAATCGGGCCCAAGAGTCATCTATTTTGAACTTTTTAGTTCTACCCTTTGACTCCTTCTGGTGATAAATTAGCCATAGAGTAGCCAATATTTGACCCATTGAACATGTTTCAGTCATGGATCTTGACATTTCTAGACCTACTTATTGAATCTATCTGATGTTACATCGGTCCTTCAAAAGTCAATATTTGACCAAATGCACTAAAATCGGGGCCAAGAGTCATCTATTTTGAGCTTTATAGTTCTACCCTATTGACTCCTTCTGGAGATAGTTCATCCAATTTTTGACTCACTGAAAATAATTCAGTCATTCATCTTGAACTTTCTATTTCTATCCAATTGACTCCTTCTGGTGATAAATTAGCCATAGAGTAGCCAATATTTGACCCATTGAACATGTTTCAGTCATGGATCTTGAAATTTCTATACCTACTTATTGACTCTTTCTGATGTTACATCGGTCATTCAAAAGTCAATATTTGACCAAATATACTAAAATCGGGCCCAAGAATCGTATATTTTTAACTTTTTAGTTCTACACTTTGACTTCTTCCGGTTATAAATTAGCTATAGAGTAGCCAACATTTGACCCATTGAACATGTTTCAATTACGGATCTTGAAATATTTATACCTACTCATTGACTCTCTCTGAGTTTAGGTCAGTTATTCAGAAATCCATATTGGACAAAATGTACTAATATCGGGCCAAAGAGTCGTCGATTTTGAACTTTCTATTTCTACCCAATTGACTCCTTCTGGTGATAAATTAGCGATACAGTAGCCAATAATTAACCCATTGAACATATTTCAGTCATGGATCTTGAAATTTCTACACCTACTTATTGACTCTTTCTTATGTTAAATCTTTCATTCAAAAGTCAATATTTGACCAAATGTACTAAAATCGGGCCCAAGAGTCGTCTATTTTGAACTTTTTAGTTCTACCCTTTGCCCCCTTCTGGTGATAAATTAGCCATAGAGTAGCCAATATTTGACCCATTGAACATGTTTCAGTCATGGATCTTGAAATTTCTATACCTACTTATTGACTCTTTCTGATGTCATATCGGTCATTCAAAAGTCAATATTTGACCAAATGTACTACTATCAGGCCCAAGAGTCGTCTATTTTGCACTTTTTAGTTCTACCCATTGACTCCTTCTGGTAATAAATTAGCCATAGAGTAGCCAATATTTGACCCATTGAACATGTTTCAGTCATGGATCTTGAAATTTCTATACCTACTTATTGACTCTTTCCGATGTTACATCGGTCATTCAAAACTCAATATTTGACCAAATGTACTAAAATCGGGCCCAAGAGTCATCTATTTTGAGCTTTATAGTTCTACCCTTTGACTCCTTCTGGTGATAAATTAGCCATAGAGTAGCCAATATTTGACCCATTGAACATGTTTCAGTCATGGATCTTGACATTTCTAGACCTACTTATTGAATCTATCTGATGTTACATCGGTCCTTCAAAAGTCAATATTTGACCAAATGCACTAAAATCGGACCCAAGAGTTGTCTATTTTGAACTTTTTAGTTCTACCCATTGACTCCTTCTGGTGATAAATTAGCCATAGAGTAGCCAATATTTGACCCATTGAACATGTTTCAGTAACGCATCTTGAAATTTCTATACCTACTTATTGACTCTTTCTTATATTACATCGGTCATTCAAAACTCAATATTTGACAAAATGTACTAAAATCGGGCCCAAGAGTCATCTATTTTGAGCTTTATAGTTCTACCCTTTGACTCCTTCTGGTGATAAATTAGCCATAAAGTAGCCAATATTTGACCCATTGAACATGTTTCAGTCATGGATCTTGAAATTTCTATACCTACTTATTGACTCTATCTGATGTTACATCGGTCATTCAAAAGTCAATATTTGATCAAATGTACTAAAATCGGGCCCAAGAGTCATCTATTTTGAACTTTTTAGTTCTACCCTTTGACTCCTTCTGGTGATAAATTAGCCATAGAGTAGCCAATATTTGACCCATTGAACATGTTTCAGTCATGGATCTTGACATTTCTAGACCTACTTATTGAATCTATCTGATGTTACATCGGTCCTTCAAAAGTCAATATTTGACCAAATGCACTAAAATCGGACCCAAGAGTTGTCTATTTTGAACTTTTTAGTTCTACCCATTGACTCCTTCTGGTGATAAATTAGCCATAGAGTAGCCAACATTTGACCCATTGAACATGTTTCAGTAAAGCATCTTGAAATTTCTATACCTACTTATTGACTCTTTCTGATGTTACATCGGTCATTCAAAACTCAATATTTGACCAAATGTACTAAAATCGGGCCCAAGAGTCATCTATTTTGAGCTTTATAATTCTACCCTTTGACTCCTTCTGGTGATAAATTAGCCATAGAGTAGCCAATATTTGACCCATTGAACATGTTTCAGTCATGGATCTTGAAATTTCTATACCTACTTATTGACTCTATCTGATGTTACATCGGTCATTCAAAAGTCAATATTTGACCAAATGTACTAAAATCGGCCCAAGAGTCATCTATTTTGAACTTTTTAGTTCTACCCTTTGACTCCTTCTGGTGATAAATTAGCCATAGAGTAGCCATTATTTGACCCATTGAACATGTTTCAGTCATGGATCTTGACATTTCTAGACCTACTTATTGAATCTATCTGATGTTACATCGGTCATTCAAAACTCAATATTTGACCAAATGTACTAAAATCGGGCCCAAGAGTCATCTATTTTGAGCTTTATAGTTCTACCCGTTGACTCCTTCTGGTGATAAATTAGCCATAGAGTAGCCAATATTTGACCCATTGAACATGTTTCAGTCATGGATCTTGAAATTTCTATACCAACTTATTGACTCTTTCTGATTTTACATCGGTCATTCAAAACTCAATATTTGACCAAATGTACTAAAATCGGGCCCAAGAGTCATCTATTTTGAGCTTTATAGTTTTACTCTTTGACTCCTTCTGGTGATAAATTAGCCATAGAGTAGCCAATATTTGACCCATTGAACATGTTTCAGTCATGGATCTTGAAATTTCTATACCTACTTATTGACTCTATCTGATGTTACATCGGTCATTCAAAAGTCAATATTTGACCAAATGTACTAAAATCGGGCCCAAGAGTCATCTATTTTGAGCTTTATAGTTCTACCCTTTGACTCCTTCTGGTGATAAATTAGCCATAGAGTAGCCAATATTTGACCCATTGAACATGTTTCAGTCATGGATCTTGAAATTTCTATACCTACTTATTGACTCTTTCTGATGTTACATCAGTCATTCAAAACTCAATATTTGACCAAATGTACTAAAATCGGGCCCAAGAGTCATCTATTTTGAGCTTTATAGTTTTACCCTTTGACTCCTTCTGGTGATAAATTAGCCATAGAGTAGCCAATATTTGACCCATTGAACATGTTTCAGTCATGGATCTTGAAATTTCTATACCTACTTATTGACTCTATCTGATGTTACAACGGTCATTCAAAAGTCAATATTTGACCAAATGTACTAAAATCGGGCCCAAGAGTCATCTATTTTGAACTTTTTAGTTCTACCCTTTGACTCCTTCTGGTGATAAATTAGCCATAGAGTAGCCAATATTTGACCCATTGAACATGTTTCAGTCATGGATCTTGACATTTCTAGACCTACTTATTGAATCTATCTGATGTTACATCGGTCCTTCAAAAGTCAATATTTGACCAAATGCACTAAAATCGGGGCCAAGAGTCATCTATTTTGAGCTTTATAGTTCTACCCTATTGACTCCTTCTGGAGATAGTTCATCCAATTTTTGACTCACTGAAAATAATTCAGTCATTCATCTTGAACTTTCTATTTCTATCCAATTGACTCCTTCTGGTGATAAATTAGCCATAGAGTAGCCAATATTTGACCCATTGAACATGTTTCAGTCATGGATCTTGAAATTTCTATACCTACTTATTGACTCTTTCTGATGTTACATCGGTCATTCAAAAGTCAATATTTGACCAAATATACTAAAATCGGGCCCAAGAATCGTATATTTTTAACTTTTTAGTTCTACACTTTGACTTCTTCCGGTTATAAATTAGCTATAGAGTAGCCAACATTTGACCCATTGAACATGTTTCAATTACGGATCTTGAAATATTTATACCTACTCATTGACTCTCTCTGAGTTTAGGTCAGTTATTCAGAAATCCATATTGGACAAAATGTACTAATATCGGGCCAAAGAGTCGTCGATTTTGAACTTTCTATTTCTACCCAATTGACTCCTTCTGGTGATAAATTAGCGATACAGTAGCCAATAATTGACCCATTGAACATATTTCAGTCATGGATCTTGAAATTTCTACACCTACTTATTGACTCTTTCTTATGTTAAATCTTTCATTCAAAAGTCAATATTTGACCAAATGTACTAAAATCGGGCCCAAGAGTCGTCTATTTTGAACTTTTTAGTTCTACCCTTTGCCCCCTTCTGGTGATAAATTAGCCATAGAGTAGCCAATATTTGACCCATTGAACATGTTTCAGTCATGGATCTTGAAATTTCTATACCTACTTATTGACTCTTTCTGATGTCATATCGGTCATTCAAAAGTCAATATTTGACCAAATGTACTACTATCAGGCCCAAGAGTCGTCTATTTTGCACTTTTTAGTTCTACCCTTTGCCCCCTTCTGGTGATAAATTAGCCATAGAGTAGCCAATATTTGACCCATTGAACATGTTTCAGTCATGGATCTTGAAATTTCTATACCTACTTATTGACTCTTTCTGATGTCATATCGGTCATTCAAAAGTCAATATTTGACCAAATGTACTACTATCAGGCCCAAGAGTCGTCTATTTTGCACTTTTTAGTTCTACCCATTGACTCCTTCTGGTAATAAATTAGCCATAGAGTAGCCAATATTTGACCCATTGAACATGTTTCAGTCATGGATCTTGAAATTTCTATACCTACTTATTGACTCTTTCCGATGTTACATCGGTCATTCAAAACTCAATATTTGACCAAATGTACTAAAATCGGGCCCAAGAGTCATCTATTTTGAGCTTTATAGTTCTACCCTTTGACTCCTTCTGGTGATAAATTAGCCATAGAGTAGCCAATATTTGACCCATTGAACATGTTTCAGTCATGGATCTTGACATTTCTAGACCTACTTATTGAATCTATCTGATGTTACATCGGTCCTTCAAAAGTCAATATTTGACCAAATGCACTAAAATCGGACCCAAGAGTTGTCTATTTTGAGCTTTTTAGTTCTACCCATTGACTCCTTCTGGTGATAAATTAGCCATAGAGTAGCCAATATTTGACCCATTGAACATGTTTCAGTAACGCATCTTGAAATTTCTATACCTACTTATTGACTCTTTCTTATATTACATCGGTCATTCAAAACTCAATATTTGACAAAATGTACTAAAATCGGGCCCAAGAGTCATCTATTTTGAGCTTTATAGTTCTACCCTTTGACTCCTTCTGGTGATAAATTAGCCATAAAGTAGCCAATATTTGACCCATTGAACATGTTTCAGTCATGGATCTTGAAATTTCTATACCTACTTATTGACTCTATCTGATGTTACATCGGTCATTCAAAAGTCAATATTTGATCAAATGTACTAAAATCGGGCCCAAGAGTCATCTATTTTGAACTTTTTAGTTCTACCCTTTGACTCCTTCTGGTGATAAATTAGCCATAGAGTAGCCAATATTTGACCCATTGAACATGTTTCAGTCATGGATCTTGACATTTCTAGACCTACTTATTGAATCTATCTGATGTTACATCGGTCCTTCAAAAGTCAATATTTGACCAAATGCACTAAAATCGGACCCAAGAGTTGTCTATTTTGAACTTTTTAGTTCTACCCATTGACTCCTTCTGGTGATAAATTAGCCATAGAGTAGCCAATATTTGACCCATTGAACATGTTTCAGTAACGCATCTTGAAATTTCTATACCTACTTATTGACTCTTTCTGATATTACATCGGTCATTCAAAACTCAATATTTGACCAAATGTACTAAAATCGGGCCCAAGAGTCATCTATTTTGAGCTTTATAGTTCTACCCTTTGACTCCTTCTGGTGATAAATTAGCCATAGAGTAGCCAATATTTGACCCATTGAACATGTTTCAGTCATGGATCTTGAAATTTCTATACGTACTTATTGACTCTTTCTGATGTTACATCGGTCATTCAAAACTCAATATTTGACCAAATGTACTAAAATCGGGAACAAGAATCGTCTATTTTGAACTTTTTAGTTCTACCCTTTGACTCCTTCTGGTGATAAATTAGCCATAGAGTAGCCAATATTTGACCCATTGAACATGTTTCAGTCATGGATCTTGACATTTCTAGACCTACTTATTGAATTTATCAGATGTTACATCGGTCCTTCAAAAGTCAATATTTGATGAAATGCACTAAAATCGGGCCCAAGAGTTGCCTATTTTGAACTTTTTAGTTCTACCCATTGACTCCTTCTTGTGATAAATTAGCCATAGAGTAGCCAATATTTGACCCATTGAACATGTTTCAGTCATGGATCTTGAAATTTCTATACCTACTTATTGACTCTTTCTGATGTTACATCGGTCATTCAAAACTCAATATTTGACCAAATGTACTAAAATCGGGCCCAAGAGTCATCTATTTTGAGCTTTATAGTTCTACCCTTTGACTCCTTCTGGTGATAAATTAGCCATAGAGTAGCCAATATTTGACCCACTGAACATGTTTCAGTCATGGATCTTGAAATTTCTATACCTACTTATTGACTCTTTCTGATGTTATATCGGTCATTCAAAAGTCACTATTTGACCAAATGTACTAAAATAGGGCACAAGAGTCGTCTATTTTGAACTTTTTAGTTATACCCTATTGACTCCTTCTGGTGATAAATTAGCCATAGAGTAGCCAATATTTGACCAACTGAACATGTTTCAGTAAAGCATCTTGAAATTTCTATACCTACTTATTGACTCTTTCTGATGTTACATCGGTCATTCAAAACTCAATATTTGACCAAATGTACTACAATCGGGCCCAAGAGTCATCTATTTTGAGCTTTATAATTCTACCCTTTGACTCCTTCTGGTGATAAATTAGCCATAGAGTAGCCAATATTTGACCCATTGAACATGTTTCAGTCATGGATCTTGAAATTTCTATACCTACTTATTGACTCTATCTGATGTTACATCGGTCATTCAAAAGTCAATATTTGACCAAATGTACTAAAATCGGCCCAAGAGTCATCTATTTTGAACTTTTTAGTTCTACCCTTTGACTCCTTCTGGTGATAAATTAGCCATAGAGTAGCCAATATTTGACCCATTGAACATGTTTCAGTCATGGATCTTGAAATTTCTATACCTACTTATTGACTCTTTCTGATGTTACATCGGTCATTCAAAACTCAATATTTGACCAAATGTACTAAAATCGGGCCCAAGAGTCATCTATTTTGAGCTTTATAGTTTTACCCTTTGACTCCTTCTGGTGATAAATTAGCCATAGAGTAGCCAATATTTGACCCATTGAACATGTTTCAGTCATGGATCTTGATATTTCTATACCTACTTATTGACTCTATCTGATGTTACATCGGTCATTCAAAAGTCAATATTTGACCAAATGTACTAAAATCGGGCCCAAGAGTCATCTATTTTGAGCTTTATAGTTCTACCCTTTGACTCCTTCTGGTGATAAATTAGCCATAGAGTAGCCAATATTTGACCCATTGAACATGTTTCAGTCATGGATCTTGAAATTTCTATACCTACTTATTGACTCTTTCTGATGTTACATCGGTCATTCAAAACTCAATATTTGACCAAATGTACTAAAATCGGGAACAAGAATCGTCTATTTTGAACTTTTTAGTTCTACCCTTTGACTCCTTCTGGTGATAAATTAGCCATAGAGTAGCCAATATTTGACCCATTGAACATGTTTCAGTCATGGATCTTGACATTTCTAGACCTACTTATTGAATTTATCAGATGTTACATCGGTCCTTCAAAAGTCAATATTTGATGAAATGCACTAAAATCGGGCCCAAGAGTTGCCTATTTTGAACTTTTTAGTTCTACCCTTTGACTCCTTCTGGTGATAAATTAGCCATAGAGTAGCCAATATTTGACCCATTGAACATGTTTCAGTCATGGATCTTGACATTTCTAGACCTACTTATTGAATCTATCTGATGTTACATCGGTCCTTCAAAAGTCAATATTTGACCAAATGCACTAAAATCGGGGCCAAGAGTCATCTATTTTGAGCTTTATAGTTCTACCCTATTGACTCCTTCTGGAGATAGTTCATCCAATTTTTGACTCACTGAAAATAATTCAGTCATTCATCTTGAACTTTCTATTTCTATCCAATTGACTCCTTCTGGTGATAAATTAGCCATAGAGTAGCCAATATTTGACCCATTGAACATGTTTCAGTCATGGATCTTGAAATTTCTATACCTACTTATTGACTCTTTCTGATGTTACATCGGTCATTCAAAAGTCAATATTTGACCAAATATACTAAAATCAGGCCCAAGAATCGTATATTTTTAACTTTTTAGTTCTACACTTTGACTTCTTCCGGTTATAAATTAGCTATAGAGTAGCCAACATTTGACCCATTGAACATGTTTCAATTATGGATCTTGAAATATTTATACCTACTCATTGACTCTCTCTGAGTTTAGGTCAGTTATTCAGAAATCCATATTGGACAAAATGTACTAATATCGGGCCAAAGAGTCGTCGATTTTGAACTTTCTATTTCTACCCAATTGACTCCTTCTGGTGATAAATTAGCGATACAGTAGCCAATAATTGACCCATTGAACATATTTCAGTCATGGATCTTGAAATTTCTACACCTACTTATTGACTCTTTCTTATGTTAAATCTTTCATTCAAAAGTCAATATTTGACCAAATGTACTAAAATCGGGCCCAAGAGTCGTCTATTTTGAACTTTTTAGTTCTACCCTTTGCCCCCTTCTGGTGATAAATTAGCCATAGAGTAGCCAATATTTGACCCATTGAACATGTTTCAGTCATGGATCTTGAAATTTCTATACCTACTTATTGACTCTTTCTGATGTCATATCGGTCATTCAAAAGTCAATATTTGACCAAATGTACTACTATCAGGCCCAAGAGTCGTCTATTTTGCACTTTTTAGTTCTACCCATTGACTCCTTCTGGTAATAAATTAGCCATAGAGTAGCCAATATTTGACCCATTGAACATGTTTCAGTCATGGATCTTGAAATTTCTATACCTACTTATTGACTCTTTCCGATGTTACATCGGTCATTCAAAACTCAATATTTGACCAAATGTACTAAAATCGGGCCCAAGAGTCATCTATTTTGAGCTTTATAGTTCTACCCTTTGACTCCTTCTGGTGATAAATTAGCCATAGAGTAGCCAATATTTGACCCATTGAACATGTTTCAGTCATGGATCTTGACATTTCTAGACCTACTTATTGAATCTATCTGATGTTACATCGGTCCTTCAAAAGTCAATATTTGACCAAATGCACTAAAATCGGACCCAAGAGTTGTCTATTTTGAACTTTTTAGTTCTACCCATTGACTCCTTCTGGTGATAAATTAGCCATAGAGTAGCCAATATTTGACCCATTGAACATGTTTCAGTAACGCATCTTGAAATTTCTATACCTACTTATTGACTCTTTCTGATATTACATCGGTCATTCAAAACTCAATATTTGACAAAATGTACTAAAATCGGGCCCAAGAGTCATCTATTTTGAGCTTTATAGTTCTACCCTTTGACTCCTTCTGGTGATAAATTAGCCATAAAGTAGCCAATATTTGACCCATTGAACATGTTTCAGTCATGGATCTTGACATTTCTAGACCTACTTATTGAATCTATCTGATGTTACATCGGTCCTTCAAAAGTCAATATTTGACCAAATGCACTAAAATCGGACCCAAGAGTTGTCTATTTTGAACTTTTTAGTTCTACCCATTGACTCCTTCTGGTGATAAATTAGCCATAGAGTAGCCAATATTTGACCCATTGAACATGTTTCAGTAACGCATCTTGAAATTTCTATACCTACTTATTGACTCTTTCTGATATTACATCGGTCATTCAAAACTCAATATTTGACCAAATGTACTAAAATCGGGCCCAAGAGTCATCTATTTTGAGCTTTATAGTTCTACCCTTTGACTCCTTCTGGTGATAAATTAGCCATTGAGTAGCCAATATTTGACCCATTGAACATGTTTCAGTCATGGATCTTGACATTTCTAGACCTACTTATTGACTCTTTCTGATGTTACATCGGTCCTTCAAAAGTCAATATTTGATGAAATGCACTAAAATCAGGCCCAAGAGTTGCCTATTTTGAACTTTTTAGTTCTACCCATTGACTCCTTCTGGTGATAAATTAGCCATAGAGTAGCCAATATTTGACCCATTGAACATGTTTCAGTAACGCATCTTGAAATTTCTATACCTACTTATTGACTCTTTCTGATGTTACATCGGTCATTCAAAAGTCAATATTTGACCAAATGTACTAAAATCGGCCCAAGAGTCATCTATTTTGAACTTTTTAGTTCTACCCTTTGACTCCTTCTGGTGATAAATTAGCCATAGAGTAGCCATTATTTGACCCATTGAACATGTTTCAGTCATGGATCTTGACATTTCTAGACCTACTTATTGAATCTATCTGATATTACATCGGTCATTCAAAACTCAATATTTGACCAAATGTACTAAAATCGGGCCCAAGAGTCATCTATTTTGAACTTTTTAGTTCTACCCTTTGACTCCTTCTGGTGATAAATTAGCCATAGAGTAGCCAATATTTGACCCATTGAACATGTTTCAGTCATGGATCTTGACATTTCTAGACCTACTTATTGAATCTATCTGATGTTACATCGGTCCTTCAAAAGTCAATATTTGACCAAATGCACTAAAATCGGACCCAAGAGTTGTCTATTTTGAACTTTTTAGTTCTACCCATTGACTCCTTCTGGTGATAAATTAGCCATAGAGTAGCCAATATTTGACCCATTGAACATGTTTCAGTAACGCATCTTGAAATTTCTATACCTACTTATTGACTCTTTCTGATATTACATCGGTCATTCAAAACTCAATATTTGACCAAATGTACTAAAATCGGGCCCAAGAGTCATCCATTTTGAGCTTTATAGTTCTACCCTTTGACTCCTTCTGGTGATAAATTAGCCATTGAGTAGCCAATATTTGACCCATTGAACATGTTTCAGTCATGGATCTTGACATTTCTAGACCTACTTATTGAATTTATCAGATGTTACATCGGTCCTTCAAAAGTCAATATTTGATGAAATGCACTAAAATCGGGCCCAAGAGTTGCCTATTTTGAACTTTTTAGTTCTACCCATTGACTCCTTCTGGTGATAAATTAGCCATAGAGTAGCCAATATTTGACCCATTGAACATGTTTCAGTAACGCATCTTGAAATTTCTATACCTACTTATTGACTCTTTCTGATGTTATATCGGTCATTCAAAAGTCAATATTTGACCAAATGTACTAAAATCGGCCCAAGAGTCATCTATTTTGAACTTTTTAGTTCTACCCTTTGACTCCTTCTGGTGATAAATTAGCCATAGAGTAGCCATTATTTGACCCATTGAACATGTTTCAGTCATGGATCTTGACATTTCTAGACCTACTTATTGAATCTATCTGATGTTACATCGGTCATTCAAAACTCAATATTTGACCAAATGTACTAAAATCGGGCCCAAGAGTCATCTATTTTGAGCTTTATAGTTCTACCCTTTGACTCCTTCTGGTGATAAATTAGCCATAGAGTAGCCAATATTTGACCCATTGAACATGTTTCAGTCATGGATCTTGAAATTTCTATACCAACTTATTGACTCTTTCTGATTTTACATCGGTCATTCAAAACTCAATATTTGACCAAATGTACTAAAATCGGGCCCAAGAGTCATCTATTTTGAGCTTTATAGTTTTACTCTTTGACTCCTTCTGGTGATAAATTAGCCATAGAGTAGCCAATATTTGACCCATTGAACATGTTTCAGTCATGGATCTTGAAATTTCTATACCTACTTATTGACTCTATCTGATGTTACATCGGTCATTCAAAAGTCAATATTTGACCAAATGTACTAAAATCGGGCCCAAGAGTCATCTATTTTGAACTTTTTAGTTCTACCCTTTGACTCCTTCTGGTGATAAATTAGCCATAGAGTAGCCAATATTTGACCCATTGAACATGTTTCAGTCATGGATCTTGACATTTCTAGACCTACTTATTGAATCTATCTGATGTTACATCGGTCCTTCAAAAGTCAATATTTGACCAAATGCACTAAAATCGGGCCCAAGAGTCATCTATTTTGAGCTTTATAGTTCTACCCTATTGACTCCTTCTGGAGATAGTTCATCCAATTTTTGACTCACTGAAAATAATTCAGTCATTCATCTTGAACTTTCTATTTCTATCCAATTGACTCCTTCTGGTGATAAATTAGCCATAGAGTAGCCAATATTTGACCCATTGAACATGTTTCAGTCATGGATCTTGAAATTTCTATACCTACTTATTGACTCTATCTGATTTTACATCGGTCATTCAAAACTCAATATTTGACCAAATGTACTAAAATCGGGCCCAAGAGTCATCTATTTTGAGCTTTATAGTTTTACTCTTTGACTCCTTCTGGTGATAAATTAGCCATAGAGTAGCCAATATTTGACCCATTGAACATGTTTCAGTCATGGATCTTGAAATTTCTATACCTACTTATTGACTCTATCTGATGTTACATCGGTCATTCAAAAGTCAATATTTGACCAAATGTACTAAAATCGGGACCAAGAGTCATCTATTTTGAACTTTTTAGTTCTACCCTTTGACTCCTTCTGGTGATAAATTAGCCATAGAGTAGCCAATATTTGACCCATTGAACATGTTTCACTCATGGATCTTGACATTTCTAGACCTACTTATTGAATCTATCTGATGTTACATCGGTCCTTCAAAAGTCAATATTTGACCAAATGCACTAAAATCGGGCCCAAGAGTCATCTATTTTGAGCTTTATAGTTCTACCCTATTGACTCCTTCTGGAGATAGTTCATCCAATTTTTGACTCACTGAAAATAATTCAGTCATTCATCTTGAACTTTCTATTTCTATCCAATTGACTCCTTCTGGTGATAAATTAGCCATAGAGTAGCCAATATTTGACCCATTGAACATGTTTCAGTCATGGATCTTGAAATTTCTATACCTACTTATTGACTCTATCTGATGTTACATCGGTCATTCAAAAGTCAATATTTGACCAAATGTACTAAAATCGGCCCAAGAGTCATCTATTTTGAACTTTTTAGTTCTACCCTTTGACTCCTTCTGGTGATAAATTAGCCATAGAGTAGCCATTATTTGACCCATTGAACATGTTTCAGTCATGGATCTTGACATTTCTAGACCTACTTATTGAATCTATCTGATGTTACATCGGTCATTCAAAACTCAATATTTGACCAAATGTACTAAAATCGGGCCCAAGAGTCATCTATTTTGAGCTTTATAGTTCTACCCTTTGACTCCTTCTGGTGATAAATTAGCCATAGAGTAGCCAATATTTGACCCATTGAACATGTTTCAGTCATGGATCTTGAAATTTCTATACCAACTTATTGACTCTTTCTGATGTTACATCGGTCATTCAAAACTCAATATTTGACCAAATGTACTAAAATCGGGCCCAAGAGTCATCTATTTTGAGCTTTATAGTTTTACTCTTTGACTCCTTCTGGTGATAAATTAGCCATAGAGTAGCCAATATTTGACCCATTGAACATGTTTCAGTCATGGATCTTGACATTTCTAGACCTACTTATTGAATCTATCTGATGTTACATCGGTCATTCAAAAGTCAATATTTGACCAAATGCACTAAAATCGGGCCCAAGAGTCATCTATTTTGAGCTTTATAGTTCTACCCTATTGACTCCTTCTGGAGATAGTTCATCCAATTTTTGACTCACTGAAAATAATTCAGTCATTCATCTTGAACTTTCTATTTCTATCCAATTGACTCCTTCTGGTGATAAATTAGCCATAGAGTAGCCAATATTTGACCCATTGAACATGTTTCAGTCATGGATCTTGAAATTTCTATACCTACTTATTGACCCTATCTGATGTTACATCGGTCATTCAAAAGTCAATATTTGACCAAATGTACTAAAATCGGCCCAAGAGTCATCTATTTTGAAGTTTTTAGTTCTACCCTTTGACTCCTTCTGGTGATAAATTAGCCATAGAGTAGCCATTATTTGACCCATTGAACATGTTTCAGTCATGGATCTTGACATTTCTAGACCTACTTATTGAATCTATCTGATGTTACATCGGTCATTCAAAACTCAATATTTGACCAAATGTACTAAAATCGGGCCCAAGACTCATCTATTTTGAGCTTTATAGTTCTACCCTTTGACTCCTTATGGTGATAAATTAGCCATAGAGTAGCCAATATTTGACCCATTGAACATGTTTCAGTCATGGATCTTGAAATTTCTATACCAACTTATTGACTCTTTCTGATTTTACATCGGTCATTCAAAACTCAATATTTGACCAAATGTACTAAAATCGGGCCCAAGAGTCATCTATTTTGAGCTTTATAGTTTTACTCTTTGACTCCTTCTGGTGATAAATTAGCCATAGAGTAGCCAATATTTGACCCATTGAACATGTTTCAGTCATGGATCTTGAAATTTCTATACCTACTTATTGACTCTATCTGATGTTACATCGGTCATTCAAAAGTCAATATTTGACCAAATGTACTAAAATCGGGCCCAAGAGTCATCTATTTTGAACTTTTTAGTTCTACCCTTTGACTCCTTCTGGTGATAAATTAGCCATAGAGTAGCCAATATTTGACCCATTGAACATGTTTCAGTCATGGATCTTGACATTTCTAGACCTACTTATTGAATCTATCTGATGTTACATCGGTCCTTCAAAAGTCAATATTTGACCAAATGCACTAAAATCGGGCCCAAGAGTCATCTATTTTGAGCTTTATAGTTCTACCCTATTGACTCCTTCTGGAGATAGTTCATCCAATTTTTGACTCACTGAAAATAATTCAGTCATTCATCTTGAACTTTCTATTTCTATCCAATTGACTCCTTCTGGTGATAAATTAGCCATAGAGTAGCCAATATTTGACCCATTGAACATGTTTCAGTCATGGATCTTGAAATTTCTATACCTACTTATTGACTCTTTCTGATGTTACATCGGTCATTCAAAAGTCAATATTTGACCAAATATACTAAAATCAGGCCCAAGAATCGTATATTTTTAACTTTTTAGTTCTACACTTTGACTTCTTCCGGTTATAAATTAGCTATAGAGTAGCCAACATTTGACCCATTGAACATGTTTCAGTAAAGCATCTTGAAATTTCTATACCTACTTATTGACTCTTTCTGATGTTACATCGGTCATTCAAAACTCAATATTTGACCAAATGTACTAAAATCGGGCCCAAGAGTCATCTATTTTGAGCTTTATAGTTCTACCCTTTGACTCCTTCTGGTGATAAATTAGCCATAGAGTAGCCAATATTTGACCCATTGAACATGTTTCAGTCATGGATCTTGAAATTTCTATACCAACTTATTGACTCTTTCTGATTTTACATCGGTCATTCAAAACTCAATATTTGACCAAATGTACTAAAATCGGGCCCAAGAGTCATCTATTTTGAGCTTTATAGTTTTACTCTTTGACTCCTTCTGGTGATAAATTAGCCATAGAGTAGCCAATATTTGACCCATTGAACATGTTTCAGTCATGGATCTTGAAATTTCTATACCTACTTATTGACTCTATCTGATGTTACATCGGTCATTCAAAAGTCAATATTTGACCAAATGTACTAAAATCGGGCCCAAGAGTCATCTATTTTGAACTTTTTAGTTCTACCCTTTGACTCCTTCTGGTGATAAATTAGCCATAGAGTAGCCAATATTTGACCCATTGAACATGTTTCAGTCATGGATCTTGACATTTCTAGACCTACTTATTGAATCTATCTGATGTTACATCGGTCCTTCAAAAGTCAATATTTGACCAAATGCACTAAAATCGGGCCCAAGAGTCATCTATTTTGAGCTTTATAGTTCCCTTTCGAAGGGAACTCGAGTTGCGTCGTAAAACGCTAGGGGAACCGCCTCTGCGGGGACCGGTGTCTGAAACTAATATCCAATCTCGTCAATATGAACTTGACCGGCGACAGCCCATGACGTCATATCGATGCGTCCCACATGTATATAAGGGGCGCTCAGATAACATGTCGTCCTCTTTTCGTCTTCAGGGACTGTATGTTTGAAACACTATCGTGATATTATGAAATGCACAGGCAAACTAAGTGTGTGGATCCGTGTCACTCGTTATTTGACATTAGATTACACACACGAGCTGTGCGCTCTCTGTCTGCGTGAAGAGCACGTACGGGCAGTTCTCGAGGGAGCTGTTGGTGCAAACTGTGAATGTTCCATTCTCGTCTGGGTCTCTTCTCGAGGGAAGAGAGTTCAGCATCTGCGCCTGGTGGTTCGGGTCCCGCTCGCGCTGAGGCAGAGCGGAGACTCAGATCATGGGGCTTTCAGATGGCGCTCGCCGAACATTTGAAAGGGGTGTGACCGCTCGCGCGATTCGGCGGTTCGCGAGAAGGAGCTGCTGGGACAGGATGCGCTGTTTTCTACATCTGCAGTCCAGCGGTGAGTGCTCTTCCAACCGAGCAGGAGATGGCTGGAGAGGGTGAGTAAATACTGATTTCTCTCAGCCGCCCTGTGCCGCGTGTGCTGAGCTGTTGATTATGGAACGCGCTGCAGGCAGATTACAGTTTCCATGGCAGCGCGTTGGGGGAGAGGCCGCGCGCATTCAATGAATGACGATCGGTTTCTCTCTGGCCATATTTCTACAGCTCTAGTGAGCTTTCCATGCCTTCCTATACTGAGAAAGTTGGGGGGGCATGGAAGTACCCATGTTCTGTATTCCTTAAATATTCCATATACGTGTGTATATATGTATGTATATGTATGTATGTATGTATGTATATATATATGTGTGTATATATATGTATATATATGTATATGTATGTGTATGCGCGTTATATATGTGTATTATATAGGCTATACGGTGGTATGGGACATGGAGTTAGCCATGCGCCACCCTGTGGCCGCAGGATGAACTGTTTGGCTAAGTAATGTGATACATTTTCATTTACTCATATGCAAATACTGAAGTATTTCTCTTTAGACCTCGGTTCCCTGTTTGGGTTTATTTTTGAGGGAATATGGGTACGTATCGATGCTGGAATTAGCCAACTAATGATAAACTTTATTGTTTGGCACTTCTTGCATGGATACAGCTCAAACTCTGCCATCTAGGTCCTAAAGTGGCATTTCCCTTAGATGGCAGGGCATACGTGGCAGCGGGTCAGGCTGGTGCTGCTCTGCACACGATGACTGTGTGGCAGGCACACCAGGCTGTCCTGCAGAGAGACTTAGACCAGCAGCATTCAAAGACGTGCATGCTGCTGAGGTCTGAGTCCTCAACCAGACAGATGGCCTGGCCCGTCCCGACCTGAGGGTCGCAGACAGGGCCAGAAGGAGAGTGTCGCCTCCCGTGCACCCCTCCTGGTATGAGCAGGTCACTTGGAGGCGAGACTCAAGAAACTTGGGAGAGGTGATCCGCCAGGGACGCGGTAAAGATCGGCGCCCCTGGTGGATCCCCGCTCTCTGGTAGAGGGTTTTAATGATTTACCGTCTATGTTCTCTGTAAGCCGCAGTTTCTATATCGGACCAGAGCTGGGCCTATGACATTAATTCTGATGGCCCGCCTTTGGCGTGATAGTGAGACTCCCTTTCAGGCTATAAGGGTGGTAGGATCCACGTTTCCATGGTGGTAGACCGCCACCCTGTGGCCGCAGGGTGAATTGTTCCTCTCCTTTTCTTTAAGGCGAAGAAACAGGCAGGTTATGGGAAATTACTATGTTTTTCTTGGAAGATAAAGTAAGAAAAATGTAGCTCTCCCTGTTTAGGAGGCTGGCAGAGATTTCGTGTATGTGTTGTGTATATATACATATACGCATGAGGGTTGCGTGTGTGTATATATGTGGATATATATGCAGTTACATTACAAATAAGCAGGGCTATTTTGTATATAGGTCCCCTTTTTCAGTAAGGGAGTGCAGTTATATACTTATTAGTCCCCTGAGGTCCCCTGTGTGTGTGGCAAAATATGAGAGTAGGAGGAATGCCAGTAGGAGCTTTTCTGTCTGAGGAGAGGAAAGGCTTTAGGTCCTCTGGCAAACCGCCGCTTTAGTTTTTATCAGTAAGTTGGCCTCCCCACTTGAGAGTGTGGTTAAGGCTGCTGCTGTGTGTAGGTAGGCCCTCTTGTATATTCAAGACAGGCCACCTTCACTGCCATCTCAGAGCAGGGTAGTCTTGTGACTTTGACCTTAGGAATGCTTAGCACCACTTGGGAGGCAGCAGGCCGCGCTGTGGGTGAGCCCCAGCGTTGCAGGCCATCAGCAGACCAGTAAGTCTTGCCGTTGGGTAAGCTGGCCTTAGCAGGCCGCCCTGTCGGCGAGCAGGCCTCCCTGTGGGCGAGCCCCAGGGTTGTAGGCTTTTCACTACTGTTAGTCTGACTGGGTAGTCTGGCTGTCAGGTAAGCTGGCCTTAACAGGCCGCCCTGTATGCTGACGTGTCTCTCTGTAGGCGAGCCCCAGGGCTCAGACTATCCACGACTAGTAGTCTTGCTGTCAGGTGAGCTGGCCTTAGCAGGCCGCCCTGTATGCTAACATGCTTCCCTGTGGGCGAGCCCAGGGTTGCAGGGAGCTGGCCTTAGCAGGCCGCCCTGTATGCTAACATGCCTCCCTGTGGATGAGCCCCAGGGGTACGGATATATGACAGCTGGTTGGTCTAAATCATCAGGTAAGCTGGCCTTAGCAGGCCGCCCTGTGTGCTAGCAGGCCTCCCTGTGGTGGTAGGCCCTAGACAGCAGCTACCAGTTAGCCGGCCATTGTGGTCGCTCTGAAATGAGCCCCAGTGGCTGGACATCGCCAGCCTCAGAGTCCACGGCCTCCATGGCGCCGTTAACATAGGTGCGGTGCTGATCCTAGGATTGAGCAGAATGACTCCCCTAGCTTGATAGGGTCGATAGCACTTTGCTGAGTCCTGCTCTCCAGGATGCCCGTCTCTAAGATCCGTTGATTGAGTTGGTTACTGCCCTTCTGCAGTCCCTCTTTCTGGACGTCTCTTTGTGAGATTTTTGTAAGAGACACTGTTTCTGAGGAAACAGTCAGGTGGTTGGCAGGCTAGGCTACTAGCTCAGCTAGAGGCCAGGCCAGCCTCCCTGACGGCCGCGGTCTATATACTCCCCTCATAGGATTGAGCCAGGGACTCCCCTCGCTTGTAAGGGTTGATAGCACTTTGCTGAGTCCTGCTCTCCAGGATGCCCGTCTCTAAGATCCGTTGATTGAGTTGGTTACTGCCCTTCTGCAGTCCCTCTTTCTGGACGTCTCTTTGTGAGATTTTTGTAAGAGACACTGTTTCTGAGGAAACAGTCAGGTGGTTGGCAGGCTAGGCTACTAGCTCAGCTAGAGGCCGGGCCAGCCTCCATGGTGGCATTCAGGGTCGACTTTGCTCCCCTGAGAAGTGACAGCCCGGTCTGTGCACTTCCCTTGTGAACGCCTTGGGGAGTGCACGGCCTCCATGGCACTGGTAAGGCAGATGCCATGTAGATCCTAGGAGTCTCTAGGGTCCGTTGGTTGAGTTGGTTACTGCCCTTCTGCAGTCCCTCTTTCTGGACGTCTCTTTGTGAGATTTTTGTAAGAGACACTGTTTCTGAGGAAACAGTCAGGTTGTTAGCTGACCTGGCTACTAGCACAGCTAGAGGCTGGGTCAGCCTCCCTGACGGCCATGGGCTATGTATACTAAAGCCCCTCACGAGGTTGAGCCAGCGACTCCCCTCGCTTGTAAGGGTCGATAGCACTTTGCTGAGTCCTGCTCTCCAGGATGCCCGTCTCTAAGATCCGTTGATTGAGTTGGTTACTGCCCTTCTGCAGTCCCTCTTTCTGGACGTCTCTTTGTGAGATTTTTGTAAGAAACACTCTTTCTGAGGAAACGGTAAGGTGGTTGGCAGGCTAGGCTACTAGCTCAGCTAGAGGCCAGGCCAGCCTCCATGGTGGCATTCAGGTTTGACTTCATTCCCAAACAAGTGACTGGCTGGGTTGCCTATGGGCCCCAGGCCACGCTCCCTCAAGGGACCCCTTCTGAGGAAGTTGTTGGTCCCAGGCCTTGGTGCGGCCTTGGCAGGTCTCCATATGTGTGTAGAGGCCGCCTTAAGGCTTAGTGCTGAGGTTTTGACCGCTGGGAGCGCTGTCACTGACAGCCCAGTGGGACCCTGGGGGTCTGGCATTTCATTTGCCTGATTCTGACAGTGGTCACTGCCATAATTTGGCATGCACTCCCCTCAGCATGGCGGCGTGGGTATACCGTTCCCCTAGCGTTTTACGACGCAACTCGAGTTCCCTTCGAAAGGGAACGTCTCAGGTTACGTATGTAACCATAGTTCCCTGAGAACAGGGAACGAGACGTTGCGTCTTCCTGCCATGCCTCAGGGCCCGCCTGCTTACAGTCCCTTCAGACGATAAGCGGACGACATGTTATCTGAGCGCCCCTTATATACATGTGGGACGCATCGATATGACGTCATGGGCTGTCGCCGGTCAAGTTCATATTGACGAGATTGGATATTAGTTTCAGACACCGGTCCCCGCAGAGGCGGTTCCCCTAGCGTTTTACGACGCAACGTCTCGTTCCCTGTTCTCAGGGAACTATGGTTACATACGTAACCTGAGACGTTCTACCCTATTGACTCCTTCTGGAGATAGTTCATCCAATTTTTGACTCACTGAAAATAATTCAGTCATTCATCTTGAACTTTCTATTTCTATCCAATTGACTCCTTCTGGTGATAAATTAGCCATAGAGTAGCCAATATTTGACCCATTGAACATGTTTCAGTCATGGATCTTGAAATTTCTTTGCCTACTTATTGACTCTTTCTGATGTTACATCGGTCATTCAAAAGTCAATATTTGACCAAATGTACTAAAATCGGGCCCAAGAGTCATCTATTTTGAGCTTTATAGTTCTACCCTTTGACTCCTTCTGGTGATAAATTAGCCATAGAGTAGCCAATATTTGACCCATTGAACATGTTTCAGTCATGGATCTTGAAATTTCTATACCAACTTATTGACTCTTTCTGATTTTACATCGGTCATTCAAAACTCAATATTTGACCAAATGTACTAAAATCGGGCCCAAGAGTCATCTATTTTGAACTTTTTAGTTCTACCCTTTGACTCCTTCTGGTGATAAATTAGCCATAGAGTAGCCAATATTTGACCCATTGAACATGTTTCAGTCATGGATCTTGACATTTCTAGACCTACTTATTGAATCTATCTGATGTTACATCGGTCCTTCAAAAGTCAATATTTGACCAAATGCACTAAAATCGGGCCCAAGAGTCATCTATTTTGAGCTTTATAGTTCTACCCTATTGACTCCTTCTGGAGATAGTTCATCCAATTTTTGACTCACTGAAAATAATTCAGTCATTCATCTTGAACTTTCTATTTCTATCCAATTGACTCCTTCTGGTGATAAATTAGCCATAGAGTAGCCAATATTTGACCCATTGAACATGTTTCAGTCATGGATCTTGAAATTTCTATACCTACTTATTGACTCTATCTGATGTTACATCGGTCATTCAAATCAATATTTGACCAAATGTACTAAAATCGGCCCAAGAGTCATCTATTTTGAACTTTTTAGTTCTACCCTTTGACTCCTTCTGGTGATAAATTAGCCATAGAGTAGCCATTATTTGACCCATTGAACATGTTTCAGTCATGGATCTTGACATTTCTAGACCTACTTATTGAATCTATCTGATGTTACATCGGTCATTCAAAACTCAATATTTGACCAAATGTACTAAAATCGGGCCCAAGAGTCATCTATTTTGAGCTTTATAGTTCTACCCTTTGACTCCTTATGGTGATAAATTAGCCATAGAGTAGCCAATATTTGACCCATTGAACATGTTTCAGTCATGGATTTTGAAATTTCTATACCAACTTATTGACTCTTTCTGATTTTACATCGGTCATTCAAAAGTCAATATTTGACCAAATGTACTAAAATCGGGCCCAAGAGTCATCTATTTTGAACTTTTTAGTTCTACCCTTTGACTCCTTCTGGTGATAAATTAGCCATAGAGTAGCCAATATTTGACCCATTGAACATGTTTCAGTCATGGATCTTGAAATTTCTATACCTACTTATTGACTCTTTCTGATGTTACATCGGTCATTCAAAAGTCAATATTTGACCAAATATACTAAAATCAGGCCCAAGAATCGTATATTTTTAACTTTTTAGTTCTACACTTTGACTTCTTCCGGTTATAAATTAGCTATAGAGTAGCCAACATTTGACCCATTGAACATGTTTCAGTAAAGCATCTTGAAATTTCTATACCTACTGATTGACTCTTTCTGATGTTACATCGGTCATTCAAAACTCAATATTTGACCAAATGTACTACAATCGGGCCCAAGAGTCATCTATTTTGAGCTTTATAATTCTACCCTTTGACTCCTTCTGGTGATAAATTAGCCATAGAGTAGCCAATATTTGACCCATTGAACATGTTTCAGTCATGGATCTTGAAATTTCTATACCTACTTATTGACTCTATCTGATGTTACATCGGTCATTCAAAAGTCAATATTTGACCAAATGTACTAAAATCGGCCCAAGAGTCATCTTTTTTGAACTTTTTAGTTCTACCCTTTGACTCCTTCTGGTTATAAATTAGCCATAGAGTAGCCATTATTTGACCCATTGAACATGTTTCAGTCATGGATCTTGACATTTCTAGACCTACTTATTGAATCTATCTGATGTTACATCGGTCATTCAAAACTCAATATTTGACCAAATGTACTAAAATCGGGCCCAAGAGTCATCTATTTTGAGCTTTATAGTTCTACCCTTTGACTCCTTCTGGTGATAAATTAGCCATAGAGTAGCCAATATTTGACCCATTGAACATGTTTCAGTCATGGATCTTGAAATTTCTATACCTACTTATTGACTCTTTCTGATGTTACATCGGTCATTCAAAACTCAATATTTGACCAAATGTACTAAAATCGGGCCCAAGAGTCATCTATTTTGAGCTTTATAGTTTTACCCTTTGACTCCTTCTGGTGATAAATTAGCCATAGAGTAGCCAATATTTGACCCATTGAACATGTTTCAGTCATGGATCTTGAAATTTCTATACCTACTTATTGACTCTATCTGATGTTACATCGGTCATTCAAAAGTCAATATTTGACCAAATGTACTAAAATCGGGCCCAAGAGTCATCTATTTTGAACTTTTTAGTTCTACCCTTTGACTCCTTCTGGTGATAAATTAGCCATAGAGTAGCCAATATTTGACCCATTGAACATGTTTCAGTCATGGATCTTGACATTTCTAGACCTACTTATTGAATCTATCTGATGTTACATCGGTCCTTCAAAAGTCAATATTTGACCAAATGCACTAAAATCGGGGCCAAGAGTCATCTATTTTGAGCTTTATAGTTCTACCCTATTGACTCCTTCTGGAGATAGTTCATCCAATTTTTGACTCACTGAAAATAATTCAGTCATTCATCTTGAACTTTCTATTTCTATCCAATTGACTCCTTCTGGTGATAAATTAGCCATAGAGTAGCCAATATTTGACCCATTGAACATGTTTCAGTCATGGATCTTGAAATTTCTATACCTACTTATTGACTCTTTCTGATGTTACATCGGTCATTCAAAAGTCAATATTTGACCAAATATACTAAAATCAGGCCCAAGAATCGTATATTTTTAACTTTTTAGTTCTACACTTTGACTTCTTCCGGTTATAAATTAGCTATAGAGTAGCCAACATTTGACCCATTGAACATGTTTCAATTATGGATCTTGAAATATTTATACCTACTCATTGACTCTCTCTGAGTTTAGGTCAGTTATTCAGAAATCCATATTGGACAAAATGTACTAATATCGGGCCAAAGAGTCGTCGATTTTGAACTTTCTATTTCTGCCCAATTGACTCCTTCTGGTGATAAATTAGCGATACAGTAGCCAATAATTGACCCATTGAACATATTTCAGTCATGGATCTTGAAATTTCTACACCTACTTATTGACTCTTTCTTATGTTAAATCTTTCATTCAAAAGTCAATATTTGACCAAATGTACTAAAATCGGGCCCAAGAGTCGTCTATTTTGAACTTTTTAGTTCTACCCTTTGCCCCCTTCTGGTGATAAATTAGCCATAGAGTAGCCAATATTTGACCCATTGAACATGTTTCAGTCATGGATCTTGAAATTTCTATACCTACTTATTGACTCTTTGCAAAACCGCCTGTCTGCCATAAATATGTTAGAACCATCACTTCCACCACTAAAAACTGCTTTATAAATAATCTTCCTGATCAGTTTCATCAACTTAGCAAACCAGACAGCTTAGAAGAACTCGATGTTGCAACAGAAACTATTGACGCTCTCTTTTCCAACACTCTAGACTCTGTTGCTCCTTTGCGCTTAAAAAAGATTAAAGATATTAGTCCAACACCATGGTATAACGAGCACACTCGGGCCCTTAAGAGAGCAGCAAGAAAAATGGAGCGCAGCTGGAAGAATTCAAAACTAGAAGTTTTTCGGATTTCATGGAGAGAGAAAATGATGGAGTACAGAAAGGCCATAAAAACCGCTAGATCTGCTTATTTTTCAAATCTTTTAGAAGATAATAAACACAACCCTAAGTATTTATTTAATACAGTGGCTAAATTAACGAGAAATACAGCCTCAACTTCTGATGTTTCCAAACAGCACAGCAGTAATGATTTTATGAACTTCTTTACTTGCAAGATTGACAACATTAGAGAGAAAATTATAGCCATGCAACTGTCTACTACAGTATCACATCAGACAGTGGATTGTAGTATCCCTGAGGAAAAATTCCATTCATTCGCTGCTATAGGAAAGGAAGAATTGTCTAAACTTATTAAATCATCAAAATCAACAACATGTATGTTAGACCCTATACCGACTAAGCTATTGAAAGAGATGCTTCCAGAGGTCATAGATCCTCTTCTTAAGATCATTAATTCATCTTTATTACTAGGTTACGTACCGAAAAATTTTAAGCAGGCTATTATCAAACCTCTTATTAAAAAACCACAACTTGATCCTGGTGAATTAGTCAATTACAGACCGATTTCCAATCTACCTTTTCTGTCAAAAATACTAGAAAAGGCAGTATCATCTCAACTTAGTTCCTACTTGGAAAGAAATGGTATCTGTGAGGATTTCCAGTCAGGATTTAGACCGTACCATAGTACTGAGACTGCTCTCATTAGAGTTACAAATGATTTGCTCTTATCATCAGATCGTGGTTGTATCTCTCTATTAGTGTTACTAGACCTCAGTGCTGCTTTTGACACTATCGACCACAATATTCTTTTGAATAGACTAGAAAATTATGCTGGAATTAGTGGAAATGCATTGGCATGGTTCAAATCATACTTATCTGACCGTTATCAGTTTGTAGTAGTAAACGAAGAGATGTCATTTCGATCACAAGTTAAACATGGAGTACCACAAGGCTCAGTTCTAGGACCGTTGCTTTTCGCTATGTACATGCTACCCTTGGGAGATGTCATTAGGAAGCATGGCATTAGCTTTCACTGTTACGCTGATGATACTCAGCTCTATATTTCCTCGCGCCCCGACGAAACCGACCAATTCTCAAAATTAACAGAATGCGTAGCTGATATAAAAAATTGGATGACTAGTAATTTCCTACTACTAAATTCAGAAAAAACAGAGATTCTAATTATTGGACCAAAAACTTCTGCACATAATAACCTAGAATACTGTCTAACACTTGATGGCTGCTCTGTTAAGTCGTCTTCGTCAGTTAGGAACCTGGGTGTGCTCTTTGATACCAATCTTTCATTTGAATGCCACATTTCTAGCATATGTAAAACCGCATTCTTCCATCTTAAAAACATATCTAAATTGCGACATATGCTCTCAATGACAAATGCGGAACAGCTGGTTCATGCGTTTATGACCTCGAGACTAGATTACTGTAATGCTCTACTGGGTGGTTGCCCTGCTCGCGTGATAAACAAATTACAGCTGGTCCAAAACGCAGCTGCTAGAGTCCTTACTAGAACCAGGAAGTATGAACATATTAGTCCGGTTCTGTCAAAACTGCACTGGCTCCCTATTAAACATCGTATAGATTTTAAAATCTTGCTAATTACTTACAAAGCACTAAATGGCTTAGCTCCCCAGTACCTGAGTGAGCTTTTAATGCATTATAGTCCTTCGCGTCTATTACGATCTCAGAATTCTGGCCAGTTGTTAATACCTAGAATATCAAAATCAACCGCGGGCGGTAGATCCTTTTCCTATTTGGCACCTAAACTCTGGAACAATCTTCCTAGCATTGTTCGGGAAGCAGACACACTTTGTCAGTTTAAATCTAGACTAAAAACGCATCTATTTAACCTGGCATACACATGACGCACTATAAACTCTTGTCCTCATATCCGTTAAAGGATTGTTAGGCTGCATAGATCAGGTCAGCCGGAACCGGGAACACTTCCTATAACACCAGATGTACTCGTTACATCGGAAGAAGAATGGCGTCTACGCTAATTTTTTGTCTCTCTGCTTATCCCGAGGTTTACCAATTAACATGATTGGCTGGATCCGGGCTGTGTCCGGGTCGGACGGGGAACCTGTGCCTGTGTGCGGCAGCAGTGTGGCCCTGTGGTGTCGGCGGAGACCGTGTGAACTAGCTCATCCTTTGTGAAGGCCTTACCGACTCATCAGCCAGTGGCACATATCCCAACAAACCGTCCCATATCGGCGTGATCAAAAAGATCTTAAATTAGATGGAACTAGATTAAATATTTTGACTGTTGCGATTCCAAATCAGTTTAATGACCTGTAACTCTGCCTGAGTATCGGACAAGTGTTCACTGTTGGCCAGAGGAGAACTGGCCCCCCAACTAAGCCTGGTTTCTCCCAAGGTTTTTTTCTCCATTTGTTGGAGTTTTGGTTCCTTGCCGCTGTTGCCTTTGGCTTGCTTAAGTTGGGGACACTTGCTTGATATTCAGCAGTGTTTTTGATATGCCTGCATTGGCGCCGTTGTATGCGAACTGATCTGAGCCGGACGATTACGTCACTGTTTTCTCCAGTGCTGCTATACCTAAATTACCTAGACTAATAACTATTGATCTTTGCAACGGAATGAATCAATAATATATAGAATAAGCTGCACAATGACACCATTTTCTTATTAATGTAAAGCTGCTTTGCCACAATTTGCATTGTAAAAAGCGCTATATAAATAAAGATGACTTGACTTGACTTGACTCTTTCTGATGTCATATCGGTCATTCAAAAGTCAATATTTGACCAAATGTACTACTATCAGGCCCAAGAGTCGTCTATTTTGCACTTTTTAGTTCTACCCATTGACTCCTTCAGGTAATAAATTAGCCATAGAGTAGCCAATATTTGACCCATTGAACATGTTTCAGTCATGGATCTTGAAATTTCTATACCTACTTATTGACTCTTTCCGATGTTACATCGGTCATTCAAAACTCAATATTTGACCAAATGTACTAAAATCGGGCCCAAGAGTCATCTATTTTGAGCTTTATAGTTCTACCCTTTGACTCCTTCTGGTGATAAATTAGCAATAAAGTAGCCAATATTTGACCCATTGAACATGTTTCAGTCATGGATCTTGAAATTTCTATACCTACTTATTGACTCTATCTGATGTTACATCGGTCATTCAAAAGTCAATATTTGATCAAATGTACTAAAATCGGGCCCAAGAGTCATCTATTTTGAACTTTTTAGTTCTACCCTTTGACTCCTTCTGGTGATAAATTAGCCATAGAGTAGCCAATATTTGACCCATTGAACATGTTTCAGTCATGGATCTTGACATTTCTAGACCTACTTATTGAATCTATCTGATGTTACATCGGTCCTTCAAAAGTCAATATTTGACCAAATGCACTAAAATCGGACCCAAGAGTTGTCTATTTTGAACTTTTTAGTTCTACCCATTGACTCCTTCTGGTGATAAATTAGCCATAGAGTAGCCAATATTTGACCCATTGAACATGTTTCAGTAACGCATCTTGAAATTTCTATACCTACTTATTGACTCTTTCTGATGTTACATCGGTCATTCAAAACTCAATATTTGACCAAATGTACTAAAATCGGGCCCAAGAGTCATCTCTTTTGAGCTTTATAGTTCTACCCTTTGACTCCTTCCGGTGATAAATTAGCCATAGAGTAGCCAATATTTGACCCACTGAACATGTTTCAGTCATGGATCTTGAAATTTCTATACCTACTTATTGACTCTTTCTGATGTTATATCGGTCATTCAAAAGTCAATATTTGACCAAATGTACTAAAATAGGGCACAAGAGTCGTCTATTTTGAACTTTTTAGTTATACCCTATTGACTCCTTCTGGTGATAAATTAGCCATAGAGTAGCCAATATTTGACCAATTGAACATGTTTCAGTAAAGCATCTTGAAATTTCTATACCTACTTATTGACTCTTTCTGATGTTACATCGGTCATTCAAAACTCAATATTTGACCAAATGTACTAAAATCGGGCCCAAGAGTCATCTATTTTGAACTTTTTAGTTCTACCCTTTGACTCCTTCTGGTGATAAATTAGCCATAGAGTAGCCAATATTTGACCCATTGAACATGTTTCAGTCATGGATCTTGACATTTCTAGACCTACTTATTGAATCTATCTGATGTTACATCGGTCCTTCAAAAGTCAATATTTGACCAAATGCACTAAAATCGGGCCCAAGAGTCATCTATTTTGAGCTTTATAGTTCTACCCTATTGACTCCTTCTGGAGATAGTTCATCCAATTTTTGACTCACTGAAAATAATTCAGTCATTCATCTTGAACTTTCTATTTCTATCCAATTGACTCCTTCTGGTGATAAATTAGCCATAGAGTAGCCAATATTTGACCCATTGAACATGTTTCAGTCATGGATCTTGAAATTTCTATACCAACTTATTGACTCTTTCTGATTTTACATCGGTCATTCAAAACTCAATATTTGACCAAATGTACTAAAATCGGGCCCAAGAGTCATCTATTTTGAGCTTTATAGTTTTACTCTTTGACTCCTTCTGGTGATAAATTAGCCATAGAGTAGCCAATATTTGACCCATTGAACATGTTTCAGTCATGGATCTTGAAATTTCTATACCTACTTATTGACTCTATCTGATGTTACATCGGTCATTCAAAAGTCAATATTTGACCAAATGTACTAAAATCGGGCCCAAGAGTCATCTATTTTGAGCTTTATAGTTCTACCCTTTGACTCCTTCTGGTGATAAATTAGCCATAGAGTAGCCAATATTTGACCCATTGAACATGTTTCAGTCATGGATCTTGAAATTTCTATACCTACTTATTGACTCTTTCTGATGTTACATCGGTCATTCAAAACTCAATATTTGACCAAATGTACTAAAATCGGGCCCAAGAGTCATCTATTTTGAGCTTTATAGTTTTACCCTTTGACTCCTTCTGGTGATAAATTAGCCATAGAGTAGCCAATATTTGACCCATTGAACATGTTTCAGTCATGGATCTTGAAATTTCTATACCTACTTATTTACTCTATCTGATGTTACATCGGTCATTCAAAAGTCAATATTTGACCAAATGTACTAAAATCGGGCCCAAGAGTCATCTATTTTGAACTTTTTAGTTCTACCCTTTGACTCCTTCTGGTGATAAATTAGCCATAGAGTAGCCAATATTTGACCCATTGAACATGTTTCAGTAAAGCATCTTGAAATTTCTATACCTACTTATTGACTCTTTCTGATGTTACATCGGTCATTCAAAAGTCAATATTTGACCAAATATACTAAAATCAGGCCCAAGAATCGTATATTTTTAACTTTTTAGTTCTACACTTTGACTTCTTCCGGTTATAAATTAGCTATAGAGTAGCCAACATTTGACCCATTGAACATGTTTCAATTACGGATCTTGAAATATTTATACCTACTCATTGACTCTCTCTGAGTTTAGGTCAGTTATTCAGAAATCCATATTGGACAAAATGTACTAATATCGGGCCAAAGAGTCGTCGATTTTGAACTTTCTTTTTCTACCCAATTGACTCCTTCTGGTGATAAATTAGCGATACAGTAGCCAATAATTGACCCATTGAACATATTTCAGTCATGGATCTTGAAATTTCTACACCTACTTATTGACTCTTTCTTATGTTAAATCTTTCATTCAAAAGTCAATATTTGACCAAATGTACTAAAATCGGGCCCAAGAGTCGTCTATTTTGAACTTTTTAGTTCTACCCTTTGCACCCTTCTGGTGATAAATTAGCCATAGAGTAGCCAATATTTGACCCATTGAACATGTTTCAGTCATGGATCTTGAAATTTCTATACCTACTTATTGACTCTTTCTGATGTCATATCGGTCATTCAAAAGTCAATATTTGACCAAATGTACTACTATCAGGCCCAAGAGTCGTCTATTTTGCACTTTTTAGTTCTACCCATTGACTCCTTCTGGTAATAAATTAGCCATAGAGTAGCCAATATTTGACCCATTGAACATGTTTCAGTCATGGATCTTGAAATTTCTATACCTACTTATTGACTCTTTCCGATGTTACATCGGTCATTCAAAACTCAATATTTGACCAAATGTACTAAAATCGGGCCCAAGAGTCATCTATTTTGAGCTTTATAGTTCTACCCTTTGACTCCTTCTGGTGATAAATTAGCCATAGAGTAGCCAATATTTGACCCATTGAACATGTTTCAGTCATGGATCTTGACATTTCTAGACCTACTTATTGAATCTATCTGATGTTACATCGGTCCTTCAAAAGTCAATATTTGACCAAATGCACTAAAATCGGACCCAAGAGTTGTCTATTTTGAACTTTTTAGTTCTACCCATTGACTCCTTCTGGTGATAAATTAGCCATAGAGTAGCCAATATTTGACCCATTGAACATGTTTCAGTAACGCATCTTGAAATTTCTATACCTACTTATTGACTCTTTCTTATATTACATCGGTCATTCAAAACTCAATATTTGACAAAATGTACTAAAATCGGGCCCAAGAGTCATCTATTTTGAGCTTTATAGTTCTACCCTTTGACTCCTTCTGGTGATAAATTAGCCATAAAGTAGCCAATATTTGACCCATTGAACATGTTTCAGTCATGGATCTTGAAATTTCTATACCTACTTATTGACTCTATCTGATGTTACATCGGTCATTCAAAAGTCAATATTTGATCAAATGTACTAAAATCGGGCCCAAGAGTCATCTATTTTGAACTTTTTAGTTCTACCCTTTGACTCCTTCTGGTGATAAATTAGCCATAGAGTAGCCAATATTTGACCCATTGAACATGTTTCAGTCATGGATCTTGACATTTCTAGACCTACTTATTGAATCTATCTGATGTTACATCGGTCCTTCAAAAGTCAATATTTGACCAAATGCACTAAAATCGGACCCAAGAGTTGTCTATTTTGAACTTTTTAGTTCTACCCATTGACTCCTTCTGGTGATAAATTAGCCATAGAGTAGCCAATATTTGACCCATTGAACATGTTTCAGTAACGCATCTTGAAATTTCTATACCTACTTATTGACTCTTTCTGATATTACATCGGTCATTCAAAACTCAATATTTGACCAAATGTACTAAAATCGGGCCCAAGAGTCATCTATTTTGAGCTTTATAGTTCTACCCTTTGACTCCTTCTGGTGATAAATTAGCCATAGAGTAGCCAATATTTGACCCATTGAACATGTTTCAGTCATGGATCTTGAAATTTCTATACCTACTTATTGACTCTTTCTGATGTTACATCGGTCATTCAAAACTCAATATTTGACCAAATGTACTAAAATCGGGAACAAGAATCGTCTATTTTGAACTTTTTAGTTCTACCCTTTGACTCCTTCTGGTGATAAATTAGCCATAGAGTAGCCAATATTTGACCCATTGAACATGTTTCAGTCATGGATCTTGACATTTCTAGACCTACTTATTGAATTTATCAGATGTTACATCGGTCCTTCAAAAGTCAATATTTGATGAAATGCACTAAAATCGGGCCCAAGAGTTGCCTATTTTGAACTTTTTAGTTCTACCCATTGACTCCTTCTGGTGATAAATTAGCCATAGAGTAGCCAATATTTGACCCATTGAACATGTTTCAGTCATGGATCTTGAAATTTCTATACCTACTTATTGACTCTTTCTGATGTTACATCGGTCATTCAAAACTCAATATTTGACCAAATGTACTAAAATCGGGCCCAAGAGTCATCTATTTTGAGCTTTATAGTTCTACAATTTGACTCCTTCTGGTGATAAATTAGCCATAGAGTAGCCAATATTTGACCCACTGAACATGTTTCAGTCATGGATCTTGAAATTTCTATACCTACTTATTGACTCTTTCTGATGTTATATCGGTCATTCAAAAGTCACTATTTGACCAAATGTACTAAAATAGGGCACAAGAGTCGTCTATTTTGAACTTTTTAGTTATACCCTATTGACTCCTTCTGGTGATAAATTAGCCATAGAGTAGCCAATATTTGACCAATTGAACATGTTTCAGTAAAGCATCTTGAAATTTCTATACCTACTTATTGACTCTTTCTGATGTTACATCGGTCATTCAAAACTCAATATTTGACCAAATGTACTAAAATCGGGCCCAAGAGTCATCTATTTTGAGCTTTATAATTCTACCCTTTGACTCCTTCTGGTGATAAATTAGCCATAGAGTAGCCAATATTTGACCCATTGAACATGTTTCAGTCATGGATCTTGAAATTTCTATACCTACTTATTGACTCTATCTGATGTTACATCGGTCATTCAAAAGTCAATATTTGACCAAATGTACTAAAATCGGCCCAAGAGTCATCTATTTTGAACTTTTTAGTTCTACCCTTTGACTCCTTCTGGTTATAAATTAGCCATAGAGTAGCCATTATTTGACCCATTGAACATGTTTCAGTCATGGATCTTGACATTTCTAGACCTACTTATTGAATCTATCTGATGTTACATCGGTCATTCAAAACTCAATATTTGACCAAATGTACTAAAATCGGGCCCAAGAGTCATCTATTTTGAGCTTTATAGTTCTACCCTTTGACTCCTTCTGGTGATAAATTAGCCATAGAGTAGCCAATATTTGACCCATTGAACATGTTTCAGTCATGGATCTTGAAATTTCTATACCTACTTATTGACTCTTTCTGATGTTACATCGGTCATTCAAAACTCAATATTTGACCAAATGTACTAAAATCGGGCCCAAGAGTCATCTATTTTGAGCTTTATAGTTTTACCCTTTGAATCCTTCTGGTGATAAATTAGCCATAGAGTAGCCAATATTTGACCCATTGAACATGTTTCAGTCATGGATCTTGAAATTTCTATACCTACTTATTGACTCTATCTGATGTTACATCGGTCATTCAAAAGTCAATATTTGACCAAATGTACTAAAATCGGGCCCAAGAGTCATCTATTTTGAACTTTTTAGTTCTACCCTTTGACTCCTTCTGGTGATAAATTAGCCATAGAGTAGCCAATATTTGACCCATTGAACATGTTTCAGTCATGGATCTTGACATTTCTAGACCTACTTATTGAATCTATCTGATGTTACATCGGTCCTTCAAAAGTCAATATTTGACCAAATGCACTAAAATCGGGGCCAAAAGTCATCTATTTTGAGCTTTATAGTTCTACCCTATTGACTCCTTCTGGAGATAGTTCATCCAATTTTTGACTCACTGAAAATAATTCAGTCATTCATCTTGAACTTTCTATTTCTATCCAATTGACTCCTTCTGGTGATAAATTAGCCATAGAGTAGCCAATATTTGACCCATTGAACATGTTTCAGTCATGGATCTTGAAAATTCTATACCTACTTATTGACTCTTTCTGATGTTACATCGGTCATTCAAAAGTCAATATTTGACCAAATATACTAAAATCAGGCCCAAGAATCGTATATTTTTAACTTTTTAGTTCTACACTTTGACTTCTTCCGGTTATAAATTAGCTATAGAGTAGCCAACATTTGACCCATTGAACATGTTTCAATTATGGATCTTGAAATATTTATACCTACTCATTGACTCTCTCTGAGTTTAGGTCAGTTATTCAGAAATCCATATTGGACAAAATGTACTAATATCGGGCCAAAGAGTCGTCGATTTTGAACTTTCTATTTCTACCCAATTGACTCCTTCTGGTGATAAATTAGCGATACAGTAGCCAATAATTGACCCATTGAACATATTTCAGTCATGGATCTTGAAATTTCTACACCTACTTATTGACTCTTTCTTATGTTAAATCTTTCATTCAAAAGTCAATATTTGACCAAATGTACTAAAATCGGGCCCAAGAGTCGTCTATTTTGAACTTTTTAGTTCTACCCTTTGCCCCCTTCTGGTGATAAATTAGCCATAGAGTAGCCAATATTTGACCCATTGAACATGTTTCAGTAACGCATCTTGAAATTTCTATACCTACTTATTGACTCTTTCTTATATTACATCGGTCATTCAAAACTCAATATTTGACAAAATGTACTAAAATCGGGCCCAAGAGTCATCTATTTTGAGCTTTATAGTTCTACCCTTTGACTCCTTCTGGTGATAAATTAGCCATAAAGTAGCCAATATTTGACCCATTGAACATGTTTCAGTCATGGATCTTGAAATTTCTATACCTACTTATTGACTCTATCTGATGTTACATCGGTCATTCAAAAGTCAATATTTGATCAAATGTACTAAAATCGGGCCCAAGAGTCATCTATTTTGAACTTTTTAGTTCTACCCTTTGACTCCTTCTGGTGATAAATTAGCCATAGAGTAGCCAATATTTGACCCATTGAACATGTTTCAGTCATGGATCTTGACATTTCTAGACCTACTTATTGAATCTATCTGATGTTACATCGGTCCTTCAAAAGTCAATATTTGACCAAATGCACTAAAATCGGACCCAAGAGTTGTCTATTTTGAACTTTTTAGTTCTACCCATTGACTCCTTCTGGTGATAAATTAGCCATAGAGTAGCCAATATTTGACCCATTGAACATGTTTCAGTAACGCATCTTGAAATTTCTATACCTACTTATTGACTCTTTCTGATATTACATCGGTCATTCAAAACTCAATATTTGACCAAATGTACTAAAATCGGGCCCAAGAGTCATCTATTTTGAGCTTTATAGTTCTACCCTTTGACTCCTTCTGGTGATAAATTAGCCATAGAGTAGCCAATATTTGACCCATTGAACATGTTTCAGTCATGGATCTTGAAATTTCTATACCTACTTATTGACTCTTTCTGATGTTACATCGGTCATTCAAAACTCAATATTTGACCAAATGTACTAAAATCGGGAACAAGAATCGTCTATTTTGAACTTTTTAGTTTTACCCTTTGACTCCTTCTGGTGATAAATTAGCCATAGAGTAGCCAATATTTGACCCATTGAACATGTTTCAGTCATGGATCTTGACATTTCTAGACCTACTTATTGAATTTATCAGATGTTACATCGGTCCTTCAAAAGTCAATATTTGATGAAATGCACTAAAATCGGGCCCAAGAGTTGCCTATTTTGAACTTTTTAGTTCTACCCATTGACTCCTTCTTGTGATAAATTAGCCATAGAGTAGCCAATATTTGACCCATTGAACATGTTTCAGTCATGGATCTTGAAATTTCTATACCTACTTATTGACTCTTTCTGATGTTACATCGGTCATTCAAAACTCAATATTTGACCAAATGTACTAAAATCGGGCCCAAGAGTCATCTATTTTGAGCTTTATAGTTCTACCCTTTGACTCCTTCTGGTGATAAATTAGCCATAGAGTAGCCAATATTTGACCCACTGAACATGTTTCAGTCATGGATCTTGAAATTTCTATACCTACTTATTGACTCTTTCTGATGTTATATCGGTCATTCAAAAGTCACTATTTGACCAAATGTACTAAAATAGGGCACAAGAGTCGTCTATTTTGAGCTTTATAATTCTACCCTTTGACTCCTTCTGGTGATAAATTAGCCATAGAGTAGCCAATATTTGACCCATTGAACATGTTTCAGTCATGGATCTTGAAATTTCTATACCTACTTATTGACTCTATCTGATGTTACATCGGTCATTCAAAAGTCAATATTTGACCAAATGTACTAAAATCGGCCCAAGAGTCATCTTTTTTGAACTTTTTAGTTCTACCCTTTGACTCCTTCTGGTTATAAATTAGCCATAGAGTAGCCATTATTTGACCCATTGAACATGTTTCAGTCATGGATCTTGACATTTCTAGACCTACTTATTGAATCTATCTGATGTTACATCGGTCATTCAAAACTCAATATTTGACCAAATGTACTAAAATCGGGCCCAAGAGTCATCTATTTTGAGCTTTATAGTTCTACCCTTTGACTCCTTCTGGTGATAAATTAGCCATAGAGTAGCCAATATTTGACCCATTGAACATGTTTCACTCATGGATCTTGACATTTCTAGACCTACTTATTGAATCTATCTGATGTTACATCGGTCCTTCAAAAGTCAATATTTGACCAAATGCACTAAAATCGGGCCCAAGAGTCATCTATTTTGAGCTTTATAGTTCTACCCTATTGACTCCTTCTGGAGATAGTTCATCCAATTTTTGACTCACTGAAAATAATTCAGTCATTCATCTTGAACTTTCTATTTCTATCCAATTGACTCCTTCTGGTGATAAATTAGCCATAGAGTAGCCAATATTTGACCCATTGAACATGTTTCAGTCATGGATCTTGAAATTTCTATACCTACTTATTGACTCTATCTGATGTTACATCGGTCATTCAAAAGTCAATATTTGACCAAATGTACTAAAATCGGCCCAAGAGTCATCTATTTTGAACTTTTTAGTTCTACCCTTTGACTCCTTCTGGTGATAAATTAGCCATAGAGTAGCCATTATTTGACCCATTGAACATGTTTCAGTCATGGATCTTGACATTTCTAGACCTACTTATTGAATCTATCTGATGTTACATCGGTCATTCAAAACTCAATATTTGACCAAATGTACTAAAATCGGGCCCAAGAGTCATCTATTTTGAGCTTTATAGTTCTACCCTTTGACTCCTTCTGGTGATAAATTAGCCATAGAGTAGCCAATATTTGACCCATTGAACATGTTTCAGTCATGGATCTTGAAAATTCTATACCAACTTATTGACTCTTTCTGATGTTACATCGGTCATTCAAAACTCAATATTTGACCAAATGTACTAAAATCGGGCCCAAGAGTCATCTATTTTGAGCTTTATAGTTTTACTCTTTGACTCCTTCTGGTGATAAATTAGCCATAGAGTAGCCAATATTTGACCCATTGAACATGTTTCAGTCATGGATCTTGACATTTCTAGACCTACTTATTGAATCTATCTGATGTTACATCGGTCATTCAAAAGTCAATATTTGACCAAATGCACTAAAATCGGGCCCAAGAGTCATCTATTTTGAGCTTTATAGTTCTACCCTATTGACTCCTTCTGGAGATAGTTCATCCAATTTTTGACTCACTGAAAATAATTCAGTCATTCATCTTGAACTTTCTATTTCTATCCAATTGACTCCTTCTGGTGATAAATTAGCCATAGAGTAGCCAATATTTGACCCATTGAACATGTTTCAGTCATGGATCTTGAAATTTCTATACCTACTTATTGACTCTATCTGATGTTACATCGGTCATTCAAAAGTCAATATTTGACCAAATGTACTAAAATCGGCCCAAGAGTCATCTATTTTGAACTTTTTAGTTCTACCCTTTGACTCCTTCTGGTGATAAATTAGCCATAGAGTAGCCATTATTTGACCCATTGAACATGTTTCAGTCATGGATCTTGACATTTCTAGACCTACTTATTGAATCTATCTGATGTTACATCGGTCATTCAAAACTCAATATTTGACCAAATGTACTAAAATCGGGCCCAAGACTCATCTATTTTGAGCTTTATAGTTCTACCCTTTGACTCCTTATGGTGATAAATTAGCCATAGAGTAGCCAATATTTGACCCATTGAACATGTTTCAGTCATGGATCTTGAAATTTCTATACCAACTTATTGACTCTTTCTGATTTTACATCGGTCATTCAAAACTCAATATTTGACCAAATGTACTAAAATCGGGCCCAAGAGTCATCTATTTTGAGCTTTATAGTTTTACTCTTTGACTCCTTCTGGTGATAAATTAGCCATAGAGTAGCCAATATTTGACCCATTGAACATGTTTCAGTCATGGATCTTGAAATTTCTATACCTACTTATTGACTCTATCTGATGTTACATCGGTCATTCAAAAGTCAATATTTGACCAAATGTACTAAAATCGGGCCCAAGAGTCATCTATTTTGAACTTTTTAGTTCTACCCTTTGACTCCTTCTGGTGATAAATTAGCCATAGAGTAGCCAATATTTGACCCATTGAACATGTTTCAGTCATGGATCTTGACATTTCTAGACCTACTTATTGAATCTATCTGATGTTACATCGGTCCTTCAAAAGTCAATATTTGACCAAATGCACTAAAATCGGGCCCAAGAGTCATCTATTTTGAGCTTTATAGTTCTACCCTATTGACTCCTTCTGGAGATAGTTCATCCAATTTTTGACTCACTGAAAATAATTCAGTCATTCATCTTGAACTTTCTATTTCTATCCAATTGACTCCTTCTGGTGATAAATTAGCCATAGAGTAGCCAATATTTGACCCATTGAACATGTTTCAGTCATGGATCTTGAAATTTCTATACCTACTTATTGACTCTTTCTGATGTTACATCGGTCATTCAAAAGTCAATATTTGACCAAATATACTAAAATCAGGCCCAAGAATCGTATATTTTTAACTTTTTAGTTCTACACTTTGACTTCTTCCGGTTATAAATTAGCTATAGAGTAGCCAACATTTGACCCATTGAACATGTTTCAGTAAAGCATCTTGAAATTTCTATATCTACTTATTGACTCTTTCTGATGTTACATCGGTCATTCAAAACTCAATATTTGACCAAATGTACTAAAATCGGGCCCAAGAGTCATCTATTTTGAGCTTTATAGTTCTACCCTTTGACTCCTTCTGGTGATAAATTAGCCATAGAGTAGCCAATATTTGACCCATTGAACATGTTTCAGTCATGGATCTTGAAATTTCTATACCAACTTATTGACTCTTTCTGATTTTACATCGGTCATTCAAAACTCAATATTTGACCAAATGTACTAAAATCGGGCCCAAGAGTCATCTATTTTGAGCTTTATAGTTTTACTCTTTGACTCCTTCTGGTGATAAATTAGCCATAGAGTAGCCAATATTTGACCCATTGAACATGTTTCAGTCATGGATCTTGAAATTTCTATACCAACTTATTGACTCTTTCTGATTTTACATCGGTCATTCAAAACTCAATATTTGACCAAATGTACTAAAATCGGGCCCAAGAGTCATCTATTTTGAGCTTTATAGTTTTACTCTTTGACTCCTTCTGGTGATAAATTAGCCATAGAGTAGCCAATATTTGACCCATTGAACATGTTTCAGTCATGGATCTTGACATTTCTAGACCTACTTATTGAATCTATCTGATGTTACATCGGTCCTTCAAAAGTCAATATTTGACCAAATGCACTAAAATCGGGCCCAAGAGTCATCTATTTTGAGCTTTATAGTTCTACCCTATTGACTCCTTCTGGAGATAGTTCATCCAATTTTTGACTCACTGAAAATAATTCAGTCATTCATCTTGAACTTTCTATTTCTATCCAATTGACTCCTTCTGGTGATAAATTAGCCATAGAGTAGCCAATATTTGACCCATTGAACATGTTTCAGTCATGGATCTTGAAATTTCTATACCTACTTATTGACTCTTTCTGATGTTACATCGGTCATTCAAAAGTCAATATTTGACCAAATATACTAAAATCAGGCCCAAGAATAGTATATTTTTAACTTTTTAGTTCTACACTTTGACTTCTTCCGGTTATAAATTAGCTATAGAGTAGCCAACATTTGACCCATTGAACATGTTTCAGTCATGGATCTTGAAATTTCTTTGCCTACTTATTGACTCTTTCTGATGTTACATCGGTCATTCAAAAGTCAATATTTGACCAAATGTACTAAAATCGGGCCCAAGAGTCATCTATTTTGAGCTTTATAGTTCTACCCTTTGACTCCTTCTGGTGATAAATTAGCCATAGAGTAGCCAATATTTGACCCATTGAACATGTTTCAGTCATGGATCTTGAAATTTCTATACCAACTTATTGACTCTTTCTGATTTTACATCGGTCATTCAAAACTCAATATTTGACCAAATGTACTAAAATCGGGCCCAAGAGTCATCTATTTTGAACTTTTTAGTTCTACCCTTTGACTCCTTCTGGTGATAAATTAGCCATAGAGTAGCCAATATTTGACCCATTGAACATGTTTCAGTCATGGATCTTGACATTTCTAGACCTACTTATTGAATCTATCTGATGTTACATCGGTCCTTCAAAAGTCAATATTTGACCAAATGCACTAAAATCGGGCCCAAGAGTCATCTATTTTGAGCTTTATAGTTCTACCCTATTGACTCCTTCTGGAGATAGTTCATCCAATTTTTGACTCACTGAAAATAATTCAGTCATTCATCTTGAACTTTCTATTTCTATCCAATTGACTCCTTCTGGTGATAAATTAGCCATAGAGTAGCCAATATTTGACCCATTGAACATGTTTCAGTCATGGATCTTGAAATTTCTATACCTACTTATTGACTCTATCTGATGTTACATCGGTCATTCAAAAGTCAATATTTGACCAAATGTACTAAAATCGGCCCAAGAGTCATCTATTTTGAACTTTTTAGTTCTACCCTTTGACTCCTTCTGGTGATAAATTAGCCATAGAGTAGCCATTATTTGACCCATTGAACATGTTTCAGTCATGGATCTTGACATTTCTAGACCTACTTATTGAATCTATCTGATGTTACATCGGTCATTCAAAACTCAATATTTGACCAAATGTACTAAAATCGGGCCCAAGAGTCATCTATTTTGAGCTTTATAGTTCTACCCTTTGACTCCTTATGGTGATAAATTAGCCATAGAGTAGCCAATATTTGACCCATTGAACATGTTTCAGTCATGGATTTTGAAATTTCTATACCAACTTATTGACTCTTTCTGATTTTACATCGGTCATTCAAAAGTCAATATTTGACCAAATGTACTAAAATCGGGCCCAAGAGTCATCTATTTTGAACTTTTTAGTTCTACCCTTTGACTCCTTCTGGTGATAAATTAGCCATAGAGTAGCCAATATTTGACCCATTGAACATGTTTCAGTCATGGATCTTGAAATTTCTATACCTACTTATTGACTCTTTCTGATGTTACATCGGTCATTCAAAAGTCAATATTTGACCAAATATACTAAAATCAGGCCCAAGAATCGTATATTTTTAACTTTTTAGTTCTACACTTTGACTTCTTCCGGTTATAAATTAGCTATAGAGTAGCCAACATTTGACCCATTGAACATGTTTCAGTAAAGCATCTTGAAATTTCTATACCTACTTATTGACTCTTTCTGATGTTACATCGGTCATTCAAAACTCAATATTTGACCAAATGTACTACAATCGGGCCCAAGAGTCATCTATTTTGAGCTTTATAGTTCTACCCTATTGACTCCTTCTGGAGATAGTTCATCCAATTTTTGACTCACTGAAAATAATTCAGTCATTCATCTTGAACTTTCTATTTCTATCCAATTGACTCCTTCTGGTGATAAATTAGCCATAGAGTAGCCAATATTTGACCCATTGAACATGTTTCAGTCATGGATCTTGAAATTTCTATACCTACTTATTGACTCTTTCTGATGTTACATCGGTCATTCAAAAGTCAATATTTGACCAAATATACTAAAATCAGGCCCAAGAATCGTATATTTTTAACTTTTTAGTTCTACACTTTGACTTCTTCCGGTTATAAATTAGCTATAGAGTAGCCAACATTTGACCCATTGAACATGTTTCAATTATGGATCTTGAAATATTTATACCTACTCATTGACTCTCTCTGAGTTTAGGTCAGTTATTCAGAAATCCATATTGGACAAAATGTACTAATATCGGCCCAAAGAGTCGTCGATTTTGAACTTTCTATTTCTGCCCAATTGACTCCTTCTGGTGATAAATTAGCGATACAGTAGCCAATAATTGACCCATTGAACATATTTCAGTCATGGATCTTGAAATTTCTACACCTACTTATTGACTCTTTCTTATGTTAAATCTTTCATTCAAAAGTCAATATTTGACCAAATGTACTAAAATCGGGCCCAAGAGTCGTCTATTTTGAACTTTTTAGTTCTACCCTTTGCCCCCTTCTGGTGATAAATTAGCCATAGAGTAGCCAATATTTGACCCATTGAACATGTTTCAGTCATGGATCTTGAAATTTCTATACCTACTTATTGACTCTTTCTGATGTCATATCGGTCATTCAAAAGTCAATATTTGACCAAATGTACTACTATCAGGCCCAAGAGTCGTCTATTTTGCACTTTTTAGTTCTACCCATTGACTCCTTCTGGTAATAAATTAGCCATAGAGTAGCCAATATTTGACCCATTGAACATGTTTCAGTCATGGATCTTGAAATTTCTATACCTACTTATTGACTCTTTCCGATGTTACATCGGTCATTCAAAACTCAATATTTGACCAAATGTACTAAAATCGGGCCCAAGAGTCATCTATTTTGAGCTTTATAGTTCTACCCTTTGACTCCTTCTGGTGATAAATTAGCAATAAAGTAGCCAATATTTGACCCATTGAACATGTTTCAGTCATGGATCTTGAAATTTCTATACCTACTTATTGACTCTATCTGATGTTACATCGGTCATTCAAAAGTCAATATTTGATCAAATGTACTAAAATCGGGCCCAAGAGTCATCTATTTTGAACTTTTTAGTTCTACCCTTTGACTCCTTCTGGTGATAAATTAGCCATAGAGTAGCCAATATTTGACCCATTGAACATGTTTCAGTCATGGATCTTGACATTTCTAGACCTACTTATTGAATCTATCTGATGTTACATCGGTCCTTCAAAAGTCAATATTTGACCAAATGCACTAAAATCGGACCCAAGAGTTGTCTATTTTGAACTTTTTAGTTCTACCCATTGACTCCTTCTGGTGATAAATTAGCCATAGAGTAGCCAATATTTGACCCATTGAACATGTTTCAGTAACGCATCTTGAAATTTCTATACCTACTTATTGACTCTTTCTGATGTTACATCGGTCATTCAAAACTCAATATTTGACCAAATGTACTAAAATCGGGCCCAAGAGTCATCTATTTTGAACTTTTTAGTTCTACCCTTTGACTCCTTCTGGTGATAAATTAGCCATAGAGTAGCCAATATTTGACCCATTGAACATGTTTCAGTCATGGATCTTGACATTTCTAGACCTACTTATTGAATCTATCTGATGTTACATCGGTCCTTCAAAAGTCAATATTTGACCAAATGCACTAAAATCGGGCCCAAGAGTCATCTATTTTGAGCTTTATAGTTCTACCCTATTGACTCCTTCTGGAGATAGTTCATCCAATTTTTGACTCACTGAAAATAATTCAGTCATTCATCTTGAACTTTCTATTTCTATCCAATTGACTCCTTCTGGTGATAAATTAGCCATAGAGTAGCCAATATTTGACCCATTGAACATGTTTCAGTCATGGATCTTGAAATTTCTATACCTACTTATTGACTCTTTCTGATGTTACATCGGTCATTCAAAAGTCAATATTTGACCAAATATACTAAAATCAGGCCCAAGAATCGTATATTTTTAACTTTTTAGTTCTACACTTTGACTTCTTCCGGTTATAAATTAGCCATAGAGTAGCCAACATTTGACCCATTGAACATGTTTCAGTCATGGATCTTGAAATTTCTATACCAACTTATTGACTCTTTCTGATTTTACATCGGTCATTCAAAACTCAATATTTGACCAAATGTACTAAAATCGGGCCCAAGAGTCATCTATTTTGAGCTTTATAGTTTTACTCTTTGACTCCTTCTGGTGATAAATTAGCCATAGAGTAGCCAATATTTGACCCATTGAACATGTTTCAGTCATGGATCTTGAAATTTCTATACCTACTTATTGACTCTATCTGATGTTACATCGGTCATTCAAAAGTCAATATTTGACCAAATGTACTAAAATCGGGCCCAAGAGTCATCTATTTTGAGCTTTATAGTTCTACCCTTAGACTCCTTCTGGTGATAAATTAGCCATAGAGTAGCCAATATTTGACCCATTGAACATGTTTCAGTCATGGATCTTGAAATTTCTATACCTACTTATTGACTCTTTCTGATGTTACATCGGTCATTCAAAACTCAATATTTGACCAAATGTACTAAAATCGGGCCCAAGAGTCATCTATTTTGAGCTTTATAGTTTTACCCTTTGACTCCTTCTGGTGATAAATTAGCCATAGAGTAGCCAATATTTGACCCATTGAACATGTTTCAGTCATGGATCTTGAAATTTCTATACCTACTTATTGACTCTATCTGATGTTACATCGGTCATTCAAAAGTCAATATTTGACCAAATGTACTAAAATCGGGCCCAAGAGTCATCTATTTTGAGCTTTATAGTTCTACCCTATTGACTCCTTCTGGAGATAGTTCATCCAATTTTTGACTCACTGAAAATAATTCAGTCATTCATCTTGAACTTTCTATTTCTATCCAATTGACTCCTTCTGGTGATAAATTAGCCATAGAGTAGCCAATATTTGACCCATTGAACATGTTTCAGTCATGGATCTTGAAATTTCTATACCTACTTATTGACTCTTTCTGATGTTACATCGGTCATTCAAAAGTCAATATTTGACCAAATATACTAAAATCAGGCCCAAGAATCGTATATTTTTAACTTTTTAGTTCTACACTTTGACTTCTTCCGGTTATAAATTAGCTATAGAGTAGCCAACATTTGACCCATTGAACATGTTTCAATTACGGATCTTGAAATATTTATACCTACTCATTGACTCTCTCTGAGTTTAGGTCAGTTATTCAGAAATCCATATTGGACAAAATGTACTAATATCGGGCCAAAGAGTCGTCGATTTTGAACTTTCTATTTCTACCCAATTGACTCCTTCTGGTGATAAATTAGCGATACAGTAGCCAATAATTGACCCATTGAACATATTTCAGTCATGGATCTTGAAATTTCTACACCTACTTATTGACTCTTTCTTATGTTAAATCTTTCATTCAAAAGTCAATATTTGACCAAATGTACTAAAATCGGGCCCAAGAGTCGTCTATTTTGAACTTTTTAGTTCTACCCTTTGCACCCTTCTGGTGATAAATTAGCCATAGAGTAGCCAATATTTGACCCATTGAACATGTTTCAGTCATGGATCTTGAAATTTCTATACCTACTTATTGACTCTTTCTGATGTCATATCGGTCATTCAAAAGTCAATATTTGACCAAATGTACTACTATCAGGCCCAAGAGTCGTCTATTTTGCACTTTTTAGTTCTACCCATTGACTCCTTCTGGTAATAAATTAGCCATAGAGTAGCCAATATTTGACCCATTGAACATGTTTCAGTCATGGATCTTGAAATTTCTATACCTACTTATTGACTCTTTCCGATGTTACATCGGTCATTCAAAACTCAATATTTGACCAAATGTACTAAAATCGGGCCCAAGAGTCATCTATTTTGAGCTTTATAGTTCTACCCTTTGACTCCTTCTGGTGATAAATTAGCCATAGAGTAGCCAATATTTGACCCATTGAACATGTTTCAGTCATGGATCTTGACATTTCTAGACCTACTTATTGAATCTATCTGATGTTACATCGGTCCTTCAAAAGTCAATATTTGACCAAATGCACTAAAATCGGACCCAAGAGTTGTCTATTTTGAACTTTTTAGTTCTACCCATTGACTCCTTCTGGTGATAAATTAGCCATAGAGTAGCCAATATTTGACCCATTGAACATGTTTCAGTAACGCATCTTGAAATTTCTATACCTACTTATTGACTCTTTCTTATATTACATCGGTCATTCAAAACTCAATATTTGACAAAATGTACTAAAATCGGGCCCAAGAGTCATCTATTTTGAGCTTTATAGTTCTACCCTTTGACTCCTTCTGGTGATAAATTAGCCATAAAGTAGCCAATATTTGACCCATTGAACATGTTTCAGTCATGGATCTTGAAATTTCTATACCTACTTATTGACTCTATCTGATGTTACATCGGTCATTCAAAAGTCAATATTTGATCAAATGTACTAAAATCGGGCCCAAGAGTCATCTATTTTGAACTTTTTAGTTCTACCCTTTGACTCCTTCTGGTGATAAATTAGCCATAGAGTAGCCAATATTTGACCCATTGAACATGTTTCAGTCATGGATCTTGACATTTCTAGACCTACTTATTGAATCTATCTGATGTTACATCGGTCCTTCAAAAGTCAATATTTGACCAAATGCACTAAAATCGGACCCAAGAGTTGTCTATTTTGAACTTTTTAGTTCTACCCATTGACTCCTTCTGGTGATAAATTAGCCATAGAGTAGCCAATATTTGACCCATTGAACATGTTTCAGTCATGGATCTTGAAATTTCTATACCTACTTATTGACTCTTTCTGATGTTACATCGGTCATTCAAAACTCAATATTTGACCAAATGTACTAAAATCGGGCGCAAGAGTCATCTATTTTGAGCTTTATAGTTCTACAATTTGACTCCTTCTGGTGATAAATTAGCCATAGAGTAGCCAATATTTGACCCACTGAACATGTTTCAGTCATGGATCTTGAAATTTCTATACCTACTTATTGACTCTTTCTGATGTTATATCGGTCATTCAAAAGTCACTATTTGACCAAATGTACTAAAATAGGGCACAAGAGTCGTCTATTTTGAACTTTTTAGTTATACCCTATTGACTCCTTCTGGTGATAAATTAGCCATAGAGTAGCCAATATTTGACCAATTGAACATGTTTCAGTAAAGCATCTTGAAATTTCTATACCTACTTATTGACTCTTTCTGATGTTACATCGGTCATTCAAAACTCAATATTTGACCAAATGTACTAAAATCGGGCCCAAGAGTCATCTATTTTGAGCTTTATAATTCTACCCTTTGACTCCTTCTGGTGATAAATTAGCCATAGAGTAGCCAATATTTGACCCATTGAACATGTTTCAGTCATGGATCTTGAAATTTCTATACCTACTTATTGACTCTATCTGATGTTACATCGGTCATTCAAAAGTCAATATTTGACCAAATGTACTAAAATCGGCCCAAGAGTCATCTATTTTGAACTTTTTAGTTCTACCCTTTGACTCCTTCTGGTTATAAATTAGCCATAGAGTAGCCATTATTTGACCCATTGAACATGTTTCAGTCATGGATCTTGACATTTCTAGACCTACTTATTGAATCTATCTGATGTTACATCGGTCATTCAAAACTCAATATTTGACCAAATGTACTAAAATCGGGCCCAAGAGTCATCTATTTTGAGCTTTATAGTTCTACCCTTTGACTCCTTCTGGTGATAAATTAGCCATAGAGTAGCCAATATTTGACCCATTGAACATGTTTCAGTCATGGATCTTGAAATTTCTATACCTACTTATTGACTCTTTCTGATGTTACATCGGTCATTCAAAACTCAATATTTGACCAAATGTACTAAAATCGGGCCCAAGAGTCATCTATTTTGAGCTTTATAGTTTTACCCTTTGACTCCTTCTGGTGATAAATTAGCCATAGAGTAGCCAATATTTGACCCATTGAACATGTTTCAGTCATGGATCTTGAAATTTCTATACCTACTTATTGACTCTATCTGATGTTACATCGGTCATTCAAAAGTCAATATTTGACCAAATGTACTAAAATCGGGCCCAAGAGTCATCTATTTTGAACTTTTTAGTTCTACCCTTTGACTCCTTCTGGTGATAAATTAGCCATAGAGTAGCCAATATTTGACCCATTGAACATGTTTCAGTCATGGATCTTGACATTTCTAGACCTACTTATTGAATCTATCTGATGTTACATCGGTCCTTCAAAAGTCAATATTTGACCAAATGCACTAAAATCGGGGCCAAAAGTCATCTATTTTGAGCTTTATAGTTCTACCCTATTGACTCCTTCTGGAGATAGTTCATCCAATTTTTGACTCACTGAAAATAATTCAGTCATTCATCTTGAACTTTCTATTTCTATCCAATTGACTCCTTCTGGTGATAAATTAGCCATAGAGTAGCCAATATTTGACCCATTGAACATGTTTCAGTCATGGATCTTGAAATTTCTATACCTACTTATTGACTCTTTCTGATGTTACATCGGTCATTCAAAAGTCAATATTTGACCAAATATACTAAAATCAGGCCCAAGAATCGTATATTTTTAACTTTTTAGTTCTACACTTTGACTTCTTCCGGTTATAAATTAGCTATAGAGTAGCCAACATTTGACCCATTGAACATGTTTCAATTATGGATCTTGAAATATTTATACCTACTCATTGACTCTCTCTGAGTTTAGGTCAGTTATTCAGAAATCCATATTGGACAAAATGTACTAATATCGGGCCAAAGAGTCGTCGATTTTGAACTTTCTATTTCTACCCAATTGACTCCTTCTGGTGATAAATTAGCGATACAGTAGCCAATAATTGACCCATTGAACATATTTCAGTCATGGATCTTGAAATTTCTACACCTACTTATTGACTCTTTCTTATGTTAAATCTTTCATTCAAAAGTCAATATTTGACCAAATGTACTAAAATCGGGCCCAAGAGTCGTCTATTTTGAACTTTTTAGTTCTACCCTTTGCCCCCTTCTGGTGATAAATTAGCCATAGAGTAGCCAATATTTGACCCATTGAACATGTTTCAGTAACGCATCTTGAAATTTCTATACCTACTTATTGACTCTTTCTTATATTACATCGGTCATTCAAAACTCAATATTTGACAAAATGTACTAAAATCGGGCCCAAGAGTCATCTATTTTGAGCTTTATAGTTCTACCCTTTGACTCCTTCTGGTGATAAATTAGCCATAAAGTAGCCAATATTTGACCCATTGAACATGTTTCAGTCATGGATCTTGAAATTTCTATACCTACTTATTGACTCTATCTGATGTTACATCGGTCATTCAAAAGTCAATATTTGATCAAATGTACTAAAATCGGGCCCAAGAGTCATCTATTTTGAACTTTTTAGTTCTACCCTTTGACTCCTTCTGGTGATAAATTAGCCATAGAGTAGCCAATATTTGACCCATTGAACATGTTTCAGTCATGGATCTTGACATTTCTAGACCTACTTATTGAATCTATCTGATGTTACATCGGTCCTTCAAAAGTCAATATTTGACCAAATGCACTAAAATCGGACCCAAGAGTTGTCTATTTTGAACTTTTTAGTTCTACCCATTGACTCCTTCTGGTGATAAATTAGCCATAGAGTAGCCAATATTTGACCCATTGAACATGTTTCAGTAACGCATCTTGAAATTTCTATACCTACTTATTGACTCTTTCTGATATTACATCGGTCATTCAAAACTCAATATTTGACCAAATGTACTAAAATCGGGCCCAAGAGTCATCTATTTTGAGCTTTATAGTTCTACCCTTTGACTCCTTCTGGTGATAAATTAGCCATAGAGTAGCCAATATTTGACCCATTGAACATGTTTCAGTCATGGATCTTGAAATTTCTATACCTACTTATTGACTCTTTCTGATGTTACATCGGTCATTCAAAACTCAATATTTGACCAAATGTACTAAAATCGGGAACAAGAATCGTCTATTTTGAACTTTTTAGTTTTACCCTTTGACTCCTTCTGGTGATAAATTAGCCATAGAGTAGCCAATATTTGACCCATTGAACATGTTTCAGTCATGGATCTTGACATTTCTAGACCTACTTATTGAATTTATCAGATGTTACATCGGTCCTTCAAAAGTCAATATTTGATGAAATGCACTAAAATCGGGCCCAAGAGTTGCCTATTTTGAACTTTTTAGTTCTACCCATTGACTCCTTCTTGTGATAAATTAGCCATAGAGTAGCCAATATTTGACCCATTGAACATGTTTCAGTCATGGATCTTGAAATTTCTATACCTACTTATTGACTCTTTCTGATGTTACATCGGTCATTCAAAACTCAATATTTGACCAAATGTACTAAAATCGGGCCCAAGAGTCATCTATTTTGAGCTTTATAGTTCTACCCTTTGACTCCTTCTGGTGATAAATTAGCCATAGAGTAGCCAATATTTGACCCACTGAACATGTTTCAGTCATGGATCTTGAAATTTCTATACCTACTTATTGACTCTTTCTGATGTTATATCGGTCATTCAAAAGTCACTATTTGACCAAATGTACTAAAATAGGGCACAAGAGTCGTCTATTTTGAACTTTTTAGTTATACCCTATTGACTCCTTCTGGTGATAAATTAGCCATAGAGTAGCCAATATTTGACCAACTGAACATGTTTCAGTAAAGCATCTTGAAATTTCTATACCTACTTATTGACTCTTTCTGATGTTACATCGGTCATTCAAAACTCAATATTTGACCAAATGTACTACAATCGGGCCCAAGAGTCATCTATTTTGAGCTTTATAATTCTACCCTTTGACTCCTTCTGGTGATAAATTAGCCATAGAGTAGCCAATATTTGACCCATTGAACATGTTTCAGTCATGGATCTTGAAATTTCTATACCTACTTATTGACTCTATCTGATGTTACATCGGTCATTCAAAAGTCAATATTTGACCAAATGTACTAAAATCGGCCCAAGAGTCATCTTTTTTGAACTTTTTAGTTCTACCCTTTGACTCCTTCTGGTTATAAATTAGCCATAGAGTAGCCATTATTTGACCCATTGAACATGTTTCAGTCATGGATCTTGACATTTCTAGACCTACTTATTGAATCTATCTGATGTTACATCGGTCATTCAAAACTCAATATTTGACCAAATGTACTAAAATCGGGCCCAAGAGTCATCTATTTTGAGCTTTATAGTTCTACCCTTTGACTCCTTCTGGTGATAAATTAGCCATAGAGTAGCCAATATTTGACCCATTGAACATGTTTCAGTCATGGATCTTGAAATTTCTATACCTACTTATTGACTCTTTCTGATGTTACATCGGTCATTCAAAACTCAATATTTGACCAAATGTACTAAAATCGGGCCCAAGAGTCATCTATTTTGAGCTTTATAGTTTTACCCTTTGACTCCTTCTGGTGATAAATTAGCCATAGAGTAGCCAATATTTGACCCATTGAACATGTTTCAGTCATGGATCTTGAAATTTCTATACCTACTTATTGACTCTATCTGATGTTACATCGGTCATTCAAAAGTCAATATTTGACCAAATGTACTAAAATCGGGCCCAAGAGTCATCTATTTTGAACTTTTTAGTTCTACCCTTTGACTCCTTCTGGTGATAAATTAGCCATAGAGTAGCCAATATTTGACCCATTGAACATGTTTCAGTCATGGATCTTGACATTTCTAGACCTACTTATTGAATCTATCTGATGTTACATCGGTCCTTCAAAAGTCAATATTTGACCAAATGCACTAAAATCGGGGCCAAGAGTCATCTATTTTGAGCTTTATAGTTCTACCCTATTGACTCCTTCTGGAGATAGTTCATCCAATTTTTGACTCACTGAAAATAATTCAGTCATTCATCTTGAACTTTCTATTTCTATCCAATTGACTCCTTCTGGTGATAAATTAGCCATAGAGTAGCCAATATTTGACCCATTGAACATGTTTCAGTCATGGATCTTGAAATTTCTATACCTACTTATTGACTCTTTCTGATGTTACATCGGTCATTCAAAAGTCAATATTTGACCAAATATACTAAAATCAGGCCCAAGAATCGTATATTTTTAACTTTTTAGTTCTACACTTTGACTTCTTCCGGTTATAAATTAGCTATAGAGTAGCCAACATTTGACCCATTGAACATGTTTCAATTATGGATCTTGAAATATTTATACCTACTCATTGACTCTCTCTGAGTTTAGGTCAGTTATTCAGAAATCCATATTGGACAAAATGTACTAATATCGGGCCAAAGAGTCGTCGATTTTGAACTTTCTATTTCTGCCCAATTGACTCCTTCTGGTGATAAATTAGCGATACAGTAGCCAATAATTGACCCATTGAACATATTTCAGTCATGGATCTTGAAATTTCTACACCTACTTATTGACTCTTTCTTATGTTAAATCTTTAATTCAAAAGTCAATATTTGACCAAATGTACTAAAATCGGGCCCAAGAGTCGTCTATTTTGAACTTTTTAGTTCTACCCTTTGCCCCCTTCTGGTGATAAATTAGCCATAGAGTAGCCAATATTTGACCCATTGAACATGTTTCAGTCATGGATCTTGAAATTTCTATACCTACTTATTGACTCTTTCTGATGTCATATCGGTCATTCAAAAGTCAATATTTGACCAAATGTACTACTATCAGGCCCAAGAGTCGTCTATTTTGCACTTTTTAGTTCTACCCATTGACTCCTTCTGGTAATAAATTAGCCATAGAGTAGCCAATATTTGACCCATTGAACATGTTTCAGTCATGGATCTTGAAATTTCTATACCTACTTATTGACTCTTTCCGATGTTACATCGGTCATTCAAAACTCAATATTTGACCAAATGTACTAAAATCGGGCCCAAGAGTCATCGATTTTGAGCTTTATAGTTCTACCCTTTGACTCCTTCTGGTGATAAATTAGCCATAAAGTAGCCAATATTTGACCCATTGAACATGTTTCAGTCATGGATCTTGAAATTTCTATACCTACTTATTGACTCTATCTGATGTTACATCGGTCATTCAAAAGTCAATATTTGATCAAATGTACTAAAATCGGGCCCAAGAGTCATCTATTTTGAACTTTTTAGTTCTACCCTTTGACTCCTTCTGGTGATAAATTAGCCATAGAGTAGCCAATATTTGACCCATTGAACATGTTTCAGTCATGGATCTTGACATTTCTAGACCTACTTATTGAATCTATCTGATGTTACATCGGTCCTTCAAAAGTCAATATTTGACCAAATGCACTAAAATCGGACCCAAGAGTTGTCTATTTTGAACTTTTTAGTTCTACCCAATTGACTCCTTCTGGTGATAAATTAGCCATAGAGTAGCCAATATTTGACCCATTGAACATGTTTCAGTAACGCATCTTGAAATTTCTATACCTACTTATTGACTCTTTCTGATGTTACATCGGTCATTCAAAACTCAATATTTGACCAAATGTACTAAAATCGGGCCCAAGAGTCATCTATTTTGAGCTTTATAGTTCTACCCTTTGACTCCTTCCGGTGATAAATTAGCCATAGAGTAGCCAATATTTGACCCACTGAACATGTTTCAGTCATGGATCTTGAAATTTCTATACCTACTTATTGACTCTTTCTGATGTTATATCGGTCATTCAAAAGTCAATATTTGACCAAATGTACTAAAATAGGGCACAAGAGTCGTCTATTTTGAACTTTTTAGTTATACCCTATTGACTCCTTCTGGTGATAAATTAGCCATAGAGTAGCCAATATTTGACCAATTGAACATGTTTCAGTAAAGCATCTTGAAATTTCTATACCTACTTATTGACTCTTTCTGATGTTACATCGGTCATTCAAAACTCAATATTTGACCAAATGTACTAAAATCGGGCCCAAGAGTCATCTATTTTGAACTTTTTAGTTCTACCCTTTGACTCCTTCTGGTGATAAATTAGCCATAGAGTAGCCAATATTTGACCCATTGAACATGTTTCAGTCATGGATCTTGACATTTCTAGACCTACTTATTGAATCTATCTGATGTTACATCGGTCCTTCAAAAGTCAATATTTGACCAAATGCACTAAAATCGGGCCCAAGAGTCATCTATTTTGAGCTTTATAGTTCTACCCTATTGACTCCTTCTGGAGATAGTTCATCCAATTTTTGACTCACTGAAAATAATTCAGTCATTCATCTTGAACTTTCTATTTCTATCCAATTGACTCCTTCTGGTGATAAATTAGCCATAGAGTAGCCAATATTTGACCCATTGAACATGTTTCAGTCATGGATCTTGAAATTTCTATACCTACTTATTGACTCTTTCTGATGTTACATCGGTCATTCAAAAGTCAATATTTGACCAAATATACTAAAATCAGGCCCAAGAATCGTATATTTTTAACTTTTTAGTTCTACACTTTGACTTCTTCCGGTTATAAATTAGCCATAGAGTAGCCAACATTTGACCCATTGAACATGTTTCAGTAAAGCATCTTGAAATTTCTATACCTACTTATTGACTCTTTCTGATGTTACATCGGTCATTCAAAACTCAATATTTGACCAAATGTACTAAAATCGGGCCCAAGAGTCATCTATTTTGAGCTTTATAATTCTACCCTTTGACTCCTTCTGGTGATAAATTAGCCATAGAGTAGCCAATATTTGACCCATTGAACATGTTTCAGTCATGGATCTTGAAATTTCTATACCTACTTATTGACTCTATCTGATGTTACATCGGTCATTCAAAAGTCAATATTTGACCAAATGTACTAAAATCGGCCCAAGAGTCATCTATTTTGAACTTTTTAGTTCTACCCTTTGACTCCTTCTGGTGATAAATTAGCCATAGAGTAGCCATTATTTGACCCATTGAACATGTTTCAGTCATGGATCTTGACATTTCTAGACCTACTTATTGAATCTATCTGATGTTACATCGGTCATTCAAAACTCAATATTTGACCAAATGTACTAAAATCGGGCCCAAGAGTCATCTATTTTGAGCTTTATAGTTCTACCCTTTGACTCCTTCTGGTGATAAATTAGCCATAGAGTAGCCAATATTTGACCCATTGAACATGTTTCAGTCATGGATCTTGAAATTTCTATACCAACTTATTGACTCTTTCTGATTTTACATCGGTCATTCAAAACTCAATATTTGACCAAATGTACTAAAATCGGGCCCAAGAGTCATCTATTTTGAGCTTTATAGTTTTACTCTTTGACTCCTTCTGGTGATAAATTAGCCATAGAGTAGCCAATATTTGACCCATTGAACATGTTTCAGTCATGGATCTTGAAATTTCTATACCTACTTATTGACTCTATCTGATGTTACATCGGTCATTCAAAAGTCAATATTTGACCAAATGTACTAAAATCGGGCCCAAGAGTCATCTATTTTGAGCTTTATAGTTCTACCCTTTGACTCCTTCTGGTGATAAATTAGCCATAGAGTAGCCAATATTTGACCCATTGAACATGTTTCAGTCATGGATCTTGAAATTTCTATACCTACTTATTGACTCTTTCTGATGTTACATCGGTCATTCAAAACTCAATATTTGACCAAATGTACTAAAATCGGGCCCAAGAGTCATCTATTTTGAGCTTTATAGTTTTACCCTTTGACTCCTTCTGGTGATAAATTAGCCATAGAGTAGCCAATATTTGACCCATTGAACATGTTTCAGTCATGGATCTTGAAATTTCTATACCTACTTATTGACTCTATCTGATGTTACATCGGTCATTCAAAAGTCAATATTTGACCAAATGTACTAAAATCGGGCCCAAGAGTCATCTATTTTGAACTTTTTAGTTCTACCCTTTGACTCCTTCTGGTGATAAATTAGCCATAGAGTAGCCAATATTTGACCCATTGAACATGTTTCAGTCATGGATCTTGACATTTCTAGACCTACTTATTGAATCTATCTGATGTTACATCGGTCCTTCAAAAGTCAATATTTGACCAAATGCACTAAAATCGGGGCCAAGAGTCATCTATTTTGAGCTTTATAGTTCTACCCTATTGACTCCTTCTGGAGATAGTTCATCCAATTTTTGACTCACTGAAAATAATTCAGTCATTCATCTTGAACTTTCTATTTCTATCCAATTGACTCCTTCTGGTGATAAATTAGCCATAGAGTAGCCAATATTTGACCCACTGAACATGTTTCAGTCATGGATCTTGAAATTTCTATACCTACTTATTGACTCTTTCTGATGTTACATCGGTCATTCAAAAGTCAATATTTGACCAAATATACTAAAATCGGGCCCAAGAATCGTATATTTTTAACTTTTTAGTTCTACACTTTGACTTCTTCCGGTTATAAATTAGCTATAGAGTAGCCAACATTTGACCCATTGAACATGTTTCAATTACGGATCTTGAAATATTTATACCTACTCGTTGACTCTCTCTGAGTTTAGGTCAGTTATTCAGAAATCCATATTGGACAAAATGTACTAATATCGGGCCAAAGAGTCGTCGATTTTGAACTTTCTATTTCTACCCAATTGACTCCTTCTGGTGATAAATTAGCGATACAGTAGCCAATAATTGACCCATTGAACATATTTCAGTCATGGATCTTGAAATTTCTACACCTACTTATTGACTCTTTCTTATGTTAAATCTTTCATTCAAAAGTCAATATTTGACCAAATGTACTAAAATCGGGCCCAAGAGTCGTCTATTTTGAACTTTTTAGTTCTACCCTTTGCCCCCTTCTGGTGATAAATTAGCCATAGAGTAGCCAATATTTGACCCATTGAACATGTTTCAGTCATGGATCTTGAAATTTCTATACCTACTTATTGACTCTTTCTGATGTCATATCGGTCATTCAAAAGTCAATATTTGACCAAATGTACTACTATCAGGCCCAAGAGTCGTCTATTTTGCACTTTTTAGTTCTACCCATTGACTCCTTCTGGTAATAAATTAGCCATAGAGTAGCCAATATTTGACCCATTGAACATGTTTCAGTCATGGATCTTGAAATTTCTATACCTACTTATTGACTCTTTCCGATGTTACATCGGTCATTCAAAACTCAATATTTGACCAAATGTACTAAAATCGGGCCCAAGAGTCATCTATTTTGAGCTTTATAGTTCTACCCTTTGACTCCTTCTGGTGATAAATTAGCCATAGAGTAGCCAATATTTGACCCATTGAACATGTTTCAGTTATGGATCTTGACATTTCTAGACCTACTTATTGAATCTATCTGATGTTACATCGGTCCTTCAAAAGTCAATATTTGACCAAATGCACTAAAATCGGACCCAAGAGTTGTCTATTTTGAACTTTTTAGTTCTACCCATTGACTCCTTCTGGTGATAAATTAGCCATAGAGTAGCCAATATTTGACCCATTGAACATGTTTCAGTAACGCATCTTGAAATTTCTATACCTACTTATTGACTCTTTCTTATATTACATCGGTCATTCAAAACTCAATATTTGACAAAATGTACTAAAATCGGGCCCAAGAGTCATCTATTTTGAGCTTTATAGTTCTACCCTTTGACTCCTTCTGGTGATAAATTAGCCATAAAGTAGCCAATATTTGACCCATTGAACATGTTTCAGTCATGGATCTTGAAATTTCTATACCTACTTATTGACTCTATCTGATGTTACATCGGTCATTCAAAAGTCAATATTTGATCAAATGTACTAAAATCGGGCCCAAGAGTCATCTATTTTGAACTTTTTAGTTCTACCCTTTGACTCCTTCTGGTGATAAATTAGCCATAGAGTAGCCAATATTTGACCCATTGAACATGTTTCAGTCATGGATCTTGACATTTCTAGACCTACTTATTGAATCTATCTGATGTTACATCGGTCCTTCAAAAGTCAATATTTGACCAAATGCACTAAAATCGGACCCAAGAGTTGTCTATTTTGAACTTTTTAGTTCTACCCATTGACTCCTTCTGGTGATAAATTAGCCATAGAGTAGCCAATATTTGACCCATTGAACATGTTTCAGTAACGCATCTTGAAATTTCTATACCTACTTATTGACTCTTTCTGATATTACATCGGTCATTCAAAACTCAATATTTGACCAAATGTACTAAAATCGGGCCCAAGAGTCATCTATTTTGAGCTTTATAGTTCTACCCTTTGACTCCTTCTGGTGATAAATTAGCCATAGAGTAGCCAATATTTGACCCATTGAACATGTTTCAGTCATGGATCTTGAAATTTCTATACCTACTTATTGACTCTTTCTGATGTTACATCGGTCATTCAAAACTCAATATTTGACCAAATGTACTAAAATCGGGAACAAGAATCGTCTATTTTGAACTTTTTAGTTCTACCCTTTGACTCCTTCTGGTGATAAATTAGCCATAGAGTAGCCAATATTTGACCCATTGAACATGTTTCAGTCATGGATCTTGACATTTCTAGACCTACTTATTGAATTTATCAGATGTTACATCGGTCCTTCAAAAGTCAATATTTGATGAAATGCACTAAAATCGGGCCCAAGAGTTGCCTATTTTGAACTTTTTAGTTCTACCCATTGACTCCTTCTTGTGATAAATTAGCCATAGAGTAGCCAATATTTGACCCATTGAACATGTTTCAGTCATGGATGTTACATCGGTCATTCAAAACTCAATATTTGACCAAATGTACTAAAATCGGGCCCAAGAGTCATCTATTTTGAGCTTTATAGTTCTACCCTTTGACTCCTTCTGGTGATAAATTAGCCATAGAGTAGCCAATATTTGACCCACTGAACATGTTTCAGTCATGGATCTTGAAATTTCTATACCTACTTATTCACTCTTTCTGATGTTATATCGGTCATTCAAAAGTCACTATTTGACCAAATGTACTAAAATAGGGCACAAGAGTCGTCTATTTTGAACTTTTTAGTTATACCCTATTGACTCCTTCTGGTGATAAATTAGCCATAGAGTAGCCAATATTTGACCAACTGAACATGTTTCAGTAAAGCATCTTGAAATTTCTATACCTACTTATTGACTCTTTCTGATGTTACATCGGTCATTCAAAACTCAATATTTGACCAAATGTACTACAATCGGGCCCAAGAGTCATCTATTTTGAGCTTTATAATTCTACCCTTTGACTCCTTCTGGTGATAAATTAGCCATAGAGTAGCCAATATTTGACCCATTGAACATGTTTCAGTCATGGATCTTGACATTTCTAGACCTACTTATTGAATCTATCTGATGTTACATCGGTCCTTCAAAAGTCAATATTTGACCAAATGCACTAAAATCGGACCCAAGAGTTGTCTATTTTGAACTTTTTAGTTCTACCCATTGACTCCTTCTGGTGATAAATTAGCCATAGAGTAGCCAATATTTGACCCATTGAACATGTTTCAGTAACGCATCTTGAAATTTCTATACCTACTTATTGACTCTTTCTGATATTACATCGGTCATTCAAAACTCAATATTTGACCAAATGTACTAAAATCGGGCCCAAGAGTCATCTATTTTGAGCTTTATAGTTCTACCCTTTGACTCCTTCTGGTGATAAATTAGCCATAGAGTAGCCAATATTTGACCCATTGAACATGTTTCAGTCATGGATCTTGAAATTTCTATACCTACTTATTGACTCTTTCTGATGTTACATCGGTCATTCAAAACTCAATATTTGACCAAATGTACTAAAATCGGGAACAAGAATCGTCTATTTTGAACTTTTTAGTTTTACCCTTTGACTCCTTCTGGTGATAAATTAGCCATAGAGTAGCCAATATTTGACCCATTGAACATGTTTCAGTCATGGATCTTGACATTTCTAGACCTACTTATTGAATTTATCAGATGTTACATCGGTCCTTCAAAAGTCAATATTTGATGAAATGCACTAAAATCGGGCCCAAGAGTTGCCTATTTTGAACTTTTTAGTTCTACCCATTGACTCCTTCTTGTGATAAATTAGCCATAGAGTAGCCAATATTTGACCCATTGAACATGTTTCAGTCATGGATCTTGAAATTTCTATACCTACTTATTGACTCTTTCTGATGTTACATCGGTCATTCAAAACTCAATATTTGACCAAATGTACTAAAATCGGGCCCAAGAGTCATCTATTTTGAGCTTTATAGTTCTACCCTTTGACTCCTTCTGGTGATAAATTAGCCATAGAGTAGCCAATATTTGACCCACTGAACATGTTTCAGTCATGGATCTTGAAATTTCTATACCTACTTATTGACTCTTTCTGATGTTATATCGGTCATTCAAAAGTCACTATTTGACCAAATGTACTAAAATAGGGCACAAGAGTCGTCTATTTTGAACTTTTTAGTTATACCCTATTGACTCCTTCTGGTGATAAATTAGCCATAGAGTAGCCAATATTTGACCAACTGAACATGTTTCAGTAAAGCATCTTGAAATTTCTATACCTACTTATTGACTCTTTCTGATGTTACATCGGTCATTCAAAACTCAATATTTGACCAAATGTACTACAATCGGGCCCAAGAGTCATCTATTTTGAGCTTTATAATTCTACCCTTTGACTCCTTCTGGTGATAAATTAGCCATAGAGTAGCCAATATTTGACCCATTGAACATGTTTCAGTCATGGATCTTGAAATTTCTATACCTACTTATTGACTCTATCTGATGTTACATCGGTCATTCAAAAGTCAATATTTGACCAAATGTACTAAAATCGGCCCAAGAGTCATCTTTTTTGAACTTTTTAGTTCTACCCTTTGACTCCTTCTGGTTATAAATTAGCCATAGAGTAGCCATTATTTGACCCATTGAACATGTTTCAGTCATGGATCTTGACATTTCTAGACCTACTTATTGAATCTATCTGATGTTACATCGGTCATTCAAAACTCAATATTTGACCAAATGTACTAAAATCGGGCCCAAGAGTCATCTATTTTGAGCTTTATAGTTCTACCCTTTGACTCCTTCTGGTGATAAATTAGCCATAGAGTAGCCAATATTTGACCCATTGAACATGTTTCAGTCATGGATCTTGAAATTTCTATACCTACTTATTGACTCTTTCTGATGTTACATCGGTCATTCAAAACTCAATATTTGACCAAATGTACTAAAATCGGGCCCAAGAGTCATCTATTTTGAGCTTTATAGTTTTACCCTTTGACTCCTTCTGGTGATAAATTAGCCATAGAGTAGCCAATATTTGACCCATTGAACATGTTTCAGTCATGGATCTTGAAATTTCTATACCTACTTATTGACTCTATCTGATGTTACATCGGTCATTCAAAAGTCAATATTTGACCAAATGTACTAAAATCGGGCCCAAGAGTCATCTATTTTGAACTTTTTAGTTCTACCCTTTGACTCCTTCTGGTGATAAATTAGCCATAGAGTAGCCAATATTTGACCCATTGAACATGTTTCAGTCATGGATCTTGACATTTCTAGACCTACTTATTGAATCTATCTGATGTTACATCGGTCCTTCAAAAGTCAATATTTGACCAAATGCACTAAAATCGGGGCCAAGAGTCATCTATTTTGAGCTTTATAGTTCTACCCTATTGACTCCTTCTGGAGATAGTTCATCCAATTTTTGACTCACTGAAAATAATTCAGTCATTCATCTTGAACTTTCTATTTCTATCCAATTGACTCCTTCTGGTGATAAATTAGCCATAGAGTAGCCAATATTTGACCCATTGAACATGTTTCAGTCATGGATCTTGAAATTTCTATACCTACTTATTGACTCTTTCTGATGTTACATCGGTCATTCAAAAGTCAATATTTGACCAAATATACTAAAATCAGGCCCAAGAATCGTATATTTTTAACTTTTTAGTTCTACACTTTGACTTCTTCCGGTTATAAATTAGCTATAGAGTAGCCAACATTTGACCCATTGAACATGTTTCAATTATGGATCTTGAAATATTTATACCTACTCATTGACTCTCTCTGAGTTTAGGTCAGTTATTCAGAAATCCATATTGGACAAAATGTACTAATATCGGGCCAAAGAGTCGTCGATTTTGAACTTTCTATTTCTGCCCAATTGACTCCTTCTGGTGATAAATTAGCGATACAGTAGCCAATAATTGACCCATTGAACATATTTCAGTCATGGATCTTGAAATTTCTACACCTACTTATTGACTCTTTCTTATGTTAAATCTTTAATTCAAAAGTCAATATTTGACCAAATGTACTAAAATCGGGCCCAAGAGTCGTCTATTTTGAACTTTTTAGTTCTACCCTTTGCCCCCTTCTGGTGATAAATTAGCCATAGAGTAGCCAATATTTGACCCATTGAACATGTTTCAGTCATGGATCTTGAAATTTCTATACCTACTTATTGACTCTTTCTGATGTCATATCGGTCATTCAAAAGTCAATATTTGACCAAATGTACTACTATCAGGCCCAAGAGTCGTCTATTTTGCACTTTTTAGTTCTACCCATTGACTCCTTCTGGTAATAAATTAGCCATAGAGTAGCCAGTATTTGACCCATTGAACATGTTTCAGTCATGGATCTTGAAATTTCTATACCTACTTATTGACTCTTTCCGATGTTACATCGGTCATTCAAAACTCAATATTTGACCAAATGTACTAAAATCGGGCCCAAGAGTCATCTATTTTGAGCTTTATAGTTCTACCCTTTGACTCCTTCTGGTGATAAATTAGCCATAAAGTAGCCAATATTTGACCCATTGAACATGTTTCAGTCATGGATCTTGAAATTTCTATACCTACTTATTGACTCTATCTGATGTTACATCGGTCATTCAAAAGTCAATATTTGATCAAATGTACTAAAATCGGGCCCAAGAGTAATCTATTTTGAACTTTTTAGTTCTACCCTTTGACTCCTTCTGGTGATAAATTAGCCATAGAGTAGCCAATATTTGACCCATTGAACATGTTTCAGTCATGGATCTTGACATTTCTAGACCTACTTATTGAATCTATCTGATGTTACATCGGTCCTTCAAAAGTCAATATTTGACCAAATGCACTAAAATCGGACCCAAGAGTTGTCTATTTTGAACTTTTTAGTTCTACCCAATTGACTCCTTCTGGTGATAAATTAGCCATAGAGTAGCCAATATTTGACCCATTGAACATGTTTCAGTAACGCATCTTGAAATTTCTATACCTACTTATTGACTCTTTCTGATGTTACATCGGTCATTCAAAACTCAATATTTGACCAAATGTACTAAAATCGGGCCCAAGAGTCATCTATTTTGAGCTTTATAGTTCTACCCTTTGACTCCTTCCGGTGATAAATTAGCCATAGAGTAGCCAATATTTGACCCACTGAACATGTTTCAGTCATGGATCTTGAAATTTCTATACCTACTTATTGACTCTTTCTGATGTTATATCGGTCATTCAAAAGTCAATATTTGACCAAATGTACTAAAATAGGGCACAAGAGTCGTCTATTTTGAACTTTTTAGTTATACCCTATTGACTCCTTCTGGTGATAAATTAGCCATAGAGTAGCCAATATTTGACCAATTGAACATGTTTCAGTAAAGCATCTTGAAATTTCTATACCTACTTATTGACTCTTTCTGATGTTACATCGGTCATTCAAAACTCAATATTTGACCAAATGTACTAAAATCGGGCCCAAGAGTTATCTATTTTGAACTTTTTAGTTCTACCCTTTGACTCCTTCTGGTGATAAATTAGCCATAGAGTAGCCAATATTTGACCCATTGAACATGTTTCAGTCATGGATCTTGACATTTCTAGACCTACTTATTGAATCTATCTGATGTTACATCGGTCCTTCAAAAGTCAATATTTGACCAAATGCACTAAAATCGGGCCCAAGAGTCATCTATTTTGAGCTTTATAGTTCTACCCTATTGACTCCTTCTGGAGATAGTTCATCCAATTTTTGACTCACTGAAAATAATTCAGTCATTCATCTTGAACTTTCTATTTCTATCCAATTGACTCCTTCTGGTGATAAATTAGCCATAGAGTAGCCAATATTTGACCCATTGAACATGTTTCAGTCATGGATCTTGAAATTTCTATACCTACTTATTGACTCTATCTGATGTTACATCGGTCATTCAAAAGTCAATATTTGACCAAATGTACTAAAATCGGCCCAAGAGTCATCTATTTTGAACTTTTTAGTTCTACCCTTTGACTCCTTCTGGTGATAAATTAGCCATAGAGTAGCCATTATTTGACCCATTGAACATGTTTCAGTCATGGATCTTGACATTTCTAGACCTACTTATTGAATCTATCTGATGTTACATCGGTCATTCAAAACTCAATATTTGACCAAATGTACTAAAATCGGGCCCAAGAGTCATCTATTTTGAGCTTTATAGTTCTACCCTTTGACTCCTTCTGGTGATAAATTAGCCATAGAGTAGCCAATATTTGACCCATTGAACATGTTTCAGTCATGGATCTTGAAATTTCTATACCAACTTATTGACTCTTTCTGATTTTACATCGGTCATTCAAAACTCAATATTTGACCAAATGTACTAAAATCGGGCCCAAGAGTCATCTATTTTGAGCTTTATAGTTTTACTCTTTGACTCCTTCTGGTGATAAATTAGCCATAGAGTAGCCAATATTTGACCCATTGAACATGTTTCAGTCATGGATCTTGAAATTTCTATACCTACTTATTGACTCTATCTGATGTTACATCGGTCATTCAAAAGTCAATATTTGACCAAATGTACTAAAATCGGGCCCAAGAGTCATCTATTTTGAGCTTTATAGTTCTACCCTTTGACTCCTTCTGGTGATAAATTAGCCATAGAGTAGCCAATATTTGACCCATTGAACATGTTTCAGTCATGGATCTTGAAATTTCTATACCTACTTATTGACTCTTTCTGATGTTACATCGGTCATTCAAAAGTCAATATTTGACCAAATGTACTAAAATCGGGCCCAAGAGTCATCTATTTTGAGCTTTATAGTTTTACCCTTTGACTCCTTCTGGTGATAAATTAGCCATAGAGTAGCCAATATTTGACCCATTGAACATGTTTCAGTCATGTATCTTGAAATTTCTATACCTACTTATTGACTCTATCTGATGTTACATCGGTCATTCAAAAGTCAATATTTGACCAAATGTACTAAAATCGGGCCCAAGAGTCATCTATTTTGAACTTTTTAGTTCTACCCTTTGACTCCTTCTGGTGATAAATTAGCCATAGAGTAGCCAATATTTGACCCATTGAACATGTTTCAGTCATGGATCTTGACATTTCTAGACCTACTTATTGAATCTATCTGATGTTACATCGGTCCTTCAAAAGTCAATATTTGACCAAATGCACTAAAATCGGGGCCAAGAGTCATCTATTTTGAGCTTTATAGTTCTACCCTATTGACTCCTTCTGGAGATAGTTCATCCAATTTTTGACTCACTGAAAATAATTCAGTCATTCATCTTGAACTTTCTATTTCTATCCAATTGACTCCTTCTGGTGATAAATTAGCCATAGAGTAGCCAATATTTGACCCACTGAACATGTTTCAGTCATGGATCTTGAAATTTCTATACCTACTTATTGACTCTTTCTGATGTTACATCGGTCATTCAAAAGTCAATATTTGACCAAATATACTAAAATCGGGCCCAAGAATCGTATATTTTTAACTTTTTAGTTCTACACTTTGACTTCTTCCGGTTATAAATTAGCTATAGAGTAGCCAACATTTGACCCATTGAACATGTTTCAATTACGGATCTTGAAATATTTATACCTACTCATTGACTCTCTCTGAGTTTAGGTCAGTTATTCAGAAATCCATATTGGACAAAATGTACTAATATCGGGCCAAAGAGTCGTCGATTTTGAACTTTCTATTTCTACCCAATTGACTCCTTCTGGTGATAAATTAGCGATACAGTAGCCAATAATTGACCCATTGAACATATTTCAGTCATGGATCTTGAAATTTCTACACCTACTTATTGACTCTTTCTTATGTTAAATCTTTCATTCAAAAGTCAATATTTGACCAAATGTACTAAAATCGGGCCCAAGAGTCGTCTATTTTGAACTTTTTAGTTCTACCCTTTGCCCCCTTCTGGTGATAAATTAGCCATAGAGTAGCCAATATTTGACCCATTGAACATGTTTCAGTCATGGATCTTGAAATTTCTATACCTACTTATTGACTCTTTCTGATGTCATATCGGTCATTCAAAAGTCAATATTTGACCAAATGTACTACTATCAGGCCCAAGAGTCGTCTATTTTGCACTTTTTAGTTCTACCCATTGACTCCTTCTGGTAATAAATTAGCCATAGAGTAGCCAATATTTGACCCATTGAACATGTTTCAGTCATGGATCTTGAAATTTCTATACCTACTTATTGACTCTTTCCGATGTTACATCGGTCATTCAAAAGTCAATATTTGACCAAATGTACTAAAATCGGGCCCAAGAGTCATCTATTTTGAGCTTTATAGTTCTACCCTTTGACTCCTTCTGGTGATAAATTAGCCATAGAGTAGCCAATATTTGACCCATTGAACATGTTTCAGTCATGGATCTTGACATTTCTAGACCTACTTATTGAATCTATCTGATGTTACATCGGTCCTTCAAAAGTCAATATTTGACCAAATGCACTAAAATCGGACCCAAGAGTTGTCTATTTTGAACTTTTTAGTTCTACCCATTGACTCCTTCTGGTGATAAATTAGCCATAGAGTAGCCAATATTTGACCCATTGAACATGTTTCAGTAACGCATCTTGAAATTTCTATACCTACTTATTGACTCTTTCTTATATTACATCGGTCATTCAAAACTCAATATTTGACAAAATGTACTAAAATCGGGCCCAAGAGTCATCTATTTTGAGCTTTATAGTTCTACCCTTTGACTCCTTCTGGTGATAAATTAGCCATAAAGTAGCCAATATTTGACCCATTGAACATGTTTCAGTCATGGATCTTGAAATTTCTATACCTACTTATTGACTCTATCTGATGTTACATCGGTCATTCAAAAGTCAATATTTGATCAAATGTACTAAAATCGGGCCCAAGAGTCATCTATTTTGAACTTTTTAGTTCTACCCTTTGACTCCTTCTGGTGATAAATTAGCCATAGAGTAGCCAATATTTGACCCATTGAACATGTTTCAGTCATGGATCTTGACATTTCTAGACCTACTTATTGAATCTATCTGATGTTACATCGGTCCTTCAAAAGTCAATATTTGACCAAATGCACTAAAATCGGACCCAAGAGTTGTCTATTTTGAACTTTTTAGTTCTACCCATTGACTCCTTCTGGTGATAAATTAGCCATAGAGTAGCCAATATTTGACCCATTGAACATGTTTCAGTAACGCATCTTGAAATTTCTATACCTACTTATTGACTCTTTCTGATATTACATCGGTCATTCAAAACTCAATATTTGACCAAATGTACTAAAATCGGGCCCAAGAGTCATCTATTTTGAGCTTTATAGTTCTACCCTTTGACTCCTTCTGGTGATAAATTAGCCATAGAGTAGCCAATATTTGACCCATTGAACATGTTTCAGTCATGGATCTTGAAATTTCTATACCTACTTATTGACTCTTTCTGATGTTACATCGGTCATTCAAAACTCAATATTTGACCAAATGTACTAAAATCGGGAACAAGAATCGTCTATTTTGAACTTTTTAGTTCTACCCTTTGACTCCTTCTGGTGATAAATTAGCCATAGAGTAGCCAATATTTGACCCATTGAACATGTTTCAGTCATGGATCTTGACATTTCTAGACCTACTTATTGAATTTATCAGATGTTACATCGGTCCTTCAAAAGTCAATATTTGATGAAATGCACTAAAATCGGGCCCAAGAGTTGCCTATTTTGAACTTTTTAGTTCTACCCATTGACTCCTTCTTGTGATAAATTAGCCATAGAGTAGCCAATATTTGACCCATTGAACATGTTTCAGTCATGGATGTTACATCGGTCATTCAAAACTCAATATTTGACCAAATGTACTAAAATCGGGCCCAAGAGTCATCTATTTTGAGCTTTATAGTTCTACCCTTTGACTCCTTCTGGTGATAAATTAGCCATAGAGTAGCCAATATTTGACCCACTGAACATGTTTCAGTCATGGATCTTGAAATTTCTATACCTACTTATTGACTCTTTCTGATGTTATATCGGTCATTCAAAAGTCACTATTTGACCAAATGTACTAAAATAGGGCACAAGAGTCGTCTATTTTGAACTTTTTAGTTATACCCTATTGACTCCTTCTGGTGATAAATTAGCCATAGAGTAGCCAATATTTGACCAACTGAACATGTTTCAGTAAAGCATCTTGAAATTTCTATACCTACTTATTGACTCTTTCTGATGTTACATCGGTCATTCAAAACTCAATATTTGACCAAATGTACTACAATCGGGCCCAAGAGTCATCTATTTTGAGCTTTATAATTCTACCCTTTGACTCCTTCTGGTGATAAATTAGCCATAGAGTAGCCAATATTTGACCCATTGAACATGTTTCAGTCATGGATCTTGAAATTTCTATACCTACTTATTGACTCTATCTGATGTTACATCGGTCATTCAAAAGTCAATATTTGACCAAATGTACTAAAATCGGCCCAAGAGTCATCTATTTTGAACTTTTTAGTTCTACCCTTTGACTCCTTCTGGTGATAAATTAGCCATAGAGTAGCCAATATTTGACCCATTGAACATGTTTCAGTCATGGATCTTGAAATTTCTATACCTACTTATTGACTCTTTCTGATGTTACATCGGTCATTCAAAACTCAATATTTGACCAAATGTACTAAAATCGGGCCCAAGAGTCATCTATTTTGAGCTTTATAGTTTTACCCTTTGACTCCTTCTGGTGATAAATTAGCCATAGAGTAGCCAATATTTGACCCATTGAACATGTTTCAGTCATGGATCTTGAAATTTCTATACCTACTTATTGAATCTATCTGATGTTACATCGGTCATTCAAAAGTCAATATTTGACCAAATGTACTAAAATCGGGCCCAAGAGTCATCTATTTTGAGCTTTATAGTTCTACCCTTTGACTCCTTATGGTGATAAATTAGCCATAGAGTAGCCAATATTTGACCCATTGAACATGTTTCAGTCATGGATCTTGAAATTTCTATACCTACTTATTGACTCTTTCTGATGTTACATCGGTCATTCAAAACTCAATATTTGACCAAATGTACTAAAATCGGGAACAAGAATCGTCTATTTTGAACTTTCTAGTTCTACCCTTTGACTCCTTCTGGTGATAAATTAGCCATAGAGTAGCCAATATTTGACCCATTGAACATGTTTCAGTCATGGATCTTGACATTTCTAGACCTACTTATTGAATTTATCAGATGTTACATCGGTCCTTCAAAAGTCAATATTTGATGAAATGCACTAAAATCGGGCCCAAGAGTTGCCTATTTTGAACTTTTTAGTTCTACCCATTGACTCCTTCTTGTGATAAATTAGCCATAGAGTAGCCAATATTTGACCCATTGAACATGTTTCAGTCATGGATCTTGAAATTTCTATACCTACTTATTGACTCTTTCTGATGTTACATCGGTCATTCAAAACTCAATATTTGACCAAATGTACTAAAATCGGGCCCAAGAGTCATCTATTTTGAGCTTTATAGTTCTACCCTTTGACTCCTTCTGGTGATAAATTAGCCATAGAGTAGCCAATATTTGACCCACTGAACATGTTTCAGTCATGGATCTTGAAATTTCTATACCTACTTATTGACTCTTTCTGATGTTATATCGGTCATTCAAAAGTCACTATTTGACCAAATGTACTAAAATAGGGCACAAGAGTCGTCTATTTTGAACTTTTTAGTTATACCCTATTGACTCCTTCTGGTGATAAATTAGCCATAGAGTAGCCAATATTTGACCAACTGAACATGTTTCAGTAAAGCATCTTGAAATTTCTATACCTACTTATTGACTCTTTCTGATGTTACATCGGTCATTCAAAACTCAATATTTGACCAAATGTACTACAATCGGGCCCAAGAGTCATCTATTTTGAGCTTTATAATTCTACCCTTTGACTCCTTCTGGTGATAAATTAGCCATAGAGTAGCCAATATTTGACCCATTGAACATGTTTCAGTCATGGATCTTGAAATTTCTATACCTACTTATTGACTCTATCTGATGTTACATCGGTCATTCAAAAGTCAATATTTGACCAAATGTACTAAAATCGGCCCAAGAGTCATCTATTTTGAACTTTTTAGTTCTACCCTTTGACTCCTTCTGGTGATAAATTAGCCATAGAGTAGCCAATATTTGACCCATTGAACATGTTTCAGTCATGGATCTTGAAATTTCTATACCTACTTATTGACTCTTTCTGATGTTACATCGGTCATTCAAAACTCAATATTTGACCAAATGTACTAAAATCGGGCCCAAGAGTCATCTATTTTGAGCTTTATAGTTTTACCCTTTGACTCCTTCTGGTGATAAATTAGCCATAGAGTAGCCAATATTTGACCCATTGAACATGTTTCAGTCATGGATCTTGAAATTTCTATACCTACTTATTGACTCTATCTGATGTTACATCGGTCATTCAAAAGTCAATATTTGACCAAATGTACTAAAATCGGGCCCAAGAGTCATCTATTTTGAACTTTTTAGTTCTACCCTTTGACTCCTTCTGGTGATAAATTAGCCATAGAGTAGCCAATATTTGACCCATTGAACATGTTTCAGTCATGGATCTTGACATTTCTAGACCTACTTATTGAATCTATCTGATGTTACATCGGTCCTTCAAAAGTCAATATTTGACCAAATGCACTAAAATCGGGGCCAAGAGTCATCTATTTTGAGCTTTATAGTTCTACCCTATTGACTCCTTCTGGAGATAGTTCATCCAATTTTTGACTCACTGAAAATAATTCAGTCATTCATCTTGAACTTTCTATTTCTATCCAATTGACTCCTTCTGGTGATAAATTAGCCATAGAGTAGCCAATATTTGACCCATTGAACATGTTTCAGTCATGGATCTTGAAATTTCTATACCTACTTATTGACTCTTTCTGATGTTACATCGGTCATTCAAAAGTCAATATTTGACCAAATATACTAAAATCAGGCCCAAGAATCGTATATTTTTAACTTTTTAGTTCTACACTTTGACTTCTTCCGGTTATAAATTAGCTATAGAGTAGCCAACATTTGACCCATTGAACATGTTTCAATCATGGATCTTGAAATATTTATACCTACTCATTGACTCTCTCTGAGTTTAGGTCAGTTATTCAGAAATCCATATTGGACAAAATGTACTAATATCGGGCCAAAGAGTCGTCGATTTTGAACTTTCTATTTCTACCCAATTGACTCCTTCTGGTGATAAATTAGCGATACAGTAGCCAATAATTGACCCATTGAACATATTTCAGTCATGGATCTTGAAATTTCTACACCTACTTATTGACTCTTTCTTATGTTAAATCTTTCATTCAAAAGTCAATATTTGACCAAATGTACTAAAATCGGGCCCAAGAGTCGTCTATTTTGAACTTTTTAGTTCTACCCTTTGCCCCCTTCTGGTGATAAATTAGCCATAGAGTAGCCAATATTTGACCCATTGAACATGTTTCAGTCATGGATCTTGAAATTTCTATACCTACTTATTGACTCTTTCTGATGTCATATCGGTCATTCAAAAGTCAATATTTGACCAAATGTACTACTATCAGGCCCAAGAGTCGTCTATTTTGCACTTTTTAGTTCTACCCATTGACTCCTTCTGGTAATAAATTAGCCATAGAGTAGCCAATATTTGACCCATTGAACATGTTTCAGTCATGGATCTTGAAATTTCTATACCTACTTATTGACTCTTTCCGATGTTACATCGGTCATTCAAAACTCAATATTTGACCAAATGTACTAAAATCGGGCCCAAGAGTCATCTATTTTGAGCTTTATAGTTCTACCCTTTGACTCCTTCTGGTGATAAATTAGCCATAGAGTAGCCAATATTTGACCCATTGAACATGTTTCAGTCATGGATCTTGACATTTCTAGACCTACTTATTGAATCTATCTGATGTTACATCGGTCCTTCAAAAGTCAATATTTGACCAAATGCACTAAAATCGGACCCAAGAGTTGTCTATTTTGAACTTTTTAGTTCTACCCATTGACTCCTTCTGGTGATAAATTAGCCATAGAGTAGCCAATATTTGACCCATTGAACATGTTTCAGTAACGCATCTTGAAATTTCTATACCTACTTATTGACTCTTTCTGATATTACATCGGTCATTCAAAACTCAATATTTGACAAAATGTACTAAAATCGGGCCCAAGAGTCATCTATTTTGAGCTTTATAGTTCTACCCTTTGACTCCTTCTGGTGATAAATTAGCCATAAAGTAGCCAATATTTGACCCATTGAACATGTTTCAGTCATGGATCTTGAAATTTCTATACCTACTTATTGACTCTATCTGATGTTACATCGGTCATTCAAAAGTCAATATTTGATCAAATGTACTAAAATCGGGCCCAAGAGTCATCTATTTTGAACTTTTTAGTTCTACCCTTTGACTCCTTCTGGTGATAAATTAGCCATAGAGTAGCCAATATTTGACCCATTGAACATGTTTCAGTCATGGATCTTGACATTTCTAGACCTACTTATTGAATCTATCTGATGTTACATCGGTCCTTCAAAAGTCAATATTTGACCAAATGCACTAAAATCGGACCCAAGAGTTGTCTATTTTGAACTTTTTAGTTCTACCCATTGACTCCTTCTGGTGATAAATTAGCCATAGAGTAGCCAATATTTGACCCATTGAACATGTTTCAGTAACGCATCTTGAAATTTCTATACCTACTTATTGACTCTTTCTGATATTACATCGGTCATTCAAAACTCAATATTTGACCAAATGTACTAAAATCGGGCCCAAGAGTCATCTATTTTGAGCTTTATAGTTCTACCCTTTGACTCCTTCTGGTGATAAATTAGCCATTGAGTAGCCAATATTTGACCCATTGAACATGTTTCAGTCATGGATCTTGACATTTCTAGACCTACTTATTGAATTTATCAGATGTTACATCGGTCCTTCAAAAGTCAATATTTGATGAAATGCACTAAAATCGGGCCCAAGAGTTGCCTATTTTGAACTTTTTAGTTCTACCCATTGACTCCTTCTGGTGATAAATTAGCCATAGAGTAGCCAATATTTGACCCATTGAACATGTTTCAGTCATGGATCTTGAAATTTCTATACCTACTTATTGACTCTTTCTGATGTTACATCGGTCATTCAAAACTCAATATTTGACCAAATGTACTAAAATCGGGCCCAAGAGTCATCTATTTTGAGCTTTAAAGTTCTACCCTTTGACTCCTTCCGGTGATAAATTAGCCATAGAGTAGCCAATATTTGACCCACTGAACATGTTTCAGTCATGGATCTTGAAATTTCTATACCTACTTATTGACTCTTTCTGATGTTACATCGGTCATTCAAAAGTCAATATTTGACCAAATATACTAAAATCAGGCCCAAGAATCGTATATTTTTAACTTTTTAGTTCTACACTTTGACTTCTTCCGGTTATAAATTAGCTATAGAGTAGCCAACATTTGACCCATTGAACATGTTTCAGTAAAGCATCTTGAAATTTCTATACCTACTTATTGACTCTTTCTGATGTTACATCGGTCATTCAAAAGTCAATATTTGACCAAATGTACTAAAATCGGCCCAAGAGTCATCTATTTTGAACTTTTTAGTTCTACCCTTTGACTCCTTCTGGTGATAAATTAGCCATAGAGTAGCCATTATTTGACCCATTGAACATGTTTCAGTCATGGATCTTGAAATTTCTATACCAACTTATTGACTCTTTCTGATTTTACATCGGTCATTCAAAACTCAATATTTGACCAAATGTACTAAAATCGGGCCCAAGAGTCATCTATTTTGAGCTTTATAGTTTTACTCTTTGACTCCTTCTGGTGATAAATTAGCCATAGAGTAGCCAATATTTGACCCATTGAACATGTTTCAGTCATGGATCTTGAAATTTCTATACCTACTTATTGACTCTATCTGATGTTACATCGGTCATTCAAAAGTCAATATTTGACCAAATGTACTAAAATCGGGCCCAAGAGTCATCTATTTTGAACTTTTTAGTTCTACCCTTTGACTCCTTCTGGTGATAAATTAGCCATAGAGTAGCCAATATTTGACCCATTGAACATGTTTCAGTCATGGATCTTGACATTTCTAGACCTACTTATTGAATCTATCTGATGTTACATCGGTCCTTCAAAAGTCAATATTTGACCAAATGCTCTAAAATCGGGCCCAAGAGTCATCTATTTTGAGCTTTATAGTTCTACCCTATTGACTCCTTCTGGAGATAGTTCATCCAATTTTTGACTCACTGAAAATAATTCAGTCATTCATCTTGAACTTTCTATTTCTATCCAATTGACTCCTTCTGGTGATAAATTAGCCATAGAGTAGCCAATATTTGACCCATTGAACATGTTTCAGTCATGGATCTTGAAATTTCTATACCTACTTATTGACTCTATCTGATGTTACATCGGTCATTCAAAAGTCAATATTTGACCAAATGTACTAAAATCGGCCCAAGAGTCATCTATTTTGAACTTTTTAGTTCTACCCTTTGACTCCTTCTGGTGATAAATTAGCCATAGAGTAGCCATTATTTGACCCATTGAACATGTTTCAGTCATGGATCTTGACATTTCTAGACCTACTTATTGAATCTATCTGATGTTACATCGGTCATTCAAAACTCAATATTTGACCAAATGTACTAAAATCGGGCCCAAGAGTCATCTATTTTGAGCTTTATAGTTCTACCCTTTGACTCCTTATGGTGATAAATTAGCCATAGAGTAGCCAATATTTGACCCATTGAACATGTTTCAGTCATGGATCTTGAAATTTCTATACCAACTTATTGACTCTTTCTGATTTTACATCGGTCATTCAAAACTCAATATTTGACCAAATGTACTAAAATCGGGCCCAAGAGTCATCTATTTTGAGCTTTATAGTTTTACTCTTTGACTCCTTCTGGTGATAAATTAGCCATAGAGTAGCCAATATTTGACCCATTGAACATGTTTCAGTCATGGATCTTGAAATTTCTATACCTACTTATTGACTCTATCTGATGTTACATCGGTCATTCAAAAGTCAATATTTGACCAAATGTACTAAAATCGGGACCAAGAGTCATCTATTTTGAACTTTTTAGTTCTACCCTTTGACTCCTTCTGGTGATAAATTAGCCATAGAGTAGCCAATATTTGACCCATTGAACATGTTTCACTCATGGATCTTGACATTTCTAGACCTACTTATTGAATCTATCTGATGTTACATCGGTCCTTCAAAAGTCAATATTTGACCAAATGCACTAAAATCGGGCCCAAGAGTCATCTATTTTGAGCTTTATAGTTCTACCCTATTGACTCCTTCTGGAGATAGTTCATCCAATTTTTGACTCACTGAAAATAATTCAGTCATTCATCTTGAACTTTCTATTTCTATCCAATTGACTCCTTCTGGTGATAAATTAGCCATAGAGTAGCCAATATTTGACCCATTGAACATGTTTCAGTCATGGATCTTGAAATTTCTATACCTACTTATTGACTCTATCTGATGTTACATCGGTCATTCAAAAGTCAATATTTGACCAAATGTACTAAAATCGGCCCAAGAGTCATCTATTTTGAACTTTTTAGTTCTACCCTTTGACTCCTTCTGGTGATAAATTAGCCATAGAGTAGCCATTATTTGACCCATTGAACATGTTTCAGTCATGGATCTTGACATTTCTAGACCTACTTATTGAATCTATCTGATGTTACATCGGTCATTCAAAACTCAATATTTGACCAAATGTACTAAAATCGGGCCCAAGAGTCATCTATTTTGAGCTTTATAGTTCTACCCTTTGACTCCTTCTGGTGATAAATTAGCCATAGAGTAGCCAATATTTGACCCATTGAACATGTTTCAGTCATGGATCTTGAAATTTCTATACCAACTTATTGACTCTTTCTGATGTTACATCGGTCATTCAAAACTCAATATTTGACCAAATGTACTAAAATCGGGCCCAAGAGTCATCTATTTTGAGCTTTATAGTTTTACTCTTTGACTCCTTCTGGTGATAAATTAGCCATAGAGTAGCCAATATTTGACCCATTGAACATGTTTCAGTCATGGATCTTGACATTTCTAGACCTACTTATTGAATCTATCTGATGTTACATCGGTCATTCAAAAGTCAATATTTGACCAAATGCACTAAAATCGGGCCCAAGAGTCATCTATTTTGAGCTTTATAGTTCTACCCTATTGACTCCTTCTGGAGATAGTTCATCCAATTTTTGACTCACTGAAAATAATTCAGTCATTCATCTTGAACTTTCTATTTCTATCCAATTGACTCCTTCTGGTGATAAATTAGCCATAGAGTAGCCAATATTTGACCCATTGAACATGTTTCAGTCATGGATCTTGAAATTTCTATACCTACTTATTGACTCTATCTGATGTTACATCGGTCATTCAAAAGTCAATATTTGACCAAATGTACTAAAATCGGCCCAAGAGTCATCTATTTTGAACTTTTTAGTTCTACCCTTTGACTCCTTCTGGTGATAAATTAGCCATAGAGTAGCCATTATTTGACCCATTGAACATGTTTCAGTCATGGATCTTGACATTTCTAGACCTACTTATTGAATCTATCTGATGTTACATCGGTCATTCAAAACTCAATATTTGACCAAATGTACTAAAATCGGGCCCAAGACTCATCTATTTTGAGCTTTATAGTTCTACCCTTTGACTCCTTATGGTGATAAATTAGCCATAGAGTAGCCAATATTTGACCCATTGAACATGTTTCAGTCATGGATCTTGAAATTTCTATACCAACTTATTGACTCTTTCTGATTTTACATCGGTCATTCAAAACTCAATATTTGACCAAATGTACTAAAATCGGGCCCAAGAGTCATCTATTTTGAGCTTTATAGTTTTACTCTTTGACTCCTTCTGGTGATAAATTAGCCATAGAGTAGCCAATATTTGACCCATTGAACATGTTTCAGTCATGGATCTTGAAATTTCTATACCTACTTATTGACTCTATCTGATGTTACATCGGTCATTCAAAAGTCAATATTTGACCAAATGTACTAAAATCGGGCCCAAGAGTCATCTATTTTGAACTTTTTAGTTCTACCCTTTGACTCCTTCTGGTGATAAATTAGCCATAGAGTAGCCAATATTTGACCCATTGAACATGTTTCAGTCATGGATCTTGACATTTCTAGACCTACTTATTGAATCTATCTGATGTTACATCGGTCCTTCAAAAGTCAATATTTGACCAAATGCACTAAAATCGGGCCCAAGAGTCATCTATTTTGAGCTTTATAGTTCTACCCTATTGACTCCTTCTGGAGATAGTTCATCCAATTTTTGACTCACTGAAAATAATTCAGTCATTCATCTTGAACTTTCTATTTCTATCCAATTGACTCCTTCTGGTGATAAATTAGCCATAGAGTAGCCAATATTTGACCCATTGAACATGTTTCAGTCATGGATCTTGAAATTTCTATACCTACTTATTGACTCTTTCTGATGTTACATCGGTCATTCAAAAGTCAATATTTGACCAAATATACTAAAATCAGGCCCAAGAATCGTATATTTTTAACTTTTTAGTTCTACACTTTGACTTCTTCCGGTTATAAATTAGCTATAGAGTAGCCAACATTTGACCCATTGAACATGTTTCAGTCATGGATCTTGAAATTTCTATACCAACTTATTGACTCTTTCTGATTTTACATCCGTCATTCAAAACTCAATATTTGACCAAATGTACTAAAATCGGGCCCAAGAGTCATCTATTTTGAGCTTTATAGTTTTACTCTTTGACTCCTTCTGGTGATAAATTAGCCATAGAGTAGCCAATATTTGACCCATTGAACATGTTTCAGTCATGGATCTTGAAATTTCTATACCTACTTATTGACTCTATCTGATGTTACATCGGTCATTCAAAAGTCAATATTTGACCAAATGTACTAAAATCGGGACCAAGAGTCATCTATTTTGAACTTTTTAGTTCTACCCTTTGACTCCTTCTGGTGATAAATTAGCCATAGAGTAGCCAATATTTGACCCATTGAACATGTTTCACTCATGGATCTTGACATTTCTAGACCTACTTATTGAATCTATCTGATGTTACATCGGTCCTTCAAAAGTCAATATTTGACCAAATGCACTAAAATCGGGCCCAAGAGTCATCTATTTTGAGCTTTATAGTTCTACCCTATTGACTCCTTCTGGAGATAGTTCATCCAATTTTTGACTCACTGAAAATAATTCAGTCATTCATCTTGAACTTTCTATTTCTATCCAATTGACTCCTTCTGGTGATAAATTAGCCATAGAGTAGCCAATATTTGACCCATTGAACATGTTTCAGTCATGGATCTTGAAATTTCTATACCTACTTATTGACTCTTTCTGATGTTACATCGGTCATTCAAAAGTCAATATTTGACCAAATATACTAAAATCAGGCCCAAGAATCGTATATTTTTAACTTTTTAGTTCTACACTTTGACTTCTTCCGGTTATAAATTAGCTATAGAGTAGCCAACATTTGACCCATTGAACATGTTTCAGTCATGGATCTTGAAATTTCTATACCAACTTATTGACTCTTTCTGATTTTACATCCGTCATTCAAAACTCAATATTTGACCAAATGTACTAAAATCGGGCCCAAGAGTCATCTATTTTGAGCTTTATAGTTTTACTCTTTGACTCCTTCTGGTGATAAATTAGCCATAGAGTAGCCAATATTTGACCCATTGAACATGTTTCAGTCATGGATCTTGAAATTTCTATACCTACTTATTGACTCTATCTGATGTTACATCGGTCATTCAAAAGTCAATATTTGACCAAATGTACTAAAATCGGGACCAAGAGTCATCTATTTTGAACTTTTTAGTTCTACCCTTTGACTCCTTCTGGTGATAAATTAGCCATAGAGTAGCCAATATTTGACCCATTGAACATGTTTCACTCATGGATCTTGACATTTCTAGACCTACTTATTGAATCTATCTGATGTTACATCGGTCCTTCAAAAGTCAATATTTGACCAAATGCACTAAAATCGGGCCCAAGAGTCATCTATTTTGAGCTTTATAGTTCTACCCTATTGACTCCTTCTGGAGATAGTTCATCCAATTTTTGACTCACTGAAAATAATTCAGTCATTCATCTCGAACTTTCTATTTCTATCCAATTGACTCCTTCTGGTGATAAATTAGCCATAGAGTAGCCAATATTTGACCCATTGAACATGTTTCAGTCATGGATCTTGAAATTTCTATACCTACTTATTGACTCTATCTGATGTTACATCGGTCATTCAAAAGTCAATATTTGACCAAATGTACTAAAATCGGCCCAAGAGTCATCTATTTTGAACTTTTTAGTTCTACCCTTTGACTCCTTCTGGTGATAAATTAGCCATAGAGTAGCCATTATTTGACCCATTGAACATGTTTCAGTCATGGATCTTGACATTTCTAGACCTACTTATTGAATCTATCTGATGTTACATCGGTCATTCAAAACTCAATATTTGACCAAATGTACTAAAATCGGGCCCAAGAGTCATCTATTTTGAGCTTTATAGTTCTACCCTTTGACTCCTTCTGGTGATAAATTAGCCATAGAGTAGCCAATATTTGACCCATTGAACATGTTTCAGTCATGGATCTTGAAATTTCTATACCAACTTATTGACTCTTTCTGATGTTACATCGGTCATTCAAAACTCAATATTTGACCAAATGTACTAAAATCGGGCCCAAGAGTCATCTATTTTGAGCTTTATAGTTTTACTCTTTGACTCCTTCTGGTGATAAATTAGCCATAGAGTAGCCAATATTTGACCCATTGAACATGTTTCAGTCATGGATCTTGACATTTCTAGACCTACTTATTGAATCTATCTGATGTTACATCGGTCATTCAAAAGTCAATATTTGACCAAATGCACTAAAATCGGGCCCAAGAGTCATCTATTTTGAGCTTTATAGTTCTACCCTATTGACTCCTTCTGGAGATAGTTCATCCAATTTTTGACTCACTGAAAATAATTCAGTCATTCATCTTGAACTTTCTATTTCTATCCAATTGACTCCTTCTGGTGATAAATTAGCCATAGAGTAGCCAATATTTGACCCATTGAACATGTTTCAGTCATGGATCTTGAAATTTCTATACCTACTTATTGACTCTATCTGATGTTACATCGGTCATTCAAAAGTCAATATTTGACCAAATGTACTAAAATCGGCCCAAGAGTCATCTATTTTGAACTTTTTAGTTCTACCCTTTGACTCCTTCTGGTGATAAATTAGCCATAGAGTAGCCATTATTTGACCCATTGAACATGTTTCAGTCATGGATCTTGACATTTCTAGACCTACTTATTGAATCTATCTGATGTTACATCGGTCATTCAAAACTCAATATTTGACCAAATGTACTAAAATCGGGCCCAAGACTCATCTATTTTGAGCTTTATAGTTCTACCCTTTGACTCCTTATGGTGATAAATTAGCCATAGAGTAGCCAATATTTGACCCATTGAACATGTTTCAGTCATGGATCTTGAAATTTCTATACCAACTTATTGACTCTTTCTGATTTTACATCGGTCATTCAAAACTCAATATTTGACCAAATGTACTAAAATCGGGCCCAAGAGTCATCTATTTTGAGCTTTATAGTTTTACTCTTTGACTCCTTCTGGTGATAAATTAGCCATAGAGTAGCCAATATTTGACCCATTGAACATGTTTCAGTCATGGATCTTGAAATTTCTATACCTACTTATTGACTCTATCTGATGTTACATCGGTCATTCAAAAGTCAATATTTGACCAAATGTACTAAAATCGGGCCCAAGAGTCATCTATTTTGAACTTTTTAGTTCTACCCTTTGACTCCTTCTGGTGATAAATTAGCCATAGAGTAGCCAATATTTGACCCATTGAACATGTTTCAGTCATGGATCTTGACATTTCTAGACCTACTTATTGAATCTATCTGATGTTACATCGGTCCTTCAAAAGTCAATATTTGACCAAATGCACTAAAATCGGGCCCAAGAGTCATCTATTTTGAGCTTTATAGTTCTACCCTATTGACTCCTTCTGGAGATAGTTCATCCAATTTTTGACTCACTGAAAATAATTCAGTCATTCATCTTGAACTTTCTATTTCTATCCAATTGACTCCTTCTGGTGATAAATTAGCCATAGAGTAGCCAATATTTGACCCATTGAACATGTTTCAGTCATGGATCTTGAAATTTCTATACCTACTTATTGACTCTTTCTGATGTTACATCGGTCATTCAAAAGTCAATATTTGACCAAATATACTAAAATCAGGCCCAAGAATCGTATATTTTTAACTTTTTAGTTCTACACTTTGACTTCTTCCGGTTATAAATTAGCTATAGAGTAGCCAACATTTGACCCATTGAACATGTTTCAGTAAAGCATCTTGAAATTTCTATACCTACTTATTGACTCTTTCTGATGTTACATCGGTCATTCAAAACTCAATATTTGACCAAATGTACTAAAATCGGGCCCAAGAGTCATCTATTTTGAGCTTTATAGTTCTACCCTTTGACTCCTTCTGGTGATAAATTAGCCATAGAGTAGCCAATATTTGACCCATTGAACATGTTTCAGTCATGGATCTTGAAATTTCTATACCAACTTATTGACTCTTTCTGATTTTACATCGGTCATTCAAAACTCAATATTTGACCAAATGTACTAAAATCGGGCCCAAGAGTCATCTATTTTGAGCTTTATAGTTTTACTCTTTGACTCCTTCTGGTGATAAATTAGCCATAGAGTAGCCAATATTTGACCCATTGAACATGTTTCAGTCATGGATCTTGAAATTTCTATACCTACTTATTGACTCTATCTGATGTTACATCGGTCATTCAAAAGTCAATATTTGACCAAATGTACTAAAATCGGGCCCAAGAGTCATCTATTTTGAACTTTTTAGTTCTACCCTTTGACTCCTTCTGGTGATAAATTAGCCATAGAGTAGCCAATATTTGACCCATTGAACATGTTTCAGTCATGGATCTTGACATTTCTAGACCTACTTATTGAATCTATCTGATGTTACATCGGTCCTTCAAAAGTCAATATTTGACCAAATGCACTAAAATCGGGCCCAAGAGTCATCTATTTTGAGCTTTATAGTTCTACCCTATTGACTCCTTCTGGAGATAGTTCATCCAATTTTTGACTCACTGAAAATAATTCAGTCATTCATCTTGAACTTTCTATTTCTATCCAATTGACTCCTTCTGGTGATAAATTAGCCATAGAGTAGCCAATATTTGACCCATTGAACATGTTTCAGTCATGGATCTTGAAATTTCTATACCTACTTATTGACTCTTTCTGATGTTACATCGGTCATTCAAAAGTCAATATTTGACCAAATATACTAAAATCAGGCCCAAGAATTGTATATTTTTAACTTTTTAGTTCTACACTTTGACTTCTTCCGGTTATAAATTAGCTATAGAGTAGCCAACATTTGACCCATTGAACATGTTTCAATTATGGATCTTGAAATATTTATACCTACTCATTGACTCTCTCTGAGTTTAGGTCAGTTATTCAGAAATCCATATTGGACAAAATGTACTAATATCGGGCCAAAGAGTCGTCGATTTTGAACTTTCTATTTCTGCCCAATTGACTCCTTCTGGTGATAAATTAGCGATACAGTAGCCAATAATTGACCCATTGAACATATTTCAGTCATGGATCTTGAAATTTCTACACCTACTTATTGACTCTTTCTTATGTTAAATCTTTCATTCAAAAGTCAATATTTGACCAAATGTACTAAAATCGGGCCCAAGAGTCGTCTATTTTGAACTTTTTAGTTCTACCCTTTGCCCCCTTCTGGTGATAAATTAGCCATAGAGTAGCCAATATTTGACCCATTGAACATGTTTCAGTCATGGATCTTGAAATTTCTATACCTACTTATTGACTCTTTCTGATGTCATATCGGTCATTCAAAAGTCAATATTTGACCAAATGTACTACTATCAGGCCCAAGAGTCGTCTATTTTGCACTTTTTAGTTCTACCCATTGACTCCTTCTGGTAATAAATTAGCCATAGAGTAGCCAATATTTGACCCATTGAACATGTTTCAGTCATGGATCTTGAAATTTCTATACCTACTTATTGACTCTTTCCGATGTTACATCGGTCATTCAAAACTCAATATTTGACCAAATGTACTAAAATCGGGCCCAAGAGTCATCTATTTTGAGCTTTATAGTTCTACCCTTTGACTCCTTCTGGTGATAAATTAGCAATACAGTAGCCAATATTTGACCCATTGAACATGTTTCAGTCATGGATCTTGAAATTTCTATACCTACTTATTGACTCTATCTGATGTTACATCGGTCATTCAAAAGTCAATATTTGATCAAATGTACTAAAATCGGGCCCAAGAGTCATCTATTTTGAACTTTTTAGTTCTACCCTTTGACTCCTTCTGGTGATAAATTAGCCATAGAGTAGCCAATATTTGACCCATTGAACATGTTTCAGTCATGGATCTTGACATTTCTAGACCTACTTATTGAATCTATCTGATGTTACATCGGTCATTCAAAACTCAATATTTGACCAAATGTACTAAAATCGGGCCCAAGAGTCATCTATTTTGAGCTTTATAGTTCTACCCTTTGACTCCTTATGGTGATAAATTAGCCATAGAGTAGCCAATATTTGACCCATTGAACATGTTTCAGTCATGGATCTTGAAATTTCTATACCAACTTATTGACTCTTTCTGATTTTACATCGGTCATTCAAAACTCAATATTTGACCAAATGTACTAAAATCGGGCCCAAGAGTCATCTATTTTGAGCTTTATAGTTTTACTCTTTGACTCCTTCTGGTGATAAATTAGCCATAGAGTAGCCAATATTTGACCCATTGAACATGTTTCAGTCATGGATCTTGAAATTTCTATACCTACTTATTGACTCTATCTGATGTTACATCGGTCATTCAAAAGTCAATATTTGACCAAATGTACTAAAATCGGGACCAAGAGTCATCTATTTTGAACTTTTTAGTTCTACCCTTTGACTCCTTCTGGTGATAAATTAGCCATAGAGTAGCCAATATTTGACCCATTGAACATGTTTCACTCATGGATCTTGACATTTCTAGACCTACTTATTGAATCTATCTGATGTTACATCGGTCCTTCAAAAGTCAATATTTGACCAAATGCACTAAAATCGGGCCCAAGAGTCATCTATTTTGAGCTTTATAGTTCTACCCTATTGACTCCTTCTGGAGATAGTTCATCCAATTTTTGACTCACTGAAAATAATTCAGTCATTCATCTTGAACTTTCTATTTCTATCCAATTGACTCCTTCTGGTGATAAATTAGCCATAGAGTAGCCAATATTTGACCCATTGAACATGTTTCAGTCATGGATCTTGAAATTTCTATACCTACTTATTGACTCTATCTGATGTTACATCGGTCATTCAAAAGTCAATATTTGACCAAATGTACTAAAATCGGCCCAAGAGTCATCTATTTTGAACTTTTTAGTTCTACCCTTTGACTCCTTCTGGTGATAAATTAGCCATAGAGTAGCCATTATTTGACCCATTGAACATGTTTCAGTCATGGATCTTGACATTTCTAGACCTACTTATTGAATCTATCTGATGTTACATCGGTCATTCAAAACTCAATATTTGACCAAATGTACTAAAATCGGGCCCAAGAGTCATCTATTTTGAGCTTTATAGTTCTACCCTTTGACTCCTTCTGGTGATAAATTAGCCATAGAGTAGCCAATATTTGACCCATTGAACATGTTTCAGTCATGGATCTTGAAATTTCTATACCAACTTATTGACTCTTTCTGATGTTACATCGGTCATTCAAAACTCAATATTTGACCAAATGTACTAAAATCGGGCCCAAGAGTCATCTATTTTGAGCTTTATAGTTTTACTCTTTGACTCCTTCTGGTGATAAATTAGCCATAGAGTAGCCAATATTTGACCCATTGAACATGTTTCAGTCATGGATCTTGACATTTCTAGACCTACTTATTGAATCTATCTGATGTTACATCGGTCATTCAAAAGTCAATATTTGACCAAATGCACTAAAATCGGGCCCAAGAGTCATCTATTTTGAGCTTTATAGTTCTACCCTATTGACTCCTTCTGGAGATAGTTCATCCAATTTTTGACTCACTGAAAATAATTCAGTCATTCATCTTGAACTTTCTATTTCTATCCAATTGACTCCTTCTGGTGATAAATTAGCCATAGAGTAGCCAATATTTGACCCATTGAACATGTTTCAGTCATGGATCTTGAAATTTCTATACCTACTTATTGACTCTATCTGATGTTACATCGGTCATTCAAAAGTCAATATTTGACCAAATGTACTAAAATCGGCCCAAGAGTCATCTATTTTGAACTTTTTAGTTCTACCCTTTGACTCCTTCTGGTGATAAATTAGCCATAGAGTAGCCATTATTTGACCCATTGAACATGTTTCAGTCATGGATCTTGACATTTCTAGACCTACTTATTGAATCTATCTGATGTTACATCGGTCATTCAAAACTCAATATTTGACCAAATGTACTAAAATCGGGCCCAAGACTCATATATTTTGAGCTTTATAGTTCTACCCTTTGACTCCTTATGGTGATAAATTAGCCATAGAGTAGCCAATATTTGACCCATTGAACATGTTTCAGTCATGGATCTTGAAATTTCTATACCAACTTATTGACTCTTTCTGATTTTACATCGGTCATTCAAAACTCAATATTTGACCAAATGTACTAAAATCGGGCCCAAGAGTCATCTATTTTGAGCTTTATAGTTTTACTCTTTGACTCCTTCTGGTGATAAATTAGCCATAGAGTAGCCAATATTTGACCCATTGAACATGTTTCAGTCATGGATCTTGAAATTTCTATACCTACTTATTGACTCTATCTGATGTTACATCGGTCATTCAAAAGTCAATATTTGACCAAATGTACTAAAATCGGGCCCAAGAGTCATCTATTTTGAACTTTTTAGTTCTACCCTTTGACTCCTTCTGGTGATAAATTAGCCATAGAGTAGCCAATATTTGACCCATTGAACATGTTTCAGTCATGGATCTTGACATTTCTAGACCTACTTATTGAATCTATCTGATGTTACATCGGTCCTTCAAAAGTCAATATTTGACCAAATGCACTAAAATCGGGCCCAAGAGTCATCTATTTTGAGCTTTATAGTTCTACCCTATTGACTCCTTCTGGAGATAGTTCATCCAATTTTTGACTCACTGAAAATAATTCAGTCATTCATCTTGAACTTTCTATTTCTATCCAATTGACTCCTTCTGGTGATAAATTAGCCATAGAGTAGCCAATATTTGACCCATTGAACATGTTTCAGTCATGGATCTTGAAATTTCTATACCTACTTATTGACTCTTTCTGATGTTACATCGGTCATTCAAAAGTCAATATTTGACCAAATATACTAAAATCAGGCCCAAGAATCGTATATTTTTAACTTTTTAGTTCTACACTTTGACTTCTTCCGGTTATAAATTAGCTATAGAGTAGCCAACATTTGACCCATTGAACATGTTTCAGTCATGGATCTTGAAATTTCTATACCAACTTATTGACTCTTTCTGATTTTACATCGGTCATTCAAAACTCAATATTTGACCAAATGTACTAAAATCGGGCCCAAGAGTCATCTATTTTGAGCTTTATAGTTTTACTCTTTGACTCCTTCTGGTGATAAATTAGCCATAGAGTAGCCAATATTTGACCCATTGAACATGTTTCAGTCATGGATCTTGAAATTTCTATACCTACTTATTGACTCTATCTGATGTTACATCGGTCATTCAAAAGTCAATATTTGACCAAATGTACTAAAATCGGGACCAAGAGTCATCTATTTTGAACTTTTTAGTTCTACCCTTTGACTCCTTCTGGTGATAAATTAGCCATAGAGTAGCCAATATTTGACCCATTGAACATGTTTCACTCATGGATCTTGACATTTCTAGACCTACTTATTGAATCTATCTGATGTTACATCGGTCCTTCAAAAGTCAATATTTGACCAAATGCACTAAAATCGGGCCCAAGAGTCATCTATTTTGAGCTTTATAGTTCTACCCTATTGACTCCTTCTGGAGATAGTTCATCCAATTTTTGACTCACTGAAAATAATTCAGTCATTCATCTTGAACTTTCTATTTCTATCCAATTGACTCCTTCTGGTGATAAATTAGCCATAGAGTAGCCAATATTTGACCCATTGAACATGTTTCAGTCATGGATCTTGAAATTTCTATACCTACTTATTGACTCTATCTGATGTTACATCGGTCATTCAAAAGTCAATATTTGACCAAATGTACTAAAATCGGCCCAAGAGTCATCTATTTTGAACTTTTTAGTTCTACCCTTTGACTCCTTCTGGTGATAAATTAGCCATAGAGTAGCCATTATTTGACCCATTGAACATGTTTCAGTCATGGATCTTGACATTTCTAGACCTACTTATTGAATCTATCTGATGTTACATCGGTCATTCAAAACTCAATATTTGACCAAATGTACTAAAATCGGGCCCAAGAGTCATCTATTTTGAGCTTTATAGTTCTACCCTTTGACTCCTTCTGGTGATAAATTAGCCATAGAGTAGCCAATATTTGACCCATTGAACATGTTTCAGTCATGGATCTTGAAATTTCTATACCAACTTATTGACTCTTTCTGATGTTACATCGGTCATTCAAAACTCAATATTTGACCAAATGTACTAAAATCGGGCCCAAGAGTCATCTATTTTGAGCTTTATAGTTTTACTCTTTGACTCCTTCTGGTGATAAATTAGCCATAGAGTAGCCAATATTTGACCCATTGAACATGTTTCAGTCATGGATCTTGACATTTCTAGACCTACTTATTGAATCTATCTGATGTTACATCGGTCATTCAAAAGTCAATATTTGACCAAATGCACTAAAATCGGGCCCAAGAGTCATCTATTTTGAGCTTTATAGTTCTACCCTATTGACTCCTTCTGGAGATAGTTCATCCAATTTTTGACTCACTGAAAATAATTCAGTCATTCATCTTGAACTTTCTATTTCTATCCAATTGACTCCTTCTGGTGATAAATTAGCCATAGAGTAGCCAATATTTGACCCATTGAACATGTTTCAGTCATGGATCTTGAAATTTCTATACCTACTTATTGACTCTATCTGATGTTACATCGGTCATTCAAAAGTCAATATTTGACCAAATGTACTAAAATCGGCCCAAGAGTCATCTATTTTGAACTTTTTAGTTCTACCCTTTGACTCCTTCTGGTGATAAATTAGCCATAGAGTAGCCATTATTTGACCCATTGAACATGTTTCAGTCATGGATCTTGACATTTCTAGACCTACTTATTGAATCTATCTGATGTTACATCGGTCATTCAAAACTCAATATTTGACCAAATGTACTAAAATCGGGCCCACGACTCATCTATTTTGAGCTTTATAGTTCTACCCTTTGACTCCTTATGGTGATAAATTAGCCATAGAGTAGCCAATATTTGACCCATTGAACATGTTTCAGTCATGGATCTTGAAATTTCTATACCAACTTATTGACTCTTTCTGATTTTACATCGGTCATTCAAAACTCAATATTTGACCAAATGTACTAAAATCGGGCCCAAGAGTCATCTATTTTGAGCTTTATAGTTTTACTCTTTGACTCCTTCTGGTGATAAATTAGCCATAGAGTAGCCAATATTTGACCCATTGAACATGTTTCAGTCATGGATCTTGAAATTTCTATACCTACTTATTGACTCTATCTGATGTTACATCGGTCATTCAAAAGTCAATATTTGACCAAATGTACTAAAATCGGGCCCAAGAGTCATCTATTTTGAACTTTTTAGTTCTACCCTTTGACTCCTTCTGGTGATAAATTAGCCATAGAGTAGCCAATATTTGACCCATTGAACATGTTTCAGTCATGGATCTTGACATTTCTAGACCTACTTATTGAATCTATCTGATGTTACATCGGTCCTTCAAAAGTCAATATTTGACCAAATGCACTAAAATCGGGCCCAAGAGTCATCTATTTTGAGCTTTATAGTTCTACCCTATTGACTCCTTCTGGAGATAGTTCATCCAATTTTTGACTCACTGAAAATAATTCAGTCATTCATCTTGAACTTTCTATTTCTATCCAATTGACTCCTTCTGGTGATAAATTAGCCATAGAGTAGCCAATATTTGACCCATTGAACATGTTTCAGTCATGGATCTTGAAATTTCTATACCTACTTATTGACTCTTTCTGATGTTACATCGGTCATTCAAAAGTCAATATTTGACCAAATATACTAAAATCAGGCCCAAGAATCGTATATTTTTAACTTTTTAGTTCTACACTTTGACTTCTTCCGGTTATAAATTAGCTATAGAGTAGCCAACATTTGACCCATTGAACATGTTTCAGTAAAGCATCTTGAAATTTCTATACCTACTTATTGACTCTTTCTGATGTTACATCGGTCATTCAAAACTCAATATTTGACCAAATGTACTAAAATCGGGCCCAAGAGTCATCTATTTTGAGCTTTATAGTTCTACCCTTTGACTCCTTCTGGTGATAAATTAGCCATAGAGTAGCCAATATTTGACCCATTGAACATGTTTCAGTCATGGATCTTGAAATTTCTATACCAACTTATTGACTCTTTCTGATTTTACATCGGTCATTCAAAACTCAATATTTGACCAAATGTACTAAAATCGGGCCCAAGAGTCATCTATTTTGAGCTTTATAGTTTTACTCTTTGACTCCTTCTGGTGATAAATTAGCCATAGAGTAGCCAATATTTGACCCATTGAACATGTTTCAGTCATGGATCTTGAAATTTCTATACCTACTTATTGACTCTATCTGATGTTACATCGGTCATTCAAAAGTCAATATTTGACCAAATGTACTAAAATCGGGCCCAAGAGTCATCTATTTTGAACTTTTTAGTTCTACCCTTTGACTCCTTCTGGTGATAAATTAGCCATAGAGTAGCCAATATTTGACCCATTGAACATGTTTCAGTCATGGATCTTGACATTTCTAGACCTACTTATTGAATCTATCTGATGTTACATCGGTCCTTCAAAAGTCAATATTTGACCAAATGCACTAAAATCGGGCCCAAGAGTCATCTATTTTGAGCTTTATAGTTCTACCCTATTGACTCCTTCTGGAGATAGTTCATCCAATTTTTGACTCACTGAAAATAATTCAGTCATTCATCTTGAACTTTCTATTTCTATCCAATTGACTCCTTCTGGTGATAAATTAGCCATAGAGTAGCCAATATTTGACCCATTGAACATGTTTCAGTCATGGATCTTAAAATTTCTATACCTACTTATTGACTCTTTCTGATGTTACATCGGTCATTCAAAAGTCAATATTTGACCAAATATACTAAAATCAGGCCCAAGAATAGTATATTTTTAACTTTTTAGTTCTACACTTTGACTTCTTCCGGTTATAAATTAGCTATAGAGTAGCCAACATTTGACCCATTGAACATGTTTCAGTCATGGATCTTGAAATTTCTTTGCCTACTTATTGACTCTTTCTGATGTTACATCGGTCATTCAAAAGTCAATATTTGACCAAATGTACTAAAATCGGGCCCAAGAGTCATCTATTTTGAGCTTTATAGTTCTACCCTTTGACTCCTTCTGGTGATAAATTAGCCATAGAGTAGCCAATATTTGACCCATTGAACATGTTTCAGTCATGGATCTTGAAATTTCTATACCAACTTATTGACTCTTTCTGATTTTACATCGGTCATTCAAAACTCAATATTTGACCAAATGTACTAAAATCGGGCCCAAGAGTCATCTATTTTGAACTTTTTAGTTCTACCCTTTGACTCCTTCTGGTGATAAATTAGCCATAGAGTAGCCAATATTTGACCCATTGAACATGTTTCAGTCATGGATCTTGACATTTCTAGACCTACTTATTGAATCTATCTGATGTTACATCGGTCCTTCAAAAGTCAATATTTGACCAAATGCACTAAAATCGGGCCCAAGAGTCATCTATTTTGAGCTTTATAGTTCTACCCTATTGACTCCTTCTGGAGATAGTTCATCCAATTTTTGACTCACTGAAAATAATTCAGTCATTCATCTTGAACTTTCTATTTCTATCCAATTGACTCCTTCTGGTGATAAATTAGCCATAGAGTAGCCAATATTTGACCCATTGAACATGTTTCAGTCATGGATCTTGAAATTTCTATACCTACTTATTGACTCTATCTGATGTTACATCGGTCATTCAAAAGTCAATATTTGACCAAATGTACTAAAATCGGCCCAAGAGTCATCTATTTTGAACTTTTTAGTTCTACCCTTTGACTCCTTCTGGTGATAAATTAGCCATAGAGTAGCCATTATTTGACCCATTGAAAATGTTTCAGTCATGGATCTTGACATTTCTAGACCTACTTATTGAATCTATCTGATGTTACATCGGTCATTCAAAACTCAATATTTGACCAAATGTACTAAAATCGGGCCCAAGAGTCATCTATTTTGAGCTTTATAGTTCTACCCTTTGACTCCTTATGGTGATAAATTAGCCATAGAGTAGCCAATATTTGACCCATTGAACATGTTTCAGTCATGGATTTTGAAATTTCTATACCAACTTATTGACTCTTTCTGATTTTACATCGGTCATTCAAAAGTCAATATTTGACCAAATGTACTAAAATCGGGCCCAAGAGTCATCTATTTTGAACTTTTTAGTTCTACCCTTTGACTCCTTCTGGTGATAAATTAGCCATAGAGTAGCCAATATTTGACCCATTGAACATGTTTCAGTCATGGATCTTGAAATTTCTATACCTACTTATTGACTCTTTCTGATGTCATATCGGTCATTCAAAAGTCAATATTTGACCAAATGTACTACTATCAGGCCCAAGAGTCGTCTATTTTGCACTTTTTAGTTCTACCCATTGACTCCTTCTGGTAATAAATTAGCCATAGAGTAGCCAATATTTGACCCATTGAACATGTTTCAGTCATGGATCTTGAAATTTCTATACCTACTTATTGACTCTTTCCGATGTTACATCGGTCATTCAAAACTCAATATTTGACCAAATGTACTAAAATCGGGCCCAAGAGTCATCTATTTTGAGCTTTATAGTTCTACCCTTTGACTCCTTCTGGTGATAAATTAGCAATAAAGTAGCCAATATTTGACCCATTGAACATGTTTCAGTCATGGATCTTGAAATTTCTATACCTACTTATTGACTCTATCTGATGTTACATCGGTCATTCAAAAGTCAATATTTGATCAAATGTACTAAAATCGGGCCCAAGAGTCATCTATTTTGAACTTTTTAGTTCTACCCTTTGACTCCTTCTGGTGATAAATTAGCCATAGAGTAGCCAATATTTGACCCATTGAACATGTTTCAGTCATGGATCTTGACATTTCTAGACCTACTTATTGAATCTATCTGATGTTACATCGGTCCTTCAAAAGTCAATATTTGACCAAATGCACTAAAATCGGACCCAAGAGTTGTCTATTTTGAACTTTTTAGTTCTACCCATTGACTCCTTCTGGTGATAAATTAGCCATAGAGTAGCCAATATTTGACCCATTGAACATGTTTCAGTCATGGATCTTGAAATTTCTATACCTACTTATTGACTCTTTCTGATGTTACATCGGTCATTCAAAACTCAATATTTGACCAAATGTACTAAAATCGGGCCCAAGAGTCATCTATTTTGAACTTTTTAGTTCTACCCTTTGACTCCTTCTGGTGATAAATTAGCCATAGAGTAGCCAATATTTGACCCATTGAACATGTTTCAGTCATGGATCTTGACATTTCTAGACCTACTTATTGAATCTATCTGATGTTACATCGGTCCTTCAAAAGTCAATATTTGACCAAATGCACTAAAATCGGGCCCAAGAGTCATCTATTTTGAGCTTTATAGTTCTACCCTATTGACTCCTTCTGGAGATAGTTCATCCAATTTTTGACTCACTGAAAATAATTCAGTCATTCATCTTGAACTTTCTATTTCTATCCAATTGACTCCTTCTGGTGATAAATTAGCCATAGAGTAGCCAATATTTGACACATTGAACATGTTTCAGTCATGGATCTTGAAATTTCTATACCTACTTATTGACTCTTTCTGATGTTACATCGGTCATTCAAAAGTCAATATTTGACCAAATATACTAAAATCAGGCCCAAGAATCGTATATTTTTAACTTTTTAGTTCTACACTTTGACTTCTTCCGGTTATAAATTAGCCATAGAGTAGCCAACATTTGACCCATTGAACATGTTTCAGTAAAGCATCTTGAAATTTCTATACCTACTTATTGACTCTTTCTGATGTTACATCGGTCATTCAAAACTCAATATTTGACCAAATGTACTAAAATCGGGCCCAAGAGTCATCTATTTTGAGCTTTATAATTCTACCCTTTGACTCCTTCTGGTGATAAATTAGCCATAGAGTAGCCAATATTTGACCCATTGAACATGTTTCAGTCATGGATCTTGAAATTTCTATACCTACTTATTGACTCTATCTGATGTTACATCGGTCATTCAAAAGTCAATATTTGACCAAATGTACTATAATCGGCCCAAGAGTCATCTATTTTGAACTTTTTAGTTCTACCCTTTGACTCCTTCTGGTGATAAATTAGCCATAGAGTAGCCATTATTTGACCCATTGAACATGTTTCAGTCATGGATCTTGACATTTCTAGACCTACTTATTGAATCTATCTGATGTTACATCGGTCATTCAAAACTCAATATTTGACCAAATGTACTAAAATCGGGCCCAAGAGTCATCTATTTTGAGCTTTATAGTTCTACCCTTTGACTCCTTCTGGTGATAAATTAGCCATAGAGTAGCCAATATTTGACCCATTGAACATGTTTCAGTCATGGATCTTGAAATTTCTATACCAACTTATTGACTCTTTCTGATTTTACATCGGTCATTCAAAACTCAATATTTGACCAAATGTACTAAAATCGGGCCCAAGAGTCATCTATTTTGAGCTTTATAGTTTTACTCTTTGACTCCTTCTGGTGATAAATTAGCCATAGAGTAGCCAATATTTGACCCATTGAACATGTTTCAGTCATGGATCTTGAAATTTCTATACCTACTTATTGACTCTATCTGATGTTACATCGGTCATTCAAAAGTCAATATTTGACCAAATGTACTAAAATCGGGCCCAAGAGTCATCTATTTTGAGCTTTATAGTTCTACCCTTTGACTCCTTCTGGTGATAAATTAGCCATAGAGTAGCCAATATTTGACCCATTGAACATGTTTCAGTCATGGATCTTGAAATTTCTATACCTACTTATTGACTCTTTCTGATGTTACATCGGTCATTCAAAACTCAATATTTGACCAAATGTACTAAAATCGGGCCCAAGAGTCATCTATTTTGAGCTTTATAGTTTTACCCTTTGACTCCTTCTGGTGATAAATTAGCCATAGAGTAGCCAATATTTGACCCATTGAACATGTTTCAGTCATGGATCTTGAAATTTCTATACCTACTTATTGACTCTATCTGATGTTACATCGGTCATTCAAAAGTCAATATTTGACCAAATGTACTAAAATCGGGCCCAAGAGTCATCTATTTTGAACTTTTTAGTTCTACCCTTTGACTCCTTCTGGTGATAAATTAGCCATAGAGTAGCCAATATTTGACCCATTGAACATGTTTCAGTCATGGATCTTGACATTTCTAGACCTACTTATTGAATCTATCTGATGTTACATCGGTCCTTCAAAAGTCAATATTTGACCAAATGCACTAAAATCGGGGCCAAGAGTCATCTATTTTGAGCTTTATAGTTCTACCCTATTGACTCCTTCTGGAGATAGTTCATCCAATTTTTGACTCACTGAAAATAATTCAGTCATTCATCTTGAACTTTCTATTTCTATCCAATTGACTCCTTCTGGTGATAAATTAGCCATAGAGTAGCCAATATTTGACCCATTGAACATGTTTCAGTCATGGATCTTGAAATTTCTATACCTACTTATTGACTCTTTCTGATGTTACATCGGTCATTCAAAAGTCAATATTTGACCAAATATACTAAAATCAGGCCCAAGAATCGTATATTTTTAACTTTTTAGTTCTACACTTTGACTTCTTCCGGTTATAAATTAGCTATAGAGTAGCCAACATTTGACCCATTGAACATGTTTCAATTACGGATCTTGAAATATTTATACCTACTCATTGACTCTCTCTGAGTTTAGGTCAGTTATTCAGAAATCCATATTGGACAAAATGTACTAATATCGGGCCAAAGAGTCGTCGATTTTGAACTTTCTATTTCTACCCAATTGACTCCTTCTGGTGATAAATTAGCGATACAGTAGCCAATAATTGACCCATTGAACATATTTCAGTCATGGATCTTGAAATTTCTATACCTACTTATTGACTCTTTCTTATGTTAAATCTTTCATTCAAAAGTCAATATTTGACCAAATGTACTAAAATCGGGCCCAAGAGTCGTCTATTTTGAACTTTTTAGTTCTACCCTTTGCACCCTTCTGGTGATAAATTAGCCATAGAGTAGCCAATATTTGACCCATTGAACATGTTTCAGTCATGGATCTTGAAATTTCTATACCTACTTATTGACTCTTTCTGATGTCATATCGGTCATTCAAAAGTCAATATTTGACCAAATGTACTACTATCAGGCCCAAGAGTCGTCTATTTTGCACTTTTTAGTTCTACCCATTGACTCCTTCTGGTAATAAATTAGCCATAGAGTAGCCAATATTTGACCCATTGAACATGTTTCAGTCATGGATCTTGAAATTTCTATACCTACTTATTGACTCTTTCCGATGTTACATCGGTCATTCAAAACTCAATATTTGACCAAATGTACTAAAATCGGGCCCAAGAGTCATCTATTTTGAGCTTTATAGTTCTACCCTTTGACTCCTTCTGGTGATAAATTAGCCATAGAGTAGCCAATATTTGACCCATTGAACATGTTTCAGTCATGGATCTTGACATTTCTAGACCTACTTATTGAATCTATCTGATGTTACATCGGTCCTTCAAAAGTCAATATTTGACCAAATGCACTAAAATCGGACCCAAGAGTTGTCTATTTTGAACTTTTTAGTTCTACCCATTGACTCCTTCTGGTGATAAATTAGCCATAGAGTAGCCAATATTTGACCCATTGAACATGTTTCAGTAACGCATCTTGAAATTTCTATACCTACTTATTGACTCTTTCTTATATTACATCGGTCATTCAAAACTCAATATTTGACAAAATGTACTAAAATCGGGCCCAAGAGTCATCTATTTTGAGCTTTATAGTTCTACCCTTTGACTCCTTCTGGTGATAAATTAGCCATAAAGTAGCCAATATTTGACCCATTGAACATGTTTCAGTCATGGATCTTGAAATTTCTTTACCTACTTATTGACTCTATCTGATGTTACATCGGTCATTCAAAAGTCAATATTTGATCAAATGTACTAAAATCGGGCCCAAGAGTCATCTATTTTGAACTTTTTAGTTCTACCCTTTGACTCCTTCTGGTGATAAATTAGCCATAGAGTAGCCAATATTTGACCCATTGAACATGTTTCAGTCATGGATCTTGACATTTCTAGACCTACTTATTGAATCTATCTGATGTTACATCGGTCCTTCAAAAGTCAATATTTGACCAAATGCACTAAAATCGGACCCAAGAGTTGTCTATTTTGAACTTTTTAGTTCTACCCATTGACTCCTTCTGGTGATAAATTAGCCATAGAGTAGCCAATATTTGACCCATTGAACATGTTTCAGTAACGCATCTTGAAATTTCTATACCTACTTATTGACTCTTTTTGATATTACATCGGTCATTCAAAACTCAATATTTGACCAAATGTACTAAAATCGGGCCCAAGAGTCATCTATTTTGAGCTTTATAGTTCTACCCTTTGACTCCTTCTGGTGATAAATTAGCCATAGAGTAGCCAATATTTGACCCATTGAACATGTTTCAGTCATGGATCTTGAAATTTCTATACCTACTTATTGACTCTTTCTGATGTTACATCGGTCATTCAAAACTCAATATTTGACCAAATGTACTAAAATCGGGAACAAGAATCGTCTATTTTGAACTTTTTAGTTCTACCCTTTGACTCCTTCTGGTGATAAATTAGCCATAGAGTAGCCAATATTTGACCCATTGAACATGTTTCAGTCATGGATCTTGACATTTCTAGACCTACTTATTGAATTTATCAGATGTTACATCGGTCCTTCAAAAGTCAATATTTGATGAAATGCACTAAAATCGGGCCCAAGAGTTGCCTATTTTGAACTTTTTAGTTCTACCCATTGACTCCTTCTTGTGATAAATTAGCCATAGAGTAGCCAATATTTGACCCATTGAACATGTTTCAGTCATGGATCTTGAAATTTCTATACCTACTTATTGACTCTTTCTGATGTTACATCGGTCATTCAAAACTCAATATTTGACCAAATGTACTAAAATCGGGCCCAAGAGTCATCTATTTTGAGCTTTATAGTTCTACCCTTTGACTCCTTCTGGTGATAAATTAGCCATAGAGTAGCCAATATTTGACCCATTGAACATGTTTCAGTCATGGATCTTGAAATTTCTACACCTACTTATTGACTCTTTCTTATGTTAAATCTTTCATTCAAAAGTCAATATTTGACCAAATGTACTAAAATCGGGCCCAAGAGTCGTCTATTTTGAACTTTTTAGTTCTACCCTTTGCCCCCTTCTGGTGATAAATTAGCCATAGAGTAGCCAATATTTGACCCATTGAACATGTTTCAGTCATGGATCTTGAAATTTCTATACCTACTTATTGACTCTTTCTGATGTCATATCGGTCATTCAAAAGTCAATATTTGACCAAATGTACTACTATCAGGCCCAAGAGTCGTCTATTTTGCACTTTTTAGTTCTACCCATTGACTCCTTCTGGTAATAAATTAGCCATAGAGTAGCCAATATTTGACCCATTGAACATGTTTCAGTCATGGATCTTGAAATTTCTATACCTACTTATTGACTCTTTCCGATGTTACATCGGTCATTCAAAACTCAATATTTGACCAAATGTACTAAAATCGGGCCCAAGAGTCATCTATTTTGAGCTTTATAGTTCTACCCTTTGACTCCTTCTGGTGATAAATTAGCCATAGAGTAGCCAATATTTGACCCATTGAACATGTTTCAGTCATGGATCTTGACATTTCTAGACCTACTTATTGAATCTATCTGATGTTACATCGGTCCTTCAAAAGTCAATATTTGACCAAATGCACTAAAATCGGACCCAAGAGTTGTCTATTTTGAACTTTTTAGTTCTACCCATTGACTCCTTCTGATGATAAATTAGCCATAGAGTAGCCAATATTTGACCCATTGAACATGTTTCAGTAACGCATCTTGAAATTTCTATACCTACTTATTGACTCTTTCTGATATTACATCGGTCATTCAAAACTCAATATTTGACAAAATGTACTAAAATCGGGCCCAAGAGTCATCTATTTTGAGCTTTATAGTTCTACCCTTTGACTCCTTCTGGTGATAAATTAGCCATAAAGTAGCCAATATTTGACCCATTGAACATGTTTCAGTCATGGATCTTGAAATTTCTATACCTACTTATTGACTCTATCTGATGTTACATCGGTCATTCAAAAGTCAATATTTGATCAAATGTACTAAAATCGGGCCCAAGAGTCATCTATTTTGAACTTTTTAGTTCTACCCTTTGACTCCTTCTGGTGATAAATTAGCCATAGAGTAGCCAATATTTGACCCATTGAACATGTTTCAGTCATGGATCTTGACATTTCTAGACCTACTTATTGAATCTATCTGATGTTACATCGGTCCTTCAAAAGTCAATATTTGACCAAATGCACTAAAATCGGACCCAAGAGTTGTCTATTTTGAACTTTTTAGTTCTACCCATTGACTCCTTCTGGTGATAAATTAGCCATAGAGTAGCCAATATTTGACCCATTGAACATGTTTCAGTAACGCATCTTGAAATTTCTATACCTACTTATTGACTCTTTCTGATATTACATCGGTCATTCAAAACTCAATATTTGACCAAATGTACTAAAATCGGGCCCAAGAGTCATCTATTTTGAGCTTTATAGTTCTACCCTTTGACTCCTTCTGGTGATAAATTAGCCATTGAGTAGCCAATATTTGACCCATTGAACATGTTTCAGTCATGGATCTTGACATTTCTAGACCTACTTATTGAATTTATCAGATGTTACATCGGTCCTTCAAAAGTCAATATTTGATGAAATGCACTAAAATCGGGCCCAAGAGTTGCCTATTTTGAACTTTTTAGTTCTACCCATTGACTCCTTCTGGTGATAAATTAGCCATAGAGTAGCCAATATTTGACCCATTGAACATGTTTCAGTCATGGATCTTGAAATTTCTATACCTACTTATTGACTCTTTCTGATGTTACATCGGTCATTCAAAACTCAATATTTGACCAAATGTACTAAAATCGGGCCCAAGAGTCATCTATTTTGAGCTTTATAGTTCTACCCTTTGACTCCTTCCGGTGATAAATTAGCCATAGAGTAGCCAATATTTGACCCACTGAACATGTTTCAGTCATGGATCTTGAAATTTCTTTACCTACTTATTGACTCTTTCTGATGTTACATCGGTCATTCAAAAGTCAATATTTGACCAAATATACTAAAATCAGGCCCAAGAATCGTATATTTTTAACTTTTTAGTTCTACACTTTGACTTCTTCCGGTTATAAATTAGCTATAGAGTAGCCAACATTTGACCCATTGAACATGTTTCAGTAAAGCATCTTGAAATTTCTATACCTACTTATTGACTCTTTCTGATGTTACATCGGTCATTCAAAAGTCAATATTTGACCAAATGTACTAAAATCGGCCCAAGAGTCATCTATTTTGAACTTTTTAGTTCTACCCTTTGACTCCTTCTGGTGATAAATTAGCCATAGAGTAGCCATTATTTGACCCATTGAACATGTTTCAGTCATGGATCTTGACATTTCTAGACCTACTTATTGAATCTATCTGATGTTACATCGGTCATTCAAAACTCAATATTTGACCAAATGTACTAAAATCGGGCCCAAGAGTCATCTATTTTGAGCTTTATAGTTCTACCCTTTGACTCCTTCTGGTGATAAATTAGCCATAGAGTAGCCAATATTTGACCCATTGAACATGTTTCAGTCATGGATCTTGAAATTTTTATACCAACTTATTGACTCTTTCTGATTTTACATCGGTCATTCAAAACTCAATATTTGACCAAATGTACTAAAATCGGGCCCAAGAGTCATCTATTTTGAGCTTTATAGTTTTACTCTTTGACTCCTTCTGGTGATAAATTAGCCATAGAGTAGCCAATATTTGACCCATTGAACATGTTTCAGTCATGGATCTTGAAATTTCTATACCTACTTATTGACTCTATCTGATGTTACATCGGTCATTCAAAAGTCAATATTTGACCAAATGTACTAAAATCGGGCCCAAGAGTCATCTATTTTGAACTTTTTAGTTCTACCCTTTGACTCCTTCTGGTGATAAATTAGCCATAGAGTAGCCAATATTTGACCCATTGAACATGTTTCAGTCATGGATCTTGACATTTCTAGACCTACTTATTGAATCTATCTGATGTTACATCGGTCCTTCAAAAGTCAATATTTGACCAAATGCACTAAAATCGGGCCCAAGAGTCATCTATTTTGAGCTTTATAGTTCTACCCTATTGACTCCTTCTGGAGATAGTTCATCCAATTTTTGACTCACTGAAAATAATTCAGTCATTCATCTTGAACTTTCTATTTCTATCCAATTGACTCCTTCTGGTGATAAATTAGCCATAGAGTAGCCAATATTTGACCCATTGAACATGTTTCAGTCATGGATCTTGAAATTTCTATACCTACTTATTGACTCTATCTGATGTTACATCGGTCATTCAAAAGTCAATATTTGATCAAATGTACTAAAATCGGGCCCAAGAGTCATCTATTTTGAACTTTTTAGTTCTACCCTTTGACTCCTTCTGGTGATAAATTAGCCATAGAGTAGCCAATATTTGACCCATTGAACATGTTTCAGTCATGTATCTTGACATTTCTAGACCTACTTATTGAATCTATCTGATGTTACATCGGTCCTTCAAAAGTCAATATTTGACCAAATGCACTAAAATCGGACCCAAGAGTTGTCTATTTTGAACTTTTTAGTTCTACCCATTGACTCCTTCTGGTGATAAATTAGCCATAGAGTAGCCAATATTTGACCCATTGAACATGTTTCAGTAACGCATCTTGAAATTTCTATACCTACTTATTGACTCTTTCTGATATTACATCGGTCATTCAAAACTCAATATTTGACCAAATGTACTAAAATCGGGCCCAAGAGTCATCTATTTTGAGCTTTATAGTTCTACCCTTTGACTCCTTCTGGTGATAAATTAGCCATAGAGTAGCCAATATTTGACCCATTGAACATGTTTCAGTCATGGATCTTGAAATTTCTATACCTACTTATTGACTCTTTCTGATGTTACATCGGTCATTCAAAACTCAATATTTGACCAAATGTACTAAAATCGGGAACAAGAATCGTCTATTTTGAACTTTTTAGTTCTACCCTTTGACTCCTTCTGGTGATAAATTAGCCATAGAGTAGCCAATATTTGACCCATTGAACATGTTTCAGTCATGGATCTTGACATTTCTAGACCTACTTATTGAATTTATCAGATGTTACATCGGTCCTTCAAAAGTCAATATTTGATGAAATGCACTAAAATCGGGCCCAAGAGTTGCCTATTTTGAACTTTTTAGTTCTACCCATTGACTCCTTCTTGTGATAAATTAGCCATAGAGTAGCCAATATTTGACCCATTGAACATGTTTCAGTCATGGATCTTGAAATTTCTATACCTACTTATTGACTCTTTCTGATGTTACATCGGTCATTCAAAACTCAATATTTGACCAAATGTACTAAAATCGGGCCCAAGAGTCATCTATTTTGAGCTTTATAGTTCTACCCTTTGACTCCTTCTGGTGATAAATTAGCCATAGAGTAGCCAATATTTGACCCACTGAACATGTTTCAGTCATGGATCTTGAAATTTCTATACCTACTTATTGACTCTTTCTGATGTTATATCGGTCATTCAAAAGTCACTATTTGACCAAATGTACTAAAATAGGGCACAAGAGTCGTCTATTTTGAACTTTTTAGTTATACCCTATTGACTCCTTCTGGTGATAAATTAGCCATAGAGTAGCCAATATTTGACCAACTGAACATGTTTCAGTAAAGCATCTTGAAATTTCTATACCTACTTATTGACTCTTTCTGATGTTACATCGGTCATTCAAAACTCAATATTTGACCAAATGTACTACAATCGGGCCCAAGAGTCATCTATTTTGAGCTTTATAATTCTACCCTTTGACTCCTTCTGGTGATAAATTAGCCATAGAGTAGCCAATATTTGACCCATTGAACATGTTTCAGTCATGGATCTTGAAATTTCTACACCTACTTATTGACTCTTTCTTATGTTAAATCTTTCATTCAAAAGTCAATATTTGGCCAAATGTACTAAAATCGGGCCCAAGAGTCGTCTATTTTGAACTTTTTAGTTCTACCCTTTGCCCCCTTCTGGTGATAAATTAGCCATAGAGTAGCCAATATTTGACCCATTGAACATGTTTCAGTCATGGATCTTGAAATTTCTATACCTACTTATTGACTCTTTCCGATGTTACATCGGTCATTCAAAACTCAATATTTGACCAAATGTACTAAAATCGGGCCCAAGAGTCATCTATTTTGAGCTTTATAGTTCTACCCTTTGACTCCTTCTGGTGATAAATTAGCCATAGAGTAGCCAATATTTGACCCATTGAACATGTTTCAGTCATGGATCTTGACATTTCTAGACCTACTTATTGAATCTATCTGATGTTACATCGGTCCTTCAAAAGTCAATATTTGACCAAATGCACTAAAATCGGACCCAAGAGTTGTCTATTTTGAACTTTTTAGTTCTACCCATTGACTCCTTCTGATGATAAATTAGCCATAGAGTAGCCAATATTTGACCCATTGAACATGTTTCAGTAACGCATCTTGAAATTTCTATACCTACTTATTGACTCTTTCTGATATTACATCGGTCATTCAAAACTCAATATTTGACAAAATGTACTAAAATCGGGCCCAAGAGTCATCTATTTTGAGCTTTATAGTTCTACCCTTTGACTCCTTCTGGTGATAAATTAGCCATAAAGTAGCCAATATTTGACCCATTGAACATGTTTCAGTCATGGATCTTGAAATTTCTATACCTACTTATTGACTCTATCTGATGTTACATCGGTCATTCAAAAGTCAATATTTGATCAAATGTACTAAAATCGGGCCCAAGAGTCATCTATTTTGAACTTTTTAGTTCTACCCTTTGACTCCTTCTGGTGATAAATTAGCCATAGAGTAGCCAATATTTGACCCATTGAACATGTTTCAGTCATGGATCTTGACATTTCTAGACCTACTTATTGAATCTATCTGATGTTACATCGGTCCTTCAAAAGTCAATATTTGACCAAATGCACTAAAATCGGACCCAAGAGTTGTCTATTTTGAACTTTTTAGTTCTACCCATTGACTCCTTCTGGTGATAAATTAGCCATAGAGTAGCCAATATTTGACCCATTGAACATGTTTCAGTAACGCATCTTGAAATTTCTATACCTACTTATTGACTCTTTCTGATATTACATCGGTCATTCAAAACTCAATATTTGACCAAATGTACTAAAATCGGGCCCAAGAGTCATCTATTTTGAGCTTTATAGTTCTACCCTTTGACTCCTTCTGGTGATAAATTAGCCATTGAGTAGCCAATATTTGACCCATTGAACATGTTTCAGTCATGGATCTTGACATTTCTAGACCTACTTATTGAATTTATCAGATGTTACATCGGTCCTTCAAAAGTCAATATTTGATGAAATGCACTAAAATCGGGCCCAAGAGTTGCCTATTTTGAACTTTTTAGTTCTACCCATTGACTCCTTCTGGTGATAAATTAGCCATAGAGTAGCCAATATTTGACCCATTGAACATGTTTCAGTCATGGATCTTGAAATTTCTATACCTACTTATTGACTCTTTCTGATGTTACATCGGTCATTCAAAACTCAATATTTGACCAAATGTACTAAAATCGGGCCCAAGAGTCATCTATTTTGAGCTTTATAGTTCTACCCTTTGACTCCTTCCGGTGATAAATTAGCCATAGAGTAGCCAATATTTGACCCACTGAACATGTTTCAGTCATGGATCTTGAAATTTCTATACCTACTTATTGACTCTTTCTGATGTTACATCGGTCATTCAAAAGTCAATATTTGACCAAATATACTAAAATCAGGCCCAAGAATCGTATATTTTTAACTTTTTAGTTCTACACTTTGACTTCTTCCGGTTATAAATTAGCTATAGAGTAGCCAACATTTGACCCATTGAACATGTTTCAGTAAAGCATCTTGAAATTTCTATACCTACTTATTGACTCTTTCTGATGTTACATCGGTCATTCAAAAGTCAATATTTGACCAAATGTACTAAAATCGGCCCAAGAGTCATCTATTTTGAACTTTTTAGTTCTACCCTTTGACTCCTTCTGGTGATAAATTAGCCATAGAGTAGCCATTATTTGACCCATTGAACATGTTTCAGTCATGGATCTTGACATTTCTAGACCTACTTATTGAATCTATCTGATGTTACATCGGTCATTCAAAACTCAATATTTGACCAAATGTACTAAAATCGGGCCCAAGAGTCATCTATTTTGAGCTTTATAGTTCTACCCTTTGACTCCTTCTGGTGATAAATTAGCCATAGAGTAGCCAATATTTGACCCATTGAACATGTTTCAGTCATGGATCTTGAAATTTCTATACCAACTTATTGACTCTTTCTGATTTTACATCGGTCATTCAAAACTCAATATTTGACCAAATGTACTAAAATCGGGCCCAAGAGTCATCTATTTTGAGCTTTATAGTTTTACTCTTTGACTCCTTCTGGTGATAAATTAGCCATAGAGTAGCCAATATTTGACCCATTGAACATGTTTCAGTCATGGATCTTGAAATTTCTATACCTACTTATTGACTCTATCTGATGTTACATCGGTCATTCAAAAGTCAATATTTGACCAAATGTACTAAAATCGGGCCCAAGAGTCATCTATTTTGAACTTTTTAGTTCTACCCTTTGACTCCTTCTGGTGATAAATTAGCCATAGAGTAGCCAATATTTGACCCATTGAACATGTTTCAGTCATGGATCTTGACATTTCTAGACCTACTTATTGAATCTATCTGATGTTACATCGGTCCTTCAAAAGTCAATATTTGACCAAATGCACTAAAATCGGGCCCAAGAGTCATCTATTTTGAGCTTTATAGTTCTACCCTATTGACTCCTTCTGGAGATAGTTCATCCAATTTTTGACTCACTGAAAATAATTCAGTCATTCATCTTGAACTTTCTATTTCTATCCAATTGACTCCTTCTGGTGATAAATTAGCCATAGAGTAGCCAATATTTGACCCATTGAACATGTTTCAGTCATGGATCTTGAAATTTCTATACCTACTTATTGACTCTATCTGATGTTACATCGGTCATTCAAAAGTCAATATTTGACCAAATGTACTAAAATCGGCCCAAGAGTCATCTATTTTGAAGTTTTTAGTTCTACCCTTTGACTCCTTCTGGTGATAAATTAGCCATAGAGTAGCCATTATTTGACCCATTGAACATGTTTCAGTCATGGATCTTGACATTTCTAGACCTACTTATTGAATCTATCTGATGTTACATCGGTCATTCAAAACTCAATATTTGACCAAATGTACTAAAATCGGGCCCAAGAGTCATCTATTTTGAGCTTTATAGTTCTACCCTTTGACTCCTTATGGTGATAAATTAGCCATAGAGTAGCCAATATTTGACCCATTAAACATGTTTCAGTCATGGATCTTGAAATTTCTATACCAACTTATTGACTCTTTCTGATTTTACATCGGTCATTCAAAACTCAATATTTGACCAAATGTACTAAAATCGGGCCCAAGAGTCATCTATTTTGAGCTTTATAGTTTTACTCTTTGACTCCTTCTGGTGATAAATTAGCCATAGAGTAGCCAATATTTGACCCATTGAACATGTTTCAGTCATGGATCTTGAAATTTCTATACCTACTTATTGACTCTATCTGATGTTACATCGGTCATTCAAAAGTCAATATTTGACCAAATGTACTAAAATCGGGACCAAGAGTCATCTATTTTGAACTTTTTAGTTCTACCCTTTGACTCCTTCTGGTGATAAATTAGCCATAGAGTAGCCAATATTTGACCCATTGAACATGTTTCACTCATGGATCTTGACATTTCTAGACCTACTTATTGAATCTATCTGATGTTACATCGGTCCTTCAAAAGTCAATATTTGACCAAATGCACTAAAATCGGGCCCAAGAGTCATCTATTTTGAGCTTTATAGTTCTACCCTATTGACTCCTTCTGGAGATAGTTCATCCAATTTTTGACTCACTGAAAATAATTCAGTCATTCATCTTGAACTTTCTATTTCTATCCAATTGACTCCTTCTGGTGATAAATTAGCCATAGAGTAGCCAATATTTGACCCATTGAACATGTTTCAGTCATGGATCTTGAAATTTCTATACCTACTTATTGACTCTATCTGATGTTACATCGGTCATTCAAAAGTCAATATTTGACCAAATGTACTAAAATCGGCCCAAGAGTCATCTATTTTGAACTTTTTAGTTCTACCCTTTGACTCCTTCTGGTGATAAATTAGCCATAGAGTAGCCATTATTTGACCCATTGAACATGTTTCAGTCATGGATCTTGACATTTCTAGACCTACTTATTGAATCTATCTGATGTTACATCGGTCATTCAAAACTCAATATTTGACCAAATGTACTAAAATCGGGCCCAAGAGTCATCTATTTTGAGCTTTATAGTTCTACCCTTTGACTCCTTCTGGTGATAAATTAGCCATAGAGTAGCCAATATTTGACCCATTGAACATGTTTCAGTCATGGATCTTGAAATTTCTATACCTACTTATTGACTCTTTCTGATGTTACATCGGTCCTTCAAAAGTCAATATTTGACCAAATGCACTAAAATCGGGCCCAAGAGTCATCTATTTTGAGCTTTATAGTTCTACCCTATTGACTCCTTCTGGAGATAGTTCATCCAATTTTTGACTCACTGAAAATAATTCAGTCATTCATCTTGAACTTTCTATTTCTATCCAATTGACTCCTTCTGGTGATAAATTAGCCATAGAGTAGCCAATATTTGACCCATTGAACATGTTTCAGTCATGGATCTTGAAATTTCTATACCTACTTATTGACTCTATCTGATGTTACATCGGTCATTCAAAAGTCAATATTTGACCAAATGTACTAAAATCGGCCCAAGAGTCATCTATTTTGAACTTTTTAGTTCTACCCTTTGACTCCTTCTGGTGATAAATTAGCCATAGAGTAGCCATTATTTGACCCATTGAACATGTTTCAGTCATGGATCTTGAAATTTCTATACCTACTTATTGACTCTTTCTGATGTTACATCGGTCATTCAAAACTCAATATTTGACCAAATGTACTAAAATCGGGCCCAAGAGTCATCTATTTTGAGCTTTATAGTTTTACCCTTTGACTCCTTCTGGTGATAAATTAGCCATAGAGTAGCCAATATTTGACCCATTGAACATGTTTCAGTCATGGATCTTGAAATTTCTATACCTACTTATTGACTCTATCTGATGTTACATCGGTCATTCAAAAGTCAATATTTGACCAAATGTACTAAAATCGGGCCCAAGAGTCATCTATTTTGAACTTTTTAGTTCTACCCTTTGACTCCTTCTGGTGATAAATTAGCCATAGAGTAGCCAATATTTGACCCATTGAACATGTTTCAGTCATGGATCTTGACATTTCTAGACCTACTTATTGAATCTATCTGATGTTACATCGGTCCTTCAAAAGTCAATATTTGACCAAATGCACTAAAATCGGGGCCAAGAGTCATCTATTTTGAGCTTTATAGTTCTACCCTATTGACTCCTTCTGGAGATAGTTCATCCAATTTTTGACTCACTGAAAATAATTCAGTCATTCATCTTGAACTTTCTATTTCTATCCAATTGACTCCTTCTGGTGATAAATTAGCCATAGAGTAGCCAATATTTGACCCATTGAACATGTTTCAGTCATGGATCTTGAAATTTCTATACCTACTTATTGACTCTTTCTGATGTTACATCGGTCATTCAAAAGTCAATATTTGACCAAATATACTAAAATCAGGCCCAAGAATCGTATATTTTTAACTTTTTAGTTCTACACTTTGACTTCTTCCGGTTATAAATTAGCTATAGAGTAGCCAACATTTGACCCATTGAACATGTTTCAATTATGGATCTTGAAATATTTATACCTACTCATTGACTCTCTCTGAGTTTAGGTCAGTTATTCAGAAATCCATATTGGACAAAATGTACTAATATCGGGCCAAAGAGTCGTCGATTTTGAACTTTCTATTTCTACCCAATTGACTCCTTCTGGTGATAAATTAGCGATACAGTAGCCAATAATTGACCCATTGAACATATTTCAGTCATGGATCTTGAAATTTCTACACCTACTTATTGACTCTTTCTTATGTTAAATCTTTCATTCAAAAGTCAATATTTGACCAAATGTACTAAAATCGGGCCCAAGAGTCGTCTATTTTGAACTTTTTAGTTCTACCCTTTGCCCCCTTCTGGTGATAAATTAGCCATAGAGTAGCCAATATTTGACCCATTGAACATGTTTCAGTCATGGATCTTGAAATTTCTATACCTACTTATTGACTCTTTCTGATGTCATATCGGTCATTCAAAAGTCAATATTTGACCAAATGTACTACTATCAGGCCCAAGAGTCGTCTATTTTGCACTTTTTAGTTCTACCCATTGACTCCTTCTGGTAATAAATTAGCCATAGAGTAGCCAATATTTGACCCATTGAACATGTTTCAGTCATGGATCTTGAAATTTCTATACCTACTTATTGACTCTTTCCGATGTTACATCGGTCATTCAAAACTCAATATTTGACCAAATGTACTAAAATCGGGCCCAAGAGTCATCTATTTTGAGCTTTATAGTTCTACCCTTTGACTCCTTCTGGTGATAAATTAGCCATAGAGTAGCCAATATTTGACCCATTGAACATGTTTCAGTCATGGATCTTGACATTTCTAGACCTACTTATTGAATCTATCTGATGTTACATCGGTCCTTCAAAAGTCAATATTTGACCAAATGCACTAAAATCGGACCCAAGAGTTGTCTATTTTGAACTTTTTAGTTCTACCCATTGACTCCTTCTGATGATAAATTAGCCATAGAGTAGCCAATATTTGACCCATTGAACATGTTTCAGTAACGCATCTTGAAATTTCTATACCTACTTATTGACTCTTTCTGATATTACATCGGTCATTCAAAACTCAATATTTGACAAAATGTACTAAAATCGGGCCCAAGAGTCATCTATTTTGAGCTTTATAGTTCTACCCTTTGACTCCTTCTGGTGATAAATTAGCCATAAAGTAGCCAATATTTGACCCATTGAACATGTTTCAGTCATGGATCTTGAAATTTCTATACCTACTTATTGACTCTATCTGATGTTACATCGGTCATTCAAAAGTCAATATTTGATCAAATGTACTAAAATCGGGCCCAAGAGTCATCTATTTTGAACTTTTTAGTTCTACCCATTGACTCCTTCTGGTGATAAATTAGCCATAGAGTAGCCAATATTTGACCCATTGAACATGTTTCAGTAACGCATCTTGAAATTTCTATACCTACTTATTGACTCTTTCTGATTTTACATCGGTCATTCAAAACTCAATATTTGACCAAATGTACTAAAATCGGGCCCAAGAGTCATCTATTTTGAGCTTTATAGTTCTACCCTTTGACTCCTTATGGTGATAAATTAGCCATAGAGTAGCCAATATTTGACCCATTGAACATGTTTCAGTCATGGATCTTGAAATTTCTATACCAACTTATTGACTCTTTCTGATTTTACATCGGTCATTCAAAACTCAATATTTGACCAAATGTACTAAAATCGGGCCCAAGAGTCATCTATTTTGAGCTTTATAGTTTTACTCTTTGACTCCTTCTGGTGATAAATTAGCCATAGAGTAGCCAATATTTGACCCATTGAACATGTTTCAGTCATGGATCTTGAAATTTCTATACCTACTTATTGACTCTATCTGATGTTACATCGGTCATTCAAAAGTCAATATTTGACCAAATGTACTAAAATCGGGCCCAAGAGTCATCTATTTTGAACTTTTTAGTTCTACCCTTTGACTCCTTCTGGTGATAAATTAGCCATAGAGTAGCCAATATTTGACCCATTGAACATGTTTCAGTCATGGATCTTGACATTTCTAGACCTACTTATTGAATCTATCTGATGTTACATCGGTCCTTCAAAAGTCAATATTTGACCAAATGCACTAAAATCGGGCCCAAGAGTCATCTATTTTGAGCTTTATAGTTCTACCCTATTGACTCCTTCTGGAGATAGTTCATCCAATTTTTGACTCACTGAAAATAATTCAGTCATTCATCTTGAACTTTCTATTTCTATCCAATTGACTCCTTCTGGTGATAAATTAGCCATAGAGTAGCCAATATTTGACCCATTGAACATGTTTCAGTCATGGATCTTGAAATTTCTATACCTACTTATTGACTCTATCTGATGTTACATCGGTCATTCAAAAGTCAATATTTGACCAAATGTACTAAAATCGGGACCAAGAGTCATCTATTTTGAACTTTTTAGTTCTACCCTTTGACTCCTTCTGGTGATAAATTAGCCATAGAGTAGCCAATATTTGACCCATTGAACATGTTTCACTCATGGATCTTGACATTTCTAGACCTACTTATTGAATCTATCTGATGTTACATCGGTCCTTCAAAAGTCAATATTTGACCAAATGCACTAAAATCGGGCCCAAGAGTCATCTATTTTGAGCTTTATAGTTCTACCCTATTGACTCCTTCTGGAGATAGTTCATCCAATTTTTGACTCACTGAAAATAATTCAGTCATTCATCTTGAACTTTCTATTTCTATCCAATTGACTCCTTCTGGTGATAAATTAGCCATAGAGTAGCCAATATTTGACCCATTGAACATGTTTCAGTCATGGATCTTGAAATTTCTATACCTACTTATTGACTCTATCTGATGTTACATCGGTCATTCAAAAGTCAATATTTGACCAAATGTACTAAAATCGGCCCAAGAGTCATCTATTTTGAACTTTTTAGTTCTACCCTTTGACTCCTTCTGGTGATAAATTAGCCATAGAGTAGCCATTATTTGACCCATTGAACATGTTTCAGTCATGGATCTTGACATTTCTAGACCTACTTATTGAATCTATCTGATGTTACATCGGTCATTCAAAACTCAATATTTGACCAAATGTACTAAAATCGGGCCCAAGAGTCATCTATTTTGAGCTTTATAGTTCTACCCTTTGACTCCTTCTGGTGATAAATTAGCCATAGAGTAGCCAATATTTGACCCATTGAACATGTTTCAGTCATGGATCTTGAAATTTCTATACCAACTTATTGACTCTTTCTGATGTTACATCGGTCATTCAAAACTCAATATTTGACCAAATGTACTAAAATCGGGCCCAAGAGTCATCTATTTTGAGCTTTATAGTTTTACTCTTTGACTCCTTCTGGTGATAAATTAGCCATAGAGTAGCCAATATTTGACCCATTGAACATGTTTCAGTCATGGATCTTGACATTTCTAGACCTACTTATTGAATCTATCTGATGTTACATCGGTCATTCAAAAGTCAATATTTGACCAAATGCACTAAAATCGGGCCCAAGAGTCATCTATTTTGAGCTTTATAGTTCTACCCTATTGACTCCTTCTGGAGATAGTTCATCCAATTTTTGACTCACTGAAAATAATTCAGTCATTCATCTTGAACTTTCTATTTCTATCCAATTGACTCCTTCTGGTGATAAATTAGCCATAGAGTAGCCAATATTTGACCCATTGAACATGTTTCAGTCATGGATCTTGAAATTTCTATACCTACTTATTGACTCTATCTGATGTTACATCGGTCATTCAAAAGTCAATATTTGACCAAATGTACTAAAATCGGCCCAAGAGTCATCTATTTTGAACTTTTTAGTTCTACCCTTTGACTCCTTCTGGTGATAAATTAGCCATAGAGTAGCCATTATTTGACCCATTGAACATGTTTCAGTCATGGATCTTGACATTTCTAGACCTACTTATTGAATCTATCTGATGTTACATCGGTCATTCAAAACTCAATATTTGACCAAATGTACTAAAATCGGGCCCAAGACTCATCTATTTTGAGCTTTATAGTTCTACCCTTTGACTCCTTATGGTGATAAATTAGCCATAGAGTAGCCAATATTTGACCCATTGAACATGTTTCAGTCATGGATCTTGAAATTTCTATACCAACTTATTGACTCTTTCTGATTTTACATCGGTCATTCAAAACTCAATATTTGACCAAATGTACTAAAATCGGGCCCAAGAGTCATCTATTTTGAGCTTTATAGTTTTACTCTTTGACTCCTTCTGGTGATAAATTAGCCATAGAGTAGCCAATATTTGACCCATTGAACATGTTTCAGTCATGGATCTTGAAATTTCTATACCTACTTATTGACTCTATCTGATGTTACATCGGTCATTCAAAAGTCAATATTTGACCAAATGTACTAAAATCGGGCCCAAGAGTCATCTATTTTGAACTTTTTAGTTCTACCCTTTGACTCCTTCTGGTGATAAATTAGCCATAGAGTAGCCAATATTTGACCCATTGAACATGTTTCAGTCATGGATCTTGACATTTCTAGACCTACTTATTGAATCTATCTGATGTTACATCGGTCCTTCAAAAGTCAATATTTGACCAAATGCACTAAAATCGGGCCCAAGAGTCATCTATTTTGAGCTTTATAGTTCTACCCTATTGACTCCTTCTGGAGATAGTTCATCCAATTTTTGACTCACTGAAAATAATTCAGTCATTCATCTTGAACTTTCTATTTCTATCCAATTGACTCCTTCTGGTGATAAATTAGCCATAGAGTAGCCAATATTTGACCCATTGAACATGTTTCAGTCATGGATCTTGAAATTTCTATACCTACTTATTGACTCTTTCTGATGTTACATCGGTCATTGAAAAGTCAATATTTGACCAAATATACTAAAATCAGGCCCAAGAATCGTATATTTTTAACTTTTTAGTTCTACACTTTGACTTCTTCCGGTTATAAATTAGCTATAGAGTAGCCAACATTTGACCCATTGAACATGTTTCAGTAAAGCATCTTGAAATTTCTATACCTACTTATTGACTCTTTCTGATGTTACATCGGTCATTCAAAACTCAATATTTGACCAAATGTACTAAAATCGGGCCCAAGAGTCATCTATTTTGAGCTTTATAGTTCTACCCTTTGACTCCTTCTGGTGATAAATTAGCCATAGAGTAGCCAATATTTGACCCATTGAACATGTTTCAGTCATGGATCTTGAAATTTCTATACCTACTTATTGACTCTTTCTGATGTTACATCGGTCATTCAAAACTCAATATTTGACCAAATGTACTAAAATCGGGAACAAGAATGGTCTATTTTGAACTTTTTAGTTCTACCCTTTGACTCCTTCTGGTGATAAATTAGCCATAGAGTAGCCAATATTTGACCCATTGAACATGTTTCAGTCATGGATCTTGACATTCCTAGACCTACTTATTGAATTTATCAGATGTTACATCGGTCCTTCAAAAGTCAATATTTGATGAAATGCACTAAAATCGGGCCCAAGAGTTGCCTATTTTGAACTTTTTAGTTCTACCCATTGACTCCTTCTTGTGATAAATTAGCCATAGAGTAGCCAATATTTGACCCATTGAACATGTTTCAGTCATGGATCTTGAAATTTCTATACCTACTTATTGACTCTTTCTGATGTTACATCGGTCATTCAAAACTCAATATTTGACCAAATGTACTAAAATCGGGCCCAAGAGTCATCTATTTTGAGCTTTATAGTTCTACCCTTTGACTCCTTCTGGTGATAAATTAGCCATAGAGTAGCCAATATTTGACCCACTGAACATGTTTCAGTCATGGATCTTGAAATTTCTATACCTACTTATTGACTCTTTCTGATGTTATATCGGTCATTCAAAAGTCACTATTTGACCAAATGTACTAAAATAGGGCACAAGAGTCGTCTATTTTGAACTTTTTAGTTATACCCTATTGACTCCTTCTGGTGATAAATTAGCCATAGAGTAGCCAATATTTGACCAACTGAACATGTTTCAGTAAAGCATCTTGAAATTTCTATACCTACTTATTGACTCTTTCTGATGTTACATCGGTCATTCAAAACTCAATATTTGACCAAATGTACTACAATCGGGCCCAAGAGTCATCTATTTTGAGCTTTATAATTCTACCCTTTGACTCCTTCTGGTGATAAATTAGCCATAGAGTAGCCAATATTTGACCCATTGAACATGTTTCAGTCATGGATCTTGAAATTTCTATACCTACTTATTGACTCTTTCTGATGTTACATCGGTCATTCAAAACTCAATATTTGACCAAATGTACTAAAATCGGGCCCAAGAGTCATCTATTTTGAGCTTTATAGTTTTACCCTTTGACTCCTTCTGGTGATAAATTAGCCATAGAGTAGCCAATATTTGACCCATTGAACATGTTTCAGTCATGGATCTTGACATTTCTAGACCTACTTATTGAATCTATCTGATGTTACATCGGTCCTTCAAAAGTCAATATTTGACCAAATGCACTAAAATCGGGGCCAAGAGTCATCTATTTTGAGCTTTATAGTTCTACCCTATTGACTCCTTCTGGAGATAGTTCATCCAATTTTTGACTCACTGAAAATAATTCAGTCATTCATCTTGAACTTTCTATTTCTATCCAATTGACTCCTTCTGGTGATAAATTAGCCATAGAGTAGCCAATATTTGACCCATTGAACATGTTTCAGTCATGGATCTTGAAATTTCTATACCTACTTATTGACTCTTTCTGATGTTACATCGGTCATTCAAAAGTCAATATTTGACCAAATATACTAAAATCAGGCCCAAGAATCGTATATTTTTAACTTTTTAGTTCTACACTTTGACTTCTTCCGGTTATAAATTAGCTATAGAGTAGCCAACATTTGACCCATTGAACATGTTTCAATTATGGATCTTGAAATATTTATACCTACTCATTGACTCTCTCTGAGTTTAGGTCAGTTATTCAGAAATCCATATTGGACAAAATGTACTAATATCGGGCCAAAGAGTCGTCGATTTTGAACTTTCTATTTCTACCCAATTGACTCCTTCTGGTGATAAATTAGCGATACAGTAGCCAATAATTGACCCATTGAACATATTTCAGTCATGGATCTTGAAATTTCTACACCTACTTATTGACTCTTTCTTATGTTAAATCTTTCATTCAAAAGTCAATATTTGACCAAATGTACTAAAATCGGGCCCAAGAGTCGTCTATTTTGAACTTTTTAGTTCTACCCTTTGCCCCCTTCTGGTGATAAATTAGCCATAGAGTAGCCAATATTTGACCCATTGAACATGTTTCAGTCATGGATCTTGAAATTTCTATACCTACTTATTGACTCTTTCTGATGTCATATCGGTCATTCAAAAGTCAATATTTGACCAAATGTACTACTATCAGGCCCAAGAGTCGTCTATTTTGCACTTTTTAGTTCTACCCATTGACTCCTTCTGGTAATAAATTAGCCATAGAGTAGCCAATATTTGACCCATTGAACATGTTTCAGTCATGGATCTTGAAATTTCTATACCTACTTATTGACTCTTTCCGATGTTACATCGGTCATTCAAAACTCAATATTTGACCAAATGTACTAAAATCGGGCCCAAGAGTCATCTATTTTGAGCTTTATAGTTCTACCCTTTGACTCCTTCTGGTGATAAATTAGCCATAGAGTAGCCAATATTTGACCCATTGAACATGTTTCAGTCATGGATCTTGACATTTCTAGACCTACTTATTGAATCTATCTGATGTTACATCGGTCCTTCAAAAGTCAATATTTGACCAAATGCACTAAAATCGGACCCAAGAGTTGTCTATTTTGAACTTTTTAGTTCTACCCATTGACTCCTTCTGATGATAAATTAGCCATAGAGTAGCCAATATTTGACCCATTGAACATGTTTCAGTAACGCATCTTGAAATTTCTATACCTACTTATTGACTCTTTCTGATATTACATCGGTCATTCAAAACTCAATATTTGACAAAATGTACTAAAATCGGGCCCAAGAGTCATCTATTTTGAGCTTTATAGTTCTACCCTTTGACTCCTTCTGGTGATAAATTAGCCATAAAGTAGCCAATATTTGACCCATTGAACATGTTTCAGTCATGGATCTTGAAATTTCTATACCTACTTATTGACTCTATCTGATGTTACATCGGTCATTCAAAAGTCAATATTTGATCAAATGTACTAAAATCGGGCCCAAGAGTCATCTATTTTGAACTTTTTAGTTCTACCCATTGACTCCTTCTGGTGATAAATTAGCCATAGAGTAGCCAATATTTGACCCATTGAACATGTTTCAGTAACGCATCTTGAAATTTCTATACCTACTTATTGACTCTTTCTGATATTACATCGGTCATTCAAAACTCAATATTTGACCAAATGTACTAAAATCGGGCCCAAGAGTCATCTATTTTGAGCTTTATAGTTCTACCCTTTGACTCCTTCTGGTGATAAATTAGCCATTGAGTAGCCAATATTTGACCCATTGAACATGTTTCAGTCATGGATCTTGACATTTCTAGACCTACTTATTGAATTTATCAGATGTTACATCGGTCCTTCAAAAGTCAATATTTGATGAAATGCACTAAAATCGGGCCCAAGAGTTGCCTATTTTGAACTTTTTAGTTCTACCCATTGACTCCTTCTGGTGATAAATTAGCCATAGAGTAGCCAATATTTGACCCATTGAACATGTTTCAGTCATGGATCTTGAAATTTCTATACCTACTTATTGACTCTTTCTGATGTTACATCGGTCATTCAAAACTCAATATTTGACCAAATGTACTAAAATCGGGCCCAAGAGTCATCTATTTTGAGCTTTATAGTTCTACCCTTTGACTCCTTCCGGTGATAAATTAGCCATAGAGTAGCCAATATTTGACCCACTGAACATGTTTCAGTCATGGATCTTGAAATTTCTATACCTACTTATTGACTCTTTCTGATGTTACATCGGTCATTCAAAAGTCAATATTTGACCAAATATACTAAAATCAGGCCCAAGAATCGTATATTTTTAACTTTTTAGTTCTACACTTTGACTTCTTCCGGTTATAAATTAGCTATAGAGTAGCCAACATTTGACCCATTGAACATGTTTCAGTAAAGCATCTTGAAATTTCTATACCTACTTATTGACTCTTTCTGATGTTACATCGGTCATTCAAAAGTCAATATTTGACCAAATGTACTAAAATCGGCCCAAGAGTCATCTATTTTGAACTTTTTAGTTCTACCCTTTGACTCCTTCTGGTGATAAATTAGCCATAGAGTAGCCATTATTTGACCCATTGAACATGTTTCAGTCATGGATCTTGACATTTCTAGACCTACTTATTGAATCTATCTGATGTTACATCGGTCATTCAAAACTCAATATTTGACCAAATGTACTAAAATCGGGCCCAAGAGTCATCTATTTTGAGCTTTATAGTTCTACCCTTTGACTCCTTCTGGTGATAAATTAGCCATAGAGTAGCCAATATTTGACCCATTGAACATGTTTCAGTCATGGATCTTGAAATTTCTATACCAACTTATTGACTCTTTCTGATTTTACATCGGTCATTCAAAACTCAATATTTGACCAAATGTACTAAAATCGGGCCCAAGAGTCATCTATTTTGAGCTTTATAGTTTTACTCTTTGACTCCTTCTGGTGATAAATTAGCCATAGAGTAGCCAATATTTGACCCATTGAACATGTTTCAGTCATGGATCTTGAAATTTCTATACCTACTTATTGACTCTATCTGATGTTACATCGGTCATTCAAAAGTCAATATTTGACCAAATGTACTAAAATCGGGCCCAAGAGTCATCTATTTTGAACTTTTTAGTTCTACCCTTTGACTCCTTCTGGTGATAAATTAGCCATAGAGTAGCCAATATTTGACCCATTGAACATGTTTCAGTCATGGATCTTGACATTTCTAGACCTACTTATTGAATCTATCTGATGTTACATCGGTCCTTCAAAAGTCAATATTTGACCAAATGCACTAAAATCGGGCCCAAGAGTCATCTATTTTGAGCTTTATAGTTCTACCCTATTGACTCCTTCTGGAGATAGTTCATCCAATTTTTGACTCACTGAAAATAATTCAGTCATTCATCTTGAACTTTCTATTTCTATCCAATTGACTCCTTCTGGTGATAAATTAGCCATAGAGTAGCCAATATTTGACCCATTGAACATGTTTCAGTCATGGATCTTGAAATTTCTATACCTACTTATTGACTCTATCTGATGTTACATCGGTCATTCAAAAGTCAATATTTGACCAAATGTACTAAAATCGGGACCAAGAGTCATCTATTTTGAACTTTTTAGTTCTACCCTTTGACTCCTTCTGGTGATAAATTAGCCATAGAGTAGCCAATATTTGACCCATTGAACATGTTTCACTCATGGATCTTGACATTTCTAGACCTACTTATTGAATCTATCTGATGTTACATCGGTCCTTCAAAAGTCAATATTTGACCAAATGCACTAAAATCGGGCCCAAGAGTCATCTATTTTGAGCTTTATAGTTCTACCCTATTGACTCCTTCTGGAGATAGTTCATCCAATTTTTGACTCACTGAAAATAATTCAGTCATTCATCTTGAACTTTCTATTTCTATCCAATTGACTCCTTCTGGTGATAAATTAGCCATAGAGTAGCCAATATTTGACCCATTGAACATGTTTCAGTCATGGATCTTGAAATTTCTATACCTACTTATTGACTCTATCTGATGTTACATCGGTCATTCAAAAGTCAATATTTGACCAAATGTACTAAAATCGGCCCAAGAGTCATCTATTTTGAACTTTTTAGTTCTACCCTTTGACTCCTTCTGGTGATAAATTAGCCATAGAGTAGCCATTATTTGACCCATTGAACATGTTTCAGTCATGGATCTTGACATTTCTAGACCTACTTATTGAATCTATCTGATGTTACATCGGTCATTCAAAACTCAATATTTGACCAAATGTACTAAAATCGGGCCCAAGAGTCATCTATTTTGAGCTTTATAGTTCTACCCTTTGACTCCTTCTGGTGATAAATTAGCCATAGAGTAGCCAATATTTGACCCATTGAACATGTTTCAGTCATGGATCTTGAAATTTCTATACCAACTTATTGACTCTTTCTGATGTTACATCGGTCATTCAAAACTCAATATTTGACCAAATGTACTAAAATCGGGCCCAAGACTCATCTATTTTGAGCTTTATAGTTCTACCCTTTGACTCCTTATGGTGATAAATTAGCCATAGAGTAGCCAATATTTGACCCATTGAACATGTTTCAGTCATGGATCTTGAAATTTCTATACCAACTTATTGACTCTTTCTGATTTTACATCGGTCATTCAAAACTCAATATTTGACCAAATGTACTAAAATCGGGCCCAAGAGTCATCTATTTTGAGCTTTATAGTTTTACTCTTTGACTCCTTCTGGTGATAAATTAGCCATAGAGTAGCCAATATTTGACCCATTGAACATGTTTCAGTCATGGATCTTGAAATTTCTATACCTACTTATTGACTCTATCTGATGTTACATCGGTCATTCAAAAGTCAATATTTGACCAAATGTACTAAAATCGGGCCCAAGAGTCATCTATTTTGAACTTTTTAGTTCTACCCTTTGACTCCTTCTGGTGATAAATTAGCCATAGAGTAGCCAATATTTGACCCATTGAACATGTTTCAGTCATGGATCTTGACATTTCTAGACCTACTTATTGAATCTATCTGATGTTACATCGGTCCTTCAAAAGTCAATATTTGACCAAATGCACTAAAATCGGGCCCAAGAGTCATCTATTTTGAGCTTTATAGTTCTACCCTATTGACTCCTTCTGGAGATAGTTCATCCAATTTTTGACTCACTGAAAATAATTCAGTCATTCATCTTGAACTTTCTATTTCTATCCAATTGACTCCTTCTGGTGATAAATTAGCCATAGAGTAGCCAATATTTGACCCATTGAACATGTTTCAGTCATGGATCTTGAAATTTCTATACCTACTTATTGACTCTTTCTGATGTTACATCGGTCATTGAAAAGTCAATATTTGACCAAATATACTAAAATCAGGCCCAAGAATCGTATATTTTTAACTTTTTAGTTCTACACTTTGACTTCTTCCGGTTATAAATTAGCTATAGAGTAGCCAACATTTGACCCATTGAACATGTTTCAGTAAAGCATCTTGAAATTTCTATACCTACTTATTGACTCTTTCTGATGTTACATCGGTCATTCAAAACTCAATATTTGACCAAATGTACTAAAATCGGGCCCAAGAGTCATCTATTTTGAGCTTTATAGTTCTACCCTTTGACTCCTTCTGGTGATAAATTAGCCATAGAGTAGCCAATATTTGACCCATTGAACATGTTTCAGTCATGGATCTTGAAATTTCTATACCTACTTATTGACTCTTTCTGATGTTACATCGGTCATTCAAAACTCAATATTTGACCAAATGTACTAAAATCGGGAACAAGAATGGTCTATTTTGAACTTTTTAGTTCTACCCTTTGACTCCTTCTGGTGATAAATTAGCCATAGAGTAGCCAATATTTGACCCATTGAACATGTTTCAGTCATGGATCTTGACATTTCTAGACCTACTTATTGAATTTATCAGATGTTACATCGGTCCTTCAAAAGTCAATATTTGATGAAATGCACTAAAATCGGGCCCAAGAGTTGCCTATTTTGAACTTTTTAGTTCTACCCATTGACTCCTTCTTGTGATAAATTAGCCATAGAGTAGCCAATATTTGACCCATTGAACATGTTTCAGTCATGGATCTTGAAATTTCTATACCTACTTATTGACTCTTTCTGATGTTACATCGGTCATTCAAAACTCAATATTTGACCAAATGTACTAAAATCGGGCCCAAGAGTCATCTATTTTGAGCTTTATAGTTCTACCCTTTGACTCCTTCTGGTGATAAATTAGCCATAGAGTAGCCAATATTTGACCCATTGAACATGTTTCAGTCATGGATCTTGAAATTTCTATACCTACTTATTGACTCTATCTGATGTTACATCGGTCATTCAAAAGTCAATATTTGACCAAATGTACTAAAATAGGGCACAAGAGTCATCTATTTTGAACTTTTTAGTTCTACCCTTTGACTCCTTCTGGTGATAAATTAGCCATAGAGTAGCCAATATTTGACCCATTGAACATGTTTCAGTCATGGATCTTGACATTTCTAGACCTACTTATTGAATCTATCTGATGTTACATCGGTCCTTCAAAAGTCAATATTTGACCAAATGCACTAAAATCGGGCCCAAGAGTCATCTATTTTGAGCTTTATAGTTCTACCCTATTGACTCCTTCTGGAGATAGTTCATCCAATTTTTGACTCACTGAAAATAATTCAGTCATTCATCTTGAACTTTCTATTTCTATCCAATTGACTCCTTCTGGTGATAAATTAGCCATAGAGTAGCCAATATTTGACCCATTGAACATGTTTCAGTCATGGATCTTGAAATTTCTATACCTACTTATTGACTCTTTCTGATGTTACATCGGTCATTCAAAAGTCAATATTTGACCAAATATACTAAAATCAGGCCCAAGAATCGTATATTTTTAACTTTTTAGTTCTACACTTTGACTTCTTCCGGTTATAAATTAGCTATAGAGTAGCCAACATTTGACCCATTGAACATGTTTCAGTCATGGATCTTGAAATTTCTTTGCCTACTTATTGACTCTTTCTGATGTTACATCGGTCATTCAAAAGTCAATATTTGACCAAATGTACTAAAATCGGGCCAAAGAGTCGTCTATTTTGAACTTTTTAGTTCTACCCTATTGACTCCTTCTGGAGATAGTTCATCGAATTTTTGACCCACTGAAAATAATTCAGTCATTCATCTTGAACTTTCTATTTCTATCCAATTGTCTCCTTCTTGTGATACATTAGCCTTAGAGTAGCCAATATTTTACCCATTGGACATGTTTCAATTATGGATCTTGAAATATTTATACCTACTCATTGACTTTTTCTGAATTTAGGTCAGTCATTCAGAAATCCATACTGGACAAAATGTACTAATATCGGGCCCAAGAGTCGTCGATTTTGAACTTTCTATTTCTACCCTATTGACTCCTTCTGGTGATAAATTAGCGATAAAGTAGCCAATAATTGACCCATTGAACATATTTCAGTCATGGATCTTGAAATTTCTATTCCTACTTATTGACTCTTTCTGATGTTATAGCGGTCATTCAAAAGTCAATATTTGTCCAAATGTACTAAAATAGGCCCCAAAAGCCGTCGATTTTGACCTTTTTAGTTCTACCCATTGACTCCTTCTGGTGATAAATTAGCGATAGAGTAGCCAATATTTGACCCATTGAACATGTTTCAGTCATGGATCTTGAAATTTCTATACCTACTTATTGACTCTTTCTGATGTTATAGCGGTCATTCAAAAGTCAATATTTGTCCAAATGTACTAAAATCGGGCCCAAAAGCCGTCGATTTTGAACTTTTTAGTTCTACCCATTGACTCCTTCTGGTGATAAATTAGCCATAGAGTAGCCAATATTTGACCCATTGAACATGTTTCAGTCATGGATATTGAAATTTCTATACCTACTTATTGACTCTTTCTGATGTTAAGTATGTTAAGTAGAATGTTAAGGTCATTCAAAAGTCAATATTTCACCAAATATACTAAAATCGGGCCCAAGAATCGTCTATTTTGAACTTTTTAGTTCTACCCTATTGACTCCTTCTGGTGATAAATTAGCCATAGAGTAGCCAATATCTGACCCATTGAACATGTTTCAGTCATGGATTTTGAAATTTCTATACCTACTTATTGACTCTTTCTGATGTTATAGCGGTCATTCAAAAGTCAATATTTGACCAAATATACTAAAATCGGGCCCAAGAATCGTCTATTTTGAACTTGTTAGTTCTACCCTTTGACTCCTTCTGGTTATAAATTAGCCATAGAGTAGCCAATATTTGACCCATTGAACATGTTTCAGTCATGGATATTGAAATTTCTATACCTACTTATTGACTCTTTCTGATGTTATATCGGTCATTCAAAAGTCAATATTTGACCAAATGTACTAAAATCGGGCCGAAGAGTCGTCTATTTTGAACTTTTTAGTTCTACCCTATTGACTCCTTCTGGAGATAGTTCAGCCAATTTTTGACCCACTGAAAATAATTCAGTCCTTGATCTTGAACTTTCTATTTCTATCCAATTGTCTCCTTCTTGTGATACATTAGCCTTAGAGTAGCCAATATTTTACCCATTGGACATGTTTCAGTCATGGATCTTGAAATTTCTATAGCTACTTATTGACTCTTTCTGATGTTACATCGGTCATTCAAAAGTCAATATTTGACCAAATGTAAAAAATCGGGCCCAAGAGTCATCTATTTTGAACTTTTTAGTTCTACCAAATAGACTCCTTCTTGTGATAAATTAGCCATAGAGTAGCCAATATTTGACCCATTGAATATGTTTAAGTCATGGATCTTGAAATTTCTATACCTACTTATTGACTCTATCTGATGTTACATCGGTCATTCAAAAGTCAATATTTGACCAAATGTACTAAAATCGGCCCAAGAGTCATCTATTTTGAACTTTTTAGTTCTACCCTTTGACTCCTTCTGGTGATAAATTAGCCATAGAGTAGCCATTATTTGACCCATTGAACATGTTTCAGTCATGGATCTTGACATTTCTAGACCTACTTATTGAATCTATCTGATGTTACATCGGTCATTCAAAACTCAATATTTGACCAAATGTACTAAAATCGGGCCCAAGAGTCATCTATTTTGAGCTTTATAGTTCTACCCTTTGACTCCTTCTGGTGATAAATTAGCCATAGAGTAGCCAATATTTGACCCATTGAACATGTTTCAGTCATGGATCTTGAAATTTCTATACCTACTTATTGACTCTTTCTGATGTTACATCGGTCATTCAAAACTCAATATTTGACCAAATGTACTAAAATCGGGCCCAAGAGTCATCTATTTTGAGCTTTATAGTTTTACCCTTTGACTCCTTCTGGTGATAAATTAGCCATAGAGTAGCCAATATTTGACCCATTGAACATGTTTCAGTCATGGATCTTGAAATTTCTATACCTACTTATTGACTCTATCTGATGTTACATCGGTCATTCAAAAGTCAATATTTGACCAAATGTACTAAAATCGGGCCCAAGAGTCATCTATTTTGAACTTTTTAGTTCTACCCTTTGACTCCTTCTGGTGATAAATTAGCCATAGAGTAGCCAATATTTGACCCATTGAACATGTTTCAGTCATGGATCTTGACATTTCTAGACCTACTTATTGAATCTATCTGATGTTACATCGGTCCTTCAAAAGTCAATATTTGACCAAATGCACTAAAATCGGGCCCAAGAGTCATCTATTTTGAGCTTTATAGTTCTACCCTATTGACTCCTTCTGGAGATAGTTCATCCAATTTTTGACTCACTGAAAATAATTCAGTCATTCATCTTGAACTTTCTATTTCTATCCAATTGACTCCTTCTGGTGATAAATTAGCCATAGAGTAGCCAATATTTGACCCATTGAACATGTTTCAGTCATGGATCTTGAAATTTCTATACCTACTTATTGACTCTTTCTGATGTTACATCGGTCATTCAAAAGTCAATATTTGACCAAATATACTAAAATCAGGCCCAAGAATCGTATATTTTTAACTTTTTAGTACTACACTTTGACTTCTTCCGGTTATAAATTAGCTATAGAGTAGCCAACATTTGACCAATTGAACATGTTTCAGTCATGGATCTTGAAATTTCTTTGCCTACTTATTGACTCTTTCTGATGTTACATCGGTCATTCAAAAGTCAATATTTGACCAAATGTACTAAAATCGGGCCAAAGAGTCATCTATTTTGAACTTTTTAGTTCTACCCTATTGACGCCTTCTGGAGATAGTTCATCGAATTTTTGACCCACTGAAAATAATTCAGTCATTCATCTTGAACTTTCTATTTCTATCCAATTGTCTCCTTCTTGTGATACATTATCCTTAGAGTAGCCAATATTTTACCCATTGGACATGTTTCAATTATGGATCTTGAAATATTTATACCTACTCATTGACTTTTTCTGAATTTAGGTCAGTCATTCAGAAATCCATATTGGACAAAATGTACTAATATCGGGCCCAAGAGTCGTCGATTTTGAACTTTCTATTTCTACCCTATTGACTCCTTCTGGTGATAAATTAGTGATAAAGTAGCCAATAATTGACCCATTTAACATGTTTCAGTCATGGATCTTGAAATTTCTATACCTACTTATTGACTCTTTCTGATGTTATAGCGGTCAATCAAAAGTCAATATTTGTCCAAATGTACTAAAATCGGGCCCAAAAGCCGTCGATTTTGAACTTTTTAGTTCTACCCATTGACTCCTTCTGGTGATAAATTAGCCATAGAGTAGCCAATATTTGACCCATTGAACATGTTTCAGTCATGGATATTGAAATTTCTATACCTACTTATTGACTCTTTCTGATGTTATGTATGTTAAGTAGAATGTTGAGGTCATTCAAAAGTCAATATTTCACCAAATATACTAAAATCGGGCCCAAGAATCGTCTATTTTGAACTTTTTAGTTCTACCCTATTGACTCCTTCTGGAGATAGTTCAGCCAATTTTTGACCCATTGAAAATAATTCAGTCCTTGATCTTGAACTTTCTATTTCTATCCAATTGTCTCCATCTTGTGATACATTAGCCTTAGAGTAGCCAATATTTTAGCCATTGGACATGTTTCAATTATGGATCTTGAAATATTTATACCTACTCATTGACTTTTTCTGAATTTAGGTCAGTCATTCAGAAATCCATATTGGACAAAATGTACTAATATCGGGCCCAAGAGTCGTCGATTTTGAACTTTCTATTTCTACCCAATTGACTCCTTCTGGTGATAAATTAGCGATGCAGTAGCCAATAATTGACCCATTGAACATATTTCAGTCATGGATCTTGAAATTTCTACACCTACTTATTGACTCTTTCTGATGTTACATCGGTCATTCAAAAGTCAATATTTGACCAAATGTACTAAAATAGGGCCCAAGAGTCGTCGATTTTGAACTTTTTAGTTCTACCCATTGACTCCTTCTGGTGATAAATTAGCCATAGAGTAGCCAATATTTGACCCATTGAACATGTTTCAGTCATGGATCTTGAAATTTCTATACCTACTTATTGACTCTTTCTGATGTTATAGCGGTCATTCAAAAGTCAATATTTGTCCAAATGTACTAAAAAAGGGCCCAAAAGCCGTCGATTTTGAACTTTTTAGTTCTACCCATTGACTCCTTCTGGTGATAAATTAGCCATAGAGTAGCCAATATCTGACCCATTGAACATGTTTCAGTCATGGATCTTGAAATTTCTATACCTACTTATTGACTCTTTCTGATGTTATAGCGGTCATTCAAAAATCAATATTTGACCAAATATACTAAAATCGGGCCCAAGAATCGTCTATTTTGAACTTGTTAGTTCTACCCTTTGACTCCTTCTGGTTATAAATTAGCCATAGAGTAGCCAATATTTGACCCATTGAACATGTTTCAGTCATGGATATTGAAATTTCTATACCTACTTATTGACTCTTTCTGATGTTACATCGGTCATTCAAAACTCAATATTTGACCAAATGTACTAAAATCGGGCCCAAGAGTCATCTATTTTGAGCTTTATAGTTCTACCCTTTGACTCCTTCTGGTGATAAATTAGCCATAGAGTAGCCAATATTTGATCCATTGAACATGTTTCAGTCATGGATCTTGAAATTTCTATACCTACTTATTGACTCTTTCTGATGTTACATCGGTCATTCAAAAGTCAATATTTGACCAAATATACTAAAATCAAGCCCAAGAATCGTATATTTTTAACTTTTTAGTTCTACACTTTGACTTCTTCCGGTTATAAATTAGCCATAGAGTAGCCAATATTTGATCCATTGAACATGTTTCAGTGATGGATCTTGAAATTTCTTTGCCTACTTATTGACTCTTTCTGATGTTACATCGGTCATTCAAAAGTCAATATTTGACCAAATGTACTAAAATCGGGCCAAAGAGTCGTCTATTTTGAACTTTTCAGTTCTACCCTATTGACTCCTTCTGGAGATAGTTCATCGAATTTTTGACCCACTGAAAATAATTCAGTCATTCATCTTGAACTTTCTATTTCTATCCAATTGTCTCCTTCTTGTGATACATTAGCCTTAGAGTAGCCAATATTTTACCCATTGGACATGTTTCAATTATGGATCTTGAAATATTTATACCTACTCATTGACTTTTTCTGAATTTAGGTCAGTCATTCAGAAATCCATATTGGACAAAATGTACTAATATCGGGCCCAAGAGTCGTCGATTTTGAACTTTCTATTTCTACCCTATTGACTCCTTCTGGTGATAAATTAGCGATAAAGTAGCCAATAATTGACCCATTGAACATATTTCAGTCATGGATCTTGACATTTCTAGACCTACTTATTGAATCTATCTGATGTTACATCGGTCCTTCAAAAGTCAATATTTGACCAAATGCACTAAAATCGGGCCCAAGAGTCATCTATTTTGAGCTTTATAGTTCTACCCTATTGACTCCTTCTGGAGATAGTTCATCCAATTTTTGACTCACTGAAAATAATTCAGTTATTCATCTTGAACTTTCTATTTCTATCCAATTGACTCCTTCTGGTGATAAATTAGCCATAGAGTAGCCAATATTTGACCCATTGAACATGTTTCAGTCATGGATCTTGAAATTTCTATACCTACTTATTGACTCTTTCTGATGTTACATCGGTCATTCAAAAGTCAATATTTGACCAAATATACTAAAATCAGGCCCAAGAATCGTATATTTTTAACTTTTTAGTTCTACACTTTGACTTCTTCCGGTTATAAATTAGCTATAGAGTAGCCAACATTTGACCCATTGAACATGTTTCAGTCATGGATCTTGAAATTTCTTTGCCTACTTATTGACTCTTTCTGATGTTACATCGGTCATTCAAAAGTCAATATTTGACCAAATGTACTAAAATCGGGCCAAAGAGTCGTCTATTTTGAACTTTTCAGTTCTACCCTATTGACTCCTTCTTGAGATAGTTCATCGAATTTTTGACCCACTGAAAATAATTCAGTCATTCATCTTGAACTTTCTATTTCTATCCAATTGTCTCCTTCTTGTGATACATTAGCCTTAGAGTAGCCAATATTTTACCCAATGGACATGTTTCAATTATGGATCTTGAAATATTTATACCTACTCATTGACTTTTTCTGAATTTAGGTCAGTCATTCAGAAATCCATATTGGACAAAATGTACTAATATCGGGCCCAAGAGTCGTCGATTTTGAACTTTCTATTTCTACCCTATTGACTCCTTCTGGTGATAAATTAGCGATAAAGTAGCCAATAATTGACCCATTGACCATATTTCAGTCATGGATCTTGAAATTTCTATACCTACTTATTGACTCTTTCTGATGTTATAGCGGTCATTCAAAAGTCAATATTTGTCCAAATGTACTAAAATAGGCCCCAAAAGCCGTCGATTTTGACCTTTTTAGTTCTACCCATTGACTCCTTCTGGTGATAAATTAGCGATAGAGTAGCCAATATTTGACCCATTGAACATGTTTCAGTCATGGATCTTGAAATTTCTATACCTACTTATTGACTCTTTCTGATGTTATAGCGGTCATTCAAAAGTCAATATTTGTCCAAATGTACTAAAATCGGGCCCAAAAGCCGTCGATTTTGAACTTTTTAGTTCTACCCATTGACTCCTTCTGGTGATAAATTAGCCATAGAGTAGCCAATATTTGACCCATTGAACATCTATCAGTCATGGATCTTGAAATTTCTATACCTACTTATTGACTCTTTCTGATGTTATAGCGGTCATTCAAAAGTCAATATTTGACCAAATATACTAAAATCGGGCCCAAGAGTCGTCTATTTTGAACTTTTTAGTTCTACCCTTTGACTCCTTCTGGAGATAGTTCAGCTAATTTTTGACCCACTGAAAATAATTCAGTCCTTGATCTTGAACTTTCTATTTCTATCCAATTGTCTCCTTCTTGTGATACATTAGCCTTAGATTAGCCAATATTTTACGCATTGGACATGTCTCAGTTATGGATCTTGAATTATTTATACCTACTCATTGACTCTTTCTGAATTTAGGTCAGTAATTCAGAAATCCATATTTGACCAAATGTACTAATATCGGGCCCAAGAGTCGTCGATTTTGAACTTTCTATTTCTACCCTATTGACTCCTTCTGGTGATAAATTAGCGATAAAGTAGCCAATAATTGACCCATTGAACATATTTCAGTCATGGATCTTGAAATTTCTATACCTACTTATTGACTCTTTATGATGTTATAGCGGTCATTCAAAAGTCAATATTTGTCCAAATGTACTAAAATAGGCCCCAAAAGCCGTCGATTTTGACCTTTTTAGTTCTACCCATTGACTCCTTCTGGTGATAAATTAGCGATAGAGTAGCCAATATTTGACCCATTGAACATGTTTCAGTCATGGATCTTGAAATTTCTATACCTACTTATTGACTCTTTCTGATGTTATAGCGGTCATTCAAAAGTCAATATTTGTCCAAATGTACTAAAATCGGGCCCAAAAGCCGTCGATTTTGAACTTTTTAGTTCTACCCATTGACTCCTTCTGGTTATAAATTAGCCATAGAGTAGCCAATATTTGACCCATTGAACATGTTTCAGTCATGGATATTGAAATTTCTATACCTACTTATTGACTCTTTCTGATGTTATATCGGTCATTCAAAAGTCAATATTTGACCAAATATACTAAAATCGGGCCCAAGAATCGTCTATTTTGAACTTTTTAGTTCTACCCTATTGACTCCTTCTGGAGATAGTTCAGCCAATTTTTGACCCACTGAAAATAATTCAGTCCTTGATCTTGAACTTTCTATTTCTATCCAATTGTCTCCTTCTTGTGATACATTAGCCTTAGAGTAGCCAATATTTTACCCATTGGACATGTTTCAGTCATGGATCTTGAAATTTCTATAGCTACTTATTGACTCTTTCTGAATTTCGGTCAGTAATTCAGAAATCCATATTTGACCAAATGTACTAATATCGGGCCCAAGAGTCGTCGATTTTGAACTTTCTATTTCTACCCAATTGACTCCTTCTGGTGATAAATTAGCGATGGAGTAGCCAATAATTGACCCATTGAACATATTTCAGTCATGGATCTTGAAATTTCTATACCCACTTATTGACTCTTTCTGATGTTACATCGGTCATTCAAAAGTCAATATTTGACCAAATGTACTAAAATAGGGCCCAAGAGTCATCTATTTTGAGCTCTTTAGTTCTACCCTTTGACTCCTTCTGGTGATAAATTAGCCATAGAGTAGCCAATATTTGACCCATTGAACATGTTTTAGTCATGGATCTTGAAATTTCTATACCTACTTATTGACTCTTTCTGATATCATATCGGTCATTCAAAAGTCAATATTTGACCAAATGTACTAATATCAGACCCAAGAGTCGTCTATTTCGAACGTTTTAGTTCTACCCATTGACTCCTTCTGGTGATAAATTAGCCATAGAGTAGCCAACATTTGACCCATTGAACATGTTTCAGTCATGGATATTGAAATTTCTATACCTACTTATTGACTCTTTCTGATGTTATATCGGTCATTCAAAACTCAATATTTCACCAAATATACTAAAATCGGGCCCAAGAATCGTCTATTTTGAACTTTTTAGTTCTACCCTATTGACTCCTTCTTGTGATAAATTAGCCATAGAGTAGCCAATATTTGACCCATTGAACATGTTTCAGTCATGGATCTTGAAATTTCTAAACCTACTTATTGACTCTTTCTGATGTTAAATCGGTAATTCAAAAGTCAATATTTGACAAAATGTACTAAAATCGGGCCCAAGAGTCATCTATTTTGAACTTTTTAGTTCTACACTTTGACTCCTTCTGATGATAAATTAGCCATAGAGTAGCCAATATTTGACCCATTGAACATGTTTCAGTCATGGATCTTGAAATTTCTAAACCTACTTATTGACTCTTTCTGATGTTAAATCTTTCATTCAAAAGTCAATATTTGAAAAAATGTACTAAAATCGGGCCCAAGAGTCGTCTATTTTGAATTTTTTAGTTCTACCCTTTGACTCCTTCTGGTTATAAATTAGCCATAGAGTAGCCAACATTTGACCCATTGAACATGTTTCAGTCATGGATCTTGAAATTTCTTTGCTTACTTATTGACTCTTTCTGATGTTACATCGGTCATTCAAAAGTCAGTATTTGACCAAATGTACTAAAATCGGGCCAAAGAGTCGTCTATTTTGAACTTTTTAGTTCTACCCTATTGACTCCTTCTGGAGATAGTTCAGCTAATTTTTGACCCACTGAAAATAATTCAGTCCTTGATCTTGAACTTTCTATTTCTATCCAATTGTCTCCTTCTTGTGGTACATTAGCCTTAGAGTAGCCAATATTTTACCCATTGGACATGTTTCAGTCATGGATCTTGAAATTTCTATAGCTACTTATTGACTCTTTCTGATGTTACATCGGTCATTCAAAAGTCAATATTTGACCAAATGTAAAAAATCGGGCCCAATAGTCGTCGATTTTGAACTTTTTAGTTCTACCCAATAGACTCCTTCTTGTGATAAATTAGCCATAGAGTAGCCAATATTTGACCCATTGAACATGTTTTAGTCATGGATCTTGAAATTTCTATACCTACTTATTGACTCTTTCTGATATCATATCGGTCATTCAAAAGTCAATATTTGACCAAATGTACTAATAGCAGGCCCAAGAGTCGTCTATTTCGAACGTTTTAGTTCTACCCATTGACTCCTTCTGGTGATAAATTAGCCATAGAGTAGCCAATATTTGACCCATTGAACATGTTTCAGTCATGGATCTTGAAATTTCTATACCTACTTATTGACTCTTTCTGATGTTATAGCAGTCATTCAAAAGTCAATATTTGACCAAATATACTAAAATCAGGCCCAAGAGTCGTCTATTTCGAACGTTTTAGTTCTACCCATTGACTCCTTCTGGTTATAAATTAGCCATAGAGTAGCCAACATTTGACCCATTGAACATGTTTCAGTCATGGATATTGAAATTTCTATACCTACTTATTGACTCTTTCTGATGTTATATCGGTCATTCAAAAGTCAATATTTCACCAAATATACTAAAATTGGACCCAAGAATCGTCTATTTTGAACTTTTTAGTTCTACCCTATTGACTCCTTCTGGAGATAGTTCAGCCAATTTTTGACCCACTGAAAATAATTCAGTCCTTGATCTTGAACTTTCTATTTCTATCCAATTGTCTCCTTCTTGTGATACATTAGCCTTAGAGTAGCCAATATTTTACCCATTGGACATGTTTCAGTCATGGATCTTGAAATTTCTATAGCTACTTATTGACTCTTTCTGATGTTACATCGGTCATTCAAAAGTCAATATTTGACCAAATGTAAAAAATCGGGCCCAAGAGTCGTCTATTTTGAACTTTTTAGTTCTACCAAATAGACTCCTTCTTGTGATAAATTAGCCATAGAGTAGCCAATATTTGACCCATTGAACATGTTTAAGTCATGGATCTTGAAATTTCTATACCTACATATTGACTCTTTCTGATGTTACATCGGTCATTCAAAAGTCAATATTTGACAAAATGTACTAAAATCGGGCCCAAGAGTCATCTATTTTGAACTTTTTAGTTCTACACTTTGACTCCTTCTGGTGATAAATTAGCCATAGAGTAGCCAATATTTGACCCATTGAACATGTTTCAGTCATGGATCTTGAAATTTCTAAACCTACTTATTGACTCTTTCTGATGTTAAATCTTTCATTCAAAAGTCAATATTTGACCAAATGTACTAAAATCGGGCCCAAGAGTCGTCGATTTTGAACTTTTTAGTTCTACCCATTCACTCCTTCTGGTGATAAATTAGCCATAGAGTAGCCAATATTTTACCCATTGGACATGTTTCAGTCATGGATCTTGAAATTTCTATACCTACTTATTGACTCTATCTGATGTTACATCGGTCATTCAAAACTCAATATTTGACCAAATGTACTAAAATCGGGCCCAAGAGTCATCTATTTTGAGCTTTATAGTTCTACCCTTTGACTCCTTCTGGTGATAAATTAGCCATAGAGTAGCCAATATTTGATCCATTGAACATGTTTCAGTCATGGATCTTGAAATTTCTATACCTACTTATTGACTCTTTCTGATGTTACATCGGTCATTCAAAAGTCAATATTTGACCAAATATACTAAAATCAGGCCCAAGAATCGTATATTTTTAACTTTTTAGTTCTACACTTTGACTTCTTCCGGTTATAAATTAGCTATAGAGTAGCCAACATTTGACCCATTGAACATGTTTCAGTGATGGATATTGAAATTTCTTTGCCTACTTATTGACTCTTTCTGATGTTACATCGGTCATTCAAAAGTCAATATTTCACCAAATATACTAAAATCGGGCCCAAGAATCGTCTATTTTGAACTTTTTAGTTCTACCCTATTGACTCCTTCTGGAGATAGTTCAGCCAATTTTTGACCCATTGAAAATAATTCAGTCCTTGATCTTAAACTTTCTATTTCTATCCAATTGTCTCCTTCTTGTGATACATTAGCCTTAGAGTAGCCAATATTTTACCCATTGGACATGTTTCAATTATGGATCTTGAAATATTTATACCTACTCATTGACTTTTTCTGAATTTAGGTCAGTCATTCAGAAATCCATATTGGACAAAATGTACTAATATCGGGCCCAAGAGTCGTCGATTTTGAACTTTCTATTTCTACCCAATTGACTCCTTCTGGTGATAAATTAGCGATACAGTAGCCAATAATTGACCCATTGAACATATTTCAGTCATGGATCTTGAAATTTCTACACCTACTTATTGACTCTTTCTGATGTTACATCGGTCCTTCAAAAGTCAATATTTGACCAAATGCACTAAAATCGGGCCCAAGAGTCATCTATTTTGAGCTTTATAGTTCTACCCTATTGACTCCTTCTGGAGATAGTTCATCCAATTTTTGACTCACTGAAAATAATTCAGTTATTCATCTTGAACTTTCTATTTCTATCCAATTGACTCCTTCTGGTGATAAATTAGCCATAGAGTAGCCAATATTTGACCCATTGAACATGTTTCAGTCATGGATCTTGAAATTTCTATACCTACTTATTGACTCTTTCTGATGTTACATCGGTCATTCAAAAGTCAATATTTGACCAAATATACTAAAATCAGGCCCAAGAATCGTATATTTTTAACTTTTTAGTTCTACACTTTGACTTCTTCCGGTTATAAATTAGCTATAGAGTAGCCAACATTTGACCCATTGAACATGTTTCAGTCATGGATCTTGAAATTTCTTTGCCTACTTATTGACTCTTTCTGATGTTACATCGGTCATTCAAAAGTCAATATTTGACCAAATGTACTAAAATCGGGCCCAAGAGTCGTCTATTTTGAACTTTTTAGTTCTACCCTTTGACTCCTTCTGGAGATAGTTCAGCTAATTTTTGACCCACTGAAAATAATTCAGTCCTTGATCTTGAACTTTCTATTTCTATCCAATTGTCTCCTTCTTGTGATACATTAGCCTTAGATTAGCCAATATTTTACGCATTGGACATGTCTCAGTTATGGATCTTGAATTATTTATACCTACTCATTGACTCTTTCTGAATTTAGGTCAGTAATTCAGAAATCCATATTTGACCAAATGTACTAATATCGGGCCCAAGAGTCGTCGATTTTGAACTTTCTATTTCTACCCTATTGACTCCTTCTGGTGATAAATTAGCGATAAAGTAGCCAATAATTGACCCATTGAACATATTTCAGTCATGGATCTTGAAATTTCTATACCTACTTATTGACTCTTTATGATGTTATAGCGGTCATTCAAAAGTCAATATTTGTCCAAATGTACTAAAATAGGCCCCAAAAGCCGTCGATTTTGACCTTTTTAGTTCTACCCATTGACTCCTTCTGGTGATAAATTAGCGATAGAGTAGCCAATATTTGACCCATTGAACATGTTTCAGTCATGGATCTTGAAATTTCTATACCTACTTATTGACTCTTTCTGATGTTATAGCGGTCATTCAAAAGTCAATATTTGTCCAAATGTACTAAAATCGGGCCCAAAAGCCGTCGATTTTGAACTTTTTAGTTCTACCCATTGACTCCTTCTGGTTATAAATTAGCCATAGAGTAGCCAATATTTGACCCATTGAACATGTTTCAGTCATGGATATTGAAATTTCTATACCTACTTATTGACTCTTTCTGATGTTATATCGGTCATTCAAAAGTCAATATTTGACCAAATATACTAAAATCGGGCCCAAGAATCGTCTATTTTGAACTTTTTAGTTCTACCCTATTGACTCCTTCTGGAGATAGTTCAGCCAATTTTTGACCCACTGAAAATAATTCAGTCCTTGATCTTGAACTTTCTATTTCTATCCAATTGTCTCCTTCTTGTGATACATTAGCCTTAGAGTAGCCAATATTTTACCCATTGGACATGTTTCAGTCATGGATCTTGAAATTTCTATAGCTACTTATTGACTCTTTCTGAATTTCGGTCAGTAATTCAGAAATCCATATTTGACCAAATGTACTAATATCGGGCCCAAGAGTCGTCGATTTTGAACTTTCTATTTCTACCCAATTGACTCCTTCTGGTGATAAATTAGCGATGGAGTAGCCAATAATTGACCCATTGAACATATTTCAGTCATGGATCTTGAAATTTCTATACCCACTTATTGACTCTTTCTGATGTTACATCGGTCATTCAAAAGTCAATATTTGACCAAATGTACTAAAATAGGGCCCAAGAGTCATCTATTTTGAGCTCTTTAGTTCTACCCTTTGACTCCTTCTGGTGATAAATTAGCCATAGAGTAGCCAATATTTGACCCATTGAACATGTTTTAGTCATGGATCTTGAAATTTCTATACCTACTTATTGACTCTTTCTGATATCATATCGGTCATTCAAAAGTCAATATTTGACCAAATGTACTAATATCAGACCCAAGAGTCGTCTATTTCGAACGTTTTAGTTCTACCCATTGACTCCTTCTGGTGATAAATTAGCCATAGAGTAGCCAACATTTGACCCATTGAACATGTTTCAGTCATGGATATTGAAATTTCTATACCTACTTATTGACTCTTTCTGATGTTATATCGGTCATTCAAAAGTCAATATTTCACCAAATATACTAAAATCGGGCCCAAGAATCGTCTATTTTGAACTTTTTAGTTCTACCCTATTGACTCCTTCTGGAGATAGTTCAGCCAATTTTTGACCCACTGAAAATAATTCAGTCCTTGATCTTGAACTTTCTATTTCTATCCAATTGTCTCCTTCTTGTGATACATTAGCCTTAGAGTAGCCAATATTTTACCCATTGGACATGTTTCAGTCATGGATCTTGAAATTTCTATAGCTACTTATTGACTCTTTCTGATGTTACATCGGTCATTCAAAAGTCAATATTTGACCAAATGTAAAAAATCGGGCCCAAGAGTCGTCTATTTTGAACTTTTTAGTTCTACCAAATAGACTCCTTCTTGTGATAAATTAGCCATAGAGTAGCCAATATTTGACCCATTGAACATGTTTAAGTCATGGATCTTGAAATTTCTATACCTACATATTGACTCTTTCTGATGTTACATCGGTAATTCAAAAGTCAATATTTGACAAAATGTACTAAAATCGGGCCCAAGAGTCATCTATTTTGAACTTTTTAGTTCTACACTTTGACTCCTTCTGGTGATAAATTAGCCATAGAGTAGCCAATATTTGACCCATTGAACATGTTTCAGTCATGGATCTTGAAATTTCTAAACCTACTTATTGACTCTTTCTGATGTTAAATCTTTCATTCAAAAGTCAATATTTGAAAAAATGTACTAAAATCGGGCCCAAGAGTCGTCTATTTTGAACTTTTTAGTTCTACCCATTGACTCCTTCTGGTGATAAATTAGCCATAGAGTAGCCAATATTTGACCCATTGAACATGTTTCAGTCATGGATCTTGAAATTTCTACACCTACTTATTGACTCTTTCTGATGTTATAGCGGTCATTCAAAAGTCAATATTTGACCAAATATACTAAAATCGGGCCCAAGAGTCGTCTATTTTGAACTTTTTAGTTCTACCCTTTGACTCCTTCTGGTTATAAATTAGCCATAGAGTAGCCAACATTTGACCCATTGAACATGTTTCAGTCATGGATCTTGAAATTTCTTTGCTTACTTATTGACTCTTTCTGATGTTACATCGGTCATTCAAAAGTCAGTATTTGACCAAATGTACTAAAATCGGGCCAAAGAGTCGTCTATTTTGAACTTTTTAGTTCTACCCTATTGACTCCTTCTGGAGATAGTTCAGCTAATTTTTGACCCACTGAAAATAATTCAGTCCTTGATCTTGAACTTTCTATTTCTATCCAATTGTCTCCTTCTTGTGGTACATTAGCCTTAGAGTAGCCAATATTTTACCCATTGGACATGTTTCAGTCATGGATCTTGAAATTTCTATAGCTACTTATTGACTCTTTCTGATGTTACATCGGTCATTCAAAAGTCAATATTTGACCAAATGTAAAAAATCGGGCCCAATAGTCGTCGATTTTGAACTTTTTAGTTCTACCCAATAGACTCCTTCTTGTGATAAATTAGCCATAGAGTAGCCAATATTTGACCCATTGAACATGTTTTAGTCATGGATCTTGAAATTTCTATACCTACTTATTGACTCTTTCTGATATCATATCGGTCATTCAAAAGTCAATATTTGACCAAATGTACTAATAGCAGGCCCAAGAGTCGTCTATTTCGAACGTTTTAGTTCTACCCATTGACTCCTTCTGGTGATAAATTAGCCATAGAGTAGCCAATATTTGACCCATTGAACATGTTTCAGTCATGGATCTTGAAATTTCTATACCTACTTATTGACTCTTTCTGATGTTACATCGGTAATTCAAAAGTCAATATTTGACAAAATGTACTAAAATCGGGCCCAAGAGTCATCTATTTTGAACTTTTTAGTTCTACACTTTGACTCCTTCTGGTGATAAATTAGCCATAGAGTAGCCAATATTTGACCCATTGAACATGTTTCAGTCATGGATCTTGAAATTTCTAAACCTACTTATTGACTCTTTCTGATGTTAAATCTTTCATTCAAAAGTCAATATTTGAAAAAATGTACTAAAATCGGGCCCAAGAGTCGTCTATTTTGAACTTTTTAGTTCTACCCATTGACTCCTTCTGGTGATAAATTAGCCATAGAGTAGCCAATATTTGACCCATTGAACATGTTTCAGTCATGGATCTTGAAATTTCTACACCTACTTATTGACTCTTTCTGATGTTATAGCGGTCATTCAAAAGTCAATATTTGACCAAATATACTAAAATCGGGCCCAAGAGTCGTCTATTTTGAACTTTTTAGTTCTACCCTTTGACTCCTTCTGGTTATAAATTAGCCATAGAGTAGCCAACATTTGACCCATTGAACATGTTTCAGTCATGGATCTTGAAATTTCTTTGCTTACTTATTGACTCTTTCTGATGTTACATCGGTCATTCAAAAGTCAGTATTTGACCAAATGTACTAAAATCGGGCCAAAGAGTCGTCTATTTTGAACTTTTTAGTTCTACCCTATTGACTCCTTCTGGAGATAGTTCAGCTAATTTTTGACCCACTGAAAATAATTCAGTCCTTGATCTTGAACTTTCTATTTCTATCCAATTGTCTCCTTCTTGTGGTACATTAGCCTTAGAGTAGCCAATATTTTACCCATTGGACATGTTTCAGTCATGGATCTTGAAATTTCTATAGCTACTTATTGACTCTTTCTGATGTTACATCGGTCATTCAAAAGTCAATATTTGACCAAATGTAAAAAATCGGGCCCAATAGTCGTCGATTTTGAACTTTTTAGTTCTACCCAATAGACTCCTTCTTGTGATAAATTAGCCATAGAGTAGCCAATATTTGACCCATTGAACATGTTTTAGTCATGGATCTTGAAATTTCTATACCTACTTATTGACTCTTTCTGATATCATATCGGTCATTCAAAAGTCAATATTTGACCAAATGTACTAATAGCAGGCCCAAGAGTCGTCTATTTCGAACGTTTTAGTTCTACCCATTGACTCCTTCTGGTGATAAATTAGCCATAGAGTAGCCAATATTTGACCCATTGAACATGTTTCAGTCATGGATCTTGAAATTTCTATACCTACTTATTGACTCTTTCTGATGTTATAGCAGTCATTCAAAAGTCAATATTTGACCAAATATACTAAAATCAGGCCCAAGAGTCGTCTATTTCGAACGTTTTAGTTCTACCCATTGACTCCTTCTGGTTATAAATTAGCCATAGAGTAGCCAACATTTGACCCATTGAACATGTTTCAGTCATGGATATTGAAATTTCTATACCTACTTATTGACTCTTTCTGATGTTATATCGGTCATTCAAAAGTCAATATTTCACCAAATATACTAAAATTGGACCCAAGAATCGTCTATTTTGAACTTTTTAGTTCTACCCTATTGACTCCTTCTGGAGATAGTTCAGCCAATTTTTGACCCACTGAAAATAATTCAGTCCTTGATCTTGAACTTTCTATTTCTATCCAATTGTCTCCTTCTTGTGATACATTAGCCTTAGAGTAGCCAATATTTTACCCATTGGACATGTTTCAGTCATGGATCTTGAAATTTCTATAGCTACTTATTGACTCTTTCTGATGTTACATCGGTCATTCAAAAGTCAATATTTGACCAAATGTAAAAAATCGGGCCCAAGAGTCGTCTATTTTGAACTTTTTAGTTCTACCAAATAGACTCCTTCTTGTGATAAATTAGCCATAGAGTAGCCAATATTTGACCCATTGAACATGTTTAAGTCATGGATCTTGAAATTTCTATACCTACATATTGACTCTTTCTGATGTTACATCGGTCATTCAAAAGTCAATATTTGACAAAATGTACTAAAATCGGGCCCAAGAGTCATCTATTTTGAACTTTTTAGTTCTACACTTTGACTCCTTCTGGTGATAAATTAGCCATAGAGTAGCCAATATTTGACCCATTGAACATGTTTCAGTCATGGATCTTGAAATTTCTAAACCTACTTATTGACTCTTTCTGATGTTAAATCTTTCATTCAAAAGTCAATATTTGACCAAATGTACTAAAATCGGGCCCAAGAGTCGTCGATTTTGAACTTTTTAGTTCTACCCATTCACTCCTTCTGGTGATAAATTAGCCATAGAGTAGCCAATATTTTACCCATTGGACATGTTTCAGTCATGGATCTTGAAATTTCTATACCTACTTATTGACTCTATCTGATGTTACATCGGTCATTCAAAACTCAATATTTGACCAAATGTACTAAAATCGGGCCCAAGAGTCATCTATTTTGAGCTTTATAGTTCTACCCTTTGACTCCTTCTGGTGATAAATTAGCCATAGAGTAGCCAATATTTGATCCATTGAACATGTTTCAGTCATGGATCTTGAAATTTCTATACCTACTTATTGACTCTTTCTGATGTTACATCGGTCATTCAAAAGTCAATATTTGACCAAATATACTAAAATCAGGCCCAAGAATCGTGTATTTTTAACTTTTTAGTTCTACACTTTGACTCCTTCTGGTGATAAATTAGCCATAGAGTAGCCAATATTTGACCCATTGAACATGTTTCAGTCATGGATATTGAAATTTCTATACCTACTTATTGACTCTTTCTGATGTGAAGTATGTTAAGTAGAATGTTAAGGTCATTCAAAAGTCAATATTTCACCAAATATACTAAAATCGGGCCCAAGAATCGTCTATTTTGAACTTTTTAGTTCTACCCTATTGACTCCTTCTGGAGATAGTTCAGCCAATTTTTGACCCATTGAAAATAATTCAGTCCTTGATCTTAAACTTTCTATTTCTATCCAATTGTCTCCTTCTTGTGATACATTAGCCTTAGAGTAGCCAATATTTTACCCATTGGACATGTTTCAATTATGGATCTTGAAATATTTATACCTACTCATTGACTTTTTCTGAATTTAGGTCAGTCATTCAGAAATCCATATTGGACAAAATGTACTAATATCGGGCCCAAGAGTCGTCGATTTTGAACTTTCTATTTCTACCCAATTGACTCCTTCTGGTGATAAATTAGCGATACAGTAGCCAATAATTGACCCATTGAACATATTTCAGTCATGGATCTTGAAATTTCTACACCTACTTATTGACTCTTTCTGATGTTACATCGGTCATTCAAAAGTCAATATTTGACCAAATGTACTAAAATCGGGCCAAAGAGTCGTCTATTTTGAACTTTTCAGTTCTACCCTATTGACTCCTTCTGGAGATAGTTCATCGAATTTTTGACCCACTGAAAATAATTCAGTCATTCATCTTGAACTTTCTATTTCTATCCAATTGTCTCCTTCTTGTGATACATTAGCCTTAGAGTAGCCAATATTTTACCCATTGGACATGTTTCAATTATGGATCTTGAAATATTTATACCTACTCATTGACTTTTTCTGAATTTAGGTCAGTCATTCAGAAATCCATATTGGACAAAATGTACTAATATCGGGCCCAAGAGTCGTCGATTTTGAACTTTCTATTTCTACCCTATTGACTCCTTCTGGTGATAAATTAGCGATAAAGTAGCCAATAATTGACCCATTGAACATATTTCAGTCATGGATCTTGAAATTTCTATACCTACTTATTGACTCTTTCTGATGTTATAGCGGTCATTCAAAAGTCAATATTTGTCCAAATGTACTAAAATCGGGCCCAAAAGCCGTCGATTTTGAACTTTTTAGTTCTACCCATTGACTCCTTCTGGTGATAAATTAGCCATAGAGTAGCCAATATTTGACCCATTGAACATGTTTCAGTCATGGATATTGAAATTTCTATACCTACTTATTGACTCTTTCTGATGTGAAGTATGTTAAGTAGAATGTTAAGGTCATTCAAAAGTCAATATTTCACCAAATATACTAAAATCGGGCCCAAGAATCGTCTATTTTGAACTTTTTAGTTCTACCCTATTGACTCCTTCTGGAGATAGTTCAGCCAATTTTTGACCCATTGAAAATAATTCAGTCCTTGATCTTAAACTTTCTATTTCTATCCAATTGTCTCCTTCTTGTGATACATTAGCCTTAGAGTAGCCAATATTTTACCCATTGGACATGTTTCAATTATGGATCTTGAAATATTTATACCTACTCATTGACTTTTTCTGAATTTAGGTCAGTCATTCAGAAATCCATATTGGACAAAATGTACTAATATCGGGCCCAAGAGTCGTCGATTTTGAACTTTCTATTTCTACCCAATTGACTCCTTCTGGTGATAAATTAGCGATACAGTAGCCAATAATTGACCCATTGAACATATTTCAGTCATGGATCTTGAAATTTCTACACCTACTTATTGACTCTTTCTGATGTTACATCGGTCATTCAAAACTCAATATTTGACCAAATGTACTAAAATCGGGCCCAAGAGTCATCTATTTTGAGCTTTATAGTTCTACCCTTTGACTCCTTCTGGTGATAAATTAGCCATAGAGTAGCCAATATTTGACCCATTGAACATGTTTCAGTCATGGATCTTGAAATTTCTATACCTACTTATTGACTCTATCTGATGTTACATCGGTCATTCAAAAGTCAATATTTGACCAAATGTACTAAAATCGGGCCCAAGAGTCATCTATTTTGAACTTTTTAGTTCTACCCTTTGACTCCTTCTGGTGATAAATTAGCCATAGAGTAGCCAATATTTGACCCATTGAACATGTTTCAGTCATGGATCTTGACATTTCTAGACCTACTTATTGAATCTATCTGATGTTACATCGGTCCTTCAAAAGTCAATATTTGACCAAATGCACTAAAATCGGGCCCAAGAGTCATCTATTTTGAGCTTTATAGTTCTACCCTATTGACTCCTTCTGGAGATAGTTCATCCAATTTTTGACTCACTGAAAATAATTCAGTTATTCATCTTGAACTTTCTATTTCTATCCAATTGACTCCTTCTGGTGATAAATTAGCCATAGAGTAGCCAATATTTGACCCATTGAACATGTTTCAGTCATGGATCTTGAAATTTCTATACCTACTTATTGACTCTTTCTGATGTTACATCGGTCATTCAAAAGTCAATATTTGACCAAATATACTAAAATCAGGCCCAAGAATCGTATATTTTTAACTTTTTAGTTCTACACTTTGACTTCTTCCGGTTATAAATTAGCTATAGAGTAGCCAACATTTGACCCATTGAACATGTTTCAGTCATGGATCTTGAAATTTCTTTGCCTACTTATTGACTCTTTCTGATGTTACATCGGTCATTCAAAAGTCAATATTTGACCAAATGTACTAAAATCGGGCCAAAGAGTCGTCTATTTTGAACTTTTCAGTTCTACCCTATTGACTCCTTCTTGAGATAGTTCATCGAATTTTTGACCCACTGAAAATAATTCAGTCATTCATCTTGAACTTTCTATTTCTATCCAATTGTCTCCTTCTTGTGATACATTAGCCTTAGAGTAGCCAATATTTTACCCAATGGACATGTTTCAATTATGGATCTTGAAATATTTATACCTACTCATTGACTTTTTCTGAATTTAGGTCAGTCATTCAGAAATCCATATTGGACAAAATGTACTAATATCGGGCCCAAGAGTCGTCGATTTTGAACTTTCTATTTCTACCCTATTGACTCCTTCTGGTGATAAATTAGCGATAAAGTAGCCAATAATTGACCCATTGAACATATTTCAGTCATGGATCTTGAAATTTCTATACCTACTTATTGACTCTTTCTGATGTTATAGCGGTCATTCAAAAGTCAATATTTGTCCAAATGTACTAAAATAGGCCCCCAAAAGCCGTCGATTTTGACCTTTTTAGTTCTACCCATTGACTCCTTCTGGTGATAAATTAGCGATAGAGTAGCCAATATTTGACCCATTGAACATGTTTCAGTCATGGATCTTGAAATTTCTATACCTACTTATTGACTCTTTCTGATGTTATAGCGGTCATTCAAAAGTCAATATTTGTCCAAATGTACTAAAATCGGGCCCAAAAGCCGTCGATTTTGAACTTTTTAGTTCTACCCATTGACTCCTTCTGGTGATAAATTAGCCATAGAGTAGCCAATATTTGACCCATTGAACATCTATCAGTCATGGATCTTGAAATTTCTATACCTACTTATTGACTCTTTCTGATGTTATAGCGGTCATTCAAAAGTCAATATTTGACCAAATATACTAAAATCGGGCCCAAGAGTCGTCTATTTTGAACTTTTTAGTTCTACCCTTTGACTCCTTCTGGAGATAGTTCAGCTAATTTTTGACCCACTGAAAATAATTCAGTCCTTGATCTTGAACTTTCTATTTCTATCCAATTGTCTCCTTCTTGTGATACATTAGCCTTAGATTAGCCAATATTTTACGCATTGGACATGTCTCAGTTATGGATCTTGAATTATTTATACCTACTCATTGACTCTTTCTGAATTTAGGTCAGTAATTCAGAAATCCATATTTGACCAAATGTACTAATATCGGGCCCAAGAGTCGTCGATTTTGAACTTTCTATTTCTACCCTATTGACTCCTTCTGGTGATAAATTAGCGATAAAGTAGCCAATAATTGACCCATTGAACATATTTCAGTCATGGATCTTGAAATTTCTATACCTACTTATTGACTCTTTATGATGTTATAGCGGTCATTCAAAAGTCAATATTTGTCCAAATGTACTAAAATAGGCCCCAAAAGCCGTCGATTTTGACCTTTTTAGTTCTACCCATTGACTCCTTCTGGTGATAAATTAGCGATAGAGTAGCCAATATTTGACCCATTGAACATGTTTCAGTCATGGATCTTGAAATTTCTATACCTACTTATTGACTCTTTCTGATGTTATAGCGGTCATTCAAAAGTCAATATTTGTCCAAATGTACTAAAATCGGGCCCAAAAGCCGTCGATTTTGAACTTTTTAGTTCTACCCATTGACTCCTTCTGGTTATAAATTAGCCATAGAGTAGCCAATATTTGACCCATTGAACATGTTTCAGTCATGGATATTGAAATTTCTATACCTACTTATTGACTCTTTCTGATGTTATATCGGTCATTCAAAAGTCAATATTTGACCAAATATACTAAAATCGGGCCCAAGAATCGTCTATTTTGAACTTTTTAGTTCTACCCTATTGACTCCTTCTGGAGATAGTTCAGCCAATTTTTGACCCACTGAAAATAATTCAGTCCTTGATCTTGAACTTTCTATTTCTATCCAATTGTCTCCTTCTTGTGATACATTAGCCTTAGAGTAGCCAATATTTTACCCATTGGACATGTTTCAGTCATGGATCTTGAAATTTCTATAGCTACTTATTGACTCTTTCTGAATTTCGGTCAGTAATTCAGAAATCCATATTTGACCAAATGTACTAATATCGGGCCCAAGAGTCGTCGATTTTGAACTTTCTATTTCTACCCAATTGACTCCTTCTGGTGATAAATTAGCGATGGAGTAGCCAATAATTGACCCATTGAACATATTTCAGTCATGGATCTTGAAATTTCTATACCCAGTTATTGACTCTTTCTGATGTTACATCGGTCATTCAAAAGTCAATATTTGACCAAATGTACTAAAATAGGGCCCAAGAGTCATCTATTTTGAGCTCTTTAGTTCTACCCTTTGACTCCTTCTGGTGATAAATTAGCCATAGAGTAGCCAATATTTGACCCATTGAACATGTTTTAGTCATGGATCTTGAAATTTCTATACCTACTTATTGACTCTTTCTGATATCATATCGGTCATTCAAAAGTCAATATTTGACCAAATGTACTAATATCAGACCCAAGAGTCGTCTATTTCGAACGTTTTAGTTCTACCCATTGACTCCTTCTGGTGATAAATTAGCCATAGAGTAGCCAACATTTGACCCATTGAACATGTTTCAGTCATGGATATTGAAATTTCTATACCTACTTATTGACTCTTTCTGATGTTATATCGGTCATTCAAAAGTCAATATTTCACCAAATATACTAAAATCGGGCCCAAGAATCGTCTATTTTGAACTTTTTAGTTCTACCCTATTGACTCCTTCTGGAGATAGTTCAGCCAATTTTTGACCCACTGAAAATAATTCAGTCCTTGATCTTGAACTTTCTATTTCTATCCAATTGTCTCCTTCTTGTGATACATTAGCCTTAGAGTAGCCAATATTTTACCCATTGGACATGTTTCAGTCATGGATCTTGAAATTTCTATAGCTACTTATTGACTCTTTCTGATGTTACATCGGTCATTCAAAAGTCAATATTTGACAAAATGTACTAAAATCGGGCCCAAGAGTCATCTATTTTGAACTTTTTAGTTCTACACTTTGACTCCTTCTGGTGATAAATTAGCCATAGAGTAGCCAATATTTGACCCATTGAACATGTTTCAGTCATGGATCTTGAAATTTCTATAGCTACTTATTGACTCTTTCTGATGTTACATCGGTCATTCAAAAGTCAATATTTGACCAAATGTAAAAAATCGGGCCCAAGAGTCGTCTATTTTGAACTTTTTAGTTCTACCAAATAGACTCCTTCTTGTGATAAATTAGCCATAGAGTAGCCAATATTTGACCCATTGAACATGTTTAAGTCATGGATCTTGAAATTTCTATACCTACATATTGACTCTTTCTGATGTTACATCGGTCATTCAAAAGTCAATATTTGACAAAATGTACTAAAATCGGGCCCAAGAGTCATCTATTTTGAACTTTTTAGTTCTACACTTTGACTCCTTCTGGTGATAAATTAGCCATAGAGTAGCCAATATTTGACCCATTGAACATGTTTCAGTCATGGATCTTGAAATTTCTAAACCTACTTATTGACTCTTTCTGATGTTAAATCTTTCATTCAAAAGTCAATATTTGACCAAATGTACTAAAATCGGGCCCAAGAGTCGTCGATTTTGAACTTTTTAGTTCTACCCATTCACTCCTTCTGGTGATAAATTAGCCATAGAGTAGCCAATATTTTACCCATTGGACATGTTTCAGTCATGGATCTTGAAATTTCTATACCTACTTATTGACTCTATCTGATGTTACATCGGTCATTCAAAAGTCAATATTTGACCAAATGTACTAAAATCGGGCCCAAGAGTCATCTATTTTGAGCTCTTTAGTTCTACCCTTTGACTCCTTCTGGTGATAAATTAGCCTTAGAGTAGCCAATATTTTACCCATTGGACATGTTTCAGTCATGGATCTTGAAATTTCTATAGCTACTTATTGACTCTTTCTGATGTTACATCGGTCATTCAAAAGTCAATATTTGACCAAATGTAAAAAATCGGGCCCAAGAGTCGTCTATTTTGAACTTTTTAGTTCTACCAAATAGACTCCTTCTTGTGATAAATTAGCCATAGAGTAGCCAATATTTGACCCATTGAACATGTTTAAGTCATGGATCTTGAAATTTCTATACCTACATATTGACTCTTTCTGATGTTACATCGGTCATTCAAAAGTCAATATTTGACAAAATGTACTAAAATCGGGCCCAAGAGTCATCTATTTTGAACTTTTTAGTTCTACACTTTGACTCCTTCTGGTGATAAATTAGCCATAGAGTAGCCAATATTTGACCCATTGAACATGTTTCAGTCATGGATCTTGAAATTTCTAAACCTACTTATTGACTCTTTCTGATGTTAAATCTTTCATTCAAAAGTCAATATTTGAAAAAATGTACTAAAATCGGGCCCAAGAGTCGTCTATTTTGAACTTTTTAGTTCTACCCATTGACTCCTTCTGGTGATAAATTAGCCATAGAGTAGCCAATATTTGACCCATTGAACATGTTTCAGTCATGGATCTTGAAATTTCTACACCTACACTGTAAAAAATAAAAAGTTGACTTAACTTAAAATCTCAAGGCAACTCGCTGCACAGCTTTTTTGAGTTTACTCAACTTTTGTAAAAAACAGTTATACTGACTGAAATTAAGTTGTCAGTCATACAAAAAATATTTAATTGGGTTAACTTAAGATTGTTAGTTTTGTGGAGAGGTGCAACTGTTTTTTAACAAGCCTTTTTAAGTTGAGCCAATTCAACTTTTTTGGTCTGTAGAAATCAATGTCTGAAGTTGAGTGAACGAAAAAATACTATTGGAAATTGGTACACAGTAATTTAACTGTTACCATCGTTGTGTTTAGCATGCTGAATGTTGAAGTCTGTGTGACTCAAATATAGTCAATTACATAATATTGTCACAAATTGATGATTGATAATCAACCCACTTAAGTTTCCAACTGTTTGTGTGTTTATAACTGCTACCGTTAACTTTTAAATGATCATTAACTGGCATAAATTAAGATGGTCATGTTATTCATATATATAATTATATATATGGATTGTGAAATTCAGTTGCATACAAATATATGAACTGTGATTTCAATACAATACAATAATATAAATGAAGTGCCCAAGCAAAGGAAACACCATCCACCAAAATGGTGAGTTAAAAAAAAACAAAAAAACATTTGAACAAATGTTTGCATTTTATTTTCCAAAATTAGTATTTGCTAGTGGGAGGGCAGTTTCTAACTTAACTTAAATAATAAGTTGGCAGAAGTTTTTTAGGATTTTTTAGAACTTGCAAAACCTTGTTCACAAAACTAAACTTTTTAAGTTTATGGAAAGAAACTTGGTTTAGGTTGAATAAATGTATTAAACATAGTTAAACTGACTTTTACATAGATTTTTTGCTGAGCCAACACAACAAAACCAGTAATTTGAACCTTTTTCAAGTTGGGTTTACCAAACCAACATGTGTGCTTGTAAACTTGCATGTGTATGTCCAGTCAACAATTCAAATTAAGTTGATCAGACAATTTTTGAACCAACTTATTTCCACTTGTTAAGTCAACTTTCTTTAGTTTTATTGTCCAGTTAACTAATAGATGATAGTTATTACAACTTTTTGCAAGTTGGATTTTTTACAGTGTACTTATTGACTCTTTCTGATGTTATAGCGGTCATTCAAAAGTCAATATTTGACCAAATATACTAAAATCGGGCCCAAGAGTCGTCTATTTTGAACTTTTTAGTTCTACCCTTTGACTCCTTCTGGTTATAAATTAGCCATAGAGTAGCCAACATTTGACCCATTGAACATGTTTCAGTCATGGATCTTGAAATTTCTTTGCCTACTTATTGACTCTTTCTGATGTTACATCGGTCATTCAAAAGTCAATATTTGACCAAATGTACTAAAATCGGGCCAAAGAGTCGTCTATTTTGAACTTTTTAGTTCTACCCTATTGACTCCTTCTGGAGATAGTTCAGCTAATTTTTGACCCACTGAAAATAATTCAGTCCTTGATCTTGAACTTTCTATTTCTATCCAATTGTCTCCTTCTTGTGGTACATTAGCCTTAGAGTAGCCAATATTTTACCCATTGGACATGTTTCAGTCATGGATCTTGAAATTTCTATAGCTACTTATTGACTCTTTCTGATGTTACATCGGTCATTCAAAAGTCAATATTTGACCAAATGTAAAAAATCGGGCCCAATAGTCGTCGATTTTGAACTTTTTAGTTCTACCCAATAGACTCCTTCTTGTGATAAATTAGCCATAGAGTAGCCAATATTTGACCCATTGAACATGTTTCAGTCATGGATCTTGAAATTTCTAAACCTACTTATTGACTCTTTCTGATGTTAAATCTTTCACTCAAAAGTCAATATTTGACCAAATGTACTAAAATCGGGCCCAAGAGTCGTCTATTTTGAACTTTTTAGTTCTACCCTTTGCCCCCTTCTGGTGATAAATTAGCCATAGAGTAGCCAATATTTGACCCATTGAACATGTTTTAGTCATGGATCTTGAAATTTCTATACCTACTTATTGACTCTTTCTGATATCATATCGGTCATTCAAAAGTCAATATTTGACCAAATGTACTAATATCAGGCCCAAGAGTCGTCTATTTCGAACGTTTTAGTTCTACCCATTGACTCCTTCTGGTGATAAATTAGCCATAGAGTAGCCAATATTTGACCCATTGAACATGTTTCAGTCATGGATCTTGAAATTTCTATACCTACTTATTGACTCTTTCTGATGTTATAGCAGTCATTCAAAAGTCAATATTTGACCAAATATACTAAAATCGGGCCCAAGAGTCGTCTATTTTGAACTTTTTAGTTCTACCCTTTGACTCCTTCTGGTTATAAATTAGCCATAGAGTAGCCAATATTTGACCCATTGAACATGTTTTAGTCATGGATCTTGAAATTTCTATACCTACTTATTGACTCTTTCTGATATCATATCGGTCATTCAAAAGTCAATATTTGACCAAATGTACTAATATCAGGCCCAAGAGTCGTCTATTTCGAACGTTTTAGTTCTACCCATTGACTCCTTCTGGTGATAAATTAGCCATAGAGTAGCCAATATTTGACCCATTGAACATGTTTCAGTCATGGATCTTGAAATTTCTATACCTACTTATTGACTCTTTCTGATGTTATAGCAGTCATTCAAAAGTCAATATTTGACCAAATATACTAAAATCAGGCCCAAGAGTCGTCTATTTTGAACTTTTTAGTTCTACCCTTTGACTCCTTCTGGTTATAAATTAGCCATAGAGTAGCCAACATTTGACCCATTGAAAATAATTCAGTCCTTGATCTTGAACTTTCTATTTCTATCCAATTGTCTCCTTCTTGTGATACATTAGCCTTAGAGTAGCCAATATTTTACCCATTGGACATGTTTCAATTATGGATCTTGAAATATTTATACCTACTCATTGACTCTTTCTGAGTTTAGGTCAGTTATTCAGAAATCCATATTGGACAAATGTACTAATATCGGGCCAAAGATTCGTCGATTTTGAACTTTCTATTTCTACCCAATTGACTCCTTCTGGTGATAAATTAGCGATACAGTAGCCAATAATTGACCCATTGAACATATTTCAGTCATGGATCTTGAAATTTCTACACCTACTTATTGACTCTTTCTGATGTTACATCGGTCATTCAAAAGTCAATATTTGACCAAATGTACTAAAATAGGGCCCAAAAGACGTCGATTTTGAACTTTTTAGTTCTACCCATTGACTCCTTCTTGTTATAAATTAGCCATAGAGTAGCCAACATTTTACCCATTGAACATGTTTCAGTCATGGATATTGAAATTTCTATACCTACTTATTGACTCTTTCTGATGTTATATCGGTCATTCAAAAGTCAATATTTGACCAAATATACTAAAATCGGGCCCAAGAATCGTCTATTTTGAACTTTTTAGTTCTACCCTATTGACTCCTTCTGGAGATAGTTGAGCTAATTTTTGACCCACTGAAAATAATTCAGTCCTTGATCTTGAACTTTCTATTTCTATCCAATTGTCTCCTTCTTGTGATACATTAGCCTTAGAGTAGCCAATATTTTACCCATTGGACATGTTTCAATTATGGATCTTGAAATATTTATACCTACTCATTGACTCTTTCTGAATTTCGGTCAGTAATTCAGAAATCCATATTTGACCAAATGTACTAATATCGGGCCCAAGAGTCGTCAATTTTGAACTTTCTATTTCTACCCAATTGACTCCTTCTGGTGATAAATTAGCGATAGAGTAGCCAATAATTGACCCATTGAACATATTTCAGTCATGGATCTTGAAATTTCTACACCCACTTATTGACTCTTTCTGATGTTACATCGGTCATTCAAAAGTCAATATTTGACCAAATGTATTAAAAAAGGGCCCAAGAGTCATCTATTTTGAGCTCTTTAGTTCTACCGTTTGACTCCTTCTGGTGATAAATTAGCCATAGAGTAGCCAATATTTGACCCATTGTACATGTTCCAGTCATGGATCTTGAAATTTCTATACCTACTTATTGGCTCTTTCTGATGTTAAATCTTTCATTCAAAAGTCAATATTTGACCAAATGTACTAAAATCGGGCCCAAGAGTCGTCGATTTTGAACTTTTTAGTTCTACCCATTGACTCCTTCTGGTGATAAATTAGCCATAGAGTAGCCAATATTTGACCCATTGATCATGTTTCAGTCATGGATCTTGAAATTTCTATACCTACTTATTGACTCTTTCTGATGTTATATCGGTCATTCAAAAGTCAATATTTGACCAAATATACTAAAATCGGGCCCAAGAATCGTCTATTTTGAACTTTTTAGTTCTACCCTATTGACTCCTTCTGGAGATAGTTGAGCTAATTTTTGACCCACTGAAAATAATTCAGTCCTTGATCTTGAACTTTCTATTTCTATCCAATTGTCTCCTTCTTGTGATACATTAGCCTTAGAGTAGCCAATATTTTACCCATTGGACATGTTTCAATTATAGATCTTGAAATATTTATACCTACTCATTGACTCTTTCTGAATTTCGGTCAGTAATTCAGAAATCCATATTTGACCAAATGTACTAAAATAGGGCCCAAGAGTCGTCGATTTTGAGCTCTTTAGTTCTACCCTTTGACTCCTTCTGGTGATAAATTAGCCTCTGTAAGACCCAGACACAAAGGATTAGTTATAACAAGGTTTTATTGAACAAGGATTCTGAACACAGGTGAAATGGTTTGGTATGGTAAGTCAATACAGTTCGTGGTTGTTAGAAGGTGACTTAGCTTGCAGATTAACAATGTCCTTTTCCCGTTTCCTAGGGAGATCAGAAGATTGCCAGCGGTCCGCGAACACTCCTGTTGATGTGCAGGTTGAAGACAAGATGATCGCAGGGATACACAGAGCAGGTAAGTCATGCAGGTGAGTCTGTAGTCCATGTATGAACGAGATCAGACAACTGGCAGAGTGTGAGAGTGCGTGTTATATGGGGTGAACGGTGATTGCGGACAGGTGTTGATGATCAGTATTCCGGTGAGAGTGAACGAGTGGGCGGAGTTGTACGTGTAGGTGAAGTAGACGTTGTGACAGTGCCCCCCCCTCCACGGGCGGCTCCTGACGCCCTAGAAGGCCGACGACGGGGTCGACCACGTCCACGGGGTCCTGGTCGACTGGGATGTTCCAGATGGTACTGTGTAAGGAGAGTTGGATCCAGAATGTCGTTACGTGCCACCCACGACCTCTCCTCTGGACCGTAGCCCTCCCAGTCGACCAGGTATTCCAGTCGGGCCCCACGCCGCCGGGAGTCCAGGATTTCATGGACCTGGTATATCCTTTCGGTGTCGGTGAGGTCTGGAGGAGGAGGTACATCAGTGTTTGCCGGGTCTGTGGGCGGAAACATAGGGTTAATGACTGGTTTTAGGAGTGAGACGTGGAAAGAAGGTGCAATACGATACGTGCTGGGAAGGTTGAGACGGTAGGTAACCTCGTTGATCTGCCTCTGCACTGTGAATGGACCTAGGTAGCGGGGACTCAGCTTACGACAGGGCAGGCGCAGACGAATGTCCTGGGTAGAGAGCCATACTTGTTGACCGGGCTGAAAACTAGGTGTTGGACCCCGATGACGATCAGCCTGGATCTGGTGTCTGCGCACTGCCTGTTGTAGGTGTACATGTGCTGAGTCCCAAACCCTCTCGCTCTGCTCGAACCAGTTCTGGACGGCTGGGACATCGGTTTGTTCACCGGACCAGGGGAAGAGTGCTGGCTGATATCCCAGCACGCACTTGAAGGGTGTTAGTCGAGTAGTAGATTGTTGTAAGGAGTTCTGGGCATATTCGGCCCAGGGAAGGAACTGGTTCCAGGATGACTGGTTACGGTGGCAGTATGACCGCAGGTATCTCCCGATCTCCTGGATCTTCCGCTCTGTCTGTCCATTAGTCTGTGGATGGTAACCAGAGGACAAACTGACGGTGATTCCAAGGAGTTGAAAGAAGGCTTTCCAGACTCGGGAGATGAACTGGGGACCTCGATCCGAGACAATATCCTCTGGGAGACCGAAGTTGCGAAAGACGTAGGTAAACAACATCTCGGCAGTTTGAAAAGCCGTGGGTAGACCCTTGATGGGGATGAGTTTACACATCTTAGAGAACCTGTCTACTACCACAAGGATACTGGTGTAGGTATTCGAAGGAGGTAGGTCGGTCAGAAAGTCAACTCCAATATGAGTCCAGGGACGATGTGGTATTGGCAAGGGCACCAGTTTGCCCGCCGGCATTTGACGAGGTGTATTGGTAATGGCACAGACAGAGCAGCCCTTGACGTACCGGGAGACATCCTGGGTCATACGGGGCCACCAATAGCGTTGGCGAAGGAGCGAGAGGGTACGCTGGCTGCCTGGGTGTCCAGAGCCCGGAGAGGTATGTATGGATTCCAGGAGGAGCTGACGACAGGATGGTGGAACATACATCAGCTCCTCCGGTCCCCCCGGCGGAGCAGGATTGGTCTCTTGGGCCTGGAGTATGTGATTGTCCCAGTCCCACTGAATGGGACTGACGATGACGGCCGGAGGTAGAATCGGCTCAGGAGGCGACTGGCTAGGATCAGAAGTGTGAGTTCGAGAGAGGGCATCAGCCTGGATGTTCTTCTCTCCTCTTCGGTAGGTGACTAGAAAGTCAAATCTAGTGAAGAACAAGGCCCAGCGGGCTTGACGGGTGTTGAGTCTCTTGGCTTCCCGGAGGTATTCGAGATTTCGGTGGTCTGTGATGACTTCGAATGGGTGGTTAGCTCCCTCTAGCCAGTGCCTCCATTCTTCGAGAGCAAGCTTTATTGCGAGAAGTTCTCGATTCCCCACGTCATAATTCTGCTCCGCCGGGGATAGCTTGTGTGAGAAGAAGGCACATGAATGAGTACGAGGTGGGTCACCCTGCCGCTGGGAAAGGATGGCTCCAACGCCGGTCTGAGAAGCATCAACTTCGACACGAAATGGTAGATGTGGATCGGGGTGCCGCAGGATAGGCGCCGAGCTGAATGCTTCCTTAAGTTGGTCGAAGGCCGCCTGTGCGTGCAAATGCCAGGACAGAGACTTGGGACCCTTCTTGAGCAGTGAGGTAAGTGGTGAAGTCAACTGGCTGAAGTTATGGATAAACTTTCTGTAGAAGTTGGCGAACCCCAGGAATCTCTGCAGTTCCTTGATGGTCTGAGGCTCCGGCCACTCACGAATGGCATCCACCTTCCTCTGGTCCATACTCACTCCATGGTGATTGATCACGTACCCCAGGAAGTGGACCTCGTGGAGGTGGAATTCACATTTCTCTAACTTAAGGTAGAGTTGGTGATTTCTGAGTCGTTGTAGGACCTGACGAACATGATTATGATGGTCGGGTAGGTTCTGGGAATATATCAGGATATCGTCGATGTAGACTATGACAAATTGATGGAGGAGATCGCGGAAGATCTCATTCATATAATTCTGAAAGACTGAAGGAGAGTTCGCCAGGCCATACGGCATCACCAAGTATTCATAGTGCCCAGATGGTGTAACGAACGCGGTCTTCCATTCGTCTCCCGTGCGAATGCGGATCAAGTTATAGGCACTGCGAAGATCTAACTTGGTAAATACCCGAGCTCCACGAAGTTGTTCCAGGGCTGCAGGGACCAGAGGAAGGGGATACCGAAACTTCACAGTTTGGGAATTGAGCTTCCGATAGTCTATACAGGGTCTCAAGCCTCCGTCCTCCTTAGCGACGAAAAAGAAGCTTGAGGCGGCAGGGGACGTAGAAGGTCGGATGAACCCCTGGAGTAGAGCCTCGGAGATGTAATCATCCATGGCCTTCTGCTCCGGGATGGACAGTGGATAGACTTTCCCCTTAGGTAGGATTGTCCCAGGCAGCAGGTCTATTGCACAGTCCCATGGCCGGTGAGGTGGTAGTCGCGTTGCCAGCCGCTTACTGAAGACATCCTGGAACGCCCGGTATTCCTCAGGAATCTCCCGTTCATGAAGGGGTTCAGGACTCTCGATGGATGTAGAGCAGATGGGTAACGTGACCGGATCAGAACTGTGGGTTGAGGATGAGCGAGGAATCTTCTGTACTGGATGAAGACAGGTCTGTTGGCAATGTTGACTCCATTTCAAGATCTCACCGGTGTCCCAGTTAAAGACAGGATTGTGTTCGGCTAACCACGGGCGTCCCAGGACGATATCTGTGGTGGAACCCTCCAGCACCAGAAACGATATCCTCTCTTGATGTAGACACCCGATGTGAAGTTGAAGAACCGGTGAGCGATGATTGATGACCCCTCGACCCAGCGGTTTGCCCAGAATAGTATGGATCTTCAGTGGATGGTGGTAGCGCTTGCGTTGTAGGCTTAGCGCCCGGAGGAACTGGCGTGAGATGAAGTTCCCCGCGGAGCCTGAGTCGACGAGAGCTTGCGCTGCAACATAGGATTTTCTAATCAGAAAGTATACTGTTGTTCGAATTAAATGGGAAATCTGTGGCTGAATTTCAATAGTACTCACCGCGGGTCGAGGGGGTCGGATGGTACAGTTGAGGAGTTGATGTCCCTCGCCGCCGCAGTAGAGGCAGAGATGATTTGTGATGCGTCGTTGTCTTTCAGCCTGGGAGAGATGGTAGGTGTCAACATTCATGGGTTCTGGTGCTGGATGAGCGACTGGCAAGTTGACTGGCGGGAACTGCGATACGGGTGCAAGAGGTTCGCAAGCAGATAATCGTTGTGAGACGCGCATAGTCTTCTGAAGGAAGGTTTCCAGTCCGAGAGAGTCGTCGTAAATGACCATGAGCTGACGGATATCTGGGTTTAGACCAAGGCGATAGGCAGTGAGTAAGGCTACCTCGTTCCATCCACTATTCGCGGCGAGAGTCCGGAAGCGCAGCGTGTAGTCTCCTACTGATGATGTGCCTTGGCGTAGATGGAAGAGTTGGTCAGAAACAGATAATGTGGAGGTGGTTTGACCGAAGACCTCTCGGAAATGGTTGGTGAATGCTGCTAGGGAATTAAGGATGGTAGCGTTGGATTTCCATAGCGCTTGTGCCCAGCGCAGCGCCTTACTGGTGAGTAAATTCACCATGAATGCCACTTGAGCTTTCTCCGTAGCAAACAGATGAGGCTGGATTTCGAAGAACAGCGAACATTGCATCAAGAACCCGTCGCAGTCCTCCGCCTCGCCTGAGTAGGGCGCTGGTCTGGCCACGGGACATGCAGAGGCAGCGTTGGGTGGTGAAGAAGTCGCTGGGAGCGATGCAGGAAGTGCCGCGGGACCAGCTGGAACAGATTGGGTAAGCGTGCTCGTGGTGCTGGTGGAAGCGGGTGAATCCATGTTCATGTTTTTAGGTCTGATCTTCCGTAAGACCCAGACACAAAGGATTAGTTATAACAAGGTTTTATTGAACAAGGATTCTGAACACAGGTGAAATGGTTTGGTATGGTAAGTCAATACAGTTCGTGGTTGTTAGAAGGTGACTTAGCTTGCAGATTAACAATGTCCTTTTCCCGTTTCCTAGGGAGACCAGAAGATTGCCAGCGGTCAGCGAACACTCCTGTTGATGTGCAGGTTGAAGACAAGATGATCGCAGGGATACACAGAGCAGGTAAGTCATGCAGGTGAGTCTGTAGTCCATGTATGAACGAGATCAGACAACTGGCAGAGTGTGAGAGTGCGTGTTATATGGGGTGAACGGTGATTGCGGACAGGTGTTGATGATCAGTATTCCGGTGAGAGTGAACGAGTGGGCGGAGTTGTACGTGTAGGTGAAGTAGACGGTGTGACAGTCTTAGAGTAGCCAATATTTTACCCATTGGACATGTTTTAGTCATGGATCTTGAAATTTCTATAGCTACTTATTGACTCTTTCTGATGTTACATCGGCCATTCAAAAGTCAATATTTGACCAAATGTAAAAAATCGGGCCCAATAGTCGTCGATTTTGAACTTTTTAGTTCTACCCAATAGACTCCTTCTTGTGATAAATTAGCCATAGAGTAGCCAATATTTGACCCATTGAACATGTTTAAGTCATGGATCTTGAAATTTCTATACCTACTTATTGACTCTTTCTGATGTTACATCGGTCATTCAAAAGTCAATATTTGACCAAATGTACTAAAATCGGGCCCAAGAGTCGTCTATTTTGAACTTTTTAGTTCTACCCTTTGCCCCCTTCTGGTGATAAATTAGCCATAGAGTAGCCAATATTTGACCCATTGAACATGTTTTAGTCATGGATCTTGAAATTTCTATACCTACTTATTGACTCTTTCTGATATCATATCGGTCATTCAAAAGTCAATATTTGACCAAATGTACTAATATCAGGCCCAAGAGTCGTCTATTTTGAACGTTTTAGTTCTACCCATTGACTCCTTCTGGTGATAAATTAGCCATAGAGTAGCCAATATTTGACCCATTGAACATGTTTCAGTCATGGATCTTGAAATTTCTATACCTACTTATTGACTCTTTCTGATGTTATAGCGGTCATTCAAAAGTCAATATTTGACCAAATATACTAAAATCGGGCCCAAGAGTCGTCTATTTTGAACTTTTTAGTTCTACCCTTTGACTCCTTCTGGTTATAAATTAGCCATAGAGTAGCCAACATTTGACCCATTGAACATGTTTCAGTCATGGATATAGAAATTTCTATACCTACTTATTGACTCTCGCTGATGTTATATCGGTCATTCAAAAGTCAATATTTCACCAAATATACTAAAATCGGGCCCAAGAGTCGTCTATTTTGAACTTTTTAGTTCTACCCTTTGACTCCTTCTTGTTATAAATTAGCCATAGAGTAGCCAACATTTTACCCATTGAACATGTTTCAGTCATGGATATTGAAATTTCTATACCTACTTATTGACTCTTTCTGATGTTATATCGGTCATTCAAAAGTCAATATTTGACCAAATATACTAAAATCGGGCCCAAGAATCGTCTATTTTGAACTTTTTAGTTCTACCCTATTGACTCCTTCTGGAGATAGTTGAGCTAATTTTTGACCCACTGAAAATAATTCAGTCCTTGATCTTGAACTTTCTATTTCTATCCAATTGTCTCCTTCTTGTGATACATTAGCCTTAGAGTAGCCAATATTTTACCCATTGGACATGTTTCAATTATGGATCTTGAAATATTTATACCTACTCATTGACTCTTTCTGAATTTCGGTCAGTAATTCAGAAATCCATATTTGACCAAATGTACTAATATCGGGCCCAAGAGTCGTCGATTTTGAACTTTCTATTTCTACCCAATTGACTCCTTCTGGTGATAAATTAGCGATAGAGTAGCCAATAATTGACCCATTGAACATATTTCAGTCATGGATCTTGAAATTTCTATACCCACTTATTGACTCTTTCTGATGTTACATCGGTCATTCAAAAGTCAATATTTGACCAAATGTACTAAAATAGGGCCCAAGAGTCATCTATTTTGAGCTCTTTAGTTCTACCCTTTGACTCCTTCTGGTGATAAATTAGCCATAGAGTAGCCAATATTTGACCCATTGTACATGTTCCAGTCATGGATCTTGAAATTTCTATAGCTACTTATTGACTCTTTCTGATGTTACATCGGTCATTCAAAAGTCAATATTTGACCAAATGTAAAAAATCGGGCCCAAGAGTCATCTATTTTGAGCTTTATAGTTCTACCCTTTGACTCCTTCTGGTGATAAATTAGCCATAGAGTAGCCAATATTTTACCCATTGGACATGTTTCAGTCATGGATATTGAAATTTCTATACCTACTTATTGACTCTTTCTGATGTTATATCGGTCATTCAAAAGTCAATATTTGACCAAATATACTAAAATCGGGCCCAAGAATCGTCTATTTTGAACTTTTTAGTTCTACCCTATTGACTCCTTCTGGAGATAGTTGAGCTAATTTTTGACCCACTGAAAATAATTCAGTCCTTGATCTTGAACTTTCTATTTCTATCCAATTGTCTCCTTCTTGTGATACATTAGCCTTAGAGTAGCCAATATTTTACCCATTGGACATGTTTCAATTATGGATCTTGAAATATTTATACCTACTCATTGACTCTTTCTGAATTTCGGTCAGTAATTCAGAAATCCATATTTGACCAAATGTACTAATATCGGGCCCAAGAGTCGTCGATTTTGAACTTTCTATTTCTACCCAATTGACTCCTTCTGGTGATAAATTAGCGATAGAGTAGCCAATAATTGACCCATTGAACATATTTCAGTCATGGATCTTGAAATTTCTATACCCACTTATTGACTCTTTCTGATGTTACATCGGTCATTCAAAAGTCAATATTTGACCAAATGTACTAAAATAGGGCCCAAGAGTCATCTATTTTGAGCTCTTTAGTTCTACCCTTTGACTCCTTCTGGTGATAAATTAGCCATAGAGTAGCCAATATTTGACCCATTGTACATGTTCCAGTCATGGATCTTGAAATTTCTATAGCTACTTATTGACTCTTTCTGATGTTACATCGGTCATTCAAAAGTCAATATTTGACCAAATGTAAAAAATCGGGCCCAAGAGTCATCTATTTTGAGCTTTATAGTTCTACCCTTTGACTCCTTCTGGTGATAAATTAGCCATAGAGTAGCCAATATTTTACCCATTGGACATGTTTCAGTCATGGATCTTGAAATTTCTATACCTACTTATTGACTCTATCTGATGTTACATCGGTCATTCAAAAGTCAATATTTGACCAAATGTACTAAAATAGGGCCCAAGAGTCATCTATTTTGAGCTCTTTAGTTCTACCCTTTGACTCCTTCTGGTGATAAATTAGCCTTAGAGTAGCCAATATTTTACCCATTGGACATGTTTCAGTCATGGATCTTGAAATTTCTATAGCTACTTATTGACTCTTTCTGATGTTACATCGGTCATTCAAAAGTCAATATTTGACCAAATGTAAAAAATCGGGCCCAATAGTCGTCGATTTTGAACTTTTTAGTTCTACCCAATAGACTCCTTCTGGTGATAAATTAGCCATAGAGTAGCCAATATTTGACCCATTGAACATGTTTCAGTCATGGATCTTGAAATTTCTATACCTACTTATTGACTCTTTCTGATGTTATATCGGTCATTCAAAAGTCAATATTTGACCAAATATACTAAAATCGGGCCCAAGAGTCGTCTATTTTGAACTTTTTAGTTCTACCCTTTGACTCCTTCTGGTTATAAATTAGCCATAGAGTAGCCAACATTTGACCCATTGAACATGTTTCAGTCATGGATATTGAAATTTCTATACCTACTTATTGACTCTCGCTGATGTTATATCGGTCATTCAAAAGTCAATATTTCACCAAATATACTAAAATCGGGCCCAAGAGTCGTCTATTTTGAACTTTTTAGTTCTACCCTTTGACTCCTTCTTGTTATAAATTAGCCATAGAGTAGCCAACATTTTACCCATTGAACATGTTTCAGTCATGGAAATTGAAATTTCTATACCTACTTATTGACTCTTTCTGATGTTACATCGGTCATTCAAAAGTCAATATTTGACCAAATGTAAAAAATCGGGCCCAAGAGTCATCTATTTTGAGCTTTATAGTTCTACCCTTTGACTCCTTCTGGTGATAAATTAGCCATAGAGTAGCCAATATTTTACCCATTGGACATGTTTCAGTCATGGATCTTGAAATTTCTATACCTACTTATTGACTCTTTCTGATGTTACATCGGTCATTCAAAAGTCAATATTTGACCAAATGTAAAAAATCGGGCCCAATAGTCGTCGATTTTGAACTTTTTAGTTCTACCCAATAGACTCCTTCTTGTGATAAATTAGCCATAGAGTAGCCAATATTTGACCCATTGAACATGTTTAAGTCATGGATCTTGAAATTGCTATACCTACTTATTGACTCTTTCTGATGTTACATCGGTCATTCAAAAGTCAATATTTGACAAAATGTACTAAAATCGGGCCCAAGAGTCATCTATTTTGAACTTTTTAGTTCTACCCTTTGACTCCTTCTGGTGATAAATTAGCCATAGAGTAGCCAATATTTGACCCATTGTACATGTTCCAGTCATGGATCTTGAAATTTCTATAGCTACTTATTGGCTCTTTCTGATGTTAAATCTTTCATTCAAAAGTCAATATTTGACCAAATGTACTAAAATAGGGCCCAAGAGTCATCTATTTTGAGCTCTTTAGTTCTACCCTTTGACTCCTTCTGGTGATAAATTAGCCTTAGAGTAGCCAATATTTTACCCATTGGACATGTTTCAGTCATGGATCTTGAAATTTCTATAGCTACTTATTGACTCTTTCTGATGTTACATCGGTCATTCAAAAGTCAATATTTGACCAAATGTAAAAAATCGGGCCCAATAGTCGTCGATTTTGAACTTTTTAGTTCTACCCAATAGACTCCTTCTTGTGATAAATTAGCCATAGAGTAGCCAATATTTGACCCATTGAACATGTTTAAGTCATGGATCTTGAAATTTCTATATCTACTTATTGACTCTTTCTGATGTTACATCGGTCATTCAAAAGTCAATATTTGACAAAATGTACTAAAATCGGGCCCAAGAGTCATCTATTTTGAACTTTTTAGTTCTACCCTTTGACTCCTTCTGGTGATAAATTAGCCATAGAGTAGCCAATATTTGACCCATTGTACATGTTCCAGTCATGGATCTTGAAATTTCTATACCTACTTATTGGCTCTTTCTGATGTTAAATCTTTCATTCAAAAGTCAATATTTGACCAAATGTACTAAAATCGGGCCCAAGAGTCGTCGATTTTGAACTTTTTAGTTCTACCCATTGACTCCTTCTGGTGATAAATTAGCCATAGAGTAGCCAATATTTTACCCATTGGACATGTTTCAGTCATGGATCTTGAAATTTCTATACCTACTTATTGACTCTATCTGATGTTACATCGGTCATTCAAAAGTCAATATTTGACCAAATGTACTAAAATAGGGCCCAAGAGTCATCTATTTTGAGCTCTTTAGTTCTACCCTTTGACTCCTTCTGGTGATAAATTAGCCTTAGAGTAGCCAATATTTTACCCATTGGACATGTTTCAGTCATGGATCTTGAAATTTCTATAGCTACTTATTGACTCTTTCTGATGTTACATCGGTCATTCAAAAGTCAATATTTGACCAAATGTAAAAAATCGGGCCCAATAGTCGTCGATTTTGAACTTTTTAGTTCTACCCAATAGACTCCTTCTTGTGATAAATTAGCCATAGAGTAGCCAATATTTGACCCATTGAACATGTTTAAGTCATGGATCTTGAAATTTCTATACCTACTTATTGACTCTTTCTGATGTTACATCGGTCATTCAAATGTCAATATTTGACAAAATGTACTAAAATCGGGCCCAAGAGTCATCTATTTTGAACTTTTTAGTTCTACCCTATTGACTCCTTCTGGAGATAGTTCAGCCAATTTTTGACCCATTGAAAATAATTCAGTCCTTGATCTTGAACTTTCTATTTCTATCCAATTGTCTCCTTCTTGTGATACATTAGCCTTAGAGTAGCCAATATTTTACCCATTGGACATGTTTCAATTATGGATCTTGAAAAATTTATACCTACTCATTGACTCTTTTTGAGTTTAGGTCAGTTATTCAGAAATCCATATTGGACAAAATGTACTAATATCGGGCCAAAGAGTCGTCGATTTTGAACTTTCTATTTCTACCCAATTGACTCCTTCTGGTGATAAATTAGCGATAGAGTAGCCAATAATTGACCCATTGAACATATTTCAGTCATGGATCTTGAAATTTCTACACCTACTTATTGACTCTTTCTGATGTTACATCGGTCATTCAAAAGTCAATATTTGACCAAATGTAAAAAATCGGGCCCAAAAGACGTCGATTTTGAACTTTTTAGTTCTACCCATTGACTCCTTCTGGTGATAAATTAGCCATAGAGTAGCCAATATTTGACCCATTGAACATGTTTCAGTCATGGATCTTGAAATTTCTATACCTACTTATTGACTCTTTCTGATGTTATAGCGGTCATTCAAAAGTCATTATTTGACCAAATATACTAAAATCGGGCCCAAGAGTCGTCTATTTTGAACTTTTTAGTTCTACCCTTTGACTCCTTCTTGTTATAAATTAGCCATAGAGTAGCCAACATTTTACCCATTGAACATGTTTCAGTCATGGATATTGAAATTTCTATACCTACTTATTGACTCTTTCTGATGTTATATCGGTCATTCAAAAGTCAATATTTGACCAAATGTACTAAAATAGGGCCCAAGAGTCATCTATTTTGAGCTCTTTAGTTCTACCCTTTGACTCCTTCTGGTGATAAATTAGCCATAGAGTAGCCAATATTTGACCCATTGTACATGTTCCAGTCATGGATCTTGAAATTTCTATAGCTACTTATTGACTCTTTCTGATGTTACATCGGTCATTCAAAAGTCAATATTTGACCAAATGTAAAAAATCGGGCCCAAGAGTCATCTATTTTGAGCTTTATAGTTCTACCCTTTGACTCCTTCTGGTGATAAATTAGCCATAGAGTAGCCAATATTTTACCCATTGGACATGTTTCAGTCATGGATCTTGAAATTTCTATACCTACTTATTGACTCTATCTGATGTTACATCGGTCATTCAAAAGTCAATATTTGACCAAATGTACTAAAATAGGGCCCAAGAGTCATCTATTTTGAGCTCTTTAGTTCTACCCTTTGACTCCTTCTGGTGATAAATTAGCCTTAGAGTAGCCAATATTTTACCCATTGGACATGTTTCAGTCATGGATCTTGAAATTTCTATAGCTACTTATTGACTCTTTCTGATGTTACATCGGTCATTCAAAAGTCAATATTTGACCAAATGTAAAAAATCGGGCCCAATAGTCGTCGATTTTGAACTTTTTAGTTCTACCCAATAGACTCCTTCTTGTGATAAATTAGCCATAGAGTAGCCAATATTTGACCCATTGAACATGTTTAAGTCATGGATCTTGAAATTTCTATACCTACTTATTGACTCTTTCTGATGTTACATCGGTCATTCAAAAGTCAATATTTGACAAAATGTACTAAAATCGGGCCCAAGAGTCATCTATTTTGAACTTTTTAGTTCTACCCTTTGACTCCTTCTGGTGATAAATTAGCCATAGAGTAGCCAATATTTGACCCATTGTACATGTTCCAGTCATGGATCTTGAAATTTCTATAGCTACTTATTGACTCTTTCTGATGTTACATCGGTCATTCAAAAGTCAATATTTGACCAAATGTAAAAAATCGGGCCCAAGAGTCATCTATTTTGAGCTTTATAGTTCTACCCTTTGACTCCTTCTGGTGATAAATTAGCCATAGAGTAGCCAATATTTTACCCATTGGACATGTTTCAGTCATGGATCTTGAAATTTCTATACCTACTTATTGACTCTATCTGATGTTACATCGGTCATTCAAAAGTCAATATTTGACCAAATGTACTAAAATAGGGCCCAAGAGTCATCTATTTTGAGCTCTTTAGTTCTACCCTTTGACTCCTTCTGGTTATAAATTAGCCATAGAGTAGCCAACATTTGACCCATTGAACATGTTTCAGTCATGGATATTGAAATTTCTATACCTACTTATTGACTCTCGCTGATGTTATATCGGTCATTCAAAAGTCAATATTTCACCAAATATACTAAAATCGGGCCCAAGAGTCGTCTATTTTGAACTTTTTAGTTCTACCCTTTGACTCCTTCTTGTTATAAATTAGCCATAGAGTAGCCAACATTTTACCCATTGAACATGTTTCAGTCATGGATATTGAAATTTCTATACCTACTTATTGACTCTTTCTGATGTTACATCGGTCATTCAAAAGTCAATATTTGACCAAATGTAAAAAATCGGGCCCAAGAGTCATCTATTTTGAGCTTTATAGTTCTACCCTTTGACTCCTTCTGGTGATAAATTAGCCATAGAGTAGCCAATATTTTACCCATTGGACATGTTTCAGTCATGGATCTTGAAATTTCTATACCTACTTATTGACTCTTTCTGATGTTACATCGGTCATTCAAAAGTCAATATTTGACCAAATGTAAAAAATCGGGCCCAATAGTCGTCGATTTTGAACTTTTTAGTTCTACCCAATAGACTCCTTCTTGTGATAAATTAGCCATAGAGTAGCCAATATTTGACCCATTGAACATGTTTAAGTCATGGATCTTGAAATTTCTATACCTACTTATTGACTCTTTCTGATGTTACATCGGTCATTCAAAAGTCAATATTTGACAAAATGTACTAAAATCGGGCCCAAGAGTCATCTATTTTGAGCTCTTTAGTTCTACCCTTTGACTCCTTCTGGTGATAAATTAGCCTTAGAGTAGCCAATATTTTACCCATTGGACATGTTTCAGTCATGGATCTTGAAATTTCTATAGCTACTTATTGACTCTTTCTGATGTTACATCGGTCATTCAAAAGTCAATATTTGACCAAATGTAAAAAATCGGGCCCAATAGTCGTCGATTTTGAACTTTTTAGTTCTACCCAATAGACTCCTTCTTGTGATAAATTAGCCATAGAGTAGCCAATATTTGACCCATTGAACATGTTTAAGTCATGGATCTTGAAATTTCTCTATCTACTTATTGACTCTTTCTGATGTTACATCGGTCATTCAAAAGTCAATATTTGACAAAATGTACTAAAATCGGGCCCAAGAGTCATCTATTTTGAACTTTTTAGTTCTACCCTTTGACTCCTTCTGGTGATAAATTAGCCATAGAGTAGCCAATATTTGACCCATTGTACATGTTCCATTCATGGATCTTGAAATTTCTATACCTACTTATTGGCTCTTTCTGATGTTAAATCTTTCATTCAAAAGTCAATATTTGACCAAATGTACTAAAATCGGGCCCAAGAGTCGTCGATTTTGAACTTTTTAGTTCTACCCATTGACTCCTTCTGGTGATAAATTAGCCATAGAGTAGCCAATATTTTACCCATTGGACATGTTTCAGTCATGGATCTTGAAATTTCTATACCTACTTATTGACTCTATCTGATGTTACATCGGTCATTCAAAAGTCAATATTTGACCAAATGTACTAAAATAGGGCCCAAGAGTCATCTATTTTGAGCTCTTTAGTTCTACCCTTTGACTCCTTCTGGTGATAAATTAGCCTTAGAGTAGCCAATATTTTACCCATTGGACATGTTTCAGTCATGGATCTTGAAATTTCTATAGCTACTTATTGACTCTTTCTGATGTTACATCGGTCATTCAAAAGTCAATATTTGACTAAATGTAAAAAATCGGGCCCAATAGTCGTCGATTTTGAACTTTTTAGTTCTACCCAATAGACTCCTTCTTGTGATAAATTAGCCATAGAGTAGCCAATATTTGACCCATTGAACATGTTTAAGTCATGGATCTTGAAATTTCTATACCTACTTATTGACTCTTTCTGATGTTACATCGGTCATTCAAATGTCAATATTTGACAAAATGTACTAAAATCGGGCCCAAGAGTCATCTATTTTGAACTTTTTAGTTCTACCCTATTGACTCCTTCTGGAGATAGTTCAGCCAATTTTTGACCCATTGAAAATAATTCAGTCCTTGATCTTGAACTTTCTATTTCTATCCAATTGTCTCCTTCTTGTGATACATTAGCCTTAGAGTAGCCAATATTTTACCCATTGGACATGTTTCAATTATGGATCTTGAAAAATTTATACCTACTCATTGACTCTTTTTGAGTTTAGGTCAGTTATTCAGAAATCCATATTGGACAAAATGTACTAATATCGGGGAAAAGAGTCGTCGATTTTGAACTTTCTATTTCTACCCAATTGACTCCTTCTGGTGATAAATTAGCGATAGAGTAGCCAATAATTGACCCATTGAATATATTTCAGTCATGGATCTTGAAATTTCTACACCTACTTATTGACTCTTTCTGATGTTACATCGGTCATTCAAAAGTCAATATTTGACCAAATGTGCTAAAATAGGGCCCAAAAGACGTCGATTTTGAACTTTTTAGTTCTATCCATTGACTCCTTCTGGTGATAAATTAGCCATAGAGTAGCCAATATTTTACCCATTGAACATGTTTCAGTCATGGATATTGAAATTTCTATACCTACTTATTGACTCTTTCTGATGTTATATCGGTCATTCAAAAGTCAATATTTGACCAAATGTACTAAAATAGGGCCCAAGAGTCATCTATTTAGAGCTCTTTAGTTCTACCCTTTGACTCCTTCTGGTGATAAATTAGCCATAGAGTAGCCAATATTTGACCCATTGTACATGTTCCAGTCATGGATCTTGAAATTTCTATAGCTACTTATTGACTCTTTCTGATGTTACATCGGTCATTCAAAAGTCAATATTTGACCAAATGTAAAAAATCGGGCCCAAGAGTCATCTATTTTGAGCTTTATAGTTCTACCCTTTGACTCCTTCTGGTGATAAATTAGCCATAGAGTAGCCAATATTTTACCCATTGGACATGTTTCAGTCATGGATCTTGAAATTTCTATACCTACTTATTGACTCTATCTGATGTTACATCGGTCATTCAAAAGTCAATATTTGACCAAATGTACTAAAATAGGGCCCAAGAGTCATCTATTTTGAGCTCTTTAGTTCTACCCTTTGACTCCTTCTGGTGATAAATTAGCCTTAGAGTAGCCAATATTTTACCCATTGGACATGTTTCAGTCATGGATCTTGAAATTTCTATAGCTACTTATTGACTCTTTCTGATGTTACATCGGTCATTCAAAAGTCAATATTTGACCAAATGTAAAAAATCGGGCCCAATAGTCGTCGATTTTGAACTTTTTAGTTCTACCCAATAGACTCCTTCTTGTGATAAATTAGCCATAGAGTAGCCAATATTTGACCCATTGAACATGTTTAAGTCATGGATCTTGAAATTTCTATACCTACTTATTGACTCTTTCTGATGTTACATCGGTCATTCAAAAGTCAATATTTGACAAAATGTACTAAAATCGGGCCCAAGAGTCATCTATTTTGAACTTTTTAGTTCTACCCTTTGACTCCTTCTGGTGATAAATTAGCCATAGAGTAGCCAATATTTGACCCATTGTACATGTTCCAGTCATGGATCTTGAAATTTCTATAGCTACTTATTGACTCTTTCTGATGTTACATCGGTCATTCAAAAGTCAATATTTGACCAAATGTAAAAAATCGGGCCCAAGAGTCATCTATTTTGAGCTTTATAGTTCTACCCTTTGACTCCTTCTGGTGATAAATTAGCCATAGAGTAGCCAATATTTTACCCATTGGACATGTTTCAGTCATGGATCTTGAAATTTCTATACCTACTTATTGACTCTATCTGATGTTACATCGGTCATTCAAAAGTCAATATTTGACCAAATGTACTAAAATCGGGCCCAAGAGTCATCTATTTTGAACTTTTTAGTTCTACCCTTTGACTCCTTCTGGTGATAAATTAGCCATAGAGTAGCCAATATTTGACCCATTGTACATGTTCCAGTCATGGATCTTGAAATTTCTATACCTACTTATTGGCTCTTTCTGATGTTAAATCTTTCATTCAAAAGTCAATATTTGACCAAATGTACTAAAATCGGGCCCAAGAGTCGTCGATTTTGAACTTTTTAGTTCTACCCATTGACTCCTTCTGGTGATAAATTAGCCATAGAGTAGCCAATATTTTACCCATTGGACATGTTTCAGTCATGGATCTTGAAATTTCTATACCTACTTATTGACTCTATCTGATGTTACATCGGTCATTCAAAAGTCAATATTTGACCAAATGTACTAAAATAGGTCCCAAGAGTCATCTATTTTGAGCTCTTTAGTTCTACCCTTTGACTCCTTCTGGTGATAAATTAGCCTTAGAGTAGCCAATATTTTACCCATTGGACATGTTTCAGTCATGGATCTTGAAATTTCTATAGCTACTTATTGACTCTTTCTGATGTTACATCGGTCATTCAAAAGTCAATATTTGACCAAATGTAAAAAATCGGGCCCAATAGTCGTCGATTTTGAACTTTTTAGTTCTACCCAATAGACTCCTTCTTGTGATAAATTAGCCATAGAGTAGCCAATATTTGACCCATTGAACATGTTTAAGTCATGGATCTTGAAATTTCTATACCTACTTATTGACTCTTTCTGATGTTACATCGGTCATTCAAAAGTCAATATTTGACAAAATGTACTAAAATCGGGCCCAAGAGTCATCTATTTTGAACTTTTTAGTTCTACACTTTGACTCCTTCTGGTGATAAATTAGCCATAGAGTAGCCAATATTTTACCCATTGGACATGTTTCAATTATGGATCATGAAATATTTATACCTACTCATTGACTCTTTCTGAGTTTAGGTCAGTTATTCAGAAATCCATATTGGACAAAATGTACTAAAATCGGGCCCAAGAGTCGTCTATTTTGATCTTTTTAGTTCTACCCTTTGACTCCTTCTTGTTATAAATTAGCCATAGAGTAGCCAACATTTTACCCATTGAACATGTTTCAGTCATGGATATTGAAATTTCTATACCTACTTATTGACTCTTTCTGATGTTATATCGGTCATTCAAAAGTCAATATTTGACCAAATATACTAAAATCGGGCCCAAGAATCGTCTATTTTGAACTTTTTAGTTCTACCCTATTGACTCCTTCTGGAGATAGTTGAGCTAATTTTTGACCCACTGAAAATAATTCAGTCCTTGATCTTGAACTTTCTATTTCTATCCAATTGTCTCCTTCTTGTGATACATTAGCCTTAGAGTAGCCAATATTTTACCCATTGGACATGTTTCAATTATAGATCTTGAAATATTTATACCTACTCATTGACTCTTTCTGAATTTCGGTCAGTAATTCAGAAATCCATATTTGACCAAATGTACTAATATCGGGCCCAAGAGTCGTCGATTTTGAACTTTCTATTTCTACCCAATTGACTCCTTCTGGTGATAAATTAGCGATAGAGTAGCCAATAATTGACCCATTGAACATATTTCAGTCATGGATCTTGAAATTTCTATACCCATTTATTGACTCTTTCTGATGTTACATCGGTCATTCAAAAGTCAATATTTGACCAAATGTACTAAAATAGGGCCCAAGAGTCATCTATTTTGAGCTCTTTAGTTCTACCCTTTGACTCCTTCTGGTGATAAATTAGCCTTAGAGTAGCCAATATTTTACCCATTGGACATGTTTTAGTCATGGATCTTGAAATTTCTATAGCTACTTATTGACTCTTTCTGATGTTACATCGGCCATTCAAAAGTCAATATTTGACCAAATGTAAAAAATCGGGCCCAATAGTCGTCGATTTTGAACTTTTTAGTTCTACCCAATAGACTCCTTCTTGTGATAAATTAGCCATAGAGTAGCCAATATTTGACCCATTGAACATGTTTAAGTCATGGATCTTGAAATTTCTATACCTACTTATTGACTCTTTCTGATGTTACATCGGTCATTCAAAAGTCAATATTTGACCAAATGTACTAAAATCGGGCCCAAGAGTCGTCTATTTTGAACTTTTTAGTTCTACCCTTTGCCCCCTTCTGGTGATAAATTAGCCATAGAGTAGCCAATATTTGACCCATTGAACATGTTTTAGTCATGGATCTTGAAATTTCTATACCTACTTATTGACTCTTTCTGATATCATATCGGTCATTCAAAAGTCAATATTTGACCAAATGTACTAAAATCGGGCCCAAGAGTCGTCTATTTTGAACGTTTTAGTTCTACCCATTGACTCCTTCTGGTGATAAATTAGCCATAGAGTAGCCAATATTTGACCCATTGAACATGTTTCAGTCATGGATCTTGAAATTTCTATACCTACTTATTGACTCTTTCTGATGTTATAGCGGTCATTCAAAAGTCAATATTTGACCAAATATACTAAAATCGGGCCCAAGAGTCGTCTATTTTGAACTTTTTAGTTCTACCCTTTGACTCCTTCTGGTTATAAATTAGCCATAGAGTAGCCAACATTTGACCCATTGAACATGTTTCAGCCATGGATATTGAAATTTCTATACCTACTTATTGACTCTCGCTGATGTTATATCGGTCATTCAAAAGTCAATATTTCACCAAATATACTAAAATCGGGCCCAAGAGTCGTCTATTTTGAACTTTTTAGTTCTACCCTTTGACTCCTTCTTGTAATAAATTAGCCATAGAGTAGCCAATATTTGACCCATTGTACATGTTCCAGTCATGGATCTTGAAATTTCTATAGCTACTTATTGATTCTTTCTGATGTTACATCGGTCATTCAAAAGTCAATATTTGACCAAATGTAAAAAATCGGGCCCAAGAGTCATCTATTTTGAGCTTTATAGTTCTACCCTTTGACTCCTTCTGGTGATAAATTAGCCATAGAGTAGCCAATATTTTACCCATTGGACATGTTTCAGTCATGGATTTTGAAATTTCTATACCTACTTATTGACTCTATCTGATGTTACATCGGTCATTCAAAAGTCAATATTTGACCAAATGTACTAAAATAGGGCCCAAGAGTCATCTATTTTGAGCTCTTTAGTTCTACCCTTTGACTCCTTCTGGTGATAAATTAGCCTTAGAGTAGCCAATATTTTACCCATTGGACATGTTTCAGTCATGGATCTTGAAATTTCTATAGCTACTTATTGACTCTTTCTGATGTTACATCGGTCATTCAAAAGTCAATATTTGACCAAATGTACTAAAATAGGGCCCAATAGTCGTCGATTTTGAACTTTTTAGTTCTACCCATTGACTCCTTCTGGTGATAAATTAGCCATAGAGTAGCCAATATTTGACCCATTGAACATGTTTCAGTCATGGATCTTGAAATTTCTATACCTACTTATTGACTCTTTCTGATGTTATAGCGGTCATTCAAAAGTCATTATTTGACCAAATATACTAAAATCGGGCCCAAGAGTCGTCTATTTTGAACTTTTTAGTTCTACCCTTTGACTCCTTCTTGTTATAAATTAGCCATAGAGTAGCCAACATTTTACCCATTGAACATGTTTCAGTCATGGATATTGAAATTTCTATACCTACTTATTGACTCTTTCTGATGTTATATCGGTCATTCAAAAGTCAATATTTGACCAAATATACTAAAATCGGGCCCAAGAGTCATCTATTTTGAGCTCTTTAGTTCTACCCTTTGACTCCTTCTGGTGATAAATTAGCCTTAGAGTAGCCAATATTTTACCCATTGGACATGTTTCAGTCATGGATCTTGAAATTTCTATAGCTACTTATTGACTCTTTCTGATGTTACATCGGTCATTCAAAAGTCAATATTTGACCAAATGTAAAAAATCTTGCCCAATAGTCGTCGATTTTGAACTTTTTAGTTCTACCCAATAGACTCCTTCTTGTGATAAATTAGCCATAGAGTAGCCAATATTTGACCCATTGAACATGTTTAAGTCATGGATCTTGAAATTTCTATACCTACTTATTGACTCTTTCTGATGTTACATCGGTCATTCAAAAGTCAATATTTGACAAAATGTACTAAAATCGGGCCCAAGAGTCATCTATTTTGAACTTTTTAGTTCTACCCTTTGACTCCTTCTGGTGATAAATTAGCCATAGAGTAGCCAATATTTGACCCATTGAACATGTTTCAGTCATGGATCTTGAAATTTCTAAACCTACTTATTGACTCTTTCTGATGTTAAATCTTTCATTCAAAAGTCAATATTTGACCAAATGTACTAAAATCGGGCCCAAGAATTGTCTATTTTGAACTTTTTAGTTCTACCCTATTGACTCCTTCTGGAGATAGTTCAGCCAATTTTTGACCCATTGAAAATAATTCAGTCCTTGATCTTGAACTTTCTATTTCTATCCAATTGTCTCCTTCTTGTGATACATTAGCCTTAGAGTAGCCAATATTTTACCCATTGGACATGTTTCAATTATGGATCTTGAAATATTTATACCTACTCATTGACTCTTTCTGAGTTTAGGTCAGTTATTCAGAAAAGCATATTGGACAAAATGTACTAATATCGGGCCAAAGAGTCGTCGATTTTGAACTTTCTATTTCTACCCAATTGACTCCTTCTGGTGATAAATTAGCGATACAGTAGCCAATAATTGACCCATTGAACATATTTCAGTCATGGATCTTGAAATTTCTACACCTACTTATTGACTCTTTCTGATGTTACATCGGTCATTCAAAAGTCAATATTTGACCAAATGTACTAAAATAGGGCCCAAAAGACGTCGATTTTGAACTTTTTAGTTCTACCCATTGACTCCTTCTGGTGATAAATTAGCCATAGAGTAGCCAATATTTGACCCATTGTACATGTTCCAGTCATGGATCTTGAAATTTCTATACCTACTTATTGGCTCTTTCTGATGTTAAATCTTTCATTCAAAAGTCAATATTTGACCAAATGTACTAAAATCGGGCCCAAGAGTCGTCGATTTTGAACTTTTTAGTTCTACCCATTGACTCCTTCTGGTGATAAATTAGCCATAGAGTAGCCAATATTTTACCCATTGGACATGTTTCAGTCATGGATCTTGAAATTTCTATACCTACTTATTGACTCTATCTGATGTTACATCGGTCATTCAAAAGTCAATATTTGACCAAATGTACTAAAATCGGGCCCAAGAGTCATCTATTTTGAACTTTTTAGTTCTACCCTTTGACTCCTTCTGGTGATAAATTAGCCATAGAGTAGCCAATATTTGACCCATTGAACATGTTTCAGTCATGGATCTTGACATTTCTAGACCTACTTATTGAATCTATCTGATGTTACATCGGTCCTTCAAAAGTCAATATTTGACCAAATGCACTAAAATCGGGCCCAAGAGTCATCTATTTTGAGCTTTATAGTTCTACCCTATTGACTCCTTCTGGAGATAGTTCATCCAATTTTTGACTCACTGAAAATAATTCAGTCATTCATCTTGAACTTTCTATTTCTATCCAATTGACTCTTTCTGGTGATAAATTAGCCATAGAGTAGCCAATATTTGACCCATTGAACATGTTTCAGTCATGGATCTTGAAATTTCTATACCAACTTATTGACTCTTTCTGATTTTACATCGGTCATTCAAAACTCAATATTTGACCAAATGTACTAAAATCGGGCCCAAGAGTCATCTATTTTGAGCTTTATAGTTTTACTCTTTGACTCCTTCTGGTGATAAATTAGCCATAGAGTAGCCAATATTTGACCCATTGAACATGTTTCAGTCATGGATCTTGAAATTTCTATACCTACTTATTGACTCTATCTGATGTTACATCGGTCATTCAAAAGTCAATATTTGACCAAATGTACTAAAATCGGGCCCAAGAGTCATCTATTTTGAACTTTTTAGTTCTACCCTTTGACTCCTTCTGGTGATAAATTAGCCATAGAGTAGCCAATATTTGACCCATTGAACATGTTTCAGTCATGGATCTTGACATTTCTAGACCTACTTATTGAATCTATCTGATGTTACATCGGTCCTTCAAAAGTCAATATTTGACCAAATGCACTAAAATCGGGCCCAAGAGTCATCTATTTTGAGCTTTATAGTTCTACCCTATTGACTCCTTCTGGAGATAGTTCATCCAATTTTTGACTCACTGAAAATAATTCAGTCATTCATCTTGAACTTTCTATTTCTATCCAATTGACTCCTTCTGGTGATAAATTAGCCATAGAGTAGCCAATATTTGACCCATTGAACATGTTTCAGTCATGGATCTTGAAATTTCTATACCTACTTATTGACTCTTTCTGATGTTACATCGGTCATTCAAAAGTCAATATTTGACCAAATATACTAAAATCAGGCCCAAGAATCGTATATTTTTAACTTTTTAGTTCTACACTTTGACTTCTTCCGGTTATAAATTAGCTATAGAGTAGCCAACATTTGACCCATTGAACATGTTTCAGTAAAGCATCTTGAAATTTCTATACCTACTTATTGACTCTTTCTGATGTTACATCGGTCATTCAAAACTCAATATTTGACCAAATGTACTAAAATCGGGCCCAAGAGTCATCTATTTTGAGCTTTATAGTTCTACCCTTTGACTCCTTCTGGTGATAAATTAGCCATAGAGTAGCCAATATTTGACCCATTGAACATGTTTCAGTCATGGATCTTGAAATTTCTATACCAACTTATTGACTCTTTCTGATTTTACATCGGTCATTCAAAAGTCAATATTTGACCAAATGTACTAAAATCGGGCCCAAGAGTCATCTATTTTGAGCTTTATAGTTTTACCCTTTGACTCCTTCTGGTGATAAATTAGCCATAGAGTAGCCAATATTTGACCCATTGAACATGTTTCAGTCATGGATCTTGACATTTCTAGACCTACTTATTGAATCTATCTGATGTTACATCGGTCCTTCAAAAGTCAATATTTGACCAAATGCACTAAAATCGGGCCCAAGAGTCATCTATTTTGAGCTTTATAGTTCTACCCTATTGACTCCTTCTGGAGATAGTTCATCCAATTTTTGACTCACTGAAAATAATTCAGTCATTCATCTTGAACTTTCTATTTCTATCCAATTGACTCCTTCTGGTGATAAATTAGCCATAGAGTAGCCAATATTTGACCCATTGAACATGTTTCAGTCATGGATCTTGAAATTTCTATACCTACTTATTGACTCTTTCTGATGTTACATCGGTCATTCAAAAGTCAATATTTGACCAAATATACTAAAATCAGGCCCAAGAATAGTATATTTTTAACTTTTTAGTTCTACACTTTGACTTCTTCCGGTTATAAATTAGCTATAGAGTAGCCAACATTTGACCCATTGAACATGTTTCAGTCATGGATCTTGAAATTTCTTTGCCTACTTATTGACTCTTTCTGATGTTACATCGGTCATTCAAAAGTCAATATTTGACCAAATGTACTAAAATCGGGCCCAAGAGTCATCTATTTTGAGCTTTATAGTTCTACCCTTTGACTCCTTCTGGTGATAAATTAGCCATAGAGTAGCCAATATTTGACCCATTGAACATGTTTTAGTCATGGATCTTGAAATTTCTATACCTACTTATTGACTCTTTCTGATATCATATCGGTCATTCAAAAGTCAATATTTGACCAAATGTACTAATATCAGGCCCAAGAGTCGTCTATTTTGAACGTTTTAGTTCTACCCATTGACTCCTTCTGGTGATAAATTAGCCATAGAGTAGCCAATATTTGACCCATTGAACATGTTTCAGTCATGGATCTTGAAATTTCTATACCTACTTATTGACTCTTTCTGATGTTATAGCGGTCATTCAAAAGTCAATATTTGACCAAATATACTAAAATCGGGCCCAAGAGTCGTCTATTTTGAACTTTTTAGTTCTACCCTTTGACTCCTTCTGGTTATAAATTAGCCATAGAGTAGCCAACATTTGACCCATTGAACATGTTTCAGTCATGGATCTTGAAATTTCTATACCTACTTATTGACTCTCGCTGATGTTATATCGGTCATTCAAAAGTCAATATTTCACCAAATATACTAAAATCGGGCCCAAGAGTCGTCTATTTTGAACTTTTTAGTTCTACCCATTGACTCCTTCTTGTTATAAATTAGCCATAGAGTAGCCAACATTTTACCCATTGAACATGTTTCAGTCATGGATATTGAAATTTCTATACCTACTTATTGACTCTTTCTGATGTTATATCGGTCATTCAAAAGTCAATATTTGACCAAATATACTAAAATCGGGCCCAAGAATCGTCTATTTTGAACTTTTTAGTTCTACCCTATTGACTCCGTCTGGAGATAGTTGAGCTAATTTTTGACCCACTGAAAATAATTCAGTCCTTGATCTTGAACTTTCTATTTCTATCCAATTGTCTCCTTCTTGTGATACATTAGCCTTAGAGTAGCCAATATTTTACCCATTGGACATGTTTCAATTATGGGTCTTGAAATATTTATACCTACTCATTGACTCTTTCTGAATTTCGGTCAGTAATTCAGAAATCCATATTTGACCAAATGTACTAATATCGGGCCCAAGAGTCGTCGATTTTGAACTTTCTATTTCTACCCAATTGACTCCTTCTGGTGATAAATTATCGATAGAGTAGCCAATAATTGACCCATTGAACATATTTCAGTCATGGATCTTGAAATTTCTATACCCACTTATTGACTCTTTCTGATGTTACATCGGTCATTCAAAAGTCAATATTTGACCAAATGTACTAAAATAGGGCCCAAGAGTCATCTATTTTGAGCTCTTTAGTTCTACCCTTTGACTCCTTCTGGTGATAAATTAGCCATAGAGTAGCCAATATTTGACCCATTGTACATGTTCCAGTCATGGATCTTGAAATTTCTATAGCTACTTATTGACTCTTTCTGATGTTACATCGGTCATTCAAAAGTCAATATTTGACCAAATGTAAAAAATCGGGCCCAAGAGTCGTCTATTTTGAACTTTTTAGTTCTACCAAATAGACTCCTTCTTGTGATAAATTAGCCATAGAGTAGCCAATATTTGACCCATTGTACATGTTCCAGTCATGGATCTTGAAATTTCTATACCTACTTATTGGCTCTTTCTGATGTTAAATCTTTCATTCAAAAGTCAATATTTGACCAAATGTACTAAAATCGGGCCCAAGAGTCGTCGATTTTGAACTTTTTAGTTCTACCCATTGACTCCTTCTGGTGATAAATTAGCCATAGAGTAGCCAATATTTTACCCATTGGACATGTTTCAGTCATGGATCTTGAAATTTCTATACCTACTTATTGACTCTATCTGATGTTACATCGGTCATTCAAAAGTCAATATTTGACCAAATGTACTAAAATAGGGCCCAAGAGTCATCTATTTTGAGCTCTTTAGTTCTACCCTTTGACTCCTTCTGGTGATAAATTAGCCTTAGAGTAGCCAATATTTTACCCATTGGACATGTTTCAGTCATGGATCTTGAAATTTCTATAGCTACTTATTGACTCTTTCTGATGTTACATCGGTCATTCAAAAGTCAATATTTGACCAAATGTAAAAAATCTTGCCCAATAGTCGTCGATTTTGAACTTTTTAGTTCTACCCAATAGACTCCTTCTTGTGATAAATTAGCCATAGAGTAGCCAATATTTGACCCATTGAACATGTTTAAGTCATGGATCTTGAAATTTCTATACCTACTTATTGACTCTTTCTGATGTTACATCGGTCATTCAAAAGTCAATATTTGACAAAATGTACTAAAATCTGGCCCAAGAGTCATCTATTTTGAACTTTTTAGTTCTACCCTTTGACTCCTTCTGGTGATAAATTAGCCATAGAGTAGCCAATATTTGACCCATTGAACATGTTTCAGTCATGGATCTTGAAATTTCTAAACCTACTTATTGACTCTTTCTGATGTTAAATCTTTCATTCAAAAGTCAATATTTGACCAAATGTACTAAAATCGGGCCCAAGAATTGTCTATTTTGAACTTTTTAGTTCTACCCTATTGACTCCTTCTGGAGATAGTTCAGCCAATTTTTGACCCATTGAAAATAATTCAGTCCTTGATCTTGAACTTTCTATTTCTATCCAATTGTCTCCTTCTTGTGATACATTAGCCTTAGAGTAGCCAATATTTTACCCATTGGACATGTTTCAATTATGGATCTTGAAATATTTATACCTACTCATTGACTCTTTCTGAGTTTAGGTCAGTTATTCAGAAAAGCATATTGGACAAAATGTACTAATATCGGGCCAAAGAGTCGTCGATTTTGAACTTTCTATTTCTACCCAATTGACTCCTTCTGGTGATAAATTAGCGATACAGTAGCCAATAATTGACCCATTGAACATATTTCAGTCATGGATCTTGAAATTTCTACACCTACTTATTGACTCTTTCTGATGTTACATCGGTCATTCAAAAGTCAATATTTGACCAAATGTACTAAAATAGGGCCCAAAAGACGTCGATTTTGAACTTTTTAGTTCTACCCATTGACTCCTTCTGGTGATAAATTAGCCATAGAGTAGCCAATATTTGACCCATTGTACATGTTCCAGTCATGGATCTTGAAATTTCTATACCTACTTATTGGCTCTTTCTGATGTTAAATCTTTCATTCAAAAGTCAATATTTGACCAAATGTACTAAAATCGGGCCCAAGAGTCGTCGATTTTGAACTTTTTAGTTCTACCCATTGACTCCTTCTGGTGATAAATTAGCCATAGAGTAGCCAATATTTTACCCATTGGACATGTTTCAGTCATGGATCTTGAAATTTCTATACCTACTTATTGACTCTATCTGATGTTACATCGGTCATTCAAAAGTCAATATTTGACCAAATGTACTAAAATAGGGCCCAAGAGTCATCTATTTTGAGCTCTTTAGTTCTTTCTTTGACTCCTTCTGGTGATAAATTAGCCATAGAGTAGCCAATATTTTACCCATTGGACATGTTTCAGTCATGGATCTTGAAATTTCTATACCTACTTATTGACTCTATCTGATGTTACATCGGTCATTCAAAAGTCAATATTTGACCAAATGTACTAAAATAGGGCCCAAGAGTCATCTATTTTGAGCTCTTTAGTTCTACCCTTTGACTCCTTCTGGTGATAAATTAGCCTTAGAGTAGCCAATATTTTACCCATTGGACATGTTTCAGTCATGGATCTTGAAATTTCTATAGCTACTTATTGACTCTTTCTGATGTTACATCGGTCATTCAAAAGTCAATATTTGACCAAATGTAAAAAATCTTGCCCAATAGTCGTCGATTTTGAACTTTTTAGTTCTACCCAATAGACTCCTTCTTGTGATAAATTAGCCATAGAGTAGCCAATATTTGACCCATTGAACATGTTTAAGTCATGGATCTTGAAATTTCTATACCTACTTATTGACTCTTTCTGATGTTACATCGGTCATTCAAAAGTCAATATTTGACAAAATGTACTAAAATCTGGCCCAAGAGTCATCTATTTTGAACTTTTTAGTTCTACCCTTTGACTCCTTCTGGTGATAAATTAGCCATAGAGTAGCCAATATTTGACCCATTGAACATGTTTCAGTCATGGATCTTGAAATTTCTAAACCTACTTATTGACTCTTTCTGATGTTAAATCTTTCATTCAAAAGTCAATATTTGACCAAATGTACTAAAATCGGGCCCAAGAATTGTCTATTTTGAACTTTTTAGTTCTACCCTATTGACTCCTTCTGGAGATAGTTCAGCCAATTTTTGACCCATTGAAAATAATTCAGTCCTTGATCTTGAACTTTCTATTTCTATCCAATTGTCTCCTTCTTGTGATACATTAGCCTTAGAGTAGCCAATATTTTACCCATTGGACATGTTTCAATTATGGATCTTGAAATATTTATACCTACTCATTGACTCTTTCTGAGTTTAGGTCAGTTATTCAGAAAAGCATATTGGACAAAATGTACTAATATCGGGCCAAAGAGTCGTCGATTTTGAACTTTCTATTTCTACCCAATTGACTCCTTCTGGTGATAAATTAGCGATACAGTAGCCAATAATTGACCCATTGAACATATTTCAGTCATGGATCTTGAAATTTCTACACCTACTTATTGACTCTTTCTGATGTTACATCGGTCATTCAAAAGTCAATATTTGACCAAATGTACTAAAATAGGGCCCAAAAGACGTCGATTTTGAACTTTTTAGTTCTACCCATTGACTCCTTCTGGTGATAAATTAGCCATAGAGTAGCCAATATTTGACCCATTGTACATGTTCCAGTCATGGATCTTGAAATTTCTATACCTACTTATTGGCTCTTTCTGATGTTAAATCTTTCATTCAAAAGTCAATATTTGACCAAATGTACTAAAATCGGGCCCAAGAGTCGTCGATTTTGAACTTTTTAGTTCTACCCATTGACTCCTTCTGGTGATAAATTAGCCATAGAGTAGCCAATATTTTACCCATTGGACATGTTTCAGTCATGGATCTTGAAATTTCTATACCTACTTATTGACTCTATCTGATGTTACATCGGTCATTCAAAAGTCAATATTTGACCAAATGTACTAAAATAGGGCCCAAGAGTCATCTATTTTGAGCTCTTTAGTTCTTTCTTTGACTCCTTCTGGTGATAAATTAGCCTTAGAGTAGCCAATATTTTACCCATTGGACATGTTTCAGTCATGGATCTTGAAATTTCTATAGCTACTTATTGACTCTTTCTGATGTTACATCGGTCATTCAAAAGTCAATATTTGACCAAATGTAAAAAATCTTGCCCAATAGTCGTCGATTTTGAACTTTTTAGTTCTTCCCAATAGACTCCTTCTTGTGATAAATTAGCCATAGAGTAGCCAACATTTGACCCATTGAACATGTTTAAGTCATGGATCTTGAAATTTCTATACCTACTTATTGACTCTTTCTGATGTTACATCGGTCATTCAAAAGTCAATATTTGACAAAATGTACTAAAATCGGGCCCAAGAGTCATCTATTTTGAACTTTTTAGTTCTACCCTTTGACTCCTTCTGGTGATAAATTAGCCATAGAGTAGCCAATATTTGACCCATTGAACATGTTTCAGTCATGGATCTTGAAATTTCTAAACCTACTTATTGACTCTTTCTGATGTTAAATCTTTCATTCAAAAGTCAATATTTGACCAAATGTACTAAAATCGGGCCCAAGAATCGTCTATTTTGAACTTTTTAGTTCTACCCTATTGACTCCTTCTGGAGATAGTTGAGCTAATTTTTGACCCATTGAAAATAATTCAGTCCTTGATCTTGAACTTTCTATTTCTATCCAATTGTCTCCTTCTTGTGATACATTAGCCTTAGAGTAGCCAATATTTTACCCATTGGACATGTTTCAATTATAGATCTTGAAATATTTATACCTACTCATTGACTCTTTCTGAATTTCGGTCAGTAATTCAGAAATCCATATTTGACCAAATGTACTAATATCGGGCCCAAGAGTCGTCGATTTTGAACTTTCTATTTCTACCCAATTGACTCCTTCTGGTGATAAATTAGCGATAGAGTAGCCAATAATTGACCCATTGAACATATTTCAGTCATGGATCTTGAAATTTCTATACCCACTTATTGACTCTTTCTGATGTTACATCGGTCATTCAAAAGTCAATATTTGACCAAATGTACTAAAATAGGGCCCAAGAGTCATCTATTTTGAGCTCTTTAGTTCTACCCTTTGACTCCTTCTGGTGATAAATTAGCCTTATAGTAGCCAATATTTTACCCATTGGACATGTTTTAGTCATGGATCTTGAAATTTCTATAGCTACTTATTGACTCTTTCTGATGTTACATCGGCCATTCAAAAGTCAATATTTGACCAAATGTAAAAAATCGGGCCCAATAGTCGTCGATTTTGAACTTTTTAGTTCTACCCAATAGACTCCTTCTTGTGATAAATTAGCCATAGAGTAGCCAATATTTGACCCATTGAACATGTTTAAGTCATGGATCTTGAAATTTCTATACCTACTTATTGACTCTTTCTGATGTTACATCGGTCATTCAAAAGTCAATATTTGACCAAATGTGCTAAAATCGGGCCCAAGAGTCGTCTATTTCGAACTTTTTAGTTCTACCCTTTGCCCCCTTCTGGTGATAAATTAGCCATAGAGTAGCCAATATTTGACCCATTGAACATGTTTTAGTCATGGATCTTGAAATTTCTATACCTACTTATTGACTCTTTCTGATGTTATATCGGTCATTCAAAAGTCAATATTTGACCAAATGTACTAAAATAGGGCCCAAGAGTCATCTATTTTGAGCTCTTTAGTTCTACCCTTTGACTCCTTCTGGTGATAAATTAGCCATAGAGTAGCCAATATTTGACCCATTGTACATGTTCCAGTCATGGATCTTGAAATTTCTATACCAACTTATTGACTCTTTCTGATGTTACATCGGTCATTCAAAAGTCAATATTTGACCAAATGTACTAAAATAGGGCCCAAAAGACGTCGATTTTGAACTTTTTAGTTCTACCCATTGACTCCTTCTGGTGATAAATTAGCCTTAGAGTAGCCAATATTTTACCCATTGGACATGTTTCAGTCATGGATCTTGAAATTTCTATAGCTACTTATTGACTCTTTCTGATGTTACATCGGTCATTCAAAAGTCAATATTTGACCAAATGTAAAAAATCTTGCCCAATAGTCGTCGATTTTGAACTTTTTAGTTCTACCCAATAGACTCCTTCTTGTGATAAATTAGCCATAGAGTAGCCAATATTTGACCCATTGAACATGTTTAAGTCATGGATCTTGAAATTTCTATACCTACTTATTGACTCTTTCTGATGTTACATCGGTCATTCAAAAGTCAATATTTGACAAAATGTACTAAAATCGGGCCCAAGAGTCATCTATTTTGAACTTTTTAGTTCTACCCTTTGACTCCTTCTGGTGATAAATTAGCCATAGAGTAGCCAATATTTGACCCATTGAACATGTTTCAGTCATGGATCTTGAAATTTCTAAACCTACTTATTGACTCTTTCTGATGTTAAATCTTTCATTCAAAAGTCAATATTTGACCAAATGTACTAAAATCGGGCCCAAGAATCGTCTATTTTGAACTTTTTAGTTCTACCCTATTGACTCCTTCTGGAGATAGTTCAGCCAATTTTTGACCCATTGAAAATAATTCAGTCCTTGATCTTGAACTTTCTATTTCTATCCAATTGTCTCCTTCTTGTGATACATTAGCCTTAGAGTAGCCAATATTTTACCCATTGGACATGTTTCAATTATGGATCTTGAAATATTTATACCTACTCATTGACTCTTTCTGAGTTTAGGTCAGTTATTCAGAAATCCATATTGGACAAAATGTACTAATATCGGGCCAAAGAGTCGTCGATTTTGAACTTTCTATTTCTACCCAATTGACTCCTTCTGGTGATAAATTAGCGATACAGTAGCCAATAATTGACCCATTGAACATATTTCAGTCATGGATCTTGAAATTTCTACACCTACTTATTGACTCTTTCTGATGTTACATCGGTCATTCAAAAGTCAATATTTGACCAAATGTACTAAAATAGGGCCCAAAAGACGTCGATTTTGAACTTTTTAGTTCTACCCATTGACTCCTTCTGGTGATAAATTAGCCATAGAGTAGCCAATATTTGACCCATTGAACATGTTTCAGTAATGGATCTTGAAATTTCTATACCTACTTATTGACTCTTTCTGATGTTATAGCGGTCATTCAAAAGTCATTATTTGACCAAATATACTAAAATCGGGCCCAAGAGTCGTATATTTTGAACTTTTTAGTTCTACCCTTTGACTCCTTCTTGTTATAAATTAGCCATAGAGTAGCCAACATTTTACCCATTGAACATGTTTCAGTCATGGATATTGAAATTTCTATACCTACTTATTGACTCTTTCTGATGTTATATCGGTCATTCAAAAGTCAATATTTGACCAAATATACTAAAATCGGGCCCAAGAATCGTCTATTTTGTACTTTTTAGTTCTACCCTATTGACTCCTTCTGGAGATAGTTGAGCTAATTTTTGAATCACTGAAAATAATTCAGTCCTTGATCTTGAACTTTCTATTTCTATCCAATTGTCTCCTTCTTGTGATACATTAGCCTTAGAGTAGCCAATATTTTACCCATTGGACATGTTTCAATTATAGATCTTGAAATATTTATACCTACTCATTGACTCTTTCTGAATTTCGGTCAGTAATTCAGAAATCCATATTTGACCAAATGTACTAATATCGGGCCCAAGAGTCGTCGATTTTGAACTTTCTATTTCTACCCAATTGACTCCTTCTGGTGATAAATTAGCCTTAGAGTAGCCAATATTTTACCCATTGGACATGTTTTAGTCATGGATCTTGAAATTTCTATAGCTACTTATTGACTCTTTCTGATGTTACATCGGCCATTCAAAAGTCAATATTTGACCAAATGTAAAAAATCGGGCCCAATAGTCATCGATTTTGAACTTTTTAGTTCTACCCAATAGACTCCTTCTTGTGATAAATTAGCCATAGAGTAGCCAATATTTGACCCATTGAACATGTTTAAGTCATGGATCTTGAAATTTCTATACCTACTAATTGACTCTTTCTGATGTTACATCGGTCATTCAAAAGTCAATATTTGACCAAATGTACTAAAATCGGGCCCAAGAGTCGTCTATTTTGAACTTTTTAGTTCTACCCTTTGCCCCCTTCTGGTGATAAATTAGCCATAGAGTAGCCAATATTTGACCCATTGAACATGTTTTAGTCATGGATCTTGAAATTTCTATACCTACTTATTGACTCTTTCTGATGTGATATCGGTCAGTCAAAAGTCAATATTTGACCAAATATACTAATATCAGGCCCAAGAGTCGTCTATTTTGAACGTTTTAGTTCTACCCATTGACTCCTTCTGGTGATAAATTAGCCATAGAGTAGCCAATATTTGACCCATTGAACATGTTTCAGTCATGGATCTTGAAATTTCTATACCTACTTATTGACTCTTTCTGATGTTATAGCGGTCATTCAAAAGTCAATATTTGACCAAATATACTAAAATCGGGCCCAAGAGTCGTCTATTTTGAACTTTTTAGTTCTACCCTTTGACTCCTTCTGGTTATAAATTAGCCATAGAGTAGCCAACATTTGACCCATTGAACATGTTTCAGTCATGGATATTGAAATTTCTATACCTACTTATTGACTCTCGCTGATGTTATATCGGTCATTCAAAAGTCAATATTTGACAAAATGTACTAAAATCGGGCCCAAGAGTCATCTATTTTGAACTTTTTAGTTCTACCCTTTGACTCCTTCTGGTGATAAATTAGCCATAGAGTAGCCAATATTTGACCCATTGAACATGTTTCAGTCATGGATCTTGAAATTTCTAAACCTACTTATTGACTCTTTCTGATGTTAAATCTTTCATTCAAAAGTCAATATTTGACCAAATGTACTAAAATCGGGCCCAAGAATCGTCTATTTTGAACTTTTTAGTTCTACCCTATTGACTCCTTCTGGAGATAGTTCAGCCAATTTTTGACCCATTGAAAATAATTCAGTCCTTGATCTTGAACTTTCTATTTCTATCCAATTGTCTCCTTCTTGTGATACATTAGCCTTAGAGTAGCCAATATTTTACCCATTGGACATGTTTCAATTATGGATCTTGAAATATTTATACCTACTCATTGACTCTTTCTGAGTTTAGGTCAGTTATTCAGAAATCCATATTGGACAAAATGTACTAATATCGGGCCAAAGAGTCGTCGATTTTGAACTTTCTATTTCTACCCAATTGACTCCTTCTGGTGATAAATTAGCGATACAGTAGCCAATAATTGACCCATTGAACATATTTCAGTCATGGATCTTGAAATTTCTACACCTACTTATTGACTCTTTCTGATGTTACATCGGTCATTCAAAAGTCAATATTTGACCAAATGTACTAAAATAGGGCCCAAAAGACGTCGATTTTGAACTTTTTAGTTCTACCCATTGACTCCTTCTGGTGATAAATTAGCCATAGAGTAGCCAATATTTGACCCATTGAACATGTTTCAGTAATGGATCTTGAAATTTCTATACCTACTTATTGACTCTTTCTGATGTTATAGCGGTCATTCAAAAGTCATTATTTGACCAAATATACTAAAATCGGGCCCAAGAGTCGTATATTTTGAACTTTTTAGTTCTACCCTTTGACTCCTTCTTGTTATAAATTAGCCATAGAGTAGCCAACATTTTACCCATTGAACATGTTAAAGTCATGGATCTTGAAATTTCTATACCTACATATTGACTCTTTCTGAGTTTACATCGGTCATTCAAAAGTCAATAATTGACAAAATGTACTAAAATAGGGCCCAAGAGTCATCTATTTTGAACTTTTTAGTTCTACACTTTGACTCCTTCTGGTGATAAATTAGCCATAGAGTAGCCAATATTTGGACCCATTGAATATGTTTCAGTCATGGATCTTGAAATTTCTAAACCTACTTATTGACTCTTTCTGATGTTACATCGGTCATTCAAAAGTCAATATTTGACAAAATGTACTAAAATCGGGCCCAAGAGTCATCTATTTTGAACTTTTTAGTTCTACCCTTTGACTCCTTCTGGTGATAAATTAGCCATAGAGTAGCCAATATTTGACCCATTGTACATGTTCCAGTCATGGATCTTGAAATTTCTATACCTACTTATTGGCTCTTTCTGATGTTAAATCTTTCATTCAAAAGTCAATATTTGACCAAATGTACTAAAATCGGGCCCAAGAGTCGTCGATTTTGAACTTTTTAGTTCTACCCATTGACTCCTTCTGGTGATAAATTAGCCATAGAGTAGCCAATATTTTACCCATTGGACATGTTTCAGTCATGGATCTTGAAATTTCTATACCTACTTATTGACTCTATCTGATGTTACATCGGTCATTCAAAAGTCAATATTTGACCAAATGTACTAAAATAGGGCCCAAGAGTCATCTATTTTGAGCTCTTTAGTTCTACCCTTTGACTCCTTCTGGTGATAAATTAGCCTTAGAGTAGCCAACATTTGGACCCATTGAATATGTTTCAGTCATGGATCTTGAAATTTCTAAACCTACTTATTGACTCTTTCTGATGTTACATCGGTCATTCAAAAGTCAATATTTGACAAAATGTACTAAAATCGGGCCCAAGAGTCATCTATTTTGAACTTTTTAGTTCTACCCTTTGACTCCTTCTGGTGATAAATTAGCCATAGAGTAGCCAATATTTGACCCATTGTACATGTTCCAGTCATGGATCTTGAAATTTCTATACCTACTTATTGGCTCTTTCTGATGTTAAATCTTTCATTCAAAAGTCAATATTTGACCAAATGTACTAAAATCGGGCCCAAGAATCGTCTATTTTGAACTTTTTAGTTCTACCCTATTGACTCCTTCTGGAGATAGTTGAGCTAATTTTTGACCCACTGAAAATAATTCAGTCCTTGATCTTGAACTTTCTATTTCTATCCAATTGTCTCCTTCTTGTGATACATTAGCCTTAGAGTAGCCAATATTTTACCCATTGGACATGTTTCAATTATAGATCTTGAAATATTTATACCTACTCATTGACTCTTTCTGAATTTCGGTCAGTAATTCAGAAATCCATATTTGACCAAATTTACTAATATCGGGCCCAAGAGTCGTCGATTTTGAACTTTCTATTTCTACCCAATTGACTCCTTCTGGTGATAAATTAGCGATAGAGTAGCCAATAATTGACCCATTGAACATATTTCAGTCATGGATCTTGAAATTTCTATACCCACTTATTGACTCTTTCTGATGTTACATCGGTCATTCAAAAGTCAATATTTGACCAAATGTACTAAAATAGGGCCCAAGAGTCATCTATTTTGAGCTCTTTAGTTCTACCCTTTGACTCCTTCTGGTGATAAATTAGCCTTAGAGTAGCCAATATTTTACCCATTGGCCATGTTTTAGTCATGGATCTTGAAATTTCTATAGCTACTTATTGACTCTTTCTGATGTTACATCGGCCATTCAAAAGTCAATATTTGACCAAATGTAAAAAATCGGGCCCAATAGTCGTCGATTTTGAACTTTTTAGTTCTACCCAATAGACTCCTTCTTGTGATAAATTAGCCATAGAGTAGCCAATATTTGACCCATTGAACATGTTTAAGTCATGGATCTTGAAATTTCTATACCTACTTATTGACTCTTTCTGATGTTACATCGGTCATTCAAAAGTCAATATTTGACCAAATGTACTAAAATCGGGCCCAAGAATCGTCTATTTTGAACTTTTTAGTTCTACCCTTTGCCCCCTTCTGGTGATAAATTAGCCATAGAGTAGCCAATATTTGACCCATTGAACATGTTTTAGTCATGGATCGTGAAATTTCTATACCTACTTATTGACTCTTTCTGATATCATATCGGTCATTCAAAAGTCAATATTTGACCAAATGTACTAATATCAGGCCCAAGAGTCGTCTATTTTGAACGTTTTAGTTTTACCCATTGACTCCTTCTGGTGATAAATTAGCCATAGAGTAGCCAATATTTGACCCATTGAACATGTTTCAGTCATGGATCTTGAAATTTCTATACCTACTTATTGACTCTTTCTGATGTTATAGCGGTCATTCAAAAGTCAATATTTGACCAAATATACTAAAATCGGGCCCAAGAGTCGTCTATTTTGAACTTTTTAGTTCTCCCCTTTGACTCCTTCTCGTTATAAATTAGCCATAGAGTAGCCAACATTTGACCCATTGAACATGTTTCAGTCATGGATATTGAAATTTCTATACCTACTTATTGACTCTCGCTGATGTTATATCGGTCATTCAAAAGTCAATATTTCACCAAATATACTAAAATCGGGCCCAAGAGTCGTCTATTTTGAACTTTTTAGTGCTACCCTTTGACTCCTTCTTGTTATAAATTAGCCATAGAGTAGCCAACATTTTACCCATTGAACATGTTTCAGTCATGGATATTGAAATTTCTATACCTACTTATTGACTCTTTCTGATGTTATATCGGTCATTCAAAAGTCAATATTTGACCAAATATACTAAAATCGGGCCCAAGAATCGTCTATTTTGAACTTTTTAGTTCTACCCTATTGACTCCTTCTGGAGATAGTTGAGCTAATTTTTGACCCACTGAAAATAATTCAGTCCTTGATCTTGAACTTTCTATTTCTATCCAATTGTCTCCTTCTTGTGATACATTAGCCTTAGAGTAGCCAATATTTTACCCATTGGACATGTTTCAATTATGGATCTTGAAATATTTATACCTACTCATTGACTCTTTCTGAATTTCGGTCAGTAATTCAGAAATCCATATTTGACCAAATGTACTAATATCGGGCCCAAGAGTCGTCGATTTTGAACTTTCTATTTCTACCCAATTGACTCCTTCTGGTGATAAATTAGCGATAGAGTAGCCAATAATTGACCCATTGAACATATTTCAGTCATGGATCTTGAAATTTCTATACCCACTTATTGACTCTTTCTGATGTTACATCGGTCATTCAAAAGTCAATATTTGACCAAATGTACTAAAATAGGGCCCAAGAGTCATCTATTTTGAGCTCTTTAGTTCTACCCTTTGACTCCTTCTGGTGATAAATTAGCCATAGAGTAGCCAATATTTGACCCATTGTACATGTTCCAGTCATGGATCTTGAAATTTCTATAGCTACTTATTGACTCTTTCTGATGTTACATCGGTCATTCAAAAGTCAATATTTGACCAAATGTAAAAAATCGGGCCCAAGAGTCGTCTATTTTGAACTTTTTAGTTCTACCAAATAGACTCCTTCTTGTGATAAATTAGCCATAGAGTAGCCAATATTTGACCCATTGAACATATTTCAGTCATGGATCTTGAAATTTCTATACCCACTTATTGACTCTTTCTGATGTTACATCGGTCATTCAAAAGTCAATATTTGACCAAATGTACTAAAATAGGGCCCAAGAGTCATCTATTTTGAGCTCTTTAATTCTACCCTTTGACTCCTTCTGGTGATAAATTAGCCTTAGAGTAGCCAATATTTTACCCATTGGCCATGTTTTAGTCATGGATCTTGAAATTTCTATAGCTACTTATTGACTCTTTCTGATGTTACATCGGCCATTCAAAAGTCAATATTTGACCAAATGTAAAAAATCGGGCCCAATAGTCGTCGATTTTGAACTTTTTAGTTCTACCCAATAGACTCCTTCTTGTGATAAATTAGCCATAGAGTAGCCAATATTTGACCCATTGAACATGTTTAAGTCATGGATCTTGAAATTTCTATACCTACTTATTGACTCTTTCTGATGTTACATCGGTCATTCAAAAGTCAATATTTGACCAAATGTACTAAAATCGGGCCCAAGAATCGTCTATTTTGAACTTTTTAGTTCTACCCTTTGCCCCCTTCTGGTGATAAATTAGCCATAGAGTAGCCAATATTTGACCCATTGAACATGTTTTAGTCATGGATCTTGAAATTTCTATACCTACTTATTGACTCTTTCTGATATCATATCGGTCATTCAAAAGTCAATATTTGACCAAATGTACTAATATCAGGCCCAAGAGTCGTCTATTTTGAACGTTTTAGTTTTACCCATTGACTCCTTCTGGTGATAAATTAGCCATAGAGTAGCCAATATTTGACCCATTGAACATGTTTCAGTCATGGATCTTGAAATTTCTATACCTACTTATTGACTCTTTCTGATGTTATAGCGGTCATTCAAAAGTCAATATTTGACCAAATATACTAAAATCGGGCCCAAGAGTCGTCTATTTTGAACTTTTTAGTTCTCCCCTTTGACTCCTTCTCGTTATAAATTAGCCATAGAGTAGCCAACATTTGACCCATTGAACATGTTTCAGTCATGGATATTGAAATTTCTATACCTACTTATTGACTCTCGCTGATGTTATATCGGTCATTCAAAAGTCAATATTTCACCAAATATACTAAAATCGGGCCCAAGAGTCGTCTATTTTGAACTTTTTAGTTCTACCCTTTGACTCCTTCTTGTTATAAATTAGCCATAGAGTAGCCAACATTTTACCCATTGAACATGTTTCAGTCATGGATATTGAAATTTCTATACCTACTTATTGACTCTTTCTGATGTTATATCGGTCATTCAAAAGTCAATATTTGACCAAATATACTAAAATCGGGCCCAAGAATCGTCTATTTTGAACTTTTTAGTTCTACCCTATTGACTCCTTCTGGAGATAGTTGAGCTAATTTTTGACCCACTGAAAATAATTCAGTCCTTGATCTTGAACTTTCTATTTCTATCCAATTGTCTCCTTCTTGTGATACATTAGCCTTAGAGTAGCCAATATTTTACCCATTGGACATGTTTCAATTATGGATCTTGAAATATTTATACCTACTCATTGACTCTTTCTGAATTTCGGTCAGTAATTCAGAAATCCATATTTGACCAAATGTACTAATATCGGGCCCAAGAGTCGTCGATTTTGAACTTTCTATTTCTACCCAATTGACTCCTTCTGGTGATAAATTAGCGATAGAGTAGCCAATAATTGACCCATTGAACATATTTCAGTCATGGATCTTGAAATTTCTATACCCACTTATTGACTCTTTCTGATGTTACATCGGTCATTCAAAAGTCAATATTTGACCAAATGTACTAAAATAGGGCCCAAGAGTCATCTATTTTGAGCTCTTTAGTTCTACCCTTTGACTCCTTCTGGTGATAAATTAGCCATAGAGTAGCCAATATTTGACCCATTGTACATGTTCCAGTCATGGATCTTGAAATTTCTATAGCTACTTATTGACTCTTTCTGATGTTACATCGGTCATTCAAAAGTCAATATTTGACCAAATGTAAAAAATCGGGCCCAAGAGTCGTCTATTTTGAACTTTTTAGTTCTACCAAATAGACTCCTTCTTGTGATAAATTAGCCATAGAGTAGCCAATATTTGACCCATTGAACATGTTTAAGTCATGGATCTTGAAATTTCTATACCTACATATTGACTCTTTCTGATGTTACATCGGTCATTCAAAAGTCAATATTTGACAAAATGTACTAAAATCGGGCCCAAGAGTCATCTATTTTGAACTTTTTAGTTCTACACTTTGACTCCTTCTGGTGATAAATTAGCCATAGAGTAGCCAATATTTGACCCATTGAACATGTTTCAGTCATGGATCTTGAAATTTCTAAACCTACTTATTGACTCTTTCTGATGTTAAATCTTTCATTCAAAAGTCAATATTTGAAAAAATGTACTAAAATCGGGCCCAAGAGTCGTCTATTTTGAACTTTTTAGTTCTACCCATTGACTCCTTCTGGTGATAAATTAGCCATAGAGTAGCCAATATTTGACCCATTGAACATGTTTCAGTCATGGATCTTGAAATTTCTACACCTACTTATTGACTCTTTCTGATGTTATAGCGGTCATTCAAAAGTCAATATTTGACCAAATATACTAAAATCGGGCCCAAGAGTCGTCTATTTTGAACTTTTTAGTTCTACCCTTTGACTCCTTCTGGTTATAAATTAGCCATAGAGTAGCCAACATTTGACCCATTGAACATGTTTCAGTCATGGATCTTGAAATTTCTTTGCCTACTTATTGACTCTTACTGATGTTACATCGGTCATTCAAAAGTCAATATTTGACCAAATGTACTAAAATCGGGCCAAAGAGTCGTCTATTTTGAACTTTTTAGTTCTACCCTATTGACTCCTTCTGGAGATAGTTCAGCTAATTTTTGACCCACTGAAAATAATTCAGTCCTTGATCTTGAACTTTCTATTTCTATCCAATTGTCTCCTTCTTGTGATACATTAGCCTTAGAGTAGCCAATATTTTACCCATTGGACATGTTTCAGTCATGGATCTTGAAATTTCTATAGCTACTTATTGACTCTTTCTGATGTTACATCGGTCATTCAAAAGTCAATATTTGACCAAATGTAAAAAATCGGGCCCAATAGTCGTCGATTTTGAACTTTTTAGTTCTACCCAATAGACTCCTTCTTGTGATAAATTAGCCATAGAGTAGCCAATATTTGACCCATTGAACATGATTCAGTCATGGATCTTGAAATTTCTAAACCTACTTATTGACTCTTTCTGATGTTAAATCTTTCATTCAAAAGTCAATATTTGACCAAATGTACTAAAATCGGGCCCAAGAGTCGTCTATTTTGAACTTTTTAGTTCTACCCTTTGCCCCCTTCTGGTGATAAATTAGCCATAGAGTAGCCAATATTTGACCCATTGAACATGTTTTAGTCATGGATCTTGAAATTTCTATACCTACTTATTGACTCTTTCTGATATCATATCGGTCATTCAAAAGTCAATATTTGACCAAATGTACTAATATCAGGCCCAAGAGTCGTCTATTTTGAACGTTTTAGTTCTACCCATTGACTCCTTCTGGTGATAAATTAGCCATAGAGTAGCCAATATTTGACCCACTGAACATGTTTCAGTCATGGATCTTGAAATTTCTATACCTACTTATTGACTCTTTCTGATGTTATAGCGGTCATTCAAAAGTCAATATTTGACCAAATATAATAAAATCGGGCCCAAGAGTCCTCTATTTTGAACTTTTTAGTTCTACCCTTTGACTCCTTCTGGTTATAAATTAGCCATAGAGTAGCCAACATTTGACCCATTGAACATGTTTCATTCATGGATATTGAAATTTCTATACCTACTTATTGACTCTTTCTGATGTTATATCGGTCATTCAAAAGTCAATATTTCACCAAATATACTAAAATCGGGCCCAAGAATCGTCTATTTTGAACTTTTTAGTTCTACCCTATTGACTCCTTCTGGAGATAAATTAGCGATAGAGTAGCCAATAATTGACCCATTGAACATATTTCAGTCATGGATCTTGAAATTTCTACAACTACTTATTGACTCTTTCTGATGTTACATCGGTCATTCAAAAGTCAATATTTGACCAAATATACTAAAATAGGGCCCAAAAGACGTCGATTTTGAACTTTTTAGTTCTACCCTATTGACTCCTTCTGGAGATAGTTCAGCCAATTTTTGACCCATTGAAAATAATTCAGTCCTTGATCTTGAACTTTCTATTTCTATCCAATTGTCTCCTTCTTGTGATACATTAGCCTTAGAGTAGCCAATATTTTACCCATTGGACATGTTTCAATTATGGATCTTGAAATATTTATACCTAATCATTGACTCTTTCTGAGTTTAGGTCAGTTATTCAGAAATCCATATTGGACAAAATGTACTAATATCGGGCCAAAGAGTCGTCGATTTTGAACTTTCTATTTCTACCCAATTGACTCCTTCTGGTGATAAATTAGCGATAGAGTAGCCAATAATTGACCCATTGAACATATTTCAGTCATGGATCTTGAAATTTCTACACCTACTTATTGACTCTTTCTGATGTTACATCGGTCATTCAAAAGTCAATATTTGACCAAATGTACTAAAATAGGGCCCAAAAGACGTCGATTTTGAACTTTTTAGTTCTACCCATTGACTCCTTCTTGTGATAAATTAGCCATAGAGTAGCCAATATTTGACCCATTGAACATGTTTCAGTCATGGATCTTGAAATTTCTATACCCACTTATTGACTCTTTCTGATGTTACATCGGTCATTCAAAAGTCAATATTTGACCAAATGTATTAAAATAGGGCCCAAGAGTCATCTATTTTGAGCTCTTTAGTTCTACCGTTTGACTCCTTCTGGTGATAAATTAGCCATAGAGTAGCCAATATTTGACCCATTGTACATGTTCCAGTCATGGATCTTGAAATTTCTATACCTACTTATTGGCTCTTTCTGATGTTAATTCTTTCATTCAAAAGTCAATATTTGACCAAATGTACTAAAACCGGGCCCAAGAGTCGTCGATTTTGAACTTTTTAGTTCTACCCATTGACTCCTTCTGGTGATAAATTAGCCATAGAGTAGCCAATATTTTACCCATTGGACATGTTTCAGTCATGGATCTTGAAATTTCTATACCTACTTATTGACTCTATCTGATGTTACATCGGTCATTCAAAAGTCAATATTTGACCAAATGTACTAAAATAGGGCCCAAGAGTCATCTATTTTGAGCTCTTTAGTTCTACCCTTTGACTCCTTCTGGTGATAAATTAGCCTTAGAGTAGCCAATATTTTACCCATTGGACATGTTTCAGTCATGGATCTTGAAATTTCTATAGCTACTTATTGACTCTTTCTGATGTTACATCAGTCATTCAAAAGTCAATATTTGACCAAATGTAAAAAATCGGGCCCAATAGTCGTCGATTTTGAACTTTTTAGTTCTACCCAATAGACTCCTTCTTGTGATAAATTAGCCATAGAGTAGCCAATATTTGACCCATTGAACATGTTTAAGTCATGGATCTTGAAATTTCTATACCTACTTATTGACTCTTTCTGATGTTACATCGGTCATTCAAAAGTCAATATTTGACAAAATGTACTAAAATCGGGCCCAAGAGTCATCTATTTTGAACTTTTTAGTTCTACCCTTTGACTCCTTCTGGTGATAAATTAGCCATAGAGTAGCCAATATTTGACCCATTGAACATGTTTCAGTCATGGATCTTGAAATTTCTATACCTACTTATTGACTCTTTCTAATGTTATAGCGGTCATTCAAAAGTCATTATTTGACCAAATATACTAAAATCGGGCCCAAGAGTCGTCTATTTTGAACTTTTTAGTTCTACCCTTTGACTCCTTCTTGTTATAAATTAGCCATAGAGTAGCCAATATTTGACCCATTGAACATGTTTCAGTCATGGATCTTGAAATTTCTATACCTACTTATTGACTCTTTCTGATGTTATATCGGTCATTCAAAAGTCAATATTTGACCAAATATACTAAAATCGGGCCCGAGAATCGTCTATTTTGAACTTTTTAGTTCTACCCTATTGACTCCTTCTGGAGATAGTTGAGCTAATTTTTGACCCACTGAAAATAATTCAGTCCTTGATCTTGAACTTTCTATTTCTATCCAATTGTCTCCTTCTTGTGATACATTAGCCTTAGAGTAGCCAATATTTTACCCATTGGATATGTTTCAATTATGGATCTTGAAATATTTATACCTACTCATTGACTCTTTCTGAATTTCGGTCAGTAATTCAGAAATCCATATTTGACCAAATGTACTAATATCGGGCCCAAGAGTCGTCGATTTTGAACTTTCTATTTCTACCCAATTGACTCCTTCTGGTGATAAATTAGCCATAGAGTAGCCAATATTTGACCCATTGTACATGTTCCAGTCATGGATCTTGAAATTTCTATAGCTACTTATTGACTCTTTCTGATGTTACATCGGTCATTCAAAAGTCAATATTTGACCAAATGTAAAAAATCGGGCCCAAGAGTCGTCTATTTTGAACTTTTTAGTTCTACCAAATAGACTCCTTCTTGTGATAAATTAGCCATAGAGTAGCCAATATTTGACCCATTGAACATGTTAAAGTCATGGATCTTGAAATTTCTATACCTACATATTGACTCTTTCTGAGTTTACATCGGTCATTCAAAAGTCAATAATTGACAAAATGTACTAAAATAGGGCCCAAGAGTCATCTATTTTGAACTTTTTAGTTCTACACTTTGACTCCTTCTGGTGATAAATTAGCCATAGAGTAGCCAATATTTGACCCATTGAACATGTTTCAGTCATGGATCTTGAAATTTCTAAACCTACTTATTGACTCTTTCTGATGTTACATCGGTCATTCAAAAGTCAATATTTGACAAAATGTACTAAAATCGGGCCCAAGAGTCATCTATTTTGAACTTTTTAGTTCTACCCTTTGACTCCTTCTGGTGATAAATTAGCCATAGAGTAGCCAATAGTTGACCCATTGTACATGTTCCAGTCATGGATCTTGAAATTTCTATACCTACTTATTGGCTCTTTCTGATGTTAAATCTTTCATTCAAAAGTCAATATTTGACCAAATGTACTAAAATCGGGCCCAAGAGTCGTCGATTTTGAACTTTTTAGTTCTAACCATTGACTCCTTCTGGTGATAAATTAGCCATAGAGTAGCCAATATTTTACCCATTGGACATGTTTCAGTCATGGATCTTGAAATTTCTATACCTACTTATTGACTCTATCTGATGTTACATCGGTCATTCAAAAGTCAATATTTGACCAAATTTAAAAAATCGGGCCCAATAGTCGTCGATTTTGAACTTTTTAGTTCTACCCAATAGACTCCTTCTTGTGATAAATTAGCCATAGAGTAGCCAATATTTGACCCATTGAACATGTTTAAGTCATGGATCTTGAAATTTCTATACCTACTTATTGACTCTTTCTGATGTCACATCGGTCATTCAAAAGTCAATATTTGACAAAATGTACTAAAATCGGGCCCAAGAGTCATCTATTTTGAACTTTTTAGTTCTACCCTTTGACTCCTTCTGGTGATAAATTAGCCATAGAGTAGCCAATATTTGACCCATTGAACATGTTTCAGTCATGGATCTTGAAATTTCTAAACCTACTTATTGACTCTTTCTGATGTTAAATCTTTCATTCAAAAGTCAATATTTGAGCAAATGTACTAAAATCGGGCCAAAGAGTCGTCTATTTTGAACTTTTTAGATCTACCCTATTGACTCCTTCTGGAGATAGTTCTGCTAATTTTTGACCCACTGAAAATAATTCAGTCCTTGATCTTGAACTTTCTATTTCTATCCAATTGTCTCCTTCTTGTGATACATTAGCCTTAGAGTAGCCAATATTTTACCCATTGGACATGTTTCAATTATAGATCTTGAAATATTTATACCTACTCATTGACTCTTTCTGAATTTCGGTCAGTAATTCAGAAATCCATATTTGACCAAATGTACTAATATCGGGCCCAAGAGTCGTCGATTTTGAACTTTCTATTTCTACCCAATTGACTCCTTCTGGTGATAAATTAGCGATAGAGTAGCCAATAATTGACCCATTGAACATATTTCAGTCATGGATCTTGAAATTTCTATACCCACTTATTGACTCTTTCTGATGTTACATCGGTCATTCAAAAGTCAATATTTGACCAAATGTACTAAAATAGGGCCCAAGAGTCATCTATTTTGAGCTCTTTAGTTCTACCCTTTGACTCCTTCTGGTGATAAATTAGCCTTAGAGTAGCCAATATTTTACCCATTGGACATGTTTTAGTCATGGATCTTGAAATTTCTATAGCTACTTATTGACTCTTTCTGATGTTACATCGGCCATTCAAAAGTCAATATTTGACCAAATGTAAAAAATCGGGCCCAATAGTCGTCGATTTTGAACTTTTTAGTTCTACCCAATAGACTCCTTCTTGTGATAAATTAGCCATAGAGTAGCCAATATTTGACCCATTGAACATGTTTAAGTCATGGATCTTGAAATTTCTATACCTACTTATTGACTCTTTCTGATGTTACATCGGTCATTCAAAAGTCAATATTTGACCAAATGTACTAAAATCGGGCCCAAGAATCGTCTATTTTGAACTTTTTAGTTCTACCCTTTGCCCCCTTCTGGTGATAAATTAGCCATAGAGTAGCCAATATTTGACCCATTGAACATGTTTTAGTCATGGATCTTAAAATTTCTATACCTACTTATTGACTCTTTCTGATATCATATCGGTCATTCAAAAGTCAATATTTGACCAAATGTACTAATATCAGGCCCAAGAGTCGTCTATTTTGAACGTTTTAGTTTTACCCATTGACTCCTTCTGGTGATAAATTAGCCATAGAGTAGCCAATATTTGACCCATTGAACATGTTTCAGTCATGGATCTTGAAATTTCTATACCTACTTATTGACTCTTTCTGATGTTATAGCGGTCATTCAAAAGTCAATATTTGACCAAATATACTAAAATCGGGCCCAAGAGTCGTCTATTTTGAACTTTTTAGTTCTCCCCTTTGACTCCTTCTCGTTATAAATTAGCCATAGAGTAGCCAACATTTGACCCATTGAACATGTTTCAGTCATGGATATTGAAATTTCTATACCTACTTATTGACTCTTTCTGATGTTATATCGGTCATTCAAAAGTCAATATTTCACCAAATATACTAAAATCGGGCCCAAGAATCGTCTATTTTGAACTTTTTAGTTCTACCCTATTGACTCCTTCTGGAGATAGTTGAGCTAATTTTTGACCCACTGAAAATAATTCAGTCCTTGATCTTGAACTTTCTATTTCTATCCAATTGTCTCCTTCTTGTGATACATTAGCCTTAGAGTAGCCAATATTTTACCCATTGGACATGTTTCAATTATGGATCTTGAAATATTTATACCTACTCATTGACTCTTTCTGAGTTTAGGTCAGTTATTCAGAAATCCATATTGGACAAAATGTACTAATATCGGGCCAAAGAGTCGTCGATTTTGAACTTTCTATTTCTACCCAATTGACTCCTTCTGGTGATAAATTAGCGATACAGTAGCCAATAATTGACCCATTGAACATATTTCAGTCATGGATCTTGAAATTTCTACACCTACTTATTGACTCTTTCTGATGTTACATCGGTCATTCAAAAGTCAATATTTGACCAAATGTACTAAAATCGGGCCCAAGAGTCGTCTATTTTGAACTTTTTAGTTCTACCCTTTGACTCCTTCTTGTTATAAATTAGCCATAGAGTAGCCAACATTTTACCCATTGAACATGTTTCAGTCATGGATATTGAAATTTCTATACCTACTCATTGACTCTTTCTGATGTTATATCGGTCATTCAAAAGTCAATATTTGACCAAATATACTAAAATCGGGCCCAAGAATCGTCTATTTTGAACTTTTTAGTTCTACCCTATTGACTCCTTCTGGAGATAGTTGAGCTAATTTTTGACCCACTGAAAATAATTCAGTCCTTGATCTTGAACTTTCTATTTCTATCCAATTGTCTCCTTCTTGTGATACATTAGCCTTAGAGTAGCCAATATTTTACCCATTGGACATGTTTCAATTATAGATCTTGAAATATTTATACCTACTCATTGACTCTTTCTGAATTTCGGTCAGTAATTCAGAAATCCATATTTGACCAAATGTACTAATATCGGGCCCAAGAGTCGTCGATTTTGAACTTTCTATTTCTACCCAATTGACTCCTTCTGGTGATAAATTAGCGATAGAGTAGCCAATAATTGACCCATTGAACATATTTCAGTCATGGATCTTGAAATTTCTATACCCACTTATTGACTCTTTCTGATGTTACATCGGTCATTCAAAAGTCAATATTTGACCAAATGTACTAAAATAGGGCCCAAGAGTCATCTATTTTGAGCTCTTTAGTTCTACCCTTTGACTCCTTCTGGTGATAAATTAGCCTTAGAGTAGCCAATATTTTACCCATTGGACATGTTTTAGTCATGGATCTTGAAATTTCTATAGCTACTTATTGACTCTTTCTGATGTTACATCGGCCATTCAAAAGTCAATATTTGACCAAATGTAAAAAATCGGGCCCAATAGTCGTCGATTTTGAACTTTTTAGTTCTACCCAATAGACTCCTTCTTGTGATAAATTAGCCATAGAGTAGCCAATATTTGACCCATTGAACATGTTTAAGTCATGGATCTTGAAATTTCTATACCTACTTATTGACTCTTTCTGATGTTACATCGGTCATTCAAAAGTCAATATTTGACCAAATGTACTAAAATCGGGCCCAAGAATCGTCTATTTTGAACTTTTTAGTTCTACCCTTTGCCCCCTTCTGGTGATAAATTAGCCATAGAGTAGCCAATATTTGACCCATTGAACATGTTTTAGTCATGGATCTTAAAATTTCTATACCTACTTATTGACTCTTTCTGATATCATATCGGTCATTCAAAAGTCAATATTTGACCAAATGTACTAATATCAGGCCCAAGAGTCGTCTATTTTGAACGTTTTAGTTTTACCCATTGACTCCTTCTGGTGATAAATTAGCCATAGAGTAGCCAATAGTTGACCCATTGTACATGTTCCAGTCATGGATCTTGAAATTTCTATACCTACTTATTGGCTCTTTCTGATGTTAAATCTTTCATTCAAAAGTCAATATTTGACCAAATGTACTAAAATCGGGCCCAAGAGTCGTCGATTTTGAACTTTTTAGTTCTAACCATTGACTCCTTCTGGTGATAAATTAGCCATAGAGTAGCCAATATTTTACCCATTGGACATGTTTCAGTCATGGATCTTGAAATTTCTATACCTACTTATTGACTCTATCTGATGTTACATCGGTCATTCAAAAGTCAATATTTGACCAAATGTACTAAAATAGGGCCCAAGAGTCATCTATTTTGAGCTCTTTAGTTCTACCCTTTGACTCCTTCTGGTGATAAATTAGCCTTAGAGTAGCCAATATTTTACCCATTGGACATGTTTCAGTCATGGATCTTGAAATTTCTATAGCTACTTATTGACTCTTTCTGATGTTACATCGGTCATTCAAAAGTCAATATTTGACCAAATTTAAAAAATCGGGCCCAATAGTCGTCGATTTTGAACTTTTTAGTTCTACCCAATAGACTCCTTCTTGTGATAAATTAGCCATAGAGTAGCCAATATTTGACCCATTGAACATGTTTAAGTCATGGATCTTGAAATTTCTATACCTACTTATTGACTCTTTCTGATGTCACATCGGTCATTCAAAAGTCAATATTTGACAAAATGTACTAAAATCGGGCCCAAGAGTCATCTATTTTGAACTTTTTAGTTCTACCCTTTGACTCCTTCTGGTGATAAATTAGCCATAGAGTAGCCAATATTTGACCCATTGAACATGTTTCAGTCATGGATCTTGAAATTTCTAAACCTACTTATTGACTCTTTCTGATGTTAAATCTTTCATTCAAAAGTCAATATTTGAGCAAATGTACTAAAATCGGGCCAAAGAGTCGTCTATTTTGAACTTTTTAGATCTACCCTATTGACTCCTTCTGGAGATAGTTCTGCTAATTTTTGACCCACTGAAAATAATTCAGTCCTTGATCTTGAACTTTCTATTTCTATCCAATTGTCTCCTTCTTGTGATACATTAGCCTTAGAGTAGCCAATATTTTACCCATTGGACATGTTTCAATTATAGATCTTGAAATATTTATACCTACTCATTGACTCTTTCTGAATTTCGGTCAGTAATTCAGAAATCCATATTTGACCAAATGTACTAATATCGGGCCCAAGAGTCGTCGATTTTGAACTTTCTATTTCTACCCAATTGACTCCTTCTGGTGATAAATTAGCGATAGAGTAGCCAATAATTGACCCATTGAACATATTTCAGTCATGGATCTTGAAATTTCTATACCCACTTATTGACTCTTTCTGATGTTACATCGGTCATTCAAAAGTCAATATTTGACCAAATGTACTAAAATAGGGCCCAAGAGTCATCTATTTTGAGCTCTTTAGTTCTACCCTTTGACTCCTTCTGGTGATAAATTAGCCTTAGAGTAGCCAATATTTTACCCATTGGACATGTTTTAGTCATGGATCTTGAAATTTCTATAGCTACTTATTGACTCTTTCTGATGTTACATCGGCCATTCAAAAGTCAATATTTGACCAAATGTAAAAAATCGGGCCCAATAGTCGTCGATTTTGAACTTTTTAGTTCTACCCAATAGACTCCTTCTTGTGATAAATTAGCCATAGAGTAGCCAATATTTGACCCATTGAACATGTTTAAGTCATGGATCTTGAAATTTCTATACCTACTTATTGACTCTTTCTGATGTTACATCGGTCATTCAAAAGTCAATATTTGACCAAATGTACTAAAATCGGGCCCAAGAATCGTCTATTTTGAACTTTTTAGTTCTACCCTTTGCCCCCTTCTGGTGATAAATTAGCCATAGAGTAGCCAATATTTGACCCATTGAACATGTTTTAGTCATGGATCTTAAAATTTCTATACCTACTTATTGACTCTTTCTGATATCATATCGGTCATTCAAAAGTCAATATTTGACCAAATGTACTAATATCAGGCCCAAGAGTCGTCTATTTTGAACGTTTTAGTTTTACCCATTGACTCCTTCTGGTGATAAATTAGCCATAGAGTAGCCAATATTTGACCCATTGAACATGTTTCAGTCATGGATCTTGAAATTTCTATACCTACTTATTGACTCTTTCTGATGTTATAGCGGTCATTCAAAAGTCAATATTTGACCAAATATACTAAAATCGGGCCCAAGAGTCGTCTATTTTGAACTTTTTAGTTCTCCCCTTTGACTCCTTCTCGTTATAAATTAGCCATAGAGTAGCCAACATTTGACCCATTGAACATGTTTCAGTCATGGATATTGAAATTTCTATACCTACTTATTGACTCTTTCTGATGTTATATCGGTCATTCAAAAGTCAATATTTCACCAAATATACTAAAATCGGGCCCAAGAATCGTCTATTTTGAACTTTTTAGTTCTACCCTATTGACTCCTTCTGGAGATAGTTGAGCTAATTTTTGACCCACTGAAAATAATTCAGTCCTTGATCTTGAACTTTCTATTTCTATCCAATTGTCTCCTTCTTGTGATACATTAGCCTTAGAGTAGCCAATATTTTACCCATTGGACATGTTTCAATTATGGATCTTGAAATATTTATACCTACTCATTGACTCTTTCTGAGTTTAGGTCAGTTATTCAGAAATCCATATTGGACAAAATGTACTAATATCGGGCCAAAGAGTCGTCGATTTTGAACTTTCTATTTCTACCCAATTGACTCCTTCTGGTGATAAATTAGCGATACAGTAGCCAATAATTGACCCATTGAACATATTTCAGTCATGGATCTTGAAATTTCTACACCTACTTATTGACTCTTTCTGATGTTACATCGGTCATTCAAAAGTCAATATTTGACCAAATGTACTAAAATCGGGCCCAAGAGTCGTCTATTTTGAACTTTTTAGTTCTACCCTTTGACTCCTTCTTGTTATAAATTAGCCATAGAGTAGCCAACATTTTACCCATTGAACATGTTTCAGTCATGGATATTGAAATTTCTATACCTACTTATTGACTCTTTCTGATGTTATATCGGTCATTCAAAAGTCAATATTTGACCAAATATACTAAAATCGGGCCCAAGAATCGTCTATTTTGAACTTTTTAGTTCTACCCTATTGACTCCTTCTGGAGATAGTTGAGCTAATTTTTGACCCACTGAAAATAATTCAGTCCTTGATCTTGAACTTTCTATTTCTATCCAATTGTCTCCTTCTTGTGATACATTAGCCTTAGAGTAGCCAATATTTTACCCATTGGACATGTTTCAATTATAGATCTTGAAATATTTATACCTACTCATTGACTCTTTCTGAATTTCGGTCAGTAATTCAGAAATCCATATTTGACCAAATGTACTAATATCGGGCCCAAGAGTCGTCGATTTTGAACTTTCTATTTCTACCCAATTGACTCCTTCTGGTGATAAATTAGCGATAGAGTAGCCAATAATTGACCCATTGAACATATTTCAGTCATGGATCTTGAAATTTCTATACCCACTTATTGACTCTTTCTGATGTTACATCGGTCATTCAAAAGTCAATATTTGACCAAATGTACTAAAATAGGGCCCAAGAGTCATCTATTTTGAGCTCTTTAGTTCTACCCTTTGACTCCTTCTGGTGATAAATTAGCCTTAGAGTAGCCAATATTTTACCCATTGGACATGTTTTAGTCATGGATCTTGAAATTTCTATAGCTACTTATTGACTCTTTCTGATGTTACATCGGCCATTCAAAAGTCAATATTTGACCAAATGTAAAAAATCGGGCCCAATAGTCGTCGATTTTGAACTTTTTAGTTCTACCCAATAGACTCCTTCTTGTGATAAATTAGCCATAGAGTAGCCAATATTTGACCCATTGAACATGTTTAAGTCATGGATCTTGAAATTTCTATACCTACTTATTGACTCTTTCTGATGTTACATCGGTCATTCAAAAGTCAATATTTGACCAAATGTACTAAAATCGGGCCCAAGAATCGTCTATTTTGAACTTTTTAGTTCTACCCTTTGCCCCCTTCTGGTGATAAATTAGCCATAGAGTAGCCAATATTTGACCCATTGAACATGTTTTAGTCATGGATCTTAAAATTTCTATACCTACTTATTGACTCTTTCTGATATCATATCGGTCATTCAAAAGTCAATATTTGACCAAATGTACTAATATCAGGCCCAAGAGTCGTCTATTTTGAACGTTTTAGTTTTACCCATTGACTCCTTCTGGTGATAAATTAGCCATAGAGTAGCCAATATTTGACCCATTGAACATGTTTCAGTCATGGATCTTGAAATTTCTATACCTACTTATTGACTCTTTCTGATGTTATAGCGGTCATTCAAAAGTCAATATTTGACCAAATATACTAAAATCGGGCCCAAGAGTCGTCTATTTTGAACTTTTTAGTTCTCCCCTTTGACTCCTTCTCGTTATAAATTAGCCATAGAGTAGCCAACATTTGACCCATTGAACATGTTTCAGTCATGGATATTGAAATTTCTATACCTACTTATTGACTCTCGCTGATGTTATATCGGTCATTCAAAAGTCAATATTTCACCAAATATACTAAAATCGGGCCCAAGAGTCGTCTATTTTGAACTTTTTAGTTCTACCCTTTGACTCCTTCTTGTTATAAATTAGCCATAGAGTAGCCAACATTTTACCCATTGAACATGTTTCAGTCATGGATATTGAAATTTCTATACCTACTTATTGACTCTTTCTGATGTTATATCGGTCATTCAAAAGTCAATATTTGACCAAATATACTAAAATCGGGCCCAAGAATCGTCTATTTTGAACTTTTTAGTTCTACCCTTTTGACTCCTTCTGGAGATAGTTGAGCTAATTTTTGACCCACTGAAAATAATTCAGTCCTTGATCTTGAACTTTCTATTTCTATCCAATTGTCTCCTTCTTGTGATACATTAGCCTTAGAGTAGCCAATATTTTACCCATTGGACATGTTTCAATTATGGATCTTGAAATATTTATACCTACTCATTGACTCTTTCTGAGTTTAGGTCAGTTATTCAGAAATCCATATTGGACAAAATGTACTAATATCGGGCCAAAGAGTCGTCGATTTTGAACTTTCTATTTCTACCCAATTGACTCCTTCTGGTGATAAATTAGCGATACAGTAGCCAATAATTGACCCATTGAACATATTTCAGTCATGGATCTTGAAATTTCTACACCTACTTATTGACTCTTTCTGATGTTACATCGGTCATTCAAAAGTCAATATTTGACCAAATGTACTAAAATCGGGCCCAAGAGTCGTCTATTTTGAACTTTTTAGTTCTACCCTTTGACTCCTTCTTGTTATAAATTAGCCATAGAGTAGCCAACATTTTACCCATTGAACATGTTTCAGTCATGGATATTGAAATTTCTATACCTACTTATTGACTCTTTCTGATGTTATATCGGTCATTCAAAAGTCAATATTTGACCAAATATACTAAAATCGGGCCCAAGAATCGTCTATTTTGAACTTTTTAGTTCTACCCTATTGACTCCTTCTGGAGATAGTTGAGCTAATTTTTGACCCACTGAAAATAATTCAGTCCTTGATCTTGAACTTTCTATTTCTATCCAATTGTCTCCTTCTTGTGATACATTAGCCTTAGAGTAGCCAATATTTTACCCATTGGACATGTTTCAATTATAGATCTTGAAATATTTATACCTACTCATTGACTCTTTCTGAATTTCGGTCAGTAATTCAGAAATCCATATTTGACCAAATGTACTAATATCGGGCCCAAGAGTCGTCGATTTTGAACTTTCTATTTCTACCCAATTGACTCCTTCTGGTGATAAATTAGCGATAGAGTAGCCAATAATTGACCCATTGAACATATTTCAGTCATGGATCTTGAAATTTCTATACCCACTTATTGACTCTTTCTGATGTTACATCGGTCATTCAAAAGTCAATATTTGACCAAATGTACTAAAATAGGGCCCAAGAGTCATCTATTTTGAGCTCTTTAGTTCTACCCTTTGACTCCTTCTGGTGATAAATTAGCCTTAGAGTAGCCAATATTTTACCCATTGGACATGTTTTAGTCATGGATCTTGAAATTTCTATAGCTACTTATTGACTCTTTCTGATGTTACATCGGCCATTCAAAAGTCAATATTTGACCAAATGTAAAAAATCGGGCCCAATAGTCGTCGATTTTGAACTTTTTAGTTCTACCCAATAGACTCCTTCTTGTGATAAATTAGCCATAGAGTAGCCAATATTTGACCCATTGAACATGTTTAAGTCATGGATCTTGAAATTTCTATACCTACTTATTGACTCTTTCTGATGTTACATCGGTCATTCAAAAGTCAATATTTGACCAAATGTACTAAAATCGGGCCCAAGAATCGTCTATTTTGAACTTTTTAGTTCTACCCTTTGCCCCCTTCTGGTGATAAATTAGCCATAGAGTAGCCAATATTTGACCCATTGAACATGTTTTAGTCATGGATCTTAAAATTTCTATACCTACTTATTGACTCTTTCTGATATCATATCGGTCATTCAAAAGTCAATATTTGACCAAATGTACTAATATCAGGCCCAAGAGTCGTCTATTTTGAACTTTTTAGTTCTCCCCTTTGACTCCTTCTCGTTAGAAATTAGCCATAGAGTAGCCAACATTTGACCCATTGAACATGTTTCAGTCATGGATATTGAAATTTCTATACCTACTTATTGACTCTCGCTGATGTTATATCGGTCATTCAAAAGTCAATATTTCACCAAATATACTAAAATCGGGCCCAAGAGTCGTCTATTTTGAACTTTTTAGTTCTACCCTTTGACTCCTTCTTGTTATAAATTAGCCATAGAGTAGCCAACATTTTACCCATTGAACATGTTTCAGTCATGGATATTGAAATTTCTATACCTACTTATTGACTCTTTCTGATGTTATATCGGTCATTCAAAAGTCAATATTTGACCAAATATACTAAAATCGGGCCCAAGAATCGTCTATTTTGAACTTTTTAGTTCTACCCTATTGACTCCTTCTGGAGATAGTTGAGCTAATTTTTGACCCACTGAAAATAATTCAGTCCTTGATCTTGAACTTTCTATTTCTATCCAATTGTCTCCTTCTTGTGATACATTAGCCTTAGAGTAGCCAATATTTTACCCATTGGACATGTTTCAATTATGGATCTTGAAATATTTATACCTACTCATTGACTCTTTCTGAATTTCGGTCAGTAATTCAGAAATCCATATTTGACCAAATGTACTAATATCGGGCCCAAGAGTCGTCGATTTTGAACTTTCTATTTCTACCCAATTGACTCCTTCTGGTGATAAATTAGCGATAGAGTAGCCAATAATTGACCCATTGAACATATTTCAGTCATGGATCTTGAAATTTCTATACCCACTTATTGACTCTTTCTGATGTTACATCGGTCATTCAAAAGTCAATATTTGACCAAATGTAAAAAATCGGGCCCAAGAGTCGTCTATTTTGAACTTTTTAGTTCTACCAAATAGACTCCTTCTTGTGATAAATTAGCCATAGAGTAGCCAATATTTGACCCATTGAACATGTTTAAGTCATGGATCTTGAAATTTCTATACCTACATATTGACTCTTTCTGATGTTACATCGGTCATTCAAAAGTCAATATTTGACAAAATGTACTAAAATCGGGCCCAAGAGTCATCTATTTTGAACTTTTTAGTTCTACTCTTTGACTCCTTCTGGTGATAAATTAGCCATAGAGTAGCCAATATTTGACCCATTGAACATGTTTCAGTCATGGATCTTGAAATTTCTAAACCTACTTATTGACTCTTTCTGATGTTAAATCTTTCATTCAAAAGTCAATATTTGAAAAAATGTACTAAAATCGGGCCCAAGAGTCGTCTATTTTGAACTTTTTAGTTCTACCCATTGACTCCTTCTGGTGATAAATTAGCCATAGAGTAGCCAATATTTGACCCATTGAACATGTTTCAGTCATGGATCTTGAAATTTCTACACCTACTTATTGACTCTTTCTGATGTTATAGCGGTCATTCAAAAGTCAATATTTGACCAAATATACTAAAATCGGGCCCAAGAGTCGTCTATTTTGAACTTTTTAGTTCTACCCTTTGACTCCTTCTGGTTATAAATTAGCCATAGAGTAGCCAACATTTGACCCATTGAACATGTTTCAGTCATGGATCTTGAAATTTCTTTGCCTACTTACTGACTCTTACTGATGTTACATCGGTCATTCAAAAGTCAATATTTGACCAAATGTACTAAAATCGGGCCAAAGAGTCGTCTATTTTGAACTTTTTAGATCTACCCTATTGACTCCTTCTGGAGATAGTTCTGCTAATTTTTGACCCACTGAAAATAATTCAGTCCTTGATCTTGAACTTTCTATTTCTATCCAATTGTCTCCTTCTTGTGATACATTAGCCTTAGAGTAGCCAATATTTTACCCATTGAACATGTTTCAGTCATGGATCTTGAAATTTCTATACCTACTTATTGACTCTTTCTGATGTTATAGCGGTCATTCAAAAGTCAATATTTGACCAAATATACTAAAATCGGGCCCAAGAGTCGTCTATTTTGATCTTTTTAGTTCTACCCTTTGACTCCTTCTGGTTATAAATTAGCCATAGAGTAGCCAATATTTGACCCATTGAACATGTTTCAGTCATGGATCTTGAAATTTCTATACCTACTTATTGACTCTTTCTGATGTTATAGCGGTCATTCAAAAGTCAATATTTGACCAAATATACTAAAATCGGGCCCAAGAGTCGTCTATTTTGAACTTTTTAGTTCTCCCCTTTGACTCCTTCTCGTTATAAATTAACCATAGAGTAGCCAACATTTGACCCATTGAACATGTTTCAGTCATGGATATTGAAATTTCTATACCTACTTATTGACTCTTTCTGATGTTATATCGGTCATTCAAAAGTCAATATTTCACCAAATATACTAAAATCGGGCCCAAGAATCGTCTATTTTGAACTTTTTAGTTCTACCCTATTGACTCCTTCTGGAGATAGTTGAGCTAATTTTTGACCCACTGAAAATAATTCAGTCCTTGATCTTGAACTTTCTATTTCTATCCAATTGTCTCCTTCTTGTGATACATTAGCCTTAGAGTAGCCAATATTTTACCCATTGGACATGTTTCAATTATGGATCTTGAAATATTTATACCTACTCATTGACTCTTTCTGAGTTTAGGTCAGTTATTCAGAAATCCATATTGGACAAAATGTACTAATATCGGGCCAAAGAGTCGTCGATTTTGAACTTTCTATTTCTACCCAATTGACTCCTTCTGGTGATAAATTAGCGATACAGTAGCCAATAATTGACCCATTGAACATATTTCAGTCATGGATCTTGAAATTTCTACACCTACTTATTGACTCTTTCTGATGTTACATCGGTCATTCAAAAGTCAATATTTGACCAAATGTACTAAAATCGGGCCCAAGAGTCGTCTATTTTGAACTTTTTAGTTCTACCCTTTGACTCCTTCTTGTTATAAATTAGCCATAGAGTAGCCAACATTTTACCCATTGAACATGTTTCAGTCATGGATATTGAAATTTCTATACCTACTTATTGACTCTTTCTGATGTTATATCGGTCATTCAAAAGTCAATATTTGACCAAATATACTAAAATCGGGCCCAAGAATCGTCTATTTTGAACTTTTTAGTTCTACCCTATTGACTCCTTCTGGAGATAGTTGAGCTAATTTTTGACCCACTGAAAATAATTCAGTCCTTGATCTTGAACTTTCTATTTCTATCCAATTGTCTCCTTCTTGTGATACATTAGCCTTAGAGTAGCCAATATTTTACCCATTGGACATGTTTCAATTATAGATCTTGAAATATTTATACCTACTCATTGACTCTTTCTGAATTTCGGTCAGTAATTCAGAAATCCATATTTGACCAAATGTACTAATATCGGGCCCAAGAGTCGTCGATTTTGAACTTTCTATTTCTACCCAATTGACTCCTTCTGGTGATAAATTAGCGATAGAGTAGCCAATAATTGACCCATTGAACATATTTCAGTCATGGATCTTGAAATTTCTATACCCACTTATTGACTCTTTCTGATGTTACATCGGTCATTCAAAAGTCAATATTTGACCAAATGTACTAAAATAGGGCCCAAGAGTCATCTATTTTGAGCTCTTTAGTTCTACCCTTTGACTCCTTCTGGTGATAAATTAGCCTTAGAGTAGCCAATATTTTACCCATTGGACATGTTTTAGTCATGGATCTTGAAATTTCTATAGCTACTTATTGACTCTTTCTGATGTTACATCGGCCATTCAAAAGTCAATATTTGACCAAATGTAAAAAATCGGGCCCAATAGTCGTCGATTTTGAACTTTTTAGTTCTACCCAATAGACTCCTTCTTGTGATAAATTAGCCATAGAGTAGCCAATATTTGACCCATTGAACATGTTTAAGTCATGGATCTTGAAATTTCTATACCTACTTATTGACTCTTTCTGATGTTACATCGGTCATTCAAAAGTCAATATTTGACCAAATGTACTAAAATCGGGCCCAAGAATCGTCTATTTTGAACTTTTTAGTTCTACCCTTTGCCCCCTTCTGGTGATAAATTAGCCATAGAGTAGCCAATATTTGACCCATTGAACATGTTTTAGTCATGGATCTTAAAATTTCTATACCTACTTATTGACTCTTTCTGATATCATATCGGTCATTCAAAAGTCAATATTTGACCAAATGTACTAATATCAGGCCCAAGAGTCGTCTATTTTGAACGTTTTAGTTTTACCCATTGACTCCTTCTGGTGATAAATTAGCCATAGAGTAGCCAATATTTGACCCATTGAACATGTTTCAGTCATGGATCTTGAAATTTCTATACCTACTTATTGACTCTTTCTGATGTTATAGCGGTCATTCAAAAGTCAATATTTGACCAAATATACTAAAATCGGGCCCAAGAGTCGTCTATTTTGAACTTTTTAGTTCTCCCCTTTGACTCCTTCTCGTTATAAATTAGCCATAGAGTAGCCAACATTTGACCCATTGAACATGTTTCAGTCATGGATATTGAAATTTCTATACCTACTTATTGACTCTCGCTGATGTTATATCGGTCATTCAAAAGTCAATATTTCACCAAATATACTAAAATCGGGCCCAAGAGTCGTCTATTTTGAACTTTTTAGTTCTACCCTTTGACTCCTTCTTGTTATAAATTAGCCATAGAGTAGCCAACATTTTACCCATTGAACATGTTTCAGTCATGGATATTGAAATTTCTATACCTACTTATTGACTCTTTCTGATGTTATATCGGTCATTCAAAAGTCAATATTTGACCAAATATACTAAAATCGGGCCCAAGAATCGTCTATTTTGAACTTTTTAGTTCTACCCTATTGACTCCTTCTGGAGATAGTTGAGCTAATTTTTGACCCACTGAAAATAATTCAGTCCTTGATCTTGAACTTTCTATTTCTATCCAATTGTCTCCTTCTTGTGATACATTAGCCTTAGAGTAGCCAATATTTTACCCATTGGACATGTTTCAATTATGGATCTTGAAATATTTATACCTACTCATTGACTCTTTCTGAGTTTAGGTCAGTTATTCAGAAATCCATATTGGACAAAATGTACTAATATCGGGCCAAAGAGTCGTCGATTTTGAACTTTCTATTTCTACCCAATTGACTCCTTCTGGTGATAAATTAGCGATACAGTAGCCAATAATTGACCCATTGAACATATTTCAGTCATGGATCTTGAAATTTCTACACCTACTTATTGACTCTTTCTGATGTTACATCGGTCATTCAAAAGTCAATATTTGACCAAATGTACTAAAATCGGGCCCAAGAGTCGTCTATTTTGAACTTTTTAGTTCTACCCTTTGACTCCTTCTTGTTATAAATTAGCCATAGAGTAGCCAACATTTTACCCATTGAACATGTTTCAGTCATGGATATTGAAATTTCTATACCTACTTATTGACTCTTTCTGATGTTATATCGGTCATTCAAAAGTCAATATTTGACCAAATATACTAAAATCGGGCCCAAGAATCGTCTATTTTGAACTTTTTAGTTCTACCCTATTGACTCCTTCTGGAGATAGTTGAGCTAATTTTTGACCCACTGAAAATAATTCAGTCCTTGATCTTGAACTTTCTATTTCTATCCAATTGTCTCCTTCTTGTGATACATTAGCCTTAGAGTAGCCAATATTTTACCCATTGGACATGTTTCAATTATAGATCTTGAAATATTTATACCTACTCATTGACTCTTTCTGAATTTCGGTCAGTAATTCAGAAATCCATATTTGACCAAATGTACTAATATCGGGCCCAAGAGTCGTCGATTTTGAACTTTCTATTTCTACCCAATTGACTCCTTCTGGTGATAAATTAGCGATAGAGTAGCCAATAATTGACCCATTGAACATATTTCAGTCAAGGATCTTGAAATTTCTATACCCACTTATTGACTCTTTCTGATGTTACATCGGTCATTCAAAAGTCAATATTTGACCAAATGTACTAAAATCGGGCCCAAGAATCGTCTATTTTGAACTTTTTAGTTCTACCCTTTGCCCCCTTCTGGTGATAAATTAGCCATAGAGTAGCCAATATTTGACCCATTGAACATGTTTTAGTCATGGATCTTAAAATTTCTATACCTACTTATTGACTCTTTCTGATATCATATCGGTCATTCAAAAGTCAATATTTGACCAAATGTACTAATATCAGGCCCAAGAGTCGTCTATTTTGAACGTTTTAGTTTTACCCATTGACTCCTTCTGGTGATAAATTAGCCATAGAGTAGCCAATATTTGACCCATTGAACATGTTTCAGTCATGGATCTTGAAATTTCTATACCTACTTATTGACTCTTTCTGATGTTATAGCGGTCATTCAAAAGTCAATATTTGACCAAATATACTAAAATCGGGCCCAAGAGTCGTCTATTTTGAACTTTTTAGTTCTCCCCTTTGACTCCTTCTCGTTATAAATTAGCCATAGAGTAGCCAACATTTGACCCATTGAACATGTTTCAGTCATGGATATTGAAATTTCTATACCTACTTATTGACTCTCGCTGATGTTATATCGGTCATTCAAAAGTCAATATTTCACCAAATATACTAAAATCGGGCCCAAGAGTCGTCTATTTTGAACTTTTTAGTTCTACCCTTTGACTCCTTCTTGTTATAAATTAGCCATAGAGTAGCCAACATTTTACCCATTGAACATGTTTCAGTCATGGATATTGAAATTTCTATACCTACTTATTGACTCTTTCTGATGTTATATCGGTCATTCAAAAGTCAATATTTGACCAAATATACTAAAATCGGGCCCAAGAATCGTCTATTTTGAACTTTTTAGTTCTACCCTATTGACTCCTTCTGGAGATAGTTGAGCTAATTTTTGACCCACTGAAAATAATTCAGTCCTTGATCTTGAACTTTCTATTTCTATCCAATTGTCTCCTTCTTGTGATACATTAGCCTTAGAGTAGCCAATATTTTACCCATTGGACATGTTTCAATTATGGATCTTGAAATATTTATACCTACTCATTGACTCTTTCTGAATTTCGGTCAGTAATTCAGAAATCCATATTTGACCAAATGTACTAATATCGGGCCCAAGAGTCGTCGATTTTGAACTTTCTATTTCTACCCAATTGACTCCTTCTGGTGATAAATTAGCGATAGAGTAGCCAATAATTGACCCATTGAACATATTTCAGTCATGGATCTTGAAATTTCTATACCCACTTATTGACTCTTTCTGATGTTACATCGGTCATTCAAAAGTCAATATTTGACCAAATGTAAAAAATCGGGCCCAAGAGTCGTCTATTTTGAACTTTTTAGTTCTACCAAATAGACTCCTTCTTGTGATAAATTAGCCATAGAGTAGCCAATATTTGACCCATTGAACATGTTTAAGTCATGGATCTTGAAATTTCTATACCTACATATTGACTCTTTCTGATGTTACATCGGTCATTCAAAAGTCAATATTTGACAAAATGTACTAAAATCGGGCCCAAGAGTCATCTATTTTGAACTTTTTAGTTCTACACTTTGACTCCTTCTGGTGATAAATTAGCCATAGAGTAGCCAATATTTGACCCATTGAACATGTTTCAGTCATGGATCTTGAAATTTCTAAACCTACTTATTGACTCTTTCTGATGTTAAATCTTTCATTCAAAAGTCAATATTTGAAAAAATGTACTAAAATCGGGCCCAAGAGTCGTCTATTTTGAACTTTTTAGTTCTACCCATTGACTCCTTCTGGTGATAAATTAGCCATAGAGTAGCCAATATTTGACCCATTGAACATGTTTCAGTCATGGATCTTGAAATTTCTACACCTACTTATTGACTCTTTCTGATGTTATAGCGGTCATTCAAAAGTCAATATTTGACCAAATATACTAAAATCGGGCCCAAGAGTCGTCTATTTTGAACTTTTTAGTTCTACCCTTTGACTCCTTCTGGTTATAAATTAGCCATAGAGTAGCCAACATTTGACCCATTGAACATGTTTCAGTCATGGATCTTGAAATTTCTTTGCCTACTTACTGACTCTTACTGATGTTACATCGGTCATTCAAAAGTCAATATTTGACCAAATGTACTAAAATCGGGCCAAAGAGTCGTCTATTTTGAACTTTTTAGATCTACCCTATTGACTCCTTCTGGAGATAGTTCTGCTAATTTTTGACCCACTGAAAATAATTCAGTCCTTGATCTTGAACTTTCTATTTCTATCCAATTGTCTCCTTCTTGTGATACATTAGCCTTAGAGTAGCCAATATTTTACCCATTGAACATGTTTCAGTCATGGATCTTGAAATTTCTATACCTACTTATTGACTCTTTCTGATGTTATAGCGGTCATTCAAAAGTCAATATTTGACCAAATATACTAAAATCGGGCCCAAGAGTCGTCTATTTTGATCTTTTTAGTTCTACCCTTTGACTCCTTCTGGTTATAAATTAGCCATAGAGTAGCCAATATTTGACCCATTGAACATGTTTCAGTCATGGATCTTGAAATTTCTATACCTACTTATTGACTCTTTCTGATGTTATCGCGGTCATTCAAAAGTAAATATTTGACCAAATATACTAAAATCGGCCCCAAGAGTTGTCTATTTTGAACTTTTTAGTTCTACCCTTTGACTCCTTCTGGTTATAAATTAGCCATAGAGTAGCCAACATTTGTCCCATTGAACATGTTTCAGTCATGGATATTGAAATTTCTATACCTACATATTGACTCTTTCTGATGTTATATCGGTCATTCAAAAGTCAATATTTCACCAAATATACTAAAATCGGGCCCAAGAGTCGTCTATTTTGAACTTTTTAGTTCTACCCTTTGACTCCTTCTTGTTATAAATTAGCCATAGAGTAGCCAACATTTTACCCATTGAACATGTTTCAGTCATGGATATTGAAATTTCTATACCTACTTATTGACTCTTTCTGATGTTATATCGGTCATTCAAAAGTCAATATTTGACCAAATATACTAAAATCGGGCCCAAGAATCGTCTATTTTGAACTTTTTAGTTCTACCCTATTGACTCCTTCTGGAGATAGTTGAGCTAATTTTTGACCCACTGAAAATAATTCAGTCCTTGATCTTGAACTTTCTATTTCTATCCAATTGTCTCCTTCTTGTGATACATTAGCCTTAGAGTAGCCAATATTTTACCCATTGGACATGTTTCAATTATGGATCTTGAAATATTTATACCTACTCATTGACTCTTTCTGAATTTCGGTCAGTAATTCAGAAATCCATATTTGACCAAATGTACTAATATCGGGCCCAAGAGTCGTCGATTTTGAACTTTTTAGTTCTACCCATTGACTCCTTCTGGAGATAGTTGAGCTAATTTTTGACCCACTGAAAATAATTCAGTCCTTGATCTTGAACTTTCTATTTCTATCCAATTGTCTCCTTCTTGTGATACATTAGCCTTAGAGTAGCCAATATTTTACCCATTGGACATGTTTCAGTCATGGATCTTGAAATTTCTATAGCTACTTATTGACTCTTTCTGATGTTACATCGGTCATTCAAAAGTCAATATTTGACCAAATGTAAAAAATCGGGCCCAATAGTCGTCGATTTTGAACTTTTTAGTTCTACCCAATAGACTCCTTCTTGTGATAAATGAGCCATAGAGTAGCCAATATTTGACCCATTGAACATGATTCAGTCATGGATCTTGAAATTTCTAAACCTACTTATTGACTCTTTCTGATGTTAAATCTTTCATTCAAAAGTCAATATTTGACCAAATGTACTAAAATCGGGCCCAAGAGTCGTCTATTTTGAACTTTTTAGTTCTACCCTTTGCCCCCTTCTGGTGATAAATTAGCCATAGAGTAGCCAATATTTGACCCATTGAACATGTTTTAGTCATGGATCTTGAAATTTCTATACCTACTTATTGACTCTTTCTGATATCATATCGGTCATTCAAAAGTCAATATTTGACCAAATGTACTAATATCAGGCCCAAGAGTCGTCTATTTTGAACGTTTTAGTTCTACCCATTGACTCCTCCTGGTGATAAATTAGCCATAGAGTAGCCAATATTTGACCCACTGAACATGTTTCAGTCATGGATCTTGAAATTTCTATACCTACTTATTGACTCTTTCTGATGTTATAGCGGTCATTCAAAAGTCAATATTTGACCAAATATAATAAAATCGGGCCCAAGAGTCCTCTATTTTGAACTTTTTAGTTCTACCCTTTGACTCCTTCTGGTTATAAATTAGCCATAGAGTAGCCAACATTTGACCCATTGAACATGTTTCATTCATGGATATTGAAATTTCTATACCTACTTATTGACTCTTTCTGATGTTATATCGGTCATTCAAAAGTCAATATTTCACCAAATATACTAAAATCGGGCCCAAGAATCGTCTATTTTGAACTTTTTAGTTCTACCCTATTGACTCCTTCTGGAGATAAATTAGCGATAGAGTAGCCAATAATTGACCCATTGAACATATTTCAGTCATGGATCTTGAAATTTCTACACCTACTTATTGACTCTTTCTGATGTTACATCGGTCATTCAAAAGTCAATATTTGACCAAATATACTAAAATAGGGCCCAAAAGACGTCGATTTTGAACTTTTTAGTTCTACCCTATTGACTCCTTCTGGAGATAGTTCAGCCAATTTTTGACCCATTGAAAACAATTCAGTCCTTGATCTTGAACTTTCTATTTCTATCCAATTGTCTCCTTCTTGTGATACATTAGCCTTAGAGTAGCCAATATTTTACCCATTGGACATGTTTCAATTATGGATCTTGAAATATTTATACCTAATCATTGACTCTTTCTGAGTTTAGGTCAGTTATTCAGAAATCCATATTGGACAAAATGTACTAATATCGGGCCAAAGAGTCGTCGATTTTGAACTTTCTATTTCTACCCAATTGACTCCTTCTGGTGATAAATTAGCGATAGAGTAGCCAATAATTGACGCATTGAACATATTTCAGTCATGGATCTTGAAATTTCTACACCTACTTATTGACTCTTTCTGATGTTACATCGGTCATTCAAAAGTCAATATTTGACCAAATGTACTAAAATAGGGCCCAAAAGACGTCGATTTTGAACTTTTTAGTTCTACCCATTGACTCCTTCTTGTGATAAATTAGCCATAGAGTAGCCAATATTTGACCCATTGAACATGTTTCAGTCATGGATCTTGAAATGTCTATACCTACTTATTGACTCTTTCTGATGTTATAGCGGTCATTCAAAAGTCATTATTTGACCAAATATACTAAAATCGGGCCCAAGAGTCGTCTATTTTGAACTTTTTAGTTCTACCCTTTGACTCCTTCTTGTTATAAATTAGCCATAGTGTAGCCAACATTTTACCCATTGAACATGTTTCAGTCATGGATATTGAAATTTCTATACCTACTTATTGACTCTTTCTGATGTTATATCGGTCATTCAAAAGTCAATATTTGACCAAATATACTAAAATCGGGCCCAAGAATCGTCTATTTTGAACTTTTTAGTTCTACCCTATTGACTCCTTCTGGAGATAGTTGAGCTAATTTTTGACCCACTGAAAATAATTCAGTCCTTGATCTTGAACTTTCTATTTCTATCCAATTGTCTCCTTCTTGTGATACATTAGCCTTAGAGTAGCCAATATTTTACCCATTGAACATATTTCAGTCATGGATCTTGAAATTTCTATACCCACTTATTGACTCTTTCTGATGTTACATCGGTCATTCAAAAGTCAATATTTGACCAAATATATTAAAATAGGGCCCAAGAGTCATCTATTTTGAGCTCTTTAGTTCTACCGTTTGACTCCTTCTGGTGATAAATTAGCGATAGAGTAGCCAATATTTGACCCATTGTACATGTTCCAGTCATGGATCTTAAAATTTCTATACCTACTTATTGGCTCTTTCTGATGTTAATTCTTTCATTCAAAAGTCAATATTTGACCAAATGTACTAAAATCGGGCCCAAGAGTCGTCGATTTTGAACTTTTTAGTTCTACCCATTGACTCCTTCTGGTGATAAATTAGCCATAGAGTAGCCAATATTTTACCCATTGGACATGTTTCAGTCATGGATCTTGAAATTTCTATACCTACTTATTGACTCTATCTGATGTTACATCGGTCATTCAAAAGTCAATATTTGACCAAATGTACTAAAATAGGGCCCAAGAGTCATCTATTTTGAGCTCTTTAGTTCTACCCTTTGACTCCTTCTGGTGATAAATTAGCCTTAGAGTAGCCAATATTTTACCCATTGGACATGTTTCAGTCATGGATCTTGAAATTTCTATAGCTACTTATTGACTCTTTCTGATGTTACATCAGTCATTCAAAAGTCAATATTTGACCAAATGTAAAAAATCGGGCCCAATAGTCGTCGATTTTGAACTTTTTAGTTCTACCCAATAGACTCCTTCTTGTGATAAATTAGCCATAGAGTAGCCAATATTTGACCCATTGAACATGTTTAAGTCATGGATCTTGAAATTTCTATACCTACTTATTGACTCTTTCTGATGTTACATCGGTCATTCAAAAGTCAATATTTGACAAAATGTACTAAAATAGGGCCCAAGAGTCATCTATTTTGAGCTCTTTAGTTCTCCCCTTTGACTCCTTCTGGTGATAAATTAGCCTTAGAGTAGCCAATATTTTACCCATTGGACATGTTTCAGTCATGGATCTTGAAATTTCTATAGCTACTTATTGACTCTTTCTGATGTTACATCGGTCATTCAAAAGTCAATATTTGACCAAATGTAAAAAATCGGGCCCAATAGTCGTCGATTTTGAACTTTTTAGTTCTACCCAATAGACTCCTTCTTGTGATAAATTAGCCATAGAGTAGCCAATATTTGACCCATTGAACATGTTTAAGTCATGGATCTTGAAATTTCTATACCTACTTATTGACTCTTTCTGATGTTACATCGGTCATTCAAAAGTCAATATTTGACCAAATGTACTAAAATCGGGCCCAAGAGTCGTCTATTTTGAACTTTTTAGTTCTACCCTTTGCCCCCTTCTGGTGATAAATTAGCCATAGAGTAGCCAATATTTGACCCATTGAACATGTTTTAGTCATGGATCTTGAAATTTCTATACCTACTTATTGACTCTTTCTGATATCATATCGGTCATTCAAAAGTCAATATTTGACCAAATGTACTAATATCAGGCCCAAGAGTCGTCTATTTTGAACTTTTTAGTTCTACTTTTTGACTCCTTCTGGTTATAAATTAGCCATAGAGTAGCCAACATTTGACCCATTGAACATGTTTCAGTCATGGATATTGAAATTTCTATACCTACTTATTGACTCTTTCTGATGTTATATCGGTCATTCAAAAGTCAATATTTCACCAAATATACTAAAATCGGGCCCAAGAGTCGTCTATTTTGAACTTTTTAGTTCTACCCTTTGACTCCTTCTTGTTATAAATTAGCCATAGAGTAGCCAACATTTTACCCATTGAACATGTTTCAGTCATGGATATTGAAATTTCTATACCTACTTATTGACTCTTTCTGATGTTATATCGGTCATTCAAAAGTCAATATTTGACCAAATATACTAAAATCGGGCCCAAGAGTCGTCTATTTTTAACTTTTTAGTTCTACACTTTGACTTCTTCCTGTTATAAATTAGCTATAGAGTAGCCAACATTTGACCCATTGAACATGTTTCAGTCATGGATCTTGAAATTTCTATACCTACTTATTGACTCTTTCTGATGTTATATCGGTCATTCAAAAGTCAATATTTCACCAAATATACTAAAATCGGGCCCAAGAATCGTCTATTTTGAACTTTTTAGTTCTACCCTATTGACTCCTTCTGGAGATAGTTCAGCCAATTTTTGACCCATTGAAAATAATTCAGTCCTTGATCTTGAACTTTCTATTTCTATCCAATTGTCTCCTTCTTGTGATACATTAGCCTTAGAGTAGACAATATTTTACCCATTGGACATGTTTCAATTATGGATCTTGAAATATTTATACCTACTCATTGACTCTTTCTGAGTTTAGGTCAGTTATTCAGAAATCCATATTGGACAAAATGTACTAATATCGGGCCAAAGAGTCGTCGATTTTGAACTTTCTATTTCTACCCAATTGACTCCTTCTGGTGATAAATTAGCGATACAGTAGCCAATAATTGACCCATTGAACATATTTCAGTCATGGATCTTGAAATTTCTATACCCACTTATTGACTCTTTCTGATGTTACATCGGTCATTCAAAAGTCAATATTTGACCAAATATACTAAAATCGGGCCCAAGAGTCGTCTATTTTTAACTTTTTAGTTCTACACTTTGACTCCTTCTTGTTATAAATTAGCCATAGAGTAGCCAACATTTGACCCATTGAACATGTTTCAGTCATGGATATTGAAATTTCTATACCTACTTATTGACTCTTTCTGATGTTATATCGGTCATTCAAAAGTCAATATTTGACCAAATATACTAAAATCGGGCCCAAGAATCGTCTATTTTGAACTTTTTAGTTCTACCCTATTGACTCCTTCTGGAGATAGTTCAGCCAATTTTTGACCCATTGAAAATAATTCAGTCCTTGATCTTGAACTTTCTATTTCTATCCAATTGTCTCCTTCTTGTGATACATTAGCCTTAGAGTAGCCAATATTTTACCCATTGGACATGTTTCAATTATGGATCTTGAAATTTCTATACCTACTTATTGACTCTTTCTGATGTTATAGCAGTCATTCAAAAGTCAATATTTGACCAAATATACTAAAATCGGGCCCAAGAGTCGTCTATTTTTAACTTTTTAGTTCTACACTTTGACTTCTTCCTGTTATAAATTAGCTATAGAGTAGCCAACATTTGACCCATTGAACATGTTTCAGTCATGGATCTTGAAATTTCTTTGCCTACTTATTGACTCTTTCTGATGTTACATCGGTCATTCAAAAGTCAATATTTGACCAAATGTACTAAAATCGGGCCAAAGAGTCGTCTATTTTGAACTTTTTAGTTCTACCCTATTGACTCCTTCTGGAGATAGTTCAGCTAATTTTTGACCCACTGAAAATAATTCAGTCCTTGATCTTGAACTTTCTATTTCTATCCAATTGTCTCCTTCTTGTGATACATTAGCCTTAGAGTAGCCAATATTTTACCCATTGGAAATGTTTCAGTCATGGATCTTGAAATTTCTAGTCCTACTTATTGAATCTATCTGATGTTACATCGGTCATTCAAAAGTCAATATTTGCCCAAATGTTCTAAAATCGGGCCAAAGAGTTGTCTATTTTGAACTTTTTACTTCTACCCTTTGACTCCTTCTGGTGATAAATTAGCCATAGAGTAGCCAATATTTTACCCATTGAACATGTTTCAGTCATAGATCTTAAAATTTCTATACCTACTTATTGACTCTTTCTGATGTTGCATCGGTCATTCAAAAGTCAATATTTGACCAAATGTACTAAAATAGGGCCCAAGAGTCATCTATTTTGAGCTCTTTAGTTCTACCCTTTGACTCCTTCTGGTGATAAATTAGCCTTAGAGTAGCCAATATTTTAACCATTGGACATGTTTCAGTCATGGATCTTGAAATTTCTATAGCTACTTATTGACTCTTTCTGATGTTACATCAGTCATTCAAAAGTCAATATTTGACCAAATGTAAAAAATCGGGCCCAATAGTCGTCGATTTTGAACTTTTTAGTTCTTCCCAATAGACTCCTTCTTGTGATAAATTAGCCATAGAGTAGCCAATATTTGACCCATTGAACATGTTTAAGTCATGGATCTTGAAATTTCTATACCTACTTATTGACTCTTTCTGATGTTACATCGGTCATTCAAAAGTCAATATTTGACAAAATGTACTAAAATCGGGCCCAAGAGTCATCTATTTTGAACTTTTTAGTTCTACCCTTTGACTCCTTCTGGTGATAAATTAGCCATAGAGTAGCCAATATTTGACCCATTGAACATGTTTCAGTCATGGATCTTGAAATTTCTATACCTACTTATTGACTCTTTCTGATGTTATAGCGGTCATTCAAAAGTCATTATTTGACCAAATATACTAAAATCGGGCCCAAGAGTCGTCTATTTTGAACTTTTTAGTTCTACCCTTTGACTCCTTCTTCTTATAAATTAGCCATAGAGTAGCCAATATTTGACCCATTGAACATGTTTCAGTCATGGATCTTGAAATTTCTATACCTACTTATTGACTCTTTCTGATGTTATATCGGTCATTCAAAAGTCAATATTTGACCAAATATACTAAAATCGGGCCCAAGAATCGTCTATTTTGAACTTTTTAGTTCTACCCTATTGACTCCTTCTGGAGATAGTTGAGCTAATTTTTGACCCACTGAAAATAATTCAGTCCTTGATCTTGAACTTTCTATTTCTATCCAATTGTCTCCTTCTTGTGATACATTAGCCTTAGAGTAGCCAATATTTTACCCATTGGACATGTTTCAATTATGGATCTTGAAATATTTATACCTACTAATTGACTCTTTCTGAATTTCGGTCAGTAATTCAGAAATCCATATTTGACCAAATGTACTAATATCGGGCCCAAGAGTCGTCGATTTTGAACTTTCTATTTCTACCCAATTGACTCCTTCTGGTGATAAATTAGCGATAGAGTAGCCAATAATTGACCCATTGAACATATTTCAGTCATGGATCTTGAAATTTCTATACCCACTTATTGACTCTTTCTGATGTTACATCGGTCATTCAAAAGTCAATATTTGACCAAATGTACTAAAATAGGGCCCAAGAGTCATCTATTTTGAGCTCTTTAGTTCTACCCTTTGACTCCTTCTGGTGATAAATTAGCCTTAGAGTAGCCAATATTTTACCCATTGGACATGTTTCAGTCATGGATCTTGAAATTTCTATAGCTACTTATTGACTCTTTCTGATGTTACATCGGTCATTCAAAAGTCAATATTTGACCAAATGTAAAAAATCGGGCCCAATAGTCGTCGATTTTGAACTTTTTAGTTCTACCCAATAGACTCCTTCTTGTGATAAATTAGCCATAGAGTAGCCAATATTTGACCCATTGAACATGTTTAAGTCATGGATCTTGAAATTTCTATACCTACTTATTGACTCTTTCTGATGTTACATCGGTCATTCAAAAGTCAATATTTGACCAAATGTACTAATATCAGGCCCAAGAGTCGTCTATTTTGAACGTTTTAGTTCTACCCATTGATTCCTTCTGGTGATAAATTAGCCATAGAGTAGCCAATATTTGACCCATTGAACATGTTTCAGTCATGGATCTCGAAATTTCTATACCTACTTATTGACTCTTTCTGATGTTATAGCGGTCATTCAAAAGTCAATATTTGACCACATATACTAAAATCGGGCCCAAGAGTCGTCTATTTTGAACTTTTTAGTTCTACCCTTTGACTCCTTCTGGTTATAAATTAGCCATAGAGTAGCCAACATTTGACCCATTGAACATGTTTCAGTCATGGATATTGAAATTTCTATACCTACTTATTGACTCTTTCTGATGTTATATCGGTCATTCAAAAGTCAATATTTCACCAAATATACTAAAATCGGGCCCAAGAGTCGTCTATTTTGAACTTTTTAGTTCTACCCTTTGACTCCTTCTTGTTATAAATTAGCCATAGAGTAGCCAACATTTTACCCATTGAACATGTTTCAGTCATGGATATTGAAATTTCTATACCTACTTATTGACTCTTTCTGATGTTATATCGGTCATTCAAAAGTCAATATTTGACCAAATATACTAAAATCGGGCCCAAGAATCGTCTATTTTGAACTTTTTAGTTCTACCCTATTGACTCCTTCTGGAGATAGTTGAGCTAATTTTTGACCCACTGAAAATAATTCAGTCCTTGATCTTGAACTTTCTATTTCTATCCAATTGTCTCCTTCTTGTGATACATTGGCCTTAGAGTAGCCAATATTTTACCCATTGGACATGTTTCAATTATGGATCTTGAAATATTTATACCTACTCATTGACTCTTTCTGAATTTCGGTCAGTAATTCAGAAATCCATATTTGACCAAATGTACTAATATCGGGCCCAAGAGTCGTCGATTTTGAACTTTCTATTTCTACCCAATTGACTCCTTCTGGTGATAAATTAGCGATAGAGTAGCCAATAATTGACCCATTGAACATATTTCAGTCATGGATCTTGAAATTTCTATACCCACTTATTGACTCTTTCTGATGTTACATCGGTCATTCAAAAGTCAATATTTGACCAAATGTACTAAAATAGGGCCCAAGAGTCATCTATTTTGAGCTCTTTAGTTCTACCCTTTGACTCCTTCTGGTGATAAATTAGCCTTAGAGTAGCCAATATTTTACCCATTGGACATGTTTCAGTCATGGATCTTGAAATTTCTATAGCTACTTATTGACTCTTTCTGATGTTACATCGGTCATTCAAAAGTCAATATTTGACCAAATGTAAAAAATCGGGCCCAATAGTCGTCGATTTTGAACTTTTTAGTTCTACCCAATAGACTCCTTCTTGTGATAAATTAGCCATAGAGTAGCCAATATTTGACCCATTGAACATGTTTAAGTCATGGATCTTGAAATTTCTATACCTACTTATTGACTCTTTCTGATGTTATAGCGGTCATTCAAAAGTCAATATTTGACCAAATATATTAAAATCGGGCCCAAGAGTCGTCTATTTTGAACTTTTTAGTTCTACGCTTTGACTCCTTCTGGTTATAAATTTGCCATAGAGTAGCCAACATTTGACCCATTGAACATGTTTCAGTCATGGATCTTGAAATTTCTATACCTACTTATTGACTCTTTCTGATGTTATATCGGTCATTCAAAAGTCAATATTTCACCAAATATACTAAAATCGGGCCCAAGAGTCGTCTATTTTGAACTTTTTAGTTCTACCCTTTGACTCCTTCTTGTTATAAATTAGCCATTGAGTAGCCAACATTTTACCCATTGAACATGTTTCAGTCATGGAAATTGAAATTTCTATACCTACTTATTGACTCTTTCTGATGTTATATCGGTCATTCAAAAGTCAATATTTGACCAAATATACTAAAATCGGGCCCAAGAATCGTCTATTTTGAACTTTTTAGTTCTACCCTATTGACTCCTTCTGGAGATAGTTGAGCTAATTTTTGACCCACTGAAAATAATTCAGTCCTTGATCTTGAACTTTCTATTTCTATCCAATTGTCTCCTTCTTGTGATACATTAGCCTTAGAGTAGCCAATATTTTACCCATTGGACATGTTTCAATTATGGATCTTGAAATATTTATACCTACTCATTGACTCTTTCTGAATTTCGGTCAGTAATTCAGAAATCCATATTTGACCAAATGTACTAATATCGGGCCCAAGAGTCGTCGATTTTGAACTTTCTATTTCTACCCAATTGACTCCTTCTGGTGATAAATTAGCGATAGAGTAGCCAATAATTGACCCATTGAACATATTTCAGTCATGGATCTTGAAATTTCTATACCCACTTATTGACTCTTTCTGATGTTACATCGGTCATTCAAAAGTCAATATTTGACCAAATGTACTAAAATAGGGCCCAAAAGACGTCGATTTTGAACTTTTTAGTTCTACCCATTGACTCCTTCTGGTGATAAATTAGCCATAGAGTAGCCAATATTTGACCCATTGAACATGTTTCAGTCATGGATCTTGAAATTTCTATACCTACTTATTGACTCTTTCTGATGTTATAGCGGTCATTCAAAAGTCATTATTTGACCAAATATACTAAAATCGGGCCCAAGAGTCGTCTATTTTGAACTTTTTAGTTCTACCCTTTGACTCCTTCTTGTTATAAATTAGCCATAGAGTAGCCAACATTTTACCCATTGAACATGTTTCAGTCATGGATATTGAAATTTCTATACCTACTTATTGACTCTTTCTGATGTTATATCGGTCATTCAAAAGTCAATATTTCACCAAATATACTAAAATCGGGCCCAAGAGTCGTCTATTTTGAACTTTTTAGTTCTACCCTTTGACTCCTTCTTGTTATAAATTAGCCATAGAGTAGCCAACATTTTACCCATTGAACATGTTTCAGTCATGGATCTTGAAATTTCTATACCTACTTATTGACTCTTTCTGATGTTATATCGGTCATTCAAAAGTCAATATTTGACCAAATATACTAAAATCGGGCCCAAGAATCGTCTATTTTGAACTTTTTAGTTCTACCCTATTGACTCCTTCTGGAGATAGTTGAGCTAATTTTTGACCCACTGAAAATAATTCAGTCCTTGATCTTGAACTTTCTATTTCTATCCAATTGTCTCCTTCTTGTGATACATTGGCCTTAGAGTAGCCAATATTTTACCCATTGGACATGTTTCAATTATGGATCTTGAAATATTTATACCTACTCATTGACTCTTTCTGAATTTCGGTCAGTAATTCAGAAATCCATATTTGACCAAATGTACTAATATCGGGCCCAAGAGTCGTCGATTTTGAACTTTCTATTTCTACCCAATTGACTCCTTCTGGTGATAAATTAGCGATAGAGTAGCCAATAATTGACCCATTGAACATATTTCAGTCATGGATCTTGAAATTTCTATACCCACTTATTGACTCTTTCTGATGTTACATCGGTCATTCAAAAGTCAATATTTGACCAAATGTACTAAAATAGGGCCCAAGAGTCATCTATTTTGAGCTCTTTAGTTCTACCCTTTGACTCCTTCTGGTGATAAATTAGCCTTAGAGTAGCCAATATTTTACCCATTGGACATGTTTCAGTCATGGATCTTGAAATTTCTATAGCTACTTATTGACTCTTTCTGATGTTACATCGGTCATTCAAAAGTCAATATTTGACCAAATGTAAAAAATCGGGCCCAATAGTCGTCGATTTTGAACTTTTTAGTTCTACCCAATAGACTCCTTCTTGTGATAAATTAGCCATAGAGTAGCCAATATTTGACCCATTGAACATGTTTAAGTCATGGATCTTGAAATTTCTATACCTACTTATTGACTCTTTCTGATGTTATAGCGGTCATTCAAAAGTCAATATTTGACCAAATATATTAAAATCGGGCCCAAGAGTCGTCTATTTTGAACTTTTTAGTTCTACGCTTTGACTCCTTCTGGTTATAAATTTGCCATAGAGTAGCCAACATTTGACCCATTGAACATGTTTCAGTCATGGATCTTGAAATTTCTATACCTACTTATTGACTCTTTCTGATGTTACATCGGCCATTCAAAAGTCAATATTTGACCGAATGTACTAACACTGGGCCCAAGAGTCGTCTATTTTGAACTTTTTAGTTCTACCCTATTGACTACTTCTGGCGATAGTTCAGCCAATTTTTGACCCACTGAAAATATTTCAGTCCTTGATCTTGAACTTTCTATTCCTACCCAATTGACACCTTCTGGTGATAAATTAGCCATAGAGTAGCCAATATTTGACCCATTGAACATGTTCCAGTCATGGATCTTGAAATTTCTATACCTAATTATTGGCTCTTTCTGATGTTAAATCTTTCATTCAAAAGTCAATATTTGACCAAATGTACTAAAATCGGCCCCAAGAGTTGTCTATTTTGAACTTTTTAGTTCTACCCTTTGACTCCTTCTGGTTATAAATTAGCCATAGAGTAGCCAACATTTGTCCCATTGAACATGTTTCAGTCATGGATATTGAAATTTCTATACCTACATATTGACTCTTTCTGATGTTATATCGGTCATTCAAAAGTCAATATTTGACCAAATATACTAAAATCGGGCCCAAGAATCGTCTATTTTGAACTTTTTAGTTCTACCCTATTGACTCCTTCTGGAGATAGTTCAGCTAATTTTTGACCCACTGAAAATAATTCAGTCCTTGATCTTGAACTTTCTATTTCTATCCAATTGTCTCCTTCTTGTGATACATTAGCCTTAGAGTAGCCAATATTTTACCCATTGAACATGTTTCAGTCATGGATCTTGAAATTTCTATACCTACTTATTGACTCTTTCTGATGTTATAGCGGTCATTCAAAAGTCAATATTTGACCAAATATACTAAAATCGGGCCCGAGTCGTCTATTTTGATCTTTTTAGTTCTACCCTTTGACTCCTTCTGGTTATAAATTAGCCATAAAGTAGCCAGTATTTGACCCATTGAACATGTTTCAGTCATGGATCTTGAAATTTCTATACCTACTTATTGACTCTTTCTGATGTTATAGCGGTCATTCAAAAGTAAATATTTGACCAAATATACTAAAATCGGCCCCAAGAGTTGTCTATTTTGAACTTTTTAGTTCTACCCTTTGACTCCTTCTGGTTATAAATTAGCCATAGAGTAGCCAACATTTGTCCCATTGAACCTGTTTCAGTCATGGATATTGAAATTTCTATACCTACATATTGACTCTTTCTGATGTTATATCGGTCATTCAAAAGTCAATATTTGACCAAATATACTAAAATCGGGCCCAAGAATCGTCTATTTTGAACTTTTTAGTTCTACCCTATTGACTCCGTCTGGAGATAGTTCAGCCAATTTTTGACCCACTGAAAATAATTCAGTCCTTGATCTTGAACTTTCTATTTCTATCCAATTGTCTCCTTCTTGTGATACATTAGCCTTAGAGTAGCCAATATTTTACCCATTGAACATGTTTCAGTCATGGATCTTGAAATTTCTATACCTACTTATTGACTCTTTCTGATGTTATAGCGGTCATTCAAAAGTCAATATTTGACCAAATATACTAAAATCGGGCCCAAGAGTCGTCTATTTTGATCTTTTTAGTTCTACCCTATTGACTCCTTCTGGAGATAGTTCAGCCAATTTTTGACCCACTGAAAATAATTCAGTCCTTGAACTTGAACTTTCTATTTCTATCCAATTGTCTCCTTCTTGTGATACATTGGCCTTAGAGTAGCCAATATTTTACCCATTGGACATGTTTCAATTATGGATCTTGAAATATTTATACCTACTCATTGACTCTTTCTGAATTTAGGTCAGTAATTCAGAAATCCATATTTGACCAAATGTACTAATATCGGGCCCAAGAGTCGTCGATTTTGAACTTTCTATTTCTACCCAATTGACTCCTTCTGGTGATAAATTAGCGATAGAGTAGCCAATAATTGACGCATTGAACATATTTCAGTCGTGGATCTTGAAATTTCTAGAACTACTTATTGACTCTTTCTGATGTTACATCGGTCATTCAAAAGTCAATATTTGACCAAATGTACTAAAATAGGGCCCAAGAGTCGTCGATTTTGAACTTTTTAGTTCTACCCATTGACTCCTTCTGGTGATAAATTAGCCATAGAGTAGCCAATATTTCACCCATTGAACATGTTTCAGTCATGGATCTTAAAATTTCTATACCTACTTATTGACTCTTTCTGATGTTACATCGGTCATTCAAAAGTCAATATTTGTCCAAATGTGCTAAAATAGGGCCCAAAAGCCGTCGATTTTGACCTTTTTAGTTCTACCCATTGACTCCTTCTGGTGATAAATTAGCCATAGAGTAGCCAATATTTGACCCATTGAACATGTTTCAGTCATGGATCTTGAAATTTCTATACCTACTTATTGACTCTTTATGATGTTATAGCGGTCATTCAAAAGTCAATATTTGTCCAAATGTACTAAAATAGGGCCCAAAAGCCGTCGATTTTGAACTTTTTAATTCTACCCATTGACTCGTTCTGGTGATAAATTAGCCATAGAGTAGCCAACATTTGACCCATTGAACATGTTTCAGTCATGGATGTTGAAATTTCTATACCTACTTATTGACACTTTCTGATGTTATATCGGTCATTCAAAAGTCAATATTTTACCAAATATACTAAAATCGGGCCCAAGAATCGTCTATTTTGAACTTTTTAGTTCTACCCTATTGACTCCTTCTGGAGATCGTTCAGCCAATTTTTGACCCATTGAAAATAATTCAGTCCTTGATCTTGAACTTTCTATTTCTATCCAATTGTCTCCTTCTTGTGATACATTAGCCTTAGAGTAGCCAATATTTTACCCATTGGACATGTTTCAATTATGGATCTTGAAATATTTATACCTACTCATTGACTCTTTCTGAATTTAGGTCAGTCATTCAGAAATCCATATTGGACAAAATGTACTAATATCGGGCCCAAGAGTCGTCGATTTTGAACTTTCTATTTCTACCCAATTGACTCCTTCTGGTGATAAATTAGCGATAGAGTAGCCAATAATTGACCCATTGAACATATTTCAGTCATGGATCTTGAAATTTCTACACCTACTTATTGACTCTTTCTGATGTTACATCGGTCATTCAAAAGTCAACATTTCACCAAATGTACTAAAATAGGGCCCAAGAGTCGTCGATTTTGAACTTTTTAGTTCTACCCATTGACTCCTTCTGGTAATAAATTAGCCATAGAGTAGCCAATATTTGACCCATTGAACATGTTTCAGTCATAGATCTTGAAATATTTATACCTACTCAATGACTCTTTCTGAATTTAGGTCAGTCATTCAGAAATTCATATTGGACCAAATGTTCTAAAATCGGGCCCAAGAGTCGTAGATTTTGAACTTTCTATTTCTACCCAAATAACTCCTTCTGGTGATAGTTCAGCTAATTTTTGACCCACTGAAAATAATTCAGTCCTTGATCTTGAACTTTCTATTTCTATCCAATTGTCTCCTTCTTGTGATACATTAGCCTTAGAGTAGCCAATATTTTACCCATTGGACATGTTTCAATTATGGATCTTGAAATATTTATACCTACTCATTGACTCTTTCTGAATTTAGGTCAGTAATTCAGAAATCAATATTTGACCAAATGTACTAATATCGGGCCCAAGAGTCGTCGATTTTGAACTTTCTATTTCTACCTAATTGACTCCTTCTGGTGATAAATTAGCCATAGAGTAGCCAATAATTGACATATTGAACATATTTCAGTCATGGATCTTGAAATTTCTATACCTACTTATTGACTCTTTCTGATGTTACATCGGTCATTCAAAAGTCAATATTTGACCAAAGGTACTAACACTGGGCCCAAGAGTCATCTATTTTGAGCTCTTTAGTTCTACCCTTTGACTCCTTCTGGTGATAAATTAGCCATAGAGTAGCCAATATTTGACCCATTGAACATGTTCCAGTCATGGATCTTGAAATTTCTATACCTACTTATTGGCTCTTTCTGATGTTAAATCTTTCATTCAAAAGTCAATATTTGACCAAATGTACTAAAATCGGGCCGATTTTGAACTTTTTAGTTCTACCCATTGACTCCTTCTGGTGATAAATTAGCTATAGAGTAGCCAATATTTTACCCATTGGATGTGTTTCAGTTATGGATCTTGAAGTTTTTATACCTACTCATTGACTCTTTCTGTATTTAGGTCAGTCATTCAGAAATCCATATTTGATGAAATATATTAATATCAGGCCCAAGAGTCGTTGATTTTGAACTTTCTATTTCTACCCAATTGACTCCTTCTGGTGATAAATTAGCGATAGAGTAGCCAATATTTGACCCATTGAACATGTTTCAATAATGGATCTTGAAATTTCTATAACTACCTATTGACTCTTTCTGATGTTACATCGGCCATTCAAAAGTCAATATTTGACCAAATGTACTAACACTGGGCCCAAGAGTCCTCTATTTTGAACTTTTTAATTCTACCCTATTGACTCCTTCTGGCGATAGTTCAGCCAATTTTTGACCCACTGAAAATATTTCAGTCCTTGATCTTGAACTTTCTATTCCTACCCAATTGACACCTTCTGGTGATAAATTAGCCATAGAGTAGCCAATATTTGACCCATTGAACATGTTCCAGTCATGGATCTTGAAATTTCTATACCTAATCATTGGCTCTTTCTAATGTTAAATCTTTCATTCAAAAGTCAATATTTGACCAAATGTACTAAAATCGGGCCCAAGAGTCGTCTATTTTGCACTTTTTAGTTCTACCTTATTGACTCCTTCAGGAGATAGTTCAGCCAATTTTTGACCCACTAAAAATATTTCAGTCCTTGATCTTGAACTTTCTATTTCTACCCAATTGACTCCTTCTGGTGATAAATTAGCCATAGAGTAGCCAATATTTGACCCATTGAACATGTTTCAGTCATGGATATTGAAATTTCTATACCTACTTATTGACTCTATCTGATGTTACATTGGTAATTCAAAAGTCAATATTTGACCAAATGTACTAAAATCGGGCCCAAGAGTCGTCTATTTTGAACTTTTTAGTTCTACCCTTTGACTCCTTCTGGTGATAAATTAGCCATAGAGTAGCCAACATTTCACCCATTGAACATGTTTCAGTCATGGATCTTGAAATTTCTATACCTACTTCTTGACTCTTTCTGATGTTACATCGGTCATTCAAAAGTCAATATTTGTCCAAATGTACTAAAATAGGGCCCAAAAGCCGTCGATTTTGACCTTTTTAGTTCTACCCATTGATTCCTTCTGGTGATAAATTAGCCATAGAGTAGCCAATATTTGACCCATTGAACATGTTTCAGTCATGGATATTGAAATTTCTATACCTACTTATTGACTCTGTCTGATGTTACATTGGTTATTCAAAAGTCAATATTTGTCCAAATGTACTAAAATAGGGCCCAAAATCCGTCGATTTTGAACTTTTTAATTCTACCCATTGACTCCTTCTGGTGATAAATTAGCCATAGAGTAGCCAAATTTTGACCCATTGAACATGTTCCAGTCATTGATCTTGAAATTTCTATACCCACTTATTGGCTCTTTCTGATGTTAAATCTTTCATTCAAAAGTCAATATTTGACCAAATGTACTAAAATCGGGCCCAAGAGTCGTCGATTTTGAACTTTTTAGTTCTACCCATTGACTCCTTCTGGTGATAAATTAGCCATAGAGTAGCCAATATTTTACCCATTGGATGTGTTTCAGTTATGGATCTTGAAGTTTTTATACCTACTCATTGACTCTTTCTGTATTTAGGTCAGTCATTCAGAAATCCATATTTGATGAAATATATTAATATCGGGCCCAAGAGTCGTTGATTTTGAACTTTCTATTTCTACCCAATTGACTCCTTCTGGTGATAAATTAGCGATAGAGTAGCCAATATTTGACCCATTGAACATGTTTCAATAATGGATCTTGAAATTTCTATAACTACCTATTGACTCTTTCTGATGTTACATCGGCCATTCAAAAGTCAATATTTGACCTAATGTACTAACACTGGGCCCAAGAGTCCTCTATTTTGAACTTTTTAATTCTACCCTATTGACTCCTTCTGGCGATAGTTCAGCCAATTTTTGACCCACTGAAAATATTTCAGTCCTTGATCTTGAACTTTCTATTCCTACCCAATTGACACCTTCTGGTGATAAATTAGCCATAGAGTAGCCAATATTTGACCCATTGAACATGTTCCAGTCATGGATCTTGAAATTTCTATACCTAATCATTGGCTCTTTCTAATGTTACATTGGTAATTCAAAAGTCAATATTTGACCAAATGTACTAAAATCGGGCCCAAGAGTCGTCTATTTTGAACTTTTTAGTTCTACCTTATTGACTCCTTCAGGAGATAGTTCAGCCAATTTTTGACCCACTAAAAATATTTCAGTCCTTGATCTTGAACTTTCTATTTCTACCCAATTGACTCCTTCTGGTGATAAATTAGCCATAGAGTAGCCAATATTTGACCCATTGAACATGTTTCAGTCATGGATATTGAAATTTCTATACTTACTTATTGACTCTATCTGATGTTACATTGGTTATTCAAAAGTCAATATTTGTCCAAATGTACTAAAATAGGGCCCAAAAGCCGTCGATTTTGAACGTTTTAGTTCTACCCATTGACTCATTCTGGTGATAAATTAGCCATAGAGTAGCCAATATTTGACCCATTGAACATGTTTAAGTCATGGATCTTGAAATTTCTATAACTACCTATTGACTCTTTCTGATGTTACATCGGCCATTCAAAAGTCAATATTTGACCAAATGTACTAACACTGGGCCCAAGAGTCCTCTATTTTGAACTTTTTAGTTCTACCCTATTGACTCCTTCTGGAGATCGTTCAGCCAATTTTTGACCCACTGAAAATATTTCAGTCCTTGATCTTGAACTTTCTATTCCTACCCAATTGACACCTTCTGGTGATAAATTAGCCATAGAGTAGCCAATATTTGACCCATTGAACATGTTCCAGTCATGGATCTTGAAATTTCTATACCTAATCATTGGCTCTTTCTGATGTTAAATCTTTCATTCAAAAGTCATTATTTGACCAAATGTACTAAAATCGGGCCCAAGAGTCGTCTATTTTGAACTTTTTAGTTCTACCTTATTGACTCCTTCAGGAGATAGTTCAGCCAATTTTTGACCCACTAAAAATATTTCAGTCCTTGATCTTGAACTTTCTATTTCTATCCAATTGTCTCCTTCTTGTCATACATTAGCCTTAGAGTAGCCAATATTTTACCCATTGGACATGTTTCAATTATGGATCTTCAAATATTTATACCTACTCATTGACTCTTTCTGAATTTAGGTAAGTCATTCAGAAATCCATATTGGACAAAATGTACTAATGTCGGGCCCAAGAGTCGTCGATTTTGAACTTTCTATTTCTACCCAATTGACTTCTTCTGGTGATAAATTAGCGATAGAGTAGCCAATAATTGACCCATTGAACATATTTCAGTCATGGGTCTTGAAATTTCTACACCTACTTATTGACTCTTTTTGATATTACATCGGTCATTCAAAAGTCAATATTTCACCAAATGTACTAAAATAGGGCCCAAGAGTCGTCGATTTTGAACTTTTTAGTTCTACCCATTGACTCCTTCTGGTGATAAATTAGCCATAGAGTAGCCAATATTTTACCCATTGGACATGTTTCAGTTATGTATCTTGAAGTTTTTATACCTACTCATTGACTCTTTCTGATGTTAAATCTTTCATTCAAAAGTCAATATTTGACCAAATGTACTAAAATCGGGCCCAAGAGTCGTCTATTTTGAACTTTTTAGTTCTACTTCATTGACTCCTTCAGGAGACAGTTCAGCCAATTTTTGACCCACTGAAAATATTTCAGTCCTTGATCTCAAACTTTCTATTCCTACCCAGTTGACTCCTTCTGGTGATAAATTAGCCATAGAGTAGCCAATATTTTACCCATTGGACATGAAGATTTAATACCTACTCATTGACTCTTTCTGTATTTAGGTCAGTCATTCAGAAATCCATATTTGACGAAATGTACTAAAATCGGGCCCGAGAGTCGTCTATTTTGAACTTTTTAGTTCTACCCAATAGACTCCTTCGTTTGATAAATTACCCATAGAGTATCCAATATTTGACCCATTGAACATGTTTCAGTCATGGATCTTGAAATGTCTATACCTTCTTATTGACTCTTTCTGATGTTACATCGGTCATTCAAAAGTCAATATTTGACCAAATGTACTAAAATCTGGCCCAAGAGTCATCTATTTTGAGCTCTTTAGTTCTACCCTTTGACTCCTTCTGGTGATAAATTAGCCATAGAGTAGCCAATATTTGACCCATTGAACATGTTCCAGTCATAGATCTTGAAATTTCTATACCTACTTATTGACTCTTTCTGATGTTAAATCTTTCATTCAAAAGTCAATATTTGACCAAATGTACTAAAATCGGGCCCAAGAGTCGTCGATTTTGAACTTTTTAGTTCTACCCATTGACTCCTTCTGGAGATAAATTAGCCATAGAGTAGCCAATATTTTACCCATTGGACATGTTTCAGTTATGGATCTTGAAGTTTTTATACCTACTCATTGACTCTTTCTGTATTTAGGTCAGTCATTCAGAAATCCATATTTGACGAAATGTATTAATATTGGGCACAAGAGTCGTTGATTTTGAACTTTCTATTTCTACCCAATTGACTCCTTCTGGTGATAAATTAGCGAAAGAGTAGCCAATATTTGACCCATTGAACATGTTTATTAATGGATCTTGAAATTTCTATAACTACCTATTGACTCTTTCTGATGTTACATCGGCCATTCAAAAGTCAATATTTGACCAAATGTACTAACACTGGGCCCAATAGTCGTCTATTTTGAACTTTTTAGTTCTACCCTATTGACTCCTTCTGGCGATAGTTCAGCCAATTTTTGACCCACTGAAAATATTTCAGTCCTTGATCTTGAACTTTCTATTCCTACCCAATTGACACCTTCTGGTGATAAATTAGCCATAGAGTAGCCAATATTTGACCCATTGAACATGTTCCAGTCATGGATCTTGAAATTTCTATACCTACTTATTGACTCTTTCTGATGTTATAGCGGTCATTCAAAAGTCAATATTTGACCAAATATACTAAAATCGGGCCCGAGTCGTCTATTTTGATCTTTTTAGTTCTACCCTTTGACTCCTTCTGGTTATAAATTAGCCATAAAGTAGCCAGTATTTGACCCATTGAACATGTTTAAGTCATGGATCTTGAAATTTCTATAACTACCTATTGACTCTTTCTGATGTTACATCGGCCATTCAAAAGTCAATATTTGACCAAATGTACTAACACTGGGCCCAAGAGTCCTCTATTTTGAACTTTTTAGTTCTACCCTATTGACTCCTTCTGGCGATAATTCAGCCAATTTTTGACCCACTGAAAATATTTCAGTCCTTGATCTTGAACTTTCTATTCCTACCCAATTGACACCTTCTGGTGATAAATTAGCCATAGAGTAGCCAATATTTGACCCATTGAACATGTTCCAGTCATGGATCTTGAAATTTCTATACCTAATCATTGGCTCTTTCTGATGTTAAATCTTTCATTCAAAAGTCATTATTTGACCAAATGTACTAAAATCGGGCCCAAGAGTCATCTATTTTGAACTTTTTAGTTCTACCTTATTGACTCCTTCAGGAGATAGTTCAGCCAATTTTTGACCCACTAAAAATATTTCAGTCCTTGATCTTGAACTTTCTATTTCTATCCAATTGTCTCCTTCTTGTCATACATTAGCCTTAGAGTAGCCAATATTTTACCCATTGGACATGTTTCAATTATGGATCTTCAAATATTTATACCTACTCATTGACTCTTTCTGAATTTAGGTAAGTCATTCAGAAATCCATATTGGACAAAATGTACTAATGTCGGGCCCAAGAGTCGTCGATTTTGAACTTTCTATTTCTACCCAATTGACTTCTTCTGGTGATAAATTAGCGATAGAGTAGCCAATAATTGACCCATTGGACATGTTTCAGTTATGTATCTTGAAATTTCTACACCTACTTATTGACTCTTTTTGATATTACATCGGTCATTCAAAAGTCAATATTTCACCAAATGTACTAAAATAGGGCCCAAGAGTCGTCGATTTTGAACTTTTTAGTTCTACCCATTGACTCCTTCTGGTGATAAATTAGCCATAGAGTAGCCAATATTTTACCCATTGGACATGTTTCAGTTATGTATCTTGAAGTTTTTATACCTACTCATTGACTCTTTCTGATGTTAAATCTTTCATTCAAAAGTCAATATTTGACCAAATGTACTAAAATCGGGCCCAAGAGTCGTCTATTTTGAACTTTTTAGTTCTACTTCATTGACTCCTTCAGGAGACAGTTCAGCCAATTTTTGACCCACTGAAAATATTTCAGTCCTATCTCAAACTTTCTATTCCTACCCAGTTGACTCCTTCTGGTGATAAATTAGCCATAGAGTAGCCAATATTTTACCCATTGGACATGAAGATTTAATACCTACTCATTGACTCTTTCTGTATTTAGGTCAGTCATTCAGAAATCCATATTTGACGAAATGTACTAAAATCGGGCCCGAGAGTCGTCTATTTTGAACTTTTTAGTTCTACCCAATAGACTCCTTCGTTTGATAAATTACCCATAGAGTATCCAATATTTGACCCATTGAACATGTTTCAGTCATGGATCTTGAAATGTCTATACCTTCTTATTGACTCTTTCTGATGTTACATCGGTCATTCAAAAGTCAATATTTGACCAAATGTACTAAAATCTGGCCCAAGAGTCATCTATTTTGAGCTCTTTAGTTCTACCCTTTGACTCCTTCTGGTGATAAATTAGCCATAGAGTAGCCAATATTTGACCCATTGAACATGTTCCAGTCATAGATCTTGAAATTTCTATACCTACTTATTGACTCTTTCTGATGTTAAATCTTTCATTCAAAAGTCAATATTTGACCAAATGTACTAAAATCGGGCCCAAGAGTCGTCGATTTTGAACTTTTTAGTTCTACCCATTGACTCCTTCTGGAGATAAATTAGCCATAGAGTAGCCAATATTTTACCCATTGGACATGTTTCAGTTATGGATCTTGAAGTTTTTATACCTACTCATTGACTCTTTCTGTATTTAGGTCAGTCATTCAGAAATCCATATTTGACGAAATGTATTAATATTGGGCACAAGAGTCGTTGATTTTGAACTTTCTATTTCTACCCAATTGACTCCTTCTGGTGATAAATTATCGAAAGAGTAGCCAATATTTGACCCATTGAACATGTTTATTAATGGATCTTGAAATTTCTATAACTACCTATTGACTCTTTCTGATGTTACATCGGCCATTCAAAAGTCAATATTTGACCAAATGTACTAACACTGGGCCCAATAGTCGTCTATTTTGAACTTTTTAGTTCTACCCTATTGACTCCTTCTGGCGATTGTTCAGCCAATTTTTGACCCACTGAAAATATTTCAGTCCTTGATCTTGAACTTTCTATTCCTACCCAATTGACACCTTCTGGTGATAAATTAGCCATAGAGTAGCCAATATTTGACCCATTGAACATGTTCCAGTCATGGATCTTGAAATTTCTATACCTACTTATTGACTCTTTCTGATGTTATAGCGGTCATTCAAAGGTCAATATTTGACCAAATATACTAAAATCGGCCCCAAGAGTTGTCTATTTTGAACTTTTTAGTTCTACCCTATTGACTCCTTCTGGAGATAGTTCAGCCAATTTTTGACCCACTGAAAATAATTCAGTCCTTGATCTTGAACTTTCTATTTCTATCCAATTGTCTCATTCTTGTGATACATTAGCCTTAGAGTAGCCAATATTTTACCCATTGGACATGTTTCAATTATGGATCTTGAAATATTTATACCTACTCATTGACTCTTTCTGATGTTACATCGGTCATTCAAAAGTCAGTATTTGACCAAATGTACTAAAATAGGGCCCAAGAGTCGTCGATTTTGAACTTTTTAGTTCTACCCATTGACTCCTTCTGGTGATAAATTAGCCATAGAGTAGCCAATATTTGACCCATTGAACATGTTTCAGTCATGGATCTTGAAATTTCTATACCTACTTATTGACTCTTTCTGATGTTATAGCGGTCATTCAAAAGTCAATATTTGACCAAATATACTAAAATCGGGCCCAAGAATCGTCTATTTTGAACTTTTTAGTTCTACCCTATTGACTCCTTCTGGCGATAGTTCAGCCAATTTTTGACCCACTGAAAATATTTCAGTCCTTGATCTTGAACTTTCTATTCCTACCCAATTGACACCTTCTGGTGATAAATTAGCCATAGAGTAGCCAATATTTGACCCATTGAACATGTTCCAGTCATGGATCTTAAATTTCTATACCTACTTATTGGCTCTTTCTGATGTTAAATCTTTCATTCAAAAGTCAATATTTGACCAAATGTACTAAAATCGGGCCCAAGAGTCGTCTATTTTAAACTTTTTAGTTCTACCTTATTGACTCCTTCAGGAGATAGTTCAGCCAATTTTTGACCCACTGAAAATATTTCAGTCCTTGATCTTGAACTTTCTATTTCTACCCAATTGACTCCTTCTGGTGATAGATTAGCCATAGAGTAGCCAATATTTGACCCGTTGAACATGTTTCAGTCATGGATATTGAAATTTCTATACCTACTTATTGACTCTATCTGTTACATTGGTTATTCAAAAGTCAATATTTGTCCAAATGTACTAAAATAGGGCCCAAAAGCCGTCGATTTTGAACTTTTTAGTTCTACCCATTGACTCCTTCTGGTGATAAATTAGCCATAGAGTAGCCAACATTTGTCCCATTGAACATGTTTCAGTCATGGATATTGAAATTTCTATACCTACATATTGACTCTTTCTGATGTTATATCGGTCATTCAAAAGTCAATATTTGACCAAATGTACTAAAATCGGGCCCAAGAGTCGTCGATTTTGAACTTTTTAGTTCTACCCATTGACTCCTTCTGGTGATAAATTAGCCATAGAGTAGCCAATATTTTACCCATTGGACATGTTTCAGTTATGGATCTTGAAGTTTTTATACCTACTCATTGACTCTTTCTGTATTTAGGTCAGTCATTCAGAAATCCATATTTGACGAAATGTATTAATATTGGGCACAAGAGTCGTTGATTTTGAACTTTCTATTTCTACCCAATTGACTCCTCCTGGTGATAAATTAGCGAAAGAGTAGCCAATATTTGACCCATTGAACATGTTTCATTAATGGATCTTGAAATTTCTATAACTACCTATTGACTCTTTCTGATGTTACATCGGCCATTCAAAAGTCAATATTTGACCAAATGTACTAACACTGGGCCCAAGAGTCGTCTATTTTGAACTTTTTAGTTCTACCCTATTGACTCCTTCTGGCGATAGTTCAGCCAATTTTTGACCCACTGAAAATATTTCAGTCCTTGATCTTGAACTTTCTATTCCTACCCAATTGACACCTTCTGGTGATAAATTAGCCATAGAGTAGCCAATATTTGACCCATTGAACATGTTCCAGTCATGGATCTTGAAATTTCTATACCTACTTATTGACTCTTTCTGATGTTATAGCGGTCATTCAAAGGTCAATATTTGACCAAATATACTAAAATCGGCCCCAAGAGTTGTCTATTTTGAACTTTTTAGTTCTACCCTTTGACTCCTTCTGGTTATAAATTAGCCATAGAGTAGCCAACATTTGTCCCATTGAACAGGTTTCCGTCATGGATATTGAAATTTCTATACCTACATATTGACTCTTTCTGATGTTATATCGGTCATTCAAAAGTCAATATTTGACCAAATATACTAAAATCGGGCCCAAGAATCGTCTATTTTGAACTTTTTAGTTCTACCCTATTGACTCCTTCTGGAGATAGTTCAGCCAATTTTTGACCCACTGAAAATAATTCAGTCCTTGATCTTGAACTTTCTATTTCTATCCAATTGTCTCATTCTTGTGATACATTAGCCTTAGAGTAGCCAATATTTTACCCATTGGACATGTTTCAATTATGGATCTTGAAATATTTATACCTACTCATTGACTCTTTCTGAATTTAGGTCAGTCATTCAGAAATTCATATTGGACCAAATGTACTAATATCGGGCCCAAGAGTCGTCGATTTTGAACTTTCTATTTCTACCCGATTGACTCCTTCTGGTGATAATTTAGCGATAGAGTAGCCAATAATTGATCCATTGAACATATTTCAGTCATGGATCTTGAAATTTCTATACCTACTTATTGACTCTTTCTGTTGTTACATCGGTCATTCAAAAGTCAGTATTTGACCAAATGTACTAAAATAGGGCCCAAGAGTCGTCGATTTTGAACTTTTTAGTTCTACCCATTGACTCCTTCTGGTGATAAATTAGCCATAGAGTAGCCAATATTTGACCCATTGAACATGTTTCAGTCATGGATCTTGAAATTTCTATACCTACTTATTGACTCTTTCTGATGTTATAGCGGTCATTCAAAAGTCAATATTTGACCAAATATACTAAAATCGGGCCCAAGAATCGTCTATTTTGAACTTTTTAGTTCTACCCTATTGACTCCTTCTGGTGATAAATTAGCCATAGAGTAGCCAATATTTGACCCATTGAACATGTTTCAGTCATTGATCTTGAAATTTCTATACCTACTTATTGACTCTTTCTGATGTTATAGCGGTCATTCAAAAGTCAATATTTGACCAAATGTACTAAAATAGGGCCCAAGAGTCGTCGATTTTGAACTTTTTAGTTCTACCCATTGACTCCTTCTGGTGATAAATTACCCATAGAGTAGCCAATATTTGACCCATTGAACATGTTTCAGTCATGGATCTTGAAATTTCTATACCTTCTTATTGACTCTTTCTGATGTTACATCGGTCATTCAAAAGTCAATATTTGACCAAATGTACTAAAATCGGGCCCAAGAGTCATCTATTTTGAGCTCTTTAGTTCTACCCTTTGACTCCTTCTGGTGATAAATTAGCCTTAGAGTAGCCAATATTTTACCCATTGGACATGTTTCAGTTATGGATCTTGAAGTTTTTATACCTACTCATTGACTCTTTCTGTATTTAGGTCAGTCATTCAGAAATCCATATTTGACGAAATGTATTAATATCGGGCCCAAGAGTCGTTGATTTTGAACTTTCTATTTCTACCCAATTGAATCCTTCTGGTGATAAATTAGCGATGGAGTAGCCAATATTTGACCCATTGAACATGTTTCATTTATGGATCTTGAAATTTCTATAACTACCTATTGATTCTTTCTGATGTTACATCGACCATTCAAAAGTCAATATTTGACCAAATGTACTAACACTGGGCCCAAGAGTCGTCTATTTTGAACTTTTTAGTTCTACCCTATTGACTCCTTCTGGCGATAGTTCAGCCAATTTTTGACCCACTGAAAATATTTCAGTCCTTGATCTTGAACTTTCTATTCCTACCCAATTGACACCTTCTGGTGATAAATTAGCCATAGAGTAGCCAATATTTGACCCATTGAACATGTTCCAGTCATGGATCTTAAATTTCTATACCTACTTATTGGCTCTTTCTGATGATAAATCTTTCATTCAAAAGTCAATATTTGACCAAATGTACTAAAATCGGGCCCAAGAGTCGTCTATTTTAAACTTTTTAGTTCTACCTTATTGACTCCTTCAGGAGATAGTTCAGCCAATTTTTGACCCACTGAAAATATTTCAGTCCTTGATCTTGAACTTTCTATTTCTACCCAATTGACTCCTTCTGGTGATAGATTAGCCATAGAGTAGCCAATATTTGACCCGTTGAACATGTTTCAGTCATGGATATTGAAATTTCTATACCTACTTATTGACTCTATCTGTTACATTGGTTATTCAAAAGTCAATATTTTTCCAAATGTACTAAAATAGGGCCCAAAAGCCGTCGATTTTGAACTTTTTAGTTCTACCCATTGACTCCTTCTGGTGATAAATTAGCCATAGAGTAGCCAACATTTGTCCCATTGAACATGTTTCAGTCATGGATATTGAAATTTCTATACCTACATATTGACTCTTTCTGATGTTATATCGGTCATTCAAAAGTCAATATTTGACCAAATATACTAAAATCGGGCCCAAGAATCGTCTATTTTGAACATTTTAGTTCTACCCTATTGACTCCTTCTGGAGATAGTTCAGCTAATTTTTGACCCACTGAAAATAATTCAGTCCTTGATCTTGAACTTTCTATTCCTACCCAATTAACACCTTCTGGTGATAGATTAGCCATAGAGTAGCCAATATTTGACCCATTGAACATGTTCCAGTCATGGATCTTGAAATTTCTATACCTAATCATTGGCTCTTTCTAATGTTAAATCTTTCATTCAAAAGTCAATATTTGACCAAATGTACTAAAATCGGGCCCAAGAGTCGTCTATTTTGAACTTTTTAGTTCTACCTTATTGACTCCTTCAGGAGATAGTTCAGCCAATTTTTGACCCACTAAAAATATATCAGTCCTTGATCTTGAACTTTCTATTTCTACCCAATTGACTCCTTCTGGTGATAAATTAGCCATAGAGTAGCCAATATTTGACCCATTGAACATGTTTCAGTCATGGATATTGAAATTTCTATACTTACTTATTGACTCTATCTGATGTTACATTGGTTATTCAAAAGTCAATATTTGTCCAAATGTACTAAAATAGGGCCCAAAAGCCGTCGATTTTGAACGTTTTAGTTCTACCCATTGACTCATTCTGGTGATAAATTAGCCATAGAGTAGCCAATATTTGACCCATTGAACATGTTTAAGTCATGGATCTTGAAATTTCTATAACTACCTATTGACTCTTTCTGATGTTACATCGGCCATTCAAAAGTCAATATTTGACCAAATGTACTAACACTGGGCCCAAGAGTCCTCTATTTTGAACTTTTTAGTTCTACCCTATTGACTCCTTCTGGCGATAATTCAGCCAATTTTTGACCCACTGAAAATATTTCAGTCCTTGATCTTGAACTTTCTATTCCTACCCAATTGACACCTTCTGGTGATAAATTAGCCATAGAGTAGCCAATATTTGACCCATTGAACATGTTCCAGTCATGGATCTTGAAATTTCTATACCTAATCATTGGCTCTTTCTGATGTTAAATCTTTCATTCAAAAGTCATTATTTGACCAAATGTACTAAAATCGGGCCCAAGAGTCGTCTATTTTGAACTTTTTAGTTCTACCTTATTGACTCCTTCAGGAGATAGTTCAGCCAATTTTTGACCCACTAAAAATATTTCAGTCCTTGATCTTGAACTTTCTATTTCTATCCAATTGTCTCCTTCTTGTCATACATTAGCCTTAGAGTAGCCAATATTTTACCCATTGGACATGTTTCAATTATGGATCTTCAAATATTTATACCTACTCATTGACTCTTTCTGAATTTAGGTAAGTTATTCAGAAATCCATATTGGACAAAATGTACTAATGTCGGGCCCAAGAGTCGTCGATTTTGAACTTTCTATTTCTACCCAATTGACTTCTTCTGGTGATAAATTAGCGATAGAGTAGCCAATAATTGACCCATTGAACATATTTCAGTCATGGGTCTTGAAATTTCTACACCTACTTATTGACTCTTTTTGATATTACATCGGTCATTCAAAAGTCAATATTTCACCAAATGTACTAAAATAGGGCCCAAGAGTCGTCGATTTTGAACTTTTTAGTTCTACCCATTGACTCCTTCTGGTGATAAATTAGCCATAGAGTAGCCAATATTTTACCCATTGGACATGTTTCAGTTATGTATCTTGAAGTTTTTATACCTACTCATTGACTCTTTCTGATGTTAAATCTTTCATTCAAAAGTCAATATTTGACCAAATGTACTAAAATCGGGCCCAAGAGTCGTCTATTTTGAACTTTTTAGTTCTACTTCATTGACTCCTTCAGGAGACAGTTCAGCCAATTTTTGACCCACTGAAAATATTTCAGTCCTTGATCTCAAACTTTCTATTCCTACCCAGTTGACTCCTTCTGGTGATAAATTAGCCATAGAGTAGCCAATATTTTACCCATTGGACATGAAGATTTAATACCTACTCATTGACTCTTTCTGTATTTAGGTCAGTCATTCAGAAATCCATATTTGACGAAATGTACTAAAATCGGGCCCGAGAGTCGTCTATTTTGAACTTTTTAGTTCTACCCAATAGACTCCTTCGTTTGATAAATTACCCATAGAGTATCCAATATTTGACCCATTGAACATGTTTCAGTCATGGATCTTGAAATGTCTATACCTTCTTATTGACTCTTTCTGATGTTACATCGGTCATTCAAAAGTCAATATTTGACCAAATGTACTAAAATCTGGCCCAGGAGTCATCTATTTTGAGCTCTTTAGTTCTACCCTTTGACTCCTTCTGGTGATAAATTAGCCATAGAGTAGCCAATATTTGACCCATTGAACATGTTCCAGTCATAGATCTTGAAATTTCTATACCTACTTATTGACTCTTTCTGATGTTAAATCTTTCATTCAAAAGTCAATATTTGACCAAATGTACTAAAATCGGGCCCAAGAGTCGTCGATTTTGAACTTTTTAGTTCTACCCATTGACTCCTTCTGGTGATAAATTAGCCATAGAGTAGCCAATATTTGACCCATTGAACATGTTTCAGTAATGGATCTTGAAATTTCTATACCTACTCATTGACTCTTTCTGTATTTAGGTCAGTCATTCAGAAATCCATATTTGACGAAATGTATTAATATTGGGCACAAGAGTCGTTGATTTTGAACTTTCTATTTCTACCCAATTGACTCCTTCTGGTGATAAATTAGCGAAAGAGTAGCCAATATTTGACCCATTGAACATGTTTATTAATGGATCTTGAAATTTCTATAACTACCTATTGACTCTTTCTGATGTTACATCGGCCATTCAAAAGTCAATATTTGACCAAATGTACTAACACTGGGCCCAATAGTCGTCTATTTTGAACTTTTTAGTTCTACCCTATTGACTCCTTCTGGCGATAGTTCAGCCAATTTTTGACCCACTGAAAATATTTCAGTCCTTGATCTTGAACTTTCTATTCCTACCCAATTGACACCTTCTGGTGATAAATTAGCCATAGAGTAGCCAATATTTGACCCATTGAACATGTTCCAGTCATGGATCTTGAAATTTCTATACCTACTTATTGACTCTTTCTGATGTTATAGCGGTCATTCAAAGGTCAATATTTGACCAAATATACTAAAATCGGCCCCAAGAGTTGTCTATTTTGAACTTTTTAGTTCTACCCTATTGACTCCTTCTGGAGATAGTTCAGCCAATTTTTGACCCACTGAAAATAATTCAGTCCTTGATCTTGAACTTTCTATTTCTATCCAATTGTCTCATTCTTGTGATACGTTAGCCTTAGAGTAGCCAATATTTTACCCATTGGACATGTTTCAATTATGGATCTTGAAATATTTATACCTACTCATTGACTCTTTCTGAATTTAGGTCAGTCATTCAGAAATTCATATTGGACCAAATGTACTAATATCGGGCCCAAGAGTCGTCGATTTTGAACTTTCTATTTCTACCCGATTGACTCCTTCTGGTGATAATTTAGCGATAGAGTAGCCAATAATTGACCCATTGAACATATTTCAGTCATGGATCTTGAAATTTCTATACCTACTTATTGACTCTTTCTGATGTTACATCGGTCATTCAAAAGTCAGTATTTGACCAAATGTACTAAAATAGGGCCCAAGAGTCGTCGATTTTGAACTTTTTAGTTCTACCCATTGACTCCTTCTGGTGATAAATTACCCATAGAGTAGCCAATATTTGACCCATTGAACATGTTTCAGTCATGGATCTTGAAATTTCTATACCTTCTTATTGACTCTTTCTGATGTTACATCGGTCATTCAAAAGTCAATATTTGACCAAATGTACTAAAATCGGGCCCAAGAGTCATCTATTTTGAGCTCTTTAGTTCTACCCTTTGACTCCTTCTGGTGATAAATTAGCCTTAGAGTAGCCAATATTTTACCCATTGGACATGTTTCAGTTATGAATCTTGAAGTTTTTATACCTACTCATTGACTCTTTCTGTATTTAGGTCAGTCATTCAGAAATCCATATTTGACGAAATGTATTAATATCGGGCCCAAGAGTCGTTGATTTTGAACTTTCTATTTCTACCCAATTGAATCCTTCTGGTGATAAATTAGCGATGGAGTAGCCAATATTTGACCCATTGAACATGTTTCATTAATGGATCTTGAAATTTCTATAACTACCTATTGATTCTTTCTGATGTTACATCGACCATTCAAAAGTCAATATTTGACAAAATGTACTAACACTGGGCCCAAGAGTCGTCTATTTTGAACTTTTTAGTTCTACCCTATTGACTCCTTCTGGCGATAGTTCAGCCAATTTTTGACCCACTGAAAATATTTCAGTACTTGATCTTGAACTTTCTATTCCTACCCAATTGACACCTTCTGGTGATAAATTAGCCATAGAGTAGCCAATATTTGACCCATTGAACATGTTCCAGTCATGGATCTTAAATTTCTATACCTACTTATTGGCTCTTTCTGATGTTAAATCTTTCATTCAAAAGTCAATATTTGACCAAATGTACTAAAATCGGGCCCAAGAGTCGTCTATTTTAAACTTTTTAGTTCTACCTTATTGACTCCTTCAGGAGATAGTTCAGCCAATTTTTGACCCACTGAAAATATTTCAGTCCTTGATCTTGAACTTTCTATTTCTACCCAATTGACTCCTTCTGGTGATAGATTAGCCATAGAGTAGCCAATATTTGACCCGTTGAACATGTTTCAGTCATGGATATTGAAATTTCTATACCTACTTATTGACTCTATCTGTTACATTGGTTATTCAAAAGTCAATATTTGTCCAAATGTACTAAAATAGGGCCCAAAAGCCGTCGATTTTGAACTTTTTAGTTCTACCCATTGACTCCTTCTGGTGATAAATTAGCCATAGAGTAGCCAACATTTGTCCCATTGAACATGTTTCAGTCATGGATATTGAAATTTCTATACCTACATATTGACTCTTTCTGATGTTATATCGGTCATTCAAAAGTCAATATTTGACCAAATGTACTAAAATCGGGCCCAAGAGTCGTCGATTTTGAACTTTTTAGTTCTACCCATTGACTCCTTCTGGTGATAAATTAGCCATAGAGTAGCCAATATTTTACCCATTGGACATGTTTCAGTTATGGATCTTGAAGTTTTTATACCTACTCATTGACTCTTTCTGTATTTAGGTCAGTCATTCAGAAATCCATATTTGACGAAATGTATTAATATTGGGCACAAGAGTCGTTGATTTTGAACTTTCTATTTCTACCCAATTGACTCCTTCTGGTGATAAATTAGCGAAAGAGTAGCCAATATTTGACCCATTGAACATGTTTCATTAATGGATCTTGAAATTTCTATAACTACCTATTGACTCTTTCTGATGTTACATCGGCCATTCAAAAGTCAATATTTGACCAAATGTACTAACACTGGGCCCAAGAGTCGTCTATTTTGAACTTTTTAGTTCTACCCTATTGACTCCTTCTGGCGATAGTTCAGCCAATTTTTGACCCACTGAAAATATTTCAGTCCTTGATCTTGAACTTTCTATTCCTACCCAATTGACACCTTCTGGTGATAAATTAGCCATAGAGTAGCCAATATTTGACCCATTGAACATGTTCCAGTCATGGATCTTGAAATTTCTATACCTACTTATTGACTCTTTCTGATGTTATACCGGTCATTCAAAGGTCAATATTTGACCAAATATACTAAAATCGGCCCCAAGAGTTGTCTATTTTGAACTTTTTAGTTCTACCCTTTGACTCCTTCTGGTTATAAATTAGCCATAGAGTAGCCAACATTTGTCCCATTGAACAGGTTTCAGTCATGGATATTGAAATTTCTATACCTACATATTGACTCTTTCTGATGTTATATCGGTCATTCAAAAGTCAATATTTGACCAAATATACTAAAATCGGGCCCAAGAATCGTCTATTTTGAACTTTTTAGTTCTACCCTATTGACTCCTTCTGGAGATAGTTCAGCCAATTTTTGACCCACTGAAAATAATTCAGTCCTTGATCTTGAACTTTCTATTTCTATCCAATTGTCTCATTCTTGTGATACATTAGCCTTAGAGTAGCCAATATTTTACCCATTGGACATGTTTCAATTATGGATCTTGAAATATTTATACCTACTCATTGACTCTTTCTGAATTTAGGTCAGTCATTCAGAAATTCATATTGGACCAAATGTACTAATATCGGGCCCAAGAGTCGTCGATTTTGAACTTTCTATTTCTACCCGATTGACTCCTTCTGGTGATAATTTAGCGATAGAGTAGCCAATAATTGACCCATTGAACATATTTCAGTCATGGATCTTGAAATTTCTATACCTACTTATTGACTCTTTCTGATGTTACATCGGTCATTCAAAAGTCAGTATTTGACCAAATGTACTAAAATAGGGCCCAAGAGTCGTCGATTTTGAACTTTTTAGTTCTACCCATTGACTCCTTCTGGTGATAAATTAGCCATAGAGTAGCCAATATTTGACCCATTGAACATGTTTCAGTCATGGATCTTGAAATTTCTATACCTACTTATTGACTCTTTCTGATGTTATAGCGGTCATTCAAAAGTCAATATTTGACCAAATATACTAAAATCGGGCCCAAGAATCGTCTATTTTGAACTTTTTAGTTCTACCCTATTGACTCCTTCTGGTGATAAATTAGCCATAGAGTAGCCAATATTTGACCCATTGAACATGTTTCAGTCATTGATCTTGAAATTTCTATACCTACTTATTGACTCTTTCTGATGTTATAGCGGTCATTCAAAAGTCAATATTTGACCAAATGTACTAAAATAGGGCCCAAGAGTCGTCGATTTTGAACTTTTTAGTTCTACCCATTGACTCCTTCTGGTGATAAATTACCCATAGAGTAGCCAATATTTGACCCATTGAACATGTTTCAGTCATGGATCTTGAAATTTCTATACCTTCTTATTGACTCTTTCTGATGTTACATCGGTCATTCAAAAGTCAATATTTGACCAAATGTACTAAAATCGGGCCCAAGAGTCATCTATTTTGAGCTCTTTAGTTCTACCCTATTGACTCCTTCTGGTGATAAATTAGCCATAGAGTAGCCAATATTTTACCCATTGGACATGTTTCAGTTATGGATCTTGAAGTTTTTATACCTACTCATTGACTCTTTCTGTATTTAGGTCAGTCATTCACAAATCCATATTTGACGAAATGTATTAATATCGGGCCCAAGAGTCGTTGATTTTGAACTTTCTATTTCTACCCAATTGAATCCTTCTGGTGATAAATTAGCGATGGAGTAGCCAATATTTGACCCATTGAACATGTTTCATCAATGGATCTTGAAATTTCTATAACTACCTATTGATTCTTTCTGATGTTACATCGACCATTCAAAAGTCAATATTTGACCAAATGTACTAACACTGGGCCCAAGAGTCGTCTATTTTGAACTTTTTAGTTCTACCCTATTGACTCCTTCTGGCGATAGTTCAGCCAATTTTTGACCCACTGAAAATATTTCAGTCCTTGATCTTGAACTTTCTATTCCTACCCAATTGACACCTTCTGGTGATAAATTAGCCATAGAGTAGCCAATATTTGACCCATTGAACATGTTCCAGTCATGGATCTTAAATTTCTATACCTACTTATTGGCTCTTTCTGATGATAAATCTTTCATTCAAAAGTCAATATTTGACCAAATGTACTAAAATCGGGCCCAAGAGTCGTCTATTTTAAACTTTTTAGTTCTACCTTATTGACTCCTTCAGGAGATAGTTCAGCCAATTTTTGACCCACTGAAAATATTTCAGTCCTTGATCTTGAACTTTCTATTTCTACCCAATTGACTCCTTCTGGTGATAGATTAGCCATAGAGTAGCCAATATTTGACCCGTTGAACATGTTTCAGTCATGGATATTGAAATTTCTATACCTACTTATTGACTCTATCTGTTACACTGGTTATTCAAAAGTCAATATTTTTCCAAATGTACTAAAATAGGGCCCAAAAGCCGTCGATTTTGAACTTTTTAGTTCTACCCATTGACTCCTTCTGGTGATAAATTAGCCATAGAGTAGCCAACATTTGTCCCATTGAACATGTTTCAGTCATGGATATTGAAATTTCTATACCTACATATTGACTCTTTCTGATGTTATATCGGTCATTCAAAAGTCAATATTTGACCAAATATACTAAAATCGGGCCCAAGAATCGTCTATTTTGAACATTTTAGTTCTACCCTATTGACTCCTTCTGGAGATAGTTCAGCTAATTTTTGACCCACTGAAAATAATTCAGTCCTTGATCTTGAACTTTCTATTCCTACCCAATTAACACCTTCTTTTGATAAATTAGCCATAGAGTAGCCAATATTTGACCCATTGAACATGTTCCAGTCATGGATCTTGAAATTTCTATACCTAATCATTGGCTCTTTCTAATGTTAAATCTTTCATTCAAAAGTCAATATTTGACCAAATGTACTAAAATCGGGCCCAAGAGTCGTCTATTTTGAACTTTTTAGTTCTACCTTATTGACTCCTTCAGGAGATAGTTCAGCCAATTTTTGACCCACTAAAAATATTTCAGTCCTTGATCTTGAACTTTCTATTTCTACCCAATTGACTCCTTCTGGTGATAAATTAGCCATAGAGTAGCCAATATTTGACCCATTGAACATGTTTCAGTCATGGATATTGAAATTTCTATACTTACTTATTGACTCTATCTGATGTTACATTGGTTATTCAAAAGTCAATATTTGTCCAAATGTACTAAAATAGGGCCCAAAAGCCGTCGATTTTGAACGTTTTAGTTCTACCCATTGACTCATTCTTGTGATAAATTAGCCATAGAGTAGCCAATATTTGACCCATTGAACATGTTTAAGTCATGGATCTTGAAATTTCTATAACTACCTATTGACTCTTTCTGATGTTACATCGGCCATTCAAAAGTCAATATTTGACCAAATGTACTAACACTGGGCCCAAGAGTCCTCTATTTTGAACTTTTTAGTTCTACCCTATTGACTCCTTCTGGCGATAATTCAGCCAATTTTTGACCCACTGAAAATATTTCAGTCCTTGATCTTGAACTTTCTATTCCTACCCAATTGACACCTTCTGGTGATAAATTAGCCATAGAGTAGCCAATATTTGACCCATTGAACATGTTCCAGTCATGGATCTTGAAATTTCTATACCTAATCATTGGCTCTTTCTGATGTTAAATCTTTCATTCAAAAGTCATTATTTGACCAAATGTACTAAAATCGGGCCCAAGAGTCGTCTATTTTGAACTTTTTAGTTCTACCTTATTGACTCCTTCAGGAGATAGTTCAGCCAATTTTTGACCCACTAAAAATATTTCAGTCCTTGATCTTGAACTTTCTATTTCTATCCAATTAACTCCTTCTTGTCATACATTAGCCTTAGAGTAGCCAATATTTTACCCATTGGACATGTTTCAATTATGGATCTTCAAATATTTATACCTACTCATTGACTCTTTCTGAATTTAGGTAAGTCATTCAGAAATCCATATTGGACAAAATGTACTAATGTCGGGCCCAAGAGTCGTCGATTTTGAACTTTCTATTTCTACCCAATTGACTTCTTCTGGTGATAAATTAGCGATAGAGTAGCCAATAATTGACCCATTGAACATATTTCAGTCATGGGTCTTGAAATTTCTACACCTACTTATTGACTCTTTTTGATATTACATCGGTCATTCAAAAGTCAATATTTCACCAAATGTACTAAAATAGGGCCCAAGAGTCGTCGATTTTGAACTTTTTAGTTCTACCCATTGACTCCTTCTGGTGATAAATTAGCCATAGAGTAGCCAATATTTTACCCATTGGACATGTTTCAGTTATGTATCTTGAAGTTTTTATACCTACTCATTGACTCTTTCTGATGTTAAATCTTTCATTCAAAAGTCAATATTTGACCAAATGTACTAAAATCGGGCCCAAGAGTCGTCTATTTTGAACTTTTTAGTTCTACTTCATTGACTCCTTCAGGAGACAGTTCAGCCAATTTTTGACCCACTGAAAATATTTCAGTCCTTGATCTCAAACTTTCTATTCCTACCCAGTTGACTCCTTCTGGTGATAAATTAGCCATAGAGTAGCCAATATTTTACCCATTGGACATGAAGATTTAATACCTACTCATTGACTCTTTCTGTATTTAGGTCAGTCATTCAGAAATCCATATTTGACGAAATGTACTAAAATCGGGCCCGAGAGTCGTCTATTTTGAACTTTTTAGTTCTACCCAATAGACTCCTTCGTTTGATAAATTACCCATAGAGTATCCAATATTTGACCCATTGAACATGTTTCAGTCATGGATCTTGAAATGTCTATACCTTCTTATTGACTCTGATGTTACATCGGTCATTCAAAAGTCAATATTTGACCAAATGTACTAAAATCTGGCCCAAGAGTCATCTATTTTGAGCTCTTTAGTTCTACCCTTTGACTCCTTCTGGTGATAAATTAGCCATAGAGTAGCCAATATTTGACCCATTGAACATGTTCCAGTCATAGATCTTGAAATTTCTATACCTACTTATTGACTCTTTCTGATGTTAAATCTTTCATTCAAAAGTCAATATTTGACCAAATGTACTAAAATCGGGCCCAAGAGTCGTCGATTTTGAACTTTTTAGTTCTACCCATTGACTCCTTCTGGTGATAAATTAGCCATAGAGTAGCCAATATTTTACCCATTGGACATGTTTCAGTTATGGATCTTGAAGTTTTTATACCTACTCATTGACTCTTTCTGTATTTAGGTCAGTCATTCAGAAATCCATATTTGACGAAATGTATTAATATTGGGCACAAGAGTCGTTGATTTTGAACTTTCTATTTCTACCCAATTGACTCCTTCTGGTGATAAATTAGCGAAAGAGTAGCCAATATTTGACCCATTGAACATGTTTATTAATGGATCTTGAAATTTCTATAACTACCTATTGACTCTTTCTGATGTTACATCGGCCATTCAAAAGTCAATATTTGACCAAATGTACTAACACTGGGCCCAATAGTCGTCTATTTTGAACTTTTTAGTTCTACCCTATTGACTCCTTCTGGCGATAGTTCAGCCAATTTTTGACCCACTGAAAATATTTCAGTCCTTGATCTTGAACTTTCTATTCCTACCCAATTGACACCTTCTGGTGATAAATTAGCCATAGAGTAGCCAATATTTGACCCATTGAACATGTTCCAGTCATGGATCTTGAAATTTCTATACCTACTTATTGACTCTTTCTGATGTTATAGCGGTCATTCAAAGGTCAATATTTGACCAAATATACTAAAATCGGCCCCAAGAGTTGTCTATTTTGAACTTTTTAGTTCTACCCTATTGACTCCTTCTGGAGATAGTTCAGCCAATTTTTGACCCACTGAAAATAATTCAGTCCTTGATCTTGAACTTTCTATTTCTATCCAATTGTCTCATTCTTGTGATACATTAGCCTTAGAGTAGCCAATATTTTACCCATTGGACATGTTTCAATTATGGATCTTGAAATATTTATACCTACTCATTGACTCTTTCTGAATTTAGGTCAGTCATTCAGAAATTCATATTGGACCAAATGTACTAATATCGGGCCCAAGAGTCGTCGATTTTGAACTTTCTATTTCTACCCGATTGACTCCTTCTGGTGATAATTTAGCGATAGAGTAGCCAATAATTGACCCATTGAACATATTTCAGTCATGGATCTTGAAATTTCTATACCTACTTATTGACTCTTTCTGATGTTACATCGGTCATTCAAAAGTCAGTATTTGACCAAATGTACTAAAATAGGGCCCAAGAGTCGTCGATTTTGAACTTTTTAGTTCTACCCATTGACTCCTTCTGGTGATAAATTAGCCATAGAGTAGCCAATATTTGACCCATTGAACATGTTTCAGTCATGGATCTTGAAATTTCTATACCTACTTATTGACTCTTTCTGATGTTATAGCGGTCATTCAAAAGTCAATATTTGACCAAATATACTAAAATCGGGCCCAAGAATCGTCTATTTTGAACTTTTTAGTTCTACCCTATTGACTCCTTCTGGTGATAAATTAGCCATAGAGTAGCCAATATTTGACCCATTGAACATGTTTCAGTCATGGATCTTGAAATTTCTATACCTTCTTATTGACTCTTTCTGATGTTATATCGGTCATTCAAAAGTCAATATTTGACCAAATGTACTAAAATCGGGCCCAAGAGTCATCTATTTTGAGCTCTTTAGTTCTACCCTTTGACTCCTTCTGGTGATAAATTAGCCTTAGAGTAGCCAATATTTTACCCATTGGACATGTTTCAGTTATGAATCTTGAAGTTTTTATACCTACTCATTGACTCTTTCTGTATTTAGGTCAGTCATTCAGAAATCCATATTTGACGAAATGTATTAATATCGGGCCCAAGAGTCGTTGATTTTGAACTTTCTATTTCTACCCAATTGAATCCTTCTGGTGATAAATTAGCGATGGAGTAGCCAATATTTGACCCATTGAACATGTTTCATTAATGGATCTTGAAATTTCTATAACTACCTATTGATTCTTTCTGATGTTACATCGACCATTCAAAAGTCAATATTTGACAAAATGTACTAACACTGGGCCCAAGAGTCGTCTATTTTGAACTTTTTAGTTCTACCCTATTGACTCCTTCTGGCGATAGTTCAGCCAATTTTTGACCCACTGAAAATATTTCAGTCCTTGATCTTGAACTTTCTATTCCTACCCAATTGACACCTTCTGGTGATAAATTAGCCATAGAGTAGCCAATATTTGACCCATTGAACATGTTCCAGTCATGGATCTTAAATTTCTATACCTACTTATTGGCTCTTTCTGATGTTAAATCTTTCATTCAAAAGTCAATATTTGACCAAATGTACTAAAATCGGGCCCAAGAGTCGTCTATTTTAAACTTTTTAGTTCTACCTTATTGACTCCTTCAGGAGATAGTTCAGCCAATTTTTGACCCACTGAAAATATTTCAGTCCTTGATCTTGAACTTTCTATTTCTACCCAATTGACTCCTTCTGGTGATAGATTAGCCATAGAGTAGCCAATATTTGACCCGTTGAACATGTTTCAGTCATGGATATTGAAATTTCTATACCTACTTATTGACTCTATCTGTTACATTGGTTATTCAAAAGTCAATATTTGTCCAAATGTACTAAAATAGGGCCCAAAAGCCGTCGATTTTGAACTTTTTAGTTCTACCCATTGACTCCTTCTGGTGATAAATTAGCCATAGAGTAGCCAACATTTGTCCCATTGAACATGTTGCAGTCATGGATATTGAAATTTCTATACCTACATATTGACTCTTTCTGATGTTATATCGGTCATTCAAAAGTCAATATTTGACCAAATGTACTAAAATCGGGCCCAAGAGTCGTCGATTTTGAACTTTTTAGTTCTACCCATTGACTCCTTCTGGTGATAAATTAGCCATAGAGTAGCCAATATTTTACCCATTGGACATGTTTCAGTTATGGATCTTGAAGTTTTTATACCTACTCATTGACTCTTTCTGTATTTAGGTCAGTCATTCAGAAATCCATATTTGACGAAATGTATTAATATTGGGCACAAGAGTCGTCTATTTTGAACTTTCTATTTCTACCCAATTGACTCCTTCTGGTGATAAATTAGCGAAAGAGTAGCCAATATTTGACCCATTGAACATGTTTCATTAATGGATCTTGAAATTTCTATAACTACCTATTGACTCTTTCTGATGTTACATCGGCCATTCAAAAGTCAATATTTGACCAAATGTACTAACACTGGGCCCAAGAGTCGTCTATTTTGAACTTTTTAGTTCTACCCTATTGACTCCTTCTGGCGATAGTTCAGCCAATTTTTGACCCACTGAAAATATTTCAGTCCTTGATCTTGAACTTTCTATTCCTACCCAATTGACACCTTCTGGTGATAAATTAGCCATAGAGTAGCCAATATTTGACCCATTGAACATGTTCCAGTCATGGATCTTGAAATTTCTATACCTACTTATTGACTCTTTCTGATGTTATAGCGGTCATTCAAAGGTCAATATTTGACCAAATATACTAAAATCGGTCCCAAGAGTTGTCTATTTTGAACTGTTTAGTTCTACCCTTTGACTCCTTCTGGTTATAAATTAGCCATAGAGTAGCCAACATTTGTCCCATTGAACAGGTTTCAGTCATGGATATTGAAATTTCTATACCTACATATTGACTCTTTCTGATGTTATATCGGTCATTCAAAAGTCAATATTTGACCAAATATACTAAAATCGGGCCCAAGAATCGTCTATTTTGAACTTTTTAGTTCTACCCTATTGACTCCTTCTGGAGATAGTTCAGCCAATTTTTGACCCACTGAAAATAATTCAGTCCTTGATCTTGAACTTTCTATTTCTATCCAATTGTCTCATTCTTGTGATACATTAGCCTTAGAGTAGCCAATATTTTACCCATTGGACATGTTTCAATTATGGATCTTGAAATATTTATACCTACTCATTGACTCTTTCTGAATTTAGGTCAGTCATTCAGAAATTCATATTGGACCAAATGTACTAATATCGGGCCCAAGAGTCGTCGATTTTGAACTTTCTATTTCTACCCGATTGACTCCTTCTGGTGATAATTTAGCGATAGAGTAGCCAATAATTGACCCATTGAACATATTTCAGTCATGGATCTTGAAATTTCTATACCTACTTATTGACTCTTTCTGTTGTTACATCGGTCATTCAAAAGTCAGTATTTGACCAAATGTACTAAAATAGGGCCCAAGAGTCGTCGATTTTGAACTTTTTAGTTCTACCCATTGACTCCTTCTGGTGATAAATTAGCCATAGAGTAGCCAATATTTGACCCATTGAACATGTTTCAGTCATGGATCTTGAAATTTCTATACCTACTTATTGACTCTTTCTGATGTTATAGCGGTCATTCAAAAGTCAATATTTGACCAAATATACTAAAATCGGGCCCAAGAATCGTCTATTTTGAACTTTTTAGTTCTACCCTATTGACTCCTTCTGGTGATAAATTAGCCATAGAGTAGCCAATATTTGACCCATTGAACATGTTTCAGTCATTGATCTTGAAATTTCTATACCTACTTATTGACTCTTTCTGATGTTATAGCGGTCATTCAAAAGTCAATATTTGACCAAATGTACTAAAATAGGGCCCAAGAGTCGTCGATTTTGAACTTTTTAGTTCTACCCATTGACTCCTTCTGGTGATAAATTACCCATAGAGTAGCCAATATTTGACCCATTGAACATGTTTCAGTCATGGATCTTGAAATTTCTATACCTTCTTATTGACTCTTTCTGATGTTACATCGGTCATTCAAAAGTCAATATTTGACCAAATGTACTAAAATCGGGCCCAAGAGTCATCTATTTTGAGCTCTTTAGTTCTACCCTTTGACTCCTTCTGGTGATAAATTAGCCTTAGAGTAGCCAATATTTTACCCATTGGACATGTTTCAGTTATGGATCTTGAAGTTTTTATACCTACTCATTGACTCTTTCTGTATTTAGGTCAGTCATTCAGAAATCCATATTTGACGAAATGTATTAATATCGGGCCCAAGAGTCGTTGATTTTGAACTTTCTATTTCTACCCAATTGAATCCTTCTGGTGATAAATTAGCGATGGAGTAGCCAATATTTGACCCATTGAACATGTTTCATCAATGGATTTTGAAATTTCTATAACTACCTATTGATTCTTTCTGATGTTACATCGACCATTCAAAAGTCAATATTTGACCAAATGTACTAACACTGGGCCCAAGAGTCGTCTATTTTGAACTTTTTAGTTCTACCCTATTGACTCCTTCTGGCGATAGTTCAGCCAATTTTTGACCCACTGAAAATATTTCAGTCCTTGATCTTGAACTTTCTATTCCTACCCAATTGACACCTTCTGGTGATAAATTAGCCATAGAGTAGCCAATATTTGACCCATTGAACATGTTCCAGTCATGGATCTTAAATTTCTATACCTACTTATTGGCTCTTTCTGATGATAAATCTTTCATTCAAAAGTCAATATTTGACCAAATGTACTAAAATCGGGCCCAAGAGTCGTCTATTTTAAACTTTTTAGTTCTACCTTATTGACTCCTTCAGGAGATAGTTCAGCCAATTTTTGACCCACTGAAAATATTTCAGTCCTTGATCTTGAACTTTCTATTTCTACCCAATTGACTCCTTCTGGTGATAGATTAGCCATAGAGTAGCCAATATTTGACCCGTTGAACATGTTTCAGTCATGGATATTGAAATTTCTATACCTACTTATTGACTCTATCTGTTACATTGGTTATTCAAAAGTCAATATTTTTCCAAATGTACTAAAATAGGGCCCAAAAGCCGTCGATTTTGAACTTTTTAGTTCTACCCATTGACTCCTTCTGGTGATAAATTAGCCATAGAGTAGCCAACATTTGTCCCATTGAACATGTTTCAGTCATGGATATTGAAATTTCTATACCTACATATTGACTCTTTCTGATGTTATATCGGTCATTCAAAAGTCAATATTTGACCAAATATACTAAAATCAGGCCCAAGAATCGTCTATTTTGAACATTTTAGTTCTACCCTATTGACTCCTTCTGGAGATAGTTCAGCTAATTTTTGACCCACTGAAAATAATTCAGTCCTTGATCTTGAACTTTCTATTCCTACCCAATTAACACCTTCTGGTGATAAATTAGCCATAGAGTAGCCAATATTTGACCCATTGAACATGTTCCAGTCATGGATCTTGAAATTTCTATACCTAATCATTGGCTCTTTCTAATGTTAAATCTTTCATTCAAAAGTCAATATTTGACCAAATGTACTAAAATCGGGCCCAAGAGTCGTCTATTTTGAACTTTTTAGTTCTACCTTATTGACTCCTTCAGGAGATAGTTCAGCCAATTTTTGACCCACTAAAAATATTTCAGTCCTTGATCTTGAACTTTCTATTTCTACCCAATTGACTCCTTCTGGTGATAAATTAGCCATAGAGTAGCCAATATTTGACCCATTGAACATGTTTCAGTCATGGATATTGAAATTTCTATACTTACTTATTGACTCTATCTGATGTTACATTGGTTATTCAAAAGTCAATATTTGTCCAAATGTACTAAAATAGGGCCCAAAAGCCGTCGATTTTGAACGTTTTAGTTCTACCCATTGACTCATTCTGGTGATAAATTAGCCATAGAGTAGCCAATATTTGACCCATTGAACATGTTTAAGTCATGGATCTTGAAATTTCTATAACTACCTATTGACTCTTTCTGATGTTACATCGGCCATTCAAAAGTCAATATTTGACCAAATGTACTAACACTGGGCCCAAGAGTCCTCTATTTTGAACTTTTTAGTTCTACCCTATTGACTCCTTCTGGCGATAATTCAGCCAATTTTTGACCCACTGAAAATATTTCAGTCCTTGATCTTGAACTTTCTATTCCTACCCAATTGACACCTTCTGGTGATAAATTAGCCATAGAGTAGCCAATATTTGACCCATTGAACATGTTCCAGTCATGGATCTTGAAATTTCTATACCTAATCATTGGCTCTTTCTGATGTTAAATCTTTCATTCAAAAGTCATTATTTGACCAAATGTACTAAAATCGGGCCCAAGAGTCGTCTATTTTGAACTTTTTAGTTCTACCTTATTGACTCCTTCAGGAGATAGTTCAGCCAATTTTTGACCCACTAAAAATATTTCAGTCCTTGATCTTGAACTTTCTATTTCTATCCAATTGTCTCCTTCTTGTCATACATTAGCCTTAGAGTAGCCAATATTTTACCCATTGGACATGTTTCAATTATGGATCTTCAAATATTTATACCTACTCATTGACTCTTTCTGAATTTAGGTAAGTCATTCAGAAATCCATATTAGACAAAATGTACTAATGTCGGGCCCAAGAGTCGTCGATTTTGAACTTTCTATTTCTACCCAATTGACTTCTTCTGGTGATAAATTAGCGATAGAGTAGCCAATAATTGACCCATTGAACATATTTCAGTCATGGGTCTTGAAATTTCTACACCTACTTATTGACTCTTTCTGATATTACATCGGTCATTCAAAAGTCAATATTTCACCAAATGTACTAAAATAGGGCCCAAGAGTCGTCGATTTTGAACTTTTTAGTTCTACCCATTGACTCCTTCTGGTGATAAATTAGCCATAGAGTAGCCAATATTTTACCCATTGGACATGTTTCAGTTATGTATCTTGAAGTTTTTATACCTACTCATTGACTCTTTCTGATGTTAAATCTTTCATTCAAAAGACAATATTTGACCAAATGTACTAAAATCGGGCCCAAGAGTCGTCTATTTTGAACTTTTTAGTTCTACTTCATTGACTCCTTCAGGAGACAGTTCAGCCAATTTTTGACCCACTGAAAATATTTCAGTCCTTGATCTCAAACTTTCTATTCCTACCCAGTTGACTCCTTCTGGTGATAAATTAGCCATAGAGTAGCCAATATTTTACCCATTGGACATGAAGATTTAATACCTACTCATTGACTCTTTCTGTATTTAGGTCAGTCATTCAGAAATCCATATTTGACGAAATGTACTAAAATCGGGCCCGAGAGTCGTCTATTTTGAACTTTTTAGTTCTACCCAATAGACTCCTTCGTTTGATAAATTACCCACAGAGTATCCAATATTTGACCCATTGAACATGTTTATTAATGGATCTTGAAATTTCTATAACTACCTATTGACTCTTTCTGATGTTACATCGGCCATTCAAAAGTCAATATTTGACCAAATGTACTAACACTGGGCCCAATAGTCGTCTATTTTGAACTTTTTAGTTCTACCCTATTGACTCCTTCTGGCGATAGTTCAGCCAATTTTTGACCCACTGAAAATATTTCAGTCCTTGATCTTGAACTTTCTATTCCTACCCAATTGACACCTTCTGGTGATAAATTAGCCATAGAGTAGCCAATATTTGACCCATTGAACATGTTCCAGTCATGGATCTTGAAATTTCTATACCTACTTATTGACTCTTTCTGATGTTATAGCGGTCATTCAAAGGTCAATATTTGACCAAATATACTAAAATCGGCCCCAAGAGTTGTCTATTTTGAACTTTTTAGTTCTACCCTATTGACTCCTTCTGGAGATAGTTCAGCCAATTTTTGACCCACTGAAAATAATTCAGTCCTTGATCTTGAACTTTCTATTTCTATCCAATTGTCTCATTCTTGTGATACATTAGCCTTAGAGTAGCCAATATTTTACCCATTGGACATGTTTCAATTATGGATCTTGAAATATTTATACCTACTCATTGACTCTTTCTGAATTTAGGTCAGTCATTCAGAAATTCATATTGGACCAAATGTACTAATATCGGGCCCAAGAGTCGTCGATTTTGAACTTTCTATTTCTACCCGATTGACTCCTTCTGGTGATAATTTAGCGATAGAGTAGCCAATAATTGACCCATTGAACATATTTCAGTCATGGATCTTGAAATTTCTATACCTACTTATTGACTCTTTCTGATGTTACATCGGTCATTCAAAAGTCAGTATTTGACCAAATGTACTAAAATAGGGCCCAAGAGTCGTCGATTTTGAACTTTTTAGTTCTACCCATTGACTCCTTCTGGTGATAAATTAGCCATAGAGTAGCCAATATTTGACCCATTGAACATGTTTCAGTCATGGATCTTGAAATTTCTATACCTACTTATTGACTCTTTCTGATGTTATAGCGGTCATTCAAAAGTCAATATTTGACCAAATATACTAAAATCGGGCCCAAGAATCGTCTATTTTGAACTTTTTAGTTCTACCCTATTGACTCCTTCTGGTGATAAATTAGCCATAGAGTAGCCAATATTTGACCCATTGAACATGTTTCAGTCATTGATCTTGAAATTTCTATACCTACTTATTGACTCTTTCTGATGTTATAGCGGTCATTCAAAAGTCAATATTTGACCAAATGTACTAAAATAGGGCCCAAGAGTCGTCGATTTTGAACTTTTTAGTTCTACCCATTGACTCCTTCTGGTGATAAATTACCCATAGAGTAGCCAATATTTGACCCATTGAACATGTTTCAGTCATGGATCTTGAAATTTCTATACCTTCTTATTGACTCTTTCTGATGTTACATCGGTCATTCAAAAGTCAATATTTGACCAAATGTACTAAAATCGGGCCCAAGAGTCATCTATTTTGAGCTCTTTAGTTCTACCCTTTGACTCCTTCTGGTGATAAATTAGCCTTAGAGTAGCCAATATTTTACCCATTGGACATGTTTCAGTTATGAATCTTGAAGTTTTTATACCTACTCATTGACTCTTTCTGTATTTAGATCAGTCATTCAGAAATCCATATTTGACGAAATGTATTAATATCGGGCCCAAGAGTCGTTGATTTTGAACTTTCTATTTCTACCCAATTGAATCCTTCTGGTGATAAATTAGCGATGGAGTAGCCAATATTTGACCCATTGAACATGTTTCATTAATGGATCTTGAAATTTCTATAACTACCTATTGATTCTTTCTGATGTTACATCGACCATTCAAAAGTCAATATTTGACCAAATGTACTAACACTGGGCCCAAGAGTCGTCTATTTTGAACTTTTTAGTTCTACCCTATTGACTCCTTCTGGCGATAGTTCAGCCAATTTTTGACCCACTGAAAATATTTCAGTCCTTGATCTTGAACTTTCTATTCCTACCCAATTGACACCTTCTGGTGATAAATTAGCCATAGAGTAGCCAATATTTGACCCATTGAACATGTTCCAGTCATGGATCTTAAATTTCTATACCTACTTATTGGCTCTTTCTGATGTTAAATCTTTCATTCAAAAGTCAATATTTGACCAAATGTACTAAAATCGGACACAAGAGTCGTCTATTTTAAACTTTTTAGTTCTACCTTATTGACTCCTTCAGGAGATAGTTCATCCAATTTTTGAGCCACTGAAAATATTTCAGTCCTTGATCTTGAACTTTCTATTTCTACCCAATTGACTCCTTCTGGTGATAGATTAGCCATAGAGTAGCCAATATTTGACCCGTTGAACATGTTTCAGTCATGGATATTGAAATTTCTATACCTACTTATTGACTCTATCTGTTACATTGGTTATTCAAAAGTCAATATTTGTCCAAATGTACTAAAATAGGGCCCAAAAGCCGTCGATTTTGAACTTTTTAGTTCTACCCTATTGACTCCTTCTGGCGATAGTTCAGCCAATTTTTGACCCACTGAAAATATTTCAGTCCTTGATCTTGAACTTTCTATTCCTACCCAATTGACACCTTCTGGTGATAAATTAGCCATAGAGTAGCCAATATTTGACCCATTGAACATGTTCCAGTCATGGATCTTGAAATTTCTATACCTACTTATTGACTCTTTCTGATGTTATAGCGGTCATTCAAAGGTCAATATTTGACCAAATATACTAAAATCGGCCCCAAGAGTTGTCTATTTTGAACTTTTTAGTTCTACCCTTTGACTCCTTCTGGTTATAAATTAGCCATAGAGTAGCCAACATTTGTCCCATTGAACAGGTTTCATTCATGGATATTGAAATTTCTATACCTACATATTGACTCTTTCTGATGTTATATCGGTCATTCAAAAGTCAATATTTGACCAAATATACTAAAATCGGGCCCAAGAATCGTCTATTTTGAACTTTTTAGTTCTACCCTATTGACTCCTTCTGGAGATAGTTCAGCCAATTTTTGACCCACTGAAAATAATTCAGTCCTTGATCTTGAACTTTCTATTTCTATCCAATTGTCTCATTCTTGTGATACATTAGCCTTAGAGTAGTCAATATTTTACCCATTGGACATGTTTCAATTATGGATCTTGAAATATTTATACCTACTCATTGACTCTTTCTGAATTTAGGTCAGTCATTCAGAAATTCATATTGGACCAAATGTACTAATATCGGGCCCAAGAGTCGTCGATTTTGAACTTTCTATTTCTACCCGATTGACTCCTTCTGGTGATAATTTAGCGATAGAGTAGCCAATAATTGACCCATTGAACATATTTCAGTCATGGATCTTGAAATTTCTATACCTACTTATTGACTCTTTCTGTTGTTACATCGGTCATTCAAAAGTCAGTATTTGACCAAATGTACTAAAATAGGGCCCAAGAGTCGTCGATTTTGAACTTTTTAGTTCTACCCATTGACTCCTTCTGGTGATAAATTAGCCATAGAGTAGCCAATATTTGACCCATTGAACATGTTTCAGTCATGGATCTTGAAATTTCTATACCTACTTAATGACTCTTTCTGATGTCATAGCGGTCATTCAAAAGTCAATATTTGACCAAATATACTAAAATCGGGCCCAAGAATCGTCTATTTTGAACTTTTTAGTTCTACCCTATTGACTCCTTCTGGTGATAAATTAGCCATAGAGTAGCCAATATTTGACCCATTGAACATGTTTCAGTCATTGATCTTGAAATTTCTATACCTACTTATTGACTCTTTCTGATGTTATAGCGGTCATTCAAAAGTCAATATTTGACCAAATGTACTAAAATAGGGCCCAAGAGTCGTCGATTTTGAACTTTTTAGTTCTACCCATTGACTCCTTCTGGTGATAAATTACCCATAGAGTAGCCAATATTTGACCCATTGAACATGTTTCAGTCATGGATCTTGAAATTTCTATACCTTCTTATTGACTCTTTCTGATGTTACATCGGTCATTCAAAAGTCAATATTTGACCAAATGTACTAAAATCGGGCCCAAGAGTCATCTATTTTGAGCTCTTTAGTTCTACCCTTTGACTCCTTCTGGTGATAAATTAGCCTTAGAGTAGCCAATATTTTACCCATTGGACATGTTTCAGTTATGGATCTTGAAGTTTTTATACCTACTCATTGACTCTTTCTGTATTTAGGTCAGTCATTCAGAAATCCATATTTGACGAAATGTATTAATATCGGGCCCAAGAGTCGTTGATTTTGAACTTTCTATTTCTACCCAATTGAATCCTTCTGGTGATAAATTAGCGATGGAGTAGCCAATATTTGACCCATTGAACATGTTTCATCAATGGATCTTGAAATTTCTATAACTACCTATTGATTCTTTCTGATGTTACATCGACCATTCAAAAGTCAATATTTGACCAAATGTACTAACACTGGGCCCAAGAGTCGTCTATTTTGAACTTTTTAGTTCTACCCTATTGACTCCTTCTGGCGATAGTTCAGCCAATTTTTGACCCACTGAAAATATTTCAGTCCTTCATCTTGAACTTTCTATTCCTACCCAATTGACACCTTCTGGTGATAAATTAGCCATAGAGTAGCCAATATTTGACCCATTGAACATGTTCCAGTCATGGATCTTAAATTTCTATACCTACTTATTGGCTCTTTCTGATGATAAATCTTTCATTCAAAAGTCAATATTTGACCAAATGTACTAAAATCGGGCCCAAGAGTCGTCTATTTTAAACTTTTTAGTTCTACCTTATTGACTCCTTCAGGAGATAGTTCAGCCAATTTTTGACCCACTGAAAATATTTCAGTCCTTGATCTTGAACTTTCTATTTCTACCCAATTGACTCCTTCTGGTGATAGATTAGCCATAGAGTAGCCAATATTTGACCCGTTGAACATGTTTCAGTCATGGATATTGAAATTTCTATACCTACTTATTGACTCTATCTGTTACATTGGTTATTCAAAAGTCAATATTTTTCCAAATGTACTAAAATAGGGCCCAAAAGCCGTCGATTTTGAACTTTTTAGTTCTACCCATTGACTCCTTCTGGTGATAAATTAGCCATAGAGTAGCCAACATTTGTCCCATTGAACATGTTTCAGTCATGGATATTGAAATTTCTATACCTACATATTGACTCTTTCTGATGTTATATCGGTCATTCAAAAGTCAATATTTGACCAAATATACTAAAATCGGGCCCAAGAATCGTCTATTTTGAACATTTTAGTTCTACCCTATTGACTCCTTCTGGAGATAGTTCAGCCAATTTTTGACCCACTGAAAATAATTCAGTCCTTGATCTTGAACTTTCTATTTCTATCCAATTGTCTCCTTCTTGTGATACATTAGCTTTAGAGTAGCCAATATTTTACCCATTGGACATGTTTTAATTATGGATCTTGAAATATTTATACCTACTCATTGACTCTTTCTGAATTTAGGTCAGTCATTCAGAAATCCATATTTGACCAAATGTCAATGAATATTAAATTCAGTGTTAGTACATTTGGTCAAATATTGACTTTTGAATGACCGATGCAACATCAGAAAGAGTCAATAAGTAGGTATAGAAATTTCAGGATCCATTACTGAAACATGTTCAATAGGTCAAATATTGGCTACTCTATGATTAATTTATCACCAGAAGGAGTCAAAGGGTAGAAATAAAAAGTTCAAAATAGACGACTCTTGGGCCCGATTTTAGTACATTTGGTCAAATATTGACTTTTGAATGACCGATGTAACATCAGATAGAGTCAATAAGTAGGTATAGAAATTTTAATATCCATGACTGAAACATGTTCAATGGGTCAAATATTGGCTACTCTGTGGCTAATTTATCACCAGGAGTCAGTCGGGTAGAAATAGAAAGTTCAAAAAAGAAGACGATTGGGCCCGATATTAGTACATTTGGTCAAATATGGATTTCTGAATGACTGACCGAAAATCAGAAAGAGTCAATGAGTAGGTATAAAAATTTCAAGATCCAAAACTGAAACATGTCCAATGGGTAAAATATTGGCTACTCTAAGGCTAATGTATCACAAGAAGGAGTCAATTGGGTAGGGATAGAAAGTTCAAGATCAAGGACTGAAATATTTTCAGTGGGTCAAAAATTGGCAGAACTATCGCCAGAAGGAGTCAATTGGGTTGGGATAGAAATTTCAAGATCCATTACTGAAACATGTCCAATTGGTAAAATATTGGCTACTCTAATGCTAATGTATCACAAGAAGGAGTCAATTGGGTAGGAATAGAAAGTTCAAGATCAAAGACTGAAATATTTTCAGTGGGTCAAAAATTGGCTGAACTATCGCCAGAAGGAGTCAATAGGGTAGAACTAAAAACTTCAAAATAGACGACTCTTGGGCCCGATTTTAGTACATTTGGTCAAATATTGACTTTCAATGACCGATGTAACATCAGAAAGAGTCAATAAGTAGGTATCGAAATTTCAAGATCCATTACTGAAACATGTTCAATGGGTCAAATATTGGCTACACTCTGGCTAATTTATCACCAGAAGGAGTCAAAGGGTAGAACTAAAAAGTTCAAAATAGACGACTCTTGGGCCCGATTTTAGTACATTTCGTCAAATATTGACTTTTGAATGACCGATATAACATCAGAAAGAGTCAATAAGTAGGTATAGAAATTTCAAGCTCCATGACTGAAACATGATCAATGGGTCAAATGTTGGCTACTCTATGGCTAATTTGTCACCAGACGGAGTCATTAGGGTAGAACTAAAAAAAGTTCAACATAGACGACTCTATGGCCCAGTGTTAGTACATTTGGTCAAATATGGATTTCTGAATGACTGACCTAAATTCAGAAAGAGTCAATGACTAGGTATAGAAATTTTAAGATCCATAACAGCAACATGTCCAATGGGTAAAATATTGGCTACTCTAAGGCTAATGTATCAGAAGAAGGAGTCAATTGGGTAGAAGTAGAAAGTTCAAAATCAAGGACTGAAATATTTTCAGTGGGTCAAAAATTGGCTGAACTATCTCCGGAAGGAGTCAATAGGGTAGAACTAAAATGTTCAAAATCGACAACTCTTGGGCCTGATATTAGTACATTTGGTCAAATATTGACTTTTGAATGACCGACATAACATCAGAAAGAGTCAATAAGTAGGTATAGAAATTTCAAGATCCATGACTGAAAAATATTCAATGGGTCAAATATTGGCTACTCTATGGCTAATTTATCACCAGTAGGAGTCAAAGGGTAGAACTAAAAAGTTGAAAATAGACTACTCTTTGGCCCGATTTTAGTACATTTGGTCAAATATTGACTTTTGAATGACCGATATAACATCAGACACAGTCAATAAGTATGTATAGAAATTTCAAGCTCCATGACTGAAACATGTTCAATGGGTCAAATATTGGCTACTCTGGCTAATTTATCACCAGAAGGAGTCAATTGGGTAGGAATAGAAAGTTCAATATCAAGGACTGAAATATTTTCAGTGGGTCAAAAATTGGCTGAACTATCGCAAGAAGGAGTCAATAGGGTAGAACTAAAAAGTTCAAAATCGACGACTCTTGGGCCTGATATTAGTACATTTGGTCAAATATTGACTTTTGAATGACCGATATAACATCAGAAAGAGTCAATAAGTAGGTATAGAAATTTCAAGCTCCATGACTGAAAAATATTCAGTGGGTCAAATATTGGCTACTCTATGGCTAATTTATCACCAGAAGGAATCAATTGGGTAGGAATAGAAAGTTCAAGATCAAGGACTGAAATATTTTCAGTGGGTCAAAAATTGGCTGAACTATCGCCAGAAGGAGTCAATAGGGTAGAACTAAAAAGTTCAAAATAGATGACTCTTCGGTCCGATTTTAGTACATTTGGTCAAATATTGACTTTTGAATGGCCGATGCAACATCAGAAAGAGTCAATAAGTAGGTATAGAAATTTCAGGATCCATTACTGAAACATGTTCAATGGGTCAAATATTGGCTACTCTATGATTAATTTATCACCAGAAGGAGTCAAAGGGTAGAAATAAAAAGTTCAAAATAGACGACTCTTGGGCCCGATTTTAGTACATTTGGTCAAATATTGACTTTTGAATGACCGATGTAACATCAGATAGAGTCAATAAGTAGGTATAGAAATTTTAATATCCATGACTGAAACATGTTCAATGGGTCAAATATTGGCTACTCTGTGGCTAATTTATCACCAGGAGTCAGTCGGGTAGAAATAGAAAGTTCAAAAAAGAAGACGCTTGGGCCCGATATTAGTACATTTGGTCAAATATGGATTTCTGAATGACTGACCGAAAATCAGAAAGAGTCAATGAGTAGGTATAAAAATTTCAAGATCCAAAACTGAAACATGTCCAATGGGTAAAATATTGGCTACTCTAAGGCTAATGTATCACAAGAAGGAGTCAATTGGGTAGGGATAGAATGTTCAAGATCAAGGACTGAAATATTTTCAGTGGGTCAAAAATTGGCAGAACTATCGCCAGAAGGAGTCAATTGGGTAGGGATAGAAATTTCAAGATCCATTACTGAAACATGTCCAATTGGTAAAATATTGGCTACTCTAATGCTAATGTATCACAAGAAGGAGTCAATTGGGTAGGAATAGAAAGTTCAAGATCAAAGACTGAAATATTTTCAGTGGGTCAAAAATTGGCTGAACTATCGCCAGAAGGAGTCAATAGGGTAGAACTAAAAACTTCAAAATAGACGACTCTTGGGCCCGATTTTAGTACATTTGGTCAAATATTGACTTTCAATGACCGATGTAACATCAGAAAGAGTCAATAAGTAGGTATCGAAATTTCAAGATCCATTACTGAAACATGTTCAATGGGTCAAATATTGGCTACACTATGGCTAATTTATCACCAGAGGGAGTCAAAGGGTAGAACTAAAAAGTTCAAAATAGACGACTCTTGGGCCCGATTTTAGTACATTTCGTCAAATATTGACTTTTGAATGACCGATATAACATCAGAAAGAGTCAATAAGTAGGTATAGAAATTTCAAGCTCCATGACTGAAACATGATCAATGGGTCAAATGTTGGCTACTCTATGGCTAATTTGTCACCAGACGGAGTCATTAGGGTAGAACTAAAAAAAGTTCAACATAGACGACTCTATGGCCCAGTGTTAGTACATTTGGTCAATTATGGATTTCTGAATGACTGACCTAAATTCAGAAAGAGTCAATGAGTAGGTATAAAAATTTCAAGATCCAAAACTGAAACATGTCCAATGGGTAAAATATTGGCCACTCTAATGCTAATGTATCACAAGAAGGAGTCAATTGGGTAGGGATAGAAAGTTCAAGATCAAAGACTGGAATATTTTCAGTGGGTCAAAAATTGGCTGAACTATCGCAAGAAGGAGTCAATAGGGTAGAAGTAAAAAGTTCAAAATCGACTTCTCTTGGGCCTGATATTAGTACATTTGGTCAAATATTGACTTTTGAATGACCGATATAACATCAGAAAGAGTCAATAAGTAGGTATAGATATTTCAAGATCCATGACTGAAACATTTTCAATGGGTCAATTATTGGCTAATCTTTCGCTAATTTATCACCAGAAGGAGTCAATTGGGTAGAAATATAAATTTCAAAATCGATTACTCTTGGGCCCGATATTAGTACATTCGGTCAAATATGGATTTCTGAATGACTGACCTGAATTCAGAAAGAGTGAGTAGGCATAAAAACTTCAAGATCCATAACTGAAACATGTCCAATTGGTAAAATATTGGCTACTCTAAGGCTAATGTATCACAAGAAGGAGTCAATTAGGTAGGAATAGAAAGTTCAAGATCAAAGACTGAAATATTTTCAGTGGGTCAAAATTTGGCTGAACTATCGCCAGAAGGAGTCAATAGGGTAGAACTAAAAAGTTAAAAATAGATGACTCTTGGATCCGATTTTAGTACATTTGGTCAAAAATTGACTTTTGAATTACCGATATAACATCAGAAAGAGTCAATAAGTAGGTATAAAAATTTCAAGATCCATAACTGAAACCTGTCCAATGGGTAATATATTGGCTACTCTAAGGCTAATGTATCACAAGAAGGAGTCAATTGGGTAGGGATAGAAAGTTCAAGATAGAGGACTGGAATATTTTGAGTGGGTCAAAAATTGGCATAACTATCGCAAGAAGGAGTCAATAGGGTAGAAATAAAAAGTTCAAAATCGACGACTCTTGGACCTGATATTAGTACATTTGGTCAAATATTGACTTTTGAACGACCGATATAACATCAGAAAGAGTCAATAAGTAGGTATAGAAATTTCAAGATCCATTACTGAAACATGTTCAATGGGTCAAATATTGGCTACTCTATGGCTAATTTATCACCAGAAGGAGACAATTGGGTAAAAATGGAAAGTTCAAAATTGACGACTCTTGGGCCCGATATTAGTACATTTGGTCAAATATGGATTTCTGAATGACTGACCTAAATTCAGAAAGAGTCAATGAGTAGGTATAAAAATATCAAGATCCATAACTGAAACATGTCCAATTGGTAAAATATTGGCTACTCTAAGGCTAATGTATCACAAGAAGGAGTCAATTAGGTAGGAATAGAAAGTTCAAGATCAAAGACTGAAATATTTTCAGTGGGTCAAAATTTGGCTGAACTATCGCCAGAAGGAGTCAATAGGGTAGAACTAAAAAGTTCAAAATAGACGACTCTTGGATCCGATTTTAGTACATTTGGTCAAATATTGACTTTTGAATTACCGATATAACATCAGAAAGAGTCAATAAGTAGGTATAAAAATTTCAAGATCCATAACTGAAACCTGTCCAATGGGTAAAATATTGGCTACTCTAAGGCTAATGTATCACAAGAAGGAGTCAATTGGGTAGGGATAGAAAGTTCAAGATAGAGGACTGGAATATTTTCAGTGGGTCAAAAATTGGCTGAACTATCGCAAGAAGGATTCAATAGGGTAGAAATAAAAAGTTCAAAATCGACGACTCTTGGGCCTGATATTAGTACATTTGGTCAAATATTGACTTTTGAATGACCGATATAACATCAGAAAGAGTCAATAAGTAGGTATAGAAATTTCAAGATCCATTACTGAAACATGTTCAATGGGTCAAATATTGGCTACTCTATGGCTAATTTATCACTAGAAGGAGTCAATTGGGTAAAAATGGAAAGTTCAAAATTGACGACTCTTGGGCCCGATATTAGTACATTTGGTCAAATATGGATTTCTGAATGACTGACCTAAATTCAGAAAGAGTCAATGAGTAGGTATAAAAATTTCAAGATCCATAACTGAAACATGTCCAATGGGTAAAATATTGGCTACTCTAATGCTAATGTATCACAAGAAGGAGTCAATTGGGTAGAAGTAGAAAGTTCGAAATCAAGGACTGAAATATTTTCAGTGGGTCAAAAATTGGCTGAACTATCTCCAGAAGGAGTCAATAGGGTAGAACTAAAATGTTCAAAATCTACGACTCTTGGGCCCGATATTGGTACATTTGGTCAAATATTGAATTTTGAATGACCGATATAAATTCAGAAAGAGTCAATAAGTAGGTATAGAAATTTCAAGATCCATGACTGAAAAATATTCAATGGGTCAAAAATTGGCTACTCTATGGCTAATTTATCACCAGAAGGAGTCAAAGGGTAGACCTATAAAGTTCAAAATAGACTACTCTTGGGCCCGATTTTAGTACATTTGGTCAAATATTGACTTTTGAATGACCGATGTAACATCAGAAAGAGTCAATAAGTAGGTATAGATATTTCAAGATCCATGACTGAAACATTTTCAATGGGTCAATTATTGGCTAATCTTTCGCTAATTTATCACCAGAAGGAGTCAATTGGGTAGAAATAGAAATTTCAAAATCGATGACTCTTGGTCCCGATATAAGTAACTTGGTCAAATATTGACTTTTGAATGACCGATATAACATCAGAAAGAGTCAATAAGTAGGTATAGAAATTTCAAGATCCATTACTGAAACATGTTCAATGGGTCAAATATTGGCTACTCTATGGCTAATTTATCACCAGAAGGAGTCAATTGGGTAAAAATGGAAAGTTCAAAATTGACGACTCTTGGGCCCGATATTAGTACATTTGGTCAAATATGGATTTCTGAATGACTGACCTTAATTCAGAAAGAGTCAATGAGTAGGTATAAAAATTTCAAGATCCATAACTGAAACATGTCCAATGGGTAAAATATTGGCTACTCTAATGCTAATGTATCACAAGAAGGAGTCATTTGTGTAGGAATAGAAAGTTCAAGATCAAGGACTGAAATATTTTCAATGGGTCAATTATTGGCTAATCTTTCGCTAATTTATCACCAGAAGGAGTCAATTGGGTAGAAATAGAAATTTCAAAATCGATGACTCTTGGGCCCGATATTAGTAACTTGGTCAAATATTGACTTTTGAATGACCGATATAACATCAGAAAAAATCAATAAGTAGGTATAGAAATTTCAAGATCCATTACTGAAACATGTTCAATGTGTCAAATATTGGCTACTCTATGGCTAATTTATCACCAGAAGGAGTCAAAGTGTAGAAATAAAAAGTTCAAAATCGACGACTCTTGGGCCTGATATTAGTACATTTTGTCAAATATTGACTTTTGAATGACCGATATAACATCAGAAAGAGTCAATAAGTAGGTATAGATATTTCAAGATCCATGACTGAAACATTTTCAATGGGTCAATTATTGGCTAATCTTTCGCTAATTTATCACCAGAAGGAGTCAATTGGGTAGAAATAGAAATTTCAAAATCGATGACTCTTGGGCCCGATATTAGTACATTTGGTCAAATATGGATTTCTGAATGACTGACCTGAATTCAGAAAGAGTGAGTAGGCATAAAAACTTCAAGATCCATAACTGAAACATGTCCAATTGGTAAAATATTGGCTACTCTAAGGCTAATGTATCACAAGAAGGAGTCAATTAGGTAGGAATAGAAAGTTCAAGATCAAAGACTGAAATATTTTCAGTGGGTCAAAATTTGGCTGAACTATCGCCAGAAGGAGTCAATAGGGTAGAACTAAAAAGTTCAAAATAGACGACTCTTGGATCCGATTTTAGTACATTTGGTCAAATATTGAATTTTGAATTACCGATATAACATCAGAAAGAGTCAATAAGTAGGTATAAAAATTTCAAGATCCATAACTGAAACCTGTCCAATGGGTAAAATATTGGCTACTCTAAGGCTAATGTATCACAAGAAGGAGTCAATTGGGTAGGGATAGAAAGTTCAAGATAGAGGACTGGAATATTTTCAGTGGGTCAAAAATTGGCTGAACTATCGCAAGAAGGAGTCAATAGGGTAGAAATAAAAAGTTCAAAATCGACGACTCTTGGACCTGATATTAGTACATTTGGTCAAATATTGACTTTTGAATGACCGATATAACATCAGAAAGAGTCAATAAGTAGGTATAGAAGTTTCAAGATCCATTACTGAAACATGTTCAATGGGTCAAATATTGGCTACTCTATGGCTAATTTATCACCAGAAGGAGTCAATTGGGTAAAAATGGAAAGTTCAAAATTGACGACTCTTGGGCCCGATATTAGTACATTTGGTCAAATATGGATTTCTGAATGACTGACCTAAATTCAGAAAGAGTCAATGAGTAGGTATAAAAATTTCAAGATCCATAACTGAAACATGTCCAATTGGTAAAATATTGGCTACTCTAAGGCTAATGTATCACAAGAAGGAGTCAATTGGGTAGGGATAGAAAGTTCAAGATAGAGGACTGGAATATTTTCAGTGGGTCAAAAATTGGCTGAACTATCGCAAGAAGGAGTCAATAGGGTAGAAATAAAAAGTTCAAAATCGACGACTCTTGGACCTGATATTAGTACATTTGGTCAAATATTGACTTTTGAATGACCGATATAACATCAGAAAGAGTCAATAAGTAGGTATAGAAGTTTCAAGATCCATTACTGAAACATGTTCAATGGGTCAAATATTGGCTACTCTATGGCTAATTTATCACCAGAAGGAGTCAATTGGGTAAAAATGGAAAGTTCAAAATTGACGACTCTTGGGCCCGATATTAGTACATTTGGTCAAATATGGATTTCTGAATGACTGACCTAAATTCAGAAAGAGTCAATGAGTAGGTATAAAAATTTCAAGATCCATAACTGAAACATGTCCAATTGGTAAAATATTGGCTACTCTAAGGCTAATGTATCACAAGAAGGAGTCAATTAGGTAGGAATAGAAAGTTCAAGATCAAAGACTGAAATATTTTCAGTGGGTCAAAATTTGGCTGAACTATCGCCAGAAGGAGTCAATAGGGTAGAACTAAAAAGTTCAAAATAGACGACTCTTGGATCCGATTTTAGTACATTTGGTCAAATATTGACTTTTGAATTACCGATATAACATCAGAAAGAGTCAATAAGTAGGTATAAAAATTTCAAGATCCATAACTGAAACCTGTCCAATGGGTAAAATATTGGCTACTCTAAGGCTAATGTATCACAAGAAGGAGTCAATTGGGTAGGGATAGAAAGTTCAAGATAGAGGACTGGAATATTTTCAGTGGGTCAAAAATTGGCTGAACTATCTCCAGAAGGAGTCAATAGGGTAGAACTAAAATGTTCAAAATCTACGACTCTTGGGCCCGATATTGGTACATTTCGTCAAATATTGAATTTTGAATGACCGATATAACATCAGAAAGAGTCAATAAGTAGGTATAGAAATTTCAAGCTCCATGACTGAAACATGATCAATGGGTCAAATGTTGGCTACTCTATGGCTAATTTGTCACCAGACGGAGTCATTAGGGTAGAACTAAAAAAAGTTCAACATAGACGACTCTATGGCCCAGTGTTAGTACATTTGGTCAAATATGGATTTCTGAATGACTGACCTAAATTCAGAAAGAGTCAATGACTAGGTATAGAAATTTTAAGATCCATAACAGCAACATGTCCAATGGGTAAAATATTGGCTACTCTAAGGCTAATGTATCAGAAGAAGGAGTCAATTGGGTAGAAGTAGAAAGTTCAAAATCAAGGACTGAAATATTTTCAGTGGGTCAAAAATTGGCTGAACTATCTCCGGAAGGAGTCAATAGGGTAGAACTAAAATGTTCAAAATCGACAACTCTTGGGCCTGATATTAGTACATTTGGTCAAATATTGACTTTTGAATGACCGACATAACATCAGAAAGAGTCAATAAGTAGGTATAGAAATTTCAAGATCCATGACTGAAAAATATTCCATGGGTCAAAAATTGGCTACTCTATGGCTAATTTATCACCAGAAGGAGTCAAAGGGTAGACCTATAAAATTCAAAATAGACTACTCTTGGGCCCGATTTTAGTACATTTGGTCAAATATTGACTTTTGAATGACCGATGTAACATCAGATAGAGTCAATAAGTAGGAATAGAAATTTCAAGATCCATGACTGAAACATGTTCAATGGGTCAAATATTGGCTACTCTATGGCTAATTTATCACCAGAAGGAGTCAATTGGGTAGGAATAGAAAGTTCAAGATCAAGGATTGAAATATTTTCAGTGGGTCAAAAACTGGCTGAACTATCTCCAGAAGGAGTCAATAGGGCAGAACTAAAATGTTCAAAATCTACGACTCATTTGCCTGATATTAGTAACTTGGTCAAATATTGACTTTTGAATGACCGATATAACATCAGAAAGAGTCAATAAGTAGGTATAGAAATTTCAAGATCCATTACTGAAACATGTTCAATGTGTCAAATATTGGCTACTCTATGGCTAATTTATCACCAGAAGGAGTCAAAGGGTAGAAATAAAAAGTTCAAAATCGACGACTCTTGGGCCTGATATTAGTACATTTTGTCAAATATTGACTTTTGAATGACCGATATAACATCAGAAAGAGTCAATAAGTAGGTATAGATATTTCAAGATCCATGACTGAAACATGTTCAATGGGTCAATTATTGGCTAATCTATCGCTAATTTATCACCAGAAGGAGTCAATTGGGTAGAAATAGAAATTTCAAAATCGATGACTCTTGGGCCCGATATTAGTACATTTGGTCAAATATGGATTTCTGAATGACTGACCTGAATTCAGAAAGAGTGAGTAGGCATAAAAACTTCAAGATCCATAACTGAAACATGTCCAATTGGTAATATATTGGCTACTCTAAGGCTAATGTATCACAAGAAGGAGTCAATTGGGTAGGAATAGAAAGTTCAAGATCAAGGACTGAAATATTTTCAGTGGGTCAAAAATTGGCTGAACTATCGCAAGAAGGAGTCAATAGGGTAGAAGTAAAAAGTTCAAAATCGACGTCTCTTGGAACTGATATTAGTACATTTTGTCAAATATTGACTTTTGAATGACCGATATAACATCAGAAAGAGTCAATAAGTAGGTATAAAAATTTCAAGATCCATAACTGAAACATGTACATTGGGTAAAATATTGGCTACTCTAAGGCTAATGTATCACAAGAAGGAGTCAATTGGGTAGGGATAGAAAGTTCAAGATAGAGGACTGGACTATTTTCAGTGGGTCAAAAATTGGCTGAACTATTGCAAGAAGGAGTCAATAGGGTAGAACTAAAAAGTTCAAAATCGACGACTCTTGGGCCTGATATTAGTACATTTGGTCAAATATTGACTTTTGAATGACCGATATAACATCAGAAAGAGTCAATAAGTAGGTATAGAAATTTCAAGATCCATTACTGAAACATGTTCAATGTGTCAAATATTGGCTACTCTATGGCTAATTTATCACCAGAAGGAGTCAAAGGGTAGAAATAAAAAGTTCAAAATCGACGACTCTTGGGCCTGATATTAGTACATTTGGTCAAATATTGACTTTTGAATGACCGATATAACATCAGAAAGAGTCAATAAGTAGGTATAGATATTTCAAGATCCATGACTGAAACATTTTCAATGGGTCAATTATTGGCTAATCTTTCGCTAATTTATCACCAGAAGGAGTCAATTGGGTAAAAATGGAAAGTTCAAAATTGATGACTCTTGGGCCCGATATTAGTACATTTGGTCAAATATGGATTTCTGAATGACTGACCTAAATTCAGAAAGAGTCAATGAGTAGGTATAAAAATTTCAAGATCCATAACTGAAACATGTCCAATTGGTAAAATATTGGCTACTCTAAGGCTAATGTATCACAAGAAGGAGTCAATTAGGTAGGAATAGAAAGTTCAAGATCAAAGACTGAAATATTTTCAGTGGGTCAAAATTTGGCTGAACTATCGCCAGAAGGAGTCAATAGGGTAGAACTAAAAAGTTCAAAATAGAGGACTCTTGGATCCGATTTTAGTACATTTGGTCAAATATTGACTTTTGAATTACCGATATAACATCAGAAAGAGTCAATAAGTAGGTATAAAAATTTCAAGATCCATAACTGAAACCTGTCCAATGGGTAAAATATTGGCTACTCTAAGGCTAATGTATCACAAGAAGGAGTACATTGGGTAGGGATAGAAAGTTCAAGATAGAGGACTGGAATATTTTCAGTGGGTCAAAAATTGGCTGAACTATCGCAAGAAGGAGTCAATAGGGTAGAAATAAAAAGTTCAAAATCGACGACTCTTGGGCCTGATATTAGTACATTTGGTCAAATATTGACTTTTGAATGACCGATATAACATCAGAAAGAGTCAATAAGTAGGTATAGAAATTTCAAGATCCATTACTGAAACATGTTCAATGGGTCAAATATTGGCTAATCTAAGGCTAATGTATCACAAGAAGGAGTCAATTGGGTAGAAGTAGAAAGTTCGAAATCAAGGACTGAAATATTTTCAGTGGGTCAAAAATTGGCTGAACTATCTCCAGAAGGAGTCAATTGGGTAGAACTAAAATGTTCAAAATCTACGAATCTTGGGCCCGATATTGGTACATTTGGTCAAATATTGAATTTTGAATGACCGATATAACATCAGAAAGAGTCAATAAGTAGGTATAGAAATTTCAAGATCCATGACTGAAAAATATTCAATGGGTCAAAAATTGGCTACTCTATGGCTAATTTATCACCAGAAGGAGTCAAAGGGTAGAAGTAAAAAGTTCAAAATCGACGTCTCTTGGGCCTGATATTAGTACATTTTGTCAAATATTGACTTTTGAATGACCGATATAACATCAGAAAGAGTCAATAAGTAGGTATAAAAATTTCAAGATCCATAACTGAAACATGTACATTGGGTAAAATATTGGCTACTCTAAGGCTAATGTATCACAAGAAGGAGTCAATTGGGTAGGGATAGAAAGTTCAAGATAGAGGACTGGACTATTTTCAGTGTGTCAAAAATTGGCTGAACTATCGCAAGAAGGAGTCAATAGGGTAGAAATAAAAAGTTCAAAATCGACGACTCTTGGGCCTGATATTAGTACATTTGGTCAAATATTGACTTTTGAATGACCGATATAACATCAGAAAGAGTCGATAAGAAGGTATAGATATTTCAAGATCCATGACTGAAACATTTTCAATGTGTCAAATATTGGCTACTCTATGGCTAATTTATCACCAGAAGGAGTCAAAGGGTAGAAATAAAAAGTTCAAAATCGACGACTCTTGGGCCTGATATTAGTACATTTGGTCAAATATTGACTTTTGAATGACCGATATAACATCAGAAAGAGTCAATAAGAAGGTATAGATATTTCAAGATCCATGACTGAAACATTTTCAATGGGTCAATTATTGGCTAATCTATCGCTAATTTATCACCAGAAGGAGTCAATTGGGTAGAAATAGAAATTTCAAAATCGATGACTCTTGGGCCCGATATTAGTACATTTGGTCAAATATGGATTTCTGAATGACTGACCTAAATTCAGAAAGAGTGAGTAGGTATAAAAATTTCAAGATCCATAACTGAAACATGTCCAATTGGTAAAATATTGGCTACTCTAAGTCTAATGTATCACAAGAAGGAGTCAATTGGGTAGGAATAGAAAGTTCAAGATCAAAGACTGAAATATTTTCACTGGGTCAAAATTTGGCTGAACTATCGCCAGAAGGAGTCAATAGGGTAGAACTAAAAAGTTAAAAATAGACGACTCTTGGATCCGATTTTAGTACATTTGGTCAAATATTGACTTTTGAATTACCGATATAACATCAGAAAGAGTCAATAAGTAGGTATAAAAATTTCAAGATCCATAACTGAAACATGTCCAATGGGTAAAATATTGGCTACTCTAAGGCTAATGTATCACAAGAAGGAGTCAATTGGGTAGGGATAGAAAGTTCAAGATAGAGGACTGGAATATTTTCAGTGGGTCAAAAATTGGCTGAACTATCGCAAGAAGGAGTCAATAGGGTAGAAATAAAAAGTTCAAAATCGACGACTCTTGGGCCTGATATTAGTACATTTGGTCAAATATTGACTTTTGAATGACCGATATAACATCAGAAAGAGTCAATAAGTAGGTATAGAAATTTCAAGACCCATTACTGAAACATGTTCAATGGGTCAAATATTGGCTACTCTATGGCTAATTTATCACCAGAAGGAGTCAATTGGGTAAAAATGGAAAGTTCAAAATTGACAACACTTGGGCCCGATATTAGTACATTTGGTCAAATATGGATTTCTGAATGACTGACCTAAATTCAGAAAGAGTCAATGAGTAGGTATAGAAATTTCAAGATCCATTACTGAAACATGTTCAATGGGTCAAATATTGGCTACTCTATGGCTAATTTATCACCAGAAGGAGTCAATTGGGTAAAAATGGAAAGTTCAAAATTGACGACTCTTGGGCCCGATATTAGTACATTTGGTCAAATATGGATTTCTGAATGACTGACCTAAATTCAGAAAGAGTCAATGAGTAGGTATAAAAATTTCAAGATCCATAACTGAAACATGTCCAATTGGTAAAATATTGGCTACTCTAAGGCTAATGTATCACAAGAAGGAGTCAATTAGGTAGGAATAGAAAGTTCAAGATCAAAGACTGAAATATTTTCAGTGGGTCAAAATTTGGCTGAACTATCGCCAGAAGGAGTCAATAGGGTAGAACTAAAAAGTTCAAAATAGACGACTCTTGGATCCGATTTTAGTACATTTGGTCAAATATTGACTTTTGAATTACCGATATAACATCAGAAAGAGTCAATAAGTAGGTATAAAAATTTCAAGATCCATAACTGAAACCTGTCCAATGGGTAAAATATTGGCTACTCTAAGGCTAATGTATCACAAGAAGGAGTCAATTGGGTAGGGATAGAAAGTTCAAGATAGAGGACTGGAATATTTTCAGTGGGTCAAAAATTGGCTGAACTATCTCCAGAAGGAGTCAATAGGGTAGAACTAAAATGTTCAAAATCTACGACTCTTGGGCCCGATATTGGTACATTTCGTCAAATATTGAATTTTGAATGACCGATATAACATCAGAAAGAGTCAATAAGTAGGTATAGAAATTTCAAGATCCATGACTGAAAAATATTCCATGGGTCAAAAATTGGCTACTCTATGGCTAATTTATCACCAGAAGGAGTCAAAGGGTAGACCTATAAAATTCAAAATAGACTACTCTTGGGCCCGATTTTAGTACATTTGGTCAAATATTGACTTTTGAATGACCGATGTAACATCAGATAGAGTCAATAAGTAGGAATAGAAATTTCAAGATCCATGACTGAAACATGTTCAATGGGTCAAATATTGGCTACTCTATGGCTAATTTATCACCAGAAGGAGTCAATTGGGTAGGAATAGAAAGTTCAAGATCAAGGATTGAAATATTTTCAGTGGGTCAAAAACTGGCTGAACTATCTCCAGAAGGAGTCAATAGGGCAGAACTAAAATGTTCAAAATCTACGACTCATTTGCCTGATATTAGTAACTTGGTCAAATATTGACTTTTGAATGACCGATATAACATCAGAAAGAGTCAATAAGTAGGTATAGAAATTTCAAGATCCATTACTGAAACATGTTCAATGTGTCAAATATTGGCTACTCTATGGCTAATTTATCACCAGAAGGAGTCAAAGGGTAGAAATAAAAAGTTCAAAATCGACGACTCTTGGGCCTGATATTAGTACATTTTGTCAAATATTGACTTTTGAATGACCGATATAACATCAGAAAGAGTCAATAAGTAGGTATAGATATTTCAAGATCCATGACTGAAACATGTTCAATGGGTCAATTATTGGCTAATCTATCGCTAATTTATCACCAGAAGGAGTCAATTGGGTAGAAATAGAAATTTCAAAATCGATGACTCTTGGGCCCGATATTAGTACATTTGGTCAAATATGGATTTCTGAATGACTGACCTGAATTCAGAAAGAGTGAGTAGGCATAAAAACTTCAAGATCCATAACTGAAACATGTCCAATTGGTAATATATTGGCTACTCTAAGGCTAATGTATCACAAGAAGGAGTCAATTGGGTAGGAATAGAAAGTTCAAGATCAAGGACTGAAATATTTTCAGTGGGTCAAAAATTGGCTGAACTATCGCAAGAAGGAGTCAATAGGGTAGAAGTAAAAAGTTCAAAATCGACGTCTCTTGGAACTGATATTAGTACATTTTGTCAAATATTGACTTTTGAATGACCGATATAACATCAGAAAGAGTCAATAAGTAGGTATAAAAATTTCAAGATCCATAACTGAAACATGTACATTGGGTAAAATATTGGCTACTCTAAGGCTAATGTATCACAAGAAGGAGTCAATTGGGTAGGGATAGAAAGTTCAAGATAGAGGACTGGACTATTTTCAGTGGGTCAAAAATTGGCTGAACTATTGCAAGAAGGAGTCAATAGGGTAGAACTAAAAAGTTCAAAATCGACGACTCTTGGGCCTGATATTAGTACATTTGGTCAAATATTGACTTTTGAATGACCGATATAACATCAGAAAGAGTCAATAAGTAGGTATAGAAATTTCAAGATCCATTACTGAAACATGTTCAATGTGTCAAATATTGGCTACTCTATGGCTAATTTATCACCAGAAGGAGTCAAAGGGTAGAAATAAAAAGTTCAAAATCGACGACTCTTGGGCCTGATATTAGTACATTTGGTCAAATATTGACTTTTGAATGACCGATATAACATCAGAAAGAGTCAATAAGTAGGTATAGATATTTCAAGATCCATGACTGAAACATTTTCAATGGGTCAATTATTGGCTAATCTTTCGCTAATTTATCACCAGAAGGAGTCAATTGGGTAGAAATAGAAATTTCAAAATCGATGACTCTTGGGCCCGGTATTAGTACATTTGGTCAAATATGGATTTCTGAATGACTGACCTAAATTCAGAAAGAGTGAGTAGGTATAAAAACTTCAAGATCCATAACTGAAACATGTCCAATTGGTAAAATATTGGCTACTCTAAGGCTAATGTATCACAAGAAGGAGTCAATTAGGTAGGAATAGAAAGTTTAAGATCAAAGACTGAAATATTTTCAGTGGGTCAAAATTTGGCTGAACTATCGCCAGAAGGAGTCAATAGGGTAGAACTAAAAAGTTCAAAATAGATGACTCTTGGATCCGATTTTAGTACATTTGGTCAAATATTGACTTTTGAATTACCGATATAACAACAGAAAGAGTCAATAAGTAGGTATAAAAATTTCAAGATCCATAACTGAAACCTGTCCAATGCGTAAAATATTGGCTACTCTAAGGCTAATGTATCACAAGAAGGAGTCAATTGGGTAGGGATAGAAAGTTCAAGATAGAGGACTGGAATATTTTCAGTGGGTCAAAAATTGGCTGAACTATCGCAAGAAGGAGTCAATAGGGTAGAAATAAAAAGTTCAAAATCGACGACTCTTGGGCCTGATATTAGTACATTTGGTCAAATATTGACTTTTGAATGACCGATATAACATTAGAAAGAGTCAAAAAGTAGGTATAGAAATTTCAAGATCCATTACTGAAACATGTTCAATGGGTCAAATATTGGCTACTCTATGGCTAATTTATCACCAGAAGGAGTCAATTGGGTAAAAATGGAAAGTTCAAAATTGATGACTCTTGGGCCCGATATTAGTACATTTGGTCAAATATGGATTTCTGAATGACTGACCTAAATTCAGAAAGAGTCAATGAGTAGGTATAAAAATTTCAAGATCCATAACTGAAACATGTCCAATTGGTAAAATATTGGCTACTCTAAGGCTAATGTATCACAAGAAGGAGTCAATTAGGTAGGAATAGAAAGTTCAAGATCAAAGACTGAAATATTTTCAGTGGGTCAAAATTTGGCTGAACTATCGCCAGAAGGAGTCAATAGGGTAGAACTAAAAAGTTCAAAATAGAGGACTCTTGGATCCGATTTTAGTACATTTGGTCAAATATTGACTTTTGAATTACCGATATAACATCAGAAAGAGTCAATAAGTAGGTATAAAAATTTCAAGATCCATAACTGAAACCTGTCCAATGGGTAAAATATTGGCTACTCTAAGGCTAATGTATCACAAGAAGGAGTACATTGGGTAGGGATAGAAAGTTCAAGATAGAGGACTGGAATATTTTCAGTGGGTCAAAAATTGGCTGAACTATCGCAAGAAGGAGTCAATAGGGTAGAAATAAAAAGTTCAAAATCGACGACTCTTGGGCCTGATATTAGTACATTTGGTCAAATATTGACTTTTGAATGACCGATATAACATCAGAAAGAGTCAATAAGTAGGTATAGAAATTTCAAGATCCATTACTGAAACATGTTCAATGGGTCAAATATTGGCTAATCTAAGGCTAATGTATCACAAGAAGGAGTCAATTGGGTAGAAGTAGAAAGTTCGAAATCAAGGACTGAAATATTTTCAGTGGGTCAAAAATTGGCTGAACTATCTCCAGAAGGAGTCAATTGGGTAGAACTAAAATGTTCAAAATCTACGAATCTTGGGCCCGATATTGGTACATTTGGTCAAATATTGAATTTTGAATGACCGATATAACATCAGAAAGAGTCAATAAGTAGGTATAGAAATTTCAAGATCCATGACTGAAAAATATTCAATGGGTCAAAAATTGGCTACTCTATGGCTAATTTATCACCAGAAGGAGTCAAAGGGTAGAAGTAAAAAGTTCAAAATCGACGTCTCTTGGGCCTGATATTAGTACATTTTGTCAAATATTGACTTTTGAATGACCGATATAACATCAGAAAGAGTCAATAAGTAGGTATAAAAATTTCAAGATCCATAACTGAAACATGTACATTGGGTAAAATATTGGCTACTCTAAGGCTAATGTATCACAAGAAGGAGTCAATTGGGTAGGGATAGAAAGTTCAAGATAGAGGACTGGACTATTTTCAGTGTGTCAAAAATTGGCTGAACTATCGCAAGAAGGAGTCAATAGGGTAGAAATAAAAAGTTCAAAATCGACGACTCTTGGGCCTGATATTAGTACATTTGGTCAAATATTGACTTTTGAATGACCGATATAACATCAGAAAGAGTCAATAAGAAGGTATAGATATTTCAAGATCCATGACTGAAACATTTTCAATGTGTCAAATATTGGCTACTCTATGGCTAATTTATCACCAGAAGGAGTCAAAGGGTAGAAATAAAAAGTTCAAAATCGACGACTCTTGGGCCTGATATTAGTACATTTGGTCAAATATGGATTTCTGAATGACTGACCTAAATTCAGAAAGAGTGAGTAGGTATAAAAATTTCAAGATCCATAACTGAAACATGTCCAATTGGTAAAATATTGGCTACTCTAAGTCTAATGTATCACAAGAAGGAGTCAATTGGGTAGGAATAGAAAGTTCAAGATCAAAGACTGAAATATTTTCACTGGGTCAAAATTTGGCTGAACTATCGCCAGAAGGAGTCAATAGGGTAGAACTAAAAAGTTAAAAATAGACGACTCTTGGATCCGATTTTAGTACATTTGGTCAAATATTGACTTTTGAATTACCGATATAACATCAGAAAGAGTCAATAAGTAGGTATAAAAATTTCAAGATCCATAACTGAAACATGTCCAATGGGTAAAATATTGGCTACTCTAAGGCTAATGTATCACAAGAAGGAGTCAATTGGGTAGGGATAGAAAGTTCAAGATAGAGGACTGGAATATTTTCAGTGGGTCAAAAATTGGCTGAACTATCGCAAGAAGGAGTCAATAGGGTAGAAATAAAAAGTTCAAAATCGACGACTCTTGGGCCTGATATTAGTACATTTGGTCAAATATTGACTTTTGAATGACCGATATAACATCAGAAAGAGTCAATAAGTAGGTATAGAAATTTCAAGACCCATTACTGAAACATGTTCAATGGGTCAAATATTGGCTACTCTATGGCTAATTTATCACCAGAAGGAGTCAATTGGGTAAAAATGGAAAGTTCAAAATTGACAACACTTGGGCCCGATATTAGTACATTTGGTCAAATATGGATTTCTGAATGACTGACCTAAATTCAGAAAGAGTCAATGAGTAGGTATAGAAATTTCAAGATCCATTACTGAAACATGTTCAATGGGTCAAATATTGGCTACTCTATGGCTAATTTATCACCAGAAGGAGTCAATTGGGTAAAAATGGAAAGTTCAAAATTGACAACTCTTGGGCCCGATATTAGTACATTTGGTCAAATATGGATTTCTGAATGACTGACCTAAATTCAGAAAGAGTCAATAAGTAGGTATAGAAATTTCAAGATCCATTACTGAAACATGTTCAATGTGTCAAATATTGGCTACCCTATGGCTAATTTATCACCAGGAGTCAATTGGGTAGAACTAAAATGTTCAAAATCTACGACTCTTGGGCCTGATATTAGTAACTTGGTCAAATATTGACTTTTGAATGACCGATATAACATCAGAAAGAGTCAATAAGTAGGTATAGAAATTTCAAGATCCATTACTGAAACATGTTCAATGTGTCAAATATTGGCTACCCTATGGCTAATTTATCACCAGGAGGAGTCAAAGGGTAGAACTAAAATGTTCAAAATCTACGACTCTTGGGCCTGATATTAGTACATTTTGTCAAATATTGACTTTTGAATGACCGATATAACATCAGAAAGAGTCAATAAGTAGGTATAGATATTTCAAGATCCATGACTGAAACATGTTCAATGGGTCAAATATTGGCTACTCTATGGCTAATTTATCACCAGAAGGAGTCAATTGGGTAAAAATGGAAAGTTCAAAATTGTCAACTCTTGGGCCCGATATTAGTACATTTGGTCAAATATGGATTTCTGAATGACTGACCTAAATTCAGAAAGAGTCGATGAGTAGGTATAAAAATTTCAAGATCCATAACTGAAACATGTCCAATGGGTAAAATATTGGCTACTCTAATGCTAATGTATCACAAGAAGGAGTCATTTGTGTAAGAATAGAAATTCAAGATCAAGGACTGAAATATTTTCAGTGGGTCAAAAATTGGCTGAACTATCGCAAGAAGGAGTCAAAAGGGTAGAAGTAAAAAGTTCAAAATCGACGTCTCTTGGGCCTGATATTAGTACATTTGGTCAAATATTGACTTTTGAATGACCGATATAACATCAGAAAGAGTCAATAAGTAGGTATAAAAATTTCAAAAAAAAAATTTCCATGACTGAAACATGTTCAATGGGTCAAATATTGGTTACACTATGGCTAATTTATCACCAGAAGGAGTCAAAGGGTAGAACTAAAAAGTTCAAAATAGACGACTCTTGGGCCCGATTTTAGTACATTTCGTCAAATATTGACTTTTGAATAACATCAGAAAGAGTCAATAAGTAGGTATAGAAATTTCAAGATCCATGACTGAAACATGTTCAATGGGTCAAATATTGGCTACTCTAAGGCTAATGTATCACAAGAAGGAGTCAATTGGGTAGAAGTAGAAAGTTCGAAATCAAGGACTGAAATATTTTCAGTGGGTCAAAAATTGGCTGAACTATATCCAGAAGGAGTCAATAGGGTAGAACTAAAATGTTCAAAATCTACGACTCTTGGGCCCGATATTAGTACATTTGGTCAAATATTGAATTTTGAATGACCGATATAACATCAGAAAGAGTCAATAAGTAGGTATAGAAATTTCAAGATCCATGACTGAAAAATATTCAATGGGTCAAATATTGGCTACTCTATGGCTAATTTATCACAAGAAGGAGTCAAAGGGTAGACCTATAAAGTTCAAAATAGACTACTCTTGGGCCCGATTTTAGTACATTTGGTCAAATATTGACTTTTGAATGACCGATGTAACATCAGATAGTGTCAATAAGTAGGAATAGAAATTTCAAGATCCATGACTGAAACATGTTCAATGTGTCAAATATTGGCTACTCTATGGCTAATTTATCACCAGAAGGAGTCAATTGGGTAGGGATAGAAAGTTCAAGATAGACGACTCTTGGGCCTGATATTAGTACATTTGGTCAAATATTGACTTTTGAATGACCGATATAACATCAGAAAGAGTCAATAAGTAGGTATAGATATTTCAAGATCCATGACTGAAACATGTTCAATGGGTCAATTATTGGCTAATCTTTCGCTAATTTATCACCAGAAGGAGTCAATTGGGTAGAAATAGAAATTTCAAAATCGATGACTCTTGGGCCCAATATTAGTACATTTGGTCAAATATGGATTTCTGAATGACTGACCTAAATTCAGAAAGAGTGAGTAGGTATAAAAACTTCAAGATCCATAACTGAAACCTGTCCAATGGGTAAAATATTGGCTACTCTAAGGCTAATGTATCACAAGAAGGAGTCAATTGGGTAGGAATAGAAAGTTCAAGATCAAGGACTGAAATATTTTCAGTGGGTCAAAAATTGGCTGAACTATCGCAAGAAGGAGTCAATAGGGTAGAAGTAAAAAGTTCAAAATCGACGTCTCTTGGACCTGATATTAGTACATTTTGTCAAATATCGACTTTTGAATGACCGATATAACATCAGAAAGAGTCAATAAGTAGGTATAAAAATTTCAAGATCCATAACTGAAACATGTACATTGGGTAAAATATTGGCTACTCTAAGGCTAATGTATCACAAGAAGGAGTCAATTGGGTAGGGATAGAAAGTTCAAGATAGAGGACTGGACTATTTTCAGTGGGTCAAAAATTGGCTGAACTATCGCAAGAAGGAGTCAATAGGGTAGAACTAAAAAGTTCAAAATCGACAACTCTTGGGCCTGATATTAGTACATTTGGTCAAATATTGACTTTTGAATGACCGATATAACATCAGAAAGAGTCAATAAGTAGGTATAGAAATTTCAAGATCCATTACTGAAACATGTTCAATGTGTCAAATATTGGCTACTCTATGGCTAATTTATCACCAGAAGGAGTCAAAGGGTAGACCTATAAAGTTCAAAATAGACTACTCTTGGGCCCGATTTTAGTACATTTGGTCAAATATTGACTTTTGAATGACCGATGTAACATCAGATAGAGTCAATAAGTAGGAATAGAAATTCCAAGATCCATGACTGAAACATGTTCAATGGGTCAAATATTGGCTACTCTAAGGCTAATGTATCACAAGAAGGAGTCAATTGGGTAGGGATAGAAAGTTCAAGATAGAGGACTGGAATATTTTCAGTGGGTCAAAAATTGGCTGAACTATCGCAAGAAGGAGTCAATAGGGTAGAAATAAAAAGTTCAAAATCGACGACTCTTGGGCCTGATATTAGTACATTTGGTCAAATATTGACTTTTGAATGACCGATATAACATCAGAAAGAGTCAATAAGTAGGTATAGAAATTTCAAGACCCATTACTGAAACATGTTCAATGGGTCAAATATTGGCTACTCTATGGCTAATTTATCACCAGAAGGAGTCAATTGGGTAAAAATGGAAAGTTCAAAATTGACAACACTTGGGCCCGATATTAGTACATTTGGTCAAATATGGATTTCTGAATGACTGACCTAAATTCAGAAAGAGTCAATGAGTAGGTATAGAAATTTCAAGATCCATTACTGAAACATGTTCAATGGGTCAAATATTGGCTACTCTATGGCTAATTTATCACCAGAAGGAGTCAATTGGGTAGGAATAGAAAGTTCAAGATCAAGGACTGAAATATTTTCAGTGGGTCAAAAACTGGCTGAACTATCTCCAGAAGGAGTCAATAGGGTGGAACTAAAGTGTTCAAAATCGACGACTCTTGGGCCTGATATTAGTACATTTGGTCAAATATTGACTTTTGAATGACCGATATAACATCAGAAAGAGTCAATAAGTAGGTATAGATATTTCAAGATCCATGACTGAAACATTTTCAATGGGTCAATTATTGGCTAATCTTTCGCTAATTTATCACAAGAAGGAGTCAATTGGGTAGAAATAAAAATTTCAAAATCGATGACTCTTGGGCCCGATATTAGTACATTTTGTCAAATATGGATTTCTGAATGACTGACCTAAATTCAGAAAGAGTGAGTAGGTATAAAAACTTCAAGATCCATAACTGAAACATGTCCAATTGGTAAAATATTGGCTACTCTAAGGCTAATGTATCACAAGAAGGAGTCAATTAGGTAGGAATAGAAAGTTCAAGATCAAAGACTGAAATATTTTCAGTGGGTCAAAATTTGGCTGAACTATCGCCAGAAGGAGTCAATAGGGTAGAACTAAAATGTTCAAAATCTACGACTCTTGGGCCCGATATTGGTACATTTGGTCAAATATTGAATTTTGAATGACCGATATAACATCAGAAAGAGTCAATAAGTAGGTATAGAAATTTCAAGATCCATGACTGAAAAATATTCAATGGGTCAAAAATTGGCTACTCTATGGCTAATTTATCACCAGAAGGAGTCAAAGGGTAGACCTATAAAGTTCAAAATAGACTACTCTTGGGCCCGATTTTAGTACATTTGGTCAAATATTGACTTTTGAATGACCGATGTAACATCAGATAGAGTCAATAAGTAGGAATAGAAATTTCAAGATCCATGACTGAAACATGTTCAATGGGTCAAATATTGGCTACTCCATGGCTAATTTATCACCAGAAGGAGTCAATTGGGTAGGAATAGAAAGTTCAAGATCAAGGACTGAAATATTTACAGTGGGTCAAAAACTGGCTGAACTATCTCCAGAAGGAGTCAATAGGGTAGAACTAAAATGTTCAAAATCTACGACTCTTGGGCCTGATATTAGTAACTTGGTCAAATATTGACTTTTGACTGACCGATATAATATCAGAAAGAGTCAATAAGTAGGTATAGAAATTTCAAGATCAAGGACTGAAATATTTTCAGTGGGTCAAAAATTGGCTGAACTATCGCAAGAAGGAGTCAATAGGGTAGAACTAAAAAGTTCAAAATCGACGACTCTTGGGCCTGATATTAGTACATTTGGTCAAATATTGACTTTTGAATGACCGACATAACATCAGAAAGAGTCAATAAGTAGGTATAGATATTTCAAGATCCATGACTGAAACATTTTCAATGGGTCAATTATTGGCTAATCTTTCGCTAATTTATCACAAGAAGGAGTCAATTGGGTAGAAATAAAAATTTCAAAATCGATGACTCTTGGGCCCGATATTAGTACATTTGGTCAAATATGGATTTCTGAATGACTGACCTAAATTCAGAAAGAGTGAGTAGGTATAAAAACTTCAAGATCCATAACTGAAACATGTCCAATTGGTAAAATATTGGCTACTCTAAGGCTAATGTATCACAAGAAGGAGTCAATTAGGTAGGAATAGAAAGTTCAAGATCAAAGACTGAAATATTTTCAGTGGGTCAAAATTTGGCTGAACTATCGCCAGAAGGAGTCAATAGGGTAGAACTAAAAAGTTCAAAATTGACGACTCTTGGATCCGATTTTAGTACATTTGGTCAAATATTGATTTTTGAATTACCGATATAACAACAGAAAGAGTCAATAAGTAGGTATAAAAATTTCAAGATCCATAACTGAAACCTGTCCAATGGGTCAAATATTGGCTACACTATGGCTAATTTATCACCAGAAGGAGTCAAAGGGTAGAACTAAAAAGTTCAAAATAGACGACTCTTGGGCCCGATTTTAGTAAATTACGTCAAATATTGACTTTTGAATAACATCAGAAAGAGTCAATAAGTAGTTATAGAAATTTCAAGATCCATGGCTGAAACATGTTCAATGGGTCAAATATTGGCTACTCTAAGGCTAATGTATCACAAGAAGGAGTCAATTGGGTAGAAGTAGAAAGTTCGAAATCAAGGACTGAAATATTTTCAGTGGGTCAAAAATTGGCTGAACTATCTCCAGAAGGAGTCAATAGGGTAGAACTAAAATGTTCAAAATCTACGACTCTTGGGCCTGATATTGGTACATTTGGTCAAATATTGAATTTTGAATGACCGATATAAGATCAGAAAGAGTCAATAAGTAGGTATAGAAATTTCAAGATCCATGACTGAAAAATATTCAATGGGTCAAAAATTGGCTACTCTATGGCTAATTTATCACCAGAAGGAGTCAAAGGGTAGACCTATAAAGTTCAAAATAGACTACTCTTGGGCCCGATATTGGTACATTTTGTCAAATATTGAATTTTGAATGACCGATATAACATCAGAAAGAGTCAATAAGTAGGTATAGAAATTTCAAGATCCATGACTGAAAAATATTCAATGGGTCAAAAATGGGCTATTCTATGGCTAATTTATCACCAGAAGGAGTCAAAGGGTAGACCTATAAAGTTCAAAATAGACTACTCTTGGGCCCGATTTTAGTACATTTGGTCAAATATTGACTTTTGAATAACCGATATAACATCAGAAAGAGTCAATAAGTAGGTATAGAAATTTCAAGATCCATTACTGAAACATGTTCAATGTGTCAAATATTGGCTACTCTATGGCTAATTTATCACCAGAAGGAGTCAAAGGGTAGAAATAAAAAGTTCAAAATCGACGACTCTTGGGCCTGATATTGGTACATTTGGTCAAATATTGACTTTTGAATGACCGATATAACATCAGAAAGGGTCAATAAGTAGGTATAGATATTTCAAGATCCATGACTGAAAAATATTCAATGGGTCAAATATTGGCAGCTTTATCGCTAATTTATCACCAGAAGGAGTCAACTGGGTAGGAATAGAAAGTTCAAGATCAAGGACTGAAATATTTTCAGCGGGTCAAAAATTGGCTGATATATCGCCAGAAGGAGTCAATAGGGTAGAAGTAAAAAGTTCAAAATCGACGTCTCTTGGGCCTGATATTAGTACATTTGGTCAAATATTGACTTTTGAATGACCTATATAACATCAGAAAGAGTCAATAAGTAGGTATAAAAATGTCAAGATCCATAACTGAAACATGTACATTGGGTAAAATATTGGCTACTCTAAGGCTAATGTATCACAAGAAGGAGTCAATTGGGTAGGGATAGAAAGTTCAAGATAGAGGACTGGACTATTTTCAGTGGGTCAAAAATTTGCTGAACTATCGCAAGAAGGAGTCAATAGGATAGAACTAAAAAGTTCAAAATCGATGACTCTTGGGCCTGATATTAGTACATTTGGTCAAATATTGAATTTTGAATGACCGATATAACATCAGAAGGAGTCAATAAGTAGGTATAGAAATTTCAAGATCCATGACTGAAAAATATTCAATGGGTCAAATATTGGCTACTCTATGGCTAATTTATCATCAGAAGGAGTCAATTGGGTAAAAATGGAAAGTTCAAAATTGACGACTCTTGGGCCCGATATTAGTACATTTGGTCAAATATGGATTTCTGAATGACTGACCTAAATTCAGAAAGAGTGAGTAGGTATAAAAACTTCAAGATCCATAACTGAAACATGTCCAATTGGTAAAATATTGGCTACTCTAAGGCTAATGTATCACAAGAAGGAGTCAATTAGGTAGGAATAGAAAGTTCAAGATCAAAGACTGAAATATTTTCAGTGGGTCAAAATTTGGCTGAACTATCGCCAGAAGGAGTCAATAGGGTAGAACTAAAAAGTGCAAAATAGACGACTCTTGGATCCGATTTTAGTACATTTGGTCAAATATTGATTTTTGAATTACCGATATAACAACAGAAAGAGTCAATAAGTAGGTATAAAAATTTCAAGATCCATAACTGAAACCTGTCCAATGGGTCAAATATTGGCTACACTATGGCTAATTTATCACCAGAAGGAGTCAAAGGGTAGAACTAAAAAGTTCAAAATAGACGACTCTTGGGCCCGATTTTAGTAAATTACGTCAAATATTGACTTTTGAATAACATCAGAAAGAGTCAATAAGTAGTTATAGAAATTTCAAGATCCATGGCTGAAACATGTTCAATGGGTCAAATATTGGCTACTCTAAGGCTAATGTATCACAAGAAGGAGTCAATTGGGTAGAAGTAGAAAGTTCGAAATCAAGGACTGAAATATTTTCAGTGGGTCAAAAATTGGCTGAACTATCTCCAGAAGGAGTCAATAGGGTAGAACTAAAATGTTCAAAATCTACGACTCTTGGGCCTGATATTGGTACATTTGGTCAAATATTGAATTTTGAATGACCGATATAAGATCAGAAAGAGTCAATAAGTAGGTATAGAAATTTCAAGATCCATGACTGAAAAATATTCAATGGGTCAAAAATTGGCTACTCTATGGCTAATTTATCACCAGAAGGAGTCAAAGGGTAGACCTATAAAGTTCAAAATAGACTACTCTTGGGCCCGATATTGGTACATTTGGTCAAATATTGAATTTTGAATGACCGATAGAACATCAGAAAGAGTCAATAAGTAGGTATAGAAATTTCAAGATCCATGACTGAAAAATATTCAATGGGTCAAAAATGGGCTATTCTATGGCTAATTTATCACCAGAAGGAGTCAAAGGGTAGACCTATAAAGTTCAAAATCGACGACTCTTGGGCCTGATATTGGTACATTTGGTCAAATATTGACTTTTGAATGACCGATATAACATCAGAAAGAGTCAATAAGTAGGTATAGATATTTCAAGATCCATGACTGAAAAATATTCAATGGGTCAAATATTGGCAGCTTTATCGCTAATTTATCACCAGAAGGAGTCAACTGGGTAGGAATAGAAAGTTCAAGATCAAGGACTGAAATATTTTCAGTGGGTCAAAAATTGGCTGATATATCGCCAGAAGGAGTCAATAGGGTAGAAGTAAAAAGTTCAAAATCGACGTCTCTTGGGCCTGATATTAGTACATTTGGTCAAATATTGACTTTTGAATGACCTATATAACATCAGAAAGAGTCAATAAGTAGGTATAAAAATGTCAAGATCCATAACTGAAACATGTACATTGGGTAAAATATTGGCTACTCTAAGGCTAATGTATCACAAGAAGGAGTCAATTGGGTAGGGATAGAAAGTTCAAGATAGAGGACTGGACTATTTTCAGTGGGTCAAAAATTGGCTGAACTATCGCAAGAAGGAGTCAATAGGGTAGAACTAAAAAGTTCAAAATCGATGACTCTTGGGCCTGATATTAGTACATTTGGTCAAATATTGAATTTTGAATGACCGATATAACATCAGAAGGAGTCAATAAGTAGGTATAGAAATTTCAAGATCCATGACTGAAAAATATTCAATGGGTCAAATATTGGCTACTCTATGGCTAATGTATCACAAGAAGGAGTCAATTGGGTAGGGATAGAAAGTTCAAGATAGAGGACTGGACTATTTTCAGTGGGTCAAAAATTGGCTGAACTATCGCAAGAAGGAGTCAATAGGGTAGAACTAAAAAGTTCAAAATCGATGACTCTTGGGCCTGATATTAGTACATTTGGTCAAATATTGAATTTTGAATGACCGATATAACATCAGAAGGAGTCAATAAGTAGGTATAGAAATTTCAAGATCCATGACTGAAAAATATTCAATGGGTCAAATATTGGCTACTCTATGGCTAATTTATCACCAGAAGGAGTCAATTGGGTAAAAATGGAAAGTTCAAAATTGACGACTCTTGGGCCCGATATTAGTACATTTGGTCAAATATGGATTTCTGAATGACTGACCTAAATTCAGAAAGAGTCAATGAGTAGGTATAAAAATTTCAAGATCCATAACTGAAACATGTCCAATGGGTAAAATATTGGCTACTCTAATGCTAATGTATCACAAGAAGGAGTCATTTGTGTAGGAATAGAAAGTTCAAGATCAAGGACTGAAATATTTTCAGTGGGTCAAAAATTGGCTGAACTATCGCAAGAAGGAGTCAATAGGGTAGAAGTAAAAAGTTCAAAATCGACGTCTCTTGGGCCTGATATTAGTACATTTGTTCAAATATTGACTTTTGAATGACCGATATAACATCAGAAAGAGTCAATAAGTAGGTATTGAAATTTCAACATCCATGACTGAAACATGTTCAATGGGTCAAATATTGGCTACTCTATGGCTAATTTAACACCAGAAGGAGTCAATTGGGTAGAAATAGAAATTTCAAAATCGACGACTCTTGGGCTCGATATTAGTACATTTGGTCAAGTATGGATTTCTGAATGACTGACCTAAATTCAGAAAGATTGAGTAGGTATAAAAACTTCAAGATCCATAACTGAAACATGTCCATTGGGTAAAGTATTGGCTACTCTATGGCTAATTTATCACCAGAAGGAGTCAATTGGGTAGGAATAGAAAGTTCAAGATCAAGGACTGGAATATTTTCAGTGGGTCAAAAATTGGCTGAACTATCGCAAGAAGGAGTCAATAGGGTAGAAATAAAAAGTTCAAAATCGACGACTCTTGGGCCTGATATTAGTACATTTGGTCAAATATTGACTTTTGAATGACCGATATTACATCAGAAAGAGTCAATAAGTAGGTATAGAAATTTCAAGCTAAAATAACTGAAAAATATTCAATGGGTCAAATATTGGCTATTCTATGGCTAATTTATCACAAGAAGGAGTCAACTGGGTAGGAATAGAAAGTTGAAGATCAAGGACTGAAATATTTTCAGTGGGTCAAAAATTGGCTGAACTATCGCCAGAAGGAGTCTATAGGGTAGAACTAAAAAGTTCAAAATAGACAACTCTTGGGCCCGATTTTAGTGCATTTGGTCAAATATTGACTTTTGAATGACCGATGTAACATCAGATAGAGTCAATAAGTAGGTATAGATATTTCAAGATCCATGACTGAAACATGTTCAATGGGTCAATTATTGGCTAATCTATCGCTAATTTATCACCACAAGGAGTCAATTGGGTAGAAATAGAAATTTCAAAATCGATGACTCTTGGGCCCGATATTAGTACATTTGGTCAAATATGGATTTCTGAATGACTGACCTGAGTTCAGAAAGAGTGAGTAGGCATAAAAACTTCAAGATCCATAACTGAAACATGTCCAATTGGTAAAATATTGGCTACTCTAAGGCTAATGTATCACAAGAAGGAGTCAATTGGGTAGGAATAAAAAGTTCAAGATCAAGGACTGAAATATTTTCAGTGGGTCAAAAATTGTCTGAACTATCGCAAGAAGGAGTCAATAGGGTAGAAGTAAAAAGTTCAAAATCGATGTCTCTTGGGCCTGATATTAGTACATTTGGTCAAATATTGACTTTTGAATGACCGATATAACATCAGAAAGAGTCAATAAGTAGGTATAAAAATGTCAAGATCCATAACTGAAACATGTACATTGGGTAAAATATTGGCTACTCTAAGGCTAATGTATCACAAGAAGGAGTCAATTGGGTAGGGATAGAAAGTTCAAGATAGAGGACTGGACTATTTTTAGTGGGTCAAAAATTGGCTGAACTATCGCAAGAAGGAGTCAATAGGGTAGAACTAAAAAGTTCAAAATCGATGACTCTTGGGCCTGATATTAGTACATTTGGTCAAATATTGACTTTTGAATGACCGATATAACATCAGAAAGAGTCAATAAGTAGGTATAGAAATTTCAAGATCCATGACTGAAAAATATTCAATGGGTCAAATATTGGCTACTCTATGGCTAATTTATCACCAGAAGGAGTCAATTGGGTAGCAAAAGAAAGTTCAAGTTCAAGGACTGAAATATTTTCAGTGGGTCAAAAATTGGCTGAACTATCTCCAGATGAGTCAATAGGGTAGAACTAAAAAGTTCAACATAGACGACTCTTGGGCCCAGTGTTAGTACATTTGGTCAAATATTAACTTTTGAATGACCAATGTAACATCAGAAAGAGTCAATAAGTAGGTACAGAAATTACAAGTTCCATGACTGAAACATGTTCATTGGGTCAAATATTGGCTACTCTATGGCTACTTTATCACAAGAAGGAGTCTATTGGGTAGACATAGAAAGTTCAAAATCGACGACTCTTGGGCCCGATATTAGTACATTTGGTCAAATATTGACTTTTGAATGACCGATATAACATCAGAAAGAGTCAATTAGTAGGTTTAGAAATTTCAACATCCATGACTGAAACATGTTCAATGGGTCAATTATTGGCCAATCTATCGCTAATTTAACACCAGAAGGAGTCAATTGGATAGAAATAGAAATTTCAAAATCGACGACTCTTGGGCCCGATATTAGTACATTTGGTTAAGTATGGATTTCTGAATGACTGACCTAAATTCAGAAAGAGTGAGTAGGTATAAAAACTTCAAGATCCATAACTGAAACATGTCCATTGGGTAAAGTATTGGCTACTCTAAGGCTAATGTATCACAAAAAGGGGTCAATTGGGTAGGAATAGAAAGTTCAAGATCAAGGACTGAAATATTTTCAGTGGGTCAAAAATTGGCTGAACTATCGCCAGAAGGAGTCTATAGGGTAGAACTAAAAAGTTCAAAATAGACAACTCTTGGGCCCGATTTTAGTGCATTTGGTCAAATATTGACTTTTGAATGACCGATGTAACATCAGATAGAGTCAATAAGTAGGTATAGATATTTCAAGATCCATGACTGAAACATGTTCAATGGGTCAATTATTGGCTAATCTATCGCTAATTTATCACCAGAAGGAGTCAATTGGGTAGAAATAGAAATTTCAAAATCGATGACTCTTGGGCCCGATATTAGTACATTTGGTCAAATATGGATTTCTGAATGACTGACCTGAATTCAGAAAGAGTGAGTAGGCATAAAAACTTCAAGATCCATAACTGAAACATGTCCAATTGGTAAAATATTGGCTACTCTAAGGCTAATGTATCACAAGAAGGAGTCAATTGGGTAGGAATAAAAAGTTCAAGATCAAGGACTGAAATATTTTCAGTGGGTCAAAAATTGTCTGAACTATCGCAAGAAGGAGTCAATAGGGTAGAAGTAAAAAGTTCAAAATCGATGTCTCTTGGGCCTGATATTAGTACATTTGGTCAAATATTGACTTTTGAATGACCGATATAACATCAGAAAGAGTCAATAAGTAGGTATAAAAATGTCAAGATCCATAACTGAAACATGTACATTGGGTAAAATATTGGCTACTCTAAGGCTAATGTATCACAAGAAGGAGTCAATTGGGTAGGGATAGAAAGTTCAAGATAGAGGACTGGACTATTTTTAGTGGGTCAAAAATTGGCTGAACTATCGCAAGAAGGAGTCAATAGGGTAGAACTAAAAAGTTCAAAATCGATGACTCTTGGGCCTGATATTAGTACATTTGGTCAAATATTGACTTTTGAATGACCGATATAACATCAGAAAGAGTCAATAAGTAGGTATAGAAATTTCAACATCCATGACTGAAACATGTTCAATGGGTCAAATATTGGCTACTCTATGGCTAATTTAACACCAGAAGGAGTCAATTGGGTAGAAATAGAAATTTCAAAATCGACGACTCTTGGGGCTCGATATTAGTACATTTGGTCAAGTATGGATTTCTGAATGACTGACCTAAATTCAGAAAGATTGAGTAGGTATAAAAACTTCAAGATCCATAACTGAAACATGTCCATTGGGTAAAGTATTGGCTACTCTATGGCTAATTTATCACCAGAAGGAGTCAATTGGGTAGGAATAGAAAGTTCAAGATCAAGGACTGGAATATTTTCAGTGGGTCAAAAATTGGCTGAACTATCGCAAGAAGGAGTCAATAGGGTAGAAATAAAAAGTTCAAAATCGACGACTCTTGGGCCTGATATTAGTACATTTGGTCAAATATTGACTTTTGAATGACCGATATTACATCAGAAAGAGTCAATAAGTAGGTATAGAAATTTCAAGCTAAAATAACTGAAAAATATTCAATGGGTCAAATATTGGCTATTCTATGGCTAATTTATCACAAGAAGGAGTCAACTGGGTAGGAATAGAAAGTTGAAGATCAAGGACTGAAATATTTTCAGTGGGTCAAAAATTGGCTGAACTATCTCCAGAAGGAGTCAATAGAGTAGAACTAAAATGTTCAAAATCTACGACTCTTGGGCCCGATATTAGTACATTTGGTCAAATATTGATTTTTGAATGACCAATGTAACCTCAGAAAGAGTCAATAAGTAGGTATAGATATTTCAAGATCTTTGACTGAAACATGTTCAATGGGTCAAATATTGGCTACTCTATGGCTAATTTATCACAAGAAGGAGTCTATTGGGTAGAAATAGAAAGTTCAAAATCGACGACTCTTGGGCCTGATATTACATTTGGTCAAATATTGACTTTTGAATGACTGATATAACATGAGAAAGTCAATAAGTAGGTTTAGAAATTTCAACATCCATGACTGAAACATGTTCAATGGGTCAATTATTGGCTAATCTATCGCTAATTTATCACCAGAAGGAGTCAATATGGTAGAAATAGAAATTTCAAAATGGACGACTCTTGGGCCCGATATTAGTACATTTGGTCAAATAAGGATTTCTGAATGTCTGACCTAAATTCAGAAATAGTGAGTAGATATATAAAAACTTCAAGATCCATGACTGAAACATGTCCAATTGGTAAAATATTGGCTACTCTATGGCTAATCTATCACAAGAAGGAATCAACTGGGTAGGAATAAAAAGTTGAAGATCAAGGACTGAAATATTTTCAGTGGGTCAAAAATTGGCTGAACTATCTCCAGAAGGAGTCAATAGGGTAGAACTAAAAAGTTCAAAATCGACGTCTCTTGGGCCTGATATTAGTACATTTGGTCAAATATTGACTTTTGAATGACCGATATAACATCAGAAAGAGTCAATAAGTAGGTATAAAAATTTCAAGATCCATGACTGAAACATGTTCAATGGGTCAAATATTGGCTACACTATGGCTAATTTTTCACCAGAAGGAGTCAAAGGGTAGAACTAAAAAGTTCAAAATAGACGACTCTTGGGCCCAATTTTAGTACATTTCGTCAAATATTGACTTTTGAATAACATCAGAAAGAGTCAATAAGTAGGTATAGAAATTTCAAGATCCATGACTGAAACATGTTCAAACATGGTCAAATATTGGCTACTCTATGGCTAATTTAACACCAGAAGGAGTCAATTGGATAGAAATAGAAATTTCAAAATCGACGACTCTTGGGCCCGATATTAGTACATTTGGTCAAGTACGGATTTCTGAATGACTGACCTAAATTCAGAAAGAGTGAGTAGGTATAAAAACTTCAAGATCCATAACTGAAACATGTCCATTGGGTAAAGTATTGAATACTCTATGGCTAATTTATCACCAGAAGGAGTCAATTGGGTAGGAATAGAAAGTTCAAGATCAAGGACTGAAATATTTTCAGTGGGTCAAAAACTGGCTGAACTATCTCCAGAAGGAGTCAATAGGGTAGAACTAAAATGTTCAAAATCGACGACTCTTGGGCCTGATATTAGTACATTTGGTCAAATATTGACTTTTGAATGACCGATATAACATGAGAAAGAGTCAATAAGTAGTTTTAGAAATTTCAACATCCATGACTGAAACATGTTCAATGGGTCAATTATTGGCTAATCTATCGCTAATTTATCACCAGAAGGAGTCAATATGGTAGAAATAGAAATTTCAAAATGGACGACTCTTGGGCCCGATATTAGTACATTTGGTCAAGTATGGATTTCTGAATGACTGACCTAAATTCAGAAAGAGTGAGTAGGTATACAAACTTCAAGATCCATAACTGAAACATGTCCATTGGGTAAAGTATTGGCTACTCTATGGCTAATTTATCACCAGAAGGAGTCAATTGGGTAGGGATGGAAAGTTCAAGATAGAGGACTGGAATATTTTCAGTGGGTCAAAAATTGGCTGAAGTATCTCCAGAAGGAGTCAATAGGGTAGAACTAAAATGTTCAAAATCTACGACTCTTGGGCCCGATATTAGTACATTTGGTCAAATATTGAATTTTGAATGACCGATATAACATCAGAAAGAGTCAATAAGTAGGTATAGAAATTTCAAGATCCATGACTGAAAAATATTCAATGGGTCAAATATTGGCTACTCTATGGCTAATTTATCACCAGAAGGAGTCAATTGGGTAGCAAAAGAAAGTTCAAGTTCAAGGACTGAAATATTTTCAGTGGGTTAAAAATTGGCTGAACTATCTCCAGATGAGTCAATAGGGTAGAACTAAAAAGTTCAACATAGACGACTCTTGGGCCCAGTGTTAGTACATTTGGTCAAATATTAACTTTTGAATGACCAATGTAACATCAGAAAGAGTCAATAAGTAGGTATAGAAATTTCAAGTTCCATGACTGAAACATGTTCATTGGGTCAAATATTGGCTACTCTATGGCTAATTTAACACCAGAAGGAGTCAATTGGGTAGAAATAGAAATTTCAAAATCGACGACTCTTGGGCCCGATATTAGTACATTTGGTTAAGTATGGATTTCTGAATGACTGACCTAAATTCAGAAAGAGTGAGTAGGTATAAAAACTTCAAGATCCATAACTGAAACATGTCCATTGGGTAAAGTATTGGCTACTCTAAGGCTAATGTATCACAAAAAGGGGTCAATTGGGTAGGAATAGAAAGTTCAAGATCAAGGACTGAAATATTTTCAGTGGGTCAAAAATTGGCTGAACTATCGCCAGAAGGAGTCTATAGGGTAGAACTAAAAAGTTCAAAATAGACAACTCTTGGGCCCGATTTTAGTGCATTTGGTCAAATATTGACTTTTGAATGACCGATGTAACATCAGATAGAGTCAATAAGTAGGTATAGATATTTCAAGATCCATGACTGAAACATGTTCAATGGGTCAATTATTGGCTAATCTATCGCTAATTTATCACCACAAGGAGTCAATTGGGTAGAAATAGAAATTTCAAAATCGATGACTCTTGGGCCCGATATTAGTACATTTGGTCAAATATGGATTTCTGAATGACTGACCTGAGTTCAGAAAGAGTGAGTAGGCATAAAAACTTCAAGATCCATAACTGAAACATGTCCAATTGGTAAAATATTGGCTACTCTAAGGCTAATGTATCACAAGAAGGAGTCAATTGGGTAGGAATAAAAAGTTCAAGATCAAGGACTGAAATATTTTCAGTGGGTCAAAAATTGTCTGAACTATCGCAAGAAGGAGTCAATAGGGTAGAAGTAAAAAGTTCAAAATCGATGTCTCTTGGGCCTGATATTAGTACATTTGGTCAAATATTGACTTTTGAATGACCGATATAACATCAGAAAGAGTCAATAAGTAGGTATAAAAATGTCAAGATCCATAACTGAAACATGTACATTGGGTAAAATATTGGCTACTCTAAGGCTAATGTATCACAAGAAGGAGTCAATTGGGTAGGGATAGAAAGTTCAAGATAGAGGACTGGACTATTTTTAGTGGGTCAAAAATTGGCTGAACTATCGCAAGAAGGAGTCAATAGGGTAGAAGTAAAAAGTTCAAAATCGATGTCTCTTGGGCCTGATATTAGTACATTTGGTCAAATATTGACTTTTGAATGACCGATATAACATCAGAAAGAGTCAATAAGTAGGTATAAAAATGTCAAGATCCATAACTGAAACATGTACATTGGGTAAAATATTGGCTACTCTAAGGCTAATGTATCACAAGAAGGAGTCAATTGGGTAGGGATAGAAAGTTCAAGATAGAGGACTGGACTATTTTTAGTGGGTCAAAAATTGGCTGAACTATCGCAAGAAGGAGTCAATAGGGTAGAACTAAAAAGTTCAAAATCGATGACTCTTGGGCCTGATATTAGTACATTTGGTCAAATATTGACTTTTGAATGACCGATATAACATCAGAAAGAGTCAATAAGTAGGTATAGAAATTTCAAGATCCATGACTGAAAAATATTCAATGGGTCAAATATTGGCTACTCTATGGCTAATTTATCACCAGAAGGAGTCAATTGGGTAGCAAAAGAAAGTTCAAGTTCAAGGACTGAAATATTTTCAGTGGGTCAAAAATTGGCTGAACTATCTCCAGATGAGTCAATAGGGTAGAACTAAAAAGTTCAACATAGACGACTCTTGGGCCCAGTGTTAGTACATTTGGTCAAATATTAACTTTTGAATGACCAATGTAACATCAGAAAGAGTCAATAAGTAGGTACAGAAATTACAAGTTCCATGACTGAAACATGTTCATTGGGTCAAATATTGGCTACTCTATGGCTACTTTATCACAAGAAGGAGTCTATTGGGTAGACATAGAAAGTTCAAAATCGACGACTCTTGGGCCCGATATTAGTACATTTGGTCAAATATTGACTTTTGAATGACCGATATAACATCAGAAAGAGTCAATTAGTAGGTTTAGAAATTTCAACATCCATGACTGAAACATGTTCAATGGGTCAATTATTGGCCAATCTATCGCTAATTTAACACCAGAAGGAGTCAATTGGATAGAAATAGAAATTTCAAAATCGACGACTCTTGGGCCCGATATTAGTACATTTGGTTAAGTATGGATTTCTGAATGACTGACCTAAATTCAGAAAGAGTGAGTAGGTATAAAAACTTCAAGATCCATAACTGAAACATGTCCATTGGGTAAAGTATTGGCTACTCTAAGGCTAATGTATCACAAAAAGGGGTCAATTGGGTAGGAATAGAAAGTTCAAGATCAAGGACTGAAATATTTTCAGTGGGTCAAAAATTGGCTGAACTATCGCCAGAAGGAGTCTATAGGGTAGAACTAAAAAGTTCAAAATAGACAACTCTTGGGCCCGATTTTAGTGCATTTGGTCAAATATTGACTTTTGAATGACCGATGTAACATCAGATAGAGTCAATAAGTAGGTATAGATATTTCAAGATCCATGACTGAAACATGTTCAATGGGTCAATTATTGGCTAATCTATCGCTAATTTATCACCAGAAGGAGTCAATTGGGTAGAAATAGAAATTTCAAAATCGATGACTCTTGGGCCCGATATTAGTACATTTGGTCAAATATGGATTTCTGAATGACTGACCTGAATTCAGAAAGAGTGAGTAGGCATAAAAACTTCAAGATCCATAACTGAAACATGTCCAATTGGTAAAATATTGGCTACTCTAAGGCTAATGTATCACAAGAAGGAGTCAATTGGGTAGGAATAAAAAGTTCAAGATCAAGGACTGAAATATTTTCAGTGGGTCAAAAATTGTCTGAACTATCGCAAGAAGGAGTCAATAGGGTAGAAGTAAAAAGTTCAAAATCGATGTCTCTTGGGCCTGATATTAGTACATTTGGTCAAATATTGACTTTTGAATGACCGATATAACATCAGAAAGAGTCAATAAGTAGGTATAAAAATGTCAAGATCCATAACTGAAACATGTACATTGGGTAAAATATTGGCTACTCTAAGGCTAATGTATCACAAGAAGGAGTCAATTGGGTAGGGATAGAAAGTTCAAGATAGAGGACTGGACTATTTTTAGTGGGTCAAAAATTGGCTGAACTATCGCAAGAAGGAGTCAATAGGGTAGAACTAAAAAGTTCAAAATCGATGACTCTTGGGCCTGATATTAGTACATTTGGTCAAATATTGACTTTTGAATGACCGATATAACATCAGAAAGAGTCAATAAGTAGGTATAGAAATTTCAACATCCATGACTGAAACATGTTCAATGGGTCAAATATTGGCTACTCTATGGCTAATTTAACACCAGAAGGAGTCAATTGGGTAGAAATAGAAATTTCAAAATCGACGACTCTTGGGGCTCGATATTAGTACATTTGGTCAAGTATGGATTTCTGAATGACTGACCTAAATTCAGAAAGATTGAGTAGGTATAAAAACTTCAAGATCCATAACTGAAACATGTCCATTGGGTAAAGTATTGGCTACTCTATGGCTAATTTATCACCAGAAGGAGTCAATTGGGTAGGAATAGAAAGTTCAAGATCAAGGACTGGAATATTTTCAGTGGGTCAAAAATTGGCTGAACTATCGCAAGAAGGAGTCAATAGGGTAGAAATAAAAAGTTCAAAATCGACGACTCTTGGGCCTGATATTAGTACATTTGGTCAAATATTGACTTTTGAATGACCGATATTACATCAGAAAGAGTCAATAAGTAGGTATAGAAATTTCAAGCTAAAATAACTGAAAAATATTCAATGGGTCAAATATTGGCTATTCTATGGCTAATTTATCACAAGAAGGAGTCAACTGGGTAGGAATAGAAAGTTGAAGATCAAGGACTGAAATATTTTCAGTGGGTCAAAAATTGGCTGAACTATCTCCAGAAGGAGTCAATAGAGTAGAACTAAAATGTTCAAAATCTACGACTCTTGGGCCCGATATTAGTACATTTGGTCAAATATTGATTTTTGAATGACCAATGTAACCTCAGAAAGAGTCAATAAGTAGGTATAGATATTTCAAGATCTTTGACTGAAACATGTTCAATGGGTCAAATATTGGCTACTCTATGGCTAATTTATCACAAGAAGGAGTCTATTGGGTAGAAATAGAAAGTTCAAAATCGACGACTCTTGGGCCCGATATTAGTACATTTGGTTAAGTATGGATTTCTGAATGACTGACCTAAATTCAGAAAGAGTGAGTAGGTATAAAAACTTCAAGATCCATAACTGAAACATGTCCATTGGGTAAAGTATTGGCTACTCTAAGGCTAATGTATCACAAAAAGGGGTCAATTGGGTAGGAATAGAAAGTTCAAGATCAAGGACTGAAATATTTTCAGTGGGTCAAAAATTGGCTGAACTATCGCCAGAAGGAGTCTATAGGGTAGAACTAAAAAGTTCAAAATAGACAACTCTTGGGCCCGATTTTAGTGCATTTGGTCAAATATTGACTTTTGAATGACCGATGTAACATCAGATAGAGTCAATAAGTAGGTATAGATATTTCAAGATCCATGACTGAAACATGTTCAATGGGTCAATTATTGGCTAATCTATCGCTAATTTATCACCACAAGGAGTCAATTGGGTAGAAATAGAAATTTCAAAATCGATGACTCTTGGGCCCGATATTAGTACATTTGGTCAAATATGGATTTCTGAATGACTGACCTGAATTCAGAAAGAGTGAGTAGGCATAAAAACTTCAAGATCCATAACTGAAACATGTCCAATTGGTAAAATATTGGCTACTCTAAGGCTAATGTATCACAAGAAGGAGTCAATTGGGTAGGAATAAAAAGTTCAAGATCAAGGACTGAAATATTTTCAGTGGGTGAAAAAATTGTCTGAAATATCGCAAGAAGGAGTCAATAGGGTAGAAGTAAAAAGTTCAAAATCGATGTCTCTTGGGCCTGATATTAGTACATTTGGTCAAATATTGACTTTTGAATGACCGATATAACATCAGAAAGAGTCAATAAGTAGGTATAAAAATGTCAAGATCCATAACTGAAACATGTACATTGGGTAAAATATTGGCTACTCTAAGGCTAATGTATCACAAGAAGGAGTCAATTGGGTAGGGATAGAAAGTTCAAGATAGAGGACTGGACTATTTTTAGTGGGTCAAAAATTGGCTGAACTATCGCAAGAAGGAGTCAATAGGGTAGAACTAAAAAGTTCAAAATCGATGACTCTTGGGCCTGATATTAGTACATTTGGTCAAATATTGACTTTTGAATGACCGATATAACATCAGAAAGAGTCAATAAGTAGGTATAGAAATTTCAAGATCCATGACTGAAAAATATTCAATGGGTCAAATATTGGCTACTCTATGGCTAATTTATCACCAGAAGGAGTCAATTGGGTAACAAAAGAAAGTTCAAGTTCAAGGACTGAAATATTTTCAGTGGGTCAAAAATTGGCTGAACTATCTCCAGATGAGTCAATAGGGTAGAACTAAAAAGTTCAACATAGACGACTCTTGGGCCCAGTGTTAGTACATTTGGTCAAATATTAACTTTTGAATGACCAATGTAACATCAGAAAGAGTCAATAAGTAGGTACAGAAATTACAAGTTCCATGACTGAAACATGTTCATTGGGTCAAATATTGGCTACTCTATGGCTACTTTATCACAAGAAGGAGTCTATTGGGTAGACATAGAAAGTTCAAAATCGACGACTCTTGGGCCCGATATTAGTACATTTGGTCAAATATTGACTTTTGAATGACCGATATAACATCAGAAAGAGTCAATTAGTAGGTTTAGAAATTTCAACATCCATGACTGAAACATGTTCAATGGGTCAATTATTGGCCAATCTATCGCTAATTTATCACCAGAAGGAGTCAATTGGGTAGAAATAGAAATTTCAAAATCGATGACTCTTGGGCCCGATATTAGTACATTTGGTCAAATATGGATTTCTGAATGACTGACCTGAATTCAGAAAGAGTGAGTAGGCATAAAAACTTCAAGATCCATAACTGAAACATGTCCAATTGGTAAAATATTGGCTACTCTAAGGCTAATGTATCACAAGAAGGAGTCAATTGGGTAGGAATAAAAAGTTCAAGATCAAGGACTGAAATATTTTCAGTGGGTCAAAAATTGTCTGAACTATCGCAAGAAGGAGTCAATAGGGTAGAAGTAAAAAGTTCAAAATCGATGTCTCTTGGGCCTGATATTAGTACATTTGGTCAAATATTGACTTTTGAATGACCGATATAACATCAGAAAGAGTCAATAAGTAGGTATAAAAATGTCAAGATCCATAACTGAAACATGTACATTGGGTAAAATATTGGCTACTCTAAGGCTAATGTATCACAAGAAGGAGTCAATTGGGTAGGGATAGAAAGTTCAAGATAGAGGACTGGACTATTTTTAGTGGGTCAAAAATTGGCTGAACTATCGCAAGAAGGAGTCAATAGGGTAGAACTAAAAAGTTCAAAATCGATGACTCTTGGGCCTGATATTAGTACATTTGGTCAAATATTGACTTTTGAATGACCGATATAACATCAGAAAGAGTCAATAAGTAGGTATAAAAATGTCAAGATCCATAACTGAAACATGTACATTGGGTAAAATATTGGCTACTCTAAGGCTAATGTATCACAAGAAGGAGTCAATTGGGTAGGGATAGAAAGTTCAAGATAGAGGACTGGACTATTTTTAGTGGGTCAAAAATTGGCTGAACTATCGCAAGAAGGAGTCAATAGGGTAGAACTAAAAAGTTCAAAATCGATGACTCTTGGGCCTGATATTAGTACATTTGGTCAAATATTGACTTTTGAATGACCGATATAACATCAGAAAGAGTCAATAAGTAGGTATAGAAATTTCAACATCCATGACTGAAACATGTTCAATGGGTCAAATATTGGCTACTCTATGGCTAATTTAACACCAGAAGGAGTCAATTGGGTAGAAATAGAAATTTCAAAATCGACGACTCTTGGGGCTCGATATTAGTACATTTGGTCAAGTATGGATTTCTGAATGACTGACCTAAATTCAGAAAGATTGAGTAGGTATAAAAACTTCAAGATCCATAACTGAAACATGTCCATTGGGTAAAGTATTGGCTACTCTATGGCTAATTTATCACCAGAAGGAGTCAATTGGGTAGGAATAGAAAGTTCAAGATCAAGGACTGGAATATTTTCAGTGGGTCAAAAATTGGCTGAACTATCGCAAGAAGGAGTCAATAGGGTAGAAATAAAAAGTTCAAAATCGACGACTCTTGGGCCTGATATTAGTACATTTGGTCAAATATTGACTTTTGAATGACCGATATTACATCAGAAAGAGTCAATAAGTAGGTATAGAAATTTCAAGCTAAAATAACTGAAAAATATTCAATGGGTCAAATATTGGCTATTCTATGGCTAATTTATCACAAGAAGGAGTCAACTGGGTAGGAATAGAAAGTTGAAGATCAAGGACTGAAATATTTTCAGTGGGTCAAAAATTGGCTGAACTATCTCCAGAAGGAGTCAATAGAGTAGAACTAAAATGTTCAAAATCTACGACTCTTGGGCCCGATATTAGTACATTTGGTCAAATATTGATTTTTGAATGACCAATGTAACCTCAGAAAGAGTCAATAAGTAGGTATAGATATTTCAAGATCTTTGACTGAAACATGTTCAATGGGTCAAATATTGGCTACTCTATGGCTAATTTATCACAAGAAGGAGTCTATTGGGTAGAAATAGAAAGTTCAAAATCGACGACTCTTGGGCCCGATATTAGTACATTTGGTTAAGTATGGATTTCTGAATGACTGACCTAAATTCAGAAAGAGTGAGTAGGTATAAAAACTTCAAGATCCATAACTGAAACATGTCCATTGGGTAAAGTATTGGCTACTCTAAGGCTAATGTATCACAAAAAGGGGTCAATTGGGTAGGAATAGAAAGTTCAAGATCAAGGACTGAAATATTTTCAGTGGGTCAAAAATTGGCTGAACTATCGCCAGAAGGAGTCTATAGGGTAGAACTAAAAAGTTCAAAATAGACAACTCTTGGGCCCGATTTTAGTGCATTTGGTCAAATATTGACTTTTGAATGACCGATGTAACATCAGATAGAGTCAATAAGTAGGTATAGATATTTCAAGATCCATGACTGAAACATGTTCAATGGGTCAATTATTGGCTAATCTATCGCTAATTTATCACCACAAGGAGTCAATTGGGTAGAAATAGAAATTTCAAAATCGATGACTCTTGGGCCCGATATTAGTACATTTGGTCAAATATGGATTTCTGAATGACTGACCTGAATTCAGAAAGAGTGAGTAGGCATAAAAACTTCAAGATCCATAACTGAAACATGTCCAATTGGTAAAATATTGGCTACTCTAAGGCTAATGTATCACAAGAAGGAGTCAATTGGGTAGGAATAAAAAGTTCAAGATCAAGGACTGAAATATTTTCAGTGGGTGAAAAAATTGTCTGAAATATCGCAAGAAGGAGTCAATAGGGTAGAAGTAAAAAGTTCAAAATCGATGTCTCTTGGGCCTGATATTAGTACATTTGGTCAAATATTGACTTTTGAATGACCGATATAACATCAGAAAGAGTCAATAAGTAGGTATAAAAATGTCAAGATCCATAACTGAAACATGTACATTGGGTAAAATATTGGCTACTCTAAGGCTAATGTATCACAAGAAGGAGTCAATTGGGTAGGGATAGAAAGTTCAAGATAGAGGACTGGACTATTTTTAGTGGGTCAAAAATTGGCTGAACTATCGCAAGAAGGAGTCAATAGGGTAGAACTAAAAAGTTCAAAATCGATGACTCTTGGGCCTGATATTAGTACATTTGGTCAAATATTGACTTTTGAATGACCGATATAACATCAGAAAGAGTCAATAAGTAGGTATAGAAATTTCAAGATCCATGACTGAAAAATATTCAATGGGTCAAATATTGGCTACTCTATGGCTAATTTATCACCAGAAGGAGTCAATTGGGTAACAAAAGAAAGTTCAAGTTCAAGGACTGAAATATTTTCAGTGGGTCAAAAATTGGCTGAACTATCTCCAGATGAGTCAATAGGGTAGAACTAAAAAGTTCAACATAGACGACTCTTGGGCCCAGTGTTAGTACATTTGGTCAAATATTAACTTTTGAATGACCAATGTAACATCAGAAAGAGTCAATAAGTAGGTACAGAAATTACAAGTTCCATGACTGAAACATGTTCATTGGGTCAAATATTGGCTACTCTATGGCTACTTTATCACAAGAAGGAGTCTATTGGGTAGACATAGAAAGTTCAAAATCGACGACTCTTGGGCCCGATATTAGTACATTTGGTCAAATATTGACTTTTGAATGACCGATATAACATCAGAAAGAGTCAATTAGTAGGTTTAGAAATTTCAACATCCATGACTGAAACATGTTCAATGGGTCAATTATTGGCCAATCTATCGCTAATTTATCACCAGAAGGAGTCAATTGGGTAGAAATAGAAATTTCAAAATCGATGACTCTTGGGCCCGATATTAGTACATTTGGTCAAATATGGATTTCTGAATGACTGACCTGAATTCAGAAAGAGTGAGTAGGCATAAAAACTTCAAGATCCATAACTGAAACATGTCCAATTGGTAAAATATTGGCTACTCTAAGGCTAATGTATCACAAGAAGGAGTCAATTGGGTAGGAATAAAAAGTTCAAGATCAAGGACTGAAATATTTTCAGTGGGTCAAAAATTGTCTGAACTATCGCAAGAAGGAGTCAATAGGGTAGAAGTAAAAAGTTCAAAATCGATGTCTCTTGGGCCTGATATTAGTACATTTGGTCAAATATTGACTTTTGAATGACCGATATAACATCAGAAAGAGTCAATAAGTAGGTATAAAAATGTCAAGATCCATAACTGAAACATGTACATTGGGTAAAATATTGGCTACTCTAAGGCTAATGTATCACAAGAAGGAGTCAATTGGGTAGGGATAGAAAGTTCAAGATAGAGGACTGGACTATTTTTAGTGGGTCAAAAATTGGCTGAACTATCGCAAGAAGGAGTCAATAGGGTAGAACTAAAAAGTTCAAAATCGATGACTCTTGGGCCTGATATTAGTACATTTGGTCAAATATTGACTTTTGAATGACCGATATAACATCAGAAAGAGTCAATAAGTAGGTATAGAAATTTCAACATCCATGACTGAAACATGTTCAATGGGTCAAATATTGGCTACTCTATGGCTAATTTAACACCAGAAGGAGTCAATTGGGTAGAAATAGAAATTTCAAAATCGACGACTCTTGGGGCTCGATATTAGTACATTTGGTCAAGTATGGATTTCTGAATGACTGACCTAAATTCAGAAAGATTGAGTAGGTATAAAAACTTCAAGATCCATAACTGAAACATGTCCATTGGGTAAAGTATTGGCTACTCTATGGCTAATTTATCACCAGAAGGAGTCAATTGGGTAGGAATAGAAAGTTCAAGATCAAGGACTGGAATATTTTCAGTGGGTCAAAAATTGGCTGAACTATCGCAAGAAGGAGTCAATAGGGTAGAAATAAAAAGTTCAAAATCGACGACTCTTGGGCCTGATATTAGTACATTTGGTCAAATATTGACTTTTGAATGACCGATATTACATCAGAAAGAGTCAATAAGTAGGTATAGAAATTTCAAGCTAAAATAACTGAAAAATATTCAATGGGTCAAATATTGGCTATTCTATGGCTAATTTATCACAAGAAGGAGTCAACTGGGTAGGAATAGAAAGTTGAAGATCAAGGACTGAAATATTTTCAGTGGGTCAAAAATTGGCTGAACTATCTCCAGAAGGAGTCAATAGAGTAGAACTAAAATGTTCAAAATCTACGACTCTTGGGCCCGATATTAGTACATTTGGTCAAATATTGATTTTTGAATGACCAATGTAACCTCAGAAAGAGTCAATAAGTAGGTATAGATATTTCAAGATCTTTGACTGAAACATGTTCAATGGGTCAAATATTGGCTACTCTATGGCTAATTTATCACAAGAAGGAGTCTATTGGGTAGAAATAGAAAGTTCAAAATCGACGACTCTTGGGCCTGATATTACATTTGGTCAAATATTGACTTTTGAATGACTGATATAACATGAGAATGTCAATAAGTAGGTTTAGAAATTTCAACATCCATGACTGAAACATGTTCAATGGGTCAATTATTGGCTAATCTATCGCTAATTTATCACCAGAAGGAGTCAATATGGTAGAAATAGAAATTTCAAAATGGACGACTCTTGGGCCCGATATTAGTACATTTGGTCAAATAAGGATTTCTGAATGTCTTACCTAAATTCAGAAATAGTGAGTAGATATAAAAACTTCAAGATCCATGACTGAAACATGTTCAATGGGTCAAATATTGGCTACACTATGGCTAATTTTTCACCAGAAGGAGTCAAAGGGTAGAACTAAAAAGTTCAAAATAGACGACTCTTGGGCCCAATTTTAGTACATTTCGTCAAATATTGACTTTTGAATAACATCAGAAAGAGTCAATAAGTAGGTATAGAAATTTCAAGATCCATGACTGAAACATGTTCAAACATGGTCAAATATTGGCTACTCTATGGCTAATTTAACACCAGAAGGAGTCAATTGGATAGAAATAGAAATTTCAAAATCGACGACTCTTGGGCCCGATATTAGTACATTTGGTTAAGTATGGATTTCTGAATGACTGACCTAAATTCAGAAAGAGTGAGTAGGTATAAAAACTTCAAGATCCATAACTGAAACATGTCCATTGGGTAAAGTATTGGCTACTCTAAGGCTAATGTATCACAAAAAGGGGTCAATTGGGTAGGAATAGAAAGTTCAAGATCAAGGACTGAAATATTTTCAGTGGGTCAAAAATTGGCTGAACTATCGCCAGAAGGAGTCTATAGGGTAGAACTAAAAAGTTCAAAATAGACAACTCTTGGGCCCGATTTTAGTGCATTTGGTCAAATATTGACTTTTGAATGACCGATGTAACATCAGATAGAGTCAATAAGTAGGTATAGATATTTCAAGATCCATGACTGAAACATGTTCAATGGGTCAATTATTGGCTAATCTATCGCTAATTTATCACCAGAAGGAGTCAATTGGGTAGAAATAGAAATTTCAAAATCGATGACTCTTGGGCCCGATATTAGTACATTTGGTCAAATATGGATTTCTGAATGACTGACCTGAATTCAGAAAGAGTGAGTAGGCATAAAAACTTCAAGATCCATAACTGAAACATGTCCAATTGGTAAAATATTGGCTACTCTAAGGCTAATGTATCACAAGAAGGAGTCAATTGGGTAGGAATAAAAAGTTCAAGATCAAGGACTGAAATATTTTCAGTGGGTCAAAAATTGTCTGAACTATCGCAAGAAGGAGTCAATAGGGTAGAAGTAAAAAGTTCAAAATCGATGTCTCTTGGGCCTGATATTAGTACATTTGGTCAAATATTGACTTTTGAATGACCGATATAACATCAGAAAGAGTCAATAAGTAGGTATAAAAATGTCAAGATCCATAACTGAAACATGTACATTGGGTAAAATATTGGCTACTCTAAGGCTAATGTATCACAAGAAGGAGTCAATTGGGTAGGGATAGAAAGTTCAAGATAGAGGACTGGACTATTTTTAGTGGGTCAAAAATTGGCTGAACTATCGCAAGAAGGAGTCAATAGGGTAGAACTAAAAAGTTCAAAATCGATGACTCTTGGGCCTGATATTAGTACATTTGGTCAAATATTGACTTTTGAATGACCGATATAACATCAGAAAGAGTCAATAAGTAGGTATAGAAATTTCAACATCCATGACTGAAACATGTTCAATGGGTCAAATATTGGCTACTCTATGGCTAATTTAACACCAGAAGGAGTCAATTGGGTAGAAATAGAAATTTCAAAATCGACGACTCTTGGGGCTCGATATTAGTACATTTGGTCAAGTATGGATTTCTGAATGACTGACCTAAATTCAGAAAGATTGAGTAGGTATAAAAACTTCAAGATCCATAACTGAAACATGTCCATTGGGTAAAGTATTGGCTACTCTATGGCTAATTTATCACCAGAAGGAGTCAATTGGGTAGGAATAGAAAGTTCAAGATCAAGGACTGGAATATTTTCAGTGGGTCAAAAATTGGCTGAACTATCGCAAGAAGGAGTCAATAGGGTAGAAATAAAAAGTTCAAAATCGACGATTCTTGGGCCTGATATTAGTACATTTGGTCAAATATTGACTTTTGAATGACCGATATTACATCAGAAAGAGTCAATAAGTAGGTATAGAAATTTCAAGCTAAAATAACTGAAAAATATTCAATGGGTCAAATATTGGCTATTCTATGGCTAATTTATCACAAGAAGGAGTCAACTGGGTAGGAATAGAAAGTTGAAGATCAAGGACTGAAATATTTTCAGTGGGTCAAAAATTGGCTGAACTATCTCCAGAAGGAGTCAATAGAGTAGAACTAAAATGTTCAAAATCTACGACTCTTGGGCCCGATATTAGTACATTTGGTCAAATATTGATTTTTGAATGACCAATGTAACCTCAGAAAGAGTCAATAAGTAGGTATAGATATTTCAAGATCTTTGACTGAAACATGTATAATGGGTCAAATATTGGCTACTCTATGGCTAATTTATCACAAGAAGGAGTCTATTGGGTAGAAATAGAAAGTTCAAAATCGACGACTCTTGGGCCTGATATTACATTTGGTCAAATATTGACTTTTGAATGACTGATATAACATGAGAATGTCAATAAGTAGGTTTAGAAATTTCAACATCCATGACTGAAACATGTTCAATGGGTCAATTATTGGCTAATCTATCGCTAATTTATCACCAGAAGGAGTCAATATGGTAGAAATAGAAATTTCAAAATGGACGACTCTTGGGCCCGATATTAGTACATTTGGTCAAATAAGGATTTCTGAATGTCTTACCTAAATTCAGAAATAGTGAGTAGATATAAAAACTTCAAGATCCATGACTGAAACATGTCCAATTGGTAAAATATTGGCTACTCTATGGCTAATCTATCACAAGAAGGAATCAACTGGGTAGGAATAAAAAGTTGAAGATCAAGGACTGAAATATTTTCAGTGGGTCAAAAATTGGCTGAACTATCTCCAGAAGGAGTCAATAGGGTAGAACTAAAAAGTTCAAAATCGACGTCTCTTGGGCCTGATATTAGTACATTTGGTCAAATATTGACTTTTGAATGACCGATATAACATCAGAAAGAGTCAATAAGTAGGTATAAAAATTTCAAGATCCATGACTGAAACATGTTCAATGGGTCAAATATTGGCTACACTATGGCTAATTTTTCACCAGAAGGAGTCAAAGGGTAGAACTAAAAAGTTCAAAATAGACGACTCTTGGGCCCAATTTTAGTACATTTCGTCAAATATTGACTTTTGAATAACATCAGAAAGAGTCAATAAGTAGGTATAGAAATTTCAAGATCCATGACTGAAACATGTTCAAACATGGTCAAATATTGGCTACTCTATGGCTAATTTAACACCAGAAGGAGTCAATTGGATAGAAATAGAAATTTCAAAATCGACGACTCTTGGGCCCGATATTAGTACATTTGGTCAAGTATGGATTTCTGAATGACTGACCTAAATTCAGAAAGAGTGAGTAGGTATAAAAACTTCAAGATCCATAACTGAAACATGTCCATTGGGTAAAGTATTGGCTACTCTATGGCTAATTTATCACCAGAAGGAGTCAATTGGGTAGGAATAGAAAGTTCAAGATCAAGGACTGAAATATTTTCAGTGGGTCAAAAACTGGCTGAGCTATCTCCAGAAGGAGTCAATAGGGTAGAACTAAAATGTTCAAAATCGACGACTCTTGGGCCTGATATTAGTACATTTGGTCAAATATTGACTTTTGAATGACCGATATAACATGAGAAAGAGTCAATAAGTAGTTTTAGAAATTTCAACATCCATGACTGAAACATGTTCAATGGGTCAATTATTGGCTAATCTATTGCTAATTTATCACCAGAAGGAGTCAATATGGTAGAAATAGAAATTTCAAAATGGACGACTCTTGGGCCCGATATTAGTACATTTGGTCAAGTATGGATTTCTGAATGACTGACCTAAATTCAGAAAGAGTGAGTAGGTATAAAAACTTCAAGATCCATAACTGAAACATGTCCATTGGGTAAAGTATTGGCTACTCTATGGCTAATTTATCACCAGAAGGAGTCAATTGGGTAGGAATAGAAAGTTCAAGATCAAGGACTGAAATATTTTCAGTGGGTCAAAAACTGGCTGAACTATCTCCAGAAGGAGTCAATAGGGTAGAACTAAAATGTTCAAAATCGACGACTCTTGGGCCTGATATTAATACATTTGGTCAAATATTGACTTTTGAATGACCGATATAACATGAGAAAGAGTCAATAAGTAGGTTTAGAAATTTCAACATCCATGACTGAAACATGTTCAATGGGTCAATTATTGGCTAATCTATCGCTAATTTATCACCAGAAGGAGTCAATATGGTAGAAATAGAAATTTCAAAATGGACGACTCTTGGGCCCGATATTAGTACATTTGGTCAAATAAGGATTTCTGAATGCCTGACCTAAATTCAGAAATAGTGAGTAGGTATAAAAACTTCAAGATCCATAACTGAAACATGTCCAATTGGTAAAATATTGGCTACTCTAAGGCTAACGTATCACAAGAAGGAGTCAATTGGGTAGGGATGGAAAGTTCAAGATAGAGGACTGGAATATTTTCAGTGGGTCAAAAATTGGCTGAAGTATCTCCAGAAGGAGTCAATAGGGTAGAACTAAAATGTTCAAAATCTACGACTCTTGGGCCCGATATTAGTACATTTGGTCAAATATTGAATTTTGTTCAACCGATATAACATCAGAAAGAGTCAATAAGTAGGTATAGAAATTTCAAGATCCATGACTGAAAAATATTCAATGGGTCAAATATTGGCTACTCTATGGCTAATTTATCACCAGAAGGAGTCAATTGGGTAGCAAAAGAAAGTTCAAGTTCAAGGACTGAAATATTTTCAGTGGGTCAAAAATTGGCTGAACTATCTCCAGATGAGTCAATAGGGTAGAACTAAAAAGTTCAACATAGACGACTCTTGGGCCCAGTGTTAGTACATTTGGTCAAATATTAACTTTTGAATGACCAATGTAACATCAGAAAGAGTCAATAAGTAGGTACAGAAATTTCAAGTTCCATGACTGAAACATGTTCATTGGGTCAAATATTGGCTACTCTATGGCTACTTTATCACAAGAAGGAGTCTATTGGGTAGAAATAGAAAGTTCAAAATCGACGACTCTTGGGCCCGATATTAGTACATTTGGTCAAATATTGACTTTTGAATGACCGATATAACATCAGAAAGAGTCAATTAGTAGGTTTAGAAATTTCAACATCCATGACTGAAACATGTTCAATGGGTCAATTATTGGCCAATCTATCGCTAATTTAACACCAGAAGGAGTCAATTGGGTAGAAATAGAAATTTCAAAATCGACGACTCTTGGGCCCGATATTAGTACATTTGGTTAAGTATGGATTTCTGAATGACTGACCTAAATTCAGAAAGAGTGAGTAGGTATAAAAACTTCAAGATCCATAACTGAAACATGTCCATTGGGTAAAGTATTGGCTACTCTAAGGCTAATGTATCACAAAAAGGGGTCAATTGGGTAGGAATAGAAAGTTCAAGATCAAGGACTGAAATATTTTCAGTGGGTCAAAAATTGGCTGAACTATCGCCAGAAGGAGTCTATAGGGTAGAACTAAAAAGTTCAAAATAGACAACTCTTGGGCCCGATTTTAGTGCATTTGGTCAAATATTGACTTTTGAATGACCGATGTAACATCAGATAGAGTCAATAAGTAGGTATAGATATTTCAAGATCCATGACTGAAACATGTTCAATGGGTCAATTATTGGCTAATCTATCGCGAATTTATCACAAGAAGGAGTCAATTGGGTAGGAATAAAAAGTTCAAGATCAAGGACTGAAATATTTTCAGTGGGTCAAAAATTGTCTGAACTATCGCAAGAAGGAGTCAATAGGGTAGAAGTAAAAAGTTCAAAATCGATGTCTCTTGGGCCTGATATTAGTACATTTGGTCAAATATTGACTTTTGAATGACCGATATAACATCAGAAAGAGTCAATAAGTAGGTATAAAAATGTCAAGATCCATAACTGAAACATGTACATTGGGTAAAATATTGGCTACTCTAAGGCTAATGTATCACAAGAAGGAGTCAATTGGGTAGGGATAGAAAGTTCAAGATAGAGGACTGGACTATTTTTAGTGGGTCAAAAATTGGCTGAACTATCGCAAGAAGGAGTCAATAGGGTAGAACTAAAAAGTTCAAAATCGATGACTCTTGGGCCTGATATTAGTACATTTGGTCAAATATTGACTTTTGAATGACCGATATAACATCAGAAAGAGTCAATAAGTAGGTATAGAAATTTCAAGATCCATGACTGAAAAATATTCAATGGGTCAAATATTGGCTACTCTATGGCTAATTTATCACCAGAAGGAGTCAATTGGGTAAAAATGGAAAGTTCAAAATTGACGACTCTTGGGCCCGATATTAGTACATTTGGTCAAATATGGATTTCTGAATGACAGACCTAAATTCAGAAAGAGTCAATGAGTAGGTATAAAAATTTCAAGATCCATAACTGAAACATGTCCAATGGGTAAAATATTGGCTACTCTAATGCTAATGTATCACAAGAAGGAGTCATTTGTGTAGGAATAGAAAGTTCAAGATCAAGGACTGAAATATTTTCAGTGGGTCAAAAATTGGCTGAACTATCGCAAGAAGGAGTCAATAGGGTAGAAGTAAAAAGTTCAAAATCGACGTCTCTTGGGCCTGATATTAGTACATTTGGTCAAATATTGACTTTTGAATGACCGATATAACATCAGAAAGAGTCAATAAGTAGGTATAGAAATTTCAACATCCATGACTGAAACATGTTCAATGGGTCAAATATTGGCTACTCTATGGCTAATTTAACACCAGAAGGAGTCAATAGGGTAGAAATAAAAAGTTCAAAATCGACGACTCTTGGGCCTGATATTAGTACATTTGGTCAAATATTCACTTTTGAATGACCGATATTACATCAGAAAGAGTCAATAAGCAGGTATAGAAATTTCAAGCTAAAATGACTGAAAAATATTCAATGGGTCAAATATTGGCTATTCTATGGCTAATTTATCACAAGAAGGAGTCAACTGGGTAGGAAGAGAAAGTTGAAGATCAAGGACTGAAATATTTTCAGTGGGTAAAAATTGGCTGAACTATCTCCAGAAGGAGTCAATAGAGTAGAACTAAAATGTTCAAAATCTACGACTCTTGGGCCCGATATTAGTAAATTTGGTCAAATATTGATTTTTGAATGACCAATGTAACCTCAGAAAGAGTCAATAAGTAGGTATAGATATTTCAAGATCCATGACTTAAACATGTTCATTGGGTCAAATATTGGCTACTCTATGGCTACTTTATCACAAGAAGGAGTCTATTGGGTAGAAATAGAAAGTTCAAAATCGACGACTCTTGGGCCCGATATTAGTACATTTGGTCAAATTTTGACTTTTGAAAGACTGATATAACATGAGAAAGTCAATAAGTAGGTTTAGAAATTTCAACATCCATGACTGAAACATGTTCAATGGGTCAATTATTGGCCAATCTATCGCTAATTTATCACCAGAAGGAGTCAATTGGGTAGGAATAGAAAGTTCAAGATCAAGGACTGGAATATTTTCAGTGGGTCAAAAATTGGCTGAACTATCGCAAGAAGGAGTCAATAGGGTAGAAATAAAAAGTTCAAAATCGACGACTCTTGGGCCTGATATTAGTACATTTGGTCAAATATTCACTTTTGAATGACCGATATTACATCAGAAAGAGTCAATAAGCAGGTATAGAAATTTCAAGCTAAAATGACTGAAAAATATTCAATGGGTCAAATATTGGCTATTCTATGGTTAATTTATCACAAGAAGGAGTCAACTGGGTAGGAATAGAAAGTTGAAGATCAAGGACTGAAATATTTTCAGTGGGTAAAAATTGGCTGAACTATCTCCAGAAGGAGTCAATAGAGTAGAACTAAAATGTTCAAAATCTACGACTCTTGGGCCCGATATTAGTAAATTTGGTCAAATATTGATTTTTGAATGACCAATGTAACCTCAGAAAGATGTTATATCAGACATAAAAAATTCCATTTGTGAGGAACTGAACATATTTCTAGTCAAAGTGTACTAAGTTTTAGTCTTTTGTATAAAGTCTGGTTTATCAAACAGTTTGACTTCTTCGTCAGCCATTCAAGAAGTGCATGTTTGACGCAGTGCACATATTTCTGGCCAAAGAGAGCTTAATCTTGAGCATTTCTTATACATAATGACTAAAGGGCATATTTTCAATAAATTAGTCCTAAAACATGATCTTTCTGCTACTTTTTTTTCTTTGTCAATAACATTCCTCGTTGACTTAATCTGATGTTACATCAGGCATACAGCAGCATTGGACTGCATGATTCACAGAGCGACCCTTCCTTGCACCTTCAAGCCGCCTGCCTCACACTATCTCCGGCTTGAGCAGAGAAACACACCGCATGGTTCACACGGAGGAATTTTGACACTTAGGCGTCTTTCTGAGCGTGCACCTTTTTTCAGAAAAACGACCAAGTGTACCAGCATTCTGCTGTGCATGGAGTTAACATATGTGCTGTTGAAAAGATAATGCAAAACTGCATAGATGTACCTCATTTGGTTGTGCAATGAAGAGAAAACATATGTGCTGTTGCATTGCACAGAGAACTCAAACATGAACTTTCTGCTACTTTTTATTCTTTGTCCATAACATTTCCTCGTTGACTTAATCTGATGTTACATCAGCCACACAGCAGTCAATGGACTGCATGATTCACAGAGCGACCCTTCCTTACACCTTCAAGCCGCCTGCCTCACACTATCTCCGGCTTGAGCAGAGAAACACACCGCATGGTTCACACGGAGGAATTTTGACACTTCGTCGTTTTTTCTGTGCATGCACAATTTTCAGTGAAACGACTAAGTGTACCAGCACTAACTCATCCGTCTGTGCATGGAGTTAACATGTGTGCTGTTGCAGAGATAATGCAGAATTATATAGATTTACCTCATTTGGTTGTGCAATGAAGAGAAAACATATGTGCTGTTGCATTGCACAGAGAACTCAAACATGAACTTTCTGCTACTTTTTATTCTTTTTCCATAACATTTCCTCGTTGACTTAATCTGATGTTACATCAGGCATACAGCAGTCATTCGACTGCATGATTCACAGAGCGACCCTTCCTTGCACCTTCAAGCCGCCTGCCTCACACTATCTCCGGCTTGAGCAGAGAAACAGTGCACGGTTCGCACGGAGGAATTTTGACACTTAGGCGTCTTTCTGAGCGTGCACCTTTTTTCAGAAAAACGACCAAGTGTACCAGCATTCTGCTGTGCATGGAGTTAACATATGTGCTGTTGAAAAGATAATGCAAAATTGCATAGATGTACCTCATTTGGTTGTGCAATGAAGAGAAAACATATGTGCTGTTGCATTGCACAGAGCTCAATGTAAGATATGCATTGTTGCGTTTAAGTGTATATAAAAATACTTAATGACCAAAGGGCATATTTTTAATAAATTAGTGATCAAACATGATCTTTCTGTTACTTTTTATTCCTTTTCAATAAACTCTCCGCATCGACTTAATCTGATGTAAGGCATCAGCCTTACAGCAGTCAGTTGACTGCATGGTTCATATAGAGCGAATTCACAGCGAAGCCCTTCCTTACACTTTCAAGCCGCCTACCTCACACTATCTCCGGCTTGAAAAGAGAAACACACCGCATGGTTCACACGGAGGAATTTTGACACTTCGTCGTTTTTTCTGAGCATGCACCATTCTCAGTAAAACGACTAAGTGTACCAGCACTAACTCATCCGTCTGTGCATGGAGTTAACATGTGTGCTGTTGAAGAGATAATGCAAAATTGCTTAGATGTACCTCATTTGGTTGTGCAATGAAGAGAAAACATATGTGCTGTTGCATTGCACAGAGAACTCAAACATGAACTTTCTGCTACTTTTTATTCTTTTTCCATAACATTTCCTCGTTGACTTAATCTGATGTTACATCAGCCACACAGCAGTCAATGGACTGCATGATTCACAGAGCGACCCTTCCTTACACCTTCAAGCCGCCTGCCTCACACTATCTCCGGCTTGGTTGTGCAATGAAGAGAAAACATATGTGCTGTTGCATTGCACAGAGCTCAATATAAGATATGCACTTGTTGCGTTTAAGTGTATATAAAAATACTTAATGACCAAAGGTCATATTTTTAATAAATTAGTGATCAAACATGAACTTTCTGTTACTTTTTATTCCTTTTCAATAAACTCCGCATCGACTTAATCTGATGTAAGGCATCAGCCTTACAGCAGTCAGTTGACTGCATGGTTCATATAGAGCGAATTCACAGCGAAGCCCTTCCTTACACTGTCAAGCCGCCTACCTGACACTCTCTCCGGCTTGAGCAGAGAAACACACCGCATGGTTCACACGTAGGAATTTTGACACTTCGTCGTTTTTTCTGAGCATGCACCATTCTCAGTAAAACGACTAATTGTCAAAATTCGTCCGTGTACCATATTTTAGAAAAACGACTAAAAGTGTCAAAATTCCTCCGTGTAGCCTACCTTTGCCCGGGGGTTTATACTTTGAAATAGAAATAGAAAGTTCAAAATCGACGACTCTTGGGCCCGATATTAGTACATTTGGTCAAATATTGACTTTTGAATGACCGATGTAACATCAGAAAGATTCAATGAGTAGGTATTGAAATTTCAAGATTCATGACTGAAACATAATCAATGGGTCAAATTTTGTCTACTCTATGGCTAATGGATCACCAGAAGGAGTCAAATCGGTAGAAACAGAAAGTGTCAAAATTCCTCCATCTGAACCGTGCACTGTGTTTCTCTGCTCAAGCCGGAGAGAGTGTTAGGTAGGCGGCTTGAAGGTGTAAGGAAGGGTCGCTCTGTGAATCATGCAGTTCATTGACTGCTGTATGGCTGATGTAACATCAGATTAAGTCAAGAAATGTTATGGAAAAAGAATAAAAAGTAGCAGAAAGTTCATGTTTGAGTTCTCTGTCTAATGCAACAGCACATATGTTTTCTCTTCATTGCACAACCAAATGAGGTACATCTATGCAATTCTGCACTATCTCTTCAACAGCACACGTTAACTCCATGCACAGACGGATGAGTTAGTGCTGGTACACTTAGTCGTTTTTCAGAGCGTGCACCATTTCTCAGAAAAACGACTAAGTGTCAAAATTCCTCCGTGTGAACCATACAGTGTGTGTCTCTGCTCAAGCCGGAGATAGTGTGAGGCAGGCGGCATGAAGGTGTAAGGAAGGGTCGCTCTGTGAATCCGCTCAACTCAAACTCTCTCCGGCTGGAGGAGAGACACAGACACAGCCTGCTTCCTAGGCACAAAGTAGCACCCCCGGGCAAAGGTACACGGAGGAATTTTGACACTTTTAGTCGTTTTTCTAAAATAAGGTACATGGACGAATTTCGACAATTAGTCGTTTTACTGAGAATGGTGCATGCTCAGAAAAAACGACGAAGTGTCAAAATTCCTCCGTGTGAACCATGCGGTGTGTTTCTCTGCTCAAGCCGGAGAGAGTGTCAGGTAGGCGGCTTGAAAGTGTAAGGAAGGGCTTCGCTGTGAATTCGCTCTATATGAACCATGCAGTCAACTGACTGCTGTAAGGCTGATGCTTTACATCAGATTAAGTCGATGCGGAGAGTTTATTGAAAAAGAATAAAAAGTAAAAGAAAGTTCATGTTTGATCACTCATTTATTAAAAATATGCCCTTTGGTCATTAAGTATTTTTATATACACTTAAACGCAACAAGTGCATATCTTATATTGTGCTCTGTGCAATGCAACAGCACATATGTTTTCTCTTCATTGCACAACCAAATGAGGTACATCTATGCAATTTTGCATTATCTTTTCAACAGCATATATGTTAAATCCATGCACAGCAGAATGCTGGTACACTTGTTCGTTTTTCTGAAAAAAGGTGCACGCTCAAACGACTAAGTGTCAAAATTCCTCCGTGTGAACCATGCAGTGTGTGTCTCTGCTCAAGCCGGAGATAGTGTGAGGCAGGCGGCATGAAGGTGTAAGGAAGGGTCGCTCTGTGAATCCGCTCAACTCAAACTCTCTCTGGCTGGAGGAGAGACACAGACACAGCCTGCTTCCAAGGCACAAAGTAGCACCCCCGGGCAAAGGTACACGGAGGAATTTTGACACTTTTAGTCTTTTTTCTAAAATATGGTACACGGACGAATTTTGACAATTAGTCGTTTTACTGAGAATTGTGCATGCTCAGAAAAAACGACGAAGTGTCAAAATTCCTCCGTGTGGAACAAGTGCATATCTTATATTGTGCTCTGTGCAATGAAAGAGCACATATGTTTTCTCTTCATTGCACAACCAAATGAGGTACATCTATGCAATTTTGCATTATCTCTTCAACAGCACACGTTAACTCCGTGCACAAACGAAAGAGTTAGTGCTGGTACACTTGGTCGTTTTTCTGAAAAAAGGTGCACGCTCAGAAAGACGACTAAGTGTCAAAATTCCTCCGTGTGAACCGTGCACTGTGTTTTCTCTGCTCAAGCCGGAGAGAGTGTCAGGTAGGTGGCCTGAATGTGTAAGAAAGGGCTTCGCTGTGAATTCGCTCTATATGAACCATGCAGTCAACTGACTGCTGTAAGGCTGATGTAACATCAGATTAAGTCGATGCGGAGAGTTTATTGAAAAAGAATAAAAAGTAAAAGAAAGTTCATGTTTGAGTAATTTATTAAAAATACGCGCTTTGGTCATTAAGTATTTTTTATATGCACTGAAACGCAACAAGTGCATATCTTATATTGTGCTCTGTTCCTCCGTGTAAACCGTGCACTGTGTCTCTCTCCTCAAGCCGGAGAGAGTGTTAGGTAGGCGGCTTGAAAGTGTAAGGAAGGAGTGTAAGGAAGCTTCGCTGTGAATCCGCTCAACTTAAACTCTCTCCGGCTTGAGGAGAGACACACACACAGCCTGGAGGAATCTGTGAATCATGCAGTCCACTGACTGCTGTATGCCTGATGTAACATCAGATTAAGTCAACGAGGAATGTTATTGACAAAGAATAAAAAGTAGCAGAAAGTTCATGTTTTAGGACTAATTTATTAAAAATATGCCCTTTAGTCATTATGTATAAGAAATGCTCAAGATTAAGCGCTCTTTGGCCAGAAATATGTGCACTGGGTCAAACATGCACTTCTGAATGGCTGACGAAGAAGTCAAACTGTTTGATAAACCAGACTTTATACAAAAGACTAAAACGTAGTACACTTTGACTAGAAATATGTTCAGTTCCTCACAAATGGAATTTTTTATGTCTGATATGACATCAGGAAAATGCAATGAGTATAGAAAGTTCATGATCTAGGAAACTTGAGCCAGAAATATGTACAGCAGGTTCTTGTACGCAATGCCGTGCATTGCAATGTACACCTTTGCCATGGCTAAACCATTTGAGAAAACATTACCAAACATTCAATCTTAATTTAATTATTCAAATAATGACTTTACCAAATTTGAGACATTCTCTTTGTTTTCACTTATGTTTTCTATTTTTAAAGTGTTTTGTCATCTCAACCCTGTAAAAATAGGTATATGCTGCCCTCTATTGCTCATTCAATATATTACATTTTGTCATGAATAGAATTCTGCTTATTTTTAAGATACACATACTACATTGATTAAAAAAATTGAAAAAACATTTGAATTTTTCATTCAATGTTAGTAATATTGTATATAGAAATAAACCGTGTATACTCCGTCTATGCATCTATACATCTATGCAATTTTGCATTATCCTTTCAACAGCACATATGTTAACTCCATGCACAGCAGAATGCTGGTACACTTGTTCGTTTTTCTGAAAAAAGGTGCACGCTCAGAAAGACGACTAAGTGTCAAAATTCCTCCGTGTGAACCGTGCACTGTGTTTCTCTGCTCAAGCCGGAGAGAGTGTTAGGTAGGCGGCTTGAAGGTGTAAGGAAGGGCTTCGCTGTGAATTCGCTCTATATGAACCATGCAGTCAACTGACTGCTGTAAGGCTGATGCTTTACATCAGATTAAGTCGATGCGGAGAGTTTTTTGAAAAAGAATAAAAAGTAAAAGAAAGTTCATGTTTGATCACTCATTTATTAAAAATATGCCCTTTGGTCATTAAGTATTTTTATATACACTTAAACGCAACAAGTGCATATCTTATATTGTGCTCTGTGCAATGCAACAGCACATATGTTTTCTCTTCATTGCACAACCAAATGAGGTACATCTATGCAATTTTGCATTATCTTTTCAACAGCATATATGTTAAATCCATGCACAGCAGAATGCTGGTACACTTGTTCGTTTTTCTGAAAAAAGGTGCACGCTCAGAAAGACGACTAAGTGTCAAAATTCCTCCGTGTGAACCGTGCACTGTGTTTCTCTGCTCAAGCCGGAGAGAGTGTTAGGTAGGCGGCTTGAAGGTGTAAGGAAGGGTCGCTCTGTGAATCATGCAGTTCATTGACTGCTGTATGGCTGATGTAACATCAGATTAAGTCAACGAGGAAATGTTATGGAAAAAGAATAAAAAGTAGCAGAAAGTTCATGTTTGAGTTCTCTGTCTAATGCAACAGCACATATGTTTTCTCTTCATTGCACAACCAAATGAGGTACATCTATGCAATTCTGCACTATCTCTTCAACAGCACACGTTAACTCCATGCACAGACGGATGAGTTAGTGCTGGTACACTTAGTCGTTTTTCAGAGCGTGCACCATTTCTCAGAAAAACGACTAAGTGTCAAAATTCCTCCGTGTGAACCATACAGTGTGTGTCTCTGCTCAAGCCGGAGATAGTGTGAGGCAGGCGGCATGAAGGTGTAAGGAAGGGTCGCTCTGTGAATCCGCTCAACTCAAACTCTCTCCGGCTGGAGGAGAGACACAGACACAGCCTGCTTCCTAGGCACAAAGTAGCACCCCCGGGCAAAGGTACACGGAGGAATTTTGACACTTTTAGTCGTTTTTCTAAAATAAGGTACACGGACGAATTTCGACAATTAGTCGTTTTACTGAGAATGGTGCATGCTCAGAAAAAACGACGAAGTGTCAAAATTCCTCCGTGTGAACCATGCGGTGTGTTTCTCTGCTCAAGCCGGAGAGAGTGTCAGGTAGGCGGCTTGAAAGTGTAAGGAAGGGCTTCGCTGTGAATTCGCTCTATATGAACCATGCAGTCAACTGACTGCTGTAAGGCTGATGCTTTACATCAGATTAAGTCGATGCGGAGAGTTTATTGAAAAAGAATAAAAAGTAAAAGAAAGTTCATGTTTGATCACTCATTTATTAAAAATATGCCCTTTGGTCATTAAGTATTTTTATATACACTTAAACGCAACAAGTGCATATCTTATATTGTGCTCTGTGCAATGCAACAGCACATATGTTTTCTCTTCATTGCACAACCAAATGAGGTACATCTATGCAATTTTGCATTATCTTTTCAACAGCATATATGTTAAATCCATGCACAGCAGAATGCTGGTACACTTGTTCGTTTTTCTGAAAAAAGGTGCACGCTCAAACGACTAAGTGTCAAAATTCCTCCGTGTGAATCATGCAGTGTGTGTCTCTGCTCAAGCCGGAGATAGTGTGAGGCAGGCGGCATGAAGGTGTAAGGAAGGGTCGCTCTGTGAATCCGCTCAACTCAAACTCTCTCTGGCTGGAGGAGAGACACAGACACAGCCTGCTTCCAAGGCACAAAGTAGCACCCCCGGGCAAAGGTACACGGAGGAATTTTGACACTTTTAGTCTTTTTTCTAAAATATGGTACACGGACGAATTTTGACAATTAGTCGTTTTACTGAGAATTGTGCATGCTCAGAAAAAACGACGAAGTGTCAAAATTCCTCCGTGTGGAACAAGTGCATATCTTATATTGTGCTCTGTGCAATGAAAGAGCACATATGTTTTCTCTTCATTGCACAACCAAATGAGGTACATCTATGCAATTTTGCATTATCTCTTCAACAGCACACGTTAACTCCGTGCACAAACGAAAGAGTTAGTGCTGGTACACTTGGTCGTTTTTCTGAAAAAAGGTGCACGCTCAGAAAGACGACTAAGTGTCAAAATTCCTCCGTGTGAACCGTGCACTGTGTTTTCTCTGCTCAAGCCGGAGAGAGTGTCAGGTAGGTGGCCTGAATGTGTAAGAAAGGGCTTCGCTGTGAATTCGCTCTATATGAACCATGCAGTCAACTGACTGCTGTAAGGCTGATGTAACATCAGATTAAGTCGATGCGGAGAGTTTATTGAAAAAGAATAAAAAGTAAAAGAAAGTTCATGTTTGAGTAATTTATTAAAAATACGCGCTTTGGTCATTAAGTATTTTTTATATGCACTGAAACGCAACAAGTGCATATCTTATATTGTGCTCTGTTCCTCCGTGTAAACCGTGCACTGTGTCTCTCTCCTCAAGCCGGAGAGAGTGTTAGGTAGGCGGCTTGAAAGTGTAAGGAAGGAGTGTAAGGAAGCTTCGCTGTGAATCCGCTCAACTTAAACTCTCTCCGGCTTGAGGAGAGACACACACACAGCCTGGAGGAATCTGTGAATCATGCAGTCCACTGACTGCTGTATGCCTGATGTAACATCAGATTAAGTCAACGAGGAATGTTATTGACAAAGAATAAAAAGTAGCAGAAAGTTCATGTTTTAGGACTAATTTATTAAAAATATGCCCTTTAGTCATTATGTATAAGAAATGCTCAAGATTAAGCGCTCTTTGGCCAGAAATATGTGCACTGGGTCAAACATGCACTTCTGAATGGCTGACGAAGAAGTCAAACTGTTTGATAAACCAGACTTTATACAAAAGACTAAAACGTAGTACACTTTGACTAGAAATATGTTCAGTTCCTCACAAATGGAATTTTTTATGTCTGATATGACATCAGGAAAATGCAATGAGTATAGAAAGTTCATGATCTAGGAAACTTGAGCCAGAAATATGTACAGCAGGTTCTTGTACGCAATGCCGTGCATTGCAATGTACACCTTTGCCATGGCTAAACCATTTGAGAAAACATTACCAAACATTCAATCTTAATTTAATTATTCAAATAATGACTTTACCAAATTTGAGACATTCTCTTTGTTTTCACTTATGTTTTCTATTTTTAAAGTGTTTTGTCATCTCAACCCTGTAAAAATAGGTATATGCTGCCCTCTATTGCTCATTCAATATATTACATTTTGTCATGAATAGAATTCTGCTTATTTTTAAGATACACATACTACATTGATTAAAAAAATTAAAAAAACATTTGAATTTTTCATTCAATGTTAGTAATATTGTATATAGAAATAAACCGTGTATACTCCGTCTATGCATCTATACATCTATGCAATTTTGCATTATCTTTTCAACAGCACATATGTTAACTCCATGCACAGCAGAATGCTGGTACACTTGGTCGTTTTTCTGAAAAAAGGTGCACGCTCAGAAAGACGACTAAGTGTCAAAATTCCTCCGTGTGAACCGTGCACTGTGTTTCTCTGCTCAAGCCGGAGAGAGTGTTAGGTAGGCGGCTTGAAGGTGTAAGGAAGGGTCGCTCTGTGAATCATGCAGTTCATTGACTGCTGTATGGCTGATGTGACATCAGATTAAGTCAACGAGGAAATGTTATGGAAAAAGAATAAAAAGTAGCAGAAAGTTCATGTTTGAGTTCTCTGTGCAATGCAACAGCACATATGCTTTCTCTTCATTGCACAACCAAATGAGGTAAATCTATGCAATTCTGCATTATCTCTTCAACAGCACACATGTTAACTCCATGCACAGACGGATGAGTTAGTGCTGGTACACTTAGTCGTTTTACTGAAAATGGTGCATGCTCAGACAAAACGACGAAGTGTCAAAATTCCTCCCTGTGAACCATGCGGTGTGTTTCTCTGCTCAAGCCGGAGATAGTGTGAGGCAGGCGGCTTGAAGGTGTAAGGAAGGGTCGCTCTGTGAATCATGCAGTCCATTGACTGCTGTATGGCTGATGTAACATCAGATTAAGTCAACGAGGAAATGTTATGGAAAAAGAATAAAAAGTAGCAGAAAGTTCATGTTTGAGTTCTCTGTGCAATGCAACAGCACATATGTTTTCTCTTCATTGCACAACCAAATGAGGTACATCTATGCAATTCTGCACTATCTCTTCAACAGCACACGTTAACTCCATGCACAGACGGATGAGTTAGTGCTGGTACACTTAGTCGTTTTTCTGAGAAATGGTGCACGCTCTGAAAAACGACTAAGTGTCAAAATTCCTCCGTGTGAACCATGCAGTGTGTGTCTCTGCTCAAGCCGGAGATAGTGTGAGGCAGGCGGCATGAAGGTGTAAGGAAGGGTCGCTCTGTGAATCCGCTCAACTCAAACTCTCTCTGGCTGGAGGAGAGACACAGACACAGCCTGCTTCCAAGGCACAAAGTAGCACCCCCGGGCAAAGGTACACGGAGGAATTTTGACACTTTTAGTCTTTTTTCTAAAATATGGTACACGGACGAATTTTGACAATTAGTCGTTTTACTGAGAATTGTGCATGCTCAGAAAAAACGACGAAGTGTCAAAATTCCTCCGTGTGGAACAAGTGCATATCTTATATTGTGCTCTGTGCAATGAAAGAGCACATATGTTTTCTCTTCATTGCACAACCAAATGAGGTACATCTATGCAATTTTGCATTATCTCTTCAACAGCACACGTTAACTCCGTGCACAAACGAAAGAGTTAGTGCTGGTACACTTGGTCGTTTTTCTGAAAAAAGGTGCACGCTCAGAAAGACGACTAAGTGTCAAAATTCCTCCGTGTGAACCGTGCACTGTGTTTTCTCTGCTCAAGCCGGAGAGAGTGTCAGGTAGGTGGCCTGAATGTGTAAGAAAGGGCTTCGCTGTGAATTCGCTCTATATGAACCATGCAGTCAACTGACTGCTGTAAGGCTGATGTAACATCAGATTAAGTCGATGCGGAGAGTTTATTGAAAAAGAATAAAAAGTAAAAGAAAGTTCATGTTTGAGTAATTTATTAAAAATACGCGCTTTGGTCATTAAGTATTTTTTATATGCACTGAAACGCAACAAGTGCATATCTTATATTGTGCTCTGTTCCTCCGTGTAAACCGTGCACTGTGTCTCTCTCCTCAAGCCGGAGAGAGTGTTAGGTAGGCGGCTTGAAAGTGTAAGGAAGGAGTGTAAGGAAGCTTCGCTGTGAATCCGCTCAACTTAAACTCTCTCCGGCTTGAGGAGAGACACACACACAGCCTGGAGGAATCTGTGAATCATGCAGTCCACTGACTGCTGTATGCCTGATGTAACATCAGATTAAGTCAACGAGGAATGTTATTGACAAAGAATAAAAAGTAGCAGAAAGTTCATGTTTTAGGACTAATTTATTAAAAATATGCCCTTTAGTCATTATGTATAAGAAATGCTCAAGATTAAGCGCTCTTTGGCCAGAAATATGTGCACTGGGTCAAACATGCACTTCTGAATGGCTGACGAAGAAGTCAAACTGTTTGATAAACCAGACTTTATACAAAAGACTAAAACGTAGTACACTTTGACTAGAAATATGTTCAGTTCCTCACAAATGGAATTTTTTATGTCTGATATGACATCAGGAAAATGCAATGAGTATAGAAAGTTCATGATCTAGGAAACTTGAGCCAGAAATATGTACAGCAGGTTCTTGTACGCAATGCCGTGCATTGCAATGTACACCTTTGCCATGGCTAAACCATTTGAGAAAACATTACCAAACATTCAATCTTAATTTAATTATTCAAATAATGACTTTACCAAATTTGAGACATTCTCTTTGTTTTCACTTATGTTTTCTATTTTTAAAGTGTTTTGTCATCTCAACCCTGTAAAAATAGGTATATGCTGCCCTCTATTGCTCATTCAATATATTACATTTTGTCATGAATAGAATTCTGCTTATTTTTAAGATACACATACTACATTGATTAAAAAAATTAAAAAAACATTTGAATTTTTCATTCAATGTTAGTAATATTGTATATAGAAATAAACCGTGTATACTCCGTCTATGCATCTATACATCTATGCAATTTTGCATTATCTTTTCAACAGCACATATGTTAACTCCATGCACAGCAGAATGCTGGTACACTTGGTCGTTTTTCTGAAAAAAGGTGCACGCTCAGAAAGACGACTAAGTGTCAAAATTCCTCCGTGTGAACCGTGCACTGTGTTTCTCTGCTCAAGCCGGAGAGAGTGTTAGGTAGGCGGCTTGAAGGTGTAAGGAAGGGTCGCTCTGTGAATCATGCAGTTCATTGACTGCTGTATGGCTGATGTGACATCAGATTAAGTCAACGAGGAAATGTTATGGAAAAAGAATAAAAAGTAGCAGAAAGTTCATGTTTGAGTTCTCTGTGCAATGCAACAGCACATATGCTTTCTCTTCATTGCACAACCAAATGAGGTAAATCTATGCAATTCTGCATTATCTCTTCAACAGCACACATGTTAACTCCATGCACAGACGGATGAGTTAGTGCTGGTACACTTAGTCGTTTTACTGAAAATGGTGCATGCTCAGACAAAACGACGAAGTGTCAAAATTCCTCCCTGTGAACCATGCGGTGTGTTTCTCTGCTCAAGCCGGAGATAGTGTGAGGCAGGCGGCTTGAAGGTGTAAGGAAGGGTCGCTCTGTGAATCATGCAGTCCATTGACTGCTGTATGGCTGATGTAACATCAGATTAAGTCAACGAGGAAATGTTATGGAAAAAGAATAAAAAGTAGCAGAAAGTTCATGTTTGAGTTCTCTGTGCAATGCAACAGCACATATGTTTTCTCTTCATTGCACAACCAAATGAGGTACATCTATGCAATTCTGCACTATCTCTTCAACAGCACACGTTAACTCCATGCACAGACGGATGAGTTAGTGCTGGTACACTTAGTCGTTTTTCTGAGAAATGGTGCACGCTCTGAAAAACGACTAAGTGTCAAAATTCCTCCGTGTGAACCATGCAGTGTGTGTCTCTGCTCAAGCCGGAGATAGTGTGAGGCAGGCGGCATGAAGGTGTAAGGAAGGGTCGCTCTGTGAATCCGCTCAACTCAAACTCTCTCTGGCTGGAGGAGAGACACAGACACAGCCTGCTTCCAAGGCACAAAGTAGCACCCCCGGGCAAAGGTACACGGAGGAATTTTGACACTTTTAGTCTTTTTTCTAAAATATGGTACACGGACGAATTTTGACAATTAGTCGTTTTACTGAGAATTGTGCATGCTCAGAAAAAACGACGAAGTGTCAAAATTCCTCCGTGTGGAACAAGTGCATATCTTATATTGTGCTCTGTGCAATGAAAGAGCACATATGTTTTCTCTTCATTGCACAACCAAATGAGGTACATCTATGCAATTTTGCATTATCTCTTCAACAGCACACGTTAACTCCGTGCACAAACGAAAGAGTTAGTGCTGGTACACTTGGTCGTTTTTCTGAAAAAAGGTGCACGCTCAGAAAGACGACTAAGTGTCAAAATTCCTCCGTGTGAACCGTGCACTGTGTTTTCTCTGCTCAAGCCGGAGAGAGTGTCAGGTAGGTGGCCTGAATGTGTAAGAAAGGGCTTCGCTGTGAATTCGCTCTATATGAACCATGCAGTCAACTGACTGCTGTAAGGCTGATGTAACATCAGATTAAGTCGATGCGGAGAGTTTATTGAAAAAGAATAAAAAGTAAAAGAAAGTTCATGTTTGAGTAATTTATTAAAAATACGCGCTTTGGTCATTAAGTATTTTTTATATGCACTGAAACGCAACAAGTGCATATCTTATATTGTGCTCTGTTCCTCCGTGTAAACCGTGCACTGTGTCTCTCTCCTCAAGCCGGAGAGAGTGTTAGGTAGGCGGCTTGAAAGTGTAAGGAAGGAGTGTAAGGAAGCTTCGCTGTGAATCCGCTCAACTTAAACTCTCTCCGGCTTGAGGAGAGACACACACACAGCCTGGAGGAATCTGTGAATCATGCAGTCCACTGACTGCTGTATGCCTGATGTAACATCAGATTAAGTCAACGAGGAATGTTATTGACAAAGAATAAAAAGTAGCAGAAAGTTCATGTTTTAGGACTAATTTATTAAAAATATGCCCTTTAGTCATTATGTATAAGAAATGCTCAAGATTAAGCGCTCTTTGGCCAGAAATATGTGCACTGGGTCAAACATGCACTTCTGAATGGCTGACGAAGAAGTCAAACTGTTTGATAAACCAGACTTTATACAAAAGACTAAAACGTAGTACACTTTGACTAGAAATATGTTCAGTTCCTCACAAATGGAATTTTTTATGTCTGATATGACATCAGGAAAATGCAATGAGTATAGAAAGTTCATGATCTAGGAAACTTGAGCCAGAAATATGTACAGCAGGTTCTTGTACGCAATGCCGTGCATTGCAATGTACACCTTTGCCATGGCTAAACCATTTGAGAAAACATTACCAAACATTCAATCTTAATTTAATTATTCAAATAATGACTTTACCAAATTTGAGACATTCTCTTTGTTTTCACTTATGTTTTCTATTTTTAAAGTGTTTTGTCATCTCAACCCTGTAAAAATAGGTATATGCTGCCCTCTATTGCTCATTCAATATATTACATTTTGTCATGAATAGAATTCTGCTTATTTTTAAGATACACATACTACATTGATTAAAAAAATTAAAAAAACATTTGAATTTTTCATTCAATGTTAGTAATATTGTATATAGAAATAAACCGTGTATACTCCGTCTATGCATCTATACATCTATGCAATTTTGCATTATCTTTTCAACAGCACATATGTTAACTCCATGCACAGCAGAATGCTGGTACACTTGGTCGTTTTTCTGAAAAAAGGTGCACGCTCAGAAAGACGACTAAGTGTCAAAATTCCTCCGTGTGAACCGTGCACTGTGTTTCTCTGCTCAAGCCGGAGAGAGTGTTAGGTAGGCGGCTTGAAGGTGTAAGGAAGGGTCGCTCTGTGAATCATGCAGTTCATTGACTGCTGTATGGCTGATGTGACATCAGATTAAGTCAACGAGGAAATGTTATGGAAAAAGAATAAAAAGTAGCAGAAAGTTCATGTTTGAGTTCTCTGTGCAATGCAACAGCACATATGCTTTCTCTTCATTGCACAACCAAATGAGGTAAATCTATGCAATTCTGCATTATCTCTTCAACAGCACACATGTTAACTCCATGCACAGACGGATGAGTTAGTGCTGGTACACTTAGTCGTTTTACTGAAAATGGTGCATGCTCAGACAAAACGACGAAGTGTCAAAATTCCTCCCTGTGAACCATGCGGTGTGTTTCTCTGCTCAAGCCGGAGATAGTGTGAGGCAGGCGGCTTGAAGGTGTAAGGAAGGGTCGCTCTGTGAATCATGCAGTCCATTGACTGCTGTATGGCTGATGTAACATCAGATTAAGTCAACGAGGAAATGTTATGGAAAAAGAATAAAAAGTAGCAGAAAGTTCATGTTTGAGTTCTCTGTGCAATGCAACAGCACATATGTTTTCTCTTCATTGCACAACCAAATGAGGTACATCTATGCAATTCTGCACTATCTCTTCAACAGCACACGTTAACTCCATGCACAGACGGATGAGTTAGTGCTGGTACACTTAGTCGTTTTTCTGAGAAATGGTGCACGCTCTGAAAAACGACTAAGTGTCAAAATTCCTCCGTGTGAACCATGCAGTGTGTGTCTCTGCTCAAGCCGGAGATAGTGTGAGGCAGGCGGCATGAAGGTGTAAGGAAGGGTCGCTCTGTGAATCCGCTCAACTCAAACTCTCTCTGGCTGGAGGAGAGACACAGACACAGCCTGCTTCCAAGGCACAAAGTAGCACCCCCGGGCAAAGGTACACGGAGGAATTTTGACACTTTTAGTCTTTTTTCTAAAATATGGTACACGGACGAATTTTGACAATTAGTCGTTTTACTGAGAATTGTGCATGCTCAGAAAAAACGACGAAGTGTCAAAATTCCTCCGTGTGGAACAAGTGCATATCTTATATTGTGCTCTGTGCAATGAAAGAGCACATATGTTTTCTCTTCATTGCACAACCAAATGAGGTACATCTATGCAATTTTGCATTATCTCTTCAACAGCACACGTTAACTCCGTGCACAAACGAAAGAGTTAGTGCTGGTACACTTGGTCGTTTTTCTGAAAAAAGGTGCACGCTCAGAAAGACGACTAAGTGTCAAAATTCCTCCGTGTGAACCGTGCACTGTGTTTTCTCTGCTCAAGCCGGAGAGAGTGTCAGGTAGGTGGCCTGAATGTGTAAGAAAGGGCTTCGCTGTGAATTCGCTCTATATGAACCATGCAGTCAACTGACTGCTGTAAGGCTGATGTAACATCAGATTAAGTCGATGCGGAGAGTTTATTGAAAAAGAATAAAAAGTAAAAGAAAGTTCATGTTTGAGTAATTTATTAAAAATACGCGCTTTGGTCATTAAGTATTTTTTATATGCACTGAAACGCAACAAGTGCATATCTTATATTGTGCTCTGTTCCTCCGTGTAAACCGTGCACTGTGTCTCTCTCCTCAAGCCGGAGAGAGTGTTAGGTAGGCGGCTTGAAAGTGTAAGGAAGGAGTGTAAGGAAGCTTCGCTGTGAATCCGCTCAACTTAAACTCTCTCCGGCTTGAGGAGAGACACACACACAGCCTGGAGGAATCTGTGAATCATGCAGTCCACTGACTGCTGTATGCCTGATGTAACATCAGATTAAGTCAACGAGGAATGTTATTGACAAAGAATAAAAAGTAGCAGAAAGTTCATGTTTGAGTTCTCTGTCTAATGCAACAGCACATATGTTTTCTCTTCATTGCACAACCAAATGAGGTACATCTATGCAATTCTGCACTATCTCTTCAACAGCACACGTTAACTCCATGCACAGACGGATGAGTTAGTGCTGGTACACTTAGTCGTTTTTCAGAGCGTGCACCATTTCTCAGAAAAACGACTAAGTGTCAAAATTCCTCCGTGTGAACCATACAGTGTGTGTCTCTGCTCAAGCCGGAGATAGTGTGAGGCAGGCGGCATGAAGGTGTAAGGAAGGGTCGCTCTGTGAATCCGCTCAACTCAAACTCTCTCCGGCTGGAGGAGAGACACAGACACAGCCTGCTTCCTAGGCACAAAGTAGCACCCCCGGGCAAAGGTACACGGAGGAATTTTGACACTTTTAGTCGTTTTTCTAAAATAAGGTACATGGACGAATTTCGACAATTAGTCGTTTTACTGAGAATGGTGCATGCTCAGAAAAAACGACGAAGGGTCAAAATTCCTCCGTGTGAACCATGCGGTGTGTTTCTCTGCTCAAGCCGGAGAGAGTGTCAGGTAGGCGGCTTGAAAGTGTAAGGAAGGGCTTCGCTGTGAATTCGCTCTATATGAACCATGCAGTCAACTGACTGCTGTAAGGCTGATGCTTTACATCAGATTAAGTCGATGCGGAGAGTTTATTGAAAAAGAATAAAAAGTAAAAGAAAGTTCATGTTTGATCACTCATTTATTAAAAATATGCCCTTTGGTCATTAAGTATTTTTATATACACTTAAACGCAACAAGTGCATATCTTATATTGTGCTCTGTGCAATGCAACAGCACATATGTTTTCTCTTCATTGCACAACCAAATGAGGTACATCTATGCAATTTTGCATTATCTTTTCAACAGCATATATGTTAAATCCATGCACAGCAGAATGCTGGTACACTTGTTCGTTTTTCTGAAAAAAGGTGCACGCTCAAACGACTAAGTGTCAAAATTCCTCCGTGTGAACCATGCAGTGTGTGTCTCTGCTCAAGCCGGAGATAGTGTGAGGCAGGCGGCATGAAGGTGTAAGGAAGGGTCGCTCTGTGAATCCGCTCAACTCAAACTCTCTCTGGCTGGAGGAGAGACACAGACACAGCCTGCTTCCAAGGCACAAAGTAGCACCCCCGGGCAAAGGTACACGGAGGAATTTTGACACTTTTAGTCTTTTTTCTAAAATATGGTACACGGACGAATTTTGACAATTAGTCGTTTTACTGAGAATTGTGCATGCTCAGAAAAAACGACGAAGTGTCAAAATTCCTCCGTGTGGAACAAGTGCATATCTTATATTGTGCTCTGTGCAATGAAAGAGCACATATGTTTTCTCTTCATTGCACAACCAAATGAGGTACATCTATGCAATTTTGCATTATCTCTTCAACAGCACACGTTAACTCCGTGCACAAACGAAAGAGTTAGTGCTGGTACACTTGGTCGTTTTTCTGAAAAAAGGTGCACGCTCAGAAAGACGACTAAGTGTCAAAATTCCTCCGTGTGAACCGTGCACTGTGTTTTCTCTGCTCAAGCCGGAGAGAGTGTCAGGTAGGTGGCCTGAATGTGTAAGAAAGGGCTTCGCTGTGAATTCGCTCTATATGAACCATGCAGTCAACTGACTGCTGTAAGGCTGATGTAACATCAGATTAAGTCGATGCGGAGAGTTTATTGAAAAAGAATAAAAAGTAAAAGAAAGTTCATGTTTGAGTAATTTATTAAAAATACGCGCTTTGGTCATTAAGTATTTTTTATATGCACTGAAACGCAACAAGTGCATATCTTATATTGTGCTCTGTTCCTCCGTGTAAACCGTGCACTGTGTCTCTCTCCTCAAGCCGGAGAGAGTGTTAGGTAGGCGGCTTGAAAGTGTAAGGAAGGAGTGTAAGGAAGCTTCGCTGTGAATCCGCTCAACTTAAACTCTCTCCGGCTTGAGGAGAGACACACACACAGCCTGGAGGAATCTGTGAATCATGCAGTCCACTGACTGCTGTATGCCTGATGTAACATCAGATTAAGTCAACGAGGAATGTTATTGACAAAGAATAAAAAGTAGCAGAAAGTTCATGTTTTAGGACTAATTTATTAAAAATATGCCCTTTAGTCATTATGTATAAGAAATGCTCAAGATTAAGCGCTCTTTGGCCAGAAATATGTGCACTGGGTCAAACATGCACTTCTGAATGGCTGACGAAGAAGTCAAACTGTTTGATAAACCAGACTTTATACAAAAGACTAAAACGTAGTACACTTTGACTAGAAATATGTTCAGTTCCTCACAAATGGAATTTTTTATGTCTGATATGACATCAGGAAAATGCAATGAGTATAGAAAGTTCATGATCTAGGAAACTTGAGCCAGAAATATGTACAGCAGGTTCTTGTACGCAATGCCGTGCATTGCAATGTACACCTTTGCCATGGCTAAACCATTTGAGAAAACATTACCAAACATTCAATCTTAATTTAATTATTCAAATAATGACTTTACCAAATTTGAGACATTCTCTTTGTTTTCACTTATGTTTTCTATTTTTAAAGTGTTTTGTCATCTCAACCCTGTAAAAATAGGTATATGCTGCCCTCTATTGCTCATTCAATATATTACATTTTGTCATGAATAGAATTCTGCTTATTTTTAAGATACACATACTACATTGATTAAAAAAATTGAAAAAACATTTGAATTTTTCATTCAATGTTAGTAATATTGTATATAGAAATAAACCGTGTATACTCCGTCTATGCATCTATACATCTATGCAATTTTGCATTATCTTTTCAACAGCACATATGTTAACTCCATGCACAGCAGAATGCTGGTACACTTGGTCGTTTTTCTGAAAAAAGGTGCACGCTCAGAAAGACGACTAAGTGTCAAAATTCCTCCGTGTGAACCGTGCACTGTGTTTCTCTGCTCAAGCCGGAGAGAGTGTTAGGTAGGCGGCTTGAAGGTGTAAGGAAGGGCTTCGCTGTGAATTCGCTCTATATGAACCATGCAGTCAACTGACTGCTGTAAGGCTGATGCTTTACATCAGATTAAGTCGATGCGGAGAGTTTTTTGAAAAAGAATAAAAAGTAAAAGAAAGTTCATGTTTGATCACTCATTTATTAAAAATATGCCCTTTGGTCATTAAGTATTTTTATATACACTTAAACGCAACAAGTGCATATCTTATATTGTGCTCTGTGCAATGCAACAGCACATATGTTTTCTCTTCATTGCACAACCAAATGAGGTACATCTATGCAATTTTGCATTATCTTTTCAACAGCATATATGTTAAATCCATGCACAGCAGAATGCTGGTACACTTGTTCGTTTTTCTGAAAAAAGGTGCACGCTCAGAAAGACGACTAAGTGTCAAAATTCCTCCGTGTGAACCGTGCACTGTGTTTCTCTGCTCAAGCCGGAGAGAGTGTTAGGTAGGCGGCTTGAAGGTGTAAGGAAGGGTCGCTCTGTGAATCATGCAGTTCATTGACTGCTGTATGGCTGATGTAACATCAGATTAAGTCAACGAGGAAATGTTATGGAAAAAGAATAAAAAGTAGCAGAAAGTTCATGTTTGAGTTCTCTGTCTAATGCAACAGCACATATGTTTTCTCTTCATTGCACAACCAAATGAGGTACATCTATGCAATTCTGCACTATCTCTTCAACAGCACACGTTAACTCCATGCACAGACGGATGAGTTAGTGCTGGTACACTTAGTCGTTTTTCAGAGCGTGCACCATTTCTCAGAAAAACGACTAAGTGTCAAAATTCCTCCGTGTGAACCATACAGTGTGTGTCTCTGCTCAAGCCGGAGATAGTGTGAGGCAGGCGGCATGAAGGTGTAAGGAAGGGTCGCTCTGTGAATCCGCTCAACTCAAACTCTCTCCGGCTGGAGGAGAGACACAGACACAGCCTGCTTCCTAGGCACAAAGTAGCACCCCCGGGCAAAGGTACACGGAGGAATTTTGACACTTTTAGTCGTTTTTCTAAAATAAGGTACACGGACGAATTTCGACAATTAGTCGTTTTACTGAGAATGGTGCATGCTCAGAAAAAACGACGAAGTGTCAAAATTCCTCCGTGTGAACCATGCGGTGTGTTTCTCTGCTCAAGCCGGAGAGAGTGTCAGGTAGGCGGCTTGAAAGTGTAAGGAAGGGCTTCGCTGTGAATTCGCTCTATATGAACCATGCAGTCAACTGACTGCTGTAAGGCTGATGCTTTACATCAGATTAAGTCGATGCGGAGAGTTTATTGAAAAAGAATAAAAAGTAAAAGAAAGTTCATGTTTGATCACTCATTTATTAAAAATATGCCCTTTGGTCATTAAGTATTTTTATATACACTTAAACGCAACAAGTGCATATCTTATATTGTGCTCTGTGCAATGCAACAGCACATATGTTTTCTCTTCATTGCACAACCAAATGAGGTACATCTATGCAATTTTGCATTATCTTTTCAACAGCATATATGTTAAATCCATGCACAGCAGAATGCTGGTACACTTGTTCGTTTTTCTGAAAAAAGGTGCACGCTCAAACGACTAAGTGTCAAAATTCCTCCGTGTGAATCATGCAGTGTGTGTCTCTGCTCAAGCCGGAGATAGTGTGAGGCAGGCGGCATGAAGGTGTAAGGAAGGGTCGCTCTGTGAATCCGCTCAACTCAAACTCTCTCTGGCTGGAGGAGAGACACAGACACAGCCTGCTTCCAAGGCACAAAGTAGCACCCCCGGGCAAAGGTACACGGAGGAATTTTGACACTTTTAGTCTTTTTTCTAAAATATGGTACACGGACGAATTTTGACAATTAGTCGTTTTACTGAGAATTGTGCATGCTCAGAAAAAACGACGAAGTGTCAAAATTCCTCCGTGTGGAACAAGTGCATATCTTATATTGTGCTCTGTGCAATGAAAGAGCACATATGTTTTCTCTTCATTGCACAACCAAATGAGGTACATCTATGCAATTTTGCATTATCTCTTCAACAGCACACGTTAACTCCGTGCACAAACGAAAGAGTTAGTGCTGGTACACTTGGTCGTTTTTCTGAAAAAAGGTGCACGCTCAGAAAGACGACTAAGTGTCAAAATTCCTCCGTGTGAACCGTGCACTGTGTTTTCTCTGCTCAAGCCGGAGAGAGTGTCAGGTAGGTGGCCTGAATGTGTAAGAAAGGGCTTCGCTGTGAATTCGCTCTATATGAACCATGCAGTCAACTGACTGCTGTAAGGCTGATGTAACATCAGATTAAGTCGATGCGGAGAGTTTATTGAAAAAGAATAAAAAGTAAAAGAAAGTTCATGTTTGAGTAATTTATTAAAAATACGCGCTTTGGTCATTAAGTATTTTTTATATGCACTGAAACGCAACAAGTGCATATCTTATATTGTGCTCTGTTCCTCCGTGTAAACCGTGCACTGTGTCTCTCTCCTCAAGCCGGAGAGAGTGTTAGGTAGGCGGCTTGAAAGTGTAAGGAAGGAGTGTAAGGAAGCTTCGCTGTGAATCCGCTCAACTTAAACTCTCTCCGGCTTGAGGAGAGACACACACACAGCCTGGAGGAATCTGTGAATCATGCAGTCCACTGACTGCTGTATGCCTGATGTAACATCAGATTAAGTCAACGAGGAATGTTATTGACAAAGAATAAAAAGTAGCAGAAAGTTCATGTTTTAGGACTAATTTATTAAAAATATGCCCTTTAGTCATTATGTATAAGAAATGCTCAAGATTAAGCGCTCTTTGGCCAGAAATATGTGCACTGGGTCAAACATGCACTTCTGAATGGCTGACGAAGAAGTCAAACTGTTTGATAAACCAGACTTTATACAAAAGACTAAAACGTAGTACACTTTGACTAGAAATATGTTCAGTTCCTCACAAATGGAATTTTTTATGTCTGATATGACATCAGGAAAATGCAATGAGTATAGAAAGTTCATGATCTAGGAAACTTGAGCCAGAAATATGTACAGCAGGTTCTTGTACGCAATGCCGTGCATTGCAATGTACACCTTTGCCATGGCTAAACCATTTGAGAAAACATTACCAAACATTCAATCTTAATTTAATTATTCAAATAATGACTTTACCAAATTTGAGACATTCTCTTTGTTTTCACTTATGTTTTCTATTTTTAAAGTGTTTTGTCATCTCAACCCTGTAAAAATAGGTATATGCTGCCCTCTATTGCTCATTCAATATATTACATTTTGTCATGAATAGAATTCTGCTTATTTTTAAGATACACATACTACATTGATTAAAAAAATTAAAAAAACATTTGAATTTTTCATTCAATGTTAGTAATATTGTATATAGAAATAAACCGTGTATACTCCGTCTATGCATCTATACATCTATGCAATTTTGCATTATCTTTTCAACAGCACATATGTTAACTCCATGCACAGCAGAATGCTGGTACACTTGGTCGTTTTTCTGAAAAAAGGTGCACGCTCAGAAAGACGACTAAGTGTCAAAATTCCTCCGTGTGAACCGTGCACTGTGTTTCTCTGCTCAAGCCGGAGAGAGTGTTAGGTAGGCGGCTTGAAGGTGTAAGGAAGGGTCGCTCTGTGAATCATGCAGTTCATTGACTGCTGTATGGCTGATGTGACATCAGATTAAGTCAACGAGGAAATGTTATGGAAAAAGAAAAAGTAGCAGAAAGTTCATGTTTGAGTTCTCTGTGCAATGCAACAGCACATATGCTTTCTCTTCATTGCACAACCAAATGAGGTAAATCTATGCAATTCTGCATTATCTCTTCAACAGCACACATGTTAACTCCATGCACAGACGGATGAGTTAGTGCTGGTACACTTAGTCGTTTTACTGAAAATGGTGCATGCTCAGACAAAACGACGAAGTGTCAAAATTCCTCCCTGTGAACCATGCGGTGTGTTTCTCTGCTCAAGCCGGAGATAGTGTGAGGCAGGCGGCTTGAAGGTGTAAGGAAGGGTCGCTCTGTGAATCATGCAGTCCATTGACTGCTGTATGGCTGATGTAACATCAGATTAAGTCAACGAGGAAATGTTATGGAAAAAGAATAAAAAGTAGCAGAAAGTTCATGTTTGAGTTCTCTGTGCAATGCAACAGCACATATGTTTTCTCTTCATTGCACAACCAAATGAGGTACATCTATGCAATTCTGCACTATCTCTTCAACAGCACACGTTAACTCCATGCACAGACGGATGAGTTAGTGCTGGTACACTTAGTCGTTTTTCTGAGAAATGGTGCACGCTCTGAAAAACGACTAAGTGTCAAAATTCCTCCGTGTGAACCATGCAGTGTGTGTCTCTGCTCAAGCCGGAGATAGTGTGAGGCAGGCGGCATGAAGGTGTAAGGAAGGGTCGCTCTGTGAATCCGCTCAACTCAAACTCTCTCTGGCTGGAGGAGAGACACAGACACAGCCTGCTTCCAAGGCACAAAGTAGCACCCCCGGGCAAAGGTACACGGAGGAATTTTGACACTTTTAGTCTTTTTTCTAAAATATGGTACACGGACGAATTTTGACAATTAGTCGTTTTACTGAGAATTGTGCATGCTCAGAAAAAACGACGAAGTGTCAAAATTCCTCCGTGTGGAACAAGTGCATATCTTATATTGTGCTCTGTGCAATGAAAGAGCACATATGTTTTCTCTTCATTGCACAACCAAATGAGGTACATCTATGCAATTTTGCATTATCTCTTCAACAGCACACGTTAACTCCGTGCACAAACGAAAGAGTTAGTGCTGGTACACTTGGTCGTTTTTCTGAAAAAAGGTGCACGCTCAGAAAGACGACTAAGTGTCAAAATTCCTCCGTGTGAACCGTGCACTGTGTTTTCTCTGCTCAAGCCGGAGAGAGTGTCAGGTAGGTGGCCTGAATGTGTAAGAAAGGGCTTCGCTGTGAATTCGCTCTATATGAACCATGCAGTCAACTGACTGCTGTAAGGCTGATGTAACATCAGATTAAGTCGATGCGGAGAGTTTATTGAAAAAGAATAAAAAGTAAAAGAAAGTTCATGTTTGAGTAATTTATTAAAAATACGCGCTTTGGTCATTAAGTATTTTTTATATGCACTGAAACGCAACAAGTGCATATCTTATATTGTGCTCTGTTCCTCCGTGTAAACCGTGCACTGTGTCTCTCTCCTCAAGCCGGAGAGAGTGTTAGGTAGGCGGCTTGAAAGTGTAAGGAAGGAGTGTAAGGAAGCTTCGCTGTGAATCCGCTCAACTTAAACTCTCTCCGGCTTGAGGAGAGACACACACACAGCCTGGAGGAATCTGTGAATCATGCAGTCCACTGACTGCTGTATGCCTGATGTAACATCAGATTAAGTCAACGAGGAATGTTATTGACAAAGAATAAAAAGTAGCAGAAAGTTCATGTTTGAGTTCTCTGTCTAATGCAACAGCACATATGTTTTCTCTTCATTGCACAACCAAATGAGGTACATCTATGCAATTCTGCACTATCTCTTCAACAGCACACGTTAACTCCATGCACAGACGGATGAGTTAGTGCTGGTACACTTAGTCGTTTTTCAGAGCGTGCACCATTTCTCAGAAAAACGACTAAGTGTCAAAATTCCTCCGTGTGAACCATACAGTGTGTGTCTCTGCTCAAGCCGGAGATAGTGTGAGGCAGGCGGCATGAAGGTGTAAGGAAGGGTCGCTCTGTGAATCCGCTCAACTCAAACTCTCTCCGGCTGGAGGAGAGACACAGACACAGCCTGCTTCCTAGGCACAAAGTAGCACCCCCGGGCAAAGGTACACGGAGGAATTTTGACACTTTTAGTCGTTTTTCTAAAATAAGGTACACGGACGAATTTCGACAATTAGTCGTTTTACTGAGAATGGTGCATGCTCAGAAAAAACGACGAAGTGTCAAAATTCCTCCGTGTGAACCATGCGGTGTGTTTCTCTGCTCAAGCCGGAGAGAGTGTCAGGTAGGCGGCTTGAAAGTGTAAGGAAGGGCTTCGCTGTGAATTCGCTCTATATGAACCATGCAGTCAACTGACTGCTGTAAGGCTGATGCTTTACATCAGATTAAGTCGATGCGGAGAGTTTATTGAAAAAGAATAAAAAGTAAAAGAAAGTTCATGTTTGATCACTCATTTATTAAAAATATGCCCTTTGGTCATTAAGTATTTTTATATACACTTAAACGCAACAAGTGCATATCTTATATTGTGCTCTGTGCAATGCAACAGCACATATGTTTTCTCTTCATTGCACAACCAAATGAGGTACATCTATGCAATTTTGCATTATCTTTTCAACAGCATATATGTTAAATCCATGCACAGCAGAATGCTGGTACACTTGTTCGTTTTTCTGAAAAAAGGTGCACGCTCAAACGACTAAGTGTCAAAATTCCTCCGTGTGAATCATGCAGTGTGTGTCTCTGCTCAAGCCGGAGATAGTGTGAGGCAGGCGGCATGAAGGTGTAAGGAAGGGTCGCTCTGTGAATCCGCTCAACTCAAACTCTCTCTGGCTGGAGGAGAGACACAGACACAGCCTGCTTCCAAGGCACAAAGTAGCACCCCCGGGCAAAGGTACACGGAGGAATTTTGACACTTTTAGTCTTTTTTCTAAAATATGGTACACGGACGAATTTTGACAATTAGTCGTTTTACTGAGAATTGTGCATGCTCAGAAAAAACGACGAAGTGTCAAAATTCCTCCGTGTGGAACAAGTGCATATCTTATATTGTGCTCTGTGCAATGAAAGAGCACATATGTTTTCTCTTCATTGCACAACCAAATGAGGTACATCTATGCAATTTTGCATTATCTCTTCAACAGCACACGTTAACTCCGTGCACAAACGAAAGAGTTAGTGCTGGTACACTTGGTCGTTTTTCTGAAAAAAGGTGCACGCTCAGAAAGACGACTAAGTGTCAAAATTCCTCCGTGTGAACCGTGCACTGTGTTTTCTCTGCTCAAGCCGGAGAGAGTGTCAGGTAGGTGGCCTGAATGTGTAAGAAAGGGCTTCGCTGTGAATTCGCTCTATATGAACCATGCAGTCAACTGACTGCTGTAAGGCTGATGTAACATCAGATTAAGTCGATGCGGAGAGTTTATTGAAAAAGAATAAAAAGTAAAAGAAAGTTCATGTTTGAGTAATTTATTAAAAATACGCGCTTTGGTCATTAAGTATTTTTTATATGCACTGAAACGCAACAAGTGCATATCTTATATTGTGCTCTGTTCCTCCGTGTAAACCGTGCACTGTGTCTCTCTCCTCAAGCCGGAGAGAGTGTTAGGTAGGCGGCTTGAAAGTGTAAGGAAGGAGTGTAAGGAAGCTTCGCTGTGAATCCGCTCAACTTAAACTCTCTCCGGCTTGAGGAGAGACACACACACAGCCTGGAGGAATCTGTGAATCATGCAGTCCACTGACTGCTGTATGCCTGATGTAACATCAGATTAAGTCAACGAGGAATGTTATTGACAAAGAATAAAAAGTAGCAGAAAGTTCATGTTTTAGGACTAATTTATTAAAAATATGCCCTTTAGTCATTATGTATAAGAAATGCTCAAGATTAAGCGCTCTTTGGCCAGAAATATGTGCACTGGGTCAAACATGCACTTCTGAATGGCTGACGAAGAAGTCAAACTGTTTGATAAACCAGACTTTATACAAAAGACTAAAACGTAGTACACTTTGACTAGAAATATGTTCAGTTCCTCACAAATGGAATTTTTTATGTCTGATATGACATCAGGAAAATGCAATGAGTATAGAAAGTTCATGATCTAGGAAACTTGAGCCAGAAATATGTACAGCAGGTTCTTGTACGCAATGCCGTGCATTGCAATGTACACCTTTGCCATGGCTAAACCATTTGAGAAAACATTACCAAACATTCAATCTTAATTTAATTATTCAAATAATGACTTTACCAAATTTGAGACATTCTCTTTGTTTTCACTTATGTTTTCTATTTTTAAAGTGTTTTGTCATCTCAACCCTGTAAAAATAGGTATATGCTGCCCTCTATTGCTCATTCAATATATTACATTTTGTCATGAATAGAATTCTGCTTATTTTTAAGATACACATACTACATTGATTAAAAAAATTAAAAAAACATTTGAATTTTTCATTCAATGTTAGTAATATTGTATATAGAAATAAACCGTGTATACTCCGTCTATGCATCTATACATCTATGCAATTTTGCATTATCTTTTCAACAGCACATATGTTAACTCCATGCACAGCAGAATGCTGGTACACTTGGTCGTTTTTCTGAAAAAAGGTGCACGCTCAGAAAGACGACTAAGTGTCAAAATTCCTCCGTGTGAACCGTGCACTGTGTTTCTCTGCTCAAGCCGGAGAGAGTGTTAGGTAGGCGGCTTGAAGGTGTAAGGAAGGGTCGCTCTGTGAATCATGCAGTTCATTGACTGCTGTATGGCTGATGTGACATCAGATTAAGTCAACGAGGAAATGTTATGGAAAAAGAATAAAAAGTAGCAGAAAGTTCATGTTTGAGTTCTCTGTGCAATGCAACAGCACATATGCTTTCTCTTCATTGCACAACCAAATGAGGTAAATCTATGCAATTCTGCATTATCTCTTCAACAGCACACATGTTAACTCCATGCACAGACGGATGAGTTAGTGCTGGTACACTTAGTCGTTTTACTGAAAATGGTGCATGCTCAGACAAAACGACGAAGTGTCAAAATTCCTCCCTGTGAACCATGCGGTGTGTTTCTCTGCTCAAGCCGGAGATAGTGTGAGGCAGGCGGCTTGAAGGTGTAAGGAAGGGTCGCTCTGTGAATCATGCAGTCCATTGACTGCTGTATGGCTGATGTAACATCAGATTAAGTCAACGAGGAAATGTTATGGAAAAAGAATAAAAAGTAGCAGAAAGTTCATGTTTGAGTTCTCTGTGCAATGCAACAGCACATATGTTTTCTCTTCATTGCACAACCAAATGAGGTACATCTATGCAATTCTGCACTATCTCTTCAACAGCACACGTTAACTCCATGCACAGACGGATGAGTTAGTGCTGGTACACTTAGTCGTTTTTCTGAGAAATGGTGCACGCTCTGAAAAACGACTAAGTGTCAAAATTCCTCCGTGTGAACCATGCAGTGTGTGTCTCTGCTCAAGCCGGAGATAGTGTGAGGCAGGCGGCATGAAGGTGTAAGGAAGGGTCGCTCTGTGAATCCGCTCAACTCAAACTCTCTCTGGCTGGAGGAGAGACACAGACACAGCCTGCTTCCAAGGCACAAAGTAGCACCCCCGGGCAAAGGTACACGGAGGAATTTTGACACTTTTAGTCTTTTTTCTAAAATATGGTACACGGACGAATTTTGACAATTAGTCGTTTTACTGAGAATTGTGCATGCTCAGAAAAAACGACGAAGTGTCAAAATTCCTCCGTGTGGAACAAGTGCATATCTTATATTGTGCTCTGTGCAATGAAAGAGCACATATGTTTTCTCTTCATTGCACAACCAAATGAGGTACATCTATGCAATTTTGCATTATCTCTTCAACAGCACACGTTAACTCCGTGCACAAACGAAAGAGTTAGTGCTGGTACACTTGGTCGTTTTTCTGAAAAAAGGTGCACGCTCAGAAAGACGACTAAGTGTCAAAATTCCTCCGTGTGAACCGTGCACTGTGTTTTCTCTGCTCAAGCCGGAGAGAGTGTCAGGTAGGTGGCCTGAATGTGTAAGAAAGGGCTTCGCTGTGAATTCGCTCTATATGAACCATGCAGTCAACTGACTGCTGTAAGGCTGATGTAACATCAGATTAAGTCGATGCGGAGAGTTTATTGAAAAAGAATAAAAAGTAAAAGAAAGTTCATGTTTGAGTAATTTATTAAAAATACGCGCTTTGGTCATTAAGTATTTTTTATATGCACTGAAACGCAACAAGTGCATATCTTATATTGTGCTCTGTTCCTCCGTGTAAACCGTGCACTGTGTCTCTCTCCTCAAGCCGGAGAGAGTGTTAGGTAGGCGGCTTGAAAGTGTAAGGAAGGAGTGTAAGGAAGCTTCGCTGTGAATCCGCTCAACTTAAACTCTCTCCGGCTTGAGGAGAGACACACACACAGCCTGGAGGAATCTGTGAATCATGCAGTCCACTGACTGCTGTATGCCTGATGTAACATCAGATTAAGTCAACGAGGAATGTTATTGACAAAGAATAAAAAGTAGCAGAAAGTTCATGTTTTAGGACTAATTTATTAAAAATATGCCCTTTAGTCATTATGTATAAGAAATGCTCAAGATTAAGCGCTCTTTGGCCAGAAATATGTGCACTGGGTCAAACATGCACTTCTGAATGGCTGACGAAGAAGTCAAACTGTTTGATAAACCAGACTTTATACAAAAGACTAAAACGTAGTACACTTTGACTAGAAATATGTTCAGTTCCTCACAAATGGAATTTTTTATGTCTGATATGACATCAGGAAAATGCAATGAGTATAGAAAGTTCATGATCTAGGAAACTTGAGCCAGAAATATGTACAGCAGGTTCTTGTACGCAATGCCGTGCATTGCAATGTACACCTTTGCCATGGCTAAACCATTTGAGAAAACATTACCAAACATTCAATCTTAATTTAATTATTCAAATAATGACTTTACCAAATTTGAGACATTCTCTTTGTTTTCACTTATGTTTTCTATTTTTAAAGTGTTTTGTCATCTCAACCCTGTAAAAATAGGTATATGCTGCCCTCTATTGCTCATTCAATATATTACATTTTGTCATGAATAGAATTCTGCTTATTTTTAAGATACACATACTACATTGATTAAAAAAATTAAAAAAACATTTGAATTTTTCATTCAATGTTAGTAATATTGTATATAGAAATAAACCGTGTATACTCCGTCTATGCATCTATACATCTATGCAATTTTGCATTATCTTTTCAACAGCACATATGTTAACTCCATGCACAGCAGAATGCTGGTACACTTGGTCGTTTTTCTGAAAAAAGGTGCACGCTCAGAAAGACGACTAAGTGTCAAAATTCCTCCGTGTGAACCGTGCACTGTGTTTCTCTGCTCAAGCCGGAGAGAGTGTTAGGTAGGCGGCTTGAAGGTGTAAGGAAGGGTCGCTCTGTGAATCATGCAGTTCATTGACTGCTGTATGGCTGATGTGACATCAGATTAAGTCAACGAGGAAATGTTATGGAAAAAGAATAAAAAGTAGCAGAAAGTTCATGTTTGAGTTCTCTGTGCAATGCAACAGCACATATGCTTTCTCTTCATTGCACAACCAAATGAGGTAAATCTATGCAATTCTGCATTATCTCTTCAACAGCACACATGTTAACTCCATGCACAGACGGATGAGTTAGTGCTGGTACACTTAGTCGTTTTACTGAAAATGGTGCATGCTCAGACAAAACGACGAAGTGTCAAAATTCCTCCCTGTGAACCATGCGGTGTGTTTCTCTGCTCAAGCCGGAGATAGTGTGAGGCAGGCGGCTTGAAGGTGTAAGGAAGGGTCGCTCTGTGAATCATGCAGTCCATTGACTGCTGTATGGCTGATGTAACATCAGATTAAGTCAACGAGGAAATGTTATGGAAAAAGAATAAAAAGTAGCAGAAAGTTCATGTTTGAGTTCTCTGTGCAATGCAACAGCACATATGTTTTCTCTTCATTGCACAACCAAATGAGGTACATCTATGCAATTCTGCACTATCTCTTCAACAGCACACGTTAACTCCATGCACAGACGGATGAGTTAGTGCTGGTACACTTAGTCGTTTTTCTGAGAAATGGTGCACGCTCTGAAAAACGACTAAGTGTCAAAATTCCTCCGTGTGAACCATGCAGTGTGTGTCTCTGCTCAAGCCGGAGATAGTGTGAGGCAGGCGGCATGAAGGTGTAAGGAAGGGTCGCTCTGTGAATCCGCTCAACTCAAACTCTCTCTGGCTGGAGGAGAGACACAGACACAGCCTGCTTCCAAGGCACAAAGTAGCACCCCCGGGCAAAGGTACACGGAGGAATTTTGACACTTTTAGTCTTTTTTCTAAAATATGGTACACGGACGAATTTTGACAATTAGTCGTTTTACTGAGAATTGTGCATGCTCAGAAAAAACGACGAAGTGTCAAAATTCCTCCGTGTGGAACAAGTGCATATCTTATATTGTGCTCTGTGCAATGAAAGAGCACATATGTTTTCTCTTCATTGCACAACCAAATGAGGTACATCTATGCAATTTTGCATTATCTCTTCAACAGCACACGTTAACTCCGTGCACAAACGAAAGAGTTAGTGCTGGTACACTTGGTCGTTTTTCTGAAAAAAGGTGCACGCTCAGAAAGACGACTAAGTGTCAAAATTCCTCCGTGTGAACCGTGCACTGTGTTTTCTCTGCTCAAGCCGGAGAGAGTGTCAGGTAGGTGGCCTGAATGTGTAAGAAAGGGCTTCGCTGTGAATTCGCTCTATATGAACCATGCAGTCAACTGACTGCTGTAAGGCTGATGTAACATCAGATTAAGTCGATGCGGAGAGTTTATTGAAAAAGAATAAAAAGTAAAAGAAAGTTCATGTTTGAGTAATTTATTAAAAATACGCGCTTTGGTCATTAAGTATTTTTTATATGCACTGAAACGCAACAAGTGCATATCTTATATTGTGCTCTGTTCCTCCGTGTAAACCGTGCACTGTGTCTCTCTCCTCAAGCCGGAGAGAGTGTTAGGTAGGCGGCTTGAAAGTGTAAGGAAGGAGTGTAAGGAAGCTTCGCTGTGAATCCGCTCAACTTAAACTCTCTCCGGCTTGAGGAGAGACACACACACAGCCTGGAGGAATCTGTGAATCATGCAGTCCACTGACTGCTGTATGCCTGATGTAACATCAGATTAAGTCAACGAGGAATGTTATTGACAAAGAATAAAAAGTAGCAGAAAGTTCATGTTTTAGGACTAATTTATTAAAAATATGCCCTTTAGTCATTATGTATAAGAAATGCTCAAGATTAAGCGCTCTTTGGCCAGAAATATGTGCACTGGGTCAAACATGCACTTCTGAATGGCTGACGAAGAAGTCAAACTGTTTGATAAACCAGACTTTATACAAAAGACTAAAACGTAGTACACTTTGACTAGAAATATGTTCAGTTCCTCACAAATGGAATTTTTTATGTCTGATATGACATCAGGAAAATGCAATGAGTATAGAAAGTTCATGATCTAGGAAACTTGAGCCAGAAATATGTACAGCAGGTTCTTGTACGCAATGCCGTGCATTGCAATGTACACCTTTGCCATGGCTAAACCATTTGAGAAAACATTACCAAACATTCAATCTTAATTTAATTATTCAAATAATGACTTTACCAAATTTGAGACATTCTCTTTGTTTTCACTTATGTTTTCTATTTTTAAAGTGTTTTGTCATCTCAACCCTGTAAAAATAGGTATATGCTGCCCTCTATTGCTCATTCAATATATTACATTTTGTCATGAATAGAATTCTGCTTATTTTTAAGATACACATACTACATTGATTAAAAAAATTAAAAAAACATTTGAATTTTTCATTCAATGTTAGTAATATTGTATATAGAAATAAACCGTGTATACTCCGTCTATGCATCTATACATCTATGCAATTTTGCATTATCTTTTCAACAGCACATATGTTAACTCCATGCACAGCAGAATGCTGGTACACTTGGTCGTTTTTCTGAAAAAAGGTGCACGCTCAGAAAGACGACTAAGTGTCAAAATTCCTCCGTGTGAACCGTGCACTGTGTTTCTCTGCTCAAGCCGGAGAGAGTGTTAGGTAGGCGGCTTGAAGGTGTAAGGAAGGGTCGCTCTGTGAATCATGCAGTTCATTGACTGCTGTATGGCTGATGTGACATCAGATTAAGTCAACGAGGAAATGTTATGGAAAAAGAATAAAAAGTAGCAGAAAGTTCATGTTTGAGTTCTCTGTGCAATGCAACAGCACATATGCTTTCTCTTCATTGCACAACCAAATGAGGTAAATCTATGCAATTCTGCATTATCTCTTCAACAGCACACATGTTAACTCCATGCACAGACGGATGAGTTAGTGCTGGTACACTTAGTCGTTTTACTGAAAATGGTGCATGCTCAGACAAAACGACGAAGTGTCAAAATTCCTCCCTGTGAACCATGCGGTGTGTTTCTCTGCTCAAGCCGGAGATAGTGTGAGGCAGGCGGCTTGAAGGTGTAAGGAAGGGTCGCTCTGTGAATCATGCAGTCCATTGACTGCTGTATGGCTGATGTAACATCAGATTAAGTCAACGAGGAAATGTTATGGAAAAAGAATAAAAAGTAGCAGAAAGTTCATGTTTGAGTTCTCTGTGCAATGCAACAGCACATATGTTTTCTCTTCATTGCACAACCAAATGAGGTACATCTATGCAATTCTGCACTATCTCTTCAACAGCACACGTTAACTCCATGCACAGACGGATGAGTTAGTGCTGGTACACTTAGTCGTTTTTCTGAGAAATGGTGCACGCTCTGAAAAACGACTAAGTGTCAAAATTCCTCCGTGTGAACCATGCAGTGTGTGTCTCTGCTCAAGCCGGAGATAGTGTGAGGCAGGCGGCATGAAGGTGTAAGGAAGGGTCGCTCTGTGAATCCGCTCAACTCAAACTCTCTCTGGCTGGAGGAGAGACACAGACACAGCCTGCTTCCAAGGCACAAAGTAGCACCCCCGGGCAAAGGTACACGGAGGAATTTTGACACTTTTAGTCTTTTTTCTAAAATATGGTACACGGACGAATTTTGACAATTAGTCGTTTTACTGAGAATTGTGCATGCTCAGAAAAAACGACGAAGTGTCAAAATTCCTCCGTGTGGAACAAGTGCATATCTTATATTGTGCTCTGTGCAATGAAAGAGCACATATGTTTTCTCTTCATTGCACAACCAAATGAGGTACATCTATGCAATTTTGCATTATCTCTTCAACAGCACACGTTAACTCCGTGCACAAACGAAAGAGTTAGTGCTGGTACACTTGGTCGTTTTTCTGAAAAAAGGTGCACGCTCAGAAAGACGACTAAGTGTCAAAATTCCTCCGTGTGAACCGTGCACTGTGTTTTCTCTGCTCAAGCCGGAGAGAGTGTCAGGTAGGTGGCCTGAATGTGTAAGAAAGGGCTTCGCTGTGAATTCGCTCTATATGAACCATGCAGTCAACTGACTGCTGTAAGGCTGATGTAACATCAGATTAAGTCGATGCGGAGAGTTTATTGAAAAAGAATAAAAAGTAAAAGAAAGTTCATGTTTGAGTAATTTATTAAAAATACGCGCTTTGGTCATTAAGTATTTTTTATATGCACTGAAACGCAACAAGTGCATATCTTATATTGTGCTCTGTTCCTCCGTGTAAACCGTGCACTGTGTCTCTCTCCTCAAGCCGGAGAGAGTGTTAGGTAGGCGGCTTGAAAGTGTAAGGAAGGAGTGTAAGGAAGCTTCGCTGTGAATCCGCTCAACTTAAACTCTCTCCGGCTTGAGGAGAGACACACACACAGCCTGGAGGAATCTGTGAATCATGCAGTCCACTGACTGCTGTATGCCTGATGTAACATCAGATTAAGTCAACGAGGAATGTTATTGACAAAGAATAAAAAGTAGCAGAAAGTTCATGTTTTAGGACTAATTTATTAAAAATATGCCCTTTAGTCATTATGTATAAGAAATGCTCAAGATTAAGCGCTCTTTGGCCAGAAATATGTGCACTGGGTCAAACATGCACTTCTGAATGGCTGACGAAGAAGTCAAACTGTTTGATAAACCAGACTTTATACAAAAGACTAAAACGTAGTACACTTTGACTAGAAATATGTTCAGTTCCTCACAAATGGAATTTTTTATGTCTGATATGACATCAGGAAAATGCAATGAGTATAGAAAGTTCATGATCTAGGAAACTTGAGCCAGAAATATGTACAGCAGGTTCTTGTACGCAATGCCGTGCATTGCAATGTACACCTTTGCCATGGCTAAACCATTTGAGAAAACATTACCAAACATTCAATCTTAATTTAATTATTCAAATAATGACTTTACCAAATTTGAGACATTCTCTTTGTTTTCACTTATGTTTTCTATTTTTAAAGTGTTTTGTCATCTCAACCCTGTAAAAATAGGTATATGCTGCCCTCTATTGCTCATTCAATATATTACATTTTGTCATGAATAGAATTCTGCTTATTTTTAAGATACACATACTACATTGATTAAAAAAATTAAAAAAACATTTGAATTTTTCATTCAATGTTAGTAATATTGTATATAGAAATAAACCGTGTATACTCCGTCTATGCATCTATACATCTATGCAATTTTGCATTATCTTTTCAACAGCACATATGTTAACTCCATGCACAGCAGAATGCTGGTACACTTGGTCGTTTTTCTGAAAAAAGGTGCACGCTCAGAAAGACGACTAAGTGTCAAAATTCCTCCGTGTGAACCGTGCACTGTGTTTCTCTGCTCAAGCCGGAGAGAGTGTTAGGTAGGCGGCTTGAAGGTGTAAGGAAGGGTCGCTCTGTGAATCATGCAGTTCATTGACTGCTGTATGGCTGATGTGACATCAGATTAAGTCAACGAGGAAATGTTATGGAAAAAGAATAAAAAGTAGCAGAAAGTTCATGTTTGAGTTCTCTGTGCAATGCAACAGCACATATGCTTTCTCTTCATTGCACAACCAAATGAGGTAAATCTATGCAATTCTGCATTATCTCTTCAACAGCACACATGTTAACTCCATGCACAGACGGATGAGTTAGTGCTGGTACACTTAGTCGTTTTACTGAAAATGGTGCATGCTCAGACAAAACGACGAAGTGTCAAAATTCCTCCCTGTGAACCATGCGGTGTGTTTCTCTGCTCAAGCCGGAGATAGTGTGAGGCAGGCGGCTTGAAGGTGTAAGGAAGGGTCGCTCTGTGAATCATGCAGTCCATTGACTGCTGTATGGCTGATGTAACATCAGATTAAGTCAACGAGGAAATGTTATGGAAAAAGAATAAAAAGTAGCAGAAAGTTCATGTTTGAGTTCTCTGTGCAATGCAACAGCACATATGTTTTCTCTTCATTGCACAACCAAATGAGGTACATCTATGCAATTCTGCACTATCTCTTCAACAGCACACGTTAACTCCATGCACAGACGGATGAGTTAGTGCTGGTACACTTAGTCGTTTTTCTGAGAAATGGTGCACGCTCTGAAAAACGACTAAGTGTCAAAATTCCTCCGTGTGAACCATGCAGTGTGTGTCTCTGCTCAAGCCGGAGATAGTGTGAGGCAGGCGGCATGAAGGTGTAAGGAAGGGTCGCTCTGTGAATCCGCTCAACTCAAACTCTCTCTGGCTGGAGGAGAGACACAGACACAGCCTGCTTCCAAGGCACAAAGTAGCACCCCCGGGCAAAGGTACACGGAGGAATTTTGACACTTTTAGTCTTTTTTCTAAAATATGGTACACGGACGAATTTTGACAATTAGTCGTTTTACTGAGAATTGTGCATGCTCAGAAAAAACGACGAAGTGTCAAAATTCCTCCGTGTGGAACAAGTGCATATCTTATATTGTGCTCTGTGCAATGAAAGAGCACATATGTTTTCTCTTCATTGCACAACCAAATGAGGTACATCTATGCAATTTTGCATTATCTCTTCAACAGCACACGTTAACTCCGTGCACAAACGAAAGAGTTAGTGCTGGTACACTTGGTCGTTTTTCTGAAAAAAGGTGCACGCTCAGAAAGACGACTAAGTGTCAAAATTCCTCCGTGTGAACCGTGCACTGTGTTTTCTCTGCTCAAGCCGGAGAGAGTGTCAGGTAGGTGGCCTGAATGTGTAAGAAAGGGCTTCGCTGTGAATTCGCTCTATATGAACCATGCAGTCAACTGACTGCTGTAAGGCTGATGTAACATCAGATTAAGTCGATGCGGAGAGTTTATTGAAAAAGAATAAAAAGTAAAAGAAAGTTCATGTTTGAGTAATTTATTAAAAATACGCGCTTTGGTCATTAAGTATTTTTTATATGCACTGAAACGCAACAAGTGCATATCTTATATTGTGCTCTGTTCCTCCGTGTAAACCGTGCACTGTGTCTCTCTCCTCAAGCCGGAGAGAGTGTTAGGTAGGCGGCTTGAAAGTGTAAGGAAGGAGTGTAAGGAAGCTTCGCTGTGAATCCGCTCAACTTAAACTCTCTCCGGCTTGAGGAGAGACACACACACAGCCTGGAGGAATCTGTGAATCATGCAGTCCACTGACTGCTGTATGCCTGATGTAACATCAGATTAAGTCAACGAGGAATGTTATTGACAAAGAAAAAAAAGTAGCAGAAAGATCATGTTTTAGGACTGATTTATTAAAAATATGCCCTTTAGTTATTATGTATAAGAAATGCTCAAGATTAAGCGCTCTTTGGCCAGAAATATGTGCACTGGGTCAAACATGCACTTCTGAATGGCTGACGAAGAAGTCAAACTGTTTAGTAAACCAGACTTTATACAAAAGACTAAAACGTAGTACACTTTGACTAGAAATATGTTCAGTTCCTCACAAATGGAATTTTTTATGTCTGATATAACATCAGGAAAATGCAATGAGTATAGAAAGTTCGTGATCTAGGAAACTTGAGCCAGAAATATGTACAGCAGGTTCTTGTACGCAATGCCGTGCATTGCAATGTACACCTTTGCCATGGCTAAACCATTTGAGAAAACATTACCAAACATTCAATCTTAATTTAATTATTCAAATAATGACTTTAAAAAATTTGAGACATTCTCTTTGTTTTCACTTATGTTTTCTCTTTTTAAAGTGTTTTGTCATCTCAACCCTGTAAAAATAGGTATATGCTGCCCTCTAGTGCTCATTCAATATATTACATTTTGTCATGAATAGAATTCTGCTTATTTTTAAGATACACATACTACATTGATTAAAAAAATTAAAAAAACGTTTGAATTTCTCATTCAATGTTAGTAATATTGTATATAGAAATAAACAGTGTATACTCCGTCTTGTGATACATTAAACTTGGAGTAGCCAATATTTTACCCATTGGACATGTTTCAGGTATGCATCTTGAAATTTCTATACCTACTCATTGACTCTTTCTGAATTTAGGTCAATCATTCAGAAATCCATATTTGACCAAATGTACTAATATCTGGCCCAAGAGTCGTCGATTTTGAACTTTCTATTTCTACCCAATTGACGCCTTCTGGTGATAAATTAGCCATAGAGTAGCCAATATTTGACCCATTGAACATGTTTCAGTCATGGAGCTTGAAATTTCTATACCTACTTATTGACTCTTTCTGATGTTATATCGGTGATTCAAAAGTCAATATTTGACCAAATGTACTAAAATCGGGCCCAAGAGTCGTCTATTTTGAACTTTTTAGTTATACCCTATTGACTCCTTCTGGCGATATATCAGCCAATTTTTGACCCACTGAAAATATTTCAGTCCTTGATCTTGAACTTTCTATTCCTACCCAATTGACTCCTTCTGGTGATAAATTAGCCATAGAGTAGCCAATATTTTAGCCATTGGATATGTTACAGTTATGGATCTTGAAGTTTTTATACCTACTCATTGACTCTTTCTGAATTTAGGTCAGTCATTCACAAATCCATATTTGACCAAATATACTAAAATCGGGCCCAAGAATCATCTATTTTGAACTTTTTAGTTCTACCCTTTGACTTCTTCTGGATATAAATTAGCCATAGAGTAGCCAATATTTGACCCATTGAACATGTTTCAGTCATGGATCTTGAAATTTCTATACCTACTTATTGACTCTTTCTGATGTTACATAGATCATTCAAAAGTCAATATTTGACCAAATGTACTAATATCGGGCCAGAGAGTCGTCTATTTTGAACTTTTTAGTTCTACCCTATTGACTCCTTCTGGCGATATATCAGCCACTTTTTGACCCACTGAAAATATTTCAGTCCTTGATCTTGAACTTTCTATTCCTACCCAATTGACTCCTTCTGGTGATAAATTAGCCATAGAGTAGCCAATATTTTAGCCATTGGACATGTTTCAGTTATGGATCTTGAAGTTTTTAAACCTACTCATTGACTCTTTCTAAATTTAGGTCAGTCATTCAGAAATCCATATTTGACCAAATGTACTAATATCGGGGCCAAGAGTCGTCGATTTTGAACTTTCTATTTCTACCCAATTGACTCTTCTGGTTATAAATTAGCCATAGAGTAGCGAATATTTGACCCATTGAACATGTTTCAGTCATGGAAATTGAAATTTCTATACCTACTCATTGACTATTTCTGGTGTTATATCGGTCATTCTTAGTCAATATTTGACCAAATATACTAAAATCGGGCCCAAGAATCGTCTATTTTGAACTTTTTAGTTCTACCCTTTGATTCCTTCTGGTTATAAATTAACCATAGAGTAGCCAATATTTGACCCATTGAACATGTTTAAGTCATGGATCTTGAAATTTCTATACCTAGTTATTGACTCTTTCTGATGTTACATCGGTCATTCAAAAGTCAATATTTGACCAAATGTACTAAAATCGGGCCCAAGAGTCGTCTATTTTGAACTTTTTAGTTATACCCTTTGACTCCTTCTGGTGATAAATTAGCCATAGAGTAGCCAATATTTGACCCATTGAACATGTTTCAGTTATGGATCTTGAAATTTCTATACCTACTTATTGACTCTTTCTGATGTTACATAGATCATTCAAAAGTCAATATTTGACCAAATGTACTAATATCGGGCCAGAGAGTCGTCTATTTTGAACTTTTTAGTTCTACCATATTGACTCCTTCTGGCGATATATCAGCCAATTTTTGACCCACTGAAAATATTTCAGTCCTTGATCTTGAACTTTCTATTCCTACCCAATTGACTCCTTCTGGTGATAAATTAGCCATAGAGTAGCCAATATTTTAGCCATTGGACATGTTACAGTTATGGATCTTGAAGTTTTTATACCTACTCATTGACTCTTTCTGAATTTAGGTCAGTCATTCACAAATCCATATTTGACCAAATATACTAAAATCGGGCCCAAGAATCATCTATTTTGAACTTTTTAGTTCTACCCTTTGACTTCTTCTGGTTATAAATTAGCCATAGAGTAGCCAATATTTGACCCATTGAATATGTTTCAGTCATGGATATTGAAATTTCTATACCTACTTATTGACTCTTTCTGATGTTATTTCGGTCATTCTTAGTCAATATTTGACCAAATATACTAAAATCGGGCCCAAGAATCGTCTATTTTGAACTTTTTAGTTCTACCCTTTGACTCCTTCTGGTTATACATTAGCCATAGAGTAGCCAATATTTGACCCATTGAACATGTTTCAGTCATGGATCTTGAAATTTCTATACCTACTTATTGACTCTTTCTGATGTTACATCGATCATTCAAAAGTCAATATTTGACCAAATGTACTAAAATCGGGCCCAAGAGTCGTCTATTTTGAACTTTTTAGTTCTACCCTTTGACTCCTTCTGGTGATAAATTAGCCATAGAGCAGCCAATATTTGACCCATTGAACATGTTTCAGTCATGGATCTTGAAATTTCTATACCTACTTATTGACTCTTTCTGATGTTACATAGATCATTCAAAAGTCAATATTTGATCAAATGTACTAATATCGGGCCAGAGAGTCGTCTATTTTGAACTTTTTAGTTCTACCCTATTGACTCCTTTTGGCGATATATCAGCCAATTTTTGACCCACTGAAAATATTTCAGTCCTTGATCTTGAACTTTCTATTCCTACCCAGTTGACTCCTTCTGGTGATAAATTAGCCATAGAGTAGCCAATATTTTACTAATTGGACATGTTTCAGTTATGGATCCTGAAGGTTTTATACCTACTCATTGACTCTTTCTGAATTTAGGTCAGTCATTCAGAAATCCATATTTGACCAAATGTACTAATATCAGGGCCAAGAGTCGTCGATTTTGAACTTTCTATTTCTACCCAATTGACTCTTCTGGTGATAAATTAGCCATAGAGTAGCCAATATTTGACCCATTGAACATGTTTCAGTCATGGATCTTGACATTTCTATACCTACTTATTGACTCTTTCTGATGTTATATTGGTCATTCAAAAGTCAATATTTGACCAAATATACTAAAATCGGGCCCAAGAATCATCTATTTTGAACTTTTTAGTTCTACCCTTTGACTCCTTCTGGTTATAAATTAGCCATAGAGTAGCGAATATTTGACCCATTGAACATGTTTCAGTCATGGAAATTGAAATTTCTATACCTACTTATTGACTCTTTCTGGTGTTATATCGGTCATTCTTAGTCAATATTTGACCAAATATACTAAAATCGGGCCCAAGAATCGTCTATTTTGAACTTTTTAGTTCTACCCTTTGACTCCTTCTGGTTATAAATTAACCATAGAGTAGTCAATATTTGACCCATTGAACATGTTTCAGTCATGGATCTTGAAATTTCTATACCTACTTATTGACTCTTTCTGAATTTAGGTCAGTCATTCACAAATCCATATTTGACCAAATATACTAAAATCGGGCCCAAGAATCATCTATTTTGAACTTTTTAGTTCTACCCTTTGACTTCTTCTGGTTATAAATTAGCCATAGAGTAGCCAATATTTGACCCATTGAATATGTTTCAGTCATGGATATTGAAATTTCTATACCTACTTATTGACTCTTTCTGATGTTATTTCGGTCATTCTTAGTCAATATTTGACCAAATATACTAAAATCGGGCCCAAGAATCGTCTATTTTGAACTTTTTAGTTCTACCCTTTGACTCCTTCTGGTTATAAATTAGCCATAGAGTAGCCAATATTTGACCCATTGAACATGTTTCAGTCATGGATCTTGAAATTTCTATACCTACTTATTGACTCTTTCTGATGTTACATCGATCATTCAAAAGTCAATATTTGACCAAATGTACTAAAATCGGGCCCAAGAGTCGTCTATTTTGAACTTTTTAGTTCTACCCTTTGACTCCTTCTGGTGATAAATTAGCCATAGAGCGGCCAATATTTGACCCATTGAACATGTTGAACACTTATTGACTCTTTCTGATGTTACATAGATCATTCAAAAGTCAATATTTGATCAAATGTACTAATATCGGGCCAGAGAGTCGTCTATTTTGAACTTTTTAGTTCTACCCTATTGACTCCTTCTGGCGATATATCAGCCAATTTTTGACCCACTGAAAATATTTCAGTCCTTGATCTTGAACTTTCTATTCCTACCCAGTTGACTCCTTCTGGTGATAAATTAGCCATAGAGTAGCCAATATTTTACTAATTGGACATGTTTCAGTTATGGATCCTGAAGTTTTTATACCTACTCATTGACTCTTTCTGAATTTAGGTCAGTCATTCAGAAATCCATATTTGACCAAATGTACTAATATCAGGGCCAAGAGTCGTCGATTTTGAACTTTCTATTTCTACCCAATTGACTCTTCTGGTGATAAATTAGCCATAGGGTAGCCAATATTTGACCCATTGAACATGTTTCAGTCATGGATCTTGAAATTTCTATACCTACTTATTGACTCTTTCTGATGTTACATAGATCATTCAAAAGTCAATATTTGATCAAATGTACTAATATCGGGCCAGAGAGTCGTCTATTTTGAACTTTTTAGTTCTACCCTATTGACTCCTTCTGGCGATATATCAGCCACTTTTTGACCCACTGAAAATATTTCAGTCCTCGATCTTGAACTTTCTATTCCTACCCAATTGACTCCTTCTGGTGATAAATTAGTCAAGTCAAGTCAAGTCATCTTTATTTATATAGCGCTTTTTACAATGCAAATTGTGGCAAAGCAGCTTTACATTAATAAGAAAATGGTGTCATTGTGCAGCTTATTCTATATATTATTGATTCATTCCGTTGCAAAGATCAATAGTTATTAGTCTAGGTAATTTAGGTATAGCAGCACTGGAGAAAACAGTGACGTAATCGTCCGGCTCAGATCAGTTCGCATACAACGGCGCCAATACAGGCATATCAAAAACACTGCTGAATATCAAGCAAGTGTCCCCAACTTAAGCAAGCCAAAGGCAACAGCGGCAAGGAACCAAAACTCCAACAAATGGAGAAAAAAACCTTGGGAGAAACCAGGCTTAGTTGGGGGGCCAGTTCTCCTCTGGCCAACAGTGAACACTTGTCCGATACTCAATTAGCCATAGGGTAGCCAATATTTTAGCCATTGGACATGTTTCAGTTATGGATCTTGAAGTTTTTAAACCTACTCATTGACTCTTTCTAAAATTAGGTCAGTCATTCAGAAATCCATATTTGACCAAATGTACTAATATCGGGGCAAAGAGTTGTCGATTTTGAACTTTCTATTTCTACCCAATTAACTCTTCTGGTGATAAATTAGCCATAGAGTAGCCAATATTTGACCCATTGAACATGTTTCAGTCATGGATCTTGAAATTTCTATACCTACTTATTGACTCTTTCTGATGTTATATCGGTCATTCAAAAGTCAATATTTGACCAAATATACTAAAATCGGGCCCAAGAATCATCTATTTTGAACTTTTTAGTTCTACTCTTTGACTCCTTCTGGTTATAAATTAGCCATAGATTAGCGAATATTTGACCCATTGAACATGTTTCAGTCATGGATATTGAAATTTCTATACCTACTTATTGACTCTTTCTGATGTTATATCGGTCATTCTTAGTCAATATTTGACCAAATATACTAAAATCGGGCCCAAGAATCGTCTATTTTGAACTTTTTAGTTCTACCCTTTGACTCCTTCTGGTTATAAATTAGCCATAGAGTAGCCAATATTTGACCCATTGAACATGTTTCAGTCATGGATATTGAAATTTTTATACCTACTTATTGACTCTTTCTGATGTTATATCGGTCATTCTTAGTCAATATTTGACCAAATATACTAAAATCGGGCCCAAGAGTCGTCTATTTTGAACTTTTTAGTTCTACCTTTTGACTCCTTCTGGTTATAAATTAGCCATAGAGTAGCCAATATTTTACCCATTGAACATGTTTCAGTCATGGAGCTTGAAATTTCTATACCTACTTATTGACTCTTTCTGATGTTATATCGGTGATTCAAAAGTCAATATTTGACCAAATGTACTAAAATCGGGCCCAAGAATCGTCTATTTTGAACTTTTTAGTTATACCCTTTGACTCCTTCTGGTGATACATTAGCCATAGAGTAGCCAATATTTGACCCATTGAACATGTTTCAGTCATGGATCTTGAAATTTCTAGACCTACTTATTGAATCTATCTGATGTTACATTGGTCATTCAAAAGTCAATATTTGACCAAATGTACTAAAATCGGGCCAGAGAGTCGTCTATTTTGAACTTTTTAGTTCTACCCTATTGACTACTTCTGGCGATATATCAGCCAATTTTTGACCCACTGAAAATATTTCAGTCCTTGATCTTGAACTTTCTATTCCTACCCAATTGACTCCTGGTGATAAATTAGCCATAGAGTAGCCAATATTTTACCCATTGGACATATTTCAGTTATGGATCTTGAAGTTTTTATACCTACTCATTGACTCTTTCTGAATTTAGGTCAGTCATTCAGAAATCCATATTTGACCAAATGTACTAATATCGGGCCCAAGAGTCGTCGATTTTGAACTTTTTAGTTCTACCCATTGACTCCTTCCGGTGATGAATTAGCCATAGAGTAGCCAATATTTGACCCATTGAACATGTTTCAGTCATGGATTCTGAAATTTCTAGACCTACTTATTGACTCTTTCTGATGTTACATCGATCATTCAAAAGTCAATATTTGACCAAATGTACTAATATCGGGCCAGAGAGTCGTCTATTTTGAACTTTTTAGTTCTACCCTATTGACTCCTTCTGGCGATATATCAGCCAATTTTTGACCCACTGAAAATATTTCAGTCCTTGATCTTGAACTTTCTATTCCTACCCAATTGACTCCTTCTGGTGATAAATTAGCCATAGAGTAGCCAATATTTTAGCCATTGGACATGTTACAGTTATGGATCTTGAAGTTTTTATACCTACTCATTGACTCTTTCTGAATTTAGGTCAGTCATTCACAAATTCATATTTGACCAAATAAACTAAAATCGGGCCAAAATATCATCTATTTTGAACTTTTTAGTTCTACCCTTTGACTCCTTCTGGTTAGAAATTAGCCATAGAGTAGCCAATATTTGACCCATTGAACATGTTTCAGTCATGGATCTTGAAATTTCTATACCTACTTATTGACTCTTTCTGATGTTACATCGATCATTCAAAAGTCAATATTTGACCAAATGTACTAAAATCGGGCCCAAGAGTCGTCTATTTTGAACTTTTTAGTTCTACCCTTTGACTCCTTCTGGTGATAAATTAGCCATAGAGTAGCCAATATTTGACCCATTGAACATGTTTCAGTCATGGATCTTGAAATTTCTATACCTACTTATTGACTCTTTCTGATGTTACATAGATCATTCAAAAGTCAATATTTGACCAAATGTACTAATATCGGGCCAGAGAGTCGTCTATTTTGAACTTTTTAGTTCTACCCTATTGACTCCTTCTGGCGATATATCAGCCAATTTTTGACCCACTGAAAATATTTCAGTCCTTGATCTTGAACTTTCTATTCCTACCCAGTTGACTCCTTCTGGTGATAAATTAGCCATAGAGTAGCCAATATTTTACTAATTGGACATGTTTCAGTTATGGATCCTGAAGTTTTTATACCTACTCATTGACTCTTTCTGAATTTAGGTCAGTCATTCAGAAATCCATATTTGACCAAATGTACTAATATCAGGGCCAAGAGTCGTCGATTTTGAACTTTCTATTTCTACCCAATTGACTCTTCTGGTGATAAATTAGCCATAGAGTAGCCAATATTTGACCCATTGAACATGTTTCAGTCATGGATCTTGAAATTTCTATACCTACTTATTGACTCTTTCTGATGTTACATAGACCATTCAAAAGTCAATATTTGATCAAATGTACTAATATCGGGCCAGAGAGTCGTCTATTTTGAACTTTTTAGTTCTACCCTATTGACTCCTTCTGGCGATATATCAGCCACTTTTTGACCCACTGAAAATATTTCAGTCCTTGATCTTGAACTTTCTATTCCTACCCAATTGACTCCTTCTGGTGATAAATTAGCCATAGAGTAGCGAATATTTTAGCCATTGGACATGTTTCAGTTATGGATCTTGAAGTTTTTAAACCTACTCATTGACTCTTTCTAAAATTAGGTCAGTCATTCAGAAATCCATATTTGACCAAATGTACTAATATCGGGGCCAAGAGTCGTCGATTTTGAACTTTCTATTTCTACCCAATTGACTCTTCTGGTGAAATTAGCCATAGAGTAGCCAATATTTGACCCATTGAACATGTTTCAGTCATGGATCTTGAAATTTCTATACCTACTTATTGACTCTTTCTGATGTTATATCGGTCATTCAAAAGTCAATATTTGACCAAATATACTAAAATCGGGTCCAAGAATCATCTATTTTGAACTTTTTAGTTCTACCCTTTGACTCCTTCTGGTTATAAATTAGCCATAGAGTAGCCAATATTTGACCCATTGAACATGTTTCAGTCATGGATATTGAAATTTCTATACCTACTTATTGACTCTTTCTGATGTTATATCGGTCATTCTTAGTCAATATTTGACCAAATATACTAAAATCGGGCCCAAGAGTCGTCTATTTTGAACTTTTTAGTTCTACCTTTTGGCTCCTTCTGGTGATAAATTAGCCATAGAGTAGCCAATATTTTACCCATTGAACATGTTTCAGTCATGGAGCTTGAAATTTCTATACCTACTTATTGACTCTTTCTGATGTTATATCGGTGATTCAAAAGTCAATATTTGACCAAATGTACTAAAATCGGGCCCAAGAATCGTCTATTTTGAAATTTTTAGTTCTACCCTATTGACTACTTCTGGCGATATATCAGCCAATTTTTGACCCACTGAAAATATTTCAGTCCTTGATCTTGAACTTTCTATTCCTACCCAATTGACTCCTGGTGATAAATTAGCCATAGAGTAGCCAATATTTTACCCATTGGACATATTTCAGTTATGGATCTTGAAGTTTTTATACCTACTCATTGACTCTTTCTGAATTTAGGTCAGTCATTCAGAAATCCATATTTGACCAAATGTACTAAAATCGGAACCAAGAGTCGTCTATTTTGAACTTTTTAGTTATACCCTTTGACTCCTTCTGGTGATAAATCAGCCATAGAGTTGCCAATATTTGACCCATTGAACATGTTTCAGTCATGGAGCTTGAAATTTTTATACCTACTTATTGACTCTTTCTGATGTTATATCGGTGATTCAAGAGTCAATATTTGACCAAATGTACTAAAATCGGGCCCAAGAATTGTCTATTTTGAACTTTTTACTTCTACCATATTGACTCCTTTTGGTGATAAATTAGCCATAGAGTAGCCAATATTTGACCCACTGAACATGTTTCAGTCATGGAGCTTGAAATTTCTATACCTACTTATTGACTCTTTCTGATGTTATATTGGTCATTCAAAAGTCAATATTTGACCAAATGTACTAAAATCGGGCCCAATAATCGTCTATTTTGAACTTTTTAGTTATACCCTTTGACTCCTTCTGGTGATAAATTAGCCATAGAGTAGCCAATATTTGACGCATTGAACATGTTTCAGTAATGGATCTTGAAATTTCTATACCTACTTATTGACTCTTTCTGATGTTACATAGATCATTCAAAAGTCAATATTTGACCAAATGTACTAATATCGGGCCAGAGAGTCGTCTATTTTGAACTTTTTAGTTCTACCCTTTGACTCCTTCTGGTGATAAATTAGCCATAGAGTAGCCAATATTTGACCCATTGAACATGTTTCAGTCATGGATCTTGAAATTTCTAGACCTACTTATTGAATCTATCTGATGTTACATCGGTCATTCAAAAGTCAATATTTGACCAAATGTACTAAAATCGGGCCCAAGACTTGTCTATTTTGAACTTTTTACTTCTACCCTATTGACTCCTTCTGGTGATAAATTAGCCATAGAGTTGCCAATATTTGACCCATTGAACATGTTTCAGTCATGGAGCTTGAAATTTCTATACCTACTTATTGACTCTTTCTGATGTTATATCGGTGATTCAAAAGTCAATATTTAACCAAATATACTAAAATCGGGCCCAAGAGTCGTCTATTTTGAACTTTTTAGTTATACCCTCTGACTCCTTCTGGTGATAAATTAGCCATAGAGTAGCCAATATTTGACCCATTTAACATGTTTCAGTTATGGATCTTGAAATTTCTATACCTACTTATTGACTCTTTCTGATGTTACATAGATCATTCAAAAGTCAATATTTGACCAAATGTACTAATATCGGGCCAGAGAGTCGTCTATTTTGAACTTTTTAGTTCTACCCTATTGACTCCTTCTGGCGATATATCAGCCAATTTTTGACCCACTGAAAATATTTCAGTCCTTGATCTTGAACTTTCTATTCCTACCCAATTGACTCCTTCTGGTGATAAATTAGCCATAGAGTAGCCAATATTTTACTAATTGGACATGTTTCAGTTATGGATCCTGAAGTTTTTATACCTACTCATTGACTCTTTCTGAATTTAGGTCAGTCATTCAGAAATCCATATTTGACCAAATGTACTAAAATCAGGGCCAAGAGTCGTCGATTTTGAACTTTCTATTTCTACCCAATTGACTCTTCTGGTTATAAATTAGCCATAGAGTAGCCAATATTTGACCCATTGAACATGTTTCAGTCATGGATCTTGAAATTTCTATACCTACTTATTGACTCTTTCTGATGTTACATAGATCATTCAAAAGTCAATATTTGACCAAATGTACTAATATCGGGCCAGAGAGTCGTCTATTTTGAACTTTTTAGTTCTACCCTATTGACTCCTTCTGGCGATATATCAGCCACTTTTTGACCCACTGAAAATATTTCAGTCCTTGATCTTGAACTTTCTATTCCCACCCAATTGACTCCTTCTGGTGATAAATTAGCCATAGAGTAGCCAATATTTTAGCCATTGGACATGTTTCAGTTATGGATCTTGAAGTTTTTAAACCTACTCATTGACTCTTTCTAAAATTAGGTCAGTCATTCAGAAATCCATATTTGACCAAATGTACTAATATCGGGGCCAAGAGTCGTCGATTTTGAACTTTCTATTTCTACCCAATTGACTCTTCTGATGATAAATTAGCCATATGTAGCCAATATTTGACCCATTGAACATGTATCAGTCATGGATCTTGAAATTTCTATACCTACTTATTGACTCTTTCTGATGTTATATCGGTCATTCAAAAGTCAATATTTGACCAAATATACTAAAATCGGGCCCAAGAATCATCTATTTTGAACCTTTTAGTCCTACCCTTTGACTCCTTCTGGTTATAAATTAGCCATAGAGTAGCGAATATTTGACCCATTGAACATGTTTCAGTCATGGATATTGAAATTTCTATACCTACTTATTGACTCTTTCTGATGTTATATCGGTCATTCTTAGTCAATATTTGACCAAATATACTAAAATCGGGCCCAAGAATCGTCTATTTTGAACTTTTTAGTTCTACCCTTTGACTCCTTCTGGTTATAAATTAGCCATAGAGTAGCCAATATTTGACCCATTGAACATGTTTCAGTCATGGATATTGAAATTTTTATACCAACTTATTGACTCTTTCTGATGTTATATCGGTCATTCTTAGTCAATATTTGACCAAATATACTAAAATCGGGCCCAAGAGTCGTCTATTTTGAACTTTTTAGTTCTACCCTTTGACTCCTTCTGGTTATAAATTAGCCATAGAGTAGCCAATATTTGACCCATTGAACATGTTTCAGTCATGGATATTGAAATTTTTATACCAACTTATTGACACTTTCTGATGTTATATCGGTCATTCTTAGTCAATATTTGACCAAATATACTAAAATCGGGCCCAAGAGTCGTCTATTTTGAACTTTTTAGTTCTACGCTTTGACTCCTTCTGATTATAAATTAGCCATAGAGTAGCCAATATTTGACCCATTGAACATGTTTCAGTCATGGATCTTGAAATTTCTATACCTACTTATTGACTCTTTCTGATGTTACATAGATCATTCAAAAGTCAATATTTGACCAAATGTACTAATATCGGGCCAGAGAGTCGTCTATTTTGAACTTTTTAGTTCTACCCTATTGACTCCTTCTGGCGATATATCAGCCAATTTTTGACCCACTGAAAATATTTCAGTCCTTGATCTTGAACTTTCTATTCCTACCCAGTTGACTCCTTCTGGTGATAAATTAGCCATAGAGTAGCCAATATTTTACTAATTGGACATGTTTCAGTTATGGATCCTGAAGTTTTTATACCTACTCATTGACTCTTTCTGAATTTAGGTCAGTCATTCAGAAATCCATATTTGACCAAATGTACTAATATCAGGGCCAAGAGTCGTCGATTTTGAACTTTCTATTTCTACCCAATTGACTCTTCTGGTGATAAATTAGCCATAGAGTAGCCAATATTTGACCCATTGAACATGTTTCAGTCATGGATCTTGAAATTTCTATACCTACTTATTGACTCTTTCTGATGTTACATAGACCATTCAAAAGTCAATATTTGATCAAATGTACTAATATCGGGCCAGAGAGTCGTCTATTTTGAACTTTTTAGTTCTACCCTATTGACTCCTTCTGGCGATATATCAGCCACTTTTTGACCCACTGAAAATATTTCAGTCCTTGATCTTGAACTTTCTATTCCTACCCAATTGACTCCTTCTGGTGATAAATTAGCCATAGAGTAGCGAATATTTTAGCCATTGGAAATGTTTCAGTTATGGATCTTGAAGTTTTTAAACCTACTCATTGACTCTTTCTAAAATTAGGTCAGTCATTCAGAAATCCATATTTGACCAAATGTACTAATATCGGGGCCAAGAGTCGTCGATTTTGAACTTTCTATTTCTACCCAATTGACTCTTCTGGTGAAATTAGCCATAGAGTAGCCAATATTTGACCCATTGAACATGTTTCAGTCATGGATCTTGAAATTTCTATACCTACTTATTGACTCTTTCTGATGTTATATCGGTCATTCAAAAGTCAATATTTGACCAAATATACTAAAATCGGGTCCAAGAATCATCTATTTTGAACTTTTTAGTTCTACCCTTTGACTCCTTCTGGTTATAAATTAGCCATAGAGTAGCCAATATTTGACCCATTGAACATGTTTCAGTCATGGATATTGAAATTTCTATACCTACTTATTGACTCTTTCTGATGTTATATCGGTCATTCTTAGTCAATATTTGACCAAATATACTAAAATCGGGCCCAAGAGTCGTCTATTTTGAACTTTTTAGTTCTACCTTTTGGCTCCTTCTGGTGATAAATTAGCCATAGAGTAGCCAATATTTTACCCATTGAACATGTTTCAGTCATGGAGCTTGAAATTTCTATACCTACTTATTGACTCTTTCTGATGTTATATCGGTGATTCAAAAGTCAATATTTGACCAAATGTACTAAAATCGGGCCCAAGAATCGTCTATTTTGAAATTTTTAGTTCTACCCTATTGACTACTTCTGGCGATATATCAGCCAATTTTTGACCCACTGAAAATATTTCAGTCCTTGATCTTGAACTTTCTATTCCTACCCAATTGACTCCTGGTGATAAATTAGCCATAGAGTAGCCAATATTTTACCCATTGGACATATTTCAGTTATGGATCTTGAAGTTTTTATACCTACTCATTGACTCTTTCTGAATTTAGGTCAGTCATTCAGAAATCCATATTTGACCAAATGTACTAAAATCGGAACCAAGAGTCGTCTATTTTGAACTTTTTAGTTATACCCTTTGACTCCTTCTGGTGATAAATCAGCCATAGAGTTGCCAATATTTGACCCATTGAACATGTTTCAGTCATGGAGCTTGAAATTTTTATACCTACTTATTGACTCTTTCTGATGTTATATCGGTGATTCAAGAGTCAATATTTGACCAAATGTACTAAAATCGGGCCCAAGAATTGTCTATTTTGAACTTTTTACTTCTACCATATTGACTCCTTTTGGTGATAAATTAGCCATAGAGTAGCCAATATTTGACCCACTGAACATGTTTCAGTCATGGAGCTTGAAATTTCTATACCTACTTATTGACTCTTTCTGATGTTATATTGGTCATTCAAAAGTCAATATTTGACCAAATGTACTAAAATCGGGCCCAATAATCGTCTATTTTGAACTTTTTAGTTATACCCTTTGACTCCTTCTGGTGATAAATTAGCCATAGAGTAGCCAATATTTGACGCATTGAACATGTTTCAGTAATGGATCTTGAAATTTCTATACCTACTTATTGACTCTTTCTGATGTTACATAGATCATTCAAAAGTCAATATTTGACCAAATGTACTAATATCGGGCCAGAGAGTCGTCTATTTTGAACTTTTTAGTTCTACCCTTTGACTCCTTCTGGTGATAAATTAGCCATAGAGTAGCCAATATTTGACCCATTGAACATGTTTCAGTCATGGATCTTGAAATTTCTAGACCTACTTATTGAATCTATCTGATGTTACATCGGTCATTCAAAAGTCAATATTTGACCAAATGTACTAAAATCGGGCCCAAGACTTGTCTATTTTGAACTTTTTACTTCTACCCTATTGACTCCTTCTGGTGATAAATTAGCCATAGAGTTGCCAATATTTGACCCATTGAACATGTTTCAGTCATGGAGCTTGAAATTTCTATACCTACTTATTGACTCTTTCTGATGTTATATCGGTGATTCAAAAGTCAATATTTGACCAAATATACTAAAATCGGGCCCAAGAGTCGTCTATTTTGAACTTTTTAGTTATACCCTTTGACTCCTTCTGGTGATAAATTAGCCATAGAGTAGCCAATATTTGACCCATTTAACATGTTTCAGTTATGGATCTTGAAATTTCTATACCTACTTATTGACTCTTTCTGATGTTACATAGATCATTCAAAAGTCAATATTTGACCAAATGTACTAATATCGGGCCAGAGAGTCGTCTATTTTGAACTTTTTAGTTCTACCCTATTGACTCCTTCTGGCGATATATCAGCCAATTTTTGACCCACTGAAAATATTTCAGTCCTTGATCTTGAACTTTCTATTCCTACCCAATTGACTCCTTCTGGTGATAAATTAGCCATAGAGTAGCCAATATTTTACTAATTGGACATGTTTCAGTTATGGATCCTGAAGTTTTTATACCTACTCATTGACTCTTTCTGAATTTAGGTCAGTCATTCAGAAATCCATATTTGACCAAATGTACTAATATCAGGGCCAAGAGTCGTCGATTTTGAACTTTCTATTTCTACCCAATTGACTCTTCTGGTTATAAATTAGCCATAGAGTAGCCAATATTTGACCCATTGAACATGTTTCAGTCATGGATCTTGAAATTTCTATACCTACTTATTGACTCTTTCTGATGTTACATAGATCATTCAAAAGTCAATATTTGACCAAATGTACTAATATCGGGCCAGAAAGTCGTCTATTTTGAACTTTTTAGTTCTACCCTATTGACTCCTTCTGGCGATATATCAGCCACTTTTTGACCCACTGAAAATATTTCAGTCCTTGATCTTGAACTTTCTATTCCTACCCAATTGACTCCTTCTGGTGATAAATTAGCCATAGAGTAGCCAATATTTTAGCCATTGGACATGTTTCAGTTATGGATCTTGAAGTTTTTAAACCTACTCATTGACTCTTTCTAAAATTAGGTCAGTCATTCAGAAATCCATATTTGACCAAATGTACTAATATCGGGGCCAAGAGTCGTCGATTTTGAACTTTCTATTTCTACCCAATTGACTCTTCTGATGATAAATTAGCCATATGTAGCCAATATTTGACCCATTGAACATGTATCAGTCATGGATCTTGAAATTTCTATACCTACTTATTGACTCTTTCTGATGTTATATCGGTCATTCAAAAGTCAATATTTGACCAAATATACTAAAATCGGGCCCAAGAATCATCTATTTTGAACCTTTTAGTCCTACCGTTTGACTCCTTCTGGTTATAAATTAGCCATAGAGTAGCGAATATTTGACCCATTGAACATGTTTCAGTCATGGATATTGAAATTTCTATACCTACTTATTGACTCTTTCTGATGTTATATCGGTCATTCTTAGTCAATATTTGACCAAATATACTAAAATCGGGCCCAAGAATCGTCTATTTTGAACTTTTTAGTTCTACCCTTTGACTCCTTCTGGTTATAAATTAGCCATAGAGTAGCCAATATTTGACCCATTGAACATGTTTCAGTCATGGATATTGAAATTTTTATACCAACTTATTGACTCTTTCTGATGTTATATCGGTCATTCTTAGTCAATATTTGACCAAATATACTAAAATCGGGCCCAAGAGTCGTCTATTTTGAACTTTTTAGTTCTACCCTTTGACTCCTTCTGGTTATAAATTAGCCATAGAGTAGCCAATATTTGACCCATTGAACATGTTTCAGTCATGGATATTGAAATTTTTATACCAACTTATTGACACTTTCTGATGTTATATCGGTCATTCTTAGTCAATATTTGACCAAATATACTAAAATCGGGCCCAAGAGTCGTCTATTTTGAACTTTTTAGTTCTACGCTTTGACTCCTTCTGATTATAAATTAGCCATAGAGTAGCCAATATTTGACCCATTGAACATGTTTCAGTCATGGATCTTGAAATTTCTAGACCTACTTATTGAATCTATCTGATGTTACATCGGTCATTCAAAAGTCAATATTTGACCAAATGTACTAAAATCGGGCCAGAGAGTCGTCTATTTTGAACTTTTTAGTTCTACCCTATTGACTCCTTCTGGCGATATATCAGCCAATTTTTGACCCACTGAAAATATTTCAGTCCTTGATCTTGAACTTTCTATTCCTACCCAATTGACTCCTTCTGGTGATAAATTAGCCATAGAGTAGCCAATATTTTAGCCATTGGACATGTTTGTGTTATGGATCTTGAAGTTTTTAAACCTACTCATTGACTCTTTCTAAAATTAGGTCAGTCATTCAGAAATCCATATTTGACCAAATGTACTAATATCGGGGCCAAGAGTCGTCGATTTTGAACTTTCTATTTCTACCCAATTGACTCTTCTGGTGATAAATTAGCCATAGAGTAGCCAATATTTGACCCATTGAACATGTTTCAGTCATGGATCTTGAAATTTCTATGCCTACTTATTGACTCTTTCTGATGTTATATCGGTCATTCTTAGTCAATATTTGACCAAATATACTAAAATCGGGCCCAAGAATCGTCTATTTTGAACTTTTTAGTTCTACCCTTTGACTCCTTCTGGTTATAAATTAGCCATAGAGTAGCCAATATTTGACCCATTGAACATGTTTCAGTCATGGATATTGAAATTTCTATACCTACTTATTGACTCTTTCTGATGTTATATCGGTCATTCTTAGTCAATATTTGACCAAATATACTAAAATCGGGCCCAAGAGTCGTCTATTTTGAACTTTTTAGTTCTACCTTTTGGCTCCTTCTGGTTTTAAATTAGCCATAGAGTAGCCAATATTTTACCCATTGAACATGTTTCAGTCATGGAGCTTGAAATTTCTATACCTACTTATTGACTCTTTCTGATGTTATATCGGTGATTCAAAAGTCAATATTTGACCAAATGTACTAAAATCGGGCCCAAGAATCGTCTATTTTGAAATTTTTAGTTCTACCCTATTGACTACTTCTGGCGATATATCAGCCAATTTTTGACCCACTGAAAATATTTCAGTCCTTGATCTTGAACTTTCTATTCCTACCCAATTGACTCCTGGTGATAAATTAGCCATAGAGTAGCCAATATTTTACCCATTGGACATATTTCAGTTATGGATCTTGAAGTTTTTATACCTACTCATTGACTCTTTCTGAATTTAGGTCAGTCATTCAGAAATCCATATTTGACCAAATGTACTAATATCGGGCCCAAGAGTCGTCGATTTTGAACTTTTTAGTTCTACCCATTGACTCCTTCCGGTGATGAATTAGCCATAGAGTAGCCAATATTTGACCCATTGAACATGTTTCAGTTATGGATCTTGAAATTTCTATACCTACTTATTGACTCTTTCTGATGTTACATCGGTCATTCAAAAGTCAATATTTGACCAAATGTACTAAAATCGGGCCAGAGAGTCGTCTATTTTGAACTTTTTAGTTCTACCCTATTGACTCCTTCTGGCGATATATCAGCCAATTTTTGACCCACTGAAAATATTTCAGTCCTTGATCTTGAACTTTCTATTCCTACCCAATTGACTCCTTCTGGTGATAAATTAGCCATAGAGTAGCCAATATTTTAGCCGTTAGACATGTTACAGTTATGGATCTTGAAGTTTTTATACCTACTCATTGACTCTTTCTGAATTTAGGTCAGTCATTCACAAATCCATATTTGACCAAATATACTAAAATCGGGCCCAAGAATCATCTATTTTGAACTTTTTAGTTCTACCCTTTGACTTCTTCTGGTTATAAATTAGCCATAGAGTAGCCAATATTTGACCCATTGAACATGTTTCAGTCATGGATATTGAAATTTCTATACCTACTTATTGACTCTTTCTGATGTTATTTCGGTCATTCAAAGTCAATATTTGACCAAATATACTAAAATCGGGCCCAAGAGTCGTCTATTTTGAACTTTTTAGTTCTACCCTTTGACTCCTTCTGGTTATAAATTAGCCATAGAGTAGCCAATATTTTACCCATTGAACATGTTTCAGTCATGGAGCTTGAAATTTCTATACCTACTTATTGACTTTTTCTGATGTTATATCGGTGATTCAAAAGTCAATATTTGACCAAATGTACTAAAATCGGGCCCAAGAATTGTCTATTTTGAACTTTTTAGTTATACCCTTTGACTCCTTCTGGTGATACATTAGCCATAGAGTAGCCAATATTTGACCCATTGAACATGTTTCAGTAATGGATCTTGAAATTTCTATACCTACTTATTGAATCTATTTGATGTTACATCGGTCATTCAAAAGTCAATATTTGACCAAATGTTCTAAAATCGGGCCAGAGAGTCGTCTCTTTTGAACTTTTTAGTTCTACCCTATTGACTCCTTCTGGCGATATATCAGCCAATTTTTGACCCACTGAAAATATTTCAGTCCTTGATTTTGAACTTTCTATTCCTACCCAATTGACTCCTTCTGGTGATAAATTAGCCATAGAGTAGCCAATATTTGACCCATTGAACATGTTTCAGTCATGGATCTTGAAATTTCTAGACCTACTTATTGAATCTATCTGATGTTACATCGGTCATTCAAAAGTCAATATTTGACCAAATGTACTAAAATCGGGCCCAAGAATTGTCTATTTTGAACTTTTTACTTCTACCATATTGACTCCTTCTGGTGATAAATTAGCCATAGAGTAGCCAATATTTGACCCATTGAACATGTTTCAGTCATGGATCTTGAAATTTCTAGACCTACTTATTGAATCTATCTGATGTTACATCGGTCATTCAAAAGTCAATATTTGACCAAATGTACTAAAATCGGGCCCAAGACTTGTCTATTTTGAACTTTTTACTTCTACCCTATTGACTCCTTCTGGTGATAAATTAGCCATAGAGTTGCCAATATTTGACCCATTGAACATGTTTCAGTCATCGATCTTGAAATTTCTAGACCTACTTATTGAATCTATCTGATGTTACATCGGTCATTCAAAAGTCAATATTTGACCAAATGTACTAAAATCGGGCCAGAGAGTCGTCTATTTTGAACTTTTTAGTTCTACCCTATTGACTACTTCTGGCGATATGTCAGCCAATTTTTGACCCACTGAAAATATTTCAGTCCTTGATCTTGAACTTTCTATTCCTACCCAATTGACTCCTGGTGATAAATTAGCCATAGACTAGCCAATATTTGACCCATTGAACATGTTTCAGTCATGGATCTTGAAGTTTTTATACCTACTCATTGACTCTTTCTGAATTTAGGTCAGTCATTCAGAAATCCATATTTGACCAAATGTACTAATATCGGGGCCAAGAGTCGTCGATTTTGAACTTTCTATTTCTACCCAATTGACTCTTCTGGTGATAAATTAGCCATAGAGTAGCCAATATTTGACCCATTGAACATGTTTCAGTCATGGATCTTGAAATTTACAGACCTACTTATTGAATCTATCTGATGTTACATCGGTCATTCAAAAGTCAATATTTGACCAAATGTACTAAAATCGGGCCCAAGAGTCGTCTATTTTGAACTTTTTACTTCTACCCTATTGACTCCTTCTGGTTATAAATTAGCCATAGAGTAGCGAATATTTGACCCATTGAACATGTTTCAGTCATGGAAATTGAAATTTCTATACCTACTTATTGACTCTTTCTGGTGTTATATCGGTCATTCTTAGTCAATATTTGACCAAATATACTAAAATCGGGCCCAAGAATCGTCTATTTTGAACTTTTTAGTTCTACCCTTTGACTCCTTCTGGTTATAAATTAACCATAGAGTAGTCAATATTTGACCCATTGAACATGTTTCAGTCATGGATCTTGAAATTTCTATACCTACTTATTGACTCTTTCTGAATTTAGGTCAGTCATTCACAAATCCATATTTGACCAAATATACTAAAATCGGGCCCAAGAATCATCTATTTTGAACTTTTTAGTTCTACCCTTTGACTTCTTCTGGTTATAAATTAGCCATAGAGTAGCCAATATTTGACCCATTGAATATGTTTCAGTCATGGATATTGAAATTTCTATACCTACTTATTGACTCTTTCTGATGTTATTTCGGTCATTCTTAGTCAATATTTGACCAAATATACTAAAATCGGGCCCAAGAATCGTCTATTTTGAACTTTTTAGTTCTACCCTTTGACTCCTTCTGGTTATAAATTAGCCATAGAGTAGCCAATATTTGACCCATTGAACATGTTTCAGTCATGGATCTTGAAATTTCTATACCTACTTATTGACTCTTTCTGATGTTACATCGATCATTCAAAAGTCAATATTTGACCAAATGTACTAAAATCGGGCCCAAGAGTCGTCTATTTTGAACTTTTTAGTTCTACCCTTTGACTCCTTCTGGTGATAAATTAGCCATAGAGCGGCCAATATTTGACCCATTGAACATGTTGAACACTTATTGACTCTTTCTGATGTTACATAGATCATTCAAAAGTCAATATTTGATCAAATGTACTAATATCGGGCCAGAGAGTCGTCTATTTTGAACTTTTTAGTTCTACCCTATTGACTCCTTCTGGCGATATATCAGCCAATTTTTGACCCACTGAAAATATTTCAGTCCTTGATCTTGAACTTTCTATTCCTACCCAGTTGACTCCTTCTGGTGATAAATTAGCCATAGAGTAGCCAATATTTTACTAATTGGACATGTTTCAGTTATGGATCCTGAAGTTTTTATACCTACTCATTGACTCTTTCTGAATTTAGGTCAGTCATTCAGAAATCCATATTTGACCAAATGTACTAATATCAGGGCCAAGAGTCGTCGATTTTGAACTTTCTATTTCTACCCAATTGACTCTTCTGGTGATAAATTAGCCATAGAGTAGCCAATATTTGACCCATTGAACATGTTTCAGTCATGGATCTTGAAATTTCTATACCTACTTATTGACTCTTTCTGATGTTACATAGATCATTCAAAAGTCAATATTTGATCAAATGTACTAATATCGGGCCAGAGAGTCGTCTATTTTGAACTTTTTAGTTCTACCCTATTGACTCCTTCTGGCGATATATCAGCCACTTTTTGACCCACTGAAAATATTTCAGTCCTCGATCTTGAACTTTCTATTCCTACCCAATTGACTCCTTCTGGTGATAAATTAGTCAAGTCAAGTCAAGTCATCTTTATTTATATAGCGCTTTTTACAATGCAAATTGTGGCAAAGCAGCTTTACATTAATAAGAAAATGGTGTCATTGTGCAGCTTATTCTATATATTATTGATTCATTCCGTTGCAAAGATCAATAGTTATTAGTCTAGGTAATTTAGGTATAGCAGCACTGGAGAAAACAGTGACGTAATCGTCCGGCTCAGATCAGTTCGCATACAACGGCGCCAATACAGGCATATCAAAAACACTGCTGAATATCAAGCAAGTGTCCCCAACTTAAGCAAGCCAAAGGCAACAGCGGCAAGGAACCAAAACTCCAACAAATGGAGAAAAAAACCTTGGGAGAAACCAGGCTTAGTTGGGGGGCCAGTTCTCCTCTGGCCAACAGTGAACACTTGTCCGATACTCAATTAGCCATAGGGTAGCCAATATTTTAGCCATTGGACATGTTTCAGTTATGGATCTTGAAGTTTTTAAACCTACTCATTGACTCTTTCTAAAATTAGGTCAGTCATTCAGAAATCCATATTTGACCAAATGTACTAATATCGGGGCAAAGAGTTGTCGATTTTGAACTTTCTATTTCTACCCAATTAACTCTTCTGGTGATAAATTAGCCATAGAGTAGCCAATATTTGACCCATTGAACATGTTTCAGTCATGGATCTTGAAATTTCTATACCTACTTATTGACTCTTTCTGATGTTATATCGGTCATTCAAAAGTCAATATTTGACCAAATATACTAAAATCGGGCCCAAGAATCATCTATTTTGAACTTTTTAGTTCTACTCTTTGACTCCTTCTGGTTATAAATTAGCCATAGATTAGCGAATATTTGACCCATTGAACATGTTTCAGTCATGGATATTGAAATTTCTATACCTACTTATTGACTCTTTCTGATGTTATATCGGTCATTCTTAGTCAATATTTGACCAAATATACTAAAATCGGGCCCAAGAATCGTCTATTTTGAACTTTTTAGTTCTACCCTTTGACTCCTTCTGGTTATAAATTAGCCATAGAGTAGCCAATATTTGACCCATTGAACATGTTTCAGTCATGGATATTGAAATTTTTATACCTACTTATTGACTCTTTCTGATGTTATATCGGTCATTCTTAGTCAATATTTGACCAAATATACTAAAATCGGGCCCAAGAGTCGTCTATTTTGAACTTTTTAGTTCTACCTTTTGACTCCTTCTGGTTATAAATTAGCCATAGAGTAGCCAATATTTTACCCATTGAACATGTTTCAGTCATGGAGCTTGAAATTTCTATACCTACTTATTGACTCTTTCTGATGTTATATCGGTGATTCAAAAGTCAATATTTGACCAAATGTACTAAAATCGGGCCCAAGAATCGTCTATTTTGAACTTTTTAGTTATACCCTTTGACTCCTTCTGGTGATACATTAGCCATAGAGTAGCCAATATTTGACCCATTGAACATGTTTCAGTCATGGATCTTGAAATTTCTAGACCTACTTATTGAATCTATCTGATGTTACATTGGTCATTCAAAAGTCAATATTTGACCAAATGTACTAAAATCGGGCCAGAGAGTCGTCTATTTTGAACTTTTTAGTTCTACCCTATTGACTACTTCTGGCGATATATCAGCCAATTTTTGACCCACTGAAAATATTTCAGTCCTTGATCTTGAACTTTCTATTCCTACCCAATTGACTCCTGGTGATAAATTAGCCATAGAGTAGCCAATATTTTACCCATTGGACATATTTCAGTTATGGATCTTGAAGTTTTTATACCTACTCATTGACTCTTTCTGAATTTAGGTCAGTCATTCAGAAATCCATATTTGACCAAATGTACTAATATCGGGCCCAAGAGTCGTCGATTTTGAACTTTTTAGTTCTACCCATTGACTCCTTCCGGTGATGAATTAGCCATAGAGTAGCCAATATTTGACCCATTGAACATGTTTCAGTCATGGATTCTGAAATTTCTAGACCTACTTATTGACTCTTTCTGATGTTACATCGATCATTCAAAAGTCAATATTTGACCAAATGTACTAATATCGGGCCAGAGAGTCGTCTATTTTGAACTTTTTAGTTCTACCCTATTGACTCCTTCTGGCGATATATCAGCCAATTTTTGACCCACTGAAAATATTTCAGTCCTTGATCTTGAACTTTCTATTCCTACCCAATTGACTCCTTCTGGTGATAAATTAGCCATAGAGTAGCCAATATTTTAGCCATTGGACATGTTACAGTTATGGATCTTGAAGTTTTTATACCTACTCATTGACTCTTTCTGAATTTAGGTCAGTCATTCACAAATTCATATTTGACCAAATAAACTAAAATCGGGCCAAAATATCATCTATTTTGAACTTTTTAGTTCTACCCTTTGACTCCTTCTGGTTAGAAATTAGCCATAGAGTAGCCAATATTTGACCCATTGAACATGTTTCAGTCATGGATCTTGAAATTTCTATACCTACTTATTGACTCTTTCTGATGTTACATCGATCATTCAAAAGTCAATATTTGACCAAATGTACTAAAATCGGGCCCAAGAGTCGTCTATTTTGAACTTTTTAGTTCTACCCTTTGACTCCTTCTGGTGATAAATTAGCCATAGAGTAGCCAATATTTGACCCATTGAACATGTTTCAGTCATGGATCTTGAAATTTCTATACCTACTTATTGACTCTTTCTGATGTTACATAGATCATTCAAAAGTCAATATTTGACCAAATGTACTAATATCGGGCCAGAGAGTCGTCTATTTTGAACTTTTTAGTTCTACCCTATTGACTCCTTCTGGCGATATATCAGCCAATTTTTGACCCACTGAAAATATTTCAGTCCTTGATCTTGAACTTTCTATTCCTACCCAGTTGACTCCTTCTGGTGATAAATTAGCCATAGAGTAGCCAATATTTTACTAATTGGACATGTTTCAGTTATGGATCCTGAAGTTTTTATACCTACTCATTGACTCTTTCTGAATTTAGGTCAGTCATTCAGAAATCCATATTTGACCAAATGTACTAATATCAGGGCCAAGAGTCGTCGATTTTGAACTTTCTATTTCTACCCAATTGACTCTTCTGGTGATAAATTAGCCATAGAGTAGCCAATATTTGACCCATTGAACATGTTTCAGTCATGGATCTTGAAATTTCTATACCTACTTATTGACTCTTTCTGATGTTACATAGACCATTCAAAAGTCAATATTTGATCAAATGTACTAATATCGGGCCAGAGAGTCGTCTATTTTGAACTTTTTAGTTCTACCCTATTGACTCCTTCTGGCGATATATCAGCCACTTTTTGACCCACTGAAAATATTTCAGTCCTTGATCTTGAACTTTCTATTCCTACCCAATTGACTCCTTCTGGTGATAAATTAGCCATAGAGTAGCGAATATTTTAGCCATTGGACATGTTTCAGTTATGGATCTTGAAGTTTTTAAACCTACTCATTGACTCTTTCTAAAATTAGGTCAGTCATTCAGAAATCCATATTTGACCAAATGTACTAATATCGGGGCCAAGAGTCGTCGATTTTGAACTTTCTATTTCTACCCAATTGACTCTTCTGGTGAAATTAGCCATAGAGTAGCCAATATTTGACCCATTGAACATGTTTCAGTCATGGATCTTGAAATTTCTATACCTACTTATTGACTCTTTCTGATGTTATATCGGTCATTCAAAAGTCAATATTTGACCAAATATACTAAAATCGGGTCCAAGAATCATCTATTTTGAACTTTTTAGTTCTACCCTTTGACTCCTTCTGGTTATAAATTAGCCATAGAGTAGCCAATATTTGACCCATTGAACATGTTTCAGTCATGGATATTGAAATTTCTATACCTACTTATTGACTCTTTCTGATGTTATATCGGTCATTCTTAGTCAATATTTGACCAAATATACTAAAATCGGGCCCAAGAGTCGTCTATTTTGAACTTTTTAGTTCTACCTTTTGGCTCCTTCTGGTGATAAATTAGCCATAGAGTAGCCAATATTTTACCCATTGAACATGTTTCAGTCATGGAGCTTGAAATTTCTATACCTACTTATTGACTCTTTCTGATGTTATATCGGTGATTCAAAAGTCAATATTTGACCAAATGTACTAAAATCGGGCCCAAGAATCGTCTATTTTGAAATTTTTAGTTCTACCCTATTGACTACTTCTGGCGATATATCAGCCAATTTTTGACCCACTGAAAATATTTCAGTCCTTGATCTTGAACTTTCTATTCCTACCCAATTGACTCCTGGTGATAAATTAGCCATAGAGTAGCCAATATTTTACCCATTGGACATATTTCAGTTATGGATCTTGAAGTTTTTATACCTACTCATTGACTCTTTCTGAATTTAGGTCAGTCATTCAGAAATCCATATTTGACCAAATGTACTAAAATCGGAACCAAGAGTCGTCTATTTTGAACTTTTTAGTTATACCCTTTGACTCCTTCTGGTGATAAATCAGCCATAGAGTTGCCAATATTTGACCCATTGAACATGTTTCAGTCATGGAGCTTGAAATTTTTATACCTACTTATTGACTCTTTCTGATGTTATATCGGTGATTCAAGAGTCAATATTTGACCAAATGTACTAAAATCGGGCCCAAGAATTGTCTATTTTGAACTTTTTACTTCTACCATATTGACTCCTTTTGGTGATAAATTAGCCATAGAGTAGCCAATATTTGACCCACTGAACATGTTTCAGTCATGGAGCTTGAAATTTCTATACCTACTTATTGACTCTTTCTGATGTTATATTGGTCATTCAAAAGTCAATATTTGACCAAATGTACTAAAATCGGGCCCAATAATCGTCTATTTTGAACTTTTTAGTTATACCCTTTGACTCCTTCTGGTGATAAATTAGCCATAGAGTAGCCAATATTTGACGCATTGAACATGTTTCAGTAATGGATCTTGAAATTTCTATACCTACTTATTGACTCTTTCTGATGTTACATAGATCATTCAAAAGTCAATATTTGACCAAATGTACTAATATCGGGCCAGAGAGTCGTCTATTTTGAACTTTTTAGTTCTACCCTTTGACTCCTTCTGGTGATAAATTAGCCATAGAGTAGCCAATATTTGACCCATTGAACATGTTTCAGTCATGGATCTTGAAATTTCTAGACCTACTTATTGAATCTATCTGATGTTACATCGGTCATTCAAAAGTCAATATTTGACCAAATGTACTAAAATCGGGCCCAAGACTTGTCTATTTTGAACTTTTTACTTCTACCCTATTGACTCCTTCTGGTGATAAATTAGCCATAGAGTTGCCAATATTTGACCCATTGAACATGTTTCAGTCATGGAGCTTGAAATTTCTATACCTACTTATTGACTCTTTCTGATGTTATATCGGTGATTCAAAAGTCAATATTTAACCAAATATACTAAAATCGGGCCCAAGAGTCGTCTATTTTGAACTTTTTAGTTATACCCTCTGACTCCTTCTGGTGATAAATTAGCCATAGAGTAGCCAATATTTGACCCATTTAACATGTTTCAGTTATGGATCTTGAAATTTCTATACCTACTTATTGACTCTTTCTGATGTTACATAGATCATTCAAAAGTCAATATTTGACCAAATGTACTAATATCGGGCCAGAGAGTCGTCTATTTTGAACTTTTTAGTTCTACCCTATTGACTCCTTCTGGCGATATATCAGCCAATTTTTGACCCACTGAAAATATTTCAGTCCTTGATCTTGAACTTTCTATTCCTACCCAATTGACTCCTTCTGGTGATAAATTAGCCATAGAGTAGCCAATATTTTACTAATTGGACATGTTTCAGTTATGGATCCTGAAGTTTTTATACCTACTCATTGACTCTTTCTGAATTTAGGTCAGTCATTCAGAAATCCATATTTGACCAAATGTACTAAAATCAGGGCCAAGAGTCGTCGATTTTGAACTTTCTATTTCTACCCAATTGACTCTTCTGGTTATAAATTAGCCATAGAGTAGCCAATATTTGACCCATTGAACATGTTTCAGTCATGGATCTTGAAATTTCTATACCTACTTATTGACTCTTTCTGATGTTACATAGATCATTCAAAAGTCAATATTTGACCAAATGTACTAATATCGGGCCAGAGAGTCGTCTATTTTGAACTTTTTAGTTCTACCCTATTGACTCCTTCTGGCGATATATCAGCCACTTTTTGACCCACTGAAAATATTTCAGTCCTTGATCTTGAACTTTCTATTCCCACCCAATTGACTCCTTCTGGTGATAAATTAGCCATAGAGTAGCCAATATTTTAGCCATTGGACATGTTTCAGTTATGGATCTTGAAGTTTTTAAACCTACTCATTGACTCTTTCTAAAATTAGGTCAGTCATTCAGAAATCCATATTTGACCAAATGTACTAATATCGGGGCCAAGAGTCGTCGATTTTGAACTTTCTATTTCTACCCAATTGACTCTTCTGATGATAAATTAGCCATATGTAGCCAATATTTGACCCATTGAACATGTATCAGTCATGGATCTTGAAATTTCTATACCTACTTATTGACTCTTTCTGATGTTATATCGGTCATTCAAAAGTCAATATTTGACCAAATATACTAAAATCGGGCCCAAGAATCATCTATTTTGAACCTTTTAGTCCTACCCTTTGACTCCTTCTGGTTATAAATTAGCCATAGAGTAGCGAATATTTGACCCATTGAACATGTTTCAGTCATGGATATTGAAATTTCTATACCTACTTATTGACTCTTTCTGATGTTATATCGGTCATTCTTAGTCAATATTTGACCAAATATACTAAAATCGGGCCCAAGAATCGTCTATTTTGAACTTTTTAGTTCTACCCTTTGACTCCTTCTGGTTATAAATTAGCCATAGAGTAGCCAATATTTGACCCATTGAACATGTTTCAGTCATGGATATTGAAATTTTTATACCAACTTATTGACTCTTTCTGATGTTATATCGGTCATTCTTAGTCAATATTTGACCAAATATACTAAAATCGGGCCCAAGAGTCGTCTATTTTGAACTTTTTAGTTCTACCCTTTGACTCCTTCTGGTTATAAATTAGCCATAGAGTAGCCAATATTTGACCCATTGAACATGTTTCAGTCATGGATATTGAAATTTTTATACCAACTTATTGACACTTTCTGATGTTATATCGGTCATTCTTAGTCAATATTTGACCAAATATACTAAAATCGGGCCCAAGAGTCGTCTATTTTGAACTTTTTAGTTCTACGCTTTGACTCCTTCTGATTATAAATTAGCCATAGAGTAGCCAATATTTGACCCATTGAACATGTTTCAGTCATGGATCTTGAAATTTCTATACCTACTTATTGACTCTTTCTGATGTTACATAGATCATTCAAAAGTCAATATTTGACCAAATGTACTAATATCGGGCCAGAGAGTCGTCTATTTTGAACTTTTTAGTTCTACCCTATTGACTCCTTCTGGCGATATATCAGCCAATTTTTGACCCACTGAAAATATTTCAGTCCTTGATCTTGAACTTTCTATTCCTACCCAGTTGACTCCTTCTGGTGATAAATTAGCCATAGAGTAGCCAATATTTTACTAATTGGACATGTTTCAGTTATGGATCCTGAAGTTTTTATACCTACTCATTGACTCTTTCTGAATTTAGGTCAGTCATTCAGAAATCCATATTTGACCAAATGTACTAATATCAGGGCCAAGAGTCGTCGATTTTGAACTTTCTATTTCTACCCAATTGACTCTTCTGGTGATAAATTAGCCATAGAGTAGCCAATATTTGACCCATTGAACATGTTTCAGTCATGGATCTTGAAATTTCTATACCTACTTATTGACTCTTTCTGATGTTACATAGACCATTCAAAAGTCAATATTTGATCAAATGTACTAATATCGGGCCAGAGAGTCGTCTATTTTGAACTTTTTAGTTCTACCCTATTGACTCCTTCTGGCGATATATCAGCCACTTTTTGACCCACTGAAAATATTTCAGTCCTTGATCTTGAACTTTCTATTCCTACCCAATTGACTCCTTCTGGTGATAAATTAGCCATAGAGTAGCGAATATTTTAGCCATTGGAAATGTTTCAGTTATGGATCTTGAAGTTTTTAAACCTACTCATTGACTCTTTCTAAAATTAGGTCAGTCATTCAGAAATCCATATTTGACCAAATGTACTAATATCGGGGCCAAGAGTCGTCGATTTTGAACTTTCTATTTCTACCCAATTGACTCTTCTGGTGAAATTAGCCATAGAGTAGCCAATATTTGACCCATTGAACATGTTTCAGTCATGGATCTTGAAATTTCTATACCTACTTATTGACTCTTTCTGATGTTATATCGGTCATTCAAAAGTCAATATTTGACCAAATATACTAAAATCGGGTCCAAGAATCATCTATTTTGAACTTTTTAGTTCTACCCTTTGACTCCTTCTGGTTATAAATTAGCCATAGAGTAGCCAATATTTGACCCATTGAACATGTTTCAGTCATGGATATTGAAATTTCTATACCTACTTATTGACTCTTTCTGATGTTATATCGGTCATTCTTAGTCAATATTTGACCAAATATACTAAAATCGGGCCCAAGAGTCGTCTATTTTGAACTTTTTAGTTCTACCTTTTGGCTCCTTCTGGTGATAAATTAGCCATAGAGTAGCCAATATTTTACCCATTGAACATGTTTCAGTCATGGAGCTTGAAATTTCTATACCTACTTATTGACTCTTTCTGATGTTATATCGGTGATTCAAAAGTCAATATTTGACCAAATGTACTAAAATCGGGCCCAAGAATCGTCTATTTTGAAATTTTTAGTTCTACCCTATTGACTACTTCTGGCGATATATCAGCCAATTTTTGACCCACTGAAAATATTTCAGTCCTTGATCTTGAACTTTCTATTCCTACCCAATTGACTCCTGGTGATAAATTAGCCATAGAGTAGCCAATATTTTACCCATTGGACATATTTCAGTTATGGATCTTGAAGTTTTTATACCTACTCATTGACTCTTTCTGAATTTAGGTCAGTCATTCAGAAATCCATATTTGACCAAATGTACTAAAATCGGAACCAAGAGTCGTCTATTTTGAACTTTTTAGTTATACCCTTTGACTCCTTCTGGTGATAAATCAGCCATAGAGTTGCCAATATTTGACCCATTGAACATGTTTCAGTCATGGAGCTTGAAATTTTTATACCTACTTATTGACTCTTTCTGATGTTATATCGGTGATTCAAGAGTCAATATTTGACCAAATGTACTAAAATCGGGCCCAAGAATTGTCTATTTTGAACTTTTTACTTCTACCATATTGACTCCTTTTGGTGATAAATTAGCCATAGAGTAGCCAATATTTGACCCACTGAACATGTTTCAGTCATGGAGCTTGAAATTTCTATACCTACTTATTGACTCTTTCTGATGTTATATTGGTCATTCAAAAGTCAATATTTGACCAAATGTACTAAAATCGGGCCCAATAATCGTCTATTTTGAACTTTTTAGTTATACCCTTTGACTCCTTCTGGTGATAAATTAGCCATAGAGTAGCCAATATTTGACGCATTGAACATGTTTCAGTAATGGATCTTGAAATTTCTATACCTACTTATTGACTCTTTCTGATGTTACATAGATCATTCAAAAGTCAATATTTGACCAAATGTACTAATATCGGGCCAGAGAGTCGTCTATTTTGAACTTTTTAGTTCTACCCTTTGACTCCTTCTGGTGATAAATTAGCCATAGAGTAGCCAATATTTGACCCATTGAACATGTTTCAGTCATGGATCTTGAAATTTCTAGACCTACTTATTGAATCTATCTGATGTTACATCGGTCATTCAAAAGTCAATATTTGACCAAATGTACTAAAATCGGGCCCAAGACTTGTCTATTTTGAACTTTTTACTTCTACCCTATTGACTCCTTCTGGTGATAAATTAGCCATAGAGTTGCCAATATTTGACCCATTGAACATGTTTCAGTCATGGAGCTTGAAATTTCTATACCTACTTATTGACTCTTTCTGATGTTATATCGGTGATTCAAAAGTCAATATTTGACCAAATATACTAAAATCGGGCCCAAGAGTCGTCTATTTTGAACTTTTTAGTTATACCCTTTGACTCCTTCTGGTGATAAATTAGCCATAGAGTAGCCAATATTTGACCCATTTAACATGTTTCAGTTATGGATCTTGAAATTTCTATACCTACTTATTGACTCTTTCTGATGTTACATAGATCATTCAAAAGTCAATATTTGACCAAATGTACTAATATCGGGCCAGAGAGTCGTCTATTTTGAACTTTTTAGTTCTACCCTATTGACTCCTTCTGGCGATATATCAGCCAATTTTTGACCCACTGAAAATATTTCAGTCCTTGATCTTGAACTTTCTATTCCTACCCAATTGACTCCTTCTGGTGATAAATTAGCCATAGAGTAGCCAATATTTTACTAATTGGACATGTTTCAGTTATGGATCCTGAAGTTTTTATACCTACTCATTGACTCTTTCTGAATTTAGGTCAGTCATTCAGAAATCCATATTTGACCAAATGTACTAATATCAGGGCCAAGAGTCGTCGATTTTGAACTTTCTATTTCTACCCAATTGACTCTTCTGGTTATAAATTAGCCATAGAGTAGCCAATATTTGACCCATTGAACATGTTTCAGTCATGGATCTTGAAATTTCTATACCTACTTATTGACTCTTTCTGATGTTACATAGATCATTCAAAAGTCAATATTTGACCAAATGTACTAATATCGGGCCAGAAAGTCGTCTATTTTGAACTTTTTAGTTCTACCCTATTGACTCCTTCTGGCGATATATCAGCCACTTTTTGACCCACTGAAAATATTTCAGTCCTTGATCTTGAACTTTCTATTCCTACCCAATTGACTCCTTCTGGTGATAAATTAGCCATAGAGTAGCCAATATTTTAGCCATTGGACATGTTTCAGTTATGGATCTTGAAGTTTTTAAACCTACTCATTGACTCTTTCTAAAATTAGGTCAGTCATTCAGAAATCCATATTTGACCAAATGTACTAATATCGGGGCCAAGAGTCGTCGATTTTGAACTTTCTATTTCTACCCAATTGACTCTTCTGATGATAAATTAGCCATATGTAGCCAATATTTGACCCATTGAACATGTATCAGTCATGGATCTTGAAATTTCTATACCTACTTATTGACTCTTTCTGATGTTATATCGGTCATTCAAAAGTCAATATTTGACCAAATATACTAAAATCGGGCCCAAGAATCATCTATTTTGAACCTTTTAGTCCTACCGTTTGACTCCTTCTGGTTATAAATTAGCCATAGAGTAGCGAATATTTGACCCATTGAACATGTTTCAGTCATGGATATTGAAATTTCTATACCTACTTATTGACTCTTTCTGATGTTATATCGGTCATTCTTAGTCAATATTTGACCAAATATACTAAAATCGGGCCCAAGAATCGTCTATTTTGAACTTTTTAGTTCTACCCTTTGACTCCTTCTGGTTATAAATTAGCCATAGAGTAGCCAATATTTGACCCATTGAACATGTTTCAGTCATGGATATTGAAATTTTTATACCAACTTATTGACTCTTTCTGATGTTATATCGGTCATTCTTAGTCAATATTTGACCAAATATACTAAAATCGGGCCCAAGAGTCGTCTATTTTGAACTTTTTAGTTCTACCCTTTGACTCCTTCTGGTTATAAATTAGCCATAGAGTAGCCAATATTTGACCCATTGAACATGTTTCAGTCATGGATATTGAAATTTTTATACCAACTTATTGACACTTTCTGATGTTATATCGGTCATTCTTAGTCAATATTTGACCAAATATACTAAAATCGGGCCCAAGAGTCGTCTATTTTGAACTTTTTAGTTCTACGCTTTGACTCCTTCTGATTATAAATTAGCCATAGAGTAGCCAATATTTGACCCATTGAACATGTTTCAGTCATGGATCTTGAAATTTCTAGACCTACTTATTGAATCTATCTGATGTTACATCGGTCATTCAAAAGTCAATATTTGACCAAATGTACTAAAATCGGGCCAGAGAGTCGTCTATTTTGAACTTTTTAGTTCTACCCTATTGACTCCTTCTGGCGATATATCAGCCAATTTTTGACCCACTGAAAATATTTCAGTCCTTGATCTTGAACTTTCTATTCCTACCCAATTGACTCCTTCTGGTGATAAATTAGCCATAGAGTAGCCAATATTTTAGCCATTGGACATGTTTGTGTTATGGATCTTGAAGTTTTTAAACCTACTCATTGACTCTTTCTAAAATTAGGTCAGTCATTCAGAAATCCATATTTGACCAAATGTACTAATATCGGGGCCAAGAGTCGTCGATTTTGAACTTTCTATTTCTACCCAATTGACTCTTCTGGTGATAAATTAGCCATAGAGTAGCCAATATTTGACCCATTGAACATGTTTCAGTCATGGATCTTGAAATTTCTATGCCTACTTATTGACTCTTTCTGATGTTATATCGGTCATTCTTAGTCAATATTTGACCAAATATACTAAAATCGGGCCCAAGAATCGTCTATTTTGAACTTTTTAGTTCTACCCTTTGACTCCTTCTGGTTATAAATTAGCCATAGAGTAGCCAATATTTGACCCATTGAACATGTTTCAGTCATGGATATTGAAATTTCTATACCTACTTATTGACTCTTTCTGATGTTATATCGGTCATTCTTAGTCAATATTTGACCAAATATACTAAAATCGGGCCCAAGAGTCGTCTATTTTGAACTTTTTAGTTCTACCTTTTGGCTCCTTCTGGTTTTAAATTAGCCATAGAGTAGCCAATATTTTACCCATTGAACATGTTTCAGTCATGGAGCTTGAAATTTCTATACCTACTTATTGACTCTTTCTGATGTTATATCGGTGATTCAAAAGTCAATATTTGACCAAATGTACTAAAATCGGGCCCAAGAATCGTCTATTTTGAAATTTTTAGTTCTACCCTATTGACTACTTCTGGCGATATATCAGCCAATTTTTGACCCACTGAAAATATTTCAGTCCTTGATCTTGAACTTTCTATTCCTACCCAATTGACTCCTGGTGATAAATTAGCCATAGAGTAGCCAATATTTTACCCATTGGACATATTTCAGTTATGGATCTTGAAGTTTTTATACCTACTCATTGACTCTTTCTGAATTTAGGTCAGTCATTCAGAAATCCATATTTGACCAAATGTACTAATATCGGGCCCAAGAGTCGTCGATTTTGAACTTTTTAGTTCTACCCATTGACTCCTTCCGGTGATGAATTAGCCATAGAGTAGCCAATATTTGACCCATTGAACATGTTTCAGTTATGGATCTTGAAATTTCTATACCTACTTATTGACTCTTTCTGATGTTACATCGGTCATTCAAAAGTCAATATTTGACCAAATGTACTAAAATCGGGCCAGAGAGTCGTCTATTTTGAACTTTTTAGTTCTACCCTATTGACTCCTTCTGGCGATATATCAGCCAATTTTTGACCCACTGAAAATATTTCAGTCCTTGATCTTGAACTTTCTATTCCTACCCAATTGACTCCTTCTGGTGATAAATTAGCCATAGAGTAGCCAATATTTTAGCCATTAGACATGTTACAGTTATGGATCTTGAAGTTTTTATACCTACTCATTGACTCTTTCTGAATTTAGGTCAGTCATTCACAAATCCATATTTGACCAAATATACTAAAATCGGGCCCAAGAATCATCTATTTTGAACTTTTTAGTTCTACCCTTTGACTTCTTCTGGTTATAAATTAGCCATAGAGTAGCCAATATTTGACCCATTGAACATGTTTCAGTCATGGATATTGAAATTTCTATACCTACTTATTGACTCTTTCTGATGTTATTTCGGTCATTCAAAGTCAATATTTGACCAAATATACTAAAATCGGGCCCAAGAGTCGTCTATTTTGAACTTTTTAGTTCTACCCTTTGACTCCTTCTGGTTATAAATTAGCCATAGAGTAGCCAATATTTTACCCATTGAACATGTTTCAGTCATGGAGCTTGAAATTTCTATACCTACTTATTGACTTTTTCTGATGTTATATCGGTGATTCAAAAGTCAATATTTGACCAAATGTACTAAAATCGGGCCCAAGAATTGTCTATTTTGAACTTTTTAGTTATACCCTTTGACTCCTTCTGGTGATACATTAGCCATAGAGTAGCCAATATTTGACCCATTGAACATGTTTCAGTAATGGATCTTGAAATTTCTATACCTACTTATTGAATCTATTTGATGTTACATCGGTCATTCAAAAGTCAATATTTGACCAAATGTTCTAAAATCGGGCCAGAGAGTCGTCTCTTTTGAACTTTTTAGTTCTACCCTATTGACTCCTTCTGGCGATATATCAGCCAATTTTTGACCCACTGAAAATATTTCAGTCCTTGATTTTGAACTTTCTATTCCTACCCAATTGACTCCTTCTGGTGATAAATTAGCCATAGAGTAGCCAATATTTGACCCATTGAACATGTTTCAGTCATGGATCTTGAAATTTCTAGACCTACTTATTGAATCTATCTGATGTTACATCGGTCATTCAAAAGTCAATATTTGACCAAATGTACTAAAATCGGGCCCAAGAATTGTCTATTTTGAACTTTTTACTTCTACCATATTGACTCCTTCTGGTGATAAATTAGCCATAGAGTAGCCAATATTTGACCCATTGAACATGTTTCAGTCATGGATCTTGAAATTTCTAGACCTACTTATTGAATCTATCTGATGTTACATCGGTCATTCAAAAGTCAATATTTGACCAAATGTACTAAAATCGGGCCCAAGACTTGTCTATTTTGAACTTTTTACTTCTACCCTATTGACTCCTTCTGGTGATAAATTAGCCATAGAGTTGCCAATATTTGACCCATTGAACATGTTTCAGTCATCGATCTTGAAATTTCTAGACCTACTTATTGAATCTATCTGATGTTACATCGGTCATTCAAAAGTCAATATTTGACCAAATGTACTAAAATCGGGCCAGAGAGTCGTCTATTTTGAACTTTTTAGTTCTACCCTATTGACTACTTCTGGCGATATGTCAGCCAATTTTTGACCCACTGAAAATATTTCAGTCCTTGATCTTGAACTTTCTATTCCTACCCAATTGACTCCTGGTGATAAATTAGCCATAGACTAGCCAATATTTGACCCATTGAACATGTTTCAGTCATGGATCTTGAAGTTTTTATACCTACTCATTGACTCTTTCTGAATTTAGGTCAGTCATTCAGAAATCCATATTTGACCAAATGTACTAATATCGGGGCCAAGAGTCGTCGATTTTGAACTTTCTATTTCTACCCAATTGACTCTTCTGGTGATAAATTAGCCATAGAGTAGCCAATATTTGACCCATTGAACATGTTTCAGTCATGGATCTTGAAATTTACAGACCTACTTATTGAATCTATCTGATGTTACATCGGTCATTCAAAAGTCAATATTTGACCAAATGTACTAAAATCGGGCCCAAGAGTCGTCTATTTTGAACTTTTTACTTCTACCCTATTGACTCCTTCTGGTGATAAATTAGCCATAGAGTAGCCAATATTTGACCCATTGAACATGTTTCAGTCATGGAGCTTGAAATTTCTATACCTACTTATTGACTCTTTCTGATGTTATAGCGGTGATTCAAAAGTCAATATTTGACCAAATGTACTAAAATCGGGCCCAAGAGTCGTCTATTTTGAACTTTTTAGTTCTACCCTTTGACTCCTTCTGGTGATAAATTAGCCATAGAGTAGCCAATATTTTACCCATTGAACATGTTTCAGTAATGGATCTTGAAATTTCTATACCTACTTATTGAATCTATTTGATGTTACATCGGTCATTCAAAAGTCAATATTTGACCAAATGTTCTAAAATCGGGCCAGAGAGTCGTCTCTTTTGAACTTTTTAGTTCTACCCTATTGACTCCTTCTGGCGATATATCAGCCAATTTTTGACCCACTGAAAATATTTCAGTCCTTGATTTTGAACTTTCTATTCCTACCCAATTGACTCCTTCTGGTGATAAATTAGCCATAGAGTAGCCAATATTTGACCCATTGAACATGTTTCAGTCATGGATCTTGAAATTTCTAGACCTACTTATTGAATCTATCTGATGTTACATCGGTCATTCAAAAGTCAATATTTGACCAAATGTACTAAAATCGGGCCCAAGAATTGTCTATTTTGAACTTTTTACTTCTACCATATTGACTCCTTCTGGTGATAAATTAGCCATAGAGTAGCCAATATTTGACCCATTGAACATGTTTCAGTCATGGATCTTGAAATTTCTAGACCTACTTATTGAATCTATCTGATGTTACATCGGTCATTCAAAAGTCAATATTTGACCAAATGTACTAAAATCGGGCCCAAGACTTGTCTATTTTGAACTTTTTACTTCTACCCTATTGACTCCTTCTGGTGATAAATTAGCCATAGAGTTGCCAATATTTGACCCATTGAACATGTTTCAGTCATCGATCTTGAAATTTCTAGACCTACTTATTGAATCTATCTGATGTTACATCGGTCATTCAAAAGTCAATATTTGACCAAATGTACTAAAATCGGGCCAGAGAGTCGTCTATTTTGAACTTTTTAGTTCTACCCTATTGACTACTTCTGGCGATATGTCAGCCAATTTTTGACCCACTGAAAATATTTCAGTCCTTGATCTTGAACTTTCTATTCCTACCCAATTGACTCCTGGTGATAAATTAGCCATAGACTAGCCAATATTTGACCCATTGAACATGTTTCAGTCATGGATCTTGAAGTTTTTATACCTACTCATTGACTCTTTCTGAATTTAGGTCAGTCATTCAGAAATCCATATTTGACCAAATGTACTAATATCGGGGCCAAGAGTCGTCGATTTTGAACTTTCTATTTCTACCCAATTGACTCTTCTGGTGATAAATTAGCCATAGAGTAGCCAATATTTGACCCATTGAACATGTTTCAGTCATGGATCTTGAAATTTACAGACCTACTTATTGAATCTATCTGATGTTACATCGGTCATTCAAAAGTCAATATTTGACCAAATGTACTAAAATCGGGCCCAAGAGTCGTCTATTTTGAACTTTTTACTTCTACCCTATTGACTCCTTCTGGTGATAAATTAGCCATAGAGTAGCCAATATTTGACCCATTGAACATGTTTCAGTCATGGAGCTTGAAATTTCTATACCTACTTATTGACTCTTTCTGATGTTATAGCGGTGATTCAAAAGTCAATATTTGACCAAATGTACTAAAATCGGGCCCAAGAGTCGTCTATTTTGAACTTTTTAGTTCTACCCTTTGACTCCTTCTGGTGATAAATTAGCCATAGAGTAGCCAATATTTTACCCATTGAACATGTTTCAGTCATGGAGCTTGAAATTTCTATACCTACTTATTGACTCTTTCTGATGTTATATCGGTGATTCAAAAGTCAACATTTGACCAAATGTACTAAAATCGGGCCCAAGAGTCGTCTATTTTGAACTTTTTAGTTATACCCTTTGACTCCTTCTGGTGATACATTAGCCATAGAGTAGCCAATATTTGACCCATTGAACATGTTTCAGTAATGGATCTTGAAATTTCTATACCTACTTATTGAATCTATTTGATGTTACATCGGTCATTCAAAAGTCAATATTTGACCAAATGTTCTAAAATCGGGCCAGAGAGTCGTCTCTTTTGAACTTTTTAGTTCTACCCTATTGACTCCTTCTGGCGATATATCAGCCAATTTTTGACCCACTGAAAATATTTCAGTCCTTGATTTTGAACTTTCTATTCCTACCCAATTGACTCCTTCTGGTGATAAATTAGCCATAGAGTAGCCAATATTTGACCCATTGAACATGTTTCAGTCATGGATCTTGAAATTTCTAGACCTACTTATTGAATCTATCTGATGTTACATCGGTCATTCAAAAGTCAATATTTGACCAAATGTACTAAAATCGGGCCCAAGAATTGTCTATTTTGAACTTTTTACTTCTACCCTATTGACTCCTTCTGGTGATAAGTTAGCCATAGAGTTGCCAATATTTGACCCATTGAACATGTTTCAGTCATGGATCTTGAAATTTCTAGACCTACTTATTGAATCTATCTGATGTTACATCGGTCATTCAAAAGTCAATATTTGACCAAATGTACTAAAATCGGGCCAGAGAGTCGTCTATTTTGAACTTTTTAGTTCTACCCTATTGACTACTTCTGGCGATATGTCAGCCAATTTTTGACCCACTGAAAATATTTCAGTCCTTGATCTTGAACTTTCTATTCCTACCCAATTGACTCCTGGTGATAAATTAGCCATAGACTAGCCAATATTTGACCCATTGAACATGTTTCAGTCATGGATCTTGAAGTTTTTATACCTACTCATTGACTCTTTCTGAATTTAGGTCAGTCATTCAGAAATCCATATTTGACCAAATGTACTAATATCGGGGCCAAGAGTCGTCGATTTTGAACTTTCTATTTCTACCCAATTGACTCTTCTGGTGATAAATTAGCCATAGAGTAGCCAATATTTGACCCATTGAACATGTTTCAGTCATGGATCTTGAAATTTCTATACCTACTTATTGACTCTTTCTGATGTTACATCGGTCATTCAAAAGTCAATATTTGACCAAATGTACTAAAATCGGGCCCAAGAGTCGTCTATTTTGAACTTTTTAGTTCTACCCTTTGACTCCTTCTGGTGATAAATTAGCCATAGAGTAGCCAATATTTGACCCATTGAACATGTTTCAGTCATGGATCTTGAAATTTACAGACCTACTTATTGAATCTATCTGATGTTACATCGGTCATTCAAAAGTCAATATTTGACCAAATGTACTAAAATCGGGCCCAAGAGTCGTCTATTTTGAACTTTTTACTTCTACCCTATTGACTCCTTCTGGTGATAAATTAGCCATAGAGTAGCCAATATTTGACCCATTGAACATGTTTCAGTCATGGAGCTTGAAATTTCTATACCTACTTAATGACTCTTTCTGATGTTATATCGGTGATTCAAAAGTCAATATTTGACCAAATGTACTAAAATCGGGCCCAAGAGTCGTCTATTTTGAACTTTTTAGTTATACCCTTTGACTCCTTCTGGTGATAAATTAGCCATAGAGTAGCCAATATTTGACCCATTGAACATGTTTCAGTTATGGATCTTGAAATGTCTATACCTACTTATTGACTCTTTCTGATGTTACATAGATCATTCAAAAGTCAATATTTGACCAAATGTACTAATATCGGGCCAGAGAGTCGTCTATTTTGAACTTTTTAGTTCTACCCTATTGACTCCTTCTGGCGATATGTCAGCCAATTTTTGACCCACTGAAAATATTTCAGTCCTTGATCTTGAACTTTCTATTCCTCCCCAATTGACTCCTTCTGGTGATAAATTAGCCATGGAGTAGCCAATATTTTAGCCATTGGACATGTTACAGTTATGGATCTTGAAGTTTTTATACCTACTCATTGACTCTTTCTGAATTTAGGTCAGTCATTCACAAATCCATATTTGACCAAATGTACTAATATCGGGCAAGAGAGTCGTCTATTTTGAACTTTTTAGTTCTACCCTTTGACTCCTTCTGGTGATAAATTAGCCATAGAGTAGCCAATATTTGACCCATTGAACATGTTTCAGTCATGGATCTTGAAATTTCTAGACCTACTTATTGAATCTATCTGATGTTACATCGGTCATTCAAAAGTCAATATTTGACCAAATGTACTAAAATCGGGCCCAAGACTTGTCTATTTTGAACTTTTTACTTCTACCCTATTGACTCCTTCTGGTGATAAATTAGCCATAGAGTTGCCAATATTTGACCCATTGAACATGTTTCAGTCATGGATCTTGAAATTTCTAGACCTACTTATTGAATCTATCTGATGTTACATCGGTCATTCAAAAGTCAATATTTGACCAAATGTACTAAAATCGGGCCCAAGAATTGTCTATTTTGAACTTTTTACTTCTACCATATTGACTCCTTCTGGTGATAAATTAGCCATAGAGTAGCCAATATTTGACCCATTGAACATGTTTCAGTCATGGATCTTGAAATTTCTAGACCTATTTATTGAATCTATCTGATGTTACATCGGTCATTCAAAAGTCAATATTTGACCAAATGTACTAAAATCGGGCCCAAGACTTGTCTATTTTGAACTTTTTACTTCTACCCTATTGACTCCTTCTGGTGATAAATTAGCCATAGAGTTGCCAATATTTGACCCATTGAACATGTTTCAGTCATGGATCTTGAAATTTCTAGACCTACTTATTGAATATATCTGATGTTACATCGGTCATTCAAAAGTCAATATTTGACCAAATGTACTAAAATCGGGCCAGAGAGTCGTCTATTTTGAACTTTTTAGTTCTACCCTATTGACTACTTCTGGCGATATGTCAGCCAATTTTTGACCCACTGAAAATATTTCAGTCCTTGATCTTGAACTTTCTATTCCTACCCAATTGACTCCTGGTGATAAATTAGCCATAGACTAGCCAATATTTGACCCATTGAACATGTTTCAGTCATGGATCTTGAAGTTTTTATACCTACTCATTGACTCTTTCTGAATTTAGGTCAGTCATTCAGAAATCCATATTTGACCAAATGTACTAATATCGGGGCCAAGAGTCGTCGATTTTGAACTTTCTATTTCTACCCAATTGACTCTTCTGGTGATAAATTAGCCATAGAGTAGCCAATATTTGACCCATTGAACATTTTTCAGTCATCGATCTTGAAATTTCTATACCTACTTATTGACTCTTTCTGATGTTACATCGGTCATTCAAAAGTCAATATTTGACCAAATGTACTAATATCGGGCCCAAGAGTCGTCTATTTTGAACTTTTTAGTTCTACCCATTGACTCCTTCTGGTGATAAATTAGCCATAGAGTAGCCAATATTTGACCCATTGAACATGTTTCAGTCATGGATCTTGAAATTTATAGACCTACTTATTGAATCTATCTGATGTTACATCGGTCATTCAAAAGTCAATATTTGACCAAATGTACTAAAATCGGGCCCAAGAATTGTCTATTTTGAACTTTTTACTTCTACCATATTGACTCCTTCTGGTGATAAATTAGCCATAGAGTAGCCAATATTTGACAGACTGAACATGTTTCAGTCATGGAGCTTGAAATTTCTATACCTACTTATTGACTCTTTCTGATGTTATATTGGTCATTCAAAAGTCAATATTTGACCAAATGTACTAAAATCGGGCCCAAGAATCGTCTATTTTGAACTTTTTAGTTATACCCTTTGACTCCTTCTGGTGATAAATTAGCCATAGAGTTGCCAATATTTGACCCATTGAACATGTTTCAGTCATGGATCTTGAAATTTCTAGACCTACTTATTGAATCTATCTGATGTTACATCGGTCATTCAAAAGTCAATATTTGACCAAATGTACTAAAATCGGGCCAGAGAGTCGTCTATTTTGAACTTTTTAGTTCTACCCTATTGACTACTTTTGGCGATATGTCAGCCAATTTTTGACCCACTGAAAATATTTCAGTCCTTGATCTTGAACTTTCTATTCCTCCCCAATTGACTCCTTCTGGTGATAAATTAGCCATGGAGTAGCCAATATTTTAGCCATTGGACATGTTACAGTTATGGATCTTGAAGTTTTTATACCTACTCATTGACTCTTTCTGAATTTAGGTCAGTCATTCACAAATCCATATTTGACCAAATGTACTAATATCGGGCAAGAGAGTCGTCTATTTTGAACTTTTTAGTTCTACCCTTTGACTCCTTCTGGTGATAAATTAGCCATAGAGTAGCCAATATTTGACCCATTGAACATGTTTCAGTCATGGATCTTGAAATTTCTAGACCTACTTATTGAATCTATCTGATGTTACATCGGTCATTCAAAAGTCAATATTTGACCAAATGTACTAAAATCGGGCCCAAGACTTGTCTATTTTGAACTTTTTAGTTATACCCTTTGACTCCTTCTGGTGATAAATTAGCCATAGAGTAGCCAATATTTGACCCATTGAACATGTTTCAGTTATGGATCTTGAAATGTCTATACCTACTTATTGACTCTTTCTGATGTTACATAGATCATTCAAAAGTCAATATTTGACCAAATGTACTAATATCGGGCCAGAGAGTCGTCTATTTTGAACTTTTTAGTTCTACCCTATTGACTCCTTCTGGCGATATGTCAGCCAATTTTTGACCCACTGAAAATATTTCAGTCCTTGATCTTGAACTTTCTATTCCTCCCCAATTGACTCCTTCTGGTGATAAATTAGCCATGGAGTAGCCAATATTTTAGCCATTGGACATGTTACAGTTATGGATCTTGAAGTTTTTATACCTACTCATTGACTCTTTCTGAATTTAGGTCAGTCATTCACAAATCCATATTTGACCAAATGTACTAATATCGGGCAAGAGAGTCGTCTATTTTGAACTTTTTAGTTCTACCCTTTGACTCCTTCTGGTGATAAATTAGCCATAGAGTAGCCAATATTTGACCCATTGAACATGTTTCAGTCATGGATCTTGAAATTTCTAGACCTACTTATTGAATCTATCTGATGTTACATCGGTCATTCAAAAGTCAATATTTGACCAAATGTACTAAAATCGGGCCCAAGACTTGTCTATTTTGAACTTTTTACTTCTACCCTATTGACTCCTTCTGGTGATAAATTAGCCATAGAGTTGCCAATATTTGACCCATTGAACATGTTTCAGTCATGGATCTTGAAATTTCTAGACCTACTTATTGAATCTATCTGATGTTACATCGGTCATTCAAAAGTCAATATTTGACCAAATGTACTAAAATCGGGCCCAAGAATTGTCTATTTTGAACTTTTTACTTCTACCATATTGACTCCTTCTGGTGATAAATTAGCCATAGAGTAGCCAATATTTGACCCATTGAACATGTTTCAGTCATGGATCTTGAAATTTCTAGACCTATTTATTGAATCTATCTGATGTTACATCGGTCATTCAAAAGTCAATATTTGACCAAATGTACTAAAATCGGGCCCAAGACTTGTCTATTTTGAACTTTTTACTTCTACCCTATTGACTCCTTCTGGTGATAAATTAGCCATAGAGTTGCCAATATTTGACCCATTGAACATGTTTCAGTCATGGATCTTGAAATTTCTAGACCTACTTATTGAATATATCTGATGTTACATCGGTCATTCAAAAGTCAATATTTGACCAAATGTACTAAAATCGGGCCAGAGAGTCGTCTATTTTGAACTTTTTAGTTCTACCCTATTGACTACTTCTGGCGATATGTCAGCCAATTTTTGACCCACTGAAAATATTTCAGTCCTTGATCTTGAACTTTCTATTCCTACCCAATTGACTCCTGGTGATAAATTAGCCATAGACTAGCCAATATTTGACCCATTGAACATGTTTCAGTCATGGATCTTGAAGTTTTTATACCTACTCATTGACTCTTTCTGAATTTAGGTCAGTCATTCAGAAATCCATATTTGACCAAATGTACTAATATCGGGGCCAAGAGTCGTCGATTTTGAACTTTCTATTTCTACCCAATTGACTCTTCTGGTGATAAATTAGCCATAGAGTAGCCAATATTTGACCCATTGAACATTTTTCAGTCATCGATCTTGAAATTTCTATACCTACTTATTGACTCTTTCTGATGTTACATCGGTCATTCAAAAGTCAATATTTGACCAAATGTACTAATATCGGGCCCAAGAGTCGTCTATTTTGAACTTTTTAGTTCTACCCATTGACTCCTTCTGGTGATAAATTAGCCATAGAGTAGCCAATATTTGACCCATTGAACATGTTTCAGTCATGGATCTTGAAATTTATAGACCTACTTATTGAATCTATCTGATGTTACATCGGTCATTCAAAAGTCAATATTTGACCAAATGTACTAAAATCGGGCCCAAGAATTGTCTATTTTGAACTTTTTACTTCTACCATATTGACTCCTTCTGGTGATAAATTAGCCATAGAGTAGCCAATATTTGACAGACTGAACATGTTTCAGTCATGGAGCTTGAAATTTCTATACCTACTTATTGACTCTTTCTGATGTTATATTGGTCATTCAAAAGTCAATATTTGACCAAATGTACTAAAATCGGGCCCAAGAATCGTCTATTTTGAACTTTTTAGTTATACCCTTTGACTCCTTCTGGTGATAAATTAGCCATAGAGTTGCCAATATTTGACCCATTGAACATGTTTCAGTCATGGATCTTGAAATTTCTAGACCTACTTATTGAATCTATCTGATGTTACATCGGTCATTCAAAAGTCAATATTTGACCAAATGTACTAAAATCGGGCCAGAGAGTCGTCTATTTTGAACTTTTTAGTTCTACCCTATTGACTACTTTTGGCGATATGTCAGCCAATTTTTGACCCACTGAAAATATTTCAGTCCTTGATCTTGAACTTTCTATTCCTCCCCAATTGACTCCTTCTGGTGATAAATTAGCCATGGAGTAGCCAATATTTTAGCCATTGGACATGTTACAGTTATGGATCTTGAAGTTTTTATACCTACTCATTGACTCTTTCTGAATTTAGGTCAGTCATTCACAAATCCATATTTGACCAAATGTACTAATATCGGGCAAGAGAGTCGTCTATTTTGAACTTTTTAGTTCTACCCTTTGACTCCTTCTGGTGATAAATTAGCCATAGAGTAGCCAATATTTGACCCATTGAACATGTTTCAGTCATGGATCTTGAAATTTCTAGACCTACTTATTGAATCTATCTGATGTTACATCGGTCATTCAAAAGTCAATATTTGACCAAATGTACTAAAATCGGGCCCAAGACTTGTCTATTTTGAACTTTTTACTTCTACCCTATTGACTCCTTCTGGTGATAAATTAGCCATAGAGTTGCCAATATTTGACCCATTGAACATGTTTCAGTCATGGATCTTGAAATTTCTAGACCTACTTATTGAATCTATCTGATGTTACATCGGTCATTCAAAAGTCAATATTTGACCAAATGTACTAAAATCGGGCCAGAGAGTCATCTATTTTGAACTTTTTAGTTCTACCCTATTGACTACTTCTGGCGATATATCAGCCAAGTTTTTGACCCACTGAAAATATTTCAGTCCTTGATCTTGAACTTTCTATTCCTACCCAATTGACTCCTGGTGATAAATTAGCCATAGACTAGCCAATATTTTACCCATTGGACATGTTTCAGTTATGGATCTTGAAGTTTTTATACCTACTCATTGACTCTTTCTGAATTTAGGTCAGTCATTCAGAAATCCATATTTGACCAAATGTACTAATATCGGGGCAAAGAGTCATCGATTTTGAACTTTCTATTTCTACCCAATTGACTCTTCTGGTGATAAATTAGCCATAGAGTAGCCAATATTTGACCCATTGAACATGTTTCAGTCATGGATCTTGAAATTTCTATACCTACTTATTGACTCTTTCTGATGTTATATCGGTCATTCAAAAGTCAATATTTGACAAAATATACTAATATCGGGCCAGAGAGTCGTCTATTTTGAACTTTTTAGTTCTACCCTTTGACTCCTTCTGGTGATAAATTAGCCATAGACTAGCCAATATTTGACCCATTGAACATGTTTCAGTCATGGATCTTGAAATTTACAGACCTACTTATTAAATATATCTGATGTTACATCGGTCATTCAAAAGGCAATATTTGACCAAATGTACTAAAATCGGGCCCAAGAGTCGTCTATTTTGAACTTTTTAGTTCTACCCATTGACTCCTTCTGGTGATAAATTAGCCATAGAGTAGCCAATATTTGACCCATTGAACATGTTTCAGTCATGGATCTTGAAATTTATAGACCTACTTATTGAATCTATCTGATGTTACATCGGTCATTCAAAAGTCAATATTTGACCAAATGTACTAAAATCGGGCCCAAGAATTGTCTATTTTGAACTTTTTACTTCTACCATATTGACTCCTTCTGGTGATAAATTAGCCATAGAGTAGCCAATATTTGACCCACTGAACATGTTTCAGTCATGGAGCTTGAAATTTCTATACCTACTTATTGACTCTTTCTGATGTTATATTGGTCATTCAAAAGTCAATATTTGACCAAATGTACTAAAATCGGGCCCAAGAATCGTCTATTTTGAACTTTTTAGTTATACCCTTTGACTCCTTCTGGTGATAAATTAGCCATAGAGTAGCCAATATTTGACGCATTGAACATGTTTCAGTAATGGATCTTGAAATTTCTATACCTACTTATTGACTCTTTCTGATGTTACATAGATCATTCAAAAGTCAATATTTGACCAAATGTACTAATATCGGGCCAGAGAGTCGTCTATTTTGAACTTTTTAGTTCTACCCTTTGACTCCTTCTGGTGATAAATTAGCCATAGAGTAGCCAATATTTGACCCATTGAACATGTTTCAGTCATCGATCTTGAAATTTCTATACCTACTTATTGACTCTTTCTGATGTTACATCGGTCATTCAAAAGTCAATATTTGACCAAATGTACTAAAATCGGGCCCAAGAATCGTCTATTTTGAACTTTTTACTTCTACCCTATTGACTCCTTCTGTTGATAAATTAGCCATAGAGTTGCCAATATTTGACCCATTGAACATGTTTCAGTCATGGATCTTGAAATTTCTAGACCTACTTATTGAATCTATCTGATGTTACATCGGTCATTCAAAAGTCAATATTTGACCAAATGTACTAAAATCGGGCCAGAGAGTCGTCTATTTTGAACTTTTTAGTTCTACCCTATTGACTACTTCTGGCGATATGTCAGCCAATTTTTGACCCACTGAAAATATTTCAGTCCTTGATCTTGAACTTTCTGTTCCTACCCAATTGACTCCTGGTGATAAATTAGCCATAGACTAGCCAATATTTGACCCATTGAACATGTTTCAGTCATGGATCTTGAAGTTTTTATACCTACTCATTGACTCTTTCTGAATTTAGGTCAGTCATTCAGAAATCCATATTTGACCAAATGTACTAATATCGGGGCCAAGAGTCGTCGATTTTGAACTTTCTATTTCTACCCAATTGACTCTTCTGGTGATAAATTAGCCATAGAGTAGCCAATATTTGACCCATTGAACATGTTTCAGTCATGGATCTTGAAATTTCTATACCTACTTATTGACTCTTTCTGATGTTATATCGGTCATTCAAAAGTCAATATTTGACCAAATATACTAATATCGGGCCAGAGAGTCGTCTATTTTGAACTTTTTAGTTCTACCCTTTGACTCCTTCTGGTGATAAATTAGCCATAGAGTAGCCAATATTTGACCCATTGAACATGTTTCAGTCATCGATCTTGAAATTTCTATACCTACTTATTGACTCTTTCTGATGTTACATCGGTCATTCAAAAGTCAATATTTGACCAAATGTGCTAAAATCGGGCCCAAGAGTCGTCTATTTTGAACTTTTTAGTTCTACCCTTTGACTCCTTCTGGTGATAAATTATCCATAGAGTAGCCAATATTTGACCCATTGAACATGTTTCAGTCATGGATCTTGAAATTTACAGACCTACTTATTAAATATATCTGATGTTACATCGGTCATTCAAAAGGCAATATTTGACCAAATGTACTAAAATCGGGCCCAAGAGTCGTCTATTTTGAACTTTTTAGTTCTACCCATTGACTCCTTCTGGTGATAAATTAGCCATAGAGTAGCCAATATTTGACCCATTGAACATGTTTCAGTCTTGGATCTTGAAATTTATAGACCTACTTATTGAATCTATCTGATGTTACATCGGTCATTCAAAAGTCAATATTTGACCAAATGTACTAAAATCGGGCCCAAGAATTGTCTATTTTGAACTTTTTACTTCTACCATATTGACTACTTCTGGTGATAAATTAGCCATAGAGTAGCCAATATTTGACCCACTGAACATGTTTCAGTCATGGAGCTTGAAATTTCTATACCTACTTATTGACTCTTTCTGATGTTATATTGGTCATTCAAAAGTCAATATTTGACCAAATGTACTAAAATCGGGCCCAAGAATCGTCTATTTTGAACTTTTTAGTTATACCCTTTGACTCCTTCTGGTGATAAATTAGCCATAGAGTAGCCAATATTTGACGCATTGAACATGTTTCAGTAATGGATCTTGAAATTTCTATACCTACTTATTGACTCTTTCTGATGTTACATAGATCATTCAAAAGTTAATATTTGACCAAATGTACTAATATCGGGCCAGAGAGTCGTCTATTTTGAACTTTTTAGTTCTACCCTTTGACTCCTTCTGGTGATAAATTAGCCATAGAGTAGCCAATATTTGACCCATTGAACATGTTTCAGTCATGGATCTTGAAATTTCTAGACCTACTTATTGAATCTATCTGATGTTACATCGGTCATTCAAAAGTCAATATTTGACCAAATGTACTAAAATCGGGCCCAAGACTTGTCTATTTTGAACTTTTTACTTCTACCCTATTGACTCCTTCTGTTGATAAATTAGCCATAGAGTTGCCAATATTTGACCCATTGAACATGTTTCAGTCATGGATCTTGAAATTTCTAGACCTACTTATTGAATCTATCTGATGTTACATCGGTCATTCAAAAGTCAATATTTGACCAAATGTACTAAAATCGGGCCAGAGAGTCGTCTATTTTGAACTTTTTAGTTCTACCCTATTGACTACTTCTGGCGATATGTCAGCCAATTTTTGACCCACTGAAAATATTTCAGTCCTTGATCTTGAACTTTCTGTTCCTACCCAATTGACTCCTGGTGATAAATTAGCCATAGACTAGCCAATATTTGACCCATTGAACATGTTTCAGTCATGGATCTTGAAGTTTTTATACCTACTCATTGACTCTTTCTGAATTTAGGTCAGTCATTCAGAAATCCATATTTGACCAAATGTACTAATATCGGGGCCAAGAGTCGTCGATTTTGAACTTTCTATTTCTACCCAATTGACTCTTCTGGTGATAAATTAGCCATAGAGTAGCCAATATTTGACCCATTGCACATGTTTCAGTCATGGATCTTGAAATTTCTATACCTACTTATTGACTCTTTCTGATGTTATATCGGTCATTCAAACGTCAATATTTGACCAAATATACTAATATCGGGCCAGAGAGTCGTCTATTTTGAACTTTTTAGTTCTACCCTTTGACTCCTTCTGGTGATAAATTAGCCATAGAGTAGCCAATATTTGACCCATTGAACATGTTTCAGTCATCGATCTTGAAATTTCTATACCTACTTATTGACTCTTTCTGATGTTACATCGGTCATTCAAAAGTCAATATTTGACCAAATGTACTAAAATCGGGCCCAAGAGTCGTCTATTTTGAACTTTTTAGTTCTACCCTTTGACTCCTTCTGGTGATAAATTAGCCATAGAGTAGCCAATACCTTCTGGTGATAAATTAGCCATAGAGTAGCCAATATTTGACCCATTGAACATGTTTCAGTTATGGATCTTGAAATTTCTATACCTACTTATTGACTCTTTCTGATGTTACATAGATCATTCAAAAGTCAATATTTGACCAAATGTACTAATATCGGGCCAGAGAGTCGTCTATTTTGAACTTTTTAGTTCTACCCTATTGACTCCTTCTGGCGATATATCAGCCAATTTTTGACCAACTGAAAATATTTCAGTCCTTGATCTTGAACTTTCTATTCCTCCCCAATTGACTCCTTCTGGTGATAAATTAGCCCTGGAGTAGCCAATATTTTAGCCATTGGACATGTTACAGTTATGGATCTTGAAGTTTTTATACCTACTCATTGACTCTTTCTGAGTTTAGGTCAGTCATTCACAAATCCATATTTGACCAAATGTACTAATATCGGGCAAGAGAGTCGTCTATTTTGAACTTTTTAGTTCTACCCTTTGACTCCTTCTGGTGATAAATTAGCCATAGAGTAGCCAATATTTGACCCACTGAACATGTTTCAGTCATGGAGCTTGAAATTTCTATACCTACTTATTGACTCTTTCTGATGTTATATTGGTCATTCAAAAGTCAATATTTGACCAAATGTACTAAAATCGGGCCCAAGAATCGTCTATTTTGAACTTTTTAGTTATACCCTTTGACTCCTTCTGGTGATAAATTAGCCATAGAGTTGCCAATATTTGACCCATTGAACATGTTTCAGTCATGGATCTTGAAATTTCTAGACCTACTTATTGAATCTATCTGATGTTACATCGGTCATTCAAAAGTCAATATTTGACCAAATGTACTAAAATCGGGCCAGAGAGTCGTCTATTTTGTACTTTTTAGTTCTACCCTATTGACTACTTTTGGCGATATGTCAGCCAATTTTTGACCCACTGAAAATATTTCAGTCCTTGATCTTGAACTTTCTATTCCTCCCCAATTGACTCCTTCTGGTGATAAATTAGCCATGGAGTAGCCAATATTTTAGCCATTGGACATGTTACAGTTATGGATCTTGAAGTTTTTATACCTACTCATTGACTCTTTCTGAATTTAGGTCAGTCATTCACAAATCCATATTTGACCAAATGTACTAATATCGGGCAAGAGAGTCGTCTATTTTGAACTTTTTAGTTCTACCCTTTGACTCCTTCTGGTGATAAATTAGCCATAGAGTAGCCAATATTTGACCCATTGAACATGTTTCAGTCATGGATCTTGAAATTTCTAGACCTACTTATTGAATCTATCTGATGTTACATCGGTCATTCAAAAGTCAATATTTGACCAAATGTACTAAAATCGGGCCCAAGACTTGTCTATTTTGAACTTTTTACTTCTACCCTATTGACTCCTTCTGGTGATAAATTGGCCATAGAGTTGCCAATATTTGACCCATTGAACATGTTTCAGTCATGGATCTTGAAATTTCTAGACCTACTTATTGAATCTATCTGATGTTACATCGGTCATTCAAAAGTCAATATTTGACCAAATGTACTAAAATCGGGCCAGAGAGTCATCTATTTTGAACTTTTTAGTTCTACCCTATTGACTACTTCTGGCGATATATCAGCCAATTTTTGACCCACTGAAAATATTTCAGTCCTTGATCTTGAACTTTCTATTCCTACCCAATTGACTCCTGGTGATAAATTAGCCATAGACTAGCCAATATTTTACCCATTGGACATGTTTCAGTTATGGATCTTGAAGTTTTTATACCTACTCATTGACTCTTTCTGAATTTAGGTCAGTCATTCAGAAATCCATATTTGACCAAATGTACTAATATCGGGGCCAAGAGTCGTCGATTTTGAACTTTCTATTTCTACCCAACTGACTCTTCTGGTGATAAATTAGCCATAGAGTAGCCAATATTTGACCCATTGAACATGTTTCAGTCATGGATCTTGAAATTTCTATACCTACTTATTGACTCTTTCTGATGTTATATCGGTCATTCAAAAGTCAATATTTGACAAAATATACTAATATCGGGCCAGAGAGTCGTCTATTTTGAACTTTTTAGTTCTACCCTTTGACTCCTTCTGGTGATAAATTAGCCATAGAGTAGCCAATATTTGACCCATTGAACATGTTTCAGTCATGGATCTTGAAATTTACAGACCTACATATTAAATATATCTGATGTTACATCGGTCATTCAAAAGGCAATATTTGACCAAATGTACTAAAATCGGGCCCAAGAGTCGTCTATTTTGAACTTTTTAGTTCTACCCATTGACTCCTTCTGGTGATAAATTAGCCATAGAGTAGCCAATATTTGACCCATTGAACATGTTTCAGTCATGGATCTTGAAATTTATAGACCTACTTATTGAATCTATCTGATGTTACATCGGTCATTCAAAAGTCAATATTTGACCAAATGTACTAAAATCGGGCCCAAGAATTGTCTATTTTGAACTTTTTACTTCTACCATATTGACTCCTTCTGGTGATAAATTAGCCATAGAGTAGCCAATATTTGACCCATTGAACATGTTTCAGTCATGGATCTTGAAATTTCTAGACCTACTTATTGACTCTTTCTGATGTTATATTGGTCATTCAAAAGTCAATATTTGACCAAATGTACTAAAATCGGGCCCAAGAATCGTCTATTTTGAACTTTTTAGTTATACCCTTTGACTCCTTCTGGTGATAAATTAGCCATAGAGTAGCCAATATTTGACGCATTGAACATGTTTCAGTAATGGATCTTGAAATTTCTAGACCTACTTATTGACTCTTTCTGATGTTACATAGATCATTCAAAAGTCAATATTTGACCAAATGTACTAATATCGGGCCAGAGAGTCGTCTATTTTGAACTTTTTAGTTCTACCCTTTGACTCCTTCTGGTGATAAATTAGCCATAGAGTAGCCAATATTTGACCCATTGAACATGTTTCAGTCATGGATCTTGAAATTTCTAGACCTACTTATTGAATCTATCTGATGTTACATCGGTCATTCAAAAGTCAATATTTGACCAAATGTACTAAAATCGGGCCCAAGACTTGTCTATTTTGAACTTTTTACTTCTACCCTATTGACTCCTTCTGTTGATAAATTAGCCATAGAGTTGCCAATATTTGACCCATTGAACATGTTTCAGTCATGGATCTTGAAATTTCTAGACCTACTTATTGAATCTATCTGATGTTACATCGGTCATTCAAAAGTCAATATTTGACCAAATGTACTAAAATCGGGCCAGAGAGTCGTCTATTTTGAACTTTTTAGTTCTACCCTATTGACTACTTCTGGCGATATGTCAGCCAATTTTTGACCCACTGAAAATATTTCAGTCCTTGATCTTGAACTTTCTGTTCCTACCCAGTTGACTCCTGGTGATAAATTAGCCATAGACTAGCCAATATTTGACCCATTGAACATGTTTCAGTCATGGATCTTGAAGTTTTTATACCTACTCATTGACTCTTTCTGAATTTAGGTCAGTCATTCAGAAATCCATATTTGACCAAATGTACTAATATCGGGGCCAAGAGTCGTCGATTTTGAACTTTCTATTTCTACCCAATTGACTCTTCTGGTGATAAATTAGCCATAGAGTAGCCAATATTTGACCCATTGAACATGTTTCAGTCATGGATCTTGAAATTTCTATACCTACTTATTGACTCTTTCTGATGTTACATCGGTCATTCAAAAGTCAATATTTGACCAAATGTACTAAAATCGGGCCAGAGAGTCGTCTATTTTGAACTTTTTAGTTCTACCCTATTGACTACTTCTGGCGATATGTCAGCCAATTTTTGACCCACTGAAAATATTTCAGTCCTTGATCTTGAACTTTCTGTTCCTACCCAATTGACTCCTGGTGATAAATTAGCCATAGACTAGCCAATATTTGACCCATTGAACATGTTTCAGTCATGGATCTTGAAGTTTTTATACCTACTCATTGACTCTTTCTGAATTTAGGTCAGTCATTCAGAAATCCATATTTGACCAAATGTACTAATATCGGGGCCAAGAGTCGTCGATTTTGAACTTTCTATTTCTACCCAATTGACTCTTCTGGTGATAAATTAGCCATAGAGTAGCCAATATTTGACCCATTGAACATGTTTCAGTCATGGATCTTGAAATTTCTATACCTACTTATTGACTCTTTCTGATGTTATATCGGTCATTCAAAAGTCAATATTTGACCAAATATACTAATATCGGGCCAGAGAGTCGTCTATTTTGAACTTTTTAGTTCTGCCCTTTGACTCCTTCTGGTGATAAATTAGCCATAGAGTAGCCAATATTTGACCCATTGAACATGTTTCAGTCATCGATCTTGAAATTTCTATACCTACTTATTGACTCTTTCTGATGTTACATCGGTCATTCAAAAGTCAATATTTGACCAAATGTACTAAAATCGGGCCCAAGAGTCGTCTATTTTGAACTTTTTAGTTCTACCCTTTGACTCCTTCTGGTGATAAATTAGCCATAGAGTAGCCAATACCTTCTGGTGATAAATTAGCCATAGAGTAGCCAATATTTGACCCATTGAACATGTTTCAGTTATGGATCTTGAAATTTCTATACCTACTTATTGACTCTTTCTGATGTTACATAGATCATTCAAAAGTCAATATTTGACCAAATGTACTAATATCGGGCCAGAGAGTCGTCTATTTTGAACTTTTTAGTTCTACCCTATTGACTCCTTCTGGCGATATATCAGCCAATTTTTGACCAACTGAAAATATTTCAGTCCTTGATCTTGAACTTTCTATTCCTCCCCAATTGACTCCTTCTGGTGATAAATTAGCCCTGGAGTAGCCAATATTTTAGCCATTGGACATGTTACAGTTATGGATCTTGAAGTTTTTATACCTACTCATTGACTCTTTCTGAGTTTAGGTCAGTCATTCACAAATCCATATTTGACCAAATGTACTAATATCGGGCAAGAGAGTCGTCTATTTTGAACTTTTTAGTTCTACCCTTTGACTCCTTCTGGTGATAAATTAGCCATAGAGTAGCCAATATTTGACCCACTGAACATGTTTCAGTCATGGAGCTTGAAATTTCTATACCTACTTATTGACTCTTTCTGATGTTATATTGGTCATTCAAAAGTCAATATTTGACCAAATGTACTAAAATCGGGCCCAAGAATCGTCTATTTTGAACTTTTTAGTTATACCCTTTGACTCCTTCTGGTGATAAATTAGCCATAGAGTTGCCAATATTTGACCCATTGAACATGTTTCAGTCATGGATCTTGAAATTTCTAGACCTACTTATTGAATCTATCTGATGTTACATCGGTCATTCAAAAGTCAATATTTGACCAAATGTACTAAAATCGGGCCAGAGAGTCGTCTATTTTGTACTTTTTAGTTCTACCCTATTGACTACTTTTGGCGATATGTCAGCCAATTTTTGACCCACTGAAAATATTTCAGTCCTTGATCTTGAACTTTCTATTCCTCCCCAATTGACTCCTTCTGGTGATAAATTAGCCATGGAGTAGCCAATATTTTAGCCATTGGACATGTTACAGTTATGGATCTTGAAGTTTTTATACCTACTCATTGACTCTTTCTGAATTTAGGTCAGTCATTCACAAATCCATATTTGACCAAATGTACTAATATCGGGCAAGAGAGTCGTCTATTTTGAACTTTTTAGTTCTACCCTTTGACTCCTTCTGGTGATAAATTAGCCATAGAGTAGCCAATATTTGACCCATTGAACATGTTTCAGTCATGGATCTTGAAATTTCTAGACCTACTTATTGAATCTATCTGATGTTACATCGGTCATTCAAAAGTCAATATTTGACGAAATGTACTAAAATCGGGCCCAAGACTTGTCTATTTTGAACTTTTTACTTCTACCCTATTGACTCCTTCTGGTGATAAATTAGCCATAGAGTTGCCAATATTTGACCCATTGAACATGTTTCAGTCATGGATCTTGAAATTTCTAGACCTACTTATTGAATCTATCTGATGTTACATCGGTCATTCAAAAGTCAATATTTGACCAAATGTACTAAAATCGGGCCAGAGAGTCATCTATTTTGAACTTTTTAGTTCTACCCTATTGACTACTTCTGGCGATATATCAGCCAATTTTTGACCCACTGAAAATATTTCAGTCCTTGATCTTGAACTTTCTATTCCTACCCAATTGACTCCTGGTGATAAATTAGCCATAGACTAGCCAATATTTTACCCATTGGACATGTTTCAGTTATGGATCTTGAAGTTTTTATACCTTCTCATTGACTCTTTCTGAATTTAGGTCAGTCATTCAGAAATCCATATTTGACCAAATGTACTAATATCGGGGCCAAGAGTCGTCGATTTTGAACTTTCTATTTCTACCCAACTGACTCTTCTGGTGATAAATTAGCCATAGAGTAGCCAATATTTGACCCATTGAACATGTTTCAGTCATGGATCTTGAAATTTCTATACCTACTTATTGACTCTTTCTGATGTTATATCGGTCATTCAAAAGTCAATATTTGACAAAATATACTAATATCGGGCCAGAGAGTCGTCTATTTTGAACTTTTTAGTTCTACCCTTTGACTCCTTCTGGTGATAAATTAGCCATAGAGTAGCCAATATTTGACCCATTGAACATGTTTCAGTCATGGATCTTGAAATTTACAGACCTACATATTAAATATATCTGATGTTACATCGGTCATTCAAAAGTCAATATTTGACCAAATGTACTAAAATCGGGCCCAAGAATTGTCTATTTTGAACTTTTTACTTCTACCATATTGACTCCTTCTGGTGATAAATTAGCCATAGAGTAGCCAATATTTGACCCACTGAACATGTTTCAGTCATGGAGCTTGAAATTTCTATACCTACTTATTGACTCTTTCTGATGTTATATTGGTCATTCAAAAGTCAATATTTGACCAAATGTACTAAAATCGGGCCCAAGAATCGTCTATTTTGAACTTTTTAGTTATACCCTTTGACTCCTTCTGGTGATAAATTAGCCATAGAGTAGCCAATATTTGACGCATTGAACATGTTTCAGTAATGGATCTTGAAATTTCTAGACCTACTTATTGAATCTATCTGATGTTACATCGGTCATTCAAAAGTCAATATTTGACCAAATGTACTAAAATCGGGCCCAAGACTTGTCTATTTTGAACTTTTTACTTCTACCCTATTGACTCCTTCTGTTGATAAATTAGCCATAGAGTTGCCAATATTTGACCCATTGAACATGTTTCAGTCATGGATCTTGAAATTTCTAGACCTACTTATTGAATCTATCTGATGTTACATCGGTCATTCAAAAGTCAAAATTTGACCAAATGTACTAAAATCGGGCCAGAGAGTGGTCTATTTTGAACTTTTTAGTTCTACCCTATTGACTACTTCTGGCGATATGTCAGCCAATTTTTGACCCACTGAAAATATTTCAGTCCTTGATCTTGAACTTTCTGTTCCTACCCAGTTGACTCCTGGTGATAAATTAGCCATAGACTAGCCAATATTTGACCCATTGAACATGTTTCAGTCATGGATCTTGAAGTTTTTATACCTACTCATTGACTCTTTCTGAATTTAGGTCAGTCATTCAGAAATCCATATTTGACCAAATGTACTAATATCGGGGCCAAGAGTCGTCGATTTTGAACTTTCTATTTCTACCCAATTGACTCTTCTGGTGATAAATTAGCCATAGAGTAGCCAATATTTGACCCATTGAACATGTTTCAGTCATGGATCTTGAAATTTCTATACCTACTTATTGACTCTTTCTGATGTTATATCGGTCATTCAAAAGTCAATATTTGACCAAATATACTAATATCGGGCCAGAGAGTCGTCTATTTTGAACTTTTTAGTTCTACCCTTTGACTCCTTCTGGTGATAAATTAGCCATAGAGTAGCCAATATTTGACCCATTGAACATGTTTCAGTCATGGAGCTTGAAATTTCTAGACCTACTTATTGAATCTATCTGATGTTACATCGGTCATTCAAAAGTCAATATTTGACCAAATGTACTAAAATCGGGCCAGAGAGTCGTCTATTTTGAACTTTTTAGTTCTACCCTATTGACTACTTCTGGCGATATGTCAGCCAATTTTTGACCCACTGAAAATATTTCAGTCCTTGATCTTGAACTTTCTGTTCCTACCCAATTGACTCCTGGTGATAAATTGGCCATAGACTAGCCAATATTTGACCCATTGAACATGTTTCAGTCATGGATCTTGAAGTTTTTATACCTACTCATTGACTCTTTCTGAATTTAGGTCAGTCATTCAGAAATCCATATTTGACCAAATGTACTAATATCGGGGCCAAGAGTCGTCGATTTTGAACTTTCTATTTCTACCCAATTGACTCTTCTGGTGATAAATTAGCCATAGAGTAGCCAATATTTGACCCATTGAACATGTTTCAGTCATGGATCTTGAAATTTCTATACCTACTTATTGACTCTTTCTGATGTTATATCGGTCATTCAAAAGTCAATATTTGACCAAATATACTAATATCGGGCCAGAGAGTCGTCTATTTTGAACTTTTTAGTTCTACCCTTTGACTCCTTCTGGTGATAAATTAGCCATAGAGTAGCCAATATTTGACCCATTGAACATGTTTCAGTCATCGATCTTGAAATTTCTATACCTACTTATTGACTCTTTCTGATGTTACATCGGTCATTCAAAAGTCAATATTTGACCAAATGTACTAAAATCGGGCCCAAGAGTCGTCTATTTTGAACTTTTTAGTTCTACCCTTTGACTCCTTCTGGTGATAAATTAGCCATAGAGTAGCCAATACCTTCTGGTGATAAATTAGCCATAGAGTAGCCAATATTTGACCCATTGAACATGTTTCAGTTATGGATCTTGAAATTTCTATACCTACTTATTGACTCTTTCTGATGTTACATAGATCATTCAAAAGTCAATATTTGACCAAATGTACTAATATCGGGCCAGAGAGTCGTCTATTTTGAACTTTTTAGTTCTACCCTATTGACTCCTTCTGGCGATATATCAGCCAATTTTTGACCAACTGAAAATATTTCAGTCCTTGATCTTGAACTTTCTATTCCTCCCCAATTGACTCCTTCTGGTGATAAATTAGCCCTGGAGTAGCCAATATTTTAGCCATTGGACATGTTACAGTTATGGATCTTGAAGTTTTTATACCTGCTCATTGACTCTTTCTGAGTTTAGGTCAGTCATTCACAAATCCATATTTGACCAAATGTACTAATATCGGGCAAGAGAGTCGTCTATTTTGAACTTTTTAGTTCTACCCTTTGACTCCTTCTGGTGATAAATTAGCCATAGAGTAGCCAATATTTGACCCACTGAACATGTTTCAGTCATGGAGCTTGAAATTTCTATACCTACTTATTGACTCTTTCTGATGTTATATTGGTCATTCAAAAGTCAATATTTGACCAAATGTACTAAAATCGGGCCCAAGAATCGTCTATTTTGAACTTTTTAGTTATACCCTTTGACTCCTTCTGGTGATAAATTAGCCATAGAGTTGCCAATATTTGACCCATTGAACATGTTTCAGTCATGGATCTTGAAATTTCTAGACCTACTTATTGAATCTATCTGATGTTACATCGGTCATTCAAAAGTCAATATTTGACCAAATGTACTAAAATCGGGCCAGAGAGTCGTCTATTTTGTACTTTTTAGTTCTACCCTATTGACTACTTTTGGCGATATGTCAGCCAATTTTTGACCCACAGAAAATATTTCAGTCCTTGATCTTGAACTTTCTATTCCTCCCCAATTGACTCCTTCTGGTGATAAATTAGCCATGGAGTAGCCAATATTTTAGCCATTGGACATGTTACAGTTATGGATCTTGAAGTTTTTATACCTACTCATTGACTCTTTCTGAATTTAGGTCAGTCATTCACAAATCCATATTTGACCAAATGTACTAATATCGGGCAAGAGAGTCGTCTATTTTGAACTTTTTAGTTCTACCCTTTGACTCCTTCTGGTGATAAATTAGCCATAGAGTAGCCAATATTTGACCCATTGAACATGTTTCAGTCATGGATCTTGAAATTTCTAGACCTACTTATTGAATCTATCTGATGTTACATCGGTCATTCAAAAGTCAATATTTGACCAAATGTACTAAAATCGGGCCCAAGACTTGTCTATTTTGAACTTTTTACTTCTACCCTATTGACTCCTTCTGGTGATAAATTAGCCATAGAGTTGCCAATATTTGACCCATTGAACATGTTTCAGTCATGGATCTTGAAATTTCTAGACCTACTTATTGAATCTATCTGATGTTACATCGGTCATTCAAAAGTCAATATTTGACCAAATGTACTAAAATCGGGCCAGAGAGTCATCTATTTTGAACTTTTTAGTTCTACCCTATTGACTACTTCTGGCGATATATCAGCCAATTTTTGACCCACTGAAAATATTTCAGTCCTTGATCTTGAACTTTCTATTCCTACCCAATTGACTCCTGGTGATAAATTAGCCATAGACTAGCCAATATTTTACCCATTGGACATGTTTCAGTTATGGATCTTGAAGTTTTTATACCTACTCATTGACTCTTTCTGAATTTAGGTCAGTCATTCAGAAATCCATATTTGACCAAATGTACTAATATCGGGGCCAAGAGTCGTCGATTTTGAACTTTCTATTTCTACCCAACTGACTCTTCTGGTGATAAATTAGCCATAGAGTAGCCAATATTTGACCCATTGAACATGTTTCAGTCATGGATCTTGAAATTTCTATACCTACTTATTGACTCTTTCTGATGTTATATCGGTCATTCAAAAGTCAATATTTGACAAAATATACTAATATCGGGCCAGAGAGTCGTCTATTTTGAACTTTTTAGTTCTACCCTTTGACTCCTTCTGGTGATAAATTAGCCATAGAGTAGCCAATATTTGACCCATTGAACATGTTTCAGTCATGGATCTTGAAATTTACAGACCTACATATTAAATATATCTGATGTTACATCGGTCATTCAAAAGGCAATATTTGACCAAATGTACTAAAATCGGGCCCAAGAGTCGTCTATTTTGAACTTTTTAGTTCTACCCATTGACTCCTTCTGGTGATAAATTAGCCATAGAGTAGCCAATATTTGACCCATTGAACATGTTTCAGTCATGGATCTTGAAATTTATAGACCTACTTATTGAATCTATCTGATGTTACATCGGTCATTCAAAAGTCAATATTTGACCAAATGTACTAAAATCGGGCCCAAGAATTGTCTATTTTGAACTTTTTACTTCTACCATATTGACTCCTTCTGGTGATAAATTAGCCATAGAGTAGCCAATATTTGACCCACTGAACATGTTTCAGTCATGGAGCTTGAAATTTCTATACCTACTTATTGACTCTTTCTGATGTTATATTGGTCATTCAAAAGTCAATATTTGACCAAATGTACTAAAATCGGGCCCAAGAATCGTCTATTTTGAACTTTTTAGTTATACCCTTTGACTCCTTCTGGTGATAAATTAGCCATAGAGTAGCCAATATTTGACGCATTGAACATGTTTCAGTAATGGATCTTGAAATTTCTAGACCTACTTATTGACTCTTTCTGATGTTACATAGATCATTCAAAAGTCAATATTTGACCAAATGTACTAATATCGGGCCAGAGAGTCGTCTATTTTGAACTTTTTAGTTCTACCCTTTGACTCCTTCTGGTGATAAATTAGCCATAGAGTAGCCAATATTTGACCCATTGAACATGTTTCAGTCATGGATCTTGAAATTTCTAGACCTACTTATTGAATCTATCTGATGTTACATCGGTCATTCAAAAGTCAATATTTGACCAAATGTACTAAAATCGGGCCAGAGAGTCGTCTATTTTGTACTTTTTAGTTCTACCCTATTGACTACTTTTGGCGATATGTCAGCCAATTTTTGACCCACAGAAAATATTTCAGTCCTTGATCTTGAACTTTCTATTCCTCCCCAATTGACTCCTTCTGGTGATAAATTAGCCATGGAGTAGCCAATATTTTAGCCATTGGACATGTTACAGTTATGGATCTTGAAGTTTTTATACCTACTCATTGACTCTTTCTGAATTTAGGTCAGTCATTCACAAATCCATATTTGACCAAATGTACTAATATCGGGCAAGAGAGTCGTCTATTTTGAACTTTTTAGTTCTACCCTTTGACTCCTTCTGGTGATAAATTAGCCATAGAGTAGCCAATATTTGACCCATTGAACATGTTTCAGTCATGGATCTTGAAATTTCTAGACCTACTTATTGAATCTATCTGATGTTACATCGGTCATTCAAAAGTCAATATTTGACCAAATGTACTAAAATCGGGCCCAAGACTTGTCTATTTTGAACTTTTTACTTCTACCCTATTGACTCCTTCTGGTGATAAATTAGCCATAGAGTTGCCAATATTTGACCCATTGAACATGTTTCAGTCATGGATCTTGAAATTTCTAGACCTACTTATTGAATCTATCTGATGTTACATCGGTCATTCAAAAGTCAATATTTGACCAAATGTACTAAAATCGGGCCAGAGAGTCATCTATTTTGAACTTTTTAGTTCTACCCTATTGACTACTTCTGGCGATATATCAGCCAATTTTTGACCCACTGAAAATATTTCAGTCCTTGATCTTGAACTTTCTATTCCTACCCAATTGACTCCTGGTGATAAATTAGCCATAGACTAGCCAATATTTTACCCATTGGACATGTTTCAGTTATGGATCTTGAAGTTTTTATACCTACTCATTGACTCTTTCTGAATTTAGGTCAGTCATTCAGAAATCCATATTTGACCAAATGTACTAATATCGGGGCCAAGAGTCGTCGATTTTGAACTTTCTATTTCTACCCAACTGACTCTTCTGGTGATAAATTAGCCATAGAGTAGCCAATATTTGACCCATTGAACATGTTTCAGTCATGGATCTTGAAATTTCTATACCTACTTATTGACTCTTTCTGATGTTATATCGGTCATTCAAAAGTCAATATTTGACAAAATATACTAATATCGGGCCAGAGAGTCGTCTATTTTGAACTTTTTAGTTCTACCCTTTGACTCCTTCTGGTGATAAATTAGCCATAGAGTAGCCAATATTTGACCCATTGAACATGTTTCAGTCATGGATCTTGAAATTTACAGACCTACATATTAAATATATCTGATGTTACATCGGTCATTCAAAAGGCAATATTTGACCAAATGTACTAAAATCGGGCCCAAGAGTCGTCTATTTTGAACTTTTTAGTTCTACCCATTGACTCCTTCTGGTGATAAATTAGCCATAGAGTAGCCAATATTTGACCCATTGAACATGTTTCAGTCATGGATCTTGAAATTTATAGACCTACTTATTGAATCTATCTGATGTTACATCGGTCATTCAAAAGTCAATATTTGACCAAATGTACTAAAATCGGGCCCAAGAATTGTCTATTTTGAACTTTTTACTTCTACCATATTGACTCCTTCTGGTGATAAATTAGCCATAGAGTAGCCAATATTTGACCCACTGAACATGTTTCAGTCATGGAGCTTGAAATTTCTATACCTACTTATTGACTCTTTCTGATGTTATATTGGTCATTCAAAAGTCAATATTTGACCAAATGTACTAAAATCCGGCCCAAGAATCGTCTATTTTGAACTTTTTAGTTATACCCTTTGACTCCTTCTGGTGATAAATTAGCCATAGAGTAGCCAATATTTGACGCATTGAACATGTTTCAGTAATGGATCTTGAAATTTCTAGACCTACTTATTGACTCTTTCTGATGTTACATAGATCATTCAAAAGTCAATATTTGACCAAATGTACTAATATCGGGCCAGAGAGTCGTCTATTTTGAACTTTTTAGTTCTACCCTTTGACTCCTTCTGGTGATAAATTAGCCATAGAGTAGCCAATATTTGACCCATTGAACATGTTTCAGTCATGGATCTTGAAATTTCTAGACCTACTTATTGAATCTATCTGATGTTACATCGGTCATTCAAAAGTCAATATTTGACCAAATGTACTAAAATCGGGCCCAAGACTTGTCTATTTTGAACTTTTTACTTCTACCCTATTGACTCCTTCTGTTGATAAATTAGCCATAGAGTTGCCAATATTTGACCCATTGAACATGTTTCAGTCATGGATCTTGAAATTTCTAGACCTACTTATTGAATCTATCTGATGTTACATCGGTCATTCAAAAGTCAAAATTTGACCAAATGTACTAAAATCGGGCCAGAAAGTCGTCTATTTTGAACTTTTTAGTTCTACCCTATTGACTACTTCTGGCGATATGTCAGCCAATTTTTGACCCACTGAAAATATTTCAGTCCTTGATCTTGAACTTTCTGTTCCTACCCAGTTGACTCCTGGTGATAAATTAGCCATAGACTAGCCAATATTTGACCCATTGAACATGTTTCAGTCATGGATCTTGAAGTTTTTATACCTACTCATTGACTCTTTCTGAATTTAGGTCAGTCATTCAGAAATCCATATTTGACCAAATGTACTAATATCGGGGCCAAGAGTCGTCGATTTTGAACTTTCTATTTCTACCCAATTGACTCTTCTGGTGATAAATTAGCCATAGAGTAGCCAATATTTGACCCATTGAACATGTTTCAGTCATGGATCTTGAAATTTCTATACCTACTTATTGACTCTTTCTGATGTTATATCGGTCATTCAAAAGTCAATATTTGACCAAATATACTAATATCGGGCCAGAGAGTCGTCTATTTTGAACTTTTTAGTTCTACCCTTTGACTCCTTCTGGTGATAAATTAGCCATAGAGTAGTCAATATTTGACCCATTGAACATGTTTCAGTCATCGATCTTGAAATTTCTATACCTACTTATTGACTCTTTCTGATGTTACATCGGTCATTCAAAAGTCAATATTTGACCAAATGTACTAAAATCGGGCCCAAGAATCGTCTATTTTGAACTTTTTAGTTCTACCCTTTGACTCCTTCTGGTGATAAATTAGCCATAGAGTAGCCAATATTTGACCCATTGAACATGTTTCAGTCATGGAGCTTGAAATTTCTAGACCTACTTATTGAATCTATCTGATGTTACATCGGTCATTCAAAAGTCAATATTTGACCAAATGTACTAAAATCGGGCCAGAGAGTCGTCTATTTTGAACTTTTTAGTTCTACCCTATTGACTACTTCTGGCGATATGTCAGCCAATTTTTGACCCACTGAAAATATTTCAGTCCTTGATCTTGAACTTTCTGTTCCTACCCAATTGACTCCTGGTGATAAATTAGCCATAGACTAGCCAATATTTGACCCATTGAACATGTTTCAGTCATGGATCTTGAAGTTTTTATACCTACTCATTGACTCTTTCTGAATTTAGGTCAGTCATTCAGAAATCCATATTTGACCAAATGTACTAATATCGGGGCCAAGAGTCGTCGATTTTGAACTTTCTATTTCTACCCAATTGACTCTTCTGGTGATAAATTAGCCATAGAGTAGCCAATATTTGACCCATTGAACATGTTTCAGTCATGGATCTTGAAATTTCTATACCTACTTATTGACTCTTTCTGATGTTATATCGGTCATTCAAAAGTCAATATTTGACCAAATATACTAATATCGGGCCAGAGAGTCGTCTATTTTGAACTTTTTAGTTCTACCCTTTGACTCCTTCTGGTGATAAATTAGCCATAGAGTAGCCAATATTTGACCCATTGAACATGTTTCAGTCATGGATCTTGAAATTTCTATACCTACTTATTGACTCTTTCTGATGTTACATCGGTCATTCAAAAGTCAATATTTGACCAAATGTACTAAAATCGGGCCCAAGAGTCGTCTATTTTGAACTTTTTAGTTCTACCCTTTGACTCCTTCTGGTGATAAATTAGCCATAGAGTAGCCAATACCTTCTGGTGATAAATTAGCCATAGAGTAGCCAATATTTGACCCATTGAACATGTTTCAGTTATGGATCTTGAAATTTCTATACCTACTTATTGACTCTTTCTGATGTTACATAGATCATTCAAAAGTCAATATTTGACCAAATGTACTAATATCGGGCCAGAGAGTCGTCTATTTTGAACTTTTTAGATCTACCCTATTGACTCCTTCTGGCGATATATCAGCCAATTTTTGACCAACTGAAAATATTTCAGTCCTTGATCTTGAACTTTCTATTCCTCCCCAATTGACTCCTTCTGGTGATAAATTAGCCCTGGAGTAGCCAATATTTTAGCCATTGGACATGTTACAGTTATGGATCTTGAAGTTTTTATACCTGCTCATTGACTCTTTCTGAGTTTAGGTCAGTCATTCACAAATCCATATTTGACCAAATGTACTAATATCGGGCAAGAGAGTCGTCTATTTTGAACTTTTTAGTTCTACCCTTTGACTCCTTCTGGTGATAAATTAGCCATAGAGTAGCCAATATTTGACCCACTGAACATGTTTCAGTCATGGAGCTTGAAATTTCTATACCTACTTATTGACTCTTTCTGATGTTATATTGGTCATTCAAAAGTCAATATTTGACCAAATGTACTAAAATCGGGCCCAAGAATCGTCTATTTTGAACTTTTTAGTTATACCCTTTGACTCCTTCTGGTGATAAATTAGCCATAGAGTTGCCAATATTTGACCCATTGAACATGTTTCAGTCATGGATCTTGAAATTTCTAGACCTACTTATTGAATCTATCTGATGTTACATCGGTCATTCAAAAGTCAATATTTGACCAAATGTACTAAAATCGGGCCAGAGAGTCGTCTATTTTGTACTTTTTAGTTCTACCCTATTGACTACTTTTGGCGATATGTCAGCCAATTTTTGACCCACAGAAAATATTTCAGTCCTTGATCTTGAACTTTCTATTCCTCCCCAATTGACTCCTTCTGGTGATAAATTAGCCATGGAGTAGCCAATATTTTAGCCATTGGACATGTTACAGTTATGGATCTTGAAGTTTTTATACCTACTCATTGACTCTTTCTGAATTTAGGTCAGTCATTCACAAATCCATATTTGACCAAATGTACTAATATCGGGCAAGAGAGTCGTCTATTTTGAACTTTTTAGTTCTACCCTTTGACTCCTTCTGGTGATAAATTAGCCATAGAGTAGCCAATATTTGACCCATTGAACATGTTTCAGTCATGGATCTTGAAATTTCTAGACCTACTTATTGAATCTATCTGATGTTACATCGGTCATTCAAAAGTCAATATTTGACCAAATGTACTAAAATAGGGCCCAAGACTTGTCTATTTTGAACTTTTTACTTCTACCCTATTGACTCCTTCTGGTGATAAATTAGCCATAGAGTTGCCAATATTTGACCCATTGAACATGTTTCAGTCATGGATCTTGAAATTTCTAGACCTACTTATTGAATCTATCTGATGTTACATCGGTCATTCAAAAGTCAATATTTGACCAAATGTACTAAAATCGGGCCAGAGAGTCATCTATTTTGAACTTTTTAGTTCTACCCTATTGACTACTTCTGGCGATATATCAGCCAATTTTTGACCCACTGAAAATATTTCAGTCCTTGATCTTGAACTTTCTATTCCTACCCAATTGACTCCTGGTGATAAATTAGCCATAGACTAGCCAATATTTTACCCATTGGACATGTTTCAGTTATGGATCTTGAAGTTTTTATACCTACTCATTGACTCTTTCTGAATTTAGGTCAGTCATTCAGAAATCCATATTTGACCAAATGTACTAATATCGGGGCCAAGAGTCGTCGATTTTGAACTTTCTATTTCTACCCAACTGACTCTTCTGGTGATAAATTAGCCATAGAGTAGCCAATATTTGACCCATTGAACATGTTTCAGTCATGGATCTTGAAATTTCTATACCTACTTATTGACTCTTTCTGATGTTATATCGGTCATTCAAAAGTCAATATTTGACAAAATATACTAATATCGGGCCAGAGAGTCGTCTATTTTGAACTTTTTAGTTCTACCCTTTGACTCCTTCTGGTGATAAATTAGCCATAGAGTAGCCAATATTTGACCCATTGAACATGTTTCAGTCATGGATCTTGAAATTTATAGACCTACTTATTGAATCTATCTGATGTTACATCGGTCATTCAAAAGTCAATATTTGACCAAATGTACTAAAATCGGACCCAAGAATTGTCTATTTTGAACTTTTTACTTCTACCATATTGACTCCTTCTGGTGATAAATTAGCCATAGAGTAGCCAATATTTGACCCACTGAACATGTTTCAGTCATGGAGCTTGAAATTTCTATACCTACTTATTGACTCTTTCTGATGTTATATTGGTCATTCAAAAGTCAATATTTGACCAAATGTACTAAAATCGGGCCCAAGAATCGTCTATTTTGAACTTTTTAGTTATACCCTTTGACTCCTTCTGGTGATAAATTAGCCATAGAGTAGCCAATATTTGACGCATTGAACATGTTTCAGTAATGGATCTTGAAATTTCTAGACCTACTTATTGACTCTTTCTGATGTTACATAGATCATTCAAAAGTCAATATTTGACCAAATGTACTAATATCGGGCCAGAGAGTCGTCTATTTTGAACTTTTTAGTTCTACCCTTTGACTCCTTCTGGTGATAAATTAGCCATAGAGTAGCCAATATTTGACCCATTGAACATGTTTCAGTCATGGATCTTGAAATTTCTATACCTACTTATTGACTCTTTCTGATGTTATATCGGTCATTCAAAAGTCAATATTTGACCAAATATACTAATATCGGGCCAGAGAGTCGTCTATTTTGAACTTTTTAGTTCTACCCTTTGACTCCTTCTGGTGATAAATTAGCCATAGAGTAGCCAATATTTGACCCATTGAACATGTTTCAGTCATCGATCTTGAAATTTCTATACCTACTTATTGACTCTTTCTGATGTTACATCGGTCATTCAAAAGTCAATATTTGACCAAATGTACTAAAATCGGGCCCAAGAGTCGTCTATTTTGAACTTTTTAGTTCTACCCTTTGACTCCTTCTGGTGATAAATTAGCCATAGAGTAGCCAATACCTTCTGGTGATAAATTAGCCATAGAGTAGCCAATATTTGACCCATTGAACATGTTTCAGTTATGGATCTTGAAATTTCTATACCTACTTATTGACTCTTTCTGATGTTACATAGATCATTCAAAAGTCAATATTTGACCAAATGTACTAATATCGGGCCAGAGAGTCGTCTATTTTGAACTTTTTAGTTCTACCCTATTGACTCCTTCTGGCGATATATCAGCCAATTTTTGACCAACTGAAAATATTTCAGTCCTTGATCTTGAACTTTCTATTCCTCCCCAATTGACTCCTTCTGGTGATAAATTAGCCCTGGAGTAGCCAATATTTTAGCCATTGGACATGTTACAGTTATGGATCTTGAAGTTTTTATACCTGCTCATTGACTCTTTCTGAGTTTAGGTCAGTCATTCACAAATCCATATTTGACCAAATGTACTAATATCGGGCAAGAGAGTCGTCTATTTTGAACTTTTTAGTTCTACCCTTTGACTCCTTCTGGTGATAAATTAGCCATAGAGTAGCCAATATTTGACCCACTGAACATGTTTCAGTCATGGAGCTTGAAATTTCTATACCTACTTATTGACTCTTTCTGATGTTATATTGGTCATTCAAAAGTCAATATTTGACCAAATGTACTAAAATCGGGCCCAAGAATCGTCTATTTTGAACTTTTTAGTTATACCCTTTGACTCCTTCTGGTGATAAATTAGCCATAGAGTTGCCAATATTTGACCCATTGAACATGTTTCAGTCATGGATCTTGAAATTTCTAGACCTACTTATTGAATCTATCTGATGTTACATCGGTCATTCAAAAGTCAATATTTGACCAAATGTACTAAAATCGGGCCAGAGAGTCGTCTATTTTGTACTTTTTAGTTCTACCCTATTGACTACTTTTGGCGATATGTCAGCCAATTTTTGACCCACAGAAAATATTTCAGTCCTTGATCTTGAACTTTCTATTCCTCCCCAATTGACTCCTTCTGGTGATAAATTAGCCATGGAGTAGCCAATATTTTAGCCATTGGACATGTTACAGTTATGGATCTTGAAGTTTTTATACCTACTCATTGACTCTTTCTGAATTTAGGTCAGTCATTCACAAATCCATATTTGACCAAATGTACTAATATCGGGCAAGAGAGTCGTCTATTTTGAACTTTTTAGTTCTACCCTTTGACTCCTTCTGGTGATAAATTAGCCATAGAGTAGCCAATATTTGACCCATTGAACATGTTTCAGTCATGGATCTTGAAATTTCTAGACCTACTTATTGAATCTATCTGATGTTACATCGGTCATTCAAAAGTCAATATTTGACCAAATGTACTAAAATCGGGCCCAAGACTTGTCTATTTTGAACTTTTTACTTCTACCCTATTGACTCCTTCTGGTGATAAATTAGCCATAGAGTTGCCAATATTTGACCCATTGAACATGTTTCAGTCATGGATCTTGAAATTTCTAGACCTACTTATTGAATCTATCTGATGTTACATCGGTCATTCAAAAGTCAATATTTGACCAAATGTACTAAAATCGGGCCAGAGAGTCATCTATTTTGAACTTTTTAGTTCTACCCTATTGACTACTTCTGGCGATATATCAGCCAATTTTTGACCCACTGAAAATATTTCAGTCCTTGATCTTGAACTTTCTATTCCTACCCAATTGACTCCTGGTGATAAATTAGCCATAGACTAGCCAATATTTTACCCATTGGACATGTTTCAGTTTTGGATCTTGAAGTTTTTATACCTACTCATTGACTCTTTCTGAATTTAGGTCAGTCATTCAGAAATCCATATTTGACCAAATGTACTAATATCGGGGCCAAGAGTCGTCGATTTTGAACTTTCTATTTCTACCCAACTGACTCTTCTGGTGATAAATTAGCCATAGAGTAGCCAATATTTGACCCATTGAACATGTTTCAGTCATGGATCTTGAAATTTCTATACCTACTTATTGACTCTTTCTGATGTTATATCGGTCATTCAAAAGTCAATATTTGACAAAATATACTAATATCGGGCCAGAGAGTCGTCTATTTTGAACTTTTTAGTTCTACCCTTTGACTCCTTCTGGTGATAAATTAGCCATAGAGTAGCCAATATTTGACCCATTGAACATGTTTCAGTCATGGATCTTGAAATTTACAGACCTACATATTAAATATATCTGATGTTACATCGGTCATTCAAAAGGCAATATTTGACCAAATGTACTAAAATCGGGCCCAAGAGTCGTCTATTTTGAACTTTTTAGTTCTACCCATTGACTCCTTCTGGTGATAAATTAGCCATAGAGTAGCCAATATTTGACCCATTGAACATGTTTCAGTCATGGATCTTGAAATTTATAGACCTACTTATTGAATCTATCTGATGTTACATCGGTCATTCAAAAGTCAATATTTGACCAAATGTACTAAAATCGGACCCAAGAATTGTCTATTTTGAACTTTTTACTTCTACCATATTGACTCCTTCTGGTGATAAATTAGCCATAGAGTAGCCAATATTTGACCCACTGAACATGTTTCAGTCATGGAGCTTGAAATTTCTATACCTACTTATTGACTCTTTCTGATGTTATATTGGTCATTCAAAAGTCAATATTTGACCAAATGTACTAAAATCGGGCCCAAGAATCGTCTATTTTGAACTTTTTAGTTATACCCTTTGACTCCTTCTGGTGATAAATTAGCCATAGAGTAGCCAATATTTGACGCATTGAACATGTTTCAGTAATGGATCTTGAAATTTCTAGACCTACTTATTGACTCTTTCTGATGTTACATAGATCATTCAAAAGTCAATATTTGACCAAATGTACTAATATCGGGCCAGAGAGTCGTCTATTTTGAACTTTTTAGTTCTACCCTTTGACTCCTTCTGGTGATAAATTAGCCATAGAGTAGCCAATATTTGACCCATTGAACATGTTTCAGTCATGGATCTTGAAATTTCTAGACCTACTTATTGAATCTATCTGATGTTACATCGGTCATTCAAAAGTCAATATTTGACCAAATGTACTAAAATCGGGCCCAAGACTTGTCTATTTTGAACTTTTTACTTCTACCCTATTGACTCCTTCTGTTGATAAATTAGCCATAGAGTTGCCAATATTTGACCCATTGAACATGTTTCAGTCATGGATCTTGAAATTTCTAGACCTACTTATTGAATCTATCTGATGTTACATCGGTCATTCAAAAGTCAATATTTGACCAAATGTACTAAAATCGGGCCAGAGAGTCGTCTATTTTGAACTTTTTAGTTCTACCCTATTGACTACTTCTGGCGATATGTCAGCCAATTTTTGACCCACTGAAAATATTTCAGTCCTTGATCTTGAACTTTCTGTTCCTACCCAGTTGACTCCTGGTGATAAATTAGCCATAGACTAGCCAATATTTGACCCATTGAACATGTTTCAGTAATGGATCTTGAAGTTTTTATACCTACTCATTGACTCTTTCTGAATTTAGGTCAGTCATTCAGAAATCCATATTTGACCAAATGTACTAATATCGGGGCCAAGAGTCGTCGATTTTGAACTTTCTATTTCTACCCAATTGACTCTTCTGGTGATAAATTAGCCATAGAGTAGCCAATATTTGACCCATTGAACATGTTTCAGTCATGGATCTTGAAATTTCTATACCTACTTATTGACTCTTTCTGATGTTATATCGGTCATTCAAAAGTCAATATTTGACCAAATATACTAATATCGGGCCAGAGAGTCGTCTATTTTGAACTTTTTAGTTCTACCCTTTGACTCCTTCTGGTGATAAATTAGCCATAGAGTAGTCAATATTTGACCCATTGAACATGTTTCAGTCATCGATCTTGAAATTTCTATACCTACTTATTGACTCTTTCTGATGTTACATCGGTCATTCAAAAGTCAATATTTGACCAAATGTACTAAAATCGGGCCCAAGAGTCGTCTATTTTGAACTTTTTAGTTCTACCCTTTGACTCCTTCTGGTGATAAATTAGCCATAGAGTAGCCAATATTTGACCCATTGAACATGTTTCAGTCATGGATCTTGAAATTTACAGACCTACTTATTGAATCTATCTGATGTTACATCGGTCATTCAAAAGTCAATATTTGACCAAATGTACTAAAATCGGGCCCAAGAGTCGTCTATTTTGAACTTTTTACTTCTACCCTATTGACTCCTTCTGGTGATAAATTAGCCATAGAGTAGCCAATATTTGACCCATTGAACATGTTTCAGTCATGGAGCTTGAAATTTCTATACCTACTTATTGACTCTTTCTGATGTTATATCGTGATTCAAAAGTCAATATTTGACCAAATGTACTAAAATCGGGCCCAAGAGTCGTCTATTTTGAACTTTTTAGTTATACCCTTTGACTCCTTCTGGTGATAAATTAGCCATAGAGTAGCCAATACCTTCTGGTGATAAATTAGCCATAGAGTAGCCAATATTTGACCCATTGAACATGTTTCAGTTATGGATCTTGAAATTTCTATACCTACTTATTGACTCTTTCTGATGTTACATAGATCATTCAAAAGTCAATATTTGACCAAATGTACTAATATCGGGCCAGAGAGTCGTCTATTTTGAACTTTTTAGTTCTACCCTTTGACTCCTTCTGGTGATAAATTAGCCATAGAGTAGCCAATATTTGACCCATTGAACATGTTTCAGTCATGGATCTTGAAATTTCTAGACCTACTTATTGAATCTATCTGATGTTACATCGGTCATTCAAAAGTCAATATTTGACCAAATGTACTAAAATCGGGCCCAAGACTTGTCTATTTTGAACTTTTTACTTCTACCCTATTGACTCCTTCTGTTGATAAATTAGCCATAGAGTTGCCAATATTTGACCCATTGAACATGTTTCAGTCATGGATCTTGAAATTTCTAGACCTACTTATTGAATCTATCTGATGTTACATCGGTCATTCAAAAGTCAATATTTGACCAAATGTACTAAAATCGGGCCAGAGAGTCGTCTATTTTGAACTTTTTAGTTCTACCCTATTGACTACTTCTGGCGATATGTCAGCCAATTTTTGACCCACTGAAAATATTTCAGTCCTTGATCTTGAACTTTCTGTTCCTACCCAGTTGACTCCTGGTGATAAATTAGCCATAGACTAGCCAATATTTGACCCATTGAACATGTTTCAGTAATGGATCTTGAAGTTTTTATACCTACTCATTGACTCTTTCTGAATTTAGGTCAGTCATTCAGAAATCCATATTTGACCAAATGTACTAATATCGGGGCCAAGAGTCGTCGATTTTGAACTTTCTATTTCTACCCAATTGACTCTTCTGGTGATAAATTAGCCATAGAGTAGCCAATATTTGACCCATTGAACATGTTTCAGTCATGGATCTTGAAATTTCTATACCTACTTATTGACTCTTTCTGATGTTATATCGGTCATTCAAAAGTCAATATTTGACCAAATATACTAATATCGGGCCAGAGAGTCGTCTATTTTGAACTTTTTAGTTCTACCCTTTGACTCCTTCTGGTGATAAATTAGCCATAGAGTAGTCAATATTTGACCCATTGAACATGTTTCAGTCATCGATCTTGAAATTTCTATACCTACTTATTGACTCTTTCTGATGTTACATCGGTCATTCAAAAGTCAATATTTGACCAAATGTACTAAAATCGGGCCCAAGAGTCGTCTATTTTGAACTTTTTAGTTCTACCCTTTGACTCCTTCTGGTGATAAATTAGCCATAGAGTAGCCAATATTTGACCCATTGAACATGTTTCAGTCATGGATCTTGAAATTTACAGACCTACTTATTGAATCTATCTGATGTTACATCGGTCATTCAAAAGTCAATATTTGACCAAATGTACTAAAATCGGGCCCAAGAGTCGTCTATTTTGAACTTTTTACTTCTACCCTATTGACTCCTTCTGGTGATAAATTAGCCATAGAGTAGCCAATATTTGACCCATTGAACATGTTTCAGTCATGGAGCTTGAAATTTCTATACCTACTTATTGACTCTTTCTGATGTTATATCGTGATTCAAAAGTCAATATTTGACCAAATGTACTAAAATCGGGCCCAAGAGTCGTCTATTTTGAACTTTTTAGTTATACCCTTTGACTCCTTCTGGTGATAAATTAGCCATAGAGTAGCCAATACCTTCTGGTGATAAATTAGCCATAGAGTAGCCAATATTTGACCCATTGAACATGTTTCAGTTATGGATCTTGAAATTTCTATACCTACTTATTGACTCTTTCTGATGTTACATAGATCATTCAAAAGTCAATATTTGACCAAATGTACTAATATCGGGCCAGAGAGTCGTCTATTTTGAACTTTTTAGTTCTACCCTATTGACTCCTTCTGGCGATATATCAGCCAATTTTTGACCAACTGAAAATATTTCAGTCCTTGATCTTGAACTTTCTATTCCTCCCCAATTGACTCCTTCTGGTGATAAATTAGCCATGGAGTAGCCAATATTTTAGCCATTGGACATGTTACAGTTATGGATCTTGAAGTTTTTATACCTACTCATTGACTCTTTCTGAGTTTAGGTCAGTCATTCACAAATCCATATTTGACCAAATGTACTAATATCGGGCAAGAGAGTCGTCTATTTTGAACTTTTTAGTTCTACCCTTTGACTCCTTCTGGTGATAAATTAGCCATAGAGTAGCCAATATTTGACCCATTGAACATGTTTCAGTCATGGATCTTGAAATTTCTAGACCTACTTATTGAATCTATCTGATGTTACATCGGTCATTCAAAAGTCAATATTTGACTAAATGTACTAAAATCGGGCCCAAGACTTGTCTATTTTGAACTTTTTACTTCTACCCTATTGACTCCTTCTGGTGATAAATTATCCATAGAGTTGCCAATATTTGACCCATTGAACATGTTTCAGTCATGGATCTTGAAATTTCTAGACCTACTTATTGAATCTATCTGATGTTACATCGGTCATTCAAAAGTCAATATTTGACCAAATGTACTAAAATCGGGCCAGAGAGTCGTCTATTTTGAACTTTTTAGTTCTACCCTATTGACTACTTCTGGCGATATATCAGCCAATTTTTGACCCACTGAAAATATTTCAGTCCTTGATCTTGAACTTTCTATTCCTACCCAATTGACTCCTGGTGATAAATTAGCCATAGACTAGCCAATATTTTACCCATTGGAAATGTTTCAGTTATGGATCTTGAAGTTTTTATACCTACTCATTGACTCTTTCTGAATTTAGGTCAGTCATTCAGAAATCCATATTTGACCAAATGTACTAATATCGGGGCCAAGAGTCGTCGATTTTGAACTTTCTATTTCTACCCAATTGACTCTTCTGGTGATAAATTAGCCATAGAGTAGCCAATATTTGACCCATTGAACATGTTTCAGTCATGGATCTTGAAATTTCTATACCTACTTATTGACTCTTTCTGATGTTATATCGGTCATTCAAAAGTCAATATTTGACCAAATATACTAATATCGGGCCAGAGAGTCGTCTATTTTGAACTTTTTAGTTCTACCCTTTGACTCCTTCTGGTGATAAATTAGCCATAGAGTAGCCAATATTTGACCCATTGAACATGTTTAAGTCATCGATCTTGAAATTTCTATACCTACTTATTGACTCTTTCTGATGTTACATCGGTCATTCAAAAGTCAATATTTGACCAAATGTACTAAAATCGGGCCCAAGAGTCGTCTATTTTGAACTTTTTAGTTATACCCTTTGACTCCTTCTGGTGATAAATTAGCCATAGAGTAGCCAATATTTGACCCATTGAACATGTTTCAGTCATGGATTTTGAAATTTACAGACCTACTTATTAAATATATCTGATGTTACATCGGTCATTCAAAAGTCAATATTTGACCAAATGTACTAAAATCGGGCCCAAGAGTCGTCTATTTTGAACTTTTTAGTTCTACCCATTGACTCCTTCTGGTGATAAATTAGCCATAGAGTAGCCAATATTTGACCCATTGAACATGTTTCAGTCATGGATCTTGAAATTTATAGACTTACTTATTGAATCTATCTGATGTTACATCGGTCATTCAAAAGTCAATATTTGACCAAATGTACTAAAATCGGGCCCTAGAATTGTCTATTTTGAACTTTTTACTTCTACCATATTGACTCCTTCTGGTGATAAATTAGCCATAGAGTAGCCAATATTTGACCCACTGAACATATTTCAGTCATGGAGCTTGAAATTTCTATACCTACTTATTGACTCTTTCTGATGTTATATTGGTCATTCAAAAGTCAATATTTGACCAAATGTACTAAAATCGGGCCCAAGAATCGTCTATTTTGAACTTTTTAGTTATACCCTTTGACTCCTTCTGGTGATAAATTAGCCGTAGAGTTGCCAATATTTGACCCATTGAACATGTTTCAGTCATGGATCTTGAAATTTCTAGACCTACTTATTGAATCTATCTGATGTTACATCGGTCATTCAAAAGTCAATATTTGACCAAATGTACTAAAATCGGGCCAGAGAGTCGTCTATTTTGAACTTTTTAGTTCTACCCTATTGACTACTTTTGGCGATATGTCAGCCAATTTTTGACCCACTGAAAATATTTCAGTCCTTGATCTTGAACTTTCTATTCCTCCCCAATTGACTCCTTCTGGTGATAAATTAGCCATGGAGTAGCCAATATTTTAGCCATTGGACATGTTACAGTTATGGATCGTGAAGTTTTTATACCTACTCATTGACTCTTTCTGAATTTAGGTCAGTCATTCACAAATCCATATTTGACCAAATGTACTAATATCGGGCAAGAGAGTCGTCTATTTTGAACTTTTTAGTTCTACCCTTTGACTCCTTCTGGTGATAAATTAGCCATAGAGTAGCCAATATTTGACCCATTGAACATGTTTCAGTCATGGAGCTTGAAATTTCTATACCTACTTATTGAATCTATCTGATGTTACATCGGTCATTCAAAAGTCAATATTTGACCAAATGTACTAAAATCGGGCCCAAGACTTGTCTATTTTGAACTTTTTACTTCTACCCTATTGACTCCTTCTGGTGATAAATTAGCCATAGAGTTGCCAATATTTGACCCATTGAACATGTTTCAGTCATGGAGCTTGAAATTTCTATACCTACTTATTGACTCTTTCTGATGTTACATAGATCATTCAAAAGTCAATATTTGACCAAATGTACTAATATCGGGCCAGAGAGTCGTCTATTTTGAACTTTTTAGTTCTACCCTATTGACTCCTTCTGGCGATATATCAGCCAATTTTTGACCCACTGAAAATATTTCAGTCCTTGATCTTGAACTTTCTATTCCTACCCAATTGACTCCTTCTGGTGATAAATTAGCCATAGAGTAGCCAATATTTTACTAATTGGACATGTTTCAGTTATGGATCCTGAAGTTTTTATACCTACTCATTGACTCTTTCTGAATTTAGGTCAGTCATTCAGAAATCCATATTTGACCAAATGTACTAATATCAGGGCCAAGAGTCGTTGATTTTGAACTTTCTATTTCTACCCAATTGACTCTTCTGGTTATAAATTAGCCATAGAGTAGCCAATATTTGACCCATTGAACATGTTTCAGTCATGGATCTTGAAATTTCTAGACCTACTTATTGAATCTATCTGATGTTACATCGGTCATTCAAAAGTCAATATTTGACCAAATGTACTAAAATCGGGCCCAAGACTTGTCTATTTTAAACTTTTTACTTCTACCCTATTGACTCCTTCTGGTGATAAATTATCCATAGAGTTGCCAATATTTGACCCATTGAACATGTTTCAGTCATGGATCTTGAAATTTCTAGACCTACTTATTGAATCTATCTGATGTTACATCGGTCATTCAAAAGTCAATATTTGACCAAATGTACTAAAATCGGGCCAGAGAGTCGTCTATTTTGAACTTTTTAGTTCTACCCTTTGACTCCTTCTGGTGATAAATTAGCCATAGAGTAGCCAATATTTGACCCATTGAACATGTTTCAGTCATGGATCTTGAAATTTACAGACCTACTTATTGAATCTATCTGATGTTACATCGGTCATTCAAAAGTCAATATTTGACCAAATGTACTAAAATCGGGCCCAAGAGTCGTCTATTTTGAACTTTTTACTTCTACCCTATTGACTCCTTCTGGTGATAAATTAGCCATAGAGTAGCCAATATTTGACCCATTGAACATGTTTCAGTCATGGAGCTTGAAATTTCTATACCTACTTATTGACTCTTTCTGATGTTATATCGTGATTCAAAAGTCAATATTTGACCAAATGTACTAATATCGGGGCCAAGAGTCGTCTATTTTGAACTTTTTAGTTCTACCCTTTGACTCCTTCTGGTGATAAATTAGCCATAGAGTAGCCAATATTTGACCCATTGAACATGTTTAAGTCATCGATCTTGAAATTTCTATACCTACTTATTGACTCTTTCTGATGTTACATCGGTCATTCAAAAGTCAATATTTGACCAAATGTACTAAAATCGGGCCCAAGAGTCGTCTATTTTGAACTTTTTAGTTATACCCTTTGACTCCTTCTGGTGATAAATTAGCCATAGAGTAGCCAATATTTGACCCATTGAACATGTTTCAGTCATGGATTTTGAAATTTACAGACCTACTTATTAAATATATCTGATGTTACATCGGTCATTCAAAAGTCAATATTTGACCAAATGTACTAAAATCGGGCCCAAGAGTCGTCTATTTTGAACTTTTTAGTTCTACCCATTGACTCCTTCTGGTGATAAATTAGCCATAGAGTAGCCAATATTTGACCCATTGAACATGTTTCAGTCATGGATCTTGAAATTTATAGACTTACTTATTGAATCTATCTGATGTTACATCGGTCATTCAAAAGTCAATATTTGACCAAATGTACTAAAATCGGGCCCAAGTATTGTCTATTTTGAACTTTTTACTTCTACCATATTGACTCCTTCTGGTGATAAATTAGCCATAGAGTAGCCAATATTTGACCCACTGAACATATTTCAGTCATGGAGCTTGAAATTTCTATACCTACTTATTGACTCTTTCTGATGTTATATTGGTCATTCAAAAGTCAATATTTGACCAAATGTACTAAAATCGGGCCCAAGAATCGTCTATTTTGAACTTTTTAGTTATACCCTTTGACTCCTTCTGGTGATAAATTAGCCGTAGAGTTGCCAATATTTGACCCATTGAACATGTTTCAGTCATGGATCTTGAAATTTCTAGACCTACTTATTGAATCTATCTGATGTTACATCGGTCATTCAAAAGTCAATATTTGACCAAATGTACTAAAATCGGGCCAGAGAGTCGTCTATTTTGAACTTTTTAGTTCTACCCTATTGACTACTTTTGGCGATATGTCAGCCAATTTTTGACCCACTGAAAATATTTCAGTCCTTGATCTTGAACTTTCTATTCCTCCCCAATTGACTCCTTCTGGTGATAAATTAGCCATGGAGTAGCCAATATTTTAGCCATTGGACATGTTACAGTTATGGATCGTGAAGTTTTTATACCTACTCATTGACTCTTTCTGAATTTAGGTCAGTCATTCACAAATCCATATTTGACCAAATGTACTAATATCGGGCAAGAGAGTCGTCTATTTTGAACTTTTTAGTTCTACCCTTTGACTCCTTCTGGTGATAAATTAGCCATAGAGTAGCCAATATTTGACCCATTGAACATGTTTCAGTCATGGAGCTTGAAATTTCTATACCTACTTATTGAATCTATCTGATGTTACATCGGTCATTCAAAAGTCAATATTTGACCAAATGTACTAAAATCGGGCCCAAGACTTGTCTATTTTGAACTTTTTACTTCTACCCTATTGACTCCTTCTGGTGATAAATTAGCCATAGAGTTGCCAATATTTGACCCATTGAACATGTTTCAGTCATGGAGCTTGAAATTTCTATACCTACTTATTGACTCTTTCTGATGTTACATAGATCATTCAAAAGTCAATATTTGACCAAATGTACTAATATCGGGCCAGAGAGTCGTCTATTTTGAACTTTTTAGTTCTACCCTATTGACTCCTTCTGGCGATATATCAGCCAATTTTTGACCCACTGAAAATATTTCAGTCCTTGATCTTGAACTTTCTATTCCTACCCAATTGACTCCTTCTGGTGATAAATTAGCCATAGAGTAGCCAATATTTTACTAATTGGACATGTTTCAGTTATGGATCCTGAAGTTTTTATACCTACTCATTGACTCTTTCTGAATTTAGGTCAGTCATTCAGAAATCCATATTTGACCAAATGTACTAATATCAGGGCCAAGAGTCGTTGATTTTGAACTTTCTATTTCTACCCAATTGACTCTTCTGGTTATAAATTAGCCATAGAGTAGCCAATATTTGACCCATTGAACATGTTTCAGTCATGGATCTTGAAATTTCTAGACCTACTTATTGAATCTATCTGATGTTACATCGGTCATTCAAAAGTCAATATTTGACCAAATGTACTAAAATCGGGCCCAAGACTTGTCTATTTTAAACTTTTTACTTCTACCCTATTGACTCCTTCTGGTGATAAATTATCCATAGAGTTGCCAATATTTGACCCATTGAACATGTTTCAGTCATGGATCTTGAAATTTCTAGACCTACTTATTGAATCTATCTGATGTTACATCGGTCATTCAAAAGTCAATATTTGACCAAATGTACTAAAATCGGGCCAGAGAGTCGTCTATTTTGAACTTTTTAGTTCTACCCTATTGACTACTTCTGGCGATATATCAGCCAATTTTTGACCCACTGAAAATATTTCAGTCCTTGATCTTGAACTTTCTATTCCTACCCAATTGACTCCTGGTGATAAATTAGCCATAGACTAGCCAATATTTTACCCATTGGAAATGTTTCAGTTATGGATCTTGAAGTTTTTATACCTACTCATTGACTCTTTCTGAATTTAGGTCAGTCATTCAGAAATCCATATTTGACCAAATGTACTAATATCGGGGCCAAGAGTCGTCGATTTTGAACTTTCTATTTCTACCCAATTGACTCTTCTGGTGATAAATTAGCCATAGAGTAGCCAATATTTGACCCATTGAACATGTTTCAGTCATGGATCTTGAAATTTCTATACCTACTTATTGACTCTTTCTGATGTTATATCGGTCATTCAAAAGTCAATATTTGACCAAATATACTAATATCGGGCCAGAGAGTCGTCTATTTTGAACTTTTTAGTTCTACCCTTTGACTCCTTCTGGTGATAAATTAGCCATAGAGTAGCCAATATTTGACCCATTGAACATGTTTAAGTCATCGATCTTGAAATTTCTATACCTACTTATTGACTCTTTCTGATGTTACATCGGTCATTCAAAAGTCAATATTTGACCAAATGTACTAAAATCGGGCCCAAGAGTCGTCTATTTTGAACTTTTTAGTTATACCCTTTGACTCCTTCTGGTGATAAATTAGCCATAGAGTAGCCAATATTTGACCCATTGAACATGTTTCAGTCATGGATCTTGAAATTTACAGACCTACTTATTAAATATATCTGATGTTACATCGGTCATTCAAAAGTCAATATTTGACCAAATGTACTAAAATCGGGCCCAAGAGTCGTCTATTTTGAACTTTTTAGTTCTACCCATTGACTCCTTCTGGTGATAAATTAGCCATAGAGTAGCCAATATTTGACCCATTGAACATGTTTCAGTCATGGATCTTGAAATTTATAGACTTACTTATTGAATCTATCTGATGTTACATCGGTCATTCAAAAGTCAATATTTGACCAAATGTACTAAAATCGGGCCCAAGAATTGTCTATTTTGAACTTTTTACTTCTACCATATTGACTCCTTCTGGTGATAAATTAGCCATAGAGTAGCCAATATTTGACCCACTGAACATGTTTCAGTCATGGAGCTTGAAATTTCTATACCTACTTATTGACTCTTTCTGATGTTATATTGGTCATTCAAAAGTCAATATTTGACCAAATGTACTAAAATCGGGCCCAAGAATCGTCTATTTTGAACTTTTTAGTTATACCCTTTGACTCCTTCTGGTGATAAATTAGCCGTAGAGTTGCCAATATTTGACCCATTGAACATGTTTCAGTCATGGATCTTGAAATTTCTAGACCTACTTATTGAATCTATCTGATGTTACATCGGTCATTCAAAAGTCAATATTTGACCAAATGTACTAAAATCGGGCCAGAGAGTCGTCTATTTTGAACTTTTTAGTTCTACCCTATTGACTACTTTTGGCGATATGTCAGCCAATTTTTGACCCACTGAAAATATTTCAGTCCTTGATCTTGAACTTTCTATTCCTCCCCAATTGACTCCTTCTGGTGATAAATTAGCCATGGAGTAGCCAATATTTTAGCCATTGGACATGTTACAGTTATGGATCGTGAAGTTTTTATACCTACTCATTGACTCTTTCTGAATTTAGGTCAGTCATTCACAAATCCATATTTGACCAAATGTACTAATATCGGGCAAGAGAGTCGTCTATTTTGAACTTTTTAGTTCTACCCTTTGACTCCTTCTGGTGATAAATTAGCCATAGAGTAGCCAATATTTGACCCATTGAACATGTTTCAGTCATGGAGCTTGAAATTTCTATACCTACTTATTGAATCTATCTGATGTTACATCGGTCATTCAAAAGTCAATATTTGACCAAATGTACTAAAATCGGGCCCAAGACTTGTCTATTTTGAACTTTTTACTTCTACCCTATTGACTCCTTCTGGTGATAAATTAGCCATAGAGTTGCCAATATTTGACCCATTGAACATGTTTCAGTCATGGAGCTTGAAATTTCTATACCTACTTATTGACTCTTTCTGATGTTACATAGATCATTCAAAAGTCAATATTTGACCAAATGTACTAATATCGGGCCAGAGAGTCGTCTATTTTGAACTTTTTAGTTCTACCCTATTGACTCCTTCTGGCGATATATCAGCCAATTTTTGACCCACTGAAAATATTTCAGTCCTTGATCTTGAACTTTCTATTCCTACCCAATTGACTCCTTCTGGTGATAAATTAGCCATAGAGTAGCCAATATTTTACTAATTGGACATGTTTCAGTTATGGATCCTGAAGTTTTTATACCTACTCATTGACTCTTTCTGAATTTAGGTCAGTCATTCAGAAATCCATATTTGACCAAATGTACTAATATCAGGGCCAAGAGTCGTTGATTTTGAACTTTCTATTTCTACCCAATTGACTCTTCTGGTTATAAATTAGCCATAGAGTAGCCAATATTTGACCCATTGAACATGTTTCAGTCATGGATCTTGAAATTTCTATACCTACTTATTGACTCTTTCTGATGTTACATAGATCATTCAAAAGTCAATATTTGACCAAATGTACTAATATCGGGCCAGAGAGTCGTCTATTTTGAACTTTTTAGTTCTACCCTATTGACTCCTTCTGGCGATATATCAGCCACTTTTTGACCCACTGAAAATATTTCAGTCCTTGATCTTGAACTTTCTATTCCTACCCAATTGACTCCTTCTGGTGATAAATTAGCCATAGAGAAGCCAATATTTTAGCCATTGGACATGTTTCAGTTATGGATCTTGAAGTTTTTAAACCTACTCATTGACTCTTTCTAAAATTAGGTCAGTCATTCAGAAATCCATATTTGACCAAATGTACTAATATCGGGGCCAAGAGTCGTCGATTTTGAACTTTCTATTTCTACCCAATTGACTCTTCTGGTGATAAATTAGCCATATGTAGCCAATATTTGACCCATTGAACATGTATCAGTCATGGATCTTGAAATTTCTATACCTACTTATTGACTCTTTCTGATGTTATATCGGTCATTCAAAAGTCAATATTTGACCAAATATACTAAAATCGGGCCCAAGAATCATCTATTTTGAACTTTTTAGTTCTACCCTTTGACTCCTTCTGGTTATAAATTAGCCATAGAGTAGCGAATATTTGACCCATTGAACATGTTTCAGTCATGGATATTGAAATTTCTAGACCTACTTATTGACTCTATCTGATGTTACATCGGTCATTCACAAGTCAATATTTGACCAAATGTACTAAAATCGGGCCCAAGAGTCGTCTATTTTGAACTTTTTAGTTCTACCCATTGACTCCTTCTGGTGATAAATTAGCCATAGAGTAGCCAATATTTGACCCATTGAACATGTTTCAGTCATGGATCTTGAAATTTCTATACCTACTTATTGACTCTTTCTGATGTTATATCGGTGATTCGAAAGTCAATATTTGACCAAATGTACTAAATCGGAACCAAGAGTCGTCTATTTTGAACTTTTTAGTTATACCCTTTGACTACTTCTGGCGATATATCAGCCAATTTTTGACCCACTGAAAATATTTCAGTCCTTGATCCTGAACTTTCTATTCCTACCCAATTGACTCCTGGTGATAAATTAGCCATAGACTAGCCAATATTTTACCCATTGGACATGTTTCAGTTATGGATCTTGAAGTTTTTATACCTACTCATTGACTCTTTCTGAATTTAGGTCAGTCATTCAGAAATCCATATTTGACCAAATGTACTAATATCGGGGCCAAGAGTCGTCGATTTTGAACTTTCTATTTCTACCCAATTGACTCTTCTGGTGATAAATTAGCCATAGAGTAGCCAATATTTGACCCATTGAACATGTTTCAGTCATGGATCTTGAAATTTCTATACCTACTTATTGACTCTTTCTGATGTTATATCGGTCATTCAAAAGTCAATATTTCACCAAATATACTAATATCGGGCCAGAGAGTCGTCTATTTTGAACTTTTTAGTTCTACCCTTTGACTCCTTCTGGTGATAAATTAGCCATAGAGTAGCCAATATTTGACCCATTGAACATGTTTCAGTCATCGATCTTGAAATTTCTATACCTACTTATTGACTCTTTCTGATGTTACATCGGTCATTCAAAAGTCAATATTTGACCAAATGTACTAAAATCGGGCCCAAGAGTCATCTATTTTGAATTTTTTAGTTCTACCCTTTGACTCCTTCTGGTGATAAATTAGCCATAGAGTAGCCAATATTTGACCCATTGAACATGTTTCAGTCATGGATCTTGAAATTTACAGACCTACTTATTGAATCTATCTGATGTTACATCGGTCATTCAAAAGTCAATATTTGACCAAATGTACTAATATCGGGCCAGAGAGTCGTCTATTTTGAACTTTTTAGTTCTACCCTATTGACTCCTTCTGGCGATATATCAGCCAATTTTTGACCCACTGAAAATATTTCAGTCCTTGATCTTGAACTTTCTATTCCTACCCAATTGACTCCTTCTGGTGATAAATTAGCCATAGAGTAGCCAATATTTTACTAATTGGACATGTTTCAGTTATGGATCCTGAAGTTTTTATACCTACTCATTGACTCTTTCTAAAATTAGGTCAGTCATTCAGAAATCCATATTTGACCAAATGTACTAATATCGGGGCCAAGAGTCGTCGATTTTGAACTTTCTATTTCTACCCAATTGACTCTTCTGGTGATAAATTAGCCATAGAGTAGCCAATATTTGACCCATTGAACATGTATCAGTCATGGATCTTGAAATTTCTATACCTACTTATTGACTCTTTCTGATGTTATATCGGTCATTCAAAAGTCAATATTTGATCAAATATACTAAAATCGGGCCCAAGAATCATCTATTTTGAACTTTTTAGTTCTACCCTTTGACTCCTTCTGGTTATAAATTAGCCATAGAGTAGCGAATATTTGACCCATTGAACATGTTTCAGTCATGGATATTGAAATTTCTATACCTACTTATTGACTCTTTCTGATGTTATATCGGTCATTCTTAGTCAATATTTGACCAAATATACTAAAATCGGGCCCAAGAATCGTCTATTTTGAACTTTTTAGTTCTACCCTTTGACTCCTTCTGGTTATAAATTAGCCATAGAGTAGCCAATATTTGACCCATTGAACATGTTTCAGTCATGGATATTGAAATTTTTATACCAACTTATTGACTCTTTCTGATGTTATATCGGTCATTCTTAGTCAATATTTGACCAAATATACTAAAATCGGGCCCAAGAGTCGTCTATTTTGAACTTTTTAGTTCTACCCTTTGACTCCTTCTGGTTATAAATTAGCCATAGAGTAGCCAATATTTGACCCATTGAACATGTTTCAGTCATGGATATTGAAATTTTTATACCAACTTATTGACTCTTTCTGATGTTATATCGGTGATTCGAAAGTCAATATTTGACCAAATGTACTAAATCGGAACCAAGAGTCGTCTATTTTGAACTTTTTAGTTATACCCTTTGACTCCTTCTGGTGATAAATTAGCCATAGAGTAGCCAATATTTGACCCATTGAACATGTTTCAGTCATGGAGCTTGAAATTTCTATACCTACTTATTGACTCTTTCTGATGTTATATCGGTGATTCAAAAGTCAATATTTGACCAAATGTACTAAAATCGGGCCCAAGAGTCGTCTATTTTGAACTTTTTAGTTATACCCTTTGACTCCTTCTGGTGATAAATTAGCCATAGAGTAGCCAATATTTGACCCATTGAACATGTTTCTGTCAGACACGGACGAGAAGGTATTAGTAATGATAAAGGTTTTATTGAACAGAGTGAAAATGACAACAGGGAAGCGGTATGATATAGAGAGTCTCTGAGTCCGGTAACCAGGAAGTGACTTAGCTTGTGAATATATCCGATGTCCGTGTGTTTTGCAGAGTAGAAGATGCCAGTCCGGTGGTTCGCGCCCACGCCTGAGTAGAAGGTAGCAGAGATATCCAACGAAGACAAGGAAGAAGGCAAGTTGCAACGGGTAAGTCTGGGGTCCATTAGCGACGAGATCAGACACCAGAGTGAGTGTGTGAAGGCTTTTTAAGGCGTGAACGTGAGTGAATGCAGGTGCAGGTAATCAGTATTCAGGAGATTGGGATCGTGTAGGTGGAGCTTGATGTGCTGGTGATGATGACGGTGTGACAGTTTCAGTTATGGATCTTGAAATTTCTATACCTACTTATTGACTCTTTCTGATGTTACATAGATCATTCAAAAGTCAATATTTGACCAAATGTACTAATATCGGGCCAGAGAGTCGTCTATTTTGAACTTTTTAGTTCTACCCTATTGACTACTTCTGGCGATATATCAGCCAATTTTTGACCCACTGAAAATATTTCAGTCCTTGATCCTGAACTTTCTATTCCTACCCAATTGACTCCTGGTGATAAATTAGCCATAGACTAGCCAATATTTTACCCATTGGACATGTTTCAGTTATGGATCTTGAAGTTTTGATACCTACTCATTGACTCTTTCTGAATTTAGGTCAGTCATTCAGAAATCCATATTTGACCAAATGTACTAATATCGGGGCCAAGAGTCGTCGATTTTGAACTTTCTATTTCTACCCAATTGACTCTTCTGGTGATAAATTAGCCATAGAGTAGCCAATATTTGACCCATTGAACATATTTCAGTCATGGATCTTGAAATTTCTATACCTACTTATTGACTCTTTCTGATGTTATATTGGTCATTCAAAAGTCAATATTTGACCAAATATACTAATATCGGGCCAGAGAGTCGTCTATTTTGAACTTTTTAGTTCTACCCTTTGACTCCTTCTGGTGATAAATTAGCCATAGAGTAGCCAATATTTGACCCATTGAACATGTTTCAGTCATCGATCTTGAAATTTCTATACCTACTTATTGACTCTTTCTGATGTTACATCGGTCATTCAAAAGTCAATATTTGACCAAATGTACTAATATCGGGCCAGAGAGTCGTCTATTTTGAACTTTTTAGTTCTACCCTATTGACTCCTTCAGGCGATATATCAGCCAATATTTGACCCACTGAAAATATTTCAGTCCTTGATCTTGAACTTTCTATTCCTCCCCAATTGACTCCTTCTGGTGATAAATTAGCCATAGAGTAGCCAATATTTTAGCCATTGGACATGTTACAGTTATGGATCTTGAAGTTTTTATACCTACTCATTGACTCTTTCTGAATTTAGGTCAGTCATTCACAAATCCATATTTGACCAAATGTACTAATATCGGGGCCAAGAGTCGTCGATTTTGAACGTTCTATTTCTACCCAATTGACTCTTCTGGTGATAAATTAGCCATAGAGTAGCCAATATTTGACCCATTGAATATGTTTCAGTCATGGATCTTGAAATTTCTATACCTACTTATTTACTCTTTCTGATGTTATATTGGTCATTCAAAAGTCAATATTTGACCAAATATACTAAAATCGGGCCCAAGAATCATCTATTTTGAACTTTTTAGTTCTACGCTTTGACTCCTTCTGGTGATAAATTAGCCATAGAGTAGCCAATATTTGACGCATTGAACATGTTTCAGTAAAGGATCTTGAAATTTCTATACCTACTTATTGACTCTTTCTGATGTTACATAGATCATTCAAAAGTCAATATTTGACCAAATGTACTAATATCGGGCCAGAGAGTCGTCTATTTTGAACTTTTTAGTTCTACCCTTTGACTCCTTCTGGTGATAAATTAGCCATAGAGTAGCCAATATTTGACGCATTGAACATGTTTCAGTAAAGGATCTTGAAATTTCTATACCTACTTATTGACTCTTTCTGATGTTACATAGATCATTCAAAAGTCAATATTTGACCAAATGTACTAATATCGGGCCAGAGAGTCGTCTATTTTGAACTTTTTAGTTCTACCCTTTGACTCCTTCTGGTGATAAATTAGCCATAGAGTAGCCAATATTTGACCCATTGAATTTTTCAGTCATGGATCTTGAAATTTCTGGACCTACTTATTGAATCTATCTGATGTTACATCGGTCATTCAAAAGTCAATATTTGACCAAATGTACTAAAATCGGGCCCAAGAGTTGTCTATTTTGAACTTTTTACTTCTACCCAATTGACTCTTCTGGTGATAAATTAGCCATAGAGTAGCCAATATTTGACCCATTGAACATGTTTCAGTCATGGATCTTGAAATTTCTAGACCTACTTATTGACTCTTTCTGATGTTATATCGGTCATTCAAAAGTCAATATTTGACCAAATATACTAATATCGGGCCAGAGAGTCGTCTATTTTGAACTTTTTAGTTCTACCCTTTGACTCCTTCTGGTGATAAATTAGCCATAGAGTTGCCAATATTTGACCCATTGAACATGTTTCAGTCATGGATCTTGAAATTTCTAGACCTACTTATTGAATCTATCTGATGTTACATCGGTCATTCAAAAGTCAATATTTGACCAAATGTACTAAAATCGGGCCAGAGAGTCGTCTATTTTGAACTTTTTAGTTCTACCCTATTGACTACTTCTGGCGATATATCAGCCAATTTTTGACCCACTGAAAATATTTCAGTCCTTGATCTTGAACTTTGTATTCCTACCCAATTGACTCCTGGTGATAAATTAGCCATAGACTAGCCAATATTTGACCCATTGAACATGTTTCAGTCATGGATCTTGAAATTTCTAGACCTACTTATTGAATCTATCTGATGTTACATCGGTCATTCAAAAGTCAATATTTGACCAAATGTACTAAAATCGGGCCCAAGAGTTCTCTATTTTGAACTTTTTACTTCTACCCTATTGACTCCTTCTGGTGATAAATTAGCCATAGAGTTGCCAATATTTGACCTATTGAACATGTTTCAGTCATGGATCTTGAAATTTCTAGACCTACTTATTGAATCTATCTGATGTTACATCGGTCATTCAAAAGTCAATATTTGACCAAATGTACTAAAATCGGGCCAGAGAGTCGTCTATTTTGAACTTTTTAGTTCTACCCTATTGACTACTTCTGGCGATATATCAGCCAATTTTTGACCCACTGAAAATATTTCAGTCCTTGATCTTGAACTTTCTATTTCTATTAGTTCTACCCTTTGACTCCTTCTGGTGATAAATTAGCCATAGAGTATCCAATATTTGACCCATTGAACATGTTTCAGTCATCGATCTTGAAATTTCTATACCTACTTATTGACTCTATCTGATGTTACATAGATCATTCAAAAGTCAATATTTGACCAAATATACTAATATCAGGCCAGAGAGTCGTCTATTTTGAACTTTTTAGTTCTACCCTATTGAGTCCTGGCGATAGTTCAGCCAATTTTTGACCCACTGAAAATATTTCAGTCCTTGATCTTGAACTTTCTATTCCTACCCAATTGACTGCTTCTGGTGATAAATTAGCCATAGAGTAGCCAATATTTGACCCATTGAACTTGTTTCAGTCATGGATCTTGAAATTTCTATACCTACTTATTGACTCTATCTGATGTTACATCGGTCATTCACAAGTCAATATTTGACCAAATGTACTAAAATCGGGCCCAAGAGTCGTCGATTTTGAACTTTTTAGTTCTACCCATTGACTCCTTCTGGTGATAAATTAGCCATAGAGTAGCCAATATTTTTACCCATTGAACATGTTTCAGTCATGGGTCTTGAAATTTCTAGACCTACTTATTGAATCTATCTGATGTTACATCGGTCATTCACAAGTCCATATTTGACAAAACGGGCTAATATTGGGCCCAAGCGTCATCGATTTTGAACGTTCTTTTCTACACAATAGACTCCTTCTGGTGATACATTAGCCATAGAGTAGCCAATATTTGACCTGTTGAACATGTTTCAGTCATGGAGCTTGAAATTTCTATACCTACTTATTGACTCTTTCTGATGTTATATCGGTGATTCGAAAGTCAATATTTGACCAAATGTACTAAATCGGAACCAAGAGTCGTCTATTTTGAACTTTTTAGTTATAGCCTTTGACTCCTTCTGGTGATAAATTAGCCATAGAGTAGCCAATGTTTGACCCATTGAACATGTTTCAGTCATGGAGCTTGAAATTTCTATACCTACTTATTGACTCTTTCTGATGTTATATCAGTTATTCAAAAGTCAATATTTGACCAAATGTACTAAAATCGGGCCCAAGAGTCGTCTATTTTGAACTTTTTAGGCCTACCCTATTGACTCCTTCTGGTGATAAATTAGCCATAGAGTAGCCAATATTTGACCCATTGAACATGTTTCAGTTATGGATCTTGAAATTTCTATACCTACTTATTGACTCTTTCTGATGTTACATAGATCATTCAAAAGTCAATATTTGACCAAATGTACTAATATCGGGCCAGAGAGTCGTCTATTTTGAACTTTTTAGTTCTACCCTATTGACTCCTTCTGGCGATATATCAGCCAATTTTTGACCCACTGAAAATATTTCAGTCCTTGATCTTGAACTTTCTATTCCTCCCCAATTGACTCCTTCTGGTGATAAATTAGCCATAGAGTAGCCAATATTTTAGCCATTGGACATGTTACAGTTATGGATCTTGAAGTTTTTATACCTACTCATTGACTCTTTCTGAATTTAGGTCAGTCATTCACAAATCCATATTTGACCAAATGTACTAATATCGGGGCCAAGAGTCGTCGATTTTGAACGTTCTATTTCTACCCAATTGACTCTTCTGGTGATAAATTAGCCATAGAGTAGCCAATATTTGACCCATTGAATATGTTTCAGTCATGGATCTTGAAATTTCTATACCTACTTATTGACTCTTTCTGATGTTATATTGGTCATTCAAAAGTCAATATTTGACCAAATATACTAAAATCGGGCCCAAGAATCATCTATTTTGAACTTTTTAGTTCTACCCTTTGACTCCTTCTGGTGATAAATTAGCCATAGAGTAGCCAATGTTTGACCCATTGAACATGTTTCAGTCATGGAGCTTGAAATTTCTATACCTACTTATTGACTCTTTCTGATGTTATATCAGTCATTCAAAAGTCAATATTTGACCAAATGTACTAATATCGGGCCAGAGAGTCGTCTATTTTGAACTTTTTAGTTCTACCCTATTGACTCCTTCAGGCGATATATCAGCCAATTTTTGACCCACTGAAAATATTTCAGTCCTTGATCTTGAACTTTCTATTCCTCCCCAATTGACTCCTTCTGGTGATAAATTAGCCATAGAGTAGCCAATATTTTAGCCATTGGACATGTTACAGTTATGGATCTTGAAGTTTTTATACCTACTCATTGACTCTTTCTGAATTTAGGTCAGTCATTCACAAATCCATATTTGACCAAATGTACTAATATCGGGGCCAAGAGTCGTCGATTTTGAACGTTCTATTTCTACCCAATTGACTCTTCTGGTGATAAATTAGCCATAGAGTAGCCAATATTTGACGCATTGAATATGTTTCAGTCATGGATCTTGAAATTTCTATACCTACTTATTGACTCTTTCTGATGTTATATTGGTCATTCAAAAGTCAATATTTGACCAAATATACTAAAATCGGGCCCAAGAATCATCTATTTTGAACTTTTTAGTTCTACGCTTTGACTCCTTCTGGTGATAAATTAGCCATAGAGTAGCCAATATTTGACGCATTGAACATGTTTCAGTAAAGGATCTTGAAATTTCTATACCTACTTTTTGACTCTTTCTGATGTTACATAGATCATTCAAAAGTCAATATTTGACCAAATGTACTAATATCGGGCCAGAGAGTCGTCTATTTTGAACTTTTTAGTTCTACCCTTTGACTCCTTCTGGTGATAAATTAGCCATAGAGTAGCCAATATTTGACCCATTGAACATGTTTCAGTCATGGATCTTGAAATTTCTAGACCTACTTATTGAATCTATCTGATGTTACATCGGTCATTCAAAAGTCAATATTTGACCAAATGTACTAAAATCGGGCCCAAGAGTTGTCTATTTTGAACTTTTTACTTCTACCCTATTGACTCCTTCTGGTGATAAATTAGCCATAGAGTTGCCAATATTTGACCCATTGAACATGTTTCAGTCATAGATCTTGAAATTTCTAGACCTACTTATTGAATCTATCTGATGTTACATCGGTCATTCAAAAGTCAATATTTGACCAAATGTACTAAAATCGGGCCAGAGAGTCGTCTATTTTGAACTTTTTAGTTCTACCCTATTGACTACTTCTGGCGATATATCAGCCAATTTTTGACCCACTGAAAATATTTCAGTCCTTGATCCTGAACTTTCTATTCCTACCCAATTGACTCCTGGTGATAAATTAGCCATAGACTAGCCAATATTTTACCCATTGGACATGTTTCAGTTATGGATCTTGAAGTTTTTATACCTACTCATTGACTCTTTCTGAATTTAGGTCAGTCATTCAGAAATCCATATTTGACCAAATGTACTAATATCGGGGCCAAGAGTCGTCGATTTTGAACTTTCTATTTCTACCCAATTGACTCTTCTGGTGATAAATTAGCCATAGAGTAGCCAATATTTGACCCATTGAATATGTTTCAGTCATGGATCTTGAAATTTCTATACCTACTTATTGACTCTTTCTGATGTTATATTGGTCATTCAAAAGTCAATATTTGACCAAATATACTAAAATCGGGCCCAAGAATCATCTATTTTGAACTTTTTAGTTCTACCCTTTGACTCCTTCTGGTGAAAAATTAGCCATAGAGTAGCCAATATTTGACGCATTGAACATGTTTCAGTAAATGATCTTGAAATTTCTATACCTACTTATTGACTCTTTCTGATGTTACATAGATCATTCAAAAGTCAATATTTGACCAAATGTACTAATATCGGGCCAGAGAGTCGTCTATTTTGAACTTTTTAGTTCTACCCTTTGACTCCTTCTGGTGATAAATTAGCCATAGAGTAGCCAATATTTGACCCATTGAACATGTTTCAGTCATGGATCTTGAAATTTCTAGACCTACTCATTGACTCTTTCTGAATTTAGGTCAGTCATTCAGAAATCCATATTTGACCAAATGTAATAATATCGGGGCCAAGAGTCGTCGATTTTGAACTTTCTATTTCTACCCTTTGACTCCTTCTGGTGAAAAATTAGCCATAGAGTAGCCAATATTTGACCCATTGAACATGTTTCAGTCATGGATCTTGAAATTTACAGACCTACTTATTGAATCTATCTGATGTTACATCGGTCATTCAAAAGTCAATATTTGACCAAATGTACTAATATCGGGCCAGAGAGTCGTCTATTTTGAACTTTTTAGTTCTACCCTATTGACTCCTTCAGGCGATATATCAGCCAATTTTTGACCCACTGAAAATATTTCAGTCCTTGATCTTGAACTTTCTGTTCCTCCCCAATTGACTCCTTCTGGTGATAAATTAGCCATAGAGTAGCCAATATTTTAGCCATTGGACATGTTACAGTTATGGATCTTGAAGTTTTTATACCTACTCATTGACTCTTTCTGAATTTTGGTCAGTCATTCACAAATCCATATTTGTCCAAATGTACTAATATCGGGGCCAAGAGTCGTCGATTTTGAACTTTCTATTTCTACCCAATTGACTCTTCTGGTGATAAATTAGCCATAGAGTAGCCAATATTTGACCCATTGAATATGTTTCAGTCATGGATCTTGAAATTTCTATACCTACTTATTGACTCTTTCTGATGTTATATTGGTCATTCAAAAGTCAATATTTGACCAAATATACTAAAATCGGGCCCAAGAATCATCTATTTTGAACTTTTTAATTCTACCCTTTGACTCCTTCTGGTGAAAAATTAGCCATAGAGTAGCCAATATTTGACGCATTGAACATGTTTCAGTAAAGGATCTTGAAATTTCTATACCTACTTATTGACTCTTTCTGATGTTACATAGATCATTCAAAAGTCAATATTTGACCAAATGTACTAATATCGGGCCAGAGAGTCGTCTATTTTGAACTTTTTAGTTCTACCCTTTGACTCCTTCTGGTGATAAATTAGCCATAGAGTAGCCAATTTTTGACCCATTGAACATGTTTCAGTCATGGATCTTGAAATTTCTAGACCTACTCATTGACTCTTTCTGAATTTAGGTCAGTCATTCAGAAATCCATATTTGACCAAATGTACTAATATCGGGGCCAAGAGTCGTCGATTTTGAACTTTCTATTTCTACCCAATTGACTCTTCTGGTGATAAATTAGCCATAGAGTAGCCAATATTTGACCCATTGAACATGTTTCAGTCATGGATCTTGAAATTTCTATACCTACTTATTGACTCTTTCTGATGTTATATCGGTCATTCAAAAGTCAATATTTGACCAAATATACTAATATCGGGCCAGAGAGTCGTCTATTTTGAACTTTTTAGTTCTACCCTTTGACTCCTTCTGGTGATAAATTAGCCATAGAGTAGCCAATATTTGACCCATTGAACATGTTTCAGTCATGGATCTTGAAATTTACAGACCTACTTATTGAATCTATCTGATGTTACATCAGTCATTCAAAAGTCAATATTTGACCAAATATACTAAAATCGGGCCCAAGAGTCGTCTATTTTGAACTTTTTACTTCTACCCTATTGACTCCTTCTGGTGATAAATTAGCCATAGAGTAGCCAATATTTGACCCATTGAACATGTTTCAGTCATCGATCTTGAAATTTCTATACCTACTTATTGACTCTTTCTGATGTTACATCGGTCATTCAAAAGTCAATATTTGACCAAATGTACTAATATCGGGCCAGAGAGTCGTCTATTTTGAACTTTTTAGTTCTACCCTATTGACTACTTCTGGCGATATATCAGCCAATTTTTGACCCACTGAAAATATTTCTGTCCTTGATCTTGAACTTTGTATTCCTACCCAATTGACTCCTGGTGATAAATTAGCCATAGACTAGCCAATATTTTACCCATTGGACATGTTTCAGTTATGGATCTTGAAGTTTTTATACCTACTCATTGACTCTTTCTGAATTTAGGTCAGTCATTCAGAAATCCATATTTGACCAAATGTACTAATATCGGGGCCAAGAGTCGTCGATTTTGAACTTTCTATTTCTACCCAATTGACTCTTCTGGTGATAAATTAGCTATAGAGTAGCCAATATTTGACCCATTGAACATGTTTCAGTCATGGATCTTGAAATTTCTATACCTACTTATTGACTCTTTCTGATGTTATATCGGTCATTCAAAAGTCAATATTTGACCAAATGTACTAAAATCGGGCCCAAGAGTCGTCTATTTTGAACTTTTTAGTTCTACCCTTTGACTCCTTCTGGTGATAAATTAGCCATAGAGTAGCCAATATTTGACCAATTGAACATGTTTCAGTCATGGATCTTGAAATTTACAGACCTAATTATTGAATCTATCTGATGTTACATCGGTCATTCAAAAGTCAATATTTGACCAAATGTACTAAAATCGGGCCCAAGAGTCGTCTATTTTGAACTTTTTACTTCTACCCTATTGACTCCTTCTGGTGATAAATTAGCCATAGAGTAGCCAATATTTGACCCATTGAACATGTTTCAGTCATGGAGCTTGAAATTTCTATACCTACTTATTGACTCTTTCTGATGTTATATCGGTGATTCAAAAGTCAATATTTGACCAAATGTACTAAAATCGGGCCCAAGAGTCGTCTATTTTAAACTTTTTACTTCTACCCTATTGACTCCTTCTGGTGATAAATTAGCCATAGAGTAGCCCATATTTGACCCATTGAACATGTTTCAGTTATGGATCTTGAAATCTCTATACCTACTTATTGACTCTTTCTGATGTTATATCGGTCATTCAAAAGTCAATATTTGACCAAATATACTAAAATCGGGCCCAAGAATCATCTATTTTGAACTTTTTAGTTCTACGCTTTGACTCCTTCTGGTGATAAATTAGCCATAGAGTAGCCAATATTTGACGCATTGAACATGTTTCAGTAAAGGATCTTGAAATTTCTATACCTACTTATTGACTCTTTCTGATGTTACATAGATCATTCAAAAGTCAATATTTGACCAAATGTACTAATATCGGGCCAGAGAGTCTTCTATTTTGAACTTTTTAGTTCTACCCTTTGACTCCTTCTGGTGATAAATTAGCCATAGAGTAGCCAATATTTGACCCATTGAACATGTTTCAGTCATGGATTTTGAAATTTCTAGACCTACTTATTGAATCTATCTGATGTTACATCGGTCATTCAAAAGTCAATATTTGACCAAATGTACTAAAATCGGGCCCAAGAGTTGTCTATTTTGAACTTTTTACTTCTACCCTATTGACTCCTTCTGGTGATAAATTAGCCATAGAGTTGCCAATATTTGACCCATTGAACATGTTTCAGTCATGGATCTTGAAATTTCTAGACCTACTTATTGAATCTATCTGATGTTACATCGGTCATTCAAAAGTCAATATTTGACCAAATGTACTAAAATCGGGCCAGAGAGTCGTCTATTTTGAACTTTTTAGTTCTACCCTATTGACTACTTCTGGCGATATATCAGCCAATTTTTGACCCACTGAAAATATTTCAGTCCTTGATCTTGAACTTTGTATTACTACCCAATTGACTCCTGGTGATAAATTAGCCATAGACTAGCCAATATTTTACCCATTGGACATGTTTCAGTTATGGATCTTGAAATTTCTATACCTACTCATTGACTCTTTCTGAATTTAGGTCAGTCATTCAGAAATCCATATTTGACCAAATGTACTAATATCGGGGCCAAGAGTCGTCGATTTTGAACTTTCTATTTCTACCCAATTGACTCTTCTGGTGATAAATTAGCTATAGAGTAGCCAATATTTGACCCATTGAACATGTTTCAGTCATGGATCTTGAAATTTCTATACCTACTTATTGACTCTTTCTGATGTTATATCGGTCATTCAAAAGTCAATATTTGACCAAATGTACTAAAATCGGGCCCAAGAGTCGTCTATTTTGAACTTTTTAGTTCTACCCTTTGACTCCTTCTGGTGATAAATTAGCCATAGAGTAGCCAATATTTGACCCATTGAACATGTTTCAGTCATGGATCTTGAAATTTACAGACCTAATTATTGAATCTATCTGATGTTACATCGGTCATTCAAAAGTCAATATTTGACCAAATGTACTAAAATCGGGCCCAAGAGTCGTCTATTTTGAACTTTTTACTTCTACCCTATTGACTCCTTCTGGTGATAAATTAGCCATAGAGTAGCCAATATTTGACCTATTGAACATGTTTCAGTCATGGAGCTTGAAATTTCTATACCTACTTATTGACTCTTTCTGATGTTATATCGGTGATTCAAAAGTCAATATTTGACCAAATGTACTAAAATCGGGCCCAAGAGTCGTCTATTTTAAACTTTTTACTTCTACCCTATTGACTCCTTCTGGTGATAAATTAGCCATAGAGTAGCCCATATTTGACCCATTGAACATGTTTCAGTTATGGATCTTGAAATCTCTATACCTACTTATTGACTCTTTCTGATGTTACATAGATCATTCAAAAGTCAATATTTGACCAAATGTACTAATATCGGGCCAGAGAGTCGTCTATTTTGAACTTTTTAGTTCTACCCAATTGACTCCTTCTGGTGATAAATTAGCCACAGAGTAGCCAATATTTGACCCATTGAACATGTTTCAGTCATGGATCTTGACATTTCTAGACCTACTTATTGAATCTATCTGATGTTACATCGGTCATTCAAAAGTCAATATTTGACCAAATGTACTAAAATCGGGCCCAAGAGTTGTCTATCTTGAACTTTTTACTTCTACCCTATTGACTCCTTCTGGTGATAAATTAGCCATATGTAGCCAATATTCTACCCATTGAACATGTTTCAGTCATGGATCTTGAAATTTCTATACCTACTTATTGACTCTTTCTGATGTTATATCGGTCATTCAAAAGTCAATATTTGACCAAATGTACTAAAATCGGGCCAGAGAGTCGTCTATTTTGAACTTTTTAGTTCTACCCTATTGACTCCTTCTGGCGATATATCAGCCAATTTTTGACCCACTGAAAATATTTCAGTCCTTGATCTTGAACTTTCTATTCCTACCCAATTGACTCCTTTTGGTGATAAATTAGCCATAGAGTAGCCAATATTTTACTAATTGGACATGTTTCAGTTATGGAACCTGAAGTTTTCATACCTACTCATTGACTCTTTCTGAATTTAGGTCAGTCATTCAGAAATCCATATTTGACCAAATGTACTAATATCGGGGCCAAGAGTTGTCGATTTTGAACTTTCTATTTCTACCCAATTGACTCTTCTGGTGATAAATTAGCCATATGTAGCCAATATTCTACCCATTGAACATGTTTCAGTCATGGATCTTGAAATTTCTATACCTACTTATTGACTCTTTCTGATGTTATATCGGTCATTCAAAAGTCAATATTTGACCAAATATACTAAAATCGGGCCCAAGAATCACCTATTTTGAACTTTTTAGTTCTACCCTTTGACTCCTTCTGGTTATAAATTAGCCATAGAGTAGCGAATATTTGACCCATTGAACATGTTTCAGTCATGGATATTGAAATTTCTATACCTACTTATTGACTCTTTCTGATGTTATATCGGTCATTCTTAGTCAATATTTGACCAAATATACTAAAATCAGGCCCAAGAATCGTCTATTTTGAACTTTTTAGTTCTACCCTTTGACTCCTTCTGGTTATAAATTAGCCATAGAGTAGCCAATATTTGACCCATTGAACATGTTTCAGTCATGGATAATGAAATTTTTATACCAACTTATTGACTCTTTCTGATGTTATATCGGTCATTCTTAGTCAATATTTGACCAAATATACTAAAATCGGGCCCAAGAGTCGTCTATTTTGAACTTTTTAGTTCTACTCTTTGACTCCTTCTGGTTATAAATTAGCCATAGAGTAGCCAATATTTGACCCATTGAACATGTTTCAGTCATGGATCTTGAAATTTCTAGACCTACTTATTGAATCTATCTGATGTTACATCGGTCATTCAAAAGTCAATATTTGACCAAATGTACTGAAATCGGGCCAGAGAGACGTCTATTTTGAACTTTTTAGTTCTACCCTATTGACTACTTCTGACGATATATCAGCCAATTTTTGACCCACTGAAAATATTTCAGTACTTGATCTTGAACTTTCTATTCCTACCCAATTGTTTCCTGGTGATAAATTAGCCATAGAGTAGCCAATATTTTACCCATTGGACATATTTCAGTTATGGATCTTGAAGTTTTTATACCTACTCATTGACTCTTTCTGATGTTATATCAGTTATTCAAAGTCAATATTTGACCAAATGTACTAAAATCGGGCCCAAGAGTCGTCTATTTTGAACTTTTTAGTTCTACCCTTTGACTCCTTCTGGTGATAAATTAGCCATAGAGTAGCCAATTTTTGACCCATTGAACATGTTTCAGTTATGGATCTTGAAATTTCTATACCTACTTATTGACTCTTTCTGATGTTACATAGATCATTCAAAAGTCAATATTTGACCAAATGTACTAATATCGGGCCAGAGAGTCGTCTATTTTGAACTTTTTAGTTCTACCCTATTGACTCCTTCTGGCGATATATCAGCCAATTTTTGACCCACTGAAAATATTTCAGTCCTTGATCTTGAACTTTCTATTCCTCCCCAATTGACTCCTTCTGGTGATAAATTAGCCATAGAGTAGCCAATATTTTAGCCATTGGACATGTTACAGTTATGGATCTTGAAGTTTTTATACCTACTCATTGACTCTTTCTGAATTTAGGTCAGTCATTCACAAATCCATATTTGACCAAATGTACTAATATCGGGGCCAAGAGTCGTCGATTTTGAACGTTCTATTTCTACCCAATTGACTCTTCTGGTGATAAATTAGCCATAGAGTAGCCAATATTTGACCCATTGAATATGTTTCAGTCATGGATCTTGAAATTTCTATACCTACTTATTGACTCTTTCTGATGTTATATTGGTCATTCAAAAGTCAATATTTGACCAAATATACTAAAATCGGGCCCAAGAATCATCTATTTTGAACTTTTTAGTTCTACCCTTTGACTCCTTCTGGTGATAAATTAGCCATAGAGTAGCCAATATTTGACGCATTGAACATGTTTCAGTAATGGATCTTGAAATTTCTATACCTACTTATTGACTCTTTCTGATGTTACATAGATCATTCAAAAGTCAATATTTGACCAAATGTACTAATATCGGGCCAGAGAGTCGTCTATTTTGAACTTTTTAGTTCTACCCTATTGACTCCTTCTGGTGATAAATTAGCCATAGAGTTGCCAATATTTGACCCATTGAACATGTTTCAGTCATGGATTTTGAAATTTTTAGACCTACTTATTGAATCTATGTGATGTTACATCGGTCATTCAAAAGTCAATATTTGACCAAATGTACTAAAATCGGGCCAGAGAGTCGTCTATTTTGAACTTTTTAGTTCTACCCTATTGACTACTTCTGGCGATATATCAGCCAATTTTTTACCCACTGAAAATATTTCAGTCCTTGATCCTGAACTTTCTATTCCTACCCAATTGACTCCTTCTGGTGATAAATTAGCCATAGAGTAGCCAATATTTTAGCCATTGGACATGTTACAGTTATGGATCTTGAAGTTTTTATACCTACTCATTGACTCTTTCTGAATTTAGGTCAGTCATTCACAAATCCATATTTGACCAAATGTACTAATATCGGGGCCAAGAGTCGTCGATTTTGAACGTTCTATTTCTACCCAATTGACTCTTCTGGTGATAAATTAGCCATAGAATAGCCAATATTTGACCCATTGAACATATTTCAGTCATGGATCTTGAAATTTCTATACCTACTTATTGACTCTTTCTGATGTTACATCGGTCATTCAAAAGTCAATATTTGACCAAATGTACTAAAATCGGGCCCAAGAGTCGTCTATTTTGAACTTTCTATTCCTACCCAATTGACTCCTTTTGGTGACAAATTAGCCATAGAGTAGCCAAAATTTTACCCATTGGACATGTTTCAGTTATGGATCTTGAAATTTTTATACCTACTAATTGACTCTTTCTGAATTTAGGTCAGTCACTCAGAAATCCATATTTGACCAAATGTACTAATATCGGGGCCAAGAGTCGTCGATTTTGAACTTTCTATTTCTACCCTATTGACTCTTCTGGTGATAAATTAGCCATAGAGTAGCCAATATTTGACCCATTGAACATGTTTCAGTCATGGATCTTGAAATTTCTATACCTACTTATTGACTCTTTCTGATGTTATATCGGTCATTCAAAAGTCAATATTTGACCAAATGTACTAAAATCGGGCCCAAGAGTCGTCTATTTTGAACTTTCTATTCCTACCCAATTGACTCCTTTTGGTGACAAATTAGCCATAGAGTAGCCAAAATTTTACCCATTGGACATGTTTCAGTTATGGATCTTGAAATTTTTATACCTACTAATTGACTCTTTCTGAATTTAGGTCAGTCACTCAGAAATCCATATTTGACCAAATGTACTAATATCGGGGCCAAGAGTCGTCGATTTTGAACTTTCTATTTCTACCCTATTGACTCTTCTGGTGATAAATTAGCCATAGAGTAGCCAATATTTGACCCATTGAACATGTTTCAGTCATGGATCTTGAAATTTCTATACCTACTTATTGACTCTTTCTGATGTTATATCGGTCATTCAAAAGTCAATATTTGACCAAATATACTAAAATCGGGATCAAGAATCGTCTATTTTGAACTTTTAGTTCTACCGTTTGACTCCTTCTGGTTATAAATTAGCCATAGAGTAGCCAATATTTGACACATTGAACATGTTTCAGTCATGGATCTTGAAATTTCTATACCTACTTATTGACTCTTTCTGATGTTAAATCTTTCATTCAAAAGTCAATATTTGACCAAATGTACTAAAATCGGGCCCAAGAGTCGTCTAATTTGAACTTTTTAGTTCTACCCTATTGACTCCTTCAGGAGATAGTTCAGCCAATTTTTGACCCACTGAAAATATTTCAGTCCTTGATCTCAAACTTTCTATTCCTACCCAATTGACTCCTTCTGGTGATAAATTAGCCATAGAGTAGCCAATATTTGAGCCATTGAACATGTTTCAGTCATGGATCTTGAAATTTCTATACCTACTTATTGACTCTTTCTGATGTTATATCGGTCATTCAAAAGTCAATATTTGACCAAATGTACTAAAATCGGGCCCAAGAGTCGTTGATTTTGAACTTTTTAGTTCTACCCATTTACTCCTTCTGGTGAAAAATTAGCCATAGAGTAGCCAATATTTGACCCATTGAACATGTTTCAGTCATGGATCTTGAAATTTATAGACCTACTTATTGACTCTTTCTGATGTTACATCGGTCATTCAAAAGTCAATATTTGACCAAATGTACTTAAATCGGGCTCAAGAGTCGTCGATTTTGAACTTTTTAGTTCTACCCATTGACTCCTTCTGGTGATAAATTAGCCATAGAGTAGCCAATATTTGACCCATTGAACATGCTTCAGTCATGGATCTTAAAATTTCTATACCTACTTATTGACTCTTTCTGATGTTATAACGGTCATTCAAAAGTCAATATTTGACCAAATGTACTAATATCGGGCCAGAGAGTCGTCTATTTTGAACTTTTTAGTTCTACCCTATTGACTCCTTCTGGCGATAGTTCAGCCAATTTTTGACCCACTGAAAATATTTCAGTCCTTGATCTTGAACATTCTATTTCTATCCAATTGTTTCCTTCTTGTGATACATTAGCCTTAGAGTAGCCAATATTTTACCCATTGGACATGTTTCAATTATGGATCTTGAAATATTTATACCTACTCATTGACTCTTTCTGATGTTACATCGGTCATTCAAAAGTCAATATTTGACCAAATGTAATAAAATCGGGCCCAAGAGACGTCTATTTTGAACTTTTTAGTTCAACCCTATTGAATCCTTCTGGAGATAGTTCAGCCAATTTTTGACCCACTGAAAATAATTCAGTCCTTCATCTTGAATTTTCTATTTCTACCCATTGACTCCTTCTTGTGATACATTAGCCTTAGATTAGCCAATATTTTACCCATCGGACATGTTTCAATTATGGATCTTGAAATATTTATACCTACTCATTGACTCTTTCTGAATTTAGGTCAGTCATTCAGAAATCCATATTTGACCAAATGTACTAATATCGGCCCCAAGAGTCGTCGATGTTGAACTTTCTATTTCTACCCAATTGACTCCTTGTGGTGATAAATTAGCGATAGAGTAGCCAATAATTGACCGTTTGAACATGTTTCTTTCATGGATCTTTAAATTTCTATACGTACTTATTGACTCTTTCTGATGTTACATCGGTCATTCAAAAGTCAATATTTGACCAAATGTACTAACACTGACTTTAATATTTATTGACATTTGGTCAAATATGGATTTCTGAATGACTGACCTAAATTACTCATTTGGATTGGAAGATGAAAATATTTTGCCTGCACTCTAGGTTCCCGCGCTTTCAGTATGTCGCTCGGGGAGGCCCCAGGAGCCACCCTGCAAAATTTGGGGCCCGTGGGACCCTTCTGGAAAAATCCCACACCTCACCGTTTCAATGCGTTTCCAGATGTGGGTTCGCGGACGGCGCTTCGAAAGGTCCGATCAGCAAGGGGGCGGTGTCTTTCTTCTCGTCATGACCCCCCGAATCTGGCGAAAAAGTTTGGCGGCCTTACGACTAAGTTCAGGGGACGAAAGGTCAAAAAAGCAAGCGCGTGTCCACAAGGCCATAGAGCGTTTAATGTGACGTGGGATGGCTCCCGTGCGGAGACGAAAGGCCGTGGCGCCTCGAGATTGGAGATTCAGAACCTCTCTGGGCCCCCGACGCACGGCTCCGAAGCGTGAAACACTAGGATCTTCTCGAAAAAAGTTTCTCTTTTATAACCAAAAATCCATAATAATGGTCTGTCGACCTAAGAGTGAAAGAGGATCTTGTGAGAAATTGGAGATAAAGGCCCAAATTTTTTTGCCTGCGCTCTAGGTTCCCGCGCTTTCGGTATGTCGCTCGGGGGGCCCCCAGGAGCCAGGGCGCAAAATTTGGGGCCCGTGGGACCCTTCTGGAATAATCCCACGCTCCACCGTTTCAATGCATTTGCAGACGTGCGGTAGCGGACGGTGCTTCGAAAGGTCCGATCTGCCAAGGGGCGGCGTCTTTCTTCTCGTCACGATCCCCCGAGGCTGGCGGAAAAGTTTGGCGGCCTTACGACTAAGTTCAGGGGTCGAAAGGTCAAAAAAGCAAGCGCGTGTCCGTCAAGCCATAGCGCGTTTTAATGTGACGTGGGATGGGCCCCATGCGGAGACGAAAGGCCGTGGCGCCTCGAGATTGGAGGTTCGGAACCTCTCGGGGCCCCCGACGCACGGCTCCGAAGCGTGAAACTCTAGGATCTTCCTGAAAAAACGCCCATCCCCCACCCTTGAATCATAATGTCTTTCAATTAGTGAAATAGGCCTGAGAGAGAGATTTGGGCTACAAGCTGAAAATATTTTCATGCGCTCTAGGGCCCCGCGCTTTCGGTATGTCGCTCGGGGGCCCCCCAGGAGCCAGGGCGCAAAATTTGGGGCCCGTGGGACCCTCGTGGAAAAATCCCACGTCCCACCGTTTCAATGCGTTTGCAGATGTGGTTTCGCGGACGGCGCTTCGAAAGGTCCGATTCGCCCGGGGGTGGTGTCTTACTTCTCGTCACGACCCCTCGAGGCTGGCGGAAAAGTCCTAGACAGCTGAAATCTGCATTAGACTAAAGGTCAAAGGTCAGAGAAGCATTCATATCATCAGCATCCATCGTCGTGTTATTTTCTGCTATGGTTTCCCCATCATAGCAGTTTCTAACACATGCAGTTGAAAGGGTTCTCCACTAGGGGGGGTGTCTTGAGGCTGTTAGTTATTTTCTGCAACAACAAATAAGGCCTCAAAATGGCATAGATGGAGCCCAAAATCAAATAAGGCCTCAAAATGGCAAAGTATTATGAATGTTATTTTCTGCTATGAATTCCCCATTCATAGCGGTTTCTAACACATGCATTTAAAAGTGTTTTCCACTAGGGGGGTGTATTGAAGCTGTTATGTTGGAGCCCTAGAACAAATAACGCCTCAAAATGACAATGTATAGATGGAGCCCAAGAACAAATAAGCCCTCAAAATGGCATAGATGGAGCCCTAGAACAAATAAGGCCTCAAATTGCAAAGTATAGATGGAGCTCAAGAATGTATGTATGTCCTAGACAGCTGAAATCTGCTTTTAATGTAAAGGCCAAAGGTCAGAGAACAGTCGGCTCGAACGTTTAAAAGGATCCAAGTGATGTACGTATGTCCTAGAGAGCTGAAATTTGGTATGCATACTAATTAGAGGATGGGGAGACGATTGCACATGGGAGCTGTAGCGCCACCAGGTGTCGAGATATGGTATTGTCACCCCCCTTACTTTTGCCAAAAAGGCTGTTTATACACTACTTGTTTTGCATCAAACAGACAAAAGACTTTAGGAACTTTAAGAGTTTTTTATTTATATAAGGGACAGAACACGTCAACACAAGAAAAAAAAACATAAAATCAAGAAAAAATATATAAAATCAAGAAAAAAAAAACATAAAATCAAGAAAAAAAACTGTTTGTTTCCTCAACCTCCTCTTTGCCCTGTCCAGTATCTTGGCGGCCGGCGACTTCGCCGGGGACTGCTTGGACAGGGGCCTCTTGAGTGGAGAATGGCCCTTCCGCCGCCGCTTCGCTGGGCCGGGTCCATGCTGCAAAGAACGAAAAAGGCAAAAAGAGTCAACGAACGCGCTTTGCAGGTCACACAAACGGTTAAACGGAGCCACGAGAAAGACGGACTCACCGTAGGGCTGGCGGAGGGGGACGGGCTGGCGGCGGGCTCGGCCGGCCGCTTGCGGGCCTTTCCGGCCTTCTTCGGCCCGGACGCCTTCGGGGGCTCCGGCGGGGCTTCGGCACCCTCCACGGTGCTCCGCCGCCTGCTTGGCGTCCAGGTTCAAGGCGTAGAACCTGTCTGCCATGGAAGTGTCGTGGCACATGAACTGTGCCACCTTGTGCCGGTCCCTGAGGCTGTGGGTGTTCTTGGCCTGTCGAGGAGAGAGGAAAGCACAGTCAGAAACAAACACACACACCAGGAAAAAGGCGGAAAAAAGACGGGCTGGAGCCCTTACGTGAGTGGCGATGGAGGTGCAGATGTCGGTGAAGGTGGGAGTTCCCGGCAGGCCCATCTCAGCCCATGCCTCCTGGAAGTATTGATTTAAATTCTTGCAGGAGCTGGGCTTGGAGGTGAAAAAGAAATATTTGGAGGTTTCACCTCCAACCAAGATGGACCTCAATGCCAGGAACTCCCTCATCCATCCGTACTCCTCCTCGCTCAGTGCCAGCTGGGCCGCCCCGAAGGCCTGGTTGGTCTTATGAGAATAGATCTGCGGGGAGGGAGACAAGCGAACGGCGTAAGAGAGCACACAAGTGAGAGATAAACACAGAGAGAGAGAGAGAAATAAAACCACTCACGTTGATGACGTAGCACCCGTCCTCGGCGGTTTCCTGCGCCGCCTCCACCTCCTGGACCATCATGTTTTGGAACACCCCACCGCGATGTCCGTAGATGCAGGCCAGGTAAGCGGTGAGGTGTCCGTACAGCGACCACTTGGCCGTCCTCTCGGCCGTCGCTCTCAGGCGGTCTGCGATAAAAGAAAAAGGAAGAAGGGAGAGTCAAGGGGCGCGCGGGACGCCGAGGGGCGCGCGGGACGCCGAGGAGAGAGAGGAGACGGGAGGAGAAAACTCACCCAGGAGCTCGGGGATGGCGGCCTTGGCGGAGGCGACGCACTGGCGGAGAGTGGCCTTTGCGATGAGGCGGCCCTGCTTTGCCTGCTTGACCCTCACCTCATGGACCACCACCCTCCGCCTCACCGACCGGATCATATTTCTGATCTCTCTGTTCAAGCCCACCATAACCGTCCGGGAGAGGCGGCAGCTGGGCGGCGGGGTCTCGGCCACGTAGGCGAGGAACTGAGCCACGTTCTTTAAATAGTGGTGGATCGTTGGCTCTGCGATCCTGGCCTGGATCAGGTTGCTGTGCCAGGATCGCATCCTCGCCGTGTGACTAATTTATGACCAGAAGGAGTCAATTGGGTAGAAATAGAAAGTTCAAAATTGATGACTCTTGGACCCGATTTAAGTCAATTTGGTTAAATATGGACTTCTGAATGAGTGATGTAACATCAGAATGAGTATGTATAGAAAGTTCAAATTCAAGAACTGATAAATATTCACTAGGTCAAATATTGGCTACTATTTGGCTGATGTATTACCAGAGGAAATCAATGGGTAGAAATAAAAAGCTCAAAATGTAGGACTCTTGGGCCAGATATTAGTATTTTATATCAAATATAGTCTTCTAAACGGCTGATCTAACATAAGAAGGAGACAATGAATATGTATAGAATAATCAAGATCGATGACTGAAACATGTTCAATGGGTCAAATATTGGCTACTCTATGGCTAATGTATCACCAGAAGGAGTCAATTGGGTAGAAATAAAAAGTTCAAAATCGACGACTCTTGGGCCCATATAATTCAATTTGGTCAAAAATGGATTTCTGAATGACTGATGTAAAATCAGAAGGAATCAATGAGAATGTATAGAAAGTTCAAGATAATGACTGATATATGTTCAGTAGGTAAAAACTGACTACTCTATGTCTGATCTTTGGCTACTACTTGGCTACTCTATTGCCAATGTATCACCTGAAGCAGTCAATTCGGTAGAAATAAAAAGTTAAAAATCGATGACTCTTGGGCCCGACATAAGTCAATTTGGTTAAATATGGACTTCTGAAATGAGTGATGTAACATCAGAAGGAGTCAATGAGTATGTATAGAAATTTCAAGATCGATGACTGAAACATGTTCAAAGGGGCAAATTTTGGCTTCTCTATGGCTAATGTATGACCAGAAGGAGTCAATTGGGTTGAAATAGAAAGTTCAAAATTGAAGACTCTTGGGCCATATATTAGTATTTTAGGTCAAATATGGACTCTGAATAATTGATGTAACAAAAGAAGCAGTCAATGATTGTGTATAGACATTTCAAGACCAAGGACTAAAAAATGTTCAAAAGGTCAAATACTCTATGGCTCTTCGACAGCACATATGTTAACTCCATGAACAGCAGAATGAGTGAATGTTGGTTCACTTAGTCGTTTTTCTGAAAATGGTGCAAGCTCAGAAAAACGAATGTGTCAAAATTCCTCAGTGTACAATTTCTCAGAAAAACGACTAAGTGTCAAAATTCCTCCGTATGAACCATGCAGTGTGTGTCTTTGCTCAAGCCGGAGAGAGTGTGAGGTAGGCGGCTTGAAGGTGTAAGGAAGTGAATCAGTGAATCAGCTAAACTCACACTCTCTCCGGCTTAAAGAGAGACACAAACACAGCCTGCTTCCAAGGCACGCCGTAGCGTTCCCGGAGCCGATGGTTCGCGGAGGAATTTTGACACTTTTAGTCGTTTTTCTGAGAAATGGTACATGCTCAAAAAAACGACTAAGTTTAAAAATTCCTCTGTGTGAACCAAGCAGTGTGTGTCTTTGCTCAAGGCGGAGAGAGTGTGAGGTAGGCGGCGTGAAGGTGTAAGGAAGGGCCGCTCTGCTCGAACCATGCATATGAACCATGCAGTCAATTGACTGCTGTATGGCTGATGTAACATCAAGTTAAGTCAATGAGGAAAGTTATTGAAAAAGAATGAAAAATAACAGAAAGATCATGTTTGAGCACTAATTTATTAAAAATATGCCCTGTAGTCATTATGTAAGAAATGCTCAAGATTGAGCTCTCTTTGGACAGAAATATATGCACTGGATCAAACATGCACTTCTGAATGGCTGACGGAGTCAACAGTTTGACAAATCAGACTATACAAAAGACTAAACTGAAGTACACTTTGACTAGAAATATGTTCAGTTCGTCAAAAATGGACTTTTGTATGTCTCATATAACATCAGAAAAATGCAATGAGTATGAAAGTATAGAAAGTTCATGATCTAGGAAACTTCATCCATGAAATATCTATTAGCAGGTTCTTTGTACGCAATGCCGTGCATTGCAATGTACTTAAGTTTTCGTAACGGAATGAGTTAGTTCTTATATGCACTGCAACACAACAAGTGCTTATCTTATATTGTGCTCTGTGCAAGGCAACAGCACAAATGTTTTCTCTTCATTTCACAACCAAATAAGGTACATCTTTGCAATTCTGCATTATCTCTTCAATAGCACATATGTTAAGTCCATGCACAGCAAAATGAGTTAATGCTGGTACACTTAGTGGTTTTTCCGAGAAATGGTGCACGCTCAGAAAAACGACTAAAATTCCTCTGTGTGAACCAAGCAGTGTATGGCTCCATTCATATGGAGCGAATTCACAGAGGGGCCATTCTTTTACACCTTCAGGCCACCTCACACTCTCTCCGGCTTGAAAAGCGACACACACTGCCTGTTTCACACGGAGGAATTTTGACACTTAGTCGTTTTTCTGAGCGTGCATCATTTCTCAAAAAAACGACTAAGTGTCAAAATTCCTCCTTGTACTACATCTCGGAAAAATCACTAAAAGTGTCAAAATTCCTCCAAGCTGTGTGTGTGTCTCTCCTCAAGCCGGAGAGAGTTTGAGTTAAATGCATTCACAGCGAAGCCCTTCCTTACACTTTCAAGCCGCCTACCTAACACTCTCTCCGACTTGAGTAGAGACACACAGTGCACGGTTCATACGGAGGAATTTTGACACTTAGTCGTTTTTCTGAGCGTGCATCATTTCTCAAAAAAACGACTAAGTGTCAAAATTCCTCCTTGTACTACATCTCAGAAAAATCACTAAAAGTGTCAAAATTCCTCCAGGCTGTGTGTGTGTCTCTCCTCAAGCCGGAGAGAGTTTGAGTTGAGCGGATTCACAGCGAAGCCCCTCCTTACACTTTCAAGTCGCCTACCTAACACTCTCTCCGGCTTGAAGAGCGACACACACTGCCTAGTTCACACGGAGGAATTTTGACACTGTACTGATACTGACTATAGTAACAGTTAACCAGCAGAGGGCGCCATTTAGTTATGTTGCTTTATGTTGTTGTAAACGGAGGTTGAGCAATAAAGCACTCTGGAGAATGGCAGTCTGTGTGAGAGTTCAGTCAATACAGACACTTAGTCGTATTTTTGAGAAATGATGCAAGCTCAGAAAAACGACTAAGTGTCAAAATTCCTCCTTGTACTACATCTCAGAAAAATCACTAAAAGTGTCAAAATTCCTCCAGGCTGTGTGTGTTTCTCCTCAAGCCGGAGAGAGTTTGAGTTGAGCGGATTCACAGCAAAGCCCTTCCTTACAGTTTCAAGCCGCCTACCTAACACTCTCTCCGGCTTGAGTAGAGACACACAGTGCACGGTTCAAACGGAGGAATTTTGACACTTTGTCGTCTTTCTGAGCGTGCACCATTTCTCAGAAAAACGACTAAGTGTACCAGCATTAACTCATTCTGCTGTGCATGGAGTTAACATATGTGCTGTTGAAAAGATAATGCAAAATTGCATAGATGTACCTCACATGGTTGTGCAATGAAGAGAAAACATATGTGCTGTTGCATTGCACAGAGCACAATATGAGATATGCACTTGTTGCGTTTCAGTGCATATAAGAATACTTAATGACCAAAGGGCATATTTTTAATAAATTAGTGCTCAAACATGAACTTTCTGTTACTTTTTATTCTTTTTCAATAACTCTCCGCATCGACTTAATCTGATGTTACATCAGCCTTACAGCAATCAGTTGACTGCATGGTTCATATGGAGCGAATTCACAGAGGGGCCCTTCCTTACATCTTCAGGCCGCCTACCTCACACTCTCTCCGGCTTGAAGAGCGACACACACTGCCTGGTTCATACGGAGGAATTTTGACACTTAGTCGTTTTTCTGAGCGTGCATCATTTCTCAAAAAAACGACTAAGTGTCAAAATTCCTCCTTGTACTACATCTCAGAAAAATCACTAAAAGTGTCTAAATTCGTCCAGGCTGTGTGTGTGTCTCTCCTCAAGCCGGAGAGAGTTTGAGTTGAGCGGATTCACAGCGAAGCCCTTCCTTACACTTTCAAGCCGCCTACCTAACACTCTCTCCGGCTTGAGCAGAGACACACAGTGCACGATTCAAACGGAGGAATTTTGACACTTAGTCGTCTTTCTGAGCGTGCACCATTTCTCAGAAAAACGACTAAGTGTACCAGCATTAACTCATTCTGCTGTGCATGGAGTTAACATATGTGCTATTGAAGAGATAATGCAGAATTGCATAGATGTACCTCATTTGGTTGTGCAACGAAGAGAATACATATGTGCTGTTGCTTTGCACAGTGCACAATATAAGATATGCACTTGTTGCGTTGCAGTGCACATAAGAATACTTAATGACCAAAGTGCATATTTTTAATAAATTAGTGCTCAAACATGAACTTTCTGTTACTTTTTATTCTTTTTCAATAACTCTCCGCATCGACTTAATCTGATGTTACATCAGCCTCACAGCAGTCAGTTGACTGCATGATTCATATGGAGCGAATTCACAGAGGGGCGCTTCCTTACATCTTCAGGCCGCCTACCTCACACTCTCTCCGGCTTGAAGACCGACACACACTGCCTGGTTCATACGGAGGAATTTTGACACTTAGTCGTCTTTCTGAGCGTGCACCATTTCTCAGAAAAACGACTAAGTGTGCCAGCATTAACTCATTCTGCTGTGCATGGAGTTAACATATGTGCTATTGAAGAGATAATGCAGAATTGCATAGATGTACCTCATTTGGTTGTGCAATGAAGAGAAAACGTCTCAGGTTACGTATGTAACCCTGGTTCCCTGAATAGGGAACGAGACGCTGCGTCGAGACGCATTGGGAACGCTTCTGCGTGATTGTGTCGTGAAGCACATGTGAAATCTGTCCAATGGCGTGACGGAACGTCATGGTGACGTCACAGATCAGGAAACTATAAAGCACCCCTCCAAACAAAGAATGGCAGCTTCAAAACTGGCTGAAGCAAAGCGCTCGGAGGCTTGCAGGGAGTGTGGCAACGCGACGCAGCGTCTCGTTCCCTATTCAGGGAACCAGGGTTACATACGTAACCTGAGACGTTCCCTTTCATGGGAACTTCGAGCTGCGTCGAGACGCATTGGGAACCCAATACCCACTACGCCACAATGCCAAAAGCCCCGACTGTGGAGCTAAGTGAGGACCGAAGACCCCGGAGTAGAGCCTAAGTCAAGGCTATAAAATCTTAGAAACGTGTGGGGAGAGGACCAGCCTGCCGCATCACACACATCTTGTAAAGATACTCCTGACAGAAGGGCTTTAAAGGCCGCCATACTCCTCTTGGAATGGGCACGGACAGTCAAAGGTGAAGGCTGTCCGGCCGACTCATAAGCGAGTGAGATGGCCTCAACCACCCACTTACTCATTCTCTGCTTAGAAGCGGGACACCCCTTCCTGGGTGACCCGAAACAGACAAACAGTTGATCTGACCTACGTCACTGGGCAGTTCTGTGGACGTAGGCGTCTAGAGCCCTAACTGGGCAAAGCAGATTAAGGTTTTCCTGATCTGAAGTTGGAGGTGGAGGACAGAAGGCCTGCAGCACAATGGGCCCTACAGTATTAGTAGGGACCTTAGGCACATATCCTGGCTTGGTATGCAGGAACGCTTTCACCATACCAGGTGCAAATTCCAGACATGAAGGAGCCACAGAAAGGGCTTGAAGATCTCCAATTGAGAAATATAGTTTTTAAGGTGAGGAATTTTTCAGCTACTTCCTCCAACGGCTCAAATGGAGCCATGGCCAGGCCCTCGAGCACTATGGCCAAATCCCAGGCAGGTGCCCTAAAGCGCTGTGCAGGTCTAAGCCTCAGAAGTCTCCTCGTAGATGGGGCTCTGGAGTGCAGAATGGTCTCTACTACCTCAGTAGAGAGACCAGACCTCATGAACTGGACCCCACAGGGGCCAGGCCCACAGTTTCCACAGCTCTGGACGAGGGTGAAATATCGTGCCTCCTGCTTGCGACAGGAGGTCTCGTCGAATCGGAATCTCCCAAGGGGAGCCGACCACTAGCGACGTCAGGTCCGAAAACCAAACTCGGGTCGGCCAGAATGGGGCTATGAGCAATAGGCTGACCCCATCCTGACGAACCCTCTCCAGAACCCCTGGGAGCAGAGCAATCGGGGGAAAAGCATACAGGCGCCGCCTCGGCCACGCCTGCACCATAGCGTCCAGCCCCAGCGGGGCTGGATGAGTGAGGGAGAACCATAACGGACAGTGAGTTGTCTCTTGAGTTGCAAATAGGTCTATCTCTGAACGACCGAATTTCTCCCATAGGAGCTCCACCACCTTGGGGTGAAGTCTCCACTCCCCGGGCCTCAGCCCCTGTCTCGACAGGACGTCTGCTCCCTGATTCAAATGCCCTGGGATGTAAACTGCCCTCAGGGAGAGCAGTTTCCCCTGAGCCCACAGAAGGATATACTGAGCTAGTTTGCACAAGTGTCGTGACCTCAGACCCCCCTGATGGTTGATGTAAGAGACCACCGATGTGTTGTCCGTATGGACCAACACATGATGGCCCCTCAGGTGCAGCAGGAAGTGTTTGAGAGCTTGAAACACTGCCATCATTTCCAGCCGATTTATGTGCCAGGAAAGTAGATGACCCTGCCACAGACCCTGAGCTGAGCGACCACTCATGATCGCCCCCCCCCAACCCGTGAGGGAAGCATCCGTCGTTAGCATTACGTGACGACAAGGAACTCCCAACACAGGCCCTTGGGAAAGGAACCAAGGTTTCTTCCACATAACTAAGGCACGAAAGCATCGCCGCGTGACCTTGATCATGCGAAAAGGATTTCCCCTCGGAGAAAACCCCTTGGTCCTCAGTCACCACTGCAGTGGCCTCATGTACAGCAGGCCAAAAGGTATCACGTTGGATGCAGCTGCCATGAGACCCAACAGTCTCTGAAACTGTTTGACAGTGATGAACTGGCCTAGTTTTATTCCATTGACGGCTGATAGGATTGACGCAATGCGAGCTGGAGCAAGATGGACCAGCATCGATGTCGAATCCCATACCAGGCCTAGAAAAGTGGTTCTCTGAGATGGAAACAGCACACTCTTTTTGGCGTTCAACCTCAACCCCAACCTTTTGATATGTGCGAGAACGACATCTCGATGTCGAACCGCCATGAGCTCGGATTGAGCTAAAATCAACCAATCGTCGATATAATTTAACACGCGAATGCCCTGGAGTCTCAGAGGAGCCAAAGCTGCATCCACGCATTTTGTAAAGGTGCGGGGTGATAACCCTAGGCCGAATGGAAGAACCCGAAATTGATAAGCTTCGTCCCCGAAAGCAAACCTCAGGAACTTCCTGTGATGATGATGGATGGATATATGAAAATAAGCGTCTTTGAGATCGATTGTCATAAACCAATCCTCAGATTTGATCTGTGAAACAATCTGCTGTGTAAGCATCCTGAACTTGAGCTTTTGGACCGTAAGATTCAATAAGCGAAGATCTAGGATGGGACGCAGCCCTCCATCCTTTTTTGGAATAATGAAATAATGGCTGTAAAACCCTGACTGCTTGCTGGGAGGAGGAACCCTTTCTATAGCTCCTTTTTGCAAAAGTGTCAGAACCTCTTGTTCCAAGACCAGAGACTGCCCTGGATCCACCAAAGTGGTGAGAACCCCGTTGAACCTGGGCGGGCATGACCTGTTAACTGGATTTTGTAGCCTCTTTCTATTATCTGCAGTACCCAAGAAGATATATTCTGTAGACATTTCCATTCTGTCAGAAAATCTACTAAGGGAACCAGTCTCTCGAGACTGGCCTCTGGTGTTATGACAGTCAGCTCGGTGTCCTGAAGCGGCGCACCGGCAGGAAACAACCGATCTGACTGTACCAGGGTTTTCCTCAGAAAACCGCTGGGGGGCTCTGCGCCCAGACACATACTCAATGGCCGGGTTGGCAGAGGCCCCCTGAGGGCACCAAGGAGAAATGGGCACCGTATGATGAGGTGTACACCACTTTCCCCCGGTGATTAAACAGGCATCCAAAAATCAGAAGAGTTTAATTTTTTCTGGCATGAGAATATATATATATATATAAAATAAATTGCGGGCACATAATCTGCACACTGCCTCAGCAAACGTGAGATCCGAGCCACAAATTGCAGACAAGAAATCTACGCGCTGCCTCAGCAAATGTGAGATCCAGCCATATATTATTGCAGACAAGAAATCTACGCGCTGCCTCAGCAAACGCGAGATCCAGCCATATATTATTGCAGACAAGAAATCTACGCGCTGCAACAGCAAACGCGAAACATACTAGCATCGATGCTCACTACATCCAACTCCTCAGAGCTGGATAAGTAAAACACCGGTGCCTCATCCCTGGGAGAAGAAACCGCAAAGCGTGCTTCCCCCTGAGATGAGTTACTAGACCCGGCAGGTGAGGGCAGAGAAAAGGAGGGCCCGTCTCTAACCCCTCTGCCAGATCCATCTGCGAACCCCATGATTTGAGCCGCCGCTCTGCCTCGGCAGAAGCGGGACCCGAACCACGAGGAACGCGAGCCGAAGCACCCTCCTCAAAGAACGCCCGGCGGGAACGAAGCACTTTCACTGCCATCTTATCGCTCCCTTGAGAGCTGACTGTGCGTGCTCCGCACCCAAACAAGCAACACAAAGATCGTGTGTATCCCCACTCGTAATGAAACGGGGGCAGGGAGGAACACACTTCTTGTATAATTGCTTAGGACTCGCCATTTTAGTGAAATGCTTTGACAAACAACAGTAAATCACAGACAGAAACACAGAGCGCTTGCTGAAGACAGAGAAGCTGCCATTCTTTGTTTGGAGGGGTGCTTTATAGTTTCCTGGTCTGTGACGTCACCATGACGTTCCGTCACGCCATTGGACAGATTTCACATGTGCTTCACGACACAATCACACAGAAGCGTTCCCAATGCGTCTCGACGCAGCTCGAAGTTCCCATGAAAGGGAACATATGTGCTGTTGCTTTGCACAGTGCACAATATAAGATATGCACTTGTTGCGTTGCAGTGCACATAAGAATACTTAATGACCAAAGTGCATATTTTTAATAAATTAGTGCTTGCAAGGGAAATATTCATTTTTCTTGTGTATTTAATCAATGTTGTGGTTTATACATGATTAATTTAGTTAATCTTACATGAGTTACATGGATTTTCTTTTATAATCTTTTCATAATCCTTTAAGCATGAGAAATCATTATATTTGATTGTTAACATATAGATATGTATGTAACCATTTATATGTATTAGACTTTTTGTCTTTTGTTGTTCATGAAGTTTTCAAAAGGGTGTTAACGTCTAAGAATGCGACGAACTGAAGATAGAAAACAGACTGCCACCCAATGTAGGTTAAGCCACATATGCAGGGGTCAGATCTTGATGGTTGAGCTTGAAGGGTACATGTGTTATTTTTCTATTTTATGGGTTAGGTTTGTATGTTTTGCCATATATCCTTCATGGTATAGTTTCTCTGGTCAGCGACTTAAGAATTGATGACTCTTTCCTGCCCTTTAGGTCAGTTAGCTAGGAAGTTAAGATGTTGAAGATGTCTGCAACTATTTTACCATGTTGAGGGGATAACTATTATGGGATGGTGATGAACCGGAATTTGTACCTATATGGTAAAAGGAAGTAGGATGGCTTTATGATAATTGACTTATTTGCATACCCAATCAATTTTGATTTTCTTTGTTTACTAAAAATTAATATGTATGATTTGACTGAATAAATACTCTGTTTTGTGTGAAGTTCACTTTGTAGCTCTCTGAGGTATGCTTTGGTTGTAAGAGAGACTACCCTGAATTTTCAGTAAAATTGGTTTGATAATTTTACTATTGAGTGGCCTGATTTAATTTCATAGGTGAATTTCCACCACAATTTTGGCGTCCCTGGGTGGGCTCCAACATCTCAGCGGAGTGACTGGCTGACAAAAAGACTAGACTAAATTTGAAGAGCTCTGACAATTGGAAGAGTGGGTTCCTCGGAAAACGAGACACTCACCCAGTTACAGCAGTCCCCCACGCTGAGTGACGGAGCATTAACACTTGGTAAGTGAGTTGATATTTTTGGCCTTTCATAGTAAAATTTAATTTTGCTAAGGCAAAAGGAGTCTGGGACTCCAAGTGAAGTGAACTGGGTTCACAGTTGCATCTAAGGTTAGAAGACCGTACCAAGAAAAGAGTCCTGGGGACTCAATTGAACAAGGGTTCAGTGTTCTTTAGTTTTAAAGTCTGGGACTGTACTGGATTAGAAGTCTGGTATACAACTATCAACATTTTTGGTATAAATGCAACCTTCTTAGTAGACGTACTAAGTCGTAAAGATGCTCTGGGAGCGTAAGAAGGCCTAGAAGAAAAAACAAACAAACAAAAAACTCTTCTTTTTCCCTATTTTTTATTCTATTTATTCTATTCTATTTTTTTTTGTTTTGTTTTGTTTTGTTTATCTCTATTGTGCTAGACTTAGATTGAGAGATGGGGTCATGTAAAAGTAAAGAGAGTCCTACGGGACCTTTAAGAGAAATGGAAAAAATTTATGGAGAAATGGACAAAAAGCAAATACAAATGTGGTGTAAAATGACAAATGGAAAATTTCCAAAAAATGGCATACTGAGTGTTTTAAAACTAGACGAATGCAGAGGCATTCTAGAACAAAAAAATAAAAGAGGTGGGGTGAATTGGAATGAATTTGACAAATGGGAAACTGAGGCTAAAAAGAGAAAAGAATTAGAGGAAAGAAAAAAATATGGCCAATATTACAAAGCGAAAAAACAAGATGATTTTGATACTGCTGTGAGTCTCTCTCTGTCCACAGGCACTGCTGCCTCCGCTTCCCCTCCTCCTTACGTCCTCCCCGGAGAACTCCCATCAACTTTGAGCCCTGAAGCAGAAGCAGGGTCAACGAGACGAGAAGGAAAAGAAGCAGAAGGGCCAGTGACACAGACAAAGACTAAAAGACGGACCAAGAAGAAGCAGGAGGTTTTTGAAGAATCTGATCATGAAAGTGATCATCAAGACAACGGAAATGTGAAACAAATGCCACTGATCCAGTTTCCTAATCCTCGTGCAGGACAAGGAAACCAACCAGCCACAATTCACGTTTATCGTCCTTTGGAGCTGGCTGAACTGGATTCTATGGTTAAGGACATTACAAGCCCAAAGATCAACGTTGAACAATGTATTCGAGGTTTAGAGACTTTGGATGATATGGTCAAGTTGACCAACCCGGAATGGACTAAGATTTTTGTCCGTGTTTTCGGACTGAAATGGGAACGGCTACGTCAACACCCGACACATGCATGGGATCCACAAGCTGATCGACACCCTGATCATCATCCTACTAACTGGACTGAGCTGATGGGACGGATGAGAGTAGAATTTCCTGTAATTAAGGACTGGGACAAAATCAACAATTGCAAACAGAAAAGTGGGGATGATTATGTGGAACGTGTGATGAAGGCCGTAAAAGACTACTCTGGATTGAATGACGAAGGGGACAGGTCACAGTATGTGAGACAAGTGATTGCACAAGGACTAGAGAAGAAGATTGCTGACATGGCAAAGAGTAGCTGCATCGGATGGCAGAACAAGAACCTACAGGAATTTGTTGACCACGCCAAGCATGCTGAACGCATTTTGTGTGACAAACAGACTAAGACACAGAACTCACTTCAGATGGCTCAACTTCATTTTTATCAAGGAAAAGATTACTACCAAGGGAGAGGACAGAACAAGCGGGGTGGACGAGGAGGACGAGGACGGGGGCGCGGCAGAGGCCAAGGTCAAGGTAGGGGCGCCTCAGGCGCCTGTTATACTTGTGGTCAGCTGGGCCATTTTGCAAGAGACTGCAGCATGGGGGTTGAGGCAACAATAACACAGAATGTGCCTCAGTTTTCTGTGAATTACCCAAAACAAAAATAGGATGAGGAGGGAGAGTGGACTGGTGAGCAGGGGGTATTACAAGCTTTAAAACTGACAAATAATTTGGTAGAAGATCCCCATATTGAATTAATGGTAGCTGGAAAAAAAAAAGTCATTTCTTGTTGATTCAGGAGCTACTTGCTCCACTTTAACTAATGCTTCATCATTTGTGAAACGTAGTGCTGACTCAATCATCACTATAGGTGCTTCTGGCCTTCCTCTTACTGAATACTTGTCTGAGCCAGTTGTGATGAAATTTGCCGATAAAACAATTAAACATTGTTTTCTTCTATCAGATTATTGTCCAGTGAACTTATTGGGCAGAGACCTGTTGGGACGTTTAAACATACAAATAAATTGTTCAAAGAAGGGCTTGGACATTGCCAGCCCAGAAATTGGCTTATACCCCAAACTGTTGACCCACCAGTGTTATTATTCATGGAATGTTGTCGAGTCTGGTGTTCATAAACAGCTGTATGCAGCACTGGATTTGATAGATTGGGAACTTCCAGAATTTTTACACTGTACCAGTCTGTTCTCCCATACAGGTCCAGACCTGTCCCATGAAAAAAGCTGGTTTCCAGGACCAGATGATGAGTGTTTGAATCTGGGTGACATTTATTTGAGTTCACAATTTATGGGTGCTGTTGTATATCTCTCACAGGAACAGCATTGTGTTTTTAGAGAGACAACACCACATGTTTCATTGGCAAAAAAGGGTGGAGAATGGAAGGATGTGGGGGATTTTATACAAAATGCTTTGAAATGCAAAGATTGGGAAAAATTGGGGGATTGATTTTTTTCACCCTCACTTCAAATCACCCGCATCCCAAATTTTCTAAAAGCAAAAGTGGTCCGTTCAAGACAAGAAATGGCTGAGGAATGTTCACAGATTGAGGGGAGTCTTGACAAAAATGTACTCAGGTTTTTGGATGAGATTCCCCAAATTCTTTGGGCAAATGATTCATATGACATTGGGTGTATGAAAAATGCACAACCCTTGCAAGTGGTTCCAAAATCAAGTCATAGACCATATAGGTCTCAATACCCATTATCTAAAGAGGCAGAAGCGGGTTTTGGCAGAAATAATTGATTCTCTTTTAGAGAAGGGTGCTGTTTCGCCCTGTCAATATTCACCAGTGTCAAGTCCGCTTTTAGCTGTTAAAAAGAAAAATGGCAAGTATAGAATGGTTCAGGACTTGCGTTTAGTAAATGAAGCTGTGTTTCCATCGGCTCCGATTGTGCCAAATCCTGCAACCATTCTTTCTAACATCCCGCCCAATTCAACACATTTTTCTGTTATAGATTTGGCAAATGCATTTTTTTCAATTCCTGTACATCCCGATAGTCGTTACTGGTTTTCCTTTTCATTTAAAGGGAAAAGATATCAGTGGAATGTGATGCCTCAAGGTTATACTGATTCTCCCACTTTTTTCACGGCACAGTTATTGCGTAATCTTGAAGCATTTAAACCACCAGCTGGAAGCACACTTTTGACGTATGTTGATGATTTACTGTTGGCAAGCCCTGGTGAAGAAGCCTGTTTACAGGACACCAAGGCTCTTCTGCTTTTCTTAGCTGAGAATGGCCATAAATGTGCACGTGAAAAATTACAACTAGTGAGAACTTCGGTTCATTATTTAGGTCACATTATCTCACATGACGGCCGTCAGATAGATCCATCTCGAGTGACAGCCATTTCAAAAATGGCCAAACCCAAAACTAAGAAACAAGTGATGTCTTTTTTGGGTATGATGAATTATTGCAGAGCATGGATACCTGATTATGCAGAAATTTCACAACCATTATCTGATTTAGCTCACATGCATTCTCTTCAGATGCATGAGTCAGTCTCCTGGACACCAGAAGCTGACACTGCTTTTGAAAAGTTAAAAGAGGCCTTACTGACTCCGCCTTGTCTTGCTAATCCAGATTATTGTAAGTCATTTAGGCTATATGTGCATGAAAATAATGGATTTATGTCAGGTGTGTTGACTCAAATACATGGGGAAAAGTGGAAACCTTTAGCTTATTTTTCTAAACGATTGGATCCAGTGATTCGAGGTCACCCACCCTGTGTAAGATCTTTGGCAGCGACCACGGAAGCTGTCTTGGCCTCCTCTGATTTAGTGGCCATGCATCAGTTGGATGTTTTTGTTCCACATGATGTGCATAAAATTATCACTTCAGCAAGAACAATGCATTTATCTAATGCCAGACTTTTAATTTTTCAAAACATTTTGTTTTCCCTGCAAAATGTCATCATACACCGCTGTAATACATTAAATCCCGCAACTTTGTTGCCATCTGCAGATGACGGAATACCACATGACTGTCTTACAGTATTGGACATTGTGTCCAAACCGAGACCAGACTTGACAGATATACCAAATATTAATGCTGATTGTATTTTCTTTGTGGATGGATCAAGTTTGAGGCTATCTGATGGGTCTCCCTCAACTGCCTATGCAATATGTGACTCACATTCCACAGTGGAGAGTTTCAGGTTAACCCCCTCCCTCTCTGCTCAGGCAGCTGAGCTGGTTGCACTGACACGTGCATGCATATTGGCAGAAGGCAAGACTCTTACTGTTTTTACAGATAGCAATTGTGCATTTCGAACTTTACATGATACTGGGGTACTTTATAAACACCGTGGTTTTGTGACCTCCTCAGGAAAACCAATCATGCACAAGACATGATTGACTCTCTGGCGTGCAAACTGTAGGATGGATTCTGAAACAGGCACCTGGGTTGATTCTGCGGATAGACCTGCATTACCAATTTTTGTTTTTTCATTTATAGCAAAACTGGCTCATGGTGCAGACCATGTATCTAAAGGGGGTATGGTAGAGATGGTTAAGAGATACTGGTATGCACCAGGATTTTCAAATTTTGCAGCACAATATTGTAGAAAATGTGCCATTTGTATGCAGATGAATATTGGAAAGGTGCCAAACATCCCACAGAGTGCACACCCAAAACCAGAGTCTCCGTTCGACCATTGGATGATGGATTTCATTGAATTAACCCCAGTCCAAGGCTACAAATATTGTCTTGTTGTAATTGATATGTTTTCTAAATATCCTGAATGTTTTCCATGCAGGAGACAAGATGCACTGACAGTGGCAAAGCACCTGATAAGAGAAGTCATTCCCAGATGGGGAATTCCACAGAGATTGTCCTCAGACAATGGCTCTCATTTTGTAAATGCAATAGTCAAAATGGTATCAGAAAAGTTGAATTTTGATTTAAAACAACACTGTTCATATCATCCTCAATCCTCAGGTGCCGTTGAACGGTTTAATCAAACAATAAAACAGAAATTGGCTAAAATAATGATGGAAACAGGACTAAATTGGGTTCAAGCTTTACCCCTAGTCTTGATGTATATCAGAGGACGTCAAAACAAACAAACAGGACTGAGCCCACTGGAAGTGTTGACAGGTCTCCCTATGAGATTGACTGCCTCTCTCCCTTTCAGGTCACCTCAACATGAAGGAACTCTGCAACAGGTTGATGATCAGATGGTTAAATACATGTCTGAGTTGTATAAAACTGTTCAGTCTGTACGTTCACAGGTTAAAGATGCACTTCCAACACCAATAGAAGGCGCCATACATAAGTTGAGAGTTGGAGATTGGATATTGGTGAAGGATTTCAGACGGAAAGCTTGGCATAGGCCGCGTTGGTTTGGACCGTGGAGGATCCTTCTGACAACACCAACTGCAGTCCGAGTGGCAGATCGAGATACCTGGGTACACTGCGCACATTGCCGAAAAGTGGAGCCTCCAGAGCTCACACCAGGCGTGCCTCTAACTGTGGCAGAGGCAGAAGAGTTCCCTAGGGGAACCAACGAGGGTCTGGAATTGTGAGGAGGCCCTAAGATTGGGAGTAGGGCAGAAGACTGATTTCAAATTTTATTTCTTGATAATAGGCGATAAGATGACGGAGCAGGGAGCACATCGTTGGCACTGGACAGTGCCTCTTGCATCAACAAAACAGGAACTGTAACATCCAAGAAATTAGAGTAATCGAATTTGGTCGTTTACTCCAACTACGGGGACTTATATGAGTAGATGAGTAGGTACTAAAAAAAAACAAAAAAAAACAGGTGAATTTTTTTTTATATCTACTACTGGGAAATATTTTTTTCGTTATATCCGATAAACTGAACTGTTTTGAAACTGATTAAGTCAGCTTGTAGAATAATGATGTATGAGAAGAAGCAACAACAAGCAGAGAGAAGGGCAAGAAAATGGGGGTGTGTATTGATGTTGCTACTTGTCATGTTTATATGGTGTTATGATTTGAAATTTGAGGATGACAAAATAACGGAATGGTGTGTAAAGAAACGGGCTATAATGGAAGGGACAAAATGGAAGCCATGGGGTTTTGATGCAGATGTTTTAAATAGTAATCAACAAGAAAAACACAATTCATGGTGGGGTTTTTTAGAATTCTTGAGTAGAGGAGTGCCAGGAACAGGACCTATAATGGTAAAATTTGAGTCATTGGGTAGTTGGAACCCACTTTTTAATTTGACAGCAGTGTATGACAGTTGTACAAGAGAAGCTGGAGAGTTTGCAGGCCAAATTAATACATTAAAGAGACCAAATGGAATACGATGGGCACAGACTAAGGAAGGGTGTAGAAGGACAGCAATGTTATTTTTAAACAGTACATATAATGGCAGACCCCCACCAGACACCAAGAGATGCTGGTTAATGTTTTGTAACGATAGCTTTAATCCTCAGTACCAAAATGAAATAAAAAAATGTGACAGCAGTAGAAGTGCCAACAGGGATAAAAACGTTAAAACGTATGACATGTATTTGCAATAATGCTACAGGACAATTTGTGGGGCTATCCAAATGTGAGTAGCACTTGACTGGTATCATGCAACTGACCCGCTATACTGGCGGCATATCAATGGCAGTGACAGATAGTATAGACAAAAATGTAACAATGAGAATTGGAAATAAAACTATTATTGCAAAAAACAGCATTAGATATCATTTAAACTTAGGATTGGGATTTATGTATTCAAATTATTGGCAATGTGAAAACCAGACCTTTGATAGGTTGCCAACTGATTGGAGTGGATGCTGTTATTTGGTAAAATTGAAATTGCACAACATAGTAATGTTAAGGGGTGAGAAGTGTAACGTTGGTACCCTAACTCCAAAAATTTACATTAAATTAATTAATCCATTGAAATAAATATCCACTAATTCGGGCGCCAGGCAGACTTAAATCCACCACAAAACAAACAAAAACAACTTCTTTTAACCTAGGATAGCGCAAACCAACAATTACACACAAACAAACATAAATGCACTATAGTAAAATTAAGTCAAAACCCACACAAAAAGTTGCCATATCAAATTGTAATGTGCAGTATCAAAAAAGGGAAACAAGTTCACAGAAAATCAACAATGCACATACACAAATAGTCTGATGGTGTGGTGTAATGTATAATTCAATGAATAATAGTCCATGTTAATAGTCCAAAAATTTGTTTAACCAGCACAAGAGTACAAAAATAACAAGGCTAACCAAAACACCGTTCAATAATCATAACAAAGAAAAAAACAACCAACCAATCAAAATCAAACAATTGCCTTAAGAGAAAAAAAACTAAACAAAAATAAATCAAACTTTAGAAATAAAGTGTGTGTGAGTGTGTGCGTGTGTGGGTGTATGGGATTGGGACGGAAAATGCTACTCAGGGAAGCTTTGGAAAGTTTGCAGCGGTTGGTAAGAAGTACCTGAGGAGAGTCGGCAATTTGGCAGCTCTACACCCCTGCCCGCCCTGCAGTCAACGTTGAAGAGAAATTACAGTCGTGCGGCAACTAATCCTTTTTCCAAACGCTGACGTAGTATGCCAGCGCTCCAATCCAGCAACGCTCTGCAATCGTCAGAAGCATAGAACCAAACGCGCTCACCAGACTCTCCCTGCAGCACCAGGAAACAATCGCGCACTGCCATCCACGCCAGGGTAATCCGGAACAACCGAAACAGCAAAGTTCGTCTTCTTCAGAACAGCATTTCAGTACGCCAAAACAGGCGTGCACTGGGTTTGAGTGGCCCGCGACTCGACAGTTTTCTTTTTTCCTGCACTCTCACTGCAACTCACCACGTCACTGACACACCTTTCACCACTCCTTCCACTTCCCTTTTTTATTTAGTCATTTCCGCTCACACCTTTCCCTTACTTGACTCGTGTCAATAAAGCAATGAAGTGCGATTCAACCTGAAATCGTCACAGAAGGAGGAACCCCGTAGAATTAAGCGTGCAATGGCCGTATTTGATAACATGGAATCATTTCATTGGCGAATCTCTCTCGGAGAAAAATGGGGAATAAGAATATTTCCATGGTATGGGGTGACATTTCTAGCAGACCACATTGATAATATCACATATACTATGTCAAAATTTGCTAATGAAACAATTAAGGGATTCCGTTTACTGAGTGATAATGACAAATCCCATCGCATGACACTGCTTAAACATGAAATGGCATTAGATTATCTTATGGCTAGAACAGGTGGACTTTGTGTAACACTGAACCTGACAGGAGATGCATGTTTAACACTGCTTCCAGATAATTCGGATAATATCACAAGTGTGATAACAGCTTTGGAAGAGATTGGAGATGCATTTGGACCATCTGATTCGGCAGGTTTTAGTTTTAATAAGTGGTTGGTGGATAAATTTGGTCCTTGGGGTCAAATGGTATTTCAGATTTTATTTCCTGTCGTTTTGGTGTTAGGTTTATTTTTGTGTCTTTGTACATGTACCTTAGCTTGTGCGAGAGCAATGATACATCGATGGATAGGTGGAGTAGTAGCTGGGCAATTTCCTTTGATAAAATACCAACAGCTGAATATTGAGAATGGTGGAGTACAAGAAGATTGGCAACCGCCATTTGCAAATGAGGATGAGAATAGTATGTGTATGATTTAAACCCTTTCTAAAGAAAAACTTTTTATGATTGTGATTAACAAATTAATCAAATGGGGGAATGCAAGGGAAATATTCATTTTTCTTGTGTATTTAATCAATGTTGTGGTTTATACATTATTAATTTAGTTTATCTTACATGAGTTACATGGATTTTCTTTTATAATCTTTTCATAATCCTTTAAGCATGAGAAATCATTATATTTGATTGTTAACATATAGATATGTATGTAACCATTTATATGTATTAGACTTTTTGTCTTTTGTTGTTCATGAAGTTTTCAAAAGGGTGTTAACGTCTAAGAATGTGAGGCGACGAACTGAAGATAGAAAACAGACTGCCACCCAATGTAGGTTAAGCCATATATGCAGGGGTCAGATCTTGATGGCTGAGCTTGAAAGGTACATGTGTTATTTTTCTATTTTATGGGTTAGGTTTGTATGTTTTACCATATATCCTTCATGGTATAGTTTCTCTGGTCAGCGACTTAAGAATTGATGACTCTTTCCTGCCCTTTATGTCAGTTAGCTAGGAAGTTAAGATGTTGAAGATGTCTGCAACTATTTTACCATGTTGAGGGGATAACTATTATGGGATGGTGATGAACCGGAATTTGTACCTATATGGTAAAAGGAAGTAGGATGGCTTTATGATAATTGACTTATTTGCATACCCAATCAATTTTGATTTTCTTTGTTTACTAAAAATTAATATGTATGATTTGACTGAATAAATACTCTGTTCACTTTGTAGCTCTCTGAGGTATGCTTTAGTTGTAAGAGAGACTACCCTGAATTTTCAGAAAAATTGGTTTGATAATTTTACTATTGAGTGGCCTGATTTAATTTCATAGGTGAATTTCCACCACATACTCAAACATGAACTTTCTGTTACTTTTTATTCTTTTTCAATAACTCTCCCCATCGACATAATATGATTAACATCAGCCTTACAGCAGTCAGTTGACTGCATGGTTCATGTGGAGCGAATTCACAGAGGGGCCCTTCCTTACACCTTCACGCCGCCTACCTCACACTCTCTCCGGCTTGAAGAGCGAAACACACTGCCTGGTTCACACGGAGGAATTTTGACACTTAGTCGTCTTTCTGAGCGCGCACCATTTCTCAGAAATACGACTAAATGTACCAGCATTAACTCATTCTTCTGTGCATGGAGTTTACATATGTGCTGTTGAAAAGATAATGCAAAATTGCATAGATGTACCTCATTTGGTTGTGCAATGAAGAGAAAACATATGTGCTGTTGCTTTGCACAGAGCACAATATAAGATATGCACTTGTTGCGTTTCAGTGCATACAAGAATACTTAATGACCAAAGGGCATATTTTTAATAAATTAGTGCACAAACATGAACTTTCTGTTACTTTTTATTCTTTTTCAATAACTCTCCGCATCGACTTAATCTGATTAACATCAGCCTTACAGCAGTCAGTTTACTGCATGGTTCATGCGGAGCGAATTCACAGAGGGGTCCTTCCTTACACCTTCACGCCGCCTACCTCACACTCTCTCCGGCTTGAAGAGCGACACACACTGCCTGGTTCACACGGAGGAATTTTGACACTTAGTTGTTTTTCTGAGCGTGCATCATTTCTCAAAAAAACGACTAAGTGTCAAAATTCCTCCTTGTACTACATCTCAGAAAAATCACTAAAAGTGTCAAAATTCCTCCAAAATTCCACACACTTTTAGTGTGTGTGTCTCTCCTCAAGCCGGAGAGAGTTTGAGTTGAGCGGATTCACAGCGAAGCCCTTTTTTACTCTTTCAAGCCTTCTACCTAACACTCTCTCCGGCTAGAGTAGAGACACACAGTGCACGGTTCACACGGAGGAATTTTGATTAATTTGTTCAATTAATTTAGAAATTTAGTCAATTTGTTTAAATATGGACTTCTGAATGAGTGATGTAACATCAGAACGAGTCAATGAATATGTAAAGAAATATCAAGATCGATGACTGAAACATGGCTAATGTATCACCAGAGAGAATTATAGGGCGGCATGTGTCAGATTTTGATTGATTTATTACCCTCATAAAAATATTCCCCCCCATATCCAGATTTGAATAGTATTTTCTGAAACAGCGTTTTCAAACACATTAAGTATTGAGCATATCGAACAACAGTTTTAAAAACACATCATACAAATAGTTTAAAGTCAGACATTTTAACGGTGCATTTCACCGTTAATGATTTGTTTTTAGGTAAAAAATAATGCTTACTCTGCTTTCCAGCATTCGTGAGGACATGTTTTTTCTTCGGAAGCAAAACCAGAATGACTTCAGACAGGTGTGTGAGGGGGGCGTCTGAGTCTCCGCCCCTAACACACCCCTAACACTCCCCGTAACACACCCCTAACACATGTTATCAGGAAGATGTAATTAAGTTTGTCAACATCTTTTCACGTAATAAAAGATATCAGTAAAAGATTAAAAAGTATTTTCTGAAACAGCGTTTTCAATCACATTAAGCATTGAGCATATCAAACAATAGTTTTAAAAACACATCATGCGAATAGTTTAAAGCCGGATGTTTTACGGTACATCTTACTGTTAAAGTTTGTTTTTAGGTATAAAATAATGCTTACTCTGCTTTGATGGGAACATCCCATCTCTTCGGACGGAAAAAACAGAATGAAGCCTAAGAGCCGTGTGAAGGGGCACCCGAGTCTCCGCCCCCTAACACACCCCTAACACACGTTATCAGGAAAAATGTAATTAAGTTTGTGAATGTCTTTTCACGTAATAAAAGATATCAGTAAAAGATTAAAAAGTATTTTCTGAAACAACGTTTTCAAACACATTAAGCACATCAAACATCAGTTGTTAAAACACATCATGCGAATAGTTTCAAGTCAGATATTTTAATGGTACATTTTACTGTTAAAGATTTGTTTTTGTTTTTTTTTTAGAAAAAAAATAATACTCACGCTGCTTTTTGTACAAATATCCACTCTCTCCGGACGCAAAAACCAAAATGAAGCCTAAGAGCCGTGTGAAGGGGCACCCGAGTCTCCGCCCCCTAACACACCCCTAACACATGTTATCAGGAAAATGTAATTAAGTTTGTGAATGTCTTTTCACGTAATAAAAGATATCAGCAAAAGATTAAAAAGTATTTTCTGAAACAACGTTTTCAAACATTAAGCACATCAAACATCAGTTGTTAAAAACACATCATGCGAATAGTTTCAAGTCAGATATTTTAATGGTACATTTTACTGTTAAAGATTTGTTTTTGTTTTTTATTTAGAAAAAAAATAATACTCACGCTGCTTTATGTACAAATATCCACTCTCTCCGGACGCAAAAACCAAAATGAAGCCTAAGAGCCGTGTGAAGGGGCACCCGAGTCTCCGCCCCCTAAAACTCCCCTAACACCTGCATCCTCCCACCAAACACGCCCCCAACACCGGAGGATAGACTCAAGAGGTGTATATTTAAATGAGGGTAGAATAATTAAACAAAATAACGTTTAGAAATAAAGTTGTTTTAACAAAGTTTAACATTTTTTAGTATGTGCGAGGTAAAAAGTTTTTCACACATGAAGTGATGCAGATCGTTAATAACAAAAACGTAGTATTCAGGCATAAAAAATGTTACCAGAAAAGGTGAAATGTGTTTCTGAAGACCATGTACAACATTAAAATGTGTAAAGATGTAATGGGTGACACTGACAAACATTGGGAGGTCAATGGGATGTTTTATTAAAGAAAGGTTTGTTTTTCACATACATTTGAAGATATTCCTTTACACACAACATTTAAAGACATTTTTAAAAAATGAACTGTACCGTCTAAACACAAAAACTTTATACAGATATTTTAAAACGTTACCAGAAGAAATGTAAAAACAAGTATTTCCATCGCATTAAAAACGTTGAAAACAAAAGTCAATTTAAAAAACGTAATCGTAAAAAAGTAAAACAAGTAGCAGAAAGCTTTTCCATCACATCAAAAACGTTAAAAAAGTCAATGTTCAGTCATTTAAAAATGTAAAACAAGTGTTTTCACATACAGTTTTTAAAAAAACGGTAAAAACAACAACAAAAAAACAGTTACCAGGACGTTATAAGAATAAAAGTGCTTTAAGCTTTTAAAAAAGGTAAAACAAGCTAGAGAGTGTTTTCACATACATTTGAAGAAAGCTTCCTTCACAGTAGAAACTAGGGTCTACAACTTTAATAACATCTAAAATGATGTACACATCGTTAAAGCACAAAGGCCTATCCATTTTTAACGTTATCAGAAAAATGTAAAACAAGTTGGAGAATGTTTTTCACACATGACCTTTACAAATAACAGAAAAGGGTTCAAATATGCCTTTTCTGACACGTTTCAAACAGCGCATTAGCGTTAAACATATCAAGCAACAGTTGTTAAAAACCCGAATCGTTTCAAGCAAAACATTTAAACCACAATTTGCTGCTAAAGTTTTTTTCGTTTTTAGCAAAAAATAACTCAAAGTTGTTCCATGCAAGACATGTTCACTCACCAAAGATTACAGTAGAGTGAGAATCGATCTGCGTGAAAGCCACGCCCAGTCTCCGCCCACCAAACACGGCCCCAGCACCGGAGGATAGACTCGAGCCGAGGTGTGCATTTAAATTGTGATGAAATAATTAAACAAAACAACGTTTTTTAAAATAAAGTTAACATTTTTAGTTCATTAACTTATTGATTTATTCACTCTTGGATAGCATCATTCACACACCCACTGGGGGTGTTTATGTACCACTGTCTGAGAATGTGTTTTGAGTAAAGTATACTGAAACTATGTGCTTTAAACTTTAAAAACGTGAAACGCGGGAGGTAAACAGTTTTTCACACACACGTAACACTTTCAACTAACACATACAACTTTAAAGTGATGCAGATTGTTAAAAACAGAAATACAGGCATAGTAAAATGTTATCAGTAAAGGTGTTTCTGAAAACCATAAACATTATGCTTTAAAATTTAAGAATGCGAAACAATGCTTTGAGGTTAAATATTACAATCAAGGGTGTTTTTTATTAAAAATCTTTTCACATATACATTTGAAAAGTGTTTCAACCCACATATAACATTAAAAATGTTAAAAACAACAAAAGACAATACGGTCACAAAGTTTTTTTGTTTTTTTTCACATGATGTTAAACAATCTCAGAAGAGGTAAAATGTGTTTCTAAAAGAATATGCTGTAACGCAAAGTTAAAATGTTCCATAGTCCAGAGAGAAAAACAGTGTTTGTACCGCATGAAAAGATGATGTCGTATTCTCCCCGAGGTTTGATAGCTAAATTTGAACGCCATCACACTCGTCCGCATACACAGGGATTAAGTGAGAAAAAAAAAGTTCAAAGAAAACATTCAACTCAGATCTCAAATAAAAAGAGGAAAATTAAAGCAAGAGACACGGCCATCGCTTCTGCTGCTCTCGCACTAGCGTTACATCTCCTACAGACACACCCTCTATGCACATGCGCAGTTGTCATTCTGACTCAAAGCGAATATGTCCGTTACAAGGCGTAAAGCATTAAACATAACACGCAACAACGGTTAAAATATGTCCAACGACAACTTTCCCCGTTTTTAACATTTCAAATCAAGCAGCTTAATCTTTTCTGCTTGAGACCTCATTACTAGCAAACGACAAACGTTTTGAAAGAGGATCATGTGTAAAGCAGCACGCGCGTCCAAAGGAAAGGTACGCATACACACAACAAAACAATAACGTAACAAAATAGCATTTAAATTATGATTTTTGTCCATTTTAGTTAATTTAGTTATGTATTTTTTCAAAACCTTTCAAGTCTCTCCCCCTTCTGCAACAACAATAACAACAACACCACACACACAAATAGTTGGAAGTCTAAACTTTTACGACAACGCGAGTGATTGTATCATGCTGTTAGACAACGAGAGAGGAGTCTGGTCGCAACGCAGAACCAGTGACGCGTGGATATGAGCTCTTCAAAGGCTGTAAAACACCCAAGGATGTTGTGGTTTCGGCCATTTATAACAGCACTGGCGAATCTGGCATTGTGAACTCTTGATGGCATCGTGAACTTTGTTTGGTATTGTAAGGTCTTATCTATAAGAAATTTGTGAAAACAGTAACATTAATGCAACTTTTACTTTATAAAGTACTGTTATTTTACTGAAACAAGACAAAAAGAATAGTCATTTTTCCCAGTTAGCCATGTAGTTACTCCTTTTATTTTGTAAAATGTTGAACACTACAGGCGTAGCTCATGGACTGCCCAAGAAAGCTCATCTTGGTGCAATCTTTGTGGGCTCTCACCCAGAACACAAAACTCTGTGTTGGGTGATCCAAACAATTAAAGCTTCATACTAAGAGAAAATATTACGGAAGTCATTTTCAAACTGCGAGTGTACTTCGACATGTTATAATATTTTCAAAATGAATATTATGGTGTCATGTTGCTTTAAAGGTTTTTGTTTGTTATTTACTAATACTTTTCAACTAACACTTCAACATCCATTCCAAATTAAAGAGATGAATGAGCTAAGGATCTTATTTGGACACAGATAAACAAGTAATGGAACGTTCAAAGTGATACAATGTATAGATGGAGATTCTCCTACTTTGAATGTTCTTAATTAGCTGTGCTAAAGTCATATTTGCACACCCCGGCATATTTTGTCATAGCTATGGCACGCCGCTGTGATGCCGTTTATAATAAACACACAAAATCCAGTTGTGAGCAATTGTGAAAGTTTGTAAATATGGTTTTGTAAATGATGTTTTATTACTCCACTAGTTTTAGTCATCTTCTTCAGATGACACTATTCATGTTTTGTTTGTTGCACTGTATGTTTTTAGGTGAAGATTCTTTGAGAGCTGTCCACATTCAGTGTTTATAGGTGTATGAAAGCCCACCAACGCCCCCTAGAGGCATCTTTATGTTTTTACGTTCCCTATTATTGTCTGGACAAGTCAAGACATGCCTGTCTCAGTATTAAGAGGCAGTGTATCGGTGTAGAAGCTGACTTGTTCATTATGCCAGAATATGGACTACTGCATGTTAGTTTTGCTCCTGTGAGTGAATGACAAAGAAGTAAGTTACCAGTTAACATTTAAGTTGTTCAACTTAAATAATCTAGATGTTGTTATTGCCATATGTAATCTGTCCTAGTTCAAATAATAATTTAAATATTTTCATGTAAATTGCTAACCAAGTATATGTTAAGCCAAATGCTGAAGCTTGTTTAGCATTGCATAGCTGTGTGTGTTCACCAGTAAAGGCTAGACGTGTAGGCTAACTTTGTACACTTATTTATGTGACTACCTCCATATTTGACAATTTATATATAATTTAGTTTACTGATATTACTGCTGTGTAGTGTTCATTGCTACTTGTTATGCTACTTGTAGTACTGTTTATATTAGCAAACTTATATTGTATATTGTTCTTCTCTGTTCTTTGTAGACCACACACATACATGCATACCATGCAGATATAACCAAATAAAATCCTTTAAAATGGGACCCGCTCTCTCGCTCCAGTTTCTCTAACTGGAAACTCCCCCCATCATCTCTGCTGGTACCTATCCGAACCCTTTGAGCACCCCTACGATCGCATATGGTCCTTCGAGCCGGATGTACTTCTGTAGAGATGGATCCTGACTCTGCCAGTACAGCAGACCCCGCGGTTCGACGCCACACACAAAGAGAGCGACATCTTCCAGCTCATCTTGAGGATTATGAAGTCCAGCTTCCTGCGCACTTGCACTCAGCACACCCCGCAGCAGACGCCTCTTCCCAGAGACATTCTAAACATTCCTCTAAGTCCATTTCTTCTGGTACCGCCTCCAACGCTACATACAGATCACGCCGCAGTGCATTGAGGCGATCTCCCAGACAGGGAGTCTTTCTGACGTCTTTCTGACGTCCAAGCTGCAGTGCTGGAGGAAAGACTAAAAGCTCTTGAACTAGAGGAACTGCGACGTCAGATTGAAGAGGACACTACAGCAGATAGGGAATGTCAGAGACTTGACGACCAAGCTAGAGAGGCACTCAAAGCCAGAGAAGCCTTAGCTAAACAAATCGTGACATGACGGCGTCTCAAGAAAGCACAAAATGAGCTTGAGGTTGCCAAGCTCATCACCTCGCTCCTTAAACAAGACACCCACAGTGTTAGCAGATCTGGATCACAGTCTAGCATTGCCAGTGATTTACCTGAGGCACTACCAGGTGTAAGCCCGCCTCACCAGAGAGCTGTTATTAGTGACAATTTTACATCATCTGCCCAGGAAACGCAGGGACATCCTACCCCACACCCTGTATTTCTTACCTCGGAGGCACCAGTATTGCATTCTCCAGTATCACATGTGTTACCGACCACAGCCTTGGCAGCTGAAGCTTTTTCCAGTGCTCAGGACCTTACTCCAGATGTCCGCCATTCTGATGTAGTGGCATGGTCATCACCCCCCCGTGTAGTAGCTTTGTCCAATTCAGAGCCTAGAACCGCTTTCACTGGTCCTTCCCCCAATTACCCAGCTACAGTTACAGTGCAGCCAACCCCTCCCACTGTAACTTACCATCAGATACCTGCTGTCAGTGTGCCTCCCTCAGTAACTTCACCTCCAAATCCTGTAGCCTTAGGGCCTTCAGTACATCCCCAACTACACCAATTCCTAGCCCCTCAGCAAGTTCCATCTCATGCGCTTCCAGCATCGGCAGCGAACTATATACCTCAAGTCCAGCCCCACGGACTAGAGATGTTAGCTGCTTCAGCCTATGGCGTCCCAAAACCCGTCATACCAACATTTGAATCAGGGCGTGAAAGTGACTTTGCACTTCTCAAAATGGCATTGGACAACTTACTGAATAGCCAACAACACTTAAGTGAACAATACAAGTATCAAGTACTCCTAGGTCACTTAAAGCTTCCAAGCACTCTCCAGCTTGCTAAGGCACACATGCATAATCCCCGGCCATACACAGCTGCACTACAAGCACTGCAAGATAAATATGGTCAACCACGCCAATTAGTCCAGTGTGAGTTAGGTGCCATACTGAATGCTCCTACAGTAAAGTTTGGAGATACTGAAGCTTTTGATGACTTTGCCCTATCCATCCATTCATTGGTAGGGATGCTCAGAACACTAGAGGGCCCAAATGGCTATGAGTTAAGGTGTGGATCTCATGTTGATCGCCTCCTGAGCAAAATGCCACCATCATACCGTGACAGTTTTGTACTGCTTTAGCCATGGTATTCTTCAGACTGGCACAGACCGCACTTACACCCTGCCTGATTTCTCTGCCTGGCTACAGCTGAAATCTCAGGCTAAGCGTATTTCCAACAGGGCAGCAGCACTCTATCAAAGTGAGGTAACCAGGACTACCAAGAAGGATTCACGCCCACCTTCTCGCCCTAAGGACAGATCTACTTCCATCCTTTACTCAACTAACAGTACCTCATCTGTTCAAGGACAATTAGGAGCGAAGACACCCAAGTTTCAAATGTACTGTCCTTATTGCAACAATAAGGACCATTTCCTAAACTCTTGCTCTAAATTTAAGCTACTAACCACAGAGCAAATAATGAGATGGATAACGGACGGAAAGCGGTGTTGGAAATGCGGAAGGGCACATGATACAGACAACTGCACTTTGAAACAAGGATGCAAGACTTGCAAAGAGCTGCACCTTACCATTCTCCATGAAGCGGCCTTGCAGACACAAAACAGTGTTCTTTTAGTCAATGTTCCCCATTCTCAGGTGTACTTAGATCGTCCCAACAGATCTCCGAAGGTGATGCTAAAGGTAGTCAAGGTCCTACTTCATCACAGAGATAAAGCCATGGAGACATATGCAGTGCTAGACGATGGCTCTGAGCGTAGCATTGTATTGCCACAGGTTGTGGAACAGTTAAACCTTACCACAGTGCCTGAAACACTCACCCTACGTACAATACGTCAGGATGTACTTCACTTGAATGGAGCATCTGTTTCCCTTTCTGTGTCACCTTTAAACAGACCAACTAAGCAGTTCCAGATTAATCATGCCTTCACCGCAGAGAATCTGAGACTGTCTGAACACTCTTATCCAGTAGCTGCTCTCCAACGAAAATATGCCCATATCCGATCCTTACCATTGCCACAGATTGAGCAAGCACAACCCTTGATACTCATTGGGTCAGACATGCCTCACCTACTTGTGCCAGTCCAGCCCATAAGAATGGGACCTCCTAATGCACCCATAGCTGTTCTCACCAGACTCGGTTGGACTATCCAAGGCCCTGTTGGGTACATTCAAACTGCTCCTTGTGACCAACAATGTCTGAACATCTCTATAGATACTCAGAATGTTGAGCTACTCAAGAATGTTGAGCGTCTTTGGCAGATTGACACTCTACCTTACATTAACGAAACTAGCTACTCGTTCCAAACAGGACCAGCATGCTCTCTCACTACTCCGATCCCGCACTACTAGGGTAGAGGTAGACAACATTATTCGATATGCCACTCCTTTGCTCAGACGACCGAATGCTGACATCCTTAAAGCCCCAAAGGAAGCAGTACTGGCATCCCTTCGCAGCACTGAATGGAGACTCGCTAAAGACCCAAACCTCTCTGAAGCATACTGCACTGAGATGGACAAGTTAGAACAGGCCGGCTACGTGGCAGAAATTTCCCCTCAGGAAGCTGAGAAGTCCACTGAATCCTGGTATATTCCACACCATATGGTGAAACACAATGGCAAAAACAGGATTGTATTCAACTGTTCTTTCCAGTATCAGGGTCAGTCGTTAAATGAACACCTTATTCCTGGTCCCATACTTGGTCCATCTTTGCTTGGTGTTCTGCTTCGGTTCAGACAGGACACCGTAGCTGTTAGTGGAGATGTGAAAGGAATGTTTCACCAAGTTCGCCTGTTGCCAGACGACAAGGCAATCTTGCGCTTCCTCTGGAGAAACATGCAAAGGACTGAGCAGCCCAAGATCTATGAGTGGCAAGTACTACCTTTCGGCACGACGTGCAGTCCTTGTTGTGCTATATATGCACTGCAACAAGTAGCCCATGATAACAGTGAAATTGACCCTATTATAATCAAATCAGTGACCCAGTCATTTTATGTAGACAATTGTCTTCAAAGTATACAATCAACAGAAAAGGCCAGAGCTCTTGTAGATGGTCTACGGAAATTTCTGCTTACTGGAGGATTCGATCTTCGCCAGTGGGCCAGCAATAAACCAGAAGTCATTGAGCACCTTCCATCCCAAGCAAGGTCACAGAGCAGTGAGCTATGGTTATCCCAGAAGAGTCCAGATCTTTTAGAGGGCACACCTGGATTGCGATGGAACTGTCTCAATGATTCCTTGGGGTACAAGCCTCGCCAGGTGGAATGTCGCAAACTAACCTTGTGAAATATCTACAAGGTATTGGCATCGCAGTATGATCCTCTTGGGTTTCTAATTCCATTTACCACCCAAGCCAAGATACTCATTCAAGATCTGTGGAAAACTCGTGTGAGCTGGGATGACCTCATTGAGCCTGACAGCCTACGAAACAGATGGCAAACCTGGGTACAAGAACTACCTGATTTGGAGAAGATAGAGGTTCCCAGATGCTACACGCCATTTCAAGTACATGATGAAGCATTTACCAGGGACCTACATGTTTTCTGTGATGCCTCTGAGAGAGCCTACGGCTCAGTATCATATATGCGTACAGAAGACAAAGATGGCCATGTACACATTTCATTTGTGTTGGCTCGTTCACGTGTAGCTCCCAGGAAACGAATATCAATGCCACGACTTGAACTGAGTGCAGCACTTACTGGAGCACAAATAGCTAAAGTTCTGCAAACAGAACTCACAGTTACCATCAGGCAAGTCATTCTCTGGTCAGATTCCACCACCGTTCTTCGCTGGCTGATGTCTGAGTCCTGCAGGTATAAGGTCTTTGTAGGAACTCGAGTCGCTGAAATTCAGTCCCTCACAGACATTAGTTCCTGGAGGTATGTGGATTCAGGGAATAACCCAGCAGATGACATAACTCGTGGAAAGTCCTTAAAGGAGTTGATACAATTATGCCGTTGGGCTAATGGACCAGCCTTCTTGTATCAGTCAGAAGCTTCCTGGCCAACCATGCCGGCTGCTGACCCTGAATCAGATACTGAATTAAAGTAGTCAGCCATCTGCCTGCACCTGTGTGCTAGTCCTGATTTACAACTCCCAGATATGAATCAGTATAACACCTGGAAAGACTTGGTAAAGGCCACAGTGGCGTGCCTACACGGGGCGGCTCCATCTTCGGCACAAATTGATGACGCCAAGCTTTATGCTACAGCAGAGACGCGGCTCCTCCAACAAGCCCAAAGAGATTCCTTTCCAGAGGAGGTGAAGGCTCTCTCAACAAACCGACCCTTACCATCTAATAGCCGGTTAGTGTCCCTGTCTCCTGAATATGATGGCGATTCAGGGCTAATCAGAGTTGGAGGGAGACTATGTCATGCTGAACATATAGACATGAATGCTCTGCATCCTATAGTTCTTGATCCCCATCAACAACTAACCAAACTCCTTATTAAGGAATACGATTCCAAACTACTTCACCCCGGGCCAGAAAGAGTCTTTGCAGAGCTCAGACGTAACTATTGGATTTTGAGAGGCAGAGCAGCCATCAAAAAACATCAACTCACCTGTACTGAATGTCAAAGGTGGCGGGCTCAACCTAACATTCCCATGATGGCAGATCTCCCACCAGCTCGTCTTAGGCTTTATAAGCCCCTTCTATTCCACTGGAATGGACTGTTTTGGCCCATTTACAGTAAAAATAGGACGAAGAACTGAAAAGAGATGGGGAATAGTCTTCAAATGCATGACTACTCGATGCCTCCATCTGGATCTACTTGAGAGTCTTGACAAAGATTCGTTCTTGATGTCTTTACGGAGATTTATAGCTAGAAGAGGCAAGCCTTTTGAGCTTTTCTCTGATAATGGCACCAACTTTGTTGGAGGGAGCAGGGAGATTAAAGAGGCATATGAAGCTATGGCACCTCAATGAAAAGAGCAATTAGCTGAACAGAAAATCTCTTTCAGATTCATTCCTCCCAGTGCTCCTCATTTTGGTGGGATTTGGGAGAGAGAGGTAAAATCGGTGAAACAAGCCTTGAAAGTCATTCTGAAGGAACAGACAGTCCCTGAGACCGTCCTCCGCACTGTTCTCATTGAAGTGGAGGGAATCATGAATGCTAAGCCTTTAGGCTATGTATCATCCGACATCGCGGACGCAGACCCAATCACACCTAACATCCTGCTCATGGGTCGCCATGACTCCTCTCTCCCACAAATTATGTATGACTCCAGCAATCTTTTGGGAACCAGGAGGTGGAGGCACAGTCAAATACTTGCAGACCAATTCTGGGTTAGATTTATTAATCACCATCTGCCAAGTCTCCAGGAAAGACAAAAATGGCAAAGGGACAATGACAAACTCAGGATTGACCAAGTAGTGCTCATCATGGACCCACAACTTCCACGAGCCCTCTGGCCAGTGGGCAAGGTGACCCGTACCTTTCCTGGCCCTGATGGACGGATAAGGACAGTAGCAGTTCAAGTTCAGGATCGAACTTATGTTAGACCGGTGGCCCGGTTAATCCCACTTCCCAAGCTCATGGATGACGACAACACTAATCCTGCTAACTAGGACGGGCTTTCAACCACATTCAAATGTTCCGAGCAACATTTGGGGGCGGCTATGTATGAAAGCCCACCAACGTCCCCTAGAGGTATCTTTATGTTTTTACGTTCCCTATTATTGTCTGGACAAGTCAAGACATGCCTGTATCAGTATTAAGAGGCAGTGTATCGGTGTAGAAGCTGACTTGTTCATTATGCCAGAATATGGACTACTGCATGTTAGTTTTGCTCCTGTGAGTGAATGACAAAGAAGTAAGTTACCAGTTAACATTTAAGTTGTTCAACTTAAATAATCTAGATGTTGTTATTGCCATTTGTGATCTGTCCTAGTTCAAATAATAATTTAAATATTTTCATGTAAATTGCTAACCAAGTATATGTTAAGCCAAATGCTGAAGCTTGTTTAGTATTGCATAGCTGTGTGTGTTCACCAGTAAAGGCTAGACGTGTAGGCTAACTTTGTACACTTATTTATGTGACTACCTCCATATTTGACAATTTATATATAATTTAGTTTACTGATATTACTGCTGTGTAGTGTTCATTGCTACTTGTTATGCTACTTGTAATACTGTTTATATTAGCATTTTACTGTTTTTCTGTTATCATACAACTATTACACTTCAAGCTTTTTTTCTAACTATTACAATTAAAGCCGTGCATTTCACAGCACAGTCATAGATGCACAGTTCTTTTCTGTATGTCTGTAAACAACAGTCAAGTAAATGAATTACAGTTGATAAATAGTCACTTTTTTAAATTTATTTTTTATTACTATTATTCTGTCCACACCAATACTTTGACATCAGTTTTTTTTAGGTCTGATCCACAAAAGAAATGTCATATTTTGTGTCTTTTCATAAAAAACAAAATGCTTTTGAAATTGTTTACCAATTTTTAACATCAACATTCCAAATGTATTGCTGTGTGATTGTAATGTTTTGTGCGTGTGTCTGTTTTCCTCATACTTGTCAGGAAAAACAACAACGGCGTTTTATTTGCTGTAATGTTAGTGGATATAGAATGCAGGACAAGGATCTTTGAAATATTTATATCTTTGTAGCATTTTAAACCATTTAAAATGATTATTATATTTATTTATTTTTTGATTGTGTAATCTTTAATCAAAATATGCTGACTGAAAATTTGGTGAAATTAATAGACATCTTTGCTTCACTGTGGCCTACCTTAATCCTGTGTAGTTGTTTATGACTTCCTGACGACAACCCTCCTATGCATCACCCTCAGTGGTCGAGGGCTTGGCCCAATCAGGTGTCCCGATAAATTCACAAGAGATACACAGAGCTCAGTTGCTCACTAAACTAAGTTGGCCTAACAATGCAATGCAATACCTGTTTGACGAAGTGAACTCCTGTGCTACTGCTACATCTCGTTGATTTTAGACTGAATGAACATTGTCTGGTTGTTACATGGATTACCAAAGTCAGCTTCAACATTCCTGTTTGTCTGAGACTGACGCAACACTTTGGGGGATCTGATCCATAAACCCAAACATCAAAGCGTTAATTCACACGGCTTGAACAATTGTGGTTTAAGGACTCAGTCACAGGAGATCCCCCGGAACTATTAAAATAATTCGGCATCGAATAGGGGGTAAAGATTGTATTGTGCATAAAGTTGAGTTCTGAAGAAGCCGTCTTCAACGCAGCAGATTTCTGAAATGGCTACGAAAATGCTGATGGAGTGTGGACGTTCTGACGATGCTGTGCAGAAGCAGTTGCCAGTGTGCGAGTGCGCCACGGGGAATGAGTGCCTTTTAAAATCTTCGTTAGACTGTATGTTTAAAGACCATTTTAGAGGACAGATGGTTGGCTTGATGAATAAGATCATCGATGCTGCATGTGATTTGAATAACGATTGTACGGGGGATACCAAACATGTGACAAATCTCAAAAATGAAATGGACATCGTAAGAGGACTGAAAAGTTCATGGTCTGATACAATTAGTCATATGACGAGTTTGTGTATTAACAGCAAAGAGTCAATCTGTGTAACTATTAGAAAGGTTCTGGATGTGATGTCTGAATGTAACGACGAGTTCAGAGTTACCGAGGTTCTCTGTATGTGTACATGAGTAACAGATCTATGTGTGTCACTGTTTTCAAAAAATGAGAAACTCTGTGAAACCCGTGAAATAGTTGAAACTCTAGTCAGCTACACCCTAGAGCAAAACATGATAGCCTGCCGAGATTTTCTTTTCTGGCTAGACAACCTGTAATATCATTATTACTGTTTTACTGTTTCTAATGCCATTTTTTAAAATCATTTTCTTTACTACTTTAATGTATGAATATATATTGTTGAAATAAAAAGTTTAATCAGTACACTTGTTATTTTTGTGGTCATAAAAACAGTGTTACACAACTTGCAATCCTGATTTAAGAGGTAAAAATAAAAAATAATAATAATAAAATAATGATTTTTAATGGTTTAAAATGCTACAAAGATATAAATATTTCAAAGATCCTTGTCCTGCATTCTATATCCACTAACATTACAGCAAATAAAACGCCGTTGTTGTTTTTCCTGACAAGTATGAGGAAAACAGACACACGCACAAAACATTACAATCACACGGCAATACATTTGGAATGTTGATGTTAAAAATTGGTAAACAATTTCAAAAGCATTTTGTTTTTTATGAAAAGACACAAAATATGACATTTCTTTTGTGGATCAGACCTAAAAAAACTGATGTCAAAGTATTGGTGTGGACAGAATAATAGTAATAAAAAATAAATTAAAAAAAGTGACTATCAACTGTAATTCATTTACTTGACTGTTGTTTACAGACATACAGAAAAGAACTGTGCATCTATGACTGTGCTGTGAAATGCACGGCTTTAATTGTAATAGTTAGAAAAAAAGCTTGAAGTGTAATAGTTGTATGATAACAGAAAAACAGCAAGACTCACTTTTTAGGTTGGGTTGTCGTGTCTTGTGATCCCACATCGTAGACAGACCAGAAAGATGACCTAAGAAATATCATTTGTTTAGTCTTAAGCAGTGTCATGTAGTAGGGCTGTCTTTTAATTCCCTTTATGTTGAGTTTGTTCTGTTTTCATGAACTCCTATGAACACGTTTGACCACGCTCAGAGAGGAGTCTTTACAAACTGTTCAACTGTACAATAACAAAGAAGCAAAATTTTAACAGCATTATCGATTAGTGGGGGAAAAATGTCATTTATAAAACCATATTTACAAACTTCCGCAATAGACCAGGAGAGAGGAGTTCTGTATTACTTATTTGTAGCTATAATTGGCTATTTTCAAAGATTTTAGCACAACTATTTACACACATATGAAGCAGGAGTATCTCTAACTGTACATTGTGTGTCACTTTAAACAAACCGTTACCTGTTTACTTGTGGTCAGATAAGTTCCTCAGCTCATACATCTCTGTAATCTGTGCTGTCCTATGTGCCTCACACACTTTTGTAGTAAAATGATCTTTTGAATGTACTTTTGTGCAAACATAATACCTATATAAATATTATGTTTGAAATGTATCTATAGCCTTTACGAGACTTTATAGTTCTTAATGTGTTTTCATAACCGCGGTATAGCATAGATCCTCTAACATATCTGACAGAAGAGCATGGATTTTTAGCACATATAGTGGCTTTATTTTAGTCAAAGAAGATGGTGATAATAGAAACAAGTGGGATGTTGAAAGAAATGTTTCTGCGGACATTAAATACCTTAGGAAAAAATCATTTGAAATGCTGATTTGTAGTTATAAAACAAAGCACAGAAATGTGTACCACTTCATCTGCTACCTGAACAAGATGACTAAATCTAAATATCAATGTAGTCAAACACTCTCAAACAGAAGGACTATCACTTAAATTCTTAATTTTCATTCATTTCTATAAACACTGAATGTGGACAGCTCTCAAAGAATCTTCACCTAAAAACATACAGTGCAACAAACAAAACCTGAATAGTGTCATCTGAAGAAGATGACTAAAACTAGTGGAGTAATAAAACATCATTTACAAAACCATATTTACAAACTTTCACAATTGCTCACAACTGGATTTTGTGTGTTTATTATAAACGGCATCACAGCGGTGTGCCATAGCTATGACAAAATATGCCGGGGTGTGCAAATATAATAATAATAATAATACATTTTATTTATTGGCGCCTTTCAAAACACCCAAGGTCACCTCACAAGCCAGCAGAACACATATACACATATTTACATACATACATAAACACATAATAAAAGTGCAGTAAAAACTCAAAACATTATAAAAAAGCCTTTATAAAAAGATGTGTCTTAAGACGCGATTTAAATGTCAGCAGGCAATCGCTATTGCGAACATCAAGGGGAAGGGAGTTCCATAGGCGGGGGGCAGTATAGCTGAAAGATCTGGCACCCATGGTAGTTAGTCGAATCCGAGGTACCACAAGAGAAATTGAAGATGAGGATCTGAGAGCACGTGAAGGAGTGTAAATATGAAGAAGTTGAGTAAGGTATTGAGGTGCAAGATTATGAAGTGCCTTGTAAGTGAGTATCAAGATCTTGAATTCAACTCGATACTTAACTGGAAGTCAGTGCAATTGCTGAAGAGCTGGAGAAATGTGCTCAGTAGAAGGTGTTCTAGAAAGAACACGAGCTGCGGAATTCTGGACCAACTGAAGCTTACATAGCAATTTAGATGGAACACCAGTGAGAAGAGCATTACAGTAGTCTATACGTGAAGTGACAAGTGCATGAATAAGAACTGCTGTATCATTAGTAGAGAGAAAGGGGCGGAGACGGTTAATATTACGCAAGTGGAAGTATGCAGTCCGTGTGACATTATTGATTTGACTTTCAAAGGATAGTGTGCTATCCAAGATAACACCCAAACTTTAACCTGCGAGGAAGGACAGATTGCACTATTGTCGATGTACAAATAAAAACTGTCCGATTTCGATAAAACAGATCTAGTGCCAACAAGTAAGGCTTCAGTTTTGTTGTCATTTAGCTTTAGAAAGTTAGCTGAAAGCCAGTCTTTAAATTCTGCTAAACAGTTAGACAAAGATGGTGGGGGAAAAGAACCAGTAGGTTTTGCAGACAGGTAAAGTTGGGTGTCATCCGCATAGCAATGAAAATGAACACCATGTTTTCTCAAAATATAACCAAGAGGGAGCATGTAAATAATGAAAAGGAGCGGGCCCAAAACAGAACCCTGGGGAACACCAGAAGTGACTGTAGATGTTCTTGAGCTAAAACTTTTTAATTGAATACATTGAGTGCGTCCAGAATGATACGACCTAAACCAACACAGAGGAGTGCCAGTAATCCCAATAGAAACTAACCTGTCGAGAAGTATCTTATGTGAGATAGTATCAAAGGCAGCGCTCAAGTCAAGAAGGACAAGTATGGTTAAAAGCCCAGAGTCTGCTGCCAACAGAAGATCATTGGTTATTCTGACAAGAGCACTCTCAGTGCTATGGTGGGGACGAAAACCAGATTGAAACTGTTCATACAAATTATTATTAGAAAGATACTTTTCTACTACCTTAGAAATAAACGGTAAATTTGAAATTGGACGAAAATTTTCAAAATTAAATGGATCAGCCCCTGGTTTCTTAAGTATGGGAGTAATAATAGCAGATTTAAGAGATGGAGATACAGAACCAGAGACAAGTGAAGCGTGAACAATTTTTGTAATCAATGGAGACAGGGCTGGTAAACAAGCTTTCACTAAGGGAGTTGGTAGAGGGTCTAACTGACAAGTCGAAGGTTTAGATTTATTTATCAGACCCATTATCTCTGACGTAGTTGGTAGTGTAAAGGTAGAGAAAACAGAGTGGGGAGGTGCATAAGAGATGGACTGACAGCAGTCATGATGGGAAGTACCAGTAAGTAATTGCTGATGTACATTCTTAACCTTAGACTCAAAAAAAGTCATCAAGCGATCACATAAGTCGGTGGAATACATATCAGATGGAAAAGAATCAGGAGGTCGCAGAATATTGTTTACCACCAGAAAAAGAGACCTGGAGTTCCCATTGCTGACTCCAATCATGTTTGAGTAATAATCAGATTTAGCTTTGGACAGTGCATTTTTGTAGTTTTGAATATGTTCTGCGTACATTTCTTTATGAGCAGTAAGGCCGGACCTGACGTGTAATCGCTCTAACCTACGGCCTTTAGTTTTAAGTTCATGCAGCTCAGGTGTAAACCAGGGAGCTGAATGTACAAATGAAACAGTTCGATTTTTCACAGGTGCAAAATCATCTAAAATCATGTTCAGTCCATCATTGTAATATGAGACCAGCTCATCAACAGAGGAGAAATCAGATTTACTGCAAAAGATGGCCAATTCATCAGCAAGAGTAGGCACATCAACGTTCTTAATATTCCGAAATGAAATCAGACGACATGGGTTTACCTTAAAAATTGCCAGTTGGGCACAAAAGGAGACCAGCAGGTGATCTGATATGGTCAGATCAGAGACAGCACAATTATAAGGGGTTATACCAGAACAGCAAACAAGATCAAGAGTATGCCCCTTAGTATGAGTGGGTAGTGTGTTAAATTGCTGCATACCAAAACAATCCAAGCATGATAAAAATTCACATGTAAGCGCATTTCTGACATTATCTATGTGAATATTAAAATCACCCAACATAATAACATTTGGAGACATGGAACATAGATGAGTCAAGAGTTCAGAAAGTTCAGTTAAAAAGGCATTGTTGATCTTGGGAGGACGATAAATAGTTATGAGGATGATAGGAATCACCCAATCAATTTTTAAGGCAAGTGATTCAAAAGAAGAGTATGCAGGCAAGGTTAACTGACATACTTTCAATTTCTCTTTATAAAATATCGCTAGCCCTCCTCCTCGTCCCGTAGCACGGGATTTACAAACATAACGGTATCCTGAGGGAACAGACTGGTTCATGTATGACTTTATATATGACTTTAGCACAGCTATTTGAACATTCAAAGTAGGAGAATCTCCATCTATACATTGTATCACTTTGAACGTTCCATTACTTGTTTATCTGTGTCCAAATAAGATCCTTAGCTCATTCATCTCTTTAATTTGGAATGGATGTTGAAGTGTTAGTTGAAAAGTATTAGTAAATAACAAAAAAAAACCTTTAAAGCAACATGACACCATAATATTCATTTTGAAAATATTGTATAACATGTCGAAGTACACTCGCAGTTTGAAAATGACTTCCGTAATATTTTCTCTTAGTATGAAGCTTTAATTGTTTGGATCACCCAACGCAGAGTTTTGTGTTCTGGGTGAGAGCCCACAAAGATTACACCAAGATGAGCGTTCTTGGGCAGTCCATGAGCTACGCCTGTAGTGTTCAACATTTTACAAAATAAAAGGAGTAACTACATGGCTAACTGGGAAAAATGACTATTCTTTTTGTCTTGTTTCAGTAAAATAACAGTACTTTATAAAGTAAAAGTTGCATTAATGTTACTGTTTTCACAAATTTCTTATAGATGAGACCTTACAATACCAAACAAAGTTCACGATGCCATCAAGAGTTCACAATGCCAGATTCGCCAGTGCTGTTATAAAACGGCCGAAACCACAACATCCTTGGGTGTTTTACAGCCTTTGAAGAGCTCATATCCACGCGTCACTGGTTCTGCGTTGCGACCAGACTCCTCTCTCGTTGTCTAACAGCATGATACAATCACTCGCGATGACGTAAAAGTTTAGACTTTCAACTATTTGTGTGTGTGGTGTTGTTGTTATTGTTGTTGCAGAAGGGGGAGAGACTTGAAAGGTTTTGAAAAAATACATAACTAAATTAACTAAAATGGACAAAAATCATAATTTAAATGCTATTTTGTTACGTTATTGTTTTGTTGTGTGTATGCGTACCTTTCCTTTGGACGCGCGTGCTGCTTTACACGATCCTCTTTCAAAACGTTTGTCGTTTGCTAGTGATGAGGTCTCAAGCAGAAAAGATTAAGCTGCTTGATTTGAAATGTTAAAAACGGGGAAAGTTGTCGTTGGACATATTTTAACCGTTGTTGCGCGTTATGTTTAATGCTTTACGCATTGTAACGGACATATTCGCTTTGAGTCAGAATGACAACTGCGCATGTGCATAGAGGGTGTGTCTGTAGGAGATGTAACGCTAGTGCGAGAGCAGCAGAAGCGATGGCCGTGTCTCTTGCTTTAATTTTCCTCTTTTTATTTGAGATCTGAGTTGAATGTTTTCTTTGAACTTTTTCTCACTTAATCCCTTTGTATGCGGACGAGTGTGATGGCGTTCAAATTTAGCTATCAAACCTCGGGGAGAATACGACATCATCTTTTCATGCGGTACAAACACTGTTTTTCTCTCTGGACTATGGAACATTTTAACTTTGCGTTACAGCATATTCTTTTAGAAACACATTTTACCTCTTCTGAGATTGTTTAACATCACGTGAAAAAAAAACAAAAAAACTTGTATTGTCTTTTGTTGTTTTTAACATTTTTAATGTTATATGTGGGTTGAAACACTTTTCAAATGTATATGTGAAAAGATTTTTAATAAAAAACACCCTTGATTGTAATATCTAACCTCAAAGGATTGTTTCGCATTCTTAAATTTTAAAGCATAATGTTTATGGTTTTCAGAAACACCTTTACTGATAACATTTTACTATGCCTGTATTTCTGTTTTTAACGATCTGCATCACTTTAAAGTTGTATATGTTAGTTGAAAGTGTTACGTGTGTGTGTGAAAAACTGTTTACCTCCCGCGTTTCACGTTTTTAAAGTTTAAAGCACATAGTTTCAGTATACTTTACTCCAAAAACACATTCTCAGACAGTGGTACATAAACACCCCCAGTGGGTGTGTGAATGATGCTATCCAAGAGTGAATAAATCAATAAGTTAATGAACTAAAAATGTTAACTTTATTTTAAAAAACGTTGTTTTGTTTAATTATTTCATCACAATTTAAATGCACACCTCGGCTCGAGTCTATCCTCCGGTGCTGGGGGCGTGTTTGGTGGGCGGAGACTGGGCGTGGCTTTCACGCAGATCGATTCTCACTCTACTGTAATCTTTGGTGAGTGAACATGTCTTGCACGGAACAACTTTGAGTTATTTTTTGCTAAAAACGAAAAAAACTTTAGCAGCAAATTGTGGTTTAAATGTTTTGCTTGAAACGATTCGGGTTTTTAACAACTGTTGCTTGATATGTTTAACGCTAATGCGCTGTTTGAAACGTGTCAGAAAAGGCATATTTGAACCCTTTTCTGTTATTTGTAAAGGTCATGTGTGAAAAACATTCTCCAACTTGTTTTATATTTTTCTGATAACGTTAAAAATGGATAGGCCTTTGTGCTTTAACGATGTGTACATCATTTTAGATGTTATTAAAGTTGTAGACCCTAGTTTCTACTGTGAAGGAAGCTTTCTTCAAATGTATGTGAAAACGCTCTCTAGCTTGTTTTACCTTTTTTAAAAGCTTAAAGCACTTTTATTCTTATAACGTCCTGGTAACTGTTTTTTTGTTGTTGTTTTTACCGTTTTTTTAAAAAATGTATGTGAAAACACTTGTTTTACATTTTTAAATGACTGAACATTGACTTTTTTAACGTTTTTGATGTGATGGAAAAGCTTTCTGCTACTTGTTTTACTTTTTTACGATTACGTTTTTTAAATTGACTTTTGTTTTCAACGTTTTTAATGCGATGGAAATACTTGTTTTTACATTTCTTCTGGTAACGTTTTAAAATATCTGTATAAACTTTTTGTGTTTAAACGGTACAGTTCATTTTTTAAAAATGTCTTTAAATGATGTGTGTAAAGGAATATCTTCAAATGTATGTGAAAAACAAACCTTTCTTTAATAAAACATCCCATTGACCTCCCAATGTTTGTCAGTGTCACCCATTACATCTTTACACATTTTAATGTTGTTACATGGTCTTCAGAAACACATTTCACCTTTTCTGGTAACATTTTCTATGCCTGAATACTACGTTTTTGTTATTAACGATCTGCATCACTTCATGTGTGAAAAACTGTTTACCTCGCACATACTAAAAAATGTTAAACTTTGTTAAAACAACTTTATTTCTAAACGTTATTTTGTTTAATTATTCTACCCTCATTTAAATATACACCTCTTGAGTCTATCCTCCGGTGTTGGGGGCGTGTTTGGTGGGAGGATGCAGGTGTTAGGGGAGTGTTAGGGGGCGGAGACTCGGGTGCCCCTTCACACGGCTCTTAGGCTTCATTTTGGTTTTTGCGTCCGGAGAGAGTGGATATTTGTACAAAAAGCAGCGTGAGTATTATTTTTTTTCTAAAAAAAAAAACAAAAACAAATCTTTAACAGTAAAATGTACCATTAAAATATCTGACTTGAAACTATTCGCATGATGTGTTTTTAACAACTGATGTTTGATGTGCTTAATGTGTTTGAAAACGTTGTTTCAGAAAATACTTTTTAATCTTTTGCTGATATCTTTTATTACGTGAAAAGACATTCACAAACTTAATTACATCTTCCTGATAACATGTGTTAGGGGTATGTTAGGGGGAGTGTTAGGGGTGTGTTAGGGGCGGAGACTCAGACGCCCCCCTCACACACCTGTCTGAAGTCATTCTGGTTTTGCTTCCGAAGAAAAAACATGTCCTCACGAATGCTGGAAAGCAGAGTAAGCATTATTTTTTTACCTAAAAACAAATCATTAACGGTGAAATGCACCGTTAAAATGTCTGACTTTAAACTATTTGTATGATGTGTTTTTAAAACTGTTGTTCGATATGCTCAATACTTAATGTGTTTGAAAACGCTGTTTCAGAAAATACTATTCAAATGTATGTGGAAAACAAAACTTTCTTTAATAAAAAAACAACCTTTAACCTACCAATGTCTGTCACTGTTACACAATACACTGTTTCACATTTTAAAGTTTAAAGCACATCGTTCTTGAACACTTTTGATCCTCTTCGATCATTCTCACTTCAAAACACACAAAGTCCAAAACAATGCCATAAATTCCTTTTCATGGGGTTAGCGGGGTTAGTGAGAGGTCAATAAAACAGGTGTCCAAAACAGGTGTCCAGTCCGGAGGGAGGGAGGGAGGGGTGGGGGGGGGATATTTTTATGAGGGTAATAAATCAATCAAATTTTGACACATGCCGCCCTATAATTCTCTCTATCACCAGAAGTAAATATAAAATAAAAAGTTCAAAATCGACGACTCTTGGGCCGATATAATTCAATTTGTTCAAAAATGGATTTCTGAATGACTGATGTAAAATCAGAAGGAATAAATGAGAATGTATAGAAAGTACAAGATAAGGACTGATATATGTTCAGTAGGTAAAAACTGTTGTATGTCCGATCTTTGGCTACTACTTGGCTACTCTATTGCTAATGTATCACCAGAAGCAGTCAATTCGGTAGAAATAAAAAGTTAAAAATCGATAACACAACATAAGTCAATTTGATTAAAAATGGACTTCTGAATGGCTAATGTAACAACCAAAAGAGTCAATGAGTATATATAAAAATTTCAAGATCGATGACTGAAACATGTTCAAAGGGGCAAATTTTGGCTTCTCTATAGCTAATGTATCACCCGAAGCAGTCACTTCGGTTGAAATAAAAAGTTAAAAATGGATGACTCTTGGGCAAGACATAAGTCAATTTGGTTAAATATGGACCTCTAAAATGAGTGATGTAACATCAGAATGAGTCGATGAGTATTTATAGAAATTTCAAGATTGATGACTGAAACATGTTCAATGGGTTAAATATTTGCTACTCCCTGGCTACTCTAGAGCTAATGTATCATCAGAAGGAGTAAACTGGGTAGAAATAAAAAGTTCAAAATCGATAACTCTTGGGTCCGATGTAAGTCAATTTGGTTAAAAATGGACTTCTGAATGGCTAATGTATCAACCAAAAGAGTCAATGAGTATGTATAAAAATTTCAAGATCGATGACTGAAACATGTTCACAGGGTCAAATATTGGCTACTCCATGGCTAATGTATCACCAGAAGGAGTCAATTGGGTAGAAATAAAAAGTTCAAAATCGACGACTCCTGGGCCGATATAATTCAATTTGCTCAAAAATGGATTTCTGAATGACTGATGTAAAATCAGAAGGAATCAATGAGAATGTATAAAAAGTTCAAGATAAGGACTGATATATGTTCAGTAGGTAAAAACTGACTACTGTATGTCTGATCTTTGGCTACTACTTGGCTACTCTATTGCTAATGTATCACCAGAAGCAGTCAATTCGGTAGAAATAAAAAGTTAAAAGTCGATGACACTTGGGCCCGACATAAGTCAATTTGATTAAAAATTGACTTCTGAATGAGTGATGTAACATAAGAAGGAGTCAATGAATATGTATAGAAATATCAAGATCGATGACTGAAACATTTTCAATGGGTCAAATATTGGCTACTCTATAGCTAATGCATCACCAGAAGAAGTCAACTGGGTAGAAATAAAAAGTTCAAAATCGATGAATCTTGGGCCCGATATAAGTCAATTATAAGTCAAACATATTCAGTGGCTCAAATATTGGCTACTCTATAGCTAATGTATCACCAGAAGAAGTCAACTGGGTAGAAATAAAAAGTTCAAAATCGATGAATCTTGGGCCCGATATAAGTCAATTATAAGTCAAACATATTCAGTGGCTCAAATATTGGCTACTCTATAGCTAGGGTATGACCAGATGGAGTCATTTGGGTAGAAATAGAAAGTTCATAATTGATGACTCTTGGGCCCAAAATAAGTACATTTGATTAAATATGGACTTCTGAATGAGTGATGTAATATCAGAAGGAGTCAATGAATATGTATAGAAATTTCAAGATTGATGACTGAAACATGTTCAATGGGTCAAATATTTGCTACTCCCTGGCTACTCTATGGCTAATGTATCATCAGAAGGAGTAAACTGGGTAGAAATAAAAAGTTCAAAATCGATAACTCTTGGGTCCGATTTAAGTCAATTTGGTTAAATAGGGACTTTTGAATGAGTGATGTAACATAAGAAGGAGTCAATGAATATGTATAGAAATATCAAGATTGATGACTGAAACATGTTCAATGGTTCAAATATTGGCTACTCTATGGCTAATGTATCACCAGAAGGAGTCAATTGGGTAGAAATAAAAAAAGTTCAAAATTGATGACTCTTGGGTCCGATGTAAGTTAATTTGGTTAAATAGGGACTTTTGAATGAGTTATGTAATATCAGAAGTGTCACGTTTGCCATGTAGACGGTGGGAAGAAGATGAGGAAACATCCAAACGGAGAGTAACAATAAACAGGTTTTAATACAAATGACGAGAGTAGGTACATAGACACTAACATAAACGAGAACCGATCAGCAGTGAAGGAAACACAGGGACTGAATATAGTAAGTAATGACTGGGAACAGGTGCAGGGAATGACTGATTGACAACAGCTGATGACAATGATGACAGAGTGGCGGGAACAAAACCAAAACAGTGAACACGTGGAAAACTTAAACAGGACTATGTGACAAGAAGGAGTCAATGAGTTTGTATAAAAATTTCAAGATCAATGACTGAAACATGTTAAATGGGTCAAATATTGGCTACTCCATGGCTAATGTATCACCTGGAGGATTCAACTGGGTAGAAATAAAAAGTTCAAAATTGACTACTCTTGGGCCTGATATAAGTCAATTTGGTTAAAGATGGACTTCTGACTTAGTGATATAACATCAGAAGGAGTCAATAAATATGCATTAAAATTTCAAGAATGATGACTGAAACATGTTCAGTTGGTAAAAACTGACTACTGTATGTCTGATCTTTGGCTACTACTTGGCCACTCTATTGCTAATGTATCACCAGAAGCAGTCAATTCTGTAGAAATAAAAAGTTAAAAATCGACGACTCTTGGGCCCAATATAAGTCCATTTGGTTAAATATGGACTTCTGAATGAGTGATGTAACATCAGAAGGAGTCAATAAATATGTATAAAAATTTCAAGAATGATGACTGAAACATGTTCAATAGGTCAAATATTGGCTACTGTATGGCTAATGTATCATCAGAAGAAGTAAACTGGGTAGAAATAAAAAGTTCAAAATCGATGACTCTTGGACCCGATTTAAGTCAATTTGGTTAAATATGGACTTCTGAATGAGTGATGTAACATCAGAATGAGTATGTATAGAAAGTTCAAATTCAAGAACTGAAAAATATTCACTAGGTCAGATATTGGCTACTATTTGGCTGATGTATTACCTGAAGAAGTCAATGGGTAGAAATAAAAAGTTCAAAATGTAGGACTCTTGGGCCAGATATTAGTATTTTATATCAAATATAGTCTTCTAAATGGCTGATGTAAAATCAGAAGGAGTCGATGAGTATGTATAGAAATTTCAAGATCGATGACTGAAACATATTCAGTGGTTCAAATATTGGCTACTCTATGGTTAGTGTATGACCAGATGGAGTCAACTGGGTAGAAATAGAAAGTTAAAAATCGATGAAACTTGGGCCCGACATAAGTCAATTTGATTAAAAATGGACTTCTGAATGGCTAATGTAACAACCAAAAGAGTCAATGAGTATGTATAAAAATTTCAAGATCGATGACTGAAACATGTTCAATGGGTCAAATATTGGCTACTCTATGGTTAGTGTATGACCAGATGGAGTCAACTGGGTAGAAATAGAAAGCTCAAAATTGATGACTCTTGGGCCCGATATAAGTCCATTTGGTTAAATGTGGACTTCTGAATGAGTGATGTAACATCAGAAGAAGTCAATGAATATGTATAAAAATTTCAAGATTGATGACTGAAACATGTTCATTAGGTCAAAGATTTGGCTACTGTATGGCTAATCTATCACCAGAAGGAGTCAACTGGGTAGAAATAAAAAGTTCAAAATCGATGAATCTTGTGCCCGATATAAGTCAATTTGGTTAAATATGGACTTCTGAAATGAGTGATGTAACATCAGAAGGAGTCGATGAGTATGTATAGAAATTTCAAGATAATGACTGAAATATGTTCACTAGGTAAAAACTGACTACTCTATGTCTGATCTTTGGCTACTACTTGGCTACTCTATTGCCAATGTATCACCAGAAGCAGTCAATTCGGTAGAAATAAAAAGTTAAAAATGGATGACTCTTGGGCCCGACATAAGTCAATTTGGTTAAATATGGACTTCTGAAATGAGTGATGTAACATCAGAAGGAGTCGATGAGTATGTATAGAAATTTCAAGATCGATGACTGAAACATATTCAGTGGCTCAAATATTGGCTACTCTATAGCTAGGGTATGACCAGATGGAGTCATTTGGGTAGAAATAGAAAGTTCATAATTAATGACTCTTGGGCCCAAAATAAGTACATTTGATTAAATATGGACTTCTGAATGAGTGATGTAACATCAGAAGGAGTCAATTAATATGTATAGAAATTGTAAGATCGATGACTGAAACATGTTCAAAGGGGCAAATTTTGGCTTCTCTATGGCTAATGTATGACCAGAAGGAGTCAATTGGGTAGAAATAGAAAGTTTAAAATTGAAGACTCTTGGGCCATATATTAGTATTTTAGCTCAAATATGGACTCTGAATGTTTGATGTAACAAAAGAAGCAGTCAATGATTGTGTATAGACATTTCAAGACCAAGGACTAAAAAATGTTCAAAAGGTCAAATACTCTATGGCTCTTCAACAGCACATATGTTAACTCCATGAACAGCAGAATGAGTGAATGTTGGTTTACTTAGTCGTTTTTCTGAAAACGGTGCAAGCTCAGAAAAACGAATGTGTCAAAATTCCTCAGTGTACAATTTCTCAGAAAAACGACTAAGTGTCAAAATTCCTCTGTGTGAACCATGCAGTGTGTGTCTTTGCTCAAGCCGGAGAGAGTGTGAGGTAGGCGGCTTGAAGGTGTAAGGAAGTGAATCAGTGAATCAGCTAAACTCACACTCTCTCCGGCTTAAAGAGAGACATAAACACAGCCTGCTTCCGAGGCACGCCGTAGCGTTCCCGGAGCCGATGGTTCACGGAGGAATTTTGACACTTTTAGTCGTTTTTCTGAGAAATGGTACATGCTCAAAAAAACGACTAAGTTTAAAAATTCCTCCGTGTCAACCAAGCAGTGTGTGTCTTTGCTCAAGGCAGAGAGAGTGTGAGGTAGGCGGCTTGAGGTGTAAGGAAGGGCCGCTCTGTGAATGCGCTCCATATGAACCATGCAGTCAATTGACTGCTGTATGGCTGATGTAACATCAAGTTAAGTCAATGAGGAAAGTTATTGAAAAAGAATGAAAAGTAACAGAAAGATCATGTTTGAGCACTAATTTATTAAAAATATTTCCTGTAGTCATTATGTAAGAAATGCTCAAGATTGAGCTCTCTTTGGACAGAAATATATGCACTGGATCAAACATGCACTTCTGAATGGCTGACGGAGTCAACAGTTTGACAAATCAGACTATACAAAAGACTAAACTGAAGTACACTTTGACTAGAAATATGTTCAGTTCGTCACAAATGGAGTTTTGTATGTCTCATATAACATCAGAAAAAGGCAATGAGTATGAAAGTATAGAAAGTTCATGATCTAGGAAACTTCATCCATGAAATATGTATTAGCAGGTTCTTTGTACGCAATGCCGTGCATTGCAATGTACTTAAGTTTTCATAACGGAATGAATTAGTTCTTATATGCACTGCAACACAACAAGTGCTTATCTTATATTGTGCTCTGTGCAAGGCAACAGCACAAATGTTTTCTCTTCATTTCACAACCAGATAAGGTACATCTTTGCAATTCTGCATTATCTCTTTAACAGCACATATGTTAAGTCCATGCACAGCAAAATGAGTTAATGCTGGTACACTTAGTGGTTTTTCTGAGAAACGGTGCACGCTCAGAAAAACGACTAAAATTCCTCCGTGTGAACCAAGCAGTGTGTGGCTCCATTCATATGGAGCGAATTCACAGAGGGGCCATTCTTTTACACCTTCAGGCCGCCTACCTCACACTCTCTTTTGACACTTAGTCGTTTTTCTGAGCTTGCATCATTTCTCAAAAAAACGACTAAGTGTCAAAATTCCTCCTTGTACTACATCTCAGAAAAATCACTGAAAGTGTCAAAATTCCTCCAGGCTGTGTGTGTGTCTCTCCTCAAGCCGGAGAGAGTTTGAGTTGAGCGGATTCACAGCGAAGCCCTTCATTACACTTTCAAGCCGCCTACCTAACACTCTCTCCGGCTTGAGGAATTTTGACACTTAGTCGTCTTTCTGAGCGTGCACCATTTCTCAGAAAAACGACTAAGTGTACCAGCATTAACTCATTCTGCTGTGCATGGATTTAACATATGTGCTGTTGAAAAGATAATGCAAAATTGCATAGATGTACCTCATTTGGTTGTGCAATGAAGAGAAAACATATGTGCTGTTGCTTTGCACAGTGCACAATATAAGATATGCACTTGTTGCGTTGCAGTATACATAAAGAATACTTAATGAGCAAAGTGCATATTTTTAATAAATTAGTGCTCAAACATGAACTTTCTGTTACTTTTTATTCTTTTTTATTAACTCATTCTGCTGTGCATGGTTAACATATGTGCTGTTGAAGAGATAATGCAGAATTGCATAGAGGTATCTATTTTGGTTGTGTAATGAGCACAGAGCACAATATAAGATATGCACGTGTTGCAGTGCACATAAGTACTAACTCATTCCGTTAAGAAAACTTATGTACATTGCAATGCACGGCATTGCGTACAGGATCCTGCTGTACATATTTCTGTAGTTTCCTAGATCATGAACTTTCTATACTTTCGTACTCATTGCATTTTCTGATGTTATATCAGACATACAAAACTCCATTTGTGACGAACTGAACATATTTCTAGTCAAAGTGTACAACATTTTAGTCTTTTGTATAAAGTCTGATTTGTCAAACTGTTTGACTCCTTCGTCAGCCATTCAGAAGCGCGTGTTTTAACCAGAGCATATATTTCTGGCCAAAGAGCGCTAAATCTTGAGCATTTCTTATACATAATGACTAAAGGCCATATTTTTGATAATTTAGTAAACAAACATGAACTTTCTGTTACTCTTCATTCTTTTTCAATAACTTTCTTCATTAACTTAATGTGATGTTATATCAGCCATACAGCAGTCAATTGACTGTGTTACACCAGATTCTGTGACCATCGTATTCTGTGACCGTGGACGGCGTGGTTATCCCTGTGCTGCGTGATATACGCAAATTGCGTAAATTCTGACGACAAGCCAAAGAAGGTGAAATCTGTTCGAAACTGTTGTTTAGAACAGTGGTTCTCAAACTGGGGGTCGCGACCCCTCGGGGGGTCGCGGAATGATTTCAAGGGATCGTGAGTTGGTTTGAAAAAATTCTGTATTTTCTGATTACAACAAATATTTTTCAATACTAAAAAATTAAGATTACAAATACATTTTTTTTTATTTCTAAAGACAGAATTGATTAGAAGGGTTTTTTAAAAAAAAAAAAATTAAATAATATTTCGTGACTCTAAGATATGACGTCACCGTGCGGCGACTGATCGCTAGTAGTTATCGATACTGCACGCAACTGCACGTGGAAACTGCAAGAATGGATAAATTTGTAATTCGCAAGACTAAAAATGTTGAGGAAATTGTGGACAGTCTGCCTGAATCATCTGAACCGTGTACCTCTACGTCTACAAAGCACAAGAGCAAGACCCCTTCTGACCAATGTAGGAAACGTCGGAAATATCAAGAGGAATTCATAAAGTATGGATTCACTTGCTCTACTGTCAACGATGCGATTTGCGATTTTTTTTAATCTAAAAATTGCGATTTTACATCTTGCTATTCTGACTTGTTTTCTCATTGTGAAATATAAACTTACAGTGTGAGTTATAAAGTTATAAATGACATAAAGTCGCAATTACCTTTTGTATTTTTTATTCTGTGGTGGAAACAAGCTTCCAAAGGAAGTGGATGTGGATTTAAAACAACTTTTTTTGTTTATTGTTTGTGTATTCTGTGGTAGTGGGTCGCGAGTTCTCGTCGATGTTAGTTTGGGGGTCGCTGGCTAAAAAGTTTGAGAACCACTGGTTTAGAAATGCTGGTTTTTCACATCATAAATGCTTATTTGCTTGTCCAGATTAAATGCAATGTGGTTGTTTGCAGAGTAGTAGTAGTTGCAGAGAAATGTGTGTTTCCATCATGTGTAGTTCATTAAACATTCGCACGGGAACGGCGCTGGCGCGCGTTCACGTTATAGAGAGCGCGCCGGGAGGAACGTTTTTTTCTGTTTGATTTGCAATTCGGAAAATTATTTATTTATCGAATAATAAATTGTGTAATTTATTGTATATTATATAATTATACGGTATATAATAGTTACAACAATTTTACACAGAATGGCTGTAACAAAAGTTCCCATTCAGTCAATCACGTTCGACGTTACGTCGGACTGACGTCATGGGGTCTTGCTTGGGAGCCCAATCACCTCCACGTAGTAAAAAACAAGCCAATGAGAATTGGCCAGTGAGATTTACATGCCGGGCCCCTCCCCCGGCATCCGGGTATAAATAGAGCCGGCATACTCACTTCATTCATACTTTTGCTTCGGAGCCGAACGGTTCAACTGACCTCCTCTCATCTCTACAACAGCTGATAAACTCAGAGCAAAAACAGCAATTTTAATTGCTTCAATTTCCTCCTGCTCTTTGTTCTCTCGTTGGGGCGACAACACAGCAGCGGTGGTGTGCGTTTGCACTGGTGTGGAACGAGATTGGCGTCTCCATCCCTCGGTGTTCCAGCGGTAGAGGACTTCTAAAAGAGCAACACGAACCTCCCACTCCTCAACAATGCCATGTGCCGTCGAGTTGCCGGGTGCTGGTGCGGGTCCTTCTTGTGAGGTACCCCGTATCTCATTCGGCGCTCCAGATGAGGATCGGATGTCGATCGGTGCAGCGGAGAGTGGGCTGTTGTCTTCTGCAGATGAAGACGAAGTCGAACTTCCACCCTCCGGGGTGGTTGCACAGGCTGAGTCCGATGCGGAGCTTACAGCTATGCTGGCTCGGGCTCGAGTGGAACCCTCCACCGTGTCTCGAGCGCTCGCGGCTTGACGACTGGTTTCTAGGCGCGGGGCGTGGTTCACAGCCACGTCCCGCCCCAGTGCCATTTTTTCCCGAGCTGCATGAGGAGTTTCAGAAGACGTGGAAGGCACCCCACACTGTCAGAAGCCGTTCTTCTACCTCCTCTACTCTCACTACCCTCGATGGTGGGGCCGCCAAGGGGTACGTGGACATTCCGCAGTCGGCTGCCACCTGGCGGAATCGTCTGCGTCTCCCGTCCAAGGCGGGTAAGACGACAGTGGCTCTCGCCGCTAAGGCTTACTCCGCCGTTGGACAGGCGGCCTCCTCCCTGCACGCCATGGCCATCTTGCAGGTCTATCAGGCGAAAGCTCTGAAAGAGCTGCACGAGGGTAGTTCTGACCCAGGGGTTTTGCAAGAATTGCATGCTGCGACCGACCTCGCCCTCCGGGCGACAAAAGTCACAGCACATGCCCTGGGCCAGATGATGTCCACCCTGGTGGTCCAGGAACGCCATCTCTGGCTGGATCTGGCTGAAATGAAGGACGCCGACAAAGTTCGCTTTCTCGACGCCCCCATTTCCCAGGCCGGCCTCTTCGGCGACACTGTTGAGGACTTCGCTCAGCAGTTCTCGGCAGTGCAGAAGCAGACTGAGGCCATCAGTCACATCTTGGATGCACTGGCACACAGCTGGCCCGGGGCCTACGCAAGTATGCATTTCCCCCAGTGAGCCTTCTTGCACAGTTACTGTGCAAGGTCAGGGAGGACGAGGAGCAGGTCTTGCTAGTTGCGCCCAATCGGACCTGGTTCCCGGAACTCATGCTCCTCGCGACAGTCCCTCCCTGGAGAATTCCCCTGAGGAAGGACCTGCTTTCTCAGGGACGGGGCACCATATGGCACCCACGTCCCGACCTCTGGAACATCCACGTGTGGTTCCTGTATGGGACGCGGAGGACTTAAGTGGCCTACCACTCGTGGTAGTTGACATGATCACTTCGGCTAGAGCCCCCTGTACGAGGCGCGCCTATGCTTTGAAGTGGAGTCTCTTTGCTAATTGGTGTTCTTCCCGCCAGGAAGACCCCCGGAGATGCCCGGTCAGTTCAGTGCTTTCCTTCCTCCAAAGTGGCTTGGAGCGGAGGCTGTCCCCCTCCACCTTGAAGGTCTATGTGGCCGCCATCGCAGCACATCACGATGTGCTCGATGGCAGGTCACTAGGAAAGCACAGAGGTGCTAGGCAGCTAAACCCTCCTAGACCTCCCCTAATTCCCTCTTGGGACCTTTCTGTCGCCCTAGCTGGTCTACAGAAAGCTCCCTTTGAGCCCCTTGAGTCAGCTGAGCTGAAACACCTGTCTCTGAAGACAGTGCTCCTGACCGCGCTCGCTTCCTTTAAGAGGGTAGGGGACCTGCAAGCATTTTCGGTCAGCGAAGTGTGCCTGGAATTCGGACCGGCTTTGTCTCACGTGATCTTGAGACCCCGGCCTGGATACGTGCCCAAGGTTCCCACCACTCCCTTCCGGGATCAGGTGGTGAACCTGCAAGCGCTGCCCCGGGAGGAGGCAGATCCAGCCCTTGCGTTGCTGTGTCCTGTTCGCGCTCTGTGCGCTTACGTGGACCGCACGCAAAGCTTGAGAAGCTCCGAGCAGCTCTTTGTTTGCTTTGGAGGACAGCAGAGAGGGAAGGCTGTCTCCAAACAGAGGTTGGCCCACTGGATAGTGGATGCCATTGCCTTGGCGTACCATTCCCAAGGCGAGCCGTGCCCCCTAGGGGTGAGAGCACACTCCACTCGGGGTGTTGCCTCCTCCTGGGCGCTCGGGCGCGGCGCCTCTCTGGCAGACTCCGAACACATTCGCCAGGTTTTATAACCTCCGAGTGGACCCGGTGTCCTCTTGTGTGCTGTCTACAGATAGATAGCCACGGGAGACCACTTGCTGCGCCATTCTCCTTTCACGAGGAGATGCAAGCGCTTGTCTACTCCTCAGTTCTGTTCTCCAGTTGGTGAACCCTGTGGAGTTCCTCTTGCATTCTCCGGCAGTCAGACGCGGCGGAGGCGTCAGACGCCAGGTCCAGTACTCGTGTACATGCTCCAGTGGTCAGTCCTTGTACTGGGCTCATATGCTGTGATTCCCTGCGGATAATCCCATATGTGTGTGTTCCATGGCACGGTACCCCGTGGGTAAACCCATGTCTTCCCTGAGCGGCTTAGCCCTGCCCCTGAGGGTAGCGTTCCTCCCCAAACTGGGCAGGACCTTCTGCAGGGAGCTTCCATATGCAGATACTGCCCCAGCGGGTCAGTACATATGTGCTCCACACGTTATCTCCCTTCGGGCAGGGTGTGGTCTCCGTAGCTTCCCCAAGAGGGGCGCTTTCCTGGCGTTTTGGTCATGGCTGAGAAAAACGTGGGAAATTGAGTCACTGAAGCACTCTTCCCCTGAGGTAAGGAACAACAACTTCGACCATCTCCTGAGTAAGACCCTGTCCTCTCCATCCCACTGGTATGGAAGACATTGTAGGGCTTGCTCCGGGCGCTGGAGGGTTACAACATTTGCGGTAGCACTTGCAGGTGGCACGCCTAGGCCTGCCAGCATCTGCTTCCCCTGCTTCTGATTGGGCTCCCAAGTGAGACCCCATGACGTCAGTCCGACGTAACGTCCCCGTTCCCTCCTTCAGGGGACCTAGACGGTCCCATTTGTTTTAGTCATATTCTGGATGAAATAGAGGGGGGTAACAGAATTTGATGACCTTTAAAATGGCCTTGTCAGATTTGGTGACCCTACTGTACATCTGTTGCTGTTTGTGTCAGCCCATAATGATTTGTACTGTATGAAACTGAAGAGATAAACCATCAGCAGAGTGAATTTGGAGAACATCACAGTCATCCTGGGTGAAATAGAGGGGGGTAACAGAATTCGGTCGCCTTTAAAATGGCCTTGTCAGACTTGGTGACCCTACTGTACATCTGTTGCGGTTTGTGTCAGCCCATAATGACTTGTACTGTATGAAACTGAGGAGATGAAAATAATTTCATGCTTAAAATACAGGCATCATAAAGGCATTATTTTCTATTGTGACATTTCATTTTGTTGAATGATCAATATTACAATGTTCACCTGCCTATGAATTTATCAAAAATGTGTTTCATTTCCAATTTGCGTAGTTGAGAATGAGGGAAAATAACAAATGTCAGAAAATAGGTGGGTCTCATACGGGACGTACAAGTTCAATATGACCTAGTCACACCTGACGACATTAAGCTTGACCAAGTAGTCCTGCTTCGAATGTTTTTAATTTAAATTTTTTTCACTTCTGCACACATGAGTCCAACACTGTCTCTGATGTCAAATCTGCGATCTGCCAACACCAAGTCCACAGGCAATAGTTTATTAAGAAGGCCACTATTCTCAGTCACATGCTTGTCACTGGCACAACCTTCCCACCCTTTGGAAATGAAAGAGATAGATCATCGTGGTGATACTTTGGGGGTGTGCTGATGTTTGTAGTGGGAAAATGTCTGTGCTCTAACTTTGAGATTTGATGCTCGTTCAATGTGAATTTCAAAGCAGTCCACAATAACTGCTACATGACTGCCAAAAGTCTCTACCACTGATGTGGCATGGTGGCTTGCAAGCAATGTCTCTCTGGCCAGTTCACCAAGGGTTTGAGACATCAAAAAATTGTACCTATGGTATCTCTGATTATCTTTGATCCACAATTAAGAGATATCCAATATGCTGAATTGGCAGATTCAGTCCGAGGCGGATCAGTGTTGAAAGGAGCATCTGAAAAGTTGAGAGTTTTCGCCAGTCTGTGGCAGGCAGGGAAGAAGCTGTGTCAGCACACCCATCAGAGGCACAAAACACTGAAGCCCACTGTAGTACCTGACCTTCTTGTCATTGTCTTTTAAAGAATCCTCATCCATCCTCTTTTTCATTCTGTTGGCAAGGCTTCAAAATTTTTTACTATTTTGCATATTTGGCCTATAATACTGTAAGCGAAATAAGCTGAAATTAATTATTAATTAGTTTATTTATAAGAAATTCTAACGAGTCACTTATTTTACCAACCGCGCAACTGAATCGTCCAGCGTTCACTTGCACGGGCCACAAATAAGCTCTGTCACGGCTTCAATTATCTTAAAAACACCCTTTAGCAAGGTAACATAGATCGGCAGTTTAAGACATTAAATTAAAAAGCACATAACACAAGACATTTCTCTTTAAAATATAAAGGACACTTTATTGACTATACTAACACATAAACTAATATCTAACACAACACATATGCACACACACATTCACACGAGTTGCAGAGAGGAAGGAAGAGAGGAAAGAATGAGTTTAAGAGAGTGAAATGATGAAAGTTTCTAGCAATATATGCATTCCATGAGACCTGATCTGAACGAACCATCAATCACTAATTTAACCCTTTTATCGCTGCTTAGGCGGGTTATTATATTTTAAATAAATGCACCAGTTCAGCTATAGAATCTGGAGGTACTTGCTCTTGTCGTGTGTCTTTAAATGGGGATTCCTTGTCGGCGTCCTTTGGCTTGGAGGAAGGGGTTCCCCGGGTTCGTTGATCTGTTGAAGGTCTTTCCGGTCCTGATTGCTGCAGATGAAATGGAGGTTCCCTCGTGGCTGAAGTTTAAAGTTGAGGCGGCAAAGATTGTAGAGTCGTTTAACTTTGCGACAAAACTTAACTTAGAACACGAGACTCTCGACGGAAAGAAAGAAAATTAAAGTAAAAGAAAGGAAAGCGAGTGAGACGAGGTCAGTTGGATGGCTTGAATGAAAGTGCTTGGCTAAAGGTTCAAGGAGAAGATTCAGGGTGCGTTCACACTTGTCATGTTTGGTTCGATTAAAACGAACCCTGGTGCGATTGCTCAGTTAGTGCGGTTCGTTTGAACATATGTGAACGCTGCCATCCGAACCCTGGTGCGGACAAAACAAGCGGACCGAGACCGCTAAAAAGATGGGTCTCGGTCCGCTTCCAAACGAACTCTGGTGCGGTTCGATTGATATATGAACGCAACACGGACCAAAGACATGTAAACGAACCAAAAACAGGACGTGATGCCTCAAGATGCGACGCTACAAGTCAGCTGATTTGACGACGCGGAAAAATCGGTGTATCAAAAATGAGTCGAGGGCAAATGTGGAGCAACGAGGAGGTAAAGTGCCTCATCAATATTTGTTTCTGCATACAACGGAGGAAATCCTGGTGCTGTTTTGAATGTTTTGAACATTTTATGAGCGCTTCGTGAGTTCTCAGCTGGTAAAAATAAAGCATATATACATGCATAAAATGATCGCGTTTAATCCAGCACACAGCATTGTTTTGAATGTTCGGGAATCAAGCTCCGTTGCGAAATATACGTCATAAAAGCCGACCAACCAGGTTGTGACCGTATCTCTATGCCTTTGGTTCGGTAACTTAAGGTTCGCTGTTAAAAATGCCAGTGTGAATGCTAAGCGGACCAGGACTATATGTTTTGTTTTTGTTTTTTGGTCCGGACCAAACGAACCAAACCAACCTAACTACAAGTGTGAACGCACCCTCAAAGAGAGCGAAGTTCTGGTGTACTGAACTTTTAAACTGTGGTTTGTCCCACCTCTTTTAGGAGTTCTAACCAATTAGATGCGGTCTTTGTTTCAGAGGTGACTGTCTCCTCCTCTGGTCGTTTACGAACTGTTATCTGAACTCAGCTGGGGTACAGAGAGTACAGTTTAGTCTAAATTACTCTAAAAGGAATACAATGCATTTTACACAGATTTCATTCAAGCCATCTTTTGAGTTATGAGGGGGGATTCAGTTTCATTACAAACAACACATACTTTCAATCAACTATTCAAAAGTTATAACAATTACATGAATTGTGAGTGATCTGCGCATAACAGGTCACATGTATAGTGTGTATGCATGACATGGAATTATGCAATCGAACCCTGTTTGATTACAAGTCCGTTTAGAATGGTTTTGGAACCATTTAAGCAGTTCGTAGGAGTCACTGTTGAGTTTTCTGTGGATTTTGATTGTGACACTCAAGGGTTCACACAAGGTAGCCTGTTTTATCTCTGTCTTTGAAGACCAAACATTCTGGTGTTATCCTTTTGTGGCTCCAGTTGCATTGTCTTTAAACATTTGATCTCTCACCTCAGCTGGGCATAGCTGGGGGGGTTTCAGACGGACTGGAGCCACGAATACGTTGGTGGATCTTGGGTCCAGTGATGCTTTGAATAACTGAGATGAGTTTATATGGAATTATTTTGAATGAATCATTTGGAAGATTCATTTGTCTGGTTCGTCCTCAATTCCTACAACACATATATACTGCATAAGCATATATTTGGCCTATATACTCTCTTTATTCCTGTTTTCTGCTTCTGCATATTATAAAGCCAGTTGGATCATTTTTGCAGCTATAATTCTGTGGGTGTGTTGGTATGGATTTCAAAGTGTGGTTTGTATGTGTGTAATAAAAAGATTGTGTTTGTGCTTGTAATATTTGAAAGGGAAAAGCACTACTGTACTGCAAATCACAAATCCAAACACTGCCATTGGAGCTTTGCTGGCATCTAATGGGGAAAATTGGGTACTTCGCCCAAAAAATCTCTTATTGAAAACTCATCTTTTGAGATATCATCCTCAAATTTGGAACACAACTTATTTAGATTTATGGCTTTAATTTTCTCAGTTTTACAATATTTGAGACAGTCACACCGTAGAACAATTCTGAGATTTAGCTCAAAACTGTAAAAGTCTGGGGGACGCTAGCGCGCATGTCTGAGGTATAGACGCGTTTTGTAAGGGCTCTCCTCCAAGGCCTCGACAATTTATTATTTTACCGTGTTTTATTTAGTTTTAGGCCATCAAAGTGTGTTTACTTTATGTATTCAGTGTGAACTTTTGTCTCGACTCAAAAATGCCGAAGCCGAGTGCCTCCAACAAAGTTAGGAATACCGATGACCAAGTTTCCGGAGCTAACGCTAAAGCTAGCTCCCCTGGCACGTCTGAAAAATTACCGGGCACTGCTTATGCTATGTGCAAAGAGATATGCAAAGAAATGTCCGAGTCAATCTTGCAGGGGGTTAACGCCCGCTTTGATGCTTTTGAACTCAATTTCCAGAAGCTTGTGACGTCGCAGGCCGAGCTAGAGGCTCATGTGGCTAATCAAGAACTGGCTACGAATGACTTTGAGGCACGGATCCAAGAGTTGGAAACCAGGTACTCAGAGCTATCTAAACAAAATACTCAGCTTCGTGCTAAAGTGTTGGATTTAGAAGCTCAGTCAAGAAGACATAATATTAAGATTGTGGGGATACAAGAGGACGAGGAGGAGGGTAAACCCACTGAATTTGTCTCCAGGCTGATACCCCAACTGCTCGGATAATTTTCCTCACCCGATTAAAGTGGATCGAGCGCATCGTTCTCTTCAACCGAAGCCGGCCGTTGGTGAGAAGCCGCGCACAATTCTGGCGCTCATTCATCACTTTCAAGAGAAGGAGTTGATTCTGCGTCGCGGGAGAATGCAACCACTCGAATACAAGGGCAAACGGGTCCTTATTTTTCCCGATTATACCACCGAGGTCATGTCTCAAAGAAATGCCTTTCGGGACGTGATGCAAAGCTTGCGCAAAAAGGGGATCAAGTTCACGCTACGGTACCCGGCTAGGTTGCAAATCCATCAACACGGAGTGGAGGCGCCTACAGTCTTTGAGGATCCAACGGAGGCTGCGCGATTCGCAGAAAGGTGCGGTGGAAGCTCAGGAGAGTAAACTCAAATACGTTCGAACTTATTATACTTCGCTGCTGATGTGCACACGTATCCTTGGGACTCAGTAGAGTTACAGCTTCTGGCATGTAGTCATTATGAATATATAGTGCACTGAGACTTAATCAAGATCATAGAATGGTCTGATTTTATTTTATTTTTTATTTATTTATTTATTTTACTTTTTTCTCTTTCTTCTTTATTTATTTATTTATTTATTTTTCTCTCATAGAGTTTCTTTTTTTTTATTAATAATAATAATAATAATAATAATAATATATATATATATATATATATATATAAATATATATATATATATATATATATTATTTGTTTATTTATTATATATAATTTATTTATTTTTTCTTTTCCCTTTGACGGTAATAAGTTGTCTGTTCAATATTTAAAGCCATTGGGAGGGGCTCTCTTTTCCTTGAAGTTTTTTTTTTTGTGTGTTAAATGCCCGGCAGCTCCTTCTTGGATGGAATTGGGAGTTTTGTGTCTGGTTCAGGTAGGCACAACAGAGGGTGGGGTAGGGTGGGGGTTATTGTTCTTGTTGTCTCGGACCGGTTTGTCATTTTCTTGTTTGCTATTTCCTTACTTGTTTGTATCTTCCATTGTTTTGTTCAGTTTCATGCTGCTAATCATTTTATGCTGCAAAGGTGCATGTCCATTCTAATAACCTTTTTCCTCTTTCCATATGCAGAGGTCTTCTGGTAGAGTACTGACTGGGGGTAGGAATGTGACATTAGTCTCTTGGAACGTTAAGGGGCTAGGACATGCTATAAAGAGAGAAAAAGTATTTAGGCACCTTAAATCATTATCTGCGGATGTGATTTTTCTACAGGAGAACTGACTGGGGGTAGGAATGTGACATTAGTCTCTTGGAACGTTAAGGGGCTAGGACATGCTATAAAGAGAGAAAAAGTATTTAGGCACCTTAAATCATTATCTGCAGATGTGATTTTTCTACAGGAGACCCATATTAAAGCTACTGAGCAGCGTAGATTGCAGTGCAGTTGGATATCTCAAGTTTACCAATCACCATTCACTTCTCACGCCTGCGGTGTGGCCATTCTCTTTCGAAAAAATGTTCCATTCCAATTCTCTTCAATGATTACTGATCCTCATGGCAGATACATTATTGTTTCTGGTACCATAAATTCTTTCCCATTGACTTTCTAAAATATCTACGGTCCAAACACTGATGATCCTAATTTTTACAAAAAGGTTTTTGACTTACTTCCTGATGGCAATAATTCCAATATAATAATCGGGGGAGATTTAAATTGTTATCTAGACCCGTATTTAGACAGATCGTCCACTCGTCCACCCCCTGGAATTGCATCAGTGCAAGTTTTAAATAATCTGCTTAATTGCAGAAATCTAGTGGATATTTGGAGAATGCAGCACCCTGTAGACAGAGATTATTCTTACTATTCACATGTCCACAAATCTTATAGTAGAATAATTTATTTTTTGGTTGATTCTCAGTTAATTTCGCATGTTATTGATACCAGGTACCATATTGATTTCCAATCACAGTCCCCTCACCATGTCCATTGACCTATCTCTCCCTAAGCGGTCTTATTCCTGGCGTTTCAATCCATCTCTGCTTACTGACAGTAAATTCATAGAATACATTACCGTCAAGTTAAAAGAGTTTTTGGAGTTTAACGACAATGGGGAGGTGTCAGATTCTATACTTTGGGAAACGTTGAAGGTGGTTATGCGCAGGCATATTATTTCTTACGAATCTGCTGCCAAGAAAGAAAAAGAAAAAAGACTTTTAGAGATACAAAGTGTTCTTCCCACCCTTGAATTGGCGTATCAGGTGTCAAAATCATCTGATGACTACGATAAGATAACGAAGCTTAAGTATGAGTATAGCTGCATTCTTGGCGGTCAGATAAACAAGCTTTTTTTGAGAATGAGGCAGAGGCATTTCGAAACAGGGGATAAGCCTGATAAGCTCTTGGCACAACAACTTAAGGGGGCTCAAGCTTCCAGGTCAATTTATTGCATCAAATCTAAGGATGGCACACCGTTAACCAACCCCAAGGATATCAATGCCTGTTTTAAAGATTTTTATAGTGAACTCTATACTTTCAACAGTACAGCCACTCATTTTGATTTTTTCACTTTTTTTTTACTCTCTTGAATTACCTAGACTTGGTGACGTCGCTAGGGCTGACCTTGACTCTGATTTTACTTTGGAAGAGATAGTCTCTGCCATTAAGTCATTTCCAACTGGGAAGGCAGCGGGGCCAGATGGGTTTAGTTCAGAATGTTTTAAAAGATTTAGTGATATTCTCGCCCCGCTCCTCCTCAGAATGATAATTAATTCTAAAAAAGATAAAGTTTTACCTAATACATTGTACGAAGCGAATATATCTCTCATTTTAAAGAAAAATAAAGATGAAACCGACCCGGCTAGCTATAGACCAATTGCGCTTCAGAATTTTGATAGGAAAGTAATTACTAAAGCTTTGGCTATTCGGCTTAACAAATGTCACGAACTCTGTCCATCCTTACACCCACTCACCACTAGAGGTCACCCGCTCGCACCATGCTTCTCCTTCACAACACTACACTTCCCAGAATCCCTCACTCGGTCACTGATCATCCGCCAGCTGTGTCTCGTCAGCACTACTCATTAGCTTCATCACTGCACTACATATAGCTCACTCACTCACCTCTGCAGGGCGAAGTATTGTTTGATTTCTATATCACAATTTCCGAGCGTTATATCCCTGTCTGGTTTTCCTGTGTCTGATCCTGCCTGTTCCCTGTTTCCCTGTCGACGTTTATCTGCCTGCCTCTGACCTCCTGCCTGGAATTCACTTTGATCCTGCCTGCCCTCCTACATTGTTGTTCGCCGTTGATGATTTCTGCCTGTCTGACCACGTTACCAAATAAAGCTGCACTTGGATCTCACTCGTTGACTCCTCATCATTACAACAAACATCTATCCTCCATCATTCATCCTGACCAGACCGGGTTTATCCCTGGCAGATTCTCTTTCTTTAATGCGCGTCGCCTCCTCAATACAATATACGCTGATCACTCGAAAGTTAATGGAGCAGCAATTCTGTCCCTGGATGCGCAGAAAGCTTTTGACCAGGTTGAGTGGCCTTACATGTTTAGATCACTGCAAAAGTTTGGGTTCGGCGTGACATTTGTGTCATGGGTCAAAATAATATACGCCAGACCAAAGTGTTCAGTTTTAACTAATGCAGACAGGTTGCTTGAGTTTCCTTTACAACGCTCAGTGCAACAGGGGTGCCCCCTTTCACCTGCCCCTTTTGCCTTTGCGATAGAACCTCTTGCCCTAAGTATAAGGCGTCATACAGGCATCACAGGTCTCGAGGTGGGAGGCAAGAAAGCTCTTATTAGCCTGTATGCAGACAATGTAATATTGTATTTGGAGAATTCTGAAAGATCAGTTCCCATTCTCTTAGATTTAATTACTTCTTTTGGGAGACTATCAGGGTATACAATCAATTTATCAAAGAGTAACTTTATGCCTCTTTCTGATACTTATAGACCTGGGTTTCTGGAGAATATTCCGTTTAAGATAACCAGGGATCATTTTGTGTATCTTGGCTTGACGATCCCCAAAGATTCAAAATTATTATTTAAGTTGAATTTTGCTGAGTTTCTTTCAAAACTTAAAAGCAGCATAGAAAGTTGGAAAATTCTACCTTTGTCTATGATCGGGCGTATAAATTCAATAAAAATGGTTTCTCTTCCCAGATTCCTATATCTTTGTCAGAATCTCCCTGTTTTTCTTACTTCTGCTTTCTTTAAGGAACTGGACTCTATAATCTTCTCTTATGTTTGGAACTATAAGACACACAGAATCTCTAAAATGCATCTGCAAAAACCCGAGTCTGTAGGCGGTCTGGGTATGCCAGTATTCAAGCATTATTATTGGGCTGCCAATATTAGGGCTTTAATGTACTGGGTGAAGGGGGCACCGGCCAACTTGACACCTGACATCCCCTTGTGGGTACAAATGGAGACTAACCTGGCTGTTGGCACTTCCTTAGCGGCCATGTTGTTCTCTAAGTTTGATAGGCCTTCAGCGATGAATAAGTTAAGCTTTGTGTTAAAAAATTCAGTTAGAATTTTAAATCAGGTGAGAAAAGTCCTGTCCCTGCCAGAGACCTCTGTTCATACGACAATTTGCTATAATCATTCTTTTTTACCCCCCTGGACTGATAGAACTTACTTTGTCTGAAGGGAGAAGGGCTTAGAGTCCATTAGGGACCTTTACGTTGAGGGAAGGTTTGCATCCTTTAGCCAGTTAAGAGAGAAATTTGATTTGCCTCATGCACACTTCTTTCGTTATTTTCAAATTAGGCATTATGTAAAGTTTGTAATTTCGAACAACTTCCCGTAAAACGTGTTTTTTGATGTTTTTCTGAGCCCTCCTGACTCTAGACATCTTATTTCCAAATTTGTTTGTTTATTCGAAAGCTGCGTTGCAGCTCCTACTGAGAGATTTAAAGCAGCCTGGGAGGAAGACCTGGGAGTTGAACTTTCTGATGATATGTGGGATAAGTGTCAGGCTATGATACAGGTCTGCTCAGTAAACTGCAGGCACCAACTGATCCAATTCAAGGTGGTTCACCGTTTGCATTACACTAAAACCAAATTGCATAAAATTTTCCCCTCTGTTTCTCCAATGTGCGACTGGTGCAAAGTGGCAGAGGATACAACTTCTGGTATCCAGACTGGTACTCCAAGGCTTACAATAGGCCTCTTCCACCTGACGCAGAACTTGCAATTTTTGGCTTTTCACAGCGCACCTCCTGCCTCCTGGGGACAATACAGCAATCTCTAACCCTGGGTATGATTGTGGCTAAGAGACTTGTGCTGAAGAACTGGAAGTCACCCTCACCCCCTTCCTTTCGAACTTGGATTACGGATATGATCTCTCTTATACAAATGGAAAGACTTAGATTCTTGAGAACTAATTCCATCAAAAAATTTTCCGCTGTTTAGGGTCTATTCCTGGGCCATTTGGACAAGTTAACTGCTCAACCAGCCCCTAGTGGCTCCTCTGAGGCTAATACTGGGCACCCTGACTGATTGTTTAGCAGGTTATTACTATAGTATTTCTGGTTACTGAACTAAACATTTATTATTATTATTTTAATATTATTATTATTTTATTTCTTTTTATTTATTTACTTATTCATTTTTCCTTGTTGTGGTCCGAGACAGTGTTGTTTGTCTGTTCTGTGTTTATTTCTGAAAATCTCTAAAATAAAATATTCAAAAAAAATAAATAAATAAAAACTGTAAAAGTCTAATAACAAAGCAGTTTTTATAACAGCAGGTCCATGTAAGACCTACTGCCTGCCTAACTGTCAGACATGGACAAGAAGGTATAGTTTCAAAACTCAGTTTTATTGAACAAAGTGAGATAACAACAGGTATGCGGTTGGGTATGGTGAGTTTCAGAGTTCGTGAATCGTAATGTGACTTAGCTTGAAGATTGAAGTAATGTCCGTGTGTTTGCAGGTGAGATGATGACAGTCCAGCGGTGCGCGCCCACGCCTGATCCACAGGAAGAGTTAACATTCGCAGGATATGTAGAAGGCAGGTAAGAAGAGCAGGTAAGTCTGTAGTCCAGTAATGACGAGATCAGACAACTGACTGAGGGTGTGAGGGCTTTTTATGGCGTGAGCGTGAGTGAAGACAGGTGCAGGTGATCAGTATTCAGGTGATTGTGAGCGTGTGGGTAGAGCTTGTCGTGTCTGCGATGTTGACGGTGATGTTGACGGTGTGACACTAATGACCACGATTCTGCCTATCGTCTGCCATTCCTGTTTGCTGTTGTTTTACCATTGCCTGTTTGACTACGTTTTCACTGTAAATAAAGCCTGCACCTGGATCTACACCCGCGTTGTCACGCACCTCTTCATTACAGAATGTAACAGTTGAGAAAGAAAATGAGTATAATGGATCCATGCAGTCGGTCTGAAAGCATCCAAATTTACCTACTGTTGTTATGAATGTTTATCCAACAACAACAAAAAAAGAGAAAACCTCTCTGCTCTTGACTGAAACAGTTTTGTTACTGTAATGGGAATACATGTATATTTAATTTACACAGTAAAGATTATGTATTGTTTTTATAAATTTGACTTTATACATTTTATGTAGTATTTCTTGTTTATAGTGCTTGAAGTTTTTCAGGTAGGTAAATACCTGATAAATGCTAAAATAAAAGCAGTGATAAATGCTTTAATTTATCACTGTTTACCTGTCTTCTGTAAGAGTTTTTTAAGCTAGTTTTTTTAAATAATATTGAAAATGGTGATAAGAATTGTGAAATGTCAATGGTATAGAAAAAAATTAAATCATAAAAACCTTACTTAGAGCAAAAATAACTATATCGTTATATATATATCATCGTGAAATAAAATTACTCATATCGTGATATAAGATTTTGGTCATATCACCCACCCCTAAGTGTGGGTGAATGTGCTTTGAGGTTAAGCTTATTGCGATGGCCAAACTTTTAAATAGGTAGGCCTATTCCTTTTTCACATTAAATGTGTACAAAACACAAATGCTACTTGGTAAGCTTTATTAACCTTTTTTTATTAACCTTTATTAACAAATTAATTTATTTTTTCAGATAACGACCTGTTTTACCTTCGAAACCATGGAGAGCACAAATGTAAAGTTGTTTGCAGTGCAGAGGAGGCTGACTCACTGTTTAAGGAGTTTCATTACAGTGACATAGGTGCACATGTTGGTCAGCTTAAAACAAGGGATGCCATTTCTCAACGCTTTTACTGGCCTGGCATGTCATCAGACATAGAGAAATGGGTAGGCTTATTAGAACTTAAATTCAATTTTTTTTTCATATCACAATGTATAATATACAGTCAATTCATATGTTTACACACCAATCAAGGTACAAACTCCAAATTTCTATTTAAAAAAAAAAATGCAATTTGAAAATATTAATGTGTTAATAGTTCTGCCAGAAAGACTCGGGAGGTAAATTAACTTGCAATGAAATTTATTAACAATCAGAAAGCAAACATTGAAAGATAAAGTTCCTTGGCGTAGGCCCCGTCCGTAGCTTAGAATCTGGGGGATGCGGACTCTGCATTTCCTGCCTGAAGATGAAGGCAGGGGCGTAGCCGACCCCCAGGGGGTATGGACAGGGACCATCCTGGTGGTGGTAGGGGGGGATAGAGGTTTCACGTCGGCATCTGCGAACTCAGACATGTGTGAGTACCGATCTTATATACTATGAGTGTTGGATGATGATTGGTTAGGTCTAGATTAGTTGTGACATAACATTTGAGTCTTCCCGACAGAACTTGCGCTAGAGCTTCATTTCTGCCAGAAAGACTCGGGAGGTAAATTAACTTGCAATGAAATTTATTAACAATCAGAAAGCAAACATTGAAAGATAAAGTTCCTTGGCGTAGGCCCCGTCCGTAGCTTAGATCCTGGGGGATGCGGACTCTGCATTTCCTGCCTGAAGATGAAGGCAGGGGCGTAGCCGACCCCCCAAAAATGGTGAAGGATAATTTATCCTGTGACGGAGCCTACCCCCCAAAGAACGGTGGAAAAGCCACTAGCCGTGGCGCGAGAAGAGGCAAGGAAGGATGAATACCGCTGAGTGGTGAGAGAGAAAGCAAAGGAAAAGGAAGGGGAGGAGAGAAGAGCTACCGATAACAACGAAGACGAAGCCTGCAATAGGCCACGTATACACGGAGCCTTGGACGGCAATAAAGGCCACGTTAGGCCACGTAGACGACGCCTTGAACGGCGACTCGGCCACGTGAGGCCACATAGACTCGCCTTGAACGGCGACGAGGCCGCAGTGGGCCACATATACGCAAAGCCTTGGACAGCAATGGAGGCCACGTTAGGCCACTTAGGCGCGACGCCTTGAACGGCGACTCGGCCACGTGAGGCCACATAGACTCGCCTTGAACGGCGACGAGGCCGCAGTGGGCCACATGTACTCAAAGCCTTGGACAGCAATGGAGGCCACGTTAGGCCACATAGGCACGACGCCTTGAACGGCGACGGACGTCAAATTGATTATTAGTGAGTAAGATAGTACCACCACCACCAGTATATGCATGAATTACCTTAGTCGAAACTTGACAGAGCATGCTGAGCTTCGAGGATGATTTTGAAATCTGGTCTTATGTACGTTTCGAGTGCGGAGGAAGACCATCTGCCGAGAAGCTTGATGGCTGATGTTGGAATTCCTCGCTCCGCTGCGGTGGTAGCTGCCCCAATTCTGAATGAATGACCGGTATATAGGAGGGGAGATAGACCACAGTTTCCTACTAGGATTGCTAATTGAGAATTGAACCAAACTTTAGTGAGGGGTGTTCCGTTGGGTAACAGAAAGAGGGGGAAATGGTTGGGAGTTCTAGGACGAACTTTCAGATACTTAATCATGGAAGTGAAGGGACAGAAATTATTATTAAGTTTAGCAAAAGTTAGTGTGACGCCAGATCCTTTAGAGTCACACTTGGAGTGCTTAAGATTGAGTGTAAAGGAATTAGGCAGAAAAAGTAAATCGGAAAAACACAGCCCGCGAGTAGTATCGAAATGTTTCGAATTCGAGGTAAATTCCCCGGGACGCATGAAGCCGTAAAAGGCTGATAGAAACACAGCTTCTAGCATAATATTAAAATAAGAGGGAAAAAGGCGAATGGAAGTGATTAATCTTTGCAGAATGTTTAAAGTGATTGGCAGACGTTTATCTGGCAGTTTAAGGGAGGATTTGGCAATGCCTTTGAGTAGCAAACGAATAGATGGTACTGAGAAAAGACTTGGGTAGTTAGGATTGAAATATCTTGCATAGAATTGGACGCCTGCTAATAATCTACGGATGGATGAGATTTTTAGATTACGCTTTTCATAGTTAAAAACTAGAAAAGAACAGACGGTCGTAATCAGAATGGGAAATAACGGGACCTGAAAAGAAAGGCAAAACGTTGTGAATGAAGACCAGGCTGAAGTATAAGCGCTGAGTGTGGAAGAAGCCAAGCCTTTTGAGATATAATGTCTAGCCGAATTTAGCAAAGCGTCTAAATTAGGATTATCTCTGCTAGGGGGGGGCAAGGAGTTGATTCCTGATTGGCTGAGGGGTGGAGCCTTCTGAAAGCCTGAAAACGAAAACGAGAAAGCGCATCAGCAATGACATTGCGGTGGCCGGGAATATGAGCGGCCTTAATGATGAAATTATGAACGACAGATTGCCAGATTAAACGTCTTAAAAAGAGCATAATAGAGGGGGAAGAAGATCTACCTTTGTTGATGATGGCAACCGTCGCTTCGTTATCGCAGAGCATCATGATGCGTTTACGTGACCATGCCGATCCCCAGAGAACGCTAGCTACGGCTAAAGGATAGATTTCGTGTAGAGCGGACGAGACGGAACCTAGAGCTGGCTTTGGGAAATCGATTGGCCATTTCTCTGCGAACCATTTGCCTTTAAAGAATCCCCCGAAGCCGACGGAAGGAGCAGCGTCAGTAAATAATTGCAATTGATCGGAAGATTTGAGCGCGTCGTTGTAGAAAAAGGAAATGCCGTTCCAGTTATTTAATAGTTATTTAATTTAATAGTTTATTTAAAATGTGAGATCAGACATGCAACCTTCGTCGAGCTGAACTTGGTCGCTTAATTTTTCCACGGAGTGAGCCAGGGTAAGCAGGCGAGAAATAAAAGCCCTGCCTTGAGGAATAATGCTCATGGCGAAATTAAGGTGACCGAGCAGAGAAAGCATGTCGCGCTTAGATACGGAGCGTGGCGATGAAAAGGATTTGAGAAAACTCCTGATCCTTAGAAGTTTTTCGTTAGGGAGGGAAGCTTGCATTTTGACCGTATCGAGAAGAATACCGAGAAATTCTAACGAATTCGAGGGACCTAGGGTTTTCTCTTCCGAGAGTGGAACGCCGACATCGCTAAAAATCTGTCTAAGCGTGTCAAGAATAGAAGATTGGGAAGAAGGAAAATCGATAAGCAAAAAATCATCTAGCAGGTGTAAAACAAAGGGAAGCTTGCAAACGTTCAGCAGGATCCAACACAGCGCTTCGGAAAGGCAGTTGAAGATATGGGGACTGCTTCTACACCCGAACGTTAGCCTTACTGCAAAATAGAATTTGAAGTTCCATTTGACGCCGAATTGGGGCCAATCAGAAGGGTGGATTGGCATGGTCTTGAACGCGTCAGTAATGTCGGCTTTAGCCAGCAGAGCGCCTTGACCAGCTAACTTTATTAGGTGAATGGCGTTGTCGACCGTAGCGTAATGCAGAGAAAAGGGGGCTAAAGGGATGCACTCATTAACGCTTGCGATGTAATTAGAATGTGGAGAAGACATGTCAAAAATGAGACGTTTTTTACCTGAATATTTACGGGTTGCAACGCCGATGGAGTTAATGCGAAAAGGAGAGAAAGGAGGAGAAGCAAAAGGGCCAATTACATATCCTTTATTTACTTCCTTTTCGAGCAGAGTTCGAACGATTTCTGGCTCTGATAAGGCTGATTGCAAGTTTTTAGCTACAAATGAGGTGGTAAGATGCGAAAGGATGCCCACCCGAAACCCTTGAGACAGACCGGTGATCAGATAATCGACGAAAGTCGGATCGGGGTGAGAAGAAAGATAACATGAGAGTGCGGACACATTAATAGGAGTAGATGGGTGACTAATCAGAATTTTTTCTGAATTGGGGCCTTCCCACGGGTTGCGGGCCTGTACCGGCGTGGGCAGACAGATTTCGGGTGCGGATCCTTGCAAACACTACAGATATGAGCAAATTTGCATTGGGAATAAGAACAAACAGATTCGTTAAAATTATTACATATAGAAATGCCATTAAAAGTAGAAATAGGGCGGCCTCTTCCGTCAAAATTAGGCCTTACGTTTTCAGAACCTTGGACAGCGGGCGGGACTTCGCAAACGCTTTAGGGCAGAAAGAAGCTGAATGTCCGTGAGCGCTACAAATAGTGCAGGCCAAAATCTTTTGGCCGCCAAAATGACGGATAAGCAGTTCGGTGTCAGTGACGGACCAGTCTATCCTCGTGTTAAAGAGGAAAATGAAGGAGGCAGATTTGAATGACTTGTGGTATTCGTAAAATAAGGTGCCACCGTATCTTTGGTTAAGATCCGCCAACATAGACAGGTAGAGATCTAACTCCTCCCTCCGATCTGGAAATACTTGGCACAGAGTGTCTCTGAAGATACCAAAAGCAATAACGAATTCGGCAAATGATAGATTCCTTTGCAATCTGGGATCGGAGGTTTTGAGAAAGACTGCCACGTCACCACAGTCGACCATTTGCCTGTCGGCTGCGGGTGAAGGGAGCAGTAAGGAAGCAAGGTTAATGTCCTTACCTTGAATGATATTAGATCTGAGTTGGGGAGACACCGTAACTGCAGCGGGTGGAACGAAACGCCTACCGAATTCATTAGCTGGTACGGCAGTGGAGAGACTAAAGTTAGATGTTTGAGCAGATACACCTTGAAATGGCGTCTGGATCGTGTGATGCTGCGTTGGAAGAGAGGACGATGTCGAAGCTACGCACTGGGGATCGCTTGATCCGGTGCGAGTAGGGAAGATAGGTGGGAGGGCTGATGAGATTGTAAAAGGAGTAATTGAAGTGTTAGGATTGACGAAAAAATGTTCGATATTCGTCACCTTCGTTTCTAAGCCTTTGACCGTCTCTGAAAGGCTTTGAACGACTTGGATGAGCTTTGAGTTGACATCCTCGGGTTCGGGTGTCCGTGCAGGCAGCGTGGCTTTTTTAGCTGGACGAGGTGAAGCCGACTTGGCTGTTCTTTTTCTGCCGGCTGGATTGGTCTGGCCTGATGACGTGGAAGTAGTTTGGGCGATGTCGGGAGTGGATGGTGGACTACCCAAAGTATTTTGGGCTAGTAGAAGAAGATCTTCTCTCGATAATCCTTGGCTGATCGGTATACCAGCGGCCTCGAAGGTGTTGGAGATTTTTTCGGAGGACCACTGAGCCCATGGAGAATCACGGCGCTGGATGCGCGCACTGCGACGCGCTGGAAGAGGACATGGCTGGACGAATTCTTCTTCAGAATCTGAATATTCACAAACAGCGAGCTTACTCAGGGACATCTTTTAGGTTTGCTACTGAGCGTTTAACAATTAAGTTTCACGTCGGCATCTGCGAACTCAGACATGTGTGAGTACCGATCTTATATACTATGAGTGTTGGATGATGATTGGTTTGGTCTAGATTAGTTGTGACATAACATTTGAGTCTTCCCGACAGAACTTGCGCTAGAGCTTCATTTCTTTTTCACATTATTCTAAATTGTAATGTAGAAAATTGTATTTTCTGCACAGTTGGTTTGAAATGACATGTATTGTGAAAAGCGTTATACTAATAAATGTGAATTGAATTTTATTTTTGTCTCTTCACAGACCAAGTGTCCATTTGAACTTGTTGGAATGGACCTAATCGGAAAGTTGGTGAAGACTGACCAGGAGAATCAGTATATATGTGTAATAATTGATTATTGCACGAAATGGGCACAAGCGTATCCTCTGAAATCAAAGTCAGCTGGAGAGGTTACAGAATGCATCCTTAAATTTGTCTATCAGTTTGAAGTGCCGAAAAGGATTCTTACTGATCAGGGCAGAGAATTTGTTAACACCGTAAGTATTTTAATTTTCTACTAAGCTACACAAATGCTTTTATGTACTGTATGTTCTTCCCTGTTTAAACACTTGAATTATTACTCAATAATAAAAAATATTATTTTAACATAATCTCTGTAGATCAAGGTCTGCGAAGTGCTTGGAATAAAGAGGAGCCACTGTGCCCTGTACCACCCTCAGACCAACAGGTTGGTGGAGAGGCTCAATGGCACCATACAAAGGTGAAAAATGCATCTACTACAGCATATATTTCCACTGATAAGCAGGTTAAATGAATTGATTATGTTATTACAAAACATTGATTATATTATTACAATGGCACCTGTCAAGGGCTGGGATATATTAAGCAGCAAGTGAACAGTTAGTTTTTGAATTCCATGTGTTGAAACCAACAAAAATTGGCAAGTTAAAAGGTCTGAGTGATTTTGACAAGGGCCAAAAATAGTGATGTATAGATGCCTGTGTCAGAGCATCTCCATAACAGCAAGTTTTGTAGGTTGTTCCTAGTTCCATCCAATTTTTTGGTATGCCAGCATGAACTGCTGCAACCTTAATGTGTTTAAACTTTTAAATTTTTTTAAAATTTTGTTCTTCTTCCTTATTTTTCTGCCCTAAAAGTGAATGGCCGTCAGAGACCGGTTCTTACAGGCCACTTGTGTGGTCCTGTAACCCGTTTCACCAAACAATAACTTTCATTGAATATTCATTGAAATATAAGTGTAATGGACATTGCTATAAAAGCCATTTAAGATACAGTTCAATTGATTGACTTTTAGTTGATAAAAATTCATAAATTCATTTAATAAAGCTTAGGTCTAATCTAAGTCTAATCAGTTTACAAACAAAACTGTGGTCTCCAAAATACCTTGTATTTTATATAAATATTAAAAACAAAGAAAACAGACATGACTGAATGTACTGCATCTAAAATGAAGACACAATATTATTTGTCATTTTTATTATAGTACATGGAACAGTACGTTCATACAGAGACATGTTATGAATCGTTTTATATTTTAAAAGACATGTGGCCATTGTACATATCGTCTTTCTACATATATTTGTATGTATAAGCCTTCTCTTTATATTTCACCACATAATGCTTTTAGAGTCCTTGCTAAGCTGGTTGAGGATAAGCCCAATACCTGGGACCAATATTTGGATGCTGCTATGTTTGGCCTGCGGACAAAGAAACAACTGACAACACAGTTCTTCCCATTTTATCTTATGTTTGGGAGAGAAGCACGCTACCCATCCGAGGTCCCAGAACATTTTCAGGTGATTTAGTGTAAATATTCTGGATTACAAGATTATATTACATAATCATGCAGTATAGATAAATTATTTATTACTAACCTTTTTCCACAGGTTGATGGTCACTTTGAAAGTGAATATAATGAAGAAGTAGTGGCCATTGACATCGAACGGCATGAAAAAATTATGAACATCGTTAAAGACAATGTTGAAAAAACACATGCAAGAACAAGGAGAAGGCTATCTCAAAAGGCACACCAAAGCCTTCAGGTGGGAGCCATGATGTGGAGAAAAAATGTCCGCAGTGAGCAGCGGAAAGGAGGAAAACTTGACCCAGAATATTTTGGTCCCTTTATGGTGACCAAAATAGAAGGGAAAAGTATTGATCTTGTGGATTCAGCGGGACGAAAGCCTCTCCTCAGTGCAAGACACATGAAAGCCCTGAAAAAAACACCTGAAGGACTCTAAGATGGTGAGAAATAAGATTCTCTGGTCTGATGAGAGTAAGATAGAACTTTTTTTTTTTTTTTTAATTCTAAGCGGTATGTGTGGAGAAAACCAGGCACTGCTCATCACTTGTCCAATACAGTCCCAACAGTGAAGCACTCTGATGGCAGCATCATGCTGTGGGGGTGTTTTTCAGCTGCAGGGACAGGACGACTGGTTGCAATCGAGGGAAAGGTGAATGCGGCCAAGTACAGGGATATCCTGGACGAAAACCTTCTCCGGAGTGCTCAGGACCTCAGACTAGGCCGAAGGTTAACCTTTCAACAAGATAATGATCCTAAGCACACAGCTAAAATTATGAAGGAGTGACTTCACAACAACTCCGTGACCTGTCTAGAATGGCCCAGCCAGAGCCCTGACTTAAACCCAATTGAGCATCTCTGGAGAGACCTAAAAATGGCTGTCCACCAACGTTTACCATCCAACCTGACAGAACTGGAGAGGATCTGCAAGGATGAATGGCAGAGGATCCCCAAATCCAGGTGTTAAAAACATGTTGCATCTTTCCCAAAAAGACTCATGGCTGTATTAGATCAAAAGGGTGCTTCTACTAAATACTGAGCAAAGGGTCTGAATACTTAGGACCATGTGATATTTCAGTTTTTCTTTTTTAATAAATCTGCAAAAATGTCAAGAATTCTGTGTTTTTCTGTCAATATGGGGTGCTGTGTGTACATTAATGAAGAAAAAAAATGAACTTAAATGATTTTAGCAAATGGCTGCAATATAACAAAGAGTGAAAAATTTAAGGGGGTCTGAATACTTTCCGTACACACTGTATGTGATATTTTATTAAAAATTTAGCATCAAACAAACAATGTAAGTCTTATTCTCAATGAATAAATATTACTTATTCAATAAAAATATTGAAAAAAGATTACACAACAACCAAATAGTTGGCGATGTGCACTAAGTAGGTTATGTAAATCTTATGTTATGTAAATCACTTAAAAAAAAAAAAAGTGGAATATCGCGCTTTTTCTCAGCGTCTGTTTACATGGTGAATCATCGATTCATCGCTCGGTTGAGAGTGTCTTGTGTGTTAACCGGGAACATAGTCTGGGTTGACCTTACTCTCTGATGCATTTTTGGAACTAGCATACCTTGAGTAAGCAAGGTTTGGGTTAATCAACCGAGAGTTCAGGGTATATGTGACGGTAAGTTAACCTTCCTTTCTGGAATACCCACCAGAGCTCACACACACATATACCTCTACATCTCTACAATTCACATATGCTGCATGTTGCTTGATTGTGGAGGAAACCAGTGCAACATTGGGAAAAAATTTATAATAATTATCTGTGAATTTGTTTTATATTGATATTAAATGTTTGATAATGGGAGTTTTGTGGACACAGCAATTCACACATACAATACCATGTTTATGTTGTGAAGAAGTAATGTTTTTGAAGTCTCTTCTGCTCACCAAGGTTGCATTTATTTGATGAAAATACAGTAAAAACAGTAATATGTGAAATATTACTACAATTTACAATTCTATTGTTCTATTTTAATATATTTCAAAATGTAACTCATTCATAAATGCTGAATCACGAAAAGCTGAATTTTCAGCAGCCCTTACACCAGGGTTCAATGTCACATGATCCTTCAGAAATTATAAAATTAATAGACAAGACTCATGACAACATATTTTACAAACATGGCATGTTATGGCTCCAGAAAAATTACATTAGACAGAGACTCTTTATTCATGACTGAATATAGATACTTTATTCAGAAGCTGGTACAAAGAAAACAATAAATCATTTAAACATAAGCTAATATATCTACCAATACCACAGTAAGCTAAATAAAACAACATGTCTTCTGAACTTAATGTAAAATAAATAATCGATTGCTACTTTAAGTTTTACAAACCAGTCCAAGGTTTCTCAAAATGAATCTAAGAATGCATCAATATTAACAATATATTCCAGGTTTTAAATCACTCTTTGAAATCACTTTGATGGCTGGTTCACAGTCTCTGATGTGTGGACATTTGAATCATCTTCTGGCCGAGATGTTATGCTTGATGTTGGCTGGTGCGTAGGCTGCCAGTGCTCTGCAGGGTGTGTATCGAGAATATTGGGCTGGGGATTTGACTGCAGGTTGGCATGGGATTGGGGAAGAAGGCTTCTTAACCCTGCAAACAGCTGGTTGACTAAAGCCTCCATAGAACGGGTATGTTCAGCCAGAACTCTAGCAATGAGCCGTTCCTCTCGCGCATGACTCTGTTCCAGCTGCCTGTCCAGCCACGAGTTTTGTGTCTGCTGCATTCTTTCAAGAAAGTCTTGATACTGGGTGTGCAGTGCAGTGCAACAAGACCTTCTGCGTCTGAACATCCCTGAAAAGGAAAAAAAATAAAAAAATAAAAATATAGCTGCAAGCAGCGATGATGGGCCCAAGCCCAGTAGCACTGGCAATCTGGTGACTTCAGGGTAACTGTGCACAGTGGGCAATAGGCATTTAAAACGGGTAAATATGAAAGGACTATGTCAAAGTCATATGAATTCACTACATTTACTGAAGCAGTTGGTCCCCATATGATCACAAATCACAATAGCCACATCTATGAGATCATTTAAATTTAAATTAATTTAATTTCATAGGATGTCATATGTCACTTTCAAATGAGTGCAGAATGTGTTTTTTGGCCTAGCTGAGCTACCGTTTTCACACCAGTCTTATGCACCAAAAGGATGCTTTCATTTAATTCCAATATGGGTGGTATCCGATGAAAAAATAAAATTATAAAATTAACAAATGGAGCCAAATAAGCTCACCTAAGAAAAATGATTATAAACAGCCATTTTATTAAATCGTGTGAAATTTATTCTTTTTTAAAAAAAATTAATTACATCAATAAATAATTAAAGACATATTTGTCATTTGTGATGCTTGCCAACACCTTGTGTAACGCCCATGTCTAGAAAACACACACTCCCTCCTATGTAAAAAAACAGACTGATTTTATTTCTGTCTGAGGCCCCGATCACAATGAACGCGTTTTGTGCAGTCAGATGTGCCTTTTTTGAATTGTTTTCTATGGCAAAGAGCGTTTTGCACGCTGTTTATGCGCCCCGGGAACCTTGCGTTTTAACCACCTGCTGCGCCTCACGTTTTTGCAGGAGCGCTCGGAGCGTCTGAAGTTGAAAAAAAAATCAACTCTGAGTGGAAAAGTGCCGGACGTCATTCACGTTTTTTTTCCACTGGCCAATTGAATAAATGGAGAGACAGCTTTCCGTCGTACTGACAAATGTTCATAGTTCTTTGGACACTGCAAAGATGGAGCTCTTTGCTTGTAACACACTTTTTTTTTTTTTTTAAGTTTCTGCTAATATGAAAGTTTACTAACTAACAGGACAGCTGATTCAGTGGTTGCCTATCGACATAACCACAGCGCACTGCTTTTTTTTCCCTAAAATCAATAAAAAAAGGATAGTGCGGTGCACCTCGCGTTTTCAGAACTGAAAAACTTTCAGTGTGATTGGGCCCTAAATTGGCACATGAAATCACAGATGTTGGGTGATAAGAATTGAAACTCAAACATCATTTAGAAAACTAGTCCTGTCCGGATAGTGATATAGTGTCATAGTTTAATTTCAAATGAGTGTGAAGTTATCATTAGCAGTTCAAAATTTTTATAAGTACATCAGTATTTATCTTCGGTTAATTAAAATATATTAAAAAAAAAAATGATCAAACTAATTATATAATACTATGTAGTCAGTGGCCAACAAATAAACTGCTTTGATTAACTGCCAGGGTTGGGGAGTAATGAAATACATGTAACTTGCGTGTATAAAATACAAAATTTGAGTAACTGTATTTCGTTTGTTACATTTTAAATGGGTGTTAATCAAATTACAGTTACATCCGAAAAGTATTTTAGATTACCAAAGTGATTACTTTGAATTTTAATTTCATTTAAACATTAATGTAAACTGTGACGGTCAATTAATGTAAACCGCAACTAGTCATTCTCCGACTCTGACAGTCTGAAAAACTGTTTCATTTCTCTTCAGAAGTTTCATATGAATAAGCTATTTTACATTACAGATGTTTACATGTACTCCACAAGACAAAATGACTGGATTTATAAAAATTGCCCAATTTAAACAATTGTATATACACTTGAATCTTTACTATCCTGTCATCACTGGATGAGTCACTTTATAATGGTAAAAAATGTAATTGTGACTTTCTCACACTTCAACTTTTTTCCTCACAATGGCGAGTTTGCATCTGAGAATTCTGACTTTTTCTCATAATTGGGAGATTTAAGCAAGATTTAGCAAGTTATAAAATGAGAATTGTGAGATAACTTGCAATACTGAATTTTTCTTCCAACTGCAAATTAATATCAACTTCTTTGCTTGCTATTCTGACTTCTCAATATTGCCAGTTCATATCTTATAATTCTGACTTTTCTCAATATTGTGAGTTTATATCTCCTTATTCTGACTTTATAACTCGCAATTGCAACTTTATATGTGACAAAAACTTGAAATTACCTTTTTTTGTGTTACATACTTATTAGCATTCTAAAGTATTTAGATTAAGATACTAAACTTTGGTAATCTAACGAAATATGTTACAAATGACTTTTTAAAGTGTGTGTTTTGTAATCCGTAGTGAAATACATTTTAAAAGTAACCTACCCAACCCTGTTAACTGCTTCAGCTGTGTTTGATTAGGGTTGAGCTAAACTCTGAAGGACAGTAGGTCTCCAAAGGTTTAAAGAACTGATCAAGGATGTAAAACAGACACAGGCACTGACACGTGCACACACACACACACGCACGCACGCACGCACACACACACACACACACACACACACACACACACACAGAGGGAGAGAGAAAGAGTGAGACTTAGGGAATGGGGGATGGTAAGTACAGTGAGACAGAGATTCAGAAGATTTAACAACATTTTAAACAAAAATTAAAATCTAAACATGACAAAAAGTACTCTTTGATAACTAAATATACATGCCAATAGAGTATGGGAGAAACATTGATTGTAATACAAATTACTTTAAATCTGTTCAGAATTGTATCTAACCTTGTTTAAAAATAACCCTGTAGTGCCATTTTTTGATTATTATTACATTTATTTTTTATTTCTTGTCCTTAAACAGATCATTATTGTGCTTATTTTTAAGTTAAACATACTAAATTGATAAAAACAAACATTTGAATTTCTTTTCAATGTTAGTGTTATTGTATATAGAAATAAACAATGTATAATTCAGAGGAGAATATTGCTTAGTGTCATGAATTATCATTGAGTGTCATCTCAAAATACAACATTTTAAAGAAAACAAATATATTGATCTGAAAATTGTACATTCATTTTAAATTCATCAAGATTCCAAATATACAATCTTAATTTAATTTAAGTCAAACAACTATTTTACAAGATATGAGTGACTTTCTTATTAGTATTATTATAAGACTTATAAGTATTGTTAAAACTGTCTTCTCAACCCTGTTTAAAATAGGTATATGCTGCCATCTAGTGCTCATTATAAATATATGACATTTGATTATCATTTAAATCAGCGGTCCCCAACCTTTTTTGCGCCACGGACCGGTTTAATATCAGACAATATTTTCACGGACCGGCCTTTAAGGTGTGGCGGATAAAAACAACAAAATAAAATGATACGACCAGCATAAAAACTGGGGTATTTTTTTAAAATATTATAATAAACGTGAATCCAATGTGTAGGCTTACTCGCAACTTTATTAGCAGCGTCCTCGTAACATCGCGCCAACAACATAACATGAGTAACATCCTCTCTGCCCCCTAACGCTCTCTGGCGGGCTTGGTGCGTGTAAATCACCTGCTGCGATAAATCCATATTTCAAGTAGGACTCCTGGTATTGTCTGTTAAATGCAGCTTTCTTTTTCTTGGAAATCGTAGGCTCTTCTTCTGTCTCCTCACTGGGCCGTTTCCCCTTCGCAAAGAAGCTTTCCAGAGACGTTTGTTTTTTACTCATTTTGCTAGCTTGTGTGTTTATTTTTAGCGGTAACGTATCACGTGACCTAAACAAGCGTTGCTATGCGCCAAGAGTGAGTCATAGACGGATGTAACGGAGAGAATTTGAATTTGAGATGCTGACTCGCGATCTTCGCAGTAGTGAACGCGCCAGAGAGAAATGCACATTTCATACACACATGCACATTTTATACTAATTACATAAGTCAGTTTTTTTTTTTTTTTTTTAAATAAGTTATTTATTCTTTCTGTGCGGCCCGGTACCAAATGACCCACGGACCGGTACCGGTCCGCGGCCCGGGGGTTGGGGACCTCTGATTTAAATTATTATAAGAGTACTTATCTGCCTCATTTTAATTTACACATACATCTTGAAATTAAAAAATAAATTAAAATGTGTTTATTTATGATATTTGTACTATTAAATATAGAAATTAGGTGTGTATATTTCAATTATTCATGAATAATTGACAACTTCCAAATTGCCTTTTTGTTCTTAATTTAAACCTTCGCCATGGCAACACCATTTGAGATATACTATAATCGTTCGCAATTTAGCATCTTCAGTATGTTGTCATCATGTTCAGAAATTTTGCTGGTGATTGCATGAATCCCCTAAGAGGAGTAGCTAAAAATTCAGAGCTTGATTATTCAAAATATCCACATTCAAACCAAAATATCTGAGTTCCTGTTGGTTGGAGCTAATGACTGTAAATTAGAAAGTTGTCCGGCTAAATGAGAACAATATGTGTAACGAGTGTGGTGACTGTAGGTTAAACTAACCCCCCAACTTTTGTCAAAAGATGGCGCTATAGAGCCCCTCCACCACACCCATTTTCAAGGCTTTGCCCATGTCTACCGGATGACAATCCTGACGTGTGTGTCGAGTTTCATGCAATTTGAAGCATGATAAGATTCTCAAAAGCATCCAAAACAAATATTTTGATCAGAAACTTTTATCTGTTGCTATGGCAACAGTGTTTAAAATATAACAGATCTTTTAACAGGTCTACATTTGCCATGTCTTCACATTATTCTTCATAGGATGTCATATGTCACTTTAAAGTGAGTTCAGAATGTGTTTTTTGGCCTAGCTGAGCTACCGTTTGCACACCAATATTATGCACCAAAAGGATGCTTTCATTTAATTCCAATATGGGTGGTATCCGACGAAAAAATAAAATTAACAAATGGAGCCAAATAAGCGTCAGGTAAGAGTAAGATGTGTGTCTAGATTTTATTTCTCACTTATGAAAGATTATTATAAACAGCCACTTTTATAAAATCGTGTGAAATTTAATCTTTTTCATAAAATTTAATTATATCAATAAATAATTAATCTAAAGACATATTTGTCATAGGTGATGCTTGCCAACACGGCACGTGACCTTGTGTAACGTCCATGTCTAGAAAACACACACTCCCTCCTATGTGAAAAGCAGACTGATTTTATTTCTGTCTAAATCAGCACATGAAAACACAGATGTTGGAGGATAAGAATTGAAACTCAAACATCGTTTAGAAAACTAGTCCTGTCCGGATAGTGATATCATTGTCAGTGGCCAACAAATAAACTGGCTTGATTAACTGCCAGGGTTGGGGATAAACAAAATGTAACTTAGTGACGTATTTAAAATACAAAATGTGAGTAACTGTATTTCATTACAGTTGCATTTTAAATGGGTGGTAATCAAATTACAGCTACATCTGAAAAGTGTTTTAGATTACCAAAGTGATTACTTTGAATTTTATGTCATTTAAACATTAATGTAAACTCTGACGGGCAATTAATGTAAACTGCAACTAGTCATTCTCCGACTATGACAGTCTGAAAAACTGTTTCATTTCTGTTCACAAGTTTCATATGAATAAGCCATTTCACATAACAGATATTTACATGTACTCCACAAGACAAAATGACTGGATTTATAAAAATTGCCCAATGTAAACAATTTATATACCCTTGAATCTTTACTATCCTGTCACTACTAGATGATCCATGACTGTTCATGTTTTGTGATAGTTGTTTGTGAGTCACTTCATAATTGTAAAAAAGGTCATTGTGACTTTACCTCACAATTCAACTTTTTTCCTCACAATTGCAATTTTGACTCAAAATAGTCACATCCATGTGCTCTGCCTCTGAAGGGGTGGATTCTGTAATCCACTGCCGCTTCAATATATATATATATCTTGAACGATTTATCACGAAATTATCTTTCTAAATATTGAATTATTTAGAATGACTAACTTCAACTTATGTTAGAGCCTTTAATTTCCTTTTCATTTTAAAACACTAGAAAATAATGATGTATATTGTCTGTACCTCGGACTGAGAGAAAAGTACAATTTATCAGTATGTTTTGGAAAAGTTTCCTGTTCAGTGCAGAGCTCAGACCAACTCTAGCCTTGAAGAAACTGTGAATCATGTGTATCTATGTATGTGGGCTAAGTGTTCTGTACAGGTCTGTTATGGGCACTGGTGGACTGTTATCATCTGGACTGGAGACCTGAAGACGCCTATAGGCCTGACCTAGAAGGACAGTCTGTGCCTAACTTCAGGGTCCGATCGTCAGCATCATAATGGAAGGAGATATACTTCTGACTATCTGTCCATGTGTGGAAAATTACCAGTTTTGTCTAGTGTTCTTAACCAATCAGTATCTTAGTAATGACGTAGTTAGTGGACTCAGTTAGAGTATAATTGTTGTGGAAATGTGAATGTACGAAAAGAGAGGAGAGTTTCAAGAGTTTTCGAGCATGTTAAGGGCCCCAAAAGTGCCTGAGTTTCATCCAATTTGAAAGATGCCCAGAGTCTCAAAACCATCTAAAACAAATATTTTGATCTGACACTTTTATCTGTTGCTATGACAACAGTGTTTCGAATATATACGATCTTTTTACAGGTCTACATTCGCTATGTCTTGACATTGTTCTGGTGAAGTTTGAAGCAAATCGGGTAAAAATAAGAGGGTGATCTCAAAGCATTTTGAAAGTGACACATTTCCTGCTGCCAATTGGTGGCGCTATATCTTTGACTCATAATAGTCACATCCATGTACTCGGCTTCCTACAACGAACACACAGGTGAAGTTTCATAAAAATCAATAAATTTATGCAGACGTTATAACACACTTCCTGTTTCTCTTTTCTTGCCATAAATTCGTTGCCTCGCCACGGGCAAACCGTTTGAGATATCAAAAATCCCCTGGCAATTTTGCGTCATCAATGTCTTGACTTCATGCTGACCGAGTTTGGTGGTGATCGGATTAAGCGCCTAGGAGGAGTATATCAAATTCCAGAGCATGTGCTTTTCAAACAACCCATAATAGCTCACTTCCTGTTGAGGCGGCGTACAACTTAGAGCACGAAAGTTGTCAGGCCCGTTGAGTTCTATATGTGTTCTGAGTTTCATACCAATATGTGCAAGCGTGTTTGATATATGGACCAAGATTTCGGACCCCATTCAAGGGGGCGCTGTCGAGCCCCCCTGCCACGCCCGGGTCCCAGCCTCTGTCACGTCCTAATGGCCGCAGGTTCCAATGCGTGTGCAAAGTTTCAAGAGTTTTTGAGCATGTTAAGGGCCCCAAAAAGCCCCGAAAGGTTGAAAAAAAATAAAAAATATAGCTGCAAGCAGCGATGGGCGGGCCCAAGCCGGTGGCACCGCCACCTCGGTGGTTTAAGGACAACTGGGCACAGCGGGCAAAATGAATTTAAACGGTGTCTCCAGTTGGAGACTGACCAGTTAGTTGAGTCAGATTATTCAATATAATACTAACTAAAAGCGATCATATCATAGCAAAGTTATCATTAGCAGTTGAAAGTGTTATATATTCAGCTGAATTTATCTTATTATATTGTTAAACTATATATATAAAACTAAATAGTCAGTGAAATACAAATGAACTGGTTCTTTGCCTTTATTTCTTTATACAAATTTATAGAAGAGAAGGGCTAAGAGATTTCCTATCCTATAATGCAGACAAAAGGAGACAGCAATGAAAGGGTTAAACCTGCAAGACCCTGAGAGAGAGAGAGGGAGAGAGAGAGAGAGAAAGAGAGAGAGGGAGAGAGAGATATTCAATATCTGCTGTCAAGTGCAATCAAACCTCTTCAAATGATCCAGAACGCTGCTGCACGTCTTGTCTGCAACGAGCCTAAGAGAGCCCACGTCACCCCCCTCTTCATCTCTTTGCACTGGCTACCTCTTGCTGCTCGCATCAAGTTCAAGGCGCTGATGCTTGCTTACAGATCCACCACAGGCTCTGCACCTTCCTACCTCCACACACTGCTACAACGCTACGTCCCCACCAGAAGCCTGCGATCACTAAAGGAACGAAGACTTGTGGTACCGTCACAGAGAGGCACAAAATCACTCTCCAGAACATTCTCCTTCACTGCTCCCTGCTGGTGGAATGATCTCCCTACTTTCATCAGGAACGCAGATTCCCTGGCAATATTCAAGAGACAGCTGAAAACTCATCTCTTCCGTGAACACTTAATCCCCTCATAAAAAAAAAACAAAAAAAGAAAAAAAAACCCTATCCTTCCCCCTTTTTTTTTTCCCTTCCTACTCTAGCTTATGGTACTGAGCAATGTATGAAACTTGTATTGTGAGCACTTCCTGTGTGATTTGCCAATTCATGAAGAATCTCTTGTTTGTTTTCCTCACTTGTAAGTCGCTTTGGATAAAAGCGTCTGCTAAATGACTAAATGTAAATGTGATCTGGAATATAGTTACATTCATTTTAAATTCATCCAGGTTCCATTGAATTTATCTTAAGGTATTTTATGGTATTTTTAACCATATTATTAAACTAATTATATAGAACCATATAGTCAGTGCACGACAACTGAACTGGTTCCATGCCTTTATTTTATGAGGTTTTCTATCCCATAATGCAGACAAAGGGAAACAGGAATGAAAGGGTTAAACCTGCCAGACTAAAACACAGAGAACTGTCAGAGCTCGTGAACTGTCTGAATGTGTGTGCGTGCAATGTATGAGGAGAGCACGAATGTAATATAAATGATAACGATCCAAATACGATTTATTTGCAGAAGGTTATATTTTAGTTTTATTTTTTAAAATCCCTGCATGTGTAAAGATGTAGTTATTTATATAACTCTTTGTGTGACAGAAAATCTTCCAAACTCTATATGAAGCTCTTTAATACATGGTCAAGGAGGGGCCAGTGTTTAACCAGAGGGGCACATTAAAAATGGTAACATTATATTTAAAGATTATAAACTTTGTTTTACTTTACTTGCTGATATCTGTAGAAAGATGTACATTAAACATAGGGCACAAGTACATTTATTTACTTATGCATGTACACTACCAGTCAAAGTGTACAAGAAAAACAGTATTATAGTGAAATATTTTTAATTTAAAATAATTTTTAATATTTGAATAGGGTATATTTTAAAATGTAATTTATTCCAGTGATCAAAGCTGAATTTTCAGCATCATTACTCCACTCTTCAGTGTCACATGATCCTTTACAAATCATTCTAATATGCTGGTTTTCTGCTCAAGAAACATTTATAATTATTACCAATGTTGATGATTATTATCAATGATTTGTGAAGGATTTGTGAAGGATCATGTGACACTGGAGACTGGAGTAATGATAAATTCAGCTTTGATCACTGGGTATAAATGACACTTTACTATATATTCAAATAGAAAAGTCATTTTACATTTTAACAATATTTCACAATATTACAGCTTTTCTTGTATTTTAATAACATAAATGCAGCCTTGGTGAGCAGAAGAGACTTCTTTCAAAAACAACCAAAATAGTTCAGTTTCCAAACTTTTGACTGGTAGTGCATATCTGCATGTATTTCAAAATGTAGGCCAAGTATTTACTTAAAAGAAAGAAACATTAGAGCCATATTGACACAAAAAATTATTTACAGGAGAAAGCACCATTTTAAGGACATACAGTAGGCCTACAATGAAATTATAATTGAACTGCTTTGCAAATAGTAATAACCTTCTTCATCACAAACCTGATGGTGCAGTACTTGATCCACATGGATCCCCTTTCTGTCCCTCTGGCTGTTCCTCTCTCTGTCCCTGTATGTTTTCTTCCTCCTCCCCCTCTTCTTCATCCTTCTCACCCTCTGGAATTTCCCTCTCTGTGTCAGAGTCCTCACTTTCATCACCTGCCCTCTCTCCAGCCTCCACTGAATCCTCTGGCTCTCTCAATACCTTGATTTGTTTCTCTCACTTTTTTGTTTACTGGGGCAAAAAGGACGCTATGTCCCTTCCTCGTTTCATTATAACTATCGGAAGAAAAAAACGTGCATTACATGTCGTTGTCTAACCATCCCACTTAACACGGGCAGATAACCTGTTGATTACTTTACTCAAATGTATGTTATCGCAATGCAACAGCCAAGACAGATGAAGTTACGTGGTTAACATCACAACTTTGTGCAAGAGCAACAAGAGATACGAGTCACTTACGCGTCCGGCGCCGCTCTAATTTACCCGTGCATTAGTTCCGCTTTTGGCGCTCGCGTGTAAAATCATGCCTTTCGTGTTTGTTTGCTTGTATATTGTAGAATCGCTGGAATGTTTTAAATGGTTATATATATATATGACGAAGTGGCCTGAATTGTAAAACGAAAGCAAACTTTCTCTCCGTCTATGACATATTTCAGCAGTGTTTTTGATATGCCTGGATTGGCGCCGTTGTATGCGAGCTGAGCTGAGCCGGACGATTACGTCACTGTTTTCAGCAGTGCTGCTATACCTAAATTAACTAGACTAATAACTACTGATATTTGTAACGGAATGAATCAATAATATATAGAATAAGCTGCACAATGACACCATTTTCTTATTAATGTAAAGCTGCTTTGCCACAATTTGCATTGTAAAAAGCGCTATATAAATAAAGACTTGACTTGACTTGACATTAGAGTGGCTGTTTCTGTCAGTACTCGTGATCAGTAAATTAATTTTTTTCAGGTGTTTCTTTGCTTGTATATTATACAATCGCTTGAAAGTTTTAATGAATGAAATGACATGTAAACGAAGACTGTCGTGAGTTGTAAAACGAAAGCGGTTGTTCTAAACTCGGGGCTCGTATGCTTCTATGAGTGAACAGTTCTGTCCACTAGAGGGAGCCACGAGACCGTTTTTTAAAAATTCAGAGCTTGATTATTCAAAATAGCCATATTCAAACCAAAATATCTGACTTCCTGTTGGTCGGAGCTAATGACTGTAAATTAGAAAGTTGTCTGGCTAAATTAGAACAATATGTGTGCCGAGTTTGGTGACTGTAGGTTAAACTAACCCCCCAACTTTTGTCAAAAGATGGCGCTACAGAGCCCCTCCACCACGCCCATTTTTGAGGCTTTGACCATGTCTACTAGATGACAATATTCACGTGTGTGTCGAGTTTCATGCAATTTGAAACATGTTAAGAGCCTCAAAAACACCCAAGAATATTATTAAAGTTTGACGTCTTGCCATGGCAACAATATTTAAGATATCACAAAGACATTCACATGTCTACATCTGAAATGTTTGGACATTATAATGAAGAAGTTTGAAGCAAATCGGGCAAAAATAAGAGGGTGATCTCAAACCATTTTGAAAGTGACACACTTCCTGCTGCCAGTTGGTGGCGCTATATCTTTAACTCACAATAGTCACATACATGTGCTCGGCCTCCTACAGCAAACACACAGGTGAAGTTTCATAAAAATCAATGAATGTATGCAAACGTTATAACACACTTCCTTTTTCTGTTTTCTCGCCATAAATTCGTTGCCTCGCCACGGGGAAACCATTTGAGATATCAAAAATCCCCTGGCAATTTTGCATCATCACTGTCTTGTCTTCATGCTGACCGAGTTTGGTGGTGATCGGATTAAGCGCCTAGGAGGAGTATATCAAATTCCAGAGCATGCGCTTTTCAAACAACCCATAATAGCTCACTTCCTGTTGAGGCGGCGTACAACTTAGAGCACGAAAGTTGTCAGGCCTGATGAGATGTATATGTTTACCGAGTTTCATACCAATATGTGCAAGCGTGTTTGATATATGGACCAAGTTTTCAGACCCCATTCAAGGGGGGTGCTGTCGAGCCCCCCTGCCACGCCCGGGTCCCAGCCTCTGTGAAATCGCAATCGCCGCGGGTTCCAATGCGTGTGCAAAGTTTCAAGAGTTTTCGTGCATGTTAAGGGCCCCAAAAGTGCCAAAAACCTAAAAAAAATAATAATAAAGAATAATAATAATAAATATTGCTGCGAGCAGCGATGAGCGGGCCCAAGCCGGTGGCACCGCCACCTCAGTGTTTTAAGGACAACTGGGCACGGCGGGCAAAATGAATTTAAACTGTGTCTCCAGTTGGAGACTGACCAGTTAGTTGAGTCAGATTATTCAATATAATACTAACTAAAAGCGATCATATCATAGCAAAGTTATCATTAGCAGTTCAAAGTGTTATATAGTCAGCTGAATTTATCTTATTATATTGTTAAACTAATTATATAAAACTAAATAGTCAGTGAAATACAAATGAACTGGTTCTTTGCCTTTATTTCTTTATACAAATTTGTGGAAGAGAAGGGCTAAGAGATTTCCTATCCTATAATGCAGAAAAAATGAGACAGCAATGAAAGGGTTAAACCTGCAAGACCCTGAGAGAGTGAGAGAGAGAGAGAGAGAGAGAGAGAGATATTCAGAAGAAATATTTTAAAGAAAACAAGTATATTGATCTGAAATATAGTACATTCATTTTAAATTCATCCAGGTTCCATTTAATTTATCTTAAGGTATTTTATGTTATTATTAACCATATTATTAAACTAATTATATAGAACCATATAGTCAGTGCAGGACAACTGAACTGGTTCTACGCCTTTATTTTAATGAGATTTCCTATTCTTTAATGCAGACAAAAGGAGACAGCAATGAAAGGGTTAAACCTGCAAGATCCTTAGAGAGAGAGAGTGAGAGATTCAGAAAAAATATTTTAAAGAAAACAAGTATATTGATCTGAAATATAGCACATTCATTTTAAATTCATCCAGGTTCCATTGAATTTATCTTAAGGTATTTTATGTTATTATTAACCATATTATTAAACTAATTATATAGAACCATATAGTCAGTGCACGACAACTGAACTGGTGTGTTCAATGTCTATTAACAATGTCTCTAAAACAATGTTTTATCTTCTCAACCCAGGTTAAAAATAGGTATTTGCTGCCCTCTAGTGCTCATTCTGGGATCATTCAAATATGGACAATTTTTTTTTCTTAATTTAAAGCTTCGCCATGGCAACACCATTCCAGATATACTATAATCGTTTGCAATTTAATATTTACAGTATATTGTCATCATATTCAGAAAGTTTGGTGTCAATAGCATGAATACCCTGAGAGGAATAGCTAAAACTTCAGAGCTTGATTATTCAAAATATCCACATTCAAACCAAAATATCTGACTTTCTGTTGGTCAGAGGTAATGACTATGAATTAGAAAGTTGTTCGGCTTAATGAGCACAATATGTGTACCGAGTTTGGTGACTGTAGGTTAAACTAACCCCCCAACTTTTGTCAAAAGATGGCGCTATAGAGCCCCTCCACCACACCCGTTTTTGAGGCTCTGCCCATGTCTACTGGTCGACAATATTGACATGTGTGTCGAGTTTCATGCAATTTGAAGCATGATAAGAGTCTCAAAAGCATCCAAAACAAACATTTTGATCTGAAATTTTATCTGTTGCTATGACAACAGTGTTTAAAATATAATACATCTTTTAAGAGGTCTACATTCACCATGTCTTCACATTAGTCTGGTAAAGTTTCAAGCAAATTGGGTAAAAATAAGAGGGTGATCTCAAGGAATTTTGAAAGTGACACATTTCCTGCTGCCAGTTGGTGGCGCTATATCTTTTACACACAATAGTCACATCCATGTGCTCGGCCTCCTAATAGGAACACACATCTGAAGTTTCATAAAAATCAAAGGATGTATGCAGACGTTATAACACACTTCCTGTTTCTGTTTTCTCGCCATAAATTCATTGCCTCGCCACGGGCAAACCGTTTGAGATATCAAAAATCCGCTGGAGGTTTTGCATCATCAATGTCTTGACTTCATGCTGACCGAGTTTGGTGGTGATCGGATTAAGCGCCTAGGAGGAGTATATCAAATTCCAGAGCATGCGTTTTTCAAACAACCCATAATAGCTCACTTCCTGTTGAGGGGGCGTACAACTTAGAGCACGAAAGTTGTCAGTGCCAATGAGTTCTATATGTGTACCGAGTTTCATACTAATATGTACAAGCGTGTTTGATATATGGACCAAGTTTTTGGACCTCATTCAAGGGGGCGCTGTCGAGCCCCCCTGCCTCGCCCGGATCCCAGCCTCTGTTATTTCCTAATGGCCGCCGGTTCCAATGTGTGTGCAAAGTTTCAAGAGTTTTGGAGCATGATAAGGGCCCCAAAAGTGCCCGAGTTTCATCCAATTTGAAAGATGCCAAGAGTCTCAAAACGATCCAAAACAAATATTTTGATCTGACACTTTGATCTGTTGCTATGACAACAGTGTTTCGTATATATAAGATCTTTTAACAGGTCTACATTCGCCATGTCTTGACATTATTCTGGTGAAGTTTTAAGCAAATCGGGTAAAAATAAGAGGGTGATCTCAAAGCATTTTGAAAGTGACACATTTCCTGCTGCCAGCTGGTGGCGCTATATCTTTGACACACAATAGTCATATCCATGTGCTCGGCCTCCTACAAGGAACACACATCTGAAGTTTCATAAAAAACAATGAATGTATGCAGACGTTATAACACACTTCCTGTTTCTGTTTTCTCGCCATAAATTCGTTGCCTCGCCACGGGCAAACCGTTTGAGATATCAAAAATCCCCTGGCAATTTTGCGTCATCAATGTCTTGACTTCATGCTGACCGAGTTTGGTGGTGATCGGATTAAGCGCCTAGGAGGAGTATATCAAATTCCAGAGCATGCGTTTTTAAAACAACCCATAATAGCTCACTTCCTGTTGAGGCGGCATACAACTTAGAGCACGAAAGTTGTCAGGCCCGATGAGATCTTCATGTGTACCGAGTTTCATGAATTATGTGAATGAATTATTCAGCAGTAAACCGCGTACCTGCCACATTCATCCTAACAATCTGCATTACACAGTAAAAAAACAAATGTCTCTGCATTTTCTACAAAAAGCACGTTCAACACGGACACGCAGACACCCACTAATACAGCATTTAGTCAACAAACTACTTACTTTAGTGATATGAAAACATATACTGTAGTGTACTGTATAACATACCGCTTTTAAATCCGTTTTTGAAGTGTCCAGTTCTGTGAGCGCGCAGCCTGACATCACAACAAACTGAACGAGGCTTCAGTGATCGTTTAATCAGAGAGCGCCTCTAGAGGTCACTCTCGTACCGCACTCTCCTCAGCCGCTCCAGCAACGGACGCGACCCAGAAAATGAAATCAAGCGAGGTTGTGCAGCACTTGTTTGTACATGCTTGCTCGCAGTCTGTGTACTTCGGACTTTATTTTGTAAATTTGTAAAAAACAAACAAACTCAGAATTGTATCTAACCTTGTTTAAAAATAACCATAGTGCCATCTTTTGGTTATTATTAAATTTCTTTTTTATTTCTTGTGCTTAAACAGATCGTTATTGTGCTTATTTTTAAGTTAAACATACTACATTGATAACAAAAAAACGTTTGAATTTCTTATTCAATGTTAGTTTTATTGTATATAGAAATAAACAGTGTATAATTCAGAGGAGAATATTGTTTAGTGTCAGGAATTATCATTGGGTGTCATCTCAAAAATAGGTATATGCTGCCCTCTAGTGCTCATTATAAATATATGACACTGTTTCCCTTCATTTTAATTTACACATACATCTTGAAATTAAAAAATAAATTAAAATGTGTTTATTTATGATATTTGTACTATTAAATATAGAAATTAGGTGTGTATATTTCAATTATTCATGAATAATTGACAACTTCCAAATTCCCTTTTTGTTCTTAATTTAAACCTTCGCATTGGCAACACCATTTGAGATGTACTATAATCGTTCGCAATATAGCATCATCAGTATGTTGTCATCATGTGCAGAAGTTTATTATTAGTTATTTGCAGAAGTTAATATTTAAAATGTATTTTTTAAAATCCCTGCATGTGTAAAGATGAAGTTGTATAACTAAGCGCGATCTTAGGAGACGCTGCGCGTCTCAAATCTTCCAAACTGTAATAAAGCTTTTTAATATGGTCTTGTGATCGAATCTTGCCTAATCGCTTGAATGTTTTAATGAAAAAAGTTTAAAAACACTTAAAATCGAGGGGCTTTCACGCGGTCATGATCACTCGCTTTCAGAGAAATGACGCACGGCTCTTTGTTTAATCCGTTAGGAAACGAAGTTTGCACAGATGCCACACAGCGTCAACACATTAACAGTCATACACATAAAAATTCAAACAAAGGAATGAAAAGAACATGAAAAAATCACATGTAAATGAGTTCGTGATCATTCACAGACATCATGAAACTGCAAACACGGCTCGCGATCTCTACTTGATGTGCTCTTGATGCGCTCTCTATGCGATGTCTCTCTTTCATGTGTTTATATTGTAGAATCGCTGGAATGTCTTCAGCATCTTCAGTATGTAGTCATCATGTGCAGAAGTTTATTATTAGTTATTTGCAGAAGTTTATATTTTAATTTTATTTTTTAAAATCACTGCATGTGTAAAGTTATTTGTATAACTGGGCGCGATCATTAGACGCTGCGCGTCTCTTTGTGTGACATTAAAAAGCTTCTTTTACAGTTTGGAAGATTTTCTATGTTCTTGTGATCGAATCTTGTCTAATTGCTTGAATGTTTTAAAGAATAAGGTTTAAAAACACTGAAAATCAAGTGGCTTTCACGCGGTCACGATCTCTCGCTTTCAGAGAAATGACGCGCGGCTCTTTGTTTAATCCATTAGGAAACGAAGTTTGCACAGATGCCACACAGCGTCAACACATTAACACAGTCATACACATACAAATTAAACTTCAATTTCAAAGAATTGAAAGGAACATTAAAAAGATTCTGAAAGACGCGAGAAAGAACGAGGTTCGGGACGCGATCGTTCTCAGACGCGGCACGTCTATAATTGTCACAGAACACCTTCCAAACTAAAATTAAGCTTTTTAATACATTCTTGTGATTAAATCTTGCGTAATCGCTGGAATAATTTAACTCATGAGTTTAAAAAACACAAATGAGTTCGTGATCATTCACAGACATCATCAAACTGTCGGGGCGTGTCTTTCAATGAGTGAACAGATATGTGATACTTGTGTCCACTAGAGGGAGCCACGAGACCATTTTTGTTAAGAGCCTCAAAAACACCCAAGAATATTATTAAAGTTTGACGTCTTGCCATGGGAACAATATTTAAGATATCACAAAGACATTCACATGTCTACATCTGAAATGTTTTGACATTATAATGAAGAAGTTTGAAGCAAATCGGGTAAAAATAAGAGGGTGATCTCAAAGCATTTTGAAAGTGACACATTTCCTGCTGCCAATTGGTGGCGCTATATCTTTGACTCATAATAGTCACATCCATGTACTCGGCTTCCTACAACGAACACACAGGTGAAGTTTCATAAAAATCAATAAATGTATGCAGACGTTATAACACACTTCCTGTTTCTCTTTTCTTGCCATAAATTCGTTGCCTCGCCACGGGCAAACCGTGTGAGATATCAAAAATCCCCTGGCAATTTTGCGTCATCAATGTCTTGACTTCATGCTGACCGAGTTTGGTGGTGATCGGATTAAGCGCCTAGGAGGAGTATATCAAATTCCAGAGCATGCGCTTTTCAAACAACCCATAATAGCTCACTTCCTGTTGAGGCGGCGAACAACTTAGAGCATGAAAGTTGTCAGGCCCGATGAGATCTTCATGTGTACCGAGTTTCATACCAATATGTGCAAGCGTGTTTGATATATGGACCAAGATTTCAGACCCCATTCAAGGGGGCGCTGTCGAGCCCCCCTGCCACGCCCGGGTCCCAGCCTCTGTCACTTCCTAATGGCCGCAGGTTCCAATGCGTGTGCAAAGTTTCAAGAGTTTTTGAGCATGTTAAGGGCCCCAAAAAGCCCGAACGGTTGAAAAAAAATAAAAATAATAATAAATATAGCTGCGAGCAGCGATGAGCGGGCCCAAGCCGGTGGCACCGCCACCTCAGTGTTTTAAGGACAACTGGGCACGGCGGGCAAAATGAATTGAAACTGTGTCTCCAGTTGGAGACTGACCAGTTAGTTGAGTCAGATTATTCAATATAATACTAACTAAAAGCAATCATATCATAGCAATGTAGTCATTAGCAGTTCAAAGTGTTATATATTCAACTGAATTTATCTTATTATATTGGTAAACTAATTATATATAACTAAATAGTCAGTGAAATACAAATGAACTGTTTCTTTGCCTTTATTTTTTATACAAATTTATAGAAGAGAAGGGCTAAGAGATTTCCTATATTATAATACAGACAAAAGGAGACAGCAATGAAAGGGTTAAACCTGCAAGACCCTGAGAGAGAGAGAGAGAGAGAGAGAGAGAGAGAGATATTCAGACGAAATATTTTGAAGAAAACAAGTATATTGATCTGAAATAAAGTACATTCATTTTAAATTCATCCAGGTTCCATTGAATTTATCTTAAGGTATTTTACATTATTTTTAACCATATTATTAAACTAATTATATAGAACCATATAGTCAGTGCACGACAACTGAACTGGTTCTATGCCTTCCTATCCTTCCTATCCTTCCCATTTCCTATCCTATAATGCAGACAAGGGGACACAGCAATGAAAGGGTTAAACCTGCCAGACTAAAACACAGAGAGACGTTCGTGTTCTTGAACTGTCTGAATGTGTGTGCGTGCAATGTATGAGGAGAGCACGAATGTAATATAAATGATAACGATCCAAATACGATTTATTTGCAGAAGTTTATATTTTAGTTTTATTTTTTAAAATCCCTGCATGTGATGTAGTTATTTGTATAACTGGGCGCGATCATTATTAGAAGACGCTGCGCGTTTCTTTGTGTGACAGAAAATCTTCCAAGCTATAATTGAAGCTCTTTAAAACATTCTTGTGATTAAATCTTGTGTAATCGCTGGAATGGAATGTAATCGCTGGAATGAACAAGGTTAAAAAACACGTAAATGATTTCGTGATCACTCACAGAAATCATCAAACTGTCAAACACGGCTCGCGATTTCTACAGGAAAGTCTTTCATGTGTTTATTTGCTTGTATATTGTAGAATCGCTGGAATGGAATGGCTATTAAATATAGAAATTAGGTGTGTATATTTCAATTATTCATGAATAATTGACAACTTCCAAATTCCCTTTTTGTTCTTAATTTAAACCTTCGCCATGGCAACACCATTTGAGATGTACTATAATCGTTCGCAATTTTAGCATCTTCAGTATGTTGTCATCATGTGCAGAAGCTTATTATTAGTTATTTGCAGAAGTTTATATTTAAAATTTATTTTTTAAAATCCCTGCAATGTGTAAAGATGCAGTTGTATAACTAAGCGCGATCTTAGGAGACGCTGCGCGTCTCAAATCTTCCAAACTGTAATGAAGCTTTTTAATATGGTCTTGTGATCGAATCTTGCCTAATCGCTTGAATGTTTTAATGAAAAAAGTTTAAAAACACTTAAAATCGAGGGGCTTTCACGCGGTCATGATCACTCCCTTTCAGAGAAATGACGCGCGGCTCTTTGTTTAATCCGTTAGGAAACGAAGTTTGCACAGATGCCACACAGCGTCAACACATTAACACAGTCATACACATAAATATTCAAACAAAGTAATGAAAAGAACATGAAAAAATCACATGTAAATGAGTTCGTGATCATTCACAGACATCATGAAACTGCAAACACGGCTCGCGATCTCTTGATGTGCTCTTGATGCGCTCTCTACGCGATCTCTCTCTTTCATGTGTTTATATTGTAGAATCGCTGGAATGTCTTCAGCATCTTCAGTATGTTGTCATCATGTACAGAAGTTTTTTATTGGTTATTTGCAGAAGTTTATATTTTAATTTTATTTCTTAAAATCACTGCATGTGTAAAGTTATTTGTATAACTGGGCGCGATCATTATTAGGTTGTGTGACAGAAAATGCTCACTGATCACTCGCTTTCAGAGAAATGACGCGCGGCTCTTTGTTTAATCCATTAGGAAATGAAGTTTGCACAGATGCCACACAGCGTCAACACATTAACACAGTCATGTGTTTCTTTGCTTGTATATTATACAATCGCTTGAAAGTTTTAATGAATGAAATGACATGTAAACGAAGACTGTCGTGAGTTGTAAAACGAAAGCGGTTGTTCTAAACTCGGCGCTCGTGTGTTTCTATGAGTGAACAGTTCTGTCCACTAGAGGGAGCCACGAGACCGTTTTTTAAAAATTCAGAGCTTGATTATTCAAAATAGCCATATTCAAACCAAAATATCTGACTTCCTGTTGGTCGGAGCTAATGACTGTAAATTAGAAAGTTGTCTGGCTAAATTAGAACAATATGTGTGCCGAGTTTGGTGACTGTAGGTTAAACTAACCCCCCAACTTTTGTCAAAAGATGGCGCTACAGAGCCCCTGCACCACGCCCATTTTTAAAGCTTTGCCCATGTCTATTAGATGACAATATTCACGTGTGTGTCGAGTTTCATGCAATTTGAAGCATGTTAAGAGCCTCAAAAACACCCAAGAATATTATTCAAGTTTGACGTCTTGCCATGGCAACAATATTTAAGATATCACAAAGACATTCACATGTCTACATCTGAAATGTTTGGACATTATAATGAAGAAGTTTGAAGCAAATCGGGTAAAAATAAGAGGGTGATCTCAAAGCATTTTGAAAGTGACACATTTCCTGCTGCCAATTGGTGGCGCTATATCTTTGACACACAATAGTCACATCCATGTGCTCGGCTTCCTACAACGAACACACAGGTGAAGTTTCATAAAAATCAATGAATGTATGCAGACGTTATAACACACTTCCTGTTTATGTTTTCTCGCCATAAATTCGTTGCCTCGCCACGGGCAAACCGTTTGAGATATCAAAAATCCGCTGGCAATTTTGCGTCATCAATGTCTTGTCTTCACGCTGACCGAGTTTGGTGGTGATTGGATTAAGCGCCTAGGAGGAGTATATCAAATTCCAGAGCATGCGCTTTTCAAACAACCCATAATAGCTCACTTCCTGTTGAGGCAGCGTACAACTTAGAGCATGAAAGTTGTCAGTGACGATGAGTTCTTCATGTCTACCGAGTTTTGTACCAATACGTGCAATCGTGTTTGATATATGGACCAAGTTTTCGGACCCCATTCAAGGGGGCGCTGTCGAGCCCCCCTGCCACACCCGGGTCCCAGCCTCTGTGACGCCCTAATGGCCGCAGGTTCCAATGCGTGTGCAAAGTTTCAGGAGTTTTCGTGCATGTTAAGGGCCCCAAAAGTGCCAAAAACCTTGAAAAAAAAATAATAATGAAGAAGAAGAAGAAGAAGATTAAGAATAATCCTAAGGAAAACAATAGGGCCTTCGCCCTTACAGGGCTTGGGCCCTAATAATAATAATAAACATAGCTGCGAGCAGCGATGAGCGGGCCCAAGCCGGTGGCACCGCCACCTCAGTGTTTTAAGGACAACTGGGCACGGCGGGCAAAATGAATTTAAACGGTGTCTCCAGTTGGAGACTGACCAGTTAGTTGAGTCAGATTATTCAATATAATACTAACTAAAAGCGATCATATCATAGCAAAGTTATCATTAGCAGTTCAAAGTGTTATATATTCAACTGAATTTATCTTATTATATTGGTAAACTAATTATATAAAACTAAATAGTCAGTGAAATACAAATGAACTGTTTCTTTGCCTTTATTTTTTTATACAAATTTATAGAAGAGAAGGGCTAAGAGATTTCCTATATTATAATACAGACAAAAGGAGACAGCAATGAAAGGGTTAAACCTGCAAGACCCTGAGAGAGAGAGAGAGAGAGAGAGAGAGAGAGAGAGAGAGAGATATTCAGACGAAATATTTTGAAGAAAACAAGTATATTGATCTGAAATATAGTACATTCATTTTAAATTCATCCAGGTTCCATTGAATTTATCTTAAGGTATTTTACATTATTTTTAACCATATTATTAAACTAATTATATAGAACCATATAGTCAGTGCACTAAAACTGAACTGGTTCTATGCCTTCATTTTTTATGAGATTTCCTATCCTATAATGCAGACAAAAGGAGACAGCAATGAAAGGGTTAAACCTGGAAGACCCAGAGAGAGAGAGAGAGAGAGAGAGAGAGAGAGAGAGAGAGAGAGAGAGAGAGAGATATTCAGAAAAAAATATTTTAAAGAAAACAAATATATTGATCTGAAATATAGTACATTCATTTTAAATTCATCCAGGTTCCATTGAATTTATCTTAAGGTATTTTAATGCTATTTTTAATCATATTATTAAACTAATTATATAGAATCATATAGTCAGTGCACGACAACTGAACTGGTTCTATGCCTTCCTATCCTTCCTATTTCCTATCCTATAATGCAGACATGGGGACACAGAAATGAAAGGGTTAAACCTGCCAGACTAAAACACAGAGAACTGTTAGAGCTTGTGAACTGTCTGAATGTGTGTGCGTGCAATGTATGAGGAGAACACGAATGTAATATAAATGATAATGATCCAAATACGATTTATTTGCAGAAGTTTATATTTTAGTTTTATTTTTTAAAATCCCTGCATGTGATGTAGTTATTTGTATAACTGGGCGCGATCATTATTAGAAGACGCTGCGTGCGCGTTTCTTTGTATGACAGAAAATCTTCCAAGCTATAATTGAAGCTCTTTAAAACATTCTTGTGATTAAATGTTGTGTAATCGCTGGAATGAACAAGGTTAAAAAACACGTAAATGATTTCGTGATCACTCTCACAGAAATCATCAAACTGTCAAAAAACACGGCTCGCGATTTCTACAGGAAACTCTTTCATGTGTTTATTTGCTTGTATATTGTAGAATCGCTGGAATGGAATGGATATTAAATATAGAAATTAGGTGTGTATATTTCAATTTTTAATGAATAATTGACAACTTCCAAATTCCCTTTTTGTTCTTAATTTAAACCTTCGCATTGGCAACACCATTTGAGATGTACTATAATCGTTCGCAATTTTAGCATCTTCAGTATGTAGTCATCATGTGCAGAAGTTTATTATTAGTTATTTGCAGAAGTTTATATTTTAATTGTATTTTTTAAAATCCCTGCATAAATCTTCCAAACTGTAATTGAAGATTTTTAATATGTTCTTGTGATCGAATCTTGTCTAATCGCTTGAATACTTTAATGAATAAGGTTTAAAAACATGAGCTTTCATGATTTCGTGATCACTCCCTTTCAGAGAAATGACGCGCGGCTCTTTGTTTAATCCGTTAGGAAATGAAGTTTGCACAGATGCCACACAGCGTCAACACATTAACACAGTCATACACATAAAAATTCAAACAAAGGAATGAAAAGAACATGAAAAAATCTTAAGTAAATGAGTTCGTGATCATTCACAGTCATCATGAAACTGCAAACACGGCTCGCGATCTCTACTTGATGTGCTCTTGATGCGCTCTCTACGCGATCTCTCTCTTTCATGTGTTTATATTGTAGAATCGCTGGAATGTCTTCAGCATCTTCAGTATGTAGTCATCATGTGCAGAAGTTTATTATTAGTTATTTGCAGAAGTTTATATTTTAATTTTATTTTTTAAAATCACTGCATGTGTAAAGTTATTTGTATAACTGGGCGCGATCAGTTGCTGCGCGTCTCTTTGTGTGACATTAAAAAGCTTCTTTTACAGTTTGGAAGATTTTCTATGTTTGTGATCGAATCTTGTCTAATCGCTTGAATGTTTTAAAGAATAAAGTTTAAAAATACTTAAAATCAAGTGGCTTTCACGCGGTCACGATCTCTCGCTTTCAGAGAAATGACGAGCGGCTCTTTGTTTAATCCATTAGGAAACGAAGTTTGCACAGATGCCACACAGCGTCAACACATTAACACAGTCATACACATAAAAATTCAAACTTCAATTTCAACGAATTGAAAGGAACATTAAAAAGATTCTGAAAGAACGCGCTTCGGACACGATCGTTCTCAGACGCGGCGCGTCTATAATTGTCACAGAACACCTTCCAAACTCAAATTAAGCTTTTTAATACATTCTTGTGATTAAATCTTGCGTAATCGCTGGAATATTTTCACTTATGAGTTTAAAAAACACAAATGAGCTCGTGATCATTCACAGACATCATCAAACTATCAAACACGGGGCGTGCTTCTCTGAGTGAACAGATATGTGATACACGTGCTGTCCACTAGAGGGAGCCACGAGACCATTTTTGTGAAGAGCCTCAAAAACACCCAAGAATATTATTAAAGTTTGACGTCTTGCCATGGCAACAATATTTAAGATATCACAAAGACATTCACATGTCTACATCTGAAATGTTTGGACATTATAATGAAGAAGTTTGAAGCAAATCGGGTAAAAATAAGAGGGTGATCTCAAAGCATTTTGAAAGTGACACATTTCCTGCTGCCAATTGGTGGCGCTATATCTTTGACTCATAATAGTCACATCCATGTGCTCGGCCTCCTACAACGAACACACAGGTGAAGTTTCATAACAATCAATAAATGTATGCAGACGTTATAACACACTTCCTGTTTCTGTTTTCTCGCCATAAATTCGTTGCCTCGCCACGGGCAAACTGTTTGAGATATCAAAAATCCCCTGGCAATTTTGCGTCATCAATGTCTTGACTTCATGCTGACCGAGTTTGGTGGTGATCGGATTAAGCGCCTAGGAGGAGTATATCAAATTCCAGAGCATGCGCTTTTCAAACAACCCATAATAGCTCACTTCCTGTTGAGGCGGCGAACAACTTAGAGCACGAAAGTTGTCGGGCCCGATGAGGTGTATATGTGTTCTGAGTTTCATACCAATATGTGCAAGCGTGTTTGATATATGGACCAAGATTTCGGACCCCATTCAAGGGGGCGCTGTCGAGACCCCCTGCCACGCCCGGGTCCCAGCCTCTGTCACGTCCTAATGGCCGCAGGTTCCAATGCGTGTGCAAAGTTTCAAGAGTTTTTGAGCATGTTAAGGGCCCCAAAAGTGCCCGAGTTTCATCCAATTTGAAAGATGCCAAGAGTCTCAAAACGATCCAAAACAAATATTTTGATCTGACACTTTGATCTGTTGCTATGACAAGAGTGTTTCGATTATATAAGATCTTTTAACAGGTCTACATTCGCCATGTCTTGACATTATTCTGGTGAAGTTTGAAGCAAATCGGGTAAAAATAAGAGGGTGATCTCAAAGCATTTTGAAAGTGACACATTTCCTGCTGCCAGCTGGTGGCGCTATATCTTTGACACACAATAGTCATATCCATGTACTCGGCCTCCTACAAGGAACACACATCTGAAGTTTCATAAAAAACAATGAATGTATGCAGACGTTATAACACACTTCCTGTTTCTGTTTTCTCGCCATAAATTCGTTGCCTCGCCACGGGCAAACCGTTTGAGATATCAAAAATCCCCTGGCAATTTTGCGTCATCAATGTCTTGACTTCATGCTGACCGAGTTTGGTGGTGATCGGATTAAGCGCCTAGGAGGAGTATATCAAATTCCAGAGCATGCGTTTTTAAAACAACCCATAATAGCTCACTTCCTGTTGAGGCGGCATACAACTTAGAGCACGAAAGTTGTCAGGCCCGATGAGATCTTCATGTGTACCGAGTTTCATACCAATATGTGCAAGCGTGTTTGATATATGGACCAAGATTTCGGACCCCATTCAAGGGGGCGCTGTCGAGCCCCGCTGCCACGCCCGGGTCCCAGCCTGTGTCACGTCTTAATGGCCGCAGGTTCCAATACGTGTGCAAAGTTTCAAGAGTTTTTGAGCATGTTAAGGGCCCCAAAAAGCCCCGAACGGTTGAAAAAAAATAAAAATAATAATAATAATAATCCTTAGAAAAACAATAGGGTCCTGCGCCCTTTCAGGGCTTGGGCCCTAATAATAATAATCCTTAGAAAAACAATAGGGTCCTGCGCCCTTTCAGGGCTTGGGCCCTAATAATATAGCTGCGAGCAGCGATGAGCGGGCCCAAGCCGGTGGCACCGCCACCTCTGTGTTTTAAGGACAACTGGGCACGGCGGGCAAAATGAATTTAGACGGTGTCCCCAGTTGGAGACTGACCAGTTAGTTGAGTCAGATTATTAAATATAATACTAACTAAAAGCGATCATATCATAGCAAAGTTATCATTAGCAGTTCAAAGTGTTAAATATTCAGCTGAATTTATCTTAGTATATTGTTAAACTAATTATATAAAACTAAATAGTCAGTGAAATACAAATGAAATGGTTCTTTGACTTTATTTCTTTATACAAATTTATAGAAGAGAAGGGCTAAGAGATTTCCTAGAGAGAGAGAGAGAGAGAGAAATATTGTACATTCATTTTAAATTCATCCAGGTTCCATTGAATTTATCTTAAGGTATTTTACGTTATTTTTAACCATATATAATATATTAAACTAATTATATAGAACCATATAGTCAGTGCACTAAAACTGAACTGGTTCTATGCCTTCATTTTTTATGAGATTTCCTATCCTATAATGCAGAGAGAGAGAGAGAGAGAATTTCAGAAAAAATGTTTTAAAGAAAACAAATATATTGATCTGAAATATAATACATTCATTTTAAATTCATCCAGGTTCCATTGAATTTATCTTAAGGTATTTAATGCTATTTTTAATCATATTATTAAACTAATTATATAGAACCATTTAGTCAGTGCACTACAACTGAACTGGTTCTATGCCTTCCTATCCTTCCTATTTCCTATCCTATAATGCAGACAAGGGGACACAGCAATGAAAGGGTTAAACCTGCCAGACTAAAACACAGAGAGACGTTCGTGTTCTTGAACTGTCTGAATGTGTGTGCGTGCAATGTATGAGGAGAGCACGAATGTAATATAAATGATAACGATCCAAATACGATTTATTTGCAGAAGTTTATATTTTAGTTTTATTTTTTAAAATCCCTGCATGGATGTCGTTCTTTGTATAACCGGGCGCGATCATTTTTAGGAGACGCTGCGCGTCAAATGTTGTGTAATCGCTGGAATGGAATGTAATCGCTGGAATGAACAAGGTTAAAAAACACGTAAATGATTTCGTGATCACTCTCACAGAAATCATCAAACTGTCAAGGCTCGCGATTTCTACAGGAACGTCTTTCGTGTGTTTATTTGCTTGTATATTGTAGAATCGCTGGAATGGAATGAAATCGCTATTAAATATAGAAATTAGGTGTGTACATTTCAATTATTCATGAATAATGGACAACTTCCAAATTCCCTTTCTGTTCTTAATTTAAACCTTCGCCATGGCAACACCATTTGAGATGTACTATAATCATTCGCAATTTAGCATCATCAGTATGTTGTCATCATGTGCAGAAGTTTATATTTTAATTTTATTTTTTAAAATCACTGCATGTGTAAAGTTATTTGTATAACTGGGCGCGATCAGACGCTGCGCGTCTCTTTGTGTGACATTAAAAAGCTTCTTTTACAGTTTGGAAGATTTTCTATGTTCTTGTGATCGAATCTTGTCTAATCGCTTGAATGTTTTAAAGAATAAAGTTTAAAAACACTTAAAATCAAGTGGCTTTCACGCGGTCACGATCTCTCGCTTTCAAAGAAATGACGAGCGGCTCTTTGTTTAATCCATTAGGAAACGAAGTTTGCACAGATGCCACACAGCGTCAACACATTAACACAGTCATACACATAAACATTCAAACTTCAATTTCAAAGAATTGAAAGGAACATTAAAAAGATTCTGAAAGAACGCGCTTCGGACGCGATCGTTCTCAGACGCGATCGTTCTCAGACGCGGCGCGTCTATAATTGTCACAGAACACCTTCCAAACTCAAATTAAGCTTTTTAATACATTCTTGTGATTAAATCTTGCGTAATCGCTGGAATATTTTCACTTATGAGTTTAAAAAACACAAATGAGCTCGTGATCATTCACAGACATCATCAAACTATCAAACACGGGGCGTGCTTCTCTGAGTGAACAGATATGTGATACACGTGCTGTCCACTAGAGGGAGCCACGAGACCATTTTTGTGAAGAGCCTCAAAAACACGCAAGAATATTATTAAAGTTTGACGTCTTGCCATGGCAACAATATTTAAGATATCACAAAGACATTCACATGTCTACATCTGAAATGTTTGGAGATTATAATGAAGAAGTTTGAAGTAAATCGGGTAAAAATAAGAGAGTGATCTCAAAGCATTTTGAAAGTGACACATTTCCTGCTGCCAATTGGTGGCGCTATATCTTTGACTCATAATAGTCACATCCATGTGCTCGGCCTCCTACAACGAACACACAGGTGAAGTTTCATAACAATCAATAAATTTATGCAGACGTTATAACACACTTCCTGTTTCTCTTTTCTCGCCATAAATTCGTTGCCTCGCCACGGGCAAACCGTTTGAGATATCAAAAATCCCCTGGCAATTTTGCGTCATCAATGTCTTGACTTCATGCTGACCGAGTTTGGTGGTGATCGGATTAAGCGCCTAGGAGGAGTATATCAAATTCCAGAGCATGCGCTTTTCAAACAACCCATAATAGCTCACTTCCTGTTGAGGCGGCGTACAACTTAGAGCACGAAAGTTGTCAGGCCCGATGAGTTCTATATGTGTTCTGAGTTTCATACCAATATGTGCAAGCGTGTTTGATATATGGACCAAGATTTCGGACCCCATTCAAGGGGGCGCTGTCGAGCCCCCCTGCCACGCCCGGGTCCCAGCCTCTGTCACGTCCTAATGGCCGCAGGTTCCAATGCGTGTGCAAAGTTTCAAGAGTTTTTGAGCATGATAAGGGCCCCAAAAAGCCCCGAACGGTTGAAAAAAAATAAAAATAATAATAATAATAATAATAATAATAATAATCCATAGAAAAACAATAGGGTCCTGCGCCCTTTCAGGGCTTGGGACCTAAATAATAATAATCCTAAGGAAAACAATAGGGCCTTCGCCCTTTCAGGGCTTGGGCCCTAAATATAGCTGCGAGCAGCGATGAGCGGGCCCAAGCCGGTGGCACCGCCACCTCAGTGTTTTAAGGACAACTGGGCACGGCGGGCAAAATGAATTTAAACGGTGTCTCCAGTTGGAGACTGACCAATTAGTTGAGTCAGATTATTCAATATAATACTAACTAAAAGCGATCATATCATAGCAAAGTTATCATTAGCAGTTCAAAGTGTTATATATTCAGCTGAATTTATCTTATTATATTGTTAAACTAATTATATAAAACTAAATAGTCAGTGAAATACAAATGAACTGTTTCTTTGCCTTTATTTTTTTATACAAATTTATAGAAGAGAAGGGCTAAGAGATTTCCTATCCTATAATGCAGACAAAAGGAGACAGCAATGAAAGGGTTAAATCTGCAAGACCCTGAGAGAGAGAGAGAGAGAAAGAGAGAGAGAGAGAGAGAGAGAGAGAGAGAGATTCAGAAGAAATATTTTGAAGAAAACAAGTATATTGATCTGCAATATAGTACATTCATTTTAAATTCATCCAGGTTCCATTGAATTTATCTTAAGGTATTTTACGTTATTTTTAACCATATTATTAAACTAATTATATAGAACCATATAGTCAGTGCACGACAACTGAACTGGTTCTATGCCTTCATTTTTATGAGATTTCCTATCCTATAATGCAGACAAAAGGAGACAGCAATGAAAGGGTTAAACCTGGAAGACCCAGAGAGAGAGCGAGAGAGAGAGAGAGAGAGATTCAGAAAAAATATTTTAAAGAAAACAAATATATTGATCTGAAATATAGTACATTCATTTTAAATTCATCCAGGTTCCATTGAATTTATCTTAAGGTATTTTACGTTATTTTTAACCATATTATTAAACTAATTATATAGAACCATATAGTCAGTGCACGACAACTGAACTGGTTCTATGCCTTCCTATCCTTCCTATCCTTCCCATTTCCTATCCTATAATGCAGACAAGGGGACACAGCAATGAAAGGGTTAAACCTGCCAGACTAAAACACAGAGAGACGTTCGTGTTCTTGAGCTGTCTGAATGTGTGTGCGTGCAATGTATGAGGAGAGCACGAATGTAATATAAATGATAACGATCCAAATACGATTTATTTGCAGAAGTTTATATTTTAGTTTTATTTTTTTAAATCCCTGCATGTGATGTAGTTATTTGTATAACTGGGCGCGATCATTATTTGAAGACGCTGCGCGTTTCTTTGTGTGACAGAAAATCTTCCAAGCTATAATTGAAGCTCTTTAAAACATTCTTGTGATTAAATCTTGTGTAATCGCTGGAATGGAATGTAATCGCTGGAATGAACAAGGTTAAAAAACACGAAATCATCAAACTGTCAAACACGGCTCGCGATTTCTACAGGAAAGTCTTTCATGTGTTTATTTGCTTGTATATTGTAGAATCGCTGGAATGGAATGGCTATTAAATATAGAAATTAGGTGTGCATATTTCAATTATTAATAATTGACAACTTCCAAATTCCCTTTTTGTTCTTAATTTAAACCTTCGCATTGACAACACCATTTGAGATGTACTATAATCGTTCGCAATTTTTGCATCTTCAGTATGTTGTCATCATGTGCAGAAGTTTATTATTAGTTATTTGCAGAAGTTTATATTTTAATTTTATTTTTTAAAATCACTGCATGTGTAAAATTATTTGTATAACTGGGCGCGATCGTTATTAGGAGACACTGCGCGTCTCTTTGTGTGACATTAAAAAGCTTCTTTTACAGTTTGGAAGATTTTCTATGTTCTTGTGATCGAATCTTGTCTAATCGCTTGAATGTTTTAAAGAATAAAGTTTAAAAACACTTAAAATCAAGTGGCTTTCACTCGGTCACGATCTCTCGCTTTCAGAGAAATGACGCGCGGCTCTTTGTTTAATCCATTAGGAAACGAAGTTTGCACAGATGCCACACAGCGTCAACACATTAACACAGTCATACACATAAAAGTTCAAACTTCAATTTCAAAGAATTGAAAGGAACATTAAAAATGAATAATAAGATTCTGAAAGACGCGAGAAAGAACGAGGTTCGGGACGCAATCGTTCTCAGACGCACCGCGTCTACAATTGTCACAGAACACCTTCCAAACTAAAATTAAGCTTTTTAATACATTCTTGTGATTAAATCTTGCGTAATCACTGGAATATTTTAACTTATGAGTTGAAAAAACACAAATGAGTTCGTGATCATTCACAGACATCATCAAACTGTCAAACACGGGCGTGCTTCTTTGAGTGAACATATATGTGATACACGTCCAGTGCTGTCCACTAGAGGGAGCCACGAGACCGTTTTTGTTAAGAGCCTCAAAAACACCCAAGAATATTATTAAAGTTTGACGTCTTGCCATGGCAACAATATTTCAGATATCACAAAGACATTCACATGTCTACATCTGAAATGTTTGGAGATTATAATGAAGAAGTTTGAAGTAAATCGGGTAAAAATAAGAGAGTGATCTCAAAGCATTTTGAAAGTGACACATTTCCTGCTGCCAATTGGTGGCGCTATATCTTTGACTCATAATAGTCACATCCATGTGCTCGGCCTCCTACAACGAACACACAGGTGAAGTTTCATAACAATCAATAAATTTATGCAGACGTTATAACACACTTCCTGTTTATGTTTTCTCGCCATAAATTCGTTGCCTCGCCACGGGCAAACCGTTTGAGATATCAAAAATCCCCTGGCAATTTTGCGTCATCAATGTCTTGTCTTCATGCTGACCGAGTTTGGTGGTGATCGGATTAAGCGCCTAGGAGGAGTATATCAAATTCCAGAGCATGCGCTTTTCAAACAACCCATAATAGCTCACTTCCTGTTGAGGCGGCGAACAACTTAGAGCACGAAAGTTGTCAGTGCCGATGAGTTCTATACGTGTTTTGAGTTTCATACCAATATGTGCAACCGTGTTTGATATATGGATCAAGTTTTCAGACCCCATTCAAGGGGGCGCTGTCGAGCCCCCCTGCCACGCCCGGGGCCCAGCCTCTGTGAAATCGTAATCGCCGCGGGTTCCAATGCGTGTGCAAAGTTTCAAGAGTTTTCGTGCATGTTAAGGGCCCCAAAAGTGCCAAAAACCTAAAAAAAAATAATAATAAAGAAGAATAATAATAATAATCCTAAGGAAAACAATAGGGCCTTCGCCCTTACAGGGCTTGGGCCCTAATAATCCTTAGAAAAACAATAGGGTCCTGCGCCCTTTCAGGGCTTGGGCCCTAATTAAGAATAATCCTAAGGAAAACAATAGGGCCTTCGCCCTTACAGGGCTTGGGCCCTAAATATAGCTGCTAGCAGCGATGTGCGGGCCCAAGCCAGTGGCACCGCCACCTCGGTGGTTTAAGGACAACTGGGCACGGCGGGCAAAATGAATTTAAACGGTGTCTCCAGTTGGAGACTGACCAGTTAGTTGAGTCAGATTATTCAATATAATACTAACTAAAAGCGATCATATCATAGCAAAGTTATCATTAGCAGTTCAAAGTGTTATATATTCAGCTGAATTTATCTTATTATATTGTTAAACTAATTATATAAAACTAAATAGTCAGTGAAATACAAATGAACTGGTTCTTTACCTTTATTTCTTTATACAAATTTATAGAAGAGAAAGGGCTAAGAGATTTCCTATCCTATAATGCAGACAAAAGGAGACAGCAATGAAAGGGTTAAAATTGCAAGACCCTGAGAGAGAGAGAGAGGGGGGGGGGGTATTCAGAAGAAATATTTTACAGAAAACAAATATATTGATCTGAAATATAGCACATTCATTTTAAATTCAAGAAATGAACTGGTTCTATGCCTTTATTTTATTACTACACAGCAGAGGTTTACTGTTGAAATTAGACATACATAAATACTGTTAACTGTTACTGTTAACATACATACTGTTAAAGAGTATAACCAAACATTTAATTTTACGGGTTGCCTTAAAGGCCTTTTTTTCTGTGTGTGTATGGTATGATGATAGTTTCTCTCAAATGAAACAGTAAAATATTCACTAAGGGCCCTATGATTTCGCGAAATGGAATCGCGAAATTCATTCATAATAAAAGGAATTTATTGTTTAAGGGGGAACTTTTTTTAAATTTTCGATGAATACATCAAAAGCAAGTTGGTACACTTCAATTAAATTGCGATATGGAGTAGTATATGTTAACATTAAACGGTAAAAATACTATTAAAATATGAATCCATGTTTTGTGTGTGAATGAATTATTCAGCAGTAAACCGCGTACCTGCCACATTCATCCTAACAATCCGCGTTACACAGTAAAAAATCAAATGTCCCTGCATTTTCTACAAAAAGCACGTTCAACACGGACACGCAGACACCCACTAATACAGCATTTAGTCAACAAATTACTTACTTTAGTGATATGAAAACATATACTGTAGTGTACTGTATAACATACCGCTTTTAAATCCGCTTTTGAAGTGTCCAGTTCTGTGAGCGCGCAGCCTGACATCAAAACAAACTGAACGAGGCTTCAGTGATCGTTTAATCAGAGAGCGCCTCTAGAGGTCGCTCTCGTACCGCACTCTCCTCAGCCGCTCCAGCAACGGACGCGACCCAGAAAATGAAATCAAGCGCGGTTGTGCAGCACTTGTTTGTACATGCTTGCTCGCAGTCTGTGTACTTCGGACTTTATTTTGTAAATTTGTAAAAAACAAACAAACTCAGAATTGTATCTAACCTTGTTTAAGAATAACCATAGTGCCATCTTTTGGTTATTATTAAATTTCTTTTTTATTTCTTGTGCTTAAACAGATCGTTATTGTGCTTATTTTTAAGTTAAACATACTACATTGATTAAAAAAAAAACGTTTGAATTTCTTATTCAATGTTAGTGTTATTGTATATAGAAATAAACAGTGTATAATTCAGAGGAGAATATTGTTTAGTGTCAGGAATTATCATTGGGTGTCATCTCAAAAATAGGTATATGCTGCCCTCTAGTGCTCATTATAAATATATGACACTGTTTCCCTTCATTTTAATTTACACATACATCTTGAAATTAAAAAATAAATTAAAATGTGTTTATTTATGATATTTGTGCTATTAAATATAGAAATTAGGTGTGTATATTTCAATTATTCATGAATAATTGACAACTTCCAAATTCCCTTTTTGTTCTTAATTTAAACCTTCGCCATGGCAACACCATTTGAGATGTACTATAATCGTTCGCAATTTAGCATCTTCAGTATGTTGTCATCATGTGCAGAAGTTTATTATTAGTTATTTGCAGAAGTTAATATTTAAAATTTATTTTTTAAAATCCCTGCATGTGTAAAGATGCAGTTGTATAACTAAGCGATCTTAGGAGACGCTGCGCGTCTCAAATCTTCCAAACTGTAATGAAGCTTTTTAATATGTTCTTGTGATCGAATCTTGCCTAATCGCTTGAATGTTTTAATGAAAAAAGTTTAAAAACACTTAAAATCGAGGGGCTTTCACGCGGTCATGATCACTCGCTTTCAGAGAAATGACGCGCGGCTCTTTGTTTAATCAGTTAGGAAACGAAGTTTGCACAGATGCCACACAGCGTCAACACATTAACACAGTCATACACATACAAATTAAACTTCAATTTCAAAGAATTGAAAGGAACATTAAAAAGATTCTGAAAGACCCGAGAAAGAACGAGGTTCGGGACGCGATCGTTCTCAGACGCGGCGCGTCTATAATTGTCACAGAACACCTTCCAAACTAAACTTAAGCTTTTTAATACATACTTGTGATTAAATCTTGCGTAATCGCTGCAATATTTTAACTTATGAGTTTAAAAAACACAAATGAGTTCGTGATCATTCACAGACATCATCAAACTGTCAAACACGGGGGCGTTGCTTCTATGAGTTAACAGAAATAATGTGATACACGTGCAGTACTGTCCACTAGAGGGAGCCATGAGACCATTTTTGTTAAGAGCCTCAAAAACACCCAAGAATATTATTAAAGTTTGACATCTTGCCATGGCAACAATATTTAAGATATCACAAAGACATTCACATGTCTACATCTGAAATGTTTGGACATTATAATGAAGAAGTTTGAAGCAAATCGGGTAAAAATAAGAGGGTGATCTCAAAGCATTTTGAAAGTGACACATTTCCTGCTGCCAATTGGTGGCGCTATATCTTTGACTCACAATAGTCACATACATGTGCTCGGCTTCCTACAACGAACACACAGGTGAAGTTTCATAAAAATCAATGAATGTATGCAGACGTTATAACACACTTCCTGTTTCTGTTTTCTCGCCATAAATTCGTTGCCTCGCCACGGGCAAACCGTTTGAGATATCAAAAATCAGCTCGCAATTTTACATCATCAATGTCTCGACTTCATGCTGACCGAGTTTGGTGGTGATTGGATTAAGCGCCTAGGAGGAGTATATCAAATTCCAGAGCATGCGCTTTTCAAACAACCCATAATAGCTCACTTCCTGTTGAGGAGGCGTACAACTACATTTACTGCAGCAGTTGGTCCCCACATGATCACAAACCACAACAGACACATCTATGAGATCATTTAAATTTAGATTAATTTCATTTCATAGGATGTCATATGTCACTTTCAAGTGAGTGCAGAATGTGTTTTTTGTGTAGCTGAGCTGGCGTTTGCGCATCAATCTTGCTTTCATTTAATTCCAATATGGGTGGTATCCGATGAAAAAATAAAATTATAAAATGAACAAATGGAGCCAAATAAGCTCACCTATGAAAAATTATTATAAACAGCAGCTTTTATAAAATCATGTGAAATTTATTATTTTTAATAAAATGTAATTACATCAATAAATAATTAAAGACATATTTGTCATACGTGATGCTCGCCAACACCTTGTCTATGTCTAGAAAACACACACTCCCTCCTATGTAAAAAACAGACTGATTTTATTTCTGTCTGAGGCCCCGATCACACTGAACACGTTTTGTGCAGTGAGAGGCGCCTTTTTTGAATTGTTTTCTATGGCAAAGAGCGTTTTGCGCGCTGTTTATGCGCCCCGGGCACCTCGCGTTTTTACCACCTGCTGTGCCTTGCGTTTTTGCAGGAACGCTCGGAGCGTCTGAAGTTGAAAAAAAATCAACTCTGAGCGGAAAAGTGCCCAACGTCATTTGAGTTTTTTTTCCATTGGCCAATCGAATGAATGGAGAGATGGCTTTCCGTCATGCTGACGAATGTTCACAGTTCTTTGGACACTGTAGTGGATTTTAGCATCCCTGAGGAAAAATTCCATTCATTCGCTGCTATAGGAAAGGAAGAATTGTCTAAACTTATTAAATCATCAAAATCAACAACATGTATGTTAGACCTTATAACATAGGTTACGTACCGAAAAATTTTAAGCAGGCTATTATCAAACCTCTTATTAAAAAACCACAACTTGATCCTGGTGAATTAGTCAATTACAGACCAATTTCCAATCTACCTTTTCTGTCAAAAATACTAGAAAAGGCAGTATCATCTCAACTTAGTTCCTACTTGGAAAGAAATGGTATCTGTGAGGATTTCCAGTCAGGATTTAGACCGTACCATAGTACTGAGACTGCTCTCATTAGAGTTACAAATGATTTGCTCTTATCATCAGATCGTGGTTGTATCTCTCTATTAGTGTTACTAGACCTCAGTGCTGCTTTTGACACTATCGACCACAATATTCTTTTTAATAGACTAGAAAATTATGCTGGAATTAGTGGAATTGCATTGGCATGGTTCAAATCATACTTATCTGACCGTTATCAGTTTGTAGTAGTAAACGAAGAGATGTCATTTCGATCACAAGTTAAATATGGAGTACCACAAGGCTCAGTTCTAGGACCGTTGCTTTTCACTCTGTACATGCTACCCTTGGGAGATGTCATTAGGAAGCATGGCATTAGCTTTCACTGTTACGCTGATGATACTCAGCTCTATATTTCCTCGCGCACTGACGAAACCTACCAATTCTTAAAATTAACAGAATGCGTAGCTGATATAAAAAAATGGATGACTAGTAATTTCCTACTACTAAATTCAGTAAAAACAGAGATTCTAATTATTGGACCAAAAACTTCAGCACATAATAACCTAGAATACTGTCTAACACTTGATGGCTGCTCTGTTAAGTCGTCTTCATCAGTTAGGAACCTCGGTGTGCTCTTTGATACCAATCTTTCATTTGAATGCCACATTTCTAGCATATGTAAAACCGCATTCTTCCATCTTAAAAATATATCTAAATTGCGACATATGCTCTCAATGACAAATGCGGAACAGCTAGTTCATGCGTTTATGACATCGAGACTAGATTACTGTAATGCTCTACTGGGTGGTTGCCCTGTTCGCGTGATAAACAAATTACAGCTGGTCCAAAACGCAGCTGCTAGAGTCCTTACTAGAACCAGGAAGTATGAACATATTAGCCCGGTTCTGTCAAAACTGCACTGGCTCCCTATTAAACATCGTATAGATTTTAAAATCTTGCTACTTACTTACAAAGCACTAAATGGCTTAGCTCCCCAGTACCTGATTGAGCTCTTAATGCATTATAGTCCTTCGCGTCTATTACGATCTCAGAATTCAGGCCAGTTGTTAATACCTAGAATATCAAAATCAACCGCAGGCGGTAGATCCTTTTCCTATTTGGCACCTAAACTCTGGAACAATCTTCCTAGCATTGTTCGGGAAGCAGACACACTTTAAGTCAGTTTAAATCTAGACTAAAAACGCATCTATTTAACCTGGCATACACATGACGCACTATAAACTTTTGTCTTCATATCCGTTAAAGGATTGTTAGGCTGCATAGATCAGGTCAGCCGGAACCGGGAACACTTCCTATAACACCAGATGTACTCGTTACATCGGAAGAAGAATGGCATCTACGCTAATTTTTTTTGTCTCTCTGCTTATCCCGAGGTTTACCAATTAACGTGATTGTCTGGATCCGGGCCGTGTCCGGGTCGGACGGGGAACCTGTGCCTGTGTGCGGCAGCAATGTGGCCCTGTGGTGTCGGCGGAGACTGTGTTAACTAGCTCATCCTTTGTTAAGACCTTACCGACTCATCAGCCAGTGGCACATATCCTAACAAACCGTCCCATACCGGCGTGATCAAAAAGATCTTAAACTAGATGGAACTAGATTAAATATTTTGACTGTTGCGATTCCAAATCGGTTTAATGACCTGCAACTCTGCCTGAGTATCGGACAAGTGTTCACTGTTGGCCAGAGGAGAACTGGCCCCCCGACTAAGCCTGGTTTCTCCCAAGGTTTTTTTCTCCATTTGTTGGAGTTTTGGTTGCTTTTGGTTGCCTTTGGCTTGCTTAAGTTGGGGACACTTGCTTGATATTCAGCGGTGTTTTTGATATGCCTGCATTGGCGCCGTTGTATGCGAACTGAGCTGAGCCGGACGATTACGTCACTGTTTTCTGCAGTGCTGCTATACCTAAATTAACTAGACTAATAACTACTGATATTTGCAATGGAATGAATCAATAATATATAGAATAAGCTGCACAATGACACCATTTTCTTATTAATGTAAAGCTGCTTTGCCACAATTTGCATTGTAAAAAGCGCTATATAAATAAAGATGACTTGACTTGACTTGACACTGCAAAGATGGAGCCCTTTGCTTGTAACACTTTTTTTTTTTTTTTAAGTTTCTGCTAATATGAAAGTTTAACAGCAAACCAAAGAGCGCTCAAGCTACACGGACAGGACAGCTGATTCAGTGGTTGCCTAGCAACTTGACCACAGCACACTGCTTTTTTTTTTCTAAAATCAACAAAAAAGGATAGTGCGGTGCACCTCGCGTTTTCAGAACTGAAAAATGTTCAGTGTTAAAGTTCAGTTCATCCCTGGTAAGCGGTTCCACTGAAGGTGTGTGGTGTCAATACTGTCAAACTAAGAAAAGAGGTATCAGCATTATTATTGGATTATTGTCCTTTCGAACATAAACAATAATATTGTCCACCTTTTTGGGAAACAGTTTTTCAAATGTTTCTTTAAATTGGAAAAGTTTCTTTCCTGTGAAATTTGTTTAATCTTTTCTCTCTTTTTCCCTTACTCAGTTGAGTTACAAAGTCCTCACCTCACGAGTTGAAAACAGCTTTTCATTGACAAAAAATATTTATAGAAAATATTCCTTTTATTGAAACTTAATAAGTTTTTTAATAAGTTTTTTATTGGTTATTTGCAGAAGTTTATATTTTAATTTTATTTCTTAAAATCACTGCATGTGTAAAGTTATTTGTATAACTGGGCGCGATCATTATTAGGTTGTGTGACAGAAAATGCTCACTGATCACTCGCTTTCAGAGAAATGACGCGCGGCTCTTTGTTTAATCCATTAGGAAATGAAGTTTGCACAGATGCCACACAGCGTCAACACATTAACACAGTCATGTGTTTCTTTGCTTGTATATTATACAATCGCTTGAAAGTTTTAATGAATGAAATGACATGTAAACGAAGACTGTCGTGAGTTGTAAAACGAAAGCGGTTGTTCTAAACTCGGCGCTCGTGTGTTTCTATGAGTGAACAGTTCTGTCCACTAGAGGGAGCCACGAGACCGTTTTTTAAAAATTCAGAGCTTGATTATTCAAAATAGCCATATTCAAACCAAAATATCTGACTTCCTGTTGGTCGGAGCTAATGACTGTAAATTAGAAAGTTGTCTGGCTAAATTAGAACAATATGTGTGCCGAGTTTGGTGACTGTAGGTTAAACTAACCCCCCAACTTTTGTCAAAAGATGGCGCTACAGAGCCCCTGCACCACGCCCATTTTTAAAGCTTTGCCCATGTCTATTAGATGACAATATTCACGTGTGTGTCGAGTTTCATGCAATTTGAAGCATGTTAAGAGCCTCAAAAACACCCAAGAATATTATTCAAGTTTGACGTCTTGCCATGGCAACAATATTTAAGATATCACAAAGACATTCACATGTCTACATCTGAAATGTTTGGACATTATAATGAAGAAGTTTGAAGCAAATCGGGTAAAAATAAGAGGGTGATCTCAAAGCATTTTGAAAGTGACACATTTCCTGCTGCCAATTGGTGGCGCTATATCTTTGACACACAATAGTCACATCCATGTGCTCGGCTTCCTACAACGAACACACAGGTGAAGTTTCATAAAAATCAATGAATGTATGCAGACGTTATAACACACTTCCTGTTTATGTTTTCTCGCCATAAATTCGTTGCCTCGCCACGGGCAAACCGTTTGAGATATCAAAAATCCGCTGGCAATTTTGCGTCATCAATGTCTTGTCTTCACGCTGACCGAGTTTGGTGGTGATTGGATTAAGCGCCTAGGAGGAGTATATCAAATTCCAGAGCATGCGCTTTTCAAACAACCCATAATAGCTCACTTCCTGTTGAGGCAGCGTACAACTTAGAGCATGAAAGTTGTCAGTGACGATGAGTTCTTCATGTCTACCGAGTTTTGTACCAATACGTGCAATCGTGTTTGATATATGGACCAAGTTTTCGGACCCCATTCAAGGGGGCGCTGTCGAGCCCCCCTGCCACACCCGGGTCCCAGCCTCTGTGACGCCCTAATGGCCGCAGGTTCCAATGCGTGTGCAAAGTTTCAGGAGTTTTCGTGCATGTTAAGGGCCCCAAAAGTGCCAAAAACCTTGAAAAAAAAATAATAATGAAGAAGAAGAAGAAGAAGATTAAGAATAATCCTAAGGAAAACAATAGGGCCTTCGCCCTTACAGGGCTTGGGCCCTAATAATAATAATAAACATAGCTGCGAGCAGCGATGAGCGGGCCCAAGCCGGTGGCACCGCCACCTCAGTGTTTTAAGGACAACTGGGCACGGCGGGCAAAATGAATTTAAACGGTGTCTCCAGTTGGAGACTGACCAGTTAGTTGAGTCAGATTATTCAATATAATACTAACTAAAAGCGATCATATCATAGCAAAGTTATCATTAGCAGTTCAAAGTGTTATATATTCAACTGAATTTATCTTATTATATTGGTAAACTAATTATATAAAACTAAATAGTCAGTGAAATACAAATGAACTGTTTCTTTGCCTTTATTTTTTTATACAAATTTATAGAAGAGAAGGGCTAAGAGATTTCCTATATTATAATACAGACAAAAGGAGACAGCAATGAAAGGGTTAAACCTGCAAGACCCTGAGAGAGAGAGAGAGAGAGAGAGAGAGAGAGAGAGAGAGATATTCAGACGAAATATTTTGAAGAAAACAAGTATATTGATCTGAAATATAGTACATTCATTTTAAATTCATCCAGGTTCCATTGAATTTATCTTAAGGTATTTTACATTATTTTTAACCATATTATTAAACTAATTATATAGAACCATATAGTCAGTGCACTAAAACTGAACTGGTTCTATGCCTTCATTTTTTATGAGATTTCCTATCCTATAATGCAGACAAAAGGAGACAGCAATGAAAGGGTTAAACCTGGAAGACCCAGAGAGAGAGAGAGAGAGAGAGAGAGAGAGAGAGAGAGAGAGAGAGAGAGAGATATTCAGAAAAAAATATTTTAAAGAAAACAAATATATTGATCTGAAATATAGTACATTCATTTTAAATTCATCCAGGTTCCATTGAATTTATCTTAAGGTATTTTAATGCTATTTTTAATCATATTATTAAACTAATTATATAGAATCATATAGTCAGTGCACGACAACTGAACTGGTTCTATGCCTTCCTATCCTTCCTATTTCCTATCCTATAATGCAGACATGGGGACACAGAAATGAAAGGGTTAAACCTGCCAGACTAAAACACAGAGAACTGTTAGAGCTTGTGAACTGTCTGAATGTGTGTGCGTGCAATGTATGAGGAGAACACGAATGTAATATAAATGATAATGATCCAAATACGATTTATTTGCAGAAGTTTATATTTTAGTTTTATTTTTTAAAATCCCTGCATGTGATGTAGTTATTTGTATAACTGGGCGCGATCATTATTAGAAGACGCTGCGTGCGCGTTTCTTTGTATGACAGAAAATCTTCCAAGCTATAATTGAAGCTCTTTAAAACATTCTTGTGATTAAATGTTGTGTAATCGCTGGAATGAACAAGGTTAAAAAACACGTAAATGATTTCGTGATCACTCTCACAGAAATCATCAAACTGTCAAAAAACACGGCTCGCGATTTCTACAGGAAACTCTTTCATGTGTTTATTTGCTTGTATATTGTAGAATCGCTGGAATGGAATGGATATTAAATATAGAAATTAGGTGTGTATATTTCAATTTTTAATGAATAATTGACAACTTCCAAATTCCCTTTTTGTTCTTAATTTAAACCTTCGCATTGGCAACACCATTTGAGATGTACTATAATCGTTCGCAATTTTAGCATCTTCAGTATGTAGTCATCATGTGCAGAAGTTTATTATTAGTTATTTGCAGAAGTTTATATTTTAATTGTATTTTTTAAAATCCCTGCATAAATCTTCCAAACTGTAATTGAAGATTTTTAATATGTTCTTGTGATCGAATCTTGTCTAATCGCTTGAATACTTTAATGAATAAGGTTTAAAAACATGAGCTTTCATGATTTCGTGATCACTCCCTTTCAGAGAAATGACGCGCGGCTCTTTGTTTAATCCGTTAGGAAATGAAGTTTGCACAGATGCCACACAGCGTCAACACATTAACACAGTCATACACATAAAAATTCAAACAAAGGAATGAAAAGAACATGAAAAAATCTTAAGTAAATGAGTTCGTGATCATTCACAGTCATCATGAAACTGCAAACACGGCTCGCGATCTCTACTTGATGTGCTCTTGATGCGCTCTCTACGCGATCTCTCTCTTTCATGTGTTTATATTGTAGAATCGCTGGAATGTCTTCAGCATCTTCAGTATGTAGTCATCATGTGCAGAAGTTTATTATTAGTTATTTGCAGAAGTTTATATTTTAATTTTATTTTTTAAAATCACTGCATGTGTAAAGTTATTTGTATAACTGGGCGCGATCAGTTGCTGCGCGTCTCTTTGTGTGACATTAAAAAGCTTCTTTTACAGTTTGGAAGATTTTCTATGTTTGTGATCGAATCTTGTCTAATCGCTTGAATGTTTTAAAGAATAAAGTTTAAAAATACTTAAAATCAAGTGGCTTTCACGCGGTCACGATCTCTCGCTTTCAGAGAAATGACGAGCGGCTCTTTGTTTAATCCATTAGGAAACGAAGTTTGCACAGATGCCACACAGCGTCAACACATTAACACAGTCATACACATAAAAATTCAAACTTCAATTTCAACGAATTGAAAGGAACATTAAAAAGATTCTGAAAGAACGCGCTTCGGACACGATCGTTCTCAGACGCGGCGCGTCTATAATTGTCACAGAACACCTTCCAAACTCAAATTAAGCTTTTTAATACATTCTTGTGATTAAATCTTGCGTAATCGCTGGAATATTTTCACTTATGAGTTTAAAAAACACAAATGAGCTCGTGATCATTCACAGACATCATCAAACTATCAAACACGGGGCGTGCTTCTCTGAGTGAACAGATATGTGATACACGTGCTGTCCACTAGAGGGAGCCACGAGACCATTTTTGTGAAGAGCCTCAAAAACACCCAAGAATATTATTAAAGTTTGACGTCTTGCCATGGCAACAATATTTAAGATATCACAAAGACATTCACATGTCTACATCTGAAATGTTTGGACATTATAATGAAGAAGTTTGAAGCAAATCGGGTAAAAATAAGAGGGTGATCTCAAAGCATTTTGAAAGTGACACATTTCCTGCTGCCAATTGGTGGCGCTATATCTTTGACTCATAATAGTCACATCCATGTGCTCGGCCTCCTACAACGAACACACAGGTGAAGTTTCATAACAATCAATAAATGTATGCAGACGTTATAACACACTTCCTGTTTCTGTTTTCTCGCCATAAATTCGTTGCCTCGCCACGGGCAAACTGTTTGAGATATCAAAAATCCCCTGGCAATTTTGCGTCATCAATGTCTTGACTTCATGCTGACCGAGTTTGGTGGTGATCGGATTAAGCGCCTAGGAGGAGTATATCAAATTCCAGAGCATGCGCTTTTCAAACAACCCATAATAGCTCACTTCCTGTTGAGGCGGCGAACAACTTAGAGCACGAAAGTTGTCGGGCCCGATGAGGTGTATATGTGTTCTGAGTTTCATACCAATATGTGCAAGCGTGTTTGATATATGGACCAAGATTTCGGACCCCATTCAAGGGGGCGCTGTCGAGACCCCCTGCCACGCCCGGGTCCCAGCCTCTGTCACGTCCTAATGGCCGCAGGTTCCAATGCGTGTGCAAAGTTTCAAGAGTTTTTGAGCATGTTAAGGGCCCCAAAAGTGCCCGAGTTTCATCCAATTTGAAAGATGCCAAGAGTCTCAAAACGATCCAAAACAAATATTTTGATCTGACACTTTGATCTGTTGCTATGACAAGAGTGTTTCGATTATATAAGATCTTTTAACAGGTCTACATTCGCCATGTCTTGACATTATTCTGGTGAAGTTTGAAGCAAATCGGGTAAAAATAAGAGGGTGATCTCAAAGCATTTTGAAAGTGACACATTTCCTGCTGCCAGCTGGTGGCGCTATATCTTTGACACACAATAGTCATATCCATGTACTCGGCCTCCTACAAGGAACACACATCTGAAGTTTCATAAAAAACAATGAATGTATGCAGACGTTATAACACACTTCCTGTTTCTGTTTTCTCGCCATAAATTCGTTGCCTCGCCACGGGCAAACCGTTTGAGATATCAAAAATCCCCTGGCAATTTTGCGTCATCAATGTCTTGACTTCATGCTGACCGAGTTTGGTGGTGATCGGATTAAGCGCCTAGGAGGAGTATATCAAATTCCAGAGCATGCGTTTTTAAAACAACCCATAATAGCTCACTTCCTGTTGAGGCGGCATACAACTTAGAGCACGAAAGTTGTCAGGCCCGATGAGATCTTCATGTGTACCGAGTTTCATACCAATATGTGCAAGCGTGTTTGATATATGGACCAAGATTTCGGACCCCATTCAAGGGGGCGCTGTCGAGCCCCGCTGCCACGCCCGGGTCCCAGCCTGTGTCACGTCTTAATGGCCGCAGGTTCCAATACGTGTGCAAAGTTTCAAGAGTTTTTGAGCATGTTAAGGGCCCCAAAAAGCCCCGAACGGTTGAAAAAAAATAAAAATAATAATAATAATAATCCTTAGAAAAACAATAGGGTCCTGCGCCCTTTCAGGGCTTGGGCCCTAATAATAATAATCCTTAGAAAAACAATAGGGTCCTGCGCCCTTTCAGGGCTTGGGCCCTAATAATATAGCTGCGAGCAGCGATGAGCGGGCCCAAGCCGGTGGCACCGCCACCTCTGTGTTTTAAGGACAACTGGGCACGGCGGGCAAAATGAATTTAGACGGTGTCCCCAGTTGGAGACTGACCAGTTAGTTGAGTCAGATTATTAAATATAATACTAACTAAAAGCGATCATATCATAGCAAAGTTATCATTAGCAGTTCAAAGTGTTAAATATTCAGCTGAATTTATCTTAGTATATTGTTAAACTAATTATATAAAACTAAATAGTCAGTGAAATACAAATGAAATGGTTCTTTGACTTTATTTCTTTATACAAATTTATAGAAGAGAAGGGCTAAGAGATTTCCTAGAGAGAGAGAGAGAGAGAGAAATATTGTACATTCATTTTAAATTCATCCAGGTTCCATTGAATTTATCTTAAGGTATTTTACGTTATTTTTAACCATATATAATATATTAAACTAATTATATAGAACCATATAGTCAGTGCACTAAAACTGAACTGGTTCTATGCCTTCATTTTTTATGAGATTTCCTATCCTATAATGCAGAGAGAGAGAGAGAGAGAATTTCAGAAAAAATGTTTTAAAGAAAACAAATATATTGATCTGAAATATAATACATTCATTTTAAATTCATCCAGGTTCCATTGAATTTATCTTAAGGTATTTAATGCTATTTTTAATCATATTATTAAACTAATTATATAGAACCATTTAGTCAGTGCACTACAACTGAACTGGTTCTATGCCTTCCTATCCTTCCTATTTCCTATCCTATAATGCAGACAAGGGGACACAGCAATGAAAGGGTTAAACCTGCCAGACTAAAACACAGAGAGACGTTCGTGTTCTTGAACTGTCTGAATGTGTGTGCGTGCAATGTATGAGGAGAGCACGAATGTAATATAAATGATAACGATCCAAATACGATTTATTTGCAGAAGTTTATATTTTAGTTTTATTTTTTAAAATCCCTGCATGGATGTCGTTCTTTGTATAACCGGGCGCGATCATTTTTAGGAGACGCTGCGCGTCAAATGTTGTGTAATCGCTGGAATGGAATGTAATCGCTGGAATGAACAAGGTTAAAAAACACGTAAATGATTTCGTGATCACTCTCACAGAAATCATCAAACTGTCAAGGCTCGCGATTTCTACAGGAACGTCTTTCGTGTGTTTATTTGCTTGTATATTGTAGAATCGCTGGAATGGAATGAAATCGCTATTAAATATAGAAATTAGGTGTGTACATTTCAATTATTCATGAATAATGGACAACTTCCAAATTCCCTTTCTGTTCTTAATTTAAACCTTCGCCATGGCAACACCATTTGAGATGTACTATAATCATTCGCAATTTAGCATCATCAGTATGTTGTCATCATGTGCAGAAGTTTATATTTTAATTTTATTTTTTAAAATCACTGCATGTGTAAAGTTATTTGTATAACTGGGCGCGATCAGACGCTGCGCGTCTCTTTGTGTGACATTAAAAAGCTTCTTTTACAGTTTGGAAGATTTTCTATGTTCTTGTGATCGAATCTTGTCTAATCGCTTGAATGTTTTAAAGAATAAAGTTTAAAAACACTTAAAATCAAGTGGCTTTCACGCGGTCACGATCTCTCGCTTTCAAAGAAATGACGAGCGGCTCTTTGTTTAATCCATTAGGAAACGAAGTTTGCACAGATGCCACACAGCGTCAACACATTAACACAGTCATACACATAAACATTCAAACTTCAATTTCAAAGAATTGAAAGGAACATTAAAAAGATTCTGAAAGAACGCGCTTCGGACGCGATCGTTCTCAGACGCGATCGTTCTCAGACGCGGCGCGTCTATAATTGTCACAGAACACCTTCCAAACTCAAATTAAGCTTTTTAATACATTCTTGTGATTAAATCTTGCGTAATCGCTGGAATATTTTCACTTATGAGTTTAAAAAACACAAATGAGCTCGTGATCATTCACAGACATCATCAAACTATCAAACACGGGGCGTGCTTCTCTGAGTGAACAGATATGTGATACACGTGCTGTCCACTAGAGGGAGCCACGAGACCATTTTTGTGAAGAGCCTCAAAAACACGCAAGAATATTATTAAAGTTTGACGTCTTGCCATGGCAACAATATTTAAGATATCACAAAGACATTCACATGTCTACATCTGAAATGTTTGGAGATTATAATGAAGAAGTTTGAAGTAAATCGGGTAAAAATAAGAGAGTGATCTCAAAGCATTTTGAAAGTGACACATTTCCTGCTGCCAATTGGTGGCGCTATATCTTTGACTCATAATAGTCACATCCATGTGCTCGGCCTCCTACAACGAACACACAGGTGAAGTTTCATAACAATCAATAAATTTATGCAGACGTTATAACACACTTCCTGTTTCTCTTTTCTCGCCATAAATTCGTTGCCTCGCCACGGGCAAACCGTTTGAGATATCAAAAATCCCCTGGCAATTTTGCGTCATCAATGTCTTGACTTCATGCTGACCGAGTTTGGTGGTGATCGGATTAAGCGCCTAGGAGGAGTATATCAAATTCCAGAGCATGCGCTTTTCAAACAACCCATAATAGCTCACTTCCTGTTGAGGCGGCGTACAACTTAGAGCACGAAAGTTGTCAGGCCCGATGAGTTCTATATGTGTTCTGAGTTTCATACCAATATGTGCAAGCGTGTTTGATATATGGACCAAGATTTCGGACCCCATTCAAGGGGGCGCTGTCGAGCCCCCCTGCCACGCCCGGGTCCCAGCCTCTGTCACGTCCTAATGGCCGCAGGTTCCAATGCGTGTGCAAAGTTTCAAGAGTTTTTGAGCATGATAAGGGCCCCAAAAAGCCCCGAACGGTTGAAAAAAAATAAAAATAATAATAATAATAATAATAATAATAATAATCCATAGAAAAACAATAGGGTCCTGCGCCCTTTCAGGGCTTGGGACCTAAATAATAATAATCCTAAGGAAAACAATAGGGCCTTCGCCCTTTCAGGGCTTGGGCCCTAAATATAGCTGCGAGCAGCGATGAGCGGGCCCAAGCCGGTGGCACCGCCACCTCAGTGTTTTAAGGACAACTGGGCACGGCGGGCAAAATGAATTTAAACGGTGTCTCCAGTTGGAGACTGACCAATTAGTTGAGTCAGATTATTCAATATAATACTAACTAAAAGCGATCATATCATAGCAAAGTTATCATTAGCAGTTCAAAGTGTTATATATTCAGCTGAATTTATCTTATTATATTGTTAAACTAATTATATAAAACTAAATAGTCAGTGAAATACAAATGAACTGTTTCTTTGCCTTTATTTTTTTATACAAATTTATAGAAGAGAAGGGCTAAGAGATTTCCTATCCTATAATGCAGACAAAAGGAGACAGCAATGAAAGGGTTAAATCTGCAAGACCCTGAGAGAGAGAGAGAGAGAAAGAGAGAGAGAGAGAGAGAGAGAGAGAGAGAGATTCAGAAGAAATATTTTGAAGAAAACAAGTATATTGATCTGCAATATAGTACATTCATTTTAAATTCATCCAGGTTCCATTGAATTTATCTTAAGGTATTTTACGTTATTTTTAACCATATTATTAAACTAATTATATAGAACCATATAGTCAGTGCACGACAACTGAACTGGTTCTATGCCTTCATTTTTATGAGATTTCCTATCCTATAATGCAGACAAAAGGAGACAGCAATGAAAGGGTTAAACCTGGAAGACCCAGAGAGAGAGCGAGAGAGAGAGAGAGAGAGATTCAGAAAAAATATTTTAAAGAAAACAAATATATTGATCTGAAATATAGTACATTCATTTTAAATTCATCCAGGTTCCATTGAATTTATCTTAAGGTATTTTACGTTATTTTTAACCATATTATTAAACTAATTATATAGAACCATATAGTCAGTGCACGACAACTGAACTGGTTCTATGCCTTCCTATCCTTCCTATCCTTCCCATTTCCTATCCTATAATGCAGACAAGGGGACACAGCAATGAAAGGGTTAAACCTGCCAGACTAAAACACAGAGAGACGTTCGTGTTCTTGAGCTGTCTGAATGTGTGTGCGTGCAATGTATGAGGAGAGCACGAATGTAATATAAATGATAACGATCCAAATACGATTTATTTGCAGAAGTTTATATTTTAGTTTTATTTTTTTAAATCCCTGCATGTGATGTAGTTATTTGTATAACTGGGCGCGATCATTATTTGAAGACGCTGCGCGTTTCTTTGTGTGACAGAAAATCTTCCAAGCTATAATTGAAGCTCTTTAAAACATTCTTGTGATTAAATCTTGTGTAATCGCTGGAATGGAATGTAATCGCTGGAATGAACAAGGTTAAAAAACACGAAATCATCAAACTGTCAAACACGGCTCGCGATTTCTACAGGAAAGTCTTTCATGTGTTTATTTGCTTGTATATTGTAGAATCGCTGGAATGGAATGGCTATTAAATATAGAAATTAGGTGTGCATATTTCAATTATTAATAATTGACAACTTCCAAATTCCCTTTTTGTTCTTAATTTAAACCTTCGCATTGACAACACCATTTGAGATGTACTATAATCGTTCGCAATTTTTGCATCTTCAGTATGTTGTCATCATGTGCAGAAGTTTATTATTAGTTATTTGCAGAAGTTTATATTTTAATTTTATTTTTTAAAATCACTGCATGTGTAAAATTATTTGTATAACTGGGCGCGATCGTTATTAGGAGACACTGCGCGTCTCTTTGTGTGACATTAAAAAGCTTCTTTTACAGTTTGGAAGATTTTCTATGTTCTTGTGATCGAATCTTGTCTAATCGCTTGAATGTTTTAAAGAATAAAGTTTAAAAACACTTAAAATCAAGTGGCTTTCACTCGGTCACGATCTCTCGCTTTCAGAGAAATGACGCGCGGCTCTTTGTTTAATCCATTAGGAAACGAAGTTTGCACAGATGCCACACAGCGTCAACACATTAACACAGTCATACACATAAAAGTTCAAACTTCAATTTCAAAGAATTGAAAGGAACATTAAAAATGAATAATAAGATTCTGAAAGACGCGAGAAAGAACGAGGTTCGGGACGCAATCGTTCTCAGACGCACCGCGTCTACAATTGTCACAGAACACCTTCCAAACTAAAATTAAGCTTTTTAATACATTCTTGTGATTAAATCTTGCGTAATCACTGGAATATTTTAACTTATGAGTTGAAAAAACACAAATGAGTTCGTGATCATTCACAGACATCATCAAACTGTCAAACACGGGCGTGCTTCTTTGAGTGAACATATATGTGATACACGTCCAGTGCTGTCCACTAGAGGGAGCCACGAGACCGTTTTTGTTAAGAGCCTCAAAAACACCCAAGAATATTATTAAAGTTTGACGTCTTGCCATGGCAACAATATTTCAGATATCACAAAGACATTCACATGTCTACATCTGAAATGTTTGGAGATTATAATGAAGAAGTTTGAAGTAAATCGGGTAAAAATAAGAGAGTGATCTCAAAGCATTTTGAAAGTGACACATTTCCTGCTGCCAATTGGTGGCGCTATATCTTTGACTCATAATAGTCACATCCATGTGCTCGGCCTCCTACAACGAACACACAGGTGAAGTTTCATAACAATCAATAAATTTATGCAGACGTTATAACACACTTCCTGTTTATGTTTTCTCGCCATAAATTCGTTGCCTCGCCACGGGCAAACCGTTTGAGATATCAAAAATCCCCTGGCAATTTTGCGTCATCAATGTCTTGTCTTCATGCTGACCGAGTTTGGTGGTGATCGGATTAAGCGCCTAGGAGGAGTATATCAAATTCCAGAGCATGCGCTTTTCAAACAACCCATAATAGCTCACTTCCTGTTGAGGCGGCGAACAACTTAGAGCACGAAAGTTGTCAGTGCCGATGAGTTCTATACGTGTTTTGAGTTTCATACCAATATGTGCAACCGTGTTTGATATATGGATCAAGTTTTCAGACCCCATTCAAGGGGGCGCTGTCGAGCCCCCCTGCCACGCCCGGGGCCCAGCCTCTGTGAAATCGTAATCGCCGCGGGTTCCAATGCGTGTGCAAAGTTTCAAGAGTTTTCGTGCATGTTAAGGGCCCCAAAAGTGCCAAAAACCTAAAAAAAAATAATAATAAAGAAGAATAATAATAATAATCCTAAGGAAAACAATAGGGCCTTCGCCCTTACAGGGCTTGGGCCCTAATAATCCTTAGAAAAACAATAGGGTCCTGCGCCCTTTCAGGGCTTGGGCCCTAATTAAGAATAATCCTAAGGAAAACAATAGGGCCTTCGCCCTTACAGGGCTTGGGCCCTAAATATAGCTGCTAGCAGCGATGTGCGGGCCCAAGCCAGTGGCACCGCCACCTCGGTGGTTTAAGGACAACTGGGCACGGCGGGCAAAATGAATTTAAACGGTGTCTCCAGTTGGAGACTGACCAGTTAGTTGAGTCAGATTATTCAATATAATACTAACTAAAAGCGATCATATCATAGCAAAGTTATCATTAGCAGTTCAAAGTGTTATATATTCAGCTGAATTTATCTTATTATATTGTTAAACTAATTATATAAAACTAAATAGTCAGTGAAATACAAATGAACTGGTTCTTTACCTTTATTTCTTTATACAAATTTATAGAAGAGAAAGGGCTAAGAGATTTCCTATCCTATAATGCAGACAAAAGGAGACAGCAATGAAAGGGTTAAAATTGCAAGACCCTGAGAGAGAGAGAGAGGGGGGGGGGGTATTCAGAAGAAATATTTTACAGAAAACAAATATATTGATCTGAAATATAGCACATTCATTTTAAATTCAAGAAATGAACTGGTTCTATGCCTTTATTTTATTACTACACAGCAGAGGTTTACTGTTGAAATTAGACATACATAAATACTGTTAACTGTTACTGTTAACATACATACTGTTAAAGAGTATAACCAAACATTTAATTTTACGGGTTGCCTTAAAGGCCTTTTTTTCTGTGTGTGTATGGTATGATGATAGTTTCTCTCAAATGAAACAGTAAAATATTCACTAAGGGCCCTATGATTTCGCGAAATGGAATCGCGAAATTCATTCATAATAAAAGGAATTTATTGTTTAAGGGGGAACTTTTTTTAAATTTTCGATGAATACATCAAAAGCAAGTTGGTACACTTCAATTAAATTGCGATATGGAGTAGTATATGTTAACATTAAACGGTAAAAATACTATTAAAATATGAATCCATGTTTTGTGTGTGAATGAATTATTCAGCAGTAAACCGCGTACCTGCCACATTCATCCTAACAATCCGCGTTACACAGTAAAAAATCAAATGTCCCTGCATTTTCTACAAAAAGCACGTTCAACACGGACACGCAGACACCCACTAATACAGCATTTAGTCAACAAATTACTTACTTTAGTGATATGAAAACATATACTGTAGTGTACTGTATAACATACCGCTTTTAAATCCGCTTTTGAAGTGTCCAGTTCTGTGAGCGCGCAGCCTGACATCAAAACAAACTGAACGAGGCTTCAGTGATCGTTTAATCAGAGAGCGCCTCTAGAGGTCGCTCTCGTACCGCACTCTCCTCAGCCGCTCCAGCAACGGACGCGACCCAGAAAATGAAATCAAGCGCGGTTGTGCAGCACTTGTTTGTACATGCTTGCTCGCAGTCTGTGTACTTCGGACTTTATTTTGTAAATTTGTAAAAAACAAACAAACTCAGAATTGTATCTAACCTTGTTTAAGAATAACCATAGTGCCATCTTTTGGTTATTATTAAATTTCTTTTTTATTTCTTGTGCTTAAACAGATCGTTATTGTGCTTATTTTTAAGTTAAACATACTACATTGATTAAAAAAAAAACGTTTGAATTTCTTATTCAATGTTAGTGTTATTGTATATAGAAATAAACAGTGTATAATTCAGAGGAGAATATTGTTTAGTGTCAGGAATTATCATTGGGTGTCATCTCAAAAATAGGTATATGCTGCCCTCTAGTGCTCATTATAAATATATGACACTGTTTCCCTTCATTTTAATTTACACATACATCTTGAAATTAAAAAATAAATTAAAATGTGTTTATTTATGATATTTGTGCTATTAAATATAGAAATTAGGTGTGTATATTTCAATTATTCATGAATAATTGACAACTTCCAAATTCCCTTTTTGTTCTTAATTTAAACCTTCGCCATGGCAACACCATTTGAGATGTACTATAATCGTTCGCAATTTAGCATCTTCAGTATGTTGTCATCATGTGCAGAAGTTTATTATTAGTTATTTGCAGAAGTTAATATTTAAAATTTATTTTTTAAAATCCCTGCATGTGTAAAGATGCAGTTGTATAACTAAGCGATCTTAGGAGACGCTGCGCGTCTCAAATCTTCCAAACTGTAATGAAGCTTTTTAATATGTTCTTGTGATCGAATCTTGCCTAATCGCTTGAATGTTTTAATGAAAAAAGTTTAAAAACACTTAAAATCGAGGGGCTTTCACGCGGTCATGATCACTCGCTTTCAGAGAAATGACGCGCGGCTCTTTGTTTAATCAGTTAGGAAACGAAGTTTGCACAGATGCCACACAGCGTCAACACATTAACACAGTCATACACATACAAATTAAACTTCAATTTCAAAGAATTGAAAGGAACATTAAAAAGATTCTGAAAGACCCGAGAAAGAACGAGGTTCGGGACGCGATCGTTCTCAGACGCGGCGCGTCTATAATTGTCACAGAACACCTTCCAAACTAAACTTAAGCTTTTTAATACATACTTGTGATTAAATCTTGCGTAATCGCTGCAATATTTTAACTTATGAGTTTAAAAAACACAAATGAGTTCGTGATCATTCACAGACATCATCAAACTGTCAAACACGGGGGCGTTGCTTCTATGAGTTAACAGAAATAATGTGATACACGTGCAGTACTGTCCACTAGAGGGAGCCATGAGACCATTTTTGTTAAGAGCCTCAAAAACACCCAAGAATATTATTAAAGTTTGACATCTTGCCATGGCAACAATATTTAAGATATCACAAAGACATTCACATGTCTACATCTGAAATGTTTGGACATTATAATGAAGAAGTTTGAAGCAAATCGGGTAAAAATAAGAGGGTGATCTCAAAGCATTTTGAAAGTGACACATTTCCTGCTGCCAATTGGTGGCGCTATATCTTTGACTCACAATAGTCACATACATGTGCTCGGCTTCCTACAACGAACACACAGGTGAAGTTTCATAAAAATCAATGAATGTATGCAGACGTTATAACACACTTCCTGTTTCTGTTTTCTCGCCATAAATTCGTTGCCTCGCCACGGGCAAACCGTTTGAGATATCAAAAATCAGCTCGCAATTTTACATCATCAATGTCTCGACTTCATGCTGACCGAGTTTGGTGGTGATTGGATTAAGCGCCTAGGAGGAGTATATCAAATTCCAGAGCATGCGCTTTTCAAACAACCCATAATAGCTCACTTCCTGTTGAGGAGGCGTACAACTACATTTACTGCAGCAGTTGGTCCCCACATGATCACAAACCACAACAGACACATCTATGAGATCATTTAAATTTAGATTAATTTCATTTCATAGGATGTCATATGTCACTTTCAAGTGAGTGCAGAATGTGTTTTTTGTGTAGCTGAGCTGGCGTTTGCGCATCAATCTTGCTTTCATTTAATTCCAATATGGGTGGTATCCGATGAAAAAATAAAATTATAAAATGAACAAATGGAGCCAAATAAGCTCACCTATGAAAAATTATTATAAACAGCAGCTTTTATAAAATCATGTGAAATTTATTATTTTTAATAAAATGTAATTACATCAATAAATAATTAAAGACATATTTGTCATACGTGATGCTCGCCAACACCTTGTCTATGTCTAGAAAACACACACTCCCTCCTATGTAAAAAACAGACTGATTTTATTTCTGTCTGAGGCCCCGATCACACTGAACACGTTTTGTGCAGTGAGAGGCGCCTTTTTTGAATTGTTTTCTATGGCAAAGAGCGTTTTGCGCGCTGTTTATGCGCCCCGGGCACCTCGCGTTTTTACCACCTGCTGTGCCTTGCGTTTTTGCAGGAACGCTCGGAGCGTCTGAAGTTGAAAAAAAATCAACTCTGAGCGGAAAAGTGCCCAACGTCATTTGAGTTTTTTTTCCATTGGCCAATCGAATGAATGGAGAGATGGCTTTCCGTCATGCTGACGAATGTTCACAGTTCTTTGGACACTGTAGTGGATTTTAGCATCCCTGAGGAAAAATTCCATTCATTCGCTGCTATAGGAAAGGAAGAATTGTCTAAACTTATTAAATCATCAAAATCAACAACATGTATGTTAGACCTTATAACATAGGTTACGTACCGAAAAATTTTAAGCAGGCTATTATCAAACCTCTTATTAAAAAACCACAACTTGATCCTGGTGAATTAGTCAATTACAGACCAATTTCCAATCTACCTTTTCTGTCAAAAATACTAGAAAAGGCAGTATCATCTCAACTTAGTTCCTACTTGGAAAGAAATGGTATCTGTGAGGATTTCCAGTCAGGATTTAGACCGTACCATAGTACTGAGACTGCTCTCATTAGAGTTACAAATGATTTGCTCTTATCATCAGATCGTGGTTGTATCTCTCTATTAGTGTTACTAGACCTCAGTGCTGCTTTTGACACTATCGACCACAATATTCTTTTTAATAGACTAGAAAATTATGCTGGAATTAGTGGAATTGCATTGGCATGGTTCAAATCATACTTATCTGACCGTTATCAGTTTGTAGTAGTAAACGAAGAGATGTCATTTCGATCACAAGTTAAATATGGAGTACCACAAGGCTCAGTTCTAGGACCGTTGCTTTTCACTCTGTACATGCTACCCTTGGGAGATGTCATTAGGAAGCATGGCATTAGCTTTCACTGTTACGCTGATGATACTCAGCTCTATATTTCCTCGCGCACTGACGAAACCTACCAATTCTTAAAATTAACAGAATGCGTAGCTGATATAAAAAAATGGATGACTAGTAATTTCCTACTACTAAATTCAGTAAAAACAGAGATTCTAATTATTGGACCAAAAACTTCAGCACATAATAACCTAGAATACTGTCTAACACTTGATGGCTGCTCTGTTAAGTCGTCTTCATCAGTTAGGAACCTCGGTGTGCTCTTTGATACCAATCTTTCATTTGAATGCCACATTTCTAGCATATGTAAAACCGCATTCTTCCATCTTAAAAATATATCTAAATTGCGACATATGCTCTCAATGACAAATGCGGAACAGCTAGTTCATGCGTTTATGACATCGAGACTAGATTACTGTAATGCTCTACTGGGTGGTTGCCCTGTTCGCGTGATAAACAAATTACAGCTGGTCCAAAACGCAGCTGCTAGAGTCCTTACTAGAACCAGGAAGTATGAACATATTAGCCCGGTTCTGTCAAAACTGCACTGGCTCCCTATTAAACATCGTATAGATTTTAAAATCTTGCTACTTACTTACAAAGCACTAAATGGCTTAGCTCCCCAGTACCTGATTGAGCTCTTAATGCATTATAGTCCTTCGCGTCTATTACGATCTCAGAATTCAGGCCAGTTGTTAATACCTAGAATATCAAAATCAACCGCAGGCGGTAGATCCTTTTCCTATTTGGCACCTAAACTCTGGAACAATCTTCCTAGCATTGTTCGGGAAGCAGACACACTTTAAGTCAGTTTAAATCTAGACTAAAAACGCATCTATTTAACCTGGCATACACATGACGCACTATAAACTTTTGTCTTCATATCCGTTAAAGGATTGTTAGGCTGCATAGATCAGGTCAGCCGGAACCGGGAACACTTCCTATAACACCAGATGTACTCGTTACATCGGAAGAAGAATGGCATCTACGCTAATTTTTTTTGTCTCTCTGCTTATCCCGAGGTTTACCAATTAACGTGATTGTCTGGATCCGGGCCGTGTCCGGGTCGGACGGGGAACCTGTGCCTGTGTGCGGCAGCAATGTGGCCCTGTGGTGTCGGCGGAGACTGTGTTAACTAGCTCATCCTTTGTTAAGACCTTACCGACTCATCAGCCAGTGGCACATATCCTAACAAACCGTCCCATACCGGCGTGATCAAAAAGATCTTAAACTAGATGGAACTAGATTAAATATTTTGACTGTTGCGATTCCAAATCGGTTTAATGACCTGCAACTCTGCCTGAGTATCGGACAAGTGTTCACTGTTGGCCAGAGGAGAACTGGCCCCCCGACTAAGCCTGGTTTCTCCCAAGGTTTTTTTCTCCATTTGTTGGAGTTTTGGTTGCTTTTGGTTGCCTTTGGCTTGCTTAAGTTGGGGACACTTGCTTGATATTCAGCGGTGTTTTTGATATGCCTGCATTGGCGCCGTTGTATGCGAACTGAGCTGAGCCGGACGATTACGTCACTGTTTTCTGCAGTGCTGCTATACCTAAATTAACTAGACTAATAACTACTGATATTTGCAATGGAATGAATCAATAATATATAGAATAAGCTGCACAATGACACCATTTTCTTATTAATGTAAAGCTGCTTTGCCACAATTTGCATTGTAAAAAGCGCTATATAAATAAAGATGACTTGACTTGACTTGACACTGCAAAGATGGAGCCCTTTGCTTGTAACACTTTTTTTTTTTTTTTAAGTTTCTGCTAATATGAAAGTTTAACAGCAAACCAAAGAGCGCTCAAGCTACACGGACAGGACAGCTGATTCAGTGGTTGCCTAGCAACTTGACCACAGCACACTGCTTTTTTTTTTCTAAAATCAACAAAAAAGGATAGTGCGGTGCACCTCGCGTTTTCAGAACTGAAAAATGTTCAGTGTTAAAGTTCAGTTCATCCCTGGTAAGCGGTTCCACTGAAGGTGTGTGGTGTCAATACTGTCAAACTAAGAAAAGAGGTATCAGCATTATTATTGGATTATTGTCCTTTCGAACATAAACAATAATATTGTCCACCTTTTTGGGAAACAGTTTTTCAAATGTTTCTTTAAATTGGAAAAGTTTCTTTCCTGTGAAATTTGTTTAATCTTTTCTCTCTTTTTCCCTTACTCAGTTGAGTTACAAAGTCCTCACCTCACGAGTTGAAAACAGCTTTTCATTGACAAAAAATATTTATAGAAAATATTCCTTTTATTGAAACTTGTTTTAACTTTTTCCCTCTCTTTCCCTAACTCAGTTGAGTGACAAAGTCATCGAATTAGCTACACTCACTATAGAAAACGTATAACTATCCACACAACAATTAGAACACCTCTCATTATTTCAAGTTATGATACATGACACCTTAGCTGTGCAACAGAAGTGTTAGCCATACCAGAAACTGCTTTGTTTTGTTTTACCTCTTCCTTTCCTTTCCTTCTTCTTTGTATAAGGTAGAATGCCTGTCTACCCCATAAGGGTCAATGTCACGATATTAGGATTGACACACCATTCCTAATGTTTGTAAACCACCTTAAAATTTAAAGTGAGCCAGAGAGCCATGCATGATGGGTCACATCATTTTTACCACAAATGATGTCACCAGAAAATGAAAGGTAAAATGGTCTCAACCTAGAACAATGTAGAGGAGAAGAAAACAAACCAAACTAAAACGTAATCATATAATTTGATCAAAACATCAACATACTGAGACAATGTAGAATAACATTCCCAAAATTTAACTGTTAGTACTCAGATAAACTAATGCCCTGCACCAGTACAGTGGCCAGTCATGGAGGTGTTGCCTTGTTGTTTGTTGTGTATGTGTGCTTCTTCTGCCTGTGTTTCTCCAGCGCTTGCCGATCTCAACACATCGCCTAACGAAGGGGGGGACAAATGAATCTTCCAAATGATTCGTTCAAACATAACTCCATACAAAACTCACCTCAGCCCAAATCATAACACAGGAAGAGAAACGTCACCAAGATCAGAGAAACATATTTGTGGCCCTGAACTGCATCAGATGGTTCCAAAACAATTCTAAACGGACTTGTAATCAAACATCGTTCGACTGCATAATTCCATGTCATGCATACACATACACATGCATGTAATTGTTATAACTATTGAATAGTTGATTGAAAGTGTGCATCGTTTGGTATGAATCTGAATCTCTACTCATAACTCAAAGTATGGCTCAAATGAAATCGTGCAACAAACACTTCAGAAAATCTCACTTTTGTATTTGAATAAATCTGCAAGGTCTGTAAAATTAAATGTTAATTAGAAATTCAGAGATTTGTTTTAATGATATAGATGTGTATTTGTTGAATTCTGAAGGTAAATGAGAAAATATTAGCCTTTAGTTTTCCTTTCTGTAACTAATAATATAAAGGCAAACACTATACTTTCTCACAAACAGTTTACTTTCTTTCTTTATTGTGGTTGGTGAGACAAAATATACCAAAAGTTCACATTTGAGTCTATTTTGCCTAGTCAGTTTTTGAGTCGCTGACAGACTAACTGCGCGTGAACGCTGGCGCAGAGCGCGAGCATTTTCAACGCACAAGTGGTTACGCAACGTAAGCAATGATGCTGCGTTTGAATTTTCACGACAGAGACATGCTTATATACATTACCTTGACAACACTATTTGACATTAGCGCAGGCCAAACATTCTCTCGCAGGTCGCCTATAGAGGAGCCCTGGTCTAACCCATTGCTGTTGAAGTAACTTAGTGCCTTTCTACCTGTGCTCTCATCATCAGTTGTGTCTGTATGCTGGCTCGTCCTTTCGTCTTTTTTTTATTATTATTATTCAGCTATTAACCTTTTCATTTTTATATGGCTTAATTCCTAAATTTCCTGAATTCCTAATTGGCGCGTTTAATCATCATTGTGCAATGCGCGTGTACGTTCGCTCTCTAGTGGTTAATAAATAGAACTGCATGTGTCTTGCGGAAGAACATTGTAGCCGGAGCTACTTCTCTCTGTTTGTCTATGACGAGTCACGCAGGTACTGTGATACTCCGGTCTAAAATAGTCCAAATATAAACACTTATTATAGGCGTACCGTAGTGATTCAGGATAAGACAAAAACACGGTTTGGAAAATGGATTCATGATGTACTCGTTCATTATATAAATTTTGTTCATTTTGAAAACAAAACAGTTACGTAAGGCAGGAGCTGCTGATACCTCGTTCTGTTACACACGCGTGAATAACATGGTCATGCACTCACACAAATGCGACCACATAAAATTTTAACTCTAACATTCTCAAAAAAAGGTTGCATATGCAACCATTTTGGTCGCAGTCTGGAACCCTGCTTCAGCCACGAGGGAACCTCCATTCATCTGCCAGCAATCCCAATTTAAAGACACAGACGACAAGCGCAAGTACCTCCGGTTTCTATAGCTGAACTGGTGCATTTATATGAAATCTAATAACCCCGCCTAAGCAGAGATAAAAGGGTTAAATTAATGATTGATGGTTCGTTCAGATAAGGTCTTATGAAATGCATATATTGCTAGAAACTTTTATCATTTCACTCTCTTAAAACTCATTCTTTCCTCTCTTCCTTTCTCTCTGCAACTCGTGTGAATGTGTGTGTGCGTTTGTTTGTGTTAGGATAATCAATAAAGTGTCATTCATAATTTTAAAGAGAAGTGCCTTGTGTTATGTGCTTTTAATTTAATGTCTTAAACTGACGATTTATGTTACCTTGCTAAAGGGTGTTTTCAAGATAGTTGGATATTCATATCCACTACAGACGGCCCGTGCAAATGAATGCTGGACGATTCAGTTGCTCGGTCGTAAAATAAGTGACTCATTTAGAATTTCCTATAAATAAATTAATTAATACTTTCGTTTGAGCCTAATTCGCTTACAGCCCTAATAATAATCCTTAGAAAAACAATAGGGCCCTGTGCCTCAGTGGCTTGGGCCCTAAAAATAAAAATAAAAAATATACAAGAGAGAACAGATACCGTCAGCTAAATGACAGTGGCCCCATAAGCTATTTGGACACTATTATCATATCATGTTAACAGATATGTATTGTTGAGATCAACAATATTGAGCCGAACATTAAGGTGAAGTGGTTATTTTGGGAAGTTTTGAGTAAGTGAGAGGATTATATCCAAACCTTTTCTGGACATATTGATTGAACTCTAATACTTCATACATGAACATGCGCCATTTAGGCCAGTGCTTCTCAAAGTGTGGGTCATCCCCTATTAGGGCATGTAAGCAGGATACCTCAATGGTTCTCAAATCTTCCTCATTTTCACACATTAGCAATAAAAATACAGATCCACTAATAAATGGAAAGAGGCTACTCTGCTGAATAATTCAGCATAAACCAGCATGAATCCCATGCTGGTTTATACTGTTTAGTGTTGGTCTAGCTCAGGGGTGGCCAACGTCGGTCCTGGAGAGCCACAATTCTGCAGAGTTTAGCTCCAACCCTGATAAAAACTCACCTTCCTGTAGCTTTCTAGTAACCCTTAAGACCTTGATTAGCTTGTTCAGGTGTGTTTGATTAGGGTTGGAGCAAAAATTTGCAGGATTGTGGCTCTCCAGGACCGACGTTGGCCACCCCTGGTCTAGCTGGTGGACCAGCATAGTCATGCTGTTCTCAAGCCAAACAAAGCTGGTGAAACTGGTTCACCAGCATGGTCTTGCAGGGTTTGTGAGTAGGCCAGTTGTCTGTAAGCAGGGTGCTTTTTGTACAGGATGCTTTTTAGGTGATTTTTTTTTTTTGCTGACATATTTAACACATGTGAAAGAAAAACAATATAAGATTAAAACATGATTCATTCTTAAATATAATTATAACTTTGCGAATTTTTTTTCTCCCTCTGTTGAATGTAGAAGGGAACAATTTAATTACTTAAAATATGATTATATTATTGATCAATGTCATCTTAAGCTTTGAATTCTTAACTACAGGTGTTAATCACTGGTCAATCATCACTTGTAAAGTGAATCTATTTATCACTAACTGAAACATTGTCTCAGTGTTACTTTTAGTCTTTATAGGTTGGGACAATATGATAACTGAGCAGGGTTCGTTGACACTGTGCATTTTACTGTGTACCACTAAAATTGTAACCTGCAACATTTTTCTTTATTAAGTAATTTATTACAATTAATTGCATATTTGTTTTTGCCTTTATTTAACTACGAAAACACATCAAGTAATGTGATATGCAACAGATACACAATTTTGTTGTGGTCTAAACATACCTTATGCTGGTGACCAGCAATTCTGGATTTTTCAACAGGGTATGCAAACTAAACATATGTTGTAAACTAGCAAGATTTACCAAGGTGTCCTCTAAATATTAATGGATGTCAGGATACAAGTTTTGAACTGGAGCTTTTGGCTGGACACTTTTGTTCACGGTTGCTTCATTTTAACAACATGTGATTTCTGTACTCCCTGCCTGGTTATTCACTTTTTGTCGCAATTTGTAACTTCATAAACATTGTAAACAATTCTCAAGAAACATAATAATTAAAAAGAAGACATAACAACATATCAACACAGTTCATATTTCAAGCTAAACTAGGAAGAGAAATCAGACCTTGAGCAGGAGGCTGCTGGGAAGTGGATAGCTGTGTAGATGTGATGCTGTCTGTAGAAGTGAATGGCTGGGTGGGTGTGGAGCTTTCTGTAGAGGTGGAGCTCTCTTGAGACGGTTGTGCAAGGATGAGGGGTTCATTCTCAGTTTTCACTGACTGGACTTCTTGAATTCCACCTTGCACATCATCCACTCCATTATCTTTAACAGACAAACGTGAGGTTAGAAATTCATAAATCTTTCATAACTACATTCTTCGGAAAAGGTTTGTTTTCTCCAGATGAGTACTGTTACTTTTATTGCACTACATTATTAGTAAAGTTGAAAAATTAGCTTAAGATCGTAAATGATTTTACTTGGACTTTTATTTATGTTTATTTATTATACCACTTTGAATGCGACTGAAATGTGCTATAAACTCGCATTGCCTATTTAACCATGGTTATTAAAAAAGACATACCCTGGTATTTTTTTTTTACTTTGAAGCACACATGTGACACTCACCATCATCACATTCACCGTCCTCAAAAGTGAAGCATTTGCTGTCCGACAAAGGGGATTCGTCTTTGAAGTTGATCTCAACTTCGGTTTGATTTGCCATAACAACCAAAGGTCTATGTCCAAAAATTTCTTCCATCGTATCAAAATGTTTAAATGCTGCATTGGAGCTGCTGGTGTTTTGTTTCTTGGCCTTATAGTAAATGGATTTGAGGGTTTTCCAGCGATGTTTGACTTGATCACATGAGCGCGCAAAGCCTGCCTCCTTATGTCTAGCGCAAACCTTCCTGAAGATCAGACTGTTGCGATGCTTCCGTCCATCTCTGTATCGGTCTATGTTCATCTCTTTTAAAGTTTGTAAGAGGAAATCTGTCTCTTCCTCGCTCCAGAAATGTGTGCTTCTTCGATTGCTTGACATCTCTGCCTAGATCTCGCAGAAGCCGCAATAAATAAATATTCCTTTATACTAATAGGGTATTCAGAATAAAGTGTTTATGTGAGACAAAATTCAGACTAACGCCAATTTGATTCGGATTCTAGTAATATATAGAACGGAATGTTGCCCGTGAGGCTGCGGATTTAAGAACACAGCCAATCACAAGGCTACATCCCGTCCCCCAGTCTTTCGAGTGTCCCACTCTAATTGGTTGTATGCTTTGGGTTGCAGCCTCATAGGTTTGGTAGGCTGTCAGTCAATTGTCGGCCAACTCTTCTGATGTCAATCGGATTATAGCACTCACATGACGAATATAATCCTACACGTAAAAATGAGAAATATGACCCCAATACTTGCCCATGTAAACGTGGTCAGTAAATACTTTAACTTACAATTATAAGAAGGAATGTTGCTTTTTGGTAAAATGCATGACATTACTTTTAGCTTTTATCAATATTATTCACTTTTTGTTCATTCACAAACATCTGACATGTTGATATTACTCAGCAACAGTATTAAAACCTTTTGTTTGTTTATTAAAGGGTTATCAACAACTTCTGACCCATATGGACCCCTCACACAAATGCTGCATGAAAATGTTCAGAAATGTCAGAAACTTTGTCTTCCATTAATGACAATAACAAACCCTCATATGATAGTTCTGATCTCAACTTGCACTTGCCCAGCACTATACGCATCTACGTATGGATTATGGATATAATAATGTATTTACAATTAAATATTGAAATATATCCTAAAACTTTTATTTTATATTTCAGTGCGGCTATGACCTTTATTTTGAAAACATTATTGCCACGTCTGCTGTTGTCATTTATTAGCTTCAAGCATTGCTGATTGCGTTTACTGTTTTTATAAACTGTTTACTGACAGATTTTAAATATTTATAGTTATTTATGTTTGACAAAAGGGATAAAAAGGCATCGAAGATATCCGTTGCTTTTTACGAGTCATTGTCCTTTTATTTCACGAAGTTGCATCTAGCTTCACGCGTGTGTATGTGTAAACATGGACAGCCCGGACGCCACATTTACTCTGGCTTATATAGTATTTGGGTTTTGTTTTGTTTTTACGCCGAATGAGTTTCGTTCGGCTGGTTTGACGGTTCAACACATGTTCTCAGAGTGGCTGGGGAGTGAAGACATCAACTTCATTCATCACCACATCAGACGAACAACACTCACTGTGCTCTTCCACAGCTTCCTGCCGCTTGGTATGACGCCGGTAAAAACATATTTCTGTAATGGTTTAAATATAATTGATGTAACATGTCGGTGAGCAAGCAGAATAGATTATACTTGGTACAATATGCCATTAAAAAATCATGAAGTTTGAAATGCTTGTTGATGTTCTACCTAAACGTGTAATATAGACAACAGTTGCTAAATGTTCATACTACTACTTTAAAGCCCTTGTTGTCTCATGACCCATCAGGTTCAAATGTAGATCACCATTCTCCTTATACAAAAACAAAACCGTATACATTATCCTGCTTGCTTATTTTGCAGTGTGGAAGTAAGCACATAGAAGGTGGGAGACTACTGATAACCAAGAATAACAAAGTGTAGGAAAAAAAGATTTGCGCTACGAAGCAGCATGTTTATCATTATGAAATAAATTGAAGGCACAACTAACAACCGGGATGGTTTGAAAAACATTCCCATGGATTTCCCAACATCATGTTTTCAGCACGCATATGATTTACTGTTGACTTACTGTACTGTACTTGCTACAGTGTGCAAACAATTGCTGTTTCATTCTCTACTCTTTAGTGACAGTGATGTGACGTGAAGTATGGTAACCTATACTTTGAATTGTTCTCTGCATTTTAACCCATTCAAGTCAGTGCACAGCACACAAATTAGAAGCAATGGGCAGCCATTTTGCTGCGGTGCCTCGGGAGCTATTGGGGGTTAGGTGCCTTGCTCAAGGGGCAATTGAGCGTATTGACGATGGAAGAGTTCATTCACTCCCCCCACCGACATTTTCCTGCTGGTATTGAGAATAGAATCTGTAGTCTTCAGTTTATGAGGCCGACACCCTAACCATTAGTCCACGACTGCCCAGTAGACATACAGTGAAAATCATAAATGAGTACACCCCCACTGAAACTTAAAGGGTTAGTTCACCCAAAGATGAAAATTCTATCATTAAATACTCACCCTCATGTTGTTCCACACCCGCAAGACTTTCATTCATCTTTGGAACAAAAATTAAGATATTTTTAATAAAAGATCAGTGAGGCCTGCATTGACAACAAGTTAATTTACAGATGTCCAGAAAGGCATATTTAAAACAGTTCATGTGACTACAGTGTTAATGTGACATAAGTTAATGTTATGAAGTGACAAGAATATTTTTTGTGGAACAACAACAACAACAACAAAAAAACGATTTTATTCAACAATATCTAGGGATGGGCGAACACTGCTTCATGAAGCTTCAAAGCTTTATGAATCCACGAATTTTTGAATCAGTGGTTCGGAGCGTGAAAGTCACGTGATTTCAGTAAATGAGGCTTTGTTACGTCATAAGGTTTCAAAATTTCAATGGTTCACGTGACTTTGACAGTTTGATACATGCTCCAAACCACTGATTTAAAACAAAAGATTTGTAAAGCTTAAAAATTTCATGAAGCATTGTTTTGAAATCGGCCATCACTAAATATTAATGAACAAATTTATTTTGTTTTTCAAAAAGTATTCTCGTCACTTCATAACATTAAGGTTGAACCACTGTGTTCACATGAACTGTTTTAAGCATATTGTTAGTACCTTTGTGGGAGTATGAAAGTGTTAATTATCTTGCTGTCAATGCAGGCCTCACTGAACCATACGAATTGATCAAAAATATCTTAAATTGTGTTCTGAAGATGAACGAAGCTCTTATGGGTGTGGAATGACATGAGGGTGAATAAAGAATGACAGAATTTTCATTTTTGGGTGAACTAACCCTTTAACAAATTCAGCAATTACTTTTTACTTGCAGGCAATTTACTTGAACATTCCCTCAAACATTCTTGATAAATTATCAAATAAGCATAACTAAATTATTCAGGAAAATAAGATTTTCTTATTAAAGTGATAAAATGTTGCAAAAATGAGTACACCCTCCTGAAAGTTACTAAATAAAACTAAGTTTTTTCTGGTGTAAGTTTAAGGCAATTTGTGATCAGCAGGTATGTACGTTGAACCGAAACATTTAAAGAGAAGTAATTACTTCGCAATTAAAAGTATTATAGCCCACTGAATCATTCTCAGACTTAAAGGATTAGTTCACATTCAAATGAAAATTACCCCAAGCTTTAATTTCAAGCCATTCATATGACTTTTTTTTCTTTCTTAATTGCACAATCGGATATTGTAAGTATTCTACTTACGAAGAAAGTGTAAAAGTCTTGCAGTTAAAAAGTTTACGCTACGTCCTACGTCTTCCCTATTCAACTTACGGAAAAAGCTTAACTGGCGCGATGCCAATTCTGTTTTTTTCATAATTTGAATATGGAAGGTGGTCTGGTGGAAGCTGAATTTTCTACTTCATAACTTAAGTATGGGTATTTTGTTTGGGGTAATTTTCATTTGAAAGTGAACTAATCCTTGTTGACAACAATGGGACCACTTAGGAAAGAACTGTCAGAAGACTTATTTCTTAGCACAAAAGAGGATAGTGGTACGTGAGGCTTACCAAATCATTGTTTTAAGTGTGAATTGCAAAAGTAACACAGAAATTCAAAGCAATGGACTTGTGACAAGGCCCCTGAAATAATCAAGCCTTCATTTTATGCTTTAATTTATTGATGAGTGTTGTTGTTTTTTTTTTTTTGCTAAACAAAGAGCAGGAGAAATACCTAGCGAGCATCGCCGAGCCAGCAAAAGCTATACAAATAGTGGGTCTTTGTCTTTGTCTGAAGTGATATGCATGGTTGTCGTCCACTCTGGAACTACCTACTGTAGCCAAAGCACAATAGTCATTTAGCCTTTTCTAAGGCCCATATTTACAAAATATAGACTTCTGGGAATACATACTTTTAAGAAAGTCAATCATCATCTAACAGCATCCAAAATGTTATGGTGTTGCTAGAGGAGGAGTACAGTGAGAAGTATCTGGTTCCCACAGTGAGGTTCGGTGTTACTAAAGCTCTTATGTTGGGATGTATGAGTGCTGAAGGTGCTCTTTCTCTGTGTTGTTGAGCATTTTTTCAACATGACAATGATAATATGCATTTTCCCTAGGTGAATAAACTTTGTTTATTAATTTCAACATTTACTAATACATTATTAAAATCTTGTTAACATTAGTTAATGCACTGTGAACTAACATGAACAAACAATGAACAACTGTATTTTCATTAACTAATGTTAATGAAGATTAGTAAATACAGTAACAACTGTATTGCTCATGGTTAGTTTGTTTGTTAATACATTAATTAAATGGTTAACTAATGAAACTTATTGTAAAGTGTTACCATTGTATCTAGGGTGTACTCATTTCTGCAGTCCTTCATTTAAACAAAATTGACATATATGACATAAATATGACAATGACATATATTTCTCTGTTTTTATTAAGTATCATAATAATGTGTTTAATACATTTCAGTTTTGCCTTCTTTGCATGAATTGTATTAGCAATCGTTAACAAAATACATCTATTGTATTTGTTCAGAGGGGGTGCACTCATTTATGCTGTTATAAACAATAGCATGCATTATCGTCCAATAATGCTACAAAATTAGTAACATTTAAATTTGCAATCCATTAATATTTATCTTGCGGACAGAATGTGGGAAATGTTCATTAATAACAAATCAGATCCAAGGGAATCAGACTTTGTGGATCGGATGGCAGTAATATCTTCTTAACTCTAAATGGAATAGTTTTATTTATAGTTAAAATTTTAAACAAAACCAAGAAAAGTTATATAGTGAGAATATGAAGCTCAAGTTATTCTGTTTACTTTATAAAAATCAGTAAAGATTTCACAGTAAAAAGACACATGAACCACGAGCTGAAGGGGGACGTTTTTACAGTTATACTAAAAGGCCTTTTACTTGCTAAAAAAGTGTAAACTATCAATCAGACGACAGAAGGCATATAGTAGATTGTGTGCAAAAGATTTTTCATTAAGTTGATCATTTAAAGGCCATAGAAATTTCCATATCAAATATGATACAATAGGTTACAAGGTAATTGCATCGAATAATGTTTGCTCACATGAACATAGTGTTTATCACTGCTCTCTGTGCAGTTTTCAGATCACTGTGTGAAGTTATACTTGTATTACAGGATACTACGTAGGAATGTGTTTTGCTGCTCCAGAACACAATCTCATGTACATCCATCATGCAAGTCAGGGATGGCAAATATACTTTGGGTTGTCTCTGGCCATCCTACTTTTGAGTTGTGCACTTGCTTTCTATTGGTCCAGACGTGGATGGGCGAATCATCCGATATGTCAGGCGCTCAGCACACATGCTTTACCACACTCCAGCTGGAGGGGCGTCGCCTCATCCATCAACACAGAGTTTCGCCGCATCGATAAATTTGCTTCCGGTTCTCCTAGCGCGAGAGTGATTGTCACTGATTCTTGGGTGATGAAGGTCACAACATACTCCTTGCATGTTGCCTTGCATCAGGACTGTCATCTGACTGTCACAGACTCCAAGCATCATAGCCTGTCAGCTGAATTGAACACGCCTGTGCAAATTGTCACCATCACTGTTGCCAGTATCAATCCCAGAGTCAAGCCTTTTGACGTAAGGTAATTTCATATTTAGGAAATGGATGTGCCACTGCCTCCTTTTATTTTCTTCAGTAATGTGCAAGGGTCACTGTACTTTCCTTTGCAGGCTGAAATCCACCGAGTATGTTGAGCTGCAAGAGAAACTGCACGCACCCATCAGAAACGCCGCCAATGTTGTTATCCATTTGACAATGAGTGAGCTCTTTTTGGAGACGTTTAAGTCATATGTGAGGTTGAATGAAGTCTACAGGTGTCCAAGTGGCCAGGTGAGCACTAAAACATTCAGCACACATTCCCATTCTTTTATAGCCATTTCACAGACTTCTTCACTAGAGTTTGAAGACTTGAAGGACAAAATAGAAAACGACAAAGATTCAAGAGTGTACTAATTCATATTATGAAACACTGCCAATAATGTAATTGTTAACAATTACAATTAAGTACGGTTACATGAATTAATAGGCATCATGTACTACAGCATTTATTAGGGTAATATTCTACATGTTTTTTTAAACATTTTTACTTAAAAATATCAATTAAAGGGTTAGTGCACTCAAAAATTTCATCATTTACTCACCCTCATCTCATCCCAAACCTGTAAAACTTTATTCTTCTTTAGAAAAAATGAAGATATTTTTACTAAAATCTGAGAGCTTTCTTTCCCTCCATAGGCGCCTCACAACTGACACTTTGATGCCACAAAAAGTTTCTAAAAGGTCGTAAAACTAACCCACACTGAAAAAACTAACATGTAAAATTTACTTAATAAAATCTTTGTAACATTTTGCTTTAAAAAACACTAAGTAGAATTTACTGCTTTAATTTTAGGTAAAACTCTTTCCAGAATCAAGAAAAATCTATGTATTAATTGACTTAACATTTGTTAAAATATTAAGTAAATACTACTAAATTCTATTTAAGGTAGGATTTATATTTATTTTAAGCATTTAGATAAAGTCTATATACATTTTGTTTTAAATACTAACACACAGCTGTCCTTAAAATATTAAGTAAATTTTATTTGCTGTTATAAGGTAGGTTCTATTTAATATTTCAATTAATTTATTAAACACATGTATTTAAATATTACTAAAAATATAATTTTGTCTGCATTTTAATAAAACACAGCGTAGATACAATCAACATTTATTTTGTTCCAACATTAAACAATGATTGTCACACAAATGTATTATTTTTAAAGTTACATAAAGCAAAACGAAAGTTTTTCAAACAGGACAACTGTTTCACTAGACCTGAAAGTGTTTCAACCCCAAGGAATACAAAAACATGGGATGAGGTTTAAACGTCATAGATATTGTAGCAAATTTAGCTCAAAAGAAATATGAATAATTAATTATAACTTATTATAATTAACTATAAATATTTGGATCAGTTAATAGAATTAACTTAACGTAGTAAAATCAATTTTACAGTCAATTAACCTGTTTGTACAGTGGACACTTGGTTAATTGTTTATTAATTCTAAGAAATGTTAATTTCCTGGTTATGGGAAATGACATTCTTACTCTACAGTACTACTTAGAGCATGTAGTCAAAATCTGCATGATTAGGGACTCCAGTATATGAGCATGAAACACAGACAACTTTGCATGTGACATGCACAAGACTTTATTAACTAGACTAAACACTTAAACTACTCTAACATTCACACACATACATACATGCATACAGTGTACCAAGGGAAAAAGAGAGCTGATGCAGAATACAGGGAAGCAAGTTATAGCATTGTTTGAAAGTCAACAGATCAACAGCCTTGAGCAAACCATCAGTTTAGTTCTAACACGCCCTTCTTTAAAAGGGGCAAGGATACTTGATGTATCAAATAATGAGACTAAGTGTGATACTTTCATGTCTCGCCCATTTGAATTAAACTGTCCTGATGCAATTTGTGGAGGCTCCGTTGATCTTGTTGATGTTGTCTTGATGAGAGAGAACGAGTTGGATTCAGAGGATCTTTGGTGAATGGAAAGACAAGGCCGCAGCCTGGCACAAACTTGGGGGTCTTCAGAACTTCTAGCTCAGCGTCATCTTCACAACAGTGTTTCCTCAGTACCAGAAGAAGAAGAGGAGTGATCTTGTGATCTGTGATTTTTAAGGTGTGAAGATGTCACACCCTCTGGAGGTGACTGAGCCAATAAGGATTCGTTCCTTCGGAGGGAACTTTTACGACCCTTTGTTCTCTAGCAAGATATTTGCATAAGACATCATATTGGATGGATGAGAGAAGAGCCTTCTAGATTCTTATTATACTTGATGTGTCAGAGTTAACAAAATGTAATGTAAATTAACAGATTGGGAGCGAAGATTGGAGTCCAGAGAGACCAAACGTGCTACCCATGTGATTATAATAAATAATTAGAATATGCAACTCTGAAACATTAATACAAAAAGTTCAACAGAGAGAATTAATACATAGGTCAAACCCTATAAAAGGAAAATTATGAGAGGGAAAAATTGGATACACGTTTATACATCTCTCGTGTGGTTATATATAGAATATATAGGATTAAAATGGTTTATTTGTCCTTCTCAACAAGAATGAAGTCAGAGTCACATTCTCTGCACATTCTTTACGGTCGTAAAACCCTATCAGATGGTGTCTGATAGGTTCCACAGACCTCAGAGTGAGTTTTTAGAGATTATTTGTTAAGTATGACAAATAATCGTGTCTCAGTCGTTACAATATAATGCATAGATACAAAATTTTTACTATTTCAATAAAAGTAGCAATCCTCTCAAATAGTGCAGTTTCAACATAGCACTCTGTACTTGTGTTCTAAATATTACAACATTAAATGCATAAAATATAAAACAATACATAAAAATATTTTGATTAACAGTTAAAGATGTAAATATTTCTATATAAAGCAATGTTGCCAAATTAATGTCAAAAATAACTTCTTAAAAGAAACAGCTTCTGCATCCAACAGATATTGAGTAGTGCTTTTACGAATACAGTTAAAGTAGAAACACTGGGACACGCCAATAATAATGATATAATAATATGATTTGATTTTGATTAAAAATAAGCCACTTATGTGTGGTCGTCCACTGGTAGACATAACTTTAAAATGAAAAGTGTCAAAGACTTTCTATACAGTCTTAAAAGGAACTTTGATAGTGTTCAAGCCATTGAACAAACGTTGTGTTGAGCGGGCGAGCAGTCGGCGCTTAGTATTAGGAGCGCAAGGAACTAAAACTTTGCACGTGCGAAAGAGAACGTCCGCGCACATCCAAATAAACTTGTTTGAAATGCAAAACTGATTTTCGTTCGCTCAAAATATTTTCTTATTTGCGAGACGAAGATTTTCTCCTCAACTCAGTTCACGTGCGCGTGAAATGCCCTTTTGCACGCTCAAAATATGATCTTGCATGCGCAAAAATTTGGGATCCAATTTCGTAGGTGGTACGCCATTTCGGTTTTGCAAAGGGAACAAAGGACCATTTTATTTGGGCTCTGTTTAAAGTATTCCCATACTTTTGATAATCGTGGTCTAGGTTTTTGTGATAGAATGGAACTTTCTCCATTCCCAGGAGCAGAAGCCGCCATTACGCGAGATGAATGTAAACAGTGTGACTCGTCGTTGCAGCACTAGTTTCAACAATTAACATGGTACTCTAGACTAGTACTCTAAACATGACAATAAAGAAAAAAAGACCAGATGCCTTAGTTGGCACAAAGCTGAAAACAGTTCTAACAGGCAAGTTGTACTTTTGAAGATGGCTTAATCACATCAAATTCTAGAAAAAGTTTCTGAAACACATCGAAAGTGTAACACAGTGCTCTGGGGTATGCAAGGTTGAGGGCATAAATGAGTCCCATAAGCAGGGCACCAGCTTCAGCTGTATTGTGGCATCCCGGCAAGATCTCCTTGTCTTCTAGAATAATGGATACATCCACTGGATCCTTTCCAACTGCTCCATGTACAACCAGAGTCTTGAGGGTGTGTTTGTGTTGTCAGTGCGGTTGTCCTTCTGCAAAATTTAGACAAACTAAATTACTTGGATTTTACTGAAAAAGCTAAATTGAAGTAATACAGTATAGATTATGCTAAACTGAGTCAAGCCTATTTTACAGCGAGCCAGGTTTAGTAAAACATTAGTCAAACATAACATAAGAGCTAACATAATATAACACCCCTGCTTTAAGGTTAACCTGTACATAAGGGGTGGGAACCCTGGTCCTGGAGTCAGTGTCCTGCAGAGTTAGCCCCAAACAGCTCCAACAAACATGCTTTGAAGTTTCTAGTAGACCTTGATTTACTGGATCAGGTGTATTTGATTAAATGAACACTCCGCTTTTTTGGAAATGGGCTCATTCTCCAACGACCAGTAGCATCGCATTCAGAAATGACCAAAGAGTTTCAATATTTTTCCTGTTTAAAACTTGCCTCTTCAGTAGTTACATTGTGTACTAAGAAAATGAAAAGTTAGGATTTTCTAGGCCAAAATGGCTGTGTACTCTCATTCCAACATAATAATCCAGGAACTGTGCTGCCGTAACATGAGCGCAGCAGGCGCAGTGATATCACGCAGCACCTAAAAACAGCCAGACCCTCTTGCTTGCACAGGGAGCGTATCTTTCAAGCTGGGAACTATTTCCACACGCGCTGCGTGATATCACTGCGCCTGCTGCGCTCGTGTTATGGCAGCACAGTTGCTGGATTATTACACTGGAATGAGTGTGTAGTTCCTAATCATATTGGCTTAGAAAATCATAACTTTTCATTTTCCACCCATCTTAGTACACAGTATAACTACAGAAGAGTTCAGTTTTAAATAGGTAAAATATCGAAACTCTTTGGTCATTTTTGAACGCGATGCTATTGGTCTAATTGGATTCAATGATCTATGCTAAAAGTGCTATTGACGGACATGGAAATCGACTGAAGGGATTCAGAAATGGTAGAACTCAACTTTTTAACTCTGGGGGAATGAGCAGGCCCTGCAGGAGTATTGTTTCCCCACCACTGGTGTACGTTATGGTAATACAATTTTAACATTTTTAACATGACATTGAATAAAAAATGCTTTACCTGACAATCTTCAAACAGGTCCTCTTCTATCTTGCCAAGGTGTAGTATGAGGCTCCGGATAACAGCTTCACGCCTCATCTCAATGTTTTGGATCTGTGAATAGATCATTATTTTCAATAGATAACCAATATCCATAGAAAACAAACTACCAAGTGATAATACAATGGCATACACATGCAAGGAGCAGAGATTTGAGCGAAGACTACAAGAGAAAAGCCTGGAAAGATGGAGTCTGTCTGGTGGTTGCTTTTGTAGCGTGTTAAGCTTTTTTTTTTTTCAAAATATTTACTTAATATCTACACTATAATAAATATGTACTTTAATAAATATTTAACTTTAATAAATATTTGCTTAATATCTACACTACATATACTACACATCATGACAGAGACCTGGCATCAGCCAGAGGTTTACTCTGCCTTAAATGAAGCCTGTCCCCTCTGCTACAGTTACTTGGAGGCAGCTCGCAGCACTGGTCGCGGTGGTGGCCTAGCGGTTATTCACCGACAGGACCTGGAGTTGTCCCCCATCGTGCTGCCTGCTACATCTTCCTGCGAGTGTCTTGCATTTAAATGTAAGCCCCCCTTTCCAATGACTGTTCTCCTTATCTACCGCCCCCCTAAACACAATTCTGCCTTTATCCCGGAAATGTCTGATCTCCTCACAACACTCTGTACTACCTCTGCAACTACGATAATCCTGGGAGATATAAATATTCATGTCGACACTCCCTCATGTCATCTTGCTGCCGATTTCCTTCAGCTGCTAGACTAAACTTACAACAACATGTTGATGTCCCCACACATTCCAGGGGACACATGCTCGATTTGGTCATCTCTAACTCCGCCCCCATCAGCAACCTACATATTTTTGATCTGGGTGTTTCAGGTTGTGTCAATGGAGTTGCCCTTTCCTTCCCCCGACACCAAATCGAAGCGGCAAATACATTACAGAAATTTGAAAAAAATGAATGCGGATGCCCTGGCCCAGGACCTTCAACAAAAAAAAACACCACCAGAGCCTTCAACAGACTTCTACATCAAGGAGCACCGCTTAAGGGAAGTACAGGAAGTGGTGTGGAGAGCAAGATCGAACTGGTGGATCGAGGTGGTGTTTTTACCGCAGCACATGGAATATCCACGCCCCCTTGATATCCAGATCAGTCTCATTCACGCGCTCTGCACCATGGTACAACTGCGAGCTGCGAAAGATGAAGGCGGCTGGGCGTGTCCTAGAGCGACGGCTAAAGGCCACTGGACTGACTGTTCACAAACAGGCATACAGAGAACATAAGAGGGCATATGCAAAAGCTCTGCGGGATGCACAGTCCAGGTTTTACTCCACTATCATCAACAGCACCCACAGTAACTCCAAACAGCTTTTTTCAACAATAAATCATCTTCTTAAACCTCCCTTATTCTCACATTATGAGCCCACCGAGGAGAGGTGCAACATGCACATCACCTTTTTCAAACAAAAAGTTAATAACATCCGCTCACACCTCTCTGCCACTGCTGTCCAGCCCCTCTCAACGGCTGACTTACCGTTTGAGATTGTCCAGCCCCTCCGCTCTTTCTCTGATGCCACACAGGAAGAATGAAGCCATCCACCTGTGCCCTGGACCCTTTTCCTTCAGCTCTCCTGAAGGCCAACATCTCTGCTGCTGTTTCCAATCTTCCATTCCTGTCAAAGGTTCTGGAAAAAATAGTTGCATCACAACTTCATGTTCACCTTAAAAACAATAACTTGTTTGAAAAGTTTCAATCGTGTTTCCGTCCTGGCCATAGCACAGAAACAGCATTGGTCAGGATCACCAACGACCTCTTGATGGCAGCAGATACTGGTTCCCCATCTCTACTCATCCTCCTAGACCTAACAGCTGCCTTTGATACAGTAGACCACAACATCCTCCTTCACCGCCTGCAATACACCATTGGACTTTCAGAAAATGCTCACAACTGGTTTATCTCATACCTGACCGGCAGAACCGAGCACGTCGCTCGGGGCAAAGCAAAATCACATACTCACAATGTCACCTGCGGTGCAACTCCGCTTGCTGGACTGCCTCAGCTGCCCTCCACTTCCCTGCACCAGACACTATGGCATTTCTAGAACTAGAATATTGCAGATGTTCCCGTGCCCTTGCAACGATGAACTCCTCCCTTACTGAACTAAAGGAGAGCCTGAGCTTGTTGGTGTTCCCATATAGTCCGATGTTACTTAGGCTGCGCAGTAGACCCAGCCATCTGTGTAAATGGCTGCTCACCTTTTGCTTGAAACCTTCCACCACAGTCATGGGGACCTCATAGATAAGCAAAGGCCAGAGGATTCTCGGGAGGATTCAATGCTGGAAGACCCAGAAAACCTTTCCAAGGCTCTTCACTGGTTTCTCAGTGACCGATGGGATCTGGTATTCTCCCAGCCTGAAGCGGAATCTGTCTGTGACCTTCCCCTTCTTAACAACCAAGGACCTGGATTTTGCAGGTTTTAAGCTCATGCGTGCCCATGCCATGAGTCTCTCCAATCCCTGTAGGATCCACCTGGCTCCTGGTACCTCCGTTGTTGTAACTGTGAGGTCATCCATGAAGGCTCTTATGGGAGGTTGCCTTACTCCAGACTTACTGAGAGGGCCTCTGCACTCTGTTTCAGCTGCCTTGACCAGCATATTCATTGCCAGCGCGGAGAGGGTCACTGAGATGGTACAGCCAATGATTATCCCCACCTCCAGCTGGTGCCAGTCAGATGTTAGCTGGCCTGAGGAGACTCTCAGGCTGAACTTGTAATAGTCCAGGATGAGATCTTTCTCCTTCTGCGGTACATAGTACTTCTCCAGTGCGACCTCCACCAGCATGTGGGGTATTGAGCCGTAGGCATTGGTGAGATCCAGCCACAATACAGCCAGGTCCCCTCTGCCTTCTCTTGCTTCCCTAATAAGCTGGGTTACCACGCCCGTGTGCTCCAGACAGCCGGGCACTCCTGGTATACCTCCCTTTTGCACCGACGTGTCGATGTACTTATTACCCAACAGGAAGTTGGAAAGCCTCTTGGCAACAATACTAAAGAAGATTTTACTCTCCACACTAATCAAGGAGATGACCCGAAACTGGTTGATATTCTCAGCCTTCTCCTCTTTTGGTATGCACACTCCCTCAGCATACCTCCATGGCTGGGCGATCTTCCCTCTCCTCCAGATCACCTTCAGCACCCCCAAAGCTTATGTAGTAGCTTTGGGCAGTTCTTATACACCTTGTAGGGCACTCCACTTGGGCCTGGTGCTGAGCTCGATCTTGCTCTCCTGACCACTTCCTGTACTTCCCTTAAGCAGTGCTCCTTGATGTAGAAGTCTGTTGAAGGCTCTGGTGGTGTTTTTACCGCAGCACATGGACCAGGGTTCCAGACTGCGACTAAAATGGTCGCATATGCGATCATTTTTTGACGATGTGCGAGTAAAAATTTTATGTGGTCGCATTTGTGCGAGTCCGTGATCATGTTATTCGCGCGTGTGTAACAGAACGAGGTATCAGCAACTGCTGCCGTCCGTAACGGTTTTGTTTCCAAAATGAACAAAATTTATATAATGAATGAGTACATCATGAATCCATTTTCCAAACCGTGTTTTTGTCTTATCCTGAATCACTACGGTGCGCCTATAATAAGTGTTTATATTCGGACTATTTCAGACCGGGCTCGGCTCCGCTGCGGAGTATCACAGTACCTGCGTGACTCGTCATAGACAAACAGAGAGAAGTAGTTCCGGCTACAATGTTCTTCCGCAAGACACATGCAGTTCTATTTATTAACCCTAGAGAGCGAACGTACACGCGCACTGCAGACTGATGATGAAACGCCAATGAGGGATTCAGGAAATTTAGGAATTAAGCCATATAAAAATGGAAAGGTCAATAGCTGAATACTTAAAAACAAAGATTGGAGGTCAAGGATGCTGGTGGAAAGGACGAGCCAGCATACAGACACAACTGATGATGAGCGCACAGGTAGAAAGGCGTTAAGTTACTTCAACAGCAACGGCTCAGACCAGAGTTCCTCAATAGGCCGCGAGAGAAAAATGTTTGGCTTGCGCTAATGTCAAAAAGTGTTGTCAAGATAATGTATATAAGCACGTCTCTGTCGCGAAAATTCAAACGTGGCATCATTGCTTAAATTGCGTAATCATCGGTTCATTGATAGCGCTCGCGCTCCGCCGGTGGTCACGCGCAGTTAGTCTGTCAGCGACTCAAAAACTGATTAGGGAAAATAGACTCAAATGTGAATGAACTGAAAATGTTTGGTTTATTTTGTCTGACCAACCACAACAAAGAAAGCAAGCAAACTGAATGGGAGAAAGTATAGTGTTTGCTTTTATATTATTAGTTACATAAAGGCAAACTAAAGTTGAATATTTTCTCATTTACCTTCAACATTCAGCAAATACACACCTATATTAAAACAAATCTATGAATATTTAATTAACATTTAATTTCACAGACCTTGCAGATTTATTCAAATACAACAGTGAGATTTTCTGAAGTGTTTGTAACCCGCGTGAACGCGTGTATTCTGTGCGTGAAAGTCGATCCGTGTGAAATTAACTCGGACTTCAGTTCAGCTTCACTGGAAACGCGATCGAAATATATATATTAGGTTTTATATATAATTATTATGGCTTTATATATATTCATTAATTTAATTTTCATACTTTTCATATTTCTAATTTTTTAAATATGAATTAAAATAAATGTAAATTATACATATACATATCAGATTTATATCGGTCATCAGCCACTGTGATTTAATATATTTAAGACTAAGAGGACTATTCATCAAGCATGCATTGATTAATCCGATGTTGTAGCAAAAAAAAGAAAAGAAAGTGCGACCAAATCATGTGCTGGTGCGACCAACTGAGAAAGTTAGTAGCACTAGTGCAACCAGTGGAAAAATTAGTCTGGAGCCCTGTGGACCCAGTGGATGATCTTGTGAGGTCACTGTAGGTGGCCTTGAGATGGTCGTTTAAGGCATCTTTGGAGCAGATAAGGTGGCCAGGCCTTTTTTGGCCAAGGAGCTGCTTGGCCAACTTGAATGGGTTGGCCAAGAATGCTGCCCTCTTCCTAGCTCTCTCCTTCCGCCTCCTTCTGTGGAACTCTGCCCTCCATGAAGTCAGGAGTTGTTTCCTTAGGGCTGCTCTCAGATCCGTTAGACCGGCTCTCTCGACTTCCTCTGCTGACTTGTATTGCCTCTTAAGCAGCCTGAGTTCTTCCCTGAGGCACTGGATTTTCCTTGCCCTGTGGAATGGAGCACATGCAGATGGAGTGGGCTTGGATGCCTCGGTTCCAAATCGCTCAGCTGCAATGGTCATCGTTTTCAGTCGGTGGTCTGCGTCCCCCTTGGCTGTTACTTCCAGGACCTGGCTTATGTCTTCATCGAATTGTTGCCACACCACTCTCTCGAAGGATCTAGGCCACTGGATCTTTGACTGGATCAAAGGAGCACAGCCAGTTGTTATAATGACTTGCTGGCTTGGGTTATTGGGAGATACTGTCTCTTGAGTTGTGGTGGAAGCTGAGCTGCTTCAGCAGGTGTTGGCGACACTTGGCTCTTTAATACACTATTACTATTTGTAAAGATATCACCAATATTTTTTAACATTGTTTAACCAAATCTTTTGTAATTTCTTATTCTCAGTTTTGTAATATATCTGAGAAAAAACATTTCTGTAATCCACATATTAACGTAAACTGTATAAGTTATAAATGCTATTGTGCTTTACATCCAGAAAAAAAATGCAGCTCCGTGTAACATCATGCGTTTAGGGCAATTTTGGTTGGTCCAATAATCTCACAGCAAATCGTGCTATAGTCACGAAATGTATAGTTTATTGATTCGTTTTCACACAATTATTTTCGTGTCACTCATTATGATTTATTTCATGTAATGTTTTGAAAGTCGTGGTAAGTGTAACCTGATCACAATATTAAATGCAAATTTCCTAATGCAAATTTCGAATCAGCGTGTTTTAACAATTCACTGACTAACACAAATTTCTTTGACTTCTGTATGAGACTAGTGATTCATGGACTGCGGTGAAAAATACAGGCCTAGGTTAATGTAACCTCGAGTTAACATTACTAAAGTTACACAACAAAATCAATCGGACTTTTAAAATTCTCACGTTCCTGTATATAGTCATAAACTACTACAAAAAACGTAATAACCTACCATACACAATAACTTTGCATCCACGGGTGACAATCCCAACAGCACATGTGGCAATCTCAACCGTCTGTCTCGGATCCAAAACGCGGGCATGTGATTCAGTCACATGGATGTGAACGTGCTAAGATTTTAAATTAAAATTTACTACGTATTTTTACGTTTATGTGCAATGACTTTAAAACAGTTAAGTCACCTTTATTTATATAGCGCTTTTTACAATGCAAATTGTGGCAAAGCAGCTTTACATTAATAATTGGCAAATCATTTTTGGCTGCACAGCAGCTCCCAAAGAAAATGGTGTCATTGTCCAGCTTATTCTATATATTATTGATTCATACCGTTGCAAAGATCAATAGTTATTAGTCTAGTTAATTTATGTATATCAGCACTAGAGAAAACAGTGGCGTAATCGTCCCGCTCAGCTCAGTTCGCATACAACGGCGCCAATTCAAACAATACAGTGTTTTTTAAAAACACTGCTGAATATCAAGCAAGTGTCCCCAACTTAAGCAAGCCAAAGGCAATAGCAGCAAGGAACCAAAACTCCAACAAATGGAGAAAAAAACCTTGGGAGAAACCAGGCTTAGTCGGGGGGCCAGTTCTCCAATGGCCAACAGTGAAGACTTGTCCGATACTCAGGCAGAGTTTCAGGTCATTAAACTGATTTGGAATCGCAACAATCAAAATATTTTATCCAGTTCCATCTACTTTAAGATCTTTTTAACCACGCCGGTATGGGACGGTTTGTTGGGGATATGTGCCACTGGCTGATGAGTCAGTAAGGCCTTCACAAAGGATGAGCTAGTTCACACAGTCTCCGCCGACACCCCAGGGCCACGCTGCTGCCGCACACACAGGCGCAGGTTCCCCATCCGACCCCGACACGGCCCAGATCCAGCCAATCGCGTTAATTGGTAAACCTCGGGATAAGCAGAGAGACAAAAATTAGCGTAGACGCCATTCTTCTTCTGATGTAACGAGTACATCCGATGTTATATGAAGTGTTCCCGGTTCTGGCTGACCTGATCTATGCAGCCTAACAATCCTTTAACAGAAATGAAGACAAAAATTGATAATGCGTCATGTGTATGCCAGGTTAAATAGATGCGTTTTTAGTCTAGATTTAAACTGACAGACTGTGTCTGCTTCCTGAACGAACAATGCTAGGAAGATCGTTCCAGAGTTTAGGTGCCAAATAGGAAAAGGATCTACCGCCTGCGGTTGATTTTGATATTCTAGGTGGCTTTCAAATGAAAGATTGGTATCAAAGAGCACACCCAGGTTCCTAACTGACGAAGACGACTTAACAGAGCAGCCATCAAGTGTTAGAGAGTATTCTAGGTTATTATGTGCAGAAGTTTTTGGTCCAATAATTAGAATCTCTGTTTTTTTCTGAATTTAGTAGTAGGAAATTACTAGTCATCCAATTTTTTATATCAGCTACGCATTCTGTTAATTTTGAGAATTGGTAGGTTTCGTCAGGGTGCGATGAAATATAGAGCTGAGTATCATCAGCATAACAGTGAAAACTAATACCATGCTTTCTAATGACATCTCCCAAGGGTAGCATGTACAGAGTACTAGTACTGAGCCTTGTGGTACTCCACATTTAACTTGTGATCGAAATGACATCTCTTCGTTTACTACTACAAACTGATAATGGTCAGATAAGTATGTTTTGAACCATGCCAATGCAATTCCACTAATGCCAACATAATTTTCTAGTTTATTCAAAAGTATATTGTGGTCGATAGTGTCAAAAGCAGCACTGAGGTCTAGTAAGACGGGACAGGACAGGACAAGCGTGAGATCACTGAAGACGGCGAGAGCGCATGAGTGTTTATTTGTACTTAATATCCGTTTATGCTCTATTGCCAAGTTATTATTTGCTGCTAGGAAGGATTCATTTAGATTCTTTGCTTATTTGTATGTTTGCGCTTTTGACTTGTATCTGTTTGTAATTGTATTCGCTGCCATTTAGAAGAACTGTAGTGGTTGTTAGTTTTGGCATTGCTGGGCTGGGCACTTAAGTGCTGTACATGCTCTTCCTGCAGTAGTTTCGATTTGGCCCATTCACGGCGAAACTCTTTTGCTGAGCTAATTGTTAGGGCGCACACAGCTGTTTTCACTCATACGTTGGTAAGAAAGCTATTTATTTAGTGTGTCCGCGCTGTTGCGGAAGCGTCAGTGGAAGCGTTCAGCCGTCGTGTTCAGCCTCCTCGTGTGAAGACCGACTCGGGTAAAGACCTGCGACTCTACCTGCGCGACTCTACCGAGCAAGGACACCAACAGGACACTTAAATATCCCCCTTCCCCCCTTTTTCTTTGCTCCCATACTCAACATGTGCTTTCAATACATTCCTGTTGTCACTCGCCTACGCACCACTATCTGTTTCTGTAGGCCTATGGAATTGTCAGTCAGCTGTTAACAAAGCTGACTTCATTCCAGCCTTTGCCACTAACTCTACTCTCAATATCTTAGGCTTGACTGAGACATGGATTCGTCCAGAGGACTCCTCAACCCCCGCTGCTCTTTCTAACAACTACACTTTTACTCATACCCCTCGTCAGTCAGGAAGAGGAGGGGGCACAGGTTTCCTCATTTCGAACAATTGGAAATACTTAACTCACCCTGCTCTATGCAACAACTATTCGAAAATCACAAGACCCATCTGACCTAGGTTCGTACCAAGACCTGCTATCATCTTTTTCTGGTGGAGTCCATGCAGCTAAGTCCTCATACTTCCACGACAAGATCAACGGCGCTACAAACACACGCTCACTCTTCAAGACATTCAATGCACTCCTCTGTCCCCCTCCACCACCACCCACCACATCTTTAACTGCTGATCAATTTGCCAATTTCTTCACTGACAAGACATCTTCCATCAGTAGCCAATTCCCTGCACCACTCACACAGGAACTCAGCCCCTCCTCATCCACTAATCTTCTCTCTTCCTTCTCTCTTCTCACGGAGGCGGAAGTATCAAAACTTCTCCTCTCCACTCATCCCACCACCTGCCCTCTAGACCCCATCCCCTCACACCTTCTACAAGCCATCTCTCCCACTCTTTTACCAGCACTTACACACATTATTAACTCGTCTCTCCACACAGGCACTTTCCCTACCACATTCAAGCAGGCTCGGGTAACCCCACTGCTAAAAAAAACCCACGTTAAACACATCACTCGTAGACAATTATAGACCTGTCTCTCTCCTACCATTCATATCGAAAACACTTGAACGAGTTGTGTTCAACGAGGTGTCATCCTTCCTCACACAGAACAACCATCTAGACGTCAACCAATCTGGATTCAAGAGCGGCCATTCCACCGAGACTGCGCTACTGTCTGTCACAGAATCCCTGCGAATTGCAAAGGCTGGTTCCAAATCCTCATTCTACTGGATCTATCTGCTGCCTTCGACACCGTAAACCATCAAATTCTTCTGTCCACCCTCTCGTCACTTGGCATCTCAAGTACTGTGCTTCAGTGGTTTGAGTCCTATCTGACAGGTAGGTCTTTCAGAGTCGCCTGGGGAGGGGAGGTATCCAAACCTCATCAACTGATCACTGGGGTTCCTCAGGGTTCAGTTCTTGGTCCCCTCCTATTCTCCATTTATACTACATCACTGGGTCCCATCATACAGGGACATGGTTTCTCCTACCACTGCTATGCTGATGACACACAACTCTACCTGTCCATCCAACCAGATGATTCCACAGTAGCTGCACGGATATCAAGCTGTCTGGCGGACATCTCGACGTGGATGGAAGAACACCACCTGCAGCTCAACCTGGCAAAGACTGAGCTTTTAGTCTTCCCTGCCACTCCTACTCTACAACACGACATCAACATACAGCTGGGTACAACCACGCTGGTCTGCCGTCAAGTGCAATCAAACCTCTTCAATTGATCCAGAACCCCATCAAAGTCAGCCAGAAATCTTGGAGTTATCTTCGATGACCAACTGACCTTCAGAGACCAAATCTCAAAGACAGCGCGGTCATGCAGATTTGCACTTCACAACATCAGGAAAATCCGGCCCTTCCTGACTTAGAATGCAACACAACTTCTTGTCCAGGCCCTGGTCATTTCAAGGCTTGATTACTGCAATGCTCTTCTGGCTGGTCTGCCGTCCAATCAAACCTCTTCAGTTGATCCAGAACGCTGCTGCACGTCTGGTCTTCAACGAGCCTTCTTGTTCGCTGCTCCCTGCTGGTGGAATGATCTCCCTACTTTCATCAGGAATCCTTGGCAATATTCAAGAGACAAAGAACTGAAAACTTATCTCTTCCGTGAACACTTAATCCCCTCATAAAAAAAAAAAAAAAAAAAACCTATCCTTCCCTTTTTTTCCTTCCTTCTAGCTTATGGTACTGAGCAATGTATGAAACTTGTATTGTGAGCACTTCCTGTGTCTATCTGCCAATTCATAAAGAATCACTTGTTTGTATTCCTCACTTGTAAGTCGCTTTGGATAAAAGCGTCTGCTAAATGACTGAATGTAAACGTAAGATTTACAGACCAAGAGATACAACCATGATCTGATAAGAGCAAATCATTTGTAACTGAGAGCAGTCTCTGTACTATGGTACGGTCTAAATCCTGACTGGAAATCCTCACAATACCATTTCTTTCCAAGTAGGAACACAGTTGCGATGATATTGCCTTTTCTAGTATTTTTGACAGAAAAGGTAGATTGGAGATCGGTCTGTAGTTGACTAATTCTCTAGGATCAAGTTGTGGTTTTTTTAATAAGAGGTTTGATAATAGCCATCTTTAAATTTTTCGGTACGTAACCTAGTGATAAAGATGAATTAATGATCTTAAGCAGTGGCGGTTCTACACGGAGGCCTAGGGAGGCCCGTGCCTCTGTAGACATGTCCCTGGCCACCCCTGTGCTGACAAAAAAAAAAATTAATTATGACTTTATTATGATTTTACACGCGAGCGTCAAAAGCGGAACTAACGCGACTGAACGTTCTACACGGGTAAATTAGAGCGGCGCCGGGCGCGTAAGTGACTCGTATCTCGTAAGTAACTGGTTGTTCCTGCACAATGTTCGATGTTAATCACGTAACTTCATCTGTCTTGGTTGTTGCATTGCGATAACATACTTTTGAGTAAAGTAATCAACAGGCTATCTGTCCGTGTTAAGTAGGGAGGGATGGTTAGGCAACGAAATGTAATGCACTTTTTTTTTCTTCCGATAGTTATCTTGAAACGAGGAAGGGATAGCGTCCTTTTTTTGTAAACAAAAAAGTGAGAGAAACGAATCAAGGTATTGAGAGAGTTGAGGAGCAGAAAGAGGGAGAGCCAGAGGAGTCAGTGGAGGTTGGAGGGCAGGTGATGAAAGTGAGGACTCTGACACAGAGAGGGACATTCCAGACGGTGAGGAGGATGAGGAAGAGGGGGAGGAGCATGAAAAAGAGGATGAGGAGAACGAAGAAGAGGGTGAGGAGGAAGAAAACATACAGGGACAGAGAGAGGAACAGCCAGAGGGACAGAAAGTGGATCAAGTACTGCACCATCAGGTTTTTAAGAAGAAGGTTATTACTATTTGCAAAGGAGTTCAATTATAATTTCATTGTTGGCCTACTGTATGTCCTTAAAATGGTGCTTTCTCCTGTAAATAATTTTTTCAATATGGATCTAATGTTTCTTTTTTTTAAAGTAAATACTAGGCCTACATTTTGAAATACATGCAGTACATGCAGATATGCACTACCAATCAAAAGTATGGAAACTGTACTATTTTGGTTGTTTTTGAAAGAAGTCTCTTCTGCTCACCAAGGCTGCATTTATGTTATTAAAAATACAAAAAAGCTCTAAAATTGTGATATATTATTAAAATTTAAAATAACTGTTTTCTATGTGAATATATAGTAAAGTGTAATTTATATCCTGTGATCAAAGCTGAATTTATCATCATTACTCCAGTCTTCAGTGTCACATGATCCTTCACAAATCATTGATAATAATCATCAACATTGATGAACCTACCTTTTTTGCACCTGCACTCACTCTTGTACAAATGTTGTACAATGTTGTAATAAATGTTTATATGATTGTAAAGTCAAGTAGTTTATAATCTTTAAATATAATTTGTTACCATTTTTAATGTGCCCCTCTGGTTAAACACTGGCCCCCCCTTGGCCCCCCTAGTAAAAATTGTCTAGAACCGCCACTGATCTTAAGAAGAGGATCAATGACCTCTGGAAGCCTCTCTTTCAATAGCTTAGTCGTTATAGGGTCTAACATACATGTTATTGATTTCGATGATTTAACAAGTTTAGACAATTCTTTCTTTCCTATAGCAACGAATTAATGGAATTTTTCCTTGGGGATACTATCCACTGTCTGATGTGATACTGTAGTAGACAGTTGCATGGCTATAATTTTCTCTCTTATGTTGTCAATCTTGCAAGTAAAGAAGTTTATAAAGTCATTACTACGGTGCTGTTTGGAAACATCAGAAGTTGAGGCTGTATTTCTCATTAATTTAGCCACTGTATTAAATAAGTACTTAGGGTTGTGTTTATTTTCTATCATTTTCTCTCTCCATGAAATACGAAAAATTTCTAGTTTTGATTTCTTCCAGCTGCGCTCCATTTTTCTGGCTGCTCTCTTAAGGGCCCGAGTGTGCTCGTTAAACCATGGCGTTGGACTAATATCCTTAAATCTTTTTTAAGCGCAAAGAAGCAACAGAGTCTTGAATGTTGGAAAAGAGAGCGTCAATAGTTTCTGTTGCAACATTGAGTTCGTCTAAGCTCTCTGGTTTGCTAAGATGATGAAACTGATCAGGAAGATTATTTATAAAGCTATCTTTAGTGGTAGAAGTGATGGTTCTAACATATTTGTGGCAGAGAGACTGCTTTGCAGCCTCGGTTAAATGTAGCACGCATGAGACTAGATAATGATCTGAGACGTCATTGCTCTGCTGCAGAATTTAAACGGCATCAATATCGATTCCATGTGACAATATTAGATCTAGAGTATGATTACGACAATGAGTGGGTTCTGGACACGTGTTGTCTAACTCCATTAGAGTTTAGAATATCTGTTAATGCCAATCCCAATGTGTCTTTTTCATTATCTACATGGATATTAAAATCACCAACAATAAGGACTTTATCCACAGCCAGTACTAACTCTGATAGAAAATCAGCAAATTTTTCTGTATGGTCTGTATGGTGCCCTGGTGGCCTGTACAAATGTCAAATGGGATTTGTCACTTACATTATATAATGTTACATAAAGCAGCATCACTTCAAAAGAATTATATTTGAAAGACTTTTGAGTAATACTGAAGATATTACTATAGGTTACAGCAACACCTCCCCCTTTACCTTTCCGACGAGGTTCGTGTCGATAATAGTAACCTTGAGGGCTAGACTCATTTAAAGTAATGTAGTCGTCTGGTTTTAGTCAGGTTTCTGTCAAACACAGCACATCTAGATTATTTTCTGTGATAATATCATTTACAATAAGTGCTTTTAAAGAAAGGGATCGAATATTCAGCAACCCAAGCTTTATCATTTGTTTATCTTTATTACCTCTGTTTTTTACTTGTTGAACATCAATTAAATTATCATCCTTAAATGGATTTGAAAGTTTTTTGTATTTATTAATTCAGGGTACAGACACAGTCTCTATGTGATGATATCTAGGTGAAAGAGTCTCTATGTGTTGGGATTAATCTAACTTCTGTGACGTGAGACAGCTAGCAGACGGTCGGTTTAGCCAGTCTGTCTGCTTCCTGACCTGGGCCCCAGTTAGTCAAGGTTGAGCTCTAAGACTATGTGCCATATTACTAGAGAGAAGAGCGGCACCACCTCAGGAGGGATGAATACCATCTCTTTTCAACAGGTCAGGTCTGCCCCAAAAACTTTTCCAATTGTCTATGTGACCTATATTATTCTGTGGACACCACTTAGACAGCCAGCCATTGAGTGATGATAGTCTGCTAATTATCTCATCACTCCTACGAGCAGGAAGGGGGCCAGAACAAATTACAGTGTCTGACATCGAACGTGCGAGTTCACACACCTCTTTAATGTTAATTTTGGTGATCTCTGACTGGCGAAGTCGAACAACATTAGTGCCGACGTGAATAACAATCTTAGAGTGTTTACGATTAGCATTAGCCAGCACTTTTAAATTTGCTTTGATGTCAGGCACTCTGGCTCCCGGCAAACATGTGACTATGGTGGCTGGTGTCTCTATTTTCACGTTCCATTTAATAGAATCGCCAATAACTTGGGCACTTTCCACAGGATTCTCAGTGGGTGCGTCACTGAGCGGGGAGAACCTGTTTGATGTTCTAATCGGAACAAGCTGTGTTTTTTCCCACGACTAGGCCACCTCACGGTCACAAAGTTGCCCTGCTGCACGGGCTCTATAGCCGGAACCGAACAATGTACAGAGTTCACTAAACTAGTCGCATCCAAAACAGTATCTGAAGCCCTTGCATTCTTACTATCCTCAATTAAAGTTTGGACGCGTGTCTCTAATTCTGAGATTTTCTCTGTCAGCCTGACTATTTCCCTACATTTATGACATGTGAATCCCTCATCGCTGACAGAGAAAGGTATACTATGCATGTGACAGGCAGTGCAAGTAACAATAAAAGGAGAAGATGACATAGCTTACCGTGGTCGTAGACTGATCCGACTAACCAGTTGTTTGATGAACTCTTAGAAAAGGAGAGTGCAACAGAAATGACGTTGGGCACGGATAACAAGTTTACAAACTAGCGTAATGCTAACGCATAGTGATAGTGATTTAGATTAAAAGATTAAAAACTAGCGATGTCAGATTAATGTAATAGGCAATATTAGACCATTTCAGATATATAGTGATGATAAAGTAGACAACAAACAATGACAATAACAATTCAGAGATAAACAATTCAGCAGCGAGGCAGACAGGAGCAACTGATCAGGAAAATGTGTAACACGATTTGCTATTCCCACACAGTTCATTTTATACATGAATTAATTGTGTATTTATTTAAATGTTTACTTAGAAATTCTAGTTCTCAATGAATTGTAATATTACAATGTAAAAATTATGACAGTAAATCAAGTAAATTCTACTAAACCTCAAAGTTTGTTTTTTCAGTGAATCATGTGGTTTAGTCCAAATTTTCTTTATTTGATGAACAGACTGAATTTAGTCTTTTATTCATGTATGAACATTCATCAATTCACACATCAGTTATGGTACATGGAAGCTCAAGCATGTTCACCTGACATGACCACACCACATGAATTAGTTGGAGCATGTTTATTTTACAACTGTAACGTAGTATGTTTAAAAAAAAAAAAGCTTTCAACATTGCTATTTCCTGTTAGGAACTTGAACCATGTATTGGATGTATGCAAGTCAATGCCAACGTGAAGCTTCTGCGACTGTGCCAGGGAGACGGTGAAGGTGAATGCCAGGAGTGCTACTGCCGCCCCATGTGGTGCCTCACATGTATGGGCAAATGGTTTGCAAGTCGACAGGACCAGCAGAAGCCCGAAACGTGGCTGAGCAGCAGGGTACCGTGTCCCACCTGCAGGGCCAAATTCTGCATTTTGGATGTTTGTTCTATTAATTGAGGATATTGATATCAATTCAGTTCAGTCTTTTCACGTCTGTAGGCCTTTACAGCCCTGAACCTTGTATATCTACTTCTATTTGCTTTTTCAAAACCTTTGTACTTCCCAAGCTACAAACATATCCAATGACAGTGAATCTCATGTCCAGGAAAAGCTAGAAGAAACGATACATTTGATTTTTCTTAAACATAATTAAAAAAAATAAAATATTTATATAAAATATAATATCTGCTATATTTTTCAACTTATGCAGATTCACCTTCCATTTCTCATTGTAAAAATCTCATTCTTATTTCTGTATGGGGAAAATTTTATGTATGGATGCATCACCTTCACTGTAATATTTGTTGCAATTTTTTTTTTTTTGCAGTATATTTGTTTCTATTTGAGGGAATGTTCCTAAAGTCGTGAAGGTACTGTCAGTGCAAAGGATCTTAATGGTCAACACTAAGGATGGCCAATGTGAAAGAGTGTCAGGCCATTTGCAAACTTTAGCTTAAACATAATGTTACAAAGATAATGTTTTCTAAACATACATGGGATTTTGTTAAAATTGTAAAAATGACTTGTGTTGGTCTTGAAAGCAACAGTAATAATGTTATACTACAGTGTGTTGATGAATCAATGGAGTCACATTACAGCTGTTTAATTTCTAGTTTGTTGCATTTTTTTCTTTAAATTCTTCATTAAGTATAATTATAAATATTTCTAGTATGAAAATACTGAATTGCTAAAATTGACCATTGACCAAAATTTTGACATTGAATATGAGCTATAGCTCATTTATAAGGCATTCCTATGCATTAATCCACAAAAAAATGCTCATATTTATTGAAATGGTCTTTGACGTGGAAAAATGCTTAGCGTCACGTCAGGGTCTGAGCAGACGTACGCACTTTTCCTTTTCAGTGTGCAGCAGGTTTTTGCAAATCAGCTATTCTTGCAGCTCGCCATTCTAAATTAAAGTATTTGGACGATGACTGTTGATTTTTTTTTTCTTTATATTTATTTATTGTAAAGGACATTAATTGGGTGTCGTTTACGAGGTGAACTGAAACCACTCAGCTGCTCATAAGTTCAAGATCATTTGTGATTTATAGATTTCACAATTCACATCTGAAAGAGGTGTACAAACGTTTTTTGTGCGTTCATTCATACAGTTGAGAAATGAGCATAAGATCAGTTGTTGGAAATATTTGAAGTTGTATGCAATATTTTGTAAATGAGGCCCCCTATTTTTTTATAGCAGAAATACAAAATATTCACATAATTTGATCACATGCACCTTGCCTTAAAATCAAAATTTGATACATGGAGAAACTTAATGTTGCTTCATTCTTGTAATAAAGTCTAATATATCTGATGCACATCAAGACAACTATTGTATATTTGTATATTATTTTCATAACTTGTTTTTTGTTTTCTTTGAGGGACAATGATCTTTATAATTTGTTAAAAGAATCTCTTTCTCAAATACAAAGCTGATTTGCTTTATTGAGCTGGTCATTGTTGGGGATTTCTTTATGAACTTTAAGGTTATGCATGCAGAAAATACACTGGGAACTTTTAGATCACTGTAACCTAAAGGAAGGCTGGGTTACGAACACTGAGGTCACAGATTGATAAAAGTTTAAATGGAGTAATTGAGATCTTGAACAAGATTTAAGACCGCAATCGTTTATTCCTGTAAATTGTGTATTTCCATCTTTCGATGGAAAGTTTGTGCTTATACTACATATTGTATGAGAACAACAAAAGACATTCTGACCTGTCTATTCTTAAAGCATTTATTTGACTCAATTCAGCCACACATGACACAAAATATAGATATGCAGCTTTGTTACAATCTAAACCCAACAAGCATAATGATTATAATGATACTTTCTGTTATTCTAGATAATTAGCTGTCTATAAAACACCATATTTAGGAATATATACAGTAATATACACTCAAATTACACTGTTACAAAAAAAACTTCTTTGAATTAAATGAAACTTTTCTTAACTTTTCTGTTAATGTACAATATAACTTTCAAAATGAAAGTACAGAAACCAACTAATTAAGAAAACATTTAATTTTAAAACAAAACCCAATTAAATCCCAATTGCTTATCCCAAGGTTTACCACTTAACGTGATTGGCTGGATCCGGGCCGTGTCTGGGTCGGATGGGGAACCGTCGCCTGTGCGCGGCAGCAGCGTGGCCCTGGGGTGTCAGCGAGAATGTGTGAACTAGCTCATCCATTGTGAGGGCCTTACTGACTCATCAGCCAGTGGCACATATCCCCAACAAACTGTCCCATACCGGCGTGATTAAAAAGGTCTTAAACTAGATGAATCTGGATTAAATATTTTGACTGTTGCGACTCCAATCGGACTTAAGACCTGTTACTCTGCCTGAGCATCGGGCAAGTGTTCACTGTTGGCCAGAGGAGAACTGGCCCCCCAACTAAGCCTGGTTTCTCCCAAGGTTTTTTTCTCCATTTTGTTGGAGTTTTGGTTCCTTGCCGCTGTTGCCTTTGGCTTGCTTAAGTTGGGGACACTTGCTTGATATTCAGCGGTGTTTTTGATATGCCTGCATTGGCGCCGTTGTATGTGAACTGAGCTGAGCTGGACGATTACGTCAGTTTTCTCCAGTGCTGACATACATAAATTAACTACACTAATAACTACTGATCTTTGCAACGGAATGAATCAATAATATATAGAATAAGCTGGACAAATGACACCATTTTCTTTGAGAGCTGCTGTGCAGCCAAAAATGATTTGCCAATTATTAATGTAAAGCAAGCAAAACAAAGTGCATACATTTGTATTTTCAAGGAATGGTTCAGAAGTATTGCATCTTCACAAACACTGGTGCTTTGAGTACATAAATCTTGTCCAGATATCACAATTCAACAGTTACCAATCCCACATATCCTAAGCTCCTTAACTCATTTTCTAACTCTATTTCTGACATTGCAACTTTCTTTAAAACGTTCATATGTTCATCTCCCAGTTGATCCATTAATTTTCCAACAGAATCAACCATCTTAACTCACATCTTCACATTCACAACACATATGTTGTATTTTTCCACACACAACCAAGCTTCACTTTACAAGCAAAAAATAATGAAAATGTTACAGAACTTTCTCGTTCAACATTTAACGGTTTCACTTTATTTGACAGTACATGTACTTATGGTGTATTTAGAGTGTACTTACCAGGAAAGTACTGGTTTTATAAGATAACCACTTGGGCTAAGGTTAGGTTTAGGGGTTGGTTCAGGGTTAGTACCTAGTTATAACCCAGTTATTGTAATTGCTATAAGTAATTTTATGTACATCCGGAACAGGACTGTAAAATAAGGGGCTACCCATTTAACAAATACTGTACGGATAACAGAAAACACATATTAAGCCATAGAATACAAATGAGAACCTAATTCACACTGAATTTTAAGGCTCCATGTTACAGCATGAGAAAATAAAAAATCAGCATAAGCTATATTGGCATTTAATGAGTTGTCTGGCTTCAAAATCTTTATGATTTAAGGATTTGTGTTTATCACTCATCCCTGAACTTCAGCTAAAATATATGGCTCTTTGAATCTGGAGATGTACGTAAAGAAACTTATGGAAGTAGGAATCGAAGACTGTGGTTTTCTTTTCCAAATTCAGTTTTCTTGCTCATGCTGACAAGATCTAAAGCAAAACCAGCAGCAAATAAATATTGATGTTCAGACTCCTCACAGATAGACAAGGAAACATTCAGTCTTTCATGCAAAAGACCTGCAGCCAACAGCTAAACAAACCTTTCATTTATATAATGTTTATCATATTTGTCCAGTTATGTTTGTGTTTTAGTATGGTGAGAACTGTAATAAACAAAAACAACAGATAAACTGTCATTTGTTATAATCAAACCGATAATTTAATTTCTTTACCTGAAAAGTCTATAAAATTAAAGCTGAAAGTGCAGTTATTGTATCAGTTCTGTATTGTAGGGCCAAATATTGTTTGCCAACAATAGTACAACAGTTAGTCATTTATCTACTAGCTGTTACTATCGGTTTCACACCAAACCGTGTACCAGCCATGGTTGTTGATATTTTGTCCCTAATACCTAATTATTTTATTGTATAACAAGTCCATTTTACAAGATTTGACATGAATTTGAAAGAAAAATAAAATTAAAATACAAAACAAGGTTTATCTTTATCTTTTTCTATTTTACATGTATTAAATCATTTAATATGTATATATGACTTCTATTAAAGATGTTTACATGTGACTATGGAACAAAGTCTATACAGAGTAAAAAGATCACCAGTTGAAGAGTGTGTTCTGTCCTAATGTCATGAAGTAGATCTGACTGCAGCCACCCAACTGGACAGAAGCAAAAAACACCTGCAGAGAAACACAGGGGCTTTTCATATTTAAGACATAATCAAAAGATATGGAACATAAAGCATTAGGTATTGTTCATATGCTTATAAAGCCCAGACAACCTCTTTAAAAATGGTTCTTTGTTCTTTTTTTTTTTTTTTTGCATTTCTAAATGTGATATTAAACAAGCATATAGAAAGATTTTCTTACTTTATCATTTCTCTCACACAGGAACTTGAGCTTCTGAGCCTTTTTGTGCATGAAGACTCCCTCAAGACTTCCAGTCTCGGCAGATCTGAGTTCAATGGCTTTCTCCCCCCATCCCATCACTTGATTTGATTGAAGGTAGGCTGCCATAAAACAAAGAAACAGATACAAAACAATATCAAGTGAACTAGTCACGAAGATAAAACTCTAGCTTAAGCACAAAAAATATTTAAGAAACTGAAGATGAACAAACAGGGTTTTCTATCATTTCTGTTCAACATGAGCAACTCTGAAAAAGAATGAGTGAAATTTTAACATGCATCAGTATATTCATCTGAACTATATGAAGGCAATGTATGTAAAATTCCTTTTCATGATTAAGCAAAATCACAAGAATGCAGTTGTTCTGAATATGAGCATGATTGTGATTGGGCTGCATGTAAGTAGCATGACTCTGAGTGTGATTTCAATAATCAACCAGATAACATTGAGTAAATGACATTTTAGCCACAATATTACCAGTAACTTTGACTAGGTAAAGGCACTGTTCTCTGTGATCTAAACTCTGGCTTTTATACTTATTTATAGGAAACCACAGAATATTTAGAATATTTGAATATTTAATTCGTAGTTAGCTCATCAAGGTTATATTATTAGCGCCAAAGGGCGAAGGCCCTATTGTTTTCCTTAGGATTATTATTAGGCCCCAGGTCGCTGAGGCGCAGGGCCCTATTGTTCTTCTAAGGATTATTTAGGGCCCAAACCCAAAGGGTGAAGGCCCTATTGGATTTCCTCCGTTTATTATTAGGGCCCAAGCCCAAAGGGCAAAGGCCCTATTGTTCCCTTTCAGTTGGTCACGTTCGACGTACGTCAGAACTGAACCGACGAATTGGGATATCGCACGAGAGCCCTATCATCTTCGAGTGTAAACTAAACCAGCCAATGCATATTGGCATGCGAACTTTGCATCCCGTGCCCCGCCCCCGAGAGTGGGTATAAATGTGGAAGCGGGGAGCGCTCGCACTTTGTCTTTCGCTTCGGAGCCGTGCAGTTCTCTGCAGCATCGAGGGTGTTCTTTATTGAGCCAAGAAAGGAATCCTGTGCTGGCGTTAAGGCACTACAGCGGTCCCGCGAGTCAACGGCCATTATAAACTGCTGTTTTCACAGCAACCCAGAGAGCAATATAAAATTAGAAGGGTTGCGATTTGGGCTGGATTGAATGCGCTTTACTGGTCGGTGAACCTCGCAAAAGCGCCACGGTGATTCCCTGTGTGCTTCGGCACAGTAATCAAAAGAGCTTCAATTTCCTTCACGAGCGTAGAGTGTGTCTTTTTAAAGATGTCATTCCGCTCGTGTGCTGCTGGATGCGGTCGTTCCCTGTCACCAGTTGATGGGCACAATCACTACATCGCGTGTTTGGGCGGTCAGCACGCTGAGGCAGCTTTTATGGATAGTTCATGTTCTCATTGTAGGAACATGAGTATCGCAGTGTTGAGATTGCGGCTTGCTTACCTTGGTTCTCAAGGCCAGGCCCCCGTCCCTATCCCCTGATCTAGCGGTCCCCAAAGGATCGCTTCCCCGCTGAGCCAGTCTCCGTGGACCCCTGGTCCCTCACACGCACCGCAACCCGTGGTGATGCCGGAAGAGCGCGCTGGTCCCTCTCATGAGCAACGAGCCGTCTCTTTCGGTGCACCGGCTGATGAACAGATGACGATTGCGGCATCGGAAGGTGGGTTTGAGTCCTCTGGGGATGAAGATGCGCTGCCTCCTTCTGGGAGAGTGGCGTATTCCGAGCCCGATCCAGAGTTGACAGCCATGATTTCCCGGGCCGCCGGGAGTGTTGGGCTCATCTGAAATCCTCCACCGTGTTATGGTCTCTGCGGCGTCCCCAGTGGGCAGTTTCCCAGTGTTATCCAAGTCTTACTGAGTGGGTCATGCGGAACAGTAGTAGACTTCCCTGGCGTAAGTCCGGTCCCTTCTCCGTCCAAGTGCGCGCCAGGATGCTGCGGCTTACGCCGGGCGCTGAAGGGGGTCAGTAACTGTGGCGTTTTATTAGGGATCCAAATTCGTCGGTTCAGTTCTGACGTACGTCTAACGTGACCGACTGAAAGGGAACGTCTCGGTTACGTATGAACAGTACGTCCCGACGCCACAGTTCCTGTACCCCACTGTGCGCGGCCCGCTGCACGTCTTCACAGCGGAAAACAAAGTGCGAGTGCTCCCCGCTTCCGAATTTATACCCGCTCGCGGGGGCGGGGCGCGGGACGCAAAGCTCACATGCCAATATGCATTGGCTCGTTTACTTTTCACTCGAAGATGATAGGGCTCTCGTGCGAAATCCCAATTCGTCGGTTCAGCTCTGACGTACGTCTCCGTTCCCTCCTTCAGGGAACGAGGGATACATACGTAACCGAGACGTTTTCCTTAGGATTATTAGGGCCCAAACCGAAAGGGCGAAGGCCCTATTGTTTTCTTTAGAATTATTAGGGCCCAAGCCCAAAGGGCGAAGGCCCTATTGTTTTCCTTAGGATTATTAGGGCCCAAGCCCAAAAGGGCGAAGGCCCTATTGTTTTCCTTTGGATTTTTTTTTTTTTTTTTTTTGCCACTTATGGGGCCCTTAACATGCACAAAAACTCTTGAAACTATGCACACGCATTGGAACCCACAGCCATTAGGACGTCACAGAGGCTGGGACCCGGGCGTGGCAGGGGGCTCAACAGCACCCCCTTGAATGGGGTCCGAAAACTTGGTCCATATATCAAGCACGCTTGCACATATTAGTATGAAACTCGGTACACATGTAGACCTCATCGGGCCTGACAACTTTCATGCTCTAAGTTGTACGCTGCCTCAACAGGAAGTGAGCTATTATGGGTTGTTTGAAAAGCACATGCTCTGGAATTTGATTTACTTCTCCTAGGCGCTTAATCCAATCACCATCAAACTCGGGCAGCATGAAGTCAAAACATTGATGATACAAAACTTCCAATGGATTTTTGATATCTCAAACGGTGTGCACGTGGTGAGGCAATGAATTTATGGCGAGAAAACAGAAACAGGAAGTGTGTTATGACGTCTGCATACATTCATTAATTTTTATGAAACTTCAGCTATGTGTTCGTTGTAGGAGGCCGAGCACATGGATGTGACTATTGTGAGTCAAAGATATAACGCCACCAACTGGCAGCAGGAAGTGTGTCACTTTCAAAATGCTTTGAGATCACCCTTTTATTTTTCCCAATTTGCTTCAAGCTTTACCAGAATAATGTGAAGAAATGGCGAATGTAGACCTGTTAAAAGATCTTTGATATTTTAAACACTGTTGTCATAGCAACAGATAAAATTTTCAGATCAAAATATTTGTTTTGGATACTTTTGAGAATCTTATCATGCTTCAAATTGCATGAAACTCGACACACACGTAAGGATGGTCATCCAGTAGACATGGGCAAAGCATTGAAAATGGGCGTGGTGGAGGGGCTCTATAGCGACATCTTTTGACAAAAGTTGGAGGGTTAGTTTAACCTACAGTCACCAAACTCGTTACAAATATTGTTCTTATTTAGCCGGACAACTTTCTAATTTACAGTCATTAGCTCCGACCAACAGGAACTCAGATATTTTGGTTTGAATTTGGATATTTTCTATAATCAAGCTCTGAATTTTTAGCTACTCCTCTTAGGGGATTCATGCAATCGCCAGCAAACTTTCTGAACATGATGATAACATACTGAAGATGCTAAATTGCAAACGATTTTAGTACATCTCAAATGGTGGTGAAGGTTTAAATTAAGAACAAAAAGGGAATTTGGAAGTTGTCAATTATTCATGAACATTTGAAATACACACACCTAATTTCTATATTTAATAGTTCTAATATCATAAATAAACACATTTTAATTTATTTTTTAATTTCAAGATGTATGTGTAAATTAAAATGAGGCAGATAAGTACTCTTAAAATAATTGAAATGATAATCAAATGTCATATATTTATAATGGGCACTAGAGGGCAGCATATACCTATTTAAACAGGGTTGAGGAGTTTTAACAATACTTATAAGTCTTATAATAATACTAATTAGAAAGTCTCTGATATCTTGTAAAATAGTTGTTTGACTTAAATTAAATTAAGATTGTATATTTGGAATCTTGATGAATTTAAAATGAATGTACAATTTTCAGACACTCAATGATAATTCATGACACTAAACAATATTCTCCACTGAATTATACACTGTTTATTTCTATATACAATAACACTAAAATTGAATAAGAATTTTAAGTTTTTTTTTAGTCAATGTAGTATGTTTAACTTAAAAATAAGCACAATAACGATCTGTTTAAGGTCAAGAAATAAAAAAGAAATTTAATAATAACCAAAAGATGGCACTATAGGGTTGTTTTTAAACAAGGTTAGATACAATTCTGAACAGATTTAAAGTAATTTGTATTATAATCAATGTTTTCCCCATATTTAGTTATCAAAGACTCTTTTGTCACGTTTAGATTTTAGTTTTTGTTTAAAATGTTGTTAAATCTTCTGAACCTCTGTCTCACTGTAATTACCATCCCTCATTCCCTAAGTCTCACTCTTTCTTACTCTATGTGTGTGTGTGTGTGTGTGTGTCTTCTCTCTCTCTGTGTTTTAGTATTGCAGGTTTAACCCTTTCATTGCTGTGTCCCTTTGTCTGCATTATAAGATAGGAAATCTCATAAAAATAAAGGCATAGAACCAGTTCAGCTGTAGTGCACTGACTATATGGTTCTATATAATTGTATTGTATTGTTTATTTATATAGCACCAATTTAATACAACGTTAGTTGTCCCAAAGTGCTTCACAAACGCCCAAAGAGAGCAAGAAATATAGATACAAACAGATCAACAATATAAAACACACACATAACACACATTTAACAACACTCACCATCATTGGGATTTATAATTAATCAAATGTGATTTTAGCATAGCTTTAAAAACCGTTAAGGATTTGATGGATCTGATAGTGACTGGGAGAGCGTTCCACAATTTAGGACCGGCTCGCGAGAAGGCTCGATCACCTTTGTGTTTGTATTTTGTCTTATGAACGGCAAGTAGATATTTGTTTTCGGATCTCAAAGATCTGGGCGGGGTGTACACTGTCACCATCCTGGAAAGGTAACTAGGTGCCAAATTGTGAATGGCCTTAAAAACAAGTACAAGAATCTTAAAAACAATTCGATCATGCACTGGCAGCCACTTCAGTGAAATTAAAAGCGGAGTAACAGAGTCATGTTTTTTCGCAGACTTAATCATTCTCGCTGCTGCGTTCTGAATTTTCTGCAGACGCGTTAGAGATTTTTCATCAACTCCAAAATAAAGCGAGTTGCAATAGTCCATTCGAGAAATTAGTTTAATAATATGGTTAATAATAACGTATAAGACCTTAAGATAAATTCAATTGAACCTGGATGAATTTAAAATGAATGTACTATATTTCAGATCAATATATTTGTTTTCTTTAAAATGTTGTATTTTGAGATTAATTCATGACACTAAACAATATTCTCCTGAATTATACACTGTTTATTTCTATATACAATAATACTAACATTGAATAAGAAATACTTAGGTCTCACTCTTTCTTACTCTATGTGTGTGTGTGTGTATTTTACTACCTTGATAAGTTCTTTAAACCTTTGGAGACCTACTGTCCTTCAGAGTTTAGCTCCAACCCTAATCAAACACACCTGAAGCAGTTAACAGGGCTCAATAGGTTACTTTTAAAATGTATTTCACTGCAGATTACAAAATACATGCTTTAAAAAGTAACATATTTCGTTAGATTCCCGAAGTTTAGTAACTTAATCTAAATACTTTAAAATACTAATAAGTATGTAACACGAAAAAAGGTAATTTCAAGTTATCTCACAATTCTGACTTTATTTTTCAGAATTGCGTCATATAAAGTTGCAATTGCGAGTTATAAAGTCAGAATAATGAGATATAAACTCTCAATATTGAGAAAAGTCAGAATTCCAAGCAAAAAAGTTGATATTAATTTGCAACTGCAAGAAAAATTCAGTATTACAAGTTATCTTGCAATTCTGATTTTATAACTTGCAATTATGAGTTTAAAACTCCCAATTCTGAGAAAAAGTCAGAATTGTCAGATGCAAACTCGCAATTGTGAGAAAAAAAGTTGAATTGTGAGATAAAGTCACAATTACCTTTTTTAAAATTATAAAGTGACTCACAAATAACTATCACAAAACATGAACAGTCATGGATCATCCAGTAATGACAGGATAGTAAAGATTTAAGGGTATATACATTTTTTAAATTGGGCAATTTTTATAAATCCAGTCATTTTGTCTTGTGGAGTACATGCAATCATCTGTTATGTGAAATGGCTTATTCATATGAAACTTGTGAACAGAAATGAAACAGTTTTTCAGAATGTCAGAGTCGGAGAATGACTAGTTTTTGGATGTAACTGTAATTTGATTACCACCCATTTAAAATGCAACTGTAATGAAATATAGTTACTCAAATTTTGTATTTTAAATACGTAACTAAGTTACATTTCGTTACTCCCCAACCCTGGCAGTTAATCAAACCAGTTTATTTGTTGGCCACTGACAACATAGTATTATATAAAAAGTTTAATAATTGTTTTTTTATATATATATATATATATATATATATATATTTTAAGTAACCTAAGATAAATACAGATGTACTTATAAAAATTTTGAACTGCTAATGATAACTTCACACTCTTTTAATACTGAGCTATGACACTATATCACTATCCGGACAGGACTAGTTTTCATATTGGAATTAAATGAAAGCATCCTTTTGGTGCATAATATTGGTGCGCAAACGGCAGCTCAGCTAGGCCAAAAAACACATTCTGCACTCGCTTGAAAGTAACATATGACATTAAATTAATCTAAATTTAAATTATCTCATAGATGTGGCTGTTGTGGTTTGTGATCATATGGGCACCAACTGCTGCAGTAAATGTGGTGAATTCAAATGACTTTGACATAGTTCTTTTATATTTACCCATTTGAAATGCCTATTGCCCGCCATGCACAGTTGCCTTGAAGCCACCGGGTTGGCGGTGCTATCGGACTTGGGCCCGTCATCGCTACTTGCAGCTATATTTGCTTATATTTTTTTATCATTATTTTTATCATTTACTGTTTTTATATATTTAAAATTTTTCAAAACTATCAGTTTGTTTACAATAAAGTTTTGTTAACAATTTTCCACAATAAAGTTTCTAAACTAAACTGCTAATTTGTCAGCAGCAGTTCACCAACATTCCATGCCAGAAACATGCCTTCTAAAACACAGGATATCCTGATGACCAGCTAGTTTTGTCCATCACCACTAATCTAGTCCAAATGGGACTAAAAGTCTTACTAATAGCACTTTAAGAGAACAACAGAGTCTGGAACCACTTTAGAGACAAAGTTGTCTTGAAACCTCATTTAAGGAATACCGCTTTAATGTTGAGCTTTGGAAAGTAAGGGAATATGAGAGTCTGTCACTTTAAACATGCTGTGGACCGTCTCTTGTTTATTACACTGAACACAGTACAGAACTTTGTCACATCCTCCTGAGACCACAGTTACCACAGTCAGACCACCATAATTTTAAGTTTGTGCACACAGCTATGTTTTGCTCACTTGCTCATTAAGAGCAGTAATATAGATCATGATCAAAAAACAAGAAAAACAAACCAAAACATAGGTATCAAAATTAAGCTGCATGGATCATAAATCATTTCATGTCTGTACTCTGCATTACACGCCGAAGTTCCTCTGTTGTCATAGTCTTACTAACAGACGTTGCAGCTGTCCTTACTGAGTGCTGAAACTTACCGACAGAGGCGGGAATCTCCCCCCACTGCAGCACCGTCTCCTTGGTGATGTGGCCATAGGTGTCAATATAGACGCCCTCATCCTCGTAACACAGCAACAGCTCCATCCCACTGCTGCTGGGAAGGATGATGATGGCATGTGGCCGAATCAGACCTTGGATCTGAAACACAGACATTCTGTTATAAAGAGGAAAACAGTAACTGCCTTAATAAATACAGATTAACCTCCATCCAGTGTGACCAAATAGAAGTCACAAGTACATCACATCACACATGCCAGGAGGTGAGGTACTGTGTATGCCATGTCAAATTAACCATAGCTCAAGTGCATTTACTAGTCACAGCACGCAATGCAGTAGGGGTCACATGGTCATAACATAAAAGTACTACAGTCAATTTTTATTTTAAACATAGGCTGTAAGTTTTCTTAAATAATGTCTTAATTTATGGAAGCTTAATATCTTATGCCGTCACAAAAATATATCATAATAGGTATTTTTTCTGCTTCAAAAGCTGCCAAACCAAAAAATAAAATAACAATAATGAAGTAAATTAAAGCTGCAAGCAGCGATGAAAGGACCCTCGCACCCGGGCTCACCACCACCCGTAGGTCTTAGGAAAATGGCGAACAGTGGGCGAAGCGCACGTAAGAGATAAAATACAGGAGAACAATGGCAAAGTCATTTCAAAGTGCCACACTTCCTGCTGCCGACAGGTGACGCTTTGACCGTATCTTAATATTGCCATGTAGATGTGTTCAGGCCAGGAATATTATCAAACATGTGGCGTTTGGAGCAGATCGGCCATTGAATACCTGAGTTACAACGACTTCCTGTTTTGTGGCATTAATCGCATACATTAGCCAACTTAGCCAAGTGTTGCGTGATTTAACGGGTTGATTTAGTGTGTTTGGTACTTTGTGGCATATTGAAATGTGTTTCTGGGAGTGAATTACAGTGTAAAGCATGCCATTTCCTGTTGCCAGGAGGTGGCGCTATGATTAATTGAATATTGGCATGTAGAGGCCAGGAATCTTGTCAAGTGTGTGAAGTTCGGAAGCTCAAATGCATATTTAGTACGTTTCTAGTACTGCATAACATTATTAAAAATGTCATTTCCTGTTGCCAGTAGGTGGTGCCATTACTATCACTGAATATCGTCATGGAGATGTGTTCAGGGCAGGACTCTTGTCAAGTGTGTGAAGTTCGGGGTAGATTGGAATTTGCATTCCTGAGTTACAGCAACTTTTAGTTTCATTGAATTAATAGCATGCTTTAGCACTTAGCTAAGTGTTTTGCTAACATTTTTCTGGCATGATCCTAGCCTATTTACTACTTGCTGGCCCATTTTAATATGCTGTTAGGAGTCCATAATAGTGTTAAACAGTCACTTCCTGTTGCCAGCAGGTGACGCTATGACTATAACTGAATATAGGCATGGATATCTTTTGAGAACAGGATTCTTATCAAGCGTGTGAAGTTTGGGGCAGATCGGGTATTGTTTGCCTGAGTTACAGCAACTTCCTGTTTCATGGCGAAACAGCGAACTTTGTCAGGCCGCCAGGGACACGCCCTGTGACGAAAACTCAAGATCTTCGCAATTTAGCATCGCAAAGGCCTTATGATTACACAAACCAAATTTGAAGATGATAGGATTAGAACTGTAGGAGGAGTTTGTTAAAGTATGAGGCCTGAAAATGGCAAAAACTGCACAAAAATCGTACAGGAAATTCAAAATGGCTGACTTCCTGTAGCGTTTAGGACTTTGCTCCAAGAGGCTTTTCTGTAGGTCTTGGGACCTTACATGTATGTACCGAATTTCGTACATGTACGTCAAATGTAGCTGAAGGCACACACCGTTGAAGTTGTATAGGTGGCGCTATCGAGCCCCACCCAATTCTGAAACCTATATCAGATGTAAATTTTCGCCAGTTCTGATGCGTGTGCAGAGTTTCGTGAGTTTTCGAGCATGTTTAGGCCCTCAAAAAAATTTATTTCGGAAAAGAAGAAGAAATATAGCTGCAAGCAGCGATGGGCGGGCCCAAGCCGGTGGCACCGCCACCTCGGTGGTTTAAGGACAACTGGGCACGGCGGGCAAAATGAATTTAAACGGTGTCTCCAGTTGGAGACTGACCAGTTAGTTGAGTCAGATTATTCAATATAATACTAAATAAAAGCGATCATATCATAGCCAAGTTATCATTAGCAGTTCAAAGTGTTATATATTCAGCTGAATTGATCTTATTATATTGTTAAACTAATTATATAAAACTAAATAGTCAGTGAAATACAAATGAACTGTTTCTTTGCCTTTATTTTTTTATACAAATTTATAGAAGAGAAGGGCTAAGAGATTTCCTATCCTATAATGCAGACAAAAGGAGACAGCAATGAAAGGGTTAAACCTGGAAGACCCAGAGAGAGAGAGAGAGAGAGAGAGAGAGAGAGAGAGATTCAGAAAAAAATATTTTAAAGAAAACAAATATATTGATCTGAAATATAGTACATTCATTTTAAATTCATCCAGGTTCCACTGAATTTATCTTAAGGTATTTTACGTTATTTTTAACCATATTATTAAACTAATTATATAGAACCATACAGTCAGTGCACGACAACTGAACTTCCTATCCTTCCTATCTCCTATCCTATAATGCAGACAAGGGGACACAGCAATGAAAGGGTTAAACCTGCCAGACTAAAACACAGAGAACTGTTAGAGTTCGTGAACTGTCTGAATGTGTGTGCGTGCAATGTATGAGGAGAGCACGAATGTAATATAAATGATAACGATCCAAATATGATTTATTTGCAGAAGTTTATATTTTAGTTTTATTTTTAAAAATCCCTGCATGTGATGTAGTTATTTGTATAACTGGGCACGATCATTATTAGAAGACGCTGCGCGTTTCTTTGTGTGACAGAAAATCTTCCAAGCTATAATTGAAGCTCTTTTAAACATTCTTGTGATTAAATCTTGTGTAATCGCTGGAATGGAATGGAATCGGTTAAAAAGGTTAAAAGGTTAAAAAACACGTAAATGATTTTGTGATCACTCTCACAGAAATCATCAAACTGTCAAAAAACACGGCTCTTTGTTTAATCCATTAGGAAACGAAGTTTGCACAGATGCCACACAGCGTCAACACATTAACACAGTCATACACATAAAAATTCAAACTTCAATTTCAAAGAATTTTTAATTCCATTAAAAAGGAATTCTGAAAGATTCTGAAAGACGCGAGAAAGAACGAGCTTCGGGAAGCGATCGTTCTCAGCCGCGGCGCATCTATAATTGTCACAGAACACCTTCCAAACTAAAATTAAGCTCTTTAATACATTCTTGTGATTAAATCTTGTGTAATCGCTGGAATATTTTAATTTATAAGTTTAAAAAACACAAATGAGTTCGTGATCATTCACAGTCATCATCAAACTGTCAAACATGGGGCGTGTGCTTCTATGAGTGAACAGAAATAATGTGATACACGTGCAGTACTGTCCACTAGAGGGAGCCACGAGACCGTGGCTTTTGTTAAGAGCCTCAAAAACACCCAAGAATATTATTAAAGTTTGACGTCTTGCTATGGCAACAATATCGGGTAAAAATAAGAGGGTGATCTCAAACCATTTTGAAAGTGACACATTTCCTGCTGCCAATTGGTGGCGCTATATCTTTGACTCACAATAGTCACATACATGTACTTGGCCTCCTACAACGAACACACAGGTGAAGTTTCATAAAAATCAATGAATGTATGCAGACGTTATAACACACTTCCTGTTTCTGTTTTCTCGCCATAAATTCGTTGCCTCGCCACGGGCAAACCGTTTGAGATATCAAAAATCCCTTGGCAATTTTGCATCATCAATGTCTTGACTTCATGCTGACCGAGTTTGGTAGTGATCGGATTAAGCGCCTAGGAGGAGTATATCAAATTCCAGAGCATGTGCTTTTCAAACAACCCATATTAGCTCACTTCCTGTTGAGGCGGTGAACAACTTGTCAGGCCCGATGAGGTGTATATGTGTACCGAGTTTCATACCAATATGTGCAAGCATGTTTGATATATGGACCAAGTTTTCGGACCCCATTCAAGGGGGCGCTGTCGAGCCCCCCTGCCACGCCCGGGTCCCAGCCTCTGTAACACCCTATTGGCCGCGGGTTCCAATGCGTGTGCAAAGTTTCAAGAGTTTTCATGCATGTTAAGGGCCCCAAAAGGGGGAACTTTTTTTTTCTTCACTTCAATTAAATCGCGATATGGAGTAGTATATGTTAACATTAAATGGTAAAAATACTATTAAAATATGAATCCTGCATGTTTTATGTCTGAATGAATTGTTCAGCAGTAATCCGCGTGCCTGCGCCATTCATCCTGACAATCCGCGTTACACAGTAAATTCCCTTCCCTATCAGTCAGTCACGTTCGACGTTACGTCGGACTGACGTCATGGGATCTCGCTTGGGAGCCCTATCACCTTTGCGTAGTAAAAAACAAGCCAATGAGAATTGGCCAGTGAGATTTACATGCCGGGCCCCTCCCCCGGCATCCGGGTATAAATAGAGCCGGCATTACTCACTTCATTCATACTTTTTCTTCGGAGCCGATCGGGTCAACTGATCTTCCTTTCAACCTTCATTTGAACAGAGCGAAAACAGCAATTTTTATTGCTAGGGACAAGTTCCCTTCAAAAGCAATTTTCATTGCTAATTCAAATTTCCCTCTACAAAGCTCTTGTTCTCTCCCGTTGGCGTGATAACAGCAGCAGCGGTGGTGTGCAGAGGCGCTGGTGTGGAACAGATCGGCGCGCATTCCGTCCCTCGGTGTTCCAGCGGGTAGAGCACCTCTAAAAGAGCAGCACGGGAGAAGAGCGTCTTTTTCAAGATGTCTTTTCGACCGTGTGTTTCTGGATGTGGTCGTTTCCTGACCTCATCTGACGGCCACGAGCGCTGTGTGATGTGTCTGGGCAGACAGCACGCTGAAGCAGCGCTTGTGGATGGTTCATGCTCTCACTGCGAGAGCATGACCATGTTGGCATTAAGATCGCGACTCTCTTTCTTCAATGCGGAAGGTGGAGTCCCCTCTGCTGCTACCCAATCCCCCGTGGCTTTTCAAGGAAGAGCTGCGGGGATGGTTAACACTCTGGGAGGTCTGAGAGTGACGGTGGGAGCCTCTTCGTCGGGTCAGCCCCCACGAACCTCCCACTCCTCTCGAATGCCATGTGCCGTCGAGTTGCCGGGTGCTGATGCGGGTCCTTCTCGTGAGGTTCCCCGCATCTCATTCGGCGCTCCAGATGAGGATCGGATGTCGATCGCTGCATCGGAGAGTGGGCTGTTATCTTCTGCAGATGAAGATGAAGCTGAACTTCCGCCCTCCGGGGTGGTTGCGCAAGCTGAGTCAGATGCGGAGCTGACAGCTATGCTGGCTCGGGCCGCCGCGGGCATCGGGCTCGAGTGGAACCCTCCACCGTGTCCCGAGCGCTCGCGGCTTGATGATTTGTTTCTGGGTGCGTGGCGCGGTTCACAGCCGCGTCCCGCCCCAGTGCCATTTTTTCCCGAGCTGCATGAGGAGGTTCAGAAGTCGGGGAAGGCACCCCACACTGCCAGAAGCCGTACTTCTGCCTCCTCTACTCTCACTACCCTCGATGGTGGGGCCGCCAGGGGGTACGTGGACATTCCACAGGTGGAATGGGCGATTGCGGTTCACTTGTGTCCGCAGTCGGCTGCCACCTGGCGGAATCGTCCGCGTCTCCCGTCCAAGGCGGGTAAGACGACAGCGGCTCTCACCGCTAAGGCTTACTCCGCCGCTGGACAGGCGGCCTCCGCCCTGCACGCCATGGCCATCTTGCAGGTCCATCAGGCGAAAGCTCTGAAAGAGCTGCACGAGGGTAGTTCGGACTCAGGGGTATTGCAAGAACTGCGTGCTGCGACCGACCTCGCCCTCCGGGCGACGAAAGTCACAGCACGTGCCCTGGGTCAGACGATGTCCACTCTGGTGGTCCAGGAGCGCCATCTCTGGCTGGACCTGGCTGAAATGAAGGACGCCGACAAAGTTCGCTTTCTCGACGCCCTCATTTCCCAGGCCGGCCTCTTCGGCGACACCGTCGAGGACTTTGCCCAGCAGTTCTCGGCGGTGCAGAAGCAGACTGAGGCCATCAGCCACATCTTGCCTCGGCGAGATGCGGCTCCTGTCCCTCCAAGGACTGGCCCTCAGCCTGCTCGTCGTCGAGGGCGCCCCCCTGCGGCTGCACAAGCTTCGGGTGGATCGGAGAAATCCCGTCCCCCGCAAGCTTCCCGCAGGAAGGCGGCACAACCCGCTCAGGCCGCCAAAACTGCTAAACGAAAGCAGAGGAAGCGGCCCTGAGACGGGTGGCCCAGAGATGGTGGGAGTTGCTCTGCCCCAGGAGACGGTGAAGGCACCGCTCCTTCCCCCCGGAGTGGGCCGGGGGGTAAATCCTATGTTCCACTATCTCTGAGTCAAAAAGGGTCTGTGTTGACAGTGTGCGACGCACCGCTTCCTCACTCTCAACCACTCCCGCTTTCGCCACAAGCAGGTCTCGGGCATGTCAGGGACGCACTGCCTCCCCATGCCCCCCTGCCTCGTCCCTCACGGGACACACGGAGCCAAGTGAGTTCACATCACTCACTGCCTCTACTTCGGGACGCCCTGCTTCCTGGGTTGGGCCCCAGTGCTCCATGCTGCCCCCCCGCGGGTACTTCTGGTGTTCGGATGATACCACTCGTACGGTATCTGGGGGCCTGGCTAGGTCTTCCCAGCCCGTCCCGTTGGCTCATTCGAACAGTCAGACTCGGCTACACAATCCAGTTTGCCAGGCGTCCTCCCAGATTCAGTGGCGTCCTATACACTTCGGTGGTGGGCAGAGATGCCACTGTTTTGCGGGAGGAGATTGCGGTCCTGTTGGCGAAGGACGCAATAGAGCCGGTCCCACTAGCCGAGATGAAGTCAGGGTTTTACAGCGCATACTTCATAGTACCCAAGAAAAGCGGAGGGTTACGGCCAATCTTGGACTTACGTGTCTTGAATCGGGCCCTGCACAAGCTCCCGTTCAAGATGCTCACCGTGAAGCGCATGCTCACATGCATTCACGCACAAGATTGGTTTGCAGCAATCGACCTGAAGGACACGTACTTCCATGTCTCGATCCTCGCTCGACACAGACCGTTTCTACGCTTTGCGTTCGAGGGTCGGGCATACCAGTACAAGGTCCTGTCCCTGTCCCCCCGTGTCTTTACCAAAGTCGCGGACTCAGGGAACAGTACCCCACTCAGGGAAGTGGGCGTTCGCATTCTCAACTACCTCGACGACTGGCTCATTCTGGCCCAGTCCCGAGAACAGTTGTGCGAACACAGGGACCTGGTGCTCACGCACCTCAGCCGGTTGGGGCTTCAACTGGGAAAAGAGCAAACTCTGTCCAGCACAGAGGATCTCTTTTCTCGGTGTGGAGCTGGATTCGGTCAACATGACGGCACGTCTCACCCACGAGCGTGCACAGTCAGTGCTGAGCTGCCTGAATTCGTTCTCGCAGAAAACAGTGGTCCCACTGAAACATTTTCAGAGGCTCCTGGGGCATATGGCATCCGCAGCCGCAGTCACGCCGCTCGGATTACTCCATATGAGACCACTTCAGCACTGGCTACACGGAGTCCCGAGGTGGGCATGGCACCATGGCAAGCTCCGTGTGGTTATCACGCCGAGCTGTCGCCAAACATTCAGCCCGTGGTCGGACCTTGCTTTCCTACGGGCCGGGGTGCCCCTAGGACAAGTGTCCAGGCATGTTGTTGTCACAACAGATGCCTCCACCACCGGCTGGGGTGCTGTGTGCAATGGACATGCTGCGTCGGGCTCCTGGACAGGACCCCACCAGCAGTGGCATATCAATTGCCTCGAGTTGCTAGCAGTACTGCTGGTCCTGCGCCGGTTTCGGCCGTTGCTGCAGGGCAAGCATGTATTGGTCCGGACGGACAACACATCGGCAGTAGCGTACATCAACCGTCAAGGTGGTCTACGCTCACGCCGCATGTCGCAACTCGCCCGCCACCTTCTCCTCTGGAGTCAGCGGCGACTCAGGTCGCTGCGTGCCATGTATATCCCGGGCGAGCTCAATCGTGCGGCCGACACGCTCTCACGACAGCTCACGCTCCCGGGGGAATGGAGACTCCACCCCCAGGCGGTCCAGCTGATCTGGAGCAGATTCGGGGACGCACAGGTAGACGTTTGCCTCTCAGGAATCTGCTCACTGCCAGTGGTTTTATTCCCTGACCGAGGGGACCCTCGGCACGGATGCACTGGCACACAGCTGGCCCCGGGGCCTACGCAAGTATGCGTTTCCCCCAGTGAGCCTTCTTGCACAGCTGCTGTACAAGGTCAGGGAGGACGAGGAGCAGGTCTTGCTAGTTGCGCCATACTGGCCCAACCGGACCTGGTTCCCAGAACTCATGCTCCTCGCGACAGTCCCTCCCTGGCGAATTCCCCTGAGGAAGGACCTGCTTTCTCAGGGACGGGGCACCATTTGGCACCCACGTCCCGACCTCTGGAACCTCCACGTGTGGTTCCTGGACGGGACGCGGAGGACTTAAGTGGCCTACCGCTCGCGGTAGTTGACACGATCACTTCTGCTAGAGCCCCCTCTACGAGGCGCGCTTATGCTTTGAAGTGGAGTCTCTTCGCTGCTTGGTGTTCTTCCCGCCAGGAAGACCCCCGGAAATGCCCGGTCAGTTCTGTGCTTTCCTTCCTTCAAAGTGGTTTGGAGCGGAGGCTGTCCCCCTCCACCTTGAAGGTCTATGTGGCCGCCATCGCAGCACATCACGATGTGCTCGATGGCAGGTCACTAGGAAAGCACGATCTGATCATCAGGTTCCTGAGAGGTGCTAGGCGGTTAAACCCTCCTAGACCTCCCTTAATTCCCTCTTGGGATCTTTCTGTCGCCCTAGCTTGGCTACAGAAAGCTCCCTTCGAGCCCCTTGAGTCAGCTGAGCTGAAACACTTGTCGCTGAAGACAGTGCTCCTGACGGCGCTCGCTTCCTTTAAGAGGGTAGGGGACCTGCAAGCATTTTCGGTCAGCGAAGCGTGCCTGGAGTTTGGGTCGGCTTTGTCTCACGTGATCTTGAGACCCCGGCCTGGATATGTGCCCAAGGTTCCCACCACTCCCTTTCGGGACCAGGTGGTGAACCTGCAAGCGCTGCCCCGGGAGGAGGCAGACACAGCCCTTGCGTTGTTATGTCCTGTTCGCGCTCTCCGCGCTTACGTGGACCGCACGCAGAGCTTGAGAAGCTCCGAGCAGCTCTTTGTTTGCTTTGGAGGACAGCAGAGAGGGAAGGCTGTCTCCAAACAGAGGTTTGCCCACTGGATAGTGGATGCTATCGCCTTGGCGTACCATTCCCAAGGCGAGCCGTGCCCCCTAGGGGTGAGAGCACACTCCACTCGGGGTGTGGCCTCCTCCTGGGCGTTGGCGCGCGGCGCCTCTCTGGCAGACATCTGCAGAGCTGCGGGCTGGGCGACACCGAACACATTCGCCAGGTTTTATAACCTCCGAGTGGACCCGGTGTCCTCTCGTGTGTTGTCTACAGCTAGATAGCCACGGGAGACCGCTTGCTGCGCCATTCTCCTTTCACGAGGAGATGCGAGCGCTGGTCTACTTCTCAGTCAGTTCCCCAGCTGGTGAACCCTGTGGAGTTCCTCCTGCATCCTTCGGCAGTCAGACGCGGCGGAGGCGTCAGACGCCAGGTCCAGTACTCGTGTACATGCCCCTAGTGGTCAGTCCTTGTACTGGGCTAGATGCCCATATGTTGTGATTCCCTGCGGGTAATCCCGTGTCTTCCCTGGGCGGTTAGCCCTGCCCCTGAGCTGTAGCGTTCCTCCCCAGGCTGGGTAGGACCTTCCTCAGGGAGCTCTCCATATGCAGATACTGCGCAGCAGGTCAGTACATATGTGCCCCACACGTTACCTCCCTTCGGGCAGGGTGTGGTCTCCGTAGCTTCCCCAAGAGGGACGCTTTCCCAGCGTTTTTGGGTCATGGCTGCAAAAATGTGGGAGTTGAGTCACCGAAGCACTCTACCCCTGAGGTGAGAAACAACAGCTTCAACCATCTCCTGAGTAAGACCCTGTCCTCTCCATCCCTCTGGTATGGAAGACATTGTAGGGCTTGCTCTGGGCGCTGGAGGGTTACGACATTTGTGGTTGCACTTGCAGGTGGCACGCCTAGGCCTGCCAGCATCTGCTTCCCCGACGCTCGTAGCGTGGCTCGGTTGCTATGGCGTTTTCCACGGGATCCCATGACGTCAGTCCGACGTAACGTCGAACGTGACTGACTGATAGGGAACGTCTAGGTTACTAATGTAACCCCTGTTCCCTCCCTTGCCATAGCACAGAGTCACCGCTGAGCGGCCGAGATCAGTTTTTCGGCTCCTCAGCAAAGCATGAATGAAGTGAGTAATGCCGGCTCTATTTATATCCGGATGCCGGGGGAGGGGCCCGGCATGTAAATCTCACTGGCCAATTCTCATTGGCTTGTTTTTTACTACGCGAAGGAAATAGGGCTCCCAAGCGAGATCCCATGACGTCAGTCCGACGTAACGTCTCCGTTCCCTCCTTCAGGGAACGGGGGTTACATTAGTGACCTAGACGTTTTTATGAATGGATTCTGTCTGCGTTTTCTGCATCGCGGAAATCAAATCTCCCTGCATTTGCTACAAAAAACACGTTCAACACGGACACGCAGACACCCACAAATACAGCATTTAGTCAACAAACTACTTACTTTAGTGATATGAAAACATATACTCTAGTGTACTGTATAACATACCGCTTTGTTGTCTATTTTAAATCCGTTTTTGAAGTGTCCAGTTCTGTGCAGCGCGCAGCCTGACATCATGTGCCAAAACAAACTGTACAAGGCTTCAGTGATCATTTAATCAGAGAGCGCCTCTAGAGGTCGCTCTCGTGCCGCACCAGCAACGGACGCGACCCAGAAAATGAAATCATGCGTGGTTGTGCAGCACTTGTTTGTACATGCTTGCTCGCAGTCTGTGTTCTTCGAACTTTATTTTTTGTAAATTTGTAAAAAAAAAAAAAAAAAAAAAAAAAAAAAAAATCAGAATTGTATCTAACCTTGTTAAAAAATTACCATAGTGCTATCTTTTGGTTATTATTAAATTTCTTTTTTATTTCTTGTGCTTAAACAGATTGTTATTGTGTTTCTTTTTAAGTTAAACATATACATTGATTAAAAAAAAACATTTGAATTTCTTATTCAATGTTAGTGTTATTGTATATAGAAATAAACAGTGTATAATTCAGAGGAGAATATTGTTTAGTGTCATGAATTATCATTGAGTGTCATCTCAAAAATAGGTGTATGCTGCCCTCTCATGCTCGTTATAAATATATGACATTTTATTATCATTTCAATTATTTTAAGAGTACTGTTTCCCCTCATTTTAATTTACACATACATCTTGAAATTTTTTTCGTGAACAAATTATACTGTGGTTGCTGTTACTGACTGTCGCACGCAACTTGAAAAAATGAAATGGCTGTATCGTGGACAGTATACTCGTTGGTAGCTGAGGAAAGAAAATCCACTACGTTATAGGAAATGCAACTATACGATCAGTCTATAATCCCACCCACTTTGAAGCAGTACTAAACTAAAAAGAGATGTCATATAGATCACAAGTTCAATATGGAGTATCGCAAGATTCAGTACTTAGACCATTGCTTTTCACTCTATACATGCTACCCTTAGGAGATATCTAGAGGAAGCATGGTGTTAGTTTTCACTGTTACTCTGATGTTACTCAGCTCTATATTTCTTGGCACCCTAACGAAACTTACCAATTCACAAAATTAATGGAATGCATAGCTGATGTTAAAACATTGGATGACTGTTAATTTCCTACTACTACATTCAGAGAGAAAACAGAGATTCTGATTTTTGGACCAAAAACTTCTGCACATAAAACCTGGATAATAACACTTGATGGCTGTTCTGTTAAGTCATCGTCGTCGGTTAGGAATCTGGGTATGCTCTTTGATACCAATCATTCATTTAAAAAGCCACATTTCAAGCATTGGTAAAACCGCATTCTTCCATCTTAAAAATATATCTAAACTATGACATATGCTCTCAATGACAAATGCGGAACAGTTAGTTCATGCATTCATGACCTCAAGGCTAGATTACTGTAACGCTCTACTGGGTGGTTCCCCTGCCCGCTTGATAAACAAACTACTGCTGGTCCAAAATCCAGCAGCTAGAGTTCTTACTAAAACCAGGAAGTATGACCATATTAGCCCGGCTCTGTCAAAACTGCATTGTCTCCCTATTAAACATTGTATAGATTTTAATATCTTGCTAATTACTACAAAGCACTAAATAGTTTAGCTCCCCAGTACCCGAGCGAGCTCTTAGTGCATTATAGTCCTTCACATCTATTGCAATCTCAGAATTCAGGCCAGGTGATAATACCCAGAATATCAAAATCAACCGCAGGCAGTAGATCCTTAGGTAGATCCTTTTCAGCACCTACAGTTTGGAACAGTCTTCCTAGCATTGTTCGGGAAGCAGACACACTCTGTCAGTTCAAATGTAGACTAAAAAGGCATCTCTTTAACCTGGCATACATTATACATTGTCTACATGTAAATTGTTAGGCTGCATAAATTAGGTGGAACCAGGAACACTTCCCATAACACCTTGCTACATCATAAGAAGAATGGCGTCTATGCTAATATTAGTCTCTCTCTGTTTATTCCGAGGTTTGCCATAGTCTGCCCGATCCAGGCCATATCCAGATGAGATGAAGGACCTTTGCTAGACACGATGACAACGCAGCCCTGGAGTAGATAAAACATTATCAAAATTATTCCAGTTCGCATAGGTCTGTGGACACGACTATTTTTTCTGTATTATGCGGACCAGACAGGTGATTTGGGGGTATCACTTTGTAAAAAAGACTAAGCGTCTGTGCATATACACATTCAAATGCGCAAACCAATAGACTAAACACATATATGAACGGCATGAATGCATTAAAGGTCTTTGGTTTTCAGTTGGAAAGGTGTCATTTAAGCAGCCCCTAAGTTAATAATTAACAATGTCTATTTTCCTATTATCGCTGCTTAGAAACAATCTGTATTGTGAAAAGCACTATATAAATGAAGATGACTTGACTCTAGACACAGGTAAATGTATCTGATTTTTTTTTTTTGGGTGTGTGTGTATGTGATTCTGTGTAATCAGTAGCCAGGTGATGATAGGAAGTTCAAACAGCATTTGCATACCTCTTCACAACAAGCTGCATGATTTGAGGTATACTTAGTGTACTTGGTGTTAGGCGTTTGTTCAAATCTCTAAGAATAATAGTGATAACTGCAATAATTCAGTTATGTGGGAGTGGGCGATATGACCAAATTTGATTTCATGATAACTGTTATTAGTATACAGTTATTTTTGCTGTAAATAAGGTTAATACATCATCAAAACTTTTGATTCCATTGGAACTTCATAATTCTTATTCACCAATTTCAATATCACACAAAAAAACCTAATACTAGTCTATGTAAAAAACAAACAAAAAACTAAAGCTTATTGGAGACAAGTAAACAGTCAGTGATAAAATAAGAACAACAACAACAATAATAATAATAATAATAATAATTACAAGCACTGGGACAACAAACTACAATAGAACAAAGAAACAGACCTACCAGAAAAACTTTAAACACTATAAATAAGAAATACTAGCCTACATAAATTATATAAAGTAAGCAAATATATAAAAACACTGCATATCTTCACTGTGTAAATTAAATATACATTTATTCTTATTAAACTGAGACAAAAGTGGTTCAGTGAAGAGCATTGAGTGTTTAACATTAATTTAATTAACATTAATGTTACAGATGACAGGTTTATTAGGCTGCTGTCACTTTAAGACTGAATGCATGGATCAAATATAATGTTACACGTGCGTTTTTTACTCCCAACTGTTTATGTTTACTTAAGACAGAAATTACTGTTTACTAGGATACTTACAAAGATGGGCATTTTGACACATAAGTATGTTTTTTTAACTGTTGAAGCCTACTTAAGCAGCAAAAAGAACTAAGTTCAGTACTCACGCGCTCTATGAGCAGCGGCTTCATGTGCGCACTTCTTTCAGACAGTGCTCAGAAACCATTTCTCAGACAGCACATATTAGTTCTCTTTACCTGCTTATTGCAATTCAGTGGTTTAAAATTGTTTTTAAACCGCAATGCTTAAAAATGCAAGCAAACGATAAAAACTTCTGTGACCACACAGCACAGCAACATCACATAAGCATAACCGTAGTAGAGATGATAATCCAAAATCTTATGTTCGTAATTATGTTCATTCAATTACAAGAATGCGGTTAAACATTTTAATACTGAATGTTATGTTACCTTTGGCTTAGCTAATAATAATAATAATAATAACAAAAAAAATTCTTAACCACTTTTTATAAGCATGTCTAAAAAGCTCATTACAGCAAAGCATTAGAACAGATATTCTCAATCATTTGTACTTACATGTCTATGTCATTTACACACTCTCACTGTACTTGCCTGGCTCAGAAATAAATTCACACACACTGTACTGTCATCCCTCTGTAGTGCCACCACAATCCTGAGCATCAATACGGGCATCCAGAGCCGCAGAGCAATCTTTATCCTCTGCCGTGGGATTCTCATGAGTGCCAGCCGTGCAAACACACCGCCACAAACAGGGAGTGTTGCTCCCAAGTGGGAGAAGCAGAATTACACCACTCAAAGAGTGTGGAAGGACTTTGCTAATGAGAATGTGCAAGTGAAAGACAACAACTATGTGAAAGATAGAAAAATGCAATTGCATTAAAAGCAATGTCTGTGAGAATGTGAAAAAGTGACAAAGAATGAACAAGAGAATGGGAGGGAATGAATGAGAAAATGTTCGTATGGAAGGCAACATGATCTAGTGCCGCCCAGCTTCCAGTTCTGTTTCTTGCAGCTAGTTCAACTCTAAATTTATCTACTGCCTGTTAATAGAAAAAAAAGTGAAATAACAGGTCATTTCAATGGGCTTGTGCTTTGGGAACATAGCGAAGGCTGCAGAGTTATTTTTGGATGAGAGATCAGTTTGGAGAGACTAGCACACACACACACACACACACCTACACACACACACACACACACACACACACACACACACACACAGATTGTGAGGGTGAACTAGTCCGTAACTATGTGGGACACCTCACTGGAGTGTGGGCCGATGCTAGAAGGGGGCGGCACAGCCGTGGGTGAACACTACAGTCATCGCCATCTCTCGCTGTAAAGAATATGCTGCTGTGTGGGTGTGTGGGAATGTCAGTAATATAGTGAAATGCTGCTCTATATCATCACATTTTTCTACATGTTCTGCATGCTGTACATATGTATGCCATCTCTGAACTGTAGAAGGAAAAGGAGTGTGATGTATTTTAAAATATGGTGGCTGCATTTTCATATGCCTGCTTTTGTTTATGGGTGAATCTCAAGAAAGCACACCCAAGTCACATTTCACCCCAGAATCAAGATCATTTTGATTACTTGTGAGAAAAAAGTAAAGGTGCAAAATAGCTATATACAGTATGATAGTACAAAATTGTGTTTTTTTTTTATTCCAGGTCTGTTCAGTGCAATCAGGGATAACCTTTTTAAACACAGAGAAAAATCTGAATAATTTCTGATTTGTGTTTAATAATTAATTTAACAATGTTCATTTAAGTAAACATCAGCGCCTGTGATTTTCACTTCAACCATTGGATACTGCTTTGAAATGGCAAACCCACGGATGTCTTCATTTTTCTTTTTACTAGTATTGAATGATTCAATAGACATCAGGCGAGACTGAGGTCAGCTGTGATACTGTAACAAAGCTCCAGTGATGTCACGCAATACGCATGTCCATCAAGACCTGTATGTGCATGCTGAATATCAGCACGTTAATCACAAGTGTTTTTGAGGTGAGAAAGTAAATTAAAAATACAACAGAACATTTCTGACTGCATCATTTTTATGCAGAAGAACAGAAAAGAAAAAGATCACTAGCAGTTGTGTCTCTGCTACATGTGTCAGTGCTAAACAAATTTCATCATGGCTGACAGTGTGGGGAGGAAAATGTTTTATAAATTCATTAATTTTGTTTTGTTTTTGTGCACAAAAAGTATTCTCGTCACTTCATAACATTAAGGTGAACCACTGAAGTCACATGGACAACAATGTCTTTACTACTTTTATTAGCCTTGAAATTTGTAATGACATTGCTGTGTGTAGGGAGGTCAGAAACTTATCGGATTTCATCAAAAACATCTTAATTTGTGTTCCAAAGATGAACAAAAGTCTTACGGGTTTGGAACAACATGAGGGTGAGTAATTAATGACAGAAATTTCATTTTTGGGTGAACTAACCCTTTAAAGTCACAGCAGCCTAATAAACCAGTTCCGTACTGACATGGTCTGTCAGTAATGGTAATCAAAGAACAAAGGTAACAGAGGAAATTATAGCTTTAATAAGGATTAATCTATTTTACACAGCTGCAGCTGCAAAGTTGAGTAGAGTTATCCCTGGATGCAGCTCTGGAAAGAGTTAGTCAAGGTAGATTTGTCTGTATGGGTACCGTTTAAACACACAGCTACATGAAAAATATAAATATTTTTACAGTTATCCCTCCATCACGAGGAGGATCAATTTAAGTCCACTCTGATGGACAAAAAAGTTATTAAGGCTATTAACCGGAAGGTTGCTGGTTCGATTCCCATGCAGGAAGGAATTGAAAGTGGGGATTGTGAAAAAACGGCACTCTCTCCACCTTTGATACCATGACTAAGGTGCACTTGAGCAAGGTACCTAACCCCTAATTGCTTCACTTGTAAGTCGCTTTGGATAAAAGTGTCTGCTAAATGACTTAATGTAAATGATTTGTCTGTAAGGGTACTGTTTAAATGTACAGCTACCTGACAAATATTCTGACTGAAACTCCCTGACTCTTCCATCCAGATAGTGGTATTCTCTGTTTTTATTGTTATTTTGATCTCTAATGCATTCCATTTTAATTTTTATGTATTTGTTTTCTTTTTCTGTAAAGCACTTTGAATTACCATTGTGTATGAAATGTGCTATGTAAATAAAATTTATTTGCCTTGCTATTAATTACAGAAAAAAAGTGTGATTAATTAGTCGATTTTTTTAATTGATTGACATCACTAACATATACATTATACACTCACCTAAAGGATTATTAGGAACACCTGTTCAATTTCTCATTAATGCAATTATCTAATCAACATGGCAGTTGCTTCAATGCATTTAGGGGTGTGGTCCTGGTCAAGACAATCTGAACTCCAAACAGAATGTCAGAATAAGAAAGAAAGGTGATTTAAGCAATTTTGAGCGTGGCATGGTTGTTGGTGCCAGACAGGCCGGTCTGAGTATTTCACAATCTGCTCAGTTACTGGGATTTTCACGCACAACCATTTCTAGGGTTTACAAAGAATGGTGTGAAAAGGGAAAAACATCCAGTATGCGGCAGTCCTGTGGGCGAAAATGCCTTGTTGATGCTAGAGGTCAGAGGAGAATGGGCCGACTGATTCAAGCTGATAGAAGAGAAACTTTGACTTAATAACCACTCGTTACAACCTAGGTATGCGGCAAAGCATTTGTGAAGCCACAACATGCACAACCTTGAGGCGGATGGGCTACAACAGCAGAAGACCCCACCGGGTACAACTCATCTCCACTACAAATAGGAAAAAGAGGCTACAATTTGCACGAGCTCACCAAAATTGGACAGTTGAAGACTGGAAAAATGTTGCCTGGTCTGATGAGTCTCGATTTCTGTTTAGACATTCTGATGGTAGAGTCAGAATTTGGAGTAAACAGAATGAGAACATGGATCCATCATGCCTTGTTACCACTGTGCAGGCTTACGGTGGTGGTGTAATGGTGTGGGAGATGTTTTCTTGGCACACTTTATTAGAGCCTTAGTGCCAACTGAGCATCGTTTAAATGCCACGGCCTACCTGAGCATTGTTTCTGACCATGTCCATCCCTTTATGACCACCATGTACCCATCCTCTGCTGGTTACTTCCAGCAGGATAATGCACCACGTCACAAAGCTCGAATCATTTCAAATTGGTTTCTTGAACATGACAATGAGTTCACTGTACTAAAATGGCCCCCCACAGTCACCCGATCACAACCCAATAGAGCATCTTTGGGATGTGGTGGAACGGGAGCTTCGTGCCCTGGATGTGCATCCCACAAATCTCCATCAACTGCAAGATGCTATCTTATCAATATGGGCCAACATTTCTAAAGAATGCTTTCAGCACCTTGCTGAATCAATGCCACGTAGAATTAAGGCAGTTCTGAAGGCGAAAGGGGGTCAAATACAGTATTAGTATGGTGTTCCTAATAATCCTTTAGGTGAGTGTATAATAACAAATAAATGAAGTATAGCCTATAGCAGCAAACTGAAATACTACAATGATATGAATAATTTGGCTACCATCAGAATTTTTCCAATCTCAGTCTTCTCATAAGATGCGAAAGGAAAACGAGCTTCACATTATCGAGGTAAAGTGAGCTCAGTTTCTTTCTCACTATGAAGCTGGCCTTTGAGAAGATGTGCTCTGATGAAGTGAACGTGGAAGTTAAGCACGTTGTGCAGTAGACACTGTGCTAATTTAGCCTCCACTTTCCGCACAAACACTTATGCACCTAGTATTAGCGTATCTAGGTTTACGCTAATGATACAGTAAACGACCATGTAAAGTGGATAACATTAGGCTACTACTTGCATGTTTTAAAGATTTTTTGGAATTTTCATCTTCATCTTTCTGCGTTTATGTACACCATATGTGACAATCACATAATGTACAACAATATTTAATGATTGTAATAATAAGTTTTATTTTTAAAGCACCTTTATCAATTCTTTGTAAAGATGCGAGTGCAGTTTACTGGGCCGATTTCTGATTTTTTTGGTTAGTGTGGCCTGCCAATACCGTAATCAGTAATCAGTATCAAAAGGTGATTTATTCTATTAGCGATATCAGCGTTTATATTTGAATTTGAACTTTTGTATAGTTTATTTCTCTGATCATTTGTATATTTGTAACACAGAAATAATGATACTGTGTGTTTGAAAAGATTGTTTGTGTAGCTCTTTATATCTAACACAACAACACTCTCTAGATCAGTGGCAGCGCAAACGCAGATTTGAATGTCCCGATTTTATTTTCGGCAAAGACTTAATATACACGGGCGAATCGTTGTCATTTAGGAATTAGATCATGTGGGTAATCTTCTAATCTTTTAAAGATTAATTGTGCAGCTTTGTGCATCTCTCTCTGCACTGATATCTAACATATATGAATAGCGTGAGGGATTTTCAGTGTATTCATTGCTATAATGTTCATGAGGTTCATGAATGTTCATCAGTTAATTTGAGTCAGCCGTGTCTTGTAATTAGTTATGTCTGTCACCTGTGCCCTACTCGTTATCCTCTGGTGTTTATCTGTATATATTCTCTCTGTGTCAGTCCAGTCTTTGTCGTTAAAGTTCCGTGTTAGTGTTTAAACACGGAACTTTAACGACAAAGACTGGACTGATATTCTTTGGACTGGTATTCTTTGATTCATTAAATTGTTCTACGTGAAACCATCTTCTTCGTGCCTTCTTCCAAGTCTACACGTTACAGAACAACAGACCAAGAGAACAACAACAACTACAGCGATGAATCCAGCAGAAGCTGAAGATCGCCTGTGGGGCATCCGGCAGCGGGGATGTCCGTTGGAGAGGTATGTGGGGGAGTTTGTCGAGCTCTCTCATCAGGTGGGCTGGCGGGATGCCTCACTCAATGCTGTGTTTTGGTTGGGTCGAGGACATCATTCGCCCTAGAGAACCCATGTGTAGTTTTTCTCTAGTCGATTTAATTAATTTAGTCCTAGAATTAAACGGATCTGGGTTCGAGTTTGAAGAATGTGTTCCCCGTCCAGTCCCATCCAAAACACCTGGCCATGCCAGCCCACCTCACACCGACTGCCCTTGCATACCCCTTCAACGGAGCGATCCCTGTCTGTCCGTCCAGCCAGTCCGGTGACCATAGACGAGGGCCCAGCAGTGTAGTCCTGGGGTCCAAGGTTTTGGACCCACTGCTGCAATCAGTCCGGTCGGCGCTTATGTCCGTCTCCTTGCCTCGATGTTCAGCAGCAGTTCGTCAGCTTGAACCCGCTCAAGTTCAGCAGCCCGAGCCAGCTCCAATTCATCCGCCTGAGCCCGCTCTCCAGTCGCAACACAGGCGCAAGCCGCGTTGGAAGAAGGCCATAGGAAATGAGCCACACTTCCCCGCGACCACCGCCTGCCCTGCGATGGCCAATCGAAAGGGGCTCAACTTAATGAATTTGCTCGTTGTTCCCGAATCTGTCCCTAAACTTTTCTTTGCCCTAAAGCGATCATGGCGATCGCGCCCGTACTTTCTGTTTGTCCAGATGCGATCACGGAGATCTCCCCAGAACTTTGTGTTCCCCCTGAGGCGATCACAGAGATCGCGCCAGAACAGTCCGTCTGCCCTGAACAGTCAATCTGCCCTGAACAGTCTGTCTGTCCTAATGCGACCACGGAGCCCGCTCCAGCGCACCACGATCCCTGTTCCAGTGCACCACGAGCCCGCTCCAGCGCACAGACCAGTTCCAGGCGTTCAGCCGCCTGGGCCAGACAATGGGGGGACTTCGGCCATTAAACTTTGGGGGTGGGGGGACGGGGGGGCAGTGTCTGTGGCCCGGCTCCAGCCTTGACTCCGCCCTGAGCGCCGGAACTCCTGGCTCCAGCCTTGACTCCGCCCTGGCCGCCAGAGCTCTCCGATCTGCCCTGGAGGCCACCTGGAACTGAAATCACCCTGGAGGCCACCTGACCTGCCTAGTCTTGCACACGGCCTCCAGGGTGCCCCCTCCAGGATTAGTCCCTTTACGGCACGAGGACGTCTGTGTTAATGTTCCCTCTGTGTCAGTCCAGTCTTTGTCTGTCATTGCGTGTTAGTGTTTAAACCTGCATTCCTGCCTGTATTCTTTGATTCATTAAACTGTTCTATGTGAAGCCATCTTCTTCGTGCCTTCTTCCAAGTCTACACGTTACAGCAGCGTTGTGAAAATTGGACAGTATGTGTTACAATTGAAGACATCAATGTTCTGAAATGAGTGCCAAAGTGATTGTATGTATATATAAACAAACAACAACAACAAAAACTTAATCTGTCTACCAACAAAATAAATAACAAAGAACTATAATTCGTACAAAACAGAAGCCGTACTATCCCAGGACAGTTGTGACACTCATTTTCAATGTGCTAAATAAAATACAGAAAAATTTTATACTGTGATTGTTTTATATGTACATATGCAGTTTTAATGTATGCATCAGTATCAGTTAAGTGTTTTTGTAAATTTACGCACTTAATCATTTTCAGTGGAGTTCCACCATCAGTGCAGACAGCATGGGACCATATATCATTACACACTGTTACAGCTTACCATACTGGATGTTTGGTTGATTTTCTCAGTGACCTAACATGCTAATATGACCCAAAAAACATTAACTTGAAAGGAAGATCAAATGACAGTTGTACAATAACAGGTGTAAACAAGTGCTTGCTTGGATACTCACATGACTGGGCAGGTACAGATCGAAGGGTGTCCCTGAATCTACATCAATAGCATGAAAGCCAGAGTGAGACCCATAGATGACCTTTAACCTCTGTCCATTCTCCACCGTCAGGTCGACTGAGAGAGGCTTCTGAGGCAGTGAGCTGAACGACTGACCAAAGATAAAGAACAACTGAGTTACTCATTTACTGGGAAGTAAACAAAGGATGAACTCAAATCTATCTAAAAATCTAATCTATCTATCTGAAATCCATCTTTATTTTTCCGGGTTAGGAGTTTCTCTACTAAGACAAGGAATGGGCTAATATTGTTTGTAATTGCTTCAATAACAGTGTCTTTGTAAACATTGTGCTTCATAAAACAAATCAAACACCATAACCCAACTCAAACCTATGCATTTTTAGGAAATTTGCAGTTAATTTGTGATGTGTGAACAGAACTGCAAACTGAGCTGATAGGGTCACATAAAACAGTACAACAGTTACTCTGCACTACACACACACACACACACACACACACACACACACACACACAGAAACACAGACTTGAGCTGTGTGTCATCCAAAAATTTTAGATCCAGTCAGTCTTCACTGCTGTCCATTTTGACAGATGAACTTTCCCAGCTTTCACTGGGACTTATGCCAACTGTGATAAGACTTTCTGGCATTTTGGAGATTGTTATTTTTAGTTACAGGATCCACAGCTAATGTGAGAGCAAAAAAAAGGGGACTGAGATCAGTATTGGCTTCAATAATGTGAAAGAGAAAACATTAGTGATGTAAGCACAGCTTTTGGGCTTCTGACATCATAAACCAGAAGATGTCAGAGTTGTTTTTGCAGTTGAGATTCAGTTAATGGTCTTTTAGGGCTGCATATCCAGGTTAAAAAGATATAGTATTAAATGTAGTGGGTTTAAATGTACTTAACCATGTGTAGGACTACTGCAATATATTTTAAATATTTATATATTTGTAATTTTAATATTTTCAAAAGAAAGATATTTTGAAAAACTGCTGAGGCTGTGAAGGGTTTCCATTATTTTACCCACCAGGTGCATTGTTCTCAGCATGCTGTCATTCTTAAAAGGAAAACAAATCAATCAACATTTGCGTTGTTTTTTCAGATCAGCTGCTATATAAGACAAACTGAAATCCGAGTGCAGAGACAAGGGAAGAAGAGTAGGTTGAAATGTTGTATCACCTCGGTTAGAGATTTTTGAATCAAGCCTAATAGAGGGTGATTCAGTCTTGGAAGGAAAATGTAAGCAACATCCATTCACAAGTCTAATTTGTGCTTCCTTTTGAGTCAATTCACGTAAAAAAAAAAGAAAAAGAAAAAAAATTAATTAATTGTTTCTGTTTTTGGTAAAGCTGCAGGGTACTTGTCCTAGTTGTCTGGCATACAAAATTTTACAACTTCTAATTTTTTTACATCTTTGTAACAGAGGTGTAGAGAGTGCATGTTAGCATTACCACAATAGAAACATTCATGAGAATTACCTTAGATTAAATAAATGATCAATATACAACATGGAAGCCCAGTATAATACTGACAGGTTGCTTTATTGCATAAAATATCAACATCAGTGACTTTGTGATTGAACTCTGCACACTGTGAGTGCTGGGCTTCTTCGAATCTTATGTTCATTGTAACTCAGAGTGCTGTATAGTGATGACAGATGGGATAACTCATATGACAAGTTTGATGAGGATACAGTCAAAAGGTAAACCGAGAAGTCAACAGAATTCTAATGAATACCAATGCAAATTATAAAACATACTATATATAAAACTGTTATTCATTGGTTAATTTTATATATATTCTTTTTCCCCTTTCAGATGCTGTGATAAAGCAGCTTTCAAATACTACAGTGTCTGAATTGCAAACCCTCAGTTGCAGAAAATGTTTCTCTATCTTCGGTTTCTTTGTGTGGTTCAGGCATTTGCATGCTTACATTTGTAAAAACAAACAACAACAACAACAACAACAAACAATTCACTATTCACTTCTGTCACTTCTATTTTCACTGACATCACTCATCCCATCAATACTTTGAATTTAACCACCGCTCGCTGATTAATTCAACAAGTTCAGAATCAATGATTCAATTCTAAGTTCAAATGGTTCAGAGAGGGCCAAGATGGCGACTGAGTAACATCAATGTGCCGAAGCTCTGCAGTCATCTTTAGTTAATAGAAGATTTAATATGTAAAAGGACACAAAATAATAACAGCTTTACTGATTTGAGTAAGTCTTTTTTCGTTCTTTCGTTTTTCTGACTTTTCAACGAGCGCGATGGATGTAGATAAACCTACTCGTGGTGCCATGCATTCATATGCTAAGAAATCTCTGGATGCTGCATTCAAAGTCAATGATTCTTCGAATGCCTCAGGACTCAAAGTTCCCTTACCTGAAACCCCCAAACCTCCTCCCAAAAAATCAAAATTGGGTGACAGGACGGCATTGGATAATCAGACGGTCTCTAACTCGCATCTGTTGGAAGTGTTGCAGAGAGTTGAAAATATGCAAACGGAAACTTTGAATCGTATGCAAACTCTGGAGGCAACGGTTAAAGACAATACAAGTTCGCTAAACAGTGTGACTGAGGCGCTTGAGTTCATGAGCAATCAAATTGAAGAGGTTTCAAGCAAGGCCAACGAGTTACAGAACAGGGTGGAAGCTCTCGAAAAATAGAACTGTGTGCTCCGCAACAAATGCGAGGAACTGGACGCTTACAAGAGGAGGTGGAATCTGCGAGTGTCCGGTATTCCGGAGCAGAGAGGAGATGTCCGGAAAATTCTAATCAACCTATTTGGCAAAGTGTCACCGGAGATAGCAGACCAGCTTGTCTACACATTGGACATCGCTCACAGACTGGGCCTGCACTCAGGCCGTCGCATCATCGTACAATTTCTGTCACGCAACGTCCAAGATCAAATCTGGAGGGATGCCAGAACCGCCGCCATTCTCAAAGAAAGGAACATTCGAATCTTTGAAGACTTAACCCAAAGCACCAAAGACGCCAGGAACAAACTTTGGCCTCTTGTCGAGCGAGCGCGGAAGGAAGGGAAAAGAGCAGGCTTCAGAGGCCCCTTCGCATATATTGACGGTAAAAGGATTTGTGCAGGTGATCAGAAAGGTTGACGCTGTGGTATCTTCATCGTGTGTCAGCACACCATGCGATCTGTAGCATCTTTCGTGTGATTCTACAGTGAAGTTTCTTCTGTTCTATTTGATATCCTGTTCTATACCTTGTTCTTTAGGTATTACATATTTTTGTTTGTTTCTTATGTCTTTGTCTTTATTTTCTTTAAATGCCAGGGGTTTGAAAAACAATGTCAAAAGGAAGGCTTTATTTTTGTTTTCTAAGAGGCATAAAGTAGATTTTTGTTTTTTTCAGGAAAGTCACTCTACATCTAAAGACACTAAATTTTGGAGGTCACAGTGGGGCAATGAAATATGGTTATCTCATGGGTCAGAGCATTCTGCTGGAGTTGGGATTATGAAGTATAATTTCAATGGTAGTATTTTGGAAACCAGTATTGATCCTTCAGGACACTTCTTACTAATGATAATTGTCATCAACAATTCTATATTAATCATTGTCAACATTTATGGATACAACTCTGTTGCAGAAAACTGTGATTTTCTTAACATGCTAGATCAAAAACTTTCATATGCATCAGGAAAATATCCTACTGCTTTTCTGATTTTAGGTGGTGATTTTAATATAACAATGAACAACATGCTAGATAGGTACCCTCCAAGGAAAACAGTTTCCCCAAACTCAAATCTTGTTGCATTTATAGATAAATTTGAAAGTATCCTGATGTAATACAATACACCTGGAGTGACAAAGACCGCTCAAGGCAATCAAGAATTGATTATTGGTTGATCTCTAAAACATTATGTAGTAATAATATCTCTATTAATATCAGCAACAGCCCACATTGCCATTTATATTTCAGTTAATTTATCACAAACTATTGCAATTCATACCTCCAAACCGTTGCTCTGGAAGTTAAATAGCTCCCTCCTTAAATACGAAAAGGTCAAACAACAGATTATTGATCTAATCCAAATTTACTGGGAAAGGGCTAAATCACAAAATAATTATGGACATAACTGGGAGCTTTTAAAATATGAACTAGGAAGGTTTTTAAGAAAATTTGAAAGTGATATAGCAAAGCAAAAAAGATTAATTGAGGATGAAGTTCTTTCACAACTGTCTGCTTTATCATTTCGGGAACCATTGATGGATACTCAGAGCATTGAATATTCCAAACTACAAAATAAATTAGATGACCTGTATAGATCCAAAGCTAAAGGAGCCTTTGTTAGATCCAGGAAAAAATGGCTGGAAGAAGGAGAGTGTCACATAGTCCTGTTTAAGTTTTCCACGTGTTCACTGTTTTGGTTTTGTTCCCGCCACTCTGTCATCATTGTCATCAGCTGTTGTCAATCAGTCATTCCCTGCACCTGTTCCCAGTCATTACTTACTATATTTAGTCCCTGTGTTTCCTTCACTGCTGGTCGGTTCTCGTTTACGTTAGTGTCTATGTACCTGATCTCATCATTTGTATTAAAACCTGTTTATTGTTACTCTACGTTTGGATGTTTCCTCATCTTCTTCCTACCGTCTACACGGCCAACATGACAGAAAAACCGACCTCTCATTGCGAGAAAAAAAAGAAACAAGATGGACTCACCGACGATCGAGTGTCTTCTCCGGCCAGAGGTTAGGCCATACCTGGGCTACCTGATGGGGATAGTCCCGGGAGGCAGCTTCTCCGCCCCAGCCTGGGAGCCCGGGGTGCGCACCGAAGTAGAGGGGGAGCTGGATGACTTCGGAACCCCGGTGGTGAAGCGCGCAGGTGGGTCCATCACAGAGCCAGGAGCCAACCAGAGTTCGATCATCTGGTGGGCCGCGGATCCTCTCCCCACCCTAATCCCCTCCCTTGAACCTGTATCTCCACTTCCGGTCCCGTCCAGAAGCCATCTGCCTGTCCCCCTGCCTGTCCTTCCCACCCCGTCGCCATCGCTGGTCACAACCAGCCCCCTGGATCCGTTAGGCCCCCGTTAGGCCCCCTGCTATCGGTAAGCTCCTCGGCTCTGCTACCGCCGTTCACTCCGTGCGGCTCCTCAGCGGCGCCTGCTCCTCCCCTTCTACCAGCACGGCTTGAGGCGGAGTCCCCAGCTCCACTTCAGGCCCCCAGGCCCACGTCGCCACCGCGACCCATCAGCCCGCCGCCATCGCCTGGGCCCGCGCCTCCCTCACCTTCTCCTCGGCCTGTCTGCCCGGAGGTTCTGCCAAGCCCCCTTGTCTCTCCTGGTCAGCCTGCGGGGGTCGACGCCCAGCCTCCGCCACGGACTTCCGGGATCGCGACTACATCACCACCCGTCACCCCTACGGCGTCAGCAGGCTCCTCCCTCCCTACGACTTCCCCGTCATCCTCGGGCACCTTGGTATCACCCCTGTCAACCAGAGCCTCGTCGCCGCCTCGGTCCCGCAAGCCTGCAGCTCTGGGCCGTACTTCCGGGTCGGCGGAGTCGCCCAGGGCTGTCGGCCAAGAAGTTCCACCGGGAACGGGTTTTGTTCCCGCCACTCTGTCATCATTGTCATCAGCTGTTGTCAATCAGTCATTCCCTGCACCTGTTCCCAGTCATTACTTACTATATTTAGTCCCTGTGTTTCCTTCACTGCTGGTCGGTTCTCGTTTACGTTAGTGTCTATGCACCTGATCTCATCATTTGTATTAAAACCTGTTTATTGTTACTCTACGTTTGGATGTTTCCTCATCTTCTTCCTACCGTCTACACGGCCAACGTGACAGAGAGCAGAATTCAGCCTATTTTTTTAGGTTGGAAAGATCCAATGCTGTGACTGCTTCTATTGATCGTCTCCGTACAAGTGATGGAGTTCTTGATAATCCTAGGGAAATAGCTTCTTTTTGCTCCAAATTCTACAGTAACTTATATAAATCAAGATATTGTGATCATTCAGCCAAATCTTTTTTTGAATCTATTGATCAACATAAAGTTATTTCTTTAGAAGACAAAGAAGCTTGTGATTATGATATATCTCAATCAGAAATTCTACAGGCTATTAAGAGTCTAAAAAACAATAAAAGTCCCGTCTCTGATAGTTTATCCCCTTTTTTACTAAAAGTGTTTGAGGAAAGTGTTGAATTAGAAGCACTTCCATCGACTATGACACAAGGAGTTATCACCTTGATACCCAAACCCAATAAAGATAAAGAATGTCTAGAAAATTGGAGACCAATTACCCTCTTAAATAATTATTACAAAATTCTAGCTCTAATATTAGCAAAAATAATTAAAGACGTCCTTAACTGTATTATCGATGAATCACAATCGGGTTTTATGGTAAAACGTCACATTACGAATAACATAAGATTAGTCCTAGATATTTTAGATTACGAAGATCTTGTCCATAATGACAGTTTCATGCTTTTCTTAGACTTCTACAAAGCCTTTGATTCACTTGAGCACAACTACATATTTCAAGCTCTTGCCAAATTTGGGTTTGGAGATTCGTTTTGTAGAGCCATCAGGACATTATATAGAAATAATAACAGTGTTACTAAATTAAAGTTCGGAACCTCACTGAGATTCAATTTGTCACGTGGAGTAAGACAAGGCTGTCCTATATCTCCATATTTATTCTTGCTTGCCACTCAATTTTTAGCTTTGCATATTTCCAGCAGTAATTTACAAGGTATTACAATTGACGATAGACAAATTATTATTTGCCAGTTGGCTGATGACACCACTTTGTTTCTGAATGATGCCTCTCAAATTCCTTTATCTTTAAGTTTGATTGATTTCTTTTCCAGAGCTTCAGGTCTCTATTTAAATGTTAACAAATGTGAATTAATGTCAGTTAAAAGCTGTAATGCTCCCTTTATATGTAATATTCCTGTGAAGGATCAAGTTACATACTTAGGAACTGTAATTAATAAAGACCAAAAAACAAGATGTAAACTCAATTTCGATCCTCTAATAGTGAAAACCCAAAAGAAATTAAATTCTTGGTTGCAAAGAGACTTGTCGATAAGAGGAAGAATTTTACTCTCTAAAGCTGAAGGATTGTCGAGACTAACGTATGCTGCTCTTTCCTTGGAGGTGGATAAAGGAACTTTAAAAAAGATCGATAGCATGTTAAACAACTTTGTTTGGAAAAATAAAACCCACACCAAACTTCCACAGGCGACATCTTATCAAGGCAGGGTAGCTAGGCCATATGCGACGCTCACTAGACTCTACTCTCTCTTAATCAATGTTCTAAAACATATCGCCCTCATATGGACATTTTGGGTATCAACTACAAATTCGTCACAGCATGCTTAACATTTGTAAAAACAAAAAAACAACAACAAAACACAATTCACTATTCACTTCTGTCACTTCTATTTTCACTGACATTGTTTTTTTTTTTTCAGAAAATTGCATTGTAATGTTTTTTTGTTCATTGATGTAAATTTCTGTACTTTTTAGTAATACAGGTATAACTGAAATGCTAGAATTTATTATAATGTATTTTGGTCAAAATATTAAATGCTGCTGTACTTTTTTATGTACTATAAGAATATTTGTAATGTACACCACAATATTTAGTACATTCAAGTTCTCAAGATTTCAAAGTGTGTGTGTGTACTGAAAAAAGCTGCTTTATAATAAACAAGTAGTGTAATGCTAATGTATTTGTAATGATCTGAAATTGTATTGGAAATGTACATGAAGCAAATAAAACGATGCTTCAAATATACTCTAACTGTAATTCAAGAAGTATTAAAAGTACATTTTAAATGTATTTAAAGAAATACACTTAAATTGCACTAAATGTACTTGAAATTGTTCTATTTTAACACAATTTCAATGTATTTTAGATAATTCAAATAGCTCAAAATTGAACTTAAGTACATCTTGAAATACACTTATAGACTTAAAGTTGTTTCAAAATAATACATTTAATATGCATTTAGTATACTATAATTTTAATATATTAAGTGTGTCTAAAACAAATATTTAAATATAATTCCTTTTCACCTAAGGAGGAAGTTTTGAGCTCTGAAAGTTATGGAAGTAACTCTTTTAAAAAACAATTATGGAATTATGCTCAATTATGTGGACGCCAAAATTCATATTTACAAATTACAACATTTTGTTAAAGGTTTAACCATTTTTGACAGTATCTAGGGTGATATATCAGACAGTTGCACACAGAGGATGCATTCAAATCCTTAAAAGAACTTTTCAAACCTGACACGCCAGGTGAAAAAAGTATACTTGAAAGCACTAAAAATACTAAAATATAACCAAGTACATTCTTATTTTTTGTGCTAAATAAAATTGTAAAAGTTGTGGTACTTGAGGGCACTTTTAATTGCACTAACACTCAAACTGATTTTTAGTACACTGAAACAATATAAATGCAGGTTAAATGTGTCACGATTCACGGGCTCACTGGTTCACTCTGTCTCTCTATCAGTGTGTGTTGCTGCTGATGAGCTGATCAGTGTCAACTGGGGCTCATCATCGCCGTTATTTAATGTCTGTGCATTTTACCTAGTGTTGACAGATCATTGGTGTGTTTGTGCAGTGTTAGTCCTGACCTCTGTTCTGAATATTCCCCATCAAGGCAGTTTTGGATTACCTGTTGGATTATTGTCAGTGGACTGGTATGTCCATTGCGGTCTCTACGCTACCAACTTTGCCATTTGGCAATTTTTACTCACATTTGGTGCTTTGAACCCTTGCAAACATGCTAATACTGGGCTGCAAATGGTGCCGCGAGCTTGTGCAGGAAATAATTGTATAAGAAAACATAACATTTTGCAGTTTATTTAGCGATTAAAGCCATTTCGAGATTTCAATCCATCATATAGATACCAGCAAACACCCCCTTCGTCTTTTCGAGGGGTTCATTTCCTTCGGCCAACCTATACACAGGTGACTGACCAGAGGGGTTGACACAGCCTGAGGGATTCCTGCACTTTCCATCTTTGACAAGACATAAAAAACAGCTCATACCACAGGAACGGTACCATGGACTTTTCTAGTGGTTTTGAAACCGTGACGTTTCCAAACCATGGTATACCTTGAAACCGGTATAAACAACTAGGCCCATGCCTAGTTGTCAGTGTCCTCTTTGATCCATGATATATCTTTCACTTCGTGAGAATATGATGTGCGGCGTGAGAGCGGCATTGCTTGTCGGACATAACAACAGTAACTAAAAGGGGCAGGTCTTTACGAACGGTTAATTACCTGATTTTACATGATGATCAAATCACATATAGGGGTGCTGCGTGGAACAACATCATGTATTGCACGAAGGACAATTAATTGTGTGTCGACTCACAGTCTGATATTTACGGCCACAAAGAGCATATATTCATTCTTAATGCATTACACAATGGTGTAATCAATATAGAATGCAACTTATAGAACATTTTTCCAGAATATTTATTATTAGTAGCATAACTTATTTTCAAGGAAAAATTTTAGTGGCAGCAAGGTTCATAACCACTATTACGGTAACCAACTAGCCTGCGAGTGTGAACAGGACCAGAGTCTACACATAATGATTGCATGCAATGCTTTTGAGTGCTTTGATATTTTCAGTTTTAGCATTTTTACATTTCATTTATCCGTAAAGAACTCCAGAAGCAAAATATTATGCCCATTGCTGCACCAAACTGAGGAAATCATGGGTGGGTAGCATTTTCTTTAAAAAAAAAAAATAAAAAAAGCATATTTTCGATAACATTTTGTCATTATCGTGTCTATGTTTATCTGTTTATTCTGTGCCCTAGTCCTGTCATCGTCACATGTGTCCCTTGTTTTGAGTTCTGTTCTGTCTTCTGACACGTTTCTTGTTTAGTATTCCAGTCCCGTCATTTTCCACGTGTTCCTTGTTTTGCTTCTATCAGTCCTGTCATTTGTCACATGTTCTTTGTTTTGTCCCGTCATCGTCACATGTGCCCTTTGTTTTGAGTTCGGTCACATGTTCCCTGTGTTGTTCTCCCGCCTGTCATTATGTCCTTATTAGTTCATCGTCACCACCTGTGTCTTGTAATCAGTTATGTCTATCATCTGTGCCCCGCCAATTATCCTCTTGTGTTCATCGGTATAAATTCCCTCTGTGTCAGTCCTGTCCTGGTTCGTCGTTGAAGTTACTTTGGTGTGTTCATCCTGTTTATATTCTTGTTGTGAATTAAAATTCCTTTATGATAAAATTACGTCCTCTGTCTTCGAGCGATCTCCTTCCTGCATCTACGCACCCGTGACACATTTAGTAAACATACTATGATTTCAGGTCCATTAGAATGGACAGGACAACAATCTGAGAAGATGTTGTAAATATAAATGGCAGAACTTCATGTCAGAAATAGAGAAAGTCTCTCAGGACAGAAATGAAGTAGGACACGTACTCAAATGACCCATTTCCAAAAAATTTCAGTTATGTTATCTATCATTACACCACCTTAATCTTTTTTTTCAAATGGAAAAATACATAAAAGTAAACAGCTGGTAAATAGAAATATCACATTAAAAAGTATGGTTATGACCATAACTGCCTCCTGAACCTTGGTCTATGAAAATAATGGACGTACTTTACTGGCAATCTTAGAAACCTATGAAGAGCTTTATATTTCAAACCTATATTTGACATTCACTGTGGTTTCCAGAAGAAATGAACACTAATGTCAGTAAAACACCAAAAAAAAGACTTATTAATGAACCTATTAATAAAGACTTATTTTGGCACAGCTTTTCTAACTTGGTCAGTGACTCACCTGATTTTTTTTTCTCTTTAATGTTTTATAATTTAATAATTACTAATTATTTACAATTATTTTAAATGAGAATCTAATTTCGTTGGCATTGTGGTAAAATCAATCTTTTTCACTTCTCATATTTCCCTTTTTTTAAATTTATTTTTCAGTTATGAAATATGACCCAGAACCATTTTGGCAGCCTTTGTGATATTTCACAACGGTCATGTCTACTAACATATGAGACTTACTTTGAAAGCCATGAACTTGTGGTATGGCTTGGGAGCCCATGCATAGATCTCTACGGCACTCCTCAAGGCGATGACCAGGAACTTGATTTTTTCATAGCGAACTGAAAGAAGTTAGTATGAGTTAAATGATAATCAAAATGGTGATTACATGGAAGACATTTATCAAACCATTATAGCCTATATTATTATAGTGCCTGTTTAAATCAATGTTGTTTTCCATTAGTGCAAAAAAATGACCACAATTATGACATTGAAATCTGAATTTGCACTTTCATTCTGTGATTACAAATACAACCACCAAAAATCATTTAAAGGGATAGTTCACCCAAAAATGAACATCCCATGATTTACTCACTCTCAAGCCATCCTAGGTGTATATGATTATCTTCTTTCAAATGAACATAATCAGAGTTATATTATAAAATATCTTTTTAATGGTAGTGAATTAAAAAGAATTTGAAATCCCAAAAATGTGCATCCATTCATCATAAAAGATATCCACACACCTCCAGGGGGTTAATTCACCCAAAAATGAAAATTCTGTCATTAATTACTCACCCTCATGTCGTTCCACACCTGTAAGTCCTTCATGCATCTTCGGAACACAAATCAAGATATTTTTAATAAAATCCGTTGGATCAGTGAGGCCTGCATTGCCACCAAGTTAATTTACCCTTTTAAACACCCAGAAAGGTACTAAAGGACTTGAGGGCAAGCAATTAATGACAAAATTTTTATTTTTGGATGAACTAACCCTTTAATAAAGGTCTTGTTTAAATATATTTAAATCTTTATACACTAAAATAACTAGCTTCCAGCCGATGTCCAACACAAATTGTCTTACGGCAAAAGAGTAACCTCTGACCTGATGCATTGACGAACGTGGAAGCGCAGAGGATAGAGCAAAACACAACACCGGTCAGGATTTAGAAGTCTAAAACCAGAATTTTTAAAGGGAAATATAAGAGAAGAGGAACTTGAGTTTGTTGCCCAAACCTATTTGTTTTAACCACGAGCAGCGTCTAAGTTAATGCTACATCTACATCCAACTTCACGCATTGCATCAGAAGTAACTGTTTTGGCGCAAGTCAACTTGCACAGGAAGCTGCTGGAAGCTAGTTATTTTAGTTTATAAAGTTTTAGATGGATGGATATTTTTCTTACAAAAACCCATCGGTTCACTTCAGAGGGCATTTACTCCCCTGGAATCATATAGATTGCTTTTTATGACAGATGGATGCACTTTTGGGGCTTCAAAAATCAGGAGTGCTATTCACTACCATTATAAAGCTTGCAGGAGCAAGGATATATATATATATTTTTTTAACTCCAATTGTGTTCATCTCAAAGATGATAGACATATACACCTAGCATGGCTTGAGTGTGAGTAAATCATGAAATTATTTTCATTTTTGGGTGAACTATCGCTTTAAAAGATGAGCCTTTTTGATTCAGACTTACTATTTTTCCTGCTATTTATGTCAGGGTTCTGTCACTTCGGTCTAGTTTATTTTATTGGTTTTGTGACAGAGCTCTGACACTCCCTTTACGTCCGGTCTTTGTGTGAGCGTACAGTCTCGAGTTCTCGAGCCGTGCGCTCTCTTGTCTGCGTGTCTCGTGTCATGCTGGGGCGCGTGGTGTTCGGATCCCGGCATTCATGTCTGGTTCTGTTTCAGGTCGGGATTCGGACACTCGCGCTTCCAGTCTTTATTGTGAGCGCACGGTCTTTGTGTTCCACTCACCGTGCGTTCTTGTGTTCCGTGAGTCTTGTCATGTTCTGTGTTGCACGCAGTTTGTTTACACCTGCCGCGTGCTTTTCATGTCGTGTTTTGTGTGAACGCGCGGTCTGAGAGCGTGCTCGCTGGCTGCGAGTTGTGTTACGTTCGTGTCTTGTTTTGTAAGCACGTGGCTTGTGATTGTTTTCATTAGCCATGTGCTCGTGTTTTGTCATGTTTGGTGTGAGCACATGGCTTGTCATGTTTCCTTGTGCCATGTGCTCTCTTGTCCATTGTCTTGACCCCGCCCATCTTGTTTCCTGATTATTGGTTTATTTGCCCCACCTGTCCTCCCTCATTACCTGCCTTGTTTGCTACCCTTTTTATTCTCCTTGTGTTTTCAGTCCTGTGCTGGATCGTTTGTTATATTTCGTGTGCTGGTATGTTTGCCAAGCCTAGCCTAGCCTAGCCTAGCCTAGCCTAGCCTAGCCTAGCCAAGCCAAGCCAAGCCAAGCCAAGCCAAGTCTGTTTTCCCCCTTGGGGTAGTTTTTGTTCTTTGTTTTTTTTTTTTTTTTATGAAAATAAAAACCCATTTTCTCTAGCGATTGAGTCCTCGCTCCTTTTGTGCAACACAAAACCTGACAATTTATTACTTTCAGGACTGGATAATACTTCCTCTTCTGGTTTGCTAGACTAAGTTCACAAGGTATCCAAGCAGTGTATTATAATAAATGTCAGTGTTTCTAATTATAATACTTAGAATGTTTTTAGTGCCTTCCCTTGAGTGTTTGAGCTAAAATGAGTTTAGCTTTCGTATACAGTAAAACTGCTTGAGATGTAACACATTAATGTTCGTTGGTGAAGTCCATTGCAACAGAAACATATTTAAAATGTTGTCTTGCTCTGCACTCACCTACTTTGTAGCTGACACATCCTTCCAGTTCTCCCACTGAAGTCCAGCCCTGTTTCTTTTCCACGTCTCGATCATTACGCAAGATCTTATTCCTCAGCCAGGACAGGTAGTACAGCCTCAGCTTGTTTTTCTTACCTTTCCACAAGAAATAAAGAATAAATTACATTCAAGTTATATACACACTACTGATCAAAAGTTTGGAATAATTAACATGGCTGCATTTATTTGGTCAAAAATATAGACACCATTAATATTTTAAAATATTAGTACAATTTAAAAGAACTGTTATCTATTTGAATACATTTAAAAACTTCTCGGTTACGTATGTAACCCTCGTTCCCTGAAGGAGGGAACGGAGACATACGTTAAAACTGAACCGACGAATTGGAATATCGCATGAGAGCCCTATCATCGCCCCGCCCCCGCGAGTAGGTATAAATGTGGAAGCGGGGAGCGCTCCCACTTTGTTTTTCGCTGAGGAGACGAGCAGTGGTCTGCACTCAGCGGGGTGCAGGAACCGTGGCGACGGGACGTACGTCTCCGTTCCCTCCTTCAGGGAACGAGGGTTACATACGTAACTGAGATGTTCCCTTTCAGTCGGTCACGTTCGGTGTATGTCAGAACTGAACCAACGAATTGGGATCCCTAATAAAACGCCACGGTTACTGACCCCCTCCAGCACCCAGCGTAAGCCGCAGCATCCCGGCGCGCACTTGGGACGGAGAAGGGACCGGACTTACGCCAGGGAAGTCTACTGCTGTTCCGCATGACTCACTCAGTAGGACTTGGATAACACTGGGAAAACGTGCCCACTGGGGACGCTGCGGAGACCACAACCTACCCGAAGGGAGGAATTTTACGTGGGAATGTACATATGGACTGGCTATAAAACCTAGCGAACGTGTTGGGTGTCGCCCAGCCCACAGCTCTACATATATCTGTCAGCGAGTCGCCGTGAGCCAGCGCCCAGAAGCTACTCCTCTAATGGAGTGAGCCCTCAAACCGAGCGGGCAACGCACGCCTTGGGACTGATAAGCCAAGGCGATGGCATCCACTACCCAGTCGGCCATCCTCTGTTTGGAGACAGCCTTCTGCTGGCCTCCGTAACAGACAAACAGTTGGTCTGAGGTCCTGAAGCTTTGAGTTCTGTCCACGTACAGACGCAGAGCGCGGACGGGACAGAGCAAAGCCAGGGCTGGGTCTGCCGCCTCCGAAGGCAGCGCTTGCAGGTTCACTACCTGATCTCTAAAGGGAGTGGTAGAAACCTTGGGCACATATCCGGGCAATTCTAGGCACGATTCGTCGACCGGAAAAGCGTGCAGGTCCCCTACCCTCTTGATGGAGGCCAATGCAGTCAGGAGAACTGTTTTAAGTGACAGAATTTTTAACTCGGCTGACTGCAAAGGTTTGAAGGGAGGTCGCTGGAGAGCTGTAAGTACCAGGGACAAGTCCCAAGAGGGTATAAACGAGCCAATGCAGTGGGCGAGGCGGATTCAGCTCCTCGCCCCCCTCAGGAACCTGACAATCAGGTCATGCCTTCCCAGTGACTTACCTTCAACTCCAAGTCCTCTTGCAGGAAGGAAAGCACTGACCTGATCGAGCAAGATCGGGAGTTCTCCTGGAGAGAAGAACACCATTCGACGAACAGGTGCCTCGTAGAAGGAGCTCTAGCGGAAGTGATGGTGTCTACCACCGACTGGAGTAAGCCACCTAGAACCTCCGCGTCCTGTCCAGGGACCAGACATGGAGATTCCAGAGGTCCGGACGCGGGTGCCAGAGGGTGCCCCGTCTCTGAGTCAGAAGATCCTTCCTCAGAGGAATTGGCCAGGGAGGTGCTGTTGCGAAGAGCATGAGTTCAGAAAACCAGGTCCGGTTGGGCCAATACGACCTGCTCCTCGTCCTCCCTGACTTTGCACAAAGTCTGTGCAAGAAGGCTCACTGGGGGGAACGCATACTTGCGAAGGCCCCGGGGCCAGCTGTGTGCCAGCGCGTCCGTGCCGAGAGTGCCCTCGGACAGGGAGTAAAAACTCCGGCAATGGGTAGTGTCCGGGGCGGCAAACAGATCTACCTGTGTGGTCCCGAAGCGACGCCATATCAGCCTGGGGATGGAGTCTCCATTCTCCTGGAAGCGGAGGCTGCCGTGAGAGCTCGTCGGCAGCTTGGTTGAGCACGCCTGGGATGTGAATGGCACGAAGCGACCTCAGATGCTTTTGACTCCATAAGAGGAGATGGCGAGTGAGTTGTGACATGCGATGGGACTGTAGACCGCCCTGGTGGTTGATGTACGCAACGGTCGCGGTGTTGTCCGTATGGACCAGTACGCGCTTGCCTAGTAGCAGCCGTTTGAGGCGGCCCAGCGTAAGACGCACTGCTAACAACTCGAGGCAATTGATATGCCACTGCAGTTGAGGCCCCGTCATCAGCCCTGAAACTGCATGCCCGTTGTACATGGACCCCCACCCGGTGGAGGAGGCATCCGTGGAGACCACAGCATGCCTGGACACCTGTTCCAGGGGAACTCCAGGAGGGGTTGGACCACTGAGTACGATGGCAGTTCGGTGTAATGGCCACACGGAACGTACCACGTTGCCACGCCCATCTCAGGACTCGGCCAAGAAGCCAATGTTAAAGCGGCCTTATATGAAGCAATCTGAGTGGCATGACTGCGGCTGCGGATGCCATATGCCCCAGGAGCCTCTGAAATAATTTCAGTGGGGCCACTGTCCTGCTCTTGAGTGTACTCAGGCAGTTCAACACTGACTGGACGCGCTCCTCGGTGAGGCGCGCAGCCTGGTTGACTGAGTCCAGTTGAACACCGAGATAAGAGATCCTCTGCCCGGGGGTGAGTTTGCTCTTGTCCCAGTTGACCCGAAGACCCAAACGGCTGAGGTGAGCTAACACCAGGTCCCTGTGTTCGCACAACTGCTCTCGCGAGTGAGCTAGGATCAGCCAATCATCGAGATAGTTGAGGATGTGAACGCCATGTCCTTGAGCGGAACAATGGCCACCTCCGCAATCTTGGCGCGATGGAGGGGCGACATGGGAACACATGGGGTGACAGGGCCAGCCCGAAGGGTAGGACCTTGTACTGATATGCCCGACCCTCGAACGCAAACCGTAGAAAGGGTCTGTGTCGAGGAAGAATCGAGACATGAAAGTACGCGTCCTTGAGGTCGATCGCTGCAAACCAATCTCAGGGACAGATGCATTTGAAAATGCGTTTCTGCGTCAACATCTTGAAATGCAGCCTGTGAAGGGACCAATTCAAGACTCGCAGGTCCAAGATTGGCCGTAACCCACAGCCTTTCTTGGGTACAATGAAGTAGGGGCTGTAGAACCCTGTCTTTATATCGGCTGGAGGGACCGGCTCTATTGCGTCCTTCGCCAGCAGGACCGCAATCTCCGCCCGAAGCACAGGAGCATCGTTCACATCCATGTGAGTGAAATGGATGCCCCTGAACACTGGGGGACGCCGGGCGAACATAGCCGAGTCTGATCGTGCGGATGAGCCAGCGGGACGGGCTGAGAAGCGCTAGCCAGGCTTCCAGACTCCGAACCAGCGGGACCAACGGCACAACAGGGGCGGAGGACGACACAGGCAGGCGCCCTCGGCAACGAGCAGACGAGAAGGTTGCCACCGGCGGCTGGGTGGAAATTGAAGCAACCATATACAACGTTCAAAGCATGATGAAGTCGATATGAAGAATATGACGCAAGGAATTAAATAATTACACACAATGTCAGTGTGAGAATATGCATTTTTTCAATAACATCAATCGAAGCAGCAGCAAGAATACAACATTGCACTGTTAAAAGTCAGTACATATTCACAAAGGGGCAATGCTAAGATATGCATTTACTTGCAAAATTACTCTTTTCAGTAAGCAGTGCCAGTGTCATTCAGGAACACAGACAAGAATATGCATTTGACCATAAGAACAGAAGGTAAGGGTTTGCCTTAATATATTTATAGAAGTCAATGAGCTCAATCATGCATGAGAAACCACATTTTTAATGTACTAATGCATGGGTCTTCAACCGGGGGTCCGCGGCAGTATTGCAGGGGATCCGTCAATTAATGTTTGATCACAAATAATTAAAAAAAATAAAACGTGTAAAAACATCACAAAGTCAAATTTAAATAAAATATATTTGATTTTACAAATAGTATTACATTAACAGCTTTAATAAAACCCTTCCGTCCACGTGCAGTCACGTGATCTCATGATACTGTCAACACAGACTATGAGCTCTATAATTTGAAAACGCTACTGGCAAATAATTTATATACAATTTAGCTCGCCAGAATGGATCGTTTGTAACACAGCTTAAAGTTCAGGTAAATGTATAATCGTCCACCTGACAGTAAAATTAAAATGTGAAGTTCTGTTTAAACTTAAAGGCCGGGACACACCAACCCGGCGTCCAAGAACTAGCGGCAACGGAAGCCGACGGTGTTGTCGCTCATGTCGGCTTTATTCCACTCCGCTCATGTTATTATGAAAATATTCGTGCATTCAAGTGCTCAGGTAAGATGACGTGAAATTAGAACAAGCTTCTGTCTGTGCCGTCATGACTTATTTGCTTGCTTTCATAACTTTTGCTTTATATTCTCGTGAACTGACTCGTTTGCTATACTGAACAGCCAATCAGAGTTCTCTCTCACTCACCGACGGCCCGACGCCGATTCAACATGTCGAATCGGCCGAAAAATAGCCGATGAGGACCAGCCGACGGTGCGGAACACACTGAGAAAACTTAGTCGGCCGACCATCGGCTTGGTGTTTTTCGGGCTTTAAGTTGAAGTTCAGAGAAATATATAATTGTCCACCTGACAATAAAATTTAAATGTATGAAACTGCAAATCTATTAAAATAATTGTGATTAAGACAACTGTGAACTTAATAAATTGTGATTTTTAATTGCTACATGTTTGTTATGATGCATAAATCTCTTTAACAATGAAAATATAGTCTACAGACAATGTACAACAACATAGTTCTAATCTATATTGTCTCAACATAATATTACTATCGTAATATGATTGATTTCTATTAACATCAGAGGCTGTTTGACACATTTTGTGTGGGGGGTCCCTGCGCCGTGTCTCGCTCATCTAAGGGGTCCTTGCCCTGAAAAACGTTGAAGACCCCTGTACTAATGGAACATTAGTAGCAATGCTTAGCATAATAAATGCACTTCAAAGATAGTTTCTAAGGAAACTCCCCAATGATTTTGAATATTGGGTTTCCATGAACTTCATAAGATCGACAATGAACTCGCTCATGCAATTACATTCAGCACGTTCAACTGAACATAAAAAAAAATGGAAGTCAATAGGAACGGGAACTGTAACTGGTTACTAATATTAAAAATATCTTCTTTTATGTTCCACAGAAGAAAGAAAGTCATACAGGTTTGGAAAGACATTGTAAGCTCCAGCCCGTCGGCTCAATAGAGGAATCCAACGGCCCGGTTGAAGGGATTGTGCGTGTAGTCGACCTCTAATGATAATGTTTCTGATGTTACGCTAATCGCTGATCGTGTAATTAGATATGAATTAACTTAGATCTTGAATCTTTAATTTCTCTTAATTTCAATTATCCTTTCATCAGGGCGTCGCATCGCTTAAAGACTTATGTCCAGCTGTGATATGTCTTATGTCACAATCATGTTAGTTTAGATCATAACAGAGGAATATAGCGTTTACTAAAAAACACAAATTATGGAATCGCCTCATGCTTATTAACACCGTTCGTTCGTTCGGAATCGCCGTTCGTTTTAGTCGCGATACTATAACATGTTAAGTCATAATAATCAGAAATCCAAAATCTCAATAACCACGCCACATGCTTCGTTTATTGAGGTTTCAGTATGATCTATCCCAACCCTAGAATTGCGGAAATGTTGAAAGCCACGTGATCTACTGGTGATAATGATTTCAGACGAATTCAAAATAAATCAAGATTAACATTTATTGTTTTTGCCAGGCAGGATTACATACTAATTAAAAGAATTAACAAAAATACCTTGTCAGCATACCTGGCAAATAGAGACACACAGTGATTGTGTGGGAAGTTCTGGATACAGATGCTTCCCTGAGTGGTTTGCCAAGTCCCCTTAAATACTACAGAGGGACTGTAATATTTAGCACCCAAATATTCATGCAGCTTTTGTTGGACCCTTTTCCCGTGCCCCAAAAGGGTCACACACCTAGTTTTAGGGATAGACAGATGGTTAAAATATTTTTTATTAGGCGTCCCACACCAGAAGAACAGACATTGTTTTCTTTATTCTTCTCTGTTATGCTGATGTGGGAAAGAAACGATTTTACCAATCGCACTAGAGGTATTTATGTTGATGTCACTTCAAACAGAGCTTTGTGAGGTTTGCATGACGAGTTGAACCCTGAGGGGAGGGAGTGGATGTGAGGAGCGAGAAACTCAGCATGAGGTGAGGAGATTACACTGGGTCAGCTGTTGTCCTGTACTTTTTCTCGCATATCTTCTCTTCAGATAGTGAATTTTATTGTTTTATTACAGGATAGGAATCTTGAGTTCAGACTTGGAAAAATCCATCCTTACAACATGAAGGTGAGTATATGATTTTTCAATCATTTTTTAAAGAATTTGCATTTCTGGGCAAACTACCCAGTTAAAAATAGCCATATCCATTACTGCTAAAATATTTAAGAGAGTTGTTATATTTAGTTAGAGAGTTGTATGTTTAGTTAGTTTGATTAATATGATTAATAATATGATTAATTTGATTAATATTGTGAGTTTTTTTTATTTTTTTATCCTACTTAATTTTTTACTACTTTATTGTTTTCCTTAGGATTATTAGGGCCCAAGCCCTATTATTCTTCTAAGGATTATTATTATTAGGGCCCAAGCCCTGAAAGGGCGAACCAGTTCAGTTGTCGTGCACTGACAATATGGTTCTATATAATTAGTTTAATAATATGGTTAAAAATAACGTAAAATACCTTAAGATAAATTCAATGGAACCTGGATGAATTTAAAATGAATGTACTATATTTCAGATCAATATATTTGTTTTCTTTAAAATATTTTTTCTGAATCTCTCTCTCTTTCTCTCTCTCTCAGGGTCTTGCAGGTTTAACCCTTTCATTGCTGGTCTCTTTTTGTCTGCATTATAGGATAGGAAATCTCTAAGCCCTTCTCTTCTATTTGTATAAAGAAATAAAGGCAAAGAACCAGTTCATTTGTATTTCACTGACTATTTAGTTTTATATAATTAGTTTAACAATATAATAAGATAAATTCAGTTGAATATATAACACTTTGAACTGCTAATGATAACTTTGCTATGAACGCTTTTAGTTAGTATTATATTTGAATGTGTATACTAAGACAATGTCAAAGATTAATTTCTGTCACAGTATAGACTTTATTCTTATTGTTTAAAATGTTATTGAATAATCTGACTCAACTAACTGGTCAGTCTCCAACTGGAGACACCGTTTAAATTCATTTTGCCCGACGTGCACAATTGCCTTGAAGCCACCGGGTTGGTGGTGCCACCAGGCTTGGGCCCGCCCATTGCTGCTTGCAGCTATATTTTGCTTTGGTATTGTTTTTCCACAGTCACTTATTTAGAGCCTGCAATTTAACACACATTTTTCCTTTCACACAATCAATAATTTGTTGAACACACAAGATTATAGTGACATTTACTCTCAGCTTCAAATGTGGCTCATCCAACTAGAGTTGCCAAACTATCTATGTAATAAAGCTTTTTTGGTCTTATGGTCAATTCTTCCTGGTCTCTTGCAGGATTTGTTAATTCATTTGCTTGTATAAATATATTATAATATATAATATATATAATATTTGAAAATAATATCTATTGTAGTAAAGTACTTTATGTACAGTATGTACCTGATATTGTGATGAGTACATTGAGGCCCTCCAGTACGTCCATCTGTTGGAAGCGTCTGCGACTGATGAGAGAGTAAACTTTGCCCTGACCACTGCGGTCCAGCAGCCATAGCCCGCTCTCTGTGCCCACCAGCAAATTCACACCTAAACATACAGCAGTCACAGTGAGGAAATACACAGATCTGCCTCTGTTCAACAGCACAATTATACCAAATAAAACAGCATTTTCACGCCATTCAATACCTGATATAAAAAAATATACATTGAAAAGACTCTTGATAATAGCATGTTTACAAAATCATGTTATATATGTTATCATGTAATATATGGGTGGAATTACAAGTTGTTCAGTTAGAGTTATTAACACAGGAAATCTGTAATTGTACATATGTTATATATGTACTGATGTGACTGAGATCTTTACTAAGGTGGGTGTATCTACACTATGTATCAGGATGTGGGTCATGTATGCATCATCAAACTCACTGAAATGAATCTAAAAATCTATATGAGACATAATTACAATCATTCTGAGCAGTCAATGACTGGACTTCTGTGGTGTCCACAGAATAATATAGGTTTCATAGACAATTGGAAAAGTTTTTGGGGCAGACCTGACCTGTTGAAAAGAGATGGTATTCATCCCTCCTGGGCTGGTGCCGCTCTTCTCTCTAGTAATATGGCACATAGTCTTAGAGCTCAACCTTGACTAACTGGGGCCCAGGTCAGGAAGCAGACAGACTGGCTAAACCGACCGTCTGCTAGCTGTCTCACGTCACAGAATTCAGATAAATCCCAACACATAGAGACTATTTCACCTAGATATCATCACATAGAGACTGTGTCTGTACCCCGAACTAATAAATACAGAAAACTTCCAAACCCATTTACGGGTGATAATTTAATTGATGTTCAACAAGTAGTAAACAGAGATCATAAAGATAAACAAATGATAAAGCTTGGGTTGCTGAATATTCGATCCCTTTCTTCAAAAGCACTTATAGTAAATGATATTATCACAGAAAATAATCTAGATGTGCTATGTTTGACAGAAACCTGGCTAAAACCAGACGATTACATTACTTTAAATGAGTCTAGCCCTCAAAGTCTTTCAAATATATCTCGTTTGAAGTGATGGTGCTCTATGTAACGTTATATAATGTAAGTGACAAATCTCATTTGAAATTTGTGTTGGCTACTGTATACAGGCCACCAGGGCACCATACAGACTTTATCAAAGAATTTGCTGATTTTCTCTCGGAGTTAGTACTGGCTGTGGATAAAGTCCTTATTGTTGGTGATTTTAATATACATGTAGATAATGAAAAAGACGCTTTGGGATTGGCATTAACAGATATTTTAAGCTCTATTGGAGTTAGACAACACGTGTCAGGACCAACTCATTGTCGTAATCATACTCTAGATCTAATATTGTCACATGGAATCGATATTGATGCCGTTGAAATTCTGCAGCAGAGCGATGACGTCTCAGATCATTATCTAGTCTCATGCGTGCTACATTTAACCAAGGCTGGAAAACCGCCTGTCTGCCATAAATATGTTAGAACCATCACTTCTACCACTAAAAACTGCTTTATAAATAATCTTCCTGATCAGTTTCATCAACTTAGCAAACCAGACAGCTTAGAAGAACTCGATGTTGCAACAGAAACTATTGACGCTCTCTTTTCCAACACTCTAGACTCTGTTGCTCCTTTGCGCTTAAAAAAGATTAAGGATATTAGTCCAACGCCATGGTATAACGAGCACACTCGGGCCCTTAAGAGAGCAGCAAGAAAAATGGAGCGCAGCTGGAAGAATTCAAAACTAGAAGTTTTTCGGATTTCATGGAGAGAGAAAATGATGGAGTACAGAAAGGCCATAAAAACCGCTAGATCTGCTTATTTTTCAAATCTTTTAGAAGAAAATAAACACAACCCTAAGTATTTATTTAATACAGTGGCTAAATTAACGAGAAATACAGCCTCAACTTCTGATGTTTCCAAACAGCACAGCAGTAATGATTTTATGAACTTCTTTACTTACAAGATTGACAACATTAGAGAGAAAATTATAGCCATGCAACTGTCTACTACAGTATCACATCAGACAGTGGATTGTAGTATCCCTGAGGAAAAATTCCATTCATTCGCTGCTATAGGAAAGGAAGAATTGTCTAAACTTATTAAATCATCAAAATCAACAACATGTATGTTAGACCCTATACCGACTAAGCTATTGAAAGAGATGCTTCCAGAGGTCATTAAACATCGTATAGATTTTAAAATCTTGCTAATTACTTACAAAGCACTAAATGGATTAGCTCCCCAGTACCTGAGTGAGCTCTTAATGCACTATAGTCCTTCGCGTCTATTACGATCTCAGAATTCTGGCCAGTTGTTAATACCTAGAATATCAAAATCAACCGCGGGCGGTAGATCCTTTTCCTATTTGGCACCTAAACTCTGGAACAATCTTCCTAGCATTGTACGGGAAGCAGACACACTCTGTCAGTTTAAATCTAGACTAAAAACGCATCTATTTAACCTGGCATACACATGACGCACTATAAACTCTTGTCCTCATATCCGTTAAAGGATTGTTAGGCTGCATAGATCAGGTCAGCCGGAACCGGGAACACTTCCTATAACACCAGATGTACTCGTTACATCGGAAGAAGAATGGCGTCTACGCTAATTTTTTGTCTCTCTGCTTATCCCGAGGTTTACCAATTAACATGATTGGCTGGATCCGGGCTGTGTCCGGGTCGGATGGGGAACCTGTGCCTGTGTGCGGTAGCAGTGTGGCCCTGTGGTGTCGGCGGAGACCGTGTGAACGAGCTCATCCTTTGTGAAGACCTTACCGACTCATCAGCCAGCGGCACATATCCCAACAAACCGTCCCATACCGGCGTGATCAAAAAGATCTTAAACTAGATGGAACTAGATTAAATATTTTGACTGTTGCGATTCCAAATCAGTTTAATGACCTGTAACTCTGCCTGAGTATCGGACAAGTGTTCACTGTTGGCCAGAGGAGAACTGGCCCCCCAACTAAGCCTGGTTTCTCCCAAGGTTTTTTTCTCCATTTGTTGGAGTTTTGGTTCCTTGCCGCTGTTGCCTTTGCCTTTGGCTTGCTTAAGTTGGGGACACTTGCTTGATATTCAGCAGTGTTTTTGATATGCCTGCATTGGCGCCGTTATATGCGAACTGATCTGAGCCGGACGATTACGTCACTGTTTTCTCCAGTGCTGCTATACCTAAATTACCTAGACTAATAACTATTGATCTTTGCAACGGAATGAATCAATAATATATAGAATAAGCTGCACAATGACACCATTTTCTTATTAATGTAAAGCTGCTTTGCCACAATTTGCATTGTAAAAAGCGCTATATAAATAAAGATGACTTGACTTGACTTGACTAATTACTTACAAAGCACTAAATGGCTTAGTTCCCCAGTACCTGAGTGAGCTCTTAATGCATTATACTCCTTCGTCTATTATGATCTCAGAATTCTGGCCAGTTGTTAATACCTAGAATATCAAAAAATAGGGTGCATAGATCAGGTCAGCCTGAACCGGGAACATTCCTATAACACCGGATGTACTCGTTACATCAGAAGAAGAATGGCGTCTACACTAATTTTTGTCTCTCTGCTTATCCCGAGGTTTACCAATTAACATGATTGGCTGGATCCGGGCCGTGTCCAGGTCGGATGGGGAACCTGCGCCTGTGTGCGGCTGCAGCGTGGCCCAGGGGTGTCGGCGGAGACTGTGTGAACTAGCTCATCCTTTGTGAAGGCCTTACCGACTCATCAGCCAGTGGCACGTATCCCCAACAAACCGTCCCATACCCGCGTGATTAAAATATCTTAAACTAGATGGAACTGGATAAAATATTTTGACTGTTGTGATTCCAAATCGGTTTAATGACCTTTAATTCTGCCTATATCAGACAAGTGTTCACTGTTGGCCAGAAGAGAACTGGCCTCCCGACTAAGCCTGGTTTCTCCCAAGGTTTTTTTCTCCATTTGATAGTCAGCAGTGTTTTTAGTAAGCCTGCATTGGCGCCGTTGTATGCGAACTGAGCTGAGCCGGACGATTACGTCACTGTTTTCTCCAGTGCTGATATACATAAATTAACTGGACTAACAACTATTGATCTTTGCAACGGAATGAATCAATAATATATAGAATAAGCTGGACAATGACACCATTTTCTTTGGGAGCTGCTGTGCAGCCAAAAATGATTTGCCAATTATTAATGTAAAGCTGCTTTGCCACAATTTGCATTGTAAAAGCGCTATATAAATAAAGGTGACTTGACTTGACTCTCCGTACTGATTTCAACAGTGCAGAAATCAGGTATTTTATGTGGAAATTTGGACAAAGGTTTTTATTCTATAATAAAATAGAAACAATATTCAATAAAGGTCACAATATAAAATGAAAAGTTGTGTGAAATAATAATCTGTAATCTAGAAGGGACAATATTTCTAAGAAGACAGCTGATTTAGATGAAAAACAATAGGTATTTTACTCCATAATGTTATATGAAAAATTGACAAAGTTGATTTCAGCTTTATTTGTTCTATAATATAAAGTGAAGTGAGTTGATTTCATTTCAGCTTTATTTGTTCTATAATATAAAGTGAAGTGAACATAAAGTGAAGTGTTCATTTCATTACAGTGATTTTCAAAGTTTTATAGTGGTTTTAAAGATTCCTTACTGAGCAGATGTCATAGCAGTGATGTGTGGCGTTTATTTCGTATGACATTAATTTATTGTATTCTTTTACAATTGATTTAAACAGGAACATGCAAATGGTCTTTATTTATTAAAAGGTCTTTACTTTTATTAACAAAAGTCAGCACTACATGTATTTATGAAGTGTGATGTGTAAATATGAACGTGCCTCACCCCACAGGCTAGCGCAGAGGATCTCAGCATTGAACTTCTTTTTATATTTGCGGATCTCTGGGGCATCACTCTGAGGTCGAATGTTGGTGGGGTTGACATTCACCACGGAGCCCTTCCTGTGGGGCTGTCTAATGCATGGCTCACACCTGCCAATCACTGACAGATAGAGAGAGAGAGAGAGAGAGAGAGAGAGATTTATACATCTGTTTTATACACTGACATTTTATATCAGATATGTGGACTCACGTTGGTCATATCCCTGCGGACTCTGAGGTGGCGATATCTGCAGCAAACGGGGGTCAATAAAAGGTGAGAATGAGGACGAGGAAGAAGATGTGCTTTTTCCTGGCTGATTATTGAATAATTTCTGTAAATACAGAATGACACAAGCACAAACATCAAGGGGGAGAATTTTTCATGATAATGCAAGTATTATCAAGGTCAAGATCATGATTCTAGACCATGATGTAACATAATTCTATAATATATTTACATCTATGTAAAAAAAAGGGGGAAAAACACAACAAAAAGGCTGACTTAGGGGCGGGTGATATACTGGTAGCCACGATTAACTGGTAGAAATTTGTCAACCAGTAGAATTACAGTTTATGCTTATGTGACATTGTTGGTCATGAAAGCTTATTGTTTGCATGCATATTTAAGCATTGCGGTTCAAAGAAATGTGATAGCAATAAACAGTGAAAAAGAGCTCATTTTGGTATATGTGCATGCTTTCTGTGAGATGGTTCCTGAGCACTGTCTGGGAGTGCTTCAGTACTTAACTGAGTTCTTTTGCCACCTTTCTTTTTTTTTTCTTTTTTTTTGCAGTAGCTCCTCACTGCAGAACACGAGATCCAGGGGGCAGAGATGGGTAGGTTTAGGGATATGTAAAGTGGGAGGAGTTGGATCTGGATCCAACCTTGCCCACTGGATCTTGTGTTCTGCAGTGAGGATCATCTCCCTTTTGGGGCTTGAACAATCAAATACAAATACTTATTTGTCAGAATTCCAATCTTTGCGAGCATCCTCGTAAACATTAATTTATGTCTTAAGTGAACGTAAACAGTTAAGAAAGAAATATACATCAGTGTATTAAGTTATAGCAGCCTAATATACCTAATATATTTTTAATGTTAATCAACCAACAAAAGATAAAGAGAAACTGCTCTTGACTGAATCACTTTTGTAACTTTAATAAGAATACATTTATATTTAATTTACACAGTGAAGATAAAAATACATTTATATTTAATTTACACAGTGAAGACTATGCCATGTTTTTTCTATATTTAATTACTTTATACAATTTATGTAGCCTAGTTTTTTGTATTTAGTGCTTGAAATTTTTCAGGTAGTTCTATTTCATTTTTCTTTGTTCGATTGTAGTTTTGTCCTATTGCTCATAATTGCTCAAAATCTTTGTTCTTATTTTATTACATGTCTTCAGTAAGCTTGAGTTTTTTTGTTGTTGTTTTTTTACTTAGTATTAATTTTTTGGGGATATTGAAATTGGTGACAAGAATTTAGATTTTTCAATGGTATGAAAAATTTGATATCATAACCTTATTTAAAGCAAACATATATATATATATTGTGATATATATCTGTAACACTCATGGACTTTTGTTATGTTTGCACTTCTGTCATGTCTTGTTCTGCCCTCATCTTCACATGTTTCTGTTTTCCCTGATTACGTTCTCCCTTATTAGTTCCCTTATATAATATCCCTGTTCTGTTCCGTGCTTTGTCGGATCTCGTCTGTATGTTGTGTAATACTGCCAATGGGTGTTGGCCATTATCTGGTGGTTTAAACTAACCTGTTATCTGATCTTCTTCTTCGTCATGTTCTTGTATCTTATACATAATGCGTGACAACATCCTTATCATGAAATAAAATTACTACATTTACATTACATTTAGTCATTTAGCAGACGCTTTTATCCAAAGCGACTTACAAGTGAGGAAAACAAACAAGCGATTCTTCATGAATTGGCAAATAACACAGGAAGTGCTCACAATACAAGTTTCATACATTGCTCAGTACCATAAGCTAATGTAGAAAGGGCATTAGTACCATAAGCATTACTAATATCATGATATAAGATTTTGCTCATATCGCCCACCCTTGGGTGAACTTATCTAAAATATTTCTGTTAATGTGTGAAATCTGTTTAAAATGGTTTTAAATTGACCTCAAATAATTAGCTTCTTTATTAGCTTATATCGAAATGATGACTGGCTTAAAACAGTCTCACATCTTTTTAAAACGTACAAGTGATAATCTGTCATCTCCTTCTGAAACAATTAGGGTGCTTTCACTCTAGCACTTTTGGTGCGCACCCGGGTTCGACTTTTTGGATGATGTGAATGCCGTTTGCTGATATGAACACAATTGTTCTAAATCTCTGAAGTGAACCGCTATTGATAACATGTGATTTGTAAAACTTTGAGCTTGTGTGTGTTCTCTCTCACTTTTCTGACAAGCGCGACTCACACACTGCAGTTAGAGAGAAGAGAATGTATATCTCATTTCTACTCACCTTCAGCAGAAATGGACTACCACGTTCTTTAGAACATTTACACATTCGCAGCAAAAGTGTATGTAAAAGTGTAATTTACGGTGACCGAGAGAGCTCAACGCGCTGCAAATAAGAAAATACATGCAAATAGAAAAAAACACCAACAAATTAAGAAAACGTGATCATCAGTTTGACAACACATGTGCTGTAAATCCTCACAACACAAGCAAACACAGAAACCCGCAGCAAATAGCACAAACCACAACGAAAATGTTTCAAGGGGACCCCAAAAAGAGACTCTGAGCTCTCTTGAGCTCTCTCGGCCACCGTAGTAATTTAAGAAAGACGCTATATATTGCCACCTTCTCCTGTGTCATTGTTACCAGCAACAGGGGTAAACAGCTGCTGCTTTGCAAACACACCACGGTTCGGGACCAAATAATCGAACATGAACTAGAGCTGCTGTAAAGCCAAAACGATCTCTGTCCATTAATTCTACTGTTATCACTGTGAAGCTGCTTTGAAACACTCTGTATTGTAAAAAGTGTTTTATAAATGAAGACGACTTGACTTGCTTACCTCTGGAACATAAATATTGCGTGTATCCAAGATCAGACCATGATCATGTCCAGCACTCATTAAAAATAACCAATCTATCAAAGCCAAAACTCTCAAATGGTGTTCAAAACCGTGCTGCTATCAGGAGTCTGAAAAAAAGCCAGAAGACATCGAGATGAAGACCTACATCAAAGCTCTGTGTGGTGTCTTGGTGGCAGGTGAGCTCATGCGTGGGACTCTTGTTCAGGAGGTCCGTCAGATGGTAGCTGTCTTTGGATTGAGATCCAGAAGGCCTCTGATGGCAATTTTGTGTTGGCTTTGCTGCACTCTGCTGGAGAAACATTAACATTTTTTAGGACATGAAATCACGCTTTGAAAAAGCTGACTATCTCCAAAACACTAATGGATTGAATAATTACAGTAAATACAATCAGTCTCCACTGGTGAAAATGAGCTGCAGAGTCACAATAAAATCAAAGGCAGATAAACATAGGAGTCCATTAGGACCGAATTATTGAGTTTTAACAAGAAATACTGATGTTTTTGTCAGCTGTTTTAGACTGTTCTCTAGAACAACACACTGAAGGTGACTTTACCTGCTGCGATTTCACATTGAGATGAGGCTGAAGAATAATTTCATTAAACTGCCCTCTGGATAACAAGGGCCTTCCATTGCTCAATGGTGACCTAGACAAACGACAGTCAGATCAATTTTAATGATGCCAAAGAAAAAGATCAAGTTCAGTTCCACTCATGATTTTTACATTCACATTTTATGATATTTTTATGAAGTTAGTTTTAAAATAGTATGTAAAATGCTGGAATATTACCTCAAAGAGTAAACAACTACAAGACAAATATACATAGAATACGTATAACATATTCTTAAAATAGTTAAATTAAATATACTTAGACTTCTCTGTGTACCTGTCAGTGTAAGTCGAATATACTTAAGTATAATTTAAGTATAACTGGTAAATACAAAAAAGTAGACTGAAAGTATATGCTCTTATTTTAAGTTTAAAAGAGGTATAATAATAGTACACTTGAATAAACCACTATTTTGTAAGGGTTGTGATCAATCAGTGGTGTTTCAATGTGATTTTATGCCATTTTGTTATTTTTTTGTCTTCGTGTTTATCATATCTGTCAAAATAAGCACAATGTGATTGTTTGGCAAAATCATGAGCTATACAGAAATACAGAAAACGATCAGCACAGGCTAATGTGGTTTGATATTTGGTAGAACATCGGCAGAAGATCAGAAATGTGAATGCCACAGGCACTTGAACTCTGCATTGTGAGGTATTCACTGTCTTGATTCAGTGACATGTAGCGTGTTCACGACCTTTGACATAGGGACCTATCTATCTGGCACCAACCATATGTCTCCTTTCACATTGATTTAAATCACATCAGGATTATTTTGGTATGGAATTTAAATTGGTTGCAATCACTGTTGAAAGGGATCGTTCACACAAAAACAATTCTGTCATCATTTACTCATGTTATTCCAAAAACTGTATTCCCTCTTCTGTGGAGCACAAAAGAAGATATTTTTAAGAATGCTTGTAACCCAACAATATTGAAGCCCATTGACTTTCTTTGTATGGACAAAAACAAATGTTCTTGCATGTTCCACAGAAGTAAGAAGAATTCATACATGTTTGGAATAACATGATGACAGAATTTTCATTTAAGGGGAACTATCCTTTTAAGGCATTGCCATGGCTGATATACTTAGTATCACATTAAAAGTGCTAAAAAATAGGTATTTTATATAAAGTATAACCACAAAATGACTTTCTCAGTCACTTCATGAATGTCTCGTAATCTTCGACCATCTGAATTTAATCTTTTGTTTTTAATTTGCTCAACTTTCAGAGGAGAGCAAACTGCGAAGGTAAGATTACCTAGTCTTCTCATCATCTTCATCACTGGAGGAAGAATATTCTGCAAGCTTCAATAATGGGCTGAAGCGCGACTTCATTCCCAAACCCTTGAAGATGAAAACAATTTGATATTAAAAGCCAACAATCGTAATGCACGTTCACACCAAGGATGATAACTATAATGATAAAGATATAATTCTAAAAATCATTCTAAATTTTAAAAAATAGCAGAGTCCACACCACAACCATAATGATACCAGCACATAGGAACAGTATCATTGGAATCACTTTCAGAACATTTTTTTTTTCCAGCAGATGAATGATAAAAACATTGACAGCCAATCAGAATCCATCCTGCTTTAAAGGAGTCAAAACTGCAGCGCAAGCTTAATAATCAATCTTGGTGTAAACGGGCATTTACTGATACTGATTTTAATATTCTATATTTGGCTGGGGATATAAATACTTAAAAGTGTTTCCGCGTAAAAACAGAGGTGAGATAAGCTGTGTACTTTGTACTAAACTGAGTGCTTAAACATGCAACATTTTCAAATATAAAATACAGATTCACACCTGGTCTGGTGGCGATGTTCCTGGACTTTGAGAGTTTTTGTTTTGATGAGCTGGAATGTTCAGCATACAGTAACCTGCAAGAACAAGAAAGTCTATATGACTTGTACAAAGGCATATGCTTGAATAACTGACCTTATTCTGTTCTGATAAAGGTTTCAATACGTTACAGCTAGAGAAAAACACACCTGACTGTGAGCTGCTCGTTGAGCTGTTAGAGTAGGACATTTTAACACTGTTGTCCAATGAAGATTGACGATCTCCACTGAGAGAAAGTGAAGAAACAAAAACAGCCACAGTTTCTCTTCTGAGGATAATGAGGAGCTTCAAAGGTCTGAATTTGAGCCTAATTAATGTGGGTTTTGAATGTTTAATGTGTCCTACAAGGACACAACTTACCTGGATCCATATCTGTGATGGCTCGTGACATCTTTAAATTTTGACGTTGTTCGTTCTGGAATCTTGAGACAATATTTGCAAAAATTAATTCTTTATTCTTGTTCTAGGTGCAATGCCTTTGGCCTACATTTTGGGCCTTTTCTATTGTATTTTCACTTTTTCATGTTAACCATATTTCTGCTTTGGATGGATGTGTCACATTAAAGGAAGGAAGGTACCTCTCTTGGGAAGAGGAAACTGTTTTGACCACAATTTAGCAGCTGCCACCTATACAAAGGTTTCTGACACAGCTAAACTTTTATAAATTTGAATGACTATTATAATGAAAAGTATAGTATGATACTATATCTTAGGTTTAAATTTCAGCTGTTGAAATATGTCATGATATTTATTCACACTGTGGAGATATATCTGAGACAACCCATGCTCAAATACAAACCTTTGGCGGCTGATCATCAGGGTTCAAGAAGACTTCATCTTGTGTTGGTGAGAGAGGAGCTGTGACATCAGACATAGAGCTGCTATGATGAATCTCTACACTGGAACATACATTCATGTTCTGAAATCAAAGCAAATTAGCCTTTCAACTCCTTTAACTGGCCTTGTGTTTTTCAGTTTGCAATGCTGGATTATACATCCTTGTCATTGCCCTGTACAATTATTAATTAATTAATTAGTATTATTATGATTTGTGTCATCTTAGCTTAAATCAGTAAATTTGGCCGTATTATACTGACTTATGAGATGAGTAACAGTGCTTTGCTGTGCTCACAAAGCTAGCCCTATTTTCACTGCCCTATCCTTCAATAACAGTCAGCATTACACTGTTACAGATTCATAAAACAAACTATGAAAAAATGTGCCTCTCAAACTCAGACTGAAATGGATCAGGAATAAATTTTAGCAGCCTCTCATTTGTAATGATGTGATTCTTCAGACGGATATGCAGAGCAGCATGAGCTTTGACAGACTTCACATTTTACTGTTGAGGATTAATTATATTCATCATACAGCACTTCTTGTGGAGGAAATTCTGCATCCTTAAATCTAGAGCATGTTGTCGTAGAACATCAAGGTCTTCTATTGCAAATGATAACGGCCATCTTTGATAATTTGATTGTTTAGGAGTAGATTCAGGGATAGTTGTCATGTTTGTGATGTCGTACCGGCTGTTTGGTGGCTCTCTGGAGTGCTGGAGTACAAGGACTGGAGTTGCTTCCTGATCCCAGACGTGACTGAACATGAGGAATCCTGATAGCTATATTATTCAGATTGACAAGACGGGTGTCCAGGGAGTCCAGTTTACCTGCCAGCTGAATGCCAGAGTTTCACAATATTATCACAAACTAGAGGCCATTTAAATCAAAATCATAATGCATTATGTTATATAAACCAATGTAGACATGTGTTGACAGAAATCCCATGACTTTTTACCCCATCGTGTGGTGAGATGGCTCTAGGGCTCTTCTGCTGGTGTCCATGGTTGTGCTGGAGCGACAGCAGCTGTGACTGATCTCTGGGAAGCGTGCGGTGGGGTTTTCTGCCCTGAGACTGATGGTGTGGCCAACAAACAGACATGCATTAACACATATCAATAAGACAGGGATAATGTACAGTCGGTTTCATAAAACAGGACGATTTCAGTCCCAAGCATTGTTAGCAAAACTGATTGTAGAGACAATTAGTGGCAATGGTTCAAGGTTCTTAGGCTTACAATGCTTTTGGGAAACACAGACCTGGTTATGGTCGATGACAGGAATGGCATATTTTTGTGTATAAGTGCATTATTCGCTTTTAAAATAATTTGATAATCATGATATTCATGACACATATCACTTTATTCTATAAAACCTATTTAGCATTTTCAGTACATTCAAACTATAAATATTATTTTTTGGGCCTAAGCCACTGAGGCGCAGGGCCCTATTGTTCTTCTATGGATTATTACTAGGGCCCAAGCCACTGAGGCACAGGGCCCTATTGTTTTCCTTAGGATTATTATTAGGGCCCAAGCCCAAAGGGGCGAAGGCCCTATTGTTTTCCTTAGAATTATTATTATTAGGGCCCAAGCCCAAAGGGCGAAGGCCCTATTGTTTTCCTTAGGATTATTAGGGCCCAAGCCACTGAGGCGCAGGATACTATTGTTCTTCTAAGGATTATTATTAGGGCCCAAGCCCAAAGGGCGAAGGCCCTATTGTTTTCCTTAGGATTATTATTAGGGCCCAAGCCCAAAGGGTGAAGGCCCTATTGTTTTCCTTAGGATTATTAGGGCCCAAGCCACTGAGGCGCAGGGCCCTATTGTTCTTCTAAGGATTATTATTAGGGCCCAAGCCCAAAGGGTGAAGGCCCTATTGTTTTCCTTAGGATTATTATTAGGGCCCAAGCCCAGAAAGGGCGAAGGCCCTATTGTTATCTTTAGAATTATTAGGGCCCACATGGATGTGACTATTGTGAGTCAAAGATACAGCGCCACCAATTGGCAGCAGGAAATGTGTCACTTTCAAAATGCACCCTCTTATTTTTACCCAATTTGCTTCAAATTTCTTCATTATAATGTCAATACCTTTCAGATGTAGACACGTGAATGTCTTTTTGACATCTTAAATATTGTTGCCATGGCAAAACATCAAACTTTAATAATATTCTTGGGTGTTTTTGAGGCTCTTAACATGCTTCAAATTGAATGTAACTCGACACACATATCAATATTGTTGACTAGAAGGCATGGAAGAAGCCTTAGAAACAGGAGGGAAGGAGGGGTTCTACAGCGCCATCTTTTGACAGAAAAAGGGGGGGTTAGTTTAACCTACAGCTACCAAAGTCAGTAGTCAAGTCAAGTCAAGTCATCTTTATTTATATAGCGCTTTTTACAATGCAAATTGTGGCAAAGCAGCTTTACATTAATAAGAAAATGGTGTCATTGTGCAGCTTATTCTATATATTATTGATTCATTCCGTTGCAAAGATCAATAGTTATTAGTCTAGGTAATTTAGGTATAGCAGCACTGGAGAAAACAGTGACGTAATCGTCCGGCTCAGATCAGTTCGCATACAACGGCGCCAATACAGGCATATCAAAAACACTGCTGAATATCAAGCACAAATCAAGTACAAATATTGTGCTCATTAAGCCGGACAACTTTCTAATTTACACTCATTAGCTCCCACCAACATCTGAAGTCAGATATTTTAATAGATATATATAAATTGTTATTTAGTCAGATACTAAATCTCATGAAAATAAAGGCTTAGAATCAGTTCAGTTGTAGTGCACTGACTATATGGTTGTATATAATTAGTTTAATAATATGGTTAATAATAACATAAAAGACCTTAAGATAAATTCAATGGAACCTGGATGAATTTAAAATGAATGTACTATATTTCAGATCAATATATTTGTTTTCTTTAAAATATTTCTTCTGAATATCTCTCTCTATTACGATCGTCAGCTAAAGTGCCCGTGAGAAACACTAGAGGGCACTTCACCCTGGACTTTCACACACTCTTTCACACACACGTACACAGACACAGACACTCCCACTTCATTCACTCTTCACTACATTTCCCAGAAGTCCCGCACCCAGTCACTGATCACCTCACCAACTGTAGTCAATCAACTAGACTATTTAAGAGACATTTAACATCACATTCATTCCAAGGTCTTGATATTCCCAAGTGTTGTCATTTCTGAGCATTTGTTTCCGTTTTGCCTGCCTGTTTTGACCCTGTTTGTTTACCGTCTTCCGATCGTTCTCTGCCTGCCCTTGGATTTACTGCATTGTGTTACTGGACTGTGTTAACTTGCTGCCTGCATCAACTCCTCTGCCTGTTCACCGACCACGATTCTGCCATTCCTCTGACATATCTGTGTGACTGTGTGACTACTCTTGTTAAAATAAAGCCTGCATTTGGATCCCACTCCGCTGACCCTTCATTACAGAAGACCTCGCCACATCAAGATCCAGCGTCTTTCCCCAGCAGTCTCGGTCACATGATGGACTATTTCGACCAGCTAATGAGGCTTCGTCAGGAGGAAACAACGATTGAGGAATACATTACCAAATTCTGTGAGTTGTCGGATCATATTCTGTATGATGCAATCCTGTTTAAATGCTTGTTTTGTCGGGGACTTCGCGAATCCATCAAATCCTCGTTCCCTGATGTTAGTTTTAAGCGTTATCTTCAAGACTATATGGAATATGCATTGATTCTGAGTGGTTCAAAGTTCACTCTTGAAAACACTTCTCAACACGTCGCGGCTGATCATCCAGAGTCACAGCACACCGCAGCTGATCATCCAGAGTCACAGCACACCGCAGCTGATCATCCAGAGTCACAGCACACCACAGCTGAGCTGGATCACAAAATGGCCGCCCGTCCAGAGTCACAGCACGCCGCAGCTGGTCGTCCAGAGTCACAGCACGTCGTCCAGAGTCACAGCACACCACAGCTGGTCGTCCAGAGTCACAGGACACCGCAGTTGATCGTACAGAGTCACAGCACGCCGCAGCTGATCGTCCAGAGTCACAGCACGCTGCAGCCGATCGTCCAGAGGCAAGTCAAGTCAGTGTAAATCCTCAGAACCAGAGCCAAGTCACGGTTGTCTTATATTGCCTATCACATTCATCTGACATCGCTAGTTTTTAATCTTTTAATCTAAATAACTATCACAACGTGCTAGCATTACGCTAGTTTGTAAACTTCTTATCCGTGCCCACCGTCATTGCTGTCGCGCTCTCCTTTTTCTACAAGTTCATCAAACAACTGGTAAGTCGGGTCGGTCTACGAACACGGTAAGCTATGTCATCTTCTCCTTTCATTGTTACTTCCACTGCCTGTCACATGCATAGTATAGCTATCTCTGTCAGCGATGAGGGATTCACATGTCATAAATGTAGGGAAATAGTCAGGCTGACAGAGAAAATCTTAGAATTAGAGACACGCATCCAAACTTTAATTGATGATAGTAAGAATGCAAGGGCTTCAGATACTGTTTTGGATGCGACTAGCTTAGCGAACTCCGTACATTGTTCGGTTCCGGCTGTAGAGCCCGTGCAGCAGGGCAACTTTGTGACTGTGAGGCGGCCTAGTCGTGGGAAAAAACACCACTCTTCCGTTCCGATTAGAACATCAAACAGGTTCTCCCCACTCAGTGACGCACCCACTGAGAATCCTGTTGAAAGTGCCCTAGTTATTGGCGATTCTATTACACGTAACGTGAAAATAGAGAAACCAGCCAAAATAGTCACATGTTTACCGGCATCAAAGCAAATTTAAAAGTGCTGGCTAATGATAATTGTAAACACTCTAAGATTGTTATTCACGTCGGCGCTAATGATGTTCGACTTCGCCAGTCGGAGATCACCAAAATAACTAACTGGGGCCCAGGTCAGGAAGCAGAAAGACTGGCTAAACCGACCGTCTGCTAGCTGTCTCACGTCACAGAAGTCAGATAAATTCCAACATATAGAGACTCTTTCACCTAGATATCATCACATAGAGACTGTGTCTGTACCCCGAACTAATAAATACAGAAAACTTCCAAACCCATTTAAGGATGATAATTTAATTGATGTTCAACAAGTAAAAAACAGAGATAATAAAGATAAACAAATGATAAAGCTTGGGTTGCTGAATATTCGATCCCTTTCTTCAAAAGCACTTATTGTAAATGATATTATCACAAAAAAAAATAATTTAGATGTGCTGTGTTTGACAGAAACCTGGCTAAAATCAGATGATTACATTACTTTAAATGAGTCTAGCCCTTAACATTACTATTATCGACACGAACCTCGTCGGAAAAGGTAAAGGGGGAGGTGTTGCTGTAATCTATAGTAATATCTTCAGTATTACTCAAAAGTCTTTCAAATATATCTCTTTTGAAGTGATAGTGCTCTATGTAACGTTATATAATGTAAGTGACAAATCTCATTTGAAATTTGTGCTGGCTACTGTATACAGGCCACCAGGGCACCATACAGACTTTATCAAAGAATTTGCTGATTTTCTATCAGAATTAGTACTGGCTGTGGATGAAATGAAAAAGACGCATTGGGATTGGCATTAACAGATATTCTAAACTCTAATGGAGTTAGACAACATGTGTCAGGACCCACTCATTGTCGTAATCAAACTCTAAATCTAATATTGTCACATGGAATCGAGATTGATGCCGTTGAAATTCTGCAGCAGAGCAATGACGTCTTAGATCATTATCTAGTCTTATGCGTGCTACATTTAACCAAGGATGCAAAACGGTCTCTCTGCCACAAATATACAATGTTATGTTATCACTTCTACCACTAAAAATTGCTGTATAAATAATCTTCCTTATCAGTTTCATCATCTTAGCAAACCAGACAGCTTAGAAGACTGAAAAGCGTCTGCTAAATGACTAAATGTAGAAGAACGTCTACGTTACTAATGTAACCCCCGTTCCCTGAAGGAGGGAACGGAGACGTTACGTCGAACTGACGTAATGGGGTCTCGCTTGGGAGCCCAATAACCTCCACATAGTAAAAAATGAGCCAATGAGAATTGGCCAGTGAGATTTACATGCCGGGCCCCTTCCCCAGCATCCGGGTATAAATAGAGCCGGCATACTCACTTTCATTCATATTTTGCTGAGGAGCCGAAAAACTGATCTCGGCAGCTCAGCGGTGACTCAGTGCTATGGCAAGGGGATGCAACGTCTCCGTTACCTCCTTCAGGGAATGGGGGTTACATTAGTAACCTAGACGTTCCCATTCAGTCAGTCACGTTCGACGTTACAGGGACAAATGGAAAACGCCATAGCAACTGAGCCACGCCACGAGCATCGGGGAAGCAGATGCAGGCAGGCCTAGGCGTGCCACCTGCAAATGCTACCACAAATGTCGTGACCCTCCAGCGCCCGGAGTAAGCCTTACAAGGTCTCCCATACTAGTGGGACGGAGTGGACAGGGTCTTACTCAGGAGATGGTCGAAGCTGTTGTTCCTTACCTCAGGGAAACTCAATTCCCACGTTTTTATAGCCATGACCAAAACGCCAGGAAAGCGTCCCTCCAGGGGAAGCTACGGAGACCACACCATGCCCGAAGGGAGGTAACGTGTGGAGCACATATGCACTGAACTGCTGGGGCAGTATTTGCATATGTGGAGCTCCCAGTTTGGGGAGGAACGCTACACCTCAGGGGCAGGGCTGGGCCGCCCAGGGAAGACATGGGTTTAGTATCGGGGAAACCGTACCATGGACCATACACATATGGGATTAAATTCCAGGCACGCTTCGCTGACCGAAAATGCTTGCAGGTCCCCTACCCTCTTAAAGGAAGCGAGCGCGGTCAGGGTCTTCAGAGACAGATGTTTCAGCTCAGCTGAGTCGAGGGGCTCGAAGGGAGCTTTCTGTAGGCCAGCTATTAGGGGAGGTCTAGGAGGGTTTAGCCTCCTAGCACCTCTCAGGAACCTGATGATCAGTTTGTGCTTTCCTAGCGGCCTGCCATCGACCACATCATGATGTGCTGCGATGGCGGCCACATAGACCTTCAAGGTGGAGGGGGACAGCCTCCGCTCCAAGCCACTTTGAAGGAAGGAAAGCACTGAGCTGACCGGGCATCTCTGGGGGTCTTCCTGGCGGGAAGAACACCAATCAGCGAAGAGACTCCACTTCAAAGCATAGGCGCGCCTCGTAGAGGGAGCTCTAGCCGAAGTGATCGTGTGAACTACCGTGAGCGGTAAGCCACTTAAGTCCTCCACGTCCCGTCCAGGAACCACACGTGGAGGTTCCAGAGGTCGGGACGTGGGTGCCATATGGTGCCCCGTCCCTGAGAAAGCAGGTCCTTCCTCAGGGGAATTCGCCAGGCAGGGACTGTCGTGAGGAGCATCAGTTCTGGGAACCAGGTCCGGTTGGGCCAATACGGCGCAACTAGCAAGACCTGCTCCTCGTCCTCCCTGACCTTGCACAGTAACTGTGCAAGAAGACTCACTGGGGGAAACGCATATTTGCGTAGGCCCCAGGGCCAGCTGTGTGCCAGTGCATCCGTGCCGAGGGTCCCCTCGGTCAGGGAGTAAAACAACTGGCTCCTGACAGCCAAACAGGTCCACCTGTGCATCCCAGAATCTGCTCCAGATCAGCTGGACCACCTGGGGGTGGAGTCTCCATTCCCCCGGGAACGTGAGCTGTCGTGAGAGCGCGTTGGCCGCACGATTGAGCTCGCCCGGGATATAAATGGCGCGCAGCGACCTGAGTCCACCAGTACATGCTTGCTGTGTGGGTCGAAACCGGCGCAGGGCCAGCAGTACTACTAGCAACTTGAGGCAATTGATATGCCACTGCTGCTGGGGTCCTGTCCAGGAGCCCGACGCAGCATGCCCATTGCATACAGCACCCCAGCCGGTGGTGGAGGCATCTGTTGTGACAACAACATGCCTGGACACTTGTACTAGGGGCACCCTGACCCATAGAAAAGCAAGGTCCGACCACGGGCTGAATGTTTGGTGACAACTCAGTGTGATGACCACACGGACCGTGCCATGGTGCCATGCCCACCTCGGGACTCGGCTGTGAAGCCAGTGCTGAAGCGGTCTCATATGGAGTAATCCGAGTGGCGTGACCGCGGCTGCGGGTGCCATATGCTCCAGGAGCCTCTGAAATTGTTTCTATGGGACCGCTGTTTTTTGCGAGAACGAATACAGGCAGCTCAGCACTGACTGCGCACACTTGTTGGTGAGCCGTGCCATCATGTTGACCGAGTCCAGCTCCACACTGAGAAAAGAGAAATTTTGTACTGGACAGAGTTTGCTCTTTTCCCAGTTGACCCGAAGCTCCAACCGGCTGAGGTGCGTGAGCACCAGGTCCCTGTGTTCGCACAACTGTTCTCGGGACTGGACCAAAATGAGCCAGTTGTCAAGGTAGTTGGGAATGCGAACGTCCACTTCCCTGAGTGGGGTAAGGGCCCCCTCCGTGACTTTGGTAAAGACACGGGGAGACAGGGACAGCCTGAAGGGTAGGACCTTGTACTGGTATGCCCGACGCTCTAACGCAAAACGTAGAAACGGTCTGTGTCGAGGGAGGATCGAGACATGGAAGTACGCGTTTCACGGTGAGGGTGAGCATCTTGAACAGGAGCTTGTGAAGGGCCCGATTCAAGACACGCAAGTCCAAGATTGGCCGAAACCCTCCGCCTTTCTTGGGTACTATGAAGTACGGGCTGTGAAACCCTGACTTCATCTCGGCTGGTGGGACAGGCTCTATTGCGTCCTTCACCAACAGGACCGCAATCTCCTCTCGCAGGACGGAGGAATCTCTGCCCGCCACTGAGGTGGACAGGATGCCTCTGAACCTGGGGGGACGTCTGGTGAACTGAATCGTGTAGCCGAGTCGGACTGTTCGAATGAGCCAAAGGGACGGGCTGGGAAGGCCTAGCCAGGCCCCCAGACAATGTACGAGTGGCACCATCTGAACATCAGAAGTACCCGTGGGGGGAGCAGCATGGAGCACTGAGGCCCAACCTGGGAAGCAGGGCGTCCCGAGGTAGAGGCAGTGAGTGATGTGAACTCACTTGGTTCTGTGTGTCCCGTGAGGGACGGGGCAGGAGGGCGTGGGGAGGCAGTGCGTCCCCGAGGCGCTCGTATCCTACTTGTGGCGAAGGAGGGAGTGGTTGAGAGTGAGGAAGCAGTGCGTCGCTCACTGTCAACACAGACCCTTTTTGACTCAGAGATGGTAGAAATTGCTCTTTTATTGAGGAAGTGGGAACAAAAATAAAAGGGAACGAAAGATTTACCCCCCGGCCCACTCCGGGGGAAGGAGCACTGCCTTCACCGTCTCCTGAGGCAGAGTAACTTCCACCATCTCTGGGCCACCCATCTCAGGACCGCTTCTTCTGCTTTGCAGGGGACGGGATTTCTCCGATCCGCCTGAAGCCTGTGCAGTCGAAGGGGGTCGCCCTCGGCAACGAGCAGGTTGAGGGGCATTCCTTGGAGGGACGGTAGCCGCATCTCGCCGAGGCAAGATGTGACTAATGGCCTCAGTCTGCTTCTGCACTGCCGAGAACTGCTGAGCGAAGTCCTCGACAGTGTCGCCGAAGAGCCCGGCCTAGGAAATGGGGGCGTCGAGAAATGGAACTTTGTCGGCGTCCTTCATTTCGGCCAGGTCCAACCAGAGATGCCGTTCCTGGACCACCAGGGTGGACATCGTCTGACCCAGGGCATGTACTGTGTCGCCCGGAGGGTGAGGTCGGTCGCAGCACGCAGTTCTTGCAACACCCCTGGGTCGGAACTACCCTTGTGCAGCTCCTTCAGAGCTTTTGCCTGAAGTACCTGCAAGATGGCCATGGCATGCAGCGGCGGAGTAAGCCTTGGCAGCCAGAGCCGCCGTTGTCTTACCTCCCTTGGACGGGAGACGCGGACGATTCCGCCAGGTGGCAACCGACTGCGGGCACAAGTGCACTGTAATCGCCCGTTCCACCTGTGGAATGTCCACGTACCCCCTGGCGGCCCCACCATCGAGGGTAGTCAGAGTGGAGGAGGTAGAAGAACGACTTCTGACAGTGTTGGGTTGCCTTCCATGTCTTCTGAACCTCGTCCTGTAGCTCGGGAAAAAATGGCACTGGGGCGGAATGTGGCTGTGAACCACGCCCCGTGCCTAGAAACCAATCATCTAGCCGTGAGCGCTCGGGACACGGTGAAGGATTCCACTCGAGCCTGATGCCTGCGGCGGCCCGAGCCAGTATAGCCGTGAGCTCTGCATTGGACTCAGCCTACACGACCACCCCGGAGGGCGGAAGTTCGGCTTCGTCTTCATCTGCAGAAGACAACAGCCCACTCCCCGATGCAGAGATCGACATCCGATCCTCATCCAGAGCGCCAAATGAGATACGGGGCACCTCACGAGAAGGACCCGCACCAGCACACGGCAACTCGACGGCACCTCGACGGCACATGGTGTTGTTGAGGAGTGAGAGGTTCGTGGGGGCGGATCCGCCGAAGAGGCTCCCACTGTGACCCTCAGATCTCCCAGAGTGCTAACCATCCCCGCAGCTCTCCCTTGGAAAGTCACGGGGGGCTGGGTAGAAGCAGAGGGGACCCCTCCTTCCGCATTAAAGAAGGAGAGTCGCGATCTCAACGCCAACATGGTCATGCTCTCGCAGTGAGAGCATGAACCATCCACGAGCGCTGACTCAGCGTGCTGTTTACCCAGACACGTGAGACAGTGCTCGTGGCCGTCAGATGAGGTCAGGAAACGACTGCATCCAGTAACACACGGGCGATCTTGAAAAAGATGCTTTACTCCCGCGCTGCTCTTTTATGAAGTGCTCTGCCGCTGGAACACCGAAGGATGCGATGCCGCACCGATCGTTCCACACCAGCGCACCACGCACATCACCGCTGCTCTAGACTCTGTCGCTCCTTTGCGCTTAAAAAAGTTTAAGGATATTAGTCCAACGCCATGGTATAACGAGCACACTCAGGCGCTTAAGAGAGCAGCCAGAAAAATGGAGCGCAGCTGGAATTCAAAACTAGAAGTTTTTCGATTTTCATGGAGAAAGAAAATGATAGAGTATAGAAAGGCCTTAAAAACCGCTAGATCTGCTTATTTTTCAAATCTTTTAGAAGAAAATAAACACAACCCTAAGTACTTATTTAATACACTGGCTAAATTAATGAGAAAAACAGCCTCAACTTCTGATGTTTCCAAACAACACAGTAGTAATGACTTTATGAACTTCTTTACTTGCAAGATTGACAACATTAGAGAGAAAATTATAGCCATGCAACTGTCTACTACAGTATCACATCAGACAGTGAATTGTAGTATCCCTGAGGAAAAATTCCATTAATCCGCTGCAATAGCAAAGGAAGAATTGTCTAAACTTGTTAAATCATCGAAATCAACAACATGTATGTGAGACCCTATACCGACTAAGCTATTGAAAAAGATGCTTCCAGAGGTCATAGATCCTCTTCTTAAGATCATTAATTCATCTTTATCACTTGGTTACGTACCGGAAAATTTTAAGCAGGCTATTATCAAACCTCTTCTTAAAAAACACAACTTGATCCTAGAGAATTAGTCAATTACAGACCGATCTTCAATCTACCTTTTCTGTCAAAAATACTAGAAAAGGCAGTATCATCTCAACTATATTCCTACTTGGAAAGAAATGGTATCTGTGAGGATTTCCAGTCAGGATTTAGACCGTACCATAGTACTGAGACTGCTCTCATTAGAGTTACAAATGATTTGCTCTTATCATCAGATCGTGGTTGTACCTCTCTATTAGTGTTACTAGACCTCAGTGCTGCTTTTTACACTATCGACCAAAATATTCTTTTGAATAGACTAGAAAATTATGCTGGCATTAGTGGAATTGAATTGGCATGGTTCAAATCATACTTATCTGACCGTTATCAGTTTGTAGTAGTAAACGAAGAGATGTCATTTCGATCACAAATTAAATATGGAGTACCACAAGGCTCAGTTCTAGGACCGTTGCTTTTCACTCTGTACATGCTACCCTTGGGAGATGTCTTTAGGAAGCATGGCATTAGTTTTCACTGTGACGCTGATGATACTCAGCTCTATATATTCCTCGCGCCCTGACGAAACATACCAATTCTTAAAATTAACAGAATGCGTAGCTGATATAAAAAATTGGATGACTAGTAATTTCCTACTATTAAATTCAGAAAAAACAGAGATTCTAATTATTGGACCAAAAACTTCTGCACATAATAACCTAGAATACTGTCTAACACTTAATGGCTGCTCTGTTAAGTCGTCTTCGTCAGTTAGGAACCTGGGTGTGCTCTTTGATACCAATCTTTCATTTGAAAGCCACATTTCTAGCATATGTAAAACCGCATTCTTCCATCTTAAAAATATATCTAAATTACGACATATGCTCTCAATGACAAATGTGGAACAGCTAGTTCATGCGTTTATGACCTCGAGACTAGATTACTGTAATGCTCTACTGGGTGGTTGCCCTGCTCGTGTGATAAACAAATTACAGCTGGTCCAAAGCGCAGCTGCTAGAGTCCTTACTAGAACCAGGAAGAATGACCATATTAGCCCGGTTCTGTCAAAACTGCACTGGCTCCCTATTAAACATCGTATAGATTTTAAAATCTTGCTAATTACTTACAAAGCACTAAATGGCTTAGCTCCCCAGTACCTGAGTGAGCTCTTAATGCATTATACTCCTTCGCGTCTATTACGATCTCAGAATTCTGGCCAGTTGTTAATACCTAGAATATCAAAATCAACCGCAGGTGGTAGATCCTTTTCCCAATTGGCACTTAACCTCTGGAACGATCTTCCTTGCATTGTTCGGGAAGCAGACACACTCTGTCAGTATAAATCAAGACTAAAAATTATTTAACCTGGCATACACATGACGTATTATCAATTTTTGTCTTCATATCCGTTAAAGGATTGTTAGGCTGCATAGATCAGGTCAGCCGGAACCGAGAACACTTCCTATAACATCGGATGTACTTGTTACATTAGAAGAAGAATGACGTCTACGCTAATTTTTGTCTCTCTGCTTATCCCGAGGTTTACCAATTAACGTGACTGGCTGGATCCGGGCTGTGTCCAGGTCGGACGGGGAACCTGTGCCTGTGTGCGGCAGCAACGTGGCCCTGGGGTGTCGGCGGAGACTCTGTGAACTAGCTCATCCTTTGTAAAGACCTTACCGACTCATCAGCCAGTGGCACATATCCCCAACAAACCTTCCCATACCCGCGTGATCAAAAAGATCTTAAACTAGATGGAACTGGATAAAATAATTTGACTGTTGCGATTCCAAATCGGTTTAATGACTTGTAACTCTGTGCCTGAGTATCGGACAATTGTTCACTGTTGGCCAGAGGAGAACTGACCCCCCGACTAAGCCTGGTTTCTCCCAAGGTTTTTTTCTCCATTTGTTGGAGTTTTGGTTCCTTGCCGCTGTTGCCTTTGGCTTGCTTAAGTTGGGGACACTTGCTCGGTTACTCGGTTCGAGCAGTTATTATCTCAGCAGCATTACCAAGCCTGGTGGTCTCGGAAAAAGTTCCACTGTCTGCAGTGCTTCCTATTACTGCGATGGCAATTTGGTGCGTGTGGTCTTTATATTGCTCCTCATCCGAGTCCGTCCCTGAGCCTGCTCCAATAGTCCCCGAAGACATCTTTGAGTCTATTCCTGCAATCCAAGAGGACACTCCTGAGTCAATCGCTGAGAACGCCAGTGCAGCTCAAGAGGGCGCTGTCGAGTCAGTTCCAGGGCACGTCAGTACAGACCAAAAGGGCGCTACTGAGTCAGTCCCTGAACACGCCAGTACAACTCAAGTGGGCGATTTCGAGTCAGTTCCAGAACACTTCAGTACAGACCAAAAGGGCGCTCCCGAGTCAGTCGCTGAACACGCCAGTACACCCCAGAGGGCGCTCTCAAGTCTATCCCTGAGCACACCAGAACAGCCTAACAAGACGTTCCTGAGTCAGGGCCTAGGCCATTCCCTGACGCCCCGAAGGGCAGTTCAGCAGTCCCCGAGTCAAGTCCTTTGACGGTTCCCGAAGTCTCTGAGGGACTTTCTAAGTCTATACCCGAACCTGTTCATCAAGGAATCATCCTCCTTGCAAATGAATTCAGAACGTCCTGTCTGCCTTGACACAACCGGGGAGGTCACTCTTGAATCTCCTGTTGGTCCTGAAGGGGTCCTGTGTCAACGGGGTGGGATCCACTCTTTCCCACTCTGTGTGTGTGTGTGTGTGTCAGTGACACTTTTAATGGTTTAGAAAAATATATTAAAAAACCTTAAGTAAAATAGTGGACTTGGATTTACACTGGACTTAGACTTGAATTTCGAGCTCCAAAAGATAACTTTGCACTCATTTCAAAGTTACCTATGACATCCTATCACATGAAATTCATCCAACTATAAATATTCTCATGGCTGTAGCTGTTGTGGTTCACGGTCACAGTGGCACCAGCTGGCTGCAGTAAAAGTGGCGTATTCAAATGACTTTGACATAGTTCTTTTCCATTTACAGATTTTAAATTAATTTTGCCCGCCATGCCCAGTTGTCCTTAACTACCGAGGTGGCAGTGCCACCGGCTTAGACCTGCCCATCGCTGCTTGCAGCTATATTATATTTTGGTATTTTAAACCCCCAAAATGTATCAAATTAGAGCCAAAATATATTGAACGGAACTTTTCAAGAAACTAATGCATATAAATATGATAAAATGTCTTTGAAAAATATAATCGCAGGCAAAACGTTTGACTTTGTATTATGTTTTGCTGTTTTCTCCTTTTTCCTTCGCTGATCTGTACTTACAAATGCATTTTCAGAGTTTTCAATAACGCTTCTGAAATTTTTGTTTATGATCCCAGAGTTTTCATTCATCATTCTTGCACAAAGGTGTGGACGGGTTAGTAGTGGTGTGTTCTCATTTGCTACTGAGTTTTTGATTGACAGCTTCTTGACCTGGAAGTGAGGACGTCAGTGTTGCATTAATGACATGGTTGACATGAGGATTTGATTACTGAAAGCAGCTTCCTATTTATATATATATATATATATATATATATATATATATATATATATATTTTTTTTTTTTTTTTTAATAAACATGTTAAGTCTGCAATGTGTTATGTGGGAGTTCAAAGCCCGTTAACTGCCAGGACTGTTAGATTATAATACATTTCCTTTCTCATTTTCCAGGGAGTGAAAATTCTGATGCTGATCCAGAGGATGGGGTGGTAGTACCAGAGTCCACTGTCCTCATCAGAAGAAGCCTAATCCTAAACCATAAGAAGCCGCTTATAGACGATCACATCCACGCATCAAGCCTTTCCAATACTGGCTGCTCATTGGATTTTGAAGCAAGGTGGAATTTGTTGCAGTGCTGATGGAAGTCCTGTTCCACTTGTTGAAGCAATGAAACCCCAAGTTGAAGCATATAACAAGTTAAATAAAATTATGTCTATTACATGTCCAGAAAAATAAAAAACAATTATTGATGATTCATTCGATCCAGATTGGACAAATATAATAGCAGAGGCTGAAAGAAAATATCTACAAGCACCAGTAGACTCAGCAAAAACTGTAATGCCTCCTCCATACAACCCAAAGTATCCAACTTTGCCTGAACAAAGTAAAGGTTCTGGCAAATCAAATGGAGTGCCAGTTGACAAGATATTTATTGCATCTGCACAGGCTGCTCCCAGTAATAACCAGATCCAAATCCACTCAGCCAAACAGAGACATGCTGTGATGCACACCAGCTCATTATGGATTTGAATGGGGTGATGACACAAGAGATGACACATAATCACAGTTGACAAGGTCAGTCTTGAATTCTCTTCACCTTTTGTTAAAAAACCATTCACACCAGGAGAACGTCAAGCCATCCTTAAAGCTTTACCTCCTCTAAAGAGACAAGATCCAAACACAGAGTTTTGGTGAGAATTAGATTCCTTGGTTGAAGCACATCAAATGACATTAAAAGATATACACACCATTGTGAAAGCTAAAACCCAGAGAGATCGATGGGAACGCTTGTCAGCGTCAATAACAACAGCCCAGTGGATAAACTTATGGGTAGATGGCCAAGGACGACCCCTGGGTCTTTGGCAAGCCTTAGATGTGTTCCGAAAAGAAATCTTTGTCCTGGGCAGTGGTAAGACTCCTTTCACTTCAGTTACATTGATTAAGCAAAAAGATGATGAATCTCCAGATGAATATGCCCTGCGTAAATGGAATGCTTATGAAAGATGGGCTTTATGTGCTAAGAAAGAGCCAGATAGAGATGATGTACAATTTATTGACACACTCGTGGACGGCTTTAGCTCAAAATACCAACAAGCCTTGTCACTTAATCCAGGAGAAACATTTGGTCAAATTTTGCAATGGGCTGGTCGTCTAGAGATGGCTATAAGATCAAACAAGGAAGAAGTAAACAAGCCAAATCGAAAAGGAATGGCATTCGTCCAATCCAACATTGATACATATAGGATGGTGAAGGTACTCCTGTGGGAAAATTGGCCACATTAGGAAAGACTGTTGGGCTAAAGGAGGCAGAGCAGAAGGTAAAGGTCCATCATTTAAACAGGTCAATGCGAAAAAACAACGATGAAACTCCTCAAGGGAAGAAATGGACTGAAGCTCAAGTTTGTCAGCTCCTTGAGGGAATTATGCGTCCGCAATAGGAATCAGCGGCCCCCTGTATAAGTAAGAAAAAAGATAATCGCCTTTTAATCCCTGCTTTAATAGGGGGCCATCCATGTGACTGTCTTCTCGATACAGGGGCAGCCATCTCCATAACTGATTTGAACCTACCTACAACACATGAAACTATATAAGTTGAAGGAGTTTGAGGAGGTATCACAACATTTCACAAAAGTATACCAGTTCCTCTGCAGATACATGAAGATGAAGTCTTGTGGACACCTTTCTGGGTGGGACCGAATTCACAAGGAAGTCTCATAGGTATGGATATTTTACCAATGTTGAACATGATCATATTTACTGACAGTCGTCAAGTTGCTACAACAGCTGGAATAATACCACACGAAGACCGCGCATGTAACATAAGTTCTATTGGTGTGGCAACACCGATCACCAGAGAATGGGAAAAAGAAGGTGTGTGGGGTCTTCTGTGCAGTTTATATCCAGAAGTTTGGGCTAAACACAAATTAGATTGTGGAAAAGCTAACATTGACCCAGTTGTTATTGAGGGACCAACACATGCCCCTCATAAACAATACCCCATTCGACCAGAAGCAAGACAAGCAGTGGCAGAGATTGTGGCAGACTTGGAAGCTGAAGGAATTGTTCGGCAAGCTTCTTCAACAACCAACAGCCCTGTTTGGCCAGTCAGGAAATCAGACAACTCGTGGAGATTAACCATCAATTACACAAGACTTAACAGTGTAACACCAAAACAACACCCTATAGTAGCTAACCCTGCAACCATTCTGAATGATATTCCAGGAGATGCAAAAATCTTCACGGTCCTAGATGTGCTGTGTGACTCCCACAAGGTCTGTTGCATTTCACAGAGCTCTGGATCAATTCTTAACAGAGCGGAAAGCTGAAACTGAGAGTACAGAAAGTGTTTGCCTCCAATATGTTGATGACTTGTTGATTGCAAGCCCAGATGAAAACAGCCATATATCTGCATTAAATATTACTCTGCAAGCTCTAAGGAAAGGTGGATTCAAGGTAAACCCTGACAAAGCTCAGCTGGCCAAAACTAGAGTTATCTATTTAGGCCAAGAAATATCTGCTGAGGGAAGAAGAATGACAACAGAGCGTGTAGAGGCCTTACGGCAACTTCCAAAACCTCTGACAGTTACAGGAATGCGAAAGGTGATGGGACTTTTCAATTACTGTTGTCAATATATAGTCCAGATTTCGCCAGTATCACTAGTCTTCTCATCGACGTGTATAAAGGAGGAAAACCTGGAGTGGAAAAGATAGACTGGACAACAGAAGCTAAAGAAGCGTTGGTCGTTTGCCCTTTCATTTGTGGACCAGGGTAGGAGATGAGACATACTCAGCAGTGCTGTGTCAAAAACCTGGTGATCATTACAAACCAGTTGGGTACTTTTCCACAAAGACTACTGTCACCATGATAGGTCAACCAAAACAACACAAATATCAAAACAATCCCTGATGTGAGGAGAGCAAAATGGGAAGTAGCCTTGCTCAACAAGGACTTGAGAGTGGAAATCATCAGAGACACTTCCCTTAACCCTGTAACAATGATGTTGGAACCACATGAGTGTGAAAAACAGGTAGAAGAGGAAATCCTTGGCCCATTTAATCCAATCCCTCTTGAAAGTCCAGATAAAGTGCTATGCGTTGATGGATCCAGTTACTACATTGATGGAAAACGACACACTGGATGGGCTGCAGTAAAGGTTGATGGAACCGTTGTGAAAAAGGGAGCTCTTCCAGGGCAATTTTCAGTACAAGTAGCTGAGCTCATAGCACTCACGGAAGCTCTTGAACTATCAGAAGGAGATCGAGTCAACATCTATACAGATAGTCGTTATGCTTTTGGTGTGGGTCATGACTATCTTGCCCTCTGGAAGAGACGTGGACTCATCACTAGTAGTGGGGGTGAAATACAGCATGCCTCCATAATTCGTCGGTTGAGTACAGCATGTCACTTACCGAGAGAAGCACCCGTAGTCAAAGTAAAATCACATCAATCTGACAAGTCCAAAGAAAGTCAAGGAAACGTGGCAGCAGATGCAGCAGCCAGAAAAGCAGCTTTACTTTCCCCTACTCCTATTACCTTGGTTAAGGAAAGTAGAAAGGACAATCCTGAGCTCCAACTTCTGTCATATCTCACAGAAACGGATGAAGAAAAGGAACAGTGGATAGAAGTGGGAGCGAAGAAAGATGATCAAGGTATCTGGAGAATTCCAACAGGACAAGTGGTGATGCCTATTGGAACAAGGAAAGAACTAATGCAGCTGTATCATGGTAAGGTGCATGCTGGAGCAAAAGCAATGAAAGCTCAAATCAGCGAGACTTGGTGGTGGCCACAAATGATGAGAGACATTGATGATTATTGTAGGAGATGTTTGATTTGCATAAAAGCAAATGTGGGAAAATCTGTCAAGGTGCGAATGTCACATGCACCCAGACCAACAGGGCCATGGACACATCTCCAAATTGATTTCACAGGACCACTGTCACTCAGTGGAGGGTACCAGTACATTCTAGTAATCATAGATCAATTTACTGGATGGGTGGAAGCATTCCCAACAAAGACTTGCACAGCTGAAGCTGTAGCCTGAGTAATGGTGGAAGAAGTGTTTCCTCGCTGGGGCCTTCCGTATGAGATTGATTCAGACAATGGAACCCACTTCACTGGAAAATTGATGAAAGAAGCAATAAAATTGATGGGGATTAAACAGAAATGAGGACGATAGCTTATGGCCAGAAATTGAGCACTGTTCGTCCATGAGTTTTAAAACCTGGATAACAAAGGAATGATGTTTAATTATTTCTCTGCTTCCATTTCAGGAATCAGTTCCACTGACATTGATTAGAGATGGTTGCAAGTTATTCTCGATACACAATGACAATGGTACGCTTGTTTTTAATTTTATTTGGCATCTACCAAGAAAGCCAAGCTTTATGGACCCCTCGAGTTCAAGAAATAACTCGGAATGCAACTTTGAAATCTGGCCAACATTTTACTCTACCCTTTATCTCCAAATGGGGATTATGGGATTGGGTGCCTAGAAATGATAAAGACCTTGCTAAATATCGAGAGAACATCTATGGTGGATGTAACTATCACCATGAATGTTACAAAAGTAGAGTAATTTGGCCAGTTAAAGATGGGGGATATTCAACTAGTGCACAAAAACGAGAAATTTGTTCAAAAGAACAATGTGAAGTTTTGGGTTTAGACCTCATAACTTCTACTAACGTGGAAATTAACTTTATCTTGAATCGCACTCACATGCTTATAGTATGGGATTCATTGACTCAAGGGTGTATTTATCCCATAGTGTTGTAGGGACACCAATCAAACACGGCCCCACACTCCGAATACACATCACTAAGCCGTGACCATCAGACCCTGTCTGCTGATTGAAGATGTGTATTACAAGAAATTGGGTGAATCCACAAAAGGGTCCTCCCTTTTGTTCCACAATCACAAACTCAGACCTGGCGGAACCGAGATGTAAAGCCTTTACCTTACAAGGAAGAAATTGACTCTTGGGAGGCGTTACAAGGCCCAAAAGCCCCAGCGGGGCCCAGACAGGCTGACACCGGGGATGCCGCTTACGCATTTCAAGGACACTGCAGAGTTCCCTTTGAATAACTCAGGAATTTCCAGAAAATGAATTCACTCTCTCTAACAAAACGGTCTAAAACTGCCAATGATATGATTTAGTTACTAAGACATCATGTATGTACTGTGTGTGTTTCTAGATAACTTGTGAATTTCCCTTTTTGTGTTTTAAACATTTAGTACAGGTAGACTGTTAGGAAAGTCTACCTCAATTATAGGAAGTATATACTGTTTGGTATCTGTGTGATGGATGAATGATTTCCTGTAATTTGATGCATATATATTGTTTGTAAAATGTACCACATTTGGACTGTGCAAGTTGACTTCCCTTGAGCTCAACCAACCCCTAATGTTGGGGCACAATGGACATCATGCTAATCACATGCAGGAACCGCCCAAAGTGTTACCTGGTTGGTGGAAACACCCAGAGGGAGGGGTCAGAAAAACATGCTTAAAACTCAACGACACGCATTGCTTGCCGCTTGCCGTGCCTTTCTGCCTTTGCTTTGACTTTCGGGTGATTCGTGTGACCTCAACACCGTCTTGCAACACGACATCCCGTTTCAAGGACTCTCCAAGAATCACCAAACTTCCTGCACGAGCCGTCGTCGCCGCTGCCGAGGAAAAGTCTCACCAGGTCCTGCCTCAGAAACTTCACTGGAGACGCAGAGAAACTTGGTCGCGCAGCAACGCGTACCCGGCAAAAAACCCACATGGCTCCTTCCGGCAGCCAACCATCTTTCATCGGAGCCTCGAAAGCAAAAAAGACCGAACCCCAGCCAATCAGCGCGTAGAGACCCACGTGCAAATCCGTCACGAAGAGAACGTGCGACCACAGAAATGCAAGTATCACAGTCTCCTCAGTTTTTGCTGACGCTGGTGCAATTTTTATTAAGCAAATGAACTTAAGTTGAATTGCTAGTAATAATTCTCTCAGGTTGCGGTTAAAGAAGTAGCATTGAACGCTAGATGTTTGGGACTACAGTCACCCTCCTTAACAATAACCTCGATTTCCCTGTCACTGTATGAATGAGTGTGTGTATGTGTTTTCGTTAGATTAGTTCTTGTGTATTAGAGTAGCTTAATAAAGTCTTGTTTTAACTTTTCACCTATACAAGAGTCTTGTGTTGTGTGCTTACAAGTTACTGCCTTAAACTGTCGATTAAGTTACCTTGCTCTTATTGGTAATCATAACTGTATATTATTCCCGTTGGCCACGGGATAATATTTGGTCCAGAATTGATAAAGTACCTTAACCTCAATTTGCCGGTGGACGAATAATTGAAAGGGTATTAAATATTAATTCGGAATAATTTTATATATAGTGAATCGGTTCTTATTCACTGTAATTCAATCACCTTTGAGTTATATTGATATTGGATCCCTATTCCCTTACAGTGTTGCCTTGTGAGGGGTTCCTAAGGGAAACGGCCTCTTGGACAACGTGATTTAAAGGAAATTATTTAAGAGTATGGCATTCAGAAGATGAGAATGAATATTGTGAAACTGAATTAGAAACTGGAGAAATTGGACGGTGTTTCTATCTTTCTGCGGAAAAGACAAACAAAGCTAAAACATGCCCAAATACAACTGCTGCGCCAGCTCATGGTATCTTGTTAGCAAAAGAAACCAAAGCCTTGATAAACGAAGCTCACATGATGCGACAACGTATCAATTATACGTTAATGTCCCTTCTTACTGTCTTTGATCAGTCCTATTGTGGGAATTTTTCACAAATTCGAAGTTGGTTAGACAAAGAAGTGAAATATTATACCTCTAAAGACCCTCTGAGTAGTCGAAGTCGTAAATCTCGATGTATGTGGGGAGACATAGCGGGGGTATTTGGTTCTGTCAATACAATTAGTAATACCGCTCAAGTGAGTCAATTAAGTGAATATACTCAGTGGGTGGGGAAAATGACAGGGAAAAGACTTATTGAGGCTCTTCAAGGTTCTTTATATTATAGCAGTGGGTCAGCATCTTAATAATGCTGTAAAGGAATTGGCAGACACATTGGCAAAATCATCTAATTTCGAGACACACAGCGCGGCATGTTAGTTTTTAGCTCAAAATCTAAAGGATCAAATGCTAGAGGATGTTCAAGTTATTCGGATGGGTCAAGTCCCTGAATGAATAGCTGAATCTTTGCTCCTTGTTTTTGGTAACCAACTTAATTAGACTTCTGCCAAACATGTCCCGTTAGTGAAAATAGATGAGAAATCTTTGTCAGGTTCTGGAACATTGCCATTAATTATGGTATGGCCTCAATATGGAAAGCCCAATATAATGACAGTTAGACAATTCCAATCAATGGGTATTAGACAAGGAAATTCAGTAATAAGATTAGGGAAATCCGGACATTGGGCTGAAGGGGAAACACCGATGAATTCTACTACAGACTGTTGCATTGAGGAACATGAATGGGTAATTTGCTCATGTTTTACAATGTTTAGTCTATCTCTCAATGGATCCGCAGTTTGGGAAGTAGTTCCTTTAGATCAAGCCACTGGTGCATGGCAGTTGTCAGAAGCACAGTGGTGTATATTACATGACGGAATAAGTGAGAATATGATATATGGATGGAAGTTGTGTCCAATTCCTCCTGATCCATTTTGCGTTGAAATTCTCTATCCAATTTATTTGGGTGGAATTCATGTTCCACGGGGAAGAAATCTCTGAAATCTCTGAATCTCTTGCTTTTTTGTCTCTTGGGACCTCTCGACGACGGAATTAACTGCGTCGTCGAAGAGGCTCTGAGAAGAAAGCGGAGAAAGCTTTTATCTTTGTCTTCTATATATCGGACAAATTTAACCACAAATGCCTCTTTGTGGCCACCAGGGCTGCCATAGAACAGCTGATTGTTTTAGCCGTCTCCTTGGATGGTCTCTTTGGTCCTGGAGAAATAAATCTGTCGCATTACGTAACTCCTGTATTACTTCAAAGCTTGCTTCCCCACTATTATCAATTTCCCCCAGCAGGTCAGCCTGGTATACCTGTAGTATAGACATTGTGTGAAGCCATGCAGCAGCCTGACCTGCGGCTGAATACGCTTTTCCCATCAACGCTGATGTTTTTCTTAGCGGCTTGGTGGGTAATGTTGGGGGATTTCAGGGACGAAGCTGAATCAGGCAAGAGATAGCTCGCAAGCGTCTCTTCAACCTTAGGCAACGCCCCATAGCCATATTGTTTCAGCTCCATAATGATGGAAAAATTCGATGTTTGGGAGCTGAACACATGATACTGAACCGGTCTTTTCCACGACCTCCACACCGAGAATGCCAAGAATGGCAATCCCCGACGTAGAGGTTGTGACTGAGAAGGGAGAAATCATTCATCTAACTTGCTTTTATGCTGAATCTCCTGCTTCTCTGATGGTTTCCACTCAATATTAAGTTTTTCAACTGCCGTCCTCAAAGAGCGCCAGGCGGGAGCATAGAATTTTTAATGTCAGCTTTTCTCAATGCACACAATCAGCCCCCTCGAGAGCTGACTGGGCATGTTCCACTCCCAAACAAACAATGCACATCTCATGTGTGTCCCCACCCGTAATGAAGCGGGGGCAGGGAGGCACACATGCAGAGAACTGCTGCTTGCTCACCATATCTATATAAATATAAATATATATATATATATATATATATATATATATATATCTTCACGCTTGTAAATGGTGCTTTGAAACTTTTTTCCTCAGACAAAGAGATTGCTGTATATGTAATTTGTAGTGCATTTGTAAGTATACATCAGTGAAAACAAAAGGAGAAAACAGTTATCAAAACATGCAGTGTATTAAAAACAAAGTCAAACATTTTGATTGCGATTTTTTTTTTTCCAGTCTCAAAGACATTTTATTCAGTTTCAATGAATATTTTCATTAGTTTCTTAAAACATTACATTCATTTTTATTGACACAAAACAAATTCCATAAAAATGTCAGGTGACGCAACCATCTGTACAAATGAACAGACAAAGAAAACTATTTAAAATGGCGTTTTAATAATAAGAAATTCAAAATAAAATACTATGGCATAATTTTATGTTTGAACTTTTCTTTAAACAACTTTTATAAATATCAGGGCCCGGTTGCATGAAAGCCCTTAAGTTAAGAAAACTCTTAGTTATAAGGTTAAGCGTACCCTTAGAGAAACGGATTGCAAGAAAAAAAAAAAACTTAAGGCTGTCACTTAGTATTTCCCTTAATTGCTTAAGTGTCCCCTTAAGTTCTGCTATACGTTGCAACAAAGTCCTTAGTAATCATTTAGCCCTAAAAAAATAAAGAGATCAAAACAGGTCCCTTAAGTCATTTGCTGAACTCAAACACGATGGATGATTTCATGTTAAAACTGAGGATGAGGAAGTAGGCCTACCGATGTGTATTTTTACACTATGACGAGAAACAGCGTGTATTGTAAAAAATAAAATTGAATGAACACAGCGTTTTCATATTTTTATCATTTCCACTATGCACTTGAATTAACTATCTCATGCCAGGCTTTTGTCTTTTGTGCAAGAGTGACCGATTATAGCAGCAGCCGGCAGGCTTGGGTGTTTCCCCAATTGTTCCGTGAGTACAATACAATAACAATGAGTTGGTTTAATATAATGTAATTTAATGGAAAACTATGTGAGTGCCGCGGCAGGAACTTGAGTATCCTCTGGTGTCGTAGCTGTACTCATAGAAACAATGTGCTTGAATTTAAGTATGCTCTGTGTCGTCCATCAGGCTGCCTTTAAAAATCTCCATAACTCAAATATTGTAGAACAGTTGTTTAATAAATTTTAAACTTGTTTAAAAGTCAGTAGTCCATTGTGTTCTGTTTATTGTGGGAGACTGTGTAACTATAGCAAACTGCTTCTCCATGTTTTACCAGAAAATATTGCGAAATGCTTAGTATAAACACTTAGGTAAGGGTGACAGTTAAGAGGTTTGTTGCAACACTCTTGAAGAAATACCTTGCCTCAAGGACTAACCCTTATCCTTTTTTAAGAGGTTTCATGCAACCAGGCCCAGTAGTTTTAAAGCTGTTGAGATAATTGAAAAACTTTTGTTAACTAATAATTTTCGATGCCACTTTCATATCAATTAAAGAAAAATTAGTCACACTTTATATGAGGTGTCAGAATGGCATTATATTTGGCAGAATGTCTATATCTGAGAAAGATTTCAAGCTGGCAAGCAGTTGTTGTTAAACTGTTCAGTATTAAATAATTAATTTACCTGCTCAGCAAAAAGACTTAGAGATGCTGATTCAACATCAGTCCTGTGATGTTCACTGTCTTTGGGCTGAAATCCAATGAGAATAAAAGACAAACATACAGATAAAGTCTGTATATGTCACATTATTACATTTAGAAATAATGTAAAATATCAGTAAAACCTTTACAAACATTTAAAACACTATAATCATATATTTTAGTTCCCTTCACTCCACAAGAATCCCTCAAATTTAATGGTACAGAACAAGAATATAAAATAAACTAATTATAATACCATTCTTTATAAACAACATTCATTATAAAAAGGAAGCCTGAACAAATTTAAAGTGAAACTGAATTACTGAATGTGGGAAATAAGCTATAGCCTATAAATAAACATTACATGCCTTACCCTGCCTAACAAGCACAAACTAAAGTTAAAGTTGAATGTGAGGAGAAATAAAATCAAAAACCTACGAGATAAAACACTTCTGTATGCACTCTCGGACCAAAAATATATATATATATATCGCTTGATTGGTGAACATTACTTCACAAGGCAGCAAGAACTGCTGTGAGAAAATGAACTGACCGGACTTGGAATTATAGTGTACATGCAAGGAACGCACAATAACAACCACACACACATCACACATGCAGTGATAATACATACATAAAAAAAATGTATTAAAAAACTAGTCCATCAGAGTCTATTCATTGTAGTGACTGTTTAACAAAACATGCCAATAAAAAGGAACATTCAATTCATAAATTCTAACCTGTTTCTTGTGATTTCTTTTGCTTTTCTCTGTAACATCAGTCTCTTCTTGCCATAACATCTCCTGAGGCTCTGGCCACTGGAGTCCGGTATCATGTAACAGCCTTTCCTGATGCTTTCCAAACACAAATACATCGGCTATGAACTGCCAGTCAAACATTTGGACACCCTGACTTGTTCTTCATTCTTATTATTTTCTACTTTGTATAATAGTCAGAAATAACTCAAATGGTCTATTTCAGATTGTTCTTTTGTATAGATTCCAGCTGTCAAATGTAATGGGGTGCATCCTGTGATGCTGTTTAATATGTTTCCACGAATGCTGGACACTTGGAGCACCCTGAACCACTTCTGTTTCAACTAATAGAATTTTTAAATGAAAATTATAGGTTTATAATGAGATTTGTATGTTGGCACAATTTTGATGTCAACAAAAAAAAAAAAAAAAAATCTAGCACAAACTCTCAGGCCAAAGGGTTTTTAAAATCTTGCGTCCAAATATTTGACTGCTAGCACACAAATTTAAAAGATTTAGGCAGAACGAAAGACGAGGAACCTCTAGTAAACCATGCAACAAACATCATTTTCAAACATTTGAAAAGACACTGAAAATCCAAAGCAAACAAACACTAAACTTGTAATAAAGCTAGGTGTTGTGGAGTAAAACAAAGTGCGTCATTCTATATTTGCATGGTGAAACAACATTTCTTTTCTGAAATGTGCTCATGCACTCATTAAACAACAACAACAAGAAAAAGATTCATTCATACATCTTCGAGGCGTCGTCTTTCCTCCTGTTGTTGTTGGATTCTCTTCTGTCGATCCGCAAGCAGTTGTCTCTTGTAGTTGTCTTGATTATGTACTTGTTGGAGTAGTTGTGTTTGTGAGTGTGTCTCCTGCTGCAGACGAAGGAACTCTCGTCTTAACATGGACTCTCCAGGAAGATTCACTATAGAGCTATGAACACAAAGAAAATAACATGAGAAACGACCAAACCTAAGAGAAGGGCGATGCTGAAAACGAACATTTGTACAAAACGTCACACAGGGCTGTCAGGCTTTCATGCCATCTGCCATGCGGAGACTACTGACAGAGCACATTAACTCAAGCATTGGGTGACACAGTCACTGACCTGAGCTTATCAGAAGAGAGGGCCACTGCAGAGTCATTTTATGGGTCATAAGGCTATTTATGATTTAAAGGTAATTTATAATTTAAGTAACAATTTGACTTTCATTTTATTTCATTGATTTATTTTGATCTTCTAATTGGTCGTTGTGTCACAAACATCATTGAGCTTCCTGGCTGCTGCTGATGCCATTTTTTTAGGCTTCAAAGTGATCTACTATAGTTCATTCATCCAAATCTCACCTCTCAACTCAAGTCAACATAAAATACATACTGATATTTACTTTCCTAATGCACTGTTCTAGTCTTATTTTCAACACTTCATCAGACCATGGTATTCCAAAGAAAGTATTCTACCATTTTTCCTCCACCAGGCCGAACAGTTCTGAGCCGGCTGAGGAACAGTTCCTTGTGCATTTTGAACGCAATTCAAGCATGGTTCGATACAAACCATTCCTGTGAAACTAACCCTTCTGGTATAACACAATGATGGTTTTCCAGGACAATAGGGTATTTTTCGTAAGTGTAGCATATACATCACACTAGCTAATTCAATAAAACTAATGTTAATCAATTAACATTATTTAAATAAACCTTTTGTACTTTAAAAAATAATCTAATATTTTAAATTATATTCGTCTTATTGTTGGTAATTTTCTTCTTTGTTCTTACTACCATATCATGAAATAAGATTTTAGTCATAACACCCACCCCTAGATGTTATCATCCTGCATTCACCTACAGCATCACACCGCCACCAAGGTTCCCTTTCGAGGGAACTCGCACTGCGTCGATACGACACTTTGGGGAACGCCCTCAGCGTGACGCGTCTGAAGCATGAATGAAACTATTCCAATCCTGATTGGTGTTGCGTCATGACGTAACATGTGACGGCATACACGGAAGCTACAAAGGGACGCCGGCACACAACAGAGTTAGCTTTTTGCTCTTCAGCAAGCGCTTTCTGTCAAGCTGTCAGTCCTATTTGGTGTTGTGTGTCCCGTTGGAACTTGAAAGTGTGTCTTCCTATGCTCCTGTTCCTGGCGCGGAAGCCCGTTCTGCGGTTTCTTCTGCCCAGTGCGGGAGCATGATGCTGAGCTATCTGCATCTGAGGATGTGGATATGTTCAGTGTTGCCGCGGGTGAAACCTCGCTTATGAAAAGGGGGACACACGCGATCGGTGCATATCACTTTTGGGTGCGGGGCACCAACAGTCAGCTCTCGAGGGGGCTGGCTGTGTTTATTCAGAAGTATCTCGAATAAAAAAGTTTTGTGTAACATGAACTGCAGTAAAGATTCTATGGCTCTGATCCCGCATTTGCTGAGGCAATGCGTAGATTTTGAGTCTGCAAATTGCAAACGAATCTAGTGGCTCTGATCTCGCGTCTGCCGAGGCGACGCGTAGATTTTGAGTCTGCTAACTGCAGTAAAGATTCTATGGCTCTGATCTCGCATTTGCCGAGGCAATGCGTAGATTTTGAGTCTGCAAATTGCAAACGAATCTAGTGGCTCTGATCTCGCGTCTGCCGAGGCGACGCGTAGATTTTGAGTCTGCTAACTGCAGTAAAGATTCTATGGCTCTGATCTCGCATTTGCCGAGGCAATGCGTAGATTTTGAGTCTGCAAATTGCAAACGAATCTAGTGGCTCTGATCTCGCATCTGCCGAGGCGACGCGTAGATTTTGAGTCTTCTAACTGCAGTAAGATTCTATGACTCTGATCTCGCATTTGCTGAGGCAATGCGTAGATTTTGAGTCTGCAAATTGCAAACGAATCTAGTGGCTCTGATCTCGCGTCTGCCGAGGCGACGCGTAGATGTCGAGTCTGCTAACTGCAGTAAGATTCTATGGCTCTGATCTCGCATTTGCCGAGGCAATGCGTAGATTTTGAGTCTGCAAATTGCAAACGAATCTAGTGGCTCTGATCTCGCGTCTGCCGAGGCGACGCGTAGATTTTGAGTCTGCTAACTGCAGTAAGATTCTATGACTCTGATCTCGCATTTGCTGAGGCAATGCGTAGATTTTGAGTCTGCAAATTGCAAACGAATCTAGTGGCTCTGTTCTCGCGTCTGCCGAGGCGACGCGTAGATTTCGAGTCTGCTAACTGCAGTAAAGATTGTATGGCTTTGATCTCGCGTCTGCCGAGGCGACGTGTAGATTTCGGTTCCGCAATAAATAACAATATAGTATGTTAATGGCTGCATTTTATTCCGATGAATTAAAATGTGGAATGGTCATCTTACTTTGAGAAGTTTAGATGTCTATTTATTTAATATACTATATTCAGCCTATCATCCAGATCATGCTTCACTTGTCTGGTGTTTTATGGCTGTGTTTTATTGGGCGGAACCCTCAGGAAATCGATGTTGGAACCCCGCCGTCCAGTACGCTTCGGGCCGCATCAATTTCCAGCGAACGCATGCTGCAGTGTCCGCCCCAAGGGCTTGCGGCCTGGCAGCGACGGCGTCCGCACACAGAAAATTGTTTTCGACCTTTCCCTGCCAGTATTCCGTTTCAGGGGGTCGTGAACGATACTCCAATAACACCCGAGGTCAGCCTTGAGAGGCTGATTCCCTTAGTAGATTATATCGGCGCATGGCAATGCATTCCGAGTATATCTCCGTGGGCCCAGCGTACAGTAGAAAAGGGGTACAGACTGCAGTTCGGCTATTGCCCCCTGAGTTTCAATGGGGCGGTCTGGACTGTGGTGTACCCAGAGCAGGGTCGGGTTATGGAACAGGAAGTTCACTCGCTGTTGGTAAGGAGGCCATAGAGCGTGTTCCTCCGCCAGACAGGGAGTCCGGGTTCTACAGCCGGTACTTCATTGTTCCCAAGAAGGATGGGGGGTTGCGTCCAATTTTAGATCTGCAGCATTTGAATCGTTCTCTGAGGAGATTCAAGTTCAAGATGCTCACTATTCCCGTCATCGTGAGTTTGATCAGATCCGAGGACTGGTTTGTCACGATAGATCTAAAGGACGCATACTTCCATGTATCCATCACAGGAAGTTCCTGAGGTTCGCTTTCGGGAAGCGTTCCAATATCGGGTTCTTCCGTTTGGCCTAGCTCTCTCCCCTCGCACTTTCACCAAGTGCATGGATGCAGCTCTAGCACCATCGTGGCTTCAGGGCATCTGTGTGCTAAATTACTTTGATGACTGGCTTATTCTGGCCCAGTTTCGAGAGATGGCAGTTCGGCATCGAGATGTCGTTCCTGGCCACATTCAGAGCCGAGGGTTGAGACTCAACACCATAAAGAGCGTGTTGTCGCCCGCACAGAGAACTGTGTTCCTGGGGGTGGTATGGGACTCGAGATCGATGAGGGCACAATTGTCTCCCGCTCGTGGCGAGTCCATCCTGGCGATGGTTTCCAGCATGAAGCTAGGCCACGCTATCACTGTGAAGCAGTTTAAAGACTGCTGGGGCTCATGGCAGCTGCGTCCAACGTAATTCCTTTTGGCCTTCTGTACATGAGACCCCTACAGTGGTGGTTGAAAACCAAGGGGTTTTCCTCAAGAGGAAATCCATTCCGTATGATCAGGGTCACGCGCCAATGCCTTCGTGCACTGTCCATATGGAGGAAACCTTGGTTCCTGTCCCAAGGTTCCGTACTGGAAGCGTCATGTCGCCGCAAAGTCGTTCGACAGATGCATCCCTTACTGGCTGGGGCGCGGTCATGGAGGGCCGTTTTGCGAGAGGTCTGTGGTAGGCCCAGCATTTTTCATGGCACATCAATTGACTGGAAATGCTGGCGGTCTACAAAGCTCTGAGGAGCTTTCTCCCAGATCTCTGCGGGCACCATGTCCTAGTACGAGCGGACAATATGTTGGTGGTCTCGTACTTGAACCATCAGGGGGGTCTGAGGTCGCGCCCTCTGTCCAGACTGGCGCATCAGATTCTCCTGTGGGCCCAGGGAAACTGTCGTCTCTCAGAGCGATGTATGTCCCCGGGGACCAGAATCAGGAAGCAGACGTCCTGTTGAGGCAGGGGTTGAGACCCGGGGGAACTTCATCCAGAGGTGGTGAAATCAATATGCAAGAGGTTCGGCCCAGTGGAAGTGGATTTGTTCACGTCTCGAGCGACGACCCACTGTCCACTGTGGTTTTCTCTCACGCATCCACCCCCACTGGGGTTGGATGCCATGGTACAGTCGTGGCCGAGGCTGCGTCTGTACGCTTTTTCCCCGATCGTTCTGCTCCCGGTAGTCCTGGAGAGGGTCCAGAAAAAAGGGGTCAGTCTATTGCTAGTATCCCCGTTCTGGCCGGCCCGAGTATGGTTCTCAGACATCACGTCACTCCTGGCATCCCTCTGAGGAGGGACCTGCTGTCTCAGGCAGAGGGTACAATATTACACCCTCGGCCAGAGCTGTGGAAACTGTGGGTCTGGCCCCTGAGGGGGCTCAGTACCTAGAGGCTGGTTTGTCAGCTAGAGTGATTGAGACCATACTCAGTTCTAGGGCTCTTTCCACAAGGAGATTGTATGGCCTAAAGTGGAATGTATTTTACACGTGGTGTGGAGAGCGTGAGTTGGATCCAGTTAACTGCCCGGTCGCTTCAGTGCTGGAGTTCCTCCAAGATCGTTTCTCTACTGGTCTTACCCCGTTCACACTTAAGGTGTATGTGGCTGCCATTGCGGCTTTCCACACTCCTCTAAGTGATGGGCCCCTGGGGAGGCACCAGCTGGTCATACGTTTTCTCCGTGGTGCACGGAGGGTGAGGCCTGCGACTCAGTCCCGGATCCTAACTTAGGATCTGGCGGTGGTTCTTGAGGGACGGGCACTTGCCCCCTTCGAACCGCTTAAGTCGGCTATGGCGAAGAACCTGACCTTCAAGATGGTCTTTCTCCTGGCGATTACTTCTCTCAAAAGAGTAGGCGGCCTCCAGGCCTTGGCTGTCTCGCCGACTTGCCTGGAGTTTGCCCCCGGGGAAGTTAAGGCCATTCTTCACCCTAGGCCCGGCTATGTGCCCAGGGTGCCATCTAGGGTGGCACGGCCGGTAGTTCTTCAGGCCTTCCACCCCCTACCTCATGTGGCGGCGGAAGAAGAGAGGCTTCATCAGCTCTGCCCTGTCAGAGCCTTGAAGATCTTTGTCCAAAGATCCTCTCATTGGAGGAGATCGGAGCAGTTGTTGGTGTATTGTGGACCACCAAAAAAAAAAAAAAAAAAAAAAAAAAGGACTTCCTGCGTCTAGGCAGACAATCAGTAATTGGATTGTTCAAGCTATTGCCTTGGCCTACCAGGTGCGTGGTCTGCCTTCACCTGTGGCCTTGAGGGCCCACTCTACCAGGGGCATGGCGTCCTCTAGGACCCTCCTGTCAGGGGTCCTGTTGCAGGACATCTGCGATGCGGCTGGGTGGTCCACCCCACATACCTTCATTATATTTTTTATAGTCTACACCGTCCCTCCACGCTCGGTGCACGAGTCCTCTCGTCCTAGGTGTGCCGGGTTCCGCTTCACACTAGGGCAGGCATGTTTCGGTCTGGCATAGTGGGTATCCGTTCCCCAAAGTGTCGTATCGATGCAGTGCGAGTTCCCTCGAAAGGGAACGTCTCGGGTTACGACTGTAACCCTTGTTCCCTGAGAAAGGGAACGAGACACTGCGTCTCGTTGCCACACCTCTCCATGCCTGGGAGCGGCTTGCTTCATCGCGAAAGCTAACTCTGTTGTGTGCCGGCGTCCCTTTGTAGCTTCCGTGTATGCCGTCACATGTTACGTCATGACGCAACACCAATCAGGATTGGAATAGTTTCATTCATGCTTCAGACGCGTCACGCTGAGGGCGTTCCCCAAAGTGTCGTATCGACGCAGTGTCTCGTTCCCTTTCTCAGGGAACAAGGGTTACAGTCGTAACCCGAGACGTTATGTACATTCTAATCTTGATTTCATAGGAACATACTGGAAAAAGAAACCACAGCCATTCTCACTGGCCCAGATCAGGAAACTCTATATAACTATATAATGGACGGTAATCAAGTAACGATTTCTCTGTTAGTGTATTATGATAACACTAATGCTGATGCACACATTCTCACTCACAAAATTACATGTACAATTTTACATCCTACTACTTTTACTTTTACATGTACATCCTATTAATTTTTTTGCTCGGAAAACATTGTCACAACATTTTTCATTAGTTGGTATTAGCCAAACCTGATGGTGGAAAAGAGTCTAGTTTGTCTTTTCATCAAAATGACATTTGTCTTTTCATCAAAATGACATCCGTTGCTGTGCTTTTGTAATGGTTATCAAGCCCTCTTTGTTTCCAGCCAATCTCCTCCCTCCAAAAGGTGTAATATTGCTGTCATTTTTATTTTCGGAAATATGAATCAAGACATACCTGGGTTCACCTTCATCTTCATTTATGGCATCTTCTTCATCTTCACTTCCACTGTATTCATATTCCGTTCCCTCTGTTAAGATTGGTTACAAACAGAACTTGAGATAAATTAGGCCAACAGTGGTGCCCAAACTAAATAAATAAATCTACATGTCTCTCCTTTCAGACTCTGTCGCACACCTTTCTCTCGTCTCCTCTTCCTCGATCTGTCCAGATGATCTTTGAGTGTGATGCGTACTTGTCGTTCATTGGGAAGGTCTTTAATGAAGGAATGGCGTAAGAGGGTCTCTGTGGACGGCCTGTGGAGGAAGTTCTTCACCAAACAACTTTCCACAAATGTCAGAAACTTTTTTGACCTTGAGGATCAATAAAAATAGATTTATTGCAGAAACGTCTACAGTGTGAGTAAATTTGCTAAATGCTACTAAATACTCTTCAAATACCTGAAATATTTCAAATGAAGTACATAAATCAAGATACCATATTAAAATATAACTCCTGTAGAAGTATTAAGTATTAATAATAATAAAAGTAAATGTACAATAGTACTTGCTTTTTTAAATGTACTTAAGTATTAAAAGTAAAAAGTATTGATTATGACTGTTTACTTTGCAATTTTATAGAGGGAGGGGGTATAATGTACTAGACACACAGATAGAGATTAAATAGGTAACAAATCAGTCTGACTTAATTATGAATTATAATGAATTTTCAAGTAGCCAGCACTTGTCAGTAAGGAAGATTATGGAGACACTTTATTGATCTGCAAGTAAGAAAAAAGTTATATTTTATAACCAATACTTGTCATTGACTAATATCTACTACTGATAATTCAAGTGTGCAATCAAGTGAAAATAACAAAATGTACTTAACCTTAAATAAAAAAACAAAATATACTATAAAAAATATACTATACTTCATATACTGAAATAAAACTTAATTGGATAGTTCATGAGTAAATGATGACAGAATTTTCATTTTTTTCATTCCCTTTAATATTCTTAATGATTTCAAAAACAACACATCCCAGCACCAGATCACCTCTTCTTTAACACAAATAAACAAAATTAAAATTCCACTAGTCAGCTGAAGATCCTTTGCAAGAGAAATATTATTTTCTTATGTGTGTTCAATCAATGCTATGGATCATACATGATTAATTTTGTTAATGTTATATGAGTTAATACAGATTTCCATATATGATCTTTTCATAATCTTTGAAGCATGAGAAAAATTAAATTTGATTGTTGATATATAGATATGTGTGCAACTATTGCACATATAGAAAATATATGTTTTTGTTGTTTACGATGTTTTCAAAAGAGTGTTGATGGTTTAAGAATGTGAGGAGATGAATTGAAGGTTAAAGAAAGTTTGCTGAAGATTTTTGCCCAGTGGAGGAGGTTAACCCACATATGTAGGGGTCAGATCCTGATCGGTGAGCATGAAGAGGTATATGTGTTATCTGTTTTATGGCTAAGTAAATGGGTTACCATTTATCTTATACGTTGCAAGGTTAGCAAATAGTTTCTCCGAGCAATGACTTAAGGATAATGACTTTTCTGCCTGTCGATGGATTGGAATTATAATAATAATTTACTCATTTGTTTATCCAATCAATTTTGAAAGTCTTTGTTAGGCTGAAAAATGAATACTTTTGATTTGACTGGATAAATACTCTGTTTTGTGTGGAGTTCACTTTGTAGTTTTCAGAAAAGAGACTACCCTGAATTTCGATTTTCAGTAAGTTGTTTTGATAATTTTACCATGGAGTGGCCTGACTTTAATCACATGGGTGAATTTCCACCACAATTTTGGCGTCCCTGGGTGGGCTCCAACATCTCAGTGGAGTGACTGGCTGACAAAAAAGACTGGACTAAATTTGAAGAGCTCTGACTATTTGAAGAGTGGATTCCTCGGAAAACGAGACACTCACCTAGTTACAGCAGTCCAGCAGTAAAATTAAATTCTTGCAAGAAAGGAGTCTGGAACTCTAAGTGAAGTGAACTGGGTTCACAGTTGCATCTAAGGTTAGAAGACCGTACCAAGAAAAGAGTCCTGAGGACTCAATTGAACAGGGGTTCAGTGTTGTTTTAGTTTTAAAGTCTGGGACTACTAGATAAGAAGTCTGGTATATAACTATCAACATTCCTGGTATAAATGCAACCTTCTTAGTAGACGTACTAAGTCGTAAGAAGCGCAAGAAGGCCAAGAGAAAAATTTAGAAGAAGAAAACAAAAAACAGAAAAAATTCTTTCCCTCTTTCCTAGCTTTTTCTTCCTATCTTTTATTAGGGCCCAAGCCCTGAAAGGGCAAAGGCCCTATTGTTTTCCTTAGTATTATTAGGGCCCAAGCCACTGAGGCGCAAGACCCTATTGTTCTTCTAAGGATTATTATTAGGGCCCAAGCCCTGAAAGGGCGAAGGCCCTATTGTTTTCCTTAGGATTAATAGGGCCCAAGCCCTGAAAGGGTGAAGGCCCTATTGTTAGGGCCCAAGCCACTGAGACGCAGGGCCCTATTGTTCTTCTAAGGATTATTATTATTATTATTTTTTTTTTTTCAACCGTTCAGGGCTTTTTGGGGCCCTTAACATGCTCAAAAACTCTTGAAACTTTGTACACGCATTGGAACCTGCGGCCATTAGGACGTCACGGAGGCTGGGACCCGGGCGTGGCAGGGGGGCTCGACAGCGCCCCCTTGAATGGGGTCCGAAAACTTGGTCCATATATCAAACACGCTTGCACATATTGGTATGAAACTCTACTTTATGAAACTTTCTATTTTACAGTCATTAGCTCCGACCAACAGGAAGTCAGATATTTTGGTTTGAATGTGGATATTTTGAATAATCAAGCTCTGAATTTTTAGCTACTCCTCTTAGGGAATTCATGCAATCGCCACCAAACTATCTGAACATGATAAAAACATACTGAAAATGCTAAATTCTGAACAATTATAGTATATCTCAAATGGTGTCGCCATAGCGAAGGTTTAAGAACAAAAAGGGAACAAAGAGCCGCGCGTCATTTCTCTGAAAGCGAGTGATCACGAAATCATGAAAGCTCATGTTTTTAAACCTTATTCTTTAAAACATTCAAGCGATTAGACAAGATTCGATCACAAGAACATATTAAAGAGATTCATTTAGAGTTTGGAAGACTTTCTGTCACACATAGAGACGTGCAGCGTCTCCTAATAATGATCGCGCCCAGTTATACAAATAACTACATCTTTACACATGCAGGGATTTTAAAAAATAAAACTAAAATATAAACTTCTGCAAATAAATCGTATTTTGATCGTTATCATTTATATTACATTCGTGCTCTCCTCATACATTGCACGCACACACATTCAGACAGTTCACGAGCCCGAACATCTCTCTGTGTTTTAGTCTGGCAGGTTTAACCCTTTCATTGCTGTGTCCCTTCGTCTGCATTATAGGATAGGAAACCTCATAAAAATAAAGGCATAGAACCAGTTCAGTTGTCGTGCACTGACTATATGGTTCTATATAATTAGTTTAATAATATGGTTAAAAATAACGTAAAATACCTTAAGATAAATTCAATGGAACCTGGATAAATTTAAAATGAATGTACTATATTTCAGATCAATATACTTGTTTTCTTTAAAATATTTCTTCTAAATATCTCTCTTTCCCTCCCTCCCTCTCTCTCTCTCTCTCTCTCTCTCTCTCTCACGCTCAGGGTCTTGCAGGTTTAACCCTTTCATTGCTGTTTCTTTTGTCTGCATTATAGGATAGGAAATCTCTTAGCCCTTCTCTTCTATAAATTTGTATAAAGAAATAAAGGCAAAAAAACAGTTAATTTGTATTTCACTGACTATTTAGTTTTATAGAATTAATTTAACAACATAAGAAGATAAATTCAGTTGAATATATAGCACTTTGAACTGCTAATGATAACTTTGTTATGAACGCTTTTAGTTAGTATTATACGTGAATGTATTTATTAAGACAATGTCAAAGATTAATTTCTGTCACAGTATAGACTTTTTTCTTATTGTTTAAAATGTTATTGAATAATTTGACTCAATTAACTGGTCAGTCTCCAACTAGAGACACCGTTTAAATTAATTTTGCCCGCCGTGCACAGCTACCTTGAAGCCACCGGGTTGGCGGTGCCACCGGGCTTGTGCCCGCCATCGCTTCTTGCAGCTATATTTTTGTTTACCTTTATTGTGTTAGTCTTAGATTGGGAGATGGGGACAAAAATAAAGAGAGTAAAGAGTACATAGAAAAGAAAGTAAAGAGAGACCTTTAAGAGGAATGGGAAGAATTTATGGGGAAATGGGAAAAAAAATTATTTTGATGCTGCTGTGAGTTTCTCTCTGTCCATAGGCACTGCTGCCTCCACTCCTCCTCCTCCTTATGTCCCCCCCATGGAACTTCCATCAGCTTTGAGCATTGAAGAAGCAGAAGGGCCAGTGACATGGTCAAAGAGTAAAAAAAATGACCCAAGAAGAAACAGGAGGTTTCTGAAGAATCTGACTGCTACAGAGATCATCAAGACATCGGACATGTGAAACAAATATCACCGATTCAGTTTCAAAATCCTTGGACAGGGCAAGGAAATCAACCAGCCACAATCTACATCTATCTTCCTTTGGAAATGGTTGAACTGGATTCTATGGTCAAGGATATTACAAGCCCAAAGATCAACATTAAACAATGATTTCGGGATTTAGAGAGTCTGGATGACATGGTCAAGTTGACCAATCAAGAATGGACTGAGATTCTTGCCTGTGTTTTGGGATTGAAATGGGGAATGTCTACGCCGACACCCAATATGCATGGGACCGACAAGCTGATTGACACCCTGATCATCGTCCTATTAAATTGGACTGAGCTAATGGAATGGATAAGAGAATAATTTTCTGTGATGAAGGACTGGGATAAGTCTGTGGATGGTTATGTGGAACGTGTGATGAAGGCCGTAAAGGATTACTCTGAATTGAATGATGAAGAGGACAGGTTACAGTATGTGAGACAAGTGATTATACAAGGACTGGATGAGAAGATAGTTTAAATGGCAAAAAAAAGTTGCATTGGATGGCAGAACAAGAATCTACAGAAATTTGTTGACCATGCCAAACATGACAAACAGACTAAAATATAGAACTCACTTCAGATGGCTCAACTGCAATTCTACTACGGAAGAAGACAGAGCAAACGAGGTGTACGTGGAGGATAAGGACAGGAGTGTGGCAGAGGCCAAGGTTAAGGTCCAAGAGCCTGTTTTACTTGTATTCATATGGATATCTAGTTGCATTCTAATTTTTGTGGGCTTAACTGTACAGCTCTCACACCAGCAACATTGTCAACATTGTCTGAGAAATTACATTTTATGTTTCATGGAGAAAAAGACAGAAAAAGCTTTAGAATGTTGAAAAGTTTTCTACAAAAGGTTCTTTAAAAAAATGGGAGGAAGATTCAGATTATGTTAAGTTTGCCTGGTTCTTTTTAAAAAAACATATAATAATACTGGAAATAGAAATAGAAGTATCAACACAGATGGGATTTATTTTTTGGATAAAATATTTGCATGAAAACTGCAAAAACCCCTGGTTCCAAAATCAAAAAGTACTGAATATATAGATCTTAATACCCGCTCTATAAAGAGGTGGAAGCAGGCCTGAAAGAAATAATTGATTATCTTTCAAAGTAAAATGATAATAATGATAATAAAAATAAGGCGCCAATTTCTATGTCAATATTTAATATTCATGAATATAGGATACTTTTGGTTCACAAAGTTGTGTTTCCATCATTTATGATCTATGATGATGAATTATTTTTAGCAAGTCTTAGAGAGAAAGCCTGCTTGCAGGACACTGAGGCTCTGCTACTTTTTTTAGTTGGAAATGGCCATAAGTGCGCAAATGTTAAAAAATAATAATAATAAATAAATTACCATGCATGCAGATGACAGATCTATCAGATGTCCCTCTAACTAATTTCTCTGATTTACCTTTGTTTTGGCAAAAAGCTACTGATGGCGAACTGACTCTCTGGTGTGCAAACTGCAGGATGGGTTCTGAGACAGGCACATGGGTCGACTCTTAGACCTTAATTACCAAATCAAGTTTTTCAAATTTTGCCAAACTAGCACGTGGTGCAGACCTTGTATCTAAGGGGGGTGCAACTGAAATCGTTAAGAGATACTAGTATGCACAAGGATTTGATTGGGTTTTTCAAACTTTGCAGCACAATATTGTAGAAAAGAGTGCACACGCAACACCAGAGATTCTGTTTGAACATCCAATGAAGGATTTCAATTATTCCCTCAACTCAAGGCTATAAATATTCTCTTCTTGTGATTGATATGCTTTCTAAATATCGTGAATGTTTTCTATACAGGAGACAAGATACACTGACAGTGGCAAAGTACCTGATAAGAGAAGTGATTCCCAAATGGGGAATCCCACAAAGATTGTCCTCAGACATTAGCTTTCATTTTGTAAATGCAGTAGTTATTGAACAAAAAGAATAATGGGCTAAACTACTTATGGAAACAGGACTAAATTGGGTTCAAGTTTTACCACTAATATTCATGTATATCAGAGGACATTAAAACAAACAAATAGGTCTGAGTCCACTGGAAGTGTTGACAGGTCACCCTATGAGATTGACTGTCTCTCTCCCTTTCAGGTTACCTCAACATGAAGGAACCCTACAACCAACAGATGATCAAATGGTTAAATACATGTTTGAGTTGTGAAAAACTGTTTAGTTTGTATGTTCACAGGTAAAAGTAGTGCTTATATCTGGTAGAGGGATTCATATATGAGATTGAGTACTGGTGAAGGATCTTAGACGGAAAGCCTGGCATAGGCCGCGTTGGCTTGGACCGTGGAGGATCCTTCTGACAACACCAACTGCACTTCGGGTGGCAGAGCGAGATACCTGGGTACACTGCGCACACTGCCGAAAAGTGGAGCCCCCAGAGCTCACACCAGGCGTGTCTCTAACTGTGGCAGAGGTAGAAGAGTTCCCTAGGGGAACCAACGAAGGTCTGGAATTGTGAAGATTAAGATTGAGAACAGGACAGAAGACTGATATCTAAAACTTTTGTGATTGTGATTAAAAAATTAATCAAAGGGGGGAATGCAAGGGAAATATTATTTTCTTATGTGTGTTCAATCAATGCTATGGATCATACATGATTAATTTTGTTAATGTTATATGAGTTATACGGATTTCCATATATGATCTTTCCATAATCTTTGAAGCATGAAAAAAATTAAATTTGATTGTTGATATATAGATATGTGTGCAAGTATTGCACATATAGAAAACAGATTTTTGTTTTTTGTTGTTTATGATGTTTTCAAAAGAGTGTTGATGGTTTAAGAATGTGAGGAAATGAATTGAAGGTTAAAGAAAGTTTGCTGAAGATTTTTGCCCAGTGGAGGTTAACCCACATATGTAGGGGTCAGATCCTGATTGGTGAGCATGAAGAGGTATATGTGTTATCTGTTTGTTTTATGGCTAAGTAAATGGGTTACCATTTACCTTATACGTTGCAAGGTTAGCAAATAGTTTCTCCGAGCAATGACTTAAGGATAATGACTTTTCTGCCTTTAAGGTCAGTTAGCTGGGAAGAAGTTAGGGGTTTAGGTGCCTTTAACTAATAATTATTTACATACGTTATAAGCGGATAACTATTATGGAATGTCGATGGATTGGAATTTATATGGTAAAAGGAAGTAGGATGGCTTTATGATAATTTACTCATTTGTTTATCCAATCAATTTTGAAAGTCTTTGTTAGGCTGAAAAATGAATATGTATGATTTGACTGGATAAATACTCTGTTTTGTGTGGAGTTCACTTTGTAGTTCTCTGAAAAGAGACTACCCTGAATTTCGATTTTCAGTAAAGTTGGTTTGATAATTTTACTATGGAGTGGCCTGACTTTAATCACATGGGTGAATTTCCACCACACCTTCCTTTCTATTAGATACATCAAAGCCGTGAGATGTTTCACAAAAGTGGTTGGGACAATATCGACCCTAGCAAAAAGTGGTGGAGACATGTCCCACCCTTCCCACCCGTAAGTTATGTCTATGCTGTCAAATATGCAAAATAATCCTTTAATGGAACTAACAATACCAGTGTAAACCAAAATTACTTTGTGAGATCTCACTGGAAATTCTACTGAAGACATTCTAGCTAGCACGGGTCACAAATGCTCTGTATAGTAAAGGAAGATAATCTTACCATTTCTTTGACTTTAGTTTGGGAGGAGGGTTTCGTGGAATTAGAAACAATGCTCTCATTGGATGCATATCACACAAGGCTGTGAGAAATGTGGAAAACAAGGAACCATTGAATCATATGCAACTTGTACAGAGTTATATAAAAGTTTTTTTTTCTCAGAATATCCCTAGGAATCATGTAAACTCACGTGGCGCTCCCTCTGCCATCTCCAAAGCTGTGATACCCAGAGACCACACATCACTCTAAAAACAAGAGTGAAATAATGTAATGTATTTCATGAACATGTTCAACCACTCATGTACAGTAAAACAGTATACTGAAATATCACGTTGCCCATGAATAGAAAATGACTCCCATTTTTGAGAATATCAAGTTAACTTGTCGGAATGTTGATGACAAAATGGACAGCCTGTCTGCTTACCCTATAGTCATATGTAGAGTCAGGATTCTCATCACACGTGATCACCTCTGGCGCCATCCAATATGGTGTCCCGATGAATGTGTTTCTTCTGCCAATCGTCCTGTCTAACTGAGCACTGACACCAAAATCCACTGAAAACACAGGAAATCATTTAAACAGAGTTCAACAATGTCTTCAGCCATATATACTCTACCAGCACTTACATTATTTGTCATTTGACCATGACCATGCATTGCTTTTCATATAAAGCATTTCTCATATTAAGAGTTTAATGCTTAATGCTTAATGTCTTACCAAGTTTAATCTCAGCATTCTCCGTCAGCAGCACGTTTTGTCCTTTAATGTCTCGATGAATCACATGATTTGAGTGCAAGTGTAAGAGACCCTGAGAACACAAACAGTAGCAAATCATTTACACAAAACACAGACAAATGAAATTAATAATACTGTGTCACATCATGAGAAGAAGACCCCAGACATAGAATTAGATATTTGATTTTACATGGAGCGAGCCACCTGATGGAGCAGATGTGTGACCAGCCAAAATACTACATTATTTCATGAGCTACCCGTTATTGGACACTTTCACTTATGGAATTAAAGGAATATTCTTGGTTAAGCTCAGTCAACATGATTTGTGGCATCATGTTCATCACCATAAAAACAATCTTTTCTTAAAAAAATAAATGTATTAATTCATTTATTAATTAAAAATACACTTTTCTGTAATGTTGATGAAAAGGACTTTAAAAATGAACAAGTTACAGAAGAATTAAAAGAAATGTTATTTAAATACAATTATAAGCTTCACTTTTTTATGGTTGACTGTGAATAGAGTATGTATTCAAGTAATTTCATTTATTAAAGGGGATCTATTATGTCCCTTTTTACAAGATCTTAGGATCTCTCTAGCCATTTTAAAAAGTACAAACTAATTATGATCCTTACAGTTTAAATTTGTCCTTGCAAGCATACTGAAAGTTGTAATCATTTCATTTATTCAATAAACATATGATTTGTTTTACACGCACTATATTTACTATAGCATGTATACTACGCTCACTGTAATGCTTCACCTGCTCTTAAAGATTTCCTTCCACCTAAACATTGTTTTATTTATTTTTTTTGTTTTGTTTTTTTTAAAAAAAAAATACTATCAATACTGGCCAATACTATCAATCAGTCTTTAGATGGAATTACTCACTCTCAGAACCTCTCTACAGATGTAAGCGATCCAGTCCTCCTTAAGGCAGTTCCCTTTGGTCTTCTTCAGCAGGTCTGTGACCGACCCTGCGCCGCAGTACTCCATCACCAGCTAAAAGCCAAGACACACAAAGAAAGCACATTTAACATCTTAACAATAACAACGAGGACAAGCGTGAGATCACTGAAGACGGCGAGAGCGCGTGAGTGTTGACTTAATACCCGTTTCTGCTCTATTGCGAAGTTATTATTTGCTGCTAGGAAGGATTCGTTCGATTCTTTGCTTAGTTGTATGTTTGCGCTTTGATTTGTATCTGTTTGTATTTGTATTCGCTGCCATTTAGTAGAACTGTAGCGGTTGTTAGTTTTGGTATTGCTGGGCTGTGAACTTAAGTGCTGTACGTGCGCTTCCTGCAGTAGTTTCGATTTGGCCCATTCACGGCGAAACTCTTTTGCTGAGCTAATTGTTAGGGCGAGCTCAGTGACTGAAGCATATATAAACTGGGATTAGTTAGGAACAAGCAGGACAAGCGTGAGATCACTGAAGACGGCGAGAGCGCGTGAGTGTTGACTTAATACCCGTTTCTGCTCTATTGCGAAGTTATTATTTGCTGCTAGGAAGGATTCGTTCGATTCTTTGCTTAGTTGTATGTTTGCGCTTTGATTTGTATCTGTTTGTATTTGTATTCGCTGCCATTTAGTAGAACTGTAGCGGTTGTTAGTTTTGGTATTGCTGGGCTGTGAACTTAAGTGCTGTACGTGCGCTTCCTGCAGTAGTTTCGATTTGGCCCATTCACGGCGAAACTCTTTTGCTGAGCTAATTGTTAGGGCGGACTCAGCTGTTTCCACTCATACGTTAGTAAGTACGCTATTTATTTAGTGTGTACACGCTGTCGCGGAAGCGTCAGCGGAAGCGTTCAGCCTCCTCGTGTGAAGACCGACTCGGGTAAAGACCTGCGACTCTACCTGCGCGACTCTACCGAGCAAGGACACCGACAGGACACTTAAGTATCCCCCTCCCCCCCTTTTTTTGCTCCCATACTCAACATGTGCTTTCAACATATTCCTGTTGTCACTCGCATACGCTCCACTATCACCCACAGAAGGCAACGCAACACTACCAACCTGCGTCCTATTTACTCCTCTTCTAACCAACCTCTATCTGTTTCTGTAGGCCTATGGAATTGTCAGTCAGCTGTTAACAAAGCTGACTTCATTCCAGCCTTTGCCACTAACTCTACTCTCAATATCTTAGGCTTGACTGAGACATGGATTCGTCCAGAGGACTCCTCAACCCCCGCTGCTCTTTCTAACAACTTCACTTTTACTCATACCCCTCGTCAGTCAGGAAGAGGAGGGGGCACAGGTTTCCTCATTTCTAACAATTGGAAATACTTAACTCACCCTGCTCTATACAACAACTGTTCGTTTGAATCTCATGCCATTACAATTACATACCCTGTCAAAATTCATCTTGTACTCATCTATCGCCCCCCAGGTCAATTGGGTACCTTTGTTGAGGAATTGGACATGCTGCTGTCCTCATTCCCAGACGATGGTAGTCCACTTGTACTACTGGGCGATTTCAACATTCACCTTGATAAACCATATGCTTCTGATTTCCTCTCTCTCCTAGCCTCATTTGATTTCAACCGACTCATCACCACAAGCACCCACAAATCTGGCAACCAATTGGACCTGATCTACACACGTAACTGTATCACTGACAACATTCTGGTAACACCTCTGCACGTCTCTGACCATTTCTTTATCACTTTCAATCTGCAACTTATTTGTGCACCACCAACCACTTCACATGTTTCCTTCAGAAGAAACCTGCGCTCTCTTTCCCCTTCCCATCTCTCTTCTGTTGTGTCATCCTCCCTTCCCTCACACACACAATTCTCATCTTTGGATGTAAATACTGCAACACACACATTATGCTCCACTTTATCTTCCTCCCTAGACAGTATCTGTCCTCTGTCATCCAGACCATCGCAAGCAACTCCTTCCAACCCCTGGATATCCGATGCGCTTCGTGAAGACCGGACCAAACTCAGGGCAGCAGAAAGGAAATGGCGCAAATCACAAGACCCATCTGACCTAGGTTCGTACCAAGATCTGCTATCATCCTTTTCTGGTGGAGTCCATGCAGCTAAGTCCTCATACTTCCACAACAAAATCAACGGCGCTACAAACCCACGCTCACTCTTCAAGACATTCAACGCACTCCTCTGTCCCCCTCCACCACCTCCCACCACATCTTTAACTGCTGATCGATTTGCCAATTTCTTCACCGACAAGACATCTTCCATCAGCAGCCAGTTCTCTACACCACCCACACAGGAACTCAGCCCCTCCTCATCCACTAATCTTCTCCCTTCCTTCTCCCCTCTCACAGAGACGGAAGTATCAAAACTTCTCCTCTCCACTCATCCCACCACCTGCCCTCTAGACCCCATCCTCTCACACCTTCTACAAGCCATCTCTCCCACTCTTTTACCAGCACTTACACACATCATTAACTCGTCTCTCCACACAGGCACTTTCCCTACCACATTCAAGCTGGCTCGAGTAACCCCACTGCTTAAAAAACCCATGCTAGACACATCACTCGTGGACAACTACAGACCTGTCTCTCTCCTACCATTCATATCAAAAACACTTGAACGAGTTGTATTCAACCAGGTGTCATCCTTCCTCACACAGAACGACCATCTGGACGTCAACCAATCTGGTTTCAAGAGCGGCCATTCAACAGAGACTGCGCTACTGTCTGTCACGGAATCCCTGCGGATTGCTAAGGCTGCTTCCAAATCATCTGTTCTCATCCTACTGGATCTATCTGCTGCCTTCGACACCGTAAACCATCAAATTCTTCTGTCCACCCTCTCGTCACTGGGCATCTCAGGTACTGCGCTTCAGTGGTTTGAGTCCTATCTGACAGGTAGGTCTTTCAGAGTTGCCTGGGGAGGGGAGGTATCCAAACCTCATGAACTGATCACTGGGGTTCCTCAGGGTTCAGTTCTTGGTCCCCTCCTATTCTCCATTTATACTACATCACTGGGTCCCATCATACAGGCACGTGGTTTCTCCTACCACTGCTATGCTGATGACACACAACTCTACCTGTCCTTCCAACCAGATGATTCCACAGTAGCTGCACGGATCTCAAGCTGTCTGGCGGACATCTCCACGTGGATGGTAGAACACCACCTGCAGCTCAACCTGGCAAAGACTGAGCTTTTAGTCTTCCCTGCCACTCCTACTCTTCAACATGACATCAACATACAGCTTGGTACAACCACCATTACCCCATCAAAGTCGGCCAGAAATCTTGGAGTTATCTTCGATGACCAACTGACCTTCAGTGACCACATCTCAAAGACGGCGCGGTCGTGCAGATTTGCACTTTGCAACATCAGGAAAATCCGTCCCTTCCTGACTGAGCACGCAACACAACTGCTTGTCCAGGCCCTGGTCATTTCAAGGCTTGATTACTGCAATGCTCTTCTGGCTGGTCTGCCGTCAAGTGCAATCAAACCTCTTCAAATGATCCAGAATGCTGCTGCACGTCTTGCTGCTCGCATCAAGTTCAAGGCGCTGATGCTTGCTTACAGATCCACCACAGGCTCTGCACCTTCCTACCTCCACACACTGCTACAACGCTACGTCCCCACCAGAAGCCTGCGATCACTAAAGGAACGAAGACTTGTGGTACCGTCACAGAGAGGCACAAAATCACTCTCCAGAACATTCTCCTTCACTGCTCCCTGCTGGTGGAATGATCTCCCTACTTTCATCAGGAACGCAGATTCCTTGGCAATATTCAAGAGACAGCTGAAAACTCACCTCTTCCGTGAACACTTAATCCCCTCATAAAAAAAAATAAATAAATAAAAAAACCCTATCCTTCCCCCTTTTTCCCTTCCTACTCTAGCTTATGGTACTGAGCAATGTACGAAACTTGTATTGTGAGCACTTCCTGTGTTATTTGCCAATTCATGAAGAATCGCTTGTTTGTTTTCCTCACTTGTAAGTCGCTTTGGATAAAAGCGTCTGCTAAATGACTAAATGTAAAATGTAAACAAAAAAGTGACAGCATAGATGTCTAGACTGGTTATCTACGTTATCTAACTTAATCAGGATAGTAAAAGACTTTAGTAAACACACCCCACACACCCTCAGACAGTGGCCTTGAAGGCCCTGAAGATATGGACTGGCAAGGGAAAGAATGTAATAGGCCCTTTCCCAATCAGACACTAATCAGTGGCAGAGCCAGGATTTTTTCATAGGGGTGGCCAGGCAGGGGTCAGCAACCAGTCTGGGGTGGCACAGAATCTTCTTTATTTCAACATAAAAATGAGTCTATAATGTACTGGACTTTGCCTACAACACAACTGAATACAGTTAATTTGTATATAATATATATATATTCCTCACCTGCAGGCATATGCATATTTATAAACGGGCTCACACTATAGCTTCAGGTATAAGACGCAGATAACTACATACTGTAGTTGAAAGATTATTATAAAATTTTATGTATAATCAATGAACTCTTCAACTATTCTGAGTTTGTCTGTTTCTAAAACAACTAAAATAAACACTAAATGTTTAACTTTCTATATTGTCAAAATAAATTCTATCAAACCTAAATTAAACTCAGTACTATGGGAAAAATGTGCTCTCTTTTGAATTCCCATGTGAATGTGAATAATAGCGGAAGTCAAAAAACCAGAGTGTAAAATTAATTATTTTATGCATTTAAATGTGATAAATTTTTGTTTTAATCGCCTTTTTGGTTATTCCATGACATAATTGACGACAGAAACGACGTTGCAAGCTCGTAGTTTATTTTAGTGAAGTGATATACAGCGCACCATATTTGTACATCATTGAAAAGTGTGCGTGCAATGCCTAAATTTTTTACTGTTTTACTGACTCTTAACTGATTCTTTGACCGCACACAATGCGACCCACTCAAAACGGTCTGCGACCCACTCAAAACGGTCTGGTGCTCATAGCATATTGAATAAGGACAACGTGTTTTTCTCAGCATCTGACTCAGTCACTGGTTTTCATATACATCTTTCAAACACTGATGCTCCTTTTAATCGTGTGAACTTTTTGAGGGACCCTTTTATCTGTATCGTAACGGCAGAGCAGTGGAAGGTTAGAAGCCACACATGTACACAGACTTGTCATAGTCGATATTTACTGTTGTTTACACTGCTTTATATGGAGAAGTATTGAGCATTTACTTGGAGATAATTTTAAGTCAAATATATTTGTATAGATTTACAGAAAATCATGATATTATACATTAATATATTCATGCCTTATCTTCATGCGATAATATAGTTTACATTTTGTAATGATACAAGCAATCAAGCAGTTGAGATTTGCTACATAGTATATATCGCCCTATGCGAGTTAACTGTTTGTATGTGGATACACACTTATAGAGCTGTGCGATAATACACTTTACATTTATGCTACAATTTAAACTAGTGTTGTCAAAAATAGCGTTATTTCGATATGTATCAATACTACAAAAACAGCTGTACTTTCTTGCTCTCATCTCCGTCAGCGAGTTGACATGTACCCGTTTCCTCTCATTCTGTCGTCTCACTCACGCCGATTAAATAGTGTTGATGTGATGGGGTCTGAATTTCACCGTGGGACTGCGAATAATTCTACTCATTCCTGCAGATTTCGTGCACACATCCGAAGTGCACACACATAATAAAGCCGCCCCTGACATACAAGTGCCAAAATGAGCTCTTATTAAAGATAAAAATACACTCAAAAACAATGTCATAATGGTCATCTTGGCGAGTATTAACTTAGACACAGTCGTAAAGAGTTCAGGAAGAATGTGTGACAGTAACAGTATTTTGGATCCGTGTGTGCGTCAGGTCTTAAAGGGACAGCAGCCTAATAAACATACTATGTTGTTAATGTTAATCAAACAACAAAAGGCGAAGAGAAAATCATTGCTCTTGACTGATTAACTTGTGAAACTTTAATTGATTAATCTGTGTTTAATTTTTACAATAAAGTTTATCCAAAATTATTTTAAAATGGATTTCTTTGTTTCTTTATTCAGTTTCATACCTGACTACTAAGGTTAGACCCACCTGAAAAAAATTAAGCAGTCTATTTCATTTGTATCTTTATTCTATTGTAATTTGTGCTATTGATAGTAATTTAGTTTATTTGTCCTTATTTTATTACTGATTACTGATACTTTTTTAAATTCAATTTACCATTTGAAATCAAGCTTCCTTGTGCTGTGTGTAAGCTATTGCAACAAAATTACCTCATTGTAAAAACAAATACATGAGTTAGCAAATATTTGTGAGATAATTGAAATGGTAATCGATCAACATTTATATTATGAAAAAAAGCTTAAAGGCTTTATCTAAAGTGATCTCTTCAGAAGAAATTTTATTGCCTATACTTTTAATGAATGGACAATATATATATATATATATATATATATATATATAAAAAAAATCTATAGGACAGTATATGCAGCTTTTTTCCCCTTTGGTATTGAAAATGGTAATGAATATCAATTCTTTGCTTAAGGTATCGAAGTTAGAAATTCCAGTATCGTGACTCTAATTTAAATCTAAGCCTAGCAATGTCCATGAAAAGATGGTTCCAGATTGGGATCCACTACAGATAAGTACTGTACAAAAGTAGCCATCAGTGTAAACCAGTGGTTCGCATACGGCCCGTCACAAATGCAAATGCAGGCCACGATATAACGACCACATTTAAAAAATAACTTCCAGTTTTACAATTTTTTTATTTAAATGAAATTAAAATGTGTTAAATGAATATAAGTTTGGACTATAATGTTTTTTATCATATAAAATCATTTTGGTGATCATAAATTATTTTCAGACATGCGCAGACCTACTATATACTGAATAGCCAACTTAACGAACACTTTGCAGAATTCCAATAGTAGCCATTATTTTTGTAAATTTAGGGATCAAAATAGACAAATTTGTTATTAGAGGAGAAAAAGAAATTAGGAACATTCCAATGAAGGAAGAGTCATAGCATCAGCAGCGAAGGTAAGAAGAATGGAAGAATCAGTTTGCTGTCAATGAGCTAGATGGGCAGCCTTTGTTTGCTCTGTCTTCTATTTGAAACAACATGAGTGTGATTAAATGATGACATTTTTGGGTGAACTGCCCCTTTAAGATGTGGATGTCTAGAAACCTTATAATAGCACATAACTGGACACAGCAGAAGCTAAAGCCTGATTTTGTTTGGGACCCTTTTTTTTTACCTCAGTAGCACAAACTATGGCACTTCTAGTAATGTGAGACACTATGCACATGCAGTTAAGAGCCTCTTAGTCTGAGCCTTAGACGTCACTCCCATGGACCATGGACCACAGACGAAACTCCCTCGTAGAAGAAGAACACCGTCATGTTTACAACTGTGACAATGGACGCTTAACAGGATCAACTAAACGCTAGATTTTCAAAAGTATGTGAAGTTCGCAGTTCCATTGTTGCAGTAAACTTACATAACTTACACATTTTTGAATGAATAATTTATTAGATGCACGCTGGTCTGTTATTGTAGGGACATTGACATTACATTTTCATGCCCCTAAACATGACGCGGAACAAAACAAACTGATTGATCGCATTACATGTCAGTCCAACGTCCTCTTGGGTGGTCCTTGGCCAATGAAAGCTGCAAATAGAGTCCAGACCTTCTGCCATCAGTCTGAAGGTCTGACTATGCGAGACTAAAAGCCTCTAGAGCAGGGGTCTCCAAATTTGGTCCTGGACGACCACTATCCAGCAGAGTTTAGCTCCAACTTGCCTCAACACACCTGCCTGGAAGTTTCTAGTATACCTAATTAGGCCTTGATTAACTGGTTCAGGTGTGTTTAATTGGGGTAGGAGCTAAACTCTGCAGGACAGTGGCCCTTCAGGACCGAGTTTGGAGACCCCTGCTCTAGAGGAAATCTGGTTGATTGATTATTTGGGTTCAGTAGATACTCACCCAAAGCTGGTCATCCTGACCTGCAGGACTTTTCTTAACAAAAGCACCATAATATGTGGCTATGTTTCTGTGATGGGAATGTGTTTTCAACATGTTAATCTCCAGTTTGATTTCATCTTCCTCCTCCTGCAGAAGACAAAATACATTTGTAAATTTTCATTTGATCTATTTCACCATGAGACAACTTAAATAATGAAAATGACAGTAAGAATAACAATGCCTGTTAAAACAAGAGAATATAGAAAATGTCATTACTGAGTATAAGGGAGAACAATATACTGAGACTCCAAACATGAGCATTTATATGTAAAGGCTGCTTTCATAGTACTAAGAGGAAAGACAGGTGAGGTGTGTATGGAAGTGTCAAGGGAAATGAAATCTGGAGCCTGGGGTTCAAATGAGCACTACATTGCTCTGTTATCTCCCATGCCAGATAATGCAAGATGGAAAGGGAACCAGAAAACAACATTTCTGTGATGGGGAGTTCTGAGTCTTTCCCTTAAACCTTGACTAAAATCTATGTATTCGTGTACTGAATCCATGGTTACAGAATCCAAGTTACAGAAGTTATGGTTACTGAATCCAAGTCACAAAAATTAAATTCTGCACAAAGAATCAAACAGGCTTGTTGCCTTGTGTAACGAGTTTTGGCTGTCATATTGCTTGGTAAGGCCCATTGACATATACACTAGACGTCGCCTGGGGGTTCTCAGCATGCGTCAAAAGCGCCGCCATCTTAGAACAGGGGTCTTGTCATAGGAAGTGGCTTGGTAACGCTGCTATCTCCGCCTGTACTTTTGAATTCATGGACGATACCGGACTTTTGTGCTGCGTATGGGTGTTCAAACGAAAGAAATCTTAAAACCAGACAGCAAGGGATTACATTTCACAAGTGAGAATGTGTTTGATGATATTGAATGTTACGAAATTATATTTCTGGTTACGTTGGTTTGTTTCAGTCCTTGGTTAATGACCGCAGCTAATCCATGCTAGTTACCCATTCGTTTTTGACAGTTAGGAAAACCGACAATGAACAGAATGTATTTATATCAATGCAATATGATCGTTAGATGTTGGAAATGTGGACAGCTGATTTGGTCTCTATTCAATAGTTTCTCCGACTGGCGCTGTGTGTCCGAGTTCAGTCTCAGTCTATTTCCAGATAGCATTCTGGGCTAATGGAGACTCATCTTAAGTTAAAACAAATAAACAAGTTTAACCAAACACACTAGTTCTGGCTGTTTACCCCGATTGTATCTGATGAGATACGACGTGATGGGGAAAAACAGAAACTGTTTACAACAAAAAAACGGGAACAAACCTTTTCAGCCAGCCTTTACTCTGCTCCGTGTCCCTTGAAGTACACTAAATACTATGGACTTATGGATTTGTTTTGTTTGTAGATACCAAAGCTCTTAATTAGGACATTAAAAATTGACCCATGCTTTTTTACTTAAAGACCCAACTTTATGTATGTTTCGTAAGAATCCCTTATCTGTCAAACATATTTTATTAGATTGTCCTCGACTTAACACAAGCAGAATGCTCTTTTATGAAGTTACTTCACTTAAGGACATATTTAATGAGATTATGCCTGAAAAGGTTTTGGATTTTTTTTATCATGTTAATTAAAAAAAAAATGTATAATATGACTTGCTGTTTATTTGTTTTGTTTTTATTGTATTTATATGATATTTGTGTTTTTGTAATTTAATTTTTGCCATGAAAATATCTTTGATTGCTGACATGGCATTAAATAAAATACTCTGAATCGGTTAGTAGATTCCCAAGTGATAAACAGAGACGTCAATGATAAACGTTCCTCTAAAATTTGTGATTTGCTTCCAACAGCAAATTGCTTTTTGTATCATATTTAATAAACCAATACAATTTGAATGTTTAAATTAACATGTATAGTGTAGGAATTGAGGACGAACCAGACAAATGAATCTTCCAAATGATTCATTCAAAATAATTCCATATAAACTCATCTCAGTTATTCAAAACATCACTGGACCCAAGATCAACCAACGTATTCGTGGCTCCAGCCCGTCTGAAACCCCCCCAGCTATGCCCAGCTGAGGTGAGAGACCAAATGTTTAAAGACAATGCAACTGGAGCCACAAAAGGATAACACCAGAGAGTGATCCTCAAAGACAGAGATGAAACAGGCCACCTTGTGTGAACCCTTGAGTGTCACAATCAAAATCCACAGAAAACTCAACAGTGACTCCTACGAACTGCTTCAATGGTTCCAAAACCATTCTAAACGGACTTGTAATCAAACAGTTTTCGATTACATAATTCCATGTCATGCATACACACTATACATGTGACCTGTTATGCGCAGATCACTCACAATTCATGTAATTGTCATAACTTTTGAATAGTTGATTGAAAGTATGTGTTGTTTGTAATGAAACTGAATCCCCCCTCATAACTCAAAAGATGGCTTGAATGAAATCTGTGTAAAATGCATTGTATTCCTTTTAGAGTAAACTAGACTAAACTGTACTCTCTGTACCCCAGCTGAGTTCAGATAACAGGTCGTAAACGACTAGAGGAGGAGACAGTCACCTCTGAAACAAAGACCGCATCTAATTGGTTAGAACTCCTAAAAGAGGTGGGACAAACCACAGTTTAAAAGTTCAGTACACCAGAACTTTAACCTCTTTGAACCCTCTTTTGAATCTCTTTTAGCCTTGAAGCTCCTTGGAACCTTCTCTCTCTCTCCTTGAACCTTCAGCCAAGCACTTTCATTCAAGCCATCCAACTGACTTTCGTCTCACTCGCTTTCCTTTCTTTTACTTTAATTTTCTTTCTTTCCGTCGGGAGTCTCGTGTTCTAAGCTAAGTTTTGTCGCAAAGTTAAACGACTCTACAGTCTTTGCCGCCTCAACTTCAAACTTCAGCCACGAGGGAACCTCCATTTCATCTGCAGCAATCAGGACCGGAAAGACCTTTACAGATCAACGAACCTGGGGAACCCCTTACTCCAAGCCAACGGACACCGACAAGGAACCCCCATTTAAAGACAGTCTACACGTGCAAGTACCTCCAGATTCTATAGCTGAACTGGTGCATTTATTTAAAATATAATAACCCGCCTAAGCAGTGATTAAAGGGTTAAATTAGTGATTGATGGTTCATTCAGATCAGGTCTCATGGAATGCATATATTGCTAGAAACTTTATCATTTCACTCTCTTGAACTCATTCTTTCCTCTCTTCCTTCCTCTCTGCAACTCGTGTGAATGTGTGTGTGCGTGTGTGTTTGTGTTAGATATTAGTTTGTGTTAGTATAGTCAATAAAGTGTCCTTCATAATTTTAAAGAGAAGTGTCTTGTGTTATGTGCTTTTTAATTTAATGTCTTAAACTGCCGATCTATGTTACCTTGCTAAAGGGTGTTTTTAAGATAGTTGAAGTCGCGACAGAGCTTGTTTGCGGCCCGTGCAAGTGAACGCTGGACGATTCGGTTGCTCGGTTCGTAAAATAAGTGACTCGTTTAGAATTTCCTATAAATAAACTAATTAATAATTACTTTGAGCTTAATTTCGCTTACAATAGTCACACCATTGTAGCAATTTTGCATGCAGTAGGCTAAGGTAAGTAGCGATAGTTCATTCGAAGTTTACTCAAGTGGAAGAATGTGACTAATAAACTTAGGGCTACTAGCACTATGCATTATATTTTTAAAAAGTAGATAATCTTAATAATCAAAACCTTAAATTTCTCTGGACTCAATGATAAATACATGTCTGACCGTTGGAACGAACCAAAAAAAAACCTAGAAAATCGCATTTATGGTGATTTTATTACTGTTAGACCTTTGCCTACATTGACGCTGATGCATTAAAGAGGAGGAGTCCCCTGTTCCAAGATGGCGGTGCTATTGACGCATTCGTTTCAATGAACTGCCGTAGCCAGGCGACGTCTAGAGTATATGTCTATGGGTAAGGCCAGGCAGATTGTCTGGTTGTGATATCATGAATAATTCATTCATTAATAATTAATTAGGTTACATACCCTGTATTAGACAGATCAGTTAACATCAAACATGATCATTCAGCATAATGATCAATTAACTGATCAATGTTAGTTAAATTATCAATTAGCATAAACATGATCTTTTATGATTTTTACCAATGTCGTACAGATCTTTCTCTCAGCCAAAACATTATTCATGTTATATTATATGTCATTACACCAAATGCCACTGGTTCTTGCTGGAGCCAAATGTCGCCGACATCAGATCTGACATAAAGCATCTATAAATGCTAAATGTTCCATGTATGGTGGAGGGTTATCAGGGAATAATTCATTGTGTTTGTTTATTCTTGTGAACCACTATGAATAACTGTTGTTTGAAAGAAAACTGTCCACCTGTTCCATAAACAGCAAAAGTCAAAAGTTGTCAAGTACACCACATCTTTGCTCTTTTAGCTGCCTTCACACTTGTCATGTTTGGTTCGATTAAAACGAACCCTGGTGTGATTGCTCAGTTAGTGCGGTTTCGTTTGCCATCCGAACCCTGGTGCGGACCAAACAAGCGGACATAGACCCTAAAAAGATGGGTCTCGGTCCGCTTCCATACGAACTCTGGTGCGGTTCGATTGATATATGAATGCAACACGGACCAAAGACATGTAAACGAACCAAAAACAGGACATGATGTCACAAGATGCAACGCTACAAGTCAGCTGATTTGACGACACAGAAAGATCAATGTATCCAAAATGAGTAGAGGGCAAACGTGGAACGAGGAGGTAAAGTGTCTCATCAATATTTGTTTCTGCAAACAACGGAGGAAATCCTGGTGCTGTTTTGAATGTTTTGAACATTTTATGAGCTCGTGAGTTCTCAGCTGGTAAAAATAAAGCATATGTACACGCATAAAATTATCCGTCGCAAAATATACGTCATAAAAGCTGACCAATCAGGTTGTGACCGTATCCTTATGCCTTTGGTTCGATAACTTAAGGTTCGCTGTTATAAATGCCAGTGTGAATGCTAAGCGGACCAGGACTATATGTTTTGTTTTTGTTTTTTGGTCCGGACCAAACGAACCAAACCAAGTGTGAACACACCCTTAGTGTATGATTAGCCATTTTCTCATTACCAAGTGTAATTCATTTAGGGATTCATGATAATGGGTAAACAAATAAACAATTATTTTATACAACTGTCAATTTAGAGTCAACTCACATTAACTCATGGCATGGCATGGAGGCATGGTTAATTTGACCTTATAGAGTTTCCAGAAAATATTTATTACATTCATCATATACAGTCTATTATGAAAACTGGAAAAAAAAACAAAGAAAAAAAATGTAGTGAAATTTGTAATATTAAAGGTGATGTATATAGTTCCCATTCAGTCGGTCACGTTCGGCGTACATTGGACAGACCAACGAATAGGAATCTCATAGAGAGGCCAATCTACTTCGAGTGTAACTAAAACGAGCCAATGCACATTGGCATGCAATCATATGCAGCAGCTGCTCTGCCTCGCAGCGCAGGTATTTAATGAGCAGCAGGTGCGTTGCATCTTCAGCTTTTCGCTTCGGAGCCGAATGGTGTTCTTCTGAAGACATCATCTGCATCGAACTGTGAGAGAAGACAAACTGTGTGGGCGTCTCTGAGAGTGCGGGCGTAAGGCACAACAGCGGGGTCACAATCTCCTCCTTGTTCTTTGTGTGTGTGTCTGTCTGATTTGTCTGCAGCTGATTACAGCGCAAAGGACTGTTGTCACGGCCGGTAAATGGTGTGCTCTTGTGCGCTGAAAGGCCATTTTTACGGCAAGGAGAGAGGCACACGACAGCATATAAAAAAAAGGAAAAAAAAGCTGTCTGTGTCGTGGTGGCTGATCCCCTGTGTGCTTCAGATACAGTGTGTTTCTAGATGCGGCCGTTACTTGGGGCCGAGGGATGGTCACGATCGCTGCATTGCTGTCTGGGCTTAAAGGATCAGCGAGTTTTGAATCGGAGCCCTCACAAGCTACCGTTCAAGATGCTTATGCAGACACGCATTTTCGAGTGCATCCGTCCCCAAGATTGGTTTGCAGCGATCGGCCTGAAGGACTTGTACTTTCATGTCTCGATTCGTTCTTGACACAGGCCGTTCCTACGCTTTGCGTTCAAAGGGCGAGCATATCAGAACAAGGTCCTGCCCTTCGGGCTGTTCCTGTCTCCCCACTCCTTTATGAAGGTCGTGGAGGGAGCCCTTCTTCCCATAATAGAACAGGGTGTTCGTATCCTCAACTATCTCGATGACTGGCTCATTCTAGCACACTCTCGGGATCAGTTATGCGAACATAGGGCTCAGTCACCTCAGCCGGATGGGTCTTCAGGTCAACTGGGAAAAGAGCAAACTTGCCCCCATGCAGAGGATCTCTTTTCTCCGAATGGAGTTGGATTTGGTCGCCCAGATGGCACGACTCACAGAGGAACGTGTCCAGTCGGTGTTGAACTGCTTGAATACATTAAAGGGCAGGACAGCGATCCCACTGAAATTCTTTCAGAGGCTCCTGGGGCATATGGAAGCCGCAGCATTACATTACATTTACATTTAGTCATTTTGCAGACGCTTTTATCCAAAGCGACTTACAAGTGAGCGCAGCATCAGTAACCCAACTCGGTTTGCTTCATATGAGACTGCTTCAGCACTGGCTTCATGGCCGAGTCCCAAGATGGGCGTGGCATTTCGGCACGTACCGAGTGGCAATCACTCTGGAGTGCTGACAAGCCTTCAGTCTGTGGTTGGACCCCTTGTTTCTTCAGGCAGGAGTGCCCCTAGAGCAGGTGTCCTGGCATGCTGTGGTGTTCACAGATGCCTCTGCCATCGGCTGGGGTACCACGTACAACGGCCATGCAGTGTCAGGGGTTTGGACGGGCCCCCAACTGCATTGGCACATCAACTGCCTCAAGTTGCAAGCAGCATGTCTTGCTCTGGGCTGCCTGGAAGGGCCGTTGCGGGGCAAGCACGTACTGGTTCGTACAGACAATACTGCGACCGTTGCGTACATCAACGTCAAGGTGGTCTACGCTCCTGTTGCGTGTCGCAACTTTCCCACCATCTCCTCCTGTGGAGTCAGAAGCATCTGAGGTCGCTTCGGGCCATTCATGTCTCTGGTGTGCTCAACCGCATGGCTCACGAGCTGCGCTGCCGGGAGACTGACGACTCCACCCCCAGGTGGTCCAGCTGATTTGGAGACAGTTTGGAGAGGCTCAGGTAGACCTGTTTGCCTGTCCAGAAACTTTTCACTGGCAGCTGTTTTATTCTCTGTCAGAGAGGACACTCGGCACAGATACACTGGCACACAGCTGGCCCCGGGGCCTTCGCAAATATGTGTTTCCCCCAGTGAGCCTACTTGCACAGACCATGTGCAAAGTGAGGGAGGACGAGGAGCAGGTCCTGTTAGTTGCGCCCTATAGGCCCAACCAGACTGGTTCCTGGAACTTATGCTCCTGGCGACAGCCCCTCCCTGGCGCATTCCTCTGAGGAAGGACCTTCTTTCTCAGAGACGGGGCATCCTCTGGCTTCTGCAGTGTTCCCTTCAGTAGAGGGGTATGCTTTCCCAGTGCTATCCAATAGTCACACTGAATGGGTTGTGGGGAACGGCAGTGATGGACACCCTCTGTGTTAGCCCTGCCCCACCATCATTAAGCAAGGGGGTGCAGGGAGCTTGCACAGAACACTGGAAGGGGGCAACGCCTGTGGCGCTTTGGTAGGGATTCATTTCATCGGTCTGTCCCACGTAGAGTAATGTAACCGACTGAATGGTAACATCTCAGTTACATAGGTAACCCTCATTCCCTGAAGGAGGGAACAGAGACGTACATCCCGTTGCCACAGTCACTGTACCCCGCTGATGCTGCCGCATGACCTGTTCGGCACCAAAGTGAAAAAGTCAAAGTAGGCCACTTTCAATAAAAGGAGCAACATGTTGGGAATAATTTTAGCTGTTGGGTTATGAGGAAGTCATTGAGTAGGCTAACACTGTCTTGAACGAATGCGAGCATTATAATGTAAACATTATAAATTGGTACATTTGTCTTCATGAATGGGTGCATGATGATGCTGTATGAGTGCAATGTCGCGTTCATTTTGACGTGTTCACCAGTTTAATCTTTGAAGGTCTAAATGCAGAGAAATCTGTAATTGAAGCTGAATGTCTTTTCAGATAAGCCCATGCATTTTATAGTACTAGTAGTCAACAAACAATAAACTGGGTGAAGAAAATGTATTTCAACTTAAAAAAATCCTATATACATACTTCACCTTTAAAACACTAGTTGCATGAGTGCATTTATTCAGCAACCACAATCGCAAACAATCTGATTGAGATTCAAGTTTAGATTTATTACAGTTCATCACTGAGATTTGCTCACTTATTTAGTGGCAGCACAAGCACCCTCTTGAAAGAACAAAAACTGGCATGACACTTTCATTTGCCCAAAATATTGCAAGCACGATAAATGCTAAACTCCAGCATTCATGTTTTTAAGTTTTAAGTAAAACACTAGGCAGAAAATATATCCATTTAGGACCAAATCTGGGGGGCTTTGAACTCTTGACATCTTCCAACCCCAAGTATAAAAGCTTGTGTTATCAATGCAAGATAACAGAAATGTCAAAAAAAAAAAAAAAAAAAAAAGATTTCAGCAGAGCTCTACATTAAGCCTTGTTATGTACTTGTCCGAGAAAAAAATTATTCTGAATCAATATTTTCAGTGTGTTACAATATTCGTCATCTGTTTTCTGTGTGGAGTTTTTTTTTTCCTTTTCTACAGGTCTGTGCAGGGGATTGGTTGCTGAAGTAAAGCATCATTCAAAGCTGTCTTCAAAAGGGCGTTGCTCTGGGAAGATGGCGAGCTCATTCTGGCGTTGGCCTTGTGACGTGAGGACCTCCGGATTCCTTCTCCCGCCGACAGAATTCTAAATCACTTGTCTTTTGTCAATTCATTGTGCAGTGATTTGAGGAAGCTAATGCGTGTTGTAGGAGCGTAGGGGTGTCCTGCCATTTATTTTTGACCTTATTTTCGATCTGTTTATTTTAGGGAGTTAGGGAAGTTTATTGTATTTTTATTTTCTTTGTTAGGTTATTTATTTGTTTCATTTGTAAGTTGTTTTGTTTATTATTTGGCCTTGGGATATCCTGAAGCCATGGCTCCTTCATTTAATTATTTATTTCCACTTTAATAAATCATTTGTGGATCTTATTTATGTTTGTGGTGATCTGTCGGCTGGGGTTGGTTTCCCGTGTACCACCAAACTCACGTCAAACCCTATTCCTTATTAGAATAGAACGTAACACAGTGTTTCATCAGCTCTTACTTAAATCAGCATATTTACCTTAAATTGATTTCCAGGGCATACCTTATTAAATGTGTCATCTCTAATGACAAATTCTTACATTTTATCAATAAATTAATGTGAAAATTGAGTGTAAAAAAAAACATAATAATTCTTCATGAACTTTTGTTTCTCTCAATCTTCTAAAGATGAAGAAGCTCGTACCTCTGTCACGTCCATAACCTTGATTGCTGCCAGCTGTCCTGTTTTCACATGCCGACCCTGTCAAACGCAAGGACAACAATGAGAAACAATATATATGACTATGTGGCCCTCCTGAAGGACGTGAACATGTGAATGTTTATTATGTCCGCACTTGTGTGCTTCATCCTTGAAGTGTCTCAAAATGAATGATTAGCTCAACAGTATATACAGTGACAAATCAGGATGATCAGTCGATTATTTTATTGCTAGAACATTTAGAGCTTAACTGTAATAAAGCCCTATAAATGTAAGATGAACTTGTAGGAGCAGAATATTCTAATTATTCTCTTATTGATTATATTGGTTAAGTATCCGAGTTGCTCAACAATCCTGTGCTATTAGCCTCACTGTAAAAAATTTTAAGCCAGCACAACAAAAAAAAACTTGGTACTAATTTCCCTAAGCTTTTTCTTGTTCACTCAACTTTTGTAAAAAACAGTTATACTGACTGAAATTAAGTTGTCAGTCATACAAAAAATATTTAATTGGGTTAACTTAAGATTGTTAGTTTTATGGAGAGGTGCAACTGTTTTTTAACAAGCCTTTTTAAGTTGAGCCAATTCAACTTTTTTGGTCTGTAGAACTCAATGTCTGAAGTTGAGTGAACAAAAAAATACTATTGGAAATTGGTACAGTGTAATTTAATTGTTACCATCGTTGTGTTTAGCATACTGAATGTTGAAGTCTGTGTGACTCAAGTATAGTCAATCACAAAATATTGTCACAAATTTAGAAGAATTGTATCAACCCACTTAAAAATTAAACTATTTACACCAACTATTTGTGTGTTTATAAGTGCTACCATTAACTTTATAAATGACCATTATTTGGCATAAATTAAGATTGTCATGTTATTCATATATATAATTATATATATGGATTGTGAAGTTCAGTTGCATACAAATATATGAACTGTGATTTCTTGTTGCATCACTGCATCAAATCAGAATTACAATAAAATAAATGAAATGCCCAAGCAAAGGAAACACCCTCCACCGTAATGGTGAGGTCAAAATAAAACATTTTAGGAAAATCAATGTCAATTTATGAAGTCAGCTTATGTGATGTTCTCTCAAATTTTTCAGTTAAACTGACAATTAAACATTTAAGATGACTTCGCCAAATCAGTGAACGCAAACAGAGAAAGATAAGGAGGAAATGAGGGAAAAGTCTATTAAGAATAGCCCCGCCTCAAAAACCTTTTTTTTTTTTGCTTGACAAAGTGGTACTCAAACCAATCAATTAATTTTTACTTGGGGTTTATGAGTAAAAAAAGACATAGTATGTGATTAGTACAGATTACTAGAGTTTTGCAATTAAGTTAAGACATTAAGTAAAGTTAACTAAAAAGTATCAGTTAGTACACTGTAAAATCCAACAGTGATTTTAAGTAATAATATGTTACGACTGAAATCTACAATAACATTGCCCAAGTCAAAAACTGAAAATTCATACAGTGGCCATGATTTAATTGATAATAATACTATTATTCAATTCAATTCAACTTTATTTCCAGACTCAAGGTCAATAAAAAAATAAATAAATAAATAAATAAATAAATATATATATATATATATATATATATATATATATATATATATATATATATGGGACGGCAGTTTCTAACTTAACTTAAATAAATAAGTTGGCAGAAGTTTTTTAGGATGAACTTGCAAAACCTTGTTCACAAAACTAAACTTTTTAAGTTTATGGAAAGAAACTTGGTTTAGGTTGAATAAATGTATTAAAAATAGTTATACTGACTTTTCCACAGATTTTTGCTGAACCAACACAACAAAACCAGTAATTTGAACCTTTTTCAAGTTGGGTTTTTTACAGTGCTGATCCTGGAATCCAACAAATTTACTGTATAACGTGATATTTCAGGGAATTTGGTCTAATTTGGAAGAGAGCAAAAGTAATGCTGTACACATACTCAAATGTCGATATGGACTAGTGTGTGTGTGAATATTAAAGTCTGTATGTTGTGCATGTCTCAGTTAGCTATACTACAGAAACTCAAGCACATGTGATGTTCATCTGGATCTCACTATACAAGGATGACATGAACACATAAAATTCATCTGCAGAGCTGCTTTGTGAACCACTTCACTGCATTTCATGTACCAGTTCATTTGGCCAAATTATTGTCATACCATATATGTAGGGGTAAAATCTTTACTACAATCCACAAAAATAAAAGTTTGGTTTAACATGAAGAAAATATGAAAGAAATATATTACTATTGCACAGTAGAATGCACTTATCAAAGTAATAATAATACGGTTTATTAAAACATTATTTTTAAGAAATATTTTTTTTTCATCCATGTTTTATTTAAACACTAAACAGTAAAAATTTAAATATTTTTTAAAATTTCGTTTCATTATATTTCAAAGATTGATTCAATTGGTTTCATCTTTGATTTTTGATAAAATTGTATTAAATCAGAAAAGCAAAAAAAAAGGCACAGATAAACAGATACATTTGCACAAAGGAGCACCTAATATCACTGTATTTACTGTGGGAAAAACAAAAAATCTTGGCTAATTATAGAAGACATGACACTTCAAACCAAAGATGTACAGGATGCCTGAGTGAGTTGAAATAAGGCATCTAATTATATGTCATGCTCAAACACACAGACCTTAAAAATGGCAGTTTTCTGTTTTCAAGTTTCACATTCACAAAGACAGTCAGCATTACATTAGTATGACGTCAAGTATAGCATTTGATGATTATAGAGACAAAGACTGATATTTTTACTAGAAATAATACTACTACTAATAATAAATTAAGTAGTGACGATCACATAAATAGCTGCAGGCCTATACTGTTGTCCAGTTGTCACTTGCCACCAATGATTTAAATCTGAAATTTCTTCATTTGAAGTTAACAACCATATAATACTGTATGTATGATGATGGTAAAAGAGGTGTGTGTGTTTTTGATTGTGGATCATTAAAATGTCTTCACAATCTGCTTTTAAAGAAATATCATAGTATCGTGCTACAGAAATATCGTAGAATCATGTACGATGTGCAATGTCAGGGATCGTTAATCCGTACGGACCAGACACCAAGTTTTCAAAATTAATTGCAAAGTTTGACCATCATATAATGAAAGTTTATCATTTGAACGTGTTTAGGTCCTGTCAGTTTAAACAATCAAGCAATTTTAAAGCATTTGAGCGCACAAAGACGTGGAAGAGAAGTCAATTAAAAACGTGCGGCTGTTTTCTGTCCACAGACACGCACAAAAAGAGAGCCGCGCAGATGCACGGGAACACTGAAAGCTGTTGTCTTCCGCATCTATTAACCAAAGAATTATCAAAATGCACGTAAAACATCTTAAAACGTTGAATAACACAGTTGCTTATGGCTTAGGTGAACTACACAATTCAGAAAGAAAACTGAATGTGTAATAGTATTTTGGATCCGCGCATTCGGTCTTAAAGTGACAGCAACCTAAAATTCCTACTACTTTCTGTCTCATGAATGCAAATCAAACAAAAGACAAAGAGATAAATCACTTTTATCATTTTAACACAAATTAATTATATTTATTTTATGAAGTGAAGACTATGCAGTGTTATTTTACGTTTGATTATTTAATTTCTGTACCTGAATACGTTTAGACATACCTGTATAAAGCACTATTTCATTTTTACCTGTGTTCCATTATATTTATCTATGCTTGTAATTTGTTTTAATAATTTTCTATGCCTATTCACACACCTACAAAATCACCCCAATGATTTTAGAATTATCAATTCTTTCCAAATAGAGCTATTCAAGACATCGATTGAATTACTTTCATATCGCAATATATATCTCAGAAAAACAAAATATCGCAATGTCCTTTTTTTCCAATATCTAGTATCGTGCCTCCGTCCCAATATACTGGACAAAGTGACATACAATCTAGGGTTGGACTATGTCTACTAAATTGGCATCAGACGATGTCTACAGTAGTCTACAGTCGTGGCCAAAAGTTTTGAGAATTACATAAATATTGGAAATTGGAAAAGTTGCTGCTTAAGTTTTTATAATAGCAATTTGCATATACTCCAGAATGTTATGAAGAGTGATCAGATGAATTGCATAGTCCTTCTTTGCCATGAAAATTAACTTAATCCCAAAAAAACCTTTTCACTGCATTTCATTGCTGTCATTAAAGGACATGCTGAGATCATTTCAGTGATCGTCTTGTTAACTTGTTGACGAGTACAAGGCTGGAGATCATTATGTCAGGCTGATTGGGTTAGAATGGCAGACTTGACATGTTAAAAGGAGGGTGATGCTTCCATTGTTCCATTCTTCCATTGTTAACCATGGTGACCTGCAAAGAAACGCGTGCAGCCATCATTGCGTTGCCTAAAAATGGCTTCACAGGCAAGGATATTGTGGCTACTAAGATTGCACCTAAATCAACAATTTATAGGATCATCAGCAATTTCAAGGAAAGAGGTTCAATTCTTGTAAAGAAGGCTTCAGGGCATGCAAGAAAGTCCAGCAAGTGCCAGGATCGTCTCCTAAAGAGGATTCAGCTGCGGGATCGGAGTGCCACCAGTGCAGAGCTTGCTCAGGAATGGCAGCAGGCAGGTGTGAGCGCATCTGCACGCACAGTGAGGCGAAGACTTTTGGAAGATGGCCTGGTGTCAAGAAGGGCAGCAAAGAAGCCACTTCTCTCCAAAAAAAAACATCAGGGACAGATTGATCTTTTGCAGAAAGTATCGTGAATGGACTGCTGAGGACTGGGGCAAAGTCATATTCTCCGATGAAGCCCCTTTCCGATTGTTTGGAGCATCTGGAAAAAGGCTTGTCAGGAGAAGAAAAGGTGAGCGCTACCATCAGTCCTGTGTCATGCCAACAGTAAAGCATCCTGAGACCATTCATGTGTGGGGTTGCTTCTCATCCAAGGGAGTGGGCTCACTCACAATTCTGCCCAAAAACACAGCCATGAATAAAGAATGGTACCAAAACACCCTCCAACAGCAACTTCTTCCAACAATCCAACAACAGTTTGGTGAAGAACAATGCATTTTCCAGCACGATGGAGCACCGTGCCATAAAGCGAAAGTGATAACTAAGTGGCTCGGGGACCAGAACGTTGAAATTTTGGGTCCATGGCCTGGAAACTCCCCAGATCTTAATCCCATTGAGAACTTGTGGTCAATCCTCAAGAGGCGGGAAGTGATTATGAAAGAATGGGTTGCTATCAGTCAGGATTTGGCCCAGAAGTTGATTGAGAGCATGCCCAGTTGAATTGCAGAGGTCCTGAAAAAGAACGGCCAACACTGCAAATACAGACTCTTTGCATAAATGTCATGTAATTGTCGATAAAAGCCTTTGAAACGTATGAAGTGCTTGTAATTATATTTCAGTACATCACAGAAACAACTGAAACAAAGATCTAAAAAGCAGTTCAGCAGCAAACTTTGTGAAAACTAATATTTATGTAATTCTCAAAACTTTTGGCCACGACTGTACAGTCTACACTTCTATTGGAATGGACTAAAAATGCTCGCTCTGTTCCATGCCAGTGGGCACGCACCGTTAATGTAGCATTAAAACTACAGGATATAATGCTTAAATATCATTACCATAAACGATTCTGAGTGCTTGTTGTGTAATCTGCACCACAGTTTTGACGTCTATCGGCCCAACCCTAGTACATTCATATCACATGCTAACGCAGAGGTAGGGTTACGCTCATGTGACATTGCAGTTATTCACAACCACGAAAGTTAATTATTTGCATGCGTTTTAAAGCTGTGTAGGTTAAAGGTTTTATTTGTGCACCCAAAGCGTATGCACTAAAAGCTTGTCAAACAGTGCGTGAGTACTGAACTTTTCATTCACTCCTTGTAGCGCTTAAAAGTGCAGTGTGTAAATTTCAGCGGCTTCTAGCGGTTAGGTTGCAAACTGTAACTAACGCCTCACACCCCTCCCTTTTGGAGAAGCTACAGTGGCCATCTGACTGACATATCATCGTCTGAGAGAGCAGAGAGTAGCTTGTGTGAAGTAATGAGGTTTCTTCTTACTTCTAACAAAGAACGGTCTCGGTTTCTAATAAACCAGACGACTACTACTACTTTGTGCGTATTCAACGTAGTGACGATACAAGCTGCCTCTTAAATATGAACAATTTGAAATATGAATAAATTTGAACAAAGAAGAACAACATAGTGACGAAACACGCTCTTTAGAATGTTTGTCCGTTTAGGGCTACTGTAGGTCATGCGCGTGCATGCTGCTCAACCGCAAAACGTGTACAGCAGACAAGTGAGCATGCTAGAGTTATGTTTGCAGCCATTTTACATTAAAAGGCTAGGTACACCTTCATGACTACTGCCTTTTGTTTTGTGCAAATGTAAGTTACAATATTGTGTTTTTATTTTGTGTAGGCTTATATCTGATTTATGTCATATAGGATCCGATATGGACAAAAAAATTGACAAAAACACAAATTATATATATATATATATATATATATATATATATATATAAAGAAATCATTTATTTATTTATTTGTGGCGGGGCCAGCTCCAGAACACCGAACAGACGTGCGTAGGCTCTTTCAACTCAGGCTGCCCATCAAGGCTTTCTCAAGCCAACGTCAAAGTTCGTTTACAAACTTTAGCTTCTAGTTTCATATATAATTCTTTTGAAATGATTTTGCTTTATGTAACGTTATCTAGTGTATGTGATAAATCCCACTCGACATTTGTGCTGGCTACTGTATACAGGCCACCAGAGCACCATATAGAGTTTATCAAAAAATTTGCTGATTTTCTATGAGTTAGTACTGGCTGCAGATAAAGTCCTTAATATTGGTGATTTTAATAATGAAAAAGACCTACTGGGATTAGCATTTACAGATATTCTAAACTCTATTGCAGTTCGGCAACATGTGTCAGGAGCCACTTATTGTCCTAATCATACTTTAGATCTAATATTGTGACATGGAATCGATATTGATGCCGTTGAAATTCTGCAGCGGAGGGATGTGTCTAGAAGGGATACAGCTACGGCCGGAAGTGAAGCAAAATCTCAGAATAAATAACAGTAAATTAAATGTGCTACTTATCAAATTGTGTTTTATTAACATCTACAGCTGCCCCAACCCTAAACCTACCCTTACAATACTGCAAATACAGTTATTAAATTAAATAAATAAATAATAAATAGCCGTAGTTGTATCCCTTCTACTCTTTACCGCAGCAGAGCGGTGACATCTCAGATCATTATCTAGTCTCATGTACACTTCATTTAGTTAAGGCTGCAAAGCTGACTCCCAGTTACAAATACAGTGGGTACGGAAAGTATTCAGACCCCCTTACATTTTTCACTCTTTGTTATATTGCAGCCATTTGCTAAAATCATTTAAGTTCTTTTTTTTTTCCCTCATTAATGTACACCCCATATTGTAGCACCCCATATAGACAGAAAAACACAGAATTGTTGACATTTTTGTAGATTTATTAAAAAAGAAAAACTGAAATATCACATGGTGCTAAGTATTCAGACCCTTTACTCAGTATTTAGTAGAAGCACTCTTTTGATCTAATACAGTCATGAGTCTTTTTGGGAAAGATGCAACAAGTTTTTCACCCCTGGATTTGGGGATCCTCTGCCATTCCTCCTTGTAGATCCTCTCCAGTTCTGTCAGGGTGGATGGTAAACGTTGGTGGACAGCCATTTTAAGGTCTCTCCGCAGATGCTCAATTGGGTTTACAGATGCTTACAGATCCACCACAGGCTCTACACCCTCCTACCTCCACATACTGCTACAATGCTACATCCCCAACAGAACCCTGTGATCACTAAAGGAGCGAAGGCTTGTGGTACTGTCACAGAGAGGGACAAAATCACTCTTAATCAGGGATGCAGAATCCCTGGCAATAATCAAGAGACAGCTGAAAACTCATCTCTTTCGTGAGCACTTAACCCCTTCATTAAAAAAAAAAAAAAATTCTATCCTTTCCTTTTTCCCTTCCTAGTCTGGCTTATGTTACTTTGAGCAATGTATGAAACTTGTATTGTGAGCATTTACTGTGTCTATTTGCCTCTTCATGAAGAATCGCTTGTTTGTATTCCTCACTTGTAAGTCGCTTTGGATAAAAGCGTCTGCTAAATGATTAAATGTAAATGTAAATGTTTAAGTCAGGGCTCTGGCTGGGCCATTCAAGAACAGTCACGGAGTTGTTGTGAAGCCACTCCTTCATTATTTTAGCTGTGTGCTTAAGGCCATTATCTTGTTGGAAGGTAAATCTTCGGCCCAGTCTGAGGTCCTGACCATTCTGGAGAAAGTTTTCATCCAGGATATCCCTGTACTTAGCCGCATTCATCTTTCCCTCGATTGCAACCAGTCGTCCTGTCCCTGTAGCTGAAAAACACACATACCGCTTAGAATTAACCCTCTGAGGTCAGCTGTCGCGTGATTTACTCATGTTTTTCTTGTCAGTGTGAAAGAGAGTCAAAATGCTACGTCAATTTTGGACATTCAATTATATACCTGTCTAATCTGTGAAATGTCTTCTTTTATTTGTGTACACTCAGAGTAAAAATTAAATATTGAGCATTTTGCAAAATAAACAAAACTAACATGACGCGTGAGCTGCGATCTCTCTCCGAATGAAGTCCATTCTGATAGTCATAAGAAAATGAACGATAACTTAGTGAATACTATTCACACAGATATGGGACGCATGTCTAAATAAACGTTGAAATATCAGGTTTTAAATCATGTAAGTCAAATCTAAAACGAATATTCTCTGTTTATGTAATTGTTACATGTGTTTCTGTCCTGGACTTTGTTTTTCGTCTCTCCACACGTGCTCTTTGTTTTGATTTTTCTCCCGCGACTCATCACTCATCATTAGCTCATGCCCGTCAGCTGTGTGTCATCAATTACCCTTGTTTGTTCCCTTTATAAGTCCTGTGTTTCCTCTGTCCGGTTGTCAGTTGTTGTATAAGTTTAGTGTCTTGTTTGGATGAATTCCCATGTTCCTTATTAAACCCTGTTCCTGTGATTCTCTGTTGTCGCGTGTGTGTGTGTGTGTGTGTGTAACCGGCAAGTACCGTAAGAGTAATCTGTTTGAAAAGAGAGAGATGTCAGTAGTTCGCGAGTCAGCTCATTATCCTCTAATGTGACCACACCCACAGAGAGCATGCGCTATTCAAACACAAATTCGGAAGCGATTAATGCAACAGAGTGAACGCCCACATCAGCGCGGTACAATGTATCAAACTTAGTCAGATTCATGTACATCGTTTAGAGATGCGGTGAGGATTAATTAAAAGGGCCAAGGCCCTATTGTTTTCCTTAGGATTATTAGGGCCCAAGCCCGAAGGGCTAAGGCCCTATTGTTTTCTTTAGAATTATTAGGGCCCAAGCCCTAATATAATTTATTTTATTTTTTTTCAACCGTTCAGGGCTTTTTGGGGCCCTTAACATGCTCAAAAACTCTTGAAACTTTGCACACGCATTGGAACCTGCGGCCATTAGGGCGTCACAGAGGCTGGGACCCGGGCGTGGCATGGATGTGACTATTATGAGCGCATCAAGAGCACATCAAGTAGAGATCGCGAGCCGTGTTTGCAGTTTCATGATTTCTGTGAATGATCACAAACTCATTTACATGTGATTTTTTTCATGTTCTTTTCATTCCTTTGTTTGAATTTTTATGTGTATGACTGTTAATGTGTTGACGCTGTGTGGCATCTGTGCAAACTTCATTTCCTAACGGATTAAACAAAGAGCCGCGCGTCATTTCTCTGAAAGGGAGTGATCACGAAATCATGAAAGCTCATGTTTTTAAACCTTATTCATTAAAGTATTCAAGCGATTAGACAAGATTCGATCACAAGAACATATTAAAAATCTTCAATTACAGTTTGGAAGATTTATGCAGGGATTTTAAAAAATACAATTAAAATATAAACTTCTGCAAATAACTAATAATAAACTTCTGCACATGATGACTACATACTGAAGATGCTAAAATTGCGAACGATTATAGTACATCTAAAATGGTGTTGCCAATGCAAAGGTTTAAATTAAGAACAAAAAGGGAATTTGGAAGTTGTCAATTATTCATTAATAATTGAAATATACACACCTAATTTCTATATTTAATAGCCATTCCATTCCATTCCAGCGATTCTACAATATACAAGCAAATAAACACATGAAAGACTTTCCTGTAGAAATCGCGAGCCGTGTTTTTTGACAGTTTGATGATTTCTGTGAGAGTGATCACGAAATCATTTACGTGTTTTTTAACCTTGTTCATTCCAGCGATTACACAACATTTAATCACAAGAATGTTTTAAAGAGCTTCAATTATAGCTTGGAAGATTTTCTGTCACACAAAGAAACGCGCAGCGTCTTCTAATAATGATCGCGCCCAGTTATACAAATAACTACATCACATGCAGGGATTTAAAAAAAATAAAACTAAAATATAAACTTCTGCAAATAAATCGTATTTGGATCGTTATCGTTTATATTACATTCGTGCTCTCCTCATACATTGCACGCACACACATTCAGACAGTTCACAAGCTCTAACAGTTCTCTGTGTTTTAGTCTGGCAGGTTTAACCCTTTCATTGCTGTGTCCCCTTGTCTGCATTATAGGATAGGAAATAGGAAGGATAGGAAGGCATAGAACCAGTTCAGTTGTAGTGCACTGACTATATGGTTCTATATAATTAGTTTAATAATATGATTAAAAATAGCGTTAAATACCTTAAGATAAATTCAATGGAACCTGGATGAATTTAAAATGAATGTATTATATTTCAGATCAATATATTTGTTTTCTTTAAAATATTTTTTTCTGAATATCTCTCTCTCTCTCTCTCTCTGGGTCTTCCAGGTTTAACCCTTTCATTGCTGTCTCCTTTTGTCTGCATTATAGGATAGGAAATCTCATAAAAAATGAAGGCATAGGACCAGTTCAGTTTTAGTGCACTGACTATATGGTTCTATATAATTAGTTTAATAATATGGTTAAAAATAATGTAAAATACCTTAAGATAAATTCAATGGAACCTGGATGAATTTAAAATGAATGTACTATATTTCAGATCAATATACTTGTTTTCTTCAAAATATTTCGTCTGAATATCTCTCTCTCTCTCTCTCTCTCTCAGGGTCTTGCAGGTTTAACCCTTTCATTGCTGTCTACTTTTGTCTGCATTATAGGATAGGAAATCTCTTAGCCCTTTCTTATCCACAAATTTGTATAAAGAAATAAAGCCAAAGAACCAGTTCATTTGTATTTCACTGACTATTTAGTTTTATTTAATTAGTTTAACAATATAATAGGATAAATTCAGCTGAATATATAACACTTTGAACTGCTAATGATAACTTTGCTATGATATGATCGCTTTTAGTTAGTATTATATTGAATAATCTGACTCAACTAACTGGTCAGTCTCCAACTGGAGACACCGTTTAAATTCATTTTGCCCGCCATGCCCAGTTGTCCTTAAAACACTGAGGTGGTGGTGCCACCGGCTTGGGCCCGCTCATCGCTGCTCGCAGCTATATTTATTTTTATTTTTTTTCAACCTTTCGGGGCTTTTTGGGGCCCTTAACATGCTCAAAAACTCTTGAAACTTTGCACACGCATTGGAACCTGCGGCCATTAGGACGTGACAGAGGCTGGGACCCGGGCGTGGTAGGGGGGCTCGACAGCGCCCCCTTGAATGGGGTCCGAAATCTTGGTCCATATATCAAACACGCTTGCACATATTGGTATGAAACTCAGAACACATATAGAACTCATCGGGCCTGACAACTTTCGTGCTCTAAGTTGTACGCCGCCTCAACAGGAAGTGAGCTATTATGGGTTGTTTGAAAAGCGCATGCTCTGGAATTTGATATACTCCTCATAGGCGCTTAATCCGATCACCACCAAACTCGGTCAGCATGAAGTCAAGACATTGATGACGCAAAATTGCCAGGGGATTTTTGATATCTCACACGCTCGTGGCTCGTTTGCTCGTGGCGAGGCAATGAATTTATGGCGAGAAAACAGGAAGTGTGTTATAACGTCTGCATACATTTATTGATTTTTATGAAACTTCACCTGTGTGTTCGTTGCAGGAGGCCGAGCACATGGATGTGACTATTGTGAGTCAAAGATATAGCGCCACCAATCGGCAGCAGGAAATGTGTCACTTTCAAAATGCTTTGAGATCACCCTCTTATTTTTACCCAATTTGCTTCAAACTTCGTCATTATAATGTCCAAACATTTCAGATGTGGACATGTGAATGTCTTTGTGATATCTTAAATATTGTTGTCATGGCAAGATGTCAAACTTTAATAATATTCTTGTTTTTTTTTGAGGCTCTTAACATGCTTCAAATTGCATGAAACTCGACACACACGTGAATATTGTCATCTAGTAGACTTGGGCAAAGCCTTAAAAATGGGTGTGGTGGAGGGGCTCTGTAGCGCCATCTTTTGACAAAAGTTAGGGCGTTAGTTTAACCTACAGTCACCAAACTCGGCACACATATTGTTCTAATTTAGCCAGACAACTTTCTAATTTACAGTCATTAGCTCCGACCAACAGGAAGTCAGATATTTTGGTTTGAATATGGCTATTTTGAATAATCAAGCTCTGAATTTTTAAAAAACGGTCTCGTGGCTCCCTCTAGTGGACAGAACTGTTCACTCATAGAAGCACACGAGCCCCGAGTTTAGAACAACCGCTTTCGTTTTACAACTCACAACAGTCTTCGTTTACATGTCATTTCATTCATTAAAACTTTCAAGCGATTGTATAATATACAAGCAAAGAAACACTAAATTAATTTACTGATCGCGAGTATTGACAGAAACAGCCACTCTAATGTCAAGTCAAGTCAAGTCAAGTCATCTTTATTTATATAGCGCTTTTTACAATGCAAATTGTGGCAAAGCAGCTTTACATTAATTAGAAAATGGTGTCATTGTGCAGCTTATTCTATATATTATTGATTCATTCCGTTACAAATATCAGTAGTTATTAGTCTAGTTAATTTAGGTATAGCAACACTGCTGAAAACAGTGACGTAATCGTCTGGCTCAGCTCAGTTCGCATACAACGGTGCCAATCCAGGCATATCAAAAACACTGCTGAAATATGTCATAGACGGAGAGAAAGTTTGCTTTCGTTTTACAATTCAGGCCACTTCGTCATATATATATATATATATATATATACGCTGGTTTGTCCATACATTCAAAAATTCTTAAAAAAAAAGTCCTAGTTTCCACAGACCAATTTCATCTCAGGTGGAAAGGACAGGGGAGCGTGGCCTGGGAGCGGTCAGCGGGGGTATAATGGGTAATCGAACAAATAATGGGTCCGTGGGACGGGGGCGTGGCTTGGGTGCGGTGGGCGGGGGTCCGGTGGTCAAAAAACCCCTAACCCTTCTTGTTCTAATTATGAAAACCGTAATATAAAAATTTTGTTGCAATGCAATGCACACAAGAACTAACTTAATCCATTGTGCATCTTCCTATGTAAAGAGAAAACAACAATGTGTGCATTGCATTGCAGAAACTTGATCCGTTGTTCAGTGAAGAGCAAACGTCTCGGATACGTATGTAACCCTCGTTCCCTGAAGGAGGGAATGGAGACGTACGTCAGAACTGAACTGACGAATTGGGATATCGCCCTATTATCTTCGAGTGTAAACTAAACGAGCCGATGAAGATTGGCGTGCGAGCTTTGCGTGCCGCACTCCGCCCCCGCGAGCGGGTATAAATACGGAAGCGGCAGCGCTCGCACTTTGTTTTTCGCTGAGGAGACGAGCAGAGGTCTACGCTCAGCAGGGTACAGGAACTGTGGCGACGGAACGTACGTCTCTGTTCCCTCCTCCAGGGAACGAGGGTTACATACATAACCGAGACGTTCCCTTTCAGTCGGTCACGTTCGACGTACGTCAGAACTGAAACGACGAATTGGGATCCCTAATAAAACGCCACAGTTACTGACCCCATCCAGCGCCCAACGTAAGTCGCAGCAACACAGCGCACACTAGGGACGGAGAAGGGACCGGACTTACGCCAGGGAAGTCTACTGCTGTTCCGCATGACCCACTCAGTAAGACATGGATAACACTGGGAAAGCGTTCCCACTGGGGACGCTGCGGAGACCACAACCTACCCGAAGGGAGGAAAATTATGTGGGAATGTACATATGGACTGGCCGTGGGCAGTGCACATATATCAAGTCCATGGTATGGCTCCGGCCTAGGTAGGGGGGAGACACATCTAGCAGGGACAGCAGAGCGGGCTCTGCTGAGGGAAAGACACGGGCTTACATAGGAAGGCTACCGTGGACATTACACATATGGGACCGCCGCAGGGGTCACAACATATGGAACCCAGCTTAGCAGAGGCAGTATGCGTGCTTAAGCCTAGCAACAGACACTCCGCAATGTCCAACGCCGCAAAGGGTGGCGGAGGACTCAACAGGGTTCGCCAAACTGGGGAACTCTACTGGAGCAAATAGACGCACATATCCGGCCCAGCGGGCGGGAGTGGCGTATGCAAGCGGACACTAGAAAGGGCACTTAATTGCTCTGTTTTTCTTCGACTCTCGGCTGGGTGTGACAAGCATCTTTTTCATGATGTCTTTTCGCCCATTGTTTCTGTATGCGGTTGTTTACTGACTGCATCTGACAGCCAGGATTGCAATCTCACGTGCCTGGGCAAACAGCACACTTAGTCAGCACTCGTGGATGGTACATGCTCTCATTGAGAGAGCAAGTCCATGTTGGCGTTGAGATTGGCCATCTTGTAGGTCCATCAGGCGAAGGCTCTAAAACACCTGCACAAGGGTAGTTCTGAACCAGGGCTACTGCAAGAACTGCGCGCACCCTGGGACAGACGGTGTCCCCCCTGGTGGTCCAGGAACACCATCTCTGGTTGGACCTGGCTGAAATGAAGGACGCTGACAAAGTTCGCTTTCTCAACGCCCTAATTTTCCAGGCCGGCCTCTTTGGCGACACTGTCGAGAACTTTGCCCAGCAGTTCTCAGCAGTCCAGAAGCAGACGGAAGCCATTAGTCACATCTTGCCCGGGTGAAATGTGGCTACCATTCTACCGCGGACTGGCCCCCAACCTGCTCGTCGCCAAGGGCATCCCCCTGTGGCTGCACAGGCTCCTGTGAGACCGAAAGAACCCTGTCCTCCACGACCCCCCCGCAGGAAGGCAAAGCAGCCCGCCCAGGCCACCAAATCTACTAAAAAGAAACAGAAGAAGCGGTCCTGAGATGGAGGGAACTGCTCTACTCCAGGAGAAGGTGAAGGCACCGCTCCTTCCCTCCGGAGAGGGCCGGGGGGTAAATCTTACGTTCCATTTTAAGGTGCTCACCTCCTCAATAAAAGAACAGTTTCCAAAATCTCTGAGTCATACTGGGTCTGTACTGACAGTGGGCGACGCACTGCTTCCTCACTCTCAGCCACTCCCTTCTTTGCCATGGGCAGGACACGGGCGTCGGGACGCACAGCCTCCCCTCGCCCCCCTGCCTCGTCCTTCAGGAGACACACGGAGTCAAATGAGTTCTCATCCCTCACCGCCTCTACCTCGGGACGCTCTGCTTCCCAGGTTGGGCCTAAGCACTCCATGCTGCACCCCCATGGGCACTTCTGCTGCTCGGATGGTGCTGCTCGGATGGTGCCAAACATACAGCGCTTGGGGGCCTGGCTAGGTCTTCTCAACCTATCCCGTTGGTTCATTCGAACAGTTAAACTCGGATACGCGATTCAGTTCGCCAGGCGTCCCCCCAGGTTCAGTAGCGTCCTGTTCACCTCGGTGGCAGTTAAGGATGCCACTGTCCTGCGGGAGGAAATTGTTGTCCAGTTGGCGAAGGACGCAATAGAGCCTGTCCCTCCAGCTGAGATGAAGTTAGGGTTTTATAGACCGTACTTCTTACTACCCAAGAAAGTCGGAGGGTTATGGCCAATCTTGGATTTACGTGTCTTGAATCGGGCATTCATTCTATGAGGGACGCTTCGCTGGCGCTTTTGGTCATGGCTGATAAAAACGTGGGAATTGAGTCCCAAAGCACTCTTCTTCTGAGGTAAGGAACAACAGCTTCAACCATCTCCTGAGTAAGACCCTGTCTACTCCATCCCACTGGTATGGAAGACATCCTAGGGCTTACTCCGGATGCTGGAGGGTTACGACATTTGAGGTAGCACTTGCATGGGTAGGCCTAGGCCTGCCACCATCTGCATCCCCAACGTTCGTGATGTGGTTCAGTTGCTATGGCGTTTTCCATTGGACCCCATTTCGTCAGTTCGATCTAATATTGAACATGACTGACTGAATGGGAACGTCTAGGTTAATAATGTAACCCCCGTTCCCAGAAGGAGGGAACAGAGATGTTACGTCCCCTTGCCATAGCACTGAGTCACCGGTGAATGGCTAGGATCAGTATCTCGGCTTCTCAGCAAAATACGAATGAAAGTGAGTATGCTGGCCCTATTTATACCCGGATGTGCCAGGGGTGTGGCCCGGCATGTAAATCTCACTGCCAATTCTCATTGGCACGTTTAGTACCACTTGGAGGTGATTGGGCTCCCAAGCAAAACCCCATTATGTCAGTTTGACGTAACATCTCCATTCCTTCCTTCAGGGAACGGGGGTTACATTAGTAACCTAGACATTTTTAGTGACAAAAGCTATCAAGATCCTAAGCTTTTAGAAATAAATTTATGAAAAAAATGAATCCCATTTACTAAAATAGACACTTGTAAAATTACGCCTGAGATTGGCGTTGTGCCAATAGACGATAGTATCTTGTATAGACGATGATCAGACATATCGCCAAGGGCTGATGGCTTTGACGATATGAAAATGATAATGGCTAGGACTAGTTTTCAATTAGAGTTTCAATTCTTATCATCCAACATCTGTGTTTTCATGTGCTGATTTAGACAGAAATAAAAATCAGTCTGCTTTTCACATAGGAGGGAGTGTGTGTTTTCTAGACATGGATGTTACACAAGGTCACGTGCCGTGTTGGCAAGCATCACGTATGACAAATATGTCTTTAAATTAATTATTTATTGATATAATTAAATTTTATTAAAAAGATTAAATTTCACACGATTTTATAAAAGTGGCTGTTTATAATAATCTTTCATAAGTGAGAAATAAAAAGTAGACACAAATCTTACTCTTACCTGATGCTTATTTGGCTCCATTTGTTAATTTTATAATTTTATTTTTCGTCGGATACCACCCATATTGGAATTAAATGAAAGCATCCTTTTGGTGCATAATATTGGTGTGCAAATAGTAGCTCAGCTAGGCCAAAAAACACATTATGAACTCACTTGAAAGTGAAATATGACATCCTATGAAATTAAATTAATCTAAATTTAAATTATCTCATAGATGTGGCTGTTGTGGTTTGTGATCATATGGGCACCAACTGCTGCAGTAAATGTGGTGAATTCAAATGACTTTGACATCGTCCTTTTATATTTACCCATTTGAAATGCCTATTGCCCGCCATGCACAGTTGCCTTGAAGCCACCAGGGTGGCGGTGCCACCGGGCTTGGGCCCGTCATCGCTGCTTGCAGCTATATTTATATTTTTTTTGTTTCGGGCACTTTTAGGGCCCTTAACATGCACGAAAACTCTTGAGACTTTGCACTCGCATTGGAACCCGCGGCCATTAGGACGTCACAGAGGCTGGGGTCCGAAAACTTGGTCCATATATCAAGCACGCTTACATATATTAGTATGAAACTCGGTACACATGCAGACCTCATCGGTCCTGACAACTTTCGTGCTCTAAGTTGTACGCTGCCTCAACAGGAAGTGAGCTATTATGGGTTGTTTGAAAAACTTATGCTCTAGATTTTGTTATACTCCACCTAGACCAGTGGTTCTTAACCTGGGTTCGATCGAACCCCAGGGGTTCGGTGAGTCAGTTTCAGGGGTTCGGCGGAGGTCAAGAAACACACCCGACTCATATGATTCGAGATGACACGCCCTGCTTTTTCCTATTAAGAAGGGTTCGGTGAATGCGCATATGAAACTGGTGGGGTTCAGTACCTCCAACAAGGTTAAGAACCACTGTCCTAGACGCTTAATCCGATCACCACCAAACTCGGTCAGTATGAAGTCAAGACATTGATGTTGCAAAATTTCCAGCGGATTTTTGATATCTCAAACGGTTTGTTCAAACGGTTTGGTCTCAAACAGGATGTTTAAATGAAATTAAAATTCAAAGTAATCACTTTGGTAATCTAAAATGCTTTTCGGATGTAACTATAATTTGATCAACACCCATTTACATTTACATTTAGTCATTTAGCAGACGCTTTTATCCAAAGCGACTTACAAGTGAGGAAAACAAACAAGCGATTCTTCATGAATTGGCAAATAACACAGGAAGTGCACACAATACAAGTTTCATACATTGCTCAGTACCATAAGCTAGAGTAGGAAGGGAAAAAGGGGAAGGATAGGGTTTTGTTTTTGTTTTTTTATGAGGGGATTAAGTGTTCACGGAAGAGATGAGTTTTCAGCTGTCTCTTGAATATTGCCAGGGAATCTGCGTTCCTGATGAAAGTAGGGAGATCATTCCACCAGCAGGGAGCAGTGAAGGAGAATGTTCTGGAGAGTGATTTTGTGCCTCTCTGTGACGGTACCACAAGCCTTCGTTCCTTTAGTGATCGCAGGCTTCTGGTGGGGACGTAGCGTTGTAGCAGTGTGTGGAGGTAGGAAGGTGCAGAGCCTGTGGTGGATCTGTAAGCAAGCATCAGCACCTCGAACTTGATGCGAGCAGCAAGGGGTAGCCAGTGCAAAGAGATGAAGAGGGGCGTGACGTGGGCTCTCTTGGGCTCGTTGCAGACAAGACGTGCAGCAGCATTCTGGATCATTTGAAGAGGTTTGATTGCACTTGACGGCAGACCAGCCAGAAGAGCATTGCAGTAATCAAGCCTTGAAATGACCAGGGCCTGGACAAGCAGTTGTGTTGCGTGCTCAGTCAGGAAGGGACGGATTTTCCTGATGTTGCAAAGTGCAAATCTACACGACCGCGCCGTCTTTGAGATGTGGTCTCTGAAGGTCAGTTGGTCATCGAAGATAACTCCAAGATTTCTGGCCGACTTTGATGGGGTAATGGTGGTTGTACCAAGCTGTATGTTAATGTCGTGTTGAAGAGTAGGAGTGGCAGGGAAGACTAAAAGCTCAGTCTTTGCCAGGTTGAGATGCAGGTGGTGTTCTTCCATCCACGTCGAGATGTCCGCCAAACAGCTTGAGATCCGTGCAGCTACTGTGGAATCATCTGGTTGGAAGGACAGGTAGAGTTGTGTGTCATCAGCAAAGCAGTGGTAGGAGAAACCATGTGCCTGTATGATGGGACCCAGTGATGTAGTATAAATGGAGAATAGGAGGGGACCAAGAACTGAACCCTGAGGAACCCCAGTGATCAGTTCATGAGGTTTGGATACCTCCCCTCACCAGGCAACTCTGAAAGACCTACCTGTGAGATAGGACTCAAACCACTGAAGCGCAGTACCTGAGATGCCCAGTGACGAGAGGGTGGACAGAAGAATTTGATGGTTTACGGTGTCGAAGGCAGCAGATAGATCCAGTAGGATGAGAACAGATGATTTGGAACCAGCCTTAGCAATCCGCAGGGATTCCGTGACAGACAGTAGCGCAGTCTCTGTTGAATGGCCGCTCTTGAAACCAGATTGGTTGACGTCCAGATGGTCGTTCTGTGTGAGGAAGGATGACACCTGGTTGAATACAACTCGTTCAAGTGTTTTAGATATGAATGGTAGGAGAGAGACAGGTCTGTAGTTGTCCACGAGTGATGTGTCTAGCGTGGGTTTTTTAAGCAGTGGGGTTACTCGAGCCTGCTTGAATGTGGTAGGAAAAGTGCCTGTGTGGAGAGACGAGTTAATAATGTGTGTAAGTGCTGGTAAAAGAGTGGGAGAGATGGCTTGTAGAAGGTGTGAGGGGATGGGGTCTAGAGGGCAGGTGGTGGGATGAGTGGAGAGGAGAAGTTTTGATACTTCCGCCTCCGTGAAAAGGGAGAAGGAAGAGAGAAGATTAGTGGATGAGGAGGGGCTAAGTTCCTGTGTGGGTGGTGCAGAGAACTGGCTGCTGATGGAAGATGTCTTGTCGGTGAAGAAATTGGCAAATTGATCAGCAGATCATTTAAAATGTAACTAACGAAATACAGTTACTCAAATTTTGTATTTTAAATACGTAAGTAACATGTATTTCATTACTCCCCAACCCTGGCAGTTAATCAAACCAGTTTATTTGTTGGCCACTGACTACATAGTATTATATAATTAGTTTGATAATTGTGTTTTTTTTTATATTTTAATTAACCTAAGATAAATACTGATGTACTTATAAAAATTTTGAACTGCTAATGATAACTTCACACTCATTTGAAATTAAACTATGACACTATATCACTATCCAGACAGGACTAGTTTTCTAAATGATGTTTGAGTTTCAATTCTTATCACCCAACATCTGTGATTTCATGTGCCAATTTAGGCCCCGATCACACTGAGCATTTTTCTGTTCTGAAAACGCGAGGTGCACCGCACTATCCTTTTTTATTGATTTTAGGAAAAAAAGCAGTGCGCTGTGGTTATGTCGATAGGCAACCACAGAATCAGCTGTCCTGTCAGTATAGCTTGAGCACTCTTTGGTTTGGTGTTAAACTTTCATATTAGCAGAAACTTTAAAAAAAAAACAAAAAAAAAAACAACCTTGTGTTACAAGGAAAGGGCTCCATCTTTGCAGTGTCCAAAGAACTGTGAACATTCATCAGTACTGAAAGCTGTCTCTCCATTCATTCGATTGGCCAATGGAAAAAAAACGCGAATGACGTCGGGCGCTTTTCCTCTCAGAGTTGATTTTTTTTTCAACTTCAGGCGCTCCGAGCGCTCCTACAAAAACGCGAGGCGCAGCAGGTGATTAAAACGCAAGGTGCCCAGGGCGCATAAACAGCACGCAAAACACTCTTTGCCATAGAAAACAATTCAAAAAAGGCGCCTCTCACTGCACAAAACGCGTTCAGTATGATCGGGGCCTCAAACAGAAATAAGTTTTTTACATAGGAGGGAGTGTGTGTTTTCTAGACATGGGTGTTACACAAGGTGTTGGCGAGCATCACATATGACAAGTATGTCTTTAATTATTTAATAATGTAATTAAATGTTTTTAAAAATAAATTTCACACGATTTTATAAAAGTGGCTGTTTATAATAATTTTTCTTAGGTGAGCTTATTTGGCTCCATTTGTTAATTTTATTTATTTTTTTGTCGGATACCACCCATATTGGAATTAAATGAAAGCATCCTTTTGGTGCATAAGATTGAAGCGCAAACGGTAGCTCAGCTACGCAAAAAACACATTCTGCACTCACTTGAAAGTGACATATGACATCCTATGAAATGAAATTAATCTAAATTTAAATGATCTCATAGATGTGTCTGTTGTGGTTTGTGATCATGTGGGGACCAACTGATGCAGTAAATGGGGTGGATTCAAATGACTTTGACATGGTCCTTTTATATTTACCCCGTTTTAAATGCCTATTGCCCGTCGTGAACTGTTGCCTTGAAGGCACCGGGTTGGCGGTGCCACTGGGCTTGGGCCCGTCGTTGCTGCTTGCAAATATATTATTATGTTTATTTTTTTTATATCTGATTAATTTCATATAGGATGCGTTTTAATGAGTTGAATAACCTGCTAGCAAAGGGCTTCAGATTACCAGTGTTCATTCAGTGCGAGCAGCTCCAACAGCAATGCAGTACTAATAATAACTATGATTGGGACTGTCATATTACACAACATTATTATGAGAACAGTATTGTAATAAACTATTGTGAATTCTTTGGGCTCCGGAGGGTTGATAAAGATAAAGCAATATTTATCTTTATCTTTTTTTTATTTTATATTTAAGTTATAAAATAAAATAATAAAATATCCAGCATCTGCCAGACCACCTTCCGTATTCAAATTAAGGAAAAAAACGGAACTGGTGTTGTGTCAGTTCCGTGAGTTGAATAGGAAAGGCATATGAAGTACAGCGTAAAGCTTTTTGAAGCATATGGAAGGCAGTCTGGTGTAAGCTGGATATTTTACTTCATTACTTGTTAAATATGGATTTTTTTTTTATTTATTATTTTTTTACACAAACGCATCGCTTCGCTTCAGAAGGCCTATATTAACCTCCCAGAGCCGCATGGAATAAGTTTATGATGAATAGATGTGGATGCTCATACTCGTTTGGTGGTGCATTACTGCCATTATAAAGCTTGGATGCATCAGGATATTTATTAATATTTCTCTGATTGTCTTTGTCAGAAACAAGAAAGTCATATACACCTAGGATAGCTTAAGGGTGAATAAAGCTTGGGTTAAGTTTCATTTGAAAGTGAACTAATCCTTTAAAGGCTTACGATTAATCGATTTGTTCATCGTTAATTTACATGACACTCGATCATGGGAATTTGTGTAAATTCACATCCCTAATTTATATTTTATGACCGTACAGAGACTGCTCTCATTGGAGTTACAAATGCTTTGCTCTTATCATTCAATCATGGTTTTCCAATCACGACATTAGTAGAACCGTATTGGTATGGTTCAAATTGTACTTATCTGACCATCAGCAGTTTGTAGCAGTAAATGAAAAGGTATCATTTCAATCAAAAGTTCAGCATGGAGTACCACGAGGTGAAGGTTTAGTACTAAGACCGTGGCTTTTCACCCTGTACATGCTACCGTTGGGAGATATCAATAGGAAACATGGTGTTAGTTTCCACAGTTATGCTGATGATATTCAGCTCTACATTTCTTACGAAACATACCATCTTAAAAAAATATCTCTAAAGTACATTGAGAACTGAACTGAGGATGACGACATCACTTTTTTCTCCAGAGCTACTTTATAGATAAATGGAACTCATTCCATAACTGATGCACTTTACACAGCTATTAAACCAAATTGATTCAACACTGAACTGACTTAAACTGCATAATTACTATTGTCTTTTTAGAGCTACTTTACAACAGAATTTAATCTTCTTTGCATCACCAAATAATTATTTTCTTGTTCATCACTGTAAACCTACTTTAGAAAAAATCAGTATTGTATAAAGAGCTATATAAATAAAGATGATTTGACTTGACCCCTCTTCCCGCATGCTGTAGAAAAGGTGCAAATTATGTCACTTCCTGTGTCACAATTTCAAAAAATGTCACATTTTTGCAATAAGAGTACCACACATAATGTAGGGCACTGTTAAATAATGTTTTAAATTAAAAACAAAAAAAGATTATTAGATTATTATTATCACCACAATGAATTCAGATTACTTTAATAGATTATAAAACAAATAAGAGATTGTTGTAAACCTTATTTGGTAACAGTTACAGCTAAAAGTCCCTTTGCTTAAAAATATACTGGGAAGTGCCTAGTAGCTGGAAATGATTAGCAGTTTCTCCATCATTCTTACAAAATATGGTTTCAGCAACAGCCCACCCACCCATTTTACAAAGAAACACTAGCACAGTTGTGTCTCAATCATTCAGCTCTATGTAGAGTAGTGTCTTGAGTTAATATAGAGTCATGGAACAAAGCACGTCTAGCAATGTAAATGTAGCCTGACTATTTAACAGAATGACAATCAAACAGCAATACTTACAAGAAAAAGAAAATCCCTTTTTTTTTTTTTACAGCCGCTATGGTAAACTTATATTGCATTGGTCAGGTAGCCTAGTACTACCTAAAGGTCAGAAGCGGTGGAACATTAAATAGCTAGCTGTCTGGCTGCAGTACTTACACGTGTAAAATGATGACGATCAATCAATCTGTCACAGAACAATGATAATAAGGGACATCACATGTGTAAATGTATCTGATTTAAAATCACATTTGGAAATAGTTGAAAATATTGATTTCTTGATTTTAAACCATTCTCATTTTGATAAACCAACATTCATTCTTAAATTTCAAGAATCAATCTTTTAGTGTGTTTTCAGTTGATGAATCAACAAAACCTTTTTTTCCTTGAATTTGGAAAGATTTCAAACAAACTTATTTCACGTTGCCATTATGGGGTATTGTTTATAGAATTTTGCGGAAAATAATTAATTTAATCAATTTTAGAATAAGGCTGTAACATAAAATGTGGAAAAAGTGAAGCGTTGCGAATACTTTCCAGATGCACTGTATATATACACAGGATTAATAAGGGAACTTAATGATAAATAAGTGAACAAATGCATTGTTGCTTGTTGATTTCCTGTGTTCATTAAAGTTTATCGTATCCCATTTATCATGCACCTCACGCTTTTGTGGATTACAGTACAGAGCAGAGTGACATTGTTCCGAACCTGTATGACATTATTCTGCAGAATACAAAAGAAACCATTTGGTAAACACTTAAAAATTTACTCGTAAAATAAAGACTCATAAAATAAAATGTCTTCTTTTATGTTTCATGGATGATATAAAGTCATACTGAGTGGGAATGACATGATGATGAGTAAATTATGACAGAATTTACTATTTTGGATGAACGATCCCTTTAAAACAAGGGTGTCCAATCCTGTACACAGTAACAGTCACTCTTTGGAAATCAGAATTCGAGCACTTTGAGTGCTGCTGTATCATGGCTCAGACACATACTCCAGAGGAAATCAGGGACAGGAAACTGCCTCAATGACATCATCCTGCCGAAAACTATGTTTAAAAGAGGAACTAAAAGAAAACCATTCTGGAAACAGGACAGTAACGTTTCCTTATTATTAGTAATGATGTGGCTGTTGGAACAAACCAAACTGAACATCAAGTATTAAACTTTTCTGCGTAACCCTCCTATGTTTTGCACATTAAGAGTCTCAAACAAAATGAATTATAGGTTCAACTGAGTTTTGAGCTGAACATGTTAGCAGGTTTTGGATGATATTACTGTCTGAGGGGATTTCCTCGTGTTCTCCAGGATGCCAGTGAACTGGGACATAAACAGGAAGTACTGTCTAAAAAGGGTGACAACTGGAGTATACTTGAAAAAAAGCAGTTCTCCAGTAATATCTTTAAAACAGTGTTGAAAAGCTGTGAAAACTGATCCACATTAGAGTTTGGGAGGAACGGTGGAGAAAAGGATCTTAAAAGTTTCTCTTAAGAACAATATATTGTTTCTGACAGTGTCTAAATTCAAAATTCTTCTAAAAAAATAAATAAATAAATAAGGACTGTCAATTGATATTAGAATAAAACTAAATAATGTTTCAAAACCATGTTGCAAACTAAACAACACCAATGTCTATGGCAGAAGTGTCTAATGAGGTCCACAGAGTTTCCCTCCAAGCACATTAAATCCAGCTAACCAAGAACTGTATAGAACTGTAACTGTATATTGGAGTGAAACTCTACAGGTCTGAGGACATCCAAGAACATGGATGGGAGACCCCTGGTCTATGACAACATCTTAAGCCATACAGTAAATCGACTGTAAAAAAAACAAAGAAAAACAACAACAACAGTTTTAAGTTTTAAGAATAATAATATAAGGTTTATAACTTGATAAACCTCACATTTCACCCATATATATGAATCACGTATTTTAATGTCAGAACAAATTTCGCAGAAAGAGTCGCAATTCCGGTTTCATGACGACTTTAAAGATGTAGTAACAGTGAAAGCACATGCTACACTAGGAAGTTAAGTGATTGGATTTGTGTTCCTCTTAAGTGAAAATACATGATGAAACATGTTTGTGTGCAAGAAAGCTCTAAACACAGTGTCACATATACGTCTTATTTAGTTCAGTCTCGTCATGTCTTGTTTAGTTCAGTTCTGTCTTGTCGGTTTGAATTCTAGTTAATTACCATGTTTCTAATTAGTTACGTCTTGTCAGCTGTCCCGGTTTAGTAATCGTGATCTGTGTATTTAAGTTCCTGCCTGTGGTATGTTCAGTGTCGGTTGATGTCCGTGCTTGTGCACAGTGTTGCATATGCTACCTGTTACTTTGAGTTGTATAATAAATCTGTCTGTAATACATTCCGGTCTAAGTCATCCTTGGAGAACCAGCGTTACACAAAGAACTAGCTGTGGAATTTCATATTTAAAATGAATATATGAATGGTGAATTGGAATGAGAGTGGTGCAATAAATCTTGATATATTATGCTGCAAAAGCAGGATCCTGGATTTGGGATGTGATTTTCAAGGGTTGAAAATTATTTGACAAAATAACAAATTACATAGCTTTACATCAACCTTTTTTTCCCAAAATTAACTATGTTTCAATACATCATCAATCTTCACAATGTCTTTCCCTGATTGATTATGGTTAGCCTATTATAAATGTTTAATTTAGACCGGTTGAGATGGTTTTTGTGAGAAATTGTATACATGTCACTCACTCATGCATGTCTTGTCATATTCGTAAATAGAGAAAAGTTGCTCTGTCTGCTTTGACACGTGTCTTGTGTGGGAGTGACATTGGTTAGTTGTCACAACGAGCAAGAAAGATTGACATGGAACAAGCAAAATCTCAAACCTCCAGGGAAACACCCGTTTTAAACACCGAACAAAGGAGAGTTTGCTGACAAAAAGAGAATCCGACAGAGGTCGTAATTAAAACCACAATCAACATCGGTTTGGCTTTTTGGAGATGGCAGGACCTGAGGGATTTTAAATGTTGTAAAAGTGACTTGGAGATGCTGTTTTTATTACTCAACAGGTGAGTGAGGTAATTTATTGAATAAATAAATTGCCAAGTGTGGCTCTCAGAGATAATTTGTTAAGCATTATCTGTTGTGAAGGGTCATATTCATCTGCAAAGTCACGTAGAGCCTAAGCACAACCAAAACGATGTTCTTCTACAAAATGCAAGTTTTGTTTTTTAACTGGTCCAATACTACACTATACATCTCTAACAAAATAATGAATGTGTTCTTGATTGCAAATATTTTGAGAAATATTTTTTTTCGATGGGTTTAATCTATGTATCAGAGATCACTGACCAACACTAGTATTTATAACAATACGGAAAAAGTAAAAATATGATGCAGTATCACACAATTTCAATATTGAACCCTGAAATAGAAATACTAATCGGTGCACTTCCCATCAAAAGGGGAGACCCTACAAGTTTTGCTGCTTTTGCTGCAATCTTTTTGAAGAATGGCAGAAAAAAGAAAAGAAATCACCCCATTGGTTTCTATTGCTCAAGATGATGTGACTTGTGCAACTGTAACAGAACCACCCTGAGATGAATCAAACACATATGTCACACATCCCACTGCACAGGATGTTTGGGCTTCTTTAAAGATGTGATATTTATGTGAAGCATGTTTTGACCTTCGTGAGGAAGTGAGCTCCACCCAGAGAGTGTGTCAAAGACCAAAACCACACTTGCAGGTTTCATTAGCAAAACTTTCCCACAAACTATTTATGTTAGTGCTGCTCATGGTCAGAGAGCTTTCAGAACAAAAGGCTGATCCATAACAACTGCAATGCTGTTCTCTCTTACACATAACTATCATGTTTCACTTACAAAATATGTGAGTTTCAACTTTCAAAAATAAATTTCCATCAAAGCAATGAAAAGAGACAGCAGCACAAACCTTGTAAACCTGTCCATACGTCCCATTGCCGACCACCTCGATGAGCTCAAATATCCCTGCAGGATCCTGAAATAAAAAATAACGTGAATTTACTGATTAGATTCACAAGGCATGTCATTAGGTTTGGGACAATGATGTAGCTTACTCGATTTGAATAAAGCTATGATGTCCACATTGATATCTAGGTTGGCAGCTCGCCGAGATTTGAGACATGTTTTCACTCTACTTAAGCCTCTGTGGCAATTCCCAGATCATATACGATTGATAATGACAATTGAAGAAAAGTAGACGAATATTTCCCAAGATGTAAGCGTCAGCTGAGTTTAACGGCCACTTTAAACTTGAAATGGGATTTAAAGTAAATTTAACGCAACTTGTCAATACTAAAACAGTGCAAGCGCTGAGAGAAACTTTGTACCAAGCCTCGACCAATCGCTACTGTTGAAAAGATGCAAAACTACTGGAATAAGAAAATAAACATAGTAGTGCTTGTACTTACCCGTAAAGAGGCGAGGTCAATGTTGCTCAGACTTGCTGTAGTGAAGTCTCTTGCCATTTTTATGAGCTCGTCTATCAATATCAGTTTCTTAACTGATCATGGTTTGAGGAACAGTATGTCTGCCCATCTTCAACGCGTTTAATCCTACTATAGCGAAGGCTTGGCTCATGAATATTAATAACATAACGGAACTCTCGCCCAATAGTTAGAACTGTAAGTGGGCGTTTCTCAACAGGCGCAATAACCAATTTTTCACAGTCCAACTTAGCCGCTAAATATTAATTAGCTCATGTTTCTAGACACTCCCAGAAATTTACAAAGAAACGTCAATATGATCGAATTAATATTCACATGCCAGTCCTCTACTTTAGTAGGATTTGTCATTCCTTAGAACAAACACAGGAAACGCGGTAAAAGGAGTGAAAAGTGAAAAGCTGCCCCTTCCTCTGCTTAAAACAAAACAAAGCTTCCCATATATCAGAGTTTGCTTTTGCTTTTTAAAACTGGCATAAGTTTTATTCAAAAAATATTCATTAAAAAGGCACATTTGAAACATTCTGTCACCTTTGTCAGTTTCATCATATTACAACATTAACACACACACACACACACACACACACACACACACACTTCTTCGGTGTGTCCTGTAATTAAAAAGTCATCTCTCAGATTTAATTACTCATATGTTTATTTATTTTGGTGGTCTGATAACAATTATTTTTGCAAGGTATATTACAATTAATTTATAAGCTAATTCAAAACCAAAAAACTGAAAATCAGACAAGCTGCTGGGTTTGTGAATATTTGTTAAATAACAGCTTGGATATTGGTACTCTTCCACATGTATCAGAAGAGTAAAATGGCGTTACTAGTCGTGAATATACAAAATGAAATCACTGATTTAAGTTATCTTCAATGTCTTTAAACTAGACTAAGAGGGCAAAATTGCATACAATTTTAATAAATTGATAATGAACATCAATCAATGTTAATAATAAAAACTTAGATCATTAACAGCACTAAAATACTTAATTTATAGTACCAGATACACCATATAAACAAGATGTATCTATTTATAATGTATGAAAAAACATTATCAAAATAGAATTGTGATGAAGGAAAACCAAAGCTGTATCAAATATGTAAATATCTCCTCCTTACTAGCTACAAACAATATTATTGTGCTTATTAGATTTGAATAGTATTTATCTGCATAAATAGAATGTAATATTATTTAAAGCTCAGAGCTGATGTGTCTTTACATTATTGTGCTATAACAACCAGTGATAAAGTCAAATAAAACCTTTAATGTTGGTTTACTTGAAGATGCAGATGCAGTGTACATGGTATGATAACCTTAAAATTCAAGTAGGAAAACAATATCAATAAATTTCAAGTATGAAAACACGAAAGGTTGGAAGCAAGATAAACCATTCTGTTTCTTTTGCTTTTTTCCTCTTTAATCTCAACTAGATGAAATCATGCAGATAAAAAGGAAGAAAAAATGAAATAGACAAAGCTATGTCTCGGGGCGCTGGGAAATTGCTGCGAGGTGCTCTACCAGATATCACTGGAAAGTTCTTGTCCAGACAGCTGTACAAATGGGCCATTCAAATGAATATCTTTCTTGGTTTTTTCAATGTTATTTTGCATCAGATGTCTGTTCAGCAGTGTCATGGGCAAATTGCAGTACATGTGACGGCCACTGAGTGCGGCTATAGCAGTGGTGGGCAGCTCGTATTCATAGTTGCAGCAGAAATGGCGCATTTGCAGGTGGCCAGGCTCATTATAGTCTGGTACATCAACATGAGCCGGCACTAGCGAGGCTGAGGTCGCAGTCATGGCAACCGTAGATACGGCCTGCAGATCGCCAAAGAGCCCTTGCTCGCCCGAGTCCATGACTTGCCGGTGTGACATGGTCTCTTTTTTCTTAACTGGCATCTCATACTGGACCTGCTTCCAAAACTTGGATTTCAGCTGGTTGCTTTTGGGACCATGCCACTTAATGAGCGACAGCACTCGAATGGTGTGTTTGAGGTCTTCTACTTCTTGGTAGTTGATGACGTTGCGGAGGTCTAAGCATTCAATCATAATCACCTTGATTTCGCCCGTTACCAGCATGCTGTGTAGCCGTGGCTCAAACTGGTAGATGCTCCAACCACGACGGGCCACAAACTCGGGGGTCAACACAATAATAAGACGCCTGCTCTGCTCCACGCTCCGGGCAAGATCCTCAATGTATGCTGGAGACACAGAGAAAGACAAATGACAATGGATGTCATGCATCAACAAAAGAGATTCAAATAAATTGGGTCATTCAGAAAGAGCAACAAGCATCATCTGCTTTTAGAGCTTGCAGGTTGTGCAAAGCAATATGACATGTTGACACAACGCAGGCATGTGATGCTGACGCCGGAGCCAGCCAAAAATGAGTCAGCATTCTGATGTAGAACCTGGAACCGCTAGACGTAAACAACACATGAAAATGACACAGAAGAGAAGATATTGTTGAATAAAGTCATTATTTTTGTTTTGTTTTGCGCACAAAAAGTATTCTCGTCGCTTAGAACCTTTCTGGACCTTGAAAGTGTTGATTATATTGCTGACGAGTCATATAACTCTCGGATTTCATCAAAAATATCTTAATTTGTGTTCTGAAGATGAATTAAGGTCTTACTGGGTGTGGAACAACATGAGGGTGAGTAAATAATGACATAATTTTCATTTTTGGGTGAACTAACCCCACAAATATGTACAAATACGCCAGTGCAACCACCCACAAGACTCTAAATGGAGTATTCCTCTAAAAAAAGTTGAAAATTATTATTTTTTTTGCCCTATCATTTATTATTTATTTAAAAAAACAAAATAAAAATTAAAGCTAAAAGCAGCAATGAAAGGGTCCTCGCACCCGGGCTCACCGCCAACCGTAGGCCTTAGGAATACGGCGAACAGTGGGCGAAGCACACGTAACAGTAAATACAGGAGAACGATGGTAAAGTCATTTCAAAGTGCCTTACTTCCTGCTGCAGACAGGTGGCGTTTTGACCATATCTTAATATTGCTTTGTATATGTGTTCAGGCCAGGACTATTATCAAACATGTGAAGTTTGGAGCAGATCGGACATTGAATGCCTGAGTTACAACAACTTCCTGTTTCGTAGCATTAACCGCATACATTGGCACTCAGCTAGGTGTTGCTAGCATGATTTAGAATGTTTCTAGCATGTCTAGTACTCAAATGCATATTTTAGTATGTTGCTAGTAGTCCGTGACAGTGTTCAATATATCACTTCCTGTTGCCAGCAGGTGGTGCTATGAATATAACTGAATATCATCATGGAGATGTGTTAAGGGCAAGAGTTTGAAGTTTGGGGTAGATTGGACTTTGCATGCCTGCGTTACAGCAGCTTCCCGTTTCATTGAATTAATAGCATGCTTTAGCATATAGCTAAATGTTTTGCTAACATTTTTCTGGCATGTTGCTAGCCAGTTTACTACTTACTGGCCCATTTTAATATGCTTTTAGGAGTCCATGACAGTGTTAAACAGTCACTTCCTGTTGCCAGCAGGTGGTGCTATGAATATAACTGAATATCATCATGGAGATGTGTTAAGGGCAAGCGTGTGAAGTTTGGGGCAGATCGGGTATTGTTTGCCTGAGCTACAGCAACTTCCTGTTTCATGGTGAAACATCGAACTTTGTCAGGCCGCCAGGGACACGCCCTGTGACGAAAACAAAGATCTTTGCAATTTAGCATCACAAAGGCCTTATGATTACAAAAACCAAATTTGAAGATGATCAGATTAGAACTGTAGGAGGAGTTTGTTAAAGTACAAGGCTTGAAAATGGCAAAAACTGCACAAAAATCGCACAGTAAATTCGAAATGGCTGACTTCCTGTTGCGTTTAGGACTTCACTCGAAGAGGCTTTTCTGTAAGTCATGGGACCTTACATGTGTGCAATGAATTTCGTAGACCTATCGAGCCATTTTGCCCCACCCAATTCTGAAACCTATATCAGATGTAAATTTCACAGTTCTGACGCGTATGCAAAGTTTTGTGAGTTTGAGCATATTTAGGGCCTCAAAAAAGCAATTCATTTCAGAAAAGAAGTTGAAATATAGCAGCAAGCAGCGATGATGGGCCCCAGCCCGGTGGCACCGCCAACCCGGAGGCTTCAAGACAACTGTGTACGGCAGGCAATAGAAAAAAAAAATGCATGCTCTGGAATTTGATATACTTCTCCTAGGCGCTTAATCCGATCACCACCAAACTCGGTCAGCATGAAGTCAAGACACTGATGATGCGAAATTGCCAGCGGATTTTTGATACCTCAAACGGTTTGCCCGTGGCGAGGGAACAGATTTATGGCGAGAAAACAGAAAGAAGGAAACGTGTTATAACTTCAGAATACATTTATTGATTTTTATGAACCTTCAGCTGTGTGTTCGTTGTAGGAGACCGAGCACATGGATGTGAAAATTGTGAGTCAAAGATATAGCGCCACCAACTGGCAGCAGGAAATGTGTCACTTTCAAAATGCTTTGAGATCACCCTCTTATTTTTACCCATTTGCTTCAAACTTCTTCATCATAATGTCAAAACATTTCAGATGTAGACATGTGAATGTCTTTGTGATACCTTAAATATTGCGAACGATTACAGTACATCTCAAATGGTGTTGCCATGGCAAAGGTTTAAATTAAAAACAAGAAGGGAAATAGGAAGTTGCCAATTATTCACGAATAATTGAAATATACACACCTAATTTTTATATTTAATAGCACAAATATCATAAATAAACACATTTTAATTTATTTTTTAATAGCAATAATTAAGTATGTGTAAATTAAAATGAGGCAGATAAGGGCTCTTTGGTTAAAATAATTGAAATGATAATCAAATGAGCATATAATGAGCACTAGGGGGCGGCATATACCTATTTTTAAACAGGGTTGAGAAGACAGTTTTAACAACACTCATAAGAATGTCTTTTAATAATACTACCTAGATGAGTAAAGTTTGTTGACAAACTTTAAGTTGGCTTGAAAAAGCCTAGCCAGAAAATTTGAAGAAGTAATCAGGATGGTTGCTAAGGTGTTGCAGTTGCTTAGGTATTCTGAGTGGTTGCTAGGGTGTTGCTAAGTGGTTGCTAGGGTAATTGGGCTCGTTGCTAAGGTGTTGCTATGCGGCTGCTAGGGTAAGCTGAGTGGTTCCTAGGGTGTTAATACGCGGTTGCTAGGGTAATCGGCCTGGTTGCTAGGATGTTGCCAGGGTGATTTTTGTGGTTGCTAGGCAGTTGCCATGATTTGCTGGGTGGATGCTATGCAATTGCTAGGTTGTTCTGGGTGGTTGCTCTGAGATAGATAGATAGATAGATAGATAGATAGATAGATAGATAGATAGATAGATAGATAGATAGATAGATAGATAGATAGATAGATAGATAGATAGATAGATAGATAGATAGATAGATAGATAATGTGATCAAATAATAGAAAGATAGATATATAGATGTATAGATGTGGTCGAATGATAGATCGATAGATAGATAGATATAGTCAGATGATAGATAGATAGATATAGTCGGAAGATAGATAGATAGATAGATAGATAGATATAGTCAGATGATAGATAGATATAGTCAGATGATAGATAGATAGATACATTAAATAATAGATAGATAGATAGATAGATAGATAGATAGATAGATAGATATAGTTGGAAGATAGATAGATAGATAGATAGATAGATATAGTCAGATGATAGATAGATATAGTCAGATGATAGATAGATATAGTCAGATGATAGATAGATAGATAGATAGATAGATAGATAGATAGATAGATAGATAGATAGATAGATAGATAGATAGATAGATAGATAGATAGATAGATAGATAGATAGATAGATAGATAGATAGATAGATAGATAGATAGATAGATAGATAGATAGATAGATAGATAGATAGATAGATAGATAGATAGATAGATAGATAGATAGATAGATAGATAGATATGATCAAATAATAGACGCCTTGCCACAGGCAAACCGTTTGAGATATCAAAAATCCCCTGGCAATTTTGCATCATCAATGTCTTGACTTCATGCTGACCAAGTTTGGTGGTGATCGGATAAAGCGCCTAGGAGGAGTATATCAAATTCCAGAGCATGCGTTTTTCAAACAACCCATAATAGCTCACTTCCTGTTGAGGCGGCGTACAACTTATGATAGATATCGTACAACTATATGGACCAAGATTTCGGACCCCAATTCAAGGGGACGCTGTTGAGCCCCCATGCCACGCCCGGGTCCCAGCCTCTTTGATGTCCTAATGGTTGCAGGTTCCAATGTGTGTGCAAAGTTTCAAGAGTTTGATAACTAAATACACATGCCAATAAAGTATGGGAAAAACATTGAAAATAATACAAATTATTGTACTTAAAGCTGTTCAGAATTTTATCTAACCTTGTTTAAAGACAACCCAAAGGTTTAAATAACGGATCAATGATGTAAAACAGACACAGAAAGAGTGAGACTGAGGGAATGGGGGATGGTAAGTACAGTGAGACAGAGAAAACCAAAGAACACTTATCTGCCTAATTTTAATTTACACATACTTCTTGAAATTAAATAATAAATTAAAATGTGTTTATTTATAATATTAGCATTATTATAATATTACCTAATAATACCTAACCCTAACAACATTTTAAACAAAAATTTAAATCTAAACATGATAAAAAGTAGTCTTTGATAACTAAATATATATGCCTTTAGGAAAACATTGATTATAATACAAATCATTGCACTTTAAATCTGTTCAGAATTATATCTAACCTTGTTTAAAAATAACCCTATAGTGCCACCTTTTGATTATTATTAAATTTATTTTTTTATTTCTTGTCCATAATCAGATCATTATTGTGCTTATTTTTAAGTTAAACATACTACATTGATAAACGTTTGAATTTCTTATTCAATGTTAGTGTTATTGTATATAGAAATAAACAGTGTATAATTCAGAGGAGAATATTGTTTAGTATCATGAATTATCATTGAGTGTCATCTCAAAATACAACATATTAAAGAAAAAAAATATATTGATTTGAAAATTGTATTTTCATTTTAAATTCATCCAGGTTCATTACCAAACATACAATATTAATTTAATTTAAGTCAAACAATGACTTTACAAGATATGAGAAACATTCTTTTTTTAAAGTATTGTTAAAACAATGTCTCTAAAACAATGTTTTGTCTTCTCAACCCAGGTTAAAGATAGGTATTTGCTGCCCTCTAGTGCTCATTCTGTAATCATTCAAATATGACAATATTTTTTTTTTCTTAATTTAAACCTTCGCCATGGCAACACCATTTGAAATGTACTATAATCGTTTGCAATTTGGTATTTTCAGTATGTTGTCATCATGTTCAGAAAGTTTGGTGGCAATAGCATGAACACCCTAAGAGGAGTAGCTAAAACTTCAGAGCTTGATTATTCAAAATATCCACATTCAAACCAAAATATCTGACTTCCTGTTGGTCGGAGGTAATGATTATGAATTAGAAAGTTGTCCGGCTTAATGAGCACAATATGTGTACTGAGTTTGGTGACTGTAGGTTAAACTAACCCCCCAACTTTTTTCTAAAGATGGCACTATAGAGCCCCTCCTCCATGCCCGTTTTTAAGGCTTTGCCCATGTCTACTGGATGACCATCCTGACGTGTGTGTCGAGTTTCATGCAATTTGAAGCATGGGGCTTGGGCCCTAACAATAATAATAATCCTAAGGAAAACAATAGGACCTTCGCCCTTTGGGCTTGGGCCCTAATAATAATAATCCTTAGCAGAATAGAGCCCTGCGCTCTTTGGGCTTGGGCCCTAATAATAATAATAATCCTAAGGAAAACAATAGGGCCTTCGCCCTTTGGGCTTGGGCCCTAATAATAATCCTTAGAAGAACAATAGGGCCTTGCACCTCAGTGGCTTGGGCCCTATTAATAATCCTAAGGAAAACAATAGGGCCTTCGCCCTTTGGGCTTGGACCCTAATAATCCTAAGGAAAACAACAGGGCCTTCACCCTTTGGGCTTGGGCCCTAATAATCCTTAGAAGTACAAGAGGGCCATGCACCTCAGTGCCTTGGGCCCTAAAAATAATAATTCTAAGGAAAACAATAGGACCTTCGCTCTTTGGGCTTGGGCCCTAATAATAATCCTTAGAAGAACAATTGGGCGCTGCGCTCCAGTGGCTTGGTCCCTGTAGGAATTGAGGACGAACCAGACAAATGAATCTTCCAAATGATTCATTCAAAAATAATTCCATATAAACTCATCTCAGTTATTCAAAGCGTCACTGGACCCAAGATCAGTCAACGTATTCGTGGCTCCAGTCCGTCTGATGCCCAGCTGAGGTGAGAGACCAAATGTTTAAAGACGATGCAACTGGAGCCACAAAAGGATAACACCAGAGTGTTTGATCCTCAAAGACAGAGATAAAACAAGCCACCTTGTGTGACCCCTGAGTGTCACAATCAAAATCCACTGAAAACTCAACAGTGACTCCTATATACGAACTGCTTAAATGGTTCCAAAACCATTCTAAACGGACTTGTAATCAAACAGCGTTCGATTGCATAATTCCATGTCATGCATACACACTATACATGTGACCTGTTATGCGCAGATCACTCACAATTCATGTAATTGTTATAAATTTTGAATAGTTGATTGAAAGTATGTGTTGTTTGTAATGAAGCTGAATCCCCTTTCATAACTCAAAATATGGCTTGAATGAAATCTGTGTAAAATGCATTGTATTCTTTTTAGAATAATCTAGACTAAACTGTACTCCCTATACCATGGGTCTTCAACCGGGGGTCCGCGACCCCTAGGGGGTCCGCGGGAGTATTGCAGGGGGTCCGTCAATTAATGTTTGATCACAAAAAAAAAAAAAATTAAAACATGGGTAAAAACATCACAGAGTCAAATTTTAATAAAATATATTTGATTTTACAAATTACATTAACAGCTTTAATAAAACCCTTCCATGCACGCGCAGTCACGTGATCTCATGATACCGTTAACGCAGACTATGAGCACTTTAATCTGAAAATACTACTGGCTAGTAATTTATATACAATTTAGCTCGCCAGAATGGATCGCTTTGTAATATCTTCAGCTTAAAGTTCAGGTAAAGGTATAATCGTCCACCTGAGAGTAAAATTAAAATGTGAAGTTTTATTTAAACGTAAAGCTAAAGTCCATGTAAATGTAAATTTGTTCGCCTGACAGTAAAATTAAAATGTGAAGTTCTGTTTCAGCCGACTGTCAACTAGCGCGCGCGTTCCGCGCCTGCGTATAAAGGCGATAACTGTCTATTTAAGCAGATATATTTGTCTATTTTCGTCATTCAAAAGGGGAAAGCAAAACCAAGACTGCAAGTATACAAACCATAAACAAAGCAGCGCTTGCTTACCGCTTTGAATATCAATCATGCTGATCAAGTTATTATTTCACTCCGCTCATGTTATTATGAAAATATTCGTGGATTCGAGTGCTCGGGTAAGATGACGTAAAATTAGAACAAGCTTCTGTCTGTGCCGTCATGACTTCTTTGCTTGCTTTCATAACTTTTGCTTATATTCTCGTGAACTGACTCGTTTGCTATCTAAACCGCCAATCAGAGTTCTCTCTCACTCACCGACGGCCCGACGCCGATTCAACATGTCGAAAAACACCCGACGAGGACCAACTTCAGCCGCCGGTGCGGAACACACTGAGAAAACTTAGTCGGCCGACGAACAAAAACTGCCCGACGGCCGACCGTCGGCTTGGTGTGTTCCGGGCTTTAAGTTGAAGTTCAGAGAAACGTATAATTGTCTACCTGACAATAAAATTTAAGTGTATAAAACTGCAAATTTATTAAAATAATTGTGTTCAAGTCAACTCTGAACTTAATAAACTGTGATTTTAATTGCAACAGTTTGTTATGATGCATAAATTTCTTTAACAATGAAAATATAGCCTACAGACAATGTACAACAACATGGTTCTAATCTATATTGTTTCAACATAATATTACTATCGTAATATGATTGATTTGTATTAATATCAGAGGCTCTGTTTGACACATTTCGTGTCAGGGGTCCCTGCTCCGTGTTTCGCTCATCTAAGGGGTCCTTGCCCTGAAAAACGTTGAAGACCCCTGCCCTATACCCTTCTGAAAGTTCAGATAACAGGTCGTAAATGACTAGGGGAGGGGACAGTCACCTCTGAAACAAAGACCGCATCTAATTGGTTAGAACTCCTCAAAGAGGTTGGACAAACTTCAGTTTAAATGCTCAGTACACTAGAGTTTCTTGGCCTTTAGCCTTTTGTTTGTTTGCCTTTAGCCTATTTTTTTATTTAGCCTTTAGCCTTTTGTTGTTTGTTTACTTTTTGTTTTTATTTCGCTTATGTTTTATTTGTTTTATGTTTTTTTTATCTTAAGTTATTTTATTATTAATATTTTAAGTTACAGCTTAGCAGTTGTCTCATAGAATAAGATTAGAACGAATTAGTTTAAGTCGAGACAAAGACCAAGAAACAGACGGTGAAGAGCAGCCAGGCAGTTTCATTCAAGCCATCCAACTGACTTTCGTCTCACTCGCTTTCCTTTCTTTTACTTTAATTTTCTTTCTTTCCGTCGGGAGTCTCGTGTTCTAAGTTAAGTTTTGTTGCAAAGTTAAGCGACTCTACAGTCTTTGCCGCCTCAACTTCAAACTTCAGCCACGCGGGAACCTCCATTCATCGGCAGCAATCAGGACCGGAAAGACCTTCAACAGATCAACGAACCCGGGGAACCCCTTTCTCCAAGCCAAAGGACGCCGACAAGGCAAGTACCTCCAGATTCTATAGCTGAACTGGTGCATTTATTTGAAATATAATAACCTGCCTAAGCAACGGTAAAAGGGTTAAATTAGTGATTGATGGTTCGTTCAGATCAGGTCTCATGGAATGCATATATTGCTAGAAACTTTTATCATTTCACTCTCTTAAACTCATTCTTTCCTCTCTTCCTTCCTCTCTGCAACTCGTGTGAATGTGTGTGTGCGTGTGTGTTTGTGTTAGATATTAGTTTACGTGTTAGTATAGTCAATAAAGTGTCCTTCATATTTTAAAGAGAAGTGTCTTGTGTTATGTGCTTTTTAATTTAATGTCTTAAACTGCCGACCTTGCTAAAGGGTGTTTTTAAGATAGTTGAAGTCGCTACAGAGCTTATTTACGGCCCGCGCAAGTGAATGCTGGACGATTCAGTTGCTCGGTTGGTAAAATAAGCAACTCATTTAGAATTTCTTATAAATAAACTAATTAATAATTACTTTGAGCTTAATTCGCTTACAGTCCCTAATAATCCTTAGAAGAAGAATAGGGCCCTGCGCCTCAGTGGCTTCCCATACGGTAAAAAAATATATTTTAAAATATACAAATATTGGCCAAAAAATATATTTGCTAAAATATATTTTCAAATATATTTACATAAATATATTTTCGAAAAATATATTTTTTGGCCATTTTTTGTATATTTTAAAAAATATATTTTCAAATATATTTATATATGTTGTCTAAAAATATATTTTTTGGCCATTGGAAATATATTTTGCCCTATATATATTTCAATTAAAAAAAATAAATACATTCACATGTCACATTTGAAGAAAAACTTTTATTTTGTGATCTATAACATCTGAACATTTGAATAAATATCAGCAAGCAACATACTTAATGTGTACAAATGTAACTTTTTTACTTTCAAGAAGTCTCAGTTTCACCAGTTCAAATCCTCAAAGGCGCTTTGGACACAATTGGAAACCTCTTCTTGACTGCAAGATAAAAATCTATTATTATTTTAACTTTTTATTTATTTTAATTATTAAATTTTCTTTTCACCAAGTATTGACTTACCGTATATGGCTGTCATGGTTTCCTTGTCGGTTTCACTTCTCTCTCCTGTCAGTTTTGCTCTTTGCTCCTACAAAGACAAAACACAATACCTGAACATCTGTACAGGTTCAGAGGATGTGCACTTTGTCTTCTGAATAGTTTTGGATTTTTGCTGATATTTTTGTTTACATTGGAACTAAAACAATTACAGGTATAAATATTAAAAAAATATTTAATGGGCATATTTTAGGACAGTACAGTAAAGAAACGGGTGACAGAGGAGAGGTTGAATTTGGCTTTTTTTACACTTCTGCATTGCATTTTCACTATTACAAAAGAAGGGATAGTGGAATTCATTTAAGATAACTTAACTTAAAAGGATAATCCACCCAAAAACAGAAATGATCTCATTTATTTACCCTCATGCTGTTCCAGATGATTGACATTTTTTTCCTGTGGAAAACGTCTCGGTTACGACTGTAACCTTAGTTCCCTGAAGAGGGAACGAGACGCTGCGTCGAGAGTTTGACGCAATGGGAACACTCTGCGTGAATGCATCGTGAAGCACTTGTGAAATCAGTCCAATGGCGTGACGGAAGGAGGGTGACGTCATAACCAGGAGGCTATAAAGCACACCCAGACCAAACAATGTCAGCTTCTGATATGCCGAAGCAAGTCGATCACAGGCATGCCGGAAGTATGGAGGGCGACGCAGCGTCTCGTTCCCTCTTCAGGGAACTAAGGTTACAGTTGTAACCGAGACGTTCCCTTTCAAGGGAACTCGCGCTGCGTCGAGAGTTTGACGCAATGGGAACGACTATACCCACGCAGCCATACTGACCAGTGCCTGTCTTGTGTGAATTCAGCGAGCACACCTAAGACAAACAACTGGGTCATACTCCTCCTGATCAGACACACCACGAAGGAAACACCAGTGGAGTTCTACCCAAAGACACCACTCAAAAGGTGTGTGGTAAGCAGCTAGGCCGCCACATAACCTTTAGAGTGGAGGGGGATAATCCTGCAGAGAATCAATTCAGCAGAATTCACAGCACTGTACCAACTGTACTGTACCTGCCAGTTTCCTTGTGTAGGGAGCTCTGGAGTAGTGTGGTCTCACAACCTCAGTTGGGACACCCGAGTCTATGAGTTTGGCCCCCTCAGAGGCCACACTCCACAACCCCGCTCTCCAGACCTCCCAGGAGCAAAACAATCAGGGAAAAGTGTACAGACACAGCCTCAGCCACATCTGCACCTCCATATGAGCTCCACCACCTCAGGGTGGAGTCTCCATTCCCCGGGCCTCAGCCCCTGCCTCGACAGGATGTCTGCTCCCAAATTCTGGACCCCAGGGAAATAAGCTGCCCTGAGTAAAAGCAGCTTCCCCTGGGACCACAGGAGGATTTGGTGCGCCAGTTGCAGAGTGGATGCGAACGCAAACCCCCCTGGTGACTCATGTAGGCGACCACCGATGTGTTGTCTAACCGGACGAGCACATGGTGACCCCTGAGGTCTGGGAGGAAAATCTTGAGAGCAAGAAAGACAGCCAACATTTCCAGGCAATTGAAATGCCAGGAAAGATGGTGCTCCTTCCACACACCCAGAGTCGAACGACCCTCCAGGGTCGCACCCCAACCCGTAAGGGAAGCATCCGTCGTTAGCATACTGCGACGGCACGGAGCTCCCAGCACGGCACCTTGGGATAGGAACCAGGGCTTCTTCCACATAACCAAAGCACGCAGGCACTGCTACGTGACCTTGATCATGTGAAATGGATTTCCCCTCGGAGAAAACCCCCTGGTCCTGAGCCACCACTGCAGAGGTGTCATGTACAACAGGCCAAAAGTATCACGTTGGACACTGCTGCCATCAGACCCAACACTCTTAGAACTGCTTCACAGAGAGTGACTGGCCTAGCTTTATTCGGTTTACGGTAGAAAGGATAGGTTCTGTGCGAGCAGGCGAAAGCTGCGCCCGCATCGCAACAGAGTCCCAAACCACACCCAGAAAAATGGTCCTCTGTACTGGAGAAAGCACACTTTTCTTGTGAACCGCCAACTGACTTAACTGAGCTAGAATTAGCCAGTCGTCGATGTAATTGAGAACACGAATGCCCTGCAGACGCAGCGGAGCCAGCGCTGCGTCCATACATTGGTGAAAGTGCAGGGTGATAGAGCTAGACCAAACTGAAGAAACCGCTATTGGTACGCTTCACCCCCAAAAGCGAACCTCAGGGTACTTCCTGTGTTTGCGGAAGGATGGATAAATGGAAGTATGCGTCCTTGAGATCTATTGTGACAAACCAGTCCTCGGACTTGATCTGTGACATGATCTGTCTCCAGGTTAACATTTTGAATCCAAGCTTCATAACTGACTGGTTCAGAAAACGCAGATCCAAAATGGGACGCAACCACCCATCCTTCTTTGGAACGATAAAATACCAGCTGTAGAACCCGGACTCCCTGTCAGGCGGAAGTACATGCTCTAAGGCTTCCTTCCCCAACAAAGTTTTTACCTCCTGTTCCATTACCAGAGCCTGCCTGGGGTCCACCACTACTGGCGGGGCCCCCATAAAACGGGCGGCCGGGCGCGACCTGAACTGGGTGGCAATCCCACTTCCGATTGTATGCAGGACCCAATGAGAAATATCTGGCAGTAGCTTCACGCTGCCAGAAATTCTACTAAGGGAACCAGCCTCTCGAGGCTGGCCTCTGGTGCTCCCCGAACAATCAATTCGGTGTCCTGTAACGGCCAAGCGGCAGGAAGAACCAAGCTGACTGCTCCGGGACCCTCCTGAGAGGGAGCGAGCATCCCAGCACCGCTATCAGGCGGACACTGAGATATGGGCTCGCTGGAGACCCCTGCGCCCTGAAGCACACGAGGTGGCAGGGTTGGCAGAATGGCCCCCCTGAGGGCACCGAGGAAAAAATGGGCACCGTATGATGAGGTGTTGACCACTTCTCCCCGAAGAGGACTGCCCTCATGCAGCCTTCTTAGAGGTAAACATGGCCCTCAGGTCCATCTTACCCCAGAAGACTATTGTAGCCAAGAGTACCAGCCTCTCAAGACTGGTCTCCAGCACAACTTGTGTAGCCAAAACATGGAACCCTCAACAGAGGGGGCGAACATCCTAGTGCCGCTACATTTCTGGGCGGACACTGAGATATGGGCCCCCCCGGAGACCACTGCGTCCCGACGCACACGAGGTGGCGGGGTTGGCAGAATGGCCCCCTGAAGGCACTGAAGGGAGATGGGCACCATAAATGAGATGTAATCCATTTCCCCCCCAGAAAGGATGCCTTCAGAGGTCTGACACCAGTGATATCAAAGCCTTTTCGCCTAAGCTGCCTTTGCAGTAACGACGGTCCTAGAACCGTCTTACACAAAAAAGACCTCAGCTAATAACGCCGAAGGAAAAAAGGGCACCGTATGATGAGGTGTTATCCATTTCTCCCTGGGAATTCACCATTCAATTCCTCAGAATTGAATTCAGCCAAAATCAACCAGACAAGTAGAACGGTCTGAAAGAAAAGGCTGACTATAGTGAATAAAACAGGCATCCAAAAATCAGAAGAGTTTAATTCTTCTGACATGAGATACAAAAAGAATAAAGCTGGTATAGTCTGCATGCAATCATAGGGAAAAGAGAGAAAGGGAAAGTCCCGTCTGCTCAGTTCCCTCCAAATATAAATATATATGTATATAATGAATTGCGGGCACATAATCTGCATGCTGCCTCAGCAAACGCGAGATCCGAGCCACATATTGCAGACACAAAATCTGCACGCTGCCTCAGCAAACGCGAGATCCGAGCCACAAAATTGCAGACACGAAATCTGCACGCTGCTTCAGCAAACGCGAGATCCGAGCCACATATTATTGCAGACAAGAAATCTACGCGCTGCCTCAGCAAATGCGAGATCCAGCCACATATTATTGCAGACAAGAAATTTACGCGCTGCCTCAGCAAACGCAAGATCCAAGCCACATATTGCAGACAAGAAATCTGCACGCTGCCTCAGCAAATGCGAGATCCAAGCCACATAATGCAGACAAAAAATCTGCATGCTGCCTCAGCAAACGCGAGATCCGAGCCACATATTATTGCAGACAAGAAATCTACGCGCTGCCTCAGCAAACGCGAGATCGCTACTATTCTTTATTGATCTTTATTGCAAACCATAATCCACGTGCTGCCTCGGCAAACACGAGATCAGAGCCTTGCGTTAGATTTATATTCCCTCGAGAATAAAGCCAACCGGAGCGGAGCCAAAAAGACCTGAAGATAGTAAACACTTTGGGACATTTTTATGAATGAACACGTCAGCCCATAGAGAGTCAACGTGCATGCTCCACTCCCAACAAACAACGCATAAATCACGTGTATCCCCACTCTTAGCAAGTGCAGGGAGAAACACGCGATTCAGTCGCGGTTTGCTCGCCATTAAACTCCTGTCTAGATACAGATATGCTTGTGGACAAACAACAATAAATAGACAATTCACATAGAGCGCTTGCTGAAGGCACAGAAGCTGACATTGTTTGGTCTGGGTGTGCTTTATAGCCTCCTGGTCATGAAGTCACCCTCCTTACGTCACGCCATTGGACTGATTTCACAAGTGCTTCACAATGCATTCACGCAGAGCGTTCCCATTGCGTCAAACTCTCGACGCAGCGCGAGTTCCCTTGAAAGGGAACTGATAATTTTTCTTAAAATCTCTATCTCTGTGAGTTCACGCAAGACAATCAAAAACCAAACAAAGTGAACATGATGGTAATCCATATGAATCCAGTTGATGAATCAATGTCTTCTGAAGTGAAACAATGGGTGTGTTTGAGGAAAATACTTTTATGTTAAATGTGTTACACAACAAATATGGACTCAAAGCCAACATGTTGTAATTTGTGATTTGTGTTTTAAGGCTTGAGGAGTCATTTGAAAGCTCAGACTTTAAAATATTAGTATTTTTCTAAAAACCATCATTTGAAAAGTCATATTCTGAGAATATTTTGATTTTTGGGTGGAGAATCCTTTTTTCTATTATTATCATAAACACAAAAACTTTATTTTTCTTTGCCAAAAAAAAAACTAATTCTGTTATTTGGTCTTTATATTTAAATACAACTTTTGAATTTCTACAACAGAATTCTGTTTCTTTACTGTTTATTACCGTACAGCTGTTTAGTGTAAAGTGCTACAGAAATTATGATGACATGACTATGAACATTATACTGTACCTGTGACTTGTGGTCCGAGGCTCTCCAGCACAATGGTTGGACGGCTGCAGCGGACAGCCTGTGGACAAAGAAGTGTCTTGGCAGATGGGTTTGTTCCAGACAGGCAGAAACAGAGATAGATATTAACAAAGACAGAAGTGCAATTCATAAATTAAACAAAATAATTAAATAATAATAATAAAAATATATATTTTACTTCTTACTAAAGGTCGCATGATCGTTCTCACCTTGTTGTTGTTGTTGTTGCACAAACTGTCTCTGCTTCAGCTACAGAAAATAAAAAGTAGATTTTTTTACAGTAATAAAAGAGCATCTTTTATAACAAGCGACTTATCACTGGCTCAACTGGTTCAATGAATACAGCTTGTTATTCAGCAGTAAAGTGAACAAAAACTAGAGTATTATATAGTAACCTATACTATATTTTAAAAAAAATGTATAAAATTTGAGAGAATGAAATACCATTAATGCCAAATAATATGCCTGAACTAGGCACGCACGAATAACGTGTGCCGAATTAACAAGTTTATCTTTAACGTTTAAATTCAGCAAAAACTTACAGGCCCATCAGTGACAGGATCACGAACATCATCGATAAACAACAGCAAGAGGAACGGGCTCCCAAACACTCTACAGCTGAAGTTTAAAATAATATTAAACATAGTTTGTGTGTAACGTTGGTTTTCGCCAAGTATACAAATTAAAAACAACTAACGTTAAGTTAACGTTAACGGAATCTACAAATCTGCGTCATCTCCTCATGTGAGCAAATAACACAACAGGGCATTAAATTGATAAATGAAGTAAAAAAAAAAAAACCTTGACAACACAAAACAGTATACATCCAAAGTGGCATTTACCAATGTGTAAAAAACGATGACTAAAAATAAAGTTATAGCTCTTACCTTCTTACCCCCGAGAAGTCCCGGTTGATCGTTAAATGATGCGCATGCGCAGTACTCCAAAAGTCTGTTAGTGCTGCTCCAATTCAAATTACGTCACAGTTATAAACATCTTACATCTAGCGATATTATTCAATTATTTATTTTTATTTGATGTGCGCTATATGAAACGCTATACACTGACATTACTTTACAAATAAATAAATTAATTAATTAGTAAATGAATTAATAATAGATTAAAATACACAATTGTAAGGGATAACCCATTTGACAATTTTTCCTGCCATGATCACTATTTTTTGGGAAGATCATGTGAACAAAAGTCGTCAATGTAGGAAATATGTGGAAATTTGTGTGTTTTTTAGGCCTACACGTGTTTAAAATTCTCCTAACATTTAATAGAATGTAGTTTTGATCACAAGGCTTTCTTTCACCCATATTTGCATTGTCGACTGTAAGATTGGAAATGTATTTTCTTGCGCCCTGAAATACATTTTTTAAATATAAATGTATTTTCTTGCCCCTGATATATTTTTAAATATATTTTAAGTATATGAGGGTCGAAACAAAATATACTTTCATTTTCAAAAATATATTTCCCAACTTCACAGTTTACACATATATTTACCATATATTTAAAATAAATTTTGGCCAGATAAAATATATTTTTTTACCGTATGGGTTGGGCCCTAATAATTCTAAAGAAAACAATTGGGCCTTCGCCCTTTGGGCTTGGGCCCTAATAATCCTAAAGAAAACAATAGGGCCTTCACCCTTTGGGCTTGGGCCCTAATAGTCCTAAGGAAAACAATAGGGCCTTCGCCCTTTGGGCTTGGGCCCTAATAATCCTAAAGAAAACAATAGGGCCTTCGCCCTTTGGGCTTGGGCCCTAATAGTCCTAAGGAAAACAATAGGGCCTTCGCCCTTTGGGCTTGGGCCCTAATAATCCTAAAGAAAACAATAGGGCCTTCGCCCTTTGGGCTTGGGCCCTAATAATCCTGAGAAAAACAATATGGCCTTTGCCCTTTGGGCTTGGGCCCTAATAATAATAATAATCCTTAGAAGAACAATGGGGCCCTGCGCCTCAGTGGCTTGGGCCCTAATAATAATAATCCTTAGAAAAACAATAGGGCCTTCGCCCCTTTGGGCTTGTGCCCGAATAATGCTAAAGAAAACAATTGGGCCTTCGCCCTTTGGGCTTGGGCCCTAATAATCCTAAAGAAAACAATAGGGCCTTCACCCTTTGGGCTTGGGCCCTAATAGTCCTAAGGAAAACAACAGGGCCTTCACCCTTTGGGCTTGGGCCCTAATAGTCCTAAGGAAAACAATAGGGCCTTCGCCCTTTGGGCTTGGGCCCTAATAGTCCTAAGGAAAACAATAGGGCCTTCGCCCTTTGGGCTTGGGCCCTAATAATAAATGGAAGAAATCGAATTGGGTCCTCGTACTTTGGTGCTTGGGCCCTAATAAACAGAGCAATTCCAAAAGGGTCCTTGCACTTTGGCGGTCGGGCCCTAAAAAACAATATTAATGCAATTCAAGCAACGACTTGAATTCACCTCATCTGTGATGAACATATTTTAAATTACTATATTAAAATCCATTAATCGATTTTAAGGAATTAAATTTTAAACTAATATAACAGTCCTGATATCACAATGGGAATAAAATCTTATAAAAGATATATACAAGATTTTTAATGTTTTTAAAAGAAGTTTCTTCTGCTCACCAAGACTCCAAGACTGCATTTATTTAATTAAAAATATAGTGCAAACAGTAATATTGTAAAAAAATATTATTACAACTTAAAGTAATTGTTTTCTATTTGAAAATATTTGATATTAATATTTTCAATATTATTTTTTTCTTTGATGAATAGAAAGTTCAAAAGAACAGCGTTTATTTGAAATATAATTTTTTGTGACGTTATAAATGTCTTTACTTTTGCTTTTGATCGATTTAATGCATTCTTGCTGAATAAAAGTATTAGATTTCCAAAGGATCATGTAAAAATGAAGACTGGACTAATGATGCTCAAAATTCAGCTTTGCCATCACAAGAATAAATTACTTTGTAAAATATATTCAAATAGAAAAAATAGTTATTTTAAATTGGAATAATATTTGACAATATTACTGTTTTTACTCTATTTTAATAAAATAAATGCAGCCGTATTATTGTGATTATTTAATAAAAACTTTATTTAAAAAAACATAAAAATTTTACAGATCCCAAACTTTTGAATGGTAGTGTATATATATATATATATATATATATATATATATAGAGAGAGAGAGAGAGAGAGAGAGGTGCATCTCAATAAATAAAAATGTCGTGGAAAAGTTCATTTACTTCAGTAATTCAACTCAAATTGGAAAACCTGTGTATTAAATAAATTCAGTGCACGCAGACTGAAGTAGTTTAAGTTTTTGGTTCTTTTAATTGTGATGATTTTGGCTCACATTTAACAAAAACCCACCAATTCACTATCGCAACAAATTAGAATATCGTGACATGCCAATCAGCTAATCGACTCAAAACACCCATGAAGGTTTCCTGAGCCTTCAAAATCGCTCAGTTTGGTTCACTAGGCTACACAATCATGGGGAAGACTGCTGATCTGACAGTTGTCCAGAAGACAATTATTGACACCCTTCACAAGGAGGGTAAGTCACAAACATTCATTGCCAAAGAAGCTGGCTGTTCACAGAGTGCTGTATCCAAGCATGTTAACAGAAAGTTGAGTGGAAGGAAAAGTGTGGAATAAAAAGATGCACAACCAACAGAGAACCGCAGCCTTATGAGGATTGTCAAGCAAAATCGATTCAAGAATTTGGGTGAACTTGTTGTATTCCTCTTGTTAAGCCAATCCTGAACCACAGACAATGTCAGAGGCGTCTTACCTGGGCTAAGGAGAAGAAGAACTGGACTGTTGCCCAGTGGTCCAAAGTCCTCTTTTCAGATGAAAGTTTTCAGAGCAAGTTTTGTATTTCATTTGGAAACCAAGGTCCTAGAGACTGGAGGAAGGGTGGAGAAGCTCATAGCCCAAAGTTGCTTGAAGTCCAGCGTTAAGTTTCCAGAGTCTGTGATGATTTGGGGTGCAAGGTCATCTTCTGGTGTTGGTCCATTGTGTTTTTTGAAAACCAAAGTCACTGCACCCTTTTACCAAGAAATTTTGGAGCACTTCATGCTTCCTTCTGCTGACCAGCTTTTTGAAGATGCTAATTTCATTTTCCAGCAGGATTTGGCACCTGCCCACACCAAAAGTTAGTTAAATGACCATGGTGTTGGTGTGCTTGAATGGCCAGCAAACTCACCAGACCTGAAGCCCATAGAGAATCTATGGGGTATTGTCAAGAGGAAAATGAGAAACAAGAGACCAAAAAATGTAGATGAGCTGAAGGCCACTGTCAAAGAAACCTGGGCTTCCATACCACCTCAGCAGTGCCACAAACTGATCACCTCCATGCCATGCCACATTGAGGCAGTAATTAAAGCAAAAGGAGCCCCTACCAAGTATTAAGTACATATACAGTAAATGAACATGCTTTCCAGAAGGCCAACGATTCACTAAAAAAAAATTTTTTTGGTCTTATGAAGTATTCTAATTTGTTGAGATAGTGAATTGGAGGGTTTTTGTTAAATGTGAGCCAAAGTAATCCCAATTAAAAGAACCAAAGACTCAAACTACTTCAGTCTGTGTGCATTGAATTTATTTATACATAAGTTTCACAATTTGAGTTGAATTACTGAAATTCTGACATTCTGATTTGAGATGCACCTGTGTGTGTGTATCTACACAGCTTCTCTTTTTCCACATTTTGTTATGGTTCAGCCAAAATTTATTAAATTCATTATTTTCCTCAAAATTCTACAAACAATTCCCCATAATTACAATGTGAAAGAAGTTTATTTGAAATCTTTGCAAATTTAATAAAAATAAAAAATGAAAAAAATCACATGCACATAAGTATTCACAGCCTTTGCCATGACACTCAAAATTGAGCTCAAGTGCATCCTGTTTCCACTGATCATCCTTGAAATGTATCTACAAATTGACCTGTGGGTACATTTGGTTGGTTGGACATGATTTGGAAAGACACTCATCTGTCAATATAAGGTTCCACAGTTAAAAGTGCATGTCAGAACACAAACCAAGCCATGAAGTCCAAGGAATTGTCTGTAGACCTGCGAGACAGAATTGTATCGAAGCACAGATCTGGGGAAGGGTACAGAAAAATGTCTGCAGCATTGAAGGTCCCATTGAACACAATGGCCTCCATCATCCATAAATAGAAGAAGTTTGGAACCACTAGGAAACTTCCTAGAGCAGGCCGCCAGGCCAAACTGAGCAATCGCGGGAGAAGTGCCTTAGTCAGGTAGGTGACCAAGAACCCGATGGACAGAGCTCCAGAGTTTCTCTGTTCAGAGAGGAGAACCTTTCAGAAGAACAACTATCTCTGCAGCACTCCACCAATCAGGCCTGTATGGCAGAATGGCCAGATGGAAGCAACTCCTCAGTAAAAGGCACATGACAGTTCGCCTGGAGTTTGCAAAAAGGCACTCTCAGACCATGAGAAACTAAATTCTCTGGTCTGATGAAACAAAGATTGAATGATTTGGCCTTATTAGCAAGCGTCATGTCTGGAGGAAACCAGGCACCGCTCATCAATTGGCCAATACCATTCCTACAGTGAAGCATGGTGGTGGTAGCATCATCCTGTGGAGATGTTTTTCAGCAGCAGGAACTGGGAGACTAGTCAGGATTGAGGGAAAGATGAATGCAGCAATGTATAGAGAAATCTTTGATGAAAACCTGCTCCAGAGCGCTCTGAACCTCAGACTGGGACAAAGGTTCATCTTCAAACAGGACAACAACCCTAAGTACACAGCCAAGCAGTGGCTACGGGACAACTCTGTGAATGTCCTTGAGTGGCCCAGCCAGAGCCCAGACTTGAACCCGATTGAACATCTCTGGAGAGATCTGAAAATGGCTGTGTACAGACACTCCCCATCCAACCTGATGGAGCTTGAGAAGTCCTGCAAAGAAGAATGGGAGAAACTGCCAAAAAATCAGTGTGCCAAACTTGCACCATCATGCTCAAAAAGACTTGAGGCTGTAATTGGTATTTGTGAATACTTATGTACTTGTGATTTCTTTTATTGTTTTTTTTTTGTTTGTTTGTTTTTGATTTTTAATAAATTTGCAAAGATTTCAAACAAACTTCTTTCACGTTGTCATTATGGGTTATTGTTTGTACAGTCGTGGCCAAAAGTTTTGAGAATTACATAAATATTAGTTTTCACAAAGTTTGCTGCTAAACTGCTTTTAGATCTTTGTTTCAGTTGTTTCTGTGATGTACTGAAATATAATTACCAGCACTTCATACGTTTCAAAGGCTTTTATTGACAATTACATGACATTTATGCAAAGAGTCAGTATTTGCAGTGTTGGCCGTTCTTTTTCAGGACCTCTGCAATTCGACTGGGCATGCTCTCAATCAACTTCTGGGCCAAATCCTGACTGATAGCAACCCAATCTTTCATAATCACTTCTTGGAGTTTGTCAGAATTAGTGGGTTTTTGTTTGTCCACCCGCCTCTTGAGGATTGACCACAAGTTCTCAATGGGATTAAGATCTGGGGAGTTTCCAGGCCATGGACCCAAAATTTCAACGTTCTGGTCCCCGAGCCACTTAGTTATCACTTTTGCCTTATGGCACGGTGCTCCATCGTGCTGGAAAATGCATTGTTCTTCACCAAACTGTTGTTGGATTGTTGGAAGAAGTTGCTGTTGGAGGGTGTTTTGGTACCATTCTTTATTCATGGCTGTGTTTTTGGGCAGAATTGTGAGTGAGCCCACTCCCTTGGATGAGAAGCAACCCCACACATGAATGGTCTCAGGATGCTTTACTGTTGGCATGACACAGGACTGATGGTAGCACTCACCTTTTCTTCTCCTGACAAGCCTTTTTCCAGATGCCCCAAACAAACGGAAAGGGGCTTCATTGGAGAATATGACTTTGCCCCAGTCCTCAGCAGTCCATTCACGATACTTTCTGCAGAAGATCAATCTGTCCCTGATGTTTTTTTTGGAGAGAAGTGGCTTCTTTGCTGCCCTTCTTGACACCAGGCCATCTTCCAAAAGTCTTTGCCTCACTGTGCGTGCAGATGCGCTCACACCTGCCTGCTGCCATTCCTGAGCAAGCTCTGCACTGGTGGCACTCCGATCCCGCAGCTGAATCCTCTTTAGGAGACAATCTTGGCACTTGCTGGACTTTCTTGGATGCCCTGCAGCCTTCTTTACAAGAATTGAACCTCTTTCCTTGAAGTTGCTGATGATCCTATAAATTGTTGATTTAGGTGCAATCTTAGTAGCCACAATATTCTTGCCTGTGAAGCCATTTTTATGCAACGCAATGATGGCTGCACGCGTTTCTTTGCAGGTCACCATGGTTAACAATGGAAGAACAATGATTTCAAGCATCACCCTCCTTTTAACATGTCAAGTCTGCCATTCTAACCCAATCAGCCTGACATAATGATCTCTAGCCTTGTGCTCGTCAACATTCTCACCTGAGTTAACAAGACGATTACTGAAACGATCTCAGCAGGTCCTTTAAATGACAGCAATGAAATGCAGTGGATAGGTTTTTTTTGGGATTAAGTTAATTTTCATGGCAAAGAAGGACTATGCAATTCATCTGATCACTCTTCATAACATTGTGGAGTATATGCAAATTGCTATTATAAAAATTAAGCAGCAACTTTTCCAATTTCCAATATTTATGTAATTCTCAAAACTTTTGGCCATGACTGTAGAATTTGAGGAAAATAATGAATTTAATCCAATTTGGAATAAGGCTGTAAAATAAAAATATATTTTATGGATGCACTGTATATATATACTATATTCACATGACTATGTATATATTCACACGACTATCTTGAACACAGGCGAAGTCTGCATGGGGAACTTGCAAACTCCTGATTGAATGGACTGGAACTTTGAAATGATTTTGAAAGGGACATTTTGGCGAGCAACGGTAAATGTGGCCTCGCCTTAAGAACTTGGCTCATTTTAAACCAGATTTGTTTTCTCTCCTACACAGAAAAGCTGTAGATGCTGATCAAACAGAAGGGATACTGGAGTGAACGCCAATGCTTCAGCAGTAGATAGCACATGAGCTCTGTGTGCTACATTGCTGTGTTTACTGCTCTGGAGAGACGTGTGTGCCCGTTCTGCTCATGATGTCATGGGCCATGAATGTAGAGACATTCAGATATTTGAACTGGTTTTATCTGTTTGGGGTCACTGAACAGTAAGTGCAGAAGACCAACACATTTTACAACCACTATGTTCAAATTGTTTTGGTTGTATCAGACAATATTGCTGCATTCACATTTTTTGCCTTTCATTTAAAAGTTTGAGGCCTTTGACTTGGTAATAAAGGTTGGAATGACTCACAGACTATATATAGTCATGACTCACATGACTATAATCATGATATTTGAAAGCGCTGCATGTGTAAAATAGGTTATTGAACATACTTTACATATAGCAGATATAAGCATTCAAATCTTACAGTCTTCCATCCAACATGGATCAACGATTTTGATCAGCCTACACTTCAGCTTACATCATAAATAGACATACATCATAAACAGACACTGAAGCTGCGACTAAATTAGTCACTTGTTCACACAATTACATTTTTCTACATGGTGAATGGCACATAGTGCACTATACAGGGCTTCACGAGTTCACACGTACATGAAATAAAATACAGTAATTTATGCATATTTCTCATGCTGTCTGAGGGAGGGCTCCGAGCTTATTGATTGATTACCTGAACGTCCTCCTCCTGAACCTTGTTAAATAAAACTTCATATTGTGAACAATTCGGAGAGTGTAAATATGCTTTAAATTGGGGTGAATGAAGTCTGGTTTCATGTTAGTGTCACGTGAACCAACCTCAGCTCGCGCACAGTCTGCTCCAGTCCAGACACGATAGCACAGAGGGGATCATAAGTCATCCCATACCAGAAAATGTATCGGACCCATTTGAATTCTGCACAGAATGTTATATTTTAAGCGATATGGAAAAGATTAGGTGGAGAAGCGTTTAAATTAAGAGGAAGCTGCGGCTACTGAGCTCAACGGCTCTGGCTGAGCTGTGATAATCTAAACTAATTTTAATAAAAGGGGAGGACATGCTCGATATGTTTCAGTGAAAATTACGTCAACTCTTTGAATAATGCTGTGCGTTTCAAGGCATTTCATTGGGCCTTTAAAAGTGTTTCCAGGTACTAAATATCTGTGTCTGCGACTGATATGAGTCCTGATTGAGCCTTTCTATGATCTCCTGGTGTTGGTGTTTCCTCCTGGTCGACAAAATCTGTTTCGCTTTTATCAGACTGTGCTGTAATGGTCATTTATTGCATAGCTCTCAGGAAATTTTCATTTTTATTGGTCTCTCATGTAGCATCTGGACCAATCAGACACACCCAAATTATTCATCATATTCAATGAATAATTCAGCAAACTCAACTCTCTCAATGAATGTCTGTGAATCATCCCCTGAAAACTGTAGCAAATTCAGTTTTCACAGAGACACTGGTTACAGGACACAGGAAGACTGATAAGGATTACGATCAGAAAGATTTTGCAGAGACGTGGGACTAATTCTTGTTGAGAAGGACAAATGAACCCTTATAATCCTATATATTCTATATATAACCACGTGAGAAATGTATAAAAGTGTATCCAATTTTCCCTCTCATGATTTTCCTTTTATAGGTTTTGGACTATGCATTAATTCTTTCTTTTGAACTCCTTTGTATTAATGTTTCAGAGTTGCATACTACTGCCTGGTTAACTAAAATCACATGGGTAGCATGTTTGGTATCAATGGACTCCAATGTTCGTTTCCCATTTGGCAATTTATGTTACATGTTGCTCTGTGATACATTAGTATTATAAGAATCTGGAAGGTTCTTCTTTCAAACATCCTCTCCAAAGTCTCATGATAATATCCGGCTAGAATGCAGAAGATCGTACATTTTCCTTTCGAAAACATGAGTATCATTGGCCCACTGACCCAGAGGAGGAGGATTAAAAGTCAGTGCACAGTCTCCGCCCTCTCTTTCTTGCCTGCTCCGACCAACATTGCGGGGTGCTGTCTGTTGGCCTACCAGGTCGGCAGGCCTCGACCTTTCCCCCACCATGTGCACACCTAGGAGAGAAAAAGACTCTTTCCCCACTGAGTATAAACTAACCATGAAAGTTTGTCATACTTCCTTTATTCAATGCAGAAGACATTGATTGCAACTTCAGCACCATCGGACCGAACTCTTAGGACTTTCTATGGCAACCGTATATTCGGACACTCTTCAATCTCTGAGGCAGAATGCAAGTATCGTACAATATACTAAATTGCTGCTAGTTAGTTAAAGTTGTCAATCTCCTTTGTTAACAAAGGAGCTTTGTAATGAATACTGGTTTCTGACTGTACTCCATTGCTCCATTTCCTGTTCCCGCTTCCGGTTTCACTCTCAATTCCCATTTTACCTTTTACCATTTTACATGTAAATGTGAATTGTGTGTATGTATGTGTTAGTATATGTTAGTTTAGTTATGTGTTTGTGATTTAATTAATAAAACTTGTCCAAAAAACATGTTTGGTTCTGAATGAGTCTGCTGATAAGTTGTCACTTAAATGATCGATCTGGTTACACACTCTTAAGCACTGTACATGGTAAGGAAGAATTGTTTTTCTGTGGCCATGAAAAATACCCTTGTCTTAGAATTAATTAATAATCAATACCAAGTGTTCACAGGAAGAACTGATTGATTGATTGTCATTTTAATGTAGCTAAATCAAGTTAATCTGATTAACTGATTCAAATATTCATAATGAATAATCATAATGAGTTATGAATAATTATTAATATTTCCCCTTTGAGCAAATTTTGCTATACTCACTTTATCCTGTGGTCAAATATTTCTGAACAATGCATGTCATCCAGGTCAACAGTGCACTGTTAAACTGACCGAACTGACCGGTCATCCAGGAATCCAGGGGTGTTTCTCAATTCTTATTTGTGCATCCTAGTTTCCTATCCTCGCGTCTTAGCTCCAACCCCTGTAGGATGTGAGTGAAGGATGCAAGTAAATAAAACGAGGACAGAGGATTCGAAGGAAAGCTTATTTGTATAATGGAATAATCTTCAGCTGCGCTCAAGGGATCTGCCCTTATATTGTTGAAGTTAAGAAATTCATAAATAATAATAATAAAGCAAGAAAAAAATCATCTCATCACCTCATCTGCATCAAATGGTTCCAAAATAACTCTAAACTGAACTGTAATTAAACATCGTTCGACTTCATAATTCCATGTCATGCATACTCATTATACATGTGACCTGTTATGCGCAGATCACTCACAGTTCATGTAATTGTTGTAACTTTTGAATAGTTGATTAAAAGTGAGTATTGTTTGGTATGAATCTAAATCTCTACTCATAACTTAAAGTATGGCTTGAATGAAGTCTTTTCAAGACTAAACTGTACTCTCTTTTCCCTTCTGAAAGTTCAGATAACAGGTCATATATGACCAGGGAGGAGAAAGTCACCTCTGGAGAACGCATCTCATTGGTCAGAACTCCTCAAAAGGGTTGGACAAAATTCAGTTTAAATGGTCAGTACCCTAGAATTGAGAATCAGAATAATAGTAGAAAGAACTCAGAATAAGATCAGAATGAATTAGATTAAGTCGAGACAAAGACCAAGAAACAGACGATGAAGACCAGACAATGAAGGGCAGCCAAGCAGTTTCATTCAAGCCATCCAACTTACTCTCGTCTCACTAACTTTTCTTTCTTTTACTTTAATTTTCTTTCTTTCTGCTGTGAGTCTCGTGTTCTAAGTTATGTTTTGTCGCAAAGTTAAACAACTCTACAGTTTTTGCCGCCTCAACTTCAAACTTCAGCCACGAGGGAACCTCCATTCATCTGCCAGCACAACAGAACATGATTGGCCTTCCTACCACATCAATCTGGACCGAAAAGACCTTCAACCAATAAACGAACCTGGGGAATCCCTTTTTCCCAAGCCAAAGGATGGCGACATGACGACAAGCTCAAGTACCTCCAGAATCCTATAGCTCAACTGGTGCATTTATGTAAAATCTAATAACACCGCCTAAGCAGTGATAAAAGTGTGAAATTAATGATCAATGGTTCGTTCAGATCAGGTCATTCTTTCTTCTCTTCCTTTCTTTCCGCAACTCGTGTAAATGTGTGTGTGTGCATGTGTTTGTGTTAGATATTAGTTTATGTGTTAGTATAATCAATAAAGTGTCATTCATATTTTAAAAGAGAAGTGTCTTGAGTTATGTGCTTTTAATTTAATGTATGAAACTGCCGATCTATGTTACCTTGCTAATAAAAGGTTTTCAAGATAGTTGGATATTCATATCCGCTACAGAGCTTACAGGTACGGCCCGTGCAAATGAATGCTGGACGTTTTAGTTGCTCGGTCATAAAATAAGTGACTCGTTCAGAATTTCCTATAAATAAATTAAATAGTAATGTAATTTGAGGCTAATTTACTTACATGTGTGAGCTATATGATTTATGTAAACTGCAAAGGTAAAGCATAAATTAAAATTATTTTTGACAAATGTGAAGGTGGAGGAGAATTTATATGTGCGTCAGGTTTTTTGACAAGAAAGACTTCCACATAGGATACACCTGTGTATTCTCCCTCATGACTCCTCGGGAAGCTTCCTCACTCCTCGCCTCCTCAAGGTGCAATTAGAGAATTAAGAAGTCCTTTCGGTGCTGTTTTTTTTTTAAGGTGTGCAAACTTTTGTTAGTTTAGCGTTATTATGAATGCAAAATATTTTTTGCTGCTTGACCTTGACCTTTTTGAATGGAATATTGCAGTATTTATTATGATTCATCTGTGCACATCTCCTCCCACCCCTTCCACCCTCCCCCCTAAATTCTTGTGCCTCTTTTAAGAAAATGACTTCCCCTCCCTCTTGCAGAGACATCTCTTCTCTGATGAGAAGTTTACGAGTTTACGGCGCGAGGGCAGGATAACTGTTCACTCACCTGAGATTGACCAATAGCAAACCACCATAGCGACAAAAAGCCCCACCATTCCAGAAGGCATTTCACTGAGATATACTCCGATACAAATACACGTACACACTGATACACATTACTGGTGTTACATACATTTTTCTATTCAGCTATTTTCCCTCTCTTCAGCAGTCCTCAAGTTTCCAATGCAGTTTCTTCTTGCTGTGTTAAATGTGTTTCAACTGTTCATATTGTTAATGAGCAGCTCTTCATCATCAGCTGTGCAAGGCTGTGTCACTCCTGTGCCCAAGTAAATTCTAATTTGCACTCATGAAATGAAAGGGAATGGATGAAACAATGTGAAATGGCAGGGTGTTTTTCTTACTGCTGCTGGGTATGAGGTCCCGGTGTGGAATGAAGAGTTTATATCCGTAATGTTTCTCCAGAACGTCAGGTAAGATCTCGAGAGCAAACAGTTCCTCCTCACTCATCTCTCGCTCCACTGATTCCAAGTCCACTTTGGTGTAAGAGAGGTAGGCGTCATATTCCTTGGTGTCTGAAAGGAACAGATAAGTTGTACACTGAAAAAAAAATTGCTTAATTTTAACTTAATTACTTTAAAAAATTATCTAATTTGTTACCGCCAAATTAATTAGTATTAATTATATTAAACCTTAAATTCTGTTTTAATCTAAATGTAAAATTTTTCTTAAAATATAAGACAAAACATTCATATAAAGATTAAAAAAAAAAAAACTACAAAAAATGGTTTCTTTTTCTATGGGGAGTGTTATTTGCTTTTAGGCAACCTGAACAAAACTATTAAAATAAAATATGTATTTAATCTCAGTTTATTAACCAATGTCTTTGCTTCTGACCTTTCATGATTCAATTCAGCCATATCAATAAGCAAAAATGACTTTAGATAAACCACATTTGTGTTTAGTTTCTATTTTTTTTTAATGCTGTTGTAAATGTTTGCACAGCTGAAAGGTTTGTTTGAGCTCCGCCCTCTACTAGAAGCATACATTTGCATTTCCTTCAGCCTGAGGCTTTTTCATTTCACTTTTGGTGTGAAAGAGCCTGTACATTTGGCAGAAATAGAACTTTTTTTTAATTAAAAAAAAAACAAGCAAGCTCAGCCCACATGAGAGAAAGTTCCTCAAAAGTAACGTAACGCATAACTTTTCATAAAAAAGTAATGTACACTTGAATGTATTTTTTAAAAAGCTGGTCAGTTTCTTTATCTGTAGTATGAAAAGTCCCTAGTCATATACAGTGGTGTGAAAAAGTGTTCCTGATTTCTTATTTTTTGCATGTTTGTCACACTGATATGTTTCAGATTATCAAACAAATTTAAATATTAGTCAACAACACAAGTAAACACAAAATACAGTTTTTAAATGAAGGTTGTTATTATTAAGGGAAAGCAAAATCCAAACCTACATGGCCCTGTGTGAAAAAGTAATTGCCCCCTAAACCTAATAATAGATAGATAGATGGCGCCGCTGCGTTTGGTCGCCGTCCAGGTCGCTCCTCAAAGATTGTACTTTTACTTTAAATTTTACTTACTTTTTCTTTTTCTTTCTACCCGAATTATGTCTGCACTGATAACTTACGAGAAATCGTTACTTTTGGATATTGGATGTCGCTGTACTGACCTGTTTTGGGACACTTTATCCTCGAACTCTTCATTTCCACCGGAGATTCTGCGCAGCAAACAAACAATCAATGGACACCCACAAATACGACGCTACAAGAAAGACCGCGGGAAATGCGCCGGTATTCGCAACAGATTGAGGCAAAGAGCACACAGCCCTCCTCTGCCTAGTATTTTACTAGCCAATGTCTAATCCTTGGAGAATAAGATGGACGATCTTAGAGCCAGGATAAGTTTCCAATGGGACATCAGGGACTGCAATGCATCCTTTGTTTTTCTGAAACATGGCTCGCGACCTCAGCCCCTGACTCTACTGTGACGCTGTCTGATAACTTCTTTGTTATACGGAAGGACAGAACAGCTGAGGCCAGGAAAACCAAAGGTGGTAGAGTGTGTTTCATGATTAACAAGAAATAGTGTGACCCCAGGAACGTCACCACTCTGTTGCGCTCTTGCTCGCCCCATCTGGAACATTTATCCATCTCTTGCCGTCCATTCTATCTACCCCGGGAGTTCTCATCAATCATCGCGACTGCTGTTTACATTCCACCACAGGCCGGCACCGGTGAGGCTTTGTCTAAACTTCATGATGAGCTAAGCGGCTACATAAACAAACATCCTGATGCTGCTTTTATCATTGCGGGAGACTTTAACAAAGCCAATCTCAGGAAGGTCATGCCAAACTTTTACCAACATCTGTCCTGTCCTACTAGAGGGAACAATACGCTGGATCACTGCTACTCTCAGTTTAAAATTGCCTACAAAGCCCGATCACAACCCGCTTTTGGCAAATCGAACCATGCCGCCATTTTCCTCACACCGGAATATAAACAAAGGCTTGTCCAAAAACCCCTGGTGCAGAGGGAGGTGAGGCGCTGGTCTTCCAATTCAGAAACTTGGCTACAGGCGGCTCTTGATGACGTGGACTGGGACATGTTCCGGGCGAGTTCATCTGACGTCAGCGAGTTTACGGATGTGGCATTAAGTTTTGTAAACACACTAACAGAACAAGCAACGGAAACTGTAACTATTAAGACATTCTCAAATCAGAAACCATGGGTGCAATCGCGGCAGCGCAACTCGACGACCCTGTACTCACCGTGTTGGAGGATGAGGTTCGGTGGGCGCTAAAGCGAGTAAACGTCAGGAAAGCTGCCAGGCCTGATGGCATCTCTGGTCGCGTTCTGAGGTCCTGTGCTGATCAGCTCGCTGAATTGTTCACATAAATCTTCAATGAGTCCCTTGCTACCTCTTTGGTCCCCTCATCCTTCAAAAAATCAGTCATCATTCCTGTGCCTGGGAACAATAAACCCTCTTACCTAAATGACTATCATCTAGTTGCCCTCACATCCACAGTCATGAAGGTATTTGAGAGACTGGTTAAAAACAACATCTGCTCCAGATACATACCAGATACACTGGACCCTCTTCAGTTTGCCTATCGGCCAAACAGATCTACTGAAGATGCCATCTCTCACGTTCTGCACTCCTCCCTCACCCACATCGACAGCAAAAATGGGAACTATGTAAAGTTGCTTTTCATCGACTACAGCTCAGCCTTCAACACTATAAATCCCAGCAAGTTAACCTCCAAACTCCTAACTCTTGGTCTGAACTTTTCACTCTGCTACTGGATTCAAGACTTTCTTTCATACAGACCCCAGGCAGTGAAAGTAGGCCGGTTCACCTCCAATTCCGTCACCCTGAGCGTAGGAGCGCCACAGGGCTGCATTCTGAGTCCCCTACTTTACTTTCTCTACACATATGACTGCGTGGCTTCTCACAGCTCCACTTCTATTGTCAAGTTCGCTGGAGACACAGTGGTTCTGGGCCTTATCTCCAACAACAATGAGACTGCATACATGGAAGAGGTTGAGAAAATGACATCTTGGTGCCAGGACAACTGTCTCTCTCTGAATGTGACCAAAACCAAAGAGCTGATTGTGGACTTCAGAAAGAAACAGCAGGCCTGTGCTCCTCTTATGATCAGTGGAACCCCTGTGGAGAAAGTGAGCAGCTACAAGTACCTCGGTGTGAACATCTCTGAGGATCTTACTTGGACCTCTCACATTCACACACAGGTGAATAAAGCTAGACAAAGACTATAGCATCTGCGACAGCTGAGGAAATTCAGGGTCTCATCAACGATCCTAAAAACTTTCTATTCAGGGGCCATAGAAAGTGTTTTAACTCAGTGTATCACAGTGTGGTATGGGAACAGCTCCAGTCAAGACTGCAAAGCCCTTCAGAGAGTTGTACGCTTAGCTGAGCGCATCTCTGGGTCTTCTCTCCCACCCCTGCAAGACATTTACCACAAACGCTGCAAGAACAGAGCCAATAGAATCATCGAAGACTCCAACCACCCTCATAACAGTCTCCTCAACCTGCTGCCATCTGGTAAGCGCTACTCCAGCTTGAGAACAATAACAGAGAGACTTTGGAGAAGCTTCTTCCACCAGGCCATCAGGCTCCTAAACTCGGTCTCTTAACATCATCTGCACTCTGGACATTAATACCTGCACTCAGCACTGACGGCTCTTTATTATTATAATGCTACTACTTTTCGCATCCTTCTGCACTTTACATTGCTGCTATGTAACATTAACATAACGGTTTTTTTTATCTTATCTTTATACATTTATATTGTTTAAATTGTTAATTAACTGTGTATGTGACAAATAAAAATCTTGAATCTTGAATAACTGGTGTGCCACCCTTAGCAGCAACAACTGCAATCAAGCGTTTGTGATAACTTGCAATGAGACTTTTACAGCGGTGTGGAGGAATTTTAGCCTACTCATCTTTGCAGAATTGTTATAATTCAGCCACATTGGAGGGTTTTTGAGCATGAACTGCCTTTTTAAGGTCATGCCACAACATCTAAATAGGATTCGGGTCAGGACTTTGACCAGGCCACTCCAAAGTCTTCATTTTGTTTTTCTTAAGCCATTGGTGGACTGGTGTTTTGGATCATTGTCCTGCTGCAGAACCCAAGTTCACTTTAGCTTGAGGTCACGAACAGATGGCCGGACATCAAGATGGCGCTGCGGATGGCAGCCTCAGTGCTTAGCTCTCCAGTATTTGTACTGTTTTTGTCAGTTTTTCCTGTTTTTTGTTTTTCAAATGCAATCAGCTACACCAGAGATGAACTGCTGAGCATTCAGCAGTACACACCACAAACTCTTTTTCCGGATTTCGATTACTCAGACGTTTTGTTGAATGTTGTAGTCAGCGGAGCGGCAGCGCTGTTTAGACGCTTCAGGACGTGCAGACAGGGTCCTCGTGAAGCTCAGACAGCGCGGATTGAGAACGGCGCTGCCTAGCATCCATCTGGCGAATCTCCGCTCTCTACCCAACAAAACGGACGAACTCCTTCTGCTCGCCCGGACAAACAAGGATTTTTCGAACTCGGCTGCTCTGTGCTTCACGGAAACCTGGCTGAACGACGCCATTCCGGACAGTGTGTTAAGTCTACCGGGCTTTTGGCTGTTTAGATCAGATCACGACGCTGAATCAACAGGGAAAACACGCAGCGGTGGGATGTGCTTTTACATCAACGAAAGGTGGTGTTCCGATGTAACTGTGTTAAAGAAGATGGTGCTGTCCAGATCTTGAAACACTCTTCATTAACTGCAAGCTGTTCTATTCGCCACGGGAGTTTTGCTCGTTCATTCTGGCGAGCATCTAAATTCCACCGCAAGCGCACGTGAGCTCAGCTTTACAGTTACTCGCTGATATGATCACAGAGAATGAGCAACAACACCCGGACTCTGTTCTAATCATCCTCGGGGATGATTCTCTCACGTGAACTTCCAAAATACAGACAGCATGTTACTTGTCCCACCAGAGACAGTAATACACTGGATCACTGTTACACAGTAATAAAGGATGCATATCACTCTGTCGCACGGGCAGTTTTGGGGCTCTCTGATCACTGTTTAGTTCATCTCATACCGACTTACAGGCAGAAACTGAAATCAGCTAAACCTGTAGCAAAGACTGTAAAGAGATGGACCACTGAAACAGAGCTGGCCTTACAAGCCTGTTTCGAATGGATTGATTGGAGTGTTTTTGAAGCTTGCTGCCACCGATCTGGATGAGATCACAGAGACTGTTACATCATATATCAGTTTCTGTGAGGATTTGTGCATTCCTACTAGGACTCATTTAACATACAACAACGACAAACCCTGGTTCACTGCAAAACTCAGCCAGCTCCGTCAGGCCAAAGACGATGCTCCCAGAAATGGGGACAGTGTCTTGTACAAACAGGCCAAATACACACTGGAAAAGGAGATCAGAGTGGCTAAGAGGAATAATTCCGAAAAGCTTCGGAATCAATTCTCTTCTAATAACACAGCTTCAGTGTGGAAAGGTCTAAAAGTCATCACCAACTACAAGACACCATCCCCCAGCACTGTGGAGAATCAACAACCGGCAGACGATCTGAACGAGTTCTACTGCAGGTTTGAAAGACCACCATTAACACCTCCAACAACCCCCCTCTCCTCCACCCCTCAGTTCAGTGAAGATGACGTGCGCCAGGTCTTCAGAAAGAACAAAAGAAGAAAGGCACCAGGCCCAGACAGCGTCTCACCAACTTGTTTGAAAACCTGCGCTGACCAGCTGGCCCCCATCTTCACACAGATCTTCAACAGATCACTGGAGCTGTGCGAAGTCCCCTCATGCTTCAAACACTCCACCATCATCCCCGTCTCAAAAAAATCCAAAATCACTGGTCTCAATGACTACAGACCTGTGGCTCTAACGTCTGTGGCCATGAAGTCATTTGAAAGACTGATTCTGGCTTATCTGAAGGACATCATAGGACCCTTACTGGACCCCCTGCAATTTGCTTACCGAGCAAACAGGTTTGTGAATGATGCAGTCAACATGGGACTGCATTATGTTCTCCAGTATCTGGATAGACCAGGGACTTATGTGAGGATCCTATTTGTGGACTTCAACTCTGCTTTTAACACCAAAATCCCATCACTTCTCCACCCAAATTAACTCAGCTCTCCGTGCCCACCTCTGTCTGTCAGTTGATCACCAGCTTCCTGACAAACAGACAGCAGCTAGTGAGACTGGGAAAATTCTCATCCAGCACCCGCTCCATCAGCACCGGCGCCCCTCAGGGCTGTGTTCTCTCCCCACTGCTCTTCTCCCTCTACGCCAACGACTGCACCTCTAAAGACCCCTCTGTCAAGCTCTTGAAGTTTGCAGATGACACCACACTGATCGGCCTCACCCAGGATGGTGACGAGTCTGCTTACAGACTAGAGGTTGAACAGCTGACTATCTGGTGCAGTATTAACAACCTGGAGCTCAACATGCTCAAGACAGTAGAGATGATCGTGGACTTCAGGAGAAACCCCCCTACTCTCCCCCCACTCACCATCATGAACAGCACTGTGGCTGCAGTGGAGTCATTCAGGTTCCTGGGCACCACAATCTCCCAGGAACTGAAGTGGGACAACCACATTGAGTCCATTGTGAAAAAGGCCCAGCAGAGGTTGTATTTCCTTCGCCAGCTGAGGAAGTTCAACCTACCACAGGAGCTGCTGAAACAGTTTTACTCCGCCATCATTGAATCCATCCTCTGCACTTCAATCACCGTCTGGTTTAGCTCAGCTACCAAATGTGACCTCAGAAGACTACAGAGGGTAGTCCGGTCTGCTGAGCGAATCATTGGTACAACGCTCCCCACTCTCCAAGAACTGTACTTATCCAGAGTGAGAAAAAGGGCAAAGAAAATCACTCTGGACGCCTCACACCCAGTACACTCCATCTTTGAACTGTTGCCATCTGGTCGATGCTACAGAGCCCTGAGCACCAGAACGACCAGACAGAAGAACAGTTTCTTCCCTCATGCAATTCACCTCATGAACAATTGATAAACACGGAACACACAAAACTATTACACACCATTTACTTAAAAAAACTTATTTACACTTATTTATATTTCAAATTTGCACACATCACAACTGTACATACAATTGTCTATATTGTATATTTGTATATTTGTTTATTTGTATTTTTATTCTTTTATTATTTTTATTATCTGTGTCTTGTCTTGTCGCTGTCACTTTGTTGCACTGTGGAGCTTCTGTCACTAAAAAAAATTCCTAGTATGTGTAAACATACCTGGCAATAAAGCTCATTCTGATTCTGACATTTTCCTTCAGGATAGAATTGGTAGACAGCAGAATTCGTGGTCCCATTTATCACAGCAAGTCTTCCAGGTCCTGAAGCAGCAAAACATCCCCAGACCATCACGCTACCACCACAATATTTTACTGTTGGTATGTTGTTCTTTTTCTGAAATGCAGTGTTACGTTTACACCATATGTAAAGGGACACATACCTTCCAAAAAGTTAAACTTTTGTCTCGTCCGTACAAAGAGTATTTTCCCAAAAGTCTTGGGGATCATCAAGAGGTTTTCTGGCAAAAATGAGATGAGCCTTTAATGTTCTTTTTGCTCAGCAGTGGTTTTCTTCTTGGAACTCTGCCATGCAGGCCATTTTTGCCCAGTCTCTTTCTTATGGTGGAGTCATGAACACTGACCTTAAGTGAGGCAAGTGATGGCCATGTAGGTTTGGATTTTGTTTTCCCTTAATAATAACAACCTTAATTTAAAAATTGCATTTTGTGTTTACTTGTGTTATCTTTGACTAATATTCAAATTTGTTTTATGATCTGACTCATTTAAGTGTGACAAACATGCAAAAAAAAAAAAGAAATCAGAAAAGGGGCAAACATTTTTTCACACCACTGTATATAGATCTCAGAGTTTCCCATCTCAGAGTAATTTAATGAATTGCAATGTACAAATTCGTACTGAATTGGAAAAAAGAAAGATCGGTTTGGATTTTTAAATATTTTGAATGTGTTTTGATGAAAAAATTGCTGTAGTTATGTAAAAAAAAAAAAAAAAAAAACAACAACAATGACAAACAAAACAGCTGCAACATAAGCACTTGTACTGTATTCTTATTTCCATTTCCATAGTACAAAAAATTGTACACTACATGGCCAAAAAAAATGTCATCTCTGAACATCATTTAGGTGTACCCACAATCATAACCAACAAGTACATAATCATGTACAATGTCTATTATATACAGAAGAAAATGAACACAACGCTAAGTATTTATTTGATACAGTGGCTAAATTAACAAGAAATACAGCTTCAACTTCTGATGTTTCCAAACAGCACAACAGTAATGACTTTATGAACTTCTTTACTTGGAAGATTGACAATATTAGAGAGAAAATTATAGCCATGCAACTGTCTACTACAGTATCACATCAGACAGTGCATTTTAGTATCCCTGAGGAAAAATTCCATTCATTCGCTGCTATAGGAAAGGAAGAATTGTCTAAACTTGTTAAATCATCAAAATCAACAACATGTATGTTAGACCCTATACCGACTAAGCTATTGAAAGAGATGCTTCCAGAGGTCATAGATCCTCTTCTTAAGATCATTCATTCATCTTTATCACTAGGTTACGTACCGAAAAATTTTAAGCAGGCTATTATCAAACCTCTTATTAAAAAACCACAACTTGATCCTGGTGAATTAGTCAATTACAGACCGATTTCCAATCTACCTTTTCTGTCAAAAATACTAGAAAAGGCAGTATCATCTCAACTTAGTTCCTTCTTGGAAAGAAATGGTATCTGTGAGGATTTCCAGTCAGGATTTAGACCGTACCATAGTACTGAGACTGCTCTCATTAGAGTTACAAATGATTTGCTCTTTTCATCAGATCGTGGTTGTATCTCTCTATTAGTGTTATTAGATCTCAGTACTGATTTGCATGGATAAATCTTAATAAAAACTGCAATATTCCATCAAGCTAAAAAAAGGTCAAGGTCAAGCAGCAAAAAAAAATTTGCTTTCATGATGATGTTAAACTAACAAAAGTTTGCACACCTTAAAAAAACAGCACCGAAAGGACATCTTAATTCTCTAATTGCACCTTGAGGAGGCGAGGAGTGAGGATTGCGTAGCTGTTATAAAGAATTGGATTGGATGACTGGTAATTTCCTACTACTAAATTCAGAAAAAAACAGAGATTCTAATTATTGGACCAAAAACTTCTGCACATAATAACTTAGAATACTGTCTAACACTTAATGACTGCTTTGTTAAAGGTATAATATGTCAAATTTTTATATTAAAATATCCAAAAACCACTTGCACAGTGTTATATATTTCGTTCAGCTGTGTACTTACATTATCCTAAATGTTTCCAAGAATTTGTAAATTCACAGAAAATCACAATTTTAAAAAGTGCCCATGAATATCATTAGTATGATAATCTAATGTTGATCTAGCTTACTGTTAAGTCTCATACAGACAACAAACTAATACTAAACATTGCAACTTTCAACACACTCAAATGCAGTTTAGTATGACAGTGAAACTTTAGACCAAGTGAAACAGTGCTGCGTTACCTCACAGTTTTAATTCGTCAAATTAACTGATCTGTATGAGTAGTATTTCAGCACTTATGAGTTGGTTGGTAGAATGAAAAGTCCTCGTTTCTTTATATCCCCAGGGACTCCCGTGTGCCACTGCGTTCATGACCTCAAGGCTAGATAACTGTAACACTCTCCTGGGCGGTTGCCCTGCTCACTTGATAAACTACAGCTGGTCCAAAACGCAGCTACAAGAGTCCTTACTAGAACCAGGAAGTGTGACCATATTAATCCGGTTCTGTCATCACTGCACTGGCTCCCTATTAAACATTGTATAGATTTTAAAATCTTGCTAATTTCTTACAAAGCACTAAATGGTTTAGTTCCCCAGTACCTGAGCGAGCTCTTAATGCATAATAGTTCTTCACGTCTCTTACGATCTCAGAATTCTGGCCAGTTATTAATACCTAGAATATCAAAATCAACCACAGGCGCTCAATCCTTTTCTTATTTGGCACCTAAACTCCAGAAAAATCTTCCTAGCTTTGTTTGGGAAGCAGACTGTAATGAGGGAGTGAGTCAACGGATGAGATCTAAAAGCAGGCTTTATTAGCAGAGGTAGTCAGACAGGCAATGGTCAGAGAACAGCAAACAGGTATGTCAGAGAGAAGGCAGAGTCGTAAACGTGTCCAGGCAAACAAGATCGAGGCAGGCGGCAAGAGAGCTGTGGTCAGATAATCCAAAAGGGGTAGACAGCAAACAATCGAAAACTGGGACAGACAGGCAGGAAACAGGACCAGGAAAACAAGACGCGGAAATGACGCTCGGAAATGATAGTGGAAAACTGATCAAGACTTCGCGACATGTGGTGTGAGAGTGGTGCTTTTAAGGGGTGAATGATGTGTTTCAGGTGTGGGTGTAATCAGTGGCTGGTGAATGAGGTGCAGCTGGTGCGATGATCAATGAATGGCTACGGGGCTTATGGGAAATGGAGTCCTAGTGAATGAATGAAAGTGTGAGTGTGTGAGTGAGTGAGAGAGTGAGTTCATGGTGAAATGCCCTCTTGAGGTTTTGGCGGGCACTTCAACTGATGATCGTAACATAGCCCCCACCCTAAGGAGTGGCTTCCAGACACTCCAACCGATAGCAGTCCTGGAGGGGGGTGGGCTAGGAGGCAGAACAGGGGACCAGGTCCATGGAGTAGAGGTGAATCTGATGAGTGTAAGTGCGCAGGTGACCAGGGGGGAGCAGGGCGAGCGGATGACTGGTGCGGAACAAACTGTGCAGGTGTCCAGGGCGGAACAAGCTGTGCAAGCGGCCAAGGAGGAACAGGCTGTGCAGGCGGCCAGGGAACGACCTCCATGGTCGTATCAGGGCAGACAGACATTTCAGGGACAACCTTCATGGTCGTTTCAAGGCGAACAGACAGTTTAGGGACGACCTCTGTGGTCGTATCAGAGCAGACAGATGGTTCAGGAACGACCTCCGTAACTGCGACAGGACAGGCAGAGAATTCACCGACAGCCTCCATAGCCGTGACAGGGCAAGATGATAGTTCGCCACTGGATACCACTGACACCTCTCGGGATTCTGCAGCACTGGTCACCACCTCTGGAGGTTCTACAGTGGTTATCTCAGCCAATATAGGGAACTCGGGTGGAGACCCGCTGAAACGCCCTCTTGGTTTGCCATGATGAGCTCAGGAACTGATTCGGTAATGCCCTCTTGAGCTGCACTAGCGTACTCAGGGTCTGACTCGGGAGTGCCCTCTTGGACTGCACTGGCATGTTCAGGAACAGACTCAGTAGCGCCCTCTTGAGGCAGATCAGGAGCTGTAGCCAATGTGTGTGCAGCCTACACACACAAAATGGCAGTAGCCATGATAGTCAGGGCTGCATCTTCTGACAGCTTAGGCATGACAGGCGTGACATGAGCCGTCTGAGGCTGGGCAGGCGTGACGTGAGCCGTCTGAGGTTGGGCAGGCATGACTTGAGCCGTCTGAGGTTGGGCAGGCTTGACGTGAGCTGTCTAAGGCATGGCAGGCGTGACCTGAGCCGTGGGTTGCTAGGCAGGCGTGGCTTGAACCGTTGGCTGCTGGGCAGGCGTGGCTTGCACCGTTGGCTGCTGGGCAGGCGTGGCTTGCACCGTTGGCTCAGGCGGTGGGAGGTCTGGCGCTGCAGTGGACTCGTGAAGCGTGGGAGCGGGCTCTCTGAGCACTGAAGCGGGCTCGTGGAGCGTTGAAGCCAGCTCAGGGGTGGCCTTCTTATGGCACGACTTGCGCCTACGACGTGGCTGGGGAACTGGACGATCGACATTTCCTTAACTGAGTTCATGATGGTGACTGGGTTCTGGATGATCTACGACGACTAGACTGGGTTTTGGACAATCTACAATGACTTGACTGGGTTTTGGAAGATCTACGATGACTTGACTTGACTCTGGACAATCAGCTGCAGTGTGCTGTGACTCTGGATGATCAGCTGCGGTGTGCTGTGACTCTGGACAATAAGCTGCGGCGTGCTGTGACTCTGGACTGGCAGCCATTTTGTGATTGGGTTCCGTGGTGGCCACCATGTTGGGATTGGGCTCAGATGGGGAAACTGCAGGGCAGGAATGTTCATGAACCACAGGGCTAGACACGATCACAACTGGGTCTGCTGGCAATTGTGCCGAGTTGGGCTCCGCTTCACCCACAGTAAATGAAGAACCACTCAAAATCAGCGAATAGTCCATAAAGTCCCTTAAACTGCAGTTAAAGCTTCTGTCGGGGAACCAGCGTTTGATGGGTTCATTAAGTCCTCGACGAAAGATGGTTTTAAATGCCACTTCATCATACACTACCTGATACGACAACTCACAGAATTGGTGAACGTATTCCTCAATCGGTGAATTCCCTTGTTGAAGCTGCAGCACTGCTGAGGAAAGCCGCTGGATCTTGAAATGGCGAAGTCTTCTGTAATGAGGGAGCGAGTCAACGAATGAGATCCAAAAGCAGGCTTTATTAGCAGAGGTAGTCAGACAGGCAATGGTCAGAGAACAGCAAACTGGTATGTCAAAGAGAAGGCAGAGTCGTAAACGTGTCCAGGCAAACAAGATTGAGGCAGGCGGCAAGAGACCTGTGGTCAGATAATCCAAAGCAGGGGGTCAAAAGGAGTAGACAGCAAACAATCGAAATCCGGGACGGACAGGCAGAAAACAGGACCAGGAAAACAAGACACGGGAATAACGCTCGGAAATGATAGTGGAAAACTGATCAAGACTTTGCGACATGTGGTGTGAGAGTGGTGTTTTTAAGGGGTGAATGATGTGCTTCAGGTGTTGGTGTAATCAGTGGCTGGTGAATGAGGTGCAGTTGGTGCGATGATCAGTGAATGGGTACGGGTTTATGAGAAATGGAGTCCTACTGAATGAATTAGAGTGTGAGTGTGTGAGTCCATGGTGAAGTGCCCTCTTGAGGTTTTGGCGGGCACTTCAATTGATGATCGTAACACAGACACACTCTGTCAGTTTAAATCTAGACTAAAAACTTTAACCTGGCATACACATGACACATTATCAATTTATGTTTTCATATCCGTTAAAGGATTGTTAGGCTGCATAGATTAGGTCAGCCGGAACCGGGAACACTTCCTATAACACCAGATGTACTAGTTACATCAGAAGAAGAATGGAATCTATGCTAATTTTAGTCTCTCTGCTTATCACGAGGTTTACTGTAATTAGCCAGATCCAGGTTAGATGGAGGTCCTGCGCCTATACTTGACCACAACGCAGCCCTGAAGTGTCAGCAGAGACTGTGTCAACTAGATCATCCCTTGTGAAGGCCTTACCGACATGACAGCCAGTGGCACAGATCCCAAACAAACCGTCCCATACCGGCGTAATGAATACAATCTTCAACTAGATGGAACTGGATTAAATATTTTGACTGTTGCGATCCCAAATCGGACTTATGACCTGTAATTCTGCCTGAATCAATCAAGCACTGTTCGCTGTTGGCCAGAGGAGAACTGGCCCCCCGTCTAAGCTTGGTTTCTCCCAAGGTTTTTTTCTGAATGAATCTGTAACGCTCTGGGTTTGTGCTTAGGAAGCACGGAGACTGAGGACAGATTAAGTTTTAAGGAATTTATTTTACACGACAGGATCGGAAGATACATAACACAAGAACGTAACTTTAACAACGAACAAGGACAGGACTGACACAGAGGGAATTTATACAGAGGAACACAAGATGAATAATTGGTGGGGAACAGGTGATTGACATAACTGATTGACGAAACACAGGTGGTGACGATGAACTAATAACAAGGAGGAAATCAAAACAGAACCACATGGCAAATGACAGGACGAAAACAAGGAACATGTGACAGATGACAGAACTAAATGAAAACAAGGAACATGTGACAAAGACAGGACCGGGGAACAGAAGAAACAGAAACACATGGACACGATTATGACATTAAACAGACACGATTATGACAAAATCAATCAATACTAAATTTATTTAGGCTGGACAGTGACACCATTTCTTTAAGAGCTGCCAAGAGAAAAAAATTATTTTCCAATTATTACTGTAAAGCAGCTTTGAAAAAAAAAAAAAATAAATAAATAAATAAATAAATAAATATATATATATATATATATATATATAAATAAAGAGCTTTTCATACTACAGATAAAGTAAGTGACCAGATTTTTAAAAAATACTTTTTTATGAAAAGTTATGCGTTACATTACTTTTGAGGAACTTTCTCTCATCTGAACTGAACTTGAATTCTGAGTTGACTTAGTTTTCTGTTTTCTGAAATTTATTAGTGTTATTTGTTATTTGTTGAAATTTGTTAGTTGTTTGTTAGTCAACTCTGAGTTAAGCACGTGCACCACGACTATGAAAAGCCATGATCAATGGAGCTCCGATATTACAATTCACCAATACAAGTTTAATTCTTATCACTGTTATAATATCAGATGTGAAAACTGGCAGAACGATAAGTTATTGAACTAATATTCATTTTCATGGTATCCCACATGCAAAAATAAATAAATAAATAATAATAATTTAAGTGCACTTTTTTTATTTTGCAAATGATCTGCCAATGGGGTTAGAAAACTGCTATTTCCACAAAAAGGAAATAGCATATTTTCTTAGCGATATATGCTATTTACAATAAGTTCAAATAGCTGTAGATGCTAAAAATAGAAAATAGTGATATATTCTATTTAGCATGAAAAAGTAGCAGTTCTTTGCAATAGGTGTAAATTGTAATTAAATGCTATTTATATTTTATATTGGCAGACACACACTGCACCTCAGTATTGTTGTACATTAACAGGATGCAATAACAAGGATGTAAATGATTACATTTATTAAAATTATAAATACTTTTATCATTATTAATCACTCGTTAGGAACTTCACTTCCACTTTTAGAACTTTTTCTTCATTTTTATTGAAAATAAAATGCCTTTCTGATTTGATATGTGATGGGAAATGGGAGAAGAGTGAGCTTGGCAAAAAGCGGACTCAAACCCATGTCAACCACGTCAGTGCAGTTCTGACATACGTCGAACGTGACCAACTGAAAGGGAACGTCTCGGTTACGTATGTAACCCTACGTCCCGTCGCCACTGTTCCTGTACCCCACTGAGCTCCAAAAAAGCGTGCAGGTCCCCTACCCTCTTAATGGAGGCCAATGCAGTCAGAAGAACTGTTTTAAGACACAGAATTTTAAACTCCACTGACTGCAAAGGCTTGAAGGGAGGTCCCCGGAGAGCTGTAAGTACCAGGGACAAGTCCCAAGAGGGTATAGAGAGTGGGCGAGGCGGATTCAGTCTCCTCGCCCCTCTTAGGAACCTGATGATCAGGTCATGCCTTGCCAGTGACTTACCTTCAACTGCATTGTGATGTGCAGTGATAGCGGCAACATACACTTTGAGGGTGGAGCGAGACAGCCCTCGCTCCAGGCCCTCTTGCAGGAAGGAAAGCACTGACCTGATCGAGCAAGATGGGGGTTCTCCTGGTGAGAATAACACCATTCGACGAACAGGTTCCACTTCAACGCATAGAGGTGCCTCGTTGAAGGAGCTCTAGCGGAAGTGATGGTGTCTACCACCGACTGGGGTAGGCCACCTAGAACCTCCGCGAATGGTCCAAGGAAGTGGTATCGTGAGGAGCATGAGTTCTGAAAACTAGGTCCGGTTGGGCCAATACGGCGCAACTAGCAAGACCTGCTCCTCGTCCTCCCTGACTTTGCACAATGTCTGTGCAAGAAGGCTCAATGGGGGAAACACATACTTGCGAAGGCCCCGGGGCCAGCTGTGTGCCAGAGCATCCGTGCCGAGGGTGCCCTCGGACAGGGAGTAAAACAACTGGCAATGGGTCGTGTCTGGGGTGGCAAACAGATCTACCTGTGCGGTCCCGAAGCGACACCATATCAGCTGGACCGCCTGGGGATGGATTCTCCATTCTCCCGCAAGTGGAGGCTGCCGTGAGAGCTTGTCGGCTGCACGGTTGAGCACAACTGGGATGTGAATGGCATGAAGCGACCTCAGATGCTTCTGACTCCATAAGAGGAGATGGCGGGCAAGTTATGACATGCGACGGGAGCGTAGACTGCCCTAGTGGTTGATTTACGCAACGGTCGCAGTGTTGTCCATATGGACCAGTACGTTCTTGCCTAGTAGCAGCCCACTTAGGCGGCCCAGCGCAAAACGCACTACTAACAACTTGAGGCAATTGATATGCCACTGCAGTTGAGGCCCTGTCCACAGACCTGAAACTGCATGCCCGTTGTACGTGGCCCCCCCACCTGGTGGAGGAGGCATCCATGGAGACCACAGCATGCCTGGACACCTGTTTCAGTGGAACTCCAGCCCGCAGGAATGAGGAGTCGAACCACTGAGTGAGGGTACGACGACAGTTCGGTGTAATAGCCACACGGAACGTACCGCGTTGCCATGCCCATCCTGGGACTCGGCCGTGAAGCCAGTGTTGAAGCGGCCTTGTATGAAGCAATCCGAGCGGCGTGACAGCGGCTGCGGATGCCATATGCCCCAGGAACCTCTGAAATAATTTCAGTGGGGCCGCTGTCCTGCTCTTGAGTGTGCTCAGGCAGTTCAACACTGACGGGATGTGCTCCTCGGTGAGGCACGCAGTCTGGTTGACTGAGTCCAGTTCCATACCGAGATAAGAGATCCTCTGCCTGGGGACGAGTTTGCTCTTGTCCCAGTTGACCTGAAGACCCAACCGGCTGAGGTGAGCTAACACCAGGTCCCTGTGTTCGCACAACTGCTCTCGCGAGTAAGCTAGGATCAGCCAGTCGTCGAGATAGTTGAGGATGCAAACGCCTTATTCCTTGAGCGGAACAATGGCCACCTCCGCAATCTTGGTAAAGACACGGGGCGACAGGGCCAGCCCGAAGGGTAGGACCTTGTACTGATATGCCCGACCCTCGAACGCAAACCGTAGAAAGGGTCTGTATCGAGGAAGAATCGAGACATGAAAGTATGCGTCCTTCAGATTGATCGCTGCAAACCAATCTAGGGGACGGATGTATTCAAAAATGTGTATCTTGAACGGCAGCCTGTGAAGGGACCGATTCAAGACTCGCAGGTCCAAGATTGGCCGTAACCTACCGCCTTTCATGGGTAGAATGAAGTAGGGGCTGTAGAACCCTGACTTCATATCGGCTGGAGGGACCCGCTCTGTTGCGTCCTTAGCGTGACACACCGCCAGACGCGCCCTCTTGTGACCCAGAGGATGAGGAAACTGCTCTTTACTGACAATGTGGGAGGGGAGCCAGTGGCGGAACAGAAAGAAATCGGAACCAAGGATTTTCCACTCCAGGGGAGGGAGCGGTACCTTCACCGTCTCCCGAAGAGCAGCTCCAACTTCCTTTGGGTCGCCCGTCTCGGGACCGCTTTCTGGTACGTTTGCCACCTGGCTTGGCTGCGGGCTGAGCGGGTTGGGAGCCGCGTCCGCAACCAGCTCCCTGCGGTCTGCCGGGTGGAGGCTGTTGCTTGGCAGACTTTGCAGGTGCAGAGGATGACGCAGGCGGGCGCCCTCTGCGACGAGCAGATGAGGAGGCAGCCACCGGCAGCTGGGTGGAGGCAGCAGTGGCACGCCGGGGCAGGACATGCTTCAGAACCTCCGTCTGCTTCTGTGCGGCTGAGAACTGTTGGGCGAAGCTCTCAACCACGTCGCCGAACAGCCCAACCTGAGACACGGGGAAGTCCAGGAACCGATATTTATCGGCTTCCCTCATGTCTGCCAGGTTGAGCCAGAGATGGCGCTGCTGGACCACAAGCGTGGCCATTGCTTGACCAACCGAGCATGCTGTCACCTTCATCACCCAGAGGGTAAGGTCGGTGGCGGCTCGCAGCTCTTCCATGAGCTGTTGGTCAAGACCGCCCTGGGGCATGTCACGGAGCGCTTGGGCCTGAAGACCTGTAATAGCGCCATGGCATGCAAGGCAGATGCAGCCTGCCCACAGGCTCTGTAAGCCTCGTCCGTTAGATTGGACGAGAACTTACAGGCCCGGGAGGGGCCATTTATTCACATATATATACATCTATGTATATTTAGTGCTGAAGCACACAGGGAACAACCGCGGCGCTGCTGCAGAATAAGTGCAGCCAGCAGAGCGTGCTCATTCACAACCGGCCCAAATCGCAGCCCAACCACATTGGCAGGAAGTTTTGCTGTGAAAACAGCAGTTTAGGCCTCGTGAAACAGTGGTCGCCGCTGTCGCATCATCACACCAGCACAGCAAGAGAATTTCCTTGAGCAAGGCTCTCCTAGTCTTCTCTCTCTCAAGTAAATTGCAGGAGCAAACACTGCACGGCTCCGAGGCGAAAGACAAAGTGCGAGCACTCCCCGCTTCCGTATTCGTAGGGGTGGGGCGCGTCACGCAAAGCTCGCACGCCAATATGCATTGGCTCGTTTAGTTTACACTTGAAGGTGATAGGGCTCTCATGCGATATCCCAATTCGTCGGTTCAGTTTTGATGTATGTCGAACGTGACCGACTGAAAGGGAACTCAGTAAGAAAATAATTTTTGTTGCATAAATGAAGTATTTAAACATCTCTTATGCTTTAAAAAGGGGGAGGAGACCAAAAGAAACTCTAGGCTTACCGAAGAAAACCTGCTCCTGACCAGCTTAGGTTCACAGAGTAAGTTACCATAGTAACTGACTCCGAGTATAAGTTACCTTTCTTTCAGAAACAGGCTTGACTTACCCTTTTTTTTCAGGGTTGACATACCTCCCGTTCTGAAACGGAAAACCCAGAGTTTCCCTCATTTCAGGGTTAACATGCTCAGAGTTTTCAGTTAACCTCATTCCTGAAACAGGGCCCTGTTGGTTTGTCTGTTTGGTTACTGTGTTACTGGATGCATTTAATTCTATAAAATGACTGAATTGTTTTACTTTGTGGCTTAGTTTCTGTGAGTAAGGGTAAGCTGCTATCTATGAAGATTTTTTCTGTTTTTACTTCCAGCAAATTGTATAGCTAACTGTTTGTTACATGCATATTAGGCATGTTGGCAGGGAGAGAGAGACATTATTTTGAGCCATCTAAGCTAATCCAAGTGTACAGGACAATTAATCAATGCAGAAGAAGAAATACTGTTATTATTATTATTATTATTACATACCATCATCTGCCTCATCGCTGCCGAAATGTCGCTTGTAGCACAGCATGATCTCCACATTATAGCATTTATAGAAGGCTGTGAAGAATCCCAATAACAGCATGATGGCGCCCAGACCACCAACCAAATCCAACCTGTACATGTCTACATGAGAAAAGAAACAAATATTCATCACATTGTAAGATTTGATTTTCCTGCTAAGACAAAAGCTCAGATCAAGAATCCTGCAAAAAAGCAATAAAACTCATCTGGAGAGAAAATTTCAAAGGAATAGGACAAAGCCTTGCCCAAACTGTCCTCACTCATCTATGCAACCAACCCTCCTGCCTCCACGTTCCTTCCCCCTGATTCAAGTTACTGAAGTTCTCTAAGAATGCATATGTACTATGAATGATGTATCTTGTAAATCTATTGTTTTTCCAATTTCATGTTTAGTATCATTTTAAATGGCTCAGTGCGATTGATAAAATGGCCTCAGTTTCACAGCAGTCACTAGTATTATGAAAAAGTTTGAAAACTTAGGAGAATTCTGTTCTCTTTTATGGGTTGTGTCTCTTCAAAAAAACCTTCTCCTCCCCCCTGAAATCAGGTGTCTGGGCAATAAATATTTACAATCCTTTTGTTCTGGTTGGGTACAGCAGCAAGGTGGGACATTCTTTAGCCAGAGACCCCCACATAGAAGTGATGAGTGTTTTCCACCCTGCATCTCTATGTGTATGCATAACTTTTAAATACTCTTAGAGAAATCGGTAACACTTTACAATAAGGTTCATTAGTTAAACATTAGTTAATGTATCATCTAACCATGAACAAAACATTTGTTACTGTATTTACCAATCTTTGTTAACGTTAGTTAATGAAAATTCAGTTGTTCATTGTTTGTTCATGTTAATTCACAGTGCATTAACTAATGCTAACAAGATTATAATAATGTATTAGTAAATGTTGGAATTAATATTAACAAAGATTAATAAATGCTGTATAAGTGCTGTTCATTATTAGTTCGTGTTAACTAATGTTGTTAACTAATGAACCTTATTGTAAAGTGTTACCGAGAAATCTTTTGAGTAATTGATGTTATGTATTTATTATATTTTAATTGGTTTATAATTGTGTAATTATGTAATTGGCATTGATACATTTTTACCTAATAAACAAATTGTTACATCTTGATTTAATTTGAATTCGTCTGAAATCATTATCACCGGTAGATCACGAGGTTTTCGACATTTCCGCAATTCTAGGATTGGGATAGATCATACTGAAATCTCAATAAACGGAGCATGTGGCACGTTATTGAGATTTTGGATTTCCGACTATTATGACTTAACATGTTATAGTATTGTGACTAAAACAAACGGCACTTTTGTATGAATAAGCATGCGGCGATTCTTCAATTTGTGTTTTTAATAAACGCTATATCCCCTGTTATGATTCTAAACTAACGAGATTGTGACGTAAGGCGTATCACAGCTGGATATAAGCCTTTATGCGATGCGATGCCCTGATGAAAGGATAAGTGAGATTAAGAGAAATTAAAGAATCAAAGATCTAAATTAATTCATATTTCAAAAATTCATATTTCAAACCAAATGCATGCATACGTATGCGTAAAAGATGGGTTTTATATAAGTATGGGATTTATCACTTTTGGCTGACTGAGTGATCTTAATTCACAGGTGAGTTTCATAAGCCAAAACCAGCAGCAATATGTGAAATGCACTGCAGAAAAACAAAACAAAAACAAACAAAGGATGAAAAGACCCTTCTTTCAAGCCAATGGCACAAGTGGAGTTTATGTCAGTGCCCGAAACTGAACTGATTAAGTTACATTTATTAGGAACTACAGCCATAGTACAGTATGGTGGCCGAGAGAGCTCAACTGTAGAAAACACATGCAAACAGAAAAAAATGCCAGCAAATTAAGAAAAGATCATTGTGAAGGAAATTTTAATATTAAGGGGTTTGCTAAGAGTTAATGTATGCTTTTTTATCTGCTGTGAACGCACATTTGGGATATGAAGGAAAGCAGCAGCAGGGCTGAAGGGAGTCTGCTCATGACCTGGGGGTCATCCTGTCCTAAATCTAGGGTGTAAGGCCTAAAAAGGTCATCTTGTATTAGGTATAGTCCTTATGTCATGGAACAGTGTCTTTTCTTTTTATCATGTGTGGAAAAGTACTGATGTTAAGAGGTGTAACCTTGAAGGGTACGGGGGGTATAAAAGCTGAGGAAACCCGGCCTTCTAGGTCGCACTCTACAGAAACCTGTGTTGCTGTATGACTGTTTGACCTTTCTTGCATGAAATAAATTCTTATAAAGACAATTTTCACTGAGTTTGTCTCTTACGTAGTATGAGTTAAATTTCTGCCACAACAATTGGTGTCAGAAGTGAGGATTCCTTGGATGTGCCCTTTGGACCCAAGAGCGGACAGTGACTAATCATCCTGGACTCTGAGTCACAGCCCTACCCCGAACAAAGTTTGAGGGACGAGGGGCCGACCGCCGGGGCCTAGAGGGGACACCACTGGAATTAGAAAAGAATCCGGGTGGCATCAGAGATTTTACTGGTAAAAGACAAATCAAAATTTCATAGAAAAAGGGGTTTTTGAGATTTTGAAATTGAAAATTGGAAGTTTAGTGAAAAGGGGGATAAACCATAGTGGTGTTTCTGACTCTGTGGCAGCGTGGTAAAGCTAAAGTGGAAAACCTGAGATCACTAGTGTGATCGAGCATACGAGGGGTCAAGATCAGGCAGAAGCTTGGGATCACGTTTTTAGCAGTCAAGATCAGGCGGAAACCTGCGATCACAGTAATAGTCAAGAGAGCATGGAGCGCGACAACCAGTCAATTTTATTTAGTCGAGTAGAGCCACAGAGAAAGGAAGCCAAAATGGGGAAGTCCCAAAGCAAGCTTGCAAAATTTGATAGACCAGTGTTCTGTCAAATGAGAAAATTGTTTGGTCAGAAATGCATGAAAGATATAGAAAAACTAATCAAGTATCATGATTTTCCAGAAGAAGGGACAATGAGTGTCATCAGGCTGAATGTTGTAAAGGAATCAGTGGAAGAGGGAGGTAAAAAGCGGAAAGGGTGTTGTGTGAGGCATATGTGTGAGAATTGTGAGAAAACTGTGAATTGTTGGTTGCGGGAGGCAGATAGAAGAGAAAGAAGGACAATGCAGAAGGAATTGGCATGTAGTGATGGGAAAGAAAAAAAAAGTAAACGGGAAGAAAGTAAAGAAATTACACCACATAAATCTACTAATCCTTTTGTCTCTTCACATGCACCACCAGCATACCACTATCCCGTGGCCAAGTTGCAAGCCCTGAAAGTGGACCCTGACCTCAACTGCTCTCCACGGAAAAGACCGACGGTGAAAGAGGATAATGTGAGCATAGTAGACCCCATGGTGGAAGTTTCGGGGCCTGATGGACCGATGATGGTCTACAGACCGTGGACAGAGAAGGACATAAAAGAGGCGATGGCTCACCTGTCAAACCCAGAAGAAGCGGGCGATTAGTTTTCTGACAAACTGATCATGTTTTGTCAAGAGTTCAGCCCCACCATGCATGAACTGAGAAGGCTGCTTAGAGTGAAGCTGGGGATTTCGAGCTGGCACAAGATAAGTGGAAAGTTGTAAAAGGAAGATTGCCGGAGAGGGCACAGTGAGTGGGGACACCGATTGAATGCAGAGTACAGTGCGGCTGTAGAAGGACTGGCCAAAGCCATCAAAGAGACATTTCCAGCACGCATTGACACAGTGAAGATTGGCCGGTGTACTCAGTACAAAGATGAGTATGTGCAAGATTTCTATCACCGACTGCACGACACATTCAACAAACACAGTGGTATCCCAGAACCGGAGGTGAGAGGAGAGAACCCGGGAACCTGGGAGTGTCAAATGCGAAGTGCTTTTCTGAACGGACTAAGACCAGAGCTTGAACAGCAGGTGAAAAGCAGCTGCATTCAGGTGGAAGAATGGAAGAGAGGCTGTACTTTTAGAACATGCTTTGCACGCGGAAGAGCAGCAGTTGACAAGAAGAGGTAAAGTCAGGGGTGACAGGGACTGGCAGCTGACCCGAGTGGACACTCAGTCAAGACCTGGGGGTCAGTTTGCACCCCCTCAGCGGACAAAGGGGGGCTACTCGAAAGGAGCGAGGGAGACTGCAAAGAGGTGGAAATGCTGGATTTGTGAAACTGATGATCACAAGACATGAGAATGCACGAAATGCAAACTGTATAAGAAAGATGGTCATTGGGGCCAAGACTGCCAACCCTAACCAGCGAAAGAAAGACTGAAGTGAGGAGAGCAGAGAGCAGAGAGGAGGGGCACTGGGCGAGCAGCCGACAGCTACTGAAAAGGGAAGTGAAAATTTTTTAACCACATACACAAACACATACGCTGATTTACATACTGCTCTCTGCAATGAAGAAAACGCTTGCATTTCTCTGTGTGTCTTTGACGAAAAATGTGATGCGTCTGATAAATGTTTATTGATGTATGATCCTCTGTGCGACCATGTGACTTGCCATGTTAACCGTCAATGACAAACAGTATAAATGAGTATATTTCTGCATCGGGGCACCAGATTTCTGAAAAGTTCTCTACACCCTTATCCTGTGAGACAGAAGGGGGTCAAAAATTAAAACATGAATTCATCTATTCAATGAAATGCCCTGTACCCCTTATGGGTCGAGATTTGATGTGCAAACTAAATTTAATGCTTGTTGCAGGCTCCTCTGGTGTCAAGGTGATAGAGGACGAACAAATTTGTTGTTTGCAATCAGAAGCACAGTGGGCATATGAGTGGCACATAACAGATGGTGAGTGGGCTAAGAGGATATGTGAAATTGCTAAGATCCGAACTGAGCCATTCAATACAGAAGTTATGATGCCTGACAATTTACATTGCACGTCACATGTCGCAATTGAAAGAGATTAGTGAAAATATGAGAGTGACTGGTTCAAAGGGGAAAGGAGAGAGACATCGAAGTTTGACAAACTGCGTTGGACAGAAAATGTGTGTGCGGCTTCGATTCGTCTGACAGAAAAACAGGTTTTATTTTATCTGGTAGGGGGAGAAACTGTGCCTCACTTATCTGTTTCCAAGGCTGAGAGTCAATCATGGGCTGAAGTAGGGAAGTTTGTGAGAAAATGTGTTGAAGCAACAGTTTGGAGGGAGAGAAAAAGATGATTTGAAGTACAGTGAGAGATTATGGGCATTTATGTCAGAGTGCAAGCATGAAATTGAGGTGGAAAGAGTTATAAATGCAGTTGACAATGTCACAAAAAGGAGACTTATTGCATGGCAGATATTTGTGCTTCAGACACTGCCTTGGCAGAGGTGGTCCCTGAGTAATGGGTTAAAGCACAAATATGATGGGGGATTGATTAAGGAGTGTGAACCGGTTGTAATCATGACAAAATCAGATTACAGACCGTGTCAAGAGCAGTATCCTCTCAAAACAGAGGCAATACTGAATATCACACCAGTTTTTGAGTAGGGTGTCATAAGGCCATGCAATGATTCTGCTGTTTGGACTCTAATTTTTCCTGTGAAAAAGATAAGAAACATGGGACAACCAACAGAGTGGCGGTTTGTCCGAAATTTACCAGTAGTGAATGCAGCTGTCAGGCAAACAGTCTGTTCCAAATTCATACACAATCTTGTCAAAAGTACACAAGATGAAACATATTATTGAGAGGTATTAATTTAATGGGAAAAGTTATATATTTACAAGATTGTGCCAGGGATATTGCAAATCTTCAACAATTCATAATGAGGGCTCCGAAAGAGCCTGGAACCTTTGACCCTGACAGCTGGAACAGCCCTGCGTCAGTATGTAGATGATTTGTTGGTGTGTGTTTGTGACGAGTCTATGTGTGTAACTGACACTGTGACTCTCCTGAAGCACTTGGCTCAGGAGGGTTACAAGGTCAGCTTGTCGAAACTGCAGTTTGTGAAACAACAAGTTCAATTTTTGGGTAAGGTCATAACACGTAATAATAAGTCTATGTTTGACAAAAGGGTCTGAGTTATAAAAGTGGTACCAACAAAACCTTTCATCAACCAACATCAACCAACATCATGGTGACCAACTGCGACCCGTGGCATATTTTTCAAGTAAATTAGACTCAATAGCAGCAGGTCTGCCACGTTGTCTGAGGGCAATGGCGTCTGCTGAACAGGCCGTAATGGCACATAAGGAATTTGGAGGATACTCTGACCTGACATTGATGATTACACACGCAGTGTCCATGATGTTGCAAGAACAGAAAATATTGAATTTATCGACAGCTCGATGGCTACGAAGCCACAATATCTCGCTTGATATTGCAAGGATATTATTGTTAAGCGTTGTATAGTCTTGAATCCTGCCACCCTGATTCCGAAGGAGGAGGATGGGGAGGAACATCATTGTTGTTTTACCAAATTCGAAATTGTCTATACACCGCGACCTGACCTTTTAGATATGCCGTTCGAAAACTGTGAGAAGGTCCTCTTTGTGGATGGTTTGGCTTTCAGAGATCCACAAACAGGCCAAAACAAGGTCGGTTGTGCTGTGACGACCGAATTTGAAGTTGTGACCTCTGGCTCATTGCCGTCAAATTATTAAGCAAAGAATTTTTTTGAAGACAGGTGGGTGCCCAATACCAGGCCTTTTGGAAGGCATTTTGTTGACTGTAGATTGTACATAGCCATTTGTAAATGCACAGCGAATAAAAAGGATAACATTTTTGTGTCAACAGGAAAACGTGAGAGCAGACGCGGCTGCGAAGGCTGCCAAAAGAAACTGAGTGTACTTTGTTATCTTAGAATAACCCTGACATTTCATCTGCTTTACAGAGTATGTAGACTTTTGCCCCAGGGGTGGAGAAAAACATGTGGAAGCATTCTGGCTGAAAACTGGAAAATGGTGTGGATGAGCTGTGATGGCAAGCCTTGTTTACCTCGACACTTCTTTCCTCATTATGATAAAGCGATGCATGGGAAAGACCATGCATCGAAAGGGGGAATGGTTGATTGAAAAGATGAAAGAATTGTGGTTTACAAAGGGGTTCACGAAGAATTGTGGTTTACAAAGGGGTTCACGATATTTGTCAAATTTTTGCAATGAAGATGTTTGTGAAAAACAAGTAATTTGCACTACCCACAATGTGGCAAAAGGTATAAAAATGCCTCAAGCATCTTAGCCGGCGCCAGCAGGTCCTTTTGCCCTTGTGGAGGGAGGTGGTACTGCTTGGTGATGGTTGACGTGGTCTAAATGGGTGGAAGTTTCCAAATGTAAAAGCAGCACTCAGCAGCAGCAGCAAAGGCTCTGCTGACTGAAATAGTCCAAAGATGGGGAACTCCATGGAAAATCAGTTCTGACAATGGAACACATTTTGTCAATGAGGCGATGAGACAGGTGCAATGGTAGAACGTCAAAATTTTGAGATAAGAAAATAAATAAATTGGCTAAGTGCTGTGAGGAAACTGGGTTTGTCTCTTGATTGTCTCTTACGTAGTATGAGTTAAATTTCTGCCACAACAATCATCAATTTGTTTATTTTAACATCCTCATCGAATGTCCATTATAAGACATTTTCAACTAAACGCCAAATCCAGTAGTCACCATGGAAATGGACTCTAAGATGAAGAACACCATACTTTTTTTTTTCTTCTTTTGTTTAATGACGATTCTGGAATACCCTCTAGATGTACTGCTATGTCTACGGCTGAGCTGAAAACATGCAAAACATCTATGGGCTGTATGGAATTCTTCCAATTGATTTACCTTTCTTCTGCAGGATGGCACTTCCACTGCCACGGCCAATGTGGTTTTCCACATTACAGGTGTAGTTGCCCATGTCCATCTCATCCACAGCATCAAAAATCAGAGACAGCTCCACCTCCTTCTCCCCCAGAAACTCTTGCATCACCCTGCACAATCACACATGCACACCTCCAAATCAAGAAAAGGGATATTTTGTAAAACACAATTGATTTGAGGCTGTAACACACTTTAAAAAAGTTGAGACAGAGAAAAAATAATTTTGAAAAGATTACAGAATATCCAAGTCAAACTTTTTTTGAAATGGAAGGTGTAGGGCATCGTGTTTGGGTATGAAAGGAACACCAGACTCTGGTTTGCAAGCAAAGATGGGGCATGGTTCACCACTTTGTACCAAATTTCATGAGAGAACTGTCAAACAATTCAAAAATCACATTTCCCTATGCAAGATTGCAAAGTATTTAGGTATGTCATTTAAAATCTGCCACTGCGTCAAAAAATGCAACTAGAATCTCTGTAACACAAGGAGAGTTCATCTCTGAGGGTCCAAAAGACAGTGGAAATGTATGCTGTGGTCAGATGAGTCCACGTTTCAGTGTGCTTTTGGAAACAACGGACACACCGCTTTTTCAGTCCCAAAGACAAAACGGCATGGGTGACTTGCATATGTGTGCAGGTACCATTGATGTGGAGGTGCATATTGGGATTGTACATCAAGATGACATCTTTCCTGGGAAGCAAGACAATGCAAGGCCTCATTCTGCATGTGCTACAACAGAGTGGTTTCATAGACACTCTGCACTGTAGAATGGATGTGCTTGATTGGCCTGTGTGGGATTACAAATTTATAAAAAGTTAGGTACATTGTGTTTTACATTTTCAGGTACAGTCTAAAGAGATTAAGTCAGGCAGCCCAGGAGTCTGAGACATTAACATTTGGTCTTTAGGTATCTTCCTGTCTATTTGGCATGACAAGCTTAAGGCACAGCTGTGCCTTTGTCTCTTTGATAATGTAAAGGTATGGGCAATACTGTCAGACTGATTTGATTAGCACCCCCCGCATTTGAATGACACTGTTATGCTGATTAGACCAGGGCTGGGGAAATGCTGTGAACAAGCATTACACTGTATGTATCCCTCCCTGTTAATTGTATTTAAACTGCAATGTACACTAACTTAGTGAGACTTGGATGACTACAGCAACGCACAGCACGATTCTTAATAAAGAGTAACTTCTGCTTGAAAGATCAGGAAAAACTTTGACGAGGAAAAAGATTCCTACACCTGCCTGCCTTGATGAAGTTCAGATCTGTCTCTTGTTGAAAATGTATGGCCCCTCATGAAAAAGAGAATCAGATGTCTTGCAACAGGTGAGATTGGGCAAAACTTCCTCTTGCAAAACTGCAACAATTAACTAGTCGTGGCCTAGTGGTGAGGGAGTCGGGCTTGTAATCTGAGGGTTGCCGGTTCGATTCCCACGCTGGCAGGAATTGACAGTGGGGATTGTGAATAAACAGCACTCTCTCCACCTTCGATACCATTACTAAAGTGCCCTTGAGCAAGGCACCTAACCCCTAATCGCTCCCCTTGTAAGTCGCTTTGGATAAAAGCGTCTGCTAAATGATAAAAAATGTAAAAAGAAAGGTGATGTGGCACAGTGTCAAACATGCCTCTGTCCCAACTTTCTTGGAGTGTGTCCATCAAAATAAAATGTTCATATTCACAAATACAATTTTTCAAAATAAATACCCCAACTTTTCTTGATTTGGGGATATACTGTATATACAAACATATATATTATATATATTATATATACATATATATAATTCATGGAATATGTGTAAACAATGCGTGTCTGAATTAAACTAGGAGAAATATCATGGCTTTAATGAATATACTGAACAAACATTGTCCCCATTGGAAAACTTATTACCTGTTGATCAGTTTTACATTTCTTTTATTTAAACACGCTGCCTCACAATATTTTAAGATCCTCTAGGATAATTTGGTCTCTTGCTCTCACATCTCTCTAATCTGAATATGCGTGGCAAAACAACATTGGGACTCAAGTTACTTTCGTTTTTCAAAATAGCCTCTTTTCTGTTCTAGGTCAGAAAAGAACGGATTTTGGAACAGATTTGCGGTGAACTACTGCTTCCAAATGTATAGAATTAAATAGAAATTAAAAGAGGCAAAGCATTCATGTTACATTAATTCTATTACAACATTTCCGGCAAGCTTTATGTTGCTACAAATGAAAGATGTCAAGCAAACTAAATCAAACACAGAAAAACTTTTTCTAATAAAACATTTTATATTAATTTATAATCATTTAAATAATGACATTGTATACTCAAGTACTGATACACTTTTATATAATGAAAGGACTGAAACAGTATCAATTCCATCCTTTAAAATGACACCCTTTTAAATTTTAAATTAAATAAAAAATTACTAAAAGATAAAATAAATTCAAGGAAACTATAAATTATTCCCTAAAGCTCATTGTCAAGACCTTGTTTTCCTGATGAGAATTCTTTATTCTTCATATGTGAAACATGAAGAAAGCTCCACTATAAATAAGGATCCAGCATCTCTATCTGTGATTGACAAACATTAGTCACCTGGAAAGAGAGAGTACTTCATAAAGATCAAACAGACATCAAAGGAAGATCAAAAGAGATAACAGCTGATAATGGCTCAAGTAGATGAAACACCTCTTGATGAAGCCCTCAAAGGAATTATGTCGCAGATCATTGAAACAAGGTTCCTTTTTTATATAACAGAAGTTCTTCCAATTTTTTTTGAATTATTATTCTGTAATGTGATTGCTTGAACTGTCCCATTTAATCCGTAACACCAGTAACAAACATTTTACACTAGGTTTTGCTATCCTTTTGTGGACATGTGGACTTATTTTGTTTTGTGTCATGTGGTGACAAAAATCTATTCTATTCCATCCAGAAAACATCTTATCGTACATTTGTCCACTAGAGGTCTCTGTGCCCTCAGTAATCATCATGCATGCTGTCACACCTGTTTTCCTGTTTGTTAGTGTGTTGTTATATAATCCTTGTCTGCTCTTCAGTTTCAGCTCTGGGAAATCATGCATGCACTATCTATTAATAGTTTATTATTCTTAATTCAAGTAGTAACAGGTAATAGGCCCAGAAAACAGTACCTGACTTCACTCTCTCTTATGTGTCCTTCCAACTCCTCTACAAATTTTTCCCCCTTCATCCAGTAGATGATGGGCCTAGAATCACCGCTGTAGCCGAAAAAAGCCTTGCAGTTTAAGATGAGACGCATGCCTGTCAAAAAAAGAAAAACAAAATAAGAGATTAATCAGCACTAAATAGATCAAACCTGTTCCTGCATAAAAAAAGGGGAAAAAAATCACAAAAATAATATTTTGTTTCTTCACTCATGCTAGGAGATTCAAAAGCAGATCCTACAATGACCTGGATAAACAAAACCCGTGTATAAACCCATGTACAAATAAACACTAAACCACTGTTTCAAGGTAAGGATATCAGAGAGAAATACAGCAAATGAATAAAAGCGTTGCTCTTTGAAAGGACTAATGTATTGCTGGAGTCAAATCAGAACAAGACCCTTTAAAAGCAATTAAAAGGTTAAAGTAAGAAACTCTCATGGACTCATAGTCTCACCCACATTGAAAATAAACTTCCCAGGGTGAAATAAATGTGCCCACACCTGTGCATCTGTCTGTAAGACGCCGTTTAGACGCCTGCCATCATCGTCATCAGACAAGCACTGTACATCACTTTCAAATTTGATACATTTCAAAGATTATGAAAATAAAAAATCTTTTAAATCAAACTAAAGTTAATCTTTTTTTCTTTTCTTTTTTTTTTTGCATAGCATTCATTGTTGTGAATTACACTATTTTAACATTTTAATGTAAATGTCAAGTTGTACAACTTATGCTTGAAATTAAAAAGCTAAAACAATGCCTTAAATATTATACATCCTAATCATGTTCTCAGACACCTAAACAGCAATGACCCATTTCCCACAAAAAGACGTTTGGCTCTGTTTCATTACACTGACCTCCTCTTTATACACAGTTTCTGCACGTCTGCCCACTGATAGCGTGAACGCTTCCACCCACATCCACTCCTGTGTTGTGCTGGCATGAAAATTGCTCTTAGATTTAGTGCTCTCAGAATAATTGAATAAGATATAGCACACAATCCTGCAGCTAACATAATATAAAGATACAACCTATTTTCTGTATGAAATTTATTTTTAATGTGGTCTTTAAATGCATAGATCTGGACAGATCTTTTCTTAGAACTTTTTTTTAGGCTTCAAATGATTAATCTTAACATATAGTTTGTTAGATTAATAGTGTGGAAATGCTTTTCTTTTAATTACCTGAATGCTGATTGAATAGAGAACTATTGTTTTCAAGTTGCAGAACTGCTAAGACAAGTGGATTCCATAAACTCACTGCTGTTAGTTCCCTGCTGAATAATACTGTTTTATTCACTGCACTGATCCACTATTCTCACATATGCTGATTTTATGCAAATAATGTCTAAAAACCTTTCAGGGCTTTCAACAGCATTAACAGCACAGGCAGTGAAGAGCTTCCCCTGCCTGTAATTACAGCTTTTAAGAGATAGAAAATGATAGTAGGAGATGCAAATGAATGAGGCTGTGGCCAGCCACAATGTTTTAATGGTGAATACTTATTCAGTTTGTATTGTATTGTATTGTATTTATAGAGCACTTTTCAGGCTACACAGTAACTCCAAAGTGCTGTACATTGCAAGTAAGTAAAATAATATTAAAATTAAATAAATCAAACAAAACAATGTCAATGATAAATAATCCATCATAAAATACTTCCTTGATGATCAGGGTCAACTCTCTGCATACAATCTATACATGAGCTATGTATAGCGCATTTTTGAGTTGAGTTTTCACATTCATTTTAGTCTGAATAGTCTGTAAGAATCACAGTCTTCATCTTGTGTACAGATCATGATCAAAATACTATTTTAGGAATTGGATGGAAGTAAAAGCTTGTTTAAGATGATTCAACCGAAAAGAAAACTAATAGCTCAAAACGGCTATTTCAGACTAATTAATACAGTAACGTGTCCTTCCAACAATAACTTTATTCATGGTTTATTGTTGTGGAGTGATATATAACTCTGCCTGTTTGTTAGTGTAACTTAGTGGCCCTTTACATCAAAACTAGGCTAAGTTATAACTTATATACAACAGTAGATAGAAAATTCCTTAGCAACCATAGTGACACAAAAGAGCCTCAGAACACCTCAGCAATTCTATAACAAGCACCAAAGACACTCCAGCATTGTGGCATTGAGCATGGCAACAGCGAACACACAATTTTTTGGCGCAGAAATTGCACAATTCACCTTGAAATGACCAAAAGTTTTCACTGTGCTCTCTGGTTCCAGGCAGTCAGCGCTGTCCATCTGCGCTATGAACACAGGTGATGTTGAGCTCTGGATGGCTGCTGTTACACACTGAACAGACTGACTATGGCTGACCTGTGACCCATGAGGTGAGCATTACGGTCACATCTGTGAATCTGAGCAGGTGGCAGCAGTGTTTGAGCGTAACTGACCCAAGGAGCAAGAGGACAACTTCTTTAAAGAACAAGACTTTATGCTGCCTAATGTACAGTCTGACAATGATAAACATTTGATATTTGGCAGTCTGATCAATTAATGACTGGGCATGCCTCTGTGTGCTATTTTAGCAAAAGTAGTGATTGATTTTTGGTGAGAAAGAGTCTCTCACCAAAGCTGTATTATTTATTTGATCAAAAGTACAATAAAAGTTACATTGTGAAATATTATCACAATTCAAAAAAATGTTTTCAGTCTAATAATATTCTAAAATGTCTTTTATTCCTGTGATGCAAAGCTGAAATACTCTAGACCAGTTTTCAGTGTAAATCCTTTACAAATCCTGTTAATATGCTGATTTGATGGACAAGCAACAATTTATTATTACAGTTTTTTTAAAATCGCTTACACACAAAACAAATGAACAGCTGTTCTGTTTTACGCCACAGGGCAGCTCTGTGGACATAAGCATCCAATGCCCGAACTGAGCACAGCAGATTTTTACGTTCCTGGTCTGGATCCCTGAAGGAAGGAGGAAAAAAAGCTTGCAGTAGGATAGAACTGGCCACATTAGTGGGAACTTTAAGAATATAGCCCAGCCTCGGGTGGAGAAAAGCCTTCACCATCCCGGGCGCAAACTCAAAGCACGACAGGGCAACCGACAACGCTTGCAAATCTCCTATCCTTGAAGAAATGATAGCCAGAAGAAACAAGGTCTTCAGAGTTAAGAACTTGACAGGCACCTCCTCAATCAGTTCAAACAGAGCCAGGGTCAGACCATGGAGCACCAAAACAAATCCCAAACCGGTACCCGTGTGCGTACTGCAGGCCTCAGCCTCAGAGTGCCACGAAGGAAACGTGTAATTTGTCGGTTCCTCCCCAAAGACCAGCCAAAGGAATGTGATAAGCAGCTAAGGCTGCCCCATAGACCTTCAATGTGGAAGGAAATAACCCTGCAGAAATCGCTCTTGTAGAAAGTCAAGTACTGGACCAACCGGCCAGTTAACAGGGTCTAACTGACAATCACTGCACCAAGAAGTAAACAATTTCCATTTCAAGGCATACAGCTTCCTTGTGGAGGGAGCTCTGGAGGGAATATCGAGCCCCCCGCCTGGGACAGAATGTCCCTCCTTATCGGAATCTCCCAGGGAGAGCCGTCTAGGACAGCCATAATATCGGAGAACCATATCCTTCCCGGCCACCTCGGGGCAACTATTATGAGCAGAAATTGGTCCCAGCGAACTCTCTCCAGAACTCCCGGGAGCAGAGTAATCGGGGGAAAAGCATACAGACGGAGCCTCGGCCACATCTGCACCATAGCATCCAGCCCTAACGGAGCTGGATGCGTGAGGGAGAACCAGAGTGGACAGTGAGACGTCTCTCGAGATGCTAACAGATCCACTGTTAGCCTGGCCGAACACACTCCATGTCTGCTCTACCACCTTGGGGTGGAGCCTCCATTTCCCTGATATCAACCCCTGCCTCGACAGGATGTCTGCTCCAAAATTCTGGGCCCCATGGATATAAGCTGACAAAGCCCACAGAAGGATCTGGTGCGCCAGTCTGCAGAGTGGACGCGAGCGCAGGCTGCCCTGGTGATTTATATAGGCGACCGTCCATGTGTTGTCTGACTGGACAAGCACATGGTGGCCCCTGAGGTCTGGGAGTAAGTTCTTTAGAGTAAGAAGGACCGCCAACATCCCCAGGCGATTGATATGGCAGGAAAGATGTTGCCCTCTCCACAGAGCCTGAGTCGAGCGACCCTCCAGGATCGCTCCCCAACCCGTGAGGGAAGCATCCATCGTTAGCATTCTGTGATGACAAGGAGCTCCCAGCACGGGCCCTTGGGACAGGAAGCAAGGTTTCTTCCACATAGCCAAGGCACGCAGGCATCGCCGCGTGACCTTGATCATGTGAAAAGGATTTCCCCTAGAAAAGAAAACCCCGTGGTCCTGAGCCACCACTGCAGGGGTCTCATGTACAGCAGGCCAAAAGGTATCATGTTGGACGCTGCTGCAATTAAACCCAACAGTCTCTGAAACTGTTTCAGTTAGTGACTGGCCTAGATTTATCCGGTTTTCAGTAGTAAGAATTGATTCTATGTGAGCAGGAAAGACCAAAACCACACTAAACCACGCCTAGAAAAGTGGTACTCTGAGCTGGACACAACACACTTTTCTTTGTGTTTAACCGTAACCCCAACATTTTCATGTGCGCGAGAATGACATCTTGATACTGAACCGCTAACTGTTGCGACTGAGCTAAAATCAACCAATCGTCGATATAGTTCAGGATGCGAATGCCCTGTAGATGCAGCGGTGCCAGTGTTGCATCCACACATTTGGAGAAAGTGCAAGGTGACAATGTTAGGCCGAATGGAAGAACCTAATACTGGTATGCTTCGCCCCCAAAAGGGAACCTCAGGAACTTCCTGTGCTGTGAAAGGATGGGTACATGGAAGTATGCATCCTTTAGATCTATCGTGACAAACCAGTCCTCAGATCTGATCTGTGACACGATTTGTTTCAACGTTAGCATTTTGAATATGAGCTTCATGACTGAATGATTCAGATGATGCAGATCCAAAATGGGACGCAACCCCACATCTTTTTTCGGAACGATAAAATACTGGCTGTAAAACCCAGTTTCTCTGTCTGAGGGAAGTACACGTTCTGTGGCTCCCTTTCCCAGCAGAGTTTTTCCATCTTGTTCCATTACCAGAGCTTGCTCGGGGTACCCCACTGTGGGTAGGACCCCCATGAATCTGGGTGGGTGAGACCTGAACTGAATGGCATAACCCTTCTTGACTATATGCAGGACCCACTGTGAAATGTTTGGCAGTAGCTTCCACGCTGTCAAAAATTCTTTGGGGTATAAAAAAATACTAAGGGAACCAGTCTTGAGACTCGCCACTGGTATTCTTTGCACAACCAATTCGGGGCCTTGGAGGGGCGAACCGGCAGGGAACACCTGAACTGATTGCTTGGCGGGCAGCAGCCCCAGAGAACTGAGGACGACAGGGGAGGAGCTTCTAGAACACCGCCGCTTGCTTATTAGTTTCCTAGAACCTCTCGACGAGGCAAGGATGCGAAAGCGGGGCGTCCATCTCTTTGACATCACTTAAATTGAGCCACACATGCCTCTTTGTGGCCATCAGGGCTGCTATAGCATGGCCGATTGATCTGGCTGTCTCCTTGGTGGCACGGAGCGACAAATCTGTGGCCTGCCGAAGCTCCCTGACCGCCTCAGGACCAATTCCCCCACTCTCATCTAATTCTCCAAGCAGAACTGCCTGGTAGGCTTGCAGCACGTCCATTGTGTGGAAACATGCTGCAGCCTGACCAGATGCTGCATAAGCCTTGCCCACCAGTGATGATGTTGTTCTAGTTGGCTTGGTGGGCAACGTCGGGGCCTTTTGGGCCGATGCTGACTGAGGAGAGAGACAGCTCGCGAGCGTCTCCTCCACCTTTGGCATCGACCCACAACCATGCTCTTTGAGGCCAACTTTAGATGCATAGTAAGATAGTTGAGCACTATGCACTCTATAGGAGACCAGTTTCTTCCATGATGTCCACACCTCGGTGTGGAGATCAGGAAAAAACGGGAGACCACAACGCAGAGATTGTGCTCACGAGGGGAGAACGAAGTTTTGAACGAACTTCCTGCCTCTCTGCTGGCCAGTTTATATTCAATTTGGTGACAGCACGAGTCACAACCTCTGTAAGCTCCTCATATGCAGGAGAATGCTGACTGTGCATGCTCCGCACCCAAACAAACAACACATAGAGTGTGTGTATCCCCACCCGTGATATGCTTTATAGTTTCCAGGGAGGAACACGCATGGGATGGACATGGTCAGAAACAATGCTCAGGTAGGCCGTGGCATTTAAACCACCATATACCCATCCTCTAATGGCTACTTCCAGCAGGATAATGCACCATGTCACAAAGCTCGAATCATTTCAAATTGGTTTCTTGAATATGACAATGAGTTCACTGTACTAAAATGGCTCCCACAGTCACCAGATCTCAACCCAATAGAGCATCTTTGGGATGTGGTGGAACGGGAGCTTCGTGCCCTGGATGTGCATCCCACAAATCTCCATCAACTGCAAGATGCTATCCTATCAATATGGGCCAACATTTCTAAAGAATGCTTTCATCACCTTGTTGAATCAATGCCACGTAGAATTAAGGCAGTTCTGAAGGCGAAAGGGGGTCAAACACAGTATTAGTATGGTGTTCCTAATAATCCTTTAGGTGAGTGTGTATATATATATATATATATATATACACACACATATACTGACAAACAACACCAAATCAGATAGATAAGCTGACGTTGCACTGTTTGAGCGTGCATGTCAAAATGCACACAGAAATGACAAATATAATAAACTACCATCTTGTGTCTTGAGCTGAATATTGACACTATTAGCTTCTTAGAGCTGCTTCACAGCAGAATTTGACTTTGTTACTATCGTGAAGCTGCTTTGTTTTGTATAAAGCACTTTAGAAATAAAGGTGAGTTGACTTTACTTGTACGCATATTCAGAATATATATTTACAAAATAAATAGAAATACAATGGTGAAAACAATATTTGTCAAAACAAAATTTATATTTTATAAATTTAAAACAATTTTACTGTATAAGTTATACAAATTTATTATAAGTAAACAAATTAGGTGGGTTTTTTTTTACACATGATCATTGGATAGGTAACTGGTAAATGATTGTGGTATTGTGCAAACTGTGTACAATTTTGCAGACTTGATCTGAAGATTAGGTAAATAAGTGAATGCTTTCACTATTGAGTACCACTTTAAATGTGTAAACAATTAAAAAGCAATTATTTTTATTTAAAACTAATTTTTAAGTATCATGTTGAAAAACAATTTTGCTGCTTAATGTTTTTGTAGAAACCATGATGTGTTGGGTCAGTAAGATAAAAAAAAAAAAACGAAACACTTTTATTCAGCAAGGATGCATTACATTGATCAAAAGTGACAGTTAAAGACATCTAAAATGTTAAAATTTTCGGTAACACTTTACAATAAGGTTCATTAGTTAAACATTAGTTAATGTATTAACTAACATGAACAATACATTTGTTACTGTATTTACTAATCTTCGTTAACGTTAGTTAATGAAAATACAGTTGTTCATTGTTTGTTCATGTTAGTTCGCAGTGCATTAACTAATGTTAACAAGATTTTAATAATGTATTAGTAAATGTTGAAATTAACATTAACTAAGATTAATAAATGCTGTAGAAGTGCAGTTCATTATTAGTTCATGTTAACTAATGTAGTTTACTCATGTTAACTAATGAACCTTATTGTAAAGTGTTACCAAATTTTCTAATTCAAATAAATTCTGAAAAAAATATCACAGTTTCCACAAATATATTAAGCAGCAAAAATTGTTTTCAACATTGATAATGATAAGAACCACTATTAATAATTAAGCACCAATAATAATTCATTGTACCTGAGCAGCAAATTAGCATATTAGAATGATTTCAGAAAGAATATGTGACAATGAAGAATAGAGAAATGATGCTGAAAATGTAGCTTTGTGTCACAGGAATAAATTACACATTAAAATATAGTAAATATGAGAATAAAGTTTATTTTAAATTATAAAAGATATTTCACCATATTGGTGTTTTTACTGTATTTTTGTTTAAATAAATGCAACATTGGTGAATATAAGAGGCTTTCTTTCATATTTTACATATTTCATAGTGTGCTTTTCTGAACACTGCACTTGTCTCAAAATTTGACCATCATCTTTTGTGTAAAGCAAATGTTGGCTTAATTCTGAAAGTGTTACTAGGACAGAAAATATAAAAACAATTTCACTGTGTAACAGACACTTCTGACTGATGCTTTAATTGCACAACACTACCAGCAAATGGACTTCTTCTGAAATGCCTCCAAATCTCTAGTACTAAAAGGAGTCATCTGGCATACAGTTCATTTAATGAGAAAAAGTTGACATTTCAATGAGTCAAAAAGTCCATTTCCTGTGCTATCTCAATGTCAATGTGTGGAATAATGTGTTATAATTTAGAGGGAGCGATTAAACATGTGAAATCTCCAGCCATTTTGCTTCTGACAACAGCCAGAAGCAAACACGGTTGGACGAGGAGCTTTGCAAATGCATCCAGACAGGAGTAAATACTTTGAAAAGAAAAAGGAGGCATTTGACAGAAGAGCAAAGAAAAGTCTCTTATATAGGCACTGGACTGATTGTGTCAGACAGGTACATTAACAATAAAAAGAAAAATAAGGTTGCACCTTACAGGTCATGTTAGCTGACACCACAATGAGACACTGCAGTTGGTGTTTGAACCGTTAAGTTCGTATTTACCACCTTATCCTGGGTTGCGAGGTTTGTGTGTCTCCATGACCGGGTAGATATGCTGGCTGGAGCTCCATGCTCCTGGTAGGGCCTCCCATGCCATACAGGTTCAAGGGTAGAGACCAGACAAAGAGTGGTCCCAGGTCCTCCAGTCTGGGGGTTGGGCTCTGGGCTAACAACTCATTCCCGTTAAAATTCATTAAAGTTACAGAAACCGCAGCAACATGTACATATAGTAACTTGGCCAAGGATGATTTTTCTCCAGTGGAGCCCATGACGCAAGGCCTTCAGGAAGCCAGTGCGCTTATTAATCTTCCAACAGCCAAGACCAAAAACAAAATTGAAACCTGGAACATCCGTAGCCTGTATGAAAGTGGGAAGACTGTGGAAGTAGCGACAGAGTTGAAACGATATGACCTCAAGATACTAGGGCTCTGTGAGGCAATGACACAGAAAAAAATGAGAAAGAAGACACTGGGCACTGTCGGCTACCATCAACAGGCTACACAGAAGAGACTATTGCAGTGGTTCTGAACTTTTTTTCCCAGTGGGGTGCACTATCATCCAAGTGCAAGTCTAACGGGCCGCAGATCATTTACATATGACATCACCAATGAAAACCAAACAGATTTAATGTTATGGTATTAGCAGATAATATTATAATAATATTATATTATGTTCTACGATGTTGCACCACAGAGGTGGTATTTTCTGAAGAGGTGGTGTTTTCTGATGGCAAAATCAACAAATTCCATAAGAATTTGTTTCAACACAGTGTGTTGAAATGGCTGGCAGTGTGACTTCTTCATATCAAAGTGAAACTCTCTTGTTCAATAAACTCACGTTAACTAACTTACTGACATTAGCATTACAGTAATCAGAATTCAGAGTCTAGCCCTCAAGGTTACTATTATCGACACGAACCTCGTCAGAAAGGTAAAGGGGGAGGTGTTGCTGTAATCTATAGTAATATCTTCAGCATTACTCAAAAGTCTTTCAAATATATCTCTTTTGAAGTGATGGTGCTTTATGTAACGTTATATAATGTAAGTGACAAATCTCATTTGAAATTTGTGTTGGCTACTGTATACAGGCCACCAGGGCACCATACAGATTTTATCAAAGAATTTGCTAATTTTCTATCGGAGTTAGTACTGGCTGTGGATAAAGTCCTTATTGTTGGTGATTTTAATATACATGTAGATAATGAAAAAGACGCTTTGGGATTGGCATTAACAGATATTCTAAGTTCTATTGGAGTTAGACAACACGTGTCAGGACCAACTCATTGTCGTAATCATACTCTAGATCTAATATTGTCACATGGAATCGATATTGATGCCGTTGAAATTCTGCAGCAGAGCGATGACGTTTCAGATCATTATCTAGTCTCATGCGTGCTACATTTAACCAAGGCTGGAAAACAGCCTGTCTGCCAAAAATATGTTGGAACCATCACTTCTACCACTAAAAATTGCTTTATAAATAATCTTCCTGATCAGTTTCATCAACTTAACAAACCAGACAGCTTAGAAGAACTCGATGTTGCAACAGAAACTATTGACGCTCTCTTTTCGAACACTCTAGACTCTGTCGCTCCTTTGCGCTTAAAAAAGATTAAGGATATTAGTCCAACGCCATGGTATAACGCCATGCCCTTAAGAGAGCAGCAAGAAAAATGGAGCGCAGCTGGAAGAATTCAAAACTAGAAGTTTTTCGGATTTCATGGAGAGAGAAAATGATGGAGTACAGAAAGGCCGTAAAAACCGCTAGATCTGCTTATTTTTCAAATCTTTTAGAAGAAAATAAACACAACCCTAAGTATTTATTTAATACAGTGGCTAAATTAATGAGAAATACAGCCTCAACTTCTGATGTTTCCAAACAGCACAGCAGTAATGACTTTATGAACTTCTTTACTTGCAAGATTGACAACATTAGAGAGAAAATTATAGCCATGCAACTGTCTACTACAGTATCACATCAGACAGTGGATTTTAGTATCCCTGAGGAAAAATTCCATTCATTCGCTGCTATAGGAAAGGAAGAATTGTCTAAACTTGTTAAATCATCAAAATCAACAACATGTATGTTAGACCCTATACCGACTAAGCTATTGAAAGAGATGCTTCCAGAGGTCATAGATCCTCTTCTTAAGATCATTAATTCATCTTTATCACTAGATTACGTACCGAAAAATTTTAAGCAGGCTATTATCAAACCTCTTATTAAAAAACCACAACTTGATCCTGGTGAATTAGTCAATTACAGACCGATTTCCAATCTACCTTTTCTGTCAAAAATACTAGAAAAGGCAGTATCATCTCAACTTAGTTCCTACTTGGAAAGAAATGGTATCTGTGAGGATTTCCAGTCAGGATTTAGACCGTACCATAGTACTGAGACTGCTCTCATTAGAGTTACAAATGATTTGCTCTTATCATCAGATCGTGGTTGTATCTCTCTATTAGTGTTACTAGACCTCAATGCTGCTTTTGACACTATCGACCACAATATTCTTTTGAATAGACTAGAAAATTATGCTGGAATTAGTGGAATTGCATTGGCATGGTTCAAATCATACTTATCTGACCGTTATCAGTTTGTAGTAGTAAATGAAGAGACGTCATTTCGATCACAAGTTAAATATGGAGTACCACAAGGCTCAGTTCTAGGACCGTTGCTTTTCACTCTGTACATACAAGGCATTAGCTTTCACTGTTACGCTGATGATACTCAGCTCTATATTTCCTCGCGCCCTGACGAAACCTACCAATTCTCAAAATTAACAGAATGCGTAGCTGATATAAAAAATTGGATGACTAGTAATTTCCTACTACTAAATTCAGAAAAAACAGAGATTCTAATTATTGGACCAAAAACTTCAGCACATAATAACCTAGAATACTGTCTAACACTTGATGGCTGCTCTGTTAATTCGTCTTCGTCAGTTAGGAACCTCGGTGTGCTCTTTGATACCAATCTTTCATTTGAAAGCCACATTTCTAGCATATGTAAAACCGCATTCTTCCATCTTAAAAATATATCTAAATTGCGACATATGCTCTCAATGACAAATGCGGAACAGCTAGTTCATGCGTTTATGACCTCGAGACTAGATTACTGTAATGCTCTACTGGGTGGTTGCCCTGCTCGCGTGATAAACAAATTACAGCTGGTCCAAAACGCAGCTGCTAGAGTCCTTACTAGAACCAGGAAGTATGAACATATTAGCCTGGTTCTGTCAAAACTGCACTGGCTCCCTATTAAACATCGTATAGATTTTAAAATCTTGCTAATTACTTACAAAGCACTAAATGGCTTAGCTCCCCAGTTGTTAATACCTAGAATATCAAAATCAACCGCAGGCGGTAGATCCTTTGCCTATTTGGCACCTAAACTCTGGAACAATCTTCCTAGCATTGTTCGGGAAGCAGACACACTCTTGTCAGTTTAAATCTAGACTAAAAACGCATCTATTTAACCTGGCATACACATGACGCACTATAAACTTTTGTCTTCATATCCCTTAAAGACGGATTCTGTTGTTCTGTTAAAAACAAACAGCCCAACTATTTTTATATTTATTTTTAGTACTACTGAATGAAGTTGATCATATATACATGATAATATTGAATAAGCTTAAAGTTCAGGCACATATTTTCATGAGGCAAAGTGAATATACTGAAACTCATTCAGGAAGTATTTGTCAGATGAATGCGAACAAAAATCTGGCAAAAAATATTCCTTTCAAAACTGCTTGTTTTGATGCTTCATTTCACACAAAATATTCCTTGTTAGTTTATTCATTAACATTTATAAAATGCACCAGAGTACCATTTCCATTTGCACAAAAATTGCATCCTATATTTGTGGCATCCTCTTCTAATTGTCCATTTGCTAAGCATTGCTAAACATGTAGGGTAAATGAACCAGCAGAAACTGCTGCCTTAAAAGTCTCATAAAACTGTGGAAATCCACCTATATATGTTGTAAGTTTTTAGTGTTTTAATGTGAAAAGGTAAATTATAAGGAAATTGTGATATGCTACAAACTTGTTAAGATTCTTAATTACTGGATACTTAATATTCAAAAGACCATTTACATCACAGTGCAGGATAACAAGCACCCCTGAAAGGTTTAATCAATAATGAATGGCCACAATATATGTAAATCAATATATGTGGCAGTTCTGATAAAGAGCCCGTGGCTGGAATGATGCATCCTAATAGAAGGATGTCAAATTATTTCCTTACAGAGCATTCAGAAAGTATTCACAGCGCTTCACTTTTTCCACATTTTTTTTATGTTACAGCCTTATTCCAAAATGGATTCAATTCATCATTTTCCTCAAATTCTGCAAACAATACCCCATAATGACAATGTGAAAAAAGTTTGTTTGAAATCTTTGCAACTTTATTAAAACAAAAAAAAGAAAGAAAAATCACAAGTACATAAGTATTCACAGCCTTTGCTCTACACTTTGTTGAAGCATCTTTGGCACCAATTACAGCCTCAAGTCTTTTTGAGTATGATGCTTCAAGCTTTGCACACCAATTTTTGTGAAGTTTCTCCCATTCTTCTTTGCAGGACTTCTCAAGCTCCATCAGGTTGGATGGGGAGCGTTGGTGCACAGCCATTTTCAGATCTCTCCAGAAATGTTCAATTGGGTTCAAGTCTGGGCTCTGGCTGGGTCACTCAAGGACATTCTCAGAGTTGAACCATAGCCACTTCTTGGCTGTATGCTTAGGGTCGTTGTCCTGTTGGAAGATGAACTTTTGCTCCAGTTTGAGGTCCAGAGCACTCTGGAGAAGGTTTTCATCAAGGATGTCTCTGTACATGGCTGCATTCATCTTTCCCTCAATCCTGACTAATCTCCCACTCTACCATACAGACCTGATTGGTGGAGTGCTGCAGAGATGGTTGTTCTTCTGGAAGCTTATCCTCTCTCCGCAGAGAAATGCTGGAGCTCAGTCAGAGTGACCATCGGGTTCTTGGTCATCTCCCTGACTAAGGCCCTTTTCCCCCGATCGTTCAGTTTGGCCGAGCAGCCCGCTCTAGGAAGAGTCCTGCATAGTGTTTCCAAACTTCTTCGATTAACAAATGATGGAGGCCACTGTGCTCATTGGGACCTTAAATGCTGCAGAAATTATTCTGTACCCATCCCCAGATCTGTGCCTTGATACAATTCTGTCTTGCAGGTCTACAGACAATTCCTTGGACTTCATGGCTTGGTTTGTGGTCTTACATGCACTGTTAACTGTGGGACCTTATATAGACAGGTGAGTGTCTTTCCAAGTCATGTCCAATCAACTGAATGTACCACAGGTGGACTCCAGTCAAGTTTTAGATACATCTCAAGAATGATCAGTGGAGACAGCATGCACCTGAGCTCAATTTTGAGTGTCATGGCAAAGGCTTTGAATACTTATCTACATGTTATTTTTTCATTTTTAATAAATTTGCAAAGATTTCAAACACGCCTCTTTTACGTTGTCATTATGGGGTATTTTTTGTGGAAATTTTGAGGAAAATAATTTAATCCATTTTGGAATAAGGCTGTAACATAACAAAGTGTGGAAAAAGTGAAGCACTGAAAATACTTTCCGCATCCACTGAATGATTTTATGTCTGAGCTATTAGTATCTATATATCTATATATAACTATAGTGTCTGCTGACTGTTGTAGTATTAGATCTGTGCATGTGCTATGTACTGTATAAATAAAGGGGAGGGATATTCTCTTTCTAGACACCATTTTATTGGACAAAAACATCCCCGCAGAAAAAGATGTTATCAATATTTTGGCCCATTTTCCTGGAAGAGAAAGACTACATTGTAAAAGCATCTGCTTTTATATTTTGTACATTTTATCATTTTGTAGGAGCATATAGATGACCTCAAACTTAGCAGAGATGGGTTAAATGCCACAAAGTCCTCATTTTGATTTTATGGAATTATTCAACCAAGGTCATGAGCTCTGTGGTTTTCCGCATTTGTTGTTTTTGTTTTTTTTCTTCCATATTCATCATACATGAAGCAAAATACTGTCATAAAAGAAAAAATACATATTTTTCTCTGTAATATTTGTGAATGTGGATGTGTGTTTTTCTGTTGTAGAGATGGGGTGGCATGTCAGATTGTGAAGGACTCACCGAGTTGGACATCTATAGCCGTAGCCTGTCTCTCTGGTGGGAACAAGACTTTTGGTGGTCTGGTTGTAAGAAGTGCTGCAAAACATGAAGCACACATTAAATCAAATCAAAATCAAATCAAACTTTATTTATATAGCAAAATAATAACAACAGTAGCTGACCATTGTGCTTTACAATAAATAAATAAATAAAGTTTAAATTTTTCAAAGATTAAAATAATTAAAATAAAAATAATAAAGGAAGTTCAACAAATGCACAGATTAAAAAAAAATCTATAAACTCAATGATTGAAATCAAACACAGTTGTAAGCCTGAGAGAAAAGATAGGTTTTCAGCTTCGATTTAAATTCAGACTCTGTGGGTACTAGTCTTAACGATAGAGGTAGACTATTTCCACAGTTTTGGCCTGACAATAGAAAAAGCACGGTCACCCCTCGTTTTAAGCCTGGATCTTGGAACCATCAACAGTCCTTGATTTGATGACCTTAAAGGCCTAGCAGAGCATTAAACACACATTAGCAATAGGGCACTGGATGAAATAACTCAAAACTACATCGTCTTTGCTTTATAACTCATCTAAAAGACATTTATACATTTGGCAAACGCTTTCTTAGGGCCCTATTCAAGAGCGGCATGTCTTAAGCGCTGTAATGCAGTACGTTCTATACGTAAAGTTATTAGGCAGGGTACAGTTTTTGTCAGTTTTGTGCAAGTACACACTCAGTTTAGGCATAACTGACTGTCATCACATTAACATGAACCTCTCATGCACATTTCATTGAATACTCCCACAAAATGTAAATAAGCTGTTTTTACCCAATGTAAAAATTTGCACAGATGAATTGTTCCCAATAAGCTATATAACACACATTTAAAAATAGATCTATGTCGCAATTGCTGTTGTTGGCACCTTGCTCTACTGGATGACCTACAGGACATCTTTGTTTTTGCTAACTATTACAGCAATCTGGGATGTGACCATCTGTTATAGTGCATAAAATGTCTGTTTTCCATTGCCAACACATGGCATTAAATAAGGAATAATTGATGATGGGCCATTGAATTAATGCAGCCATGATGCAAAGCGGAGTTACCTCGAGAGTGCATTATTTTCCAATAATTCTACAGACCTGAGTCAATTATTCCACTTATACTATGGTTACCACACCACAAGACATTGTTATGTTGTTTTTCCAAGACATTTGTCAGCCTCCATTGCTAATTCTAAAACGTAATTTTAGAGCTAATATCGGAGATCGGAGCTATTAATAGCAGACTAAGGGTACGTTTACATTCCAATGATCTACTAAAGTTAGGAAAGTTTTTCCTTTGTGTTTTTCGTATACAGACAACAACATTGTCAAAATTATCCCGTTCACATGGATCTGCAAAAATGATTAAAAAAGCTGTATTACGCCAGGCCAGTAGTTGTCCGTGTCACTTGTAAAGAAAATCTATACACCTATAGATTGAACATGTAATAAGCAAGCACATGGCATCACAGTTTTCACAAATTACAATTTTTTTTTTTTTAGTTTACAAGGATACAATCATGGTGTCATTTTTTTTAAACTAGCACTTTGAAACCTGTTTTGAAACCATTTACACCGTGTGGTGTAAATGAACACCCCAAACCCCAAAAATTATGTTTGTGTGGTTCCTCACAGCGATTGCCGCCATTTTACTTTTGTTATTGTCACATGATCACCACATGGACTTTCAGTTTGTTTGTTGTCATCAGTCACATGTTTCCTTTGTTTGTATTTCGTCTGCATTTTGTATATTGTATGTTGGATCGTGCCTGTCTGGATTATTAAAGTTCACTTGTTAATACTACCTTCATTTTGTGCGTGATTACACAACCAGCGTAACAGTTTTATTGTTGGTTTATTTATTTGATTAAAGTTGTGTTGAATGTTCGCCGGTTCCCGCCTCCTTCTTCCCGTACTTAAGAACTGTGTTGTGTACAAGTTTAACTGCTTCAAGAACAGCACCATTATTACTTTGCTAACAAGAAATGTCATGTAGCTTTTTAAGTGCAAAACTATTTAACTGATAAAATCATCAGACCAATGCTGGCAAGATGTTTCTGTGCGAGTGTGTGTCCGTGCTGTATGTGTGTGTGTTTGAGTGGTAGAGAGAGTGGGAGAAAGAGAGTATGTGCTTTCTGTACATAATAAAACATGGAAATAATTTGTGGTTTTTATACTTTTGTTTACTATTTATTTGCTTGGTCAATGTCTTTGTCGGTTTTGGTTCTTTTGCTGTTTTAGGCTGTAAAGACCTTCGAAATAACTAAAATCATTTGGCGAAGTGATAAGACCTGCCTGGAACTACTTTAGCTGTGCGTTTCCCTGAAAACAATTGCACACCCAATCAGATTCACGCATTCAACAGCCCTTGTAGGATATAGTAACTGAATATACTGCATGTGTTAACATTACCACGAACAAAACCCCTGCTAAAAATATCATTCTACAGAAACAGCACATGTTAAAGTGTAAAATGATGTACTGAGAACTGTGGATACTGGAAGCTCTGTTGTGCTTGTGCTCTTGTATGTACGTGCTGCCTTTGACACAATCGACCAGACTGTCCTGAACTGGTTCCAGTTCTTTCTCGAAAATAGAGTTTTCTCAGTGAATATTGGGAACTTTATCTATTACAACTTCACTTATGTGTGGAATCCCCCACTGTTCCATCTGGGCTCCAATGTTATTCTCCATTTATATGCTTCCATTAGGTTTAATTTTTTATTTTAATTTGACATTTCCTTTCACTGCTACGCAGACGATACTCAAATTTATCTCCCCTTAAATCAAGATAAATACTGTTTAGATTCTCTGTAAGACTGGCTTAATGATTTAAAGGCCTGGATAGCTGTAATTTTCAAATTTAAATGAAAATAAGATTATTATATTTGTGTTTTAAAGTTCGATATTCAGGTCAGCTCTGTGGTCAAATCTAATTTCTTCCATCTAAGAGCACTAGCAGTCCTTTCTGTATTTTAAGAAATTTGAGAGGGCTATTCATGCTCTCATAGGGATAAATCAAGGCTCACTTTCTAGACTTCAAGTGGTTAAGAATGCAGCAGCCATGCTCCTGACTAGGGTTAAAAAATATGAACACATCACACCGACGTTAATGTCATTACACTGGTTGACCGGTGCCATTACAGAATGGATTTTAAAGTCCTTTTAATGGTTAATAAAGCTCTAAATGGCTTAGCACCTTCTTGCCTTACTGATCTCTTGTCAGAATTTGCCCCAGGGAAGTCCATGAGATCATCAAATCAGGGAATATTAGTGGTTCCAAGAACAAAATTAAAACTCATGGGTGACCGGGAATTTGTAGTAACCGTGCCAAAAATGTGGAATTGCCTGCCGGCTAGTATTGAACTAGACTGCCAGAACTGTAGGTAATTATAAATCAAAACTGAAGTCTTATTTGTTTGAAATAGCTTTTAATAAATGATATGGTGTCATGTTATCATGCTATCTCATATTATTAATATTTTTTTATTTGTTTAATTGTTTATGTACAGCACATTGGTCAACAGCTGTTGTTTTAAATAGCGCTTTATAAATAAAGTGACATTGACATTGAAATTACTCATGGCCACTGAGAACATAATCGTGAATATCAATACAAAACACATTCACATACTTGCATGAAGTGATATATACTATACTAGCAAATCCAAGTCTAGTTGATCATTTATATCATCACCAAATGTAAAATATACCATTCCTCACGAAGTTCCAAATAGCTCAATGTGGTATTATAAAGATTAATATTATGAATTTTTGTAACACTGCTTTGAAATAATGTGTATTGTGAGAAGCGTTATTGAAATCAAATGAAAACAGACGTTAACCAAGTGCTTTTGTTGCTGTGTTGAGTCACCACCTGAGTTCGGAATCTGGAATCACTGCTGTATGATATACTGTCTACTGAGCTAATTTTCAAGAGAAACAAGCTCAGTTCCTTGAGGTCCTCTTACAAGGAGAGTTTAGGTTCATTTGTGCTATATAAATGCTTATCCTTCTGGTATAATCTTGCCTTTCTATATTGTGCAGGAATACTGCAAAAGGAGTGAGGGATGAGGTCGAGACCCTCATCCATCTTGAGGGGGCAGCTGCAGCTTTAGCATGCAAATGAAAGCTATCATTCTTGTCAACAGAAAACTAGACTGTTCACCAGACCTCCCTTCTCCCTGCCTTTATCAGCTCACACTCCCTTTACATCGCAAAACCCTTCTTCTCTTGCCGCTACTTTGGGATTAAACACACACACTGGTGCCAGATAACCATACTGCCATGTCAGTAAAGTTCAGAGATAATTGTGAACGCCCGTGATGTTTTTATGATACAGTGAGAAAGTGTGTTTATTCAACACTTGTGAACAGGACTGGCTTTCTCCACTCTCTGCATTTGTACAGTATCTCCGGAGCAATGCAATTAGTTACAATGATGCAAAACCACAGCACAATTTCTTTTGCTGACTTTGGATTTTTCATGGGCAGAATTACTTTTTAACAACTCTGCTTATTAACAAATAAAATGCTAGGAAATTTAAGTCTTCTTGATGTTCAAATTACATTGTTCGAATGTAACTGGATCTGCTGGGGAAATAAATCTCTGAGCCAAATCTTTGCAGTATACTGTCATTAGCCTCAGGCAAACTGAGTTTAGATAAAACCTATCATAACTTTATGCCTCAAGCTGCTAAAATGACTAGCGTCCTATCTGAGCTTGAACTCAGGTGCATCTGAAGGGGCAATAGCAGCATCTCTTTGGACAGCTCCAAATGTTTTAGATGCACAAGAGTAAAGTGAATTAATTTATTCACTCCATGAATGGGACTCTATGGGTCATTAGACAAGCTACAATGTAATACAGTACACATAATTATATCTCTAAAGAACAATCCTTCTTAACATTTTCTCAGAAAATGACCACAAAGTCAAAACCAATGGCAGATCCTGGCAGAGGCGATACAGAGAAGAACAGCTCGGCTCAGCCGCATCCATTTCATGCGATTGTCTTGCTCTCCATTCCACCCACCCCTCTCATTTTTTCCCCAAACAGCTCCCTGTGCAATACTTCACCACCGCCTCTCACTTCTGCTGCTGTGTGTCTGCCAGAAGAAAAGCCTGCAAGAATCTTCTAGAATCCATGTTAGCAACGCAGCGTTCAATTTATCACAGAATAAAATACAGCAGGTCCAAAATCAATATTCTCTGACATACAGTTGCAGTTTTATTTGGTGTATTAAAAGAGTCCATTACTTATAGATCTACTGTCAAAAGATTAAAATGATCAATAATTAATTGAATGTTTTACTGTAGTTAATGCATTAACACAAAGTTCTGCTTTAAGATAAGAGAAAATATGTATATATGTATGTGTAAGTGAATGAAAATGAAAATTTTTGATATTCAAATATTCTTTCTTCAAACACTCTGGGATATACAGAAACTAGACTTTTTATAAACCTGCAGTAATTGAATTATTTAAATGGTAATATTTGTTTCTCTCTGTGTGAATAGATCATTTGTGTAGGAACACAGCTTCACACTCCGAATATCAAAGAGGTCCCCAAGAACCATCACTGAGCTGTAACACTTATCTCAGGGAATGAGACGGCTGTAAGGAGACCCCCCACCCATCACTGTGTGATGGATGAATGATTTCCTGTAATTTGATGCAAGTATATTGTTGGTAACACTTTACAATAAGGTTCATTAGTTAAACATTAGTTAATGTATTAACTAACATGAACTAATCATGAGCAATACATTAGTTACTGTTTTTACTAATCTTCGTTAACGTTAGTTAATGAAAACACAGTTGTTCATTGTTTGTTCATGTTAGTTCACAGTGCATTAACTCATGTTAACAAGATTTTAATAATGTATTAGTAAATGTTGAAATTAACATTAACAAAGATTAAAAAATGTTGTATAAGTGCAGTTCATTATTAGTTCATGTTAACTAATGTTGTTAACTAATGTTAACTAATGAACCTTATTGTAAAGTGTTACCATATTGTTTGTAAGAAGCACCACATTTATACTATGCAAGTGGATTTCTTTAAGTTTTGACCAAAGCTCTAAGAATTTGAGCACACCCGGTAGAATGGACATTATGCTAATCACATGCAGGAACAGGAGAACTGGGTGTAGGAACAAAGTGATACCTGTTTGGTGGAAACACCCGGAAGGAGTGGTCAGTTGGACATGGTTAAAACTCAACGACATGCATTTTTACTTCGCTTTTTGCCTTGGCTTTCGCTGTGATTTGTCCTTTTGCCCTCTTCAAGAACTCTTCAAGACTCATCAACTTTCCTATACGAGCCGTCGTCGAACTTCACCGAAGAAAACCCTCTCAAGGTCCGTTGCTTCAGCAACTTCACAAGAGACGCAGAGAAACTTGGTTGTGCAGCCACACGTAACCCGGCAACCAAGTTTCCAATCCAACCAATCTAACCCGCCTACCAATCCATTCACCTCTGTCCCTAACGCAACAATGACTGACCTCCAGCCAATCAGCGCCACAGAGATCCACGTGCAAATCCGTCATGAAGGGAACACGCGCTCACGGGAGCGGCCAAAACGCAAGTACCACAATCTCCTCAAGTTTGCTGAGCTGGTGCAATTTTTATTAAGCAAATGAACTAAGGTTGAATTGCTAGTATTAATTCTCTCAGGTTGCGGTCAAAGAAATAGCATTGAACGCTAGACAGTTGGGACTCCATTCACCCTCTGTAACAATAACTCCATTTCCCTGTCACTGTATGAATGAGTGTGTGTGTGTGTGTGTTTTTCGTTAGATTAGTTTGTGTGTATTAGAGTAGTTCAATAAAGTCTTGTTTTGATTATTCACCTATACAAGTGTCTGGTGTTGTGTGCTTATAAGTTACTGCCTTAAACTGTCGATTACGTTACCTTGCTCATTATTAGTAATCATAACTGTATATTATTTCAACACCCTACTTCAATTTATCGGTGGACGAATAATTGAGAAAGTGTTAAATATTAATTCTGAATAATTTATATATTGAATCGGTTCTTATTCACTGTAATTCAATCACCTTTGAGTTGTATTGATTCAAGTTCCCTTACATTTGCGTGCAAACTGCATCATGTTTTACTTTTCTGCATCACGTATACTTCATATTAAACAGAGTCAGTATGAAGATCAATTCCATTTAAAGCACAAGAATACCCAGTATCATGTTTGCTTTTGAAATGTGCTAACATGGTTTCATGTAACTTAACCATAGCAAAATTTTTCATCAGTCACCCCTTAGGCAGAGCTTAAAAAAAGTTTAAGTAATTATCTGAGTCTTTTCCTGCAGTTTGAATAAGTGAATTTTTTTAATGTTTAAGTTCACAGTGAGTAAAAAGCTTCTCTCTATTGAGAATTGCTTAAAAGCTAAGAGCATCAGATAGCTGATATTGTAATTATTAAGATTAATACAAATCGTCTGCAAACAGCAGGACTAAGTAGTAATATTAAGGTGCTTCGCTCCTAACAGGATATGCCTACTTTAAAGTGTTCTGGTCATGGTCTTACTGAGAAGACTACAGACTCACTCCATGAGTATATGCGTGACAATGGATCTCTATCCAGCATCACATCTCTTTGTCCCTGGCTGATGCCTCTCTTTCACAAGCAAGCACCAGCTGTCCTCAAGGTCCAGATACATCATGACACCTGACCCTGTGCATCTGGACCCATCACTCTCCATCCACAGCCTCACTTCCTCTCACACACTGTGGACATTGTGGCCCTTCTGCAGATGCCTCTATTCCCCATTGACACTTACAGCCCTTCCCTTAAATATAAATCTTCCAAGAACTTCTTATTTCACTCCACCTAACTTCAATTTCTATGCTTCTCAGAACACATATTTGGTGTAGGCTAACATGTCAGTTTCCAGCTGTGATGCAAATACACTATTGAGACACCTGATCATTACATCAACAGAGACTTTAATGACATTGCAATTAAAACATGGTCTGTTCTTTGCAGGTATAACAGCTTCCACTCTTCTGGGAAAGCTTTCCACAAGATTTTGAGCATAAAATATAACATATAGCATAAAATATATAGCCTATTCCACACTCAAGCGCACATATTAAGCTTGCCACAAAGCACCGGCACAAGTAGCGATTATGAATCTGTCTGATGAAAAATAGCATTTGAAAGCTACATTTCTAGCTGTTACGTGTATAACTGTCCTGGACTTTGTTTGTTATCATTGTGTCACATGTGCTCTTTGTCTGTTCCCGCCACGTCATCATTAGTTCATCCCCATCAGCTGTTTTTTGTTAATTTACCTCATTATCATCTTGTGTTTCTGCTATATAAGCCCTGTGTTTCTTCTGTTCCATTGTCGGTCATTGTATATGTTTAAGTGTTTTGTATGGATTTGTTCTCCTGCTCGTCATTAAACCCCGTTCTCGTGATTCCTTGTCAGTGTACTCATTTGTGACCAACAAGACCATAACTGAACGGCCGATCTTTACCGACACAGACTTCATTCGTCTGGCAGAATGGCCGCAGCAGAAGATCTCCTGTGGGGTCTGCGGTACAATGGCCGTCCTTTGGAGTGGTATGTGGTGGAATTCATCGAGCTTTCTCATCGGGTGATCTAGGCTGACGCGGCGTTAAATGCGTGTTTCCGTATGGGGCTGGATGCGGATATGATTCGATATTATGAACCGGCATGTCAGTTTTCCCTCAACGAATCTATTAACCTGATTCTCTCCTTAAACATTTCATTTTATGAGGTCGAAGAGGTTCGGCGGGCTCATGATCCGCATCCCGTCTCATTGGAGACACACACAGCCACGCCCGCTCACCTACCGCCGATGCCCTCCACATATCAGTCCAACAGCACAGACCATTTCTGTCCACTGGTGCCGCCCCACAGAGAAGAAAACAACATTAGACCTGTCCTCTGCTCCGCGAGCATGATGGCCGCCAAGCGTGAGCCACAGCCCATTGCTGGACCCGAGCAACGCCCTCTTACAGCCGAGGGGATCATACCAGCTGAAGAGTGGCTTATCGACTTTTTGATTGAGCACTCTTCAGCGTCCCCTGAATCTCCAGCGGTCCCTGAATCTCCAGAACCTGAGCTCCCTGTATCTCCAGTGCTCCCTGAATCTCCAGCGCCTGAGCTCCCTGTATCTCCAGCGTTCCCTGAATCTCCAGCACTTGAGCTCCCTGTATCTCCAGAGCTCCCTGAATCTCCAGCACCTCCGCCCTGGCCGCCGCCCTGGACTCCACCCTGGTCGCCTGAGCTCCCGCCGCCGCCCTGGACTCCACCCTGGAGGCCACCTGACCCACTCACTCCTGCCCATAACCTCCAGGGTGCCCACCAACTTGGAAAGAAATGGTATCTGTGAGGATTTCCAGTCAGGATTTAGACCGTACTGTAGTACTGAGACTGCTCTCATTAGATTTACAAATGATTTGCTCTTGTCATCAGATCGTGGTTGTATCTCTCTATTAGTGTTACTAGACCTCAGTGCTGCTTTTAACATTATCGACCACAATATGCCAGACCATGATATGATCCAAAATGCAGCTGCTAGAGTCCATACTAGAACCAGGAAGTATGACCATATTAGCCCGGTTCTGTCAAAACTGCACTGGCTCCGTATTAAACATCGTATAGATTTTAAAATCTTGCTAATTACTTACAAAACACTAAATGGCTTAGCTCCCCAGGACCTGAGTGAGCTGTTAATGCACTATAGTCCTTCGCCTCTATTACGATCTCAGAATTCTGGCCAGTTGTTAATACCTAGAATATCAAAATCAACCGCAGACGGTATATCCTTTTCCTATTTGGCACCTAAACTCTGGAACGATCTTCCTAGCATTGTTCGGGAAATACACTGACACACTCTGTCAGTTTAAATCTAGACTAAAAATGTATCTCTTTAACCTGGCATACATATGACACATTATCAATTTATGTCTTCATATACATTAAAGGATTGTTAGGCTGCATAAATCAGGTCAGCTGGAACAGGGAACACTTCCTATAACACAGGATGTACTCGTTACATCAGAAGAAGAATGGCATCTACCCTAATTTTTCTCTCTCTGCTTATCCCGAGGTTTACCATTTAACGTGATTGGCTGGACCCGGGCCGTGTCCGGGTCGGATGGGGAACCCGCACCTCTGCTTGGCAGCAGCGTGGCCCTGGGGTGTCGGCGGAGACTGGGTGAGCTAGCTCATCCCTTGTGAGGGCCTTACCGACACATCAGCCATACCGGCGTAATAAACTAGATGGAATTGGATTAAATATTTTGACTGTTGCGATTCCAAATCTGACTTATGACCTGTAACTGAGTATCGGGCAAGTGTTCACTGTTGGCGAAAGGAGAACTGGCCCCCCGACTAAGCCTGGTTTCTCCCAAGGATTTTTTTTCCCATTTTGTTGGAGTTTTAGTTCCTTGCCGCTGTTACCTTTGGCTTGCTTAAGTTGGGGACACTTTCTTGATATTCAGCAGTGTTTTTGATGTGCCTCCATTGGCGCTGTTGTATGTAAACTGACCTGAGCCGGCCGATTACATCACTGTTTTCTCCTGTGCTGATATATATAAATTAACTAGACTAATAACTACATCACAACTTAACTTAACTTAACTTAAGTTAACTTAACTATTGATCTTTGCAACAGAATGAATCAATAATATATAGATTAAGATGGACAATGACACCATTTTCTTTGGGAGCTGCTGTGCAGCCAAAATTTGTTTGTCAATTATTAATGCAAAGCCGCTTTGCCACAATTTTCATTTTAAAAAGCGCTATATAAGTAAAAATGACTTGACTTGATTTGACTTGTTATATAACCCCTGTGTTTCTTCTGTTCCTTTGTCAGTCGTTGTATATGTTTAAGTGTTTTGTATGGATTTGTATGGATTATGCTCGTCATTAAACCCCGTTCTCGTGATTCCTCATCAGTGTACTCATTTGTGACCAACAAAACCATAACACTAGCATATGTAAAACCGTATTCTTTCATCTTAAAATATATCTAAACTACAACATATGCTCTCAATGACAAATTTAGAACAGTTAGTTCATGTGTCATGACCCCAAGAATAGATTATTGGAATGCTCTACTGAGTGATTGCCCTGCACGCTTAATAAACAAACTCCTGCTGGACAAAATGCAGTAGCTAGAACCAAGAAGTATGACAATATTAGCCTGGTTCTATCAATACTGCATTGGCTCTCAATTAAACATTCCATACATTTTAAAATCTTGCTAATTACTTACAAAGCACTAAATGGTTTAGCTCCTTAGTACTTGAGAAAACTCTTAATGCACTATAGTCCTTCAAGTTTATTGTGATCTCAAATTCTGGTCAGTTGATAATACCTACAGTCAAATCAACTGCAGACGGTAGATCCTTGTCCTATTTAGCCCCTAAACTTTGGATCAGTCTTATTTTCATTGTTCCGGAACCAGACACACTCTTCAATTTAAATCAAGACTAAAAACACATCTCTTTAACCTAACATACCTATAACACATCAGTTTATATTATTCAAATCAGGTAAATGATCGTTCGTCTGCATAAACTTGTAACGTCTAGTGGGGATGCAGGAACAGGCACGAAGAATCTTGCTTTACAAGAAACAGTTTAATCTTAGATTAGGATACAAACAGGATACAGACAGGATACTTCTACGACACATAGCACGATACTTTAACACTCGACAAGGACTGGACTGAAACAGAGGGCAGATATACACCAGAGAACAAGAGGATAATGAGGATGGCACAGGTGACAGACATGATTACAAAATAGGGCACAGCTGACGACGATGAACTGCTAACGAGACAGGCACATGGCAAAGCAAAACAAAGATCACATGACAGATGACAGCAAAGCAAAGAAACACATGACAGGTGACAGGACTGAAAACAAGGAACATGTGACTCCGACAGGACAGATAAACAGACAAACAAAGACCGGATCACAACAAAACTAGATCAGCCAGAACTGGAAACACTTCTTATAATGCATGATGTACTTGTTGCATCTTAAGAAAAATGGGGAGAGTGTGGTCTCTGTTCATCCTGAGGTTTACCATAGTCAGCCGGATCCGAGGCGTATCCAGATCAGATGGAGGACCTGTCCTTAAACACGAACACACCACATCCCTGAAGTGTCAGCAGAGATTGAGTTAACTAGACTCTCCCCGGTGAAGGCCTCATCGACACAATAGCCATTGGCACAGATCCTCAACAAACCTGTCTCCATACCAGTGTGATGAATCCGATCTTCAATATATAAATGAAAAATGAAAGTAATAGCGCTAGTCCCTCCATGTCATGCACTAAGCGTGCCAATTCTTTTGCTTCCACTTTCCACACAAACACTTGGACATGCACCTAATAATAACGCAAATTTATCTAGGTTAACATTAGAGTGAGCAGCCATGTAAAGCTCTTAATTTCAAATAGTACTTACATGCTTCAAATGCCATATTTAAGGTTGATGGAGAAATGTTTGGATTTCCTGCCCGACATATTGTAATTACCCAAAGAATCAGCTGTTAACTATCTGTCCCTCATGGACTGAGTGACTTTGCCACTTCCTGTAGAGTTTTTTTTCTGCGACTCACCGACTAATAAAATTTTTGGCAATTAAGTCTCTTCTCATCGACTAATGTTCAGTCGACTATTAGGGGCAGCCCATAATTAATGGGGTTTTCTACTCCATGGCTGAATTACTGCTGTTGCTAAACCTTCTACTTTCAAATAATATCACTTACAGTTGACAATGGAATATCAAGCACAGACAGAATTTCACAAACTGTGGTATCCTATCACAGTACCACACTGAGTTCTTCAGAACAACCCATTTTTTTCACAAATGTTTGTAAATGCAGATTGTTTGCTTGATTTTATACACCTGTGGCAATGGATCTTTTCAGCAGTGTGTCCTTTCGTCCATATAGTGCATCTTACCAGTAGAGATTCATTGTCTTATATCACTTTATAAATTCACAACTTTATAAACTCACAAAACCGACATTAAGGCAGGTGGCAATAATAAAATACACTGCAAATTTGTTTCTTATATATTAAGTTAGTGAATTATGAACTTCATTTCACATTATGCAATGAAGCATGTTGGCTTGATCCATTTTTTTTTTTTACATGAAATGAAAGCTCTAGCGCAAGTTCTGCCAGGAAGACTCAAATGTTAAGTCACTATGATTTAGAGAAGTTTAGATCTAGCCAATCATTATCTAACACTTGTAGTATATAAGATCGGTACTAACACATGTCTGAGTTCGCAGATGCTGACGTCAACCTTTATTGTTAGCGTCCAGTTGCAAATCCATCCATATCTCTGAATATCTCTTCAGTGCCGCTGCCTGCACGGATATCTGAACCGGAGGACGTAAATCCACAGCTTTTCAAGTCGACCGTTATTCAGAACGTGTCACTTTATTGTTTCCATGGTGACGCGTCATTGCTTATCACAATAGCGCTGCATGACTGATGATCTGATTTTATTTCATTTTTCCTTTTTATTCAAAATATTAACAAATTTTATGTCTATAGCATGAAATATCTGACATTCCGATTGTCAAATATGTGCAAGTGGATGTTTTTTGCTGTTTAAACACTTTTATAATGATTGCGTTAGTTGAGCTATACGCGCGATGGGCGCCGCCATGTAAGTTTGCGCCACAGCACAGAGAATCGCATCTATTGGATTTACAGCACGTGAATTCATCCATTTCTCCCGAAATACATGAAACAAAACAAAGATCTTCCCTACTCCTCTTGGATCAAGCAATCACCAGTGCGTGGCTTCGACCTCATCTACTCTTCTAAATTCTCATCACACGATCCAGACGCCATTTCAAGACGTCTCTGCGCCAACTGCAACGTCAAATCTTAGTATCTCCACTGCCGCACCAGCTCAAGAGTTCGGTAGGCATTTTGTCTCACCTACTGCAGTTTTGTCTCCCCAACTCAGATCTATTATTCAAGGTAAGGTCATTAACCTGGCTACTTTACTGCTTCCATCGCCTGCAGTTGACAGACTATTGGTTGACTACGGTGACATGGCAGTTTTCCTCAATTTCCGATCCCAGTTTACTACGGACCTCTCATTCGCCGAATTCGTCATTCGTAAATGCTCTGAAAATGCTTTTAGCATTTACAGAGACATTCTGTGTCAAGCTTTTTCAGATCAGAGGGATGAGTTAGGTCGTACTTATCAAAGATGGCAGACTTTATAAAATAAAATAAAAAAATCTAACCCCTCCATTTCCCTTTTTAATATGAGGATAGTCTGGTCTGTTACTGACACCAAACTGCTGTCCGTCATTTTGATAGTCAAAAAATTTTGGCCTGTGCAATTAACCCTTCACAAAACCCGCCCCCTGTTGCAATGCTGGACAACCCATGCTCTCTCCCACCATGCATCATGTTCTCACGGAGTGAAAAATACATTGCGGAGCAAAGAGGACACTGACAACGTATGAAACAGTTTCATATTTAATACTGTAATTTCTTAAGCTGTTTAAACACTAAATACTGTCACGCTGTGTGTATATAAATGGGCGATAAAGACGAAGATAATATAAACATAGATTTCATCCAAACAGTCCACAGGAATACAGACAGGCAGGCAGGTAACACACAGTATACATTGACGATAACTGACAGAGACTGAACAAACACGAGGAGAATATAAAGGGAAGCTAACGAGGGAGAAAGTAATCAGGGAGAACATAAACAGGTGTAGGTGATTAACAGAACAGGCTACACACAATGAGGGCAAATTAACAGAGAATGACAAGACAGAACTAAAGGTAAACATGACAGTTCATGGGTGTGACAGTACGCCTCCTCCCCGGAAGGCGCCTCCTCCCCGGAAGGCGCGTCCTCGCGCCGTAACAGAGTCTGTGATACCAGAAAAGTGGGCGGAGGCTTCCAAGGAGGGCGTGGAGCTAGAGACTGGCAGCAGACTGCAGCAGATGGCCATGGACTCCATGGTGGAGCTTACGGTGGGAGGAACCAGGGCGGCAGAGTCCAGAGTGACGGACGGGATGACGTCCTGGGGCCGATCGACGGCAGTGGAACCACGGTGTTGGGTGGAGGAACCGGCGGGACTTTCTGGCCGACGGACCCTGACGACGTCGCAGGCTCGGAAGTTCGGTGCCGAGCTGCAGGCTCACGGGACCGAGGCAGTAATGAGGCATTGTCTGACGGGGTGATGCTGGTGCGACCAAGGATGGACGGAGGGGTCGTATGGAGGGAGGAGACCGATGACGTCAAAGGGGTGACGGGTGAAGGCGCAGCCAAAATTCCGGAGGTCCGATGCAGAAGCTGGGCGACAACCCCTGGAGGCCGATTCGGAGAGACGAGGGAGCCCAGCTGAGCCTCCGTACACACGGGCCGAGGAGACGATGAGGGAGGCGTGGGCCCAGGCGAAGGTGGCGGGTTGATGGGTTGAGGTGGCGTCACAGGCCTGGAGGTCTGAAGTGGAGCCGGGGACTCTGCCTCAGAGATTGAACAAACACAAGGAGAATATAAAGGGAAGCTAACGAGGGAGAACGTAATCAGGGAGAACCGAACCAGTTGTGGGTGATTAACAGAACAGGCTACACACAATGAGGGCAAATGAACAGAGAATGACAAGACAGAACTAAAGGTAAACATTACAGTTCATGGGTGTGACAAATACCTTATAGGGGCTCTTTAGTGTGTCGTGACAGATCCTTCAAACGGCTCGTGAACCGATCATCTCTTCATACTAGTTCATTTATAGCATCAAATAAACATGAATGAACATCAGAAGGAATGTTGTTTGAAGCGCGGAAAGATGTGAATACACACAATTTGTCAAGTTCAAGTTCACCAATGTTAATCTACTATAGGCTACTCCCTGACGGCTTTGTCGGAGAAGATGGCGGATTCGCCGTTATCATTGGTTAGATCGCCTGTCAAACGTTGCGAAGGGTCAATTTGTAGCTCTCACGGAAATTTGGCTCCCTTCTGCCCTAAAGTATTCGCTAACCAAGTCCTGCCTGCTGTCTGCGGTGCTGAAAATGAAAGATCTCATCTCAACGTTAGAGACTGCCCTATTTCTGATTTTTAATGGTATTCCCTTATGTAATAATTAATGAATCTGTTTGTTCTTATCCTCAATGTAAATTTGCTTATGTTCGTAGCTTTTACAAGTATCCGCACCCGAAATCTGTCTGCCCATGCTGGTACAGGCCTGCAACCCGTGGGAAGGCTATAATAAAAATAAAAAAATAAAAAAAAACTGAATAATTAACCATCAATTCCCATTAATGTTCCAGTGCTCTCTCGCTATCTCTCTTTTAATCCTGATCATATTTTGTCGTTGAATTGCTTAATTCGGCTAGACATTATACGTAAAAGGCTTGGCTCCCTCCACACTCAATACATTACAGATTGGTCTTCGTTTTAATGTTTTGCTTTTCCTGTTATTCCCATCACGACCGCTGTTCCTTTGTTCTAATTATAACCGTAATCTTTCAATTTCATCCATCCGTAGATTGCTAGCTGGCATCATTTTTATGCAAGGTATTTTAATCCTAAATACCCAAGTCTTTTCTCCATACCATCTATTCGTCGGCCACCCATAGGCATAGCCGAATCCTCCTCTAACCTTCAGTTAAACGCCTGCCAATCACTTCGTCTATTCTGCAAAGTACCAATACTATGCTAGAGGCCATGTTTTTATCAGCTTTTATGGCTTTATGCGTCCTGGGGAATTTACCACAGAATTTAAACATTTCAGTCTTGCTCATGGGCTTTCTTTCTCTGATCTACGCTTTTCACCTAATTTCTTTACTCTTTCCCTTAAACACTCCAGAGTGACTCTAAAGGATCTGGTGTCACTTTAACTTTCTCTAAAATTAATAACAATTTCTGTCCCTTCACTTCCAAGATTAAATATCTAAAAGTTCATTTAGAACTACCATTAATTTCTCTCTAATGGAGAACCCTTTGGTAAAGCTTTGTTCTGGACTCAATAAGCTACTTTTCTAGGATGCCACAACCTTTCTCCCCTTCTACATACTGGCCATTCATTCAGAATTGGGGCAGCAACCACTGCATGAATGAGGAATTTCAACATCAGCCATCAAGCCCCTGGGAAGATGGTCTTCCTCTGCGATTGAATCATACATAATACCAGATTCCAAAACCATCCTCGAAGCTCAGCAAGCTCTTTCAAGTTACAATTAAAGCAATTTTATGCAAATACTGGTGGTGGTGTACGTTCTCTCACTTATTAATCGTTAATTTAGCTTAGTTCGTCTCTATAGTTTTCATGCTTCTGCGGACTATCGTGGACTACATAGGTGGCTTCATGCAGCCACTCAGGCTTGTAGTCACCTTGTCTATATGTTGCTAATGTGGCCGTTCAAGGCTTTTGTGTCTATATGGCCTACGCGGCCTTCATCGCCGTTCAAGGCTGTCGTGTCTATGTGGCCGAACGTGGCCTTTGTCGCCGTTCGAGGCTTTTGTGTCTATGTGGCCTAACGTGGCCTTTGTGGCTGGTTTGTTATATTGTATCTGTTTGTTTTATGTTATTGTGTGTTTTGCATTTATTCAGTTCTGTTATTTTTGTTAAATTCTCTTTTTTTTTGGTTTGTTAATAACCTTGTATTTGTACGGCTCGGTTTTGTTTAGTGTTACGTTTTTGTTTTGGTAGCCAAATTTGTATATATCATGTTTTTTTTTTAGCCCTTTAATATAATTTATTTTTGATTTCTTTTTGTAAAGATCAGTTAACTCTTTTGCCTGTTTTTTTGGTTTTGTTCATCGTAGTGAGACTCCTAAATAGTGCTGTTTTGTCTTGATCTTTTTTCCTTTTCTTTTTTTTGTCGTTGTTATTAACTTTTTAGTTTTTTCTTCTAGTAGGAGCTGGGGTGACTCGAAGTGGGCAGGCTGGCTATTCCTGGAGGGTGGAAATACTCCTTTCCCAAACGTGTGTGGTCTGGATTTATTTGCAGTGGATTGCTCTAAGTGTGCGTGTGCGTGCTTGTGAGATTTTGTGCACCGGGGATACTCAAGGGGGTCGTTTGGAAGCCTACTGCTTAGCCTGCCCTCCTCTGGGCGCACCCCAGCTCAGTGGCGAGAATTGTTGTTGTGTGGTGATCAATTTGTTTTCTATCCAAATAGTAGTAGTCTGGAGGATTAGCTGCCACCAGCATTGCATCATTATATGACCGGTGATTCCTTTTTAAAACTATTTATTATGATCCAATAAAGTGTTTTTTGTACATATCCACGTCTCATTGTTTGGTGATTGTGGGAAGAAAATCGAACTTGTGTGCCCTTCGTTGATACTTCCCCAGCCGATTCAGGTTGGGGTGGCGTAGTCGTTACTTTATATATTTGAATATGTGAGTGCCCTTGCCTTGCCACACAGTAATAGAGTAATTTTTGGCTGCACAGTAGCTCCCAAAGAAAATGGTGTCATTGTCCCCTTATTCTATATATTTGTACTGATTCATTCCATTGCAAACATCAATAGTTATTAGTCTAGTTAATTTATGTATATCAGCACTGGAGAAAACAGTGATGTAATCATCCAGCTAAGCCAATGCAGGCATACCAAAAACACTGCTGAATATCAACCAAGTGTCCCCGGCTAAGCAAGCCAAAGACAACAGTGGCAAGGAACCAAAACTACAACAAAATGGAGAAAAAAACCTTGGGGGAAACCAGGCTTAGTCGGGGGGCCAGTCCTCCTCTGGCCAACAGTGAACACTTGCTTGATATTCAGGCAGAGTTACAGGTCATAAATCCAATCTGGGATTGCAACAGTCAAAATTTTCAATCCAGTTCCATCTAGTTTAAGATCTTTTTCATCACGCCGGTATGGGACGGTTTGTTGGGGATCTTTGTCATTGGCTGATGTGTTGGTAAGGCCTTCACAAGGGATGAGCTAGTTGACACAGTCTCTGCTGACACTTCAGGGCTGCGTTGCTGTCGTGTATAGGCGCAGGTTCTCCATCTGACCTGGATATGGCCAGGATCCAGGTAATTGCAGTAAATGGTAAACCTCAGGATAAGGAGAGAGACGAAAATTAGCATAGACGCCATTCTTCTTCTGATGTAACAAGTACATCCGGTGTTTAAAGGAAGTGTTCCTGGTTCTGGCTGAGCCGATCTATGCAGTTCAACAATCCTTTAACTAAAACATATTTTCAATTTCAATGAAGACATAAATTGATAATGTGTATGCCAGGTTAAAGAGATGCATTTTTAGCCTAGATTTAATCTAACAGAGTGTGTCTGCTTCCCGGACAATGCTAGGAAGATCTTTCCAGAGTTTAGGTGCCAAATAGGAAAAGGATGTACCACCTGCGGTTGAATTTGATATTCTTGGTATTAACAACTGGCCAGAATTCTGAGATCATAATAGATGCAAAGGACTATAATGCTTTAAGAGCTCACTCAGGTCCTGGGAAGCTAAAGCATTTAGTGCTTTGTAAGTAATTAGCAAGATTTTAAATCTATACGATGTTTAATAGGGAGCCAGTGCAGTGTTGACAGAACCAGGCTAATATGGTCATACTTCCTAGTATGGACTCTAGCAGCTGCGTTTTGGACCAGCTGTAGTTTGTTTATCAAGCGAGCAGGGCAACCATCCAGTATAGCGTTACAGCGTTACTAACTGTTCCCGCATTTATCATTGAGAGCATATGTTGTAGTTTAGATATATTTTTAAGATGGAAGAATGTGGTTTTACATATGCTAGAAATGTGGCTTGCAAATGAAAGATTGGTATCAAAGAGCACACACGTTCCGAACTCATGAAGATGAATTAACAGAGCAGCCATCAAGTGTTAGATATAATTCTAGGTTATTATGTGCAGAAGTTTTTGGTCCGATAATTAGAATCTATGTTTTTTCTGATTTATTAGTAGGAAATTACAAGTCATCCGATTTTTTATATCAACTACGCATTCTGTTAATTTTGAGAATTGGTAGGTTTCGTCGGGGCGCAAAGAAAAATAGAGCTCAGTATCATCAGCGTAACAGTGAAAACTAATGCCATACTTCCTAATGACATCTCCCAAGGGTAGCATGTACAGAGTGAAAGACAACGGTCCTAGTACTGAGCCTTGCGGTACTCCATATTCAACTTGACATCTCTTCGTGTACTGTTACAAACTGAAAACGGTCAGATAAGTATGATTTGAACCATGTCAATGCAATTCCACTAATGCCAACATAATTTTCGATCGATTGTGGTCGATAGTGTCAAAAGCAGCACTGAGGTCTAGTAAAACTAATAAGAGAGATACAAGCACGATGTGATGATAAGAGCAAATCATTTGTAACTCTAATGAGAGCAGTCTCAGTACTATGGTACGGTCTAAATCCTGACTGGAAATCCTCACAGATACGAATTCTTTCCAAGTAGGAACACAGTTGCGATGATATTGCCTTTTCTAGTATTTTTGACAGAAAAGGTAGACTGTGGATCGGTCTGTAATTGACTAATTCTCTAGGATCAAGTTGTGGTTTTTTTAATAAGACATTTGATAATAGCCATCTTAAAAGTTTTTGGTACATAACCTAGTGATAAGATGAATTAATTATCTTAAGAAAAGGATCGATGACCTCTGGAAGTATCTCTTTCAATAGCTTAGTTGGTACTAACATGCATGTTGTTGATTTCGATGATTTTCCTCTCCTATATGTCACACCCATGAACTATCTTGTTTAGTTTAGTCCTGTCTAGTTCTGTCATTCTGTTCATTTGCCCTCCGTGTGTGTACCTGATTAGTTAATTACCCGCACCTGTTTCTGTTCACCTTGATTAGTTTATCCCTCGTTATCTCCCTTATATATTCTCCCGGTTATGTTCAGTCTTTGACGGTTCTCGTCTATGTTACGTGTGTGTCACCAGCCTGTTTGCCTGCTGTGAACTAGTTATATTAAATCTTTGTTATTGTTATCTTCGTCTCGATCGTCCTTGGATCTGCACACACCCTGACACTATAGCAGCGAATGAATGGAATTTTTCCTCAGGGATACTACAATGCACTGTCTGATGTGGTACTGTAGTAGACAGTTGCATGGCTATAATTTTCCCTATAATATTGCCAATCTTGCAAGTAAAGAAGTTCATAAAGTCCTTACTGCTGTGATGTTTGGAAACATCAGAAGTTGAAGCTGTATTTCTCGTTAATTTAGCCACTGTATCAAATAAATACTTAGGATTGTGTTTATTTTCTTCTAAAAGGTTTGAAAAATAAGCAGATCTAGCGGTTTTTAAGGCCTTTCTGTACTCAATCATTCTCTCTCTCCATGAAATACGAAAAACTTCTAGTTTTGATTTCTTCCAGCTGCGCTCCATTTTTCTGGCTGCTCTCTTAAGGGCCCGAGTGTGCTCGTTATAGCATGGCGTTGGACTAATATCCTTAATCTTTTTTAAGCAAAAAGGAGCAACAGAGTCTAGAGTGCTGGAAAAGAGAGCATCAATAGTTTCTGTTGCAATTTTGAGTTCTTCTAAACTGTCTTGTTTGCTAAGACGATGAAACTGATCAGGAAGATTATTCATAAATCAATCTTTAGCGGTAGAAGTGATGGTTCTACCATATTTGTGGCGGTTTTACACCCTTGGTTAAATGGAGCATTAATGAGACTAGATAATGATCTTAGACATCATCGCTCTGCTGCAGAATTTCAAAGGCATCAATATCGATTCCATGTGATAATATTAGATCGAAAGTATGATTACGACAATGAGTGGGTGCTGACACGTGTTGTCTAACTCCAATAGAGTTTAGAATATCTGTTAATGCCAAATCCAATGTATCTTTTTCATTATATACATGGATAATAAAATCACTAACAATAAGGACTTTATCCACAGCCAGTAATAACTCCAATAGAAAATCAGCAAATTCTTTGATTAAGTCTGTATGGTGCCCTGGTAGCCAGCACAAATATTAAATGGGATTTGTCACTTACATTATATAACGTTACATAAAGCACCATTACTTCGAAAGAAATATATTTGAAAGACTTTTGAGTAATACTGAAGATATTACTATAGATTACAGCAACACCTCCCCCTTTGCCTTTCCGACGAGGTTTGTGTCGATAATTGTAACCTGTAAGTCAAGTCAAGTCAAGTCATCTTTATTTATATAGCACTTTTTACAATGCAAATTGTGGCAAAGCAGTTTTACATTAATAAGAAAATGGTGTCATTGTGCAGCTTATTCTATATATTATTGATTCATTCCGTTGCAAATATCAATAGTTATTAGTCTAGTTAATTTAGGTATAGCAGCACTGCTGAAAACAGTAACGTAATCGTCCGGCTCAGCTCAGCTCGCATACAACGGCGCCAATCCAGGCATATCAAAAACACTGCTGAATATCAAGCAAGTGTCCCCAACTTAAGCAAGCCAAAGGCAACAGCGGCAAGGAACCAAAACTCCAACAAATGGAGAAAAAAACCTTGGGAGAAACCAGGCTTAGTGGGGGGCCAGTTCTCCTCTGGCCAACAGTGAACACTTGTCCGATACTCAGGCAGAGTTACAGGTCATTAAACCGATTTGGAATCGCAACAGTCAAAATATTTAATCTAGTTTCATCTAGTTTAAGATCTTTTTGATCACGCCGGTATGGGACGGTTTGTTGGGATATGTGCCACTAGCTGATGAGTCGGTAAGGTCTTCACAAAGGATGAGCTAGTTAACATAGTCTCCGCCGACACCACAGGGCCACATTGCTGCCGCACACAGGCACAGCTTTCCCTGTCCGACCCGGACACGGCACGGATCCAGCCAATCACGTTAATTGGTAAACCTCGGGATAAGCAGAGAGACAAAAAATTAGCGTAGACGCCATTCTTCTTCCGATATAACAAGTACATCCTCGGTGACCTCGGTGACACCGCCGACCCGGAAGTTGGGCGCCGAGCCGCTGCCACACGGGACCGAGGTACCGACACTGGTCTGGATGACCGGGGTGATGGTTTGGTGAGGGAGGATGACAGGGAGGTTGAAGGGGGGGAGGAGCTCGCTGACGACGTAGGGGTGACGGGTGGAGGTGCAGCCGCCAACCCGGAAGTCCGTGGCAGAAGCAGAGCGTCGACCCCCGTAGGCCGACCTGACGGGCTGACGGGTCTAGGTGGTGACGCAGGCCTGGAGGCCTGACAAGGCGCCGGGGACTCCGCCTCAAGGGCTGGGCTGGAGGAGAAGCCCGAGGTGCTGGTGCGGAGCCGCACGGAAAGAGCAGCGGGGGAAGAGCCGAGGAGCTTGGCGACAGCCGCGGTGGCCACGGATCCAGGGGGTTGGCTGTAACCAGCGACGGGATCGGGAAGACGGGTACAGGAACAGGCTGAGGTCTTTCGGATGGGACTGGAAGCGATGAGGGAGAAATGAGGGTGGGGACTTGGGTGGGAATAGGATCCGCGGCCCACCAGTTGATGGAATTCCAGTGAGCTCCTGGCTCTGCGATGGACAGACCCGTTCGCGTCAACTCCGGGGCTCTGAAGTCGTCGAATCCTGCTCCTACCTCGGAGCGCACCCCGGGCTTCCAAGCTGAGGTGGAGTGTTCGTCCCTCCAGCACATCCAGACCCAGTAGTCCAGGTGCGGTCGTGCCTCCAGGCGAAGCAGGAGTTGTGCAGCGGGTGAGTCCATACTTTAAATGCTTTATCTCACGTTGAGAGGTCTGTTATTCTGTAACGCCGGGGATGACAGGAGACGAAGGTTGACAAATAACAAGCAGGTTTATTCACCAGAGTAACAGGTAACATGAGCGACAGTGTGCGAAGCAAAAACAATAACAGACCCTGAAGATGACACAGGCAGGAACTTAAATACACACAGAGGATAATTAGACACAGGTGGAGGAACTAATACGGGACTAAGGACAACAGGTGCAGACATGAACTGAATAACTAAACAAGACAAGACTAAACATAACACGACTGTTACATAACCTTGAGGGCTAGACTCATTTAAAGTAATACAATCGTCTGGTTTTAGCCAGTTTTCTATCAAACACAGCACATCTAGATTATTTTCTGTGATATTATCATTTACAATAAGTGCTTTTGAAGAAAGGGATCGAATATTCAGCAACCCAAGCTTTATCATTTGTTTATCAGTATTATCTCTGTTTTTACTTGTTGAACATCAATCAGATTTTTACCCTTAAATGGGTTTGGAAGTTTTTTGCATTTACTAATTCGGGGTACAGACACAGTCTCTATGTTATGATATTTAGGTGAAAGATTCTCTATGTGTTGGGACTTATCCGACTTCTGTGATGTGAGACAGCTAGCTGACGGTCGGTTTATCCAGTCTGTCTGCTTCCTGACCTGGGCCCCAGTTAGTCAAGGTTCAGCTCTAAGACTATATGCCATATTACTAGAGAGAAGAGCGGCACCACCCCAGGAGGGATGAATACCATCTCTTTTAAACAGGTCAGGTCTGCCCCAAAAACTTTTCCAATTGTTTATGAAACCTATATTATTCTGTGGACACCACTCAGACAGCCAGCCATTGAGTGATGATAGTCTGCTAAGTATCTCATCACTCCGACAAACAGGACACACCTCACACACCTCTTTAATGTTAATTTTAGTGATCTCCAACTGGTGAAGTCGAACATCATTAGTGCCGATGTGAATAATAATCTTAGAGTATTTACAATTAGCATCAGCCAACACTATTAAATTTGCTTTGATGTTAGGCGCTCTGGCTCCCGGTAAACATGTGACTATGGTGGCTGGTGTCTCTATTTTCATGTTCCATGTAATAGAATCGCCAATAACTAGGGCACTTTCAACAGGATTCTCAGTGGGTGCGTCACTGATTGGGGTGTTTTTTCCCACAACTAGGCCACCTCATGGTCACCCATTTGCCCTGCTGCACGGGCTCTACAGCTGGAACTGATCAATGTACAGAGTTCACAAAGCTAGTCGCATCCAAAACAGTATCTAAAGCCCTTGCATTCTTACTATCCTCAATTAAAGTTTGGATACGTGTCTCTAATTCTGAGATTTTCTCTGTCAGCATGACCATTTCCCTGCATTTATGACATGTGAATCCCTCATCGCTGACTGAGAAAGCTATACTATGCATGTGACAATGTGGCATGTGGCATGTGTCATGTGCATGCAAGTCTAGTCAAGTCAAGTCACCTTTACTTATATAGCGCTTTTTACAAAGTAAATTGTTGCAAAGCAGCTTTATATTAATAATTGGCAAATAATTTTTGGCTGCACAGCAGCTCCCAAAGCAAATGGTGTCATTGTCCAGAATATTCTATAAATTATTGATTTATTCCATTGCAAAGATCAATAGTTATTGGTCTGGTTAATTTTTGTATATCAGCACTGGAGAAAACAGTGATGTAATCGTCCGGCTCAGCTCAGTTTGCATACAATGGCGCCAATGCAGGCATACCAAAAACACTGCTGAATATCATGTAAGTGTCCCCAACTTAAGCAAGCCAAAGGCAACAAAGGCAAAGGCAACAATGAAAGGAGAAGATGACATAGCTTACCGTGTTCATAGACTGATCCAACTTACCACAGTTGTTTGATGAATTCATGGAAAAAGGACAGAAATGACGGTGGGCATGGATGACAAGTTTACAGCGTGATGCTAATGCGTTGTGATAGGGATTTACATTAAAATATAAAAACTGGCAATGTGATAGGCAATATTAGACAATATCAGATATATGGTTGTAATGACGAGTCAACGGGATGAGATCCAAGTGCGAGCTTTAATGACAAAACGTGGTCAAACAGGCAATGGTCAATAAACAGAAAACAGTAGTGGCAGGGAACAGGCAGACTCATAGTAATAATCCAGGCAAACAGGTCAGAGGGCAGGCAGATAAACATAAAAACAGAGAAACAGGCAGGATCAGGAAACAGGCAAACAAAACAGGGATATAACGCTCGGAATTGTAATACTAGGATTAACAAGACTTTGCAAATAACATGGGCTACAGAGTAAACTTAAATAGTGAACTAGATAGGCTACAGCTGGGCAGTAATCAACAAGAATGTAAGGGATTTATGGGAAATGTAGTGTGGTGGATAGAGTCCATGAAATAGGATGGCGACATCTAGTGGCAAGTCGACGAAAGACAGAGCGGATTCATTACAATGGTGATGATAAAATAGACAACAAGCAATGATAATAATTAGATTCAAAACAAAGCAATAAGGAGCAACAGACGCAAACAATTCAGCAGTGAGGGAGACAGGAGCAATTGATCAAGCAATCGAAGCAAGAGTGGAAAGAAGCGGAAGAGGTTTACCACTGTCAAAACAATCCTCATTCACGTGAATATGCGAAAAATGCATTATGCTGCCAGGCTATTTGTCCATTTCACTTTGTAAAGCTCATCCTTTGTTAAGACCTTACCGACTCATCAGCCAGTGGCACATATCCCAACAAACCGTCCCATACCGGCGTGATCAAAAAGATCTTAAACTAGATGGAACTAGATTAAATATTTTGACTGTTGCGATTCCAAATCGGTTTAATGACCTGTAACTCTGCCTGAGTATCGGACAAGTGTTCACTGTTGGCCAGAGGAGAACTGGCCCCCGACTAAGCCTGGTTTCTCCCAAGGTTTTTTTCTCCATTTGTTGGAGTTTTGGTTCCTTGCCGCTGTTGCCTTTGGCTTGCTTAAGTTGGGGACACTTGCTTGATATTCAGCAGTGTTTTTGATATGCCTGGATTGGCGCCGTTGTATGCGAACTGAGCTGAGCCGGACGATTACGTCACTGTTTTCAGCAGTGCTGCTATACCTAAATTAACTAGACTAATAACTACTGATATTTGCAACGGAATGAATCAGTAATATATAGAATAAGCTGCACAATGACACCATTTTCTTATTAATGTAAAGCTGCTTTGCCACAATTTGCATTGTAAAAAGCGCTATATAAATAAAGATGACTTGACTTGACTTGACTTAAAGAAACACTACATGCCTTTTGCTGGATCAGGTATCAGTCAGACAGGAGTAGGACCAATCCAAATCCGATACTGTGTTGTATGATATATATATATATATATATATATATGAGTTACGTTGTGTGGATTATTGATTAAGGACTTTTGAATCTAATCTTCTTTGTTGTGTGTTCTCAACAACCAGTTCGTGACAGGGCGTCACTAGAGATTGATGGATAGGGGGACAAAGCCTCTTTTTGGAGGATCATACTTCCCCATACTTCTGCCTTGAGTACAAAATGACACGTCTGGAATAGCACATTCTGCAGCATCTATATTTTATTACATTTTACGGCCAGTGTATCTCAGGAAGAAGTGGAATGGAATGGTTGACAAAAACTAAATCACAGACAACATAAATTGACTGATATTTTGATTTTATTTGGTGGATAATAAAAATTTCAGGGGGTCTAAAGCCTGTAAAAATAGGTCTAGTGACATTTTTTTTTAAAATATCAAAATGGTATTTTGGATTTTGTTTAACGCATAAAATATCATCACACACACACACACACACACACACAAACAAATACACACACACACACATGTTCGTTTTGCTATCAAAGTGAGGACTTTCCATAGGCGTAATGGTTTTTATACTGTACAAACTGTACATTCTGCCCCCCCCCCAAACTTAACCCTCACAGAAAATGTTCTGCATTTTTACATTTTTATTTAAACATTGTTTAGTATGTTTTTAAAGCTGTTTGAAAAGTGGGGACATATGAAATGTCCTCATATTTCAAGTTGAAGTTGTAATACCAGTGTCATACCCATGTCATTATACACATTTGTGTCCTGATATGTCACAAAAACGCACACACACACACACACACACACACACACACACACACAGAGAGGTATAGATATTCTACAATGTTCAAGAAAAAAAACAACACTGGTATCGGATTGGGATCGGCCAATAATCAGTATTTTGGGAATTGGATTGGTTTTGAAAAAATGGTATCAGTGCATCCCTGGAAAAAATTCAGTTATTTATCAGCTATTAGTGTACAAACGGTAACACTTTATGATAAGGTTCATAAACATTAGTTAATGTATTAACTAACATGAACTAACCATGAGCAATACATTTGTTACTGTATTTACTAATCTTTGTTAACGTTAGTTAATAAAGTTGATAAAATAAATTTGTTCATTGTTTGTTCATGTTACTTTACAGTACATTAACTAATGTTATCAAGATTTTAATAATGTATTAGTAAATGTTGAATTTAAGGTTAACAAAGATTAATAAATGCTGTAGAAGTACATATACACATATAAATATATATATATATATATATATATATATATATATATCTATATATATATATATATATATATATATATATATATATTGTAACGGTGTAAGCGTTACCATTTTCTTTATTGGATTTTTTTATTATTTCTGGAATAAATGAAATCAGGGGTAATGCCATTAGGAGCCGCTTGAGGGCGATAGTGTGCATTTACTGCCAAATTTCCTGATATAAGCCCAGGTTAGGTGACAAGCAAGGGAAGTCGTTTGGTAGAGGAAGACCGCATGGTTAACTATTGCTACCTATGACCTCAAGATGAGTCCTGTTTGAGAACTCTTTGAGAGTTTGTGCTCAATGTAAGTAGCGGCCTGAACATAACTTGGTGTATTTTCATAAAAGTGACTGATGTGAACCTTTTTGATTTTATTTGTAGAAAGGACTTCTTTTCTTCTTATTTTTTTTATCAAATTCATGTCTCGAATCGGGGAAGGCAAGGGCTACACACTCACGTAGCTACGACGCATGGCCAACCGATAGAGGGAGGATCAAACACTTTCAACTGTTCACTGTGAATTAATTTCATCGCACTCAAAATACCTCGGATTCATTGCATCGCACTCAAAATAGATTCGGACTTATTACATCTCATCAATTACATCCTTCATCATACCAGGACCTTTGACGTTAAGTGTTTTGTTTTGTCTTTACAACGACACCAAGTTTAGTTTTGTTTTATTTATTTATGTTTTCATGGTAAATTTACACTGGTGACAATAAAAGAATAAAGAACAAAGTATATTTGTTGATGAAGTGAAGTTGTTTTCCAGTACTGTTTGAATTTCTGTTGAACCCCTCGGAGTAATACTTTTAAAAATAAGAGGAGGTATTACAATATATATATATATATATATATATATATATATATATAACCTTTGTCGAGTCCAACACAAGTCCAAGTCAAGACCGAGTCCAAGTCAAAACAGAGTCCAAATGAAACAAACAATCCTCTTCAAGACCACAGACTTAACTATTGATAATTTATGTGATGCAAGAAACAGCACATCTTCTATTCTAAGATTATCATTTTGCATTATTATTTGTAATGATCAAAAATCATGTGCAGAGTAACAACACTGCAGAATCAAATTAGGCCATTTTACATATTTTAGGTATAGCAATTTCACATAAAGCTGAAGTGCAACTTCATATTTACAGTTTACAGCAGCAAGTGACTAACTGTCTTTTTACTCATTAAGGTTTTATTGCACAAACAGCAATGTCAACTTGCTTCTTTACTAAAAAAAAGTTTACCGGTGTATGTGTGTTAGGGGCCGTTCACATATCGCGCCTAAAACGTAGCGTCTGTCGTTGCTATGCAACCAAGAACAGCTTTCTCCACGACTACGCGGTAGTTTCAATTGATTTTCATCATCGAAAAGCCCTTGCAGTAGCACTAGTACACGATTTATTTATGGAGAAGAAAAAAAACTCCCGCAGTGTTTAGGTGTACCACGGAGAATTTCACAAACGCATCCAAGAGCTCTGTCTGGACAATGAGAGATTCAAAGCCTATTTCAGAGTTGACAAGGACCAGCTTGATAATCTTTAAGAAAAATTGGCCCAAGCATCACCAAACAGAGCTCTGCGTTAGTCTGAGGTGATTAGGCTTCGGAAAGGGAAAGGGTTGATTGGATGGTTCTTGTCACATGACCTGCGGCCTGGAAAAAACGAGAGCGCCGCACCGCATGCGCATCGCGACCGCGTCGCTTCCATTTTGCACGCTGTAGCAAATTAGCTCAAAAGGGAAATATTAATAATTATTCATAACTGTGGCGGGGAGGGCGTGGTTCAGCGCGGTCTGCAGCCGGAGAGCGAATCGGGAGAAGTGCGGTGAGTAAGTGGGTTAAGCGCAAATAACGAACACCTGCGTCTGATTACAGTGATTGGCGTGGAGAGACAGTTATAAGGGAAGCGGAGACGGCAGAGAGGGAGAGAGAGACGGACTGCTGCTGCTGAATGCTGGCTGCCGGGCTGACAGAACCGACACCTAGAAAAAGGAACTTAAATCCAGATCGTGAGCGCAGGAGCGCGTTATATGTTGACTTTGATTTTCTTATCATTTGTTTGTTGTGAATAAATCAGCAGCAGTCCAACCCGACCTCGTCCTCTTCCTTTCACGACGAAAGTATTGTTGAACCCCGTTACACTGGTGCCGAAACCCGGGAAAAGGAAGAGGAAGCCGCCGCCATCATGCAGAATCCACCACTTGCGGAGATCGTTACATCCCTTGCGGCCCTCCATCAGGAACAACACCAGGCGTTACTGGAGATGCGTCAGGACCTGGAGCGCCGTTTCCAGGTCATGCTCCAGGCGCAGAAGGAGGACCGCGAGAGGTTCCGGAGCTGGATGGACCGGGAGGTTCCGGCCACGCCAGCACCTCCACCCCCCCCCGCTCTACATTTGCCACTGAGCAAGATGGGCCCCCAGGATGATCCGGAGGCCTTCCTCGAATTGTTCGAGAAGACAGCGGTGGCCGGGGCGTGGCCAAAGGATCAATGGCCCTTAAAGCTCATTCCGCTACTGTCCGGGGAGGCGCAGCTGGCGGCCCAACAACTGCCGGTTCCGAACCTCCTGGTCTTCGACGATCTCAAGAAGGCCATCCTCCAGCGCGTCGGCCGTAGCCCAGAACAACACCGCCAACGCTTCCGCTCGCTGGATCTGGGTACGTGCGGTCGACCCTTCGTGATGGCTCAACAGCTCCGGGACTCCTGCCGCAAGTGGCTGCAGGCCGAGGAAAGCAGCGTCGAGGACATTATCGATCGTGTGGTGCTGGAACAGTTCATCACCCGCCTGCCGAAGAAAACGGCTGAGTGGGTCCAGTGCCACCGCCCGACGTCGCTGGACTCGGCCGTCCAACTCGCAGAGGACCAGATGGTGGCGTGCTCCGGGGTCGGGGACTCTCTCCCCGCTATCTCTCTCTCCTCTCCTCCCTCTCTCTCTCACTCTCCTCCCGCTTCTCGTCCTGTCCCTCTCCCCAGGTCCCGTCCGCCAGGCCCACCGCGAGTCCTGCCCCGAGGACGGGGTGGGAACGGACAGGAGTACAGTGCGGTCCCCAGAATCCCGCCCAGGAGGGCGGGGCCGGCCACTACCGAACTAGAGCCACTGTCGGGCGCCTCCCTCTCTCCACGCCAACCCATTAACCCACTTCCCGCCGCTAGGGCAGCGGGGAAGTCCGGGCCGGCCTGTTGGCGTTGCGGGGACCCGGATCATTTCATTGACAGGTGTCCCGTGATGGAGGTGGGAACAATGGTCCGGGTCCCGGATGCCCCGCAGGCTGCCCTCGATCAGGCTGGCCTGTACCAAATACCTGTGAGTATTGAGGGGGGTACTTATCAAGCCTTGGTGGATTCAGGTTGTAACCAGACCTCGATTCACCAAAGTTTGATTCAATCCGGGGCATTGAATACAAGCCGCATGGTTCAGGTACGGTGTGTGCACGGAGATGTGGTGAAATATCCTTTAATCCCTGCTGTGGTTAAATTTAGGGGGAGAAAATATAGAATAGAGATGGCAGTTAACCCGCGTCTCGGACATCCGTTAATTCTGGGAACGAATTGGCCCGATTTCAATAAATTATTGGGGTATTTATGCACGGATGTTTCTTGGGGGGAAGAGAAGCAAGGGGGGGGGGGCGCACGTCCAGGTGGGGGAAGCAGAACCGGGACCACGTGAGATTGAGCCAGAGGGAAGGAGCGCAACGGAGAGATTAATTCCCTCGGAGCGCGATGACTTTCCTCTGGAACAATCCCAGGACGAATCGCTTAAAAACGCGTTTAACCAGGTCCAGAGTATAGACGGTCAGCCTCTCCAACCGGGACGTCCGCTCTCCTACCCGTATTTTGCTATAATAAAAGATCGGTTGTATCGAGTGACCCAAGACGCTCAGACAAAAGAAGATACAACGCAATTATTAGTACCCAAAAGCCGTCGGGAAATGCTGTTTCAGGCGGCTCATTGTAATCCCATGGCAGGGCATTTAGGACAAACTTCAACACTTAATCGTCTCATGGCCCGATTTTTTTGGCCAGGCATTCACGAGAATGTTCGCAGGTGGTGCGCGTCATGTCGTGAATGTCAGCTGGTGAATCCAGCGGCCTCGCCAAAAGCGCCATTGCGCCCTCTACCGTTGATGCAGGTCCCCTTTGAAAGGATTGCGATGGACCTCATCGGGCCATTAGAACGTTCCGCAAGAGGGCATCGATTTGCATTAGTCATTGTAGATTATGCAACCCGATACCCCGAAGCAGTGGCTCTCCGCAACATTTCAGCTAAAAGTGTGGCGGACGCACTGTTTCGCTTAATCTCCCGGGTGGGGATACCCAAAGAGATCCTCACTGATCAAGGCACGGCGTTTATGTCACGCACTTTACGCGAACTATATGAATTATTGGGCGTTAAATCGATTCGCACCAGCATCTATCACCCACAAACAGATGGTCTGGTGGAAAGGTTTAATCGCACGTTGAAAACCATGATTCGTAAGTTCGTTCTCGAAGACGCCAAAAATTGGGATAGATGGCTGGATCCCCTCTTGTTCGCTGTGCGGGAGGTCCCCCAAGCCTCTACGGGGTTTTCCCCTTTCGAGTTGCTCTATGGTCGGCAGCCCCGAGGGGTGTTGGATGTCCTAAGAGAAACTTGGGAGGACGGACCTTCGCAAAGCAAAAATGAAATTCAGTATGTCATGGACCTGAGAGCAAAACTCCACACGTTGGGGCGGCTGTCTATGGAGAATTTGCTCCAGGCTCAGGACAAACAAAGCCGGCTGTACAACAGGGGAACCAGTTTACGTAAATTCACACCGGGAGAGAAAGTGCTTGTATTACTGCCATCCTCGAGCTCTAAATTACTCGCGAAGTGGCAAGGGCCCTTTGAGGTTACACGGCGAGTCGGAGATCTCGATTATGAGGTGATTCGGTCGGATAGGGGTGGGGCACATCAAATATATCACCTCAACCTCCTTAAAAAATGGAATGAGGCAGAGTCAGTGATGCTGGTGTCTGTGGTGAGTGAGGAAGATGATCTTGGGCCAGAGGCAAGCGTCAAACCGCCTTCCCTCGCCCTGGCTCCGGGGGGGGATCATCTTTCGCCCACACAGCTCGCTGACGTAGCTAAATTACAGGCGGAGTTTGCCGATGTGTTCTCACCCTTACCGGGCTGAACGTCGCTCATTCAGCACCATATCGAGACTGAGCCAGGCGTGGTGGTGCGCAGTCGGCCGTATCGCTTGCCTGAACACAAGAAAAAAGTAGTTCAGACAGAATTAGAGGCGATGCTCGAGATGGGGGTAATAGAAGAATCCAACAGTAATTGGGCGAGCCCGATAGTTTTAGTTCCAAAAACCGATGGCTCTGTTCGATTCTGTGTGGATTATCGCAAACTAAATGATGTATCAAAGTTTGATGCGTATCCAATGCCGCGGATTGACGAACTGCTTGATCGGTTAGGCACAGCTCGTTTTTACTCGACATTGGATTTAACGAAAGGGTACTGGCAGATCCCCTTAACGCCAGTATCCAAAGAAAAGACAGCCTTCACGACGCCGTTTGGATTACACCAATTTGTTACACTTCCGTTCGGATTGTTCGGGGCACCGGCCACTTTTCAGCGACTGATGGACCGTATACTACGGCCCCATGCTGCCTATGCCGCCGCTTACTTGGATGACATCATCATTTATAGTAATGACTGGCGGCGGCATATGGAGCATTTGAGGGCAGTGCTGAGGGCGCTGAGAGTGGCTGGGCTCACGGCGAATCCGAAGAAGTGTGCGATTGGGCGCATGGAGGTCAGGTATCTGGGCTTTCACTTAGGTCACGGGCAAGTGCGTCCCCAAATTGATAAGACGGCAGCAGTTGCGACTTGCCCGAGACCAAAGACCAAAAAGGAGGTTAGACAGTTCCTGGGGCTGGCGGGATATTACAGAAGGTTTGTACCTAATTATTCGGACCTCACCAGCCCTCTGACTGATCTAACTAAAAAGGAAGCACCAGATCCGGTCCAATGGTCAGAGCAGTGTCAGCGGGCTTTTACCCAGGTTAAGGCTGCTCTCTGTGGCGGACCCATTTTACATTCTCCTGATTTTTCTCTCCCCTTTTTGTTGCAGACTGATGCATCGGACAGGGGGCTGGGCGCGGTCCTGTCCCAGGAGATGGGGGGAGAGGAGCGCCCGGTGCTGTATATTAGTCGTAAGCTCTCGAAGAGAGAGACTAAATACAGCACCATTGAAAAAGAATGTTTGGCCATCAGGTGGGCGGTCCTCACCCTTCGATACTATCTCCTGGGACGGGAATTCACCCTCTGTTCGGACCATGCCCCCCTGCAGTGGCTCCACCGCATGAAGGATACCAACGCGCGGATCACTCGGTGGTATCTGGCATTACAGCCTTTTAAGTTCCAGGTGATCCACAGACCGGGCGCACAGATGGCTGTGGCAGACTTCCTCTCCAGAAATCGGGGGGGGGCCGCAGGCCGGACGGCTCCCCGGCCTGAGTCGGGCGGTGGGGGTATGTGGCGGGGAGGGCGTGGTTCAGCGCGGTCTGCAGCCGGAGAGCGAATCGGGAGAAGTGCGGTGAGTAAGTGGGTTAAGCGCAAATAACGAACACCTGCGTCTGATTACAGTGATTGGCGTGGAGAGACGGTTATAAGGGAAGCGGAGACGGCAGAGAGGGAGAGAGAGACGGACTGCTGCTGCTGAATGCTGGCTGCCGGGCTGACAGAACCGACACCTAGAAAAAGGAACTTAAATCCAGATCGTGAGCGCAGGAGCGCGTTATATGTTGACTTTGATTTTCTTATCATTTGTTTGTTGTGAATAAATCAGCAGCAGTCCAACCCGACCTCGTCCTCTTCCTTTCACGACGAAAGTATTGTTGAACCCTGTTACAATAACTAATTATGATTATTCATTATGATCAATTATGAATATTTGAATCAGTTAATCAGGTTAACTTAATGTAGCTGCATTCAAACTACAATCAATCGATCTGTTCATCCTGTGAACACTCAATGTTGATTATTAATTGATTCTAAGAGAAGGATATTTCCCCTGACAGAAGAATAATCTTTCTGTCCCGTTTCCGGTAAAAAACTTTTAAAAACATGTATAGGGTCAGAATCATTTAAGTGACAATTCACCTGCGTAGGCAGAGTCAGAACCAAACATGTATTGTGCACAAATTTTATTTACTACATCACGAACACATAACTAACTAACAAACACATACATACACACAAATCACGCGTACAGGGGTAAAAGGGGAAGTGAGAGTGAAACCGAAAGTGGGAACAGGAAATGGAGTTAAGTCAACAACCCGGAAGGAATCATTAGCATTCAATACAAAGCTCCTCTGTGGACAAAGGAGGTTCACAACTTTAACTAACTAGCAGCAATTTAGTATATCGTACGATACTTGCATTCTGCCTCGGAGATGGAAGACCGTCTGAATATACGGTTGCAGTAGAAAGTCCTGAGTTCGGTCCGATGGTGCTGAAGTTGCAATCGATGTCTTCTGTGTTGAATGAAGGAACGATAACAAGCTTGCATTGTTGCTGTCTTCTCTTTCTCATGTGAGCACATGGCTGGGCAGGGCCGAGGGAGGCCCTGGGAGGCCAGGCCGCAGGAGCTGTCTTTGGAACAGTCTACGATAAGAGAGAGCTTGATCTTGTGATCAGTGATTTTTAAAGTGTGAAGATGTCACACCCTCTGGAGGTGACTGAGCCAATAAGGATTTGTTCCTTCGGAGGGAACTTTTATGACCCTTTGTTCTCTAGCAAGATATTCATATTGGACATCATATTGGATGGATGAGAGAAGAACCTTCTAGATCAGAGGTCCCCAACCCCCGGGCCGCGGACCGGTACCGGTCCGTGGGTCATTTGGTACCGGGCCGCACAGAAAGAATAAATAACTTATTTAAAAAAAAAAAAAAAAAAACAGACTTATGTAATTAGTATGAAATGTGCATTTCTCTCTGTCGCGTTCACTACTGTGAAGATCGCGAGTCAGCATCTCAACTTCAAATTCTCTCCGTTACATCCGTCTATGACTCACTCTTGGCGCATAGCAACGCTTGTTTAGGTCACGTGATACGTTACCGCTAAAAATAAACACACAAGCTAGCAAAATGAGTAAAAAACAAACGTCTCTGGAAAGCTTCTTTGCGAAGGGGAAACGGCCCAGTGAGGAGACAGAAGAAGAGCCTACGATTTCCAAGAAAAAGAGAGCTGCATTTAACAGACAATACCAGGAGTCCTACTTGAAATATGGATTCATCGCAACAGGTGATTTACACGCACCAAGCCCGCCAGAGAGAGTTAGGGGGCGGAGAGGATGTTACTCATGTAATGTTGTTGGCGCGATGTTACGAGGACGCTGCTAATAAAGTTGCGAGTAAGCCTACACATTGGATTCACGTTTCTTATAATATTGAAAAAATACCCCAGTTTTTATGCTGGTCGTATCATTTTATTTTGTTGTTTTTACCCGCCACACCTTAAAGGCCGGTCCGTGAAAATATTGTCTGATATTAAACCGGTCCGTGGCGCAAAAAAGGTTGGGGACCGCTGTTCTAGATTCTTATTATACTTGATGTGTCAGAGTTAACAAAATGTAATGTAAATTAAGAGCTTGGGAGCGAAGATTGGAGTCCAGAGAGACCAAACGTGCTACCCATGTGATTATAGTTAGTCATAATATGCAACTCTGAAACATTAATACAAAAAGTTCAAAAGAGAGAATTAATACATAGGTCAAACCCTATAAAAGGAAAATTATGAGAGGGAAAAATTGGATACACGTTTATGCGTTTCTCAAGTGGTTATATATAGAATATATATAAGATTAAAACGGTTTATTTGTCCTTCTCAACAAGAATGAAGTCAGAGTCACATCCTCTGCACATTCTTTACGGTCGTAAAACCCTATCAGATGGTGTCCATGGGGGAGGGTTCCCCAGACCTCAGAGTGAGTTTTTAGAGATTATTTGTTAAGTGTGACAAATAATCGTGTCTGATTTGTCTCAGTCGTTACAACGCGCTTACCGTGCGCCTATATAGGATATAATGAATATGCGCATGCAAAAGACACGATATGTGAATGGCCCCTTAGTGTTAGAGGAGCCAACACATGAGTGATAGAGAGAGAGCAGAGGCTGCAGGCCCATGGCCCGTTTAAATGCGTTTAATAACATGTCGGTGCCCAAAGCTAAATAACATGTTCATATCACAATGACAATGAAAATAAACCAAATTGTTTTATGCTGCTGTTCGCCGACATTGTGTCTGTGGCCAAAATGAAAATGATTGATGTACATGCAGAGCCAGGCATATGACGCAGCCAGCAATGAGCCCCAAAAAGCAACTCCTCTCCGTGTCGTGCCTAACAATCACAGCTTTACAGGGCTTAAACGGTAACCACACAATACAAATATTAAAGCCATATGCATCAATACAACTTTCATTTAGCAAAATCATCAAAAGCGACAAAAGTTACATATTTGAAACCATTAGATGGTGGCAAAGATTGTCTTGAGCAAGTAACTCAGTCAAAAACTTTTATATTTGAAACTTCTGAATCTGAACATGAAACAAGGTGCAAATAACAAACGCTTGTCAGCAGTGTCAGCAGGGCACGGGAAACCCATTAACTGTTTAAAGCAGGGGTCTTCAACGTCTTTCAGGGCAAGGACCCCTTAGATGAGCGAGACACGAGCAGGGACCCCTGACACAAAACGTGTCAAACAGAGCCTCTGATATTAATAGAAATCAATCATATTACGATAGTAATATTATATTGAGACAATACAGATTAGAACTATGTTGTTGTACATTGTCTGTAGGCTATATTTTCATTGTTAAAAAGATTTATGCATCATACCAAACTGTTGCAATTAAAATCACAGTTTATTAAGTTCAGAGTTGTCTTGAACACAATTATTTTAATAGATCTGCAGTTTCATACATTTATATTTTATTGTCAGGTAGACAATTATACGTTTCTCTGAACTTCAACTTAAAGCCCGGAACACACCAAGCCGACGGTGGGCCGTCGGGCAGTTTTTGTTGGTCGGCCGACTAAGTTTTCTCAGGGTGTTCCACACCATCGGCTGAAGTTGGTCCTCGTCGGGTGTTTATCGGCCGATTCGACATGTTGAATTGGCGTCGGGCCGTCAGTGAGAGAGAAAACTCTGATTGGCGGTTTAGATAGCAAACGAGTCAGTTCACGAGAATATAAGCAAAAGTTATGAAAGCAAGCAAATAAGTCATAACGGCACAGACAGAAGGTTGTTCTAAATTTATGTCATCTTACCTGAGCACTCGAATCCACGAATATTTTCTAAATAACATGAGCGGAGTGGAATAATAACTTGATCAGCATGACTAATATTCAAAACGGTAAGCAAGCGCTGCTTTGTTTATGGTTTGTATAATTGCAGTCTTAGTTTCGCTTTCCCCTTTTGAATGATGAATATAGACAAATATATCTGCTTAAATAGACATTTATCGCCTTTATACGCAGGCGCAGAACACGCGCGCTAGTTGACAGTCTGCTGAAGTTCTTTCGGTGTTCAAGCACATATTTTCCCCCGACGCAGCCGGCATGAGCGACAACACCGTTGGCTTTTGTTGCTGCTAGTTCTTTGACGTCGGGTTGGTGTGTCCCAGCCTTTAAGTTTAAACAGAAATGAAAGCTCTAGCGCAAGTTCTGTCAGGAAGACTCAAATGTTACGTCACTTCTAATTTAGATCTAACCAATCATTATCCAACACATGTAGCATATAAGATCGGTACTCATCACACTTGTCTGAGTTCGCAGATGCTGACGCGAAACCTAACCTCCATCCTCCCCACCACCACCAGGATGGTCCCTGTCCATACCTCCCGGGGGTCGGCTACGCCCCTGCCTTCATCTTCAGGCAGGAAATGCAGAGTCCGCAACCCTCAGGATCTAAGCTACGGACGGGGCCTACGCCAAAGAACTTTATCTTACAATGTTTGCTTGCTGATTGTTAATAAATTTCATTGCAAGTTAATTTACCTCCCGAGTCTTTCTGGTAGAACTTCACATTTTAATTTTACTGTCAGGTGAACAATTTTACATTTACATGAACTTCAGCTTTATGTGTAAATAAAACTTCACATTTTAATTTTACTCTCAGTTGGACGATTATACATTTAACTGAAGATATTACAAAGCGATCCATTCTAAATTGTATATAAATTATTAGCCAGTAGCATTTTCAGATTAAAGTGTTCATAGTCTGCGTTGACGGTATCATGAGATCACGTGACTGCACGTGGATGGAAGGATTTTATTAAAGCTGTTAATGTAATTTGTAAAATCAAATATATTTTATTTAAATTTGACTCTGTGATGTTTTTATCCATGTTTTAATTTTAATTTTTTTTTTTTGTGATCAAACATAAATTGACGCACCCCCTGCAATACTGCCGTGGACCCCGGTTGAAGACCCATGGTTTAAAGGACAAGATCGCAGCGGAAATTCAAGCAAATTTTTTATTATGAACTTAGGACTGGCCTGAAGGAAAATGCGAAATCTGAATGCAGGTAAGTTACTCGATATATGTCCCATAATACAGTAAGCTTCAATGACAAGGACAATTGAGAACAAACAAATGTTTACGTTGCTAAGAGTGCTTGCTCAGGGTGTTGCGCAGTGATATGCAGAACCGTTGGGTGAAGCCGTGTTTCACTGAGAAAAACAAAACAAATATACAAACACAGCTATAAAACAATCAGAATCAAGGACTGGAATTAACCTTTTTACAACAGGCGAACAAAGTCAATGCCCGTTCTAGATGTGTTGTGAATTTTATGATCAAGTGTGCTCATATCGTGCTGGACTCGGTCGAGACCAACTAGAACATTTGGCGAGACCAATGACCAAGTCCGAGTGCATATATATATATATATATATATATATATATATATATATATATATATATTAGGGGTGGCACAGTTCACAAAACCCACGGTTTGGTTCGTATCACGGTTTTAGGGTCACGGTTTTCGGTTCTGTATGGTTCTTGTTGTTATTTTTTCTTTTAATCTTTAACACTCCAGAAATTTCCCTCAGCATATGATATATAGCTTATTATCTTAATTATCCACAATTTAGGATACAGTATTAACATTTTTGTAATGTAATCATGCACTAACTGAATTTGACTTGACTTTAAGCACATTATTGGGACCATCTCTGAGTAAAAGCTGGGTGAGATTTTGATACAGCAAGAGAGAAGAGAGAAGACATTGATGATGACAGGAACTTGAGCCTTTTTGGCACACAAAGATTGAAATTAACTTGCATTTATCAAACTGCCAACTTCAGTGTAGCTCTTACAAAAAAAATATTTTAAAAGACAAAGAGAGGAACTCTTAAAGTTCTTTTTAACAAGTCAAAATACTTTAAAGATAAATATATAATATAATGTAATAACATAAACATCCCCAATGCTTTAGTTATGGCTATTGCCCGGTCCGACTTATAACTGAGAGGTTGCTTAAATGCTGCGGACAGTAGAAGTTGTTTCCTAACCGGCTCTCTCCTGTTTGTGCTTATCAACACATTGGCGTGATGTCTTCTCAAATGAACTGTCATATTAGAAGTGTTCCATTAGCATATTTAATGCATTTTGCACAATGCTTGCGTACAGTCGCAGTTCTATCTACTGTTTTATTTCCGTTGTCATCGTAAGTAACATGAAATCCAAAATGTTCCCATACACCGGATTTGAACGACACGGGCGCATCCGCCAACTCTAGGCAGCCTTCATTAGGGGCCGTTCACATATAGCGCCTAAAAAAGCGTGGAAAGCGCGGCCGTGTTGCTTCCATTTTGAGCGCGCTTGCTGCGCGCCTCCATAGGAAATAATGAATATGCACGTGCAAAAGACGCGATATGTGAATGGCCCCTTACTCCACTTTTACTGTCTATACGTATGTTCGGGCGAAACTGTCTCAATACGCGGCTACATTGAACCGTTGAACCGTGCGACACACACACGAACCGAACCGAGACAAGCGAACCGAACGGTTCGAACGGTTTTTTATGTACCGTGCCACCCCTAATATATATATATATATATATATATATATATATACATACATACAGTGGGGAGAACAAGTATTTGATACACTGCCGATTTTTGCAGGTTTGCCCACTTACAAAGTATGTAGAAGTCTGTAATTTTTATCATAGGTACTCTTCAACTGAGAGTGATGGAATCTAAAACAAAAATCTAGAAAATCATGTATGATTTGTATGATTGTATGATTTTTAAATAATTAATTAGCATTTTATTGCATGACGTAAGTATTTGATCATCTACCAACCAGTAAGAAATCACAGACCTGTTAGTTTTTCTTTAAGAAGCCCTCCTGTTCTCCACTCATTACCTGTATTAACTGCACTTGTTTGAACTCATTACCTGTATAAAAGACACCTGTCCACAGACTCAATCAAACACACTCCAACCTCTCCACAATGCCCAAGACCAGAGAGCTGTGTAAGGACATCAGGGATAAAATTGTAGACCTGCACAAGGCTGGGCTTAGTAACACACTTCACCATCATGGATTAAAATCCTGCAGCGCACGCAAGGTCCCCCTGCTCAAGCCAGCGCAGCCCGTCTGAAGTTTGCCAATGACCATCTGGATGATCCAGAGGAGGAATGGGAGAAGGTCATGTGGTCTGATGAGACAAAAATAGAGCTTTTTGGTCTAAACACCACTCGCTGTGTTTGGAGGAAGAAGAAGGATGAGTACAACCCCAAGAACATCCCAACCGTGAAGCATGGAGGTGGAAACATCATTCTTTGGGGATGCTTTTCTGCAAAGGGGACAGGATGACTGTATTGAGATATTGACACTGTATTGAGGGGAGGATGGATGGGGTATGTATCGTGAGATCTTGGCCAACAACCTCCTTCCCCCAGTAAGAGCATTGAAGATGGGTCTTGCCTGGGTCTTTCAGCATGACAATGACCCGAAACACACAGCCAGGGCAACTAAGGACTGACTCCGTAAGAAGCATCTCAAGGTCCTGGAGTAGCCTAGCCAGTCTCCAGACCTGAACCCAATAGAAAATATTTGGATGGAGCTGAAAGTCCGTATTGTCCAGTGACAGCCCCGAAACCTGAAGGATCTGGAGAAGGTCTGCATGGAGGAGGGGGCCAAAATCCCTGCTGCAGTGTGTGCAAACTTGGTCAAGAACTACAGGAAACGTATGATCTCTGTAATTGCAAACAAAGGTTTCTGTACCAAATATTAAGTTCTGCTTTTCTGATATATCAAATACTTATGTCATGCAATAAAATGCAACTTAATTACTTAAAAATCATACAATGTGATTTTCTGGATTTTTTGTTTTAGATTCTGTCACTCACAGTTGAAGAGAACCTATGATAAAAATTACAGACTTCTACATGCTTTGTAAGTGGGCAAACCTGTAAAATCGGTAGTGTATCAAATACTCGTTCTCCCCACTGCATATATAGGTGTGTGTGTGTGTGTGTGTACAGTATTGCAGTATTCAGTTTTGAAGATGAAAAGGTCACTTTTTTGGACTTTTGAATCATTTATATCTCCACTAATCATTTAAATCAGAGAGAACAGAATAGTATTTCATTGCAATAATGGTAGTCACCGAAAGCAGCGAAGATACAAGAAGAAAATGTACAAAAATGTCAGATTTAGAGGATATCATGTTTACTGCTTGCTAACTGCCTCTAAAAGCACTTTTGGAAAAAAAAATCAGTGATGTTGAAAGGAACCAAATGACATTCCGGTTTACTGTACAACTGCACTGTGACTTTTAAATAAAAGTGTGGGTAAATTGCATGACTGTGTAGTCACCATTTAGGAACCATTATAAGCAGACTAAACCGAAACTCCTACGCAAAGCCCCGTGCTTGAGCAGAAACTGAAAATAGTCCATGAAAAGCTGCTTATGCAATTGTGGATGTGTGGGGCACTCTTGAGAGCATCTCCCCTTCGCTTTCAAATCCAGCCTAGCCAGCTGAACTATGGGTGCTCACTGGAGCATGTGTGGGAAGAACAATTGGGAGAAAATACTGGAAATGCTTGCGCGATCTGGGACCCAATCAAGAATCAAAATAAGATGAAAGTACAAAAAAGTACAAAAGAACTGCTTATACTGCCTGAAGAAATCATTCCAGCATCCAGTAGAAAAGGGAAAGATAACAATGAATGGGCAACAGGCCTGGCAAAATCAGGTCTTGAGAGAAGTCATAAAGAATCAAGCAGACAACCCAAGGAGAACCAATGAGCATATGACAACGTCTAGTGGCGTCACCTACACCTGTGTCCAAAGGGTGCAGAACATTTGATGGACAGGAAGATCAGCACATTCCCCTTCTGCAAGGATCAGTTCACTTTCCTTTCTATTTCTTACTGGGAAAATGAGAAATGCATGTTCAAGTATTTGATTTGACCTTTTTGAAAACATCAACATTTTTTTTCTTGTCATGTTACTTTCACAATAAACTGAATATTGCCACATTTTTTTTTTTTTTTTTACCCCTTTTCATCTACAGTTATTATTGCATGCATTTAGCATCTCGTGTCTGTGGAAGTCAACTTTGCTATATTATTTATTCTACATCTCAGTGTTGTTGCACTGGGATTGTGTAGAAATATGGCTTTATAGGGTGGACTCCATAACATCTTCTGTTGAGTGCAGCTGAACTGTTTCATACTCATTGACTAAACTGTCATGAAAGGTTAATGGCAGAATATGGCACACTGTTCTGTAAAGAGTCTGAAAGCATAAGGCTGATTCAACACTCATTGTCTCTAGAATACGACAGTATTTTTATGATGAGGGAAGGTCATACAATTTGAAAGTATGCTTTGCAAAACAAAACATTTAACAGTAAAAGCTCGGGACAGGTTTTTTTTCTTCTTCTTTTTTTTTAATGTCTCTGCTGCAGCTTGTGTCATGTACAGGTTGAATTGCTAAAGCAATAGGGCACAGCACAAAGCAGAGTGTGTAAAACTGACCATGGTAAAATCACTGTTATCGCTGTAATTCTTTACTTAGCTTACATTGGAAACAGCAATGTTCGATAGATAAATTAAACATTATTATTAATAAACAAATCTTAAATCTGATAAATTAGTTCATTAGCCAAACTGCAGGTGATACTGATATGTAGACTTTAGCTCTTTCCACGCCATAGAAGGAATTTTCCATCATTTATGAGACAACGCTTCACCGCCATTGATGAATTTTTCTGGCTTTCCGTCTTTTCACTGTTATGCGGTAGGGGGCACTATTACATATCTTCTGACAGAGTACAGAATACAAAACAATCGATAAAAGCATTAATTTTGCACTTCTTTTCACAGCTTTTTTTTTTAAATGTTGCTTTTTTATGAAACTTGCATTTATGAAACCATATTGAACTGTTGATAAAAAAGAATGCATGAAGCTAGAATAAAATTGTTTTTGTTTAAAAGCAGAAAATGTTCTTTATTTTGATATATTGCATGTTCAGATATTCATACAATAAAAGAAATGACATTTTTGTGAAAATAATATAAATTCTGGTGGTGGCTGGCAACTTAAAAAGCTGCCAGGGAAAGAGTTAATAGAATGTGAAGCACATTTACAAGAGCTACATGAAAGCATGAAAGCAAATTACCACAGTTTGACTTTCAACTATATAAATACATGAAATTGGCTTTCGTTACAACCAAGCCATTTTTACACTCTACAGCTTTGCATTCTGGAAAATGTCTCAAAATGTCAAATGTGCTCAACATAAGCTCAACATAACTATACAGTAGTCGAATTGAACATTTTAATAATAGATGATCATCACAATGGAACTGAATCAACACTGAACTAACTTCCACTGAACAATGACACTTTTCTTTTTAGAGCAGCTTTATAGCTGGATTACTTCTGTTTGCATCATTATATCATTACCTTGCTGTTGATTACTGTAAAGCTGTTTTGAAACAATCTGTGTGTATAAAGCCCTAAAAAAACCTGATCATAACGATTATATTAACAAGCTCAACAGCCAGATATAAGAATGTTGACTAGTGCTCAAACACATTTAAAACCACCAAAATAAAAGGTATGATCAGTAATTTTAATATAAATATTTTTCAAAGCATTTTGCTTTTAAAATACAGTTTAGGGTAGGAGCTCAGAATTCCAACAGTTTTCTTACTACATACTGTATGACCACAAAATTTCATATTGTGAATATACAAATAATTAAAAATATACTTTGAAATAAAAAATCTAACTGTAATAATCAGTTGGCCTAGCAGTCTTTAGTGCTGTTTTAATGAGCATGAACTTGCAATAAACACAAAATGCCTGGTTTTCTCTCTGCCTGCCAATTTAATTCTCCCTGAGCCAGCACATATATCTGATGCCTCGCCAACTACGGCCATCAACAAACTCTTCCCAGCATCATTAAAAAAAAAAAGGTTTGCACAGGACATTTATATTTATTCCATTATTTATTTATTTATTTTACATGGAGGGGGAAAAAAATACATGTACCCACAGTCTCGTCCACAAAAACCAGGAAATATTTTTGGACTCTCTAAATGACTTTAGGGAAGTTTTCAGCAGAAACCTGCAGCATAGTGTTTCATGAAATATGAAATATTCACTGCTTGCATCAACGTGCTGACTGAGCAATTATATACACATGTCCACTAATGACTCACAGCCTAATGATCACGGCATGGGATACACACCCATTTGAAATATAGCATAATATTCAGCCAGTACCTTTTACTTTCATTTATTTCTCAAAATCAATAAAAAGTGGATATATTTTTGAGTGAAAATGAAAAAGGGAACGGACCATATGTATGTAACGATCTTAATTTTTTTAACAATTTACAGGAAGTGCCAGTATCTGACCGTACAGTCTGACTTTGCCAATAGAAATAGGTCAAAGTGCCTGAAGAACCAACCTCTCCTAGAGCTGGTTAAAATGGTCCAGCACTTCACAGCATGTGAGAGCTCAAGAGACCAGTAGAGATTTGGGACAAATTGGTATAGAGCTGCAGCCCGTCAGTCAGACTGAAAGGATTTGCACTCGTGGAGAGCTCACAGAGCACTTCCAAACTCCTCTGGGAGAGCAGCACTTTAGGAAAGACAAGCCCAAAGAGGCTTCAAGACTGTGAAGTGAGCCACGGGTCCATCTGAACAGAAATGTTGCTGATATGCTATTTCCATGCCGACAAAACAGTCCACTGATGCATTAAGAAGTAAATATGAGTCAATTCAGGGTCATTTGTACATAAAATGAACCTTCCCAAATGGATAATAATTAAATGTTTGTATGTTAATAAATTCTAGTTAATAAATGAATCTAATTAGGACAGGCGTGAACACTTAGGCTTGGCTTCGGTATATTGCATAAATGCAAAATAGACTTACTGGCCATATGCCTAACAAAAAAGTTCATCTTACAGACAAATTAACCTACTACTGGTGTTCAGAATAATACTGATTTATAATAAAAGGGAAAACATCTCAGGTTACTCAGGTAACCATGGTTCCCTGAGAACAGGGAACGAGACACTGCGTCGAAATGCTAATGGGAAACACATCCGTGTGAACCGGTGCCTGAAACGCTTATCAAATCACAGCAATTATATTGGCTGGTGACAGCCTATGATGTCATTATTGGCACGACCCGGAAGTAGCGCCTAGAGAACATGTCAACACCTTATTGTCTGAGGGGACTGTTCAGCAGGCAGCCATGGCAAAAAGATACAGTGTCTTGTTCCCTGTTCTCAGGGAACCATGGTTACAAGAGTAACCTGAGATGTTTCCTCAGGGAACTCAAAAGGGAACTCGACTGCATCAGAACGGTAATGGGGAATGATTTACCCATGCCGCCATGCTGAAGGGAGTGCATGCCAAAGAATGGCTTTGACAAACGTCAGAACAAGCAGTTTCAACTGAAATGCCAGAACCACTCCCCCTAGGGATCACAAATAGGCTGTCAGTGACGGTATTTCCTATGGCCACAGCCCAAGCTATACACCTCAAAGAAGGACTACCAAGGCCGCTTGAAGGCTTTTGGAATCACTTTTCACACAGAAGGGGTGTCTTTAAGGGCATGCAGCCAGGGGGCAGAAGGAACCACTGCCAGTCACTTGACAGGGGAACATAGTCAACACTGAATGCCACCAGGGAGGCCAATCTGGTCCAATTTAAAATAACCTAGTCTGGCCAACAACCTGTTTTCAACTGAGTCTCGAACAATTCCCTCCAGAGGAGGTACCCAGTAAGAGGGATTGCAAACTGGCAGTAACCAACTCAGACCTGATCATAGAGATGGGCATCCTGGAGAGCAGGACTAGTGCTTTCCAGTCGAGGGGAGTTATACTGCTCTATCCTAGGATCTGCTCAGCACTCCTTCTCAAAGCACTGAGGAGGCTGTGCACTCCAATAGAAACACTATTGAGGGGAGTACTCACAGAGTAAGAGCTGATCTAACAGGGAGGACTCACGCGAGGCCTTCAACCAACTGACTACTCACTCTAAAGAACAACCCTCTAGATGAGGGGAGTACTAGGCTCAACCTATCAGGTAGATCTGACTGTAGGCTAAAATCATGGAGCCTTCTCAGTAGAGACTACAACATGAAATAATCTGTTTCAACCACAAAATGTTACACACAATGATGTGGACTCACTATCAAGGAGGCCTGTCAAGGCCAGCAATGTGATAGCCAATGTTTATCATGCTGCTCATCTCAAATGTGGGAAATTCATGTACAGGGAAGCCGGTTAAGGCCAAATACCTTGTGAGTGTGCATTTAGTTTCAGTTTTGGTTTCACTCACTCCGTGTCCAATAAAACAATCCATGGAGTCCGTTTTCTGATATAATATCTTCCTTTAATCTTGATTGTGCATCTTCAATGCACAGTGTACCTGGTCCTTTTGATTACGTAGAAGAAGATAACTTGCTGTACCATATGCATCTTCACTTGCATCTGCGAAGGATGCAAGGATGGGAGATCATCATCCCATCCTATTTTCAGTCTGCATAAATCCTGCAGGATCATCTTTGCTGGTAAAACTACAGGTGCAAGAAACCCCAATGGGTCATAGATAGAGCTGACGATCGAGAGCAGCCCTCTTCGAGTGAATGGACAATCTTTAATGACTATTTTGAATAGAAATGTCTCTGACTCAACATTCCAGTGGATGCCCAATGCTCTTTCCTTTGGCATTGTTTCCTCATCAAGATCCAAGTTTTTCACTCCATCAGCCCATTCATTCTCAGTGATAACTGCTAGCACAGCACGACTGCTGCTTGTCCACTTGACCAGTCGAAAACCTCCTTTGGAACATATTGCTCACAGACCATGATATAACTCTATGGCTTGTGTCTCAGTGGCTGTGGAACTGTTAAACAGTCATCTATGTAAAAGTTTCAAAGAGCAGCATCAGCAGCATCAAGCTTGAACAGTGTGCCATGATCTTCAGCATACTTCCTCAAAGCATAGCTGGCGCAGCTGGGCGAAGAAGTAGCGCCAAATAAGTGGACAACCATTTTATGTTCCATCAAGTCTTCGTTATAATCTCCATGAGGCCACCACAGGAACCTAAGAAGATTTGAATCCTCTTCATGGATGCGAACCTGGTGGAACATTCTGTCATAAAGGCGATCCTTTCTTGTCTGAATCTTGTAATGACATCAACAAGATTACTTGTGAGTTTGGGACCTTGTAAAAGTGTTTGGTTCAACAATGTCCCTTGATAAGATGCCCCACAGACAAAAACAACCCTCAGTTTGTGCTTGACGGGACGGTACACCCCATGGTGAGGTATGTAACATATTTTGCCATCTATTTGCTTGTGGTTCAACAGCATAATCATTTTTATGAGACTGTTCATGAAATATGTATACTCTGTGTGTAAATCAGAATTTCTGATGAATTTTCTTTTCAAATTCAGAGCCTGCCCAACTTGGTTCTAACAGTAAAAGGTCCATTGTCTATATTACTAAGCCAAGGCTCCATGACTTCAGGCACATTAGCTCCTATTAGTAGTCCAATTTTTGCTTTAATGCTAGGGAGACAAACCTCTTTAAGATACGGCCATCTCTTCAAATCCTTTTGCTGTGGAATGTTACCCTTGAGAACTGGAATTGTTCTCTTTGAGAAGACATCAGGAAGTTGAACAAACTCATCACCATCTAGACTACTAATCTCCGATCCAGACACTTTGTGAGTTTTGACTTGTTTTTCATCTCCCATGGTTCTTAGAAGTATATCAGTCTTTCCCATTCAGTCCGTCACATTCGACGTACGTCGGACAGACCGACGAATAGGAATCTCGCTAGAGAGGCCAATCTACTTCGAGTGTAACTAAAACGAGCCAATGCACATTTGCATGCAATCATATGCACCAGCTGTTCACCTCGCAGCGTTGCATCTTCAGCTTTTCGCTTCAGAGCCGAACTTCAGTTGGTTTATGAGCGAGTGTGATACAAGTCAGCTTGTGTTAGGGAAACTGCTCTTCATTTGGTTTGCAGCGGGGCTGATCTCTCTCTTCTGTTTTCTTTTTTGTTTGCCTTTTTTTCTTTGAGCAAATAAGTGAAAGGCGTTCTTACGGCTGGTAACGGTGCGCTGATTAGGATCGCTTAAAAGCTGTTTTGACAGATGGTAAGAGCGGCTGCAAAGAGAGAGCGCACACAACAGGCTGCACTTTTCCCTGTCCCGCAGTGCTGCAGCGGTCATTCCCCTGCATGCTTCGGCATTTAACCCTCTGAGGTCGGCTGTCACGCCCGCATGATTTACTCACTTTTTTCTTGTCAGTGTGAAAGAGACTCAAATGCTCCGTCAATTTTGGACATTAAATTAAGAGTTATATGCCATTCTAATCTGTGAAATGTCTTCTTTTATTTGTGTACACTCAAAAAACAATATATTGTGCTTTTTGCAAAATAAACAAAACTAACATGATGCGTGAGCTGCAATCTCTCTCCGAATGAAGTCCATTCTGATAGTCATAAGAAAATAAACAGTAACTTAGTGAATACTATTCACACAGATATGGGACGCATGTCTAAATAAACATTGAAATTTCACGCGTCCTCGCATACGGCCATCCTAAACAAAAAGTATCTTAGAAATTTAAAATCAATACATTGTTTTCTGTGTCCTAGTAGGCAAAATGATTTTTACATCACTTTGAAGCAAAAACTCTAGACTAAAACATAGTCTAGAGTCTTAGTCTATAGTCTTTTTTTTTTTTTTTTCAAAAATCACACATATACGTAATTCTCTCAAAAGTAAAAACATGTACATACTTGTTGCTCACATGTGCGCATGCACCAGCGTGCATGCTGCCTGTTGCTGTAGCTCTGACTCGTCGTCTTACTTTTTCCAACTTTTAGCTTTCTTTTTTTCTTTTAAACTTCAGAACCCTGTGTGTAAGTATAATTTAAACTACGCTCTTTATAAAGATGAGAGTAGAGAGTGTTTTAGTACTTTTTGTCACCGTGGAACTTCTTCTCCTGCTACTCGGCCGAGGCACCGCTGCAGATCAGCTGTTTGGCCGCATTGTTTACACCAGGGAACAGCTGATCGTGCTAAAGCCGAGCGACATAGCATCCAGGATACCCGTTGTTCCCACCCGAATTCTCACATGCTATTGATGTGGCTGTTTACATTCTCCCCTCTGCTAACTCGGTATCGGTGTGCAACGCCGTTCACACTGCCATAGCACTCATATTAATCTCGGGGGACTTCAACCATGTCAGTGTTTCAACAACACTGACTAATTTCACCCAGTATGTGAGCTGTCCAACTAGAGAAGGGAAGACACTGGATCTGCTGTATGCTAACGTTAAGGACGCATACAGCCCCCCCCCCCCGGGCAGGTCAGACCACAACCTACCTCAAACCCTGCTATGTGCCTCTGGTTAAAAGGCAGCCTGCGACCACAAGGACAGTGAGGAAATGGTCAGAGGAGGACTATGAGACACTGCAGGAATGTTTTGAGGTGACAAACTGGGATGTACTCTGTGAGTCTCATGGAGAGGACATTGACGGGCTCACTGAGTGCATCACTGGCTACATTAACTTCTGTGTGGACTGCATTGTTCCAACTAAGTTGGTCCATTGTTACCCAAATAACAAACCGTGGGTGACAAAGGACATCAAAGACACCCTGAATGCCAAGAGGAGGGCCTTTACTGATGGTCATAGGGAGGACCTGAAGGTGAAGATCAGGGAGGCCAAGGAGAAGTACAAGAGGAAGCTGGAGCGGAAACTCCAGCAGAACAACATGAGAGAGGTTTGGAGTGGCATGAGGAACATCACTGGCTTCAGACCATCTGGCAGCAAAGGAGCTGAAGGCAACTTGGATAGGGCCAACGAACTTAATCTGTTTTTTAATAGATTTGACACACCGGCTCCTGCTCATCCCCCCTCTAACTCAGCTGCTGTCGGCCCCCAAGCTCCTCTGTTTTCTCTGCTCCCCCCTTTCCACCCCTTCCTGTAACCCCTGCTGTGTGCCTGACTGCTGACCAGGCAAACAGCCCTCTTCACACTGACGACCCCCCCCCCTCCTGTAACCCCTGCTGTGTGCCTGACTGTTGACGAGGTGAGAAGACAGCTGATGAAACTCCACTCAAACAAGGCTGCAGGCCCCGATGGAGTTAGCCCCAGGGTGCTAAATGCCTGTGCACCCCAACTATGTGGAATCCTTCAACATGTCTTCAACCTGAGCCTGAGTCTCCAAAGGGTCCCTATTCTGTGGAAGACATCTTGCCTTGTTCCTGTGCCAAAGATGCCTCGTCCTAGTGGCCCTAAGGACTACAGACCAGTGGCACTGGCCTCCCACATAATGAAGACCATGGAGAGACTAGTGCTGGAACAGCTGCGGCCTATGGTCAGACCCCTCCTTGATCCGCTTCAGTTTGCCTACCAGCCCCGTCATCTTCTGCCATCATCTTCCTGCTAAACCGCATCTACACCCACCTGGACAAGCCAGCAAGCACGGTGAGGATCATGTTCTTTGACTTCTCCAGTGTTTTCAACACCATAAGGCCTGCCCTGCTGGGGGAGAAGCTGGCAGCGATGCAGGTAGATGCCCCCATTGTATCCTGTATTGTGGACTACCTGACAGCAGACCACAGCACGTGCGCCTGCAGCACTGTGTGTCGGACAGCGTGGTCAGCAACACTGGGGCCCCTCAGGGGACTGTCCTCTCTCCCTTCCTCTTCACCATCTACACCTCGGACTTCAGCTATCAAACAGAGTCCTGCCACCTTCAGAAGTTTTCTGATGACTCTGCTGTGGTAGGATGTATCAGCGGTGGTGAAGAGTCTAAGTAATCTAAGTTTAAGAGTCTAAGTTTAATATCTCTGGTACCAACCCCAGGAAGGACAGGACTTCTCAGTGGTCCACATGCAGTTTCTGCCCTTCACCCACCTAGAGCCTACCTCCTAAGAATAGGCTAGTGACTGCCATAAAAATTCCTCAGGACCTCAGCAGCAATGGGTGAAACAAAGAGAGATCACAAAGACTCATCCCAATCCATTCATAACTATGTTTGGAAACCTTGAAACCGATGTATTCTACACACATTCATTTCATACTTATTCACAGAAATAAGTATTCCCGGGTACAGCTATTTGTAGTGCAACGTCTTACACTAAATTCAGCTGTTATTGTACAAATGAATGAATGCATTACAGCATCTTTTTCCATCATGTTTGGTCTCTATTTGTTTAGAATATTGCCAAAGGTATTTTGGTGGTGGTTTGGTAAGTGAGAAATGCATTGGTAAACCTTAAAAACACTTTAAAGACTTCCATCTTTGTGCTTTATGCAAATGAGTTCCACAGGGGAAAGAAGGGTGGGCCACACTGTGTGTGTCCCCTCTGATGTCAGCAACCAATCACAGCACTGGAACGGAGAAGCGCCAAATCGTAATGTCCTCCTCATTGGAAAGGGATAAAAGTAGACACACCTTTCAACAGACACACCTAGTTCTGAGTCTCTAGCCTGCGAAGGTGAGACAAAAACAGATACACTGTTCTGAGTCTCCGGTTTGTCCAGTGAGACATAACAGATACAATGGTTCTGAGTCTCTAGCCTACGAAGGTGAGACAAAAACAGATACACTGTTCTGAGTCTCCGGTTCATCCAGCGAGACATAACAGATATAGAAGTTCTGAATCCCTGCCTGCGAAGCTGAGACACTAACAGATACAATGATGTTCTGAGTCCCTGGTTCATCCAGTGAGACAACAACAAGTTCCATGATCTGAATCTACAGCTTGTGAGGCAGCAACAGACCACGTTCTGAGCCTCCAGCCTGTGAGGAAAGAGACATTAACAAACACCATGTTTAGAGTTTTCATCCAGCGAGACTGTAACGACTCCAAAGAGACAAAGGTGGATTGATCAAGTTTTGAGTGTCTGGCCCAGAGAGGCAGAAGACACACAGAGACACTTGCAATGAGGTTAAGCTCAGGAGCGTAAACCTTTACTCCAAGGTACCTTCGTCTGCATGTTCCAGATTGTTAAGGACCTTCTGCACCTACACCAGGGCCTCATCTGCGTGTTCCAGATTTTAGGACCCTTCGGTGCTCCAGGAGATCAGCATCCCACAGAGCTTCATGTTCAAGGCTGTTGAAACAGATTCCGGCTCCTCTCCCCACTGCATTGTCACCCAGCACAACCAGTGGAAGACATCATCGCCATCGGACCCAACCACGTGGAACGTAAATATCACTTTACCAAACCTCTTTCCAGAGACCTTGGCATTGTTGTATATTATCAGTGTATGTTTTTCTAATTCACATTAGATGTAATATAGCTGATGTTAGTTAATCTCAAATAATCTTTCGTTTATTTGTGTGGTGTATAATAAGGTTCTTCACCTTATTATTCACAGAGAAACAGTTTATCTTTTCATAAGATAACGTAACTCTTCCATAACCACATCCAACTTAATCACTTGTATTTTATGTATCATATGCACCTTATTCCTTTATCATTCATGGTATTCATTTAGTAGTTGTGCTAGTTATTCTTGTCTATCTTTTGTTAATAAAATTTATTTTATTACACATGTGTGTCTTCCTTGTGCTGATAATACAGAAAAGGCTCTACAAGTTAGCAATCTCACCAATCTTTCAAATAAATCAGCTGACCACTTTACATTAATTCCAAATTATTGAACAGCCTCCTGTTGGGAGTGTTTTCATACTACCCAAGGTAACAGACCTTGACTGGTGCCCTGAACTAAGAGTAGGGGGAAGTGGTCAACTGATGTACTCATAACCACACCTTAAGTGACGTGTGATTCAAAAATCACAACGTCAGCAGTGACGTGAGTATCAGCCGCTATTTTACACTGCACATAGCGTCCTTGCATGGGCGAAGGTAAAATCACTACAACAAATTTGTGCATGAAATCTGTATATAATGTTTTTTTTTTTTTTTTTACAAGCAAATCATGATTCATCAATAACTTTCATACTAAATGCTGCTGAAAATTCCGCTTTGCCATCACATTTAACAATATATTCAAATCAAAAAAGTTTCACATCACCTAAGCTATTCCACAACATAAAAATATAATATTGTATAATATATAATATACATAAAAGCTGTATGTATACACTATGTCCAAAAGCAAGTGAATACTCGCCGCTATGGATATTCCTTGACAATGTAGACAATTGTTCTAGATATCAGTTTAAAGATGGCCTTTTTAGTTCCAAAATGACAGTGCTTCTGTGGACAAAGCAAGGTCATCAGTGAGGTCAGGTACTGATGTTCTGGCTCATAGTTGGTTTTTCAATTTATCCAAACTACGTTCAGCAGAATTTAGGTCTGTTCTTTGTCTGTAAATATGACCTCCCCCTAACCATTGGAACAATGTTGGAAGCACAGAATTCTCTTGAACTCTATCACTATATGATGTATTGATGAGTTTTTGTTTTCACAAAAATGGCTAGCATAGTCAAAACCAATGTTTGGCCATTTAATGTATTAGAGTAAGCACTCCCAAAAGTAAAGTTGTGTATGGACTAGATCAGTCATTCCCAAACTGTGGTCCGCGGACCACTAGTGGTCCGTGAGGGTACTGCAGGTGGTCCGTGGAAAGGCAAAATAAAATAATATTTTACCTTCATTTTACCAGGAAATTCCCATAAAAAAATGCCAAAGGTTTTGAAATGTTTACTATCCAAGTGTTCTTTTCCATTGCTATGGAAATAAGCCTGTTGTTCAAATTAACCTGATTAGGCCCTCGGTCACATGAGTAAATAAATAAATTAAATATGTGGCAGCCATTGTGTGCAGTAAACTTTCTTTTCACAAGCCTGTTGCACACTGATGTGATGACTAGTTATAGTAGTGCTTGTAAGCCTATTTAGAGGTGCGGATTAATTCAGGTAAGTCTGTGTCTAGACATTTTATTATGTGTGTTATGAGGTGGTCCGCAAAATTTTTTGATTACAAAAAGTGGTCCACACACACAAAAAGTTTGAAAAACCCTGGACTGGATCACCTGTTTCTCAAACATTCAGTGTTGCTCATTAGCGATTATCATCACACCTATTAATTTATTTTCTCAAATGCCTGGAACATGGTCAACTTGAAATCACATATTGAAAAATAAGTAATCCAAAAATGTGATTTTAATATGGGCAGAAAATGAAATTGGAAATCTCTCAAAGACATAACAAAGCATTTGATCTTACAGAGTTAGCAAAGTGTCCGTAATGAATAACAGAGTCCTCACACAGGTTGATTAGATTTGCTATTGACTGGTAAGACAGAAAATGATCAAATGAACTCTTTCAAATTCATTACTGGATCATCTGACCATGACTGAACCCTGTGAAACCGTGACTATGCATACAATTTTGTCAAAGTCCTGCTACATATTACACTTTCTACATGAAATGTCCCTTATATTTATTATCATTTTCTATTTATTTTGAAATCATCCAACAACCTCTAAGAAAAACCCCAACCCTAAACCCTAAGCCTAGTACTGCTGTGATGGTGAAGACCACATCATTTAAAGTGCATTGATTTTAAAAACACAATTAAAGGCACAATATGTAGTTTTTCACCGCTAGAGGTCACTTATTCAAAACAAAGGCGTGACTTGATGACTTCAGTTTCAATCATATTTATATAGCACATTTAAAAACAACCACAGTTGACCAAAGTGCTTAACAATATCTGAATTCACAAACAAATAAAATAAACAGTAAAAAAAAAAAATGAGTCACAGTGTTAAAACTCAACTTAAAATGAAAACTAAGGAATACAGGTGGGTCTTAAGATGAAAATTACAGCAGTCTGAGCTGTTCTAATGTGAACAGGTAGACTATTCCAGAGATTATGAGATTTGTCTTCATGTCTATAGCTGATGGAAAAGAATCTGTCGAAACTCGGGCAGAAATCATATTAATGGCTGAGCTAATTTATTAAAGATTAATTAACATTACTGTAGAATGAAGCAGGGTGTGGCTGGTGGAGCTGAACGAGGCCACTGAAGCGATTGCTAATGAGAGAAGTGTGATCGCGACACTCAGCTCGAGAGCAGTGGAGCTTTTATTATGCTGAAGACGACCGCTTCCTCTTCTTCCAGTCATGCGTATGTGGGATAACGCAGCACTTACCATATTAGATACATTTGTGTGTTGTGTGTTGCTAAATTCTACTCTGTGCGTTCGCTCTGTGGCTACTATGAGACACTTGTTGCACACTGCAGTAAGCTAGATCGATATTAGTCATGGTAAAACATGGTACTGTTACGGTCTTGTAGGTAACAGATAAATACACCGACGAGGAATCAGTTTATTGAAGCATAGGGGTAACAATCCAAACAAGACACTGAACATTAAACAACGATCGACAAGGACTGACTGAAACTCAGGGCTTAAATAACAAGAACACAAGGAGATAATGAGACTAACAATACTACACAGTTGAAATGGATAAACTAATGATGACAGCAGGAACAGATGCACATGTAGAAGCACATGTGACACAATGAAACTAAACAGAGTCCAGACTGAGAATGCCTGTAACAGGTACTAGTGGTAAACAAAAAAACAAGATTTAAACAATAAGACTTACTGTGTTGAGCTATATAACACAGATTAGTTCCCTTTCAAGGGAACTCGCGCTGCGTCGAGAGTTTGACGCAATGGGAATGCTCTGCGTGATTGCGTCGTGAAGCACTTGTGAAATCAGTCCAATGGCGTGACGGAAGGAGGGTGATGTCATGACCAGGAAGCACACCCAGACCAAACAATGTCAGCTTCTGTGCCTTCAGCAAGCGCTCTATGTGAATTGTCTCTGTCTATTTATTGTTGTTTGTCCACAGGCATATTTGTATCTAGACAGGAGTTTAATGGCGAGCAAACCGCGACTGAATCGGGTGTTTCTCCCTGCACTTGCTATGAGTGGGGATACACGTGATTTATGCGTTGTTTGTTGGGAGTGGAGCATGCACGTTGACACTCTATGGGCTGACATGTTCATTCATAAAAATGTCCCGAAGTGTTTTCTATCTTCGGGTGTTATTGGCTCCGCTCTGGTTGGCTTTATTCTCGAGGGAATATAAATCTAACAAGGCTCTGATCTCGTGTTTGCCGAGGGAGCACGTGGATTATGGTGTCTGCAATAAAGATCAATAAAGAATAGTAGCTGGGATCTCGCGTTTGCTGAGGCAGCGCGTAGATTTCTTGTCTGCAATAATATGTGGCTCGGATCTCACGTTTGCTGAGGCAGCATGCAGATTTCTTGTCTGCATTATGTGGCTTGGATCTCACGTTTGCTGAGGCACCGCGTAGATTTCTTGTCTGCAATAATATGTGGTTCGGATCTCATGTTTGCTGAGGCAGCGCGTAGATTTCTTGTCTGCAATAGTATGTGGCTCGGATCTCGCGTTTGCTGAAGCAGCGTGCAGATTTCTTGTCTGCAATAATATGTGGCTCGGATCTCGCGTTTGCTGAGGCAGCGCGTAGATTTCTTGTCTGCAATAGTATGTGGCTCGGATCTCGCGTTTGCTGAGGCAGCGTGCAGATTTTGTATCTGCAATATGTGGCTCAGATCTCGCATTTGCTGAGGCAGCGTGCAGATTATGTGCCCGCAATTCATGTATATACATATATATTTATATTTGGAGGGAACTGAGCAGACGGGACTTTCCCTTTCTCTCTTTTCCCTATGATTGCATGCAGACTATACCAGCTTTATTCTTTTTGTATCTCATGTCAGAAGAATTAAACTCATCTGATTTTTGGATGCCTGTTTTATTCACTATAGTCAGCCTTTTCTTTCAGACCGTTCTACTTGTCTGGTTGATTTTGGCTGAATTCAATTCTGAGGAATTGAATGGTGAATTCCCGGGGAGAAATGGATAACACCTCATCATACGGTGCCCTTTTTTCCTTCAGCGTGATTAGGTGAGGTCTCTTTTGTGTAAGACGGTTCTGAGGACCGTCGTTACTGCAAAGGCAGCTTCGGCGAAAAGGCTTTGACATCACTGGTGTCAGACCTCTGAAGGCATCCTTTCTGGGGGGAAATCTCATTTATGGTGCCCATCTCCCTTCAGTGCCCTCAGGGGGCCATTCTGCCTACCCCGCCACCTCGTGTGCGTCGGGACGCAGTGGTCTTCAGCGAGCCCATATCTCAGTGTCCGCCCAGAAATGTAGCGGCACTGGGATGCTCGCCCCTCTGAGATGGGTCTCAAAGCAATCAGTTCGGCTGTTCCCTGCCGGTTCACCGCTTCAGGGCACCAAATTGGTTGCTTGAGCATTACTAGAGATCAGTCTCGAGAGGCTGGTTCTCTTGGCCTCTGGGGGGGGGAGTGGTTAACACCTCACATTACGGTGCCCGTTTCCCTTCCGTACCATTAGGGGGCCATCCTGCCATCCTGCCAATCCCACCACCTCGTGTGCGTCGGGACGCAGTGGTCTCCGGGGGTCTCCCAGAAATGTAGCGGCACTAGGATGTTTGCCCCCTCTGATGAGGGTTCCATGTATTGGCTGCACAAGTTGTGCCGGAGACCAGTCTTGAGAGGCTGGTACTCTTGGGTACAATAGTCTTCTGGGGTAAGATGGACCTGAGGGCCATGTTTACCTCTAAGAAGGCTGCATGAGGGCAGTCCTCTCCGGGGAGAAGTGGTCAACACCTCATCATACGTTGCCCATTTTTTCCTCTGTGCCCTCAGGGAGGCCGTTCTGCCAACCCTGCCACCTCGTGTGCTTCAGGGCACAGGGGTCTCCAGCGAGCCCATATCTCAGTGTCCGCCTGATAGCGGTGCTACTGCCAGATATTTCTCATTGGGTCCTGCATACAATCGGAAGCGGGATTGCCACCCAGTTCAGGTCGCGCCCGCCCGCCCGATTTATGGGGACCCCGCCAGTAGTGGTGGACCCCAGGCAGGCTCTGGTAATGGAACAGGAGGTAAAAACTTTGTTGGGGAAGGAAGCCTTAGAGCATGTACTTCCGCCCGACAGGGAGTCCGGGTTCTACAGCCGGTATTTTATCGTTCCAAAGAAGGATGGGTGGTTGCGTCCCATTTTGGATCTGCGTCTTCTGAACCAGCCAGTTATGAAGCTCAGATTCAAAATGTTAACCTGGAGACAGATCATGTCACAGATCAAGTCCGAGGACTGGTTTGTCACAATAGATCTCAAGGACGCATACTTCCATTTATCCATCCTTCCGCAAACACAGGAAGTACCTGAGGTTCGCTTTTGGGGGCGAAGCGTACCAATAGTGGTTTCTTCTGTTTGGTCTAGCTCTATCACCCTGCATTCGTGTTCTCAATTACATCGTGATCTCAATTACAAGAACACGAATGCCCTGCAGACGCAGCGGAGCCAGCGCTGCGTCTGCAGGGCATTTGTGTTCTCAATTACATCGACGACTGGCTAATTCTAGCTCAGTTACGTCAGTTGGCGGTTCATCATCGAGATGTCGTTCTCGCTCACATAAGAAAGTTGGGGTTGAGGTTGAACGCCAAGAAAAGTGTGCTTTCTCAAGTACAGAGAACCATTTTTCTGGGCGTGGTTTGGGACTCTGTCGCAATGCGGGTGCAGCTTTCACCTGCTCGCACAGAACCTATCCTTTCTACCGTAAACCGAATAAAGCTAGGCCAGTCACTCACTGTGAAGCAGTTCTAAGACTGTTGGGTCTGATGGCAGCAGCGTCCAACGTGATACATTTGGCCTGTTGTACATGAGACCTCTGCAGTGGTGGCTCAGGACCAGGGGGTTTTCTCAGAGGGGAAATCCATTTCACATGATCAAGGTCACGCAGCAGTGCCTGCATGCTTTGGTTATGTGGAAGAAGCCCTGGTTCCTATCCCAAGGTCCCGTGCTGGGAGCTCCGTGCCGTCGCACTATGCTAACGACGGATGGTTCCCTTACGGGTTGGGGTCCGATCCTGGAGGGTCGTTCGACTCGGGGTATGTGGAAGGAGCACCTGTCACCTGAGCATCTTTCCTGTCATTTCAATTGCCTGGAAATGTCGGCTGTCTTTCTTGCTCTCAAGAATTTCCTCCCAGACCTCAGGGGTCACCATGTGCTCGTCCGGTTAGACAACACATCGGTGGTCGCCTACATGAGTCACCAGGGGGGTTTGCGTTCGTGTCCACTCTGCAACTGGCGCACCAAATCCTCCTGTGGTCCCAGGGGAAGCTGCTTTCACTCAGGGCAGCTCATATCCCTGGGGTCCAGAATTTGGGAGCAGACATCCTGTCGAGGCAGGGGCTGAGGCCCGGGGAATGGAGACACCACCCTTAGGTGGTGGAGCTCATATGGAGGTGCAGATGTGGCTGAGGCTGTGTCTGTACACTTTTCCCTGATTGTTTTACTCCTGGGAGGTCTAGAGAGCGGCGTGCTGGAGTGTGGCCTCTGAGGGGGCCAAACTCATAGACTCGGGTCTCCCAACTGAGGTTGTGAGACCACGCTACTCCAGAGCTCCCTGCACAAGGAAACTGGCAGAAATCGTCAGCTGGATCCAGTTATTGCCCAGTTGGTACAGTGCTGTGAATTCTGCGTTACATCAAACTATCGACGCAGCGTTTCGTTCCCTCTTCAGGGAACTAAGGTTACAGTCGTAACCGAGACGTTTTCTGTTATTATAGTTCTGTTATAAACTTGATAGCTTGTAGGTTTGTTAACATGGGGAGGTGTACAACAGACATATATAAACAACAAATCAAAAAAGCCTTGTGATATATTGCTAAACAAGAAACAAGGTAACCTTTGAATTTACATCAACTGCCACGTGCATATGTTTACAAGACAGAAAACTCGGCAAAAAAAAAAAAAGATTCAGGATTAATTTGGGTAGTGCTGTCTGTGTAATAACTAAAAGAATGTTTATATATCATATTTTCTGGCTAGTTTACTTTAGTTTTTTTTTTAATAATAGTGATCCAAACTGTCACCTAAATTGAAGTTTAAATGGTAAAATCTTCTATAAATATTTTTGATTCTTAATTTTCTTTTCTGACGTAGTCCAATTATTGTTAAAAGACACTAGACATACCTATTCTGTGCATTTAAGCACATTTTGAGTGAAATCATATTTATTTTGTCCATCAAGTTTATCAAGTGTACTTTCAATTTAATTGATCGTCAACAGCGCAGAAAAAATAGACTGGCAGAGGCAGAGCTGGAGTGACAATAGCAGAGGAAGGGGAGGGTTAGGAAGATCACTTCCATACCCTCGAATTCCATGGACTCCCACAGCGATGGATGATGCAGTCAGCTCGCACATCTGGTCAGACACATGCAGCTCCGGCTCCGAGGTGATGTTCAGCCTGGTTGCTCCTCTTGGTGCTGGATCACACGTCGCAGCGGAGGTGGACTCGTTTTCTGCGGTGGACTCATACTGCAACTCCTCGCAGTGGGATGGTGTCTGGCTGTGCACTGGATTAGGAGTGGGGCTTGTGTTGTCAGTGATGAACCTCAGGATACCAGCACCCACTCCACATGTCAAAGAAGCTCTCTCAAGGACCCTCCCTGAACAACTGCTCCTTTGTGGCAGTGTTCAGGCTGGCATGTAGAAACATGCAGGTAGTTATCCAGGAAGTTTGATAAATGTTATAGAAAAAGGAAATTCTCTAGGTGTTCCTCAAGAGAACGGCTCCCTTGCTCAAGGCATATTAACAAAAAGGACAGATTGTCCATGGTGGGAAAAAGGAAAAATTCAAAAAAGTAAAAAATACGTAGCGTAGATCACGTCTTGGTCCGGTATTCTGTCACAAACGCTGTGTAGATGATCAGATATAAACACAATGATGAAGCGAAAATACAGTCTTTAATTAAAGATGCAAGCAGCGATGGAAGGGCCCCCGCACCCGGGCTCACCGCCACCCGTAGGCCTTAGGAAAACGGCGAACAGCGGGCAAAGCGCACGTAAGAGAGTAAATACAGGAGAACGATGGCAAAGTAATTTCAAAGTGCCACACTTCCAGCTGCCGACAGGTGCCGCTTTGACCGTATCTTAATATTGTCATGTAGATGTGTTCAGGCCAGGACTATTATTAAACATGTGAAGTTTGGAGCAGATCAGACATTGAATGCCTGAGTTACAACATTTTCCTGTTTCGTAGTGTTAATCACATACATTAGCACTCAGCAAAGTGTTGCGTGATTTAACGTGTTTCTAGTGTGTTTGGTACTTTGTGGCATATTGAAATGTGTTTCTGGGAGTGAATTACAGTGTAAAGCAAGCAATTTCCTGTTGCCAGGAAATTGCTGGCAACAGGCTAATTGAATATTGGCGCTATGACTAATTGAATATTGGCATGCAGATGTCTTCAGGCCAGGTCTCTTATCAAACATGTGAAGTTTGGGGCAGATCGGACATTGTATGCTTGAGCTACAACAACTTCCTGTTTCATGATGACATTAGCATACTTTAGGATTCAGCTACGTGTTGCTAGCATGATTTAGAATGTTTACAGCATGTCTAGTATTCAAATGCATATTTTAGCATGTTGCTTGTAGTCCGTAACAGTGTTAAACATGTCACTTCCTGTTGCCAGCAGGTGGCGCTATGACTATAACTGAATATGGGCATAGATATTTGTTCAGGCCAGGACTCTTATCAAGCTTGTAAAGTTTGGGGTAGATCAGACATTGTATGCTTGAGTTACAACAACTTCCTGTTTCATGATGACATTAGCATACTTTAACACTCAGCTAGATGTTGTTAGTATGATTTAGAATGAATACCATCACATAGATGTGTTCAGGGCAAGACTTTTATCAAGCGTGTGAAGTTTGGGGTAGATTGGACTTTGCATGCCTGAGTTACAGCAACTTCCTGTTTCATTGAATTAATAGCATGCTTTAGCACTTAGCTAAGTGTTTTGCTAACATTTTTCTGGCATGTTGCTAGCCGGTTTACCACCTGCTGGCCCATTTTAATATGGTGTTAGGAGTCTGTGACGAGCAGGGCGGGCGAGAGCCGTGAGGGAACGGCGCAAGGTCGGTGACGTGATTGCTAAAGAGCACCATCTGCTCGATGCACCGGTCTCATATCTCTCACGGAGGAGCTCCGGAAGCATAAAAGAGGAGCAATGATAGTGAAGGACGAGAGAGAACCAGGCCTGGATTTTATGTTGTGTTTTTATTATGTTTGCGTGGGCGGCAGTCTCCGTGAGGAACTGCCGCCATTTTACTTTCGTTTTGTTGTTTGAATATTTATTTGATAATTAAAGTTACGCTGAATTTTCACTGGTTCCCACCTCCTTCTTCCCATATTTACGAACTGTGTTACAGAGTCCATAACAGTGTTAAACATATCACTTCCTCTAGGTGGCGCTATGACCACAACTGAATATGGGCATGGACATCTGTTCAGAAAAGGACTCTTATCAAGCCTGTGAAGTTTTGGGCAGATCGGGTATTATATGCCTGTGTTACAGCAACTTACTGTTTCATGGTGAAACATCAAACTTTGTCAGGCCGCCAGGGACATGCCCTGTGACGAAAACTCTAGATTTTTGCAATTTAGCGTCACAATGCTTTGGCCTTATGATTACACAAACCAAATTTGAAGATGATCAGATTAGAGCTGTAGGAGGAGTTTGTTAAAGTATGAGGCCTGAAAATGGCAAAAACTGCACAAAAAAGGGCACTTCAAAATGGTTGACTTCCTGTTGCATTTAGGACTTTGCTCCAAAAGGTGTTTCGGTAGGTCATGGGAGCTTACATATATGAACCGAATTTCTGTAGACGTACGTCAAAAGTAGCCAAAGGTGCACACAGTTGAAGTTTTATAGGTGGCGCTATTGGGTCATTTTGCCCCACCCAATTCTGAAACCTATATCAGATGTAAATTTTCGCCAGGTCTGAAAGTTTCGGGCGTTTTTGAGCATGTTTAGGCCCTCAAAAAAGGGATTCATTTTGGAAAAGAATAATAAATATAGCTGCAAGCAGCGATGGGCGGGCCCAAGTCGGTGGCACTGCCCCCTCGGTAGTTTAAGGACAACTGGGCATGGCGGGCAAAAAGAATTTAAACTGTGTGTGGAAAAGATGTGTATGGAAAAGAACTATATCAAAGTCGTTTAAATACGCCACATTTACTGCAGCCAGCTGGTGCCACTGTGACTGTGAACCACAACAGCTGCATCCATGAGAATATTTATAATTAGATGAATTTCATGTGATAGGATGTCATTGGTCACTTTGAAAAGAGTGTAAAGTTATCTTGTGGAGCTCAAAATTTAAGTCTAAGTCCAGTGTAAATCTAAGTCCACTATTTGACTTAAGGTTTTTCAATATATTTTTCTAAACAATTAAAAGTGTCACTGACACACACACACACACACACACACACACACACACACACACACACACACACACACACACAGACAGAGGCGAGGGAGATTTCAGAACCAGTTGGAGACTCACCAATTAGTTAAGTCAGATTATTCAATAACATTTTAAACAATAAGAAAAAAAAAGTCTATACTGTGACAGAAATTAATCTTTGACATTGTCTTAATATATACATTCAAATATAAAACTAACTAAAAGAGTTTATAGCAAAGTTATCATTAGCAGTTTAAAATGTATGTATTCAGCTGAATTAATCTTATTATATTATTAAACTAATTATATAAAACTAAATAGTCAGTGAAATACAAATGAACTGGTTCTTTGCCTTTATTTTTATGCAAATTTATAGAAGAGAAGGGCTAAGAGATTTCCTATCCTATAATGCAGACAAAAGGACACAGCAATGAAAGGGTTAAACCTGCAAGACCCTGAGAGAGAGAGAGAGAGAGAGAGAGAGAGAGAGAGAGAGAGAGAGAGAGAGAGAGAGAGAGAGAGATTCAGAAGAAATATTTTAAAATAAACAATTATATTGATCTGAAATAAAATACATTTATTTTAAATTCATCCAGGTTCAATTGAATTTATCTTAAGGTCTTTTACATTATTATTAACCATTATTAAACTGAACAACTGAACTGGTTCTAGGCCTTTATTTTTTGACATTTTCTATCCTATAATGCAGACAAAAGGACACAGCAATGAAAGTGTTAAACCTGCAAGACTAAAACACACACAGAGACAGAGAGAGAGAGAGATAGAGGCACACACAGAGAAAGAGAAAGACACACACACATACACACACACACACACACACAGTTTCATCAGTAAGTTAACTCAGATTCACCATTTTAGATGAAAAAATAAAATAAAATCTACACAGTTACAAAAATTAGTCTTTGATAATGTCTTAATATATGCATCTATGTTTATTTATAATATTTGTATTATTATTATATTACCTAATATAATACCGACCATTAACAACATTTTAAACAAAAACAAAAATTTAAATATAATGTTACAAAAAGTAGTCTTCGATAACTAAATATACATGCCAATAGAGTATGGGGAAAACATTGATTATAATACAAATTATAGTACTTTAAAGCTGTTCATAATTGTATCTAACCTTGTTTAAAATAACCCTATAGTGCCATCTTTTGGTTATTATTAAATTTCTTTTTTATTTCTTGTCCTAAAACAGATTGTTATTGTCCTTATTTTTAAGTTAAACATACTACATTGATTAAAAAAATGTTTGAATTTCTTATTTAATGTTAGTATTATTGTATATAGAGATAAACAGTGTATAATTCAGAGGAGAACATTGTTTAGTGTCATGAATAATCATTGAGTGTCATCTCAAAATACAACATTTAAAAAAACAAATATAGTGATCTGAAAATTGTACATTCATTTTAAATTCATCAAGATTCTTTTCCAAATATACAATCTTAATTTAATTCAAGTCAAACAATTATTTTACAAGATATGAGAGACTTCCTTATTAGTATTATTATAAGACTTTCTTATAAGTATTGTTAAAACTGTCTTCTCAACCCTGTTTAAAAATAGGTATATGCTGCCCTCTAGTGCTAATTCCATATACATATTTGATTATCATTTAAATCATTTTATTTTAACCAAAGAGCACTTATTTGCCTCATTTTAATTTACACATACTTCTTGAAATTAAAAAAAAAGTGTTTATGTATGATATTTGTACTAATAAATATAGAAATTAGGTGTGTATATTTCAATTACTCGTGAAAAATTGAAAACTTCCTATTTCCCTTTTTGTTCTTAATTTAAACCTTTGCAAGGGAAATATTATTTTCTTATGTGTGTTCAATCAATGCTATGGCTCATACATGATTAATTTTGTTAATGTTATATGAGTTATACGGATTTCCATATATGATCTTTTCATAATCTTTGAAGCATGAGAAAAAAGAAATTTGATTGTTGATATATAGATATGTGTGCAACTATTGCACATATAGAAAACAGATTTTTGTTTTTTGTTGTTTATGATGTTTTCAAAAGAGTGTTGATGGTTTAAGAATGTAAGGAGATGAATTGAAGGTTAAAGAAAGTTTGCTGAAGATTTTTACCCAGTGGAGGTTAACCCACATATGTAGGGGTCAGATCCTGATCGGTGAGCACGAAGGGATGTGTTATCTGTTAGTTTTATGGCTAAGTAAATGGATTACCATTTACCTTATACGTTGCAAGGTTAGCAAATAGTTTCTCCGAGCAATGACTTAAGGATAATGACTTTTCTGCCTTTAAGGTCAGTTAGCTGGGAAGAAGTTAGGGGTTTTAGGTGCCTTTAACTAATAATTATTTACATATGTTAAGCGGATAACTATTATGGACTGTCGATGGATTGGAATTTGTACTTATATGGTAAAAGGAAGTAGGATGGCTTTATGATAATTTACTCATTTTTTTATCCAATCAATTTTGAAAGTCTTTGTTACGCTGAAAAAGGAATATGTATTATTTGACTGGATAAATACTCTGTTTTGTGTGGAGTTCACTTTGTAGTTCTCAGAAAAGAGACTACCCTGAATTTCGATTTTCAGTAAAGTTGGTTTGATAATTTTACTATGGAGTGGCCTGACTTTAATCACATGGGTGAATTTCCACCACACCTTCACCATGGCAACATCATTTGAGATGTACTATAATCGTTCGCAATTTAGCATCTTCAGTATGTTGTCATCGGTTGCATGAATACCCTAAGAGGAGTAGTTAAAAAATCAGAGCTTGATAATTCAAAATATCCAAATTCAAACCAAAATATCTAATGACTGCAAATTAGAAAGTTGTCCGGCTAAATGAGCACAATATTTGTCCCGAGTTTGATAACTGTAGGTTAAACTAACCCCCCCACTTTGTTCAAAAGATGGTGCTACAGAGCCCCTCCTCCCCGCCCCATTTCTAAGGCTTTGCCCATGTCTACTAGTTGACAGTATTGATATGTGTGTCGAGTTCCATTCAATTTGAAGCATGTTAAGAGCCTCAAAAACACCCAATAATATTATTAAAGTTTGACGTCTTGCCATGGCAACAATATTTAAGATATCAAAAAAACATTCACATGTCTACATCTGAAATGTTTTGACATTATAATGAAGAATTTTGAAGCAAATCCGGTAAAAATAAGAAGGTGATCGCAAAGCATTTTGAAAGTGACACATTTCCTGCTGCCAGTTGGTGGTGCTATAACTTTGACTCACAATAGTCACATCCTTGGGCTCGGGACCCTACAACAAACACACAGCTGAAGTTTCATAAAAATCAAAATGCAGAATTTATAACACACTTCCTGTTTCTCTTTTCTCGCCATAAATTTGTTGCCTCGCCACGGGCAAACCCTTTGAGATATCAAAGATCCGCTGGCAATTTTTCATCATCAATGTCTTGACTTCATAATGACCGAGTTTGGTGGTGATCGGATTAAGCGCCTAGGAGGAGTATATCAAATTCCAGAGCATGCGTTTTTCAAACAACCCATAATAGCTCACTTCCTGTTGAGGCGGTGTACAACTTAGAGGACGAAAGTTGTAGAACCCGATAAGGTCTTCATGTGTACCGAGTTTCATACCAATATGTGCAAGCGTGTTTGATATATAGACCATGTTTTCGGACCCCTTTCAAGGAGCGCTGTCGAGCCACCCTGCCACCCTGTGACGTCCAATGCGTGTGCAAGTTTCAAGAGTTTTTGAGCATGTTAAGGGCCTCAAAAAGCCCCGAACGGTTGAAAAAAATAAAAAAATAAATATGGCTGCAAGCAGCGATGACGGGCCCAAGCCCGGTGGCACCGCCAACCCGGTGCCTTTAAGGCAGCTGTGCACGATGGGCAATAGGCATTTAAAACGGGGTAAATATAAATATACCCCATTTACTGCAGCAATATGTCCCCACATGATCACAAACCACAGCAGACACATCTATGAGATCATTTAAATTTAGAATAATTTCATTTCATAGGATGTCATATGTCACTTTCAAGTGAGTGCAGAATGTGTTTTTGGCCTAGCTGAGCTACCGTTTGCACACCAGTCTTATGCACCAAAAGAATGCTTTCATTTAATTCCAATATAGGTGGTATCCGATGAAAAAATAAAATTATAAAATTAACAAATGGAGCCAAATAAGCTTTCCTAAGAAAATTATTATAAGCAGGCACTTTTATAAAATCGTGTGAAATGTATTCTTTTTAAAAAAAATTTAATTACATCAATAAATAATTAAAGACATATTTGTCATACGTGATGCTCGCCAACACCTTGTGTTAAGCCCATGTCTAGAAAACACACACTCCCTCCTGTGTAAAAAAACAGACTGAATTTATTTCTGTCTGAGGCTCCGATCACACTGAACGCGTTTTGTGCAGTGAGAGGCGCCTTTTTTGAATTGTTTTCTATGGCAAAGAGCTTTTTGCGCGCTGTCTATGCGCCCAGGGCACCTCGCGTTTCAACCACCTGCTGCGCCTCGCGTTTTCGCAGGAGCGCTCCGAGAGCCTGAAGATGAAAAAAAATCAACTCTGAGCGGAAAAACGCCCAACGTTATTCACGTTTTTTTTCCATTGGCCAATCGAATGAATGGAGAAATGGCTTTCCATCGTGCTGACGAATGTTCACAGTTTTTCGGACACTGCAAAGATGGAGCCCTTTGCTTGTAACACACTTTATTTTTTTTTAAAGTTTCTGCTAATATGAAAGTGTGACGAGCAGGGCGGGCGAGAGCCGTGAGGGAATGGCGCGAGGCCAGTGACGTGACTGCTAATGAGCTTCAGCTGCTCGGTGCACCGGTCTTGTATCTCTCACGGAGGAGCTCCGGAAGCATAAAAGAGGAGCAACAACAGTGAAGGATGAGAGAGGACCAGGCCTGGATTTTATGTTGTGTTTTTATTACTCTTTTTTGTCCATTGGCCAATCGAATGAATGGAGAGATGGCTTTCCATCGTGCTGACGAATGTTCACAGTTCTTTGGACACTGCAAAGATGGAGCCCTTTGCTTGTAACACACTTTTTCTTTTTTTAAAAGTTTCTGCTAATATGAAAGTTTAACAGCAAACCAACGAGCGCTCAAGCTACACGGACAGGACAGCTGATTCAGTGGTTGCCTAGCAACATAACCACAGCACACTGCTTTTTTTTTTTTCTAAAATCAACAAAAAAGGATAGTGCGGTGCACCTCACGTTTTCAGAACTGAAAAATGTTCAGTGTGATCAGGGCCTAAATCAGCATATGAAATCACAGATGTTGGGTGATAAGAATTGAAACTCAAACTAGTCATTCTCCGACTCTGACAGTCTGAAAAACTGTTTCATTTCTGTTCAGGAGTTTCATATGAATAAGCCATTTCACTAGAAAAATAACAATAATAATAATAATCCTAAGGAAAACAATAGGGCCTACGCCCTTTGGGCTGGGCCCTAATAATAATCTTAAGGAAAATAATAGGGCCCTTTGGGGTTGGGCCCTAATAATAATTCTAAAGAAAACAATAGGGCCTTTGCCCTTTGGGCTTGAACCCTAATTAAAGCTGCAAGCAGCGATAAAAGTGTGAATATTCAATATCTACCTGCTTTATGGGAATATTTACAGAAAAACACAGAATTCTTGACATTTTTGCTGAAAAACTGCAATATCACATGGTCCTAAGTATTCAACCCTTTGCTCAGTATTTAGTAGAAGCACCCTTTTGATCTAATACAGCCATGAGTCTTTTTGGGAAAGATGCAACAAGTTTTTCACACCTAGATTTGGGGATCCTCTGCCATTACTCCTTGCAGATCCTCTCCAGTTCTGTCAGGTTGGATGGTAAATGTTGGTGGACAGCCATTTTTAGGTCTCTTCAGAGATGCTCAATTGGGTTTAAGTCAGGGCTCTGGCTGGGCCATTCAAGAACGTCTCAGGTTACTCATGTAACCATGGTTCCCTGAGAGGGAACGAGACGCTGCGTCGGTTCTGACGCATTGTGGGAACGCCTCTGCGTGATTGCGTCGTGAAGCACATGTGAAATCTGTCCAATGGTGTGACGGGACGTCATAGACGGGTGACGTCATGACCAGGAAGCTATAAAGCACGCCGGAAACAAAACACTGTTAGCTTCTGAAGAAGTCGAAGCAAGCAGCTCACGGGCATGCAGGGAGTATGGCACAGCGACGCAGCGTCTCGTTCCCTCTCAGGGAACCATGGTTACATGAGTAACCTGAGACGTTCCCTTTCAAGGGAATCTCAACGCTGCGTCGGTTCTGACGCATTGTGGGAACGTTTATACCCACGCCGCCATAGGACAAAATGCCTGTCTGGAGAAACTTCGAAGAATTATGAAGTTAAAATTCGAGACCCCGGAGTTGAGGCCACATCGAGGTTATAGAACCTCACAAAGGTATGCGGGGAAGACCAACCTGCCGCATCACAAATTTCTTGCAGCGATACTCCTGAGAGTAAAGCTCTTGAGGCAGCCATACTCCGCGTAGAGTGGGCTCGGACAGCAAGAGGAGAGGGTTGCCCGGCCGAATCATATGCTAGTGAGATAGCCTCGACTATCCACCTACTCAACGTCTGCTTGGATGCAGCATACCCCTTCTTAGGAGGTCCAAAGCACACAAATAATTGATCTGTTTTACGCCACAGGGCAGCTCTGTGAACATAAGCATCCAACGCTCTAACTGGGCAAAGCAGATTAAGCTTCTCCTGGTCTGACGACGAGAAAGGAGGAGGACAAAAAGCTTGCAGCATAATAGGTCCTACCACCTGAGTGGGAACCTTAGGAACATACCCCTCACGAGGGAACAGAAAAGCTTTCACCATACCCGGTGCAAATTCAAGACAAGAGGGTGAAACCGACAGAGCTTGCAAATCTCCTACTCTCTTAAGTGATGAGATAGCTAGAAGAAAAGCAGTCTTAAAGGAGAGAAATTTCTCATGGACTTCTTCAATTGGCTCAAATGGAGCTAAGGACAGGCCTTCTAGTACCACAGCCAAATCCCAAGTTGGTACCCTCGAGCGTGCCGCAGGCCTAAGCCTCAATGTACCACGAAGGAAGCGAGTAACAAAGGGATGTCTCCCTAGAGATGCGCCATCAACAGGAGCGTGATAAGCGGCAATGGCCGCAACATAGACCTTTAGTGTAGAAGGGGATAACCCCGCTGAGAATTTGTGCTGTAAAAACTCTAGTACTGCACTGATGGGGCAGGCACTTGGGTCCTGCATACGAGCTGTGCACCAAACGGTAAACACCTTCCATTTTAGGGCATATAACTTCCTTGTGGAGGGAGCTCTGGATTGGAGTATGGTCTCTACCACCTCAGTAGAGAGACCTGAGTTTATGAGCTGGGCCCCCTCAGAGGCCAGGCCCACAGTTTCCATAACTCTGGGCGGGGATGAAGGATTGACCCCGCCGCTTGAGAAAGAAGGTCCCTCCTGACCGGAATCTCCCAGGGAGAGCCGTCGAGAAGGGACACAATGTCCGAGAACCATACTCGGCCCGGCCACAACGGGGCTACTAACAATACATGAGCCCCGTCCTGGCGTATTCTCTCCAGAGCTCCCGGGAGCAGCGCAATCGGGGGAAAAGCGTATAACCGCAGCCTCGGCCACGGGTGTACCATTGCATCCAGCCCGAGAGGGGCTGGATGTGTGAGGGAGAAGAAAAGTGGACAGTGAGTCGTCTCTCGAGACGCAAACAGATCTACCTGGGCTCGCCCAAATCTCTCCCACAGGAGCTCCACCACCTCGGGGTGAAGTCTCCACTCCCCGGGCCTCAGCCCCTGTCTCGACAGGATGTCTGCCCCCAAGTTCAGGCGCCCTGGGATGTACATTGCTCTGACTGACAGCAACTTCCCATGGGCCCACAAGAGAATCTGGTGCGCCAATCTGCATAGCGGGCGTGAGCGCAGACCCCCTTGATGATTTAAATAGGAGACCACCGCTGTGTTGTCTGTGCGGACCAACACATGGTGGCCCCTCAGGTCTGGGAGGAAATGTTTGATTGCCAGGAACACAGCCATCATCTCCAACTGGTTTATATGCCATGACAGATGATGGCCCCGCCACAGACCCTGAGCCGAACGACCACTCATGACCGCCCCCCAGCCGGTGAGGGAAGCATCCGTCGTAAGCGTTACACGACGACAAGGAGCTCCCAACACCGGTCCTTGGGAAAGAAACCAAGGTTTTTTCCACATGACACAAGCACGAAGGCAACGCCGCGTGATCTTGATCATGCGAAACGGGTTCCCCCTCGGGGAAAACCCCTTGGTTTTGAGCCACCACTGTAAGGGTCTCATGTGTAGCAGGCCAAAAGGTATCACGTTGGACGCTGCCGCCATCAGCCCTAACAGCCTCTGAAACTGTTTCACAGTGAGCGACTGGCCTAGCTTCAACTTGTTCACGGCCCCGAGAATTGAATCTACTCGAGCAGGGGAAAGACGTGCCTGCATGGTAGTCGAGTCCCAAATGACTCCTAGAAAAGAGGTTCTCTGTAGTGGAGATAGCTCGCTTTTCTTGGCATTTAACCTCAACCCCAACACCTCCATGTGAGCCAGAACAGCATCTCGATGCTGAACAGCTAACTCTCTTGACTGAGCCAGAATGAGCCAATCGTCTATATAGTTTAACACGCGAATGCCCTGGAGTCTCAATGGAGCCAGAGCTGCATCCACGCATTTGGTGAAGGTGCGGGGAGATAAAGCTAGGCCGAATGGAAGAACTCGGTACTGGTATGCTTCGCCCCCGAAAGCGAACCTGAGGAACTTCCTGTGTTGAGGAAGGATGGAGATGTGGAAATAAGCATCCTTTAGATCTATCGTGACAAACCAGTCCTCGGACCTGATTTGAGACACTATTTGCTTCAGCGTAAGCATCCTGAACTTGAGCTTTCTGACAGAGCGATTTAGTTGTCGCAGATCTAGAATAGGACGCAACCCTCCATCCTTCTTCGGAACTATGAAGTAACGGCTGTAAAACCCTGACTCTCTGCTGGGGGAGGGAACCCTTTCTATAGCCTCCTTTCGCAGAAGTGTCTGTACTTCCTGTTCCATAACCAGAGCCTGCTCTGGGTTGACCACAGTAAAAACAACCCCGTTGAACCTGGGCGGACGAGAACCGAACTGAATTCTGTACCCATAATGAACTGTTTGCAGGACCCACTGAGATATATTTGGCAGAAGTTTCCACGCTGTCAAAAATTCTACTAGGGGAACCAGTCTCTCGAGACTGGCCTCTGGCGAAACTCGAGCGACCAGCTCGGTGCCCTGAAGCGGCGAACCGGCAGGGAGACGCCGAACTGATTGCTTTGAGACCCTCCTCAGAGGGAGCGAACACTCCAGCACCGCTCTTAACTTTCTTTTTACTGATGAGCACTGAAGCGAACGCTTGATGGGAGCCGCTGCGCCCTGAAGCACACGAGGTGGCAGGGTTGGCAGAACGGCCCCCTGAGGGCTCCGAGGAGACACGGGCACCGTATGCTGAGGTGAACACCGGTCCTCCCCGGAGGGGACTGCCCTCAGACGCCAGTCTCGACTGGCGTCAGGAACGTTTTGCCGAAGCCTTCTTGGCGATAAGAACGGTCCTCAGATCCGCTCTATCCCTCGAAGGATTCGGCTGCGGGCGCCGCCCCGCCCCCCAGTCTCTCTTTGGGGGAGCACGGGAAGCGACGCTCGCCTTTTGTTGAGCCCTATGTGAGGAGCTCGCACTCGGCTGGGGCTGCTCTCTTTTGCTTTGAGCAGGCCCCTGGACTTGAGAACGGCGAGGAAGTATTTTGTGGAACGCCGCCGACTGTTTCTTGGCCTCCTGAAACCTCTCGACGACATTATTCACAGAATCGCCGAAGAGGCCAGGAGGAGAGATCGGGGCATCCATAAGAAAGCTCTTATCCTTGTCTTTAATATCGGACAAATTAAGCCATAAGTGTCTCTCCGTAGCTACCAAGGCTGCCATAGAGCGGCCGATGGATTTAGCCGTCTCCTTGGTAGCCCGGAGAGATAAATCTGTAGCCCTACGTAGTTCAGCTATAACTTCATGACTGACTTCCTCCCCCTCATCTAAATCTTTGAGCAGGTCAGCCTGATAAGCTTGCAGCAACGCCATGGTGTGAAGACATGCTGCCGCCTGACCTGCCGCCGAGTACGACTTGCCCACCAGCGCTGATGTAGTTCTTAGGGGCTTAGTGGGCAACTTCGGGGCTTTGAGGGACGATGCAGACTCGGGGGAGAGATAGCTCGCAAGCGTCTCTTCCACACGAGGCACCGCCCCATAACCGCAAGAATTCAGTCCTAAAATATTTGAATAGTTAGATGTTTGGGGACTGAAAACACGATAAGAAACGGGTTTCTTCCATGATCTCGACACCTCAGTGTGGAGATCAGGAAAAAACGGTAAGCCCCGTCGTGGAGGTTGCGATCTTGACGGAAGGAAGCGTTCGTCTAATTTGCTTGCATGACGAACCTCCTGTTTCTCGACTGGCCAGCTTATATTTAATTTAGACACAGCACGAGACACAACCTCCACGAGCTCCTCATAGCTTGAGAGTGAGGTGGCGAATCCTCAATATCAACTGATTCGATGCTGACAATGTCCAATTCCTCAGAACTGGAACATTGCAACATCGGCGCTTCAACACGAGCAGAAGAAACCGCAGCGCGTGCTTCAAACTCGTGTGAAGCGCTGGAACGAGCAGGTGAGGGCAGAGAAAGGGCGGGGCCCGTCTCTAACCCCTCTGCAAGATCCATTTGCGATCCCCAGGACACGAGCCTTCGCTGTGCCTCAGCAACAGCGGGACCCGAACCCCGAGGACCGCGAGCTTCATCAAACACTGCTCGTCGGGACCGGAGCGTTTTCGCTGACAACAGATCACAATGCTCACAGCCAGCTCCCTCGAGAGCTGACCGAGCATGCTCCGGTCCCAAACAAACAACACACAGCGAGTGTGTATCCCCACCCGTTATGAAACGCGGGCAGGGATGAACGCAGTGCTTAAACTGTTGTTTATTCGCCATAATATATATATATATATGTGAGACAGACAACACCAAATATGACAGACAGTTTCGACAGAGAGTGCTTGCTGAAGACACAGAAGCTAACAGTGTTTTGTTTCCGGCGTGCTTTATAGCTTCCTGGTCATGACGTCACCCGTCTATGACGTCCCGTCACACCATTGGACAGATTTCACATGTGCTTCACGACGCAATCACGCAGAGGCGTTCCCACAATGCGTCAGAACCGACGCAGCGTTGAGATTCCCTTGAAAGGGAACAGTCATACTTTTGGTAAAAAAGTCATACTTTGAAATATTAATAATCATTGACTATGATGAAACAAAACTCTTCCGGTGCACATGCCATCAAAATAGTTGTGTCATTGTGAGGGAGAAGAGAAGGGTATTTTATTATTATTTTTTTTTATGATGCCCTGCTAACATACACAATAATTTGAGTCATTTCCTTCTATATGAACTGCAATGGGCTGATAATAGCACTCTAATGGCTGCCCTGCTGTCTCATTTTTCATTTAGTGACATATAGAAGTTAGAAACTAATCTTAAATAATTTCACTTCTAATTTTCTGATAAAAAGGTTCTGAGGATGCACAAGTCCTCTACACATTAATCACTCCTTCATTGCAGTACTGACCTTCAAGAGCTCAGACTGAACTGTAGAGCCTTATATCTTTTGTTTGTACGTGTAGCTATAAAACATCTACAGGGCAATCCTGATGCTTAACACTCTCACTGTGGTACTTCTAGACTCATTTGTTGAGATTGTTGAGTGAATAGCAGTTTAACAAAATGTGCCCAAGTAAAGCAGCTAATGTAATGAGGATAAACCCCCTCTGCAAGCAACAAGGTAACACTATCCATCACCATCCACCACCATCGGCATACAGATGGACACCTGCAGAGAAAACAACATCTGATTGATGTTCTCTTTGTCTGCTGCAACAAAAGTTTCCTGTCTCCACTGCTAATGATAATCTATGGCAAACAGAATAGAAACTTTAAGACAGATACTTTGATTTATCCAATGTTTTTCATGTTTTATCAAAGTCATTAATGATCATTAATGTAACCTTGGTAATGAGAATTCAGTGCTACTTTTTATATATTCTTCTTCTTCTTCTTCTTCTTTTAATATATTTATTGGGAATATACATACAAATGTGAAATATCCATATTTGCACTAGAAATACCACCACATTCCCTTTTTTCATCAATTAATCAGAACAGGAAGAGGAAAAAAGATAAATAAATAAACATAAATAAAATATAATGCAGTAACTGAAAATATAAGTAACATAATATAAGTAACATAGAAAATAACATTGCCCCTCCCCTCTCCTCCAATGCATAGTGTGTTTATCACATCATTAAAATGGTTAAAAGTAGAAATACAACAATCAATGACAAATAGTACATGAAAATAGTCCAAGTAAAACAAGAATGAAGAGAGGGGGGAAAATGAATATCCATCAGGGTTTAAAAGTGGTAAGACATCAAGAAAAGGGGTCTAAATACAGTCAAAGTCTGTGGGATTTTGCATGAGAGAATACAATACTTTTACAGGAGTACTATAGGAGAAGTTTATTAATCCAATGTTTCCGTTCTGAGGGTTCCCAGATTTCCCATTTTTAAGTATGTTTTTTTTTCTCAAGCAGGGTAAAATTCTTAAAATCATGAGTCATGTGAAGTGAGCTGACATCACTGTAGGAATTGAGGACGAACCAGACAAATGAATCTTCCAAATGATTCATTCAAAAATAATTCTATATAAACTCATCTCATCCCAAATCGTCACAGGACCCGAGATCAATGAACGAATTCGTGGCTCCAGTCCGTCTGAACCCCCCCCCCAGCTAAGTACCTTATGCCCAACTGAGGTGAAAGACCAAATGTTTAAAAGACAAAGCAACTGGAGCCACGAAATATAGAGTGTTTGATCCTCAAAGATAGAGATAAAACAGGCCACCTTGCGTGACCCCTGAGTGACACAGAATCAAAATCCATAGAAAACCTCACAGAGACTCCTTTATATATTGTAACAGGCTCAGGTCTGTTACATGTTCAATCTGACGGGGTGTAGTAATGCTACACACCACCAGAGGTGCAAGTGCACTCTACTGGATGGTATATGTCCAATAGCTTGGTTTCACGTGACGTCACGCTGCTATATCACGAGAGCGCGAAATTCAGATGGAGGGCAGGAAGTGAGTAGCTGAGGATCTGCCATCTGAAAAAATGCCAATGTTTTGTGTAGTTTACGGCTGCTCCAAACGTTTAAATCGAGAAAAAAGAAAGGGTTTTTATAAAGTACCGAAGATTGTCACTCGTAAAGGTGAGAAATGTCAAAAGCTCACTGAGACAAGCCGTAAAAAGTGGATTTCTAACGTACGTCTGTGGTCGGGAGGAGCAGTCTGTTAATGCCCGTGACTGCAGCGACCACTTCGTCGGAGGAATGTTAACGTTGCTAGCCAACGTGTTTTTTTAAAAAAAAACCTTTAAGTCTTTAATTCATTCACTGTCATTTTAGATTAGATGGGACTATTAATACAAACAAACAGTTTTTTAAAGACACGAACAAACAAACTTTTATTAGGTTGTCGTTAAATGCTCATTTACTTAGTAATGATTATTAAGTTAGCGGTAGTCTAATGTGGACTTCATTGGGGATTTTTAGGCTGCCCTAGCGCTTTGGGTGACGTTGAGTCGGTAGATTGTGCTCCGACGGTCAACCTAGGTTACCAAAAAACTAAGCCCAAATCAGAGGCGTCTCTTAAACGACAGCAGAGGATGAAGCTCAAGGAAGACCAACAAAGACGGTTGGAATGTGCAGAGGCTATGTTGGATCTCCAACAGACAGATGAGAGCCCAGATATGTTATTTATGTTTTATTGTAGAAGGACTCTATAGTGCTAGTGGCGTTTTGTATGGCTACCGAACTTGGTTTGGAGTTAAAAAGAGGATGTTCCTCCATGAACAGTGTCTGTCATCACCTTGTGGAATCTCTAGGATCTCATGTCTAAGGATCTGTGAAGATTTAACTTTGTTGTTTGGAGTCGCTTGCACTTTGGAATTATTATTTTTTTCTCTTCCATGGATAACACCATCATCTCTACCTATAGACTGCCTTTCACTTCCATGGATGGACATTCATATAGTTTGTTTCTTTTATATATGTTCAATATTTTTGTTTTCAGTATTCATTGTTGGTTTATCATATTTACATTTTTTTTCTCTTCTTTTCGGTTTGTTTGTTTGTTTATATAAATTTGCAAAAACACATTTTCATTGCCTGTCTGGTTAATGTGATTTATACCTGTTTCTTTTTAGATTGTCTATTGTAAGTTGGCGGTTCCCGGTAAAATTCAAATCTATAGCAGACTTGCACTTGAAGGGTTGAGGAAGTTATAATATGAACTGCATTAAATGGTTCCAAAACCATTCTAAACGGACTTGTAATCATACAGCGTTCGACTGCATAATTCCATGTCATGCATAAACATTATACATAATGTATCTAACGTTGTTTAAAAACAATCCTATTGTGTCATCTTTTGGTTACTATATATTTAAATTCTTTTTTTTATTGTCCACAAACAGGTAGATAATCTGCTTATTTTTAAGTTACACATACTACTTTGATTAAAAAAAAGTTTGAATTTCTTATTCAATGTTAGTATTATTGTATAATATAGAAATAAACAGTCTATAATTCAGATGAGAATATTGTTTAGTGTCATGAATTAATCTCAATAATGTCAAGACATGGTGAATGTAGACTTGTTAAAAGATTTTTTATATTTCAAATACTGTTGTCACAGCAACAGCTCAAACTTCAATATTTGTTTTGGATGCTTTTGAGACTCTTAGCATGCTTCAAATTGCATGAAACTCGACACACACATCAGGATTGTCATCTAGTCGACATGGGCAAAGCCCTAAAAACGGGTGTGGCAGAGGGGCTCTATAGCAACATCTTTTGGGGGGGGGGTGTTTCATACGTTGTCAGTGTCCTCTTTGCTCCGCGATATATTTTTCACTGCGGGAGAACATGATGTGTGGTGTGAGAGAGCATAGGTTGTCGGGCATTGCAACAGGGGGGCGGGTTTTGCGAAGGGTCAAATGATTAACTTTAATTCTGCTCTCCCTCATGAAAAAACTATTAAATACTCTCAGTATTTAAGATTGGATTAGGATTTCGACTGCAGCACATGGACATTTTAAATTACAAATGTTGAAAAGGCTCAGTAAGTGGATATTTATTGGTGGGTTGTAAATTTTTGACAGCCGTAACTTAATCCTGCCCCCAGAGTTTGAAGCAACTTGTTATGTTCCAATTTAATGATGTGGAGGGCTTGCGTGTATTCAAGCCATAGATGAGTGTGCGATATTGCCTATCACATTAATCTGACATCGCTAGTTTTTAATCTTTTAATCTAAATCACCATCACAACACGTTAGCATTACGCTAGTTTTTGTTATCCGTGCCCACCGTCATTTCTGTCGCGCTCTCCTTTTTCTACAAGTTCATCAAACAACTGGTAAGTCGGATCGGTCTACAAACACGGTAAGCCATGTCATCTCCTTTCATTGTTACTTGCACTGCCTGTCACATGCATGTATAGCTTTCTCTGTCAGCGATGAGGCATTCACATGTCATAAATGTAGGGAAATAGTCAGGCTGACAGAGAAAATCTTAGAATTAGAGACACGCATCCAAACTTTAATTGAGGATAGTAAGAATGCAAGGGCTTCAGATACTGTTTTGGATGCGACTAGCTTAGCGAACTCCGTACATTGTTCGGTTCCGGCTGTAGAGCCCGTGCAGCAGGGCAACTTTGTGACTGTGAGGCGGCCTAGTCGTGGGAAAAAACACCACTCTTCCGTTCCGATTAGAACATCAAACAGGTTCTCCCCACTCAGTGACGCACCCACTGAGAATCCTGTTGAAAGTGCCCTAGTTATTGGCGATTCTATTACACGGAACGTGAAAATAGAGACACCAGCCACCATAGTCACATGTTTGCCGGGAGCCAGAGCGCCTGACATCAAAGCAAATTTAACCCTCTGGGGTCTGAGGCTGATTTGGGGTCCTGGAGTAGTTTTACATGCTCTGACATTTGTGCTTATTTCAGCTACTAATAACATACTATTGGCCAACATGTAATTTTGCTGTATTCAGCACAAACTCTGCTACAATAATATGTGAGCAAAATAGATGTACATGTTTGCATTATTTTAAAAATAAAGATTATGCGTGGTTAGTAAGTTTTGGCAAAAAAAATGCCCTTGCAATAAGGCCATAAAACACATACTGAATAGTTGTTCACAAGACTTTTGAGTTATCAAGCTTGTAGGCTAGAATTTTTACTACACAATGATGTGGAAATCACTCTGAATGCTTCAACACAAACAGCAATATAATGATTTAAATTTTGTAAATCAGTTTTTGTGTCACCACTGCTGTATGCGTGGGAGTGGTGATGGCCATGAATACATTAGCAATTCACACCAGGGGAGACAAAAGACACTCCCCCAGTGGCTAACGGCCCATCCAAAGACCAAAGCTGTGAAGCATCTTGAACTAAGAATGTAAGGAGATTCACAGAATTTAATCTGTTTTATTGTATTTACTTTATGTGTCACATGATCCTTCAGAAATCGTTCTAATGTGCTGCTTTATTATCAATGTTGGAAACAGTTGTGGTACTTTTTGCAAGATTTATTGATCAATAATAAGTTAAAAAGAACAGCATTTATTCAGAATAAAAATCTTTCCTAACAAGTCTTTACTTTACTTCTTTACTCTTTACAATTGTCCTCTGAGGAAAAGGTGAATTCTTCCTCGCTGTCCAGAATCATCTGAAGGGCTTCATTACCAGAGTAGCGTGCCATCCTCAAAACGCGATGAACGTTCAGTGAATCTTATGAAGAAACTTCATGTTTTTTATGGCATTGACCGGGGGGCGTGTGAGATGCATATGTGGGCGTTAACTCTGTTACAGTAATCGCCTCAGAATTTGTGTTTGAATAGCGCGCGCTCTCCGTGGGCGTGGTCACATTACAGATAATGAGCTGGCTCGCGAACGACTGATTTCTCTCCGTTTTCAAACAGATTACATAAACAGAGAATATTTGTTTTAGATTTGACTTACATGATTTAAAACCTGACATTTCAACGTTTATTTAGACATGCGTTTCATATTTGTGTGAATAGTATTCACTAAGTTACCGTTCATTTTCTTATGACTATCAGAATGGATTTCATTCGGAGAGAGATCGCAGCTCACGCATCATGTTAGTTTTGCTTATTTTGCAAAAAGCACAACATTTTGTTTTTACTATGAGTGTGCACAAGTCAAAGTAGACATTTCACAGATTTCAATGGTATATATCTCTTGATTGTATGTTCAAAATTGACGGAGCATTTTGAGTCTCTTTCACACTGACAAGAAAAAAGTGAGTAAATCACGCCGGCGTGACGGCCGACCTCAGAGGGTTAAAAGTGCTGGCTAATGCTAATTGTAAATACTCTAAGATTGTTATTCACGTCGACGCTAATGATGTTCGACTTCGCCAGTCAGAGATCACCAAAATTAACATTAAAGAGGTGTGTGAAATCGCACGTATGATGTCAGACACTGTAATTTTTTCTGGACCCCTTCCTGCTCGTAGGAGTGATGAGATAATTAGCAGACTATCATCACTCAATGGCTGGCTGTCTAAGTGGTGTCCACAGAATAATATAGGTTTCATAGACAATTGGAAAAGTTTTTGGGGCAGACCTGACCTGTTGAAAAGAGATGGTATTCATCCCTCCTGGGGTGGTGCCGCTCTTCTCTCTAGTAATATGGCACATAGTCTTAGAGCTCAACCTTGACTAACTGGGGCCCAGGTCAGGAAGCAGACAGACTGGCTAAACCGACCGTCTGCTAGCTGTCTCACGTCACAGAATTCAGATAAATCCCAACACATAGAGACTCTTTTACCTAGATATCATCACATAGAGACTGTGTCTGTAACCCGAATTAATAAATACAGAAAACTTCCAAACCCATTTACGGGTGATAATTTAATTGATGTTCAACAAGTAGTAAACAGAGATTATAAAGATAAACAAATGATAAAGCTTGGGTTGCTGAATATTCGATCCCTTTCTTCAAAAGCACTTATTGTAAATGATATTATCACAGAAAATAATCTAGATGTGCTGTGTTTGACAGAGACCTGGCTAAAACCAGACGATTACATTACTTTAAATGAGTCTAGCCCTCAAGGTTACTATTATCGACACGAACCTCGTCGGAAAGGTAAAGGGGGAGGTGTTGCTGTAATCTATAGTAATATCTTCAGTATTACTCAAAAGTCTTTCAAATATATCTCTTTTGAAGTGATGGTGCTTTATGTAACGTTATATAATGTAAGTGACAAATCTCATTTGAAATCTGTGTTGGCTACTGTATACAGGCCACCAGGGCACCATACAGATTTTATCAAAGAATTTGCTGATTTTCTATTGGAGTTAGTACTGGCTGTGGATAAAGTCCTTATTGTTGGTGATTTTAATATACATGTAGATAATGAAAAAGACGCTTTGGGATTGGCATTAACAGATATTTTAAGATCTATTGGAGTTAGACAACACGTGTCAGGACCCACTCATTGTCGTAATCATACTCTAGATCTAATATTGTCACATGGAATCGATATTGATGCCGTTGAAATTCTGCAGCAGAGCGATGACATCTCAGATCATTATCTAGTCTCACGCGTGCTACATTTAACCAAGGCTGGAAAACCGCCTGTCTGCCATAAATATGTTAGAACCATCACTTCTACCACTAAAAATTGCTTTATAAATAATCTTCCTGATCAGTTTCATCAACTTAGCAAACTAGACAGCTTAGAAGAACTCGATGTTGCAACAGAAACTATTGACACTCTCTTTTCGAACACTCTAGACTCTGTCGCTCCTTTGCGCTTAATAAAGATTAAGGATATTAGTCCAACGCCATGGTATAACGAGCACACTCGGGCCCTTAAGAGAGCAGCCAGAAAAATGCAGCGCAGCTGGAAGAATTCAAAACTAGAAGTTTTTCGGATTTCATGGAGAGAGAAAATGATGGAGTACAGAAAGGCCGTAAAAACCGCTAGATCTGCTTATTTTTCAAATCTTTTAGAAGAAAATAAACACAACCCTAAGTATTTATTTAGTACAGTGGCTAAATTAACGAGAAATACAGCCTCAACTTCTGATGTTTCCAAACAGCACAGCAGTAATGACTTTATGAACTTCTTTACTTGCAAGATTGACAACATTAGAGAGAAAATTATAGCCATGCAACTGTCTACTACAGTATCACATCAGACAGTGGATTTTAGCATCCCTGAGGAAAAATTCCATTAATTCGCTGCTATAGGAAAGGAAGAATTGTCTAAACTTATTAAATCATCAAAATCAACAACATGTAGGTTAGACCCTATACCGACTAAGCTATTGAAAGAGATGCTTCCAGAGGTCATAGATCCTCTTCTTAAGATCATTAATTCATCTTTATCACTAGGTTACGTACCGAAAAATTTTAAGCAGGCTATTATCAAACCTCTTATTAAAAAACCACAACTTGATCCTGGTGAATTAGTCAATTACAGACCAATTTCCAATCTACCTTTTCTGTCAAAAATACTAGAAAAGGCAGTATCATCTCAACTGTGTTCCTACTTGGAAAGAAATGGTATCTGTGAGGATTTCCAGTCAGGATTTAGACCGTACCATAGTACTGAGACTGCTTTCATTAGAGTTACAAATGATTTGCTCTTATCATCAGATCGTGGTTGTATCTCTCTATTAGTGTTACTAGACCTCAATGCTGCTTTTGACACTATCGACCACAATATTCTTTTGAATAGACTAGAAAATTATGCTGGAATTAGTGGAAATGCATTGGCATGGTTCAAATCATACTTATCTGACCGTTATCAGTTTGTAGTAGTAAACGAAGAGATGTCATTTCGATCACAAGTTAAACATGGAGTACCACAAGGCTCAGTTCTAGGACCGTTGCTTTTCACTCTGTACATGCTACCCTTGGGAGATGTCATTAGGAAGCATGGCATTAGCTTTCACTGTTACGCTGATGATACTCAGCTCTACATTTCCTCGCGCCCTGATGAAACCTTCCAATTCTCAAAATTAACAGAATGCGTAGCTGATATAAAAAATTGGATGACTAGTAATTTCCTACTACTAAATTCAGAAAAAACAGAGATTCTAATTATTGGACCAAAAACTTCTGCACATAATAATCTAGAATACGGTCTAACACTTGATGGCTGCTCTGTTAAGTCGTCTTCGTCAGTTAGGAACCTGGGTGTGCTCTTTGATACCAATCTTTCATTTGAATGCCACATTTCTAGCATATGTAAAACCGTATTCTTCCATCTTAAAAATATATCTAAATTGCGACATATGCTCTCAATGACAAATGCGGAACAGCTAGTTAATGCGTTTATGACCTCGAGACTAGATTACTGTAATGCTCTACTGGGTGGTTGCACTGCTCGCGTGATAAACAAATTACAGCTGGTCCAAAACGCAGCTGCTAGAGTCCTTACTAGAACCAGGAAGTATGAACATATTAGCCCGGTTCTGTCAAAACTGCACTGGCTCCCTATTAAACATCGTATAGATTTTAAAATCTTGCTAATTACTTACAAAGCACTAAATGGCTTAGCTCCCCAGTACCTGATTGAACTCTTAATGCATTATAGTCCTTCGCGTCTATATCAGAATTCTGGCCAGTTGTTAATACCTAGAATATCAAAATCAACCGCAGGCGGTAGATCCTTTTCCTATTTGTCACCTAAACACTGGAACAATCTTCCTAGCATTGTTCGGGAAGCAGACACACTCTGTCAGTTTAAATCTAGACTAAAAACGCATCTATTTAACCTGGCATACACATGACGCACTATAAACTTTTGTCTTCATATCCGTTAAAGGATTGTTAGGCTGCATAGATCAGGTCAGCCAGAACCGGGAACACTTCCTATATCACCAGATGTACTCGTTACATCGGAAGAAGAATGGCGTCTACGCTAATTTTTTGTCTCTCTGCTTATCCCGAGGTTTAACAATAAACATGATTGGCTGGATCCGGGCCGTGTCCGGGTCGGACGGGGAACCTATGCCTGTGTGCGGCAGCAATGTGGTCCTGTGGTGTCGGCGGAGACTATGTTAACTAGCTCATCCTTTGTGAAGACCTTACCGACTCATCAGCCAGTGGCACATATCCCAAAAAACTGTCCCATACCGGCGTGATCAAAAAGATCTTAAACTAGATGGAACTAGATTAAATATTTTGACTGTTGCGATTCCAAATCGGTTTAATGACCTGTAACTCTGCCTGAGTATCGGACAAGTGTTCACTGTTGGCCAGAGGAGAACTGACCCCCGACTAAGCCTGGTTTCTCCTAAGGTTTTTTTCTCCATTTGTTGGAGTTTTGGTTCCTTGCCGCTGTTGCCTTTGGCTTGCTTAAGTTGGGGACACTTGCTTGATATTCAGCAGTGTTTTTGATATGCCTGCATTGGCGCCGTTGTATGCGAACTGAGCTGAGCCAGACGATTACGTAACTGTTTTCTGCAGTGCTGCTATACCTAAATTAACTAGACTAATAACTACTGATATTTGCAACGGAATGAATCAATAATATATAGAATAGGCTGCACAATGACACCATTTTCTTATTAATGTAAAGCTGCTTTGCCACAATTTGCATTGTAAAAAGCGCTATATAAATAAAGATGACTTGACTTGACTTGACTTGCGTAACTTTTAAAGTAAGTTTAATTTTCATATAAACGGTCTTAAATCTTGTTTATGTCGTTAATATTGTATTCTTTGTTTAAATGTTTTGATATTGAATTTGTTCATAATTCTGTTGAAGCTAAGGCTAGCTATAACATTGTTTACTATCTTTGTACGTGTTCCGATGCGCACTGCATAAGTGAAATATGAAAACGGATCAAATTTACTATATTTGTACTCAGGGCTGGACTGGGACAAAAAAATGGCCCTGGCATTTTTGCTCAGACCGGCCCACCACAATCGGTCGGACACCACCCACCAGTACACCATCGTTGCAGTCCCTGTAAATATGCATACCTACTATTCCATTCCCCAAAGCCTCTAGTAGTAAGTGCAAGTGGACCAGTGTACTCACTCTCTCTTGACTGACTCCCTGGTCATCAAAGCTAGCAGTGGAGTAGGGCCTACTCACCAATGGACAGCAAAAATCAGAAAAAAAAAAAAAAGTCTTATTTTAAGTTTAGATACTCCCCATTAAAAACATTGAAAAAGAAAACTATACTACCAAATTACTCACAAAAAACATCCTAATAAAATGATATTCATGTTATTCTCTTGTCATAAACAACCAAGTGTTCATACCAGAGTAATAGGGTACAAGAGCTACAAAACATAACTTTTTATAGCTAAAAAGTGAGGTCTAGTAGACCATCATCATGACTAATGGCTATAAATAGACACCTATAGTCTCGTTTTGAAATAAACACATCATCAGTAATATTACATTATAATAATAACCTGAATTTTTTTTGAGAAATCAAATTGCATCATTTCAGGTTTTTCTAGTTACTGTATAAGTGAACTCTGCTAGCTAAAAGGGCACACTTCTAGCTATAAAAAACCAGTGCAAAATAGCTTTTGCTGTGCTATTTGACTTTAGCTGACTGAGTGACCAGTGCAGTAGGTGACTGTCTGACTTTATAATAACGACGACGATTATGTTGTCTTATAATAGTCATTAATTTAGATAAAGCATCATCATCGTCGTTGTATCGTGAGTCCCTCGCTCCCTCCCTCCCTGTTAATCATGTGACTACCCTGCTTCCCGCTTCTATTATACTCTCATGCTTACTCCACTGTCAGACACCTGCTGCTCCTCTGCCTGACAGGTGTCTCCTCCATGTTCTTCTATGTTCACCTGTTTTTGCACATCGTCAGGTACTGTAGGTTTTGAAACTGAAGCTACAGTAACCGCACTAAACATGTCAGTAATTTTTGCATCAACCTATCATTTTTTTATTTATTTTTTTTGCCTGCAACTTCTCCGCACCCCCCTTGCACTTGCACTTTTGTTTCTCCATCCTCCTAATCCACAGATGTTTTGGATCTGAGCCACTGCATTTGACACACGAAACAGAGGGGACGGGGTGGAGTCTGATAAGAGATGTGATTGAGCCAGCCCAGTGTCAGTATGGAAAATGAACTAATGGGCCGCTGTCCCTGCTTTACGGGCCGGTCCAATTTTATGTTTATTAAAAAAAAAAAATTAGATCATATTGCGGCCCCGCCCCCAAGTACGTCAGCCCACCGGCATATATATATAAATGTGGCCATGTTTGGTTTTGGGGGTTAGGTTAAGGGTAAAAGGCTAAAATGTATCTATAAAATGGTAAAAGGGTAATTATACAAATATCTTTGTGATATAAAAGATTCTTAAACATTTTACATTTCTTTAGCTGTAAATTGTAATATTTCTGTTTAAATTTCAACTATAATGCGCATAGTGAAAGCAATCAGCAATGAAGACATTAATGGCGGGAAATTCATGTGAACACAGATATTGTATGTGAATTGTACATGTACCTTAAATATGAAAAGAAAACTGAATGTGGTCAAAAGATCAGGAAACATGCAGCACTAATGATCTTCTTTCTAATCATTTAAATTTGTTAGAAACCACCACAACTATTTCATTAAATGTTCAGGTGCTTTTGTTCTGGGAGGTTGAGAGGCAGTAAACTCATAGTTTTTCTCCTGCTGGCATGCAATTCACAAACATTCACCAAACACAATGAAAGGTTAGACTGATCAATTCTTCCAAAGATATGGACCATGAGTGAAAGAGAACTCTGCCAGTGAAAACTCAATTACTGTTCTTCATATGAGCCAGCTTAGATGCATCCCAAACTAATTTAGTTGTGACTTTGCACTTACTTTTCACCTTTTACCATCAGTGATGCCATGAACTTCAAAATCACAATAAGCCATCCAATGTCATACTGTGATCTTTACCAGGATTAAGGGAAGTTGTTTGGCACAAATTGTTGGTCAGATTTTAGAGCAGGAACTATCCACAAAAAAAAAAAAACTTTTGGCAGTTCTAGATGTATCTCTCTCCATCACAATTGCGAATTTTTAAAGCAAGTCGCAAAACAATGTTAAGTGTTGAATAGGGTTATTTTGAATCAACACAAAACAAAAAAGTAAATCATTGCTAAAAAGTAAATAATGACACTACACACTTTGCTGGTGTTAGATTTGACACAGAGGCAATTTTGCTGTGAATTATTCAGAATGAAACATATATGTGTGTAAATGTTTGAAATGGGTTGGAATATTTAAAAAAAACAAAAAACAATATTACAATGTTCCAGGAAAATATTTATCCACTTACAAATTAAACAATACAATTACATTTCTATATATAGTACATTATGATTACTAAGGAACCACAATATTGTAATAAACACATTGTTTTATGATTGTTTGTGCACATGTATGCTTGTGGTGGGTAACTAAATTCAGTGTGTGTGTGTGTGTGTGTGTGTGTGTGTGTGTGTGTGTCGGGGGGGGGGGGGGGGGGCGTTAATGAGTCATGAGCTGAGATGTTAATCAGAACTTCACAAAGCCGTTATTTGCACACACAGTTGTTCCCTGGAGACCACCTAATTAAGTCTGCAGTAGTATCACATTAGACACAACACAGACAGTCAATGTAAGACTATCAACATGAACAACAGGGTAAGATTCAATCTTTAAAATTCACTGTGTTTCCTGTACGATGAAGTTCATATACGATTAAAAAGATTCGAGACTGGCTCTGATAGTAAAATAACTGATAACTGAATTGATCGTCTCAGAAATATGCCCAGGTCATATTTGCCCCAAAAATTAATAGAAAAAAGAAAGGAAGAAAGAAATAAATTATACATCAAAATGCTTCCATTATTTTTTTGTTACTTCTATTTACACAATTGATAACTCAATCACATCTGCATATGCTTTCTATTCCATTTATTTCACGTTAAATTAAAATAGAAAAGTTATTAGATTTTCTAATAAAGTGTGTCTGAATAATCCCACTCTTCATTAGTCTCCTCATCACTTCACATTCCTTTGTCTACCGTGAATGGAGTTGAGGAGCAATTTTCAAGACAATGGCCTTGTTGAGAATGTGATGGATGTCGGTAAAAATTAATTATCCAACTCATTATTGAGTGAGAATAAATCTCTAACTTTTATCTGGAGACCATCAGTACTGATAAAAGAGCCACAGCAGGCTGCCACACAATTCCAGTTTCATCACCTTATCATAGTCACCTTATCGACTCGCACAGAGTCTGTAGCCGACGAACTGTCAGCAGTACAGCTCACGCTATTGTAACAATACAAACTAATTTCTACTGCAGATCCAGAGCTGCACCCATCCATATATACAGTATATTATTATTACTATGTTGTTGTTTATTTCTATATAAACAGGTCAAAATAAGTGGTACAATGGTTCTCCTTGGGCAGGTGGAATTTATACTTTAGGTCAAGGGATATTCTCATTCTACAGAGCACTTTACTGGGATGGATTGATGAATGGATGGATGGAATGTATACACCCCTGTGGAGGAATCAGTGTCATCACTATTTTCCTGACAAAGAAAGATTGCAGACAAAGACGAATTACGCTGACCACTGCAGCAAAATATCTGTTAATATTGACTTACATTCACACTGTCATTTAGTGGGACTGACAACTACCAAAGTTACATCAAAGATGGTGACGTCCATAAAACTGAAAAGTGTTTTTTTTTTTTTTTTTTTTATCATGATAAGTCCAATCGAGGCACGAGTTTATCTATCAAATCTAAAATATAAATGTATATCTGGGTGGAGAGTGAATATCTGAGCCGAGTGTAGGACACAAAACTGACAGGAGAAATTCCACTAGAGAACAGTGACTCGAGCTAAAATAAGATTAAGACTACTGTTAAGATAGTAGTCTAATCAACTAGTGATGTCCAAAGCTCCTAGGCTATTTGCTGAGGTGGGTTGTAACACCAATTTTTTTTTTTTTTTTTTTTTTTTTTTTTTAATAAAATTCACTTGTTAAATTATTTGTATACCATTCCCCATACTGCTATCCATGGCTATTTGACCCATATAGCAGCAGCTATTTACACTAAGTGAAAATAGCAATATATTCAATTTACAATAAGCACAAATAGCTGTAGATCAGGGCTATTCAACTGGTGGCCCACAGGCACCCAAACCTCCCTCCTCCTCTTTGCGGGGGCTAAATTTGGTTTGGTCATACCTGTACTGTTCGTACCATGCACGCTCCTCCGACTGACCTGAGAAACGTTTTCCTTGTGAAAATTTCAGCAGTTATGATGTGTGTCCCGTATTTCTGTCAACTGAACCAGCAATACCAATCATTCATGAATTAATCATTCTTTTATCTCAATTCTTTCTTTTCTGTGTATTGATCAAACACTCTGTCACTGAATTATCTTAAGCTTTCTAAGTTTCTCAGTCAGTAAAGACAAATAGTGTTGTTTTCAGGTATTTCACTAGTTTACTTTGAACTACGTAGCACGGCCCAGTGGATAACAGAAAAAAAGTCTCACTGTCAGAATATTTTCATTTAAGCCTATATACAGTGGTGTGACAAAGTGTTTACCCCCTTCCTGATTTTTTATTTTTTTCCTTTTTTTTCACACTTAAATGTTTCAGATCATCAAACAAATTTAAATATTATTCAAAGATAACACAACTAAACACAAAATGCTGTTTTAAAAGGTTGTTATTATTAAGGGAAAGCAAAATCCAAACCTACATGGCCCTGTGTGAAAAAGTGATTGCCCCCTAAACCAAATAACTGAATGGGCCAGCCTTAGCAGCAGCAACTGCAATCAAGCGTTTACAATAACTTGCAATGAGCCTTTTACTGTGCTGCGGAGGAATTTTGGCCCACTCATCCTTGCAGAATTGTTGTAATTCAGCCACACTAGAGGGTTTTTGAGCATGAACTGCCTTTTTAAGGACATGCCACAGCATCTCCACAGAGACAGGCCATTTTTGCCCTGTCTCTTTCTTATGGTGGAGTCATGAACTGTTACGTAGAAATTACTGAGGATTCAATAGCGAGTGAAAAATAACATTTATTGAAACAGACAGTGAAAAACAGAAAAAAAACAGATGTAAGAGTGACAGTCTGCAAAGATCGAGCCTAGGTAGCGCAGGGACTGAATGGGCGGACCAGATCCTCTGTGATGGTGAGTGAAGCGTGAGGGAACTGATCTCCGTGAAACCAGGAAGTATCCAGACGGTCCTCCGTGGGGCAAACAGCGCGAGGGTAAAGTCCGTACCAGAATCAAGACCACAATTCCAGGAGACAGGATCAAACCCAGAGAATCAAACAGCACCCAGGAACAAACCCAACGATCTGACAAACACAAGACGAATGACAATAGGTATAAATAGACCCAGAAGATGAGTGGAATGCCACTGGACTAAGGCCCTTGGTGACCCTGAACGGGCCGATAAATTTGGGAGCTAACTTATTACTAACAGAGCGGAGAGGAATATTCTTAGTTGAAAGCCACACTTTTTGACCCACGACGTAAACAGGAGGCTTCGACCGGTGGCGATCGGCCCTAGCCTTGGTGCGCGCCCCCACCTGGAGAAGAGTCTCACGGGCTCTGGTCCATGTGCGGTGGCACCTCTGGATAAAGGAGTGAGCGGAGGGGACCGCGACTTCGGATTCCAGACTAGGGAAAATATGTGGCTGGTAACCTAGACTACATTCAAACGGAGTGAGGCCCCTGGATGACACTGGTAACGAGTTATGCGCATACTCAACCACTGAAAGTTGCTGACTCCAGGATGAAGGATTCTTGGATACCAAACACTGCAACACTCTCTCCAAGTCTTGGTTGGCCCTTTCAGTTTGCCCATTGCTTTGGGGATGAAACCCCGAGGATAGACTAACAGTCGCACCCAGTAGTTTACAAAACTCTCGCCAGAATTTGGACACAAATTGGAGCCCCCTGTCGGAGACCACGTCCATCGGGAGGCCATGTAAATGAAAGACGTGATCTACGACAGCTGTCTCCTTGGCAGAAGGTAATTTAGGCAAGGGAATGAAATGAGTCGCCTTCGAGAACTGGTCCACAACAGTCAAAACGATTGTCTTGCCCTGAGAGGGTGGGAGGCCGGCAATAAAATCTAGCGCAATATGAGACCAAGGTCTCGAAGGGACAGACAGGAGTAACCCATCAGGGGGTCGATTGGAAGTCTTACCCGTAGCACAAATTGAACAGGCCAAAACAAAACTTTGAATGTCGTGGGCCATAGCTGGCCACCAGAACCGTTGCTTAACCAATAAAATGGTACGGTTTACTCCTGGATGACAAGCTACATTAGAACAGTGACCCCATCGAATGACGTCGGACCGCAGTCCCTCCGGCACGAATAACCTACTCGGTGGGCAACCAGGCGGAGACGTTACCCCTTCTAAGGCCAATTTGACCTTCGCTTCGATCTCCCATGTGAGTGTGGAGATAATGAGTCACTCAGGTAAAATGCACTCGGGAGTAGACGGGCTTTCGGAATGGTCAAAACCACGGGACAAAGCATCGGGTTTGATGTTCTTAGAACCCGGGCAGTACGAGAGGGAAAAATCCAAGGAAGAGCGATAGGAAAGAACCGCACCTACCCCCACCTCTGATGCATCAACTTCCACCACGAACTGACGTGATGGATCAGGGGCTATGAGAATAGGGGCCGAAGTAAAGCGACCTATGAGGTTGGAAAATGCAGTTTCGGCTGCACCAGACCACCTGAACGTCGTTCTGGGGAGGTAAAGGCAGTCAGAGGAGCAGCTAATTGGCTGAAATTGCAAATAAAACGATGGTAAAAATTGGCAAATCCCAGAAACCTCTGCAGGGCCTTACGGAATCTGGGCTTGGCCAATCCACCACAGCCTTAATCTTGTCGGGATGCATGCGCACCCATCGGACGAGACGATGTACCCTAGGAAAGGAACAGACTGTGCAAGAAATTTGCATTTCTCCGCCTTGACAAAAAGCCCATTCTCTAGTAACCTCTGTGGCACCCGTCTAACGTGATGAACGTGTTGTTGGAGAGAGGATGAAAAAATCAGTATGTCATCAAGATAGACATAAATAAACTGATCCATGTCTCTCAGCACGTCATTGACAAGTGCCTGAAAGACCGCGGGGGAGTTAGACAGACCGAAAGGCATGACCAAATACTCAAAATGGCCCCTGGGGGTATTAAACGCGGTCTTCCACTCATCTCCCTCCCTTATGCGAACCAAATGATAAGCATTATCTAAACCCAATTTTGTAAAGACAGATGCTCCCTGTAACCTCTCAAAGGCTGAAGACATCAATTGCAAAGGATAAGCATTCTTTACCGTGATGTTGTTCAGCCCCCGGTAATCAATACAAGGTCGCAGAGACCCATCCTTCTTCCCAACAAAAAAGAACCCCACCCCCGCTGGAGAACAGGAAGGACGGATGAACCCGGTTGCTAGAGAATCAGAAATGTATTTCTCCATGGCCTCCATTTCCGGGGTGGAAAGTGATTATAACTTGCCCTTAGACGGAGACGTACCTGGCAGTAACTCTATAGCACAGTCATAGTGACGGTGAGGAGGCAAGAGAAGCAACACGGGACTTACTGAACACTTCCTTCAGGTCAAGGTCCTTCAGGTCAAGGTACTCGGTACAAATTCACCGACTCCTCCTGAAAAACAGAATCCGACATGGACGAACAAGCAGACACAAGACAGGACGCATAGCACTCATTACTCCAGGCCGAGACTGAACTGCGGCCCCAATCCACCCTGGGACAATGCTTAACAAGCCAGGGGTGGCCGAGTACAATGGGGATGCATGGAGAGTCCATGAGCAGAAATGAGATCTCCTCTGAGTGATTTCCAGAAGTGATGAGAGTTATGAGTTTCGCGCAAAGGTGAATGTTAGGGAGCTCTTGTCCATTGAGTGCATTAACCGTAATCTGGAATGTGAGAGAAGTGGTGGGAATGTGAAGTTGCCGGGCAAGACCCAAGTCCATGAAATTACCTTCCGCCCCCGAGTCCAATAAAGCCTGACAGTGGTGAGAGTGAGTCACCCATTGCGGTCTTACCGGGAGGAGAGTTGAAGAAGAGGGCTTATCCACAGAGAGCCCGCCCGATAATAGCCTCTCACTTAATATCGGGCTTGATCTTTTACCGGACAATCATTCAGAAAGTGTCCTGTGCCTCCGCAGTACAAACACAATCCTCTGGTTCTCCACCGTTGCCTCTCCTCCCGGGAAAGCCGAGCCCTACCCACCTGCATGGGTTTGTGGTGGAAGACGGGGCTGAGCGTATCGGAACTGGTGAATGAGTGACCCTCGGACCTCGCGGAAACCGGAGCCTGGAGTGTTCGTCGTTCCAGCCGGTGTAGGCGAGCGTCGACCCGTAACGCCAACTCAATGAGTCCATCCAGGCTGCTAGGCAGGTCCAGCGCGTAGATCTCCCTCTGTATTCAGTCAGCCAACCCATGCAGGAACATGTCCCACTGCGCCTCCTCGTTCCATTGGCACTCTGCAGCTAAGGTCCTAAATTCAATGGAATAGTCCGACACCGGTCTACTCCCTTGACAAAGATCCACGAGTATACGGGCCGCCTTGCGTCCCGTCACAGCACGGTCAAAGACCCTCCTCAGTTCCTCTGAGAGTGCCTGGAACGAGGTGCAGCATTGGTGGTCGTTCTCCCAGACCGCCAATCCCCACTGAGCCGCACGTCCTGTCAACAAAGTTAGTACAACAGCCACCTTGGACCGTTCTGAGTTGAATGTTTGTGGCTGGAGCTAGAAGAACAAAGAGCATTTGTTGAGAAAAGGTCTGCAAAAATTTGGCTCACCAGTGAAAGATTATGTGAATTTTCATCATCTTTAGTCTCATCTCATCTCATCTTCCACCGCTTATCCGGGGCCGGGTCGCGGGGGCAGCAGTCTAAGCAGAGACTCCCAGACTTCCCTCTCCCCAGACACTTCCTCCAGCTCTTCCGGGGGGACACCGAGGCGTTCCCAGGCCAGCCGAGAGACATAGTCTCTCCAGCGTGTCCTAGGTCTTCCCCGGGGCCTTCTCCCGGTGGGACATGCCCGGAACACCTCCCTAGGGAGGCGTCCAGGAGGCATCCGAAACAGATGCCCGAGCCACCTCAGCTGACTCCTCTCGATGTGAAGGAGCAACGGATCTACTTTGAGCTCCTCCCGAGTGACCGAGCTCCTCACCCTATCTCTAAGGGAGCGCCCTGCCACCCTGCGGAGAAAGCTCATTTCGGCCGCCTGTATCCGGGATCTCATTCTTTCGGTCATGACCCAAAGCTCATGACCATAGGTGAGAGTAGGAACGTAGATTGACCGGTAAATCGAGAGCTTCGCCTTGCAGCTCAGCTCCTTCTTCACCACGACAGACCGGTACATCGACCGCATTACTGCAGAAGCTGCACCGATCCGTCTGTCAACCTCACGCTCCTTCCTTCCCTCACTCGTGAACAAAACCCCAAGATACTTGAACTCCTCCACTTGAGGCAGGAGCTCTCCACCAACCTGAAGAGGACATCATCTTTAGTTAAATGCATTTATATTGTGACTGTGCTTCAGACACAATCAACTTTGTCTTTGATGCAATCAACAGTCTGTGTCTGTAAAGGTGTGAACCAAATGGCCCATAGAAACTGAATAACAAAGATACAACTTGCTCTAGATAGACTGCAGGGTTGACCAACCTTCTGCGAGATTTCCTAACACGTTTGTATTGTTTGTATATCTTCATGTATAAAGTTCTGTCCCATCACTGCTGAAGATCTGTGCTACACTACTACCTTCAATAAACTCTTCTCCCCACAATAACTAGCTTACTTATTTTATATATTAGAGAAAGCCACCCCAAAAGACTGCTCAGCCAAATACAGCAAAAATCTAACACTAGCTTTTTAAAATCTTTTGGTCTACTTCTCTTTGTCAGGCAAGTCCAATTTAAGTGATTTCTGAATTGAGAACAGGTGTGGCAGTAATCAGGCCCGGGTGTGGCTAGAGAAATTGAACTCAGGTGTAATAAACCACAGTTGAGTTATGTTTTAACAGGTGGGGCAAACACTTTTTCACACAGGGCCAATTTGTTTGATGATCTGAAACATTTAAGTGTGACAAACATGCAAAAAAAATAAGAAGGGGGCAAACATTTTTTCACACCAACTGTAAATAAAATAATTCTGACCAATAAGACCTCCACTGTTACATGTATAGTCTTGTCTCCCCTCTTCTTTGTGGTTTTTGGTTTGTCCCGTGACCTAGTTTCTCCCCAGTCTGTGTAATTAGTAATGTCACTCACCTGTGCCTTGTTAAACACTCCTCATGTGTTTATATATACTCTCCATGTCTTTCAGTCCATGTCCAATCTCGTCAATGTGTACGTGTGTTCTAATCTGTGTTAAGAGTTTCTTCAGTAAAGTACCTGTTTCCTGTGAATCCTGATCTCTGTGAGTTCCCCGCGTTACGTGACATCCACCTCCCATCCCGGCCCACCTCAACTTTTTGATTTGATACTCCGGCCCTCGAATAAAACTACTTGAATAGCCCTGTCGTAGAGATTAGCAGAAGACTGTTCGTAGCTGGTATGCACGAGGTGATCAAGCCCTGCATTTGAAATGTTATAACTGTACAAAAGTACTTTCTGACATAAGGTGTTTTTTAATATAAATTGTTACCGTATGTTCATGGGTTTTAAAAGGAATTCAAACTGATGTCGCATGATTGAGAAGCTATTTCTACAAACTCTGGTGAATTTCAGTGTGACACTGTGCGTTTAGTGGATGTGTTTTATCTGATTAATGATAAAAAAAAAATTGCATTTATGCTATAGTGTACAAAAAAAACAGTTAAAAGTTTTTTGTATTTCAATAAACTTTTTGCAAACAGAGGTCAGTGAAATGAATAGATTTTATTCTTGTTAAATGTATTTTATGATCCTTGTATATATGGATAAAAAATGATTGACACATATCTTAAACAGATTTATTTGTGTGTTGTACGGGTGTAGTATGTTAATTTGATAAACTAGCATGTGGAAGTGAAGCATGTGTGTGGCGCTTTTGACAATTTACTTACTACGAATAGTTTTTGACAAGTTCTTTTTACGAGTTTATTGTATGACAAGTTAATGTGAATCTTAAGAAATGTTAACTCTGAATTGAGTTACTTTTTGTAGACTGTTTTTTTTATTTGCCTGATTCCATCTTATGACATGATCAACTGTGAGCTATGGAGAGCCAGACCATGTGATTTGGCAAAGGCTGCAATTATTTAATGCGCAGCTTGTCAGAGCTGTACGGCTCTGTGATCAGTAGTAAATGCTTCTCCATCTGAAAGCCAGAGAAACTCAAAATATGCCCTGCCACAGAAGAAGATAAAATGCTTCATATCACTGTAGCTGAATAAACAGAAGATTGAAACGCTTTGTTTGATTAAACATGACTAATAAACACATGAATGCCTTGTTCTGTGTAAGAAGCCACATCACCTCACAGAAGGATGCTCAACTGTCGTTATGAAGTGAGTTTGGAGTAAAAACATGTTATTAAATGTTGTCTTTTGTTGGACAAGATGTTAATAAATGCATCTCATTTCTGGAAAGATTTTTGGATACTTTCTTTTCTTTTTTTCGGTTTCTCTGACCTGCTATGCAGAACCTGGACTAAATATCGATTTTTCCCATTGCAGCAGTGTTATTTTGGGACAAAATACTAACATGTTTTTCCTATTATTTGTTTTTTATTTAGTTTTTTTTTTTCCCGTTATATGTGCAATAAATGTGAGTAAATGATTTGTTCAGACAGTGATGTTGTAACGCAGAGGCAGAGGCAGCGGCAGCGGCAGCGTTGGAATCCATTTGTGGAAGTTTATTAAGAACAATAGTAAGATACGGGAACGGTAAGACAGGCAATGGGTCATTAACGTTAAAGCAGTCCACACAGGTGACAAATACAAGGGCAATCCAGAAGGCTGAGGTCGTTAAACAGCCACTAGGTCCAAACACAAAAATCAGTCTAATCCAGGCAAACAATAGAAAGGGGTAATCCAACAAACGAATAAACCGGAAAAACAGGCAGGATCATACCCTGAGAAATCAGGCAAGAAACAATGTTAACACTTGGGTAGGTAGACTGGCAATACTTTGCATTGAGCTAATGTACACACACTCTTTAAATATGGCAAAATAGGAAGTGACAGTAGCAACAGAGGGAGTGGTAAACAGTCAGTACTCAGGAGAAGGCTCCCTCTGCTGGTGTGGCGTTACAGATGTCTCGTGAGTTCAGTGTTGATGTCATGATCGTCAGTTGAAGTGCCAGCTGGAAACTCTAGAGGGCACTCCAACATGGACTCACTCACACGCTCACCCACTCACTCACTCACTCACTCACTCACTCACTCACTCACTCACTCATCCACCAAGGCAGACTACATTTCCCAGAAGCCCTGTACCCATCACTGATCACTCCACCAGCTGCAACACATTACTCAGCTAATTCTTATCAGTCACACTATTTAAGCTCAGCACACACACACACACATGGGCTAGGTCTTGTTATTTCCCCTGTGACTAACATTTCTGAGCATTTCTTTCTGTGTCTGATTTCCCAGTTCTGATTTTGTCTGTTTCCTTGTTTCCTGATCGTTCTCTGCCTGCCTTCGGATTTATTTCTTGATTTCACTGGACTGTTGTTATCTTGCTGCTTGCCCTGATCCATCTGCCTGTTCAACGTTTACGACTCTGCCTACCCTCGGAGTATGTGCAGGAATGCTGTGAGGTCACTGTTTAAACATTTGTTTTGTCGGGGGCTTAATGAACCCCTAAAAACCTGTCTCCCTGGCGCAGACTTTAATTGTAGTCTCAGAGACTTAATAGACTATGCATTGATTTTGTCTGGGTCATCGTTCACTGTGGGAGAAGTGGAGCTCAACCGCTACTTCATTCAGCATTGAATATGCCTCACTCTGTGTTTAACAAACATTTCTGTCCTGTTGTTCCCACACCTGAGCCCAGTCACAACATGGCGACTTCAGTTGAACTGGAACCCAAAATGGCCGCCAGTCCAGAGTCACAGCACGCCGCAGCTGATCGTCCACAGTCACAGCACACCGCAGCTGATCGTCTAGAGTCACAGCACGCCGCAGCTGATCGTGCAGAGTCAAGTAAAGTCATCATAGATCATTGTGAACAAAGCCAAGTCACCGTGGAACATCCCCAGACTCGACATAAGCACAAGCCGCGCAGTAAGAAGGCCGCTCCAGCGCTTCCCGAGGCCGCTCCAGCGCTCCATGAGCCTGCTCCTGCTCTCCCCGAATCCGCTGCAGCTCCAGACCCTCCGTCGCCTGCCCAACAGCCTATGGTTCAAGCCACGCCTGCCCAGCAGTCAACGGTTCAAGCCACGCCTGCCCAGCAGTCAACGGTTCAAGCCACGCCTGCCCAGCAGCAAACGATTCAAACCACGTCTGTCCAGCACTCTGCAGTTCAAGTCACATCTGCCCAACCCCAGACGGCTTACGTTACGTCTGTCCAGCCTCACACAACTCATGTCATGCCTGTCCAGCCACCAGTGACTGCTTATTTCACGCCTACCATGCCTGAGCTGCTAGAGGATGCAGCTCTGTCCATTGTGACTATGGCCATTTTATGTTTGTGGGCAACACACACAACAGTTCCAGCTTTGGACCAGCCACAAGAGGACGCTCCAGAGTCTGTCCCTGAGTTCTCCTGTGCAGTCCAAGAGGGCATAACCGAGTCAGTCCCTGAGCACGTCAGTGCACTCCAGGAGGTCGCTCCCGAGTCAGTCCCTGAGTACTTCTGTGCCACCCAGGAGGGCGCTTTAGCGGGTCCCAACTCAGGTTATGTACCATGTTCTAAGGGCCTGAAGAAGGTTTCCGACTCTAGATCAGAGCCTGACCACCCAAACGTCACCCGTCCTGCTTCCACAACCTCAATCCCTGAGTTTCCTGTCTGCCTTGGTATGACCACAGAAGTCATCCTTGAGATTCCTGTCTGCCTTCATCTGACCATGGAGGTCACCCTTGAACTTCCTGTCTGCCTTCATCTGACCACGGAGATCACTCTCCAACTTCCTATCTGCCTTGATCTGACCATAAAGGCCTTCTCTGAACCTTCTGCCTGCCCTGAAGCGATCACAGAAATCGCGCCTGAGCTTTCTATCTGCCCTGAAGCAATCACGGAGGTCGCCGTTGAGTATTCTGTCTGTCCTGAACATTCTATCTGTCCTGAACATTCTGTCTGTCCTTAACATTCTGTCAGCCCTGAACATTCTGTCAGCCCCGAACTGTCTGACTACCCTGAAGCTATCACGGAGACTGCTTCCGAGCTTCCTGTCTCCCCCGTGACCACCACAGAGGTCACACTGAAACTCCCAGCCTGCTCTAAGATTACCACTAAGGTGGTCCCTAAACTGTCTGTTCGCAACCACACGACCAGTCAGGAGAACCTAACCAACACCTTAGGGGGTGTTCCTGAGCTCCTTGCTGGTCCTGGTATGGCTCTAGCGGCCAATAACCTCTCTCGGTTTTTTGTTGCAGTTTCCCCTGATCTATCATGGTGGTGGCCAGAAGGATTAGATCTGCCAGGGTGGGCACCCGCACAGCCTGTTCCGCCTTGGCCGCCTGCAGAGCCTGATCCACCCTGGCCGTCTGCACAGCCTGATCCGCCCTTGCCGTCTGCATAGCCTTATCCGCCCTGGCCGTCTGCACAACCATGATCCGCCCTGGCCCTCTGCAAAGCCTGATCCGCCCTGGCCGTCTGCACAACCATGATCTGCCCTGGCCGTCTGCACAACCATGATCCGCCCTGGCCATCATGTTGAAGTGCCAGCTAGAAACTCTAGAGGGCACTCCAACATGGACTCACTCATTCACTCACTCACTCACTCATCCACCAAGGCAGACTACATTTCCCAGAAGCCCCATACCCATCACTGATCACTCCACCAGCTGCAACACATTACCCAGTCACTGATTACATTACACACACACACACACATACACACACACACACACACACACACACAGGCTAGGTCTTGTTATTTCCCCTGTGACTAACATTTCTGAGTGTTTCTTTCTGTGTCTGATTTCCCGGTTCTGATTTTGTCTGTTTCCCTGTTTCCTGATGGTTCTCTGCCTGCCTTCGGATTTATTGCCTGATTTTACTGGACTGTTGTTATCTGGCTGCCTGCCCCGATCCATCTGCCTGTTTACGACTCTGCCTACCCTCGGACATTCCTGTTTGCTGTTGATTTGACCATTACCTGTTTGTCCACATTGGTCAATAAAAGCCTGCAATTGGATCTCATCCGCTGACTTGCCCATTCATTACAGTTGAACAGATCAGTTGTTTTAACCATTCATTAAAATGAAACAGTTCAAATGAGTTATCATGTCGCGAATCTGCCATTAGTGGATGTGGACGCATTGTGTGCAAAATTGTGAATCCTGTCTGTAAGGACATTGCAAAAGATTTGTCAACACAGAAAACACTTCATCACTGGATAAGATTTTTTTTTTCATTTACTGGAAGTGTGGTTTATCTCAGCTGCATGTGCGGAACGCCGGTCAAAGAAGATGAGGTGACGTACTTTTGAGCAGTATTCACACCCAGCCTTCAGGAAAAATTCTCTGAATACACCATGTAAAACATGGATTCGGTCTTCCAAACTTTTAGCATCGTGCCAGTTGATTTAGATTAATATGTGTGAGGGAAAGAGAGCAAAGACGGTGCTTACGCCCATTTCACACTGCAAGCTTGTGTGGCACGTGAGCAGCATTTGAGCGTAACTACACAGTCACTGCAGCTGCAGACGTGGGAGTATTCACACTGGAAATGTTTGTACAGCGTCAGAACTGTGGCTCCAAGCTACACATAAAGTGAGCATTTATTTACAAAGACGCCAATACATTTGTTTTATAAGTTTGTCATTTATAAACTTGATAGTCTTGAAATTATGTTAACATTGGGAGGTGTACAACACTCATGTAAACATAAATAATAAACAAAAAGCCTCATGTCATATTGCTGCACATGAATGAAGTAAGCTTTGTGTTTACATCATCTGCTGCGTGTACATGTTTACAAGACTGCAAACTCGGGTTTGATTTGGGTATTGCTACCTGTCAGTGTAATAATTAAAAGAATGTTTATAGAGTTGGCTAGTTTAATTTAGTTTCACCTAAACTGAATAGTTAAAAACAAGTTAAATGGGTAAATCTTCTATAAATATTTGTGATTCTTAACTTTCTTTTCTGACATATTCCAATTCTTGTTAAAACAGACTAAATAATGTTCATTTAGTCCATCAAAAGTGTACTTTGACTCGTTTTGAAAAACTTTCATTGCAGGAAACACCTTGAACGTTTGTTGTGTTACATACAAATAAAGTAGTTAAATTGGATAAATCACTTCTCCTCATCCAGGTGGATGAAATGCGCAGCATTTAAAAATAATTTACTGGTATTTTGAAACTGATGTGTGAACGGTATATTACTGGTAAAAATACGAAATGCCATTGCTTGTGTGAACAGCACATTTGTGTTTTTAATGGACAAGTTGTTTGGTAATTTGTCTGGTAATTTTAGTGTAATTTACATGGATTACTGTGGGAAAGGGGATAATGTTGTCAGTTTATTGGGTTCATGCTCTACCAGTCTTTCATTGGTCGGTCAAAATCATAGTCATGATTCCAAACATGCTTAGATTAGAAATGGTTAGATTTTACAGAACCAGTGTTTACACTCTGAGGAAATCAACCTACACACTTTCTTATAGATGTCTCTGCATACTAACATTTAAATTAGTTATCATTATCAATGCACTTATTTATACATGTTTATAATGTTTATACATGTTTTTACAAGCATCTACTTGCAGCGGTAATTATGTTCTGTAATTACATCTATAATTACACTGTTGATCCTTCTCTTAAACCACTGTCATCTCTGGCTTGCTTAGTTGGGGACACTTAATATTCAGCAATATTATTGATGCATTGACACTATCGAATGAGAAATGAACTGAGCTGGTAACTGGATAATGACATCACTATTTTCTCCAGAGCTGCTTCGTCACTGAATTAAACTTAAATTGAACAATGAACTGACTTCAGTTGAACAATGACACCGGTGTCTATTTAGAGCTGATTTACAGTATAATTGAATCCTGCTTGCATCACTGATCAATGCTATCCTGTTTATCATTGTAGCTGCTTTGAAACCATCTGTGTTGTATAAAGTGCTATATAAATAAAGGTATACTTGAGTTGACAAGTGTTTTGCAATATAACATGAACACAATAAGTACATTGTACCTAACCATTGCTTTTCTATGTACAGTAAGTGCATAGTAAAGATACCCAAAATAAAATGTGATCAAGTATTTTAACACTGAAAAAAAAAAGTCTCTTGCTTGCTGTGGAAAGAGATGTTATGGTCACACAGTCATTGTGCAGTCTCTATATGATTATTTCTCTGTTTGAAGAGTTGCTCATCTGTTTGGTCAAGTGATACTGAAGACGATACAGCATGCTAATAGCACTATTTCACGCTTATTCTCTCACCGCAGGCTGTGTCTGAGCATATCTTACACCAATCCATATTTTATCATGATAATACAGATCCTGTATCTCTAGGCTATGATGGTTCAGTGCCTGAGTTTACTGATGTCCTATGAGATCAATTTATCTACACATCAGTGCAAACCGAAGTTACGATAGTCTTTTGTTCCCTATTGTGACGTATATCTGAGAGGGAAAAAAATGTAGTGCGGTACGTGATTTTGTCCTTCAGGAAATGATTGAATTGATTGAATTGCTTGCATTGTTAACTAAATGGAGGCAGATCTGTATGCCAGTTGTGGAGAATAATTAGTTCCACCCTCTGCTGAGACATACGTTATGAAAAGAACGGACATCGATTTGAGGGGGAAGGAAGGTTAACATTTTTGATTAAGGATTATGAGAGCATATGATTTGTGAAAAATATAGTGATGTGCACGGATAAATCATTTATACTAAGCACAGCAACATTCTGTAATAAAAGAATTGCCAATTTTGATTTCTTGGAGAGGTTGTACAACATTACTAAATGATGTAAAATTATTATTTCATGTTAGCTGTTGCATTAAATAATGTTACCAAATAAAACCTTACTATGAAATGTTAGTTTAATTAATGGAATTATTTTAACAAATTATTAAGGTTACAGTTTCCCTGTTCCTGTTCCCTGATCTTGTTAGTTTCAAGTTCCTTGGTTTGGTATGGCTGCTTATTATTATCCACTGTGTGTTATTTATTTATTTTGTAGCGAATTAGCTCAAAAGAGAAATATTAATAATTATTCATAACTAATTATGATTATTCATTATGATCAATTATGAATATTTGAATCAGTTAATCAGGTTAACTTAATGTAGCTGCATTCAACTACAATCAATCGATCTGTTCATCCTGTGAACACTCAATGTTGATTATTAATTGATTCTGAGAGAAGGATATTTCCCCTGACAGAAGAATAATCTTTCTGTCCCGTTTCCGGTACTTTTAAAAACATGTATAGGGTCAGAATCATTTAAGTGACAATTCACCTGCATAGGCAGAGTCAGAACCAAACATGTATTTTGCACAAATTTTATTAACTACATCACGAACACATAGCTAACTAACAAACACATTCATACACACAAATCACACGTACAGGGGTAAAAGGGGAAGTGAGAGTGAAACCGAAAGTGGGAACAGGAAATGGAGTTAAGTCAACAACCCGGAAGGAATCATTAGCATGATTAGCCTGGGAGGCCAGGCCGCAGGAGCTGTCTTTTGAACAGTCGACGATAAGAGAGAGAGGGAGGAGAGTTTGTGCTCCCTTTTAGCCTCTGGGTTCTGGCACACTCCCCAAAGTGAACCTGACCAATGAGGAAAGAGGAATTCCTGAGCGGGAACTTCCTCTCTGGAGGAATTTACGGCTTTTCTTCCAGCGCATAAAACTAGGCCTAGCAGTTTTGTGTACATTAATGCTCCAATTAATACAACAAACACGCACTGCATTTGATGAGGAAGTCACATACATGAAGATGTAAGTCGTGAAATGAGCATTAATTTGATAGGAGACATGATATATGTGAGGTAGTTCGTTCATAGTTTTTATCATAAAATATGCATTAAACCAAGAACCGTACAAAAGACACTCACACAACATTCATACCTATAAACACAATGTCCTGGGATGCATGTTCATTTATAGATCAGTTAATCTATAAATTAATGCAGGAGAGTCAGTTTTCTTTTACAGGCTTTGTGTCTTCCTTGTAGCCTGACTCTAAATGGTCTGCATACTTTCAGGTCGTAAAACGGCTTGCAGTCCTATTACCTTGGGTTGGGTGGCCCCTGTGGTTAGCAGTCAGAAAGGGGTTTGGAGGATATTTGTTAAAATATAACAAATATTTGTGTCTGATTTATCTCAGTCGTTACACCTTTGTTAAATCCTGTATATATACTTCCTGTTCATTTTAATAACTGCTATTGGTTATTATTTGTATTGCAAGGGAAATATTATTTTCGTAAGTGTATTCAATCAAAGTTGTTGCCTATACATGATTAATTTTGTTAATCTTACATGAGTTACATGCATTCCCTTATATGATCTTTTTATAATCTTTAAATCAAGAGGAAAATGAAATTTGATTGTTAACATATAGGTATATGTATGTTACCATTTGCATGTATTAGACTTTTTGTCTCCAATTGTTTTTAAAATATGATGTTTTCAAAAGAGTGTTAACAGTCTAAGAATGTGAGGCGACGAACTGAAGATAGAAAACAGACTGTTGCCTAATGGAGGTTAAGCCACATATGTAAGGGTCAGATCTTGATTGATGAGCATGAAGAGTACATGTGTTTTATGGCTAAGTGTCACGTCTTCACCACATGGACTGTCACTTTGTTGTTGTTTTCTATCTGTCACATGTTCCTTTGTTTGAAGTTCCCGCCACAATCTGTTTCCATGGACACTCATCTAATCACCACAGCTGATCCCAATCACTTATCTCGTTATCCCCTGTGCTCTGTGTATTTAAGTTCAGTTCAGTTTGTCCCTCATTGTCTGATATTGAATGTTTATGCTTTGATTGTGTTCCCGTGTCTCTGTTGGATTAACCTGTTTGGATTATATAAAGTTTACCTGTTTATTATATTACCTTCGTCTTCGTGCTTATCTACACAGCCAGCGTTACACTAAGTAAAATGGGTTATGTTTGTATGTTTTACCATTTATCTTTCACGCTATAGATTCTCTGAGCAACGGTTTGAGAATAATGAATTTTCTGCCCTCAAGGTGTAACGATCGTCAGCTGAAGTGCCCGCTATACCACTAGAGGGTACTTCACCATGGACTCAGCACTACACACTCACTGACTCACTAATTCATGCAGACTACATTTCCCAGAAGCCCCGTAACTAATCACTGATCACCTCACCAGCTGCAACTCATCATGTTGACTATTTAAGCTCTCTGCACACACACACTTTTGTGAGGTCTTGTTATTTCCAAGTGATTTACATTTCTGAGCGTTTCATTTTTGTCTAGTCTGCCTGTTTTGATCCTGCCTTTGTTTTCGATGTTTATCTGCCTGCCCCTTGGACTTATTGCCTTGTATTTTTGGACTGTGTTAACTTGCTGCCTGCACCGATCTATCTGCCTATTCTTCGTTTACGACTCTGCCTATTCTGTGACATTCCTGTTTGCTGATATCTGACCATTGCCTGTTTGACCAGACCTTCTATTAATAAAGGGAAGAAGTTAGGGGAGTTATAAGATGTTTTCTAACTAAATTATATACCATGTTAAGTGGGTAACTATTATTATGTTGATGGACCGGAATTTGTACCTATATGGTAAAAGGAAGTATGATGGCTTTATGATAATTTGCTCATTTGTTTATCCAATCAAGTTTAAAAGTCTTTGTTTGTTGAAAAATTAATGTACGATTTGACTGAATACTCTGTTTTGTGTGGAGCTCACTTTGTAGTTCTCTGAAGAGAGACTACCCTGAATTTCAATTTTCAGTAAAGTTGGTTTGATAATTTTACTATTGAGTGGCCAGACTTTAATCACATGGGTGAATTTCCACCACAGTATGTAATGTTTTTTATTTCCTTGTGTTCTACTAACAATTTCTTGCATTTATTATTAAAGACTGTTTAAAATATCCCTAGTTCATGTGTGTTGCTTAAGACATGTTACACAAACCCTCTCAAAATCAACGTTTTGCTTGGGCTAGCCTGAAACACTGTAGTAACACCCTAACAATGACAACTCAGAAAACACTGGAGCAACACACAAAGTCTTATTTGTGTCAGTCGTGTGACTTTAGCACCTGTATACAGATAGCTACTTATTAGGTGTTTTATTATTATTATTAATAATAATAATAATAATAATAATAATAATATTACGACATTTTTAGAACTTGAGCTGTAGTCACTTTATGAACCAACATTGATTGAACCAAACAAAGATCTGCAATATTTAACTGCAGATTCTCTTTCCACAAAATCCTCCTTTTGTAAAACTTCCATGATTTTATTGAAAATCTGCTAGGTTAACTGAATTATGTGAGTTAACTCTGTTATCTCTTAATACATTTTTTAGTTTTAGACCCTGTTCTGTGTCTAAGAAAGACAAATCATCTGTCTTTGAAACTTAGGCAAAACAATAAAGGTGCTTAGCAATCTCTGCCCACACATGATGATGATGATGTGTATGGGGGATCAGAGAACGTCAAATGTGTCAGATGACACTGAGATAATTAACAAACCAGTCCTCAGACCAACTGCTGCCTCACCTCCCATTATTTTGTGACATATGATGTTTTATTAACAAAATTCGGGAGGAACACGTTCAAATGATCTAACTAATCATCACATCACTCCAACCAGCTGTCATTAATCAGCAATCAACATGCCTGCCCAATCAGCATGAGCAGAAACCTATATATATCAATGCAGTCGACTCACCTATGCTTTTGGACAGTTTCAGCATCCCTCCACCACCCCGTCTCCTCACACTTGCCTGGTTACTTCCTAAACCAGAATACGGGGGGAGTACTCTGGGCTCGGGCCAAATACCAAGCTCGGAGTCCTCTCCTCGGACAGCACGCCAAATATGCATACTAATTTCCCTATCTGATTATTTGTAAGTGTGAACTCGTGAAGTAAAGAGTCTTGACCATTCACAATGTGTGTAGTGAACAACAGACAAGGTGGCATCGCAGTTTTTAGGCAGCATTGTGAAAGGATCTTAGTGGATTAACAAACAAACAGCTCACAGCCACTGTTATTTCTTTTTTGCAAACTTCTTTCCCCTTGTTGTAACGCTCAGACAGAATTCCACTTCAAAGAGTTTAATATTAAACAAGATACGCACGGGATACAGAGGAAACACCAAGCATGATACGTTAACAACGGACAAAGACTGAACTGACACAGAGGGAATATATACACAGAAACACACAAGGATAATGAACGGAGCACGGGTGACAGACATAACTAATTACAAGACACGGCTGACTCAAATGAACTGATAGTGAGACAGGCACATGGGAAATCAAAACAAAGATCACATGACAAATGACAGAACTAGACTCAAAACAAGGAACATGTGACAACTGACAGGGACTGACGAATGAAAACCAAAGAATGCATGAGACACAGATGACGAGACTAGAACTAACAACAAGGAACATGAGATACATAGGACAGACATAGAACTAGAAACAAGGAACATGAGACTAAAGATAGGACCGGGGAACAGGGAAACAGATACAAAGAGACATAGCTATGACAGTACTGTCATAGGGGGCACCCTGGTGGCCATGTGCAGGTGTAGGCAGTTCGGGTGGCCTCCAGGGTGTCTCCTGGACCACAGGGTACCATGGCGGGTCAGGGAGCTCTGGCGGCCAGGGCGGAGTCAAGGGTGAAGTCCAGGGCAGAGCAGAGAGCTCTAGTGGCCAGGGTGGAGTTAAGGGTGAAGTCTAGGGCAGAGCATAGAGCTCTGGCGGCCAGGGTGGAGTCTTAGGCGGAGTTAAGGCAGGAGCTAGGAGCTCTGGCGGCCAGGCCGGAGGCCATGGACACTGGGCCCCCCCAAAAAAAATTTTAATGGCGAAAGCCACCCCTTTCTTTGGTCCAGGCGGCGGAAGGTCAGGCGCTGGGTCAGGCGGCGGATGATCGGGCGCTGGAGCGGGCTCTTGGAGTGCTGGAGCGGGCTCGTGGTGCGCTAGAGCGGGCTCGTGGAGCGCTGGAGCGGGTTCGTGTTCGATCTCTATGGTCGTGTCTGGGCAGGGAGAAAGTTTAACTCCGACCTCCGTGGTCGCTTCAGGGTTAAGTACAAATCCAAGGTAAACAGAAATTTTATCTGTGACCTCCTTGGTCACTTTAGGGTTAACAGAAAATTCTGCGCCGATCTCTGTGATTGCGCTGGGGAAAACTGAAAGTTCAAGGCCGATCTCTGTGATCGCGCTGGGGAAAACTGAAAGTTCGGTGGAGATATCTGTGATTGCACTGGGGCAGACAGAAGGTTCTGGGGAAAAGGAAAGCTCCACTCCGTCGATCATCGCAAGGCAGGCAGTGGTCGCGGGGAGATTGGGCTCATTTGCTTTGGCCTTCTTCCTGCGCGGCTTTCACTTACGTCGTGGCTGAAGAGTGGGCTCAGGCTGGTGAACAGGAGCAGATTCAGGCTGAGGAACTGGCCTGGGCTCGTGATGATGAACTTGATTGAGTCCGAGGAGCTCAGGAAGCTCTTCGTCATCGTCTGCGGGTTGGCAAGACGGACAGACAGGTATCACTCCAGTGGAGAGGCATGTGAGGGCAATCGGCATGAGGTGGGCTGGCGGATCGAGTGTACAAACAGACATAGCTATGACACTTGTCAAATAGTCACATGATAACTGACTGATTTTAAAATTTAAAAATTTTGTTCCATAGTCAAAATCAGTATGTGCTGTTTATCTTGGGCAAGATTCAGTAAGAGACCAACTGCAAGTTACAATCTACTAGTGTTCTAACATCTAACATCTGTTTCATGTTTTTCATATATCTGTGCTATTATCAATCTTAAAAGCATTATAAACTCAATGTTAAACGATAATTGCAACGTGAAATGTTCAAGGCGCAGTTTCATGTATATACCATATGCTCATTTTTATTGGGTATTCATGGTCACGCTCAATGCATACTGTATAATCAAGAACCAATTAGGGTGATATATGTAATTGTTATTTCTTATAAAACAATGCTCCTCTTAAAAGGGGCTATAAAATAAAATACATTATTGTCAGGCAAGCAACTCATTCATTCATAGTAATGTGAGTGTACATGAGATCATGTCAGTTTTGTGTTTCAGTTTTTCTCAACTCTGGCCTTCGAGATCCACCAACTTGCAGAGTTTATCTCCAGTCCTAATAAAACACATCTGAACAAGCCAATCAGGTTCTTTAGGATTACTAGAAAGCTACAGGGAGGTGAGTATGATCAGGATTGGAGGTAAACTCTGCAGGACAGTGGAACACAAGGGCCAGAGTTGCCCAGCCCTGCTATAAGGGAATGCTCAAAAGACAGAGCGCTAACCTAGACTCAAGCTGTGAAAGCAGATTTTATTATGATTCCATCACTGTGTGTTGTATAAAACTGTGCAGTGCATTGTTTGCTCTATGCTGTGCTGGATTTAGCCTGGATATGTGTACAAAAGGGTGAGTTAAAGCTGGCGGGTTGAATCAAGGGCTCAATTTTAAACAAACCAACTCAGTTTCCTCCAATATGTGGCTTGAGGTACAAAGCTGCCAATGAAAACTATTTTTGGCATACTTTTCAGAACTTGCTGATACTATTATACTACTGTTTTCATATATTCATATGGTACTACAGAGTACAGAGAGTAGTGATAGATCATTTGATGTCACATTACAGAAAAAAAGTATTTTAATGTAAATTCTAATGCTAATTAATTTTAATTATCAGGATTACTCTATCAAGGGAAATCAAATCAACAACTATGATTTTTCCATAATCCTGCAGCCCTAGTCCAAATGTACTTCCAAATCTGAAGCGACCAACTGCAGCAACTTCTTCCGATTTTAGCTCTAACCCTAATCAAACACATCTGAACAAGCTAACCAAGTTCTTTATCATTACTAGAAAGCTATAGGCAAGTGAGTTTGATCAAAGTTGCAGCTAAACTCCACCGATGTCTGGCATGGAAAATATGAAGTCAAATAAAGCCACAGCAGGCTGAATGTTGTATTAATAGGCCTGAAAATAGTAAACAAAATTAAAAAAAAAAAAAAAAAAAAATGTGTACAGACTCCATTAGAACTTCTGTCCATCCAAAATGTATAAATCCTGATGACTTTCTGATAAGCATCTTTTAAAAATGTGATACCCACATTGTATCAGCTTGGTAAGATATATATCTAGCCAATCAAATTATAACTTGTGATTTCAACCAGCTTTTCCCTTTTCTGTACATGATGCAACACAATGGCTTGAGGTTGTGTGCACTGGACGCACCAAAGTGACATTCCAAATCCATCTAGCCTCTTAACAGAAGTAGGACAAACACGTAGCACAGCAGAAACAGAACAGGCACCCATTAACTATTAGCAACTCAGCACTACATGACGCATCCAGTGGAGACGGCATCAATAGCTGCTTTTACACTGTCGGCCCAAGTGCACTATTTGAGCTGAGTAAATACAAATTAATAATAGAAATATCCTATAATCCTCCATAACATGGTCGCTATTTACATCTTATACTGTCCGAAAAATCTCTCATTACAAAGGCAACAAACTGATGCATTTGTATCACATTCCAAAAAGCGGCCGTCATCAGCCCCACAGTGCAGAACAATATCCGTACTGACTAGGCTGGATCGGCACGGAATGGAATGGTTAAGCAACAAGAACTGGCCCAGCGGTGGAAAGTGGATATTGATTAAAACTGAATAGGTTTGAAAGCATACCTGTGACTTTGAGCTCTGTGGTCCGTCTCACAACTCTGCTACCATATTTAAGTTCACATGTGTAATTTCCTCCATCATCTTCCTGCACCTCTGGGATCCATAGACTGGTGGTGTTGATGATTACGGAACTCCTCCACTCTTTCCTCTGACACTCCTGTGGAAACAAATAAAAATAACTGACTTATATCTGTGGTGTTCATCATATATCCAACTGTCATACTAACTCATTTCAAACCCATTAACCTAAAGGTTACTGATTTTGCAAAGAAAAACAACATTTTTGGTCCTGGAACAATTTTCCTATTGAAATCAGATGGTTTAAGGCAGAAACGGCATTTGAAACGGCAAATTACATTCAAATGGTATTTTCTCCATTTTGATGGCTACCGTACTTTTATCACAGTACTTCTGTGATAATATGGATATTTGTAATTCAGAAATAAGGAAACTGTGACCGTTCGTGAAGTTGTTTCATACTGTATCACTCTATACATAAGTGCTCTCTCTAGGTCAGTGGCCGTGCCAACACAGATTTGCATGTTCTGGTGTGATTTTGTCAAAGGTTTAATAGACACAGACGTATAGTTGTCATTTAGGAATGAGATCTCATGAATGTCTGATTAGAGATTGTGATCTCTTAATCATCAATTGTGCAGCTCTATTTCAGGGGTAAATAAAAATTTCTGTCATGAAACTCAAGATGGCGCTTGCTAATAGGTCCTTTAACTCAACCTACTCATAAGCACATCGTTATCTATAAGGCACAGCTTATTGGTTTTTTTGGTAGCATTGCCTTAGCAGTGCAGCGTGCTTCATAATCCCTCCACCTGTCCCAGCTCTACCTGTATAGATCTGCTATGGGTAATTCATGAACACTATATTGTACAGCAGCATGTCTTACTTGCCCTGCAGCAGCAACAATAACCTACAGCAGCAGTGTAACAGATATATTCCGCCAAGACCAAACATATCAACAATGTGATACCCACTTCCATGCCAAACACTTGTCATGACAATAATTTTTATGGAAGGCTTGGAGACAGAAACAAAAAAGATCTACATCCTAGTTGGAAAAATCTGGGCCACCTAACCCTGTGTGAGTTATGACTATGTACCTTGTACCAGGTCATGATTGGCTGCTTGTAGGGGGCGAGATAGTCATCAATGTCAGGGCAGGTGATCATTTTGCTCTTGGTGATCTCGGCTTTCTCCTGGTAACGTATTCGACTGCTAAAGCAGAGTCCCTCTTCACTCTCCTCAACTGTCAGTGACATGGATACCTTCATACAGTATGTTGAGTTTCTGTGAAAACAAACCATTAAAAAGGTCATGACATAAAGAGGTCATTATATTATAAAATACTGTATATTTTAGACTTCAATATTCCTCTTCTGTGAGCTGCATTTGTTGGAAATCAAGTTGGCAAAACAATTCATTTTCTACTTCCTCCAGATTGTGACACCACACTGCATCAGACACTCATAACATTATACCTCAAGGAACATATTAAAGTCATATTAAACCATTCTTTCACTATTTGAGCCTTATTATTATTATTATTTTACGGGCAATGAATATTCAAAAAGTTCTTTACACATTACATACAAAATTATTATTATTATTATTATACATTCTGTTATTCCTGAATCGTGACCATATCTTTTGAGATGTTCTTCACTATAGTTAATTTAATAATGGTGTAAAATAATAATGAATGTCCTCTGGGCTTATGTTAAACTTTTTAATGATGTGAATGTGGACATGAAGTAAACCAGGAATTTCCCTATTTATTAATTCATCATAAATCCAGTTTTTTAGTTTTAGTTTTTTCCACACATCTGCCTACTGCACTGATTTTCTTTTTGTCTTTTCTTTTTGCCATTTTCTTTTTCTCTTTGTCTTCTTTCTTTTTTGTTTTTAATATTATCATTATTAACAAACCCACTGCTCCCTTCTGGTCCTTTTCCTTTATCCCATAAAAACACCCAGCTGGATTAATTGAGAGTTGTGTTGTGCTATTCTGTTATTAAAGAATCTGTTAACTCATGTCATAATGTTCAAAGGGAATCAATTAATGATGAAAAATACAGTGGATCTGAAAAATGAGAATACATCTGCATGCAAATATAAACCAAAGCCAGATTCATTGAGAGAACACTGTGCTGAGATGAAACAAACTGCATCTACCACGCGCAGGAAATGTCTGATTAAACATTTATATATGTTTATCATTCGAATATGTAAAAAAATTCCCTCAATAGTTTATTTTCCCCCACAGGAAGCACCTTGAACAAGGATGTTTCCACCATGAGCAAGGGCTGTTCAAACATACAGAACAAAATTTCTCACATTTTACATTTCATGATCTCAGTAATATGAATATAAAATGCCCTGAAACAATTCAGAAATCAACCTAAATAGAATTATCTTTGGACCAGTGCACATGTCAGTAAAAGGGCAGGATGATTAATCAAAGTAATCGAAACCGAAATTCAGAACATCCTTCTGACCTAATTTTCCCATGTTGGTTATTTAGTTTTTTTTTTAATCCTGTTAATTCTTTCCCCTCAAAAACATACTACTGCATGTGTAGTTACATAACTCTGCCCTGTCCAGTCAGTGGAATGGAAGCAACACAGAGGCGAACTCAAAAGTGAGATGACTTTCGCTTGCGTCCTCACAAAAGTTTGTCAATTGTATGTGTTTAAAAGCTTGCCAGTTTGAACATTCAAGCGATTGTAGACCATTATTATATTGAACTTCCACGCTAGCTGCATTGTGGCACACGAACACTCATACAGACATTAGCTGTACATCGTGAAGTTCACATGCACAGAAATTCATTGTCACTGCTGTCCTGAGATTTATTACTAAAGTATAGCTTAGAAACTCAAAAGAAAATTTTACTTTTGAAGTAAATACTTACAACCCACAGCTTCACAATTAATATAGACACAGTATGACTAATTCACACACGCAATCAGTCATTAACGCATACAAATAAATGTACTGGTACTGTGCTAATTTATGTGTATATAATTTACAACAAGCAGAAAAGTAAGAAATGTTACAAACCATACATAAAATAACTGCTGAAGATGAGCTGTTATGTCAGAGCACTATTTCATTAGGAAAAATAACCCACCTTTAATAGTCAAGCATATTTACAGTACAAACCTTGTCAGTGAACTATGAGAGCAAAAAAAGCAGAAACAAAATAATCCCTCATTAATTGTTATCGAGGTAAAATGTTCAATTAATCAAGATTTTTATTTTATGTCATATCGTCCAGCCCTAGTCACATGCAGTGTGGGTGTAGATGTTACTACTTTTACTAGAAATACTAAAATAAATGTGTGCTGACTCATCAATAATGAAGAGTGACTGCATCTTCTGTGACATGCATGAAGTTATTTGAGGCTGTAGAGAGAACGAGGTGAACACATCCAGGGCACCGAACTGGGCACATCCTGTCCCTGATGACATTGAGAGTGGACAATGGAAATAGGGTCTTTGTACACGAAACCTACTGACCTAACCCTTATGGCATTGCAAGGAGAGGCAAAGATACTTCTTGTGTACAACTAACACAACCCAACTAGCAGCCATCTGATCTCCTCCCTTTCTGCTGCTGCTAATTAGGACATTAGGCTATTTGAGCGGTAATGAGGCTTCACTGGTCCAGTTTTGGTAAAATTTGTGAAAGATGCCACTCTGTCTATTGAAATAATATATCTCAATATTGAAACCTGTCACGCTCGTGGGAAGTGCTAGGAAGCACGGACACGGAGAGCAGATCAATATGCAGGAAATTTATTTAAACAAGACAGGATACGGGAACAGAAGACACAAGCATGTTATGTTAACGAAGAACAAGGACAGGACTGACACAGAGGGAATTTATACAGACTGGCACAAGAGGATAATGAGGGTTACACAGGTGAATGACATGACTAATTAACGGGCACAGGTGGAGACGATGAACTAATAATGACGAATGACAACAAAGAGCACATGATCGAACTGACAGGACAATAACAAAAGAACATGTGACAGATGACAGAACTAAATGAAAACAAGGAACATGTGACAGGGACAGGACCGGGGAACAGGATAAACAGATAAACAGATAGACATGAAAACAGACATGATTATGACATTACTCCCCCCTCCCGGAAGGCGCGACCTCGCGCCGTGAAAGAACAGATCGGGGAGGGGGGGCGGGCACCCTGGAGGCCGTGGTCAGGTTCAGGCAGTTCAGGTGGCCTCCAGGGTGTCTCCAGGACCTCCTGGAGGTCAGACAGCCATGGGGGAGTCCAGGGCCGCCTCACAGCTGAGGTTGTGCGGTCCGGCGGCCATGGAGGAGTCCGGGGCAGAGTCCCAGCGGGTGCCAGGAGGTCAGGCGGCCATGGAGGAGTCCGGGGCAGAGTCCCAGCGGGTGCCAAGAGGTCAGGCGGCCATGGAGGAGTCCGGGGCAGAGTCCCAGCGGGTGCCAGGAGGTCAGGCGGCCATGGAGGAGTCCGGGATCTGGCCTCCTTCCCTCTGACCGCCGTGGACGGGATCACTGGGCCCCCCCCCAAAATTTTCAGGGGAGGAGTCCCCCGTTTCGGTGGGCCGGATGGCGCAGGCTCTGGCGATGGCCGATCAGGTGGCGCAGGCTCTGGGAGGTCTGGGAGGTCTGGGAGGTCTGGGCGGTCTGGGCGGTCCGGGCGGTCTGGGAGGTCTGGACGGTCAGGGTCCCCGGGAGGTCTAGACGGTCAGGGAGCCCAGGAGGCTCTGGCGGGTCAGGGAGCCCAGGAGGCTCTGGCGGGTCAGGGAGCCCAGGAGGCTCTGGCGGGTCAGGGAGCCCAGGAGGCTCTGGCGGGTCAGGGAGCCCAGGAGGCTCTGGCGGGTCAGGGAGCCCAGGAGGCTCTGGCGGGTCAGGGAGCTCAGGGAAGTCTGGGAGCTCAGGGAAGTCTGGGAGCTCAGGGAAGTCTGGGAGCTCAGGGAAGTCTGGGAGCTCAGGGAAGTCTGGGAGCTCAGGGAAGTCTGGGAGCTCAGGGAAGTCTGGGAGCTCAGGAGGGTCAGGGAGCTCAGGCAGCTCTGGGGTTGCGAGCACAGGAGACGGCTCTGGGGTTGCGAGCACAGGAGACGGCTCTGGGGTTGCGAGCACAGGAGACGGCTCTGGGGTTGAGAGCACAGGAGACGGCTCTGGGGTTGAGAGCACAGGAGACGGCTCTGGGGTTGAGAGCACAGGAGACGGCTCTGGGGTTGAGAGCACAGGAGACGGCTCTGGGGTTGAGAGCACAGGAGACGGCTCTGGGGTTGAGAGCACAGGAGACGGCTCTGGAACGGCGAGCACAGGAGACGGCTCTGGAACGGCGAGCACAGGAGACGGCTCTGGAACGGCGAGCACAGGAGACGGCTCAGGGACGGCGAGCACAGGAGACGGCTCAGGGACGGCGAGCACAGGAGACGGCTCAGGGACGGCGAGCACAGGAGACGGCTCTCGGATCCACTCTTCCTGGGTTGGCGGAGCCATCGTGGCCGGAAGAGGGCGTGGTCGGAGCGCGGCGGGCTGTGTCGGGAGACCAGCAGCGGCGGCGCGCTTCAACGCCGACCGGACAGACAGCAGCGGGGGTTCCAACACCCTGGACCCTCTAATCGCGCTGCTCACCCCTCCGCGGTGACTGCGGGACCAGCTGGCAGAACAGCCGGGGACCGCACCGTTAGAGGGGTATGTGAGGGTAGTCGGCGTTTGGTGGGCTGGCGGTGCGGGTGTTTTGGTCGAGGTTGGACGCGGAACGCACTCTCCGACCTCGAATTCTGACCCATTTAAGTCCAGAACTAAATTAATTAATTCAGCGATGGTGAACAGACTCATGGGTTCGTCGGGACGAATGGTGTTCTCGTCCAACCCCAACCAAAACACTGCATTCAATGACGCATCCGACCAGCCCACCAGATGGGAGAGCTCGACAAACTCCCTCACATACCTCTCCAGCGGCCGTCCCCGCTGTCGGATGCCCCACAGTTTATCTTCTGCTTCGTTTGCCCACATCGCAGAAATAGATGTTAGTTTTTGTGTGGTTCTTCGTTCTGTCACGCTCGTGGGAAGTGCTAGGAAGCACGGACACGGAGAGCAGATCAATATGCAGGAAATTTATTTAAACAAGACAGGATACGGGAACAGATGACACAAGCATGTTATGTTAACGAAGAACAAGGACAGGACTGACACAGAGGGAATTTATACAGACTGGCACAAGAGGATAATGAGGGTTACACAGGTGAATGACATGACTAATTAACGGGCACAGGTGGAGACGATGAACTAATAATGACGAATGACAACAAAGAGCACATGATCGAACTGACAGGACAATAACAAAAGAACATGTGACAGATGACAGAACTAAATGAAAACAAGGAACATGTGACAGGGACAGGACCGGGGAACAGGATAAACAGATAAACAGATAGACATGAAAACAGACATGATTATGACAAAACCAAAGACTAAAATTTACTTTATTTCTTTCCCAAGCTTTATTCTTAACAATTAAGAGAAAAAAATGTGTACACTGTTTATGAATCTAAAGTATTAAAATAACCGTTTTTTTTGTTTGTTTTTTGTACAGTATGTTATTTATTTCTGCTTGTATGTATGTTTCTCAAAGAAAGCCTACACATTAAGGTATATGACCGTATGCATTTATTTCTGTCACTACAGGCAAAACTTTGCAGGCTACCTGCTTGTACATCTACAGATTAAAGTTAGTTGACATTTATCTGTGTGTGTGTGCACCAACTGATGTGTTTATTAGCACTGCATTATAGTGTTCTGTATGCAACTACCCACAACATACCTATCTAAAATTTTCTAGGGGTTCCACTTCAGTTTTAGACAAACACTCACAAACTTGCCCAACCACTTCACCATTTACCACAATGCAACAGTAACGGACTGCTCAGAGACTTGAAGGCTGAGGATCCAAACGCAGTTTAATAGAGAAGGGTAATCCACAAGCATAATCCAATGTACAGGCAAAGGTTAATGTGTTCAGGGATAATGAGTCCAGGCAGGGATTTATGGGAAATGTACTCTGATGGTGTGGCAACAGTATGAGGCGGAACATGCTGCCTTGCATACAGGCTTGAAGACCCCCACTGCGGAGCAGACGAGCACCTCAGCAGCGCAGACAGGTTTGAAGACCCCCACGGTGGAGTAGACGACCACCACAGCAGTGTGGACGGGCTTGAAGACCCCCACGGCGGAGCAGACGACAACAACAGCAGTGCAGACGGGCTTGAAGACCCCCACGGCAGAGCAGACGACCACCACAGCAGTGCGGATGGGCTTGAAGATCCCCACGTGGAGCAGACGGCCACCACAGCAGCGCAGATGGGCTTGAAGACCCCCACTGCGGATCAGAAGACCACCACAGCAGCGCAGATGGGCTTGAAGACCCCCACTGCGGATCAGAAGACCACCACAGCAGATCTGGCAACTTTTGAAACCACCATGGCTGATCAAGTGAAACTGAAACATGAAGCAGGTTGGCGTTGGCCACTAGGGCCATAACAGGACAGGCAGGGAGCTCAGGAATGCTCCTCAAGGCTCTGACTAGAACGTCCTCTCTGGTTGTGTTGAGGCAAACAGGCAGTTCTGATACAACCTCTGTGGTCATGTCGAGGCAGACAGGAACCCCAGGAACCACCTCAATGGTCGCATCCGGGCAGAGAGTGAACTCATGGACGACCTCTGTGGTCCTATCAGGACAGACAGGAAACCCAGGGATGACCTTTGTGGTCATTTCTGGACAGGAAGCTCAGGGACGACCTCCGTGGTCATATCAGGGCAGACACACTAAGCATAGGAGCAACCTCCGTGGTCGTATCAGGGCAGACAGGAAGCTCAGGGGCGACCTCCGTGGTCGTATCAGGGCAGACAGGAAACTCAGGGGCGACCTCCATGGTCATATCTGGAAAGACAGGAAGCTCATAGGCTTGATCAGGCTCTAGAGTGGAATCTTCAATTGAAGTGCAGCGCACGGCCCAAACACACCAGATAGCCATCGCCGTAATGGGGAGTGCAGTTGTCAGTGGTACCACCTCTGCGACTCCCAGATTTACTGCCACAGTAGAGATCCCAGCTGCACGCACCGACATCAGCGGTGTGTCCTGCAGACATGCAGCCAGTCTCAAATGCCTAGGGAAACCCTTATGGTCTGGACTCTGACGAGGTACTCGTGGCGGCCATGACGGGGCGAGACTCTGGACTGGCGGCCATGACAGGACAAGACTCTGGACTGGCGGCCATCTTGTGCACAGGCTCAGATGTTGCAGCCATGTTGTGAACTGGATCAGGTGTAGGAACTATATGATCCAATGTACAGGTAAAGGTCAAAACATGCAGGCAGTCCAAAACAAACAGGGGAGGGAACACAGGCAAAGTGAAATCCAGGACATGGGGCAGAATCAAGACACGAGAAAACAAGATAAGAACCACCAGAGAAATGCTCAGAATTGCAGGATTACACGTACAAGACTTCGCACCTAATGACAGAATGAACCAGGTTGATATAGAGTGAGTGAAACAGGCTAACAAGACACAGGTGAATGCGTTCAGGGATAATGAGTCTAGGCAGTGATTTTTGTAGTCTGATGGTGTGGCAATATTCCGAGGTAGAGTGCTCTCTGGTGGCTGTTAAGGGCACTCCAGCGGGTAATCCTGACAGCAGCACAATTGTGACATCAGTGCAAATCACTTCTAACTCACCCACAACCCCCACACAACTTTACTATATGATAAATTAATCATTTTGAGAGTTATCTGCATTATGCTTGTTGCTACCATAAGCTGACTGTCTGTTACACAGTCATAACTGGAAAGTATTCACAGCGCGTAATTTTTTTCCATAATTTGTTATGTTACAGCCTTATTCCCAAAGGGGTTAAATTAATTATTTTCCTCAAAATTCTACACCCGATAATGACAATGTGAAAGAAGTTTGTTTGAAATCTTTGCAAATCTGCTCCACATTGAACTTCAGATACGGGCTGACAAGACTAGGCCAAAAGAACCCAATACAAGTATGCTTTTTCCCTAATAGGAAAAATCTGCTTCTTGATCGATTGCTCCTGTCTGCTCCTGTCTGCCTCGCTGCTGAATTGTTTGAGTCTGTTGCTCCGTATAGCTTTGTTTTGAATCTATTTATTGTCATTGTTTGCTGTCTACTTTATCTTCACTATATATCTGATATTGTCTTATATTGCCTATCACATTAATCTGACATCGCTAGGTTTTAATCTTTTAATCTAAATCACCATCACAATGCGTTAACATTACGCTAGTTTGTGTTATCCGTGCCCACCGTCATTTCTGTCGCGCTCTCCTTTTTCTACAAGTTCATCAAACAACTGGTAAGTCGGATCGGTCTACAAACACGGTAAGCTATGTCATCTTCTCCTTTCATTGTTACTTGCACTGCCTGTCACATACATGTATAGCTTTCTCTGTCAGCGATGAGGGATTCACATGTCATGAATGTAGGGAAATAGTCAGGCTGACAGAGAAAATCTTAGAATTAGAGACACGCATCCAAACTTTAATTGAGGATAGTAAGAATGAAAGGGCTTCAGATACTGTTTTGGATGTGACTAGCTTAGCGAACTCCGTACATTGTTCGGTTCCGGCTGTAGAGCCCGTGCAGCAGGCTAACTTTGTGACTGTGAGGCGGCCTAGTCGTGGGAAAAAACACCACTCTTCCGTTCCGATTAGAACATCAAACAGGTTCTCCCCACTCAGTGACGCACCCACTGAGAATCCTGTTGAAAGTGCCCTAGTTATTGGCGATTCCATTACACGGAACGTGAAAATAGAGACACCAGCCACCATAGTCACATGTTTGCCGGGAGCCAGAGCGCCTGACATCAAAGCAAATTTAAAAATGCTGGCTAATGCTAATTGTAAATACTCTAAGATTGTTATTCACGTCGGCGCTAATGATGTTCGACTTCGCCAGTCGGAGATCACCAAAATGAACATTAAAGAGGTGTGTGAAATCGCACGTATGATGTCAGACACTGTAATTTTTTCTGGACCCCTTCCTGCTCGTAGGAGTGATGAGATAATTAGCAGACTATCATCACTCAATGGCTGGCTGTCTAAGTAGTGTCCACAGAATAATATAGGTTTCATAGACAATTGGAAAAGTTTTTGGGGCAGACCTGACCTGTTGAAAAGAGATGGTATTCATCCCTCCTGGGGTGGTGCCACTCTTCTCTCTAGTAATATGGCACATAGTCTTAGAGCTCAACCATGACTAACTGGGGCCCAGGTCAGGAAGCAGACAGACTGGCTAAACCGACCGTCTGTTAGCTGTCTCACGTCACAGAATTCAGATAAATCCCAACACATAGAGACTCTTTCACCTAGATATCATCACATAGAGACTGTGTCTGTACCCCGAACTAATAAATACAGAAAACTTCCAAACCCATTTACGGGTGATAATTTAATTGATGTTCAACAAGTAGTAAACAGAGATTATAAAGATAAACAAATGATAAAGCTTGGGTTGCTGAATATTCGATCCCTTTCTTCAAAAGCACTTATTGTAAATGATATTATCACAGAAAATAATCTAGATGTGCTGTGTTTGACAGAAACCTGGCTAAAACCAGACGATTACATTACTTTAAATGAGTCTAGCCCTCAAGGTTACTATTATCGACACGAACCTCGTCAGAAAGGTAAAGGGGGAGGTGTTGCTGTAATCTATAGTAATATCTTCAGTATTACTCAAAAGTCTTTCAAATATATATGTTTTGAAGTGATGGTGCTTTATGTAACGTTATATAATGTAAGTGACAAATCTCATTTGAAATTTGTGTTGGCTACTGTATACAGGCCACCAGGGCACCATACAGATTTTATCAAAGAATTTGCTGATTTTCTATCGGTTAGTACTGGCTGTGGATAAAGTCCTTATTGTTGGTGATTTTAATATACATGTAGATAATGAAAAAGACGCTTTGGGATTGGCATTAACAGATATTCTAAGCTCTATTGGAGTTAGACAACACGTGTCAGGACCAACTCATTGTCATAATCATACTCTAGATCTAATATTGTCACATGGAGTCGATATTGATGCCGTTGAAATTCTGCAGCAGAGCGATGACGTCTCAGATCATTATCTAGTCTCATGCGTGCTACATTTAACCAAGGCTGGAAAACCGCCTCTCTGCCATAAATATGTTAGAACCATCACTTCTACCACTAAAAATTGCTTTATAAATAATCTTCCTGATCAGTTTCATCAACTTAGCAAACCAGACAGCTTAGAAGAACTCGATGTTGCAACAGAAACTATTGACGCTCTCTTTTCGAACACTCTAGACTCCGTTGCTCCTTTGTGCTTAAAAAAGATTAAGGATATTAGTCCAACGCCATGGTATAACGAGCACACTCGGGCCCTTAAGAGAGCAGCAAGAAAAATGGAGCGCAGCTGGAAGAATTCAAAACTAGAGTTTTTCGGATTTCATGGAGAGAGAAAATGATGGAATACAGAAAGGCTGTAAAAACCGCTAGATCTGCTTATTTTTCTTTTAGAAGAAAATAAACACAACCCTAAGTATTTATTTAATACAGTGGCTAAATTAACGAGAAATACAGCCTCAACTTCTGATGTTTCCAAACAGCACAGCAGTAATGACTTTATGAATGTCTTTACTTGCAAGATTGACAACATTAGAGAGAAAATTATAGCCATGCATCTGTCTACTACAGTATCACATCAGACAGTGGATTTTAGTATCCCTGAGGAAAAATTCCATTCATTCACTGCTATAGGAAAGGAAGAATTGTCTAAACTTGTTAAATCATCAAAATCAACAACATGTAGGTTAGACCCTATACCGACAAAGCTATTGAAAGAGATGCTTCCAGAGGTCATAGATCCTCTTCTTAAGATCATTAATTCATCTTTATCACTACGTTACGTACCGAAAAACTTTAAGCAGGCTATTATCAAACCTCTTATTAAAAAACCACAACTTGATCCTGGTGAATTAGTCAATTACAGACCGATTTCCAATCTACCTTTTCTGTCAAAAATACTAGAAAAGGCAGTATCATCTCAACTTAGTTCCTACTTGGAAAGAAATGGTATCTGTGAGGATTTCCAGTCAGGATTTAGACCGTACCATAGTACTGAGACTGCTCTCATTAGAGTTACAAATGATTTGCTCTTATCATCAGATCGTGGTTGTATCTCCCTATTAGTGTTACTAGACCTCAGTGCTGCTTTTGACACTATCGACCACAATATTCTTTTGAATAGACTAGAAAATTATGCTGGAATTAGTGGAATTGCATTGGCATGGTTCAAATCATACTTATCTGACCGTTATCAGTTTGTAGTAGTAAATGAAGAGACGTCATTTCGATCACAAGTTAAATATGGAGTACCACAAGGCTCCGTTCTAGGACCGTTGCTTTTCACTCTGTACATGCTACCCTTGGGAGATGTCATTAGGAAGCATGGCATTAGCTTTCACTGTTACGCTGATGATACTCAGCTCTACATTTCTATATGTTAAGTCATCTTCGTCAGTTAGGAACCTCGGTGTGCTCTTTGATACCAATCTTTCATTTGAAAGCCACATTTCTAGCATATGTAAAACCGCATTCTTCCATCTTAAAAATATATCTAAATTGCGACATATGTTCTCAATGACAAATGCAGAACAGCTAGTTCATGCGTTTATGACCTCGAGACTAGATTACTGTAATGCTCTACTGGGTGGTTGCCCTGCTCGCGTGATAAACAAATTACAGCTGGTCCAAAACGCAGCTGCTAGAGTCCTTACTAGAACCAGGAAGTATGAACATATTAGCCCGGTTCTGTCAAAACTGCACTGGCTCCCTATTAAACATCGTATAGATTTTAAAATCTGGCTAATTACTTACAAAGCACTAAATGGCCTAGCTCCCCAGTACCTGAGTGAGCTCTTAATGCATTATAATCCTTCGCGTCTATTACGATCTCAGAATTCTGGCCAGTTGTTAATACCTAGAATATCAAAACCAACCGCAGGCGGTAGATCCTTTTCCTATTTGGCACCTAAACTCTGGAACGATCTTCCTAGCATTGTTCGGGAAGCAGACACACTCTGTCAGTTTAAATCTAGACTAAAAACGCATCTATTTAACCTGGCATACACATGACGCACTATAAACTTTTGTCTTCATATCCGTTAAAGGATTGTTAGGCTGCATAGATTAGGTCAGCCGGAACCGGGAACACTTCCTATAACACCAGATGTACTCGTTACATCGGAAGAAGAATGGCGTCTACGCTAATTTTTTGTCTCTCTGCTTATCCCGAGGTTTTCCAATTAATGTGATTGGCTGGATCCGGGCCGTGTCCGGGTCGGACGGGGAACCTGTGCCTGTGTGCGGCAGCAATGTGGCCCTGTGGTGTCGCTCATCCTTTGTTAAGACCTTACCGACTCATCAGCCAGTGGCACATATCCCAACAAACCGTCCCATACCGGCGTGATCAAAAAGATCTTAAACTAGATGGAACTAGATTAAATATTTTGACTGTTGCGAATCCATATCGGTTTAATGACCTGTAACTCTGCCTGAGTATCAGACAAGTGTTCACTGTTGGACAGAGGAGAACTGGCCCCCCGACTAAGCCTGGTTTCTTCCAAGGTTTTTTTCTCCATTTGTTGGAGTTTTGGTTCCTTGCCGCTGTTGCCTTTGGCTTGCTTAAGTTGGGGACACTTGCTTGATATTCAGCAGTGTTTTTGATATGCCTGAATTGGCACCGTTGTATGCGAGCTGGGCTAAGCCGGACGATTGCGTCACTGTTTTCAGCAGTGCTGCTATACCTAAATTAACTAGACTAATAACTACTGATATTTGCAACGGAATGAATTAATAATATATAGAATAAGCTGCACAATGACACCATTTTCCTATTAATGTAAAGCTGCTTTGCCACAATTTGCATAGTAAAAAGCGCTATATAAATAAAGATGACTTGACTTGACTTGACTAATAGCAACCTGAAGAACTTCCTGAGTTGAGGAAGGATGGAATAAGGAAGTATGCATCCAAAAGATCTATCATTACAAACCAGTCCTCAGACCTGATTATGTCCCGATTCGCCTCAGCGCATAGGTCTAAAACTGGACTCAAAGAGAATCAGTCCCTCGAAACTGGTCTCTGACATAACTCAAGTAGCCAGTTCAGTACCCCGAAGTGGATGACCAGCAGGGAAAAACCAAAACTAGAATTCGCTGGAGACCCCTTCGCCCCTAGGCACAAGAGGCAGGATGGCCCCCTGATGGCATAGAAGGGAAACGGGCACCGTAATGTGAGGTGTTAACCACTTCGCCCCTGGAGGCCAAGAGTACCAGCCTCTCAAGACTGAACTCTGGTATTACTCAAGCAACCAATTTGGTGCCCTGAAGAACTGAACCGAAAGGGAAAAGCCGAACTAATTGCTTAGAGACCCTCCTCAGAGGGGGCAAACAACCCAGCGCTGCTACGTATCCGGGCGGAAACTGAGATATGTGATCGCTGATGACCGCTGCGCCGTGAAGCATGTGAGGTCCAGGGGTGGCAGAACGGCCCCATGAGGGCACCGAGGGGAAAAAGGGCACCGTATAATGAGTTGTTGACCACTTCCCGTGTGGACTGCCCTCATTCACAGCCCTCAGGTCCATCTTACCCTAGAAGACTTTGTACCCAAGAGAAACCAGTCTCTCAAGACTGGTGTGCGGCACAAATTGTGTAACCAATTCGGTGCCCTGAGGCGGATGACGGGAAAGGAACAACCAAACCTCTGAAACTCTCGTCAAAGCAGTCGAGCATCCCAGTGCCACTACATTTCTGGGCGGACTCTGAGATATGGGCTTGCCAGAGACCACGAAGTCCCGAAGCACACAAGGTGGTGGGGTTGGCAGAACAGCCCCCTGAAGGCACCGAAAGAAAATGGGCACCATGTAATAAAGTGTTGACCACTTCCAGCCGGAGGGGACTGCCCTCACGCAGCCTTCTTGGACATAATGACAGTCCTCAGATCCATCTTACCCCAAAAAGACTACATACTAAGAGAACCACCCCCTTGAGACTGGCCTTTGACACATCTCGAGTAGCCAGTTCGGTGCCCTGAATGGCAGAATTGCGCCCTAAGGGCACTAAAGTGAGATGGGCACCATGAAATATGTAACCCATTTCCCCCGAGAGAGGATATCCTCAGAGGTCTGATACCACTGATGTCAGAGCCTCTTTGCCAAAGCCTTCTTTGCAACACAACAGTCCTCAGATGCATCTTACTCAGAGGAGACTTCAGCTAATAACGCCGAAGGGAGATGGGTACCGTATGATGAGACGTTATCAATTTCCCCCGGGAATTCACCATTCAGCCAAGTAAACACTGTCAGGATGAAAGGCTGAATATAGTGAGTAAAACAGGCATCTAATTTCCCCAAAAATCAGATAAGTTTAAAACAGGTAAAAACGGTCTGCATGAGGTGTTGAATACAGTATTTTCATACAAACATATATTTCTCAACAAACATATTAAATTCAAAAAGAATTATAGGGGAAACTCCCGTCTGTTCAGTTCCCTCCAAATATAAATATAAATACACACATGTATTGCGGGCATGTAATCTACACGCTGCCTCAGCAAACACGAGATTAAAGCCACTACATTATTGCAGACCAGTAATCTTCATGCTGTCTCAGTAAAACGCGAGATCTGAGCCACTACGTTATTGCAGAGCAGTAATCTTCACGCTGTCTCAGTAAAACGCGAGATCCGAGCCACTACGTTATTGCAGACCAGTAATCTTCACGCTGCCTCAGCAAAATGCGAGAACCGAGCCATTACGTTATTGCAGACCAGTAATCTTCACGCTGCCTCAGCAAAATGCGAGAACCGAGCCACTACATTATTGCAGACCAGTACGCGCTGCCTCAGTAAATGCGAGATCCGAGCTACAACATTATTGCATAGGCCAGTAATCTACGCACTGCTTCAGCAAACGCGGGATCCGAGCCATTGATCTTCATTGCAGACCGTAATCCACACACTGGATTTGAAATCAAGTGTATCCCCACTCGCAGTGTAGCGAGTGCAGGGAACACACGATTCAGTTACTGTTTGCTCGCCGTTATACAATATATATTATATATATATATATATATATATAAATATGCTTGTGGACAATTTCACACAGCGTGCTCTCTGAAGGCACAGAAGCTGACATTGTTTGGTCTGGGTGCACTTTATGGCATCCTGTTCATGACGTCACCCACCTTCCGTCACGACATTGGACTGATTTCACAAGTGCTTCACAATGCAATCACGCAGAGCGTTCCCACAGTATCAATTATCTATGCAGCGTGAGTTCCCTTGAAAGGGAACATGGTAAAAACCTGTATAATTTCTGGAAATGACAGCAGCATGTCACAATTCTGGGAGCACTGTATGCATTCCTCAATCATTATTACTTTGCAGTGCGGATATAAGATAGGCCTGCATTTCAAACGTGTCTATAAAGGGTATGCATTGACATCCCACCAGAACACGCTCCCTTAGCTGAACTGAGAGTGGCAAAAGAGCCTGCTGCATTACTGGATTTAACAGGGGAAACTGTGAAAACATCAGTAAAACAAATGATTACACTAAAGTTTGGGCTCGATAGCGTTGCTTACAACTTGTCAAAGAAACTTAATCCATGGATATTGACATGCAGCCAGGAACTGCGTTTCCTGACATTTAGATGTGCCTGTTTTTGACACCGGGGAAATGCATAAAGCAAATCTGCCTGTGAATGCTAAATATAATCTATGTAGGTCTAAATCCGGGTAATCTGTGTTATATATTGTCATATTGTCCAGCCCTTAAACTTGTATAGTTTTGTCAGTGTTTATTTAAAAACATCCAATTATGCATAATATAAGATGGTAAATATTTAATGGGTGACTTGTCAAAACAATATATAACTATTTTTTGTTTTACCCCAACATATCACATTTTGAGACAAAATGATAACTGCAAATCCACATTTTTTTCTGCCTGGAGTCCAGTTGTTTCGGTGAATTGCAAAAATCCATTTGCTTCTTATTTCTGTAGCTTTCGGGAATCTGTAAAAATATACCTCCGATTTCTTGTCAAATCTGTTTGTACAATCGCAAAGCTCTTTCCTGTTTTGGATGTGTTGTGTGTTTTTCTCACCATTCCCCGCTGAAAACCAATGCTGCCATTCATTCTTTTTGCCACTCAGTGGGCGTAACGGCAGTCACAACAGCTAACAGTGACATGCATACCCTCTATAAATCTACTCTTCAGCACAGTTTAAGTACATGTTTGACTGAATTGACTGTACACCAAATTTCAGAATGATGACAACAGATGCCAATCATATTTGAAGATAATGGTCCTGTCAGAAATGAAATGGCTGCAAGTGCTGAACTACTACTCATACTTGAAAAATTAAAATTGTGAGGTAATACAGTACTGTTTTAGTACTGTCAAAACTATCATGCTAAAATGCATTTGAGTATTTTGAAAATTGTTATAACTAGAGCTGTCAAAATTAGCATGTTAACATGTACAATATTTTTTTTTCCGGTAAACGCATTAAAAATATTTAACGTTATTAACAAAGCTTTTGTTTCGCCTATCATCCTTTGGCTATCTCTACAATATATGTCTAGTTTGAGGAAAGGGATGAGGTGAGGACTCAATCGCAGGAGAGAAATAGGCTTTTTATTAGTAAAAATAAAACAAAAAACCCAACAACAAAAACTATCCCGTGGGGAAAAATGGCAACTGGCAACTAGACTGGGCAAGGCAGGAAAGGATCAGGCAAGGTACATGACTGGTAACTTAAAAAAAATTAACTGGCTCAGGACTGCAAACCCAAGGAGAATAAATAGGGAGCAAACAAGGCAGGTGTTATATTCTTGCAGGTTAGAGAGATGAGTACGACGACGGAGAGTTTATTCATACGTAGGAGAAATAATCCACACAAGAAACTGAACATAGATAACGATTGACAAGCTGAACTGAAACCGAGGGTATAAATGTACAGAGCAAACTGAACTACTTAATGACACATAGCTGATGATAATGAAACAATGATGGTAAACTAAGGAGTGGAGGAAAAATCAAACAAAGGAACACATGACACAAGAAAACAGTCCAACCAGATATACATGTAACAACAGGAAATGAGTGAAGACAAGTGGGGCAAATGAAGCAGTTTCACTGCGTAATTTTAAAAAGGCTTCAGTAATCGGAGAAAAAGTTTTCACCAACATGTCTAGCTACGTAGTACTGGTTCCCGAGGTTATGATAATAACCAAGAACGATTTTGAGTGTATTTCAGGTGTAAGGGCAGGCTGTCATAAAAAGACAAATATAAGTAAATGATAACGAATTAGGTGCAAGGGTCAAGTCTTCAATATATAAATGTAAATTGTGAATATATAGTTATAAACCTGAATATATAAGTGTAAATCTGAATATATAGTTATAATCCTGAATCTATATAAATGTAAATTCTGAATATATAGTTATAATCCTGAATATATATGAATGTAAATCTGAATATATAAATATAAATCTGAATAAATAGTTATGTCTGAATATATGTAAATGTAAAATTTGGCCTGACTTTTTATTACTCTCCCAAGTTCTACACATATATAATGTGCTAAATTTCTGCAAACAATTATTTGCATCCAGGTTGAATGACTGAAGTAATTCATCCAGATAAACAGATCGAATTAATAACTTTAAATCTTGCTGTCACATTGTGATTTCACTAACCGTGTTTTCCCTTTCTCTCATGAGTTCAGTGTTCAGTGTGTAAAGCACCCTCTCACATATTTGGGTGCTAATTAGGAAAAAGGATCAGTTGATTTTGATATCTTAGGTATCATTAACTGGTAAATGTGACTTTATCTCACAATTCTGATTCTGTTTCTCAACAATTGTGACATATAAACGGGCAAATGTGAGTTATAAAGTCCAAACAGCGAGATGTAAACAGAGGAAAAAAGTCTGAATTTTGAGATAAAAAGTTGAAATTAAATGTTATTTATTATTATTATTTTTTTAATTCTGTGGTGGAAACATGCTTCCACACCTTCACATTCACTGCGGTTACAAAATTCTGGCCAGTTAATAATGATAAGATAACAAAATCACTCTTCTTAAATACGTGATAACATAATTTATACACCTATAGTGTATGAATAAGTGGTGACAGGAATTTAGCACATTATAAGAATGGAACTTATGGGAATCCCATGCTAAAATTCAGGCTCTATACAACACATGGATTTATATACTCAGAGTTATAACTATATATTCGGATTTACATTTATATATCCAGAGTTATAACTATATATTCGGATTTACATTTATATATCCAGAGTTATAACTCTATATTTGGATTTACATTTTATATTGGGATTTACATTTATATATTCAGAGTTATAACTATATATTGGGATTCATATTTATATATTCAGGATTTACATTTATATATTCGGATTTATAACGAAGTATTCAGATTTACATTCAGTTATTTCCTGTTTGGCCCCCTGTGTATATACACTCACCTAAAGGATTATTAGGAACACCATACTAATACTGTGTTTGACCCCCTTTCGCCTTCAGATCTGCCTTAATTTTACGTGCCATTGATTCAATAGGTGCTGAAAGCATTCTTTAGAAATGTTGTCCCATATTGATAGATTAGCATCTTGCAGTTGATGGAGATTTGTGTGATGCACATCCAGGGCACGAAGCTCCCGTTCCACCACATCCCAAAGATGCTCTATTAGGTTGAGATCTGGTGACTGTGGGGGCCATTTTAGTACAGTGAACTCATTGTCATGTTCAAGAAACCAATTTGAAATGATTCGAGCTTTGTGACATGGTGCATTATCCTGTTGGAAGTAGCCATCAGAGGATGGGTACATGGTGGTCATGAAGGGATGTACATGGTCAGAAACAATGCTCAGGTAGGCCGTGGCATTTAAACAATGCCCAATTGGCACTAAGGGGCCTAAAGTGTGCCAAGAAAACATCTCCCACACCATTACACCACCACCACCAGCCTGCACAGTGGTAACAAGGCATGATGGATCCATGTTCTCATTCTGTTTATGCCAAATTCTGACACTACCATCTGAATGTCTCAACAGAAATCAAGACTCATCAGACCAGGCAACATTTTTCCAGACTTCAACTGTCCAATTTTGGTGAGCTTGTGCAAATTGTAGCCTCCTCTTTGTAGTGGAGATGAGTGGTAACCGGTGGGGTCTTCTGCTGTTGTAGCCCATCCGCCTCAAGGTTGTGCGTGTTGTGGATTTACAAATGCTTTGCTGCATACCTCGGTTGTAACGAGTGGTTATTTCAGTCAAAGTTGCTCTTCTATCAGCTTGAATCAGTTGGCCCATTCTCCTCTGACCTCTAGCATCAACAAGGCATTTTCGCCCACAGGACTGCCACATACTGGATGTTTTTCCCTTTTCACACCATTCTTTGTAAACCCTAGAAATGGTTGTGCGTGAAAATCCCAGTAACTGAGCAGATTGTGAAATACTCAGACCGGCCCGTCTGGCACCAACAACCATGCCACGCTCAAAATTGCTTAAATCACCTTTCTTTCCCATTCTGACATTCAGTTTGGAGTTCAAGAGATTGTCTTGACCAGGACCACACCCCTAAATGCATTGAAGCAACTGCCATGTGATTGGTTGATTAGATAATTGCATTAATGAGAAATTGAACAGGTGTTCCTAATAATCCTTTAGGTGAGTGTGTATATATATATGTGTGTGTGTGTCGACAAACATTGTCGCTCTGTGTAATGCGTTCATGCAATAACTGTAAACACTATTATACCTCTGTATCTTAATAGTATATATTGTGCATGTGATTGGCAATTACTGATGTTTATATTATTCGTGTTTACTGTTTATTTCGGCCGTAAGTTGCCGATCTAAATCTGCTGAGTCATCAACATCTGCTCTACTTGGTTAAATTGCGATTCCTAATTGGACTTATGACCTGTAACTCTGCCTGAGTATCGGGCAAGTGTTCACTGTTGGCCAGAGGAGAACTGGCCCCCCGACTAAGTTTTGGTTCCTTGCCGCTGTTGCTTAATTTGGGGACACTTGCTTGATATTCAGCAGTGTTCTTGATATGCCTGCATTGGCGCTGTTGTATGCGAACTGAGCTGAGCCAGACGATTACATCACTATTTTCTCCAGTGCTGATATACATACATTAACTAGACTAATAACTATTGATCTTTGCAACAGAATGAATCAATAATATATAGAATAAGATGGACAATAACACCATTTTCTTTGAGAGCTGCTGTGCAGCCAAAATTATTTGGCAATTATTACTGTAAAGCTGCTTTGCCACAATTTGCATTGTAAAAAGCCCTATATAAGTAAAGGTGACTTGACTTGATGCGAACCGATACAACAGGTGTTTGTTTATAAAATCTAAGATGGCGCCGCGGATGGCAGCCTCAGTGCTTAGCTCTCCAGTGTTTGTACTGTTTTTGTTAGTTTTTTCTGTTTTTTGTTTTTCAAACGTGATCAGCTACACCAGAGATGAACTGCTGAGCATTCAGCAGTACACACCACAAACTCTTTTTCCGGATTTCGATTACTCAGACGTTTTGTTGAATGTTGTAGTCAGCGGAGCGGTAACGCTGTTTAGACGCTTCAGGACGCGCAGACGGGGTAAGCATGCCGGCGTCCTCGTGAAGCTCAGACAGCGCGGATTGAGAACGGCGCTGCCTAGCATCCATCTGGCGAATCTCCGCTCTCTACCCAACAAAATGGATGAACTCCTTCTGCTCGCCCGGACAAACAAGGATTTTTCAAACTCGGCTGCTCTGTGCTTCACGGAAACTTGGGTGAATGACGCCATTCCGGACAGCGTGTTAAGTCTACCGGGCTTTCGGCTGTTTATATCAGATCGCGACGCTGAATCAACGGGGAAATCGCGTGGCGGTGGGATGTGCTTTTACATCAACGAAAGGTAGTGTTCAGATGTAACTGTGTTAAAAAAGATGTGCTGTCCAGATCTTGAAACACTCTTCATTAACTGCAAGCCATTCTATTCGCCGCGGGAGTTTTGCTCGTTCATTCTGGCGAGCGTCTACCTTCCACCACAAGCGCACGTGAGCTCAGCTTTACAGTTACTCGCTGATATGATCACAGAGAACGAGCAACAACACCCGGACTCTGTTCTAATCATTCTCAGGGACTTTAATAAAGCAATTCTCTCATGTGAACTTCCAAAATACAGACAGCATGCTACTTGTCTCACCAGGGACACTAATACACTGGATCACTGTTACACAGTAATAAAGGATGCATATCACTCTGTCCCACGGCAGCTTTGGGGCTCTCTGATCACTGTTTAGTTCATCTCATACCGACTTACAAGCAGAAACTGAAATCAGCTAAACCTGTAGCAAAGACTGTAAAGAGATGGACCACCGAAACAGAGCGGGCCTTACAAGCCTGTTTCGAATGGACTGATTGGAGTGTTTTTGAAGCTGCTGCCACCGATCTGGACAAGCTCACAGAGACTGTTACATCATATATCAGTTTCTGTGAGGATTTGTGCATTCCTACTAGGACTCATTTAACATACAATAACGACAAACCCTGGTTCACTGCAAAACTTAGCCAGCTCCGTCAGGCCAAAGAAGATGCTCGCAGAAATGGGGACAGAGTCTTGTACAAACAGGCCAAATACACACTGGAAAAGGAGATCAGAGTGGCTAAGAGGAATTATTCCGAAAAGCTTCGGAATCAATTCTCTTTAATGACACAGCTTCAGTGTGGAAAGGTCTGAAAGTCATCACCAACTACAAGACACCATCCCCCAGCACTGCGGTGAATCAACAACTGGCAGACGATCTGAACGAGTTCTACTGCAGGTTTGAAAGACCACCATTAACACCTCCAACAACCCCCCTTTCCCCCACCCCTCCACTTTAGTTCAGTGAAGATGACGTGCGCCAGGTGTTCAGGAAGAACAAAAGGAGAAAGGCACCAGGCCCAGACAGCGTCTCACCAGCCTGTTTGAAAACCTGCGCTGACCAGCTGGCCCTCATCTTCACACAGATCTTCAACAGATCACTGGAGCTGTGCGAAGTCCCCTCATGCTTCAAACGCTCCACCATCATCCCCGTCCCAAAGAAATCCAAAATCACTGGACTCAATGACTACAGACCTGTGGCTCTAACGTCTGTGGCCATGAAGTCATTTGAAAGACTGGTTCTGGCTTATCTGAAGGACATCACTGGACCCTTACTGGACCCCCTGCAGTTTGCTTACCGAGAAAACAGGTCTGTTGGTGATGCAGTCAATATGGGACTGCATTATGTTCTCCAGCATCTTGACAGACCAGGGACTTGGATCCTGTTTGTGGACTTCAGCTCTGCTTTTAACACCATCATCCCATCACTTCTCCACCCCAAATTAACTCAGCTCTCCGTGCCCACCTCTGTCTGTCAGTGGATCACCAGCTTCCTGACAGACAGACAGCAGCTAGTGAGACTGGGAAAATTCTCATCCTGCACCCGCTTCATCAGCACCGGCGCCCCTCAGGGCTGTGTTCTCTCCCCACTGTTCTTCTCCCTCTACACCAAAGACTGCACCTCTAAATACCCCTTTGCCAAGCTCCTTAAGTTTGCAGACGACACCACACTGATCAGCCTCATCCAGGATGGTGAAGAGTCTGCTTACAGACTGGAGGTTGAACAGCTGACTGTCTGGTGCAGTCTTAACAACCTGGAGCTCAACACGCTCAAGACGGTAGAGATGATCGTGGACTTCAGGAGAAACCCCTCTGCCCTCCCCCCACTCACCATCATGAACAGCACTGTGGCTGCAGTGGAGTCATTCAGGTTCCTGGGCACCACAATCTCCCAGGACCTGAAGTGGGACAACCACATTGAGTCCATTGTGAAAAAGGCCCAGCAGAGGTTGTACTTCCTTCGCCAGCTGAGGAAGTTCAACCTACCACAGGAGCTGCTGAAACAGTTTTACTCCGCCATCATTGAATCCATTCTCTGCACTTCCATTACCGTCTGGTTTAGCTCAGCTACCAAATGTGACCTCAGAAGACTGTCCGGTCTGCTGAGCGAATCATTGGTACAACCCTCCCCACTCTCCAAGAAATGTACTTATCCAGAGTGAGAAAAAGGGCAAAGAATATCACTCTGGACCCCTCACACCCAGCACACTCCATCTTTGAACTGTTGCCATTTGGTTGACGCTACAGAGCCCTGAGCACCAGAACGACCAGACACAAGAACAGTTTCTTCCCTCAAGCAATTCACCTCATGAACAATTGATAAACACGGGACACACAAAAAACTATTACACACCATTTACTTAAAACACTTATTTACACTTATTTACATTTCAAATTTGCACTCATCACAACTGTACATAAAATTGTCTATATTGTCTATATTGTATATTTGTATATTTGTACTTTTATTCTTTTATTCTTTTTATTATCTGTGTCTTGTCTTGTCGCTGTCACTTTGTTGCACTGTGGAGCTTCTGTCACTAAAAAAAATTCCTAGTATGTGTAAACATACCTGGCAATAAAGCTCTTTCTAATTCTGATTCTGATTCTGAAATTGCTTTCAGCAGTTTAATATACAGTGCAGTACTGTATTTTCATTAACTTTATTGTGATTACTAATACTGACATTTATGTTGAATATATTTCCTGTACCATGTTACTGATTTCTGTGAGTCTAATTAGTGCAATGAGACCTACAGTGGGGAGAACAAGTATTTTATTTACTGCCGATTTTGCAGGTTTGCCCAATTACAAAGCATGTAGAAGTCTGTAATACTTATCATAGGTACTCTTCAGCTGTGAGTGATGGAATCTAAAACAAAAATCCAGAAAATCACATTGTATGATTTTTAAGTAATTAATAAGCATTTTATTGCATGACATAAGTATTTGATACATCAGAAAAGCAGAACTTAATATTTGGTACAGAAACCTTTGTTTGCAGTTACAGTGATCATACATTTCCTGTAGTTCTTGACCAGGCACACACTGCAGCAGGGATTTTGGCCCACACCTCTTTACAGAACTTTTCCAGATCCTTCAGGTTTCGAGGCTGTCGCTGAGCAATACAGACTTTCAGAATCAGAAATCAGAAATCAGAATCAGAATAAGAAATACTTTACTGATCCCCAAAGGGAAACTCTTTGTTACAGAAGTACAGGAAGTACTAAAAAAAAAAAAAAAAAAAAAAAAAAAAAAATATATATATATATATATATATATATATATATATATATACTATACATGTTAATAATACAGGTCAGAAAAAATTAAGTACCAGGTGGCTGTAAGTATAAAATAAAGTATAAATAAAATAAAATATAAGATAAAATAAATAAAATAAAATAAGTGTGAAGTACAAGTGGGTTGCCAGTCGAGAATGATAGTTCGGTATAATAATGCTACAATATTGCACCGGGGTAATAACCGTATATTGCACAATTATTTCAAGTATTGCAGAGATGTAATGATCAATTTCCAGTTTAATTACTTGGGGTCATACAGACTCACACTTAGAGGGAGGAGTTAAAGAGTTTGATGGCCACAGGCAGGAATGACTTCCTGTGGCACTCTGTGGTGCTTTTTGGGGGGATGAGTCATCCGCTGAAGGTACTCCTTTGTTTGACCAGTATGTTATGGAATGGGTGGGAGACACTGTCCAAGATGGCATGTAGTTTGGCCAGCATCCTCCTCTCTGACACTACCGCCAGAGAGTCCAGTTCCACCCCAACATTGTCACTGGCCTTACGGATCAGTTTGTTGAGTTTGTTGGCGTCCGCTACCTTTAACCTGCTGCCCCAGCATGCAACAGCATACAGGATAGAACTGGCCACTACAGACTCAAAACATCTTCAGCATTGTCCAGCAGATGTTGAAGTACCTCTGTTGAAATACCCTTCCTGTACAGAGCTTGAGTGTTCTTAGCCCAGTCCAGTTTATTGTCTGTGTGTACTCCCAGGTATTTGTAGTCCTCTACAATATCCACTCTGACCCCCTGAATGGAAACCGGGCTCACTGGTGTCTCCTTGGCCCTCTGTAGATCCACAACCAGCTCCTTAGACTTTGTCTCCTGGTGTGAGCAGAACCATCTGCAGCTCAATGAGACAAAGTTTCCCACTACAGCCCTGTACTCAGACTCATCACCACTGCTGATGCATTTCAAGATTGTAAATAAATGCTTCATTATCAAGAATCTCTTCTCCAACCCCGATTGTCTTATCGGAATCTGATCCATATTTGGTCGCCTCAAACAGCTAAAACTTAATTGTAGTGGGGATTCGCTACATTATTATTATCAAGCCGAATTGAGAGCAAGCTCAAACCACTATGGATCCAGCAGAAAGTGACACATTAGTGACAATGGACAGACCTTGCCACAGGACTAATCTGCATTCTCTTCTGGACGATTATGAGATTTGCTACCGACCTGCTGAAGACCCTCTTCCTAAAGCTTCTTCCCACTGTTCCAGTCAACAAAGAAGCAGCTTGAGGAAAACGTCTCGCAGTGGTGCTAGCTCTCATTCCAGGACTAGCAGACGCTCTATTACCTCCACTGCAATCACAGCCATCTCAGTGAACAGTATAAATATCATGTGTTGCTAAACCATTTGAAGCTGCCCAGTGCTCAGCATCTAGCTAAAGCTTATATGTACCATCTGTGTCCTTATTCAGCTGCACTGCAGGCTCTTCAAGACAAGTATGGACAGCCAAGACAACTGGTTCAGTCGGAGTTGGGTATCATCATGAGCACTCCACCACTCAAAATGGGTGATGCTAATGCTTTTGACTCCTTTGCATTATCCGTTAAATCATTGGTGGGCATGCTGAGGACTCTCGAGGGCCAGAACGGTTATGAGCTCATGTGTGGCTCTCATGTGGATCGTCTTCCAAGTAAGTTACCATCTACTTATCGTGACAGTTTTGTTGAATAGTGCCTAAGCAGAGGTATTCTCCAGATGGGTACTGACAAAACCTATACACTTCCTGATCTGGCTGCATGGTTAGAGATCAAGTCTCAAGTGAAATGCATCTCCAGCCGAGCTTCAACCTTATTCCAGAGTGATTCATCCAAGCTCTATGGTAAAGCTACGACATCCACTCATTTAAAGGAGAGGCCAACACCAGTTCTCCTGGCTAATGAGAGCATCAAAATGCCCCTTAAATCTGCAGACCCAAAACCCAGCTCAAAGCCAAAGCCATATTGTCCCTATTGTGACAACAGGGACCATTAACTCAGTTAACCACTACTCAAATCATCACTTGGATTAAAGATGGAACGCTGCTGGAGATGTGGTCGGGCACATGCATGTAGAGGCCTGCAACCTTAAGCGTCCATGTAAGATTTGTAAGATCTATAAGAGCTACATCTTACAGTGCTACATGAGTCCATTTCTGACACGTCCGTGGCTGTACGCATGGTAAGCTTGTCACCTACCAGGATTTACCTTGACAGACGTAACCGTTCTTCGAAGGTCATGTTGAAAGTGATCAAGGTCCTTCTTCATAATGGTTGTCACCCTATGGAAACCCATGCAGTCCTTTATGACGGGTCAGAGAGAACACTAGTGCTTCAACCTGTAGAGCAGCAGCTTAAGTTAAATGGTACTCCTGAATTGCTCCCCCTACAGACAATTCAACAGTGTGTAACCGGGTTGAAATCATATCTTTACTTATACAGTTGAAATGTCACCAAATCGTGATGAACATTATCTACAGTCGTGGCCAAAAGTTTTGAGAATTACATAAATATTGGAAATTGGAAAAGTTGTTGCTTAGGTTTTTATAATAACAATTTGCATATACTCCAGAATGTTATGAAGAGTGATCAGATGAATTGCATAGTCCTTCTTTGCCATGAAAATTAACTTAATCCAAAAAAACCTAAATCAGCAATTTATAGGATCATCAGCAACTTCAAGGAAAGAGGTTCAATTCTTGTAAAGAAGGCTTCAGGGCGTCCAAGAAAGTCCAGCAAGTGCCAGGATCGTCTCCTAAAGAGGATTCAGCTGCGGGATCGGAGTGCCACCAGTGCAGAGCTTGCTCAGGAATGGCAGCAGGCAGGTGTGAGCGCATCTGCACACACAGTGAGGCCAAGACTTTTGGAAGATGGCCTGGTGTCAAGAAGGGCAGCAAAGAAGCCACTTCTCTCCAAAAAAAACATCAGGGACAGATTGATCTTCTGCAGAAAGTATCGTGAATGGACTGCTGAGGACTGGGGCAAAGTCATATTCTCCGATGAAGCCCGTTTCCGATTGTTTGGGGCATCTGGAAAAAGGCTTGTCAGGAGAAGAAAAGGTTAGCGCTACCATCAGTCCTGTGTCATGCCAACAGTAAAGCATCCTGAGACCATTCATGTGTGGGGTTGCTTCTCATCCAAGGGAGTGGGCTCACTCACAATTCTGCCCAAAAACACAGCCATGAATAAAGAATGGTACCAAAACACCCTCCAACAGCAACTTCTTCCAACAATCCAACAACAGTTTGGTGAAGACCATGCATTTTCAAGCACGATGGAGCACCGTGCCATAACTAAGTGGCTCGGGGACCAGAACGTTGAAATTTTGGGTCCATGGCCTGGAAACTCCCCAGATCTTAATCCCATTGAGAACTTGTGGTCAATCCTCAAGAGGCGGGTGGACAAACAAAAACCCACTAATTCTGACAAACTCCAAGAAGTGATTATGAAAGAATGGGTTGCTATCAGTCAGGATTTGGCCCAGAAGTTGATTGAGAGCATGCCCAGTCAAATTGCAGAGGTCCTGAAAAAGAACGGCCAACACTGCAAATACTGACTCTTTGCATAAATGTCATGTAATTGTCGATAAAAGCCTTTGAAACGTATGAAGTGCTTGTAATTATATTTCAGTACATCACAGAAACAACTGAAACAAAGATCTAAAAGCAGTTTAGCAGCAAACTTTGTGAAAACTAATATTTATGTAATTCTCAAAACTTTTGGCCACGACTGTATATGTTTAAGATGTGGTTTATTGCCAATATTTATGCTTGGGTGTTGTATTCAGACCATGGTGTTAATATCTGTACTGTCACTTTAAGAGGTCGCAAACTTTGTGTCGTCATTTACGCGCTTCTCTCAGTCTGCGCCAGGCTAGCTGAGAGGAGGTAATGTATTATTTTGCTTGTCAGTTTTCACCATTTATTTTGGGTTTTGGATGATGTAAACTTTGTTTTATGCATGTATAAATGTTAGTTTTGAGGTTGTGAACATGCAGTTAATGTGTCAATTGAATATAAACCTTGTAAACAGACTTTTTGCAAGCTTTAAAGTAGACATGTTTCCATGCGCTTGTCTACATGGTTTTCTGTATGTTTATCTGCTAACAGGAGCTTGAGATCTGTATGTTGTGTGGAGGAGACTTCATGTGACAGAGCCTTATGTATTTTTTTTTGTTGATTTGTACAGGTTTGTGCATGTTTATTATAATTCATCTGGCATAGTGTTTACATTGGTTGTATTAAGCATGTAAAAGAAATTCATGTTGTCAATTATATTGAGCATTTTATAATTTATTTAGTTAATTTTCACATTTTTATTCAAAATTATTTTTTGTTTATAATACTAAAAGTTTTATCAGTTGTGTATGTATGTGCAGTCTGCGCCAGGCTAGCTGAGAGGAGGAGCTTGAGATCTGTATGTTGTGTGGAGGAGACTGCATGTGACAGAGCCTTATGTATTTTTTGTCGATCTGTACAGCCTGCAGCAGACTAACTGAGAGGAGACAAATTCACTGTTCCTTCTTCATTAAAAGAGCAACCAGCAGCTGGCTGTGGCTTGGGTCTTTTCTTCATTCAGCACATTGAGAACACAATGCAGAATATACAGGTTTAATGGACGTGCATCTAACTTAGCATAAACAGTTGAAAAAGCACGCCCGTTACAAGTGTCACACTGAACTTGATGGGTCCTCAGTATCTAGGCCTATGACGAAGTTCACTATATGCAACACATTCACTGCAACCGGTCTGTGTCTAGCGGAGCACAACTACCCAGTGACTGCTTTCCAGAATGCCTATTGACACCTGAAAGATCTGCCACTACCTCCTGTGTACAGGGTAAAACCATTGCTCCTTATCGGGTCAGATAATCCCCACCTCCTGACACCAATCCAGCCCATACGCAAAGGCCCAATTGATGGATCAAATTGCCGTCTGCACACAACTTGGATAGGCTCTCCAGGGCCCGATGAGTCCAATGCAACTTTTGAGGGAATCAGCAGTGTCCTCACATCATGAAGCCAATTGCAACCCATGATGATCTCATCCACCATGTAGAAAGGCTCTGACAAGTTGATACTCTCCCTTACAATGAGAAAATGGTCACCAGGTCCAAACAGGATAGAGCAGCTTATACGTTGCTGCAAAATGCCACAATCTGGGTGAATGTGGACGGTGTTCAACATTATGCTACACCATTGCTGAGATGAACACTGGCGAGTTTACTCCATGCAGAAAAAGAGACTGTGCTTCCCAGTTTACGTAGCACTGAGCGCAGGCTGGCATGGGATCCTGAGAGGACTAAAGCCTACTGTGCTGAGATCCAGAAGTTTTAGGTGGCTGGGTATGTGGCTAAGATAACTCCAGGCCAACAAAAGTGAAGAGTCTTACACCTTACTGGGTGTCCTCCTGAGATTCCGCCAACAAACGGTTGCTATCAGCGGGGACATCAAAGGTATGTTCTACCAGGTATGCTTGCTGCCAAACACAATCCAGTGCTGAGCTTCCTTTGGAGGGACATGTGCAGGGAAGTGGAAACTAATATATATGAATGGCAGGTACTTCCATTTGGCACTAAATGCAGCCCATGTTGCACCATCTTTGCCCTCCAACACCACGCCCAGGGACACAAAGATGACATGGCTGACCTAATCGACATAGTAGAGCATTCATTCTATGTGGATAACTGCCTCCAACAGCTTTGGTGGAATTGTATCGATGACACCCTGGGGTATAATTTACGCTTTACGGAGACCACTGCACCTATAATAAGGAGCATATGTCGGACATTGGCAAGTCAATATGATCCTTTGGGGTTCATCATCCCATTCACTACCAGGGTCAAGGTTCTTCTCCAAGACCTTTGGAAGCACAAGCTTGGTTGGGATGATCCCATTGAACCTCTGCATTTGAGAGAACAGTAGCTTGCCTGGCTCCCGACTGTCCTTCAGTTGCAGTTCCCTTGAACATACACCTCAGCCTCGAATGACAAAACTTTGGTTATCCATGAGCTGCACATCTTCAATGATGCATCGGAAAGAGCTTATGGTTTGGTGGCCTATTTGCGTACCACAGATGGTCAAGGACAGGTCACCTTTGTCTTGAACAGGTCTAGAGTAGCAGGAAATGCCTCGTTTGGAGCTGAGTGCAGCTCTGACTGGTGCCCAGTTGGCCAAGGTAATCCAAACAGAGTTGACCATTCCTATTCACAAGGTTACTTTCTGGTCTGACTCCACCACTGTTATACTGGCAGACATCAGAGTCCTGCCATAACAAGGTGTTCGTGGGGACACGTGTAGCAGAAATACAGACCCTCACCGAAATGGCTGAATGGAGGTATGTTGAGTTGGTTCACAACCCAGCTGACCACATTACACAAGGTCTTACTCTAACCGAGTTGGCAGGTCCTCATCAGTGTAGCTTAGGGCCAGCCTTCCTGAACCAGCCAGTTGACCAGTGGCCATACACACCCAAAACTAAAGAAGAGCCAGACTTCAGTGAGTTAAAGAAGGCTGCCTTTATTGGAACCATATCTGTGCCTAGTAGTTCCCTTCCTGATCCAAGCCAGTTCCACACATGGCAAGAGCTTGTCCAGTACACTGTTAGATCTCTGCATAAGGCGGCCGGCCCCACTCAGACTATCGGAACTTCTGATTACATTGAAGCAGACAGGCTTCTCCTGGCCCAGGCTCAAAGTGACTGATTCCCGCTTGAAGTTAGGGCTTTAAAGGTCGGACAGTCAATTCCAATGGATAGTCGTTTGAGCTCTTTCACTCCTGAGTATGATGGGGCCACTGGTCTCATTAGAGGGGGTGGATGGCTACATCGTCCTAGTGATCTTGACCTGGAGGTGATACATCCAATAGTGTTCGACCCAGGCCATCCTGTCACCAAGGTGCTAATTAAAGAAACTGATCAGCGACTCCTTCACCCCGGCTCAGAGAGGGTACTAGCTGAACTGCGACGCCAGTATTGGGTACTCTGTGGTAGAGAGGTGTTTCGTAAACATCTGCTCACCTATCAAGACTGTCAACGGTGGCGGGCCAAGCCTCAAACCCCTCAATTGGCTGATCTACCACCCTGCAGTCTGAATCTGTATAAGCCGCCTTTCTATTCTACCGGTGTAGACTGCTTCAGCCCATTTGCAGTCAAAGTTAGTTGCTGCCAGGAGAAAAAATGGGGGATTATCTACAAGTGTATGATGACCTGGTGTGTGTATCTAGATATGTTACAGCATTTGGACACTGATGCATTCCTGCTCTCTCTGCATCAATTCATAGCAAGAAGAGGCAAGCCTGTGGAACTTCTTTGCAATAATGGCACTAATTTCATTGGAGGTGATCGAGAACTACGAGAGACCTTCAATGCCATGTCACCAAGGCTTCAGGAGCTGCTGCCTGGGCAGAAGATCTGGTTCCGCCATAATCAACCAAGTGCTCCTCACTTCGGGGGAACTTGGGAGTGTGAGGTAAAATCAGTCAAGACAGCGCTGCGTGTAATCCTGCGAGAGCAGTCAGTCCCAGAACCAGTACTACAAACCCTGCTGGTGGAAGTTTAATCTTGAATGCCAAGCCACTTGGCTATGTATCTTTGGATGATGCCGACCTGGATCACTTGCCTTGTTTTTTCTGACAGACAAACTGTGCATGTCCACTGACACAGAGCGAGAGGAGCGGCACAAGCTTTTTCAATGCACCAGTGATTAAGCAATGATGCTGCGTTTGAATTTTCACGACAGAGACGTGCTTATATACAATACCTTGACAACACTATTTGACATTAGTGCCCACCAAACATTTTTCTCTCGTGGGCTACCTATTGAGGAACCCTGCTTTAAACCATTGAAGCATAGACGACTCATGTTCTGTTTTCTGTGCTGCACACACATTCAAAACATGCGCACAGAAAGTGATTTTGTGATTCTTTAAACTATTCATGCACAACATGACAAGTGCGCTGTTTTCTGTTCTGCACGCTTGTGTAACAGTGCAGATCAGTACAGCTCTTAAAGTGACAGCAGTAACATTCCTGCTGCTGCCTCTATAACAGCACTAATCAAACAACAAAACTCTCAACTCCGTGTGAAAGTGTTCTTGACAGCTGGGGGTACTCTCTGTAAGGAGAGATTGCACCTGCTCCCTTAGAAAGCCAATGTGTTGATTTTCATAAATAAAAAAATTGCTAGCGATACCAGAATTCTCTATTATGTTCTGTTGTGCTCCTATGCACATGCTAGGTGTATATTACTTTCTTCTTTCAGCACAATCAGAGTTCCTTTAAAATATCCTTGCCCCTCCAAGCTTTATAATGGGAGTGATTGAAGGATGAAATTTTGAAGCCCAAAAAAAAGTGCATCCATCGATCATAAACATGTTTGTGTAAAAAAAAAAAAAAACTCAAAACTTTATAAAGTAAAATAACGAGCTTCCGGGGCAAGATAGCCATACTTATGTCTAAAGCATTAAAAGGGTCATGAATTCAAATTTTCCTTGAGCTTTTCACAACAGGTCATCATACTACAAGAATATCTAGTAAGTTTCTGAAAGCTTCTGAAAGCTCCAAAAACTGCTTTTATTGAAACCAAGGCTAGATTAGGACAGGTTGTGGAATGTGCCTATAAATAGGTGAAAGACAGTCTCAACAGAAGATGATCAATGCCTTTGTTCGTTACTACTATAGCCCCACCCACTGATTACGCATGACAAATAGGTAAATAACAGACGCTACGCAAACACTGGATGGAGCAACCAAGTGATGAACTTACCTTAGAAGAGTGATCTGCTTCAGGCTCATCACTGCAACCTTTCATGCCACAATCTAAATATGCCATAGATTTCAATATAATGCTATAATCAGCACTTTTCACGATTGGTGAACATTGAGAACTATAATGGTAAAAACGTGCTGATATTTAATCACAGCAGTGGGTGTTTACACTGAAATCTCACAGCAGGTACGCCCCTTAACCCTTTATCGGGCGAAGAACCATATTTGGTAACTTAATCGATCATTCATGCTCGCGTTTACATGCCTCTCCACAAGTTCCTATAAGCACATAATCAACGGATATCAGTCTACGTCACAGATAGTGACAACATTATGGACCAATCAGGAGTTGCCCAGGGCGTTTCAAACTTAATCATCAATCCAGAATTTGTGAAGTACAGATCTGCATGCCTACCTATACTACCTATACCAAATACTGAAATAGCATTGAAACGAACAATGGTAAGTTTATGAAACTCACACATTAAATGGTTGAATAGTTCTGTTAAATGTTGAGATAGATGTTGTGTGTGTAGGATTTCTAGAAATTAGTGAACGTTGTGGTATGAAAAATGGCATGATCATATTTGATCATACGCCCTGTTCAGGTAAAACTAGAGCAGGTGATGGTGTGATCATATTTGATCATACGCTCCGTTCAGATAAGACTAGTGCAAGTGTCAGCATATCCATTTTTAGACATTTACCCGATGCATCTATTAAGCCATACTTAGATTATTTTTTTTACAAATAATGCATTGTAACGTAGGACAATAGTATTTAAATGTGCATTGAATGTTGCCACAGTTTTTATAACATTATTTCAGTGATCCAGTGGGAAACTTTGTTTAACTTTGTTGGAAAAGTTTGGTCAGTTTTATGATCTTATAACAGTTTTTGTTATACTTAAATAGCATATATTGGTGTTTATTTTTACTGTGAGCCTCATTACTGCTAAAATAAGTTGTACCACTGGTACTTTTCTATTAATATTGCTATTTTTCATGTACTGCATTATAATGTAGGACAATAGTACTTAATATTGCATTGGATGTTGCCACATGTTTGTATAACATTAAACAGTGATCCAGAGGGAAACCGTTTATAAAATTATCAATCTATAAATGGTGAAATATGTTTAACTTATAACAGTTTTATTATTATAATTATTACTACTAACCCAGTTTATATTATTATGGTATATATTAGTGTTTATTTTTACTGTGGGCCTTATTACTGCTGAAATAAGTGGTACCACCAGAACTTAGTGCTATTTTTCACTTCTTATTATATATTTACAATTTATATGTCACTATTTGCATTGTAAAAAGCGCTATATAAATAAAGGTGATTTGACTTGACTTGACTTTTAATTGTTTTTAGTAGATCTGCATATCATTGTTACAGTTTTCCATCTCAAAAAACTCAAGTGGGCTTGAAATTAACAAAAAAACGTATTCACTTTTGTTTTGCAGCTGTCTACTCGGCACTTCTATGGAAAGATTGTTGTTGTGCCAGCCGACCCCGCCATCAGTGACAATGACGAGGAAGATGATAATGTGGGAGACACCTGACTTCATCCCACCTACCCATAATCTGGACACTCCATGCCCAAGTGACATGGTCCCTTCTGTCAAGAGGAAGTGTGTGCGGCCTGCAGTGGAGGAGCTTGAGGACGATGACAAAAACCGGCCAGCACCACAAGCCAAGGGCCCCACCAAGAAGGGGACGCAGCAGCCAGGCTAACAACCTGGAAGAAGGGACTTCAGCCCCCATGTCATCAAGCATATAACTTATCAAATCAACTTGTATGCAACCCAGAAGAACGTCAACACCACCTTCACCACCACTGAAAATGAGATGATGACCTTTGTGTCTATCCTGCTCTACATGGGGATTTCTGAGCTGCCCTCCATTGATGACTACTGGGCAATGGAGACCAGGGTCCCTCAAGTTGAAGGCTGATAAGAAGGCTTGTCCATTTTAATGACAACACCCAGATCCCTGGCACCATCGACAGATTCCGGCCGACCACTGTTCAGCCTCCTGGTTACTACCTTCAGGAGTGAACCACAGACCCCCAAGCAGTCTGTGGATAAAGTAATGGTTGCCTACGAAGGCAAGACAGCTGGCAACCTAAGGCAATACATCAAGGACAAGCCAGACAAATGAGGATTTAAGTTGTTTTCAAGGGCTTCTGAGGATTTCTTTATTCACGACCCGGTGTCCCAATGACGTCTGAACAACAAGCCATGGGTGCTACCAGCCAGATAGTCTCCGTTCTGGCCAGCACTATGTCCTCATCCAACACCAGAGCCATCTTTGCAGACAACTTCTTCACCAGCCTGGAGATAGTGCTGTACCTCAAAGACAAGAACTGCAGGTACACAGGGACTGCCAGGGACAATAGAATAGACAAGCCTCCATTGAAGTCCATCAAGGATATGGAGAAAAAGGCTGTCCCTCGTGGTATGCATGACTACGTCACTAGCGATGATGAGATCCTGGCCCACAGGTGGAAGGACAACAAGGTCGTCACTCTGCTCTCAGCAGATTTGGGGGTGGAGCCATTATCCTCAGTCTACCATTACTGCAGTGACATCAAGAGCTACAATGCCAACATGGGGGCATTGACAAGAGTGACATGCTTATCCACCTCTATTGCACCCCCATGAAATCCAAGAGGTGGTATATGCGGATGTTTGCATATGCAATAGATGTCAGCCTCACGAATGCCTGGATCATGTACAGACGGGACAGCAAGGCTCTTGCTGTGGATGGTCTGTCGTTAAAAACTTTCTGGATCCAGGTGTTCAGGGGCTGCAGCAGCCAGAGGCCAGTCATGTCTCGACCCCAAAAGAGCTCATCATTTCCATCCACCCCCAGCACCTCTGCTGATGTCCCAAAGCGTGTCGGGGGACACCGCAGCCACACCCCAGATGCTTCTGAGCGGTTTGACATGTCCCTGTTCCATGCCCCTGTCTACACCAACCGCCAGACCTGCAAGTACTGCAGCAGGAAGGGGAGCATATTGAGGTCAAATGTTTTCTGCAGGGTCTGTAAGATCCACCTATGCCTCAATGCTAATCGCAACTGCTTTATCAAGTACCCTGAAGCAGATGAAGCAGTTGCCTGAGTGACTGGATTTGAATTGTGACAGCTGAAAAAGAAAAAAAATGTTCCTAAATAAATTAAAAAAATTAATTTCCTAAATAAATATTCTATTAAGTTTCTGTGTTTTATTTTTTTTTTAATTTTTTTTTTATATCCACTTTTTGGAGAACAAATTACCATAGTTTTTTGAAGAAGTAGTTGCCTAAGTGACTTTGACACATGAAATGTTCATAAAATAAAAGAGAAAATGTTGCTAAATAAATATTCTATATGTTATATGTATTTATTTATATGTTATATATGCGTCTTATTTTAAATATATACACTTTTTGCGTGAAAAATTACCAAAGACTGGTAAGGAACCATATATGATAACTTCATTGACCTAGATTTGTAACGTAAATTCAAAATTTCAACTCTGGAGTGTTTTTGGAGGATATTACAAGACTTTTGAACTTTTGTGACTTTAAAGAAAATATTTAATTTTTATAAGTATTTCAATGAGTGCCCTATAAAGTCTTAAAACAGAGAGCTCAAATCAGAGGGCTAAAATCAGGGTAGGGAAAATGAATTTTATTTCTAAATTATGACAAATTTTGATGTAAAAATCATATGGACACTATAAGTGCATCCCAGGAAACATAAAATAAAAAAATAAAGTAGTTCATGACCTCTTTAACCTCTGCTAGTACGTCATGGTATAGCGTATAGACTATAGATTGTGGCTACTGGACATACATCTCTGTTCTTTCCTTCAGGGAACGAGGGTTACATATGTAACCGAGACGTTCCCTTTTAGTCAGTCACGTTTGTCGTACGTCGGAACTGACCAAAGAATTGGGCATATCTACCAACATGCCACTGTCGCTGGCCCTTCCAAGCGCTCTGCTTGAGACTCCTGGTCTGCCCCCAACTGGAGCAGATGGTCAGGGCTCTCAACAAAGAAGGTCAGTCACTGCTGTTCTGCACTCAGTGTGACTAAACACTGGGAAAGTGTACCCTTGAAGAAGGGGAACACAGGGGAAGCCACATCCTGCCTGAAGGGAGGTGGAATATGGTGGTTAAACATATGGATTAGCCAAGCAGGGTAGCACAACATATGGATGTCTCTGTGGTGGTTCCAGCCTAGTTTGTAGGAAAGACACAGGCTAGCCGGACTGGGTAGCCTTTCTGTGGAAGAGTACACGTTTGGGATCGCCGCAGGGATCACTACATATGAACACCCAGCCTAGCACAGGTTCCACAATGCATGCAAGTGTAGGTCTGGCGTCAGACGCTCCGGCACATCTGACTGCCGCGGGTGACGGAGGAACTCAACAGGGTTAGCCATTTCTGGGGAACACTACTTGAGCAAATAGACTGGACGGCAAGCGGCACGCTGAGTGCTCAAGCCCTTACAAGAAGGGCAAGACAAACAACGTGCTGACGCAGTCATGCTCTCATGAGAGAGCATAAACCACCCCCGAATGCAATCTCAGCACCCTTGCGTTGCGATAGAGGAGTGGGGGGCCCGTGGAGATGTACTCAGTGGGGAAAGCCTGACGCACAACACTCTGAGAGGTGCAAGCCCTTATGAGAAAGGTGAGACGCAACCAGCGTGCCGATGTGGAAAGCTGTCAGGATCACAATATACTGTAATATATACAATTGTTTTGGTGAGATTTATTTATAAAAATGCTTTGTCCAAATTTCTGCATCTTGTATTGGTAGGACTTGTGGTTTTGTTGTCCTCAGATTATTCCACATATCTTAGAACTGATTTTAATTCATTGAATGTTCTATATCCTGTAAACTTTTGGTCAGATGGTGTTGCTTTATCACTCTAATTGTGTCTTTGTATTGCTTTAGTTTTTAACAGGATTCAGTTCTGATGTCTGTGTTGTTTGGTTCTTTGTGTTGCAGATTGTTTCCTTTTCCAAGTTGTTTCCCTAATGTTTTGCAGTCTGAGTCAAACCAATTTCCATTGTTTGGTGTATTTTTAGTAAATTTTTTGCCTTTCTTTTTCAATTCACTTCTATGTGCTGCTTTTGTAAATATGTAATTGATTATATCATAACACCATCTTTAGTTGTTTCAAATTTCTTATTAGATTTTTTAATTCTTCCGAATTGAGGGCTTGGATAAATTTGTCTGGGCTGTCTGGAACGTGATACATTTTGCAGGTTTCCAGCCTTTCTTCTGGTGTGTAATGTGTTTTAATGTAAATGTTAGTTTGGTTATGGTCAGAAATGGGAGTTTGCTTTTTGACTGTAAATACACTGAAGTAGGATGGGTCCATGTTAGTGATGGCATAGTCATCTATACTAGCTCCAAGACCTGAACAACACGTGAACCTCCCTAAAGAATCCCCTCTGATCCTGACGTTAAGTATGTACAGGCTGTACATTTTTATTTACAGTTTGGTCAAGGTTGTTTCTTGGTGGGAAATGTTTTGAGAGATCTGGCTAAAGACATATTCATTACCCTTTGGATCTATGATATCAGATTCAGATCCTGTTCTTGCATTGAAGTATCCACACAGCAGCACATTTCCCTGGGCCTGAAAATGGCAATGGACAATTCTTTGTGGAGGTTGTTCCAATAGTCCTCATCATGGTAAGGGGATTCTGCTGGAGGAATGTAGATGGCACAGAGATATATGTGCCGGTAGATGAAATGCCAATTTGGTTGTTTAGTTTTAACCAGTAATGAAATTTTCCATCTCTAATAGAAATGTGTTTGGCCAGATCCTCCCTATACCACATCAGAATTCCTCCCGAGTCTTGTCCATAATAGACTGTACTTAATTAACTGAGGGCACAATTACTTCGTGGTAGCCTGAGGGACAGTTGGTAAGCACATCATTTCTACACCAGGTTTCTGTGAGAATGATAATACTCTTTGATATTTTTCAGAAATTCAAGGTCTGTGGTTTTAGAACCAAATAAAATCTGACCACCTTCCTAATATTGTGTTGGTCCCTCTTTTCCTGCCTTAGGCAAAAGATTCGTCGAGTAACACATGACCCATCAAGGCACAGACACCATTAGAACCCTGAAGGTGTGCTGTGGTAACTGGCACCAAGATGTTAGCAGCAAATCCTTTAAGTCCTGTAAGTTGCAAGGTGGGGCCTCCATGGATTGGACTTGTTTGTTCAGCGCATCCCACAGATGCTCAATTGGATTGAGATCTGGGGAATTTGGAGGCCAAGTCAACACCTCAAACTGATTGTTGTGCTCCTCAAATCATTTCCTGAATTATTTTTGCTTTGTGCCAGGGTGCATTATCCTGCAGAAAGAGGCCACAGCCACCATGGAATACCATTTCCATGAAAGGTTGTACATGGTTGTACAAGGTGGTACGTGTCAAAGTAACACGGACATGAATAGCAGGACTCAAGGTTTCCCAGCATATTTTTTTTTTTTTAAATACTCAGGAAAAAAAGAAAAAAAAATTGAAAAAATTTTGAAAAAAAGAATTGAACCAAAAGGAATTACATAATAATTAATATAAAGTACCCTGCTAGTTCAGACTGGATTAAAGACAGCTGTGACTTTCCAATTTACAAATTTATTTCACACAGACACTCTCCCCTTCTGTTAAGCTTCAGTATCACAGCTTATCAGGCATTCATGTGGATATACACATTGGCAAAGACACTTATTAAAAAAAAGAAAGAAAGAAAAATACAAAAACAAATCAAAACACAATAAGTAAATCCCAATTAATAATTGTAATAATAATAATAATAATAAATAAAAAAACAACAATAAAAAAAAAACTACTCCAGTGGACCAAAATATAAGCATGTTAGTTTAAAACAAGCACGCAAGTATATACACTTTATACTTGCATGAATGCTTAAATCACAAATATATCGTACAAATCGCTTTGGCAAAATAGTATTAAAATCACTTTGTAAATCAGTTCAAACCCGCGACGTCCACACACATCCCTAATAACAAAATATTTAAATGGTGATCTGTGACTGTGAAAGAGCAATAAATCAGGCGACTCACCAGGGGAAAGCAACAGGAAATATAAGCCAAAAGCCTTTTCTGCACCACAAAACATGAACACTGAGAGAAATTACAAATGCCACACTTAGACCAGCTTTTTACAAAGCCACTAAACGTGCCTCAGTGATTGAGCTGCACAGGTGTGCTCAATGTCAAGACGCAGCTCCACAGCAGTGAGCATGTCTTCCCATTTGAAATATACACAAACCTTAAGATGGAAACAGTTTCTAATGAACAAAAAGCCAAAACAAATATTCAAGACACTCAACCTGTCACATATGGTATAGTGAAAGACAAATTCTTTGCAATCTTGCACTGAAAATTGTTTGACAATTCTCTCATGACATTTGGTTGCAAAGACTGAGAAGCTCTTTTACACCCAAACACGACACCTTCGCCACTTATCCAATTATTACCTACTACCTGCTAATTGTGGACAGTTTAAATTGAATATTATGTAATCTTTTCACTTTTATTTAGCCTCTGTCCCAACTCTTCTGGAAATGGGGTTTGTGTATATATATATATATATATTACGTATAAAAACTAAAATAGTAGTATGTAATATGTAGCTTTGTGTAATATGAACTCATTCATAATAATGAATGAATGGTTAAAAAAATAACATGGTTAAAACGTAAGATAAAGACTTTAGATGTCACACCACATGACTCTAACAATTTCCCATATACCTTTGAAAAAAAATAATCATGTACTATATTAATGGGTATTAACACCAATCTGTCATTCTGTCAATCCATCATTGTATGTGTGTGTCTAATAATATACCAGAGTTCACTGGCTTAATTAACTAATCACATCATTAAAGTACTTTAATATAAATGTGTAACTTTTAGCTATGCAAGTAATTTTCATCCATTGTCCCTGTAGGCAAATTACCAAGAGATTTAAGGGCTAAAAGTACCACATGCGTCATTTAAGGGAATAGATGAGAGAGTGACATTTGTGGCACTCTTACCCTTCTTATCTTAAATAGCTCAGTTCAGTGGTCATTCAATTCATTTCAATTTTCATATTTAATAACATTTATGTCCATACTGATCAATTTGCCAGTCAATTTTGTTGTGTTGTGGAGATTTAAATGTAAGTGATGTGCATTTATTGTAGCGTATACTTTGAACATAAGTGCCATTAGCAGCATGGACTAACCTACTACTTCTTGTAATCACAATGAGTGTTTACATTACATTATTCCCAGTATATTGTATCCTAATTCCTTCCTATAAAATTATTTTAAATAATTTATTAATAAATTAAATAAATTAAATTTATAAATTAATTTATTAATAATTTATTTATTTTAAATTATTTACCATTCCCTTATTATTTTTATGTTTCTGTTGTGTTTATTAAAGTTTATTTCTTGTTTTACTTCAGATAAATAATAAAATAATAATCTTAAAATCACAATTATGAATACAATTACATAATGCACAAATAGTTCTGTTGTAAGAGAGATATATAAACTGTGTGCATGATGTATTGATCAGTAGAATGTTTCTATTTTAGACATTTAAATAAATGTCTTTATTTTTTAGAATGCTTATTTCAAGTCAAAATAGAAATGTAAACAATCATAGAACAAAACAGAAATATTCCAAATTCCTTTCCTGGAATGCGAATTTAACAGGAGAACCCTGACAAAATCTAAGTTTTTACCCCCTGGAACGTGATTGGGCAAGTTTTTGGCTAACTTTGAGTAGCAATTGGGAAAACAACAACCATCATACTGCATTTACATTCATTAAAGTGACATATTAAATTGGATAACATCGTCCTAAAATCTGCCACTGTTGTAATAACTATTTTCTGCCAGTTTTATTTTTTCTGTTTATTTGAACTATTATGGGGTATTATATGGTATAAATGCACATGTTATTTTGGAACTTCATCTTCAGTAACTTCTAAAGTGCTTGAAGGCTGGCTTTAATATGTACAACAGTAGTAAATACCATACATGGACTGTCAAAAAATGATTAATGACTTTGACCTTTTGACCCCTGTCAAAGGATTAATGATTTTGACCTCATTGACCCCTCCCCTCCAGGGGTTGACCGTTGTTTCACCCTATGACCTGGGGGTATTGATAAGATAATTGAATTAGCGATGTTATGACCTAAATGGTTTAGAGATATATTTTTTAAGTCTTAATAAAACAAATCTTCTATTTATGTTCTTAGAAGACCAATGTCCTCATGGTAGAAATGATCTGACTTAAACCTAAAGTATAATTTTCATGTATCATCGTATATATGTATAAAATATGGAGGTCCCTCAAGCCATCTCACACAATGTGTAACATTTTCAGAGAGTGAGAAACATTGAATACATTCAGAACATGAGATGGCTCAGGCTGTGTCACAATTTTCAGCTGAAGTGCCCAAGACAACCACTAGAGGGCACTTCACATTGGACTCTCACTCATTCACACTCGCATTCAGTCACACGGACTACATTTCACCCCCTCACCCAGTCACTGATTACTGCACCAGCTGCACCTCATCACACAGTCACAAATTACTATCACCCACACCATATACAGTTGTGTTCAAAATTATTCAACCCCCACTGAAATTGATTGTTTTGGCCGGTTTGACATTGATTTTGATCATTCAGTCATCCTGCTTACAATTAAATCAAAGAGGCACGTGTAGGTCAGACAAATATAACATAACATTTATAATGAAATAACCACAAATGTCTTTTCTCTGCTCACATCATTATCAGTTTTATTCAACCCCCAAGTGACATTCAATTTTAATACTTAGTACAACATCCTTTTACAGTTATAACAGCTTTTAAACGTGAAGCATAGCTTGACACAAGTGTCTTGCAGCGAGCTACGGGTATCTTCGCCCATTCATCATGGGCAAAAGCCTCCAGTTCAGTCACATTCTTAGGCTTGCGCACTGCAACTGCTTTCTTTAAGTCCCACCAGAGGTTCTCAATCGGATTTAAGTCTGGTGACTGCGATGGCCATTTCAAAATGTTCCAGCCTTTAATCTGCAACCATGCTCTAGTGGACTTGGAGGTATGCTTGGGATCATTGTCCTGTTGAAAGGTCCAACGTCTCCCAAGCCTCAGGTTTGTGACGGACTGCATCACATTGTCCTCCAATATCTCCTGGTACTGAAGAGAATTCATGGTACCTTGCACACGCTGAAGCTTCCCAGTACCTGCAGAAGCAAAACAGCCCCAAAGCATGATTGACCCCCCGCCATGCTTCACAGTAGGCAAGGTGTTCTTTTCTTCATAGGCCTTGTTCTTCCTCCTCCAAACATAGCGTTGATCCATGGGCCCAAACAGTTCTAATTTTGTTTCATCAGTCCACAGAACACTATCCCAAAACTTCTGTGGTTTGTCCACATGACTTTTGGCATACTGCAGTCGACTCTTCTTATTCTTTGGAGACAGCAAGGGGGTGCGCCTGGGAGTTCTGGCATGGAGGCCTTCATTACGCAGGGTGCGCCGTATTGTCTGAGCAGAAACTTCAGTACCTACATCTGACAAATCTTTTCTCAGTTCCTCAGCAGTCACACGGGGACTTTTCTCCACTCTACGCTTCAGGTAGCGCACAGCAGTCGAAGTCAGCATCTTCTTTCTGCCACGACCAGGTAGCGTTTCAACAGTGCCCTTTGCCTTGAATTTGCGAATGATGCTTCCTATGGTGTCTCTTGGTATGTTTAACATCTTTGCAATCTTCTTATAGCCATTGCCCTTCCTGTGAAGAGTAATCACCTCTTCTCTTGTCTTCCTGGACCATTCTCTTGACTTCACCATGTTTGTAACCACACCAGTAAATGTCAAGAAGGAGCTGAGTATCACAGTCATTTTAAAGCTGCCTAATTGGTGCTTATAAGGCTTTATTGCTGCTCCCTGACATCCACAGGTGCTTTCAATACCTGATTGAAAACACTTCAATGGACCTCTGTTCTTCAGAGTGGTAGTCTTTAAGGGGTTGAATAATTGTGTCAATGAAGAATTCACAAAAGAAACATTTACTACTGTATTACAAAACCAATTGATGTCATTTTAGTTGCATATGCTTCTTTAAGAAGTCCTTGTAGGATTTCATTCTGAATTCAATTACAAATGTACTCTAAATTCTCTAAAACCATTTACAGCATTGGGGGGTTGAATAATTTTGAACACAACTGTAAGCACTGCTCACACTTCCATTCATTGCGAAGTATTGATTTTGGTTACCCTGTCAATTCCGAGCATTTATCTCCTCTGTTTGTTTTCCCCGTTTTAGATTCTGCCTGTTCTTCCCGGTGTTTGATTCTTGCTGCCTGTCCCGATATTTCCTGCCTGTTTGCTGACTAAGATTCTGTTCATCCTCTGCCACACCTGTTTGCTGTTATCTGACCATTGCCTGTCTGACCATACCTCTGCTTAAAGCTGGATCTCATCCCGCTGTCTCCTTCGTTACTGAATACTTCGCCACATCAAGATCCAGCGGCTTTCCTCAGCAGTGTCGTTCACAGAATGGATTACTTTCCCACAAGGGAATTCACAGATTGAGGAATACATTCACCAATTCTGTGAGTTGTCGTATCAGGTACCATATGATGAAGTGGCATTCAAAACCATCTTTCATCGAGGACTATCAATCAAACGCTGGTTCCCTGACAGAAGCTTTAACTGCAGCTTAAGGGACTTTATGGACTATGCGCTGATTTTGAGTGGTTCTTCATTTACTGTGGGTGAAGCGGAGCCCAACTCGGCATAATTGCCAGCAGACCCAGTTGTGATCATGTCTAGCCCTGTGGTTCATGAACATTCCTGCCCTGCAGTTTCCCCACCTGAGCCCAGTCCCAACATGGTGGCCAGCACGGAACCCAATCACAAAATGGCTGCCAGTCCAGAGTCACAGCTCACCACAGCTGTTAGTCCAGAGCCACAGCACGCCTCAGCTGATCGTCCAGAGTTGAGTCTAGCTGTCTTTGATCTGCATGAGCCAAGTCAAGTCACCGTAGATCTTCCTGAGCCAAGCCAAGTCACCATTGATCACCCTCAACCATGACGTAAACGCAAGCTGTGCCGAAAAAAGGCCACTCCAGAGCTCCATCAAACCGCTCCAGAGCTCCCCGAGGCCACTCCAGAGCCCTATGAATCCGTCCCAGAACTTCACGGATCCGCTCAAGAGCTCACTGGATCCTTCCCAGAGCTAACGATCCAGGCCATGCCTGCTCAACCATGGGTGATTCACGCCACGCCTACCATGCAGCCAGCAATGGCTCACGCCACGCCTGCCCAGCCTCAGACAGCCCATGTCACACCTGTTATGCCTAAACTGTCAGAGGATGCAGCCCTGATTATCATGGCTACTGCCATTTCATGTGTGTGGGCAGCACACACATCGACTCCAGCATCTGACTTTCCTCCAGAGGAGACCACAGCCCCTGACCTACCTCGAGAGGGTTCAGCCCAAGAGGGTGCTCCCGAGCCAGTCACTGAGCACTCCAGCGCAATCCAAGAGGGCGCTCTCGTGTCAGTCCCTGAGTACTCCTGTGCAGCTCAAGAGGGCGCTACCGAGTCAGTTCCTGAGCCCGCTATGGCAAACCAAGAGGGCGTTTCAGCAGGTCCCGACTGAAGTCCTGTGCCATCTCTTGAGGCCTTGAAGTAGGGTTCTAACTCCATATTTGAGCCTGACCACTCAGTCGTTATCCGACTTGCAACTACAAGCATATCCCCTGAAACCCTTCATTACCCGGATACGACAACAGGGGTCGTCCTTGAACTCTCTGTCAGCCCAGAACTTTCTGTCTGCCCTAAAGCAATCACGGAGATCGCCCCTGAACCTTTTATCTGTCTGGAAGCAATCATGGAGATCGCCCCTGAACCTACTGTCTGTCCTGAAGTGATCCCAGAGATCGCCTCTGAACTTTCTGTCAGTCATGAACTTTTTGTTTACCCTGAAGCAACCACGGAGATTGCCGCTAAACTTTCAGTCTGCCTTGAAATGACCACAGAGGTCAACCCTGGACATTCTGACAGCCCTGAACTTTCTGTTTTTCCTGCAACTGTCACAGAAACTGTACCAAAGTTTCCTGTCTGCTCCAATACAGCCATAGAGGTCGCACCAGAGTTCTCTGTCCGTTCATAAACGACCATAGAAATCGCACCAGAGTTCCCTGTCGATTCTGACACAACCAGGGAGGTCACCTCTGAACTCCCTCTCTGCTCTGATACAACCATGACGATCACCCAAGAGGTTCCTATCTCTCAGGATACGTCCCTGGAGGTCCTCCACGAATTTACGGTCTTTCCAGATCGTAACACGGAGGTCATCTATGAACTTCGTACCGCCGCAGTCATGGCCTCTGAGCTTCCTGTTTACCCTCCAGCCACCACAAAGGTCATACAGAAGTTCCCTGTTTGTCCTGGCAGGACCATGGAAGTTGCCTCTGGTAGTTCTGAGATAATCACGGAATTTATCTCTGAACCTCCTGTCTGTCTTGACACGTCCACAAAGTTCGAACCTAAATCTCCTTTCTGTCCAGAAATGATCTCAATGATCATCCCTGAACTTCCTGTCTACCCTGATGCAACCACAGTGGTCACCCATGAGATCCCTATCTGTAATAGGACCACGGAGGTCGTCTCTGATAGTTCTGTCTGCCCTGAATTACCCACAAAGGCCTTTCGTGAGTTTGAGTCCCTTGTCTCTTGTCAGTGGTTGCTGCTCTTCTAGACATTGTGCCTTCTGCTGAACTGACCACTACTGAAAAAGGACAGATGTCAGGAGACATGGATGACAACAACTTCTCTTTTGAGAATACACAGATTACAAGCACCAAAGCAGAAGATGAAATACGGAACTATCTCCAAGATCCATGCAAGACTTTGGATGCATTGAAGCTCTATCCAATCATCAAATCCCTCTTCTTGAAATATAACACCACCCTGGCTTCAAGTGGTCCCGTAGAACGACTGTTCAGTCAGGGAGGGCTAATTTTCACTCCACATCGTGGCTGCATGACAGATGAGCACTTTGAACACACACTTTTGCTGCGTTACAATCGCCCTTATTGGGCTCAAGTTGGAGAGTAAACATTTCAGTGAATGTAATGCTTTAATTTCTTTGTAGTGTTTTTTGTCTACTACAAATTCAAGCTCCTATTTACTGAAATTTGAAAAATGGTATGAATAAGCACTTTGAGTATGTTTTTGTTGCATTAAAATGACACTTATTGGTTTTATTGCAGCTAATTAATATTTACATTTAAACACTTTTTTTTTTGAAAGATTGCCCTCATTTTTTTAGAAGTGCTGTGGAAAACTGATGTTAAAAATAAAATGTAGCAGAAAACCAAAGCCTATGATGGGTAGAGTTCATTTTTATTTACAGGTTGTAAACTTAAAACAGGACATCAAGTTAATATGGTCTTTTGTGTTAAGTATTTCAAAGTATTCCAAAGTATTTAGATTAAGTTACTAAACTTGAGTAATGTAACGAAATACGTTACAAATTACTTTTAAAGCATGTATTTTGTAATCTGTAGTGAAATACATTTTAAAAGTAACCTACCCAACCCTGTGTACAACCACAGCTAGAGGTGTTGATGTCTGTATAGGCATCTTCAAACAATTATGAATAATACCACTGTATTTGAAGGATACAACTTGAAAACGTCTCAGGTTACGTATGTAACCCTGGTTCCCTGAATAGGGAACGAGACGCTGCGTCGAGACGCATTGGGAACGCTTCTGCGTGATTGCGTCGTGAAGCACATGTGAAATCTGTCCAATGGCGTGACGGAACGTCATGGTGACGTCACAGACCAGGAAACTATAAAGCACCCCTCCAAACAAAGAATGGCAGCTTCAAAACTGGCTGAAGCAAAGCGCTCGGAGGCTTGCAGGGAGTGTGGCAACGTGACACAGCGTCTCGTTCCCTATTCAGGGAACCAGGGTTACATACGTAACCTGAGATGTTCCCTTTCATGGGAACTTCGAGCTGCGTCGAGACGCATTGGGAACCCAATACCCACTACGCCACAATGCCCCGACTGTGGAGCTAAGTGAGGACCGAAGACCCCGGAGTAGAGCCTAAGTCAAGGCTATAAAATCTTAGAAATGTGTGCGGAGAGGACCAGCCCGCCGCATCACACACATCTTGCAAAGAATCTCCTGACAGAAGGGCTTTAGAGGCCGCCATACTCCTCGTGGAATGGGCACGGACAGTCAAAGGTGAAGGCTGTCCGACCGACTCATAAGCAAGTGAGATGGCCTCAACCACCCACTTACTCATTCTCTGCTTAGAAGCGGGACAACCCTTCCTGGGTGACCCGAGACAGACAAACAGTTGATCTGACCTACGCCACAGGGCAGCTCTGTGGACGTAGGCGTCTAGAGCCCTAACTGGGCAAAGCAGATTAAGGTTTTCCTGATCTGTATTTATAAAAGGTGGAGGACAGAAGGCCTGCAGCACAATGGGCACTACAGTATTAGTAGGGACCTTAGGCACATATCCCGGCTTGGTATGCAGGAACGCTTTCACCATACCAGGTGCAAATTCCAGACATGAAGGAGCCTTCGAAAGGGCTTGAAGATCTCCAATTCTTTTGAGAGATGTAATAGCCAGGAGAAATATAGTTTTTAAGGTGAGGAATTTTTCAGATACTTCCTCCAAGGGCTCAAAGGGAGCCATGGCCAGGCCCTCAAGCACTATGGCCAGATCCCAGGCAGGTGTCCTAACCCGCTGTGCAGGCCTAAGCCTCAAAGTACCACGAAGAAACCTTGTCACCAAAGGGTCTTTCCATAAAGACATGCCACCCACAGGGATGTGGTAAGCAGAAATGGCCGCCACGTAAACCTTAAGAGTGGAGGGAGATAACCCTGCTGAGAACTTTTCCTGCAGAAATTCCAAAACTGAACCTACAGAGCAGTTAACAGGCTCAAGATGCTGTTCCATACACCAAGATGAGAACAGATTCCATTTATTGGCATAAAGTCTCCTCGTAGATGGGGCTCTGGAGTGAAGAATGGTCTCTACTACCTCAGTAGAGAGACCAGACCTCATGAACTGGACCCCCTCAGGGGCCAGGCCCACAGTTTCCACAGCTCTGGTCGAGGGTGAAATATCGTGCCTCCTGCTTGCGACAGGAGGTCTCGTCGAATCGGAATCTCCCATGGAGAGCCGACCACTAGCGACGTCAGGTCCGAAAACCACACTCGGGTCGGCCAGAATGGGGCTATGAGCAACAGGCTGACCCCATCCTGACGAACCCTCTCCAGAACCCCTGGGAGCAGAGCGATCGGGGGAAAAGCATACAGGCGCCGCCTCGGCCACGCCTGCACCATAGCGTCCAGCCCCAGCGGGGCTGGGTGAGTGAGGGAGAACCATAACGGACAGTGAGTTGTCTCTTGAGTTGCAAAAAAGGTCTATCTCTGAACGACCGAATTTCTCCCATAGGAGCTCCACCACCTCGGGGTGAAGTCTCCACTCCCCGGGCCTCAGCCCCTGTCTCGACAGGACGTCTGCTCCCTGATTCAAATGCCCTGGGATGTAAACTGCCCTCAGGGAGAGCAGTTTCCCCTGAGCCCACAGAAGGATATACTGAGCTAGTTTGCACAAGTGTCGTGACCTCAGACCCCCCTGATGGTTGATGTACGAGACCACCGATGTGTTGTCCGTACGGACCAACACATGATGGCCCCTCAGGTCCGGCAGGAAGTGTTTGAGAGCTTGAAACACCGCCATCATTTCCAGCCGATTTATGTGCCAGGAAAGTAGATGACCCTGCCACAGACCCTGAGCTGAGCGACCACTCATGATCGCCCCCCAACCCGTGAGGGAAGCATCCGTCGTTAGCATTATGCGACGACAAGGAACTCCCAACACGGGCCCTTGGGAAAGGAACCAAGGTTTCTTCCACTTAACTAAGGCACGAAGGCATCGCCGCGTGACCTTGATCATGCGAAAAGGATTTCCCCTCGGAGAAAACCCCTTGGTCCTCAGCCACCACTGCAGTGGCCACATGTACAGCAAGCCAAAAGGTATCACGTTGGACGCAGCTGCCATGAGACCCAACAGTCTCTGAAACTGTTTGACAGTGATGAACTGGCCTAGTTTTACCCCATTGACGGCTGATAGGATTGACGCAATGCGAGCTGGAGCAAGATGGGCCCGCATCGTTGTCGAATCCCATACCACGCCTAGAAAAGTGGTTCTCTGAGATAGAAGAAGCACACTCTTTTTGGCATTCAACCTCAACCCCAACCTTTTGATATGTGCGAGAACGACATCTCGATGTCGAACCGCCATGAGCTCGGATTGAGCTAAAATCAACCAATCGTCGATATAATTTAACACGCGAATGCCCTGGAGTCTCAGAGGAGCCAGAGCTGCATCCACGCATTTTGTAAAGGTGCGGGGTGATAACCCTAGGCCAAATGGAAGAACCCGAAATTGATAAGCTTCGTCCCCGAAAGCGAACCTCAGGAACTTCCTGTGATGAGGATGGATGGATATATGAAAATACGCGTCTTTGAGATCGATTGTCACAAACCAATCCTCGGATTTGATCTGTGAAACAATCTGTTTGAGTGTAAGCATCCTGAACTTGAGCTTTTGGACCGTAAGATTCAATAAGCGAAGATCTAGGATGGGACGCAGCCCTCCATCCTTTTTCGGAACAATGAAATAGCGGCTGTAAAACCCTGACTGCTTGCCGGGAGGAGAAACCCTTTCTATAGCTCCTTTTTGCAAAAGTGTCAGAACTTCTTGTTCCAAAACCAGAGACTGCTCGGGATCCACCACCGTGGTGAGGACCCCGCTGAACCTGGGCGGGCATGACCTGAACTGTATTTTGTAGCCTCTTTCTATTATCTGCAGCACCCATGAAGATATATTCTGTAGACATTTCCATTCTATTAGAAAATCTCCTAAGGGAACCTCGAGACTGGTCTCTGGTGTATTGACAGCCAGCTCGGTGCCCTGAAGCGGCGCACCGGCAGGAAACAACCGATCTGACTGTACCAGGGTTTTCCTCAGAAAACCGCTGGGGGGCTCTGCGCCCAGACACATATTCAACGGCCGGGTTGGTAGAACGGCCCCTTGAGGGCACCGAGGAAAAATGGGCACCGTATGATGAGGTGTAAACCAACTTCCCTCGGTGAGGACTGCCCCCAGAGGCCTGGCGCCGTAAGCGTCAGGACCTCTTCGCCGAAGCCTTCTTAGCGATAATAACTGTCCTCAGATCAGCTCTATCCCTGGAAGGCCTCGGCTGCGATCGCCACCCCGACCCCCCCCCACCACCTCGGTTAGATTGAGGAGGGGCCCGAGTGGCGACGCTAACTTTCTGGTTGGCTCTGTGTGAGGAGCTAGCACTTGGCTTGGGTTGAGCAGCAGACTCAGATACGCGAGGGCGGAGAGGAAGAATTTTCTGAAACGCTGCCGCTTGTTTCTTTGATTCCTGGAACCTGTCAGCGACTGACGTGACAGCGTCGCCGAACAGGCCAGACGGCTCAAGCGGGGCGCTCAAAAGAAAGCTTTTGTCTTTTTCCTTTATACCAGATAAATTCAGCCATAAATGTCTCTCAGTAGCAACCAAGGCTGCCATAGAGCGGCCCACTGACTTGGCCGTCTCCTTGGTTGCCCTGAGAGATAAATCAGTAGCATGACGTAACTCGCGGATAGCATCCGCAGAAATCTCTCCACCCTCATCAATATCTTTGAGTAAATCAGCCTGATAAGCTTGTAAAATCGACATAGTATGAAGACATGCTGCTGCTTGACCCGAAGCTGAGTATGCTTTACCCACCAACGGCGATGTTGTCTTTAATGGCTTAGTGGGTAATGTCGGGGCTTTGAGTGACGATGCAGACCCAGGGGAGAGATAACTCGCAAGCGTCTCTTCCACCCAGGGCATCGCCGCATAACCATATTTTTTAAGACCCAAGATATTAGAATAATTCGATGTCTGTGGGCTAAAAACACGATATGAAACCGGTCTATCCCACGACCTCGACACCTCGGTGTGGAGATCGGGGAAGAACGGCAAACCCCGACGTGGAGGTTGAGATCTGGACGGTAAATAGCGTTCGTCCAATAAGCTTTTCTTTTTCTCTTCTTTTTTCTCGGCTGGCCAGTCAATATTCAGTTTAGCAACAGCACGAGTTATAACCTCCATTAACTCCTCATAAGCAGGTGTATTTTGCAACAAGTCATCACCAGCGTCGATGCTCACTATATCCAACTCCTCAGAGCTAGATAAATGAAACACCGGTACCTCATCCCTGGGAGAAGAAACCGCAAAGCATGCTTCCCCCTGAGATGAGGCACTAGATCCGGCAGGTGAGGGCAGAGAAAGGGCGGGGCCCGTCTCTAACCCCTCTGCCAGATCCATTTGCAAACCCCATGATTTGAGCCGCCGCTCTGCCTCGGCAGAAGCGGGACCCGAACCACGAGGAACGCGAGCCGAAGCGCCCTCCTCGAAGAACGCCCGGCGGGAGCGAAGCACTTTCACTGCCATCTTATCGCAGTGAACACAGCCCGCTCCCTCGAGAGCTGACTGTGCGTGCTCCGCACCCAAACAAGCAACACAAAGCTCGTGTGTATCCCCACTCGTAATGAAACGGGGGTAGGGAGGAACACACTTCTTGAACTGCTTGGGACTCGCCATATTTTTCGTGAAATGCTTTGACAAACAACAGTAAATCACAGACAGAAACACAGAGCGCTTGCTGAAGACAGAGAAGCTGCCATTCTTTGTTTGGAGGGGTGCTTTATAGTTTCCTGGTCTGTGACGTCACCATGACGTTCCGTCACGCCATTGGACAGATTTCACATGTGCTTCACGACGCAATCATGCAGAAGCGTTCCCAATGCGTCTCGACGCAGCTCGAAGTTCCCATGAAAGGGAACTGTAAGATTTATACGTTTCCTTTTTAAAATACTTTGTCAGTGAAGCACTGCATCAGACAATTGTATTTGCACTCTATAAGTAGGCCTATATCTACTAAAATAGCCTAAACATCCTAAAAGATGTTCACCTGCAAAACTGCATAAATTCGATTTAATTCAACTTGTTTAAAACAATTAAAATATTATTTGGACAGTCGAAATCAACTCTATTCTAAAAACTTTATCTGACAAGTAAGCGATTTTATAGCTACAGTTTTGTTATGGATATTTTGATATATTTATCATAAAACAACAAGGATATTAAATGATTTTTGGTAATATGAATGGCACAAATGGCATTTATAGTCCGTATGTAATATTTCCCAATGTCTTGTACTTTTGAAGTGTTAACAACGGTGTCACGTGGATGGGAACGTGCATGGAAATGATATGCAGATAAGGTTATGCATAGTAAAACTAGGCGTTGTAAGCTCCATATATGGTGATTTCGGGGAGGAGACAGGGTGGAGATGCACGCACGGACAATCTTCCGCCGAATGGGATTTATAAAAGGATTTTTGTGCAGTATCTGGTGTACGCATGGTTTTATAAATCTTATTTTTTTCTTCCGTACACCAATTTCAGATTTATGTCGTACGTTCACTTTTAGTAAGGTTTATACTTAGGCCGATTTAAATATGATCATTTAAAATTAAAAGCTTGTTTAAATCCACTCTAAAGTTTTAGTTTTAAAGTCAAATATTCTTCCTAGAAGTCTAATGTATCAAGATAACATCTGATACTCAACGGTATATGATTTTGCTTAAATTTAACTTAAGGCATTATTTTTTATTGAACAGCTTCTGTTCAAAAACTTTAAAATGTTACATCAAAATCTGTGCTAAGTTGTCTTAGATCTCAACTATACAAATAGATTCAAGTGGTATTTTTGTCCATGTGACACAATGTTTTAAGAAATTTGTATGTTTTTAAAATAAACTGCAAATATTTAATTTGATTTTTAAAAAAATACAAAAGTGAAGGGGTCTGTGTGTTTGACGCCTCACATATGCGACTCTCACGTCACTGTGAAAACGAGGACTCAACATTGCTCTTATTTAGCTTAAGTTGTATCTTTAAGAAAATCACAACGCATTTTCAGAGAGGGGTCCTTAAGAATCATTAATGATGGCCTCAGGATATAGGGAGATGTGTCTGGTCTGTAAATCACCTCTTCTCAATGCAGATCCCATGAAACATTTGTCTTGAGTGAATATTTAACTTTACTCGCCTTAATTCAAAGCATGATATTACTTTAAACAAAAGCTATAGTCATATCTTATCAAACTACTATAACATCCGACATTCTGCAGCAGCTATGATCTAGTACTGCGCTTATAAGTTTTATATGATTGCACTTTTCTTGTAGCTTCTGAGCTGTCCTCTATCAGTATGGTAAAAATAAGTGTGACACATACAGTACCCTTTACAGTAAATATACTATCGGTATCCACTTAATAATATAAGAATTATTTTTTATAAGTTGATGCCACAGTTTGTCTGTTGGACCCTTGAGCAAGCTTTGGGAACGATGACACTAGCAGGACGCCCCTTGACCCCCAATTATTTTGCAAGGTGTTAAACAACAGGGTTCTCATTCATTTCAGCTGTGTTATTTATAAGACAACATTTCTCGATCGAGGGAATCTACACATCCCAGGTCTTTCAGAAGACATGACTTCAGGAACAATGGGGCTCTTGAGAATAGTTAATTGTGCTTAAAAACCAAATATTAGACCAAATCCCCAACCTGGCAAGTCCACATCAGACTCTGTGCTAGAAAATATATTTGCTGTTAAATTGGTTTTTAAAAAAATTACATGTAAATTTAAGAAGTATACAGTTCCAAACAGTTCCCTACACAATGAATCCATTAAGGATATCCAAAGGTTCAGGACAATGGGTGAACACACTACAGTCGTGGCCAAAAGTTTTGAGAATTACATAAATATTGGAAATTGGAAAAGTTGCTGCTTAAGTTTTTATAATAGCAATTTGCATATACTCCACAATGTTATGAAGAGTGATCAGATGAATTGCATAGTCCTTCTTTGCCATGAAAATTAACTTAATCCCAAAAAAAACTGCATTTCATTGCTGTCATTAAAGGACATGCTGAGATCATTTCAGTAATCGTCTTGTTAACTTGTTGACGAGTACAAGGCTGGAGATCATTATGTCAGGCTGATTGGGTTAGAATGGCAGACTTGACATGTTAAAAGGAGGGTGATGCTTGAAATCATTGTTCTTCCATTGTTAACCATGGTGACCTGCAAAGAAACGCGTGCAGCCATCATTGCGTTGCATACAAATGGCTTCACAGGCAAGGATATTGTGGCTACTAAGATTGCACGTAAATCAACAATTTATAGGATCATCAGCAACTTCAAGGAAAGAGGTTCAATTCTTGTAAAGAAGGATTCAGGGCGTCCAAGAAAGTCCAGCAAGTGCCAGGATCGTCTCCTAAAGAGGATTCAGCTGCGGGATCGGAGTGCCACCAGTGCAGAGCTTGCTCAGGAATGGCAGCAGGCAGGTGTGAGCGCATCTGCACACACAGTGAGGCCAAGACTTTTGGAAGATGGTCTGGTGTCAAGAAGGGCAGCAAAGAAGCCACTTCTCTCCAAAAAAAATATCAGGGACAGATTGATCTTCTGCAGAAAGTAACGTGAATGGACTGCTGAGGACTGGGGCAAAGTCATATTCTCCGATGAAGCCCCTTTCCGATTGTTTGGGGCATCTGGAAAAAGGCTTGTCAGGAGAAGAAAAGGTGAGCGCTACCATCAGTCCTGTGTCATGCCAACAGTAAAGCATCCTGAGAACATTCATGTGTGGGGTTGCTTTTCATCCAAGGGAGTGGGCTCACTCACAATTCTGCCCAAAAACACAGCCATGAATAAAGAATGGTACCAAAACACCCTCCAACAGCAACTTCTTCCAACAATCCAACAACAGTTTGGTGAAGAACAATGCATTTTCCAGCACGATGGAGCACCGTGCCATAAGGCAAAAGTGATAACTAAGTGGCTCGGGGACCAGAACGTTGAAATTTTGGGTCCATGGCCTGGAAACTCCCCAGATCTTAATCCCATTGAGAACTTGTGGTCAATCCTCAAGAGGCGGGTGGACAAACAAAAACCCACTAATTCTGACAAACTCCAAGAAGTGATTATGAAAGAATGGGTTGCTATCAGTCAGGATTTGGCCCAGAAGTTGATTGAGAGCATGCCCAGCCGAATTGCAGAGGTCCTGAAAAAGAACGGCCAACACTGCAAATACTGACTCTTTGCATAAATGTCATGTAATTGTCGTTAGATACAGCTCAAACATGATCTTTTGAAGGAATTATGTGAGTACAATAAAATTCTCACATGTAATTTCAAGAGGCCTAGTAACTAAGAAAGCAGTGACATCATGTAAGAAAGGTGTCATATTGCATACAGAAATCAGCTCTTGATCTATCACCATAGGCATTTTTCCCCTTTCACTAGTTTTAGACACAAAATTATCAAGATCGCTGTTAGCATTTTATTTGTTGGTCTGTATATGTTTTTAGTCAAGTCAAGTCACCTTTATTTATATAGCAGTTCTCCTGACTGCATTGAGGTTTAGAGATTATTTGGTAAAAATATGATAAATAATTGTGTCTGATTTGTCTCAGTCATTATAAACACACATATGCATTTATATGCATATATATAAAAATGCACTGTCTGTGAAGTCACTGCTTTTTTTCATCTGCACTCAATTTAACCGTAACTGCCCAAAGGAGGATTAACAATTATAGAGAAAAGTTAGAATCACGTAATCTTAGGGTCATGTAACGTGGATCCAAGGAAAGCACAATGACAAGGTATTCACGAACAAGGTCTCTTTTAATGAGGAATCCAGGAACAGAAAAATACAACTCATGTCTATACACAAACAATCACGGACAAGGAGTGAGGGAAACAATCTATAAATACAGTATAAATACAGACACCTAACGACAGGGACACAGGTGAATGACATAACTAATGACGAACAGCTGAACGGAAATAACTAATGAAGACAGAGAAGGGAAACTAGGTAACATGGGGAACACATGACATGACAAATAAGCAGACAGGTAAACATGAAACATAAAGAACTCTGACAGTATCTCCCCGATCACTCTGAAGGCCGTGGGCAGGTGGCCTCCAGAGTGTCTCCTGAAGCTCGGATTGCCATGGCGGCCAGGGCGGAGTCAAGGGCGATGGCCAGGGAAGAGTCAAGAGCGGCATGGCCTCTGTGGCCCCTGTCCCCATACCCCATTCCGGGAATGGTAGCGGCCTTGAGCGCATATGGCTCAGTGGCATCGGCCATCTTGCGCTGCTGCTTACAATTGCATCGTGGCTTGGAAGCGGCGGCCATCTCGCGTTGCGGCTCGAGAACGACGGCCATCTTGTGAAGATGCTCAGGAGCGTCGGCCATTATGATCGTGGGACAGAGGAGCGAGATGGTATCCTGTGCACAATGGGGAGGTGCCCGCAGACAGAAATGGCCTGTACCATTGGATTGGTATGTGGAGGGTACCGGCGTGGGGTTAGCTGGCGAGGCTCTATGCGTCTCTGCTGAGGCTGAATGAGGTGTACGCTTCTCTGGAATCTCTTCAATCTCAAACTGACAACCATTAAACAGGAGAATGATATTAATGGCCTCGACTAAAGGAAATTCACAAACGGGTTCATAGAAGTGTACACTGTCCCCATCCAGACCAAAGCAGAAACACATGATAAGGGAAGCATCCGGCCAGCTCACCCGATGAGAGAACTCGATGAATTCCTCCACATACCTCTCCAAAGGGTGGCGACTCTGCCACACTCCCCACGGGCGATCCTCTGCCACGATCATCTTTCTGTTATGGTCCGTGATTATGTCACGCAACGTGGATCCAAGGAAAACACAATGACGAGGTATTCACAAACAAGGTCTCTTTTAATGAGGAATCCAGGAACAGAAGAATACAACTCACATCTATACATGAACGATCACGGACAAGGAGTGAGGGAAACACAGGGTATAAATTCAGACACTAACGACAGGGACACAGGTGAACGACATAACTAATGATGACCAACAGCTGAACGGAATTAACTAATGAAGACAGAAGCGAAACTAGGTAACATGCGGACCACATGACATGACAAATAAGCAGACAGGTAAACATGAAACATATAGAACTTTGACACTTAGTGCTATTTTATGCAAATGAATAGCTTTGAATAAAGTTTATCTATAACTGTTCCTAAAATATTTTCATTGTTATAGCAAATAAATGGTTGCACAAATGAACTAACATCATTCAATGTTTTTTTATGCGCAGCTTGTCAATGAAGTATGGCTCCTAATGCTAATCCATCTGAAAGCACTGCGAGTTTGAGTCGCTTATAATGTACATTTGATAAAGCAACCCGCGTCAAACATCTTTCCAGACACTAGAAGCATTTATTAACATCTTGTCCAGCAAAAGACAACATTTTTATAACATGTTTTTACGCCAAACTCACTTCAGTTGAGCATCCTTCCGTGAGATGATGTGGCTTCTTACACAGAATAAGGCAGTCATGTTTATTAGTTATATTTAATCAAAGCATTTCAATCTTCTGTTTATTCAACTACAGCGATATGACGTATGTTATCTTCTGCTGCAGGGCACATTTTGAGTTTCTGCTCTGGCTTTCAGATGGAGAAGCATTTACTACTGATCACAGAGCCGTACAGCTCTGACAAGCTGCACATTAAATAATCGCAGCCTTTACCAAATCTCTTAATCAAGATAAATCATGCGCTAAAAAATTGTGTAACATTTCAAATAAGTAGAAGTATAGTGACACAAAGTGCTACATCATCAGTTTGTTTGAATATGAACTAGCAATGCTATGTTCTAGGACTATGGCTAGCATGAATTCAGCAGTTATCATCAAGTTATCACACAGATGAAAATAAGAAATTTGGGGCCAGACTAAACAGGAGAACGCAATTTCAAAAAAGCACCGATAGGAGTGGAAAGTTCTGAGTGTGGTCTACTTACAATGTGCAAATTATAGAACACTGATCCAGCAGGATCATTTACATAATGACCAACGCAACTTACCAAGAGCAGTGCGAACATGTGCTTTTCTAGATATAGGCCTAACCAACATTGCCCAACACTTCTTAGATTAGAGTCTTTGTGCAGAGATTTTTGTTGCTGAAAAAAAAAAAAACAGTAATTTTATTTTAAAAATCTACAGATAATTTTAGTAGTGGAATTTTGCTTTTCTGTTCTTGTGAATATGTATGTAGTATAGTTCTCAGCATCTTGCAGCATGTAATGATAATCATAGAGAATACCTTCAACACACCATTGGATTCCATCATTGGGACAGTGGGTGCTTCTTACATTTCTGACCACAGCTGTGAGGAAATGTTTTATGACAAGGAATTCGTACAGTGACGTCAGTAGCAAAATGTGCCGAAAGAAAATCAAACTTATACTATAATGCTGTCACAGTCACGTTTAGTTCAGTCTTGTCTTGTTTAGTCTAGTCTTGTTTATCAGTCATTATCTGCACCTGTTCACTTATCTGTCTAACCACCATCAGCTGTGTTTCATTGTCATCTGTGTATTTAGTTCCTGCCTGTTCCACCAGTCTTTGTCTTTTGATGTTTGTGCCATGCACACTGTTACGTGTTCCTCTCTTTTGATTAAACATACCTGTTGGATATTACCTTTGTCTCCTGTCATCCCGAGTACCCGGCGTTACAAATGCTATCAAACAATGATGCCACTCTCAGAATACAGTTGTAACACATCCCCCCGATTTCACAGACAATATTTAAAGGGATAGTTCACCCAAAATTATCCCGTGATTTACTCACCCTCATGCCATCCTAGATGTATATCACTATCACTATCACTTTCAGATGAACACAATCAGAGATTTATTTAAAAATATCCTAAGTCCTCCAAAGTTTATAATGGTTGTGAATGGGGGGCCGTGGTTTCCATAAAACAAAAAGGAATACATATGACTCTAAGGGGTTAATAAAGGCCTTCTGAAGGGAAGTGATGCGTGTTTGTAAGAAAAATATCCATATTTAAAACTTTACAAATTCAAATAACTAGCTTCCGGCGGATGACCGTATACAGAAAGTCAATTCGTGGCAGAAGAGTATTCTTTTCACCTGACGCACAACATAATGACGAATGCGGAGACACAGCGGATAGAGCAAAACAAATTACAAGTGTGGAAGAAATTTTAGCATAAGGGGTTTTTTCAGCTTAATCATAGGTTTATGACATGAGGCCTAAAAGATCATCCTATATAGGCCTTATGTCATGGTACAGTGTCTTTTCTTTTTACCCTGTGTAGAAATGTACTGATGTTTAGAGAAGTAACCTTGAAGGGTGCGGTGGGGTATAAAAGGTGAGGAAACCCGCCCTTCTTGGTCACACTCTGTAGTAACCTGTGTTTCTGTATGACTGTCTGACCTTCCTTGCAAGGAATAAATTCTTTATAAAGACAATTTTCACAACTTTGTCTCTTATGCAGTTAAATTTATGAAGTTAAATTTTTGCCACGACAAAAGTCACAGATGATAAATTGTAAGATGTAAGCTTACAATACTCCTACATCCTGTGTCATACATCGCGTCAGAGGATTACTCATTTGGCACAGTCTACTTGCGCATTCTGCGAATGGCTGTCTGCCAGAAGTTAGTTATTCGAATTTATAAAGTTTTAAATATGGATATTTTTCTTACAAAAACGCATTGCTTCACTTCAGAAGGCCTGTATTAACCCCCTCGAGTCGCATGGATTACTTTTTTTTTATGAATGGGTGTATTATTTTTGGCTTCAAAACCAGTGGTGGAATGGTTACTGAATGTAATTGTTAAATAACCATTTAACCCTTTGATGCGCAAGCTAAGCAAACCCCTTCTAATGCGCAACATGGGTCTAAAATGACCCGCGTTAATTTCGTATGTAATTTCAATCATGGCTGAGTGATTCTTTGCTGAATCTTTGAAGGAAATATATTTTATCATTTATTTATTCCAGGTATTCATTAAATATCTTGTTTTTGATTTCCACAAATCGTGATTTTTATTTTTCCTTTATTAATTTTAATCCTTTATACATCAGTTTTGCACACATGGGTCAAAAATGACCCATATAGAAATCTTGATAAAATGATATTTCCATATTTTTGCAAGTGAGAACATGTTAACTGCAGAAAACTATTCACCTGTCACACATTTTACAACTCAACACAGCTGCTTTTGTATATTTGATGCATGTAATTCATATTATATTTCATACAATAGGCTATATATATTATATTTCATCATTTATATTTTTTTGTAATAAATCAATGCTCTTGGTCATGCTTTATGCCTGTCAGTGTTCCTAAAAAGTAACAGTTTTGGACATAAAAAGTTTCTGTCCGACAGTCACGATATGTAATACCATATAAGTACATACTTTATCAACAGTTTGATGTACATTTGAAAATGGTTGATGCACATTTTTTGTGCCTTTGATTTTCTTTATCCAGAGCATTAGCTGGTCCACACTAAAATTTCTGAATTGGTTGTAGAGAAGCTGCATTCAGAACAGGATGAGGGAATTCTCAGTCCTGATTCAGAGTCTGAAATATCTGATGCTGATGACCTACACTATGTGCCACAGAGTCAATCTAAAGTTGTAGCTGTAAATCCAGCTCCACTAGATGATGAAGACATCGAAGACTTGTCTGACAAGACTTGTCTGTGTGTCCTCTGAAGAGGAAACTCAGACCCAGTCCAATAAATTGAGTAGAAATGGGTCTTACTGGAGCGAGCAAATCCCCCACTCAGGACAGAACAAGAAGAATCCTGAGGAGCTGCAGGACCTGCACCTACAACAGCTATTTCACTCAAAGGTGCCTGGGCATTGCCTGGGTTGGGCATTTGAGGGTAGTGATACAAAAAATATTTTTATTCAAAAAGTAAGAAAGGAAAGAAGAAAATAATTATTTGTTCATTGAGGAATAGTGAATAATGAAATTAATTTCTTGCGATATATGCAATATAGAAAATAAGGTCACTTTCGACCAATGTTGTGTATGTCCAAAACTGTTACTTTTTAGGAACACTGACGGATGTAAAGGGTGACCAAGAGCATTGATTTATGACAAAAAAATATAAATTATGAAATATAATATTAAGCTTATTGCATGAAAAATAATAATACTTACATGCATCAAATACAAAAGCAGCCGTGTTGAGTTGTGAAATGTGTGGCTATACTGAGATAGAAGGTTTCCACCCGACAGCGGCGATATATACAATATTGTATGTAATATAAATATATGTAATATTTCAACTTTTATTTTGTTGCCCTAGCTAACATTAGCTTGCTAGAATAGAATAAGTCAACATCAAGCAAGCTAATAGTATTGGACATGTTTCTCCTTCTCACTAATAATGGTGTAACATAGTTCGTAAGAACGGGAAGAAGGAGGCGGGAACCAGCGAACATTCAACAACTTTAATAAACTCAAAAACAAACAATAAAACGAAAGTAAAAGGGCGGCAGTTCCTCACGGCGACTGCCGCCCACACAAACAAAATAAAACACAACATAAAGTCCAGGCCTGGTCCTCTCTCGTCCTTCACTGTTGTCGCTCCTCTTTTATGCTTCCGGAGCTCCTCCGTGAGAGATACGAGACCTCACGATACGAGGCTCATTATCACTCGCGTCACCGGCCCCGCGCTGTTCCCTCACGGCTCTCGCCCACCCTGCTCGTCACAAATGGATTTCAAGGTTGAACCTTGGCCTAACATTCAAATATTACGTCCAGTTATCTTAGAGTTGTATTCATTAAATATACAAAAACAGCTGTGTTGAGTTGTAAAATGTGTGGCAGGTGAATAGTTTTCTGCAGTAAATATGTTCCTACTTGCAAAAATGTGCAAACATCAAAGGTTTCTATATGGGTCATTTTTGACCGATTTATGCAAAATTGATGGAGAAATGCAAAAAGTGTAAGTAAGAAAGGAAAATGTCTCAGGTTACTCATGTAACCATGGTTCCCTGAGAGGGAACGAGACGCTGCGTCGGTTCTGACGCATTGTGGGAACACCTCTGCGTGATTGCGTCGTGAAGCACATGTGTAATCTGTCCAATGGTGTGACGGGACATCATAGGCGGGTGACGTCATGACCAGGAAGCTATAAAGCACGCCGGAAACAAACACTGTTAGCTTCTGAAGAAGTCGAAGGTAGTAGCTCACAGGCATGCAGGGAGTATGGCACAGCGACGCAGCATCTCGTCCCTCTCAGGGAACCATGGTTACATGAGTAACCTGAGACGTTCCCTTTCAAGGGAATCTCAACGCTGCGTCAGTTCTGACGCATTGTGGGAACGCCTCTGCGTGATTGCGTCGTGAAGCACATGTGAAATCTGTCCAATGGTGTGACGGGACGTCATAGGCGGGTGACGTCATGACCAGGAAGCTATAAAGCATGCCGGAAACAAACACTGTTAGCTTCTGTGTCTTCAGCAAGCACTCTCTGTTGAAACTGTTTGTCATATTTGGTGTTGTCTGTCTCTCATATACGATATATATAATGGCGAATAAGAAAAAAATACATTTTTTTCAAATATTCAGCAAAGAATCACTCAGCCATGATTGAAATTACATAGGAAATGAATACGGATCATTTTTGACCCATGTTGCGCATTAGAAGGGTAGTGATACAAAAATTATTTTTATTCAAAAAGTAAGGGAAGAAAAATGAAAATAAGTATTTGTGATGATCAAAAACAAGTTCAAAGAGGAATACCTGGAATACTGAATGATGAAATTAAATTCTTGCAAAGATATAAAAAATAAAAACTCAGCCGGGTCATTTTAGACCCATGTTATGCATCAAAGGGTTAACAGGTGATATAATAATATATCATTATTGCTTAGCTAAAACATGGGAAACTCTAAAACATGCCATAATATAGGACTGGTCGATATGAATTAAAAAAATATCTGTATTTAAAAAAAACAAAAAAAAAAAAAACAATTCATATCCTGTCCAATATTGTCCTACAAACAATGTTCATATTGAAGGCTATCAAAACAAACACTGTGTAGTCTATGCTATATTATGTGCAAAAAATGGGTCAAATCACATTTGTTCATTTACCTATCCTTTTAGTTTCTCTAGAGCTATAAGGAAACTAATTTCATTTTTATTTTGACTTTATTTCTCAGTTTTATTTCATTCACTTACTCTTGTTTAAGCCTGAATATCCCTATTCAGTCAAGTTGATTTTAATTAAATTTGAAATTTAATTAAATCAATTTGTGTATTTACCTCTCCTCTTAGTTCCCTAGAGCTAAAAGGACCTTCTGCTTTTCACCTATTTTAGCTATTTTACCATCACCATCTTCCCTCTCATTATAGGATTACAGTAGCTCTCACAACTGTTGTTTCCTTAATGAGGTATAATGAGTTATAGGTTAACTCTTCGTTACCCCTCCTCACTCCTTGGTGCCAGGCCGAGTACATGAAGTATGGCCACTGTCCAATGCACTCTAGGTCCCAGAAAGGACTGGAAACACTTCCCATTGTTTCTTTTTCTTTTGACCTTGAGGTATTTGGTGTCGCTGTTAGCCTAGATGACAGTCTAACTCTAGGTCAGTAATTCTTAACGTGTGGTTCGCCATCGCCCCGTTGTGGTCCGCGAAAAGATGACCTAAACTAGGCAAGCTCTTAACCCGCACCGGATCGCGGGCGGGGGGGTTGATACCAGTGTGTTTTAATAACGAAAAAATGGATCATATCATTGCATTTGTGTTTGAATAATTAGTTTTTGACTTGAAACAGTTGCATATTAAACTTAAATTTAGTTTATCCTTCCTATTTTGTTGTTTTTGGGGGGCGTGTTAGAGTGGGATTCTGTTAGGTGTTCGTCAGAAAAAAATTGGAAGATAAAGTGGTCCTTGGGCTGAAAAAGAAACACTGCTCTAGGTCTATGACTTGACAGCAGATATTACTTGAATAAGTGACAGCACCTTAGCCATATCTCCCAGCAAAACTAAATGGGTAAAACCCTTTCTTCTTCCTTTCCCCTTTCTGATTTCATGGTATTGTTTATTTCCGTTTGTTTTATTTGCTACCTTCATGGTGACAATCTGTGGAAGGAACCATTAGTATTATGAGTAATAGTTTGACGACTTGTACCAGCCCAGTCATCAGTCGACACAGCTTACAGCCATCAACAAAGATAATCAAACACCTTAGTTGTGTTCACCAACACTAAGTCTCATACTAGCTTCCCCACACCAGCTATTCAAACCTTACACGGCCTACATGGCCATCCTCCCAAACAGATAACTTTATCCCTCTGTATGAACTTGAACTTGCATTTGCATTTGCCTTTGCCATCTCTCTCTCTCTCTCTCTCTCTCTCTCTCTCTCTCTCTCTCTCTCTCTCTCGTGTCCCCACAAGTGTGCCACTTTGCCTACAACATCCAGCCCTGCCACCCAGTACCCCCTTGGAGACCCGGCAGAAAAGCGTGCTCGACCTCCTTCAGACCAAGGCAGGCAATGACCTATGACTGTAGAGGAAGGTCAACACAAGTGGAAACTTGACACCCAGCCTGAGCCACAAAGAACTTCATCTTCTCCTTAGCCCATGCTCTTACGGGCTTCCAACAGGAGGCAAATGAACCACTGCTACAAGTCACAGAGTACCACAGCAAACCAAACCACTCAGTGGAAGAAGGCATGGGACAGATGTAAGAAGCCTAACAGAGTGCAGCAACTGAGGGAGATTTCAGGAGGCTCTGACAGCTATTGAGCACAGAGAGCAGCTGAAACAAGCCACCAAACAAGACCTGACAGGAGAACTTTTTCTCTTAAAGAACGTAAAGAACTGTTTGAAGTTAAAGAGACATTTAAAGAGGCCCTTATGGCCAGACACATCCCTGCATTCACACCAGAGCTTGTAGGAGAATGCAACATCCATGCCAACCTATGAGACTTCGATTTGCACCGCAGTCTTTGACCGGTGTGACACATCAAGACAGACTCCCTGTTCTGGATCACGTCCAGTTCAGAGACACAAGGCTTTCTGGGTCAGCAGCCAGAAAACCTCCAATCAGACTACCAGCTGCTGAAACCAGCCAGCATAAAGTAAGTCTCAAACCCAGAAGTCTGAAAGCGGACTGAGTGCTGCCCTAGACACCAAGCAGGGCAGATCTGAAAGTCTCTATGTTACTGCCACAGACTCAGTCAGACCTGGAATGGAAGGAGGACACCAGCCTTTTTCTCTGACACCAGCTAGTCACCTTGTAGGCAGTACATTCTGGCCCCACACAATGCCATTCATGTGATCACACGAGACCCTCAGAAATGGTTCTTAAGACCTCAATGACTTTGAACTGCAAAACACAGAAGCCAAAGTGGGCACCAGAAGGCACCCAGCATGGCCACAATCCCCTCTACATAGCTTCTACAAAGTTCCTAGTCAGCACAGGGCATAGAGCTTTTAAAGTAGGTGAAAATGTGTGTTTGCAGAAAAACAGGAGTCTGCATTAGTAAAAATTGAATTTTACTGATCAAAAGAAAACCTTGAATGAATGTGTAGTCCTCAAATGCCCATGACCGTCTATGACTATGCACAGCTACTTACATACAGACATTTGATATACACTGTTTGATTTGGCACTGCTGCACATTGGTTTCCACCAACTCCAGAAAGCGCATACGCCACTGTGATGGCAGATTGAGTTGGTTAAGCTAGCACGGCCTTGCGCCAATCTCTTAAACCACCGTCCACCTAAAAGTGTGCTTTTGATGGTTCCAATATTTAACACAACATTTGATTCGCATGAAGATCACTAGTTGCTCGCTTGTTTGATGCACTTAAAACAATTACTTGAATTGACATTGCTGCTGTAACGGAAAGAGTCTTAACACATCTTAACATATGTCAAATGGTATCAGTATAAGGTTAATCTGACTTTAGCAAAGAAACTGTCATTTCAGTATTAAAGCGTAAGTCTGTGTTGACAGACAATCTCAACTCAGCAGCATATAAACTGAAGCCAGAATTGATTAGTCTGCTTTGGTTGACGAAATCCCAATTGTAGTATTGCTTAGCCTGTTTCTGATGAAGAAGTCTCAGTACAGTAATGTATAAATACAGATTTGGATGACGCTCCCCTTTTTACAGTGTAAAGGCCTTAGAAACTATAGTCAGATTGACGTCATTCATCTAAACTTTAGCTGCATCTACAAGCACAGCTACCTGGTGCTCAATACTATGTTCCATTCGCTAATAGAAACATCAGTATTAATTCTAGAGATGGATGAAATTCTGTAGGCTAAAACAAGCTTTGATTTGCAGCATATCTGTTTAATAATTCTGTAAACAAGTACAAGAAGTTGTTCAGAGTAAAGAGAAGAGGTTACATGAATAAAATTTGCAAATGTCAAACCATATTTGCATTCTACTGAATGTAACATCAAGTTTTTGAAAATCTTAAAGTATAAGCGACAGAGTTTAATTTGATGCATAACTCGTTTCAAATGTGCAGACATTATTCATGAACTGTTGAATTGCTCTAACATGCACTACAGGAAGTGCTAAATTGTCACCTTGTGATGCTATTTTGTAAACAAACCAGGGTAGGGAGCTAGGCTAACACAACCTAGCGGCCCTTCAGCTAAGGCGTAGCTAACTAATAACTTCTACAGTAGCAGTTAGCATCATTTACTTAGCTATGTGTAAGCAGTGTGAAGTGAGCTAAACCATTTTCCCTTAGTCCCATTCCTGGGTTATGATTTCTCACTTTCTCTTCCCTTATCTTGAATTCTTTTCAGCTAATTTCACATTCACCATTTTAGGTGTACTCCTTCCTGAACCCTGTTCACCTAAATTTGCAGTTGCTCTAATTAAATCAAAATTTAATTACATGTAAACTGCCTAGCTAGAGAAGAATCCCTGTAGTCAGCCATCTATTTCACTTCTGTATTCTTTTACCTATTTGATTTATTCACACTTACCCCTATTTTCTAGTGAGATATTTGTTTCTCCATACAGCCCAAAAGGAACCAGAGGCACTTTTTGTTTTGTGATTCTGTTAATTCTTCACAAGTGCAGTTCTATGCCCCTGCCACACAAGTAATCTTAGTAATTACTAAGGCACAACTATAATCCGGAGCACTGGTAATGAACATAATCTGAATAGAGAAGCTGTTCTTTTTCCTGTTCACCTCTTAAGAGACCTAGTTTGTATGCTATATGCTGTAAGCTGTATGCTATATTCCTAGCCGACCCATTAAACTTTAAGCTATGAACTCTTTAGGGTCATGCATTAGTCCCTCACCGTTACTTTCACCACAAATGAGCCAAAATGTTGAAGATGCTCAGCTTAACCTCTCAGACGAGGGACCTAAAGGACTGACAAGCCATCATGGCTGCTGATGACCTCCAGCACCAGAGCCAAGTGCAACTGGACAATGAGAGGAGAAAATCAACGACATATGACCCAAGTCGGAGTTACAGCCACACTGGGCTGATCAAGAGTATCATCCCCTTAGCCCTAGCTTATGGATCTGAAAACAGAAGGTAAACCACCTCACATAACAGATCAGAGAGTCCCGCAAGAAGTGCACAGGTGCTGAAAGCCTCACAGTCCAGTGCTGAAAGCCTTACAGACCAGCATATAACTGTCACCATTGCAACAGCCCAGGTAGCAGCCAAGCCCTGGGAGAAGCCATGGAGAACAGCACCCTCAACCCGCAGATCCTACAGGACATGCCACAGCCGTCAACAACAACATCCTCCTCCAAACAGCTGGGACAGCTGGACGTGTCTGCCACAGGTAAACAGGAGCTGTGGACATGAGCAAAACAGCTCCCTGAACAAGACTCATCTGAGGAGGACTGTGAAGTACAAGCTTCCGACTCCTTGTCCAACAGAGTTCAAGCAAGCTCAAGTCGGCACTGCCACAAAAGCAGGAGCCACACTCCAACCTTCAAACTTCTGGTGAGTTCTTGTTCGCGTAGGCCAACAAGCACCTGCTGACCTCCTGCCACCTGTACTATGTCGGTCTGAAACACATGTCATGCTACACAGAGCCCTCACCACTTCCTGCAACCACAAGCAAACACCTTGCCCAAACTAACTGCCTTCAGGATGACAAGTGACACAGTGTCAAGGCACTGGCTGCCTTGACACTTGCAGCACAAGCTCAGAGACCTTGGAATGGAATGACCACCACTCCAGGAGACACAAACAACTATAGCCCAACAAGGACTCCCAGCCTTGTCTGCCAAAGGTGTGTCTGATCTTTCTGCACATTCAATGTTGCCCGCTGTTGCCCATAGGAGGGACAACATCAATCTAAAGGGGGGAGTGTGTAACGACTGAGATAAATCAGACACAAATATTTGTAATATTTAACAAATATTCTTAAAACCCTTTCTGACTGCAAACCAAGGTGTCTGCCCAACCCCCCGAGGTAATCCCGAAAGTATGCTGCATAGTTTAGCCAGTATGAGTAAGGCTACAAGGAAGACACAAAGCCTGTAAAAAAACCAACTCTTTTGCATTAATTTATAGATGAACTGATCTATAAATGAACATGCATCCCAGGACATTGTGTTTATGATTATGACTTGTGTTTAGCGTCTCTTGTACGGTATCTTGGTTTAATGCATACTTTATGATAAAAACTATGAACGACCTACCACACATGTATCATGTCTCCTATCAAATTAATGCTCATTTCATGGCTTACATTTTAATGTAAGTGACTTCCTCATCAGATGCAGTATGTGTTTGTTGTATTAATTGGAGCATTAATGGACACAAAACTAATAGGCCCAGTTTTATCATGCTCTGAAACAAAAGCCGTAAATTCTGCCAGAGAGTGTGTGTGCAGTGTTGACAGAAACAGGCTAACATGGTCATACTTTCTGGTTCTTCTCTTCCGGCGCTGGTGCGAGCTGGCTGCCAGCTGCAACAGCTCTTACCCCCTTTCTTAATTTTCTCCATTATTTAGCTACTTAGACATTTTATTTTTGTATATTTTTTGTATATACTTATTTAATACTTAGCAATACATAGCCTGCCACTTTTCTCAGATTTTACTTTAGTTTTGGACATTTAACACTAATCACAATGTGCATTGGAGCCCGTGTGTCCATTGTTTACAGCAGGGAACCGCTGATCACGTTGAGGAGCGCGATAATGCTCCCTCGGGACAAACGTGATCTATGAGTATGCTTCAGAAGACTCGCTGAGGACGCTGCACGGGAAGAAAACTCCAGGAAAAGAAGAGATGCTTTAGACCTGCTCTCCCCTCCGTCATCATGGGAAATGTGAGATCTCTTCCCAACAAGAATGATGAGCTGGCGGCACTTACTTGGCACCAAAAGGAATATAGGCAGTGTTGCATCCTGGTGTTTACAGAATCCTGGTTAACCCCTCACATCCCAGACTCCGCAGTTACATTGGATTATTTTCATCTGATGTGGGCAGACAGGACTGAGGACAGCGGTAAGAGGAAAGGAGGAGGTCTGGCTGCGTTTGTTAATGAGAGGATGCCGTGGATTACCGCTAACATCAAAGCTCTACTGAAGGAGAAGAAGAGAGCTTTCAGGTCAGGGGACAAGGAGGAGCTCAGAGCTGTACAGAAGGAGCTGAGACGGAAGATCAGGGAGGGCAAGGCCAGCTACAGGAGGAAGACGGAGGAACAGCTGCAGCAGCAGAACATCAGGGGAGTGTGGAGGAGCCTAAAGACCATCTCAGGCTTCAAACCACCCCACTCTCAGGCTGAGGGCGATCTGCAATGGGTTAACGACTTGAACCATTACTTCAACCGGTTTGACCAGTCATCCCCTGCTCCCCCCACGCAGCTGCTCCACACCTCGTCACCTGGACAATGCCACACTCCCCCAGCCCTTCACACCTCTGACCCTCTCACCAACCATTCAATGTCCTACGGACCCACCCACCCACTCAGCCCTCAGCCTACACATCTCACCACCTATTCACTGTCCCACGGACTCACCCACCCCCCCAGCCCACCCCTGACCTTCACATTTGCCCAGGTGAGGAAAGACCTGAGAAGTATCAAAGCACGGAAGGCAGCTGGACCAGATGGCATCAACTCCAGGCTGACCATGAAATACAGGGTGAGGCATAATCGAAACTGAATAAACTGGCGGTTGTGCCGAGTCAGGCTCCGTCTCTCCCACAGTGAATGATGATCCAGACAAAATCAATGCATAGTCTATAAAGTCTCTTAGACTACAATTCAAACTTCCATTGGGAAAAGGCTATGATATGATAACTCACAGAATTATTGAACGTATTCCTCAATAGCTGACTTCCCTTGCCGAAGCCGCAGTAGCTGGTTGACAAAATCCATGGTGTGACGGGAAATACTGGTGAAAGCATCTGGATCTTGCGGTGGTAAGGACTTCTGTAATGAAGGGGATGGTCTATGGAATGGGATCCAAATGCAGGCTTTTATTAAACAGGGTGGTCACACATGCATAAGTCATGGAACAGCAAACAGGAATTTCAGAGGGATGGCAGAGTCGTGGTTGTAAACAGGTGGATAAGTTGAGCTAGGCAGCAAAATAACACAGTCCAATAACACAAAGCAATAAGTCAAAGGGGCAGGCAGATAACCATCAAAGGTGACAGGAACAGACAGGATCACGACTGGAAGACAAGACAGGTATTAACGCTCAGAAATGACAACTATAAGAAAATCAAGACCTCGCAATGAGTGCGAGGCTAAATGTCTCTTTTATAGTCCACATGATGAGCTACAGCTGGTTGCGGTAATCGGTGACTGGGTAGAAGACTTCTGGGAAATGTAGTGTGTGTCTATGTGTGAATGAGTGTGTGAAAGTCCCAGGTGGAGTGCCCTCTAGTGGCTATTACGGGCACTCCTGCTGATAACCATGACAGAATCATGGGATCATTTTTATTTTAGGGTACTATAATAACCTTAATAATCTTAAAGTACTATACCTTTAAGCCTAGTTCCAGACTAAAGGGAATGTTTGCTATGCTGCTGTCAGTACTGGAGAAATTATGAAGAAAATACACATACATTAATTATTGCTATATAGACATTATGTTAAAAATCTTGCCAACTGTTTATGCAGTAATATTAGGACATTTGTCTATGATGCATTTTTGCTATTTGCAATCGAGAAGAGAGAAAGCGCTCACGCAGAGGAGCTACAGCACGCAAACAACATGTAAGCTTATTGCTTACACTTTAGGCCTGTGATATCAAGCTAATTTTATATTTGATTTCGATTTTGGCTTCCAATGATCGTCAGAACAAAGATATTTGTGGTAAAACTATTAAAAGCTCATCTAGCACAACTTCCTTTCCTCCAAAACGTGCGCATGTTCCTCCCTAAAACCAACATGAGAATCAGCACAATCTGTGATTTGTAAGGGTGGAGCTCCTACAGGGGTTCAGGCTGCAGGGTTGCCGAATGACTTAAGAAATATTATCAGCAAGATGGTAAAAAACTGTACATTTCTTGTCTATTACCACCCACTGCTACTTATACCACCGACAGAAATAAGCGCAGTTATAATAGTTAAATATGTGGGAGAGCGTTGCTATAATGTGACAATATTATATTGCAATAGGTAACATATCAAAGTTAATACCAAATCAGAACTAGTTAGCACATTATTTGTAATGAAAGAGTTTAATGACAATATATTGGTGTATGATTACACTTAAAATGATTACAAAATAGATGAGATGATAAAAAACTTATACCATTAATCGTACCCAGCATGTATGTAAAAAGTTACCTGAGAGATAGAAAGAAAGGGAAAGACAAAGGGACAGAGAGGGACAGAGAGTGTCCAAGACAAATGGCAGAGAGCAAGAGAGCAGAGCGTAGAAAAAGAAGAGAGCGTAAAAGAAAGAGACAGAGCAATAGTTGCAATCTTCTTTTATCCTTTTCCTTGACCATGTGACTGAAACCCAAATGTGAGACAATCAAACTGACCAATCAGAAGTAAAACTTCCCCCGCTGTACTAAAGGTGTGACAATTCATAGACCCTCGATGCACACGCATCTTGGCCTATAGGCCTTGATCACTATCAGCACCTTTGTGTCTTCCCAAATGGCTCTTGTAGAATGAGAGAGGGGACTGAAACAGCAAAGCCAATGTCTTTGTTCATTTTTAAAATATCTTTGGATATTTCAGATTGTAGAAAAATGCAGTCTTGACTATTGCTAAATTACATGACATCTTTGATAATAATTATTATCAACATGTTTAAAACTTTGAAAGCACAATCCGCGCAAGAGACGCTGTTCCCCAGGCTGAATTGTGTGTGCGTGCTCCATAACGGATTGCAAATAAAAATTACACCTTGGGCTTTGGGTACACGTCTAAATGATCAAATACACACAAAAATATGTCAAAATGACTTGCTTGGGGACTGTTTACTTAAACATAGCTTATGTCTTAAGTGGACGTGAACAGTTGGGAGAAATCCGTGTTAATATCTGTTGTCTTAAAGTGACAAGCAGTCACCTTCTGACGATTGTGCCAATGTTAATCAAACAACAAAATGCAAAGAGAAAATCACTCAAGCTCTTTATCTGAATTTCGTTTCTGTTGCTCCTTTGCTCTTAAAAAAAGATTAAGGAAATTAGTCTAACACCATGGTATAATGAGTACACTCTCCCTTAAGAGAGAAGCCAGAAAAATGGAGCGCAGCTGGAAGAAATCAAAACTAGAAGTTTTTCGTATTTCGTGGAGAAAACTTTTAAGCTGGCTATTATCAAACTTCTTATTAAACAACAAATTTTTCCTAGAGAATTAGTCAATTACAGGCCGACCTCGAGTCTACCTTTTCTGTAAAAATTACTGGAAAAGGCAGTATCATCACAACTATGTTCCTTCTTGGAAACAAATGGTATCTGTGAGGATTTCCAGTCAGGATTTAGACCGATCCATAGTACTGAGACTGCTCTCATTACAGTTACAAACGATTTGCTCTTATCATCAGATCGTGGTTGTATCTCTCTTTAAGCGTTATTAGTTCTCAGTGCTGCTTTTGACACTATAGACCACAATATTCTTTTGAATAGACTCGAAAATTATGTTGGCATTAGTGGAATTGCATTGGTGTGGTTCAAATAGTACTTATCTGACTGTTATCAGTTTTTAGCATTAAACAAAGAGATGTCTTATCAATTACAAGTTCAATATGGAGTACCGCAAGGCTCAGTAGGACCGTTGCTTTTCACTCTGTACATACTACCCTTGGGAGATATCATTAGGATTAGTAGCATTAGTTATACACTGTTACACTGATGATACTTAGCTCTATATTTCTTCACGCCCTGACAAAACTTACCAATTCTCAAAATTAACGGAATGTGTAGCTGATATAAAAAATTGGATGACTGGTAATTTCCTACTACTAAATTCAGAGAAAACAGAGATTCTAATTATTGGACCAAAAACGTCTACACATAATAACCTAGAATAATGTCTAACACTTTATGGCTGCTCTGTTAAGTCGTTAGGAACCTGAGAGTGCTCTTTGATACCGATCTTTCATTTGGAAGCCACATTTCTAGCATATGTAAAACCACATTCTTCCATCTTAAAAATATATCTAAACCACAACACATGCGCTCAATGACAAATGCGGAACAGTTGGTTCATGCATTCATGACCTCAAGGCTAGATTACTATAACGCTCTGCTGGGTGGTTGCCCTGCTCACTTGAAACAAACTCCAGCTGGCCCAAAACACAGCAGCTAGCATCCTTACTAGAACCAGGAAGAATGACCATATTACCCTGGTTCTGTCAACACTGCATTGGCTCCCTATTAAACATTGTATAGATTTTAAAATCTTGCAATTACAAAGTCCCCAGAGATGAGGAAGAGAACCTGTGGGTGCTCTGTCTGCAGGCTGCTGGTAACTGAGAGCAGTGTATCACAGGCAGTGTCCACGTTAGCAGAGGGGGGCACATACACAGCTATCACAATAACGTGCGTGAACTTCCATGGCAGATAGTATGGCCTCATGCTAACCGCTAACCGTTCAATGTCCCTGTCACACAGTTCCATTTTCACTGAACAATGTCCTGGTTTACACAATCTCTCATTAACAAACACAGCCAGACCTCTTCCTTTCCTCTTACCGCTGTCCTCAGTCCTTTTCACATTATCGCGCTCCTCAAAGTGATCAGCAGTTCCCTGCTTTAAACAATGGATGCACAGGCTCCAATGCACATTGTGATTTGCGTAAAATGTCCAAAACTAAAGTAAATACTGAGAAAAGTGGCAGGCTATGTAGTGCTAAGTATTAAATAATACATATACAAAATATATACAAAAATAAAATGTCTAAGTAGCTAAACAATGGAGAAAATTAAGAGAGGGGGTAAGAGCTGTTGCAGCCGGCAGCTAGCTCGCACCAGAGCCGGAAGAGAAGAACCAGGAAGTATGACCATATTAGCCCTGTTGTCAACACTGCACTGGGTCCCTATTAAACATCGTATAGATTTTAAAATCTTGCTAATTACTTACAAAGCACTAAATGGATTAGCTCCCCAGTACCTAAGTGAGCTTTTAAGGCATTAGTCCTTCACGTGCTTCTATTATGATCTCAGAATTCTGGCCAGTTGTTAATATCTAGAATATCAAAATCAACTGCAGGCGGTAGATCCTTTTCCTATTTGGCACCTAAACTCTGGAACAATCTGCCTAGCATTGTTCGGGAAGTAGACACTCTCTGTCAGTTTAAATCTAGACTAAAAATGCATCTCTTTAACCTGGCATACATAACACATTATCAGTTTATGTTTTCATATCCGTTAAAGGATTGTTAGGCTGCATAGATTAGGTCAGCCGGAACCGGGAACACTTCCTATAACACCAGATGTACTCGTTGAATGGCATGCCAATTTTATTATCTCTGCTTATCCCGAGGTTTACCCTAATTAGCTGGATCCGAGCCGTATCCAGGTCCGATGGAGGAGCTGCGCCTATACATGATCACAACGCAACCTTGAAGTGTCAGCAGAGACTGCGTCAACTAGATCATCCTTTGTGAAGGCCTTACAGACACGACAGCAAGTGGCACAGAAGCCCAACAAACCGTCCCATACTGCCGTGATGAATACGTTCTTCAACCAGATGGAACTGGAATAAATATTATGACTGTTGCAATCCCAAATCGGACTAATGACCTGTAACTCTGCCTGAATTCAATCAAGCACTGTTCACTGTTGGCCAGAGGAGAACTAGCCCCCCGACTATGCCTGTTTTTTTTTTTTTCTTCATTTTATCACCTTTTGGTTACCTGATGTCACCTGTTGGAGTTTTGGTTCCTTGCCGCTGTTGCCTTTGGCTTGCTTAGTTGGGGACACTTGACTTGATATTCAACAATATTTTTCATCTTCCTGCAATGACACCATTGTATGCGAACTGAGCTGAGCTGAATGATTACAACACTGCTTTCTTCAGTGCTGATACAGTATACAGATAAATTAACTAATTTAATAACTACTGATTTTTACAACGGAATGAATCGATACTGAATTTATTTAAGCTGGACAATGACACCATTTTCTTTAAGAGCTGCTGTGCAGCCAAAAATTATTTGCCAATTATTATTGTAAAGCTGCTTTGATACAATTTGCATTGTAAAAAGCGCTAAATAAATAAACGTGACTTGACTTGTGTAACACACTGCCTGTGTGTGGGAAAAAGCACGGAGAATGAAGACTTCTTGACGTAAAACGGTTTATTAACAAACAGGATCAGAATACAGACAGAATCACTCAACAACACGAAGTACGTAACTTTAACGACGAACAAGGACTGGACAGACACAGAGGGTATAAATACACATGAACACACGAGGATAACGAACGGGGCACAGGTGACAGACATAACTACTGACAAGACACAGCTGACGCAAATTAACTGTTTATTTCATTTGTATCTTTGTGTTATTGTATTGTTCGTTTGTTTTATTTTGTTTCTTTGTTCATGTTCTTACTGTATCTTATGCATATAAAACACTAATAATGCCTGCACACCTGGTGCATTTACAAATTGAATTTTTATATACATTTCATTAAATAACATTTATTTGATATTTTAAAATTAATTTATTCAGTTTACACACACAGACACACACACACACACATATATATATATATATATATATATATATATATATATATATATATATATATACACACACACACACACACAATACCCATCCCTACATACCAGTAATGTTTTTTTTTGTTTGTTTGTTTTTTTCCAAGGCATCTTTGTAAAAGCTACTTAAATGTCCTGATTGAATTAAAGACTAATTCTGGCTTATCACAGCCCTGTCTGTGAAAAAAAGAACTTAATATACCAATTTATACATACCAATTATAGAATAGGGTTTAAGCTACTGTTTATAGGCACAAGCAAATGCACGATTAAACATTTGCTTTGATATTTACAAATAATGTACCATTTAATACATTGAGCTTCACTCACACTTCACAGTGCCCAACTGGTACTTAATTTGGTGAACCAAAAATGTGTGTATAAATTAGAGAAAAAAACTGCCCGTCAATGCCATCATGACATTTTATATTATAAAAACATATATTTTCAAGTTTTTTGGGTTTTTTTTATACTAAGTAAACAAGTAACAGATGTGACCTAGTGCAGTTTTAGATTATATAAATCTTTGGGCTCTGTTTTTCTCTGTTTCAGTACACACTTGATTTGATGTTTGAATTGCTAATGACCCACCTGAGCACACAAGTGTAAAATCCATTGTCCTCCATCTCTGCTGAGCGGAACCAAATGGAATCTCCCTCCTTACTCAGCCGATGACCCGAGAAGATGATTGGCTCCTCAGAATCACCTTTATTCCTGTACCAGATGAGTCGCAGCTTGGCATTGTGGGTGACACTATAGTTGGTGCGTATATAGCTGTAGAACAGAGCGCATTTCACCCTCAGAGGCTCTCCAGCCAACACACGATACGTCTTCAAGTCCACTGACCAGTCTATACATCCGTCAACTGTGGGAGAGAGAAAATTAATTAATTTACAATTCACAAAAGCGATAATTGTTTCTCATGTGGGCGTAATATATTTTCAACATATACAAGGGCCAGTCACTGATTTTGTTGCTGTCTGAATCCAGAATGTCAGTGTTTTTCTCCCACCACCTCTGTAAAAATCACTGGTCGAATTACCTAGGGCGTGTGGTAATTTCCATCCGAATCCACGTGTCAAGTCAAGTCAAGTCACTTTTATTTATATAGCGCTTTATACAATGCAAATTGTGGCAAAGCAGCTTTACATTAATAATTGGCAAATAATTTTGGCTGCACAGCAGCTCCCAAAGAAAATGGTGTCATTGTCCAGCTTATTCTATATATTATTGATTCATTCCGTTGCAAAGATCAATAGTTATTAGTCTAGTTAATTTATGTATATCAGCACTGGAGAAAACAGTGACGTAATCGTCCGGCTCAGCTCAGTTCGCATACAACGGCGCCAATGCAGGCATACTAAAAACACTGCTGAATATCAAGCAAGTGTCCCCAACTTAAGCAAGCTAAAGGCAAAAGCAGCAAGGAACCAAAACTCCAACAAATGGAGAAAAAAACCTTGGGAGAAACCAGGCTTAGTCGGGGGACCATGCTCCTCTGGCCAACAGTGAACACTTGTCATCTATGAACACACAGTGAACACACACATCTATGAGTTTACCATTTAACGTTTTGACCACTGCAGAACACTCTACGATACCTGTTGCACTTCACTGTAATTCTGTAATTGAATTGACATGCATTTTAAATATTTACAGGATTACTGAAATGCTGGGAAGTATTTACAAGAAAATATTTCATCACCACTCCTCAGGGAAAGAAGAGGGGAAAAAATACAGCATTAAAAATGTATTATATGGCTTACAATTATATACATTAAAAATATCAACCAAGCAGCTTCATGTTTACCTCCTGTAAATAAGAGGCTGCCCTAACTTATTTCTGCCAATTTCCATATTTTTAAAATGACATTCATCATTTTGAGATAAAATGCAAAAAAAAATCTATCCTCCTATTTTTAAACAGGAGATTTTAATAATCACATAATAAATAGGATATTATGTTCCTGTTATTAAATTAAATATGAATTTATTCATATTATTCCAAACATATGGAATTTTATTTACAACAGACTATCATGCAGCCACGTAAGCAGCATGTTCCTGGGATCATAGATCACAAAACTCCCTCCTCCTCTTTTATCAGAGTTTTATCACTGAGGTGCCATGTAAATTTATTTTTTACAGACATCCACGTGAGAAACATTTACCATCTAAATAGGGTAAAGACATAAATAAGCTAGTAGATTTATGAAATACGGTTTCCTTAATAAAGAGAGCTTCGTTTGGAAAAGGGATGGATATCTGAGCTGTATTCATGAAAAATTGGTAACACTTTACAATAAGGTTTATTAGTTAAACATTAATGCATTAACTAACAAGAACCAACTATGAGCAATATATTTGTTACTCTATTTACTAATCTTTGTTAACATTAGTTAATGAAAATACAGTAGTTCATTGTTTGTTCATGTTAGTTCACAGTGCATTAACTAATGTGAACAAGATTTTAATTATGTATTAGTAAATTAATATTAACGAAGATTAATAAATTCTGCATAAGTGCAGTTCATTATTAGTTCATGTTAACTAATGTAGTTAACTAATGTTAGCTAATGAACCTTATTGTAAAGTGTTACCGAAAAATCAGCAAATTTACCTCCTAGTGACAAAATTCTAAGAAAATTCAAGCTTGGAACCCTCCCCCCAGACAGCAAGCCAAATACACATAACTTTTACTCTATTTAATTATATATACATGTGATCTCGTGAAGTATCTAATATGATAAACAGAGCTGCGTTACCTGCATTTGCAGGTAACGCAGCTCTGTTTATCATATTAGATACTTCACATTGTTTCAAAACAGCTTTATGAAAACTCGTGATGTTAATATCTATAATACCTTAAAACCTAATTGTCCACATTAGTTTAATTGTCCACAAGTAGTTTAGAGCTTGGCAATGGTACAAGACAATGAGCCCAACCCCAGATTTCTAGGTATGACTTAAAATTTGGTGAAAGATATTTTCATAGAGCAGGTCAAAATTACACACCTCTACCTGATTTGAAGTCATATTATTTATGTATCATTTATTCATCATTAATTTATCCTTTATACCACAAACAGCACAAATGTCACGTAACGTATGGATGAAACTCACGGAGATGAGGAATAACAGGAAACAGGAACTTTAATGACGAAACTCAGGATCAAAACACACGTACACATTGGCGAGATCGGACAAAAAGACACAGGGAGTATATAGGTACCGGTCATATTATTAGAATATCGTCAAAAAGTTGATTTATTTCACTAATTCCATTCAAGTGAAACTTGTATATTTTATTCATTCATTACACACAGACTGAGATATTTAAAATATTTGTTTCTTTTAATTTTGATGATTATAACTGACGACTAAGGAAAATCCCAAATTCAGTATCTCAGAAAATTAGAATATTACTTAAGACCAATACAAGGTTTTTTAGAAATCTTGGCCAACTAAAAAGTATGAACATGAAAAGAGCATGTACAGCACTCAATACTTAGTTGGGGCTCCTTTTGCCTGAATTACTGCAGCAATGCGGCATGACATGGAGTCGATCAGTCTGTGGCACTGCTCAGGTGTTATGAGAGCCTAGGTTGCTCTGATAGTGGCCTTCAGCTCTTCTGTATTGTTGGGTCTGGCATAGCGCATTTTCCTCTTCACAATGCCCCATAGATTTTCTATGGGGTTATGGTCAGGCGAGTTTGCTGGTCAATTAAGAACAGGGATACCATGGTCCTTAAACCAGGTACTGGTTGCTTTGTGCAGGTGCCAAGTCCTGTTGGAAAATGAAATTTGCACCTCCATAAAGTTGGTCAGCAGCAGGAAGCATGAAGTTCTCTAACACTTCCTAGTATATGGCGGCGTTGACCTTGGACCTCAGAAAACACAGTGGACCAACACCAGTAGATGACATGGCACCCCAAACCATCACTGACTGTGGAAACTTTACACTGGACCTCAAGCAACGTGGATTGTGTGCCTCTCCTCTCTTCCTCCAGACTCTGGGACCTTGATTTCCAAAGGAAATGCAAAATTTACTTTCATCAGAGAACATAACTTTGAACCACTCAGCAGCATTCCAGTCCTTTTTGTTTTTAGCCGAGGCGAGACGCTTCTGACGCTGTCTGTTGTTCAAGAGTGGCTTTTTGTGTCTTGCCCTCCTTGTGCAAGGTGTCAATGGTCATCTTTTGGACAACTGTCAAGTCAGCAGTCTTCCCCATGAATGTGTAGCCAACAGAACTAGACTGAGAGACCATTTAAAGGCCTTTGCAGGTGTTTCAATATTGCAGTCTTCAATACTTAAACTTTTCACAATATTCTAATTTTCTGAGATACTGAATTTGGAATTGTCCTTAGTTGTCAGTTATAATCATCAAAATTAAAAGAAATAAAATTTGAAATGTATCAGTCGGTGTGTAATGAAAGAATATAATATACAAGTTTCACTTTTTGAATGGAATTAGTAAAATATATCAACTTTTTGATGATTTTCTAATTATATGACCAGCACCTGTATATACTAGAGCACATGAGGAGTGATTAACAAGGTACAGGTGAATGGCATTACTAATTTGACAGACTGGGGAGAAACTAGGTCACGGAACAAACCAAAAACACAAAGAAGAGAGAGGACACGACTTTACATGTAACATATCGCCCCCTCCCGGGAAGGTGTGTCCTCATGCTGTAGGAGAGTCCTCACTGAGGAGAGAGGAGAGAGGAGAGAGGAGAGAGGGAGGGTGGGGGTTCTGGAGGAGGGTGTGGGACAAAAGAAAATAAACCAGAGTCCGAGGAACACAAAACTGTCCATGGAGGTTTGGAGGGTAGGAGATGCCAGAGAGGAGCCAGGAGCAGGAGGAGCCAGATGGTGGTCCAGAGACCAGCCAGGATGAGGCCCCAGGGCGAAGTCAAAGGTGGGAGGAGCCTTTGTGGAGTCGACTTGATGGAGGACGACATCCTGGGGATGACCAACGGAGATGTAACCAAAGATGGAGACCCAGATGGAGCCGATAAGCCCATGCATAGTCAAATCATCCTGGAGACCGAGGAGAAGCCATGGCGACGAACGGCCGAGGTGGAGGCGGATGTCCAGAGGGCAGAGGCTGAGCCGGTGGGCCCGAGGACAAAGGCGAAGCTGGGGGGAAGGAGGAGCCAGACAAAGCCGAAGGTGAGGACAGGTCGACGACTGACCAAGGCGGAGCCAGAGAGACGAGGGAGCCTGGAGAAGTTGTATGACAGATGGGATCCGGTGGAGCCGAGGGAGGGAGGAGCCAAGGTGGATCCGTAGCTTCTACGAGCTGAGGCAGAGCAGGGGAAACAGAGGCTGGAGGCGGATGGCATCCTCTGTGCAGGATGAACATGATGACCTGAAGACAGTAGACAGCTCTGCATGGTATGTAGAAGATGTTGAGGGTCTGCAGGACATCAGTGGTGATGGAACTGAGAGATTGGCTGATACTAGGGACGCTGGAGAATCAGAAGAAACTAGAGAAACCAGGGAACTAGAAAAAAAACCTCTCCACAAAAGTCAATAAGGTCCACATCAAAAATATCCTTTAAATCCTCATAATATTTGCCATGAGAAACGCAATTCTTCTCCACCATGGTGGGGTTGTGGGTGGGGCTTTCCTCCCAGCCCTCGGAGCTCCACGAGCACTCCCTCGTCGATGACGGATATTACCGGATCACGCACCTGGTCAGACCCTTGCGATAAGGCGAGCTCCGCGGTGATGTTACCACCCGACCATGTCCTTGGTCCTGGCTCATGCATCGCAGAGAGCGTGCCTCCTCGGTCTACGGTGGGCTAATGTGGCACCTCCTCGGCGGCGCAGACAGTGAATGATGAAAGATCCTTGAGGTACTACACCGGGCAGGTGAGCCTTTCTGCGCTCGATCAAACTGGTCAGATAGAATGCGCACAGGGAACGATCAGGAAAGTCTGTAAGGCTCGCCAGATAGATAAACATGCAGGTGTGGCCCTCGAGGCTTTTCTGCTCCTGCTCCAAGCACAGCGGTAAAACAGCAGGTGATTTCAGGCTGTCTTCAGTTAGGTCCGATCGTCTGTCACGTAATGTATGGATGAAACTCACGGAGATGAGGAATAATAGGAAACAGGAATGTTAATGAGGAAACTAAGGATCAAAACACATGTACACATTGACGAGATCAGACAAAGGACTGAAAGACACAGGGGGTATAGATACTAGACCACATGAGGAGTGATTAACAAGGCACAGGAGAATGGCAGTACTAATTAGATAGACTGGGGAGAAACTAGGTCACGGAACAAACCAAAAACACAAAGAAGAGGGGAGACATGACTATACATGTAACAACAAGTTCTGGGCCTGACTTCATGTTTAGGGATTTGTTCAAATCATTTTAAATAAAACTTTCTCAGGGTTACATTTTAGCTCTGCTTAGTTTCATTGTTTTGGTTTCATTTTCTCTGTTCCCTGTCATTGTTAGGCTACATTCAGACGGTCAGTCCAAATCCAATTTTTGTCCATATCAGATTATAATCTGATTCTGTGAACGGTGTGAAAAAAAAAATCCAATAATATGTGTGTAACGTTCTGGGTGTGTGCGGGAACAAGCACGGAGCAGGCAGGCTGAATTAACATAAACGGTTTATTAACAAACAGGCTCGGATACAGACAGAATCATACAGAACCATACAGAAAGTAACTTTAACGACGAACCAGGACTGGACAGACACAGGTAGAAATACACAAGAACACATGCGGATAATGAGCGGGGCACAGGTGACAGACATAACTAATTAACAGGCACAGCTGACTACAATGAATTAATAAAGTGACAATGACAAACGGAAACTCAAAACAAAGACCATGTGACAAGTGACAGGACTAGAAGTCAAAACAAGGAACAGATCAACAGACACATGCCTATGACAATGTGATCCTTACAAATCTGTTTCGAGCTGCATTCATATGTCGTTTGAAATCCTATTCAAATTGCCTTTTCTAGAAATTCTTTTCATTTCACGTGTTTGTGACTTTCTCGCACTACATAAAAAGTAATCTTCAGACACTGTTATAGGAAACAACATCAAAAAAAGTCAAACAAGGTTGTGTTGTTGCTAAGTGCCAGAGGAGCAGAAAATTACAATATAACGGAGACATGTTTTGAAACTTGCGGACACGACAGCATGAAATAAAGCTGCGCATACCAGCCTCCTACGTTTCTTCATATGATGCTATTATCCAGCATGGCGGCCACACATTAGCTGTGTCTCATTTCAAAGTCTGCGTCCTTGTCGCTTTTGTCAGTCGCATACGTCATTAAGGCTGCTTCCCTTCATTTCAGTAAACTGATCACAACATTCCAAATTCATTAAGATATTGCAACATTGTATAGTTCACTAGGAATAACGGTCAATTTGATAATGGTTATAGCTCTGAAATAAGACTTTCTTTATGATGTATGCAGCCGACAAATGCGACACAGGCATTGTCATGTTGTAAATCAGACACCATCTGTATTGCAAACCCCTCCATGTTGTGATTGTTCTTCTTTTTTGCGTTTGCCAACCGACACAACGTCATTATCATAGAAACCAATGCAGATATCCTGGAAAACGAAAGAGCGGCATTGACACACAAATCTGATCTGAACAGTTATATCCAACTGGATATACAGATAATGAAAATGTGAACATAGTGTTTCCTGTTTTGTTGATTATCCTCCCTTGTATACATAAGCCTTCAGTTCATTCAGTTCTTTGTTCGGTCTTGTACAGTCGTGGCCAAAAGTTTTGAGAATTACATAAATATTGGAAATTGGAAAAGTTGCCGCTTAAGTTTTTATAATAGCAATTTGCATATACTCCACAATGTTATGAAGAGTGATCAGATGAATTGCATAGTCCGTCTTTGCCATGAAAATTAACTTAATCCCAAAAAAAACCTATCCACTGCATTTCATTGCTGTCATTTAAAGGACCTGCTGAGATCGTTTCAGTAATCGTCTTGTTAACTCAGGTGAGAATGTTGACGAGCACAAGGCTAGAGATCATTATGTCAGGCTGATTGGGTTAGAATGGCAGACTTGAAGGAGGGTGATGCTTGAAATCATTGTTCTTCCATTGTTAACCATGGTGACCTGCAAAGAAACGCGTGCAGCCATCATTGCGTTGCATAAAAATGGCTTCACAGGCAAGGATATTGTGGCTACTAAGATTGCACCTAAATCAACAATTTATAGGATCATCAGCAACTTCAAGGAAAGAGGTTCAATTCTTGTAAAGAAGGCTTCAGGGCGTCCAAGAAAGTCCAGCAAGTGCCAGGATCGTCTTCCTAAAGAGGATTCAGCTGCGGGATCGGAGTGCCACCAGTGCAGAGCTTGTTCAGGAATGGCAGCAGGCAGGTGTGAGCGCATCTGCACGCACAGTGAGGCGAAGACTTTTAGAAGATGGCCTGGTGTCAAGAAGGGCAGCAAAGAAGCCACTTCTCTCCAAAAAAAAACATCAGAGACAGATTGATCTTCTGCAGAAAGTATCGTGAATGGACTGCTGAGGACTGGGGCAAAGTCATATTCTCCGATGAAGCCCCTTTCCGATTGTTTGGGGCATCTGGAAAAAGGCTTGTCAGGAGAAGAAAAGGTGAGCGCTACCATCAGTCCTGTGTCATGCCAACAGTAAAGCATCCTGAGACCATTCATGTGTGGGGTTGCTTCTCATCCAAGGGAGTGGGCTCACTCACAATTCTGCCCAAAAACACAGCCATGAATAAAGAATGGTACCAAAACACCCTCCAACAGCAACTTCTTCCAACAATCCAACAACAGTTTGGTGAAGAACAATGCATTTTCCAGCACGATGGAGCACCGTGCCATTAGGCAAAAGTGATAACTAAGTGGCTCGGGGACCAGAACGTTGAAATTTTGGGTCCATGGCCTGGAAACTCCCCAGATCTTAATCCCATTGAGAACTTGTGGTCAATCCTCAAGAGGCGGGTGGACAAACAAAAACCCACTAATTCTGACAAACTCCAAGAAGTGACTATGAAAGAATGGGTTGCTATCAGTCAGGATTTGGCCCAGAAGTTGATTGAGAGCATGCCCAGTCGAATTGCAGAAGTCCTGAAAAAGAACGGCCAACACTGCAAATACTGACTCTTTGCATAAATGTCATGTAATTGTCGATAAAAGCCTTTGAAACGTATGAAGTGCTTGTAATTATATTTCAGTGCTTGTAATTATATTTCACATCACAGAAACAACTGAAACAAAGATCTAAAAGCAGTTTAGCAGCAAACTTTGTGAAAACTAATATTTATGGAATTCTCAAAACTTTTGGCCTGTGTTTTCCTGAGTATTTATAATTAAAGATTGGATAGATTCTCTTTCGTTGTGCACTTCTTTGCAGCCACCAACTTGTTACAAAGACAGCATGAAAATTGTAATGAGGGGACAGCGGAATGGGATCCAAATGCAGCTTTATTAAAAATAGACGTGGTCAGACAGGCAATGGTCAAGGATTGGCAAACAGGTATGGCAGGGGATAAGCAGAGTCGAAGTCAATAAACAGGCAGAAATATCAAGACAGGCAGCAATATTCAATAGTCCAATAATACCAGGCAAGAAATCCAAGGGGCAGCCAGAGAACAATCAGAAAAATGGGGAAACAGGCAGAATCAAAAACAAGGAAAACAAACACGGGAATAAATGCTCGGAAATGATAGGGTAACCAAATCAAGACTTCGCAGGGAGTGATGTGTGAATGGTGTTTATATGTGGTGTGGGTGATGAGGTGCAGCTGGTGTGGTAATTAGTGACTGGGTACCTGGGCTTATGGGAAGTGTAGTCCATGTGAAGAAATGAGAGTGAGTGAGTGAAGAGTAGAGAGTGGAGTGCCCTCTAGTGGATTTTCCGGGCACTCCAGCTTACAATCGTGACAGAAATACTCTGTCGAAGCAAGCCATAATGAATCAACAACTAATCAATGGCTAAATGCTTTGCGAATGCACTCATCACCAAGAAACAACCTCTGAAACATGAGCAAAGCCCTATCTCTAAAGAGCAACACAGCCGTTTAACTCTCACATGACATTAGCTGCAAGCTCACTGCGTTCTAATATTTCATGTTGATAGAAAGATGAAACTCATCAAAGTCATGGGCACCTATCAGCATGAAACACAGTAATTTATGAGCAATTACAGAGGTGACACTGACTCATCACTGCACCCGCCTCCTACCACATAAATATCTTTCACATTCAAAACCAGTCACCACTGATTTATGTCAAGGGCTGTCACAACCACACATTTACGGCATAGATTTTGTCATATACGCTCGATCTGATGAATTTTTGTGGCACTGCATTGAAAGAAAAGCTGCTGGAAAGATAGAGGGAGAAAGGGATATTATACATGGCTGGGCAGAAGAGAATGTTGATTTTAAAGGGCTTGAAATTACACACTCACACATTCATATGCACATTAGATAAGCAGGAGTGTAGTGGATTAGTTTGGTCTGCTGCCTGTGATGCGTCTGAAGCAGAAATAGTGTGGCGAGCTCACAGGTTACATGTTATGTAAACAGGCAGCCATATGTCGCCCCAAGTCATTTTGCATATAATGCCCTTGTCTGGAATGATTAATTTATCGGTTATTGAGTGCGGCATAATGGTGTAATTGGACAGGATATGCCTTGCTTGTTATCCTAATTCTTGTTACATTGTAAAGTGCATCACGGTAAGAGCCTGAGTGCAACATTGTACTGAATCTAAAATATTTGCATATGGATGAGGCCAAAGATTGTGGGAAAATAGTTTCTAAAAATGGGGCCGGTCAGACAGAGCAGACATTATGCATGCATGCACAAGAGGGCATCAGTGAACTTTTCAACAAAACACTAACTCAAGATCAAGATATTACTCACGGCATCACAGACACCTCAGATGGTTAGCCAAAGGCCACATCACAAGAGAAAAAATCCAAACAAGACACAAGCATTTAGAGTGAATGACCCAAATGTTTAATGTTATGTATGAAGACAATTTTTTGCATGGAAAAAAAAAATTCTTTTGTGAGAGATTACTGACAAAATTTTCATTTTTGCCTAAACCATTCCTTTTCTTATTTAGTGTTTTCAGATTTTCTTCCTTATTCACTGCTTTGGTTTTAAATGGCATTTTAATTTTCAGTTCCTAATGTGAAATCCATTGCAAGGCCCTACGCCTGCTGCAATAATAATTGCCTGACCTGCTTACAGCGCGGTAGCTCGGTATATTATGAAGCAGTACAGCAATTTCAGCTATGAAAGCTGAAGGGGTACAAAGAGTCAATATCAGAACAGCAGCCCACCAAAAATTTTGTGCTGATATGCAATTTCTTTGCTGACTTACGTCTGATAGCTTGTTTATAATTCTTCTAAAATGTGAATGAATAGCTTGTACTGGACATGTATCTTCAGACAGGTGTAAATGGAGGCTCGTTGGATGCCTGGGGTCTCCTAAAATGACCCGTACTTCACCATGTTATCAAAGACTAATCAATATGGAAATGCAGAGTGGGTCACGGCCGTCAACGCATGATTGCACCTGTGTGCAGAGCGCAACTCATTGGCCATTTAATGTGAATCGACTATAGCACATAGCTGTTTTGACTCACTGCAGGCAGGGACCCTTGTCATTTTTGTAAAGCCTCTATAGAAGGGGTGTCCAAACTTGGTCCTGGAGGGCCAATGTCCAGCAGTGAGTTTAACTTCATCTTGCCTCAGCACACCTGCCTGGAAGTTTCTAGTATGCCAAGTAAGACCTTGATATACTGGCCCATGTGTGTTTAATTGGGGCTGGAGCTACATTCTACAGGACAGTGGCAGGAGCTGGATTGGACACCCCAGCTCTTTAAGACACTTCCAAACTTTAGTGAGCTGCTTCGCTGTCTACATACTGTCTACATAGGCAGCTACCAATAATCATACATAGTACTTTTTTTTTTTACAAGGATTATTTTGTACATATTTTTCTGCCATGTCTGCCATTTTAAACTTATAAATAATGAATAAAGGCAACAGTTAATTAATTAATATTGTTATGTAATTTGGAGAAAAAGTTTGCAGACTGGCCCATCTGAGTGACAGGAAGAGTAATTTGATTAGGGGCCTAGCCCCTAAGACAGTGTTGTCCACTTTCTGGACAATTCTATAGCTATTGAGCCTTTACTAATTAAGCTGAAAAATAGTTTGAAAGGGTTTCATATACCAGGAGATGTTAATGGGTTAAGTGTCTCTGTTTCTGCTTACACTGATGATGTGACTGTTTTTATAACTGGACAAGAGGATGTTCAGATATTGTGTAGAAATTTGGATTTATATGAAAGAGCTTCCTCAGCTAGAGTCAACTGGGCAAAGAGTGAAGGTTTTCTTGTGGGTCCCTGGAAGAATGTTGGGCCTCCTCAGCTCCCAAGGGGTTTACAATGGGGCAAGGAGGGTATAAAAATTTTGGGAGTGTTTCTGGGTAAAGAAAGTTACAGACAAAACTGGGAAATGCTGGAGAAGGTGTCAGCTAAGTTGTCTAAATGGAATTGGCTATTACCTGAACTATCCTACAGGGGTAGAGTCTTGGTTACAAACAGTCTGGCTGCCTCCATGCTTTGGCACAGGGTAAACGTGTTGGTAAAAGTTTTACAGAGAAGATTTGTCAATTTATTTTGGTCGGGACAAAATTGGCTTTCTGGATCTGTGTTACATCTGCCTTTAGACGAAGGAGAACAAGCTATGATAGACGCAAGAAGTAGGATTAATACTTTCAGGCTACAAACTGCGCAGAGAATATTGTACGAATAAGAGGTGGATTCGCATTGCTTGTGCTCTTTTAAGGACAGCATCTGATCTCTGTTACGGCAAACAATTGTTTTTACTGAGACTAAAGGAATAAAGGATAAAAACAGTCAATGTTAAAAGCTTGGCAAAATTATTTAATTGTCAACAGAGATTTTTCACATCTGAAGTACTGGATTATGGTAGAACCTTTGATATATAATCCATTGATACAAACTAGAAGTTTGTCATCAGAAAGTTTGATACATTGCCTTTTGAGAGCTGGAACATGTCGGAAGACGTGTTCATCTTCCAGGTTGCAGACCAGGTGAGACCTTACACCAGACATGGGGTTCTGTCAACAACCAACAGTTTGTTTGACCCACTTGGCTTTGCTGCACCTGTTGTAATTCAGACAGTATTCTGACAGTACGGTTGTCTTAGGCTACATCTGTAATGAATCCAGGAAGTTTTATGTGTATGTTAACAACAGGGTGCAAAGTATACGGTAATCTACACACCCTGAACAGTGGAAATACACACCTACCGATCAAAACCCTGCCAAGATCATTTTTGGCAGCTGACCTTCCAAGTACTTGGTTGACTGGTCCAAAATTCTTGATTACAGCAACACCGCCTGAAACTGACATTAGTCTCTTCAGCATGATAGACCCAGAAGTAGACATTGAAGTATATCCTCAAGTCACTTCCTGTGCTACACATACTTCAAGTAAGGAGTTGGACACCAAACGATTTGAAAGATTCTCAAGCTGGCGATCGCTAACTCGGGCAATAGCAAGACTCTCTCTGCTGGGAGTGTATGAGTGGTGACTCGTGCTTGAGTTGTTTCTCTTTCTTTTCTATCTTTTTTGAACGGTTGAAAGTTTTTTTTTCATTTTTGTTGTAGTTTAGGCACGTTTTAAGGGTTTTTTGTGTTTGTGTGTGTGTGTGTGTGTGTGTGAGTGTGGGGTGGGGTGGGGGTGGGGGGGGGCTCAAAGATGAACAGTGCTATTGTAATATTCTTGAGTACAATAGAAAAAGCAAACAAAGTAGTTCAGAGGGGAATTATTTTAGAAGGTGTTCTTATCCCCGTTCTCCCACTTTCATTACCGTCTAAGGGGCCATTCACATATTGCGTATTTTGAGTGAGGTCATCAACCCTTTCCCTTACCCTAACGGTAGCCTAATTACCTCAGACGAACGCAGAGTCGTTGCGCAGGAGAGATGGTTTCACGACAGAAGCTCTGTTTGGTGATGCTTGGGCCAATTTTTCTTAAAAGATTATCAAACTGGTCCTTGTCAACTCTGAAATAGACTTTAAATCTCTCATCGTCCAGACGGAGCTCTTGGATGAGTTTGTGAAATTCTCTGTGGTGCACTGAGGGGGTTTGCTTCTTCAAGGGCTTTTCGGTGATGGAAATCCATTGAAATTACCACGTAGTCGTACTGTTCACGGTTCAAACTGTTCACGGTTCCATAGCAACGACAGACGCTACAGAAACGCAAGCTCTCGAACGCTTGCAAAAGAAGGAGGAAGTGACGCATCCGCGCTTTCCACGCTTTTTTAGGAGCGATATGTGAAGGGCCCCTAAAAGAGTTACTCTCTCGAACATCCCGCCATTTATTAGCGATGTTGTTTTAATTCAAGCCTTGTCTCGTTACGGAAAACTAGTCTCCTCGATTAAAAAAAAATCCAATTGGCCGTGTTTCTCCCTTACTGAAACATGTTGTATCTTTCAGACACTCCATTTACATGATCGTAAACAATGATGCTGATCAAGACCTCTCGCTGACTTTCCGTGTGGATGATTTTGATATTACCACTGACAAAATCAAATGCTTTGGCAGAGAACGCGGTGGCGCGGGCGAGCAATCGTGATGGAGCTCATAGCGCTGGGACTGCGAAGGATGCTTTGGTTTCAGTGGGGGAAAACATCGAAAGTGCTAAAGATGTTGAGAACAAGGGAGACAAAGGTGAGTCAAGCGATAAAAGAGATTTAGAAATGGTTATGGGGGATTGTCGGGAGGTTGACGGTAGGCCTAATGAAATTGATTCAGAACAAGCTTTGTTTAAAGTGCCTTTGAAAAGGAAGAAGTCAGATAAAGTTAATGATTTTAGACAATTAAAGAAAGTAGATCTTGAAGATGTTGTTGATTCGATTCAGAGAGTGACGGTGAGTTATCTGACTCAAGTGTTCTGTTGTCACAAAATGAGTGTTCCAGCCGTATTTATGATGTAGATGACATTAAACTGTTCCTCAAATCAATGAAGAACAAGAGAGGGGTGTTGGTCAATGAGTACTTTCCAGATGTAGAACAGTTTGTGGAAAAAACAAAGAATTTCATGGCTGAAGGCTGTTTTTCAAACACAAAGGTGACAGGTTAAAGAAAATAGTGCAAAAAGTCCATTTGGATTTAGAAGGATGGCAGTGAAAAAGCTTAAATCAATGAATATGAATCATAGTCTGATTTTATTTTTATTTTTGAGTATGGCTGAAGTGTGTATTGCATCATTAAATGCGAATGGTGCAAGAAATGATAAAAAAAGAGCTGAATTCTTTGAAGTTATTAAACAGAAATAAGTTTTATGGATGCAGGAGTGGGATGGTATCTCTGTCCTTAGTCACAACACCACACTTAGTGGGGGTGTGGGTGTTTTGTTTACTAAGAGTTTGTCCAGTCTCTTATCAAGTTGATGAGATTGTAAAAGGAAGAATTTTAAAAATAAGAGCTATTTTTGAAAAATATGTTTTTGTTTGTGTCTATGCTCCAACGGCAGCAATGGAAAGATTGGTGTTTTAGATGCCCTTAGTAACCATGCTACAAAAATGCAGTACTGAAGAATATTTATTTAGGAGGAGATTTTAATTGTACGGAAAATATTATTGACAGAAATCATATTGAGCCTCATGCCGTCACGTGACCATCTCATTAAGATGATAAATATGAATGATTTATGTGATGTTTGGAAGCATTTTCACAATGAACAGAAACAATATACACGGGCTCATGTTCATGACAATGTTCTATCTCTTGCTAGATTGGATCGTTTTTATGGTTTTAAACATCAGTTGGGTATTTTTAAAAGTTGTGTAACTTCACCGGTCAGTTTTTCTGATCATCATATGGTTTTGGGTTTTTTATTTTTTAAAACAAATTAAACCACATAGTACATACTGGTATTTCAATACTAACTTATTGTGTAGTAAGGATTTTTAAAGATGTATTTAAAGTATTTTGGGAAGAGTTAAAAAAAAAAAAAAAAAAGATTCATTCCAAAACTTAAAGCAATAGTGGGATTTTGGAAAGGTCCAAATAAAACAATTTTGTCAGCAGTACACTTGCAATGTTACCAAGGAGTTAAATAGTTCTATGAAGGCCTTGGAGGCAGAGATAATGAAATTACAGAGTTTAGCTGATTCAACAAGTAATCAAAATTACACAGAGATGATCTCATACAAGAAAACCCTGCTAGCAGATCTAGGTGAAAGCACAAGGTGCTCTGGTTCGTTCTCGTTTTTTTAAGTATTGAACAGATGGATGCACCATCTAAATATTTTTTTAGCCTTGAAAAGAAGAATGAGCAAAAATGTTTTTTGCATGCTCTCAGGCAGGAGTGATTTTATCTAGACATGTGTAAATACGAAAAATAGCTTGTGGTTTTTATGAAAACTTATACAAGAATGAGTTGGGGTCAGAATGGGATTCTGAGAGTGTTTTTTTTTTTTTTTTTTTTTGAAAGTTTGACTTTGACTTGAGGGGGCCACTGCGGAGCTCTCGGGTGCTTTAAGCCTGGGGGAGTTGCATAAGGCCCTTCAAGGCATGGATTCCGGTAAAGTGCCAGGAATTGACGGCCTTCCAGTTATATTTTACAAGTTTTTTTGGACAGATGTTGGGGAGGACTTTTTGCGGGTGCTTAATGACAGTTTGAGCTCAGGTTGGTTGCCACTGAGTAGCCGTAGAGCAGTCATCACTCTTCTCCCCAAAAAAGGAGAACTTTTAGAAATTAAGAAGTGGCGTGTTTCGCTCCTTTGCTCTGATTATAAGTTGCTCTCAAAAGTTTTAGCCAATAGTTTAGCTAGCGTAATAGATTAAGTGGTGCATCCAGATCAGAGTTATTGTGTCCCAGGTAGGTCAATTTTCGACAATGCTGCCCTTATACGGGATATTTTTGATGTCTCTAATGTGCTCAACATTGATACTGGACTTATTTCACTAGATCAAGAAAAGGCCTTTGTTAGGGTTGAACACTCTTATTTGTCAGGATTTTATAGATAAAGTGAAAGTGACGTTGAGACTGTACTCAAGATAAACGGTGGCTTATGCACAACTTTCAAAGTCTGTAGGGGTATAAGACATGGCTGGTCTTTGTCTGGAATGTTATATGCCCTTGCTATAGAACCTTTGTTGCAAAAATTAAGAGAAAATATTTGTGGTTTGAATCTACCTATTTGTGAAAACAGTATTTCTTTGTCTGCCTATGCTGATGATGTGGTGGTTTTAATAAATGGACAAAATGATGAGCAGGTTTTAATGAAAGTTTTAGAAGATTTTAAAACTTTATCATCAGCAAAAGTGAATTGGAATAAGAGTGAAGCACTCTTAATTGGAAATTGGTCAAAAGGGAAACCAATTCTTCCCGATGGTTTAACCTGGGGAACAGGTTGGTTTAAGTACTTAGGAGTGTATCTGGGAGATGAAATATTCATTCAGAAAAATTGGGAAGGGGTAGCTGATAAGGTAAAAGGCAGGCTTGATAGATGGAAATGGTTAATACCAAAATTATCGTATAAAGGGAGGACATTAATTGTGAATAATTTAGTAGCTTCCTGCCTTTGGCAAAGGCTAGCATGTTTGGATCCTCCAGCCCAACTTCTAACAAAAGTTCAAGGGATTTTGGTTGATTTTTTTTTGCACTGGGTCCCACAGAGTGTGTTGTATTTACCTAAAGAGGAGGGTGGTCATGGTTTGATACATTTAAAAAGTAGAATTGTAGCCTTTAGGTTGATATCTGTATGGATCGTTAATGGATGGGTGGCGGGCTGTTACATGTTCCATTTTACAGAGAACTGAAGGACTGGGGTTGGATAAATCCCTGTTTCTAATGGACCCCTTAAAGTGAAAATGAATGGACTGCCAGTATTCTATTACAATCTCTTTAAGGTTTGGAGTCTATTTGAATCACAGAGAAATGAGACAACACCTTCTCTCCACTGGCTTTTGGAAGAGCCATTAATAAACGGAGCTCGTTATGATTTAACAAATGACAATTGCTGCTTTCATGGACTTAATGTACTGTTGCGGAATTCACAGATCTTCATGATACATGTAGCTGGAATGGACTTTGAAAGAACAGAAGATGTGGCCTCTTGTCTAAAGGTCAGGTCATTGCGTACTGTTCAGCAAAGGTGTTGTCATGAGGAACATCAGTTCTGGGAACCAGGTCCACTTGGACCAGTACGGGCAACTAACAGGACCTGGACCTTGTCTGTGTAAGAAGGCTCACTGGTAGTGTCCCGGGGCCAGCTGTGTGACAGTGCATCCGTGCCAAAGGTTCTGTCAGTTAGAAAATAGAACTAATAGAACAAATAGAGCAACTATGCAGCTCTGAAGAGGTCCCATATAAGCTGGACCACCTGGGGATGGAGTTGTACTCCCCTGGAAGCGCAGGCTGTTGTTGTGAATGGCAACCTAGGATGCTCCTGATTTCATAGGAGGAGATAACGGGCGAGTTGCGACATGCAGCAGGAGTGTAGACCACCCTAATGGTAGATGTACGCAATGGTTGGTGCTGTAGCAGCACCTTGAAGCAGCCCAGTGCAAGACATACTGCAAACAACTCGAGGCAATTCATATGCTAAATGAGGCTGAGACCCTGTCCACAGACCTGAAACTGCATGCCCATTGTATGTGGCCCCCCCAGCCTGCGGCAGAAGCATCTGTGGAAACCAGGGAACTCCTGCCCGTGAGAAAAGAAGGGTCCGACCCGATCTAAAGGTTTGGTGACATTTCAGGGTAATGTGTACCCGGTACATGCCGTTCTGCCACACCAATCTTGGGACACAGCCATGAAGCCAGTGTTGAAGTGGTCTCATATGGAGCAGCCCGAGCTGTGTTATTCCGGCTGCCATATGCCCCAGGAGCCTCTCACAGAGTTTCAGTGGGACCGCTGTCCTGCTTCTGGATGAATTCAGGCAGGTCAGCACTCTCTGGACACGCTCCTCTGTGAGGCACGCTGTCTGGTTGACTGAGTCCAGTTCTATTTCAAGATAAGACATCCTCTGCACAGGCGAGAGATTATTCTTGTCTCAGTTGACCTGAAGACCCAACTGGCTGAGGTGACCAAGCACCATGTGTTCGCATGAGTAAGCTAAGATGAGCCAGTCATCATCTCTGCAAACCCATTTTTGAGGACGGACACATTCGAAAACAAGCATCTGCATCAACATGTTGAGTCTGAGCTTCTGAAGGGCCCAGTACAAGACATGCAGGTCCAAGATTGGCCGTAACCTACTGCCTTGCTTTGGTACACATATAGACTACACACACAGGGGAGATGACTGCACCACACAGACAGGAACAGTGCAAGCCTGTTGTGTGCTCTCACACTCATAGAATACTCACACTCTTACCAGCTGTAAAAACAGCTCAAGCACTCTCAACAGCGCACCGACCACCTGTAAAAAACAGCTCTTTTAATGCTCTCTCACAGCACACCAAATCAGCTGTGAGAATAGCCTTTGATTAGCCGAGTTGAGATTAGGGCTACAACAACTAATCGATAAAATCAATAACTATTGTCATTACCGATTAATCGGGTCTGCCCACCACAAACTTCTGCCAGTCTTATCAAATTACAGCAATGAGTTAAGCATTTCTATGGACAAAATGCATTTAAAAATAATGAAGGAAACTGAGTGAGCTGCTGCGGTAAAGGTGCGTGAACCAAACTGCCCAAAACATGAGAACTCTTTATTTTAAGCTTTAAGCTAATGCATTAGCTCCGTGTTTAACATGGCTTGATCAGTCAGGCGCTTGACAGATGCGTGCGCGTCCTCAGCGCAAAACGTTTATTCTACGGCTATATCCTTATCACTAAATTCATGCGAGCATTTCCATTTTGCATAAAGGTTTGTCCTAACAGTCTGCGTTAAACTTCAAACTTTACGTAACTGAATGAGCCCCAGCGCACGCACCCGCGTCAGACAGACGGAACACGGTAGAGAGAAGGACAATTCATATTCAGCGCAAAAATATTCATTTTGCAGAAATATCTGTTGTTGAAAGTTCAATTTAGGTTTAAAAGTCAGTGTGTCATTCAAATATTTAATGGTAGTAACTCTAAAGGGATAACAGCATGTAATTGAATAAATGAAAGACGTTTCTATTATTTACACAGGATAAAGAAATTACAGTAAGAGGTTATGTGTGTGTTCCTGCTTAACATTTCTCTTGCCTGTTGGTTAACACTGAGCTTGTATTTTTGATCCTCTTTATTGTCACCTTATTTTTTAATAGAGATTAAAAGAGTAGAGACTTAGTAGAGATTTAAACTGTATTCACTAAATACACTGCTTAAATTTATTAGACCACCGCCACTTAAGGTTTGTGCCACAGCTGCCCTAAACTAACGGTACTTTTTAATGATTACCAAAATCATTTTTATGCTTCTGTAATGGTTAATCCACCAGTATGTTGCAAGGGAAATATTATTTTCTTATGTGTGTTCAATAAATGCTATGGCTCATACATGATTAATTTTGTTAATGTTAAATGAGTTATACGGATTTCCATATATGATCTTTTCATATTCTTTGAAGCATGAGAAAAAGGAAATTTGATTGTTGATATATAGATATGTGTGCAACTATTGCACATATAGAAAACAGATTTTTTTGTCTCTTATTGTTCATGATGTTTTCAAAAGAGTGGTTAACTATCTAAGAATGTGAAGTGATGAACTGAAGGTTTGCTGAAGATTGTTGCCCAATGAAGGTTAACCCACATATGTAAGGGTCAGATCCTGATTGATGAGCACGAGGAAGTATATGTGTTATCTGTTAGTTTTATGGCTAAGTAAATGGGTTACCATTTACCTTATAAGTTGAAAGGTTAGTAAATAGTTTCTCCGAGCAATGACTTGAGGATAATGACTTTTCTGCCCTTAAGGTCAGTTAGCTGGGAAGAAGTTAGGGGTTTAGATGTCTCTAATAATTATTTACACACGTTGAGCGGATAACTATTATGGAATGTCGATGGATTGGAATTTGTACTTATATGGTAAAAGGAAGTACAATGGCTTTATGATAATTTACTCATTTGTTTATCCAATCAATTTTGAAAGTCTTTGTTAGGTGAAAAATGAATATATATGATTTGACTGGATAAATACTGTTTTGTGTGGAGTTCACTTTGTAGTTCTCTGAAAAGAGACTACCCTGAATTTCGATTTTCAGTAAAGTTGATTTGATAATTTTACTATTGAGTGGCCTTCACATGGGTGAATTTCCACTACAATGTGTAAGCAGTTTAATCACAGTAGTATTTCTCACTCTAAAATATAAATATTGTTGTCATGAATTTTCGAATTTACTGTTTCACAAGAAAGACAGAAAAAATAGTAAAGCACTTTTTTCAAATGCCAAATTACAGTAAATAACAACACAGACTGTGGAAAAGTACATATAAATCAATGCCAGCAAGAATGCAAGCCATTATCAAAGCCAAAGGAGGCCAAACAAAATATAAAGTGTTTAAGACATTATGTATGAATAATGACTTTTTGTCAGATCCCTAAAATATTTGTGTTTTCTTTTCTGTGACAGGTGGCACTGTATGTTTTCATAGCATTCAATTGGCACATTTGTTTGAAGGACGTTGGGCAGGATGTGCAATAATGTCTTTTTTCTCAATAAAATAAAAAAAAAGAAAATCAATCATTGGATCTTTATCCGATTAATTGAAAAGTAATCGGCCAACTAATCGATAATTAAAATAATCGTTAGTTGCAGCCCTAGTTGAGATCGCCACTGTAAGTGGTGTCACACCAACACGAGAAGCAGATCTTCTCCAAAAAGAGGCAGATGACATGTATTTATATAAAAGATGAACAGACATGAACCGCTCAGCTCCAAAGCGAAATGCAATCCGATGCGTGCACCTGCTTCCGTATTTGTACCCACACTGGGTGGGCGGGGCACGGGATGCAAAGTTCGCATGTCGATGTGCATTGGCTAATTTAGTTACACTCAAAGAGGATTGGTCTCCTTGGCATGATCCCAATTCATACAAAAGTAGTAGTGACCGAGTGAAAGGGAAAGATAGGACATAAAAGAAGAGAAATAAGTTTGCTATCGTTATAGACAATACAGTCCCTTGCAAAAGTAGTTTAATATTTGCATTTTGAGCAGCAGTCAGTTCCAGTCCTCTAATCTGTTCCCAAAGTGAGGATTTTTTAAATAAAAGTGCTGGGGTTTCAGTGTTTGTATCACTGTGCTAGTCTATGTTTACGGCAGACCTCAGTACGTGAGGGGGGAGTGGAAGCAGAGCAGCGAGTGGAGTGTGAATCTGCCTGGAGCCAGAAGTGGGTTTTTGAAAGTCAGTGTCTTAGTGTCTTGTCTTGCACCAGTACTGCTTTGAACAGCAAAATGGTGCAGAGGCTCACATTTTATTTGACTAAGAAATATTTTCCCATGCAAGTCCAAATGTGATTTCAAATGGTTCCTTATGACCCATATGGAAATTTAATAAATGTATTGAATATATTGCCCTTATCAAAAGTGATATTGCCATATATCTTATATATGCATGTGTGTTTCTTTTTTTAAAATAAAAAAATAGACATGAATACCAAAATTTATATGTACGAAATATACAAGCTTAGATTATATAAGGGTTAATAATAAATATAGTATATAAGTGTATGTGAGTATTTTTTTTATATTATATTATTTTAATATATTATTTTATTATATAGCCCTGATGCTAGTGGTGCCAGGATCTCGAGGGCAGCCCCACACAGAGTTTAGTGGTACACACCTCAGTATACGGTGCCCGCACCATCTCATTGCCCTCAGGGGCTGTTCTGCCAATCCCGCCACCCTCAGTGCTTCGGGGAGCAGTGGTCTCCAACGAGGCTGTGATTCAGTGTTCCCTCGACACTGCGTCACAGTTTTGGCCTCTGAGGTGGTTAAAAATACAGTCAGATCGGATGGTTCCTGCCAGTATGCTTCAGGTCGCCAGATGGCTGTATTGTATTGGTTCCCTTAGTAGATTTTCTGGCAGAGTGGAAATGTCTACCAAATATATCTCAGTTGGTCCTGCAAACAATAGAAAAAGGGTACAAAGTCCAGTTTGGTTATCACCCACCTCTATTCAACAGGGTGCTACTAACTCTAATGCGTCCCGAGCAGGCTCTGTTGATTGAGCAAGAAGTTCAAGAAACCCTTGTTAGCAAAAGGAGCTATAGAAATGGTCCCTGTAGCCGGCAGACAGTTGGGTTTCTACAGTCGAAACTTTATTGTTCCAAAGAAGGATGGAGGGTTGCGTTCTATTCTATATCTCCATCATCTGAATCGTGCAGTAAAAAAGTTCAAGATGCTGACGCTAAGTCAGATCGTGACTCATATCAGGTCTGAGGACTGGTTTGTCACAATAGATCTAAAAGATGCATATTTCCATATTCCCATCCTTCCACAACACAGGAAGTTCCTGAGGTTCGCTTTTGGGGACGAAGCTTACCAATATCGGGTTCTTCCATTCGGCCTAGCTCTTTCACCCTGCACATTCACAAAATGTGTAGATGCAGCGCTGGCTCCGCTCAGGCTGCAGGGTATACGCATTCTGAACTATAGAGACGACTGGCTGACATTAGCGTAGTCGGAGCAGATGACGGTTCGACATCGAGATGTCGTTCTCGTCACATGCAAAAATTGGGGTTGAGACTGAATGGCAAAAAGAGTGTGCTTTCTCCAGGACAGAGGACCACTATTCTTGACGTAATATGGGATTCAACGACGATGCGGACTGCTCTGTCGCCCACTCATATTGCTGTTATTTTCTCAGTCGTGAAAGAAATAAAGCTAGGCCAGTCATTCACTGTGAAAAGTCAGAGACTGTTGGGTCTGATGGCAGCAGTGTCCAACATAATACCTTATGGCCTGCTGTACATGAGACCCTTATGGTCGTGGCTCAGGACCAGAGGGTTTTCCCCGAGGTGTAACCCATTCCGTATGATCCAGATCACACAGCGAGCCCTCTGTGCCTTGGTTATATGGAAGGAGAAATGGTTCCTGTCCCAGGGTCCTGTGTTAGGAGCTCAGTGTCGACAAGTCACACTGAGTACAGATGCTTCTCTCACTGGCTGGGGAGAGGTAATTGAAGGCCACTCAGCTCAAGGTCTCTGGAGGGGTCATCATCTTTAAATCATCCACATAAATTGCCTGGAGATGATGGATGTCTTCAATGCATTGACATTCTTTCTCTCAGACCTGAGAAGGCATCATGTGCTTGTTTGCACAGACAACACATCGGTGGTCTCTTACATAAATCGATAGGGGGGTCTGCCACTTTGCAAACCTGCGCACCAGATCCCCCTGTCGTCCCTGGGAAAGATGCTCTCCTTGAGGATTCCAGGGGCCCAGAATTTAGGAGCAGACATCCTGTTGAGACATGGGCTGAGGCCAGGGGAATGGAGACTTCACCCTGAGGCGGTGAAGTTTATATGGGAGGTGAATGGCCAAGCGGAGATGGATCTGTTTGTGTCTCAGAATATGATGCACTGTCCACTTTGGTTCTCCCTCACACATCCAGTTCCTCTCAGACTGGATGCCATGCTACAGACGTGGCAGAGGCTTCATCTGTATGCTTTTCCCCTAATTGTTCTGCTCCCAGGAGTTCTATATGCACTATATGCACTGAAGTGGAGATTATTCACTTCATGGTGTGCTGCGAGACAGCAAGATCCAGTTAACTGCCCAGTCGGTTCAGTGCTAGAGTTCTTGCAAGACCACTTTTCTTCAGGGTTAGCCCCGTTCACTCTAAAGGTCTACGTGTCAGCTATTGCAGTGTATCATGTCCCTTTGGATGGTACATCAGTGGGTAGGAACCTATTGATAACTTGTTTCCTTCGTGGTACGTTGAGGCTGAGGCCAGTAGCACGCACAAGGGTTCCTGCTTGGGATTTGGCCATTGAATTGGAAGGGTTATCTTCAGCTCCATTTGAGCCACTTGAGTCTCTCTCAGATAAATTTCTGACGTTCAACACTATTTTTCTTCTTGCTATTTCATCCCTTAAGAGAGTAGGAGACCTGCAGGCCCTTTTGGTGTCTCCCAGCTGTCTTGAATTTGCACCTGGCATGGTTAAAGCATTCCTTTACCCTAAAGTGGGCGATGTCCCAAAGGTTCCAACCCATGTACTGCGGCCTATAGTGTTGCAGGCTTTCTGTCCTCCTCCGTTTACAGATTCTGACCAGGAGAAGCTGAATTAGGTTTGTCCAGTGCGAGCATTGGAAACTTACGTCCACAGAGCTACCCTGTGGAGGAAATCGGATCAGCTGTTTGTTTGTTTTGGACCGCACAATAGGGGCCACTCAGTGTCCAAGCAAGTGGATAGTTGAGGCTATTTCGGTTGCTTATGAGTTGTCTAGTCAGCTGTCTCCTTAGGCTATCAGGGCTCACTCTACGGAAGAGTATGGCGTCCTCCAGGGCCCTTTTATTGGGGGTTTCCCTCAAAGAAGTTTGTGATGCGGCGGGGTGATGGGGCAGCGTTTGTGAAATACTACAATCTTGACCTGGACGCAGCTCCGGGATCTTCGGTACTCTTGTCCTAGATGTACCACAGTTTCACATGGACAGGTATTTGAAAGTATGGCATTTTGGTATATCGTTCCCAAAGCGTCCTTCGATGTTCCCTAGAAAGGGAACTTCCTGGTCATGACGTCATCCGCCCGTGACGTTCATTCTCGCCATTGGCTAGTTGACATTCAAGCATCAGATGCGTTCACGCAGGTGTTCCCAAAGCGTCCTTCGACGCAGCATCTTGTTCCCTCTCTCAGGGAACTGGGGTTACAGTCGTAACCTGAGACGATCTATAGAGAGCAAAATGTCTACTTTTAAAAGAACCAATTCAAATGGAAAACAAATATTCTCAGTATATGTAAACCATATGAAATGCACATATAGGCACGTCAACAACTGCACAGATGACGAGTCAGCATCGTCTACATCACTGCAGCCGAAATACAGAAAACTCTAGTTTATCAATTAATTAATTAAAATGTTGAAGCAATCTTTATGCTGTTTCCCCCTGACACTTTCATAATCATTACTTCTGCTGATGTGCTGTGGCAAGCTTTATGCTGGTGCTTGAATGCTGATTAGGGCATGAAAGACTCTTTATTATGATATGATTTATTAATAAATGTGCGACTTAGTCGACTAATCGCCTAAAATGAATGACTACTAGTCAACCAGAATAATCTTTAGTCGAGTGCAGCACTAATGTTCCACATAGGCAAGACTGCTGCCTCACAACAAGAAGATCCCTGGTTACAGTTTTTGGTGAGTGTGAATGTGTGTATGTCACGTGCATGTAATATAATTTTGACATATATTTTATTGTTTGTATAGGCTAGATACATGTGTCAATATATGAAATCGTTCAGATTCCTAATAGGTTTTATGTCTGTTTACACTTTATATGACAATATATTTCATATATGTAAATATAATATGTGTACACGTATTACATTTCTGTATGGGGAGGAAAGGCTTGTTCCATGTTTGGACCATGCACAGAAAAAAAAATTGCAAGCCTTTTTATGTTTTAAATCTTTTAAATGAAAATAATGGGGAGAACAGAATAATAACACTTGAACTTTACCTCAATATAGCAGCAACCTTAGCTTTGTTTTTTTTTTGTTTGTTTGTTTTGAAAACTTTTCTCGAGGTGACCTAATCAGGCTTTGGTCCACCATGTTGACTACAACAAGCTTTGAGGTTTTGGCCTCATTGGCTGTAACTGTAATGTTTGTCAAAGAGCTTACATCAGAAAACTGACTGACCAAACATTTTATAACAGTACATACACTTATAGCTGAAATGGATGTATATGGATCTCTAAATATGGAGGCGGGGTGGACTTAGGAGTGAGGTTTGCCGAATGCAGGGTGACGTAAATAATAAATACGTATAATAATTTCGGACAAAGCTAATGACTTCACTAGATATTACAGCTAATGTTCTATGTACTGCCATCTGCTTTACGGGAGGGGAATGTAGCAATATCAAAAACTCCCAGTGGAATTTTTTTTATAGGAAGATTAAAAATATGTGAGAAATACGGGAAAATATTTAAACGGGTTGTTAGCAGGATGGTAAAATACAGGAGAATCCATAAGCCATATTGCTTTTCCCAAACCATATTGCTATACTGAAATATGTAATTAATACTAAAATATAACGTGTGAGCAAAGTATTCAACTGCACATTAGCATGTAAAGGCTCTGTAATATAACAAATATATGTTACATAAAATGTCATAGAGATATGAATGTTTAGACAAGATCTCTTTTGTTATCAATGAATGATGAAAATTCAGCTTTGCATCACAGAAATAAATTTATATTTTAAAGTATTTTTAAATAGAAAACCATTATTGTAAATTGTAATAATATTTCACAATATTGCTCTTTTTTCTGTAAATTTAACTAAATAAATGCAGGCTTGATGAGCATAAGACTTCTTTCAAAAACATTAAAAATAGAAATGTCTAATCTTTTGACTGGACTGCATGTAATTTAAAATATAACAAGCCTATACAAAATGTTCTTCACATGATGAGCAATAATATGTGTATGTATGAGATCACAAAAATCTTGTTTTCTCTTTTTCAGTGGACATTATATTAACTTTAATACAATAGTTGATATGATCCTGTTACCAGCATGCTCACAGAGGTTTTTTTCTTTTATCCCACTGATTTGAGAATTATAGTGACCAGATATTCGCCCACATTGGACATTCTGAATGAATATGATGTTGAGATCACTGACTGGAAGATCACTTTTATTCCCCCTCCAGTGCATCGAAAAACCAAGCACCTTGGAATGCCAAGTAAGGGATGTTCACTTATATCTTTGAACAGGATTTATTTCCAGTTATAACTGTGTACTCAAAATGTGCCTTTGACTCTCATATATATTGTCAAATGTCAGGGCATGTCAAAACTTCTCCAAAGCCCCAAAATACTCTCAGACTCCAGAGGTTAAGTGCTGTACAAGAGCGCTACTTTTGTATGTGTCTGCATGTATTTTTTACTTATTTGATTGTGTTTGTTGTTTGCTTTTGTTTATGTCTTTTATAATAATAATAAATGTGCCGTATTTGGTATTGCTTTCCTCCAACAGACATTCAAACTGAAGAATGAATGCTATATCAGATGCAGGTAATACACTCTTTTAGTCGATCTCTCTCTCATAGTACCATAATAATCTACCAAATACAATATACAGCCATATTGCATTGCTACTCGTGTGATAATGCTCATTTATACAATACATATGGTTTCCAAGCAGCTTTAGAGTGATGAACAGGGGAATAAGAACTCAATGATGTGAATTCAATTTTGCTGTAAAGCAGCTCTAAAAAGACAATTTTTATATAATAAAAATCAGATTTTTCATGTGTTCGTATTCAAACACCAGTTCAGACTGCATCACTAATATTTTGCTTTGCTGAGGGAAACATACGTGTGCGATCTTGGAGCAGGCAGAGGTGAATGAGCAGCACTTTTGTGACATTTGAATTCTCCACTGTAATGCGATCTCATGCAAACATATTTTCCAATTATGCTGGTGGACAACAGCAAAATAAATCCCCTGCACCAAAACTTAAGCACTAGTCGCACTGCAGGGAAACACATTTTTTGTATTGTAGTACTGAGGAAACGAGCACCTATGACCCATGTCTCTGAGTGACAACAATATGCAATGAGAGAGAAATGATACTTCCTCATGCATAATACCGCAATTATAATCTTGTAACTGAACTGAATGAGGTCTTTCTCATGAATAAATGCAGAGAACCCGGTGACATAGATTAGCCCCACAAGTCTACACACTGCAAGGCCCAAATCTACGTCATATTTTGTGCCATTGTTTCGACTTTGCAATTCAAACCAGAAGTACAAAACTGCTCAGAAAAATGCAAAAATAAACAATTTCCACTTGATAAACTTTGAGTGATATTAGTGTTTTCAGTGACATGCAACCTGTATATATCTGTTCACATTTCAAAAAACGTGTTCTGGGGTTTCACGACCCTTTAAATTGTGCTCTGTAATTCACAAACGTTTGCAGATCACCAGGAAGGACTTTGAATGTCATTCGGACTACTTTATACTTCTTTTTGACATTTAAGCAATATATAAATTGCTTGTACGTTTGGTTAGGTTTGGTTAGTGGGATTAGTGGCTCAAAAATACCTATTTATTATGTACATTTATGTAATTACTAGGGCTGCCACTAATGACTATTTTTATATTGATTAAACTATTTTTCTTAAGAACATTTTTTTTTAACTTTCAACTTTGGCATTCAGGACACTATCAGTAAGAGTGCACCCCAGTATGGGCACTGGTTCCACTGAGCAACCCTGACGGCGCATTTTGCGGAGAAAAGCTTGTGATAAGTGTAGAAATGTCCTCCCCCATAACACAGTGCAAGCTCGGCCATAAGTGTTAGATAATCGTTGAGCTCGCATCGCCTATGGGGGAAGAATGCACAGATAATTTCTGTGTAACAGCTGAAAGCAATAGTGAATTCTGAAAAAGAAAGTAAATATGACGAATGTGTGGATTGATTTTTTAAAGTGACTGAAAAATCCCTGCAGTCTATCTGGCAGTTACAATCATTCACCGGAATCTGTGAGAGTAAATTTGCTAGGTCTACATCTGCACCTGCTAGAATTTGTGCTCGGATGTTGTGGGCCACCGAGGGTGGTTCCGAGGCAACTGTGTTTGTTGGGACTGTGTTTGTTTGACTTTACATTCAAAAGAGAGGTATGAGGAAAAGAAGCCGAAGCCACGACTGTCGGCGGAGGCAGCCTCACACTTTTAAGTCGGCGTGTGGGGCTTGAGAAGGGAGACAGACATGCAAGATGGAAATGTAGGGAAGGACTGAAATGAGCAAGGTTGTGTTGCATGCGGAGGCAGCCTCAAGCATGCTTGCGCTGCAGGAGCTGCAGGCCACTGAAAAGGAGAGGGATTGGTGCCTGAGACTCTAGTGGAGGCAGCCTCATCTGCTGCGGGAGCTGGAGGCCACTGCGGAAGAAAGGGGTTAGAAACAGTGGGAGGAAAAATTTGAGAGGTTAAGAGTGGGCCAGCGGGCCCAGCTGCATATAGTGCTGCGGCAGGAGAAGCCGCGGTAAAAGGCTGCGCCGAAGCAGGAGCCGCGTAAGGCCCTGTGGCAGGGGAATCTGGGGCGCGGCCAAGGCTCGCTGAAGGTCTTCCCCTGCGGAATGACGCTCTTAAGGTGCCGGATCTTGTGCGGGAGGAAAGTGGTGGTGTTGGGCGAGAAGAATTTGCGGCCCCGCGGGATTTGGTCTGCCTATTGACCCCCTTCGAGGCTGGGGTGGACTTAGGAGTGAGGTTTGCCGAATGCAGGGTGACGTAAAGCTTGTATAATTCCGTTTTGTTCATCCTGCTCAAAGGCTGAACGTCGGAATTAATCAGCGCTTGCCTCAAACTTAAAACGGTCCACTTCCCGATAGGCGGAATCGTTGGCACGGCCGAATGATGGGAGGAAACTGGCTCTCCAAACCAGTAGTTTCACTCATACTTCACACCATTGTCAGTTGACATGCCCAGAGCCACATTGATTATCCTCTTTTCACTTTTCACATTAAAATCCCCACTTTTAAGTGTGCTTTTAGCAGTACTATGTATGCAATCTTCCAGCAGTGAATTGCTCAACTCACTCATATTCTGTAATGAACTGGTTCCTGCACTTTTCAGAAGCATTTCAAAACCATTAATAGACAGCAGCTGTTTGAGATGGGTAATGCTATCATAAAGTTTTGTGCTGGATGTGTTGGAGGCAGTTGTGGCTGAGCTCGCAGGGCAATGTTAAATTGTCCTTGAATTGTGAGGTCTGGGTGCATGTGAAAAGGTGTCTGGCACAGGTGCTGGCTCCACCTCTAAGAAAATCACCTGTCTCCAGAGAAACACCAAACTAATGAGCATGTCGAAGGCTGGTGGCACAAATGTCCACATAATCCAGCTAACAGGATCCAAAGCCAGCCTGCCTAGTGTTGCATATGAATAGATAATCAGCACACTTGCCCTTTAACATGCAAGACAGTAACAGAAACTATATGCTTTTCAACTTGATTTGGTTAGTCATTCAAATGTGCTGGGATAGATGGACAGACAGACAGACTGACAGGCAGGCAGACATTATTTTATTCTGTGCATGTGTCCTTCATGAGTGATCTTTGAGTCTGTAACTCCAGTGTTTGTTGAGCAGTGCTGGCAGGTTTTAGTGACGGGGTCAGACACAGGATTCAGTCAGTGAAGCAGCAGGTATCAAGGTGACTCGACTCTCATTTCACTGCCAAACAATGGTTCTGACTCACACATAATCTCACTACCAGTTTTGTCCTTAACTTTACATGGATGGAGGGGGATGATGTGATGTAGCCAAGTTGGACATGCTCCTGGATTGACATTGTTTGTAACAATACTAAGGAAAAAGGGAAGAAACAAAAACAAGGGAAAAATAAAAACAGAATGTCAGTGTCATCTACATTTCTGAATGGGATTGCATAAGAAAACACTGCGTTAGGGTTCATGGTGTTAGCAACTGTTCCCTTGTCATTTGTTCATTACATTGCAATCAGTATCATTACTGTATTCTGATAGCCCTCCGCTGACATCAGAACAAGTTTACACATCCTTTTACAATCATAGTATAAGCTTATTTAATTGTAAAACATTCAGTGCATCACTTGATGGCATTATAACAATTTCATTGTGTTTGCTGTCATTTCTGGTGCTGTATCCAATTAATTTTGAGAGATTATATGACTTTACCAAACTCTGAACTTTAAATTGTTAAATAGAAATTCACACTCCAAAATAATTAATTGTTATTTATTTTATTGTTTTTTGATGCACTGATTATAAATGTAGTCTTCAGACACCATATTATAACACTGTGTGTGAGAGGAAAAGGTCCGTAATATAATCATGCGCAGCTAATGGTCTCATTTTGCAGTCATGTTCAAATCTGGTCAAGTCACCTTTATTTGTATGGCATTTTATACAGTAGAAATTGTTTCAAAGTAGCTTCACAATTTTAAACAGGAAAGTAGAATTATGATTATATTTGCAAGCTTTATTGATTAGCCTAAGAGACAGATTCAAATTCTGATGTAAAGCAGTTGTAGCAAGATAATAATTCAATATATTAGGCGCTTTACTTTTGAAAATTATTCGTTAAAACAGATAGGTGGTAGCATGACAGGTGCATCTATTAGCATGTAGCTTAGCACACCATCAAAACATGACAATTTATGAGATTAAAACCAAGTTTTTGCTCCAAATTTACTTTATATCACAAGTCGAGTGTTTTAAATAAACTTCTGTGATGTGATGTCGTTTTGGATCTAAAAATTGGACCGAAAATACATTTTTTTTGTATACAAATATTTTATGGTATTCTGCACAACGAGAAAAGCTATCGCAATTAGCATTGCATTATAAATATAAAGTATAATGAAAATACCTGACATGGCATGAAGGACACATAGACCATACATCGTCACAATCGTGTATTTATTGTCTTCAAAAGTGTCTATATTATACGTTATCTGCATGTTATAGCGCTCTCTGGAAGACTGTGTTAGTTTCTGATCACATGGTATGCCTGTTCTTCACGTGTGCCATTTGTGGACTAAGTGTGCAACGCAGCGCCCTCCTGCTGCAAGTATGAATCAAAAACACAGTACATCAGAGTGTCCAGCGCTCATGATTACAACAGCGCTTTTTGGGTAAAAAATGAATAAATATTACTCCTCTGTATAAAAATTTGACATAAACATATGAGAATCCATCAATATTTCTCCAAATGTGCATGCTTTTGAGCTAAAAGCGCAGAGGGATGTTGTTTTGTCAAGAGTTTTGATGACGATCTCACAGGAGTTTTTCCAAGAAAGTCCAGCAAGTGCCAGGATCGTCTCCTAAAGAGGATTCAGCTGCGGGATCGGAGTGCCACCAGTGCAGAGCTTGCTCAGGAATGGCAGCAGGCAGGTGTGAGCGCATCTGCACGCACAGTGAGGCGAAGACTTTTGGAAGATGGCCTGGTGTCAAGAAAGGCAGCAAAGAAGCCACTTCTCGCCAAAAAAACCATCAGAGACAGATTGATCTTCTGCAGAAAGTATCGTGAATGGACTGCTGAGGACTGGGGCAAAGTCATATTTTCCGATGAAGCCCCTTTCCGATTGTTTGGGGCATCTGGAAAAAGGCTTGTCAGGAGAAGAAAAGGTGAGCGCTACCATCAGTCCTGTGTCATGCTATCAGTAAAGCATCCTGAGACCATTCATGTGTGGGGTTGCTTCTCATCCAAGGGAGTGGGCTCACTCACAATTCTGCCCAAAAACACAGCCATGAATAAAGAATGGTACCAAAACACCCTCCAACAGCAACTTCTTCCAACAATCCAACAACAGTTTGGTGAAGAACAATGCATTTTCCAGCACGATGGAGCACCGTGCCATAAGGCAAAAGTGATAACTAAGTGGCTCGGGGACCAGAACGTTGAAATTTTGGGTCCATGGCCTGGAAACTCCCCAATCTTAATCCCATTGAGAACTTGTGGTCAATCCTCAAGAGGCGGGTGGACAAACAAAAACCCACTAATTCTGACAAACTCCAAGAAGTGATTATGAAAGAATGGGTTGCTATCAGTCAGGATTTGGCCCAGAAGTTGATTGAGAGCATGCCCAGTCGAATTGCAAAGGTCCTGAAAAAGAACGGCCAACACTGCAAATACTGACTCTTTGCATAAATGTCATGTAATTATCGATAAAAGCCTTTGAAACGTATGAAGTGCTTGTAATTATATTTAAGTACATCACAGAAACAACTGAAACAAAGATCTAAAAGCAGTTTAGCAGCAAACTTTGTGAAAACTAATATTTATGTAATTCTCAAAACTTTTGGCCACGACTGTATATAATATGAGTCATATATTTGAGGTGTAAATAACTACACCTTTCACCTAAAAAAAAAAAAAACTCTTAATCTACATTTCGTGACATAACAACAGTCGTATTTATAAAAAAACATGGTGAATTTGTCATACTTAACAAATAATCTCTAAAAACTCACTCTGAGGTCTGGGGAACCCTCCCCCATGGACACCATCTGATAGGGTTTTACGACCGTAAAGAATGTGCAGAGGATGTGACTCTGATTTCATTCTTGTTGAGAAGGACAAATAAACCGTTTTAATCCTATATATATTCTATATATAACCACTTGAGAAATGCATAAACGTGTATCCAATTTTTCCCTCTCATAATTTTCCTTTTATAGGGTTTGACCTATGTATTAATTCTCTCTTTTGAACTTTTTGTATTAATGTTTCAGAGTTGCATATTATGACTAACTATAATCACATGGGTAGCACGTTTGGTCTCTCTGGACTCCAATCTTCGCTCCCAAGCTCTTAATTTACATTACATTTTGTTAACTCTGACACATCAAGTATAATAAGAATCTAGAAAGTTCTTCTCTCATCCATCCAATATGATGTCTTATGCAAATATCTTGCTAGAGAACAAAGGGTCATAAAAGTTCCCTCCGAAGGAACAAATCCTTATTGGCATAGTCACCTCCAGAGGGTGTGACATCTTCACACTTTAAAAATCACTGATCACAAGATCAAACTCTCTCTTATCGTCGACTGTTCCAAAGACAGCTCCCTCGGTAGGCCTCGGCCCTGCCCGGCCATGTGCTCACATGAGAAAGAGAAGACAGCAACAATGCAAGCTTGTTATCGTTCCTTCATTCAACACAGAAGACATCGATTGCAACTTCAGCACCATCGGACTGAACTCAGGACTTTCTACTGCAACTGTATATTCAGACGGTCTTCCATCTCTGAGGCAGAATGCAAGTATCGTACGATATACTAAATTGCTGCTAGTTAGTTAAAGTTATGAACCTCCTTTGTCAACAGAGGAGCTTTGTATTGAATGCTAATGATTCCTTCCGGGTTGTTGACTTAACTCCATTTCCTGTTCCCACTTTCGGTTTGACTCTCACTTCCCCTTTTACCCCTGTGTGCGTGATTTGTGTGTATGTATGTGTTTGTTAGTTAGTTATGTGTTCGTGATGTAGTTAATAAAATTTGTGCACAATACATGTTTGGTTCTGACTCTGCCTACGCAGGTGAATTGTCACTTAAATGATTCTGACCCTATACATCATGGGTCTTCAACCGGGGGTCCGCGACGCCTAGGGGGTCCGCGACGCCTAGGGGGTCCGCGGGAGTATTGCAGGGGGTCCGTCAATTAATGTTTGATCACAAAAAAAAAAAAATTAAAACATGGGTAAAAACATCACAGAGTCAAATTTTAATAAAATATATTTGATTTTACAAATTACATTAACAGCTTTAATGTACCGTCATGATACCGTTAACGGACACTATGAGCACTTTAATCTGAAAATACTACTGGCTAATAATTTATATACAATTTAGCTCGCCAGAATGGATCGCTTTGTAATATCTTCAGCTTAAAGTTCAGGTAAATGTATAATCGTCCACCTGAGAGTAAAATTAAAATGTGAAGTTTTATTTAAACGTAAAGCTGAAGTTCACGTAAATGTAAAATTGTTCACCTGACAGTAAAATTAAAATGTGAAGTTCTGTTTTAGCCGACTGTCAACTAGCGCGCGCGTTCTGCGCCTGCGTATAAAGGCGATAACTGTCTATTTAAGCAGATATATTTGTCTATATTCGTCATTCAAAAGGGGAAAGCAAAACCAAGACTGCAAGTATACAAACCATAAACAAAGCAGCGCTTGCTTACCGCTTTGAATATCAGTCATGCTGATCAAGTTATTATTTCACTCCGCTCATGTTATTATGAAAATATTCGTGCATTCGAGTGCTCGAGTAAGATGACGTGAAATTAGAACAACCTTCTGTCTGTGCCGTCATGACTTCTTTGCTTGCTTTCATAACTTTTGCTTTATATTCTCGTGAACTGACTCGTTTGCTATCTAAACCGCCAATCAGAGTTCTCTCTCACTCACCGACGGCCCGACGCCGATTCAACATGTCGAAAAACACCCGACGAGGACCAACTTCACCCGACGGTGCGGAACACACTGAGAAAACTTAGTCGGCCAACGAACAAAAACTGCCCGACGGCCGACCGTCGGCTTGGTGTGTTCCGGGCTTTAAGTTGAAGTTCAGAGAAACGTATAATTGTCTACCTGACAATAAAATTTAAGTGTATAAAACTGCAAATTTATTAAAATAATTGTGTTCAAGTCAACTCTGAACTTAATAAACTGTGATTTTAATTGCAACAGTTTGTTATTATGCATAAATCTCTTTAACAATGAAAATATAGCCTACAGACAATGTACAACAACATGGTTCTAATCTATATTGTCTCAACATAATATTACTATCGTAATATGATTGATTTCTATTAATATCAGAGGCTCTGTTTGACACATTTCGTGTCAGGGGTCCCTGCTCCGTGTCTCGCTCATCTAAGGGGTCCTTGCCCTGAAAAACGTTGAAGACCCCTGCTATACATGTTTTAAAAGTACCGGAAACGGGACAGAAAGATTATTCTTCTGTCAGGGGAAATATCCTTCTCTCAGAATCAATTAATAATCAACATTGAGTGTTCACAGGATGAACAGATTGATTGATTGTAGTTTGAATGCAGCTACATTAAGTTAACCTGATTAACTGATTCAAATATTCATAATTGATCATAATGAATAATCATAATTAGTTATGAATAACTATTAATATTCCCTTTTGAGCTAATTTGCTACACTGGTGTAGTTTTATTTTGAACAACTTTTATTTCTACTTCACTACATTCACTCAAAAAAATATATCGGTCTAAATTTAAGTTTTATGTAACTGAATTTGAATTACATTCAAATGTTCCATCCATTTGGATTACATAGTTTTAACATAAACTAATAAACTTAATGGGATTCATATTTGTCAGTCATACGCGAATGAAATGGTTAATATTTATGTAATAGTATGCAGAAAAATGGCCAGGTTAATTAACGCTGACCATCTTGCTAACCAGCTAGCTTTTGGCATTTTACCCCAAGTGGCTGGGTGTATTTTACCCCACAGACTAGGTGTGAAGACAACAAGCTTTAAAATCCTTATTTTTTCTTACTACTGAAAATTAGATCACTCATTATAAAATCTGTTTTCTCTCAGGTATATTGTCAATGTAAGCCTCATTATTGAATACTTCTACGTTACTCTTGTCAATTTAGCTGTCACGAATTTGGTCTCTGTGGCTTCCATCTTATCACCACTTATCACCTGAGTATTTACTCCATTACGGAATTCATTTCCCATAACATCATACCTGGTCCTGATTACCCTCACACCTGTGTCCTATCTCCTGGACTATATAACACACTCTCACCCATTGCGAAGTCTTGTTTTGTTCTGGCTTACATTTCTGAGCATTTTCCCCTGAGATCTGGATTCTTTTGTTTAATCTTGAGCTGTTAATTTCTATCTGGATTGTTTGCTGCCTGCCCTGTTCATTCTCTGCCTGCATATCTGGATTTACTCTGCCTTGTCTGCCGCCTGCTCTAAACCTTTGCCTGTCCCCTTTTATGATTCTGCTCTGTCTTGGACATTGTTATTGCTGGTGATCGACCTCTGCCCATTTGACAGACATCTGTCTACCGAGGTATTCTCTCAATCCAGCATTCTTGCCATCCATGAACAACAATTTACCCATCTTACTTCAGTAACAGTGGAACTGGTGAGGACACTACAAAGTATGCGGCTCCTTACCGCTGATCCTCCTATAATCGCGACATCTATAATGTAAACTACTATTAATCTAGCATTCCCTGAAAAATATGACAGCTCACCAGCTAGATGTAAGAGGTTCCTGCTGCAATGCTCATTGTTTGTCTCACAACAACCCACTTTATACACCACTGATGATAGTCGCATCGTATTTGTGTGCTCATTGCTAACAGGTAAGGCCTTAGAATGGGCTGTGGCAGTCAACCAACTTTCACAACATTCAATGAATTCATACAATTTCTTGAAATTTTAGAACATTTAGAAGGGGAAAAAGAGGCTGGTGAATTACTGCTGGCTGTTTGTCAAGGCAAACAAATGGCAGCTGAATATGCGCTCACGTTTTGTACACTGGCAGCTAAAACAACAATCTGATTTCGCTAAAAAACATGACATTCCTCTAATTTCCTTTGAATCTGTGTAGGCAGGGCAGGGAGACATCTCATTACAGATTGGAGCACTGCAGAAGGAGACTATTCGCATTTTCCTGATAAAATCACTACAAAACCCCATCATACTCGGATTACCGTGGCTACGTCAACACAATCCTCAGATTTCATGGGCTGACAATCAAATCATCCAATTGTTAGATTGTCTCCAACATTGTCTCCAATCTCCACAGCTCAAGAACACTCAAGAACCCCAGTCCGCTTTCATCACAAACTTTCCACCCGAATATCATGATCTCTCTGAGGTCTTCAGGTGGCCCAATTACCACTCCTTCGCTCAAGTGACTGCCATCAACCTTCTCCCAGGTACTGCACCGCCCAAGGGCCGAATCTTTCCACTATCTTAACCTGAATCAGAAGCCATGGAAAACTACATCATTGAAGAACTTTCCAAGGGGCTCATTTGGCCATCTACTTCTCCAGTATTTGCTGGTTTCTTCCTCTTAAAGAAAAATGATGGAGGCTTACGACCCTGTATTGATTATCGTGGTCTCAATGACATCACAGTAAAATTCAAATACTCTCTGCCCTTAGTTCCTGTAGCCCTTGAAGAGCTTCATACTGCAAGGTACTTCACCAAGCTTGACCTGCGCAGTGCATATAACCTGATTCGTATCCGGGAGGGAGATGAGTGGAAAACTGCCTTCTCTACAGCAACAGGGCACAACAAATATCGGGCTGGTCAATAGTCCATCTGTTTTCAAATCCTTCATCAACAATGTCTTCCGTGACATGCTCAACAAATGTACATAGACGACATATTGATATACTCCGACTCCTTCAACGATCATATGCACCACGTCAGGTCTGTCCTCCAAAGACACATAGAAAACTTCCACCTCATAACTGGGCTACATCATCAGTTCTGAGGGAGTCGCCATGGATGACAATAAGGTTCAAGCTGTTGTTAACTGACCTCAACCCACAACAATAAAGGAACTACAATGGTTCTTGGGATTGATCGCTTCAACTCTCACCTCTATGCTTAATTAGAATTCTTAGTCGAAGTCGATGTACCAAACATGGGTATCTGAGCAATGCTAAGACAAGGCACTGCAACCAAACTCTTTCCTTGTGCATACTACTCCAGAAAACTCACTCCAACTGAACGAAACTACGATGTGGGAGATGAGAACTTCTTGCCATGAAAGCAGCATTCGAACAATGGCGGCATTGGTTGGAGGGAAGACTTGCAGATTATCGGAATTTGGAATATTTACGGTCATAGACATATACACTAGACGTCGCCTTGGGGTTCTCAGCATGCGTCAAAACCGCCGCCATCTTAGAACAGGGGTCTTGTCATAGGAAGTAGCTCGGTAACGCTGCTTTCTCCGCCTGTACTTTGAATTCATGGACGATGCCGGACTTTTGTGCTGCGCATGGATGTTCAAACGAAAGAAATCTAAAAACCAGACAGCAAGGGATTACATTTCACAAGTGAGAATGTGTTTTATGATATTGAATGTTACGAAATTATATTTCTGGTTACGTTGGTTTGTTTCAGTCCTTGGTTAATGACCGCAGCTAATCCATGCTAGTTACCCATTAGTTTTGGACAGTTAGGAAAACCGACAATGAACAGAATGTATTTATATCAATGTAATATGATCGTAAGATGTTGGAAATGTGGACAGTTGATTTGGTCTCTATTCAATAGTTTCTCTGACTGGCATTTTGTGTCTAATTTCAGTCTCCGTCTATTTCCAGTCAGCATTCTTGGCTAACGGAGACGAGTCTTAAGTTAAAGAGTTCACCTGAAAAAGTTTATCCAAACATACTGGTTCTGACTGTTTTGCTCGATTGTATCTGATGAACTAAGACGTGACGGGAAAAACAGAAACTGTTTACAACAACAAAAAACCGGGAACAAACCTTTTCAGCCAGCCTTTACTCTGCTCTCACTTGGAAGTACCCTGGAAGTACACTAAATACTATGGACTTATGGATTTCTTTTGTTTGTAGATTCCGAAGCTCTTAATAAGGACATTAAAAATTGACCCATGCATTTTTGCTTAAAGGTGAAGGCCCCACTTTATGTATGTTTTGTAAGATTCCCTTATCTGTCAAACATATTTTATTAGATTGTCCTGGACTTAACACAAGCAGAATGCTCTTTTATGAAGTTACTTCACTTAAGGACATATTTAATGAGATTGAAAAGGTTTTATTATCATATGTTAATTAAAAAAAAATATTTATAATGTGACTTGCTGTTTATATTTGTTTTGTTTTTATTGTATTTATGATATTTTTTATTTTTGTAATTGAATTTTTGCCAGGAAAATAGTAAATAGCTTTAATTGCTGACATGGCATTAAATAAAATACAATAACATTGTTTTGTAATACTGACTAGCTTGTGGTGTCCACAACTGCGTTAATTTGCTGTCTAAATGGAAAAAGACTGCTGTGTTTTTACCTCATGTATGCAGCGATCTCTACCTGGGAATGATCTTTTCTGATTGCTGCATTGTATTCTCTTTGATTTTGTGTGCAACTAAAATCAATATAGAAGTGTGCTGAGTTTAGACATGCGCTGTATAGCATTTGAAAAACAAGGCAGGTCCCTGAAAACACTACAATGATTTAAGGGGGGGGGGGGTCTGTATGAATGTGACTTTAGTACATACTTAACATATTTAATGTGCCAAAAGTATTGCGGGACAGGAATAAAGAAAAGATTGAACGGTCTTTGGCACCACAACTATCTAACTTTCACATTATGTACATCTCAAATTTGTGATTTGTTTCCACCTGCAAATTCCTTTGTGTATCATATTTAATAAAACTATACAATTTACATGTTTAAATTAACATGTATAGTCACACCATTGTAGCAATTTTGCATGCAGTAGGCTAAGGTAAGTAGCGATAGTTCATTTGAAGATTACTCAAGTGGAAGAATGTGACTAATAAACTTAGGCCAACTAGCACTGTGCATTATATTTTTAAAAAATAGATTATCTTAACATCAAAACCTTAAATTTTCTCTGGACTCATTAATAAATACATGTCTGACCATTGGAACGAACCAAAAAAAAAAAAACTAGAAAATCGCATTCATGACGATTTATGGTGACTTTATTTCCGTTAGACCTTTGCCTACATTGACGTTGATGCATTAAAGAGGAGAGGTCCCCCGTTCCAAGATGGCGGTGCTATTGACACATTCATTCCAATGAACTGCCGTAGCCAAGGCGACGTCTAGTGTATATGTCTATGAATTACGGTCAGCAAAATGACTCAATCCCAGACAGGCAAAATGGGCCTTGTTCTTCACCAGATTTCAATTCACCGTGACTTATAGACCCAGGTTCAAAATCATCAAGGCCAACGCTCTCTCCAGACAGTATGAATCCGCTCTATCACCTCCCACCAAGGAACTGATTCTAACTCCCTCTATCATCCTAGCACTGGTACAATGGGACATTATGGCTGAGACCACAGATGCTCACCACTCAGAACCACCTCAACCTAACTGCCCTCCAGATCATACATAAGTACCAACAGCATTACGCTGGTTTCAATGGGTACATAATTCCCTCAGCGCAGGCTACCCAGGTATTGCTGCTATCACCCAATTTCTCAACAATCGCTTCTGGTGGCCCTCTCTACAATCTGACATCAAAACCTTCATTCACAATTGTATGACCTGCAAAACCTCTAAGTCATCAAATCAAGCCCCTACTGGCCTTCTACAACCTTTTCTCATCCCTCAACATCCATGCTCTTGCCTTGCCATCAATTTCATCACTGATCTTCCCAACTCCCAAGGTCATACCACAGTACTCACCGTTATCGGTCGCTTCTCCAAGGCCTGTCGCTTTATTCTCCTTCCCAAGCTCCCCTCTGCCTTGGTGTCCGCCAAAAAACTTTCCAACTGTGTTTTGGTTCTACAGCCTTCCTGAAGACATTGCTTCAGATCGATATCATCAATTTACGTCACGGGTGTGGTCAGCCTTTTTCCAAAGACTCAATGTTTATGTCATTTTAACCTTAGGCTATCATCCCCCAATCCAGCGGTCTAGTAGAATGTCTAAACCAAGAACTGACCAATTATCTACGATCCTATTACCACCGCAATCAGACTGACTGGAGTCGATTCTTGTTCTGGGCTGAATACGCACAGCTCTCTCCAAAAACCATCTACTGGACTCACTCCTTTGAAATACATGCTTGGATATCAACCATCTCTGTTTCCCTGGTCAGGAGAGCCCTCTGACCTACCATCCATCAATGACTAGCTACAACGTAGAGAGACTGTGTGGAATGAGGCTCATGTACATTTGCAAAGAGCAGTAAGACGGCAGAAGGAACAGGCTGCTCGACACTGCTGCCCACATCCCGACTAGCAATGGGTTTGGCTCTCCACTTGTGATCTTCGACTTCGACTACCCAGTAAGAAACTCAGCCTCAGGTACGTGGGTCTATTCAAAATCATAAGTCAAATAATACCGGTTTCTTATTGTTTAGCTCGGCCAGCTAATTACCTTATCTCACCCACTTTCCATGTCTTTCTGCTCTGGTGCTTCGAGAGGAGTGGAGAACCAAGACGAGGCCAATGACCAGAGACCTCCTCCCATCATCGAAGGCGAGGAGGCATATCAAGTGCATGAACTCATGGATTCCACACGCCAGGGCAGGATACTACAATACCTCATCGACTAGGAGGGGTATGGCCCGGAGGAACAGTCCTGGGTCAATTCAGATGACATTCTGGACCAATCTCTCATCGAGGAATTTCATAGGACTCAAGTGGAAGACCCCAGTGTTCTGCTCGCAGAAAGGGGGCTCTGTCACAAATTTCTCTCAGGTATATTGCCAATGTAAGCTTCTTATTGAATTTGGTCTCTGTGGCTCCCTCCAATCACCACCAGAGGGCTCCCTCACCTGAGTACTGACTCCATTACGGACTTCATTTCCCATAACCCCATACCCGCACATGAATCCCATCACATCTGACTGCTCATTACAGTAGTCAATGTAAAAGATGTATCTTTACTCCATATAGTAGTTATTTGGGGGGGGGGGGGTATTTTGAGCAGTAGGATTACATAAAATATAATATAAAATTAAATTATTTTAGTAGCTTAAAAATTACTAAGTAAAAAGTACTGATTTATGAATGTTTAAGTACATTAAATCAAGTACTTTTGTAGTCTCACTGGAGTAAAATTGAAAAGGGGTACTTCATAATTTTACTGGGGTCATATTTCATACTTTTACTCAAGTACCTGATTTGTTTACTTCATTCACCACTGAAGCAGTGATATAAATGGTGAAACGGTAAGCAGTGTTGATACTGGGAGAATATCACACAGCTGTCAGCCAATCAGATTTGAGAACCAGACAGAACTGTAGTAAAATATATAACTATATATAGCTCTATATAAATAAAGGAGATTTAACTTGACATAATTACATAAATATTACATGATAACTAATCATTAGTTGTTTACTGAAATTATTCATTTAAAATTTTAAAGACCTGTGTAACATCTTTAAAACAAGATCCTTGAAGAATGAAATGATTTCAAAATAAGTAAATGAGACAACTGCATTAAACAAATGCGAACCATGCTTTACATCAATACTCATGAGATCAAGCAAGTATTGCTTCCCCAACAATGGAGCATTCGGAAAATTCGTTACATTACTTTCTAAATCCTGTGGTGCTACTATAGGTGCAGAGATTAGCCAACTCACTTTTGAAAAAAATTTAACCTTGAATTATTCACATGCAATTTGAGGTTAAGCTGTCAGTCTGCTTAATTCATTTTTCCATGTTAATTTGACTTTAGAATGATTAAACATCCCATTAATTGATTTCATAGAGTACTTTTTTTAAGTGTTTAATTAGGGTGTGAAATTTATCTCATACCAATGTCACAGGAAATTGAGATGTAGCACAGCCTCTCTGGAGACACAGGAAGCACATATGGAGAAACAGAAAGACAAACCGTAGAGTCAGGACAGAAAGACAGACTAGTTTACCAACCAGATGATGACCAACAAAAGCAAATTACTGAAACACAATAATAGAGGAAGGACACAGTAGAAACATGGGGGAAAGCTGAGTGCTGAAGCCTTCACAGGGCTGCTCTGAGTGGAAACAGATGGAGCGTTTCCACCTCCCCATAAGCAACACACGTCCACCTCATCCTTCACCCCGATACCTACTGCGCCTGATGCCTCCTGCCGTGGCTGGGCCTCCTCGGCTGTGAGTACAGCCTGACAGCTCTGACAAGAGGAGGTTTGAATTAATGCTGGGCCACTCACATTATATGCTCCTGTGTGACTGGAGAGAATTGCTGTCTGCACTTGGCAGTTCTGCCCCCTTGCTGGCCTAATATGAATGGCACTTATTATGGTGAGAAGGACTTTACAGCATGTGGCGCAGCACTGTAAGTAATGTGCACCACACAAACTACTGACTGACTGGAGATCATTACAATCTAGTATAATCAGCCTGGCCTGCCACTAAGTAGTAATTTAATCATTTATTTAACAGGGACATATACATTGCTACAATTTCAAGCAGCCGATGCTCCACATACAGGCTTCTTGCCAAAGGTCAATTTGCAGCATTTTAAAAGACCATTCCTTTTTGCCTTACATAAACCATAAATAAATAAAAACACTGTGACCATTTTGGATAGATTTGGTGTTTAGAATGTAGATGATACAGTAACATAAGATTTCATAAGTCGCATACAATCTTATAAACTTCAAACAGAAGATGCAAAACTGAATTCCTGAATTACAGCATTTGTATTAGTCGTGTGCTTTTTTATGTGACACTTTATTGATGTCCTAAATGTCTCTTTCTCAAGTAATATTGGGAATTCAGAATCATTTTAGCAAATTGCATAGTTTGCACAGTTTTAGTTAACTTTGCAGGGTTCCAGACTGCGACCAAAATGGTCGTATGTGCGACCTTTTTTTGAGAATGTGCGAGTTAAAATTTTATGTGGTCGCATTTGTGTAACAGAACGAGGTATCAGCAGCTGCTGCCGTCCGTAACTGTTTTGTTTTCAAAATGACCAAAATTTATATAATGAACGTGTACATCATAAATCCATTTTCCAAACTGTGTTTTTGTCTTATCCTGAATCACTACGGTACGCCTATAATAAGTGTTTATATTCGGACTATTTCAGACCAAGCTCGGCTCTGCTCCGCTGTGGAGTATCCTAGTACCTGCGTGACTCATCATAGACAAACAGAGAGAAGTAGCTTCGGCTACAATCTTCTTCCGCAAGACACATGCAGTTCTATTCATTAACCGCTAAAGAGCTCAATGATGACGAAACTCGCCAATTAGGAATTCAGGAAATTTAGGAATTAAGCCATATAAAAATTAAAAGGTTAATAGCTGAATAATAATAATAATAAAAAAAAAACAAAGTTTTGAGTTCAAGGATGCTGGTGGAAAGGACATACAGCCAGCATACAGACACAACTGATGAGAGAACAGGTAGAAAGGCACTACTTCAACAGCAATGGCTTAGACAATGGTTCCTCAATACGAGGTGACGAGAGAATGTTTGGCCCGCGCTAATGTCAAATAGTGTTGTCAAGGTAATGTATATAAGCACATCTCTGTCGCGAAAATTCAAGCGCAGCATCATTGCTTTCGTTGTGTAACCACTGGTGCGTTGATAGCACTCGCGCTCCACGCCAGTGGTCACGCACAGTTAGTCTGTCAGCGACTCAAAAACTGACTAGGCAAAATAGACTCAAATGTGAATGGACTGAAAATTTTTGGTTCATTCAAATCTCTGACTTCAGTTCAGCTTCTTACTCTGCAAAGATCCTCAAGTATTGCTCATGTATGCCAAAGATTCACAAGAATTTAGAATTTATGTTGACTCCTATATATAAATTTATCTATATATATAAAACCCTATGCATGTATATACTTCTTTCTTATATTCAAGACAGTACACATGTGCTTAATAAAATTAATGATATAAAAAATGCAGGTGAATCTTTGTTGGTGACAATGGATGTTGAATTAATTATCAATTATCGATCACGCAGAGGGACTTGAAGCTGTTGAACATTTTTTGTGTGATAGATCTTCACAAAGTGTACCATCTACTACCTTTATTTTGCAATTGATGAACTGTTGATTAAAAACAAACAGAAATAAGGTACGGCAATGGGTGTTTGTTTCGCTCCAATTTATTTTTAGGACTCAGGGGGAAAATATTTATTCAATTCATATTTCCTTTTTGGATAAAATTGTTATGTGGGGTAGATATATTAATGATGTCCTGATGATTTGGCCTGGTTTAGAATTGCACAGGTTTCACCAGTATATTAATGGCATAAATCGAAATTTGAAATTGAGCCTCGAATATCCAGTGTCTAAAATATTTTTTTTTAATCAAAAAATAACTAAGTTAGCTAATGGTAAGCTAAATTCTTCGATCTTTAGGAAACCAAATGATCGAAATACTATTCTTAGAGCTAACAGTTTTCATCCACCCTGGCTGATTGAAAACATACCTCATGGCCAATTTCAAAGATTGAAATGTATTTGTGATCTAGTAAATGATTATGAAATTCAATTACAGGATATGACCAGCAGATCTTGACAGAGGGGTTATGACTCTAAAGTTTTAACCACGGCCAGAGAGAGTTGATAGGAAACAACTATTGTGTAAGAAGAAAAGAGTGCAACAATGCTCTCATGATTCTAATCGGGTGTTCTTTTCAGCAACATACAGCCGTGAAGCAACACAAATTAAACATATTATAAACTCCAATTGGAACATTATCAAAAGTGACAGCACTCTTAGGGCAATTTTTCAAGAAAAAAACAATGGTTAGATATAGGCATCCACCAACTAAACTAATTAAAGTAGTATGCAGCTATCTTCCTGCCCCTGAAAAGATAACATGTCTTCGCTCCTTAGTAGGGAATTTTTGATGTGGACGGTAAACATTGTGATAACCTGGTTAGAATAAATACTTTTACAGATGTGTCTTCTGGGAAAGTGTATCCAATTAAGTCTTTTATCAATTGCAATTCCTCATATGTAGTCCATAAGCTAGAATATGAGTGTGGATATTTCTATGTATGGTCAAACAAAGTGGAAAATGCGTTTAAGAGTGGCTGAACACAAATATTGACAACAGTGTAGATTCTTTGGTAAATCAGTCACAATTTTAAAACTTTATTTTATAGTGTCCTTGTTACATCTTACATGTACTTACCATAGTAATAACAGTAAATTATGCATAATTACATGCAACTAACCCTCAACCAAACCCTAATCCTACCCTAACCCTATAGTAAGTACATGTTGTTAATTAACGTTACTCAGTACTTAAATACATAATTACACCGTAACAATGACCCAAAAAATAATGTGTTACCCATCAGCAGCGGTGGCCATTTACACTAAAGTCTTACAGCAGACACGCCCCTTCAAACAGAGCAATCAAATCAGAGGGATAAATTGCCTTTTACTTTTAAATTATGACAATTTTTGATGTAAAAATTAAACCATATAAGTGCACCACAGGAAGTATTCTAAAACAATGCAGTTCATGATCCCTATAAGAATATACATTATCTGATGGATCATGTGCGCGCCACTGAATTCACATTTTACTCCTGAAAGTCACTGCTCTTTTTTTTTTTTTTTTTGTAAAATTAAACAATTCTTAACCTTGTTGTGTTGTAATTTAACAGAGGCTTTTTTGTTGTTGTTGTTGTACAAATGCTTTCCTTAGTACCGTTATTACACCGCAGATACATGTGGCAACACTGCGAAAATGTCCACGTTGCTCCGTTGCTCCACATTGCTGGCCAATGTGGTTACATGTTCTTCAGGAGCCAAATCAAAGCAAAAACATCAGTCTTGAGTGACAGAGTGTCTCAGAAAAACTGCCTCACAGAAGAAGCCAAGCCTGTAACAGCATATGGGCAGCACGCAAGCAGAGAACAGGCCTGAGAGTTTGTGAATAAGAAAGAGAAATAGAGCCGGATTCTCACCGAAAATAACTCTTCTCGTACAAAACTGCTGTCTACACACCATCTGAATACAGATAGTCTCAATGGATGCTTATAGTAAAACAAACAAGTACTCATTTAATGCTTCACTAACCTTTTTTAGTGAAATAAGCAATTGTGCACTTTTTCTGTGAAACCAGTTACTTACATTGAATCAATCAATCAATTTTTTTTTTTTATAATTGTAACTGCCTAAGACGGTCTGGTACATAGTTACTTTGATACAAATATCAAAATAAAACATGTTAGCCTAGATCTCCTAATGTGTTTAAAAAAGGATGTCACCTGTCACGTAATGCATAATGTTTACCAGCATGCAGAAAAGCATATATTATAAGCAATTTCTAATGCCACTGATTAAGTATAGAAAGCTAAAAAGAGATAACAAGGCTGGATAAAATTGCTTCAACATTTTATTCAAGTGTCTCATGATGAAAAATGGATGACAGTAAAGCCCAAAGTATACCTCTTTTTTACGTTTATGTGAGCGTATGTGTACAGTCGAACACACAGTTTTGCAAAGTATAATTCATTTAACTTGTACATGTACACAGGCATTCGACAAATGCCCAATCAAATTCAAATTTTCAGCAATCTACACAAATCATGATGACGAAATTCGTATCATCCGCACTATACGCAGACTCTCGTGTATGTGTAAAAAATAAAGTATACTTTGGGATTAACTTGAACACACTGTGTTCTGATAGCAAGAGTATTTACTGCTCAATGTTTTAGAGTTAAAAGCTAGTAAATATTCTTTACTCCATATACCATAGTACATGAAATAGACTATGCAGTTTGACAAAGTAATTGGCAACTTTTAGATAAAATCTGTCATTATTTACATATTCTTTTTAGTCTTAAAGCTGAAATGAACAGAAGATTTGTATAGTTCTAATATCCAACAATGAAGTTTTACAGTACATGGCTGCTTATCATTTGAATATAATCAAACAGCTTATGCAAATTTATGAAAACAAAATAATAAGCAAAAACAAAAGAGATCAGAACACACTGATTAATGTGTACTATAGAGGGAAATAATAATAATAAATGACTTCTTATAATAAATTGTTTTTGGCAGTTTTGGTTTCAATTCATTTTGATGGTCCCTTTAACAATTCTGTTGAATAAGTATAATGTGTATATGTCAACTAACTCTCATTAGAGTTCTAGTAGAGTATTAGTAGACTGGTAGGGTTAGAATAAGTTGATTCTCTTCAGAAAATTTGTACTAAACCTCCTGATTCATGTGGATTAGTTTTAAGTTCTCTTTATGAACTTTTTGAAGAGTCAATTTGGTAGTTGTGTAGCTGTCAATAGAGTACAGAGCTGGCTCAGATTTCATTAAAAATATATTCATTTCATTTGTGTTCCGAAGATGAATGCAAGTCTTACAGGTTTGGAACTACATGAGGGTGAATTTCCATTTTTGGGTGAACTAACCGTTTAATGGATAATGCACATTCTTTCAAATATTTATTTTATTTCAGTGAATTATGGGTACGTTTTGTGTAAATTAAGTGTTCATTTACTGCACAATTTTTTCTTCAACTAAGGCTAGAAACTTTCAATGCCTTTTGCAACAAAAGCCCAAACAGTTACTTATGACATACAGACACGGACAAGAAGGTATCGTTTCAATGCACAGTTTTATTGATAACAACAGGTATAAGGTTGGGTATGGTGAGTCTCTGAGTTCGTGAATTGTAAAGTGACTTAGCTGAAGGTTGAAGTAATGTCCGTGTCTTTCCAGGTGAAGAGATGACAGTCCAGCAGTGCGCGCTCACGCCTGATTCACATGAAGAGTTTAACATACGCAGGGATGGTAGAAGGCAGGTAAAAAGAGCAGGTAAGTCTGTAGTCCAGTAATGACGAGATCAGACAACTGACTGACGGTGTGAGGGCTTTTTATAGCGTGAGCGTGAGTGAAGACAGGTGCAGGTGATCAGTATTCTGGTGATTGTGAGCGTGTGGGTGGAGCTTGTCGTGCTTGTGATGATGACGGTGATGTTAACGGTGTGACACATGGATTCATACAGCTCGGTCACTCTTCAGTCTTTTTTTTTTGTTTGTTTTTTTATGAAGAAAGCCATATCTATTACATGATCACCACATGGACTTGCAGTTTGTTTCTTTTTCATAAGTCAAATTAAAGTTTACCTTGTTTCTCCTAACATTCATCTCCATGTGTGATTACAACTAGCGCGTAACACCAAAACAGTTGAGGGGCAAGTTTTTTTGTGTGTTTTTTGTTTGAGTTTTTTCGTGTTTACGTATCTTAATTTTCCTTTCTGCACTATGGACCCCTTTGCTGGTTTGATTCTGCTATGCCTTGAGCAGAAGGACCACTCCCACGAGGCACATTTGGAGGATTTCCTCAACCTTGTTCCAGCCACATCATTTCCGGACAACACTCTCTGCAGCTTCCTTTATGCCGACCTCAACACCGCCACCAAGGAACAGCTGTCCGGGGAAGGACCTCGAAGGAGCTTCATCGACTACGTAGAGCGGGTGCTGGTGTCCTGTGGATTGTAGCTCACAGTGAACATCGTGGACAACGACGACACCAGCCCTACCAGCATTCCAGTGCCCAGCCAACAACACCCTGACTGCGAGGATCGGCAGCATGGTGAAGAGATGATAGTCCAGCAGTGCGCGCTCACGCCTGATTCACATGAAGAGTTTAACATACGTAGGGATGGTAGAAGGCAGGTAAGAAGAGCAGGTAAGTCTGTAGTCCAGTAATGACGAGATCAGACAACTGACTGACGGTGTGAGGGCTTTTTATAGCGTGAGTGTGAGTGAAGACAGGTGCAGGTGATCAGTATTCTGGTGACTGTGAGCGTGTGGGTGGAGCTTGTCGTGCTTGTGATGATGACGGTGATGTTGACGGTGTGACAGTACCCCCCCCTCCAAGGACGGCTCCTGACGTCCGAGGCTGACGACGACGGGGACGGCCACGTCCGCGGGGTCCTGGTCGACCGGGATTTACTTGATGGTAGTGGGTAAGGAGTGCAGGATCTAGAATGTCTTCCCGTGCCACCCAGGATCTCTCCTCAGGACCGTAACCTTCCCAGTCGACCAGGTACTCCAGGCGCGTACCACGACGTCTGGAGTCTAGGATTTCGTGGACCTGGTAGATGGTGTCCGTCTCGGCCAGGTCTGGAGGAGGAGGTACGGCTGGAACTTCCGGTTCTGTGGGTGGAAACATTGGATCAGTGACAGGTTTGAGGAGGGATACATGAAATGATGGAGCAATACGATACGTGGCGGGTAGGTCCAGACGATAGGTGACTTCATTCAGCTGCCTCTGCACCTTGAAGGGACCTATATAGCGGGGACTCAGCTTCTTGCAGGGCAGGCGTAGACGGATGTCCCTGGTGGATAACCACACCTGCTGGCCAGGTTGATACACAGGTGTGGGTCCACGGCGTTGGTCTGCCTGGAGTTGGTGTCTACGCACTGCCCTTTCGAGATGGACATGAGCTGAGTCCCAAACCCTCTCGCTCTGCTGGAACCAGTTCAGAACAGCAGGTACGTCCGATTGTTCCCCAGACCAAGGGAAGAGAGGTGGTTGGTAGCCGAGTACGCATTTGAACGGAGTTAAACCGGTGGTGGTCTGCTGGAGAGAGTTTTGGGCGTACTCGGCCCAGGGAAGGAACTGGCTCCAGGCAGGTTGGTCTTGGTGGCAGTAGGACCGCAGGTATCTCCCGATCTCCTGTATTTTGCGTTCTGTCTGGCCGTTGGTTTGTGGGTGGTAGCCTGAAGAAAGACTGATAGTAACACCCAGTAGATGGAAGAAGGCTTGCCAGACACGGGAGATAAACTGTGGGCCACGGTCTGACACAATGTCCTCAGGTAGACCGAAGTTCCGAAACACATGATGGAATAGTAACTCCGCTGTTTGTAGTGCTGTAGGGAGTCCTTTGTATGGTATTAGTTTGCACATCTTTGAGAATCGGTCGACGACTACGAGGATACTGGTATATGTGTTCGATGGAGGTAGGTCGGTGAGAAAGTCGATACCCAAATGGGTCCAGGGTCGGTGAGGTATGGGCAGAGGTAGGAGTTTGCCTGCGGGCAGCTGACGTGGAGTGTTAGTAATGGCGCAGACAGAACACCCTTTAACGAGCCGGGAGACATCCTGGGTCATGGAGGGCCACCAGTAGCATTGTTGGAGGAGCGAGAGGGTTCGCTTGCTACCTGGGTGTCCAGAGCCTGGAGAAGTGTGGACTGTCTCCAGGAGGAGCTGACGACAGGTGGGTGGAACGTACATCAGCCCCTCCGGGACTCCCGGCGGAGCAGGATCAGTTTCTTGGGCCTGACGAATGTGATCGTCCCATTCCCACTGTATGGGACTGACGACCAAGGCTGGAGGGAGGATAGGTTTGGGCAATCGATTGTCCTGATCTGGAGCATGGAGCCGGGATAGAGCGTCGGCCTTAACGTTCTTTTCACCTCGGCGGTAAGTCACAGTGAAATGGAATCTGGTAAAGAACAGAGCCCAGCGAGCTTGGCGGGTGTTCAGCCGTTTAGCGTCTCGAAGATATTCCAGGTTGCGATGATCAGTGATGACGACAAACGGATGTTTCGCTCCCTCCAGCCAATGTCTCCACTCCTCGAGAGCTAGTTTGATGGCCAGCAGCTCTCGGTTACCCACGTCGTAGTTCTGCTCCGCCGGGGTAAGTTTGTGGGAGTAGAAGGCACATGGATGGAGCCGAACCGGATTCCCCTGCCGCTGTGAGAGGATGGCACCGACCCCTGTCTGAGAGGCGTCAACCTCGACGAGGAAAGGTAAGTTGGGGTTTGGATGACGAAGGATCGGTGCCGTACTGAAAGCTTCTTTGAGGGTTTGGAACGCTTCGTGAGCTTGGGTGTTCCAGGACAGAGACTTGGGACCCTTCTTGAGTAATGAGGTGAGAGGTGAACTGATCAGGCTGTAGTTGTGAATGAACTTGCGATAGAAGATAGAGAATCCCAGGAATCTTTGTAGTTCCTTCACCGTTGTAGGTTCCGGCCATTTTTGGATGGATTCCACCTTCCTCTGGTCCATACTCACTCCATCCTGGTCGATGTTATATCCGAGGAAGTGGACCTCGGGTTTATGAAATTCACACTTTTCCAGCTTTAGATAGAGATGGTGATCCCGGAGCCGGTGAAGGACCTGGCGAACATGGTCATGGTGTTCATGAAGGGACTGAGAGTAGATGAGTATATCATCGATGTAGATGATCACGAATTTCTGGAGGAGATCTCGGAAGATCTCATTCATGTAATTCTGGAATATTGATGGTGAGTTCGCCAGGCCATACGGCATCACGAGATATTCGTAGTGCCCGGAAGGAGTAACAAAGGCCGTCTTCCATTCATCTCCCGATCGAATGCGAATTAGATTATAGGCGCTGCGGAGGTCCAGCTTCGTGAAGATACGAGCCCCTCTAAGTTGTTCCAGAGCGGCTGGGACCAGAGGAAGGGGATACCGGAATTTCACCGTCTGGTTGTTGAGTTTGCGATAGTCGATACAGGGTCTCAAGCCTCCGTCCTTCTTGGCTACGAAGAAAAAGCTCGAAGCGGCAGGGGAAGTGGAAGGTCTTATGAACCCCTGCTGGAGAGCTTCGGTGATGTACTCATCCATGGCCTTCTGTTCCGGGATGGACAGTGGGTATACTTTACCCCTAGGGAGGATGTACCCAGGTAGCAGGTCGATGGCGCAGTCCCATGGCCGATGTGGTGGTAACTGGGTAGCCAGCCGCTTGCTGAACACATCCTGGAACGCCCCGTATTCGCCGGGAATGGAGGTCTTAGGAGTGACCTCGGGACTCTCCACTGAGGTTGAATTGAGGTGGAGATCCGGAGGGCTGGAGTGGCTGGCCGTAATGGAGGAATCAGGTATTTTCTTGATGGGTTGAATGCAAGACCGCAGACAGTGCTGGCTCCACTTGAGGATCTCGCCGGTGTTCCAGTCTATCACAGGGTTGTGATCGGCCAGCCACGGGCGTCCCAGGATGATATCCGTAGTAGATCCTTCCAGCACCATGAACGTGATTTGTTCTTGATGGAGACATCCGATGTGTAACGTGAGTGATGGAGAATGGTGATTGATGACCCCTCGACCCAGTGGTTTGCCTAGGATGGTGTGTATTCTCATAGGATGGTCACTGCGTTGTCGTTTCAGCTGTAATGTCCGGAGGAATTGACGAGAAATGAAGTTTCCAGCGGATCCAGAGTCTACAAGGGCTTGAGCTGAAACATAGGAATCACCCATGAGGAAGTATACAGTGGTTCGAATGAGGTGAGAAACTTTAGGAGGAATCTGGATTGTACTCACCACGGGCCGAGGGGGACGAACGGGACAGTTGAGACGCTGATGTCCATTACCACCACAGTAAAGACATAGGTGGAGGCTGATTCTCCGTTGTCATTCGGCTGGTGTGAGGTGATAATGATCCACGCTCATAGGTTCAGGTGCTGGAAGGGCGGCTGGCAGACTGGAGGACGGGGACTGCAATATGGGTAGGTTGCGTTCGCAGGCGGTGAGACGTTGGGAGACCCTGACCGTCTTCTGAAGGAAGGCCTCCAACCCCATCGTGTCGTCATAGACGACCATGAGCTGACGGATCTCGGGGTTGAGGCCTTGACGGTAGGCGGTCAGGAGTGCTGTCTCGTTCCACCCGCTATTGGATGCGAGGGTCCGAAACTGCAGAGTGTAGTCACCAACGGTAGAATTGCCTTGACGGAGATGGTAAAGTTGGTCCGCAACAGAAAGAGAGGAGGTGGTTTGGCCAAATACTTCCTTGAGATGTGTGGTGAAAGCAGCAATAGATGTTAATATTGATGCGTTGAACTGCCAGAGAGCTTGAGCCCAACGCAAAGCTTTACCGGTAAGGAGATTGACCATAAATGCTACTTGAGCCTTTTCCGATATAAACTGGTGTGGTTGTATCTCAAAATACAAGGAACATTGCATAAGGAACCCATTGCAGTCCTCCGCCTCACCAGAGTAGGGCGCTGGTCGGGCCACGGGACAGGCAGAGGCAGCTGAATGGACCGAAGAAGAAGATCCAGGTTGTGTTGCAGGAAGTGAGTCGCGACTGGCTGGGACTGCATCGGAGCGGGTATTCGTGGTGCTGGTTGTTGGAATCGTCTGCATTTTGTAGCGGTCTGATCTTCTGTCAGACACGGACAAGAAGGTATCATTTCAATGCACAGTTTTATTGAACAATGAGTGATAACAACAGGTATAAGGTTGGGTATGGTGAGTCTCTGAGTTCGTGAATTGTAAAGTGACTTAGCTGAAGGTTGAAGTAATGTCCGTGTCTTTCCAGGTGAAGAGATGACAGTCCAGCAGTGCGCGCTCACGCCTGATTCACATGAAGAGTTTAACATACGCAGGGATGGTAGAAGGCAGGTAAAAAGAGCAGGTAAGTCTGTAGTCCAATAATGACGAGATCAGACAACTGACTGACGGTGTGAGGGCTTTTTATAGCGTGAGCGTGAGTGAAGACAGGTGCAGGTGATCAGTATTCTGGTGATTGTGAGCGTGTGGGTGGAGCTTGTCGTGCTTGTGATGATGACGGTGATGTTGACGGTGTGACACATGGATTCATACAGCTCGGTCACTCTTCAGTCTTTTTTTTTTGTTTGTTTTTTTATGAAGAAAGCCATATCTATTACATGATCACCACATGGACTTGCAGTTTGTTTCTTTTTCATAAGTCAAATTAAAGTTTACCTTGTTTCTCCTAACATTCATCTCCATGTGTGATTACAACTAGCGCGTAACACCAAAACAGTTGAGGGGCGAGTTTTTTTGTGTGTTTTTTGTTTGAGTTTTTTCGTGTTTACGTATCTTAATTTTCCTTTCTGCACTATGGACCCCTTTGCTGGTTTGATTCTGCTATGCCTTGAGCAGAAGGACCACTCCCACGAGGCACATTTGGAGGATTTCCTCAACCTTGTTCCAGCCACATCATTTCCGGACAACACTCTCTGCAGCTTCCTTTATGCCGACCTCAACACCGCCACCAAGGAGCAGCTGTCCGGGGAAGGACCTCGAAGGAGCTTCATCGACTACGTAGAGCGGGTGCTGGTGTCCTGTGGATTGTAGCTCACAGTGAACATCGTGGACAACGACGACACCAGCCCTACCAGCATTCCAGTGCCCAGCCAACAACACCCTGACTGCGAGGATCGGCAGCATGAGCCCACCTCAGACCGCGAGAAGGACTTTGCCGTGATGTTTGAGCCAGTGCCGACAAGAGCGACCAAGCAGAACATCACCACGGAGCCTGAGCAACACGGGACTGACCAGGTGTGTGAGTCGGCTGCACCATCCATCGCCGAGGGAGTATTAGTGGAATACAAGGGTATGGAAGGGAGCCCCACCCACCCATCTGCCACTGAGAGTGAGTGTCTGGCGAGCACTTGGGAGAACTATTTAGATTTTGGAGACGTTAATCTTCTGCCTTTTATATCACCATCTGAATCTGTCTGTTACATATCTAATTCTCTGGCCCCGCCCAACCTCCCTCTCCCACCACCTCTCCGACCACCTCTCCCACATGTGTTTGAGACTTGTACTAAGTCTATGGAATTTTGCCCCTCTCCAGTCCTCAGCCATGCCTGTCTCCTAGTCATCGCTGCCTCCCATCAGCCCTTCTGTGTCCCTTCAGCCTCCTCTCAGTGTACAGCTAGCTCTGCCCTCCCTCAGGCGGCTACTCTGCCCTCGGTCACTCTAGCTCCACCTCGGCCCTCCAGATCCCTGCTTCTACCTCGGGCGGTCACCCAGGCCATCGGGGTCCCTTCGCTTCATCGGCTCTCTTTCCTCCACGTCACCACCTCTGGTTGTCTCCATGGTGGCATCTCTGATGACATCTCTATAGGCCCTCCCTCCTGCGACACCGCCATGGGGCGCAGTCTTGGCTGTGGTCTGGATCAGTCACCATCTTCCTCTGCTCAAGGCTCCACCACGGCTCTCACCACCATCCGCACCACCCTGAACTCCTGGGTTCTGCCTTCTCCCGGTCAGCCATCCACCTCCAGAACCACTTCCAACTTCTTCTGGCCATTTCACCATCTCTTCATCCTCCTGTCTTCGGTGCGAGGATGCGCCTTCTGGGAGGGGGCGTTATGTAACATAATTCATCATGATTCAATTTTTCATCTGTCACATGTTTCCTTTGTTAGTGTTTCCCACCACAATCTATCACCATGGACACCTCCCTAATCATCACATCTGTTTGTAATCATTAGTCTCATTAACTCCCTGTGTTCAGTGAATATAAGTTCAGTTCAATTGGTTTGTCGTTGCCTAGTCTCTTTTCTGATTTGGTTGTATTGCTTCATCTCTGTTGGATCGTGCCTGTCTGGATTATTACAAAATGTTTACCTTGTTTCTTCTAACATTCATGTCCATGTGTGATTACAACCAGCACACAACAATATCATCTAAATGTTTAAAAATGATGAAATTTGAAATACAAATCATAAAATCATTAATATACAGTGAGAATAATATAGGACATAGGACACTTCCCTATATTAACAATGCATTCATATGACAGATGATTGTTGAAATAAAAATCTTTAATCCAGAATACAGGGTACCCATCAACACCCATATCAACTGCTGCAGGAAGATATCAATCATCATTATATGATATGTAAGATATAAAAATTTAATTTTGACATAGGCATTACGGTTTTGCAAATATTGAGTTACACAATTCATCAGTTAGCACAGCATCATCGTTCGTTTTGATATACACATTTACATTAATATTCCACATTTATTAATGTCGATAAGCCCTAAAATTACATAAAGTGATTACGCAGAAGGTAAACAAAAATGATATGGATTTAGTGGATGTGCTGCTTTTGATCACTTTTCCTGTGACACACTCTTTTAATGACAGTGAGGAGTGATAGGAGCACAATAATTCCTCATTTCATGATCAGTGATGCACACTTACTGCGATATAATGAAAGGCACCGCTGGATTCGACGGTTGAATGGTCTATTGTCCGTTTGAACAGGTTCAATAATAATATCTTACTGTACAACCACAGCTGGAGGGGTTGATGTCGTGTGCAGGCATCTTCAAACAATTATGAATACCACTGTATTTGAAGGATACAACTTGAAAAAAACGGTAAGATTTATACGTTTCCTTTTTAAAATACTTTGTTAGAGAATTGTATTTACAATGCAATAAATAAGTAGGCCTATATCTGTATCCAATAAAATAGCCTAAACATCCTAAATATGTAGATCCTAGATATGTTCACCTTATCAGCAAAACTGCATAAACTCGATTTCATTCGAATTGTTTAAAACAATTAAAATACTATTTGTACGCTGGAAATTAATGAATCAACTCTATTCTAAAAACTTTATCTGAGAAGTAAGCTATTTTATAGCTACAATTTTGTTGTTATGAATATTTTGATATATTTATTATAAAACAGCAAGGATATTAGATGATTTTTAGAAATATGTATGGCACAATTGGCATTTATAGTCCGTATGTAATATTTCCCAATGTCTTGTACTTTTGACAGCGTTAAAAAATGGTGTCACGTGAATGGGCACATGCATGGAAATGATATGCAGATGAGGTTATGCATAGTAAAATTAGGCGTTGTAAGCTCCATATATGGTGATTTCGGGAGGAGACGAGGTGGAGATGTACGTATGGACAATCTTCCGCCAACTGGGATTTATAAAGGGATTTTTGCGCAGGCTCTGGTGTACGCATAGTTTTATAAATCTCACTTTTTTTCTTGCGTAAACCATTTTCAGATTTATGTCACACGTTCACTTTTAGTAAGGTTTATATGCAAAGTTTTATAAATCACTTTAACAACGGACAAGGACTGGACTGACACAGAGGGAATATATACACAGAAATACTGGAGGATAACGAGGGGCACAGGTGACAGACATGATTACGGACGAGACACAGCTGACTTAAATTAACTAATGATGAGACTGGCACATGGGAAATCAAAACAAAGATCACATGACAATTGACAGAACTAGACTCAAAACAAGGAACATGTGACAACTGATAGGACAGGGGAAGAAAGAAACAGAATACATAGAGACCAGATCATGACAATAATATTATATGTAAACACATGTAAAGGATTAAAAAAGCTGTTGTTTACTACTGTCAGTGGCCTTTCAATCCCTTTTGCTCATTGTAAACAGTAGTGGGGCGATAGAGTGACCCGACTGGGTAATCCACATGACTCAGTGGCCCCAGGGAGCACAGATGATTCAATCATCCTGTTCCACCTACACAGCAGCATGATGAAGCGATATCAGCCTAGGTCTCAGCAGCATTTGTTTGGTTGTCTAGATTTCATTTAACACCTGTTCATGCTTCACTGTGGATTGCCTTTGCAAGGACCGGTTCCTATGTGGCATGTGAATATAGGTCTGAACTGCCTCTAAAACGTCTGCTGTTCTCAACACATCCTTTTACTGGTACTGAGACACAAAAGAGCTGAATTGTAAAATATTTATCATGTGGAACAATTATAACATTAAGTCAAAAAGACAAACATGTAAAGAACAAAATATAAATTACATCTTCCTCACATTTTTGCGGCAATTGCAGATTCACTGATCATGAATTCACATATCACATAAGATTCCATTTCTGGGGTCTATACCACAATGTAAACCTGAATAAGTTGGCAAAACTCAAAAAATTTGAGGCAATCGGTTACATCATTTTTTTTTTTTTTTTAAGTTCAAAAATTAAAAGTTCAAGTAAACAGAACTGGCAGATTTTTAATTTTGTCCTCCTACATTTTAATTGTTTAACTTGAAATGTTTAAGTACACAATTCATACATTTAACTTAAAATTGTCACATGTCTCAGTGTTTTGGACTTCTGTTTTCCCTGTCACATGTCTGTATTCAGTTTTTCCCACCACTTCTTTGTCTCCATAGTAACTCTCATTATTAGTTTAGTCGTGTCAGCTGTGTGTGATTAATCAGTCTCGTTATCCCCTTGTGTTCCTGTGTATATCTAGCCTGTGTTCTCCCTCAGTCCTGGTCGGATCTCGTTTGTGTTAACATGTTTGTGTTTGCGTGTTTCCCTGGTGTCCCTGAGTTATATAAAAAGTCTACATTTTCTATATGCTATATGGTCTTGGATGCTTATGTAAGGACCACCCGTCAGCCCAAGGATGGAATCTGATGAAGTTCACTTAATTTTTAAGATTTGGTTTAACTTAAAAAGAATTCTATTAATAACCAAATGTCATATATTGAATGAGCACTAGAGGGCAGCATATGCCAATTTTCAAACAGGGTTGAGAAGAAAAATGGTTTCAACAAAAGTTTAAAAAAGGAAAGTCTCATATTTTCTAATGTCATTGTTTGACTTAAATTAAATTAAGTTTTGGCAATGAACCTGGATGAATTTAAAATGAATATAGAATTTTCAGAATCAATACATTTATTTTCTTTACAATGTTGTATTTTGAGATTAATTCATGACACTAAACAATATTCTCCTCTGACACTGTTTATTTCTATATACAACAATAATACTAACATTGAATAAGAAATTTAAACGTTTTTTCTTTAATCAATGTAGTATGTCTAACTTAAAAATAAGCCGATTAATGATCTTTTTGAGGACAAAAAATCTAGTATTTAGTAACAACCAAAAGATGGCACTATAGGGTTATTTTTAAACAAGGTTACATAAAATTCTGAACAGCTTTAAAGTACAATGTTTTGTATTATAATCAATGTTTTCCCCATACTCTATTGGCATGTATATTTAGTTATTATCAAAGACTACTTTTTGTCACGTTTAGATTTTAGTTTTTGTTTAAAATGTTAAATCTTCTGAATCTCTGTCTCACTGTACTTTCCATTCCCCATTCCCTAAGTCACACTCTTTCTTACTCTCTCTGTGTGTGTGTGTTTCTTCTCTCTCTCTGTGTTTTAGTCTTGCAGGTTTAACCCTTTCATTACTGTGCCCCTTTGTCTGCATTATAGGACAGGAAATCTCATAAAAATAAAGGCATAGAACCAGTTCAGTTGTAGTGCACTGACTATACAGGGAGTGCAGAATTATTAGGCAAATGAGTATTTTGACCACATCATCCTCGTTATGCATGTTGTCTTACTCCAAGCTGTATAGGCTGGAAAGCCTACTACCAATTAAGCATATTAGGTGATGTGCATCTCTGTAATGAGAAGGGGTGTGGTCTAATGACATCAACACCCTATATCAGGTGTGCATAATTATTAGGCAACTTCCTTTCCTTTGGCAAAATGGGTCAAAAGAAGGACTTGACAGGCTCAGAAAAGTCAAAAATAGTGAGATATATTGCAGAGGGATGCAGAAGTCTTAAATTAGCCAAGCTTCTGAAGCGTGATCATCGAACAATCAAGCGTTTCATTCAAAATAGTCAACAGGGTCGCAAGAAGCGTGTGGAAAAACCAAGGCGCAAAATAACTGCCCGTGAACTGAGAAAAGTCAAGCGTGCAGCTGCCAAGATGCCACTTGCCACCAGTTTGGCCATATTTCAGAGCTGCAACATCACTGGAGTGCCCAAAAGCACAAGGTGTGCAATACTCAGAGACATGGCCAAGGTAAGAAAGGCAGAAAGTCGACCACCACTGAACAAGACACACAAGCTGAAACGTCAAGACTGGGCCAAGAAATATCTCAAGACTGATTTTTCTAAGGTTTTATGGACTGATGAAATGAGAGTGAGTCTTGATGGGCCAGATGGATGGGCCCGTGGCTGGATTGGTAAAGGGCAGAGAGCTCCAGTCCGACTCAGACGCCAGCAAGGTGGAGGTGGAGTACTGGTTTGGGCTGGTATCATCAAAGATGAGCTTGTGGGGCCTTTTCAGGTTGAGGATGGAGTCAAGCTCAACTCCCAGTCCTACTGCCAGTTTCTGGAAGACACCTTCTTCAAGCAGTGGTACAGGAAGAAGTCTACATCCTTCAAGAAAAACATGATTTTCATGCAGGACAATGCTCCATCACACGCGTCCAAGTACTCCACAGCGTGGCTGGCAAGAAAGGGTATAAAAGAAGAAAATCTAATGATATGGCCTCCTTGTTCACCTGATCTGAACCCCATTGAGAACCTGTGGTCCATCATCAAATGTGCGATTTACAAGGAGGGAAAACAGTACACCTCTCTGAACAGTGTCTGGGAGGCTGTGGTTGCTGCTGCACGCAATGTTGATGGTGAACAGATCAAAACACTGACAGAATCCATGGATGGCAGGCTTTTGAGTGTCCTTGCAAAGAAAGGTGGCTATATTGGTCACTGATTTGTTTTTGTTTGGTTTTTGAATGTCAGAAATGTATATTTGTGAATGTTGAGATGTTATATTGGTTTCACTGGTAAAAATAAATAATTGAAATGGGTATAAATTTGTTTTTTGTTAAGGTGCCTAATAATTATGCACAGTAATAGTCACCTGCACACACAGATATCCCCCTAAAATAGCTAAAACTAAAAACTAAAAACTAAAACTTCCAAAAATATTCAGCTTTGATATTAATGAGTTTTTTGTGTTCATTGAGAACATGGTTGTTGTTCAATAATAAAATTAATCCTCAAAAATACAACTTGCCTAATAATTCTGCACTCCCTGTATGGTTCTATATAATTAGTTTAATAATATGGTTAATAATAACTTAATAACTTAAAATACCTTAAGATAAATTTAATGGAACCTGGATGAATTTAAAATGAATGTACTATATTTCAGATCAATATATTTGTTTTCTTTAAAATATTTCTCTCTCTCTCTCAGGGTCTTGCAGGTTTAACCCTTTCATTGCTGTCTCCTTTTGTCTGCAGGATAGGATAGGAAATCTCTTAGCCCTTCTCTTCTATAAATTTGTTCATTTGTATTTCACTGACTATTTAGTTTTATATAATTAGTTTAACAATATAATAAGATAAATTCAGTTGAATATATAACACTTTGAACTGCTAATGATAACTTTGCTGTGAACGCTTTTAGTTAGTATTATATTTGAATGTATATATTAAAAAAATGTCAAAGATTAATTTCTGTCACAGTATAGACTTTATTCTTATTGTTTAAAATGTTATTGAATAATCTGACTCAACTAACTGGTCAGTCTCCAACTTTAAATTCATTTTGCCCACCGTGCCCAGTTGTCCTTAAACCACCAAGGTGGCGGTGCCACAGGCTTGGGCCCGCCCATCGCTGCTTGCAGCTATATTTAATCTTATAATTCATTGAATGTTGAATAAAAACTAGACTTTGTTTGTTATAAATCATAAAATAAGCCAATAGAACACAAGAGAAATAGTTTCAGCAAGAGTCACAAGCATTTTGTTTGATATTTAACTGGGTTTGTCAGAATTAATCTAAAATGTCTGGAAAGGCTGAGGAAAGATGTCTTACTTTGCATGATGATTTAGATAAATAACACAAAATCGAATGAATCTGCACAATTTTTTTTTTTAAATCTTAAGATAGTAATGATAAAGATTCATGCCGACGTTAGTTGCTTAGGGGGAGTATATCCCATTTTCATTTTATATAGAATTACTTTTATGCCACACCATATGACAATTGTAGGCATGAATGCAACAAATTGATGAATAAATCCAATTTCCAATACAAAATCTAAAAGGCCACATATATTTTTGGGAATTCAAGAGTTAGTACAACACAACGCAATATTTTTATTGTTTAATATTTGGAGCAAAAAAAAAATAAATAAAAAATTCAGGCTTATATGTCAACCCCCCACATAATTTTTCATAAAACAGTTAGTTCCTGTCCTTGATCCTGATTGGTCAATTAGCTATGTTATAGTCATGATAAAACACGGCTGTGACCGCTTCACCCAACAATAAAACAATGATAAATATAAATATAATAAATATAATAAAAATCTGTTTAAACGTCAAGTCAAGTTAAGTCAAGTCAAGTCAAGTCACCTTTATTTATATAGCGCTTTTTACAATGCAAATTGTGGCAGCTTTACATTAATAATTGGCAAATAATTTTGGCTGCACAGCAGCTCCCAAAGAAAATGGTGTCATTGTCCAGCTTATTCTATATATTATTGATTCATTCCGTTGCAAAGATCAATATTTATTAGTCTAGTTAATTTATGTATATGAGCACTGGAGAAAACAGTGACGTAATCGTCCGGCTCAGCTCAGTTCGCATACAACGGCGCCAATGCAGGCATACTAAAAACACTGCTGAATATCACACAAGTGTCCCCAACTTAAGCAAGCCAAAGGCAACAGCGGCAAGGAACCAAAACTCCAACAAATGGAGAAAAAAACCTCGGGAGAAACCAGGCTTAGTCGCGGGGCCAGTTCTCCTTTGGCCAACAGTGAACACTTGTCCGATACTCAGGCAGAGTTACAGGTCATTAAACCAATTTGGAATCGCGACAGTCAAAATATTTTATCCAGTTCCATCTAGTTTCACGCCGATATGGGACGGTTTGTTCGGGATATGTGCCACTGGTTGATGAGTCGGTAAGGTCTTCAAACGTCCACTGCAATTACTTGTCCTTTTAATAGTTAATGAGCTTTCCCGTGACTGACAGCTCTAGTCAAAGCATTTGTCCGTTGCGTCTTATTCCGTGTTCACAGCAATTCAGTCTTTTCAACTGACTGACACACTCATAAAAACAGTTTTTGCCGCCATCTAATGGCGTAATAATGTAACTTCTGTTGTTGTTCACGGTAAGGGACTATTTTTTCCAGTGGAAGGAAGGCATTTACTGATTTTACTTCATAAAAGTAGCATTGATACATATTTTTCACGCCCTTTAGCCGTGACTTCTTCAGGTCTTTAGGTTTTTAATGAGGTAACAAGATATGACAGATATGACAGAACAAGTATAGTGTAATAAACTTTCAGTCCACAAAATCATGATTAAATGAAATGCTCCAAAACAGAGTGGCACGAACAGTATTTGCATTCCGGGGCAGAATAATGAGCTTAAAGCAACGGAATCTTTGGTTGCTTGTTTGCTTTGGCAAACTTTGGTGCTTATCTATTCTTTTGGTCCATGACTCCCCCTTGTACCGTAGGCCTAAAAGAGCACAATAATCACGGTTGTCTGAAACACCAGATCAGACAGCTCTAAACTAAAAATTTCTAAACGTTTTGAAACACTTATTACGTTACGAAGTCTCGTTTACTGAAATCACGTGACTTTGGCAGTTTGATACACGCTCCGAAACACTGATTCAAAACAAAAGATTTGTCTTTAAGATGCAAACTAAACCACCACAAGGCCGTACCCTTGATACTGAATAAATGCTCTAAAAGCCAAATAAGAACATTATGGTCTACAGTATCAAAGGTAGCCGTAAGATAAAATAGGATCAATATGGCATTTTTGCCGCCATCAATTGCAAGTAAAATGTCATTGAACACTTTTAGCAAGGCAGACTGAAAGCAAACCAGACAGCTTAGATAGGCCAAAAGCAAACCTCATCCAAACCTTTCTTAAGCAAAGGCTGTACAAACTCTTGCTTAAAACTATTCAGGACCACCCCAGTGCCCAGAGATTAATAATAAACACTTGGAAACTGCGGCCAATTATAGAAAAAGCAACTTTTATAATCTCTGAGGGAATAACATTGAGAGAGGTGGTAGTTGTCTTCATCTTGTTAACCAGATCACAGAATTCAATTAATGAGGCATGCTGAAAATGATGGAAGAAAAACAAACTTGCCAGTGAATTCAAAGACAGATCTGAGTGCTGTGAAATGAAGGATGAACGAATAGCTATCACTTTACCAGCAAAAAATGTTAGAAGTTCAGCCGAGGGTTCCCCATGAAATTGGCAACTTGGATTCATTACTCAATTTATCGTAAAGAACACAATCCTAGGTCTATGACAGTGTGTAGTAATTCAATCAGAAAAATTGTTCTAGCTGACATTGCAGCAATCTGAAACTCAACCAGACATTCTTTCAAAATCTCAAATAACACCGTTAAGCAATCATGCTTTCATCTTCTCTTTACTTTACAACAACCCTGTCTAAGAGAACAAGCGTTATCATTCAGCCAATAATAACATTTGTGCTTTGGTTTTTTTAACTTAAAAGGAGCAATAGAATAAATATCAGAAGAAGCTGTGTAAAAAAAAAAAAAAAAACAGAAATTAAATCATCAGGCCTGAAGGAAGACTCAGCATTCAATATAGACATTTCAACAGCATTAGCTAAATATTTCTCTCTAAACTGACAGGCAGTAAGTGAGTTTATATAGTGAGAATAAGAGTCTACAGGCTTATCCACAATGACAGAGCTCACAACAGGGATCATAAATAAAATGGACTGATGATCAGAAGAAGGAAGCATTTTCAATATATACATTATCTACAGAGGTACCATATGACTTAAGGATATGTGTTGATTGATTCATACATTGAGTCCAAGACATTACAAAACTCACAAACATGTACAATAAAATCACCCAATAATAACATACGATCATAAAACGGAACAACAGAAGTTAAAAATTGTGAAAAGTCACTTATAAAAGCACTGTCCAAGTTAGGTGGCCTATAGATGAGAGCACAGAACAGCGCAGAGGAGGCAGACTGTAATGCTACACACTGTGCCTCAAACAACGAATAGCTCAGAACAGAAACTGTGTATTTTAAGTGATTGATTAAAAACCATAGCAACACAAAGTAACAGTTAGATGGACAAAGTTCCTCGAAACCTGACAACTCACAAGCACGGTCACTTTTTGCACCTTACCGTGTACCGTAGCCATGTGCACTTACTAGACCATCTCAATGTAGTGTTTAATGCTGAGGAGGACTGGACTAGGAAGGACGCATCCTCACAATGCAGCCTTCTTTTTGATAAGCAACCCAGAAGCAGGGTTGGAGACCTCTGCATAATACTCACATATGGTGATAGATACTACATAGCAAATCTCAACTGCTTGATTGCTTGTATTGTTGCAAAATTTAAATGACCACCCAGCTCTAATCTGCTAAATGAACACGAATATATTGAGACATGAAGATATTTTAAAAATTATGCTGGAATCGAGGACGAACCAGACAAATGAATCTTCCAAAAGATTTTATTCAAACATAACTCCATGCAAAACTCATCTCAGCCCAAATCAACACGTAGGACCCAGAATCAGAGAAACTGGTATTCGCGGCTCCATTCCGTTTGTAACTTTTGAATGGTTGATTGAAAGTGTGCTTTGTTTGGTATGAATTTAAATCTCTGTTTACAACTCGAAGGTTGGCTTGGATGAAATCTTTGTAAAATATTCGTATTCTTTTTAGAATAATCAAGTCTAAACTGTACTCTCTGTACCCTCTGAAAGTTAAGATAACAGATATCATGTCATTTATGACCAGGGGAGGAGAAAAGTCACCTCTGGAACAAAGGCTGCACCTCATTGGTCAGAACTCCTCAAAGAGGTTGGACAGACACCTTAGTTGAAATGGTCAGTACACTAAAATTAGAACTCGTTTTTGTTTAGTTTCAGATTAAGTTTAGAACAAAGAACAAGATCAGAATGAGATTAAGTCGAGACAAAGACCAAGAAACAGATGATGAAGAACAGACGATGAAGAGCAGACAAGCAGTTTCATTCAAGCCATCCAACTTACTCCTGTCTCACTCACTTTCCTTTCTTTTTCCGTTGAGTGTCTCGTGTTCTAAGTTAAGTTTTGCTGCATAGTTTAATCGACTCTGCAGTCTTTGCCGCCTCAACTTCAAACTTCAGCCACGAGAGAAACTCCCGTCATTTGCCAGCACCACAAAACAAGATTGGCCTTCCTACAACATCAATCCAGACCACCAAAACCTTCAGCAAATCAACGAACCTGGGGAACCCCTTTTTCCAAGCCAAGGATGCCGACAAGGAATTTAAAGACACAGACAACAAGCGCAAGTACCTCCAGATTCTATAGCTGAACTGGTGCATTGATATAAAGTCTTATAACCCCGTCTAAGCAGTGATAAAAGGGTTAAATTAATGATTGATGGTTTGTTCAGATCAGGTCTTATGAAATGCATATATTGTTAGAAACTTTTATCGTTTCACTCTCTTAAAACTCATTCTTTCCTCTCTTCCTTCCTTTCTGCGACTCGTGTGAATGTTTGTATGCGCGTATGTTGTGTTTGTGTTAGATATTAGTTTATGTGTTAGTATAATCAATAAAGTGTCATTTATATTTTTAAAGAGAAGTGTCTTGTGTTATGTGCTTTTAATTTAATGTCTTAAACTGCCCGATCTATGTTACCTAGCTAAAAGGTGTTTTCAGGATAGTTGGATATTCATATCCGCTACAAAGCTTATTGTTATGGCCAGGGCAAATGAACACTGGACGATTCAGTTGCTCAGTTGTAAAATAAGTGACTTGTTCAGAAATTCCTTTAAATAAATTAATTAATAGTTTCATTTGAGCAAATTCGCTTACAATTAACAATGATTTAGTCTACGCTTGCTCTACTGAGAGTTGGATTTGGGACAGGGTTAGAAGTGGAGGTTCATGCTTACTTTTTAAATTAAATTCATTTGAATCATATGCACCAATCAAAGGCTCATTGAAAAAAGGAATTACCTGTGGCAACATTTCTGCGAAATATTACGTTAAATCATCTTATCCTCTAAAAGTTTCTCCTCATAACCTCTTCCACATTTCTTTAAAATACAGCATTCTGTGAAGAATTCAAATGGGCCCGTTTTCTGTTATGCGCTGACTCGCGATTATGATCCTATGCGATTATCGCGATTTTGACTATTGTGTCTTTGGACGGGAGTAGATTATCGAAATATCACAAATGTACATATGATATACATCGCAACAGCATGCTATCACACCGGGAAGACAGGAGATGAGGGTTGACAATAAACAAACAGTTTTATTGTGCAGAGTAACGGGTATGAAGAACATGTGAAACAGTGCGCTACACGCACAAACAATTACAGACAAAAAATGAGACAAGGGGAGGAACTTAAATACACACACAGATGACGAGGGTTAAACGGAAACAGATGATGACAATTAAACTAATTAGACAAGGTGAAGACTAGAACTAAACATGACAAGACATACATGTGGCATAACGCCCCCCTCGGAAAGGCGCGTCCTCGCGCCGTAAGAGGAAGGAGCTGGAGACGGGCAGTGTACTGGTGAAGACGGCCACCCCCATGGTGAAGCTGACAGTGGGAGGGGCCAGGGAGGAGTCCAGACTGTGGGGTGGGATGACGCGCTGGGGCCGATCGATGGCGGCAGAACCATGGCAGTAGGTGGAGGAACCGGCGGAGCTTCTCGGTCGACGGACCTCTGCGCCGCCGCCGACCCGGAAGTTTGGCGCCGAGCCGCTGACACGCGGGACCGAGGAGCCGACGCTGGTTTGGCAGACCGGGGTGAAGCTGTGGTGATGGAGGACGACAGGGAGGTTGACGGGAGGGAGGAGCTTGCTGACGGCGTAGGGGTGACGGGTGGAGGTGTAGCCGCCAACCCGGAAGTCCGTGACAGAAGCGGTGCGTCGACCCCCGGAGGCCGAACTGGAGGACCGAGGGAGCCCAGCGGAACTTCCGGGCTGACGGGTCGAGGTGCTGGTGAGGGGTTGAAGGGTCTAGGTGGTGATGTTGGCCTGGAGGCCTGAAGGGAAGCCGGGACTCCGCCTCAAGCCTTGCTGGTGAAAGGACAGCACGAGGTGCTTGTGAGGAGCTGCACGGGGCGAGCGGCGGGGGCAGAGCCGAGGAGCTGGTCGTCAGCAGCGGTGGCCACGGATCCAGGGGGCTGACTGGGATCAGCAAAGGAAACGGGAGGAGATCTCCGGATGGGACCGGGAATGAAGACACAAGGGTGGGTATTTGGGTGGGGAAAGGATCCGCAGCCCACTGCTTGATGATGTTGTGGACCGCTCCTGGCTCTGAGATGGACAGTTCTGCTCGCTTCGCCACCGGGGCCCCGAAGTCGTCAATGTCTGCTCTGGCCTCGGAGCGCACCCCGGGCTGCCAAGTGGAGGCGGAGCGTTCGCCGTTCTTACACCTCCAGACCCAATAGTCCAGGTAAGGTCGAGCCTCCGGGCTTAGCAGATATTGCAGTGAAGGTGAGTCCATCAAATCCATCTTTTTTTATTTTCTTTTTTTTTCTCACGTTGAGTGGTCTGTAATTCTATCACACCGGGAAGACAGGAGACGAGGGTTGACAATAAACAAACAGGTTTATTGTGCAGAGTAACGGGTACGAAGAACATGTGAAACAGTGTGCTACACGCACAAACAATTACAGACAAAGAATGAGACAAGGGGAGGAACTTAAATACACACACAGATGACGAGGGTTAAACGGAAACAGGTGATGACAATTAAACTAATTAGACAAGGTGAAGACTAGAACTAAACATGACAAGACATACATGTGACACACGCAATATATGAATGATTTTAATAGGCTACTACAAAACGTTATGAAAAGTCAAAGTTTTAGGTCAATGCGTGTAGCAGTGAATAAACTGGGCACGTGACTGTTACCTACGTGACTTGCTTGACGTTAAAGAGTTACTAACCGCAATAAGTTGCGGGAAATAATTCCTTGCGGTCCCGCGCTGTCTGCTATCTGACACACAATCCGACTCTCTGACAGCGAGCCATCCCTTCAGTTCTCTTTCGCACCTTATAGCAACACCAAATACATACAGAGCCCCTAAAGGGACGTGGTGGTGGAAAAAAATTGGGATGGGAGGATTTAAAAAAAAAAAAATCTTTTGCGTTCCCTAGCAAAGATATTTACGTTCTCTCGCAAAACTTTTGCGTTGCGTTCCCTTGCAAAACCTGTTGTGAGCTCGGACAAATGCTTCCTGTTTAATGTGTTTCAGTCAGCTCAGTGCACAAATAATGCGCTGCTCATAATCTTTGAACTTGTTGGACTCAAATATAAATAAATGCGGTCAGTGCTTAGCTCAAGGATTCCAGTAAAGTTTGTTAATATATTCACAGATTCAAACTTCACGTATCTCGAGAGCTAAATGTTGTTATAACACAAATGACAGCTATTTCCAATCTGAAAAAGCGTTACTACAAAAATAGTCATTAATAACTTAAATGTTACATACTGTAGTATAACCAAATTCAGTTGATCACTTTAATCTCATAAATTGTCATGTTTTGATGGTGTGCTAAGCTACATGCTAATAATAGATGCACCTGTCATGCTGCCACCTATCTGTTATAACGCATAATTTTTAAATGTAAAGCTCACTGAAATGTTTCTTTTTTTCATGAAGGGCATTTGATACAGTTTCAGAGAAGGTGAAGTGAGAAGTTTGATGAAAGAAATGATGGGATTAAGTCTGCTTGAATAGAACATCGGCAGTAATTATGATAGAGACAAAAGAATAGAATAATTAGAGCCATAACCAGGCCGGAGTAGTGTGAATTGTGCGAATGAAATTGAATGGGGCAATTTGCACCACAAAACAATAGAGACAATACATTGAATGGGAGCCTGGAAGACAGCTAAACATTAGTTAGCATGTTAGAGTCTTCTCAAAATAAAATCACATGAAAAAACATTCAATAATACTCAGAATTTTAAGTGTATCATATTCAGATTTGAAATATAACATGGTCAGACATGTGGCTTTAGCTGGAGTGCATTTCCAGATAGCAGAGGGACTTCAATTTTATTTTCATAAAGATTTTCCATAAAAATAATAATAATAATAATGTTTCTAATAACTTTACAAAATTTTGAAGCTATTTATAATTATTTTTTTCATTATGACAATAATTAATTATGACTTTACAATAAACTGTAAAGTGTCTGCTTTGAAATGAGACCATACTTATGCTTTTAGTGCAAAGGGTTCATGAACTGCATCTGTTTTAGTTTGGGTATGCCATTTCTTAGGATTTTTCAAAAGCGGTGGTGAAGGCTAACAGGTTAAAACATCACTGCTCTCCTGCTGGTTATACTACAACACTTAGTTTGGCAAGTAGCACATGAAGGCCTTCTTTACACAAATGATGTTACGCAGCTTTACAACCATCTTTTGCATGATGATTGCTTACTGAATTTGATGGCATTACAATATTATATTTTTTTTTACTAATAAAAGTTATTGATTTTGTTTCATAATAATCATAAACACTATATTTTTTTTAGCAAACTAAGTGTTCCAGTACAACCAGCAGGAGAGCGGTGATGAATGAACTGACTTTGGTGATAGTACCGTGTGTCATAGTGAACTTATTAAGTATTTTTCATAATATAAAATGAGCAAAAGGGTTTTGGGTTTTGCACTTTTCAGACGGTCAATTTATTTATTATTTATACTAATTTATTTATAGGAAACTCTTGTAACGCTCACGGTGTGCAGGAACAGGCACGACGACGGAAGTAACTTTTAACACTTTTAATGATCAACAGGATACAGAAAGGATACAGGATTACACCACGCACGATACGTTAACAACGGAAAAAGACTGGACTGACACAGAGCGAATATATATACAGAAACACACGAGAATAATGAACGGGGCACAGGTGACAGACATAACTAATTACAAGCAGTGGTGGACAGTAACGAAGTAAATGTAATTCGTTACTGTACTTAAGTAACTTTTTCGTGTATCTGTACTTTACTGGAGTATTTCCATTTGGTGAGACTTTTTACTTCAACTTCAGTACATTTCAAAGTCAATTATCGTACTTTTTACTCAACTACATTTTGCGAAATCGGTCGCTCCTTTTTATTTATTAGTGGATAAAAAAAATGAGCTGGTTAAGCGTGTGGCAAACCACCAATCAGGGTTCAGCGCGCGCTCTGTTTTGAACTTGGTTTGGTTGTTGCTTACTTAGCGTGAGCAGTTCAGCGTCAGTGCAATGACATAACATTGAGAGTAGTGCCTTCATCATGGAAGAATCGAGAACTCCTGACTCCAACGTCCCACAACACCCGTGGCCTTATTTGCGCAATTTTTTTGAAATCATTGAAAAGAAGAAAGAGTCTTTCATTTTCAACTGCCTTATCTCCCTGCCTCGGAATTGTAGAATTTCTTCTTACAAGAATTCTCCTTACAATCTTAGAAAACACGTTGAGGTATGCCATTTTTATTCTAGTGGTCATATTTAAATTAGTAATCCAACAGTAGCTTGCAGAAAACGGTTTCATTGTTTATGTTAAGTTTCATTGTTTATGTTCACCGAAGTTTGAAATAGTTGAAGCTCAGTGCTCTGATTTTGATGTTAGCATTTTTTGGTGGAATAAACTCTATTTTGATTAGTTTTGCATGCAGCGTATGATACTAAAACAGTTGTCAGGTGGAGTGGAGTGCCCCTGAGATCGCCTTTCAGCATGGCAGGGCTTATTTTTAGTCTAGTTTGAGTCGCTTATAATGTACATTTGAAAAAGCAACACGCGTAAAACATCTTTCCAGACTTGAGAAGCATTTATTAACATCTTGTCCAACAAAAGACAACATTTAATAACATGTTTTTACTCCAAACTCACTTCATAATGACAGTTGTGCATCCTGAGAGATAATAAGGCAGTCCTGTGTTTATTAGTCATGTTTAATCAATCAAAGCTTTCAATCTGCTGTTTATTCTACAGCAATACGACGCGTGTTATCTTCTTCTACTGCAGGGCATATTTTGAGTTTCTGCGCAAGAGCGCCCTCTGGCTTTCAGATGGAGAAGCATTTACTACTGATCACAGAGCAGTACAGCTCTGACAAGCTGCGCATTAAATAATCGCAGCCTTTGCCCTAATATGAGGATTATGAAAAGCTTCAGGAGTCATCTGAACAGAGACAGCAGACAGAGCAAAGTCAAAAACACACACGCAACAAATGGCCGAATCATTTAGCAAGAAAGTTCCTTACGACAGGAAAAGCAACAGATGGAAAGATATAACAAACACTGTCACCAATTACTTTTCCAAATAAAACATTTTTGAATGATGCAAAATATTATCTGATTATCATTATCGGAAAAGTCTTTTATTAAACTTAAACTTGCAACTGTTACAAATAAACCTTAAAATAAACTCTCAAATCCTGTTATTTCATTTGGTTCTAAAGGAAATTGTTTGGCTTCAAGGTTTTGGGCTCATGGTAATTTTAATAGATAGCGGTGTCTGAATAATAATATTCTGTTAATAGATCAGTGTGCCAAGAGTAACAGAGTCTTTCACATAAACTGAGATGATTAAGCAAGAGACTTATGTGACAAAAATTGAGGCCATTATAGCCTTAATAAATTATAGTACTTCGAATACTTAAGTACATTCGAAGGCAAATACTTTTGTACTTTTACTTTTACTGGAGTAATATTTCACCTAGTGTATCTCAACTTTAACTCAAGTACCTGGTTTGTGTACTTCGTCCACCACTGATTACAAGACACGGCTGACTCAAATGAACTGACAAAGAGACAATGACAAATGGGAAATCAAAACAGAGAACACGTGACAGATGACAGAACTCAAAACAAAGACCACATGTTGCACATGACAGGACTTGAACTCAAAACAAGGAACACATGACAACTGACAGGACTGACGAATGCAAACCAAAGAACACATGACAGGTGACAGGACTGAACTAAAAACAAGGAACATGAGACTAAGGACAGGACTGGGGAACAGGGAAACAGAAAGAAACAGACACTGTGACAACTCTAAATGAGTCACTTATTTTACGACCGAGCAACTGAATCATCCAGCGTTCATTTGCACGGGCCGAAACTATAAGCTCTGCACCGGATATGAATATCCAACTATTGAAAACACTTTTAGCAAGGTAACATAGATCGGCAGTTTAAGACATTAAATTAAAAGCACATAACACAAGACACTTCTCTTTAAAATTACGAATGACACTTTATTGATGATACTAACACATAAACTAATATCTAACACAAACACACACACACACACTCATTGGTACTATGACACACGAGTTGCAGAGAGAAAGGAAGAAAGGACAGAATGAGTTTTAAGAGAGTGAAATGAAAGTTTCTAGCAATATATGCATTTCATGAGACCTGATCTGAATGAACCATCAATCATTAATTTAACCCTTTTATCGCTGCTTAGGCGGGGTTATTAGATTTTATATAAATGCAACAGTTCAGCTATAGAATCTGGAGGTACTTGCGCTTGTAGCCTGTGTCTTTAAATGGGGATTCCTTGTTAGTATCCTTTGGTTTGGAGAAAGGGGTTCCCCAGGTTGATTCGCTGAAGGTCTTTTCGTCCGGATTGATGCAGTAGGAAGGCTAATCACGTTCTGATGTGCTGGCCGATGAATGGAGGTTCCCTCGTGGCTGAAGTTTGAAGTTGAGGCAGCAAAGACTGTAGTGTCGTTTAACTTTGCGACAAAACTTAACTTAGAACATGAGACTCTCGACGGAAAGAAAGAAAATTGAAGTAAAAGAAAGGAAAGCGAGTGAGACGAAAGTCAGTTGGATGGCTTAAATGAAACAGTTTGGCTGCTCATCGTCTTTTCTTGGTCTTTGTCTCGACTTAAACTAATTCTGATCTTATTCTATGAGACAACTTCTGCTAAGCTGTAAATTAAAGATAAAAGAACTTATATAAAAACCATATTAAAAAAAAAGAAAACTTAAACTATTTAAAAAAAACCACTTAACTGGAAAAGAACCTAACCAACAAAAAACCCTAAAAACTAAAAAAAAACTTACTAATGTACTGAGCATTTAAACTGAGGTTTGTCCAACCTCTTTGATGAGTTCTGACCAATGAGATGCGGTCTTTGCTTCAGGTGACTTTCTCCTCCCTGGTCATTTATGACCTATTATCTGAACTTTCAGAGGGGTGCAGAGAGTACAGTTTAGCCTTGATTACTCTAAAAAGAATATGATACATTTTGCACAGATTTCATTCAAGCCATATTTTGAGTTGTGAGAGGGGATTCAGTTTCATTACAAACAACACATACTTTCAATCAACTATTTCAATCAAAAGTTATAACAATTACATGAATTGTGAGTGATCTGCACATAACAGGTCACATGTATGATGTGTATGCATGACATGGAATTATGCAGTCGAACACTGTTTGATTGCAAGTCCGTTTAGAATGGTTTTGGAACCATTTAATGCAGTTCATATATAAAGGAGTCTCTGTGAGGTTTCCTGTGAATTTTGATTCTGTGTCACTCAAGGGGTCACACAGGAGAAGGTGGCCTGTTTTATCTCTCTGTCTTTGAGGATCAAACAATCTGATGTTATCTCCTTGTGGCTCAAGTTGCATTGTCTTTAAAACATTTGTTTTTTTCCAAATTGCTTAGTTTGTCACACCTCAGCTGGGCCATAAAGTACTTAGCTGGTGGAGTTTCAGATGGGCTGGAGCCACAAATACGTTCCCTGATTTTGGGTCCTGTGATGATTTGGGCTGAGATGAGTTTATATGGAATTATGTTTGAATGAATCATTTGGAAGATTCATTTGTCTGGTTCGTCCTCAATTCCTACATTGGATTGTTATAGCTCGGTAACGATAATAGCTGCATTTGTGTTTTAACAACGTTTACTTCATAAGTTATTGATCTGAAAGTTAAAATCTGTGAATATATTGCCAACTTTGCTGAACGACTTGAGCTGAGCACTAACCACATTTCTTTATATTTGAGTCCAACAAGTTCAAAGTCTATATGAGCAGTGCATTATTTGTGTGTATAATGCACTGAGCTGAATGAAAATGTAGCCAAAAGGACATTAAACAAGAAGTGTTTGTCCGAGCTCAAAACAGGTTTTGCAAGGGAACGTCTCAGGTTACGTATGTAACCCTGGTTCCCTGAGTAGGGAACGAGACGCTGCTTCGAGACGCTGCGTCAAGACGCGGTGGGAACGCCTCTGAGTGATTACGTCTTGAAGCACATGTGAAATCGGTCCAATAGCGTGACAGAACGTCATAGGCGGGTGACGTCACCTTCCCTTTCGTGGGAACTCGAGCTGCGTCGAGACACGGTGGGAACCATATACCCACTACGCCATAGTACCAAATGCCTGTCCCAATCTCAATTAGGACGAAAGTACTACCGACCCCGGAGTGGTTATAAAACCTAATAAAAGTATGCGGTGAAGACCAACCTGCCACATTACAAATATCTTGAAGGGAAACTCCCAAAATCAAAACCTTGGAGGCAGCCAAACTCCTTGTAGAGTGAGACCGGACCATCAATGGTGATTCATGTCCGGAAGATTCATAAGCAAGAGAGATAGCCTCAACTACCCACTTGCTCATTCTCTGCTTAGATGCGGGACACCCTTTTCTGGGTAAACCAAAACAAACAAATAGCTGTTCAGATTTGCGCCACAGGGCAGCTCTGTGGACAGAAGCATCTAACGCCCTGACAGGGCAAAGCAGATTCAGTTTCTCCTGATCTGGTGTGGTAAAAGGTGGAGGACAAAAAGCCTGGAGCATAATAGGACCCGCAGCCTGAGTAGGGACTTTAGGGACATATCCCAGTCTGGGATGAAGAAATGCTTTCACCATGCCTGGTGCAAATTCAAGACAGGAAGGGCCAACCGACAAGGCCTGAAGATCTCCAATTCTTTTGAGAGATGAAATAGCAAGCAGAAAAATGGTTTTCAGAGTGAGGAATTTTTCTGGAACCTCCTCTAATGGTTCAAAGGGAGCCATAGTCAGGCCTTCTAAAACAATTGCAAGATCCCATGCTGGTGCCCTACTACGCTGCACAGGCCTAAGCCTCAGGGTTCCACGAAGAAATCTTTCAGGAAGTCTAGTACTGAATTCAAATGGCAGTTCACTGGGTCCAGAAGACGCTATCTGCACCAAGAAGAGAACATCCTCCATTTTGTGGCATATGATTTCCTCGTAGAAGGAGCTCTGGAATGGAGAAGAGTCTCAACAACCTTGGTTGAGAGACCAGACTCTATGAACTGAGCCCCCTCAGAGGCCAGGCCCACAGTTTCCACAACTCCGGCCGAGGGTGTAATATTGTACCTCCTGCCTGAGTTAGAAGGTCTTGCCTGATCGGAATCTCCATCGGAGATCCTCAAAGGAGAGACACAAGGTCGGAGAACAAAACTTTGCTTGGTCAAAAAGGGGCTACTAGCAACAGATGCAACCGTTCTTGGCGCACCCTCTCCAGAACTTCCAGGAGCAGAGCGATCAGGGGAAACGTGCACAGACGCAGCCTCAGCCACGTCTGTACTATAGCATCCAAGCCCAGAGGAGCTGGATGAGTCAGAGAAAACCATAGGGGACAATGAGATGTCTCTAGGGATGCAAATAGGTCTACTTCCGCTCAACCAAAGTTTTTCCATAGGAGCTCCACCACCTCGGGGTGAAGTCTCCATTCCCCGGGCCTCAGCCCCTGTCTCAACAGGAAGTCTACCCCCTGGTTTTGACACCCAGGGATGTAGACTGCCCTCAGTGAGAGCAGTTTTCCCTGAGCCCATAGAAGGATCTGAATGGCCAGCTTGTTTAGGTGACGCGACCTCAGACCCCCCTGATGGTTGATGTAGGAGACCACCGACGTGTTGTCTGTATGAACCAACACGTGATGGCATCTTAGGTCTGGGAGGAAGTGCTTGAGAGCTCGAAACACAGCCATAATTTTCAGCCGATTTATGTGCCAGGAAAGAAGATGGCCCTGCTACAGACCCTGGGCTGAGCGACCACTCATGATCGCCCCCCAGCCCGTGAGAGATGCATCTGTCGTTAGTGTTACGCGACGACAAGGAGCTCCTAACACAGGTCCTTGAGCCAGGAACCAGGGTTTCTTCCACATGGCCAAAGCAAGAAGGCATCCAGGATATCCCTGTACTTGGCCGCGTTCATCTTTACCTCGATTGCAACCAGTTGTCCTGTCTCTGCAGCTTAAAAACACCCCCACAGCATGATGCTGCCACCACCATGCTTCACTGTTGGGACTGTATTTGACAGGTGATGAGCAGTGCCTGGTTTTCTCCACACATATCGCTTAGAATTAAGGCCAAAAAGTTCTCATCAAACCAGAGAATCTTATTTCTCACCATCTTTGTGTCCTTCAGGTGTTTTTTAGCAAACTCCATGCAGGCTTTCTTGTGTCTTGCACTGAGGAGAGGCTTCCATCGGGCCACTCTGCCATAAAGCCCTGACTGGTGGAGGGCTGCAGTGATGGTTGACTTTCTACAACTTCTTCCCATTTCCCGACTGCATCTCTGGAGCTTAGCCACAGTGATCTTTGGGTTCTTCTTTACCTCTCTCACCAAGGCTCTTCTCACCCGATAGCTCAGTTTGGCCGGACGGCCAGCTCTAGGAAGGGTTCTGGTCGTCCCAAACGTCTTCCATTTAAGGATTATGGAGGCCACTGTGCTCTTAGGAACCTTAAGTGCAGCAGAATTTTTTTTGTAACCTTGACCAGATCTGTGCCTTGCCACAATTCTGTCTCTGAGCTCTTCAGGCAGTCCCTTTGACCTCATGATTCTCATTTGCTCTGACATGAACTGTGAGCTGTAAGGTCTTATATAGACAGATGTGTGGCTTTCCTAATCAAGTCCAATCAGTATAATCAAACACAGTTGGACTCAAATGAAGGTGTAGAACCATCTAAAGGATGATCAAAAGAAATGGACAGCACCTGAGTTAAATATATGAGTGTCACAACAAAGGGTCTGAATACTTAGGACCATGTGATATTTCAGTTTTTCTTTTTTAATAAATGTGCTGTGTGTACATTAATGAGGAAAAAAAATGAACTTAAATGATTTTAGCAAATGGCTGCAATATAACAAAGAGTGAAAAATTTAAGGGGGTCTGAATACTTTCCGTGCCCACTGTACATTCAGAAAATCATAAAAAGATAAGTTCTAGTTTCCACAGAACAATTTCACCTCAGATGGAGAGTGCAACTTCTCACAGTGTCAGCTACACTGTTCCAGGACATTCTGATGTTGCATTCCGAAATAAAAGTCCCCCCCAGAATTCATGTTTATGTTTAATTTCTCTGTACATTCAGAACCCATAAAAAGAAAAGTCCAAACCAGATCATCCTAAAATGGTGTGGTTGACACTATGAGAAGGTGCAATTTGTTTGAGAGAATAAGGATTCTAAATGTAGAGACAAAACAGCATAAGCATGAGGAATGGGGAGGGGCTCTTATTTTGGAATAAAAAATCAGAAAATCAGACCGTAGTGGAATGGTGTAGTTGACACTGTGAGAAGGTGTACTCTCCTTCTGAGGTGCAATTGGTCTGTGGAAACTAGGACCTTTATTTTTTATGATTTCCTGAATGCATAGACAAAGCAGTGGCTCTTATTTTGGAATAGAACATCAGAATGAGAACATCAGAAATTGGTTTGAGGAAACTAGGACTTTTCTTAGTTTTAGAATGTATGGGCAAAACATAATGTATGAGTGTTGGAGGGCTCCTATTTTGTAATTCAGCAGCAGACAGTGTCAGATTGGGAGGTGTACTATCATTTTTAAGTGGAATTGGCATGTGAAATTTTTATTTTCTTTAGGCCTTTTTTACATTTACATAGGAAGAGTTTTATTTTAGAATTCAGCATCATACAGTGACATACAGGCTCCGATTTGAACTATCATTTTCAGGTGAAATTTTGCTGTGGAATATTTTTTTTAGTCATTTTTATTTATTCATGCCTATTTTTGTTTTTTCTTATTTATTCAGGCAGGCTTTTATTTTGGAATTTAGTATATCATACAGTCACAGGCTCCGATGTGTACTATCATTTTCAGGTGCAATTGAGCTGTGAAATAATTTTTTTATTCATATTTATTTATTTAGGTCTGGTTTTTTTTATTTATTCAGACAGACTTTTATTTTTGGAATTCAGCATATCACAGTGAGGTGTACTATCATTTTCAGGTGAAATTTTTATTTATTTTCATTTATTCAGACAAACTGACTGAATAAATGAATGTGAAATTGCTTTAACAGAAGATTACTTGTTTTCAGTTCTCTGACCGTCTTACCGTAATAGCCAGTATATGCACGAACCATGAAATATAGTGGCAGCTAGATTGACCGTGCATTTCGCGGTCGTGGCTGGCTTGACCGCAGTACTATGAGAAGGTGCACTCTTCAACTGAGGTGCAATTGGTTTGTGGAAACTAAGACTTTTCTTTTTTTATGATTTTCTGAATGTTTTGACAAAACAGCAGATTCGGAATGTAACATCAGAATGTCCTTTAACGGTGGAGTTGACAATGTGAGAAGGTGTACTCTCCGTCTGAGTTGAAACTGGTCTGTGTAAACCAGGACTTCTATTTTTATGATTTTCTGCATGTATAGACAAAACAGCAGATATATAAATTATGGGGGGCTCTTATTTTGGAATGCAACATTAGAATGTCCTGTAAGGGTGCATTTTTTTAAATTATTTCTTCAGGCAGACTTTTATTTTGGTATTCTGCATATCATACAGTGACAGGCTCCGATGTGTACTACCATTTTCAGGTGAAATTGGGCTGTGAATTTTTTTTTTAATTCATATTTATTCATTTAGACCTGTTTTTTATTTATTCAGGCAGACTTATATTTTTGGAATTCAGCATATCATGGTGAGGTATATTAAATATTTATTTTCAATTATTCAGACAGACTGACAGAATAAATGAATGTGAAATTGCTTTGACAGAAGATTACTTGTTTTCAGTTCTATGACTGTCTTATCCTAAATAGCCAGTACATGCGCGAATCATAAAATATAGTGGCGGCTAGATTGACCATGAATTTCGCGGTGGCGGGTGGCTTGACTGCAGAACAGAACAGAACGTCCCTTTAGGGGTACGTAAATACACACACTGTTATTTCAAAATGTCTGTCTTGGTGAGTATTCATGTGAACACAGTTGGTTATGTCTTAACTGAACATTATCAGTTGGGAAAGAAATCGGTTGCGTTTCAGCAGGATCCGTTACCGCACATTAGGTCTAAAAGGGACTAATAGACTAATACAGTAAACCTGCTGCTGTCTGTCAAACAACAAAAGATAAAGAGAAATTCACTCACTGCTCTTGACTGAATTAATGTTTGTAGCTTTATAATGAATCAGTATATTTAATTCATGTTAAGATTAACATTTGATCAATTTCTATATTGTTTCTTACTTGAATGCTATTTAAGTAAACTTAAAATAGCATTCAATAATTGATATGGTATTTGTCTTATTGTTTAGGTAGTTCTTATCTTTTTTAATTATAAACATAAATTAAAATAACAATAACAATAAAAAAATCAACAATTGGTAAAATAGTTCAGTTTTCTCATAAGATCGGGTTGGCAATAAATAATAAACTAGAAGAAAGAAATAACTGAAAAAACTGACAAAAATTGAATTATTGAAAAATAATGCACATCCAGTAATGATCCTCATTACTTCATGATCATGATTATGATGCAACACTAGTTTCTTTTTATAGTACAGAACTATATTCTTGCAAGTCACTTTAGATTTAGTATGGAGACTTTGGCTTATGCTATTCAGTTATTGGAGACAGAGAGTGGGATTATTATTACTGATTTTAAAACAACAGCTGCATATTTATTCCACATTGCAACAGAAATGTTCTTACTGTGTTATTGTCTTTAGTAGAAATGCAGTGCATATATCTGATAAGGTTATTTCAACCACAAACAAAACCAATGCTTTGAGGGCAGTTCTGTCTGAGACACACTTGAATCATAGTGAAGATTTAAAAATAAATATTGGATGCAAATGCTGCAATGGCTGTCATGTAGCTGGAGGTATATCTCAAAGCTACCACAGATGTCTTGAGTTGAATTGCACATGAGAAGAATCTCTGTAAATGAGCTTTACTGTTTCTCTTCAACACTCTCTCAAGAATCTATAAGACAAGAACTTTTCACGATAGCATTCCTAATTATGCCTGTTTGACCCCAGGACCTACACACTGAAAGGACCAACACACAAAAATATCTGAACATATAAGAACATGCTCTCTGTAGAAGTATGAATAGTGATTACATGAAAATAGGTTGTATGTCATTGTATATTTTTAACAAAGTTTTATAGTCAATGGCCAGCTCCTGTTTATATAAATATATGTAAATGGTCAAAATGATGAATCAATGGGGAATTTCAATACATCGTTACCGTTAAAATTTCACAATAATGAAATTATTAATTTAGCTTCTTTAGCAAAAAAATCCTGTTTTTAAAGTTGGTTCAGATAATCAACATGGAGTAAAAAGACGGCAATATGAATAAGGAGTAAGGAAATGTGAAGAAAGCTACTTCATTTTTTTGCCCACATTTACTATACATATTAGTAAGGGGTGGTGGGAGCATCGGCAAAGGAAAAAACTACTTGTCACAAACATGAATATGAACTCATGTCACCCACATTACCACTGTGGTTTAATAAATGTACGTTATAAAAGGTGAACAAGTGAACCATAATCTTCAGTCAATTAATTAAATAGATAGATAAAACTCAGTTCAACCTTTAGAATACATTAGTATTTGTTTAAAACATGGAGATCACTACTAATCTTTGTAAACAAGTGGGATGTCAAGATCTATATTTTTGCCCCTAGATAATTACCCATCATGCATGAGAGATTGTACTATGCTTTGGGAAATGCATATGTGTGTCCCCAAAATAGATTTGCCCAAAATTTCATGAAATGAATGACAAACCAAGGTTTATACAAACATGATTCCTAGGCTATAAGTACTAGATGACTACTAGTACTACAACTCAAAACTGTTATGGGCCACATTTCCCAATATCAATATCACAGTTGGCTGCAAAAAGGGAGAGTAGTAGAGGGAGGATCTAATCGCAACAGTCACTTTAATTAACAATTCAAACAAAATAACAAGCACGCAGGAGTACAGGCAGGGGAATACAGGTACATAGGGGAAACACAACCAACTAAAAATAAATGAGAATAAAAGAACTAAACAAGGAGTATGTCATGATAACAAATGACAACCTTCTAGAAACTATAGGTGTGTTCGACATCAAAGCAGTGTCAAAGCAATTCAAAAGTATACAGAGCCTCTATCTACTCACTGATGTCATACACCGATTGTTCTGTGCAGTGCCTGCAAGTCGAACACACCTAATGGGAACAAAACTCAAGACAGCTAAAAACTCAAGACAGCTAAAAGTCCAAGATAATGGAACAGAAACCAAAACTGACGTTACAAACAATGGAACTTACACTCTTAAGAGGGTTCTTTTTAAAATGTGAGCTTGCAAAAATGCACTTGCATGCATGCAGAGGTAAGGCCCCGATATACCAACATTGAAATTATTTTTTGCTCTTCATTTAGGGGTAATACAAATTTCGAAATACGTGAATAAAAGCAGTCATATACTGTAATCGAACTTCAGATGCCACACAAACTGCTGAGAGAAGTGGTTATATGAATATGTAAATATGTGATGTGCTTTCCACTCAGTAACAAAATAAACCCAACAAAAAATGAGAAAACAGCAAGCTTTTTTTTATAGAAAGCATCTGATCACAAGAACATGGGTAGGTTAGCACAAGCTCTGCAAATAAACACTCCAGTAAAGTCACATCACGTTTATTGATTTGGCATTTTATTCAATAGATTGCTTAAAAGAAATGGGATGGGCTACAGGAAAAATAGGCAAGCAGCTTGGTGAGAAGGCAACAACTGTTGGTGCAATTATTAGAAAATGGAAGAAGTTCAAGATGATGGTCAAACTCCCTTGGTCTGGGGCACCATGCAAGATCTCACCTCGTGAGGCATCACTGATCATGAAGAAGGTGAGGTATCAGCCCAGAACTACACAGCAGGACTTGGTCAATGACCTGAAGAGAGCTGGGACCACAGTATCAAAGAAAAGCATTATAACACATTATGCCGTCATGGATTAAAATCCTGCAGCGCACGCAAGGTCCCCCTGCTCAAGCCATGTCCAGGCCCTTCTGAAGTTTGCCAATGACCATCTGGATGATAGAAAATGTTTGGAGGGAGCTGAAAGTCTGTATTGCCCAGTGACAGCCCCGAAACCTGAAGGATCTGGAGAAGGTCTGTATGGTCAAGAACTACAGGAAACGTATGGTCTGTAATTGCAAACAAAGGTTTCTGTACCAAATATTAAGTTCTGCTTTTCTGATGTATCAAATATTTATGTCATGCAATAAAATTCAAATTAATTAAAAATCATACAATGTGATTTTCTGGATTTTTGTTTTAAATTCCGTCACTCACAGTTGAAGAGTACCTATGTAGTACGCTTTGTAAGTTGGCAAACCTGCAAAATCGGCAGATTATCAAATACTTGTTCTCCCCACTGTAGGTGGTTGAGAACGCCACCAGCCTGCACAGTGGTAACAAGGCATGATGGATACATGTTCTCATTCTGTTTACGCCAAATTCTGACTCTACCATCTGAATGTCTCAACAGAAATTGAGACTCATCAGACCAGGCAACATTTTTCCAGTCTTCATTTTGGTGAGCTCGTGCAAATTGAAGCCTCTTTTTCCTATTTGTAGTGGAGATGAGTGGTACCCGGAGGGGTCTTCTGCTGTTGTAGCCCATCCGCCTCAAGGTTGTGTGTGTTGTGGCTCCACAAATGCTTTGCTGCATACCTCGGTTGTAACGAGTGGTTATTTCAGTCAAAGTTGCTCTTCTATCAGCTTGAATCAGTCGGCCCATTCTCTCTAACCTCTAGCATCAACAAGGCATTTTCGCCCACAGGACTGCCGCATACTGGATGTTTTTCCCTTTTCACACCATTCTTTGTAAACCCTAGAAATGGTTGTGCGTGAAAATCCCAGTAACTGAGCAGACTGTGAAATACTCAGACCAGCCCGTCTGGCACCAACAACCATGCCACACTCAAAATTGCTTAAATCACCTTTCTTTCCCATTCTCAGTTTGGAGTTCAGGAGATTGTCTTGACCAGGACCACACCCCTAAATGCATTGCAACTGCCATGTGATTGGTTGATTAATGAGAAATTGAACAGGCGTTCAAGTAATAATCCTTTAGGTGAGTGTATATTAACCAAAACAAAGCAAAAATCATTCATTCTTACTCGTACTGTTAATAATCTCCCTGGCTCAATTTCTTTTTTTAAACAAAAGTTTTGCTTTGATGACAAAAAAAGCCAACCCCTGCACTCAAATTATATCCATGATGTAAAAAAAAATCATTTCCCCACCACAATCTCCAATCAGTCTCATTATTAAAATCACTATGGGAAGACAAATTTGTCTAAATCAGGAAAGAAAAATCACTTACCTCAACACTTTTCCCATTTGTTTAATAAAGAAAAGCATTGATTTTATCCACAGTATACAGATCTCCTTTTGTTACTTTTGACATCTCATACTCTTCAGACCATTGCTCATCTTTCATACTATCATTTTCAATGATGATGATTTGTCAGTTTTGACATTGTGACACTCCAGCAATCTCAGCCTTCCTCAACATCATTTGCATTCTCAATTTTGTTGGGAACATCATTTAAATATTTATCAAAGGTAGAACTACATTCAGCTTGCTCATGGTCATTGCATTCACTCACCTCATCCAATACATCATCTTTTGATGATGTTTCAGCTTGCTCCTCTGCTCCTTATTCCCTGCCATATTACTGTCACTTCCATTCTCTTTCTCATTCTCTTATTGACGTTAGATACATTTTGAGAGTATGCTTGTTGTTATTCATTATTATTATATGTGGACAGGAGAACTGTTTGTGTCGCAAAGCGCCATATTCAAAACACTTAAGGTTTTCCGTGCTTGCGTATACCATATAGGAATTCTGCCCGTGACTAACACAGAAAGAAATCTATAAAGTGTGGTCAGGTGAAGTCAAAAATAATTAATACTTGTCAATGAAACGAAAGTATGTGTTTGAGTGCACTATTTTTGCATCCAAAGTGGATCATTCTAATTGGACTCACGATTCTTATTGCATCAATTCTTTAACAATAGAATTGTTTGAGACAAAAGGCGGAATATTGGATATTGTGATTTTTGTTGCCGGTGCAGCTAACGGAGTCATGGGCATAAAGGCTTCTCTCACCCATAAACCACTCTCTGTTCATTTATTGATTAACTGTTCCATTTTTAAAAAACACAACAATTGCCTTATTCATGCATGAGGCCGAGACAATATTGTCTGTCAATTTATTCTCCTACTACCACAAGCACTTCTTCCATGCATACACCAGGTTCTGGTACACATCAGCACTCACCACACCGTGTCAGGTGTGGTATGCCTTGCCCAGGGGCAGACGTCATATCAGCTCACAACAAAATTGTGCCAAGCATGGTCAAATTTACACGTTACTGCTCTAGTATAAAATATAAGACAAAGAAGGGGGGGGGGGGGGATAAAATAAATGAAGAAATAGCAATTCCCTACACCTGTTTTTACCAATATACTCTATTTTCATATACACACACACACTCCCAGCATGCACCTCTAAGAGAAAGAGATCTACAAGTGTCCATCAGAAAACCTCGGTTATCTAAGAATGAGTACTGAGTCTTGCTAGATAAGCCAATGGCGAAGAAGCCAGCTAGAAGTCGAACTCCTGGAGGTAGTCATGCAGAAAGAACCTGAGACTGTAAGGCAGGAATGTCCAGGTTATTGAACCTGGCTGTCACAAATATCAGCTAGAGTGCCCGTGATAGCCACTAGAGGGCACTCCACCCTGAACTGTTGTTCACTACCAGACTCCATTTCCCACAATTCACCACACAGGAACTATCACTCACTCACACACTTGCACACTAAATTTCCCAGAAGCCCTTACCTTGTCACTGATCACCCCAGCCAGCTGTAGCACATTATCTGGACTATATAAGCACACTGCACAGACACTTCGGTGCGAAGTCTTGATTTGCTTTTAGTGATCATTTCTGAGCATTTATTCCCGTGTTTCTTTTCCCTGTTTTGATTCTGCCTGTTTTCCATTGTTTGATTCTTGCTGCCTGTCTCAACATTTCTGCCTGTTTACTGACCACAATTTTGCCAATCCTCTGCCATACCAGTTTGCTGTTCCTCGACCTATGCCTGTTTTACTACTCCTGTTTTAATAAAGCTGCATTTGGATCTCACTCCCCTGACCCGTCATTACACTGGTGAAAGTGGAAAGTATAGAACCAGCCCACCAGCTGCAGCATAGATTTATGTTATGGACACACCGCTGGACCAAGCCCACGATGAGGCCATGCCTCTCATGGAGTGTGCCCTTACTCCGATGTTGTAGACCCAAGAAGGAGTACGTGGACGTTAGCCTTTGGTCTGTGATCGGATGCCCTTTGGTGAGGCCCCTTGAAGTATACAAAGAGCTATTCTGACTGTCTGTATGAGGCAGAATAGTCAATGTAAGCTTTCAAAGCTCTGACTGGGCAGAGCAAGTCCAGCTCCTGATCATCCCGAGAGGGAGGAAGTGCAGCGAGTGTAATAACCTGTGCTCTGAAAGGAGTGGAAAGGACTTTAGGAACATAACCATGCCTCGGCTTCAGGACAACTTCAAAGCTACAACTACAGAGAGCACCTACTCTAAGCTAAGGCTTTTAGCGATAGGCGTCAAATCCCGGTAGACTGTAATGGCTCAAAGGTCCTCAGAACTGTAGACAGCTTCCAGGTAGGGACAGTAGTGGGAAGAGGAGGGTTTAGCCTCCTAGATTCCTTTAAAAAAACAGGCAACAAGGTTGTTCCTGCCCACTGGCTGTCTGGCTATAGGAGCATGAAAAGCCACAACATAAACTTTGAGAGTGGAAAGCGTACACCCTTTATCCAACAGCTCTTGAAGAAAGGACAATATCAGAGATATGTCACATGCAGATGGGTCTTCATTGCAGGCTGAGCACCAAGTGGAGAGGACTGACCAGTTAAGGGTTATAGCGGTGTCTTGTAGATGGGGCTCTGGCCTATGAAATAGTATTTAAGACATTCTTGGGGAGGTCTATCAGCTCCCATCGAGAGGCTATAGATGCAGAGCCCACAGCCTGGGCTGGGGAAGCCAAATCATCCTGTTTGCCTGAGAGAGGAGATTCTGTCTCAGGGGAATCGGCTATGGAGCTGCTATGAGCAGCTGAGACAGCTCTGAAAGCCAATGGTGCTTCCTCCAGAACAGGGCCACTAGGAGGACCTCATGTTTGTGTTCCCCGATACTTCTGATAACCTGAGGGATCTGAGCGACTGGGGAAAAGCATAAAAGGAGAAGGCTGGGCCAATCGTGGGTCAGGACATCCCTGTTCCTTGAAAAATAGATTAGGCAATGTCTTTGAGGGCTAAGAGGTCGACCTCTGCCTTCTCGAAGGTTTCCCATATTTCTGAACCACTTGGGGGTGGAGCGTCCAGTCTTTCACTCATTGTCCCGAAACAACCCGTCTGCCCCTTGGTTCAATATGCACCACACATGCATTGCTCTTAGTGTAAGCCAATTGCAATGTGCCCACTCCAGAAGGCTCCTCACCATAGTAAAGAGGCACTTGGAGTAGGGCCCGCCCTGGTGATTTATGTGGCAGGAAGGTTTGAAGGGCTGGACAAACTGCCATCATTTCCAGGCAGTTGATGTGTAACCTGCTTTCTTTGTGTGACGAAGTCCCAGAGGCTGGTCTGCCCTCGTACAGGGCTCCTCGTGCGTGGCCCCTGCTTTGTCCAGGGGAGGCAGCTTCTCATAGCCCTTCTCTGTGGTGCTGTGAACTGAAGTGAGGGTGGGCGAGGCAGAGGTACGCAGGCGAGCTGAGTAAAGGGCACACCATGATTTAGACAGCTCATCGTGGACTTCTGGGAAGAAGGGGCGACTTTCGCTGGGGAGGGACTGGTGGCGCCTCGGCAGGAATCACTTATCCATGCAACTGCAAGTGGGCTCTTTCAGAGAAGACCACTCCAGTCTGAGCTCTTCGAGAGCCTTGGATAAGACACAGAGAAGCTCAGTGTCTATTACAGCCCTGGCATCGATTGGCTCCTCTGAACGAGACCAGATCACTCGCAATAGCAGAATGATGCTGGTCTGGACGGGCAAAAGAGACAGGGGAAGCCTCTCTATGTGGAGAGAGTGAGGCACGCAGGCCCTGGGCCAATGTGAGCTCACTCGTATCCGAGCGCAGAGATCCTCTTCCCTGCTGTTTTTTTCCTTACAGGCTCCAAGGAGAAAGAAAATGGGAGGGCGCAAATGCCGGAGCTGCTTTCTGAAAAAAGCTCAGAGGCGAGACTCTGGCAATGAGAGCAATTTGCCTCAGTGAGCGCGGTTTCTGCGAGGGATTTCCCCAGACGTGAAACACACTCACTCTGCCCGTAATCAGCGTGCAGGGGTGCTCTGCACGAGCCACAGCCACAACATTTTTAACAACGTTGCAGAAATTTGCTCTTATAGTTACCAAAGCTTAACCCAAGGTTAAGCGGCTGGCAGCGAGCTGAACCGGCTGCTGCAGAGCGGTGAGAGAGAGGTCACTATGTCGGCTTCTTCCAGCTGCTTGTTGTTGGCGAAGGGCAGCTTCAAGTCTTGTAGCTCTATTGAAGAGATGTGATCATTGTCGCTGAAGGAGAATGTATCAGAGATCCTATGCGAAATGCCCGCTTATATAGCCAGATGGCCCCGCTCATTCTGGCGGGCTCTGGTGAGCTTCTTCGCCATAGGCTCACGTGGTTCTGCCAAGTCATCATTGGTTCATTTTATTACAACTGCACTGTAACAAATTGCTGTAGTTATTACAGTAAAATTCTACAGAAACTTATTGCTTTAGCATTTTACAAGTTATTACTGTATTTCACAATGCATTATGGGTCAAAGAGAGCGTTACAGTTGTTAACTGTATATTTCCCTGTCAACTGTAAATTAGTTTACAGTTAAGAGGTGTTTTCACTGTAGCGTATATGTTTTTACATCAACTTACTGTGATGTTGCATTATGGGACTGCGCAGGCTGAATACAAATTTGAAAACTGCTCGACTGGAGCTGGGCATGAACAGTTGAAGATAAAAGGCATTATTCTATAAATCTTTGGTAAGTTCACTTAAATTTACATCCATAATTATTCAAATCAAATGTATTAGGCTACATTTAATGCATTTTAGTGATTCATATTTTGAAAATAATTTATAACGTCTAATGAATTTTATCGACTTGGTTAAAAACTGCGTGTTATCAGGACATTTAGTTGGTGTAAAAGTGTTTGATTTCAATATTCCCCTGTTATGTTTATTTAGTAAAGGAATGTGTCGTTAACTTTAAATATCTTGTTTCAGGCGAGGCGGAGAATCTCGACGGGGCATGCCATACCGGTGGTGAGACAAAGCTGAACTACGGTAAAACCATTGTTAATGTCATATTCACATGCAGTCCCGGTGCCATGGGCGGGCATTGGGGGGCCTGGCCCGCCCTGTGAGTCACTAGTGCCTGCCCTGGACGAGCCTGCTGTCTGGATTTTGCGACTGGAAGCATGCAGTGGAAACCGGGAAAGGACCTAATAAACATTCAGCGTCAAAAGAACACCAAACTTGTGAAGCTGTGTGGAGGGACAAAGAGAGACGGATTCAGACCAGTAAAGAAATCACAACTTTAATCAATGCAGAACATTTGGAACGCAATAGATACTACTTGTCATCAATAATCGATGTCGTCGAGTTTCTTGCAGTGAACCAGCTACTTTTTAGAAGTGACCATGATGCTTTTGAATGTATGACTGAAGATAGATGCGGATTAGTTTTGTCCTTATTTGAATATACTTTAAGAAAAGATGCTGTGTTGGCCAAGATAGCGCAGACTATCCCACACAATGCTAGGTACACTAGCCATGACATTCAAAACAGTTTGATAGACATTATGAGTAATTTAGTCACGGACCACATAGTGAAAGAGGTTATCATTTTATATGATAAAAGTGGATGGAACTCAAGACACGAAAGGAAGAGAGAATATTTCAATAGTTGTGCGTTTTGTGAATGAGCTGAATGAGCCAACTGAACATCTTCTGACAATTGCCGACTCTGACCAGGGAGACGCAGAAACACTGACTGACATGATCATAGAAGAATTAACAAAAGAAGGACTGAGTTCTTGGAAAATCATCAGTCAGGTGTATGACGGCGCCTCCCTGATGTCAGGTAAACATGGAGGGGTGCAAAAACGTCTCCAACAAAAACTGCACTTAGACATACCCTACGTCCACTGTTTCAACCACCAATTACATTTGGTGGTCACCCATGCTTTAGCAGCAGAACAGGCCTTGGTATACTATTTCACTATGTGTAACATGCTCTACAAATTCTGCAGAAAGTCTATCGCTGCCATTCTCTACAAGGCAGAGACATTGAAGTGCCTCCTAGACCAATGCTTGACTGGTCATTTTAGCATGGTCTCTGTTATTCTGAAATCATTTGATGACCTAGCCACACTGCTCCATGAAATCAACAGCAGCCCAGCCTATGGAGCAGATGTGCAAGTGGAAGCTACAGGTTTACTATGGGCCATGTCTGAAGCCAGCTTTAGGTTCATTGCCGAGATGGTGCACAAAATCTTATCATATCTTGACCCCCCTAATATGATGCTACAGGCAGAAGACGTGGATCTGTTAACAGGTGTGCAAATTGTAAATTCAGCCTGTACGTGTATTGAAAATCTCTGTTCTGAGACAGAATTTGTGACACTCTTGAAGCATTGCAAGTATGGAACAAAAGAGCCTGTGCCAAATAAGAGATGGCGCACACTAAACACATCCTTCGCAATGTATGCAGTTGAGGAAAGAATTATATATGAACACCTCAGCGACGAAACAGAGCTACGCAGGAAGTATTTCAGTTGTATCGATGCAGTTTGTGAGGAAATGAAGGAGCACTTTGGGGAACAAAATTGTGTGATGATGGATGTGCTCAGATCTCTGGACCCAGGATTCTAGCTTCTTGGATGTGTCCAAAGTGAAACCTTTACTGGACCTTACTAATACACCCATTGTGGAATCTGAATACACAGTGGCTCACCAATTCCTAAGCGTGCAAATGAAGGACTCATTTCCAGCAGACGGGGGTAAATGAAGAATGAAAAAAGTTCTACAACACTTTCAGAAAGCTCTCGAACCAATGCCAAGCGTGATGACAGCGTTCAAACATGCTTTGACCTTTGGTGCAAGTACGGCACTCTGTGAGAACTTACGATTTTATTCGCATTTATTCTCAAGAGAGTGTTTTTAGAGCATTTGCAGTTTGGAAGACATGGCATGTTGACCGAAGTGCTGGTGAGACAAAACTACATAAAGTTACGTGTGCAGTTAGGTTTGTTGACGAAAAACATTAGAACATATGATATTAACATCGTTGGATGCTACGATTTTCAAATATATTTCAGTTTGGATTTCTTATTGAGAGCATGTAAAACTAGTGTTTAACAAAAGCTTGTATCATAACTAAATTGAATGCAAAAAAAAATTGAGCGAACAACGATATAGAGGTGCTTATTCGACTATGGTCATCAGGGAGTATTTTTAGAGCATTTTCAGATTTGAAGACATGACATATTGACCGAAGTGCTGGTGCATTTAATTTACAATTTTTTCCCTTTTTTTATATACATTTCTTGTAGGTGTCATGCAACAGCAGCTGATGTGGAAAAAAGTTCTACACTTCCAGACTCTCCGAGACTTATTGTCTTAGGTAATGTACAATGTAACAAAATCTTTAAATTACTTAATAAACATTTTTGTATTTTAGCATACATTTTTATAAAGTTGCTTATATTTATTCATTTTTGGTGATATTCTCACTGCAACCCAGTGGATGCCGAGTATTGAGGGTTAAGTGGATTTGAATCCACACCCCAACTTTGTGGCTGGATTTGCTGATTTGTTTGCAGCATACTACAACTTCAATCTGGTGTACCAGCACGAGGCTCCCTGCACACTTGAATTTGTTCAAAGGTAACAATTTACTTAAATATAAATGTGTGTATGCTAAAGGGTAAGTTCATCCAAAAAGGAAATTTCTGTCATTAATTATTCATTAATCTGTCATTAATTAACTTCTGACCTTTGTTAATTTTCAAAACACAAATAAAGGTATTTTTGATTAAATCTGAGAGATTTCTGAACCACACAAAGGCAGCAACATCATTGCAACTTTTAAGCCCCAGAAAGGTAGTAAAAACATTTCGGTTACAAAGGTAACCCTCGTTCCCTGAAGGAGGAAATGGGAGACGTACGTTGGACAGACCGACGAATAGGAATCTCGCTAGAGAGGCCAATCTACTTCGAGTGTAACTAAACGCTGCCAATGCACATTGGCATGCAATCATATGCATCAGCAGCTTACCTCGCAGCACGGGTATATAATGAGCAGCAGGTGCTTTGCATCTTCAGGTTTTCGCTGAGGAGCCGAACCGGATAGGTGGCAACATCAGCGGGGTACAGCGACTGTGGCGACGGGACGTACGTCTCCATTCCCTCCTTCAAGGAACGAGGGTTACCTTTGTAACCGAGACGTTCCCATTCAGTCGGTCACGCTCGACATACGAAGGACAGACCTGCAAACAGGAATCCCTACCAAAGTGCCACAGGAGCTGCCCTCTTCCAGCGTTCTGTTGTAAGCCACCTGAACCCCCTTGCCTGAGGACGATGGGACAGGGCTAACACAGAGAGTGTCGATCACTGCTATTCCCCAAAACCCATTCAGTGAGACTATTGGATAACACTGGGAAAGCGTACCCTTTCATGGAAAAGGGACGCTGTAGAAGCCATATCCTTCTGTGAAGGAGTTATGTGGAAGAACATATGGACTAACCCTGTAGGGCTATGCTACATGTGGAAGAACTGGGGTGACTCCAAGTCGATGAGAGGTGGGCTCTCCCAGAGGGAAAGACACTGGTTTCGTTTAGGAGCAACCGTGGAACCAGCCATATGGGATCCTTGTAGGGACACTCATATGGAACCCAGCCTAAATCCGGTTCTGAAGGAAGCAGCGGAGTATAGGCCTGGTGCCAGACACTCCGCCATTACGGCTGCCGAAAGGAGATCGGAGGACACAACAGGGTTTGCCTTGTAGGGACTATCTGGAGAATAAGCACATATAAGCGCAGCAGACCGACACTAAGCCGGGGCCTCTCCATGCCTCTGACCTGAGGTGAGAACATGGGAGGAGACCGGCTCGACACGAAGGCTATAGAATCAAGCAAACGTGTTAGTGCGCATGCAACCTGAGCGGGCAGGGCATGCCCTGAACTTGGTAAGCCGGGGCGATGGTATCCACTATCGAGTGAGCCATCCTCTGCTTGGAGACAGCCTTTCCCTTCTGCTGGCTTCTCTAACAGACAAAGAGCTGGTCTGAGGTCCTGAAACTTTGGGTTCTGTCTATGTACAGTCGCAAAGCACGAACTGGACAGAGCAAAGCCAGGACTGGGTCTGCTTCCTCCGAGGGCAGCGCTTGCAGGCTCACTGCCTGGTTCCCTGAGGGGAGTGGTAGGAACCTTGGGCACATAGCCAGGCCGGGGTCTCAGTAACACGTGGCTGTCACCCGGGCCGAAATCTAGGCACGATTCGTCGACCGAAAATGACTACAGGTCCCCTACCCTCTTGATGGAGGCCAATGCAGCAAAGTCTTCATCGATAGAATCTTTTAGTCTGCTGACTGCAAAGGCTCAAAGGGAGCATTCTGAAGTGCTCTTAGCACCAGAGCCAGGTCCCAAGAGGGTATGGAGGGGGGACGAGGAGGATTTAACCGTCTCGCCCCCCTAAGGAACCTGACCACCAGGTCGTGGTTCCCAACGGATTTGCCATCTATGTGGTCTGGTACGCAGAAATAGCAGCAGCATGGACTTTGAGGGTGGAGGGGGACAGCCTATGCTCCAACCCTTGCTGCAAGAAGGAAAGCACGACACCGATCGAGCATCTTCGGAGGTCTTCTCAGCTAGAAGAGCACCACTCAACAAACAGGTTCCACTTCAAGGTGTAAGCACGTCTCGTAGACGGTGTATGTGCCGAAGTGATGGTGTTAAGTACCTCGGGGGGTAAGTCACCTAGAATCTTCGCGTCCCTTCCAGGGACCAGACATGGAGTCTCCAGAAGTCTGGACGTGGGTGCCAAAAGGTGCCCCGTCTCTGAGAAAGAAGTTCCTCCCTCAGAGGTATGGGCCAGGGAGGGGCTGTCGCGAGGAGTGAGACTTCTGGGAACCAGGTACGGTTGGGCCAATAAGGAGCAACTAACAAGACCTGCTCCTCATCCTCCCAGACTTTTCACAGGGTCTGTGCAAATAGGCTCACTGGGGGAAATGCAAACTTGTGAAGGCCCCGGGGCCAGCTGTGAGCCAGTGCATCTGTCCTGAGTGTTCCCTCGGACAGAGAGTAAAACAACTGGTAATGGGAGGATTCTGGTGAGGCAAACAGGTCTACCTGAGCCTCTCCGAACTTTCTATAAATCAGCTGGACCAGCTGGGGGTGGAGTCGGCACTCTCCCGGCAGTGCAGCTCGTGAGAGCTCGTTGGCCACACGGTTGAGCACACTGGGAATGTGAATGGCACGAAGCAACCTCAGATGCTTCTGACTCCAGAGGAGGAGATGGCGGGCGAGTTGTGATATGCGACAGGAGCGTAGACCACCTTGACGGTTGATGTACGCAACGGTCGAAGTGGTGTTCATACGGACCAGTACAGGCTTGGACCGTAGCGGCCCTTTGAGGCGGTTCAGCGCAAGGTGTACTGCTAACAACTCGAGGCAGTTGATGTGCCAATGCAGTTGGGGACCCCTGACACTGCATGCCCGGACACCTGTTCTAAGGGGCACTCCAGCCCGAAGAAACAAGGGGTCCGACCACGGGCTGAAGGTTTGGCAGGCTTGGCCCATCTCGGGACTCGGCCATGGAGCCAGTATTGAAGCGGTCTCATATGAAGCAGACCAAGCGGGGTTACTGCCGCTGTGGCCGCCATATGCCCCCGGAGCCTCTGAAAGAATTTCAGTGGGGACCACCATCCTGCTGTTGAACATATTCAGGCAGTTCAACACCGACTGAGCACATTCCTCTGTGAAGCATGCTGTCTATTCAACCTAATCCAACTCCTTAATAAGAAGAGAGATCCTCTGCACGGGGGTTTGCTCTTTTCCCAGTTGACCTGAAAACCCAACTGGCTGAGGTGTTTGAGCACCAAATCCCTGTGTTCACACAACTGATCCTGCGACTGAGCTAGAATGAGCCAGTTGTCTAAATAGTTGAGGATGCGAACATCCTGTTCTCTCCTGGGAACAAGGACTCCCTCCCCAACTTTCGTGTAGATGCGGGGAGACAGGGCCAGCCCGAAGGGTAGGACTCTGTACTGATATGATCGACCTTCGAACGCAAATCACAGGAATGGCCTGTATCATGGACAAATCGAGACATGAAAGTACGCATCCTTCAGGTCGATCGCTGCAAACCAATATTGGGGACGGATGCACTCGAAAATGCGTTTCTACGTGAGCATTTAGAATGGTAGCTTGTGAAGACTCCAATTCAAAACTCGCAGGTCCAAGATCGGCCGTAACCCACCGCTTTTCTTGGGTACAATGAAGTAGGGGCTATAGAACCCTGACCTCATATCAGCTGGAGGGACCGGCTCTATCGCGTCCTTCGCCAGTAGGACTGCGATCTCCGCACGCAAGACAGGGGCATCGGCAGCTTTCACTGAAGTGAAGTGGATGCACCTGAACCTCGGGGGATGCCGGGTGAATTGAATCACATAGCCGAGCCTGATGGTCCGAATGAGCCAGCGAGACGGGCTGGGGAGTGCTAACCAGGCTCGCAGAGACCGTACAAGCGGGACCAAAGGGACCACAGACGTGCTCGCAGTGGGGCAGCAAGGTGGAACACAGGGACGCGGGCCGGGGGCCTCTCCTTGCGAGGTGGCCCGAGGCGGAGTCACAGTGTGCTGTGCAACACATACTTGGTTCCACGGATGGACAGAGGGTGCAGGCAAAGTCTTGGCTGCCTGCTGCACGCTGCTGTCCGCTGGCGACAGAAGAGGGGGATGAGAGCGGTGAGGTTCTTGCCCTCCCACTGGTCTCCAAGCCCTCTTCAGACCCAGAGATGAAGGAAACTGCTCTTTTATTGAGAATTTGAGGAACATAAAGAAAAATCAACACTGGATTTACCACCCAGCCCTCCTCCGGGGGAAGGAGTGGAGCAGTCCCCATCTCCTGAAGAGCAGTCCTATCCATCTCCGGGTCCTCCATCCTAGGGCCTCTTTCTCTTGGCTTTGCCACCCTTCTTGGCGGGGACGTGGGGGGGGGGGCAACGAGCAGGCTGAGGCGTTACAGGTGGCGGATGGGTGGACACAGCAGCTGCCCGCTGCGGCAGGATGCCGAGAACTGCTGGGCAAAGCTCTTGACCAAAGCTCTGGGACACTGGGGAATTAAGAAACGTGACTGACCTTGTCGGTATCCCTCATGTCCGCAAGACACAGCCAGAGATGGTGTTCCTGGGCCACAAGTGTGGACATCAGACAACCCACTGACCGCGCCGTGATCTTCGGCGCAAGAAGCGCGAGGTCCATCACAGCACGAAGTTCCTGCAGAACCTGTGGATCATGACCACCCTCGTGCAGGTCCCTCAGTGCTTGGCATGATGAACCTGCAACAACGCCATAGCGTGTTAGGCCGAAGCGGTTTTCCCACAGGCCCAATAAGCCTTGCCGGTAAGAATACTTACAGGGCCGGGAAGGGAGAGATGGCTCCCCCTGCCAGGTGGAGTTAGGGCTCAGTTGCATAGCAACAGCCCGCTCCACAGGGGGTATGTACGCATAACCCTTAGCCACTCCGCCATCAAGGGTGGTGAGGGAGGAGGATCTACTGACATGGTTTCAGGCAGTAAAAGGTGCCGTCCACGTGCCGGTGAGCTCTTCATGCACTTCCGGGAAGAAAGGGTCCAGGGTGGGGGACTGAGAACCAGCCCTTGCCACTCCGAGAAACCAGTCATCCAACCATGAGGGTTCAGGACATGGCGGAGGATTCCACACGAGTCCGATACTGTTGGTGGCCCGGGAAAGCATTGACATCATTTCCGGGTCCGAATCGGGCACAGTTGTCACTCCCAAAGGAGGCAGCTGCGCCAAATCATCATCCGCGAAAGTGTCAGGCTCACCTTCTGATGCAGCGATCGACATCCGGTCATCTTGGGGAGCCCCGGAGGATACGGATGGTACACACCTCTGGGGTGGTCCACCGCTTCCTCCGGAAGCTCTACTGGCTGCGGATTGTAGGAGGAGTGAGGGCTCCCAAGGGGTTGGTTCCCTGAGGGAAGCACGCTCACCGTGACCCTCAAATCACCAGCGCCGCTGCTCGAAGCAACCCTCTGAGGAGGACTGGTATGAGGCAGCGGCACTGGGACTCCGCCCCCTTGCAAGAAGCGGAGTCTAGACCGCAACTCCGCAATGGTCATCTTCCCCAAATGGGTGCATGACTCATCCACAAACACTGCCTCAGGGTGCCTTAAGCCCAAGCACGTGATACAGTGCTCGTGAACATCCTGAGGCATCAGGTCTCGACCGCATCCAGAAACACACAAGTAGTACAACAGCTTTAAAAAGACACGAAACTACTCGTGCAAGCTCTTTTAGGGACTTGCTCTCTAAGTGCCGAAGCACACAGCGGAACGGTCGCCACGACACAGACAGGGAAAGAGTGCAGCCTGTTGTATGCGCTCTCTCTTTGAGCTGCTCTATCAGCTGTGAAAACAGCTCTTAAGTGCTCTTAATTAGCGCACCACCAGCCGTTAGAACGGCCTTTGCAGCTGGAAACAGCTCTCTCGAATGCTCAAACAAAAAATGCAAAACACAAAACAAAGTAGAGATATCGACCCCACTGTCGTGCTGTCCGCCTGCACAAACAAATAGCAGTCCCCCAGAAAAGTGCTCTTGATTCGTTCTCTTCACTCTTAGCAAACACCATCAGGTTTGGCTCCGAAGCGAAAAAGCTGAAGATGCAACGCACCTGCTGCTCATTATATACCCATGCTGCGAGGTGAGCAGCTGATGCATATGATTGTATGCCAATGTGCATTGGGTCGTTTAGTTACACTCGAAGTAGATTGGCCTCTCTAGCGAGATTCCTATTCGTCGGTTTGTCCGACGTATGTAGAACATGACCGACTGAATGGGAACATTGTAAAAATAGTCCGTGTGACTGCAGTGGTTCAACCTTAATGTTATGAAGTGCAGAGAATACTTTTTGTGCACAAAAAAACCCCAAAATAACAACTTTATTCAACAATTACTTCGCTTCTGTGTCAGTCTCTGACGCTGTTCAATTTAGTAAACAGTCCAGCTATTCCAGACTCTATGTCAGAACAAAAAGTATTCTTGTCGCTTCATTACCTTTAGTTTGAACCACCGTAGTCACGTGGACTATTATAACGATGTCTTTACCAGCTTTCTGGGCCTTGAAAGCTGCAATGACGTTGCTGCCTATGTGTGGTTCAGAAGCCTCTCAGATTTCATCAAAATTATCTTAATTGGTGTTCCGAAAATGAATGAAGGTCAGTAGTTAATTGATGAGAGATTAATGAGTAATTACATTTTTGGCTGAACTAACCCTTTAACACAATTTAAAGAAATAGTTCATCAAAAAATGAAAATTCTGTCATTAACTTATCTTCAGCTTTTTCCAAACCCATATGAATTTCTTTCTTCTGTTGAACATAAAAGAAGATATTTTGAAGAATGTGGGTAACCAAACACTTTCTTGCCCTATTGTTTTTTTTTTTCTCCACATGGAAGTAATTGGGGACCAAAACTGTTTGGTTATACATTCTTCAGAATATCTTCTTTTATATTCAACAAAGGAAATAAACTCATCCAGATTTGGAACAACTTGAGGGAGAGTAAATTATGACAGAATTTTCATTTTTGGTTGAACTATCCTCTTATAATATATTAGAAGTGCAGTGACTGCTTATTGTAAAGTGGCATAATTTCATTAAAGTCTGCACATGATCCTAAAGCTTCTGCTTGTGTTTTTCTGACTGATTTTTGTGCAAATGTTTTGTTGAAATCAACCCACCCACTGGTACCAAGACAGCCACAACAAAAGTTGGAGTCAAAAAAAGTGGAAAGGCCTCAGAGAAGAGGAACAGCATAGTCAATCCTCATGTGTGTACCTCATGTGTGTAAGTTAAGCATGTAACAAATGTATCAAAAAAGTGTTCATCTGTTTCATCAAAACAGAAATGTGAGATTAACAGGGATAGTTCACCCAAAAATGGAAATTCCCTCATAATTCTTTAAAATATCTTCTTTTGTGTTCAACAGAAGAAAGAAACTCATACAGGTTTAGAACAACATGAGGGTAAGTAAATGATGACAAAATTTTCATTCTTAGATGAACTATTCCTTTAACTTTTATTGAATCCAGAATATTGCTTTAAAGTCTTGAGTTATTTTTAGTTATTTTGTGACTGATTTAATAAGATTTTATGTACTTGTAAAAGTAAAATTGTTGGCACCAGTCTTGCAGTAATTAGCTGTCAATTTTACTAAATATTTTTTCTTACAATAGCTTAGTTTTTTTAAATGTTTATTTTAATGCATTTACATCAATATAATGGTGAATAATAGTGTACAATTATTTACAGTATTTTCAAAGTGTAACGATTATAGCAACATCTTGCCTTTTGGAGCATTTACAGGATTTTATTGGCAACTTTAGTTGGCAGGTAAATACTGTAATTTAGTGCAACTACAAAAAAATACTGTAATATATACTACAAGTTTAATTTATAATCCTGTAAAAAAAATACTGTATTCCACAAACAGTAATATACTGTAAATTGCTTAACAGTATTATACTGTAATCCATTTTACAACAATTAACAAATATTTTACAGGATTTTATTGGCAACTTTTTTTGCCAGTAAATTCCTGTAAATTTTACAGTACATTTTTTACAGTGTGCACAAACAAATGGCTGTGCAGTTTCACTGCATGATTGAAAAAGGCTTCAGTTATCAGAGAAAAGGAGTTTTTCCCGTTGTGTCTAGCAAGATGCAGTATGAGTGTAGTGAACTCCAAAGGGAACTCCAATCATCCCATCAAACCAGACCAAAATCTGGAGTTATTCTGACTTTGGATCTATACAGATTAGAAATTCATTCGCTGCTACCTAATTAATCACCTCCTAGATTGCTCATTGATTCTCCTAATCAGGGTGATTGATTTGAGACCATTCGTTCAGTCAGAGATAGGACGCTAAAACAGAAACTGTACATTTAAGGCACCAATAAAACTTAAAACTTAAAACTTTATAAGACTTCTCTGTAATGGCCTATTATATAAATATTTAGATGAGAACGAATGCTAAATTAATTATTTTATTTAATAGTGCTTTAAATGCATGTGTATTGAATCTATGATATTGCCATTGATAACAAAGCTCATGGGTTTGAGCTAGAGAAACTCTCCTGGAACTGTATGGAATTAGATTTGTGCCGAAATATATTGAACATAACTTTTCAAGAAACTAATGAAAATTTCAATTGAAACTGAATAAAATGTCTCTGAAACTGATAAAAAAAATTAATCGCAGGCAAAATGTTTGACTTCGTTTTTAATACATTGCGTGTTTTGCTAACTGTTTTCTCCTTTTTCGCTGATCTGTACTTACAAATGCGTTTCCAGAGTTTTCATTTACAATTCCTGAGTTTCCGTTCGCAATTCTGGCACAAATCTCTCATGGGGGTGGGTCTAGCAGTGGTGTGTTATCATTGGCTTCTGAGTTTTTGATTGACAGCTTCATGACCTGGAAGTGAAGACATCAGTGTTGTGTTGACATGTGTGGATATAAGTCTGTAAGCAGCTATGAAAATGTTTAATGAAACCCCCCGTTTTAGCCTGGTCGTTCACATCTCTAATTTCAAAAGTCTCAAGAAATAGGCGTGAAAAGCAGTGGATAAGTGGGAGATATAACCTGTCCCTATATGACAACAAACTAACAGGAACGAAAGGGAAAAACGCAGAAGAACATTTAAAATGTCTGATATTTCATTACATTTACAAGCGCTATGGTTTCTGAACAAATGACATGCATCAGTTTAATACAAAAGAATAAAGGCATGGTTACTTTTTTGTCCACTGTTCTTTGAATTTTCGGTCTACATCATTGTCTTCTGTGTATCAGCATAATCCCACGTCATCACGTTAATGATCAGAAATACAGTTGTATCATTGTCCTTATTTGCATAATATATTTCATTTGAAAGATGTTATTAAATATATGCAGATACACTGTCTTGGTTGGTGATAGATTGCTCCTGTCTGCTCTTGTCTGCCTCGCGGCTGAATTGTTTGAGTCTGTTGCTCCGTATAGCTTTGTTTTCAATCTATTTATTGTCATTGTTTGCTGTCTACTTTATCTTCACTATATATCTGATATTGTCTAATATTGCCTATCACATTAATCTGACATCGCTAATTTTTAATCTTTTAATCTAAATCACTATCACAACGCGTTAGCATTACGCTAGTTAGCATTACGCTACGCAAGTAAACTTGTTATCCGTGCCCACCGTCATTTCTGTCGCGCTCTCCTTTTTCTACAAGTTCACCTGACATCAAAGCAAATTTAAAAGTGCTGGCTAATGCTAATCGTAAATACTCTAAGATTGTTATTCATGTCGGCGCTAATGATGTTCGACTTCGCCAGTCGGAGATCACCAAAATTAACATTAAAGAAGTGTGTGAACTCGCACTTTCAATGTCAGACACTGTAATTTGTTCTGGACCCCTTCCTGCTCGTAGGAGTGATGAGATAATTAGCAGACTATCATCACTCAATTTTTGGCTGTCTAAGTGGTGTCCACAGAATAATATAGGTTACATAGACAATTGGAAAAGTTTTTGGGGCAGACCTGACCTGTTGAGGTGGTGCCGCTCTTCTCTCTAGTAATATGGCACATAGTCTTAGAGCTCAACCTTGACTAATTGGGGCCCAGGTCAGAAAGCAGACAGACTGGCTAAACCGACCATCTGCTAGCTGTCTCACGTCACAGAAGTCAGATAAATCCCAACGCATAGAGACTCTTTCACCTAGATATCATCACATAGAGACTGTGTCTGTACTCCAAATGAATAAATACAGAAAACTTCCAAACCCATTTAAGGATGATAATTTAATTGATGTTCAACAAGTAAAAAACAGAGATAATAAAGATAAACAAATGATAAAGCTTGGGTTGCTGAATATTCGATCCCTTTCTTCAAAAGCACTTAATGCAAATGATATTATCAAAGAAAATAATCTAGATGTGCTGTGTTTGACAGGAACCTGGCTAAAACCAGACAATTACATTACTTTAATTGAGTCTAGCTTTCAAGTTACTATTACTATCATATTACTATATGTTACTATTATCGACACGAACCTCATCAGAAAGTTAAAGGGGGAGGTGTTGCTGTAATCTATAGTAATATCTTCAGTATTACTCAAAAGTCTTTAAAGTGATTGTGCTCTATGTAACGTTATATAACGTAAGTGACAAATCTCATTTGAAATTTGTGCTGGCTACTGTATACAGGCCACCAGGGCATCATACAGACTTTCTATCGGAGTTAGTACTGGCTGTGGATAAAGTCCTTACTGTCCTAAGTCTCTAACTCTATTGGAGTTAGACAACACGTGTCAGGACCCACTCATTGTCGTAATCATACTCTAGATCCAATATTGTTCCAATATTGATCCAATATCTAATATTGATATTGATGCCGTTGAAATTCTGCAGCAGAGCGATGACGTCTCAGAACATTATCTAGTCTCATGCGTGCTACATTTAACCAAGGATGCAAAACGGTCTCTCTACCACAAATATGTTAGAACCATCACTTCTACCACTAAAAATTGCTTTATAAATAATCTTCCTGATCAGTTTCATTATCTTAGCAAACCAGACAGCTTAGAAGAACTCGATGTTGCAACAAAAACTATTGACGCTCTCTTTTCCAATACTCTAGACTCTTTTCCAACACTCTAGTCGCTCCTTTGCGCTTAAAAAAAGATTAAGGATATTAGTCCAACGCCATGGTATAGCGAGCACACTCGGGCTCTTAACAGAGCAGCCAGAAAAATGGAGCGCAGCTGGAAGATTTCAAAAGTAGAAGTTTTTCGTATTTCATGGAGAGAGAAAATGATAGAGTACAGTGTAACGGTCACCCAAATATGGGCACCAAAAATCATATGGCCGAATTAAACAGAGGCAGAGTGAATACAAAAATTCAAGTGTAAATAAGTATTTATTTAAATTCACAAAAACAAACAAAAATAATCCAAACCCAATAGAACATTAATAGCAAATAAGACAAAAAAACGAATGAGAAAAAATCTTCTCCAAAAGAAACATCTAAATTAGATTCAAACAAAAAATGCAAATACAATCTTATCAAAAATAACTTCAACAAAAAGAAATGAACAAAATACAAAATACAAAATACAAAATACCTGCAACCCTCAGGCCACACTCTCCACTACAGCAACAAACACAGACTAACTCCATTAAACAGACAGAAGACATATATAGTGGTGGCCAGCACCATTACCCCATGGGGAGGGACAAACTCACATACAACACACTACACATTTTATCCATAAATAGAGTCTAAAAGAAACATGATGTTATAATATTCAAAATACATAATTCTACTCTTATGCAACAGAATCATTGATATTTCCACTAAATTGAACAGAATATAACAGTAACAACTCGGCCGTGTTGTCTCTGAAACACCCCTGCTCAATTACCAAATGGGAGATTCCAACTTTAGCGGAACCAACCATTCCCACCACTGTTTCCCGTCAGGACTCTAAAAATCATGGGACAAACAACACTCTAACATTTCACAGGTATCTCATTTCCTCATGTTGACATAAATAAACTCATGTATCAGTAAGCAGTCTCGGTGTGTGTGTGTGTGTGTGTGTGTGAGAATACATTGACCACTCAAGTCCACATTTACTGTGTGGTCTTTCCATAACGTCACATACAGAAAGGCCTTAAAAACCACTAGATCTGCTTATTTTTCAAATCTTTTAGAAGAAAATAAACACAACCCTAAGTACTTATTTAATACAGTGGCTAAATTAACGAGAAATACAGCCTCAAATTCTGATGTTTCCAAACAGCACAGTAGTAATGACTTTATGAACTTCTTTACTTGCAAGATTGACACCATTAGAGAGAATATTATAGCCATGCAACTGTCTACTACAGTATCACATCAGACAGTGGATTGTAGTATCCCTGAGGAAAAATTCCATTCATTCGCTGCTATAGGAAAGGAAGAATTGTCTAAACTTGTTAAATCATCGAAATCAACAACATGTATGTTAGACCCTATACCGACTAAGCTCTTGAAAGAGATGCTTCCAGAGGTCATAGATCCTCTTCTTAAGATCATTAATTCATCTTTATTACTAGGTTATATACCGAAAAATTTTAAGCAGGCTATTATCAAACCTCTTATTAAAAAAACACAACTTGATCCTAGAGAATTAGTCAATTACAGACCGATCTCCAATCTACCTTTTCTGTCAAAAATACTAGAAAAGGCGGTATCATCTCAACTGTGTTCCTACTTGGAAAGAAATGGTATCTGTGAGGATTTCCAGTCAGGATTTAGACCGTACCATAGAACTGAGACTGCTCTCATTAGACTTACAGATGATTTGCTCTTATCATCAGATCGTGGTTGTATCTCTCTATTTGTGTTACTAGACCTCAGTGCTGCTTTTGACACTATTGACCACAATATTCTTTTGAATAGACTAGAAAATTATGCTGGCATTAGTGGAATTGCATTGGCATGGTTCAAATCATACTTATCTGACCGTTATCAGTTTGTAGTAGTAAACGAAGAGATTTCATTCTGATCACAAGTTAAATATGGAGTACCACAAGACTCAGTTCTAGGACCATTGCTTTTCACTCTGTACATGCTATCATTGGGAGATGTCATTAGGAAGCATGGCATTAGTTTTCACTGTTACGCTGATGATACTCAGCTCTATATTTCCTCGCGCCCTGAGGAAACCTACCAATTCTCAAAATTAACACAATGCGTAGCTGATATAAAAAATTGGATGACTAGTAATTTCCTACTACTAAATTCAGAAAAAACAGAGATTCTAATTATTGGACCAAAAACTTCAGCACATAATAACCTAGAATACTGCCTGTTAAGTCGTCTTCGTCAGTTAGGAACCTGGGTGTGCTCTTTGATACCAATCTTTCATTTGAAAGCCACATTTCTAGCATATGAAAAACTGCATTTTTCCATCTTAAAAATATATCTAAATTACGACATATGCTCTCAATGACAAATACGGAACAGCTAGTTCATGCATTTATGACCTTGAGACTAGATTACTGTAACGCTCTACTGAGTGGTTGCCCTGCCTGCATGATAAACAAATTACAGCTGGTCCAAAACGCAGCTGCTAGAGTCCTTACTAGAACCAGGAAGTATGACCATATTAGCCCGGTTCTGTCAAAACTGCACTGGCTCCATTAAACATCGTATAGATTTCAAAATCTTGCTAATTACTTACAAAGCACTAAATGGCTTAGCTCCCCAGTACCTAAGTGAACTCTTAATGCATTATAGTCCTTCGCGTCTATTACGATCTCAGAATTCTGGCCAGTTGTTAATATCTAGAATATCAAAATCAACCACAGGCGGTAGATCCTTTTCCTATTTGGCACCTAAACTCTGGAACGATCTTCCTAGCATTGTTCGGGAAGCAGACACACTCTGTTAGTTTAAATCTAGACTAAAAACGCATCTATTTAACCTGGCATACACATGACACATTATCAATTTTTGTCTTCATATCCGTTAAAGGATTGTTAGGCTGCATTGATCAGGTCAGCCGAAACTGGGAACACTTCCTATAACACCGGATGTACTCGTTACATCAGATTTTTTATCTCTCTGCTTATCCCGAGGTTTACCAATTAACGTGATTGGCTGGATCCGGGCTGTGTCCGGGTCGAACGGGGAACCCGTGCCTGTGTGTGGCAGCAACGTGGCCCTGGGGTGTCGGCGGAGACTGTGTGAACTAGCTCATCCTTGTGAAGACCTTACCGACTCATCAGCCAGAGGCACATATCCCCAACAAACCGTCCCATTCGGCGTGATCAAAAAGATCTTAAACTAGATGGAACTGGATAAAATATTTGGACTGTTGCGATTCCAAATCGGTTTAATGACCTGTAACTCTGCCTGAGTATCAGACAAGTGTTCACTGTTGGCCAGAGGAGAACTGGCCCCGTGACTAAGCCTGGTTTCTCCCAAGGTTTTTTTCTCCATTTGTTGGAGTTTTGGTTCCTTGCCGCTGTTGCCTTTGGCTTACTTAAGTTGGGGACACTTGCGTGATATTCAGCAGTGTTTTTAGTCCAGTGCTGATATACATAAATTAACTACACTAATAACTATTGATCTTTGCAACGGAATGAATCAATAATATATAGAATAAGCTGGACAATGACACCATTTTCTTTGGGAGCTGCTGTGCAGCCAAAATTATTTGCCAATTATTAATGTAAAGCTGCTTTGCCACAATTTGCATTGTAAAAAGCGCTATATAAATAAAGGTGACTTGACTTGACTTGACACTCTGTTGGTTCATGTTTATAACACTAGAGTACAGTCCCTGACAAAAGTCTTTTCGCTTATCTATTTTGTAGGAACACCTGCTATTAACCTGACTTTTAATTAATCAATTGGTGTTAGAAATTGCTCATATGAAAAGCTAAAACCCTCCCAAATGATGTTTAATGCACTGAAATATATTAGTTTCACTGAAAAAGATTTATCATTTAATCAAGACAGAAAGATCAAATTTTGGCAAGACAAAAGTTTTGTCGCCTATACAGAAATTGAACAAATTTACTGCAAATACAAAAATATGTCAGCAAATTAAGTAGTGGTGCTGTGAGATCCAAATGTAATATCTTGTATGACTTCCATGAGCTTGAAGGACTGCATCCATGCGGTTTGGCAAGGATTCATACAATGTATTGATGAAGTCATCAGGAATAGCAAAGAAAGCTGTCTTGCATGCCTCCCAGAGTTCATCAATATTCTTTCGTCTTCTATGCTTCCTCTTTCATCCTACCCCACATATGCTCAATGATGTTCATGTCTGGTGACTGGGCTGGCCAATCCTGGATCATAAAAAAGTTCACCTTGAGGAACTTTGATGTGGAGATGGAAGTATGTGATGGAGAACCATCATGCTGCAGAATTTGGCCTCTTTTATGGTTGGGAATATAAGAGGTAGATAAGATTTCTTGGTATTTTAGACTATTGATGTTGCCTTCCACCCTGCAGATCTCTCGCACACCCCCATACTGGATGTAACCCCAGACCATGATTTTTCCACCACAAAAATTCACTGTTTTCTGGGTGAATTTCAGATCCATGCGGGCTCCAGTAGGTCTCCTGCAATATTTGCGGCAACTGTGGTGTAATTCAAAAGAAGATTCATCTGAAAAATCCACCTTCTGCCACTTTTCCAGCGTCCATCCTTTTAGCAGGCTGTGGGCCTTGGCAAACGCCACTCGGTTTTTCAATTGTTTTTTGTTTAGTGCTGGCTTCTGGGCACTGATCCAATTATGGAGGCCATTTCGAGACAGAATCCGACAAACTGTTCTGGTTGACACAGGGACTTCAGGTGACCAGGTCTCGTGGAGCTCTGCTGCAGTGGAAAAGGGACTGGCCTTGGATTTTCGAGCCAACAAACGGTCCTCTCGAGCAGTTGTCTTGTGGGATATGCCTGACCTGGGCTTGTCAAAAACATCTCTTCAAACCTTTTTTTAATCCTCTGTACTTGACGCTGAGACACCTTGAAGGTGTCTGCCACATCAGCAGTGGATCTGGTCTTCAGCCTCTTGATAATCAAAACTTTAGTCTCAGGGTGAATCTTTAGGCATGTTTGCAGAGGTCTACAGTCGTGGCCAAAAGTTTTGAGAATTACATAAATATTGGAAATTGGAAAAGTTGCTGCTTAAGTTTTTATAATAGCAATTTGCATATACTCCAGAATGTTATGAAGAGTAATCAGATGAATTGCATAGTCCTTCTTTGCCATGAAAATTAACTTAATCCAAAAAAAACCTTTCCACTGCATTTCATTGCTGTCATTAAAGGACCTGCTGAGATCATTTCAATAATCGTCTTGTTAACTCAGGTGAGAATGTTGACGAGCACAAGGCTGGAGATCATTGTATCAGGCTGATTGGGTTAGAATGGCAGACTTGACATGTTAAAAGGAGGGTGATGCTTGAAATCATTGTTCTTCCATTGTTAACCATGGTGACCTGCAAAGAAACACGTGCAGCCATCATTGCGTTGCATAAAAATGGCTTCACAGGCAAGGATATTGTGGCTACTAAGATTGCACCTAAATCAACAATTTATAGGATCATCAGCAACTTCAAGCAAAGAGGTTCAATTCTTGTAAAGAAGGCTTCAGGGCGTCCAAGAAAGTCCAGCAAGTGCCAGAATCGTCTCCTAAAGAGGATTCAGCTGCGGGATCGGAGTGCCACCAGTGCAGAGCTTGCTCAGGAATGGCAGCAGGCAGGTGTGAAGACTTTGTCCTGTGTCCTGTGATAAGTTCTGTGTCATGCCAACAGTAAAGCATCCTGAGACCATTCATGTGTGGGGTTGCTTCTCATCCAAGGGAGTGGGCTCACTCACAATTCTGCCCAAAAACACAGCCATGAATAAAGAATGGTACCAGAACACCCTCCAACAGCAACTTCTTCCAACAATCCAACAACAGTTTGGTGAAGAACAATGCATTTTCCAGCACGATGGAGCACCGTGCCATAAGGCAAAAGTGATAACTAAGTGGCTCGCGGACCAGAACGTTGAAATTTTGGTTCCATGGCCTGGAAACTCCCCAGATCTTAATCCCATTGAGAACTTGTGGTCAATCCTCAAGAGGCGGGTGGACAAACAAAAACCCACTAATTCTGATAAACTCCAAGAAGTGATTATGAAAGAATGGGTTGCTATCAGTCAGGATTTGGCCCAGAAGTTGATTGAGAGCATGCCCAGTCGAATTGCAGAGGTCCTGAAAAAGAACGGCCAACACTGCAAATTCTTTGCATAAATGTCATGTAATTGTCGATAAAAGCCTTTGAAACGTATGAAGTGCTTGTAATTATATTTCAGTACATCACAGAAACAACTGAAACAAAGATCTAAAAGCAGTTTAGCAGCAAACTTTGTGAAAACTAATATTTATATAATTCAGCTAATGGCTAAGGTACTTGGGGTGGTCACGGTGGCTGCGTCCGAAATCGCCTACTCAGTGAATAGGTACTTAATTTCAATGAGTAGGTACTTAATGAGTGCTAAAAGAGTATGAATGAAATCTCGTTGAGTATGAATGTGATCCGGAAATCATCCGCCATGTTGACGTTATCATGTGATCTACGACGCTACCGCAAGCGCAACAAATTAAAAGATATGAGTGACAGGTTTAATTCATCTATCTTTAAATATCTTGATATTGATTAAACGTGCTAATTTTCTGGTCCAGTTGAAAAAACGGCTCCCCATTTATTTTGTGATTGTAGCAATACATTTGCGGTTAATTTCAGTTCTTATATTTTCAACCCTAATGTGACCCAGTTTTATCCTTAAAGATATTTTTTTATTATTATAAAAACCCAAAATCGCAATCTCTTGAATATGTTAATTTATTTTATATGCAAACATTTTCATCCACAAGCAAAAGTGAATTAAATCTTCTGTTTCCCCCTTTTTCTTGAATTTAAGAATTCGTTTCATTCATCAGGCTTATAAAACAATACATATATATATATATATATATATATATATATATATATATATATATATATATATATATATATATATATGTCAATTAATCTCAAATTATGATGTCCACAAATCAATTTTTTTTGTCTTTTTGTTTGTGATTGTTTATTGTTAAAGATACAACCATGGTATTTTCCCTGATCTTGTATGTAATTATAAGTTCTGCAATAGATAATAATAAAAAAGACATGAGTCACAGCTGCACTAACACCTAACAGCATCAGTAACTCAACACTACCTCGTATTGTTTTTCGCAGCTGCTCGAAGATCCTGCCTTTGGAGAAGAATGTTGATTTTGTACTCAGAAAATGTAAGTATTACTAAAAATAAGATTACCCCAGAATGATTTGCATTGCTATCCCACCCCAACACTTACACACAATAATAATGATAAGCTGCCCAATACTTCATTATATTACTTCTTACTGAAAATGATGTTTTAGTAAAACAAGCAAAATGTCATTTGTTTTGTCATATGACAGCTATGCATGAACACACATTAGACAAGTGCAGTCAAGGTGAATACATCTCAATTTTCAGTCAAGCAATGATTTAAAGCATGAATTAATAAAATAATTATATTTTATTTACTGACAACAATAGGAAACAAATGAGTAAAAGAATGAATAAAAGTAAGCACAATAAATAAATACATATACAAGTCAACAACACATGAAACAAAGCTTTATTCAGACTTATTGTACTAATAATCACATATTTACAGGCATTGAACCCTCCTACTGTCCATCCTTCTGCCATCTCAACACAGCTGTGCCAATTCTGCGGCTTTATTTTGATGAAGCAGCTGAACATCTTCACCTGTCTTTGCCGTCGATCATGTCCCTCATTGCTGCTCTTCTCAATGGGGACATAACTGATCCAGAGGATGAGGAAGACGATGATGATGGACCCCTGAACCCCACAACCTTGAAGCAAGAGTCGGAGAAGATGTGTGAGACAATCTGGCTGCCACTGTGTCTGCTCCAAACATTTGTGTGCCTGCTCTCCAAGAACATGACTACCTGTTAAAAAACATTTAAAGATTAAAACATTTTACAATCCATGTCAGCATTCCGTTTCTTGCCATTTTTTCATGCAAATTTTTGATGTAGTTTTACTTCTTTTGTGGTGTAGTGGGCTGAACCACTGAACTGCTAAGCAGAAGATTGCTGGTTCGATCTCTGCAGTCGTCACCAACAATGCGTCCTTGAGCAAGTCACTCGTGTTAACTGACTTCTTATACAATACAAATGTTCCTTAATTTATCAACAGTACAAACGGTCAAATAAAACAGATAACTAATGTCAAGTTACTTGTACATTTGTTTATTTATATTACTTACATTCATGTAATGTAAGCAGTGTTGAATTCTACATAATAGCACACACTCAAATGTCTATTTCATGTTGTGATGTGCTCATCATCTGCAATACTTATTGAATATTTCCCTGTCAGATGTTAAATAAACCTTTAGTAAGCGTGTTTATGATGTATATGGTTCAGAAGTCATGTAAATCCACTTTGGTGACATACGTGAGCTTACTAGAGCTCCTGTTAGCTGTACGTAATAAAACGTGTTTTTACAGCAAAATATACTATACTGCCTAGCGTCTTTACACCTTCAACACTTCAACAGTTTACAGTAGTTCAACAAATGCGATTTTAACACAAGAAATGTTTTCAATACTCACATTTGAAAACGCCTCTTTCTCCTCCGTGTTTGATTATGACGTATCCTCTCCCGTGACCTCCTGGGATAGAAAAGTACTTTTCGGAAAGCGCTCAGGAATCTGGGCGGGAGCAGTAGGCCATCAGGGAACTTTTCGACTACTCTTTTATGACTACTAAGCTTTCGGACATACTTATTCGCTCGCCTACTGCTTTTTGCCGACTCAATAGTAGAGAAGTAGGCGATTTCGGACGCAGCCAATGTTGTTACTAGGTGGTTGCTAGGGTGTTCTGGACGGTTGCTATGGTAACTTGAGTGCTTGCTATGGTGTTACTAGGTGGTTGTTAGTTGTTACAGATAGTTACTATGGAGTTTTTAAAGAGTTCTTAGCATGTTCTCAGCCCACTTTAGTACTTAGCTAATCAGTATTAGCATGTAGCTATTTACTGCTAGCATGTGTAGCATGTTGGAAGTCCAGTTTGCTAGCATGAGTCAAAAGAGCCAACGACCATTCTAAACAGTTGCTAGGGTACTTTGTTTGGTACTTTGTTAGGGAGTGGCTTGGCAGCTGCCAGTGATGATCCTCCAAAGGCTGCATGTTCAGGTTTGAAGATATTCTTCTGTGGGTTTGGGTTGCTAGGGTGCTCTAAATGGTTGCTAGGGCATGGCTAGACAGTTAACAGGCTTAAACTAATAGACTGCATGTGTGCCCAAATCAAAAGAGCCATACTCACGTGTCTCTATGAAGTTCTGATTCATTTATATCCATCTCATCTATTTTTCAATGGAAGTCTTTGAGGTGGTTGCTAGGGTGTGGCTATGACAAAACTTTTAGGTCATTACTGATTGGCTGCTCGATCAGATGTCAAATGAGTGAGAGACAGTGAGAGAGAAAGGGTTCCTCAGGCCCTGCATGTGTGTGTGAGTGAGAAAGTGACAGTTGAGACTGACGGAATGTTTGTGAATTTGAATTTTTCAATGTAAGTCAAAGGGACATTTTTGGCTGCTTTTTCGTCCGCTGTGAGAACATCATAGGTCCGATCGCTTATAAAAGTCAGAGCACACCTCTCCTCAATGTGCCGGTCGATTTGACACCTCATTCATGGGTCTAGGACAAATGGCACGGGATGAGTTTTGTCCAGAAGATAACAATAATGATGCTTTGCCTTTGGCAAGCACCATTAATAAGTTTAATTAGCATAACAGTAAGTTGGCTTTTTCAAGCCAACATAAATATTAAAATCCCCAAGAATTTGGGCAATTGAAATTCCCAAGGGCAGCAGAAAGGAAATGGCGCAAATCAAAAGACCCATCTGACCTAGGTTCGTATCAAGGCCTGCTATCATCTTTTTCTCGTGGAGTCCATGCAGCTAATTCCTCATACTTCCAGGACAAGATCAACAGCGCTACAAACACATGCTCACTCATCAAGTATCTGGGGACAACAGCTTGTCTTAGTGTTGAAGATATCTGTTCGACTGATGACGCCATCGCCACAGCAGTGAGTTCCGCTCCACAGTCTCTCAATACACGTCCAGGAATGTTGTCAGGACCTGGAACTTTCCAGGGGGGGGTGCTGTCACAGGTCTGTGCCAGGGGCTTGTAGTCCGTGAGGGTCTGAATCTCCTTCCACAGGCTCCTGGTGTCTCTGCTGTCGCTGAAACGATGAGCTATCCTCCTGGAGTACTGTCTCTTAGCCTTCCTGATGCCACGTGACAGGTTGGCCCTAGCTGTACTCAGGCCCACCTCATCTCCAGCTCTGAAGGCAGGGTTGCACGTCTTCAGAAGTCTGTAGACTTCCCGTCAGCCACGGTTTTTGGTTGGGCCAGACGGTGATGGTCTTTGTGACTGTTACATCCTCAATGCACTTGGTGATGTAGGTAGTGACAGTCTCTGAGTACTCCTGGAGGTCTGTGGTGTTGTGATATGTGGCAACCTGTTTAAACATGTCCCAATCAGTGATGTCAAAACAGTCCTGAAGTGCCTCTGATGATCCTTCTGGCCACACTTGAATTTGATGTCACCGGTTTGGTGACTTTTTACGAGTGGTCTGAATGCTGGCATTAGCATTACAGTGATGTTATCTGAAGCAACAAGGTGGGGGAGGGGGGGGGGGCTTTTAAGCTCCTCTCTGTGTGGTGTAAACAAAGTCCAGGGTGTTATTTCCACGTGTTGGGAAGTCTATGTGTTGGTGAATTTTTGGAAACACGCTCTTTAGGTCTGTATGATTGAAATCACCAGCCAAGATGAGAAAAGCATCTGGTTGGGCTGTCTGCTGCTCACTGATGTGCCGGTAAAGTTCATTCAGTGCCTCACTCCTGTTGTTATTGTTGGAGCAGGGGGGTGTATACAGCAGCGAGTATTATAGCTGTATATTCCCGTGGTAGATTAAACGGCCGACACTTAATAATCACAAACTCCACCAGGGGTGAGCAGTGTTTGCAGACCACAACAGTGTCGCGGCACCACGCATCATTGGTGCATCATACCTCCCTCGATGAGCACTCTGTCCGCTCGATGGCATGTTAGCTGGTGGCACAGTCCTCTGTTGTTGAGCCATGTTTCCGTAAACACAAAAACACAACAATCTCTTACAGTCCTCTGAGTTGAGCAAAGAATTCGGAGATCGTCCTGTTTATTATCCAACGAGCGCACGTTAGCCAGAACGATGGTGGGGATAGCTGGCTTGTGTGGGTTAACCGCTAGCCTAACCTGGATACCTCCGCGCTTCCCCCTCTTCTGTTTCCTCTCACGCCGCTTATGGCACCTCCACTGTGGGTGAGGTGCAGTAGTGGGGGTTGGTGATGGAGTGGGCCTCCGTGACTAAGGACCAATGTACACGAATAGTACAAACAAAAACACTGTGACTTGCATGATAAAAAACACGAAAACACTGATCTGTTGGGAGAGAGAGAAGCCGCTGCGTGTGTACATGCCGCCATCTTGATGAAATGAAGTAGTTTATGAAGTTCAGTTTATTTGACGAATTAAAACTGTGAGGTAACGCAGCGCTGTTTCACTTGGTCTAACGTTTCATTATCATACTAAACTGAATTTGAGTGTTTTGAAAGTTGTAATGTTTAGTATTAGTTTGTTGTCTGTATGAGACTTAACAGTAAGCTATATCAACATTAGATTATCATTTTGATGATATTGATGACATTTTGATCATATTTGATGATGTTGAGTTATATAACATTGATTAGTCTAATTTAGCCTACATTTGCTTACCTTGTCTAATAACGTGCAAGAGCGCCATTTCTGTCAAGTCAAAGTTTGTCACAAAGCTCTCGCAATCTCGGAAACACCACGCTGATATTGATCCTCATTTTATTTCTCCTTATGTCCCAAAGTCTGCTTGCCATGGTCCATAATGTTTGAACAAAACAACAGCAGTGTTCCGCTAGCCAATGCGCAGCTGTCAGTGTCTGTTGCCATGGTTACTGTGCAGTGCAAGAAACCAGGTATAACGCTGTAGGGAACAGCACATTCCTGGGCCCCTCTCTGTCCGTAACAGTGGACAAAGGGTTGCTACATTTTGATTGGATCTTAGTGGACTAACACAAACAAACTGCCCAACACCATCAGATAAAGATGCTAGGACATAATAGCCAGACATCTCTTAGAGGGTTAGAAGAAGACCTCTGGTACCAACCCCAGGAAGGACAGGACTTCTCATTGGTCCACATGCAGTTTCTGCCCTTCACCCATCTAGAGCCTACCTCCTAAGATTAGGCTAGTGACTGCCATAAAAATTCCTCAGGACCTCAGCAGCAATGGGTGAAACAAAGAGAGATCACAAAGACTCATCCCAATCCGTTCATAACTATGTTTGGAAACCTTGAAACCGATGTATTGTACACACATTCATTTCATACTTATTCACAGAAATAAGTATTCTCGGTTACAGCTATTTGTAGTGCAACATCTTAGGCTAATTCAGCTGTTATTGTACAAATGAATGAATGCATGATAGTTCAGTCTTTTTCCATCATGTTTGGTCTCTATTATCAAAGATATTTTGGTGGTGGTTTGGTAAGTGAAAAATGCATTAGTAAACCTTAAAGACACTTTAAAGACTTCCATCTTTGTGCTTTATGCAAATGAGTTCCACAGGGGAAAGAAGGGTGGGCCACACTGTGTGTATCCCCTCTGATGCCAGCAACCAATTACAGCACTGGAATGGAGAAACGCCAAATTGTAATCTCCTCCTCATCGGAAAGGAATAAAAGTACCCTTTCAACAGACACACCTTGTTCTGAGTCTCTAGCCTGTGAAGGTGAGACAAAACCAGATACACTGGTTCTGAGTCTCCAGTTCGTCCAGTGAGACATAACAGATACACTGGTTCTGAGTCTCTAGCCCGCAAAGGTGTGACAAAAACAGATACACCGTTCTGAGTCTCCGGTTCATCCAGTGAGATATAACAGATATAGAAGTTCTGAGTCCCGGCCTGCGAAGCTGAGACACTAACAGATACAACAACGTTCTGAGTCTCCGGTTCATCCAGTGAGACAGCAACAAATTCCATGATCTGAATCTACAGCTTGTGAGGCAGCAACAGACCACGTTCTGAGCCTCCAGCCTGTGAGGAAAGAGACATTAACAAACACCACGTTCAGAGTTTTCGTCATGCGAGACCAAAACGACTCCAGAGAGACAAAAGTTAATTGATCAAGTTCTGAGTGTCTGGCCCAGAGAGGCAGAAGACACACAGAGACACTTGCAACGAGGTTAAGCTCAGGAGAGCAAACCTTTACTCTAAGATACCTTCGTCTGCGTGTTCCAGATTGTTGGCCCCTCTCCCAACTGCATTGTCAACCAGCACAACCAGTGGAAGACGTCAACGTCATCGGACTCAACCACGTGGAACATAAATATCACTTAACCAAACCTCTTTCCAGAGACCTTGGCATTGTTGTATATTATCAGTGTATGATATTCTAATTCACATTAGATGTAATATAGCTGATGTTAGTTAATCACAAATAATCTTTTGTTTATTTGTCTGGTACATAATAAGGTTTTCCACCTTATTATTCTCAAAGAAACAGTTTATCTTTCTATAAGATAACATAACTCTTCCATAGTCACATCCAACTTAATCACTTGCATTTTATGTATCATATGCACCTTATTCCTTTATCATTCATGGTATTCATTTAGTAGTTGTGTTAGTTATTCTTGTCTATCTTTTGTTAATAAAATTTATTTTATTATACATGTGTGTCTTCCTTGTGCTGATAATACAGAAACGGCTCTACAAGTTAGAAATCTCACCATTCTTTCAAATAAATCATCTGACCACTTTACATTAATTCCAAATTATTGAGCAACCTCCTGTTGGGAGTGTTTTCATACAACCAAGGTAACAGACCTTGACTGGTGCCCTAAACTAGGAATAGGGGGAAGTGGTCACCTGATGTACTCATAACCACACCTTAAGTGACGTGTGATTCAAAAATCACAACGTCAGCAATGACATGAGTACCAGTCTCTATTTTACATAGCGTCCTTGCATGGGCGAAGGTAAAATCACTACAACGCAGATATTTCGTCACTGATAGGCACAAGTGACAAGAGAGGGATGGGGCACTATTTAAAATTGTGATTTTCTCTGAATTTACAAATTCTTGGAAACATTTAGGATAATGTAAGTACACAGCTGAATGAAATATATAACATTGTGCAAGTAGTTTTTGGATATTTTAATATAAAAATTTGTACACATAATACCTTTAAATTTCTTCTTAAAAACACCCCGGCCAGTAGCTGTCAGTGTGGGATGTTGATGAGACATGGCATTTTCACTGTCACACATGACAAAAATGCATATAATTAGTATTGTCATAATTTAAAATGCAGTAAATGGTTAAACTTTTCTTTGTTTTACATGGACCTGTTAAAAAAAACTGCTTTGTTATTAGATTTTTTACATTTTTGAGCCAAATCTCAAAATTCTCCTATGGTGTGACTGTCTCAAGCATGGTTCAGTAAATTACAACTTTTATAAATTTAAAAGAAAAGCATAAAAATGTTAATAAATATCTCAGGCATAATTTTGCAAGTGTCTTCTTTAGTAAAAGGGCAATCCTTTTTTTCATCCATATATTTCTAAAAGTGTACAATCTTGATACATTTTGTCACTGAAAACCATGTCCTCCGGTGTGATGCTATTTACTCATATTAAATCGGACCATTCCATAGACAAATTTAATTATCTGAAGGACCTCATTCAAGGTCATGTTACTGAAGCCCACTGTGAAGCCCATGACATGTGAACATGGTTAGTTTTTGTCCTACAAAACGTCTCGGTTACGATTGTAACCTTAGTTCCCTGAAGAGGTTTGACGCAATGGGAACGCTCTGCGTGATCGCGTCGTAAAGCACTTGTGAATTCAGTCCAATGGGTTGACGGAAGGAGGGTGACGTCACAACCAGGAAGCTATAAAGCACACCCAGACCAAACAATCTCAGCTTCTGATATGCCGAAGCAAGTCGATCACAGGCATGCCGGAAGTATGGAGGGCGACACAGGGTCTCGTTCCTCTTCAGGGAACTAAGGTTACAGTCATAACCGAGACGTTCCCTTTCAAGGGAACTCGCGCTGCATCGAGAGTTTGACGCAATGGGAATGACTATACCAATGCAGCCATACTGACCAATGCCTATCTTGAGTGAATTTAGGCGAGCACACCCAAGACAAACAACTGGGACCCAGGGGTGAAGCCCAAAATTAGGTAGTAAACCTGCCTATTAACAAGGCTTACCAAGCCTCCATACTCCTCCTGATCCGACGCACAACGAAGGAAACACCAGTGGGGTTCTCCCCAAAGACACCACCCAAAGGTGCGTGGTAAGCAGCTAGGCCGTCACACAACCTTTAGAGTGGAGAGGGATAATCCTACAGAGAATCAATTCAGCACAATTCACAGCACTGTACCAACCGGGCAGTAACTGGATCCAGCTGATGATTCCTGCCAGTTTCCTTGTGCAGGGAGCTCTGGAGTAGCGTGGTCTCACAACCTCAGTTGGGAGACCCGAGTCTATGAGCTTGGCCCCCTCTGAGGCCACACTCTATAACGCCACTCTCCATACCTCCCAGGAGTAAAACAATCAGGGAAAAGTGTACAGACACATCCTCAGCCACATCTGCACCTCCATATGAGCTCCCCCACCTCAGGGTAGAGTCTCCATTCCCCGGGCCTCAGCCCCTGCCTCGACAGGATGTCTGCTCCCAAATTCTGGACCCCAGGGATATAAGCTGCCCTGAGTGAAAGCAGCTTCCCCTGGAAGTTGCAGAGCGGACGCGAACGCAAACCTATGGTTTGGGAGGAAATTCTTGATAGCAAGAAAGACAGCCAACATTTCCAGGCAATTGAGATGCCAGGAAAGATGGTGCTCCTCCCACATAACCCGAGTCGAACGACCCTCCCGGATCAGACCCCAACCCATAAGGGAATCATCCATCGTTAGCATTCTGCAATGGCATGGAGCTCCCAGCACGGGCGATAGGGATAGGAACCAGGGCTTCTTCCACATAAAAAGGCACATAGGCACCACTGCTTGACCTTGATCATGCGAAATGGATTTCCCCTCTGAGGAAACCCCCTGGTCCTGAACCACCACTGCAGGGGTCTCATGTACAACAGGCCAAAAGTATCACGTTGGACGCTGCTGTCATCAGACCCAACAGTCTTAGAAACTGCTTCACAGTGAGTGACTGGCCTAGCGTATTCGGTTTATGGTAGAAAGGATTGGTTCTATGTGAGCAGGCTGTACTGGAGAAAGCACACTTTTCTTGGCGTTCAACCTCAAACCCAACTTTCTAATGTGAGCGAGAACGACATCTTGATGACGAACCGCCAATTACAACCGCTAGAATTAGCCAGTTGTTGATGTAATTGAGAACACGAATGCCCTGCATTTGGTGAAATACCCCATACATTTGGTGAAAGAGAGGGGTGATAGAGCTAGACTGAACGGAAGAAACCTCTATTGGTACGCTTCGCCCCCAAAAGTGAACCTCAGGTACTTCCTGTGGTAGTTGCGGAAGGATGGATAAATGGAAGTATGCGTCCTTGAGATCTATTGTGACAAACCAGTCCTCGGACTTGATCTGTGACATGATCTGTCTCAAGGTTAACATTTTGAATTTCTACTAAGGGAACCAGCCTCTCGAGGTTGGCCTCTGGTGCTCCCCGAACGATCAGTTCGGTGTCCTGTAACCGCGAACCGACAGGAAGAACCAAGCTGATTGCTCTGGGACCCCCTGAGAGGGAGCAAGCATCCCAGCGCCGCTATCAGGCGGACACTGAGATATGTTCTCGCTGGAGACCACTGCGCCCTGAAGCACACGGGGTGGCAGGGTTGGCAGAACAGCCCACCTGAGGGCACCGAGGGAAAAATGGGCACCGTATGATGAGGTGTTGACCACTTCCCCCTGGAGAGGACTGCCCTCATGCAGCCTTCTTAGTGGTAAACATGGCCCTCAGGTCCATCTTACCCCAGAAGACTATTGTACCTAAGAGTACCAGCCTCTCAAAACTGGTCTCCAGCACAACTTGTGTTTCCAGTTCAGTGCCCTGATGCGGAAGACCGGCAGGGAACAACCAAACTGACTCCTCTGCAACCCTCATCAGAGGAGGCGAACATCCCAGTGCCGCTACATTTCTGGGCGGACATTGAGATATGGGCTCGCCGGAGACCACTGCGCCCCGACGCACACAAGGTGGTGGGGTTGGCAGAATGGCCCCCTGAGGCACTGAAGGGAGATGGGAACCATAAATGAGATGTAATCCATTCCCCCCAGAAAGGATGCCCTCAGAGGTGTGACACCAATGATGTTAAAACCTCTTTGCCAAAGCCTTCTTTGCAGTAATGACGGTCCTCAGATCCGTCTTACCCAAAAGAGACTTAAGCTAATAACGCAGAAGGAAAAAAGGGCACCATATGATGTTATCCATTTCCCCCCGGGAATTCACCATTCAATTCCTCAGAATTGAATTCAGCCAAAATCAACCAGACAGGTAAACACGGTCTGAACGAAAAGGCTAAAAATAGTGAATAAAACAGGCATCCAAAAATCTGATGAGTTTAATTCCTCAAAATTAAACCGCAAAATATCAACCAGTCAAGTAAAAACGGTCTGGATGAGAGGTTGACTATAGTGTATTAATACAGGCATCTAACTTCTGAAAGTAATACTATTTAATTGTTCAGAAATTAAATGCAGCCAACAGATATTAGATACAAAAAGAATTAAAGCTCGTACAGTTTGCATGCGATCATAGGGACAAGAGAGAAAGGGAAAATCCTGTCTGCTCAGTTCCCTCCGAATATAAATATATATTTATATACATGTATTGCGGACACTTAATCTGCACTCTGCCTCAGCAAGCGTGAGATTCGAGCCACATATTGCAGACAAGAAATCTACGCGCTGCCTCAGCAAGCGTGAAATCCGAGCCACTTATTGCAGACAAGAAATCTACGCGCTGCCTCAGCAAGCGCGAGATCCGAGCCACATATTGCAGACAAGAAATTTAGGCGCTACCTCAGCAAGCGCGAGATCCGAGCCACATATTGCAGACAAGAAATTTACGCGCTGCCTCAGCAAGCGCGAGATCCGAGCCACATATTGCAGACGAGAAATCTACGCGCTGCCTCAGCAAGCACGAGATCCGAGCCACATATTGCAGACAAGAAATCTACGCACTGCCTCAGCAAGTGCGAGATCCGAGCCACATATTCCAGACAAGAAATCTACGCGCTGCCTCAGCAAGCGCGAGATCCGAGCCTAATATTGCAGACAAGAAATCTACTCGCTGCCTCAGTGAACGTGCCACATCGAGCTTCTATGCTTTATTGATCTTTAATGCAGACCATAATCCATGTGCTGCCTCGGCAAACACAAGATCAGAGCCTTGCGTTAGACTTGTATTCCCTCGAGAATAAAGCCATCCGGAGCAGAGCCAAAAACACCCGGAGATAGTAAACAATCTATCTTCGGTGTTACCCATAAAACGATAACATTAACTTGAATTTTGACTTTGACTTTGTTCCTCTCGTGCAGAACTCACAAACATGCACACATTGGTTGTTGTAGTTGTAGTTTAAAGTTTCTTTTCCTTTTTATTTAGTATTTGTGCACATCACATGCGCATGTAGGGCGCATATGCGGTGTGCGGTCAAACTGAAAACAAAGAAAACAATTTACAATTAAATTCAGTACTTTACATCACCTCCACAAACATTTCAACATCTGCCTCAGACCGCAAACTTTAAATTACATGCTAGATAAATCAAAATACAGTACTGTGCAAAAGTTTTAGGCAGGTGTGAAAAAATGCTGTAAAGTAAGAATGCTTTCAAAAATAGACATGTTAATAGTTTATATTTATCAATTAACAAAATGCAAAGTGAGTGAACAGAAGAAAAATCTACATCAAATCAATATTTGGTGTGACCACCCTTTGCCTTCAAAACAGCATCAATTCTTCTAGGTACACTTGCACACAGTTTTTGAAGGAACTCGGCAGGTAGGTTGGCCCAAACATCTTGGAGAACTAACCACAGTTCCTCTGTGGATTTAGGCAGCCTCAGTTGCTTCTCTCTCTTCATGTAATCCCAGACAGACTCGATGATGTTGAGATCAGGGCTCTGTGGGGGCCATACCATCACTTCCAGGACTCCTTGTTCTTCTTTACACTGAAGATAGTTCTTAATGACTTTCGCTGTATGTTTGGGGTCGTTGTCATGCTGCAGAATAAATTTGGGGCCAATCAGATGCCTCCCTGATGGTATTGCATGATGGATAAGTATCTGCCTGTACTTCTCAGCATTGAGGATACCATTAATTCTGACCAAATCCCCAACTCCATTTGCAGAAATGCAGCCCCAAACTTGCAAGGAACCTCCACCATGCTTCACTGTTGCGTGCAGACACTCATTCGTGTACCGCTCTCCAGCCCTTCGGCGAACAAACTGCCTTCTGCTACAGCCAAATATTTCAAATTTTGACTCATCAGTCCAGAGCACCTGCTGCCATTTTTCTGCACCCCAGTTCCTGTGTTTTCGTGCATAGTTGAGTCGCTTGGCCTTGTTTCCACGTCGGAGGTATGGCTTTTTGGCCGCAAGTCTTCCATGAAGGCCACTTCTGACCAGACTTCTCCGGACAGTAGATGGGTGTACCAGGGTCCCACTGTTTTCTGCCAATTCTGAGCTAATGGCACTGCTCGACATCTTCCGATTGCGAAGGGAAGTAAGCATGATGTGTCTTTCATCTGCTGCAGTAAGTTTCCTTGGCCGACCACTGCGTCTACGGTCCTCAACGTTGCCTGTTTCTTTGTGCTTCTTCAAAAGAGCTTGGACAGCACATCTGGAAACCCCTGTCTGCCTTGAAATTTCTGCCTGGGAGAGACCTTGCTGATGCAGTATAACTACCTTGTGTCTTGTTGCTGTGCTCAGTCTTGCCATGGTGTATGACTTTTGACAGTAAACTGTCTTCAGCAACCTCACCTTGTTAGCTGAGTTTGGCTGTTCCTCACCCAGTTTTATTCCTCCTACACAGCTGTTTCTGTTTCAGTTAATGATTGTGTTTCAACCTACATATTGAATTGATGATCATTAGCACCTGTTTGGTATAATTGTTTAATCATACACCTAACTATATGCCTACAAAATCCCTGACTTTGTGCAAGTTTACCTTGAAGAATTGATGCTGTTTTGAAGGTAAAGGGTGGTCACACCAAATATGGATTTGATTTAGATTTTTCTTCTGTTCACTCACTTTGCATTTTGTTAATTGATAAATATAATCTATTACCAAGTTTATTTTTGAAAGCATTCTTACTTTACAGCATTTTTTCACACCTGCCTAAAACTTTTGCACAGTACTGTATATTGCATACAAATACTAGCATCGCATTTCTCTGTGAAGATACTACGTTAGCATTAAGCACAATATGTATGTAATATAATCAACGACACAACCTCAAAACAGTCACTGTGTTATAATCGCTCACTAAACTTAGTTTATAGATTCGAAAATACAACATACATTGCGCAAGTGTTCCGAAAACAACATAAACACAATATACAAATTAGCCGATTAGGCGCTACGGCGCTAATTACAAACAGCGATTCACATATCAAACATAATAGAAACTAAACTCTTTAAACAACACAAAACCTCACTCACCACGCTGGGAATGTTCAGTCCAAGTCAACAAATTCAACTTAGAAATAGAAATATTGCTCAAACTTTGACAACTTTCTATCAGTGAGTTCTCTCTTTTTTTTTTTTACTTGATCCCCTGATCTTAGAATCAGCGTCCTTAAAGGGGCAGCACCCAACATCCGGGACATTTTTATGGATGAACACGTCAGCCCCATAGAGAGCCAACGTGCATGCTCCACTCCCAACAAACAAAGCATAAATCACGTGTATCCCCACTCGTAGCGAGTGCAGGGAGAAACATGCGATTCAGTCGCCGCTTGCTCGCCATTAAACTCCTGTCTAGATACAAATATGCTTGAGGACAAACAACAATAAATAGACAGAGACAATTCACATAGAGCACTTGCTAAAGGCACAGAAGCTGACATTGTTTGGTCTGGGTGTGCTTTATAGCTTCCTGGTCATGACGTCACCCTCCTTCCGTCACACCATTGGACTGATTTCACAAGTGCTTCACGACGCAATCACGCAGAGCGTTCCCATTGCGTCAAACTCTCGACGCAGCATGAGTTCCCTTGAAAGGGAACTGGAACCAGTTTTGTTGTCCTTTGGTGTGATACCCCTAAATTATATATATATTTTTAACTATATAATCATGGAAAATTATCCAAATGTGTCTTGCTAACTGCTAATGACAGGTTAGCTATAAATAGTAAGGCCATTAACTGACTCAAAAGGCTGAAACTATGGTGTGACAGATAATGTCCACCGGTGTGACAATAAAAGTGTCAAAGATGTCACACAAGGACAAGGTCTCTTTAAGAAGCATTTTAAATAATTAAATAAGGTTGTTCAACTCCTTTTTATTCTTTTTTTTTTTTTTTTTAAACATAGTCAGTGTTCTTAAATACAATAATTACATTGAATAAAAAAAAATCTGATGTTTTGCAGAAAATTTGTACTGTTATAAAGTGTCATGAAAATAAGCATGTTTAGAAAGAAAGAGAATTTAGGGAGAGAAATTAGTGGGAGGGAGAGGACACAGAAGTATAGAGAGGAGAATTAACAGGGATCCACACAGAAGGGAAAAGTTCCTATAGAACGACGCAAAGAAAAAAAATTGATTTTTAAAAACAGGGTTCATGATATAACAAAATGAAATGTTATTTCTTTTTTAACAAACAAATGAAATACATTAATAAAAGATTTTGCAGTGTTCAAGTTTCAAAGACATTTGCTCTGTCAAGGAGTCCGCTGGTAATCTAGGCCGATCCCAGGCTCCATTAGATGACATGTATCGCGGGTGAAAACAACATTTTCCACTATGAGTGAGATCTATTTTCTGCAATACAGTGTTATGCTCGTATTGTAGTATGTTGTGTACTAAATTTGACGTCTGCTAATAATTCCATGCAGTATGCTCATGTTTAATATTTCCTGCATAATTGCATACAGACGTAGGCCTATATTTTGTTAGGTCAGTACAGTTACCTGTGTTGAATTCTACATATTACTTATTCTGCGGGGATTGAAGATTTCCACAGAAATAATTTTAGACGTCATATACTGAAAGCTGACTGATGCACCGGATTATTTTAGGTGAAGGTATCTTTTGTTGATTTATTGATGGTTGGGATTACTAAAAATACATATTAGGAATACAATTCAATGAGCAATTCTGTCATATACAGAGATCAGTGGTGAGAAGAGACCAAAATTCACTATATGTTCATTATCGATCTTGACATCAGCAGTCTCCTTGGCGGTCATGACAAATCTAGAGACTTCAATGGCAAGGTGTATACATGCAAAACATACTTGCAGCAGTATTGAACACCTTTGGAGTGAGAAGGAAATTGATAGTCAAGAAGCTTAGGATAACTTTTTTTAATCAACCACATAATGAAGTATTCACATTATTACATTATGGTGACAGAATAATCACCCAGAACACTCCCGCAACCATCCACATTGTCTTTTCAATATCAGCTCTAGCTGCAGATCTTTTCAGTATTATACAAGGAGCTTTATCAAAATAATAAGATTAGTTACATGGTGTTTTTTGTTTGTTTGTTTTTGTTTCCAACAACAAGTTTTGGATATATATTTTCAGCATTACTCACAAAAAAAATTCAATTTATTTATGGTTAAGCCTGTTGGATATGTATGAAATGCAAGGAAATATTATTTTCTCCTTTCAATAATCATCCTGCCAATGCGAAACTATTTTTAGCGTGGACAACCTACATCTTGGATTTGATCCTGTTATTCATTTGAAAGTGATGTTATGTAACAAAGGTTGCACAGATCCATGTGAAAAAAAGACATTTGCCCAAATTGAACACCAAAAACAACTTTTAAAGTGACACAGTATGATGTTTTGAGTACTGACTCACCTCTGTAGTACCGGAGAGTACATCACACTAACAAACAACAAAAATATATCATTTGCAGACTCACCAGGCTTGTGTAGTAATATTCTACAAAATGTGATTCAGATTCAGGACACATGAAATGTTGAAGGCTGGTGATAAGTATTCATGTACTTACCAGTTAACATGCAAAGTAAATGTGTTTGAACCACAATACATCAGTATGCCATTCAGTAGGACAGGAGTGATGGCACTCTTTTTTTTTCTCCTGAGGACATGTCTAAGAGAAATCTACAATGCTGACAGATCAAAACAATCTCTGACACTCATAGATGGCACCACCAACGATTTGAATGGCAATGACATTGAGTTAGGGTGTCAATCCAAAATTTCACTTTAAATGTGACCCATCCATCCATGTTCCAAAGCGCTTGTCCTATATTGGGATGTGGGGATGGTGGAGTCATCTCAGAGTCTCAGGATGTTGGCTTCAGATGTGAAGGAAGTGCGTCATTTTTTGGTTATCAAAATACTTTCTCCTATCCCAGTTTAAAATGCACTTTCACCTATAAACAGGTGGTTCTCCAAAAAAAAAAAAAATTAAAAAAAAAAATAAAAGCAGGGGGTTGATGAAAAGCTAATAATGAATGCATAAATAAATAGGGCTGTAAATGAATGAAAATAAAATTGAAATCGTGATATGGCTTGTCAAATCGCAAATGCTGTGATTTAGTTTAAAGCGGAGTTTGAGGCGAGACACTGTTCATTTACATGTGAACAGCTCATGATCAGGTTTGCAGTAAATGCTGCTCTAAATGAACTCTATCTCTGCCTGTTGCTCATAAGGTGCATCAAGATCACTTCACTTCACTTCAAGATCACATTCGCCTAATTTCCAACAACTTCCAACATAAGTTTTTAGCATATTAATCAGTTTTGTAATGAGAAAATAAACCTGTTGTTATCTAAACATTCTGTCTAAAGGCTTTACAGTTTTCAGCCAAAATAAATCTTGTGAGGTTAACTCTTGAAAGTGAATAATTTAAGACCCATTAGTACTGTATCATATAGGGCAAAATAAAATTGGTATTATTAATCAAAAGTTTTATTTTTTATTTTAAAGCACGTGTAATTTACTGTAAATGGGTCATCTGGGTTTGTTTCTGTTGGGAAGGGGGGTTGACATGTTTTAGTTCTGTGTTTCAGTTTTTGAGTTTTTGTTCTGTTTTTTTCTTCTGTGTTCTGAGTTCTTTGTTAAATAAAGTCAAAAACTATTAACGAATAATATTTATAAAAATAATATAAACAATATCATTATATATAATATATAATAATATTATACATTATTATTATTGACTGTATTCCTGAACACAACAGTGTGAATATAATGACACTAGCACTAATAAGAGGTTTGAATCAACTTTAATGTCAAGTTACAAGGTCAATGCAAATACTTTATTATTATCATTATTATTTACTCTGTTCAGTTTGTTCCCTGAAAAAGGTCTTATTTGGTTTTTGTAAAGATTGAACCCAAGTTTGGACACCTTAATACAGCAACTTTTCCATTGCCATCAAAGTGCATATATTTGTGATACATGTTCCTTTTTGTTTGCTTTCTTTCTGTAAAGTGGTTGAATGTTCAGCCTCTTCTGTAGTTTTGTTTTGGTTTATTATTTTAGTCTTGGTCCAACTCTGAAGCCTATTTGTTTCCTTTTTTTATTACAGTGGTGACAGTAGTGTTTTAAATATAACAATATAAATGTAAAGAGAATAAAATTCTGGTGTAAGAACTTTATTTTCCCTGACCCAGGACCAGGGACGTAACACCAGGGGGTTATTCCAGAAAGGAAGGTTAACTTACCGTCACATATACCCTGAACTCTTTGTTGATTAACCTAAGCCTTTCTTACTCGAGGTATGCTGGTTCCAAAAATGCATCAGGGAGTACGTTCAGCCAACCCAGAGTATGTTCCCGGTTAACACACAAGACATTCTCAACCGAGCAACGAATCGATGATTCACCATGGAAACAGACACTAAGAAAAAGCACGATATTCCACTTCCTTCTTCTTCTTCTTTTGTTTAATGGCGATTTACATAACCTACTTAGTGCACATCGCCTCCTATTTGGTGGTTGTGTAATCATTTTTTCAATCTTTTTATTTAATAAGTAATCTTTATTCACTGAGAATACGACTTATATTTGATGTTATTGATTGATGTTTGTTTGATGCTAAATATTTAATAAGATATCACATATGTATTTTAATATAGAAATTATAGAATAGAAAATGTCCTCCTATAAAAAGGATATATATATATAATATAATATATAATATATAATATGTAACTATGTAACAAATTTAGAAATGTAGTTACCTTAATAAAACTATTTTAATTAAATAACATGAATCTGAATACCTCTTAAGTAAACTAACCCTCAAACATAACCTGCTCCGGAGCAGGTTATGTTCAAGAGAATAAGTTGCTATGGCTACTTACATACCCTAAAAGTTACCTCTGTTTTTGGAACCGAAAGTTGAGGTTATCAGCTTACTTATTCTTAAACATACCTGGGTATGTCACATAACCTGTTTTCTGGAATACCCCCCTGAATGTTTCAACAGCAACAAAACAAGATGTCTATATTGCAGTTCCAATCACAATACATAGCAACATAAACAAAATATATTTTTGACCAAATTGTATACTATAAATAATTTAAAAGTATTAATAATAATATTATAAACAGTAAAACAATCCAAACAAAACAATTACTAAAAAATATGTAAGATTTTTTACATCTTTATTTATTTGTTTACTTGTGTGTCATGTGACTATTAACCAGAGAACTGTGAACATGCAAATATGTTGTTCAATTATTAAAATATTAACTGGGGTGAACTCGAAGCTGCAGCCTGGCTGTGGGGGCTCAGGTGGCAGCAGAGCTGGGGTAGCAGCAGATGACGAGCATGTTCTTGGCAGCCTGGTGGCATTGCACCAAGGCAAGATGTGTTTAATTGCCTCAGACTGCTTCTTTATTGCCATGAACTGCTGGGCAAATCATCAACAGTGTTACTGAAGAGGCCACCCTGGAAGATGTGGCGTAGAGAAAGTACACTTTGTCAATCTCACTGATCTCTGCAAGGTACAGCCAGAGATGGCATTCCTGGACCAAAATTGTGGACATTGTTTGCCTGAGAGCCCATGCCTGAGAGCCCAGAGTGAGGTCAGATACCGACCACAGTTCCTGCATCAATCCCGACTCAGAACTACCCTTGTGCTGTTCTTTGAGAGCCTTGGTCTGGACCTGCAGGATGGCCATGTCAAGCAGAGCGGAGGCAACCTGTCCAGCGGCACTGCAAGCCTTCGCCATCAAAAAATTAATTCTATTAACTGATTCAAATGTTTAAAATTAATTATAACAAGTAATTATTCATACCCTTTGAGCTAATTTGTTATGCTGAAAAAACAACAGCAGAAAGGCTGAATGAACATGCAACTTCACTCTCTGACAGCAGGTGGCACTTATATTTAGTTTAGTTTATTTTTATCGTCCCCCTTAGGAAAAACTAGTTTTGTAACAGTAGGTCACAACACATACAAAAAAATACATCATCTATAGACAACACTACAGTAATAATGCACACTGTACAAATAATTCCTTTAAAAAAAAAAATTGACAGTCTGCCTAGGAAGAATTCATTAAAGGCACAATATGTTAAATTTAAATATGTAAAATATCCAAAACCATTTGCACAGTGTTACAATTTCGTTCAGCTATGTACTTACAGTATCCTAAATATTTCCAAGAATTTGTGAATTCAGAGAAATTCACAATTTTAAATAGTGCCACGCCCTTCCCTTGTCACTTGCGCCTGTCATTGACATAATATCTGTCAACAGACACGGACAGCTGCATAACGTCTATTAGTGCGCTGTTGTTGTTTCGTTCAAACATTACGAACTATGGCAAGAAAACTTTGGCACAAGGGAGAAATAAAATGGATGACCACACACAGCCAACAAACTAATACACAGAAAAACATTACAACTCTCAACACACTCAAATGCAGTTAAGTATGATAGTCTTACATTAGACCAAGTGAAACAGCGCTGCGTTACCTCACAATTTTAATTTATCAAATAAATTGACCTGTATGAGTAGCATCTCAGCACTTGCGAGTAGTTAGGTAGAATGAATTGCCCTCTGCCCTCTATCCCCGGGACTCGCGTGTGCCGCTGATATCTGTCTCTCATTAGTAACCGCCCAGCTTCATACCACAGTCATGTTAAAAAACATGCATTAACTCATCCATAAACATTATTTCCCCATAAACATTATTAGCTCAATTGGCATGACGACAAGTTTCATGTTCCACTCATTCATCAAACTATGCCTTTGTTATTGTTTTGTTTTAAAACATGTCTACGATAAATATCAATGGGCTAAATTTGACTCACCCCAATAACTTTCCTTGCTACTTTGACAAGACAAGACTGTTCAGCCTATTCCTACAATACAGAAAGAGAACACTGATTCAATAAAAGACTTATAAAATCAAGACATCATCTTGGTACATACATTAAATGTTCGCACCTTCCTTAAGAAAAACATTCTTTGCTGAAATTTCTTGCAAACAGTGATTACATTTGCTTCAAAACTTAGTTTGTCATCAATTAACCCTTCACCGGCTGTTTGATTGACCGGCAATCTGCCCAATCATAACCCCGAATCCACTATTTTGACCGACAAAGCAGTCAGGGGAGTTAGTAGATTAATGTTGGTGAACTTGAAAAATTGTGTGTACTCACGTCTTTCCGCTGTTGAAACAACATTCCTTCTGAAGTCAGTTCATGTTTATTCGATGCTATAAATGAACTAGTATGAAGAGAAGATCCGTTCACAAGCCGCTTGAACTAAGGAGCTACAGCAATCCATCACAACACATTAAAGAGCCATTATACGGTATTTATTGTTTTCATAATGCTTGGTTTTTGCAAACGGTCAATTACTATGCCAAGATATTTATGATTGTCAGTCATTTCAATTATCCACTCCAATTTGTTTGTCAGCCCTGGACTTAATGTTGTTTTTCCAAAATCAATTAACATATCCTTGATTTTTTCCACATTTAATTGAAGGTAGAATTTACTACACCACATCACAAAGTCATCCACTGCAGGACCATGCCCTCAATCCTGATCCTGCAGAAGACTCACTATCACAAACTCATCTGCATATATGATAATATGCCTATCCTCGTAAAAACTATGACAATCATTTGTATACATAATATATAACAAGGGTGACAAACAACAACCTTGAAGTGAACCCATGGAACAAAATTTAGAATCTACGTTGTTCACTTGAACACACTGTGATCTTTCTGTTAAAAAATCTAATCCATCCCGCCACATTTAGATTAATATTAAATGGAGAGATTAATTTATCTTTTAACAAATGTGCCTTAGGCAGAAGAGATTTCAAGAAATAACAGGCACATAATCTGGCACACGTCTTAGGTTTTTCCAAATGTTTAAAAAACAAATTTATAAGATAAAATATAGTATCTTCTACAACTCTACTTTCTGTCTAGGCAAATTGTAATGGGTCAAGGCTAGTCTCAATCTGCTATAAAATCAATTCCTTAATGATTTTTCAAAACATTTCATAATTAACGATGCTATTGTAACTCTAAAATCATTTAAAATTCTTAGTCACACTGTTTTTGGCACAGGGATTATTTTAGATTTTGGAGACTTTTTGCACCTTGAGCGAAAATAAGGCGAAAGATTTCACAAAGCTGATCTGCACAGGTCGTTAACACCTTACCACCTATATCATTCCCAGAACTTGGAAAATATTTCCAAAATCACTATTGTTATCAGTTTTAAATCATTAATTTCAACACTAAAATCATGATATAATATTCATTCAATTAATCAGCAAAATCTATGTCACAGTTAAAACCATCTAATCTGATCAACTTGGTGTCATTCTTCTCTATACCTCCCAAGGTTTTAATCCCTTACCATGCTATTTTTAAATTATTTCCATCCAGGTGATCTTCCATTTTATCTTACGATCTTAACCTATCCTGCTGTATTTTTGCTCTCGCCATTTTACTAATCTCTCCCAGATTCTCCCATCTGGAAAGCTATTGCCTTTTTATGCAGAAGATCTTTTGTTCTATTTGAAATTCAAGGCTTATTATTGGGGAATACTCTAAACGTCTTATAAGGAACAATACAGTACAAAAAGAGATATATGCACAGATAGTCTCAGTAAATTCATCAGTATTGTTGGTAGCTTCGTAGAATCAATTAACTGTCCCCTGTCCAAACTTGGACTCTTTTTTTCCTTAACTTGATCTCTATGCAGCACTGACTTATACACAGGCTTAATCTGGCTAAAACCAGACAATTACATTACTTTAAATGAGTCTAGCCCTCAAGGTTACTATTATCGACACAAACCTCGTCGGAAAGGAAAAAGGGGAGGTGTTGCTGTAATCTATAGTAATAACTTCAGTATTACTCAAAAGTCTTTCAAATATAATTCTTTCGAAGTGATGGTGCTTTATGTAACGTTATATAATGTAAGTGACAAATCCCATTTGACGTTTGTGCTAGCTACTGTATACAGGCCACCAGGGCACCATACAAACTTTATCAAAGAATTTGCTGATTTTCTATCGGAGTTAGTACTGGCTGTGGATAAAGTCCTTATTGTTGGTGATTTTAATATCCATGTAGATAATGAAAAAGACGCATTGGAATTGGCATTAACAGATATTCTAAACTCAATTGGAGTTAGACAACACGTGTCAGGACCCACTCATTGTCGTAATCATACTCTAGATCTAATATTGTCACATGGAATCGATATTGATGCCGTTGAAATTCTGCAGTAAAGCGATGACGTCTCAGATCATTATCTAGTCTCATGCGTGGTACATTTAACTAAGGCTGCAAAACAGTCTTTCTGCCACAAATATGATGAACCATCACTTCTACCACTAAAGATTGCTTTATAAATAATCTTCCTGATCAGTTTCATCGTCTTAGCAAACCAGACAACTTAGAAGAACTCGATGTTGCAACAGAAACTACTGACGCTCTCTTTTCCAGCACTCTAGACTCCGTCGCTCCTTTGAACTTAAAAAAGATTAAGGATATTAGTCCAACACCATGGTATAACGAGCACACTCAGGCCCTTAAGAGAGCAGCAAGAAAAATGGAGCACAGCCGGAAGAAATCAAAACTAGAAGTTTTTCGTATTTCATGGAGAGAGAAAATGAAAGAGTACAGAAAGGCCTTAAAAACCGCTAGATCTGCTTATTTTTCAAATCTTTTAGAAGAAAATTAACACAACCCTAAGTATTTATTTTGATAGAGTGGCTAAATTAACGAGAAATACAGCTTCAACTTCTGATGTTTCCAAACAGCACAGCAGTAATGACTTTATGAACTTCTTTACTTGCAAGATTGACAATATTTGAGAGAAAATTATAGCCATGCAACTGTCTACTACAGTATCACATCAGACAGTGCATTGACAGAGGAAAAATTCCATTCATTCGCTGGTATAGGAAAGGAAGAACTGTCTAAATTTGTTAAATCATTGAAATCAACAACATGTATGTTAGACCCTATACCGACTAAGCTATTGAAAGAGATGCTTCCAGAGGTCATAGATCCTCTTCTTAAGAAAATTAATTCATCTTAATCACTAGGTTACGTAACAAAAACTTTTAAGCTGGCTATTATCAAACCTCTTATTAAAAAACCACAACTTGATCCTAAAGAATTAGTCAATTACAGGCCGATCTCCAATCTATCTTTTCTGTCAAAAATACTAGAAAAGGCAATATCATCGTAACTGTGTTCCTACTTGGAAAGAAATGGTATCTGTGAGGATTTCCAGTCAGGATTTAGACCGTACCATAGAACTGAGACTGCTCTCATTAGACTTACAGATGATTTGCTCTTATCATCAGATCGTGGTTGTATCTCTCTATTTGTGTTACTAGACCTCAGTGCTGCTTTTGACACTATTGACCACAATATTCTTTTGAATAGACTAGAAAGTTATGTTGGCATTAGTGGAATTGCATTGGCATGGTTCAAATCATACTTATCTGACCATTATCAGTTTGTAGTAGTAAAAGAGATGTCATTTCGATCACAAGTTCAATATGGAGTACCGCAAGGCTCAGTACTAAGACCATTGCTTTTCACTCTGTACATGCTACCCTTGGGAGATGTCATTAGGAAGCATGGCATTAGTTTTCACTGTTACGCTGATGATACTCAGCTCTATATTTCTTCGCGTCCTGACAAATCCTACCAATTCTCACATCTTTAAGTTGTAATCAAGTTTGTTTATGTAAACAAAAAGTATTTTTTCGCTTCATAAAATCAAGGTTGAACCACTGCAGTCACATTGACGATTTTAACAATTTAGTTAATTGGTAAAAAGGTCTTTAGTACCTTTCTGGACCCTAAAAGTGGTGATTATATTGCTGTCTATGGACGACTCATACCTCTCGGATTTCATCAAAAAGATCTCAATTTGTGTTCCGAAGATGAACGAAGGGTGTGGAACAACATGAGGGTGAGTAATGAATGATGATTTTCATTTTTGGATGAACTAACCCTTTAATGCTACGATACTGTTTCTGTGCTTTTAGCATTGAAAACATTTTGTGGCTTGGATGGCTTGAGTCCTTGCCTTCCACAGGTATTCTTCAGTGAAAATGTCAAGTCAAGTCACCTTTACTTACACTGGGTACGGAAAGTATTCAGACCCCCTTAAATTTTTCACTCTTTGTTATATTGCAGCCACAAACCTGTCTATATAAGACCTTACAGCTCACAGTGCATGTCAGAGGAAATGAGAATCATGAGGTCAAAGGAACTGCCCAAAGAGCTCAGAGAAAGAATTGTGGCAAGGCACAGATCTGGCCAAGGTTACAAAACAAGGTTCTGCTGCACTTAAGGTTCCTAAGAGCACAGTGGCCTCCATAATCCTTAAATGGAAGACGTTTGGGACGACCATAAACCTTCCTAGAGCTGGCAGTCCAGCCAAACTGAGCTATTGGGGGAGAAGAGTCTTGATGAGAGAGGTTAAGAAGAACCCAAAGATCACTGTGGCAGAGCTCCAGAGTCGGGAGATGGGAGAAAGTTGTAGAAAGTCAACCATCACTGCAGCCCTCCACCAGTTGGGGCTTTATGGCAGAGTGGCCCGACGGAAGCCTCTCCTCAGTGCAAGACACATGGTGAGAAATAAGATTCTCTGGTCTGATGAGACCAAGACAGAATTTTTGGCCTTAATTCTAAGCGGTATGTTTGGAAAGAACCAGACACTGCTCATCACCTGTCCAATACAGTCCCAACAGTGAAGCATGGTCGTGGCAGCATTATGCTGTAGGGGTGTTTTTCAGCTGCAGGGACAGGACGACTGGTTGCAATCAAGGGAAAGATGAATGTGGCCAAGTACAGGGATATACTGGACAAAAATCTGCTCCAGAGTGCTCAGGACCTCAGACTGGGCCGAAGGTTTGCCTTCCAACAAGACAATGACCCTAAGCACACAGCTAAAATAACGAAGGAGTGGCTTCACAACAACTCCATGACTGTTCTTGAATGGCCCAGCCAGAGCCCTGACTTAAACCCAATTGAGCATCTCTGGAGAGACCTAAAAATGGCTGTCCACCAACGTTTACCATCCAACCTGACAGAACTGGAGAGGATCTGCAAGGAGGAATGGATCCCCAAATCCAGGTGTGAAAAACTTGTTGCATCTTTCCCAAAAAGAATGATGGCTGTATTAGATCAAAAGGGTGCTTCTACTAAATACTGAGCAAAGGGTCTGAATACTTAGGATCATGTGATATTTCACTTTTTCTTTTTTAATAAATCTGCAAACATGTCAAGAATTCTGTGTTTTTCTGTCAATATGGTGTGCCGTGTGTACATTAATGAGGGAAACAAATGAACTTAAATGATTTTAGTAAATGGCTGCAATATAACAAAGAGTGAAAAATTTAAGGGGGTCTGAATACTTTCCTTACCCACTGTATATAGTGCTTTTTACAATGCAGATTGTGGCAAAGCAGCTTTACATTAATAATTGGCAAATAATTTTTGGCTGCACAGCAGCTCCCAAAGAAAATTGTGTCATTGTCCAACTTATTTTATATATTATTGATTCATTCCATTGCAGAGATCAATATTTATTAGTCTAGTTAATTTATGTATATCAGCACTGGAGAAAACAGTGACGTAATCGTCCGGCTCAGCTCAGTTCACATACAACGGCGCCAATGTAGGCATACCAAAAACACAGCTGAATATCAAGCAAGTCCCCAACTTAAGCAAGCTAAAGGCAACAGCGGCAAGGAACCAAAACTCCAACAAAATGGAGAAAAAAACCTCGGGAGAAACCAGGCTTAGTCGGGGGCTAGTTCTCGTCTGGAACTGAAGGCAAGGGAGTTGGGGTCTGAGTATGTATTAGGCTGATGCATCTACCCTCTGCAGGTCTTTACAATTGAGTGCAGTGCAATTCCCAAACCTGGTTGTAATGTATCCAGTCCTTTCAATAGCGCAGTTGTAAAACATCAAGTCAAGTCACCTTTGTTAACAGAGCTTTTTACAATGCAGATTGTGGCAAAGCAGCTTTACATTAATAAGAAAATGGTGTCATTGTGCAGCTTATTCTATATATTATTGATTCATTCACAGTGATAACTGGCAAATAATTTTGGCTGCATTGCAGCTCTAGAAGAAAATGGTGTCATTGCCCAGCTTAAGTAAATTCAGTATTGATTAATTTCTTTGTAAAAATCGGTTTTATTTAGTTAATTCATCTATACATTGGCCCTGGAGAAAACAGTGATGTCATCATCCAGCTCAGTTCAGTTCACATTCAATGGTGTCAATGCAGGCAGATCAAAAAGATTGTTGAATATCAAATGTCCCCAACTTCCTGAGGGTGTATGGATTTATGCATCATTGTGTCAGGGTTCTGACTTCCTCAAGATAAGCAGTCTTTTGCTGTGGGTGATAAGGCCAACCACTGTTGTGTCGTTAGCAAATTTCATGATAATGTTGGAACTGTTAGTTGTGACACAATCATATGTGTAGACTGAGTATAGGAGAGGGCTCAACACACATCTCTGTGGAGCACCAGTGTTAATTGTGAGTTATGATGAGATGGTATTGCCCAGTGTAACCACCTGACACCAGTCAGACAGGAAGCTTAGGATCCAGTTACAAGTGAAATTGTCCAAATCCAGGTTCCACAATTTGCTGATCATCAACAATCAATCAACAAAAAACATTCTCACATAGGAGTCTCACTTTTACACTTGAGAAAGGGCAGTGAGCAGCGTCAGTACTATTGCATCATGAGTGGACCTGTTCTGATGCAAACTGAGGCAAACAGTAGAGGATCCATGGTATCAGGAACAGATTTTGTCCTTTACAAGTCTCTCAAAACATTTGCTCACTAGTGGAGTAAAAGCAACCAATAACCAATTAACGTGTCGACCAAACCGATTTTAGCCAGCAGGAAAAATGCCTAATGCTCTTATGAAAATGGCCAGCAGGTACCGTTTGAGAGCACTTTGGAGTTGCAGCATTTTTCCATCTGCTTTGGATTCTATGATTTTCAATATGCATGGCAGTAACATGCTACTAGGATCTCATTTTTGAAGAATGTTACTGAATATAAACTTGCAGTAGCCAGCAATATTAATTTCTCCATTGTTGTTCAGTCATTGTACAATTAGGATAATTGGTCGGTGTAGTATTTGTCCTGGCCCCACTCGTAAAATATTATTATGGTACATAGTGCATCAACATGCAGTGTCTAATAGAACACAAACGCACTATTTACAAGTTGTAGAGAGCAGGTGTAAATTTATTTATTTCATACCAACTAACATTTTGAAAATACAAACATTTTGACGAATCTGAACATTTACATCAGAACAGCTTTATGAACAATTTACAAGAATGTCCAATCTGCTCGTGTTTCATGAATGACATTATACAGAGCTAAAATGAAAAGAAAATGCCATTGAAGCTTCTTGAGACAGATGGTTTCCTTCAGAGATACATATTTAAACACACAAGAAAAAAAAACACCTCAGAGGTTTGCATGAATTTCAGTGTTAGAATGAAAAGGTGATGAGTTTGTTGGTATACAGCGAAGAAAGTCTTTCAGTAGTCTGTGGTCTCTAAAATTTGCAAATCCAAAATACTTCCACACTCGTGACTTGAGTTGGACAGGAGAGTATACATTGTTCATTTCAGTTCTGGCTGCAGTTTATGACAATACTCATGAAGCCTCTGGATCTGAAACCTGATTATGGTAAGGCAGGGGTGTCCAAACTCTGTCTTGGAGGGCCACTGTTCTGCAGAGTTTAGCTCCAACCCTAATTAAACACACCTGAACCAGCTAATCAAGATCTCACTAGGCATACTAGAAACTTACAGGGAGGTGTTTTGGAGCAAAATTCTGCAGGACAATGGCCCTTCAGGACCTAGTCTGGACACCCCCTATGGTAAGGGGTGTTACATTTCCACACAGTCAAAGCAGTTGACCAATCACAACAGACTGAGTCAGCTAACCAATCAGACCAGACTGGGCTTTTCAGAAGGGTGGACTTTAAAGAGACAGAAACTAAAGAGTGTTTCAGGCAGTGGGTGAATCGAGGTGCTGCAGCAGAGTACAGTATGAGAAAAATATGGGTGTTTTTTATTTACTTTAAATCATGTAAATGTATTCTAGCAGACTCAAAGATAAAATTATGAACTTGTAAATGAGAATAATATGGGCAATTTAATCATCACACAAGCTCATGTTTTATTTGGACATAGCAATTCCCTGTATTATGTATTTGTGCAATCAAATCATCTCTCATATTTACAAACAAATCTTTCTCACCCATCTGCCTTGCCCTCTTCAAAGACACATGCTCTCAGCCCAGTGGCGATGGTGGTCGGTCAGCTATGATGATGTGAGGAGTGCTAACCTTGGCTCCATTTGCAGGGCAAGGGAAGTGCAGGCTCAGCACACTGCTGACAGCCATCAATTGAGGAAGAGCTGATGGGAAGCGATAGCCTGGGCAAATAGAGTCTGAGCTGCAGAGACATCTCTGACACAAATTTTCTGCGTCAGGCCCCCTGCGCCATCAGCTGAGCACAGTCAGCTCAGGCAAGACGAGGCAAATCAGAAGAGAGGTAGATAAATGTCTCTCTGTCTCTTCCTCAAGGTGCAGTGTACAAAGAGGAGAAAGAAAAATATTTAAGGAAATATTACATTATTGTAAATTATTTGCATTACAGTTAAACATGTTTTACTTTTGTATTTTTGTGAGTCTCATTTACTGAGTGGTTATATACATAACCACTCCATTGCCATTGGTTGAATGTCCTAGTTATGTCATTGGTTATATAATCTATGATACACGAATACTCTAAGATGACACATCTAAAGTGAAACTGACAAACTTACTTTTCCTTAATGCCATCTGTCTAATTTAGTTTTGGCCTGTGGACAAGCAAGAAAACAGGGGCTGGATCATATTTCAAAATAAAAGTGGAAAGTCTTAATTACTCATGCATTTAATTTGTTTTCATGGCAGAATGACCTGGACAGCAATTCAGTTTTGACCTTTCATGATGTTCAGACCATGATGACCTCCAAAATGATTGAGATCATCACAATAGGGCATATTTGAACAGAATAAGGGTCAATGGCCTGTTCTGAGGTGCCACTGTTGTGCAAATAACTTTCAAAAGACCTCATGAGCTGGTGTACTGGCAATCACTCACTGGTATTTGTGGTGCGTTTTGATGAGCTAAAACGGTTTGCCCCTACAGCATAGTGACAGAGTTTTCAAGCGTAGGTGACAACAGTGTCAGATGTCAATAAATCCTGCCTTCAGGGGGGTCTTGTCTTGTGTTGTGTTCAGGCATTTCAAAGGCGAGTCTCACTAGATACACAGGTACTGTCATCCCTCCAATCTTTTCATGGCCTGCCAAGCACAGATCCATCATCCACTCAATGGACCTTCTTCCCTCAACATGTCTATTAAATTGGTCAAAATGGAGATGCTTATTTATTTATCAGAAGCACATATCTAGAATAATATATCTGCAAGTGGCAATCATCAAGGTCCAAGCATAAATTGCCCATGTGGATGGTAGTTTATTTGATGAAGCAGGTAAGCAATACATGCTAGTGTCAAAAGGGACAACTGAATGAAATCAGTTATTTCAGCCTGCAAAAATTATTTTTATCATATAATATATTTCTGTCTGTGGCCTACACTCCATGTGGCCTAGATGTTGGGATAGACTCCAGCAACAGCATAAGAGTCCAGACACAGAGGATAAATTGGTTTAAATAATGGATGATGGACGGATGGATAGATAGATAAAATGTTATATAATATATAACAACTCACAGAGGAAAAACCCCAGGAGAACTACACACCAACCATTCTATAGACAACACCAAAGAACTGAACAAGGGGTATAAATACAAAGGAAAAAACTAATCAGACATGGAGACAAACAAGGGCACACTCAGAAACTGTCGCTGCATCAAAAATCGCCTACTCAGTGAGTAGGTACTTAATTTCAATGAGTAGGTACTTAACGAGTGCTAAAAGAGTATGAATGAAATCTCGTTGAGTATGAATGCGATCCGGAAATCATCCGCCATGCTGACGTTATCATGTGACCTACAACATTATCGCAAGCGCAACAACTTAAAAGAAATGAGTGACAGGTTTAATTCATCTCTCTTTAAATATCTTGATATTGATTAAACTTGCTTATTTTCTGGTCTTGTTGAAGAAACGGCTCCCCATTTATTTTGTGATTGTAGCAATAAATTTGCGGTTAATTTCAGTTCTTATATTTTCAACCCTACTAATGTGACCCAGTTTTATCTTTAAAGATATTTTTTTATTATTATAAAAACCCAAAATCGCAATCTCTTGAATATGTTAATTTATTTAATACAAACATTTTCATCCACAAGCAAAAGTAAATTAAATCTTCATTGTTTCCCTCTTTTTCTTGAATTTAAGAATTTGTTTCATTCATCAGGCTTATAAAAAAAATAAAAAAAAATAAATATATATATATATATATATATATATATATATATATATATAATGCATTATTCAGATATTTAACCTTATCATTGTGCTTTTTTGTGCTCTGCATTTAATCTCAAATTATGATGTACACAAACCCATTTTTTGTGTCTTTTTTATTTATGATTGTTTATTGTTAAAGATACAACCATGGTATTTTCCCTGATCTTGTATGTAATTATAAGTTATAATTATAATAAGCAATAGATCATAATAAAACAGACATGAGTCACAGCTGCACTAATACCTCATTGCATCAGTAACTCAACCCTACCTAGTATTGTTTTTCGCAGCTGCTCGAAGATCCTGCCTTTGGAGAAGAATGTTGATTTTATACTCAGAAAATGTAAGTATTACTACTAAAAATAAGATTACCCCAGAATGAATTGCATTGCTAGCCCACCGCAACACTTACACACAATAATAATGAAAAATGCTGCCCAATACTTCATTATATTACTTCTTACTGAAAATGATGTTTTAGTAAAACAAGCAAAATGTCATTTGTTTTGTCATATGACAGCTATGCATGATCACACACTAGACAAGTGCAGTCAAGGTGAATACATCTCAATTTTCAGTCAAGCAATGATTTAAAGCATGAATTAATAAAATAATTATATTTTATTTACTGACAACAATAGGAAAAAAATGAGTAAAAGAATGAATAAAAGTAAGCACAATAAATAAATACATACATACAAGTCAACAACACATGAAACAAAGCTTTATTCAGACTTATTTTACTAATAAATCACAGATTTACAGGCGTTGAACCCTCCTACTGTCCATCCTTCTGCCATCTCAACACAGCTGTGCCAATTCTGCAGCTTTATTTTGATAAAGCAGCTGATCACCATGAACATCTTCACCTGTCTTTGCCGTCGATCATGTCCCTCATTGCTGCTCTTCTCAATGGGACATAATTTATCCAGAGGATGAGGAAGACCATGATGATAGACCCCTGAACCCCACAACCTTGAAGCAAGAGTCGGAGAAGATGTGCAGGACAATCTGGCGGGTACTGTGTCTGCTCCAAACATTTGTGTGCCTGCTCTCCAAGAACATGACTACCTGTTAAAAAAACATTTAAAAATTAAAACATTTTACAATCCATGTCTGCATTCCGTTTCTTGCCATTTTTCATGCAAGTTGTATTACTTTTGTGGTGTAGAGGGCTGAACCACTGAAATGGTAAGCAGAAGGTTGCTGGTTCGATCTCTGCAGCCGTCACCACCAATGTGTCCTTGAGCAAGTCACTCGTGTTAACTGACTTCTTATACAATACAAATGTTCCTTAATTTATCAACAGTACAAACGGTCAAATAAAACAGATAACTAATGTCGAGTTACTTGTACATTTGTTTATTTATATTACTTACATTCATGTAATGTAAGCAGTGTTGAATTCTACATAATAGCACACACTCAAATGTCTATTTCATGTTGTGATGTGCTCATCATCTGCAATACTTATTGAATATTTCCCTGTCAGATGTTAAATAAACATTTAGTAAGCGTGTTTATGATGTATATGGTTCAGAAGTCATGTAAATCCACTTTGGTGACATACGTGAGCTTACTAGAGCTCCCCTGTTAGCTGTACGTAATAAAACGTGTTTTTTCAGCAAAATCACAACTATACTGCCTAGCGTCTTTACACCTTCAACACTTCAACAGTTTACAGTAGTTTAACAAATGCGATTTTAACACAAGGAATGTTTTCAATACTCACATTTGAAAACGCCTCTTTCTCCTCCGTGGCCTCCTGGGATAGAAAAGAACTTATCGGTAAGCGCTCAGGAATCTGGGGGGAAGCAGTAGGCCATCCGGAACTTCTCGAACTACTCTTTTATGACTACTAAGGTTTCGGACATACTTATTCGCTCGCCTACTGCTTTTCGCCTACTCAATAGTAGAGAAGTAGGCGATTTCGGACGCAGCCAGTGACATCTAAGTAAACATGAAATTCACATAAGGGAAAGTAAACACACACACATACACACACATATATACTCTGATTATAGATTATATTAAACGAAAACAGAGTATATGAAACGGTGTCACTAGCCAGTTGGCCAATGTCATTTTTAGGAATTCTAACAATGCATGAACCTCTCCTGGAAGATCACCCGCATATTGAGAGTGGCTCCCTGACACCCTCAAATTTGAGTTGAGTGAGAGAGAAAGGCACCTGGTATTTATATGCGTTTTCGATGAATCTGGTTTCTGGAATCTAAATTTCTGGTCTGACAGCAAGATGAACCAGGTACATGATGAACATAGCTCTGGCTTAGGGCCAATCAACATTGTCTTTGTTTATATATTAAACTTAATATTCAACAATATTATTGATGTGACTGCATTGACACTGACTCTAATACTACACTATTGGATTAGGGCTAGGCGATATGACGATATATATCGTTGCTACGAAATAAAATGTCTATCGTTAGACACTTTACTGTATCGTATATATCGCAGTATGTAAATATATTGCACTATTGACACTTCAGAGTGATGAAATGCATGAATGAGACATAATGATCAGGACGTGCTTGATGTTAAAAAGAGTTATAAGCGCAATAAGTAAGGGTGGACGATAAACTGGTAGACATGGTTAGCCAGTGGAAATTTGTCAGCCACTAGAGATTTTGAACTGTCGTCTCTGTTGCAGTTACGCTCATGTGAGGTTGCTATGCATTTGATTACTTCATACATTTTATGTAGTATTTCTAGTGCTTGACGTTTTTCAGGTAGATCTATTTTATCTGTGTCTTTATTCTATTGTGGTTTTTATTTGCTCTTTCTTTATCACTGTTTACTTGTGAGAGTTTTTAGGCTAGTATGAAAATTTGATATCATAAAAACCTTCAGCAATCAGCAAAAACAACTATATTGTGAGATATAATGTTAATTGTGATTTTTGTCATGTCTCCCAGGCCTATATTGGATGAGAACTGAACTGAGCTTGAGAATGACCACTGTTTTCTGCAGATTATAGACAAAATAAACTAATTTAATGATATTATATTAATTTGCAAAAGCCGTGTAACACCAGTTTGTTCATTCAATAGTATTGGTGAAAGTGACGTAGAGTCTGATGAAATAATGGGAAATCCGAACACAAGTGGTCACAGGATACACGTTTGAAATGCATGAAAATACCAGGTTAAAACGTACTTGCATTGCGCTCTGGCGTGGACACTGTGTTGAGGTGAAATAGGCATTTGCTTACATTTTCATTTATTCAACGGTACTACAGCAATTCTATTTCTTTGTGCAGTAGCAGCATGCACAGCTATTCAGATTGCAATGTTTGCAAAAATTATTAGCAGCAGCATACATAGCTGTTACGCGTATCTCTGTCTGGACTGTTTTTGTCACGCGATCCTTTTGATATGTTCCTGCCATGTCATTACTTCATTGTCCTCAGCTTTATGTAATTAATTAGTCTTGTTTGATCCTTGTGTTGCCGCTGTATTTAAGCCCTGTGTTTAATCTGTTCCTTTGTCATTCATTGTTTTGGTTTAGAGACTTGTATGACTTGTTCTCCTGGTTCTTTCTCTTCATTAAATGTTGTTCCAATGAATCTCCGTTGTACCGCCCTCGCTCACTGGAAGACTACATTATTCAGCATTGCTTGAGATCTACAGCTATGCAACTATGGCTACTCAAATAGCTCAGCACTTTTTGCACTATACCATTGTTAAATGGTATAATTTTGTATAAAAGTTGGAAAGTAATAGCAATGATTTAAGTAGCATTTTGTGTGCTTTAGGCAATTTAAAGTAAAAGTAATCTGTTTTGATATTTTAATACACTATTCTAGTCAAGTCAAGTCAAGTCACCTTTATTTATATAGCACTTATTACAATGCAAATTGTGTCAAAGCAGTTTTACTATAATAATTGGCAAATAATTTTTGGCTGCACAGCAGCTCTTAAAGAAAATGGTCCTGCTCATTGTCCTGCTTAAATAAATTCAGTATTGATTCTTTCCATTGTAAAAATCAATGGTTATTAATTTAGTTAATTTATCTGTATATCAGCACTGGAGAAAGCAGTGATGTAATCATCCAGCTCAGTTCAGTTCTCATACAATGGTGTCAATGCAGGCAGATTAAAAACATTGTTGAACATCAGGTCAAGTGTCCCCAACTAAGGCAAAAGCGGCAAAGAACCAAAACTCCAACAGGTGACTTCAGGAAACCAACAGGTGAGAAAAATGGAGAAACCAGACTAAGTTGGGGGGCCAGTTGTCATCTGGTCAACAGCGAACAGTGGTTGACTGATTCATGCAGAGTTACAGGTCATAAGTCTGATTTGGGACTGCAACAGTCAAAATATTTAATCTATTTCCATCTACTTGAAGATCGTATTCATCATGCCGGTATGGGACGGTTTGTTTGGGATCTGTGCCACTGGCTGTCGTGTTGGTAAGGCCTGCACAAGGAATGATCTAGATGACAGTCTCTGGAAACACTTCAGGCCCTCCATCTGAAATACGAAACTTCTAGTTTTGATTTCTTCCAGCTGCGCTACATTTATCTGGCTGCTCTCTTGAGGGCCTGAGTGTGCTTGCCATAACATGGCATTGGACTAATTTCCTTAATCTTTATTTTAAGCGCAAAGGAGCAATAGAGTCTAGAGTGCTTTAGTTTCTGTTGCGAGTTCTTCTAAGACAACTGGTTTGCTAAGGCGATGAAACTGATCAGGAAGATTATCTATAAAGCAATCTTTAGTGGTAGATGTGATAGTTCTAACATATCTGTGACAGGGAGGAGGTTTTGCAGCCTTGGTTAAATGTAGCATGCATGAGACTGCTGCAGAATTTCAATCGCATCAATATTGATTCCATGTGACAATAGTCAAGTCAAGTAGAGCTTTTTTGTCATTCCGCTACATGTGGAGACATACAGCTGAACGAAATGTCGTGCCTCACAGGACCACAGTACTACATATATACAGGCATACAACAAAAACCTATACATGAACTATCCTACTGATTTAACTATAAATATTCTGTATATAAAAAAATGTTTACCTATACATACCTATACATACACTAAGATACTAAAAGACTAAAGTACAAACTATACAATGCTTCAGATAAATACTATACATGTCCAAAGTGAAACATTGTAAGTCGAGCAGCTGTTGGGGAACAGTGCAGGATGGTCTGTAGTGCATGAGCATGTAAACATGTATATAATTCTGAGTCTTTTTTTAAGAGTTGTGTACACAGCAGTGTGTGTAAAAAGTGTCAAGTGCCATAAGTTCTTTTCTTTAATGTGGAGTGAGGGGAGGGGTGTTCAGAGAGTGGCGGGGTGGTTCTGGGCTCTCAAAGCCTGGGGGAAAAAGTTGTTGAGCAGTCTGGCAGAGCGTGTTCTGATGCTCCTGGAAGAGACTGTGGAATGGATGGGTGGAGTCCTTCACGATACTGTTGGCTTTGCTGGAGCATCATGTAAGGAAAATGTCCAGGATGGAGGGAAGAGGGGCACCGATGATCTTAGCAGCTGTGTTCACTGTCCGCTGTAGGGTCTTGTGGTCTGCTGCAGTGCAATTACCATACCAGACAGTAATGCAGCTGGTCAGCACACTCTCAATGGTTCTCCTGTAGAAAGTGGTGAGGATGGGTGGAGGTAGACTTGCTCTTTTCAGGCAGCGGAGAAAGGGTAGGCGCTGTTGTGCCCTCTTGGAGAGTGACATGGTGTTGGTCGTCCAGGTGAGATGCTCTGTGATGTGCACCCCCAGGAATTTAGAGCTGCTGACTCTCTCCACAGTCGAGTTGTCGATGGTCAGTGGGGGGTGGTCAATGGAGTTTCTCCTGAAGTCTAATTGAAGTCTAATTAGAGCTAAAGTATGATTACGACAATGAGACTTGCATTTGAACCGTAGGGACTTGTGAACATGTCTGCTGAAACCAGGGTGTGAACAACCGTCCAAATTAAACATAAATATAAGCTAACCAAACCTTTTTCCAAAGGCCTTGGGCATTAGGTTGTTGCTAAATATTAGTTTTCACAAAGTTTGCTGCTAAACTGCTTTTAGATCTTTGTTTCAGTTGTTTCTGTGATGTACTGAAATATAATTACAAGCACTTCATACGTTTAAAAGGCTTTTATCGACAATTACATGACATTTATGGAAAGAGTCAGTATTTGCAGTGTTGGCCGTTCTTTTTCAGGACCTCTGCAATTCAACTGGGCATGCTCTCAATCAACTTCTGGGCCAAATCCTGACTGATAGCAACCCATTCTTTCATAATCACTTCTTGGAGTTTGTCAGAATTAGTGGGTTTTTGTTTGTCCACCCGCCTCTTGAGGATTGATCACAAGTTCTCAATGGGATTAAGATCTGGGGAGTTTCCAGGCCATGGACCCAAAATTTCAACGTTCTGGTCCCCGAGCCACTTAGTTATCACTTTTGCCTTATAGCAAGGTGCTCCACCGTGCTGGAAAATGCACATTGTTCTTCACCAAACTGTTGTTGGATTGTGTTGGAAGAAGTTGCTGTTGGAGGGTGTTTTGGTACCATTCTTTATTCATGGCTGTGTTTTTGGGCAGAATTGTGAGTGAGCCCACTCCCTTGGATGAGAAGCAACATGAATGGTCTCAGGATGCTTTACTGTTGGCATGACACAGGACTGATGGTAGTGCTCACCTTTTCTTCTCCTGACAAGCCTTTTTCCAGATGCCCCAAACAATCGGAAAGGGGCTTCATCGGAGAATGTAACTTTGCCCCAGTCCTCAGCAGTCCATTCACAATACTTTCTGCAGAAGATCAATCTGTCCCTGATGTTTTTTTTGGAGAGAAGTGGCTTCTTTGCTGCCCCTCTTGACACCAGGCCATCTTCCAAAAGTCTTCGCCTCACTGTGCGTGCAGATGCGGTCACACCTGCCTGCTGCCATTCCTGAGCAAGCTCTACACTGGTGGCACTCTGATCCCGCAGCTGAATCCTCTTTAGGAGACGATCCTGGCACTTGCTGGACTTTCTTGGACGCCCTGAAGCCTTCTTTACAAGAATCGAACCTCTTTCCTTGAAGTTATTGATGATCCTATAAATTGTTAATTTAGGTGAAATCTTAGTAGCCACAATATCCTTGCCTGTGAAGCCATTTTTATGCAACGCAATGATGGCTGCACGCGTTTCTTTGCAGGTCACCATGGTTAACAATTGAAGAACAATGATTTCAAGCATCACCCTCCTTTTAATATGTCAAGTCTGCCATTCTAACCCAATCAGCCTGAAATAATGATCTCCAGCCTTGTGCTCGTCAACATTCTCACCTGAGTTAACAAGACGATTACTGAAATGATCTCAGCAGGTCCTTTAATGACAGCAATGAAATGCAGTGGAAAGGTTTTTTTGGGATTAAGTTAATTTTCATGGCAAAGAAGGACTATGCAATTCATCTGATCACTCTTCATAATATTCTGGAGTATATGCAAATTGCTATTATAAAAACTTAAGCAGCAACTTTTCCAAATTCCAATATTTATGTAATTCTAAAAACTTTTGGCCACGACTGTACATTTACTTTGTTGCAGAGAATTCTTTTTCTTGGTAATTTTGTACTTTTAAGACTTAAATGTGGGTACTTTAACTTGAGTACATTTCTAAGGAAAGAAAAAATACTTGTACTTCACTACGCTGGGCGACGTTCCTCTTGTTACTTTATTTTAATGGAATACTGCAAGTAATGTGTAAGTTAGTTTATTCCAAGCACGCTCTCTTTTTTTCATGAATGATGCCATTCACATTTACTCTTTTGAGTTGATTCTGTTCAAAGACTTGATCAAACAAGTTAGAAAAAACTGTCTAAATTGGTTACCAAATCAGTTCGAATGATTTTTTCAGTTCCCTGCACTAGTTAATTTTTTCTGGGCTTCACTAGTCCGGATACACATTTTAAGACAGTCACTTGTTTTAAGCTGTCTGGTCAAGTGACCAGGTACACACAGCAATAACATTAAAATGAAAAATGGCAAAGCAGGCCCAGGCACACATGAATAGCAAACATGCATGGCTGGAGCAGCAGCAGTACACGTATTGGCGATAGATCTGCTTGTTTTGTTAATGTCAGCATATTATTGTATAGCAGCAGTATGTTGTCATGCTCACAGTAACACACATATTTTGGTTATATTGTTCATCTTTTCTGTTAAGCTTTGTTAGGGGGTAATTTTATATATGTTATTTGTGCAGCAGCAGTATCTCCTGGCATATACACAAACACACACACACACACACATTTCGCTCTTTGTTATATTGCAGCCATTTGCTAAAATCATTTAAGTTCATTTTTTTCCTCATTAAAGTACACTCAGCACCCCATATTGACAGAAAAACACAGAATTCTTGACATTTTTGTATATTTATTAAAAAAGAAAAACTGAAATATCACATGGTCCTAAGTATTCAGACCCATTTAGTAGAAGCACCCTTTTTACCAAATACAGCCATGAGTCTTTTTGGGAAAGATGCAACAAGTTTTTCACACCTGGATTTGGGGATCCTCTGTCATTCCTCCTAGCAGATCCTCTCCAGTTCTGTCAGGTTGGATGGTAAACGTTGATGGACAGCCATTTTTAGGTCTCTCCAGAGATGCTCAATTGGGTTTAAGTCAGGGCGCTGGCTGGGCCATTCAAGAACAGTCACGGAGTTGTTGTGAAGCCATTCCTTTGTTATTTTAGCTGTGTGCTTAGGGTCATTGTCTTGTTGGAAGGTAAACCTTCGGCCCAGTCTGAGGTCATGGGCACTCTGGAGAAGGTTTTCGTCCAGGATATCCCTGTACTTGGCCGCATTCATCTTTCCCTCGATTGCAACCAGTTGTCCTGTCTATGCAGCTGAAAAACACCCCCACAGTATGATGCTGCCACCACCATGCTTCACTGCTGGGACTGTATTGGACAGGTGATGAGCAGTGCCTGATGCCTACACACATACCGCTTAGAATTAAGGCCAAAAAGTTCTATCTTGGTCTTATTAGACCATAGAATCTTATTTCTCACCATCTTGGAGTCCTTCAGGTGTGTTTTTAGGAAACTCCATGCGGGCTTTCATGTGTCTTGCACTGAGGAGAAGCTTCCGTCGGGCCACTCTGCCATAAAGCCCCGACTGGTGGAGAGCTGCAATGATGGTTGACTTTCTACAACTTTCTCCCATCTCCCGACTGTATCTCTGGAGCTCAACCACAGTGATCTTTGGGTTCTTCTTTACCTCTCTCACCAAGGCTCAAGGATGATCAGAAGAAATGGACAGCACCATGAGTTAAAAATATGAGTATCACAGCAAAGGGTCTTAACACTTAGGACCATGTGATATTTCAGTTTTTATTTTTTATTTTTTTTAAGAAATCTGCAAAAATGTCATATATATATATATATATATATATATATATATATATATATATATATAAGGCTCAAATTGTGAAAGGATATTTGGGAGGGAGCATGAAGAATCATTTTCAGACATGAATTGGCACCTCTGGGTCCAGACCTTAAATTCACTTAAAGTCTTAAAGATGTGTTGGAGTAGACTTTACAGAGTGCTTGACTTTTGCATTATCAATACAAGGGGCCTCATTTATAAAATGTTGCACAGAAACCGTCCTAAATTTGATCTTACGATCATTTCTTAGATGTGTGTACGTGTGATTCATACAATAAATGTAAACACAGAAAACGAGCGTACGTTTCAGTTCTCCCTGTTGTAAAAGACACCTAATTAGTGTCATTAACATATAAAAGATGACGATGAAAATTCATCATCCAAATCCTTTAATTTAGAATGGCAAGCTGCAAGAATAGCTTAGATTTCCAAAATCCGGCAGTAATCTGACAAGGAAAAGTGCGTACGTCTGCTCAGACCCTGATATGGCGCCAAGCACTTTTCCACATCAAAGACTGTTTTTATAAATATAAGCATTGGCGTGGATTTAAGCATACGGACTCTAAGATCATTTCAAAATGGGTCCGAGCATGGCAGCCGTGTTGTGTGCTCCAATCGTTTTGTTCGTTATATTGTTGTTTTTGCCGGCGTCCTTGTTAGACTCACACGTCATCGTCTCCGACCTCCTCTCCTAAGCATTCTGCTGGCTAACGTTCAGTGAACTGTACAACAAACTTTGTGAACTGCGGGCGCGCATCTCCTATCAACGAAAAACAATGGACTGCTGTATTATCTGCCTCACAGAAACCTGGATGTCTGCAGAGGTTCCAGATTCGGCCATCGAGCTAACAGGGTTCTCTGTGCAACGAACGGATAGAACGAAAGAGCTCACGGGGAAAAGCAGAGGAGGAGGCGTTTGTTTCTTTATCAACAACTCATGGTGTGATGAGAGGAATCTACACTCTATTAGATCCTTTTGCTCCCCAGATCTGGAATTTCATATGCTTCTGTGTCGACCATTCTGGCAACCGAGGGACTTTACAGCGGTCATAATAACAGCTGTTTATATTCCCCCTCAAGCCAACAGTGACCAGGCACTCAAGGAACTGTACGGGAGCTTAAGTGACCAGGAAACTGCATATCCCGATGCAATGTTTATTGTTACAGGAGACTTTAACAAAGCCAACTTTAGAACAATTGCTCCAAAATACTTTCAGCACATCACATCACAGCCCATCACTGTCAATCAAACTGACAAATCCCTCCTCCACCTTTTGGCAAATAAGACTATTCTTCCGTTTTGCTCCTGCCTGCTTATAGGCAGAAATTGAAACGAGAAGCACCTGCCATCAGGACGATTCAATGTTGGTTGGACCAATCGGATTCTATACTACAGGACTGTTTTGAACGCGTTGACTGGGAGATGATGGGAGACCTACTCGGACACCGTAACGTGCTTTATCAAGAAGTGTGTAGAAGATGTGGTGCCGACAAAAACAATCCGATTAATAGCAACATTTGAATGCCTTATCAGCTCAGACCTCTGCTTTTAAGTCTGGAAAAGAAAACGATCGTAAGTAAACCAACTAGGTTCTTAGGGAAGTCACCAAGGCCACCAAACGACAATACAAGAACAAAATTGAAGGACAATTCAACACCCACAATGCAAGAAGCATGTGGCAGAGCATCAACAACATTACAGACTATAAAGGGAATGAACCAGTCACTGTGAACAACACTACCTCTCTTCCAGACGAGCTGATCACATTTTATGCTTGTTTCGAGGCTCACAGCACCATCCACACAGAGAGCACTCACGTGACCAATGCAGAAGAGGTTAGTACACTCTCCACTTCTGTTGCGGATGTAAACCAATCCTTTCGATGAGTGATTATCCGCAAGGCTGCAGGTCCAGATGGCATCCCAGGCCGTGTACTCCGTGCATGCGCGAGCCAACTCGCCGGGGTTTTCACAGACATATTCAACCTCTCTCACTCTCTCTGTCTGTGGTTCCCTCATGCTATAAAAAAAAATCCACCATTGTGCCCATACCAAAGAAAAATAAAATCTCCTGCTTGAATGACTGTCGGCCAGTTACTCTGACACCCATCTATAGCAAGTGTTAAGAGAAACTCATCAGAGACTACATCTGCCCTGTGTTGCCTGCCTCACTGGATCCATTACAATTTGCATACCATAGCAACCGTTCCACTGACGATGCTATTGCTTTTACCTTTTCTGCTGCTCTCTCCCACATGGAAAATAAGAACACTTACGTGAGAATGCTGTTAGAGGACTACAGTTCAGCATTCAATACCATAGTGCCTGCCAAACTTGTAATAAAGACCCAGGGCCTGGGACTAAATAGATCTCTATGCAGCTGGATCCTATGCCGATGTCAGGTGGTCAAAATGGGCAACAAAACATCATTCCTGTTAACCCTTAACACAGGTGTTCCTCAGAGCTACATTCTGAACCCACTCCTGTTCTCTCTGTACAAATACAACTGTACAGCTACACACAGCTCCAACATCATTGTCAAATTTGCTGAAGACACAGCGGTGGTAAGGCTGATCACCTACAACAATGAGACGGCATACAGAGAGGAGGTGTGCACTCTGACAAAATGGTGTCAGGCAAATCCCCTCTCACTTAATATCAACAAGACCAAGGAGCTGGTGGTGGATTTCAGGAGACAAAGGAGAGAACACACCCCCATTCCCATTGACAAGACACTTGTAGAGTGGGTAAACAGTTTTAAGTTCCTCAGCGTTCACATCTCTCAGGATCTCACATGATCCGCTCACACAGACACAGTGCGGAAGAAGACACATCAATGCCTCTTCTTCCTGAGATGGCTGAAGAAGTTTGGAATGCGCCCCAACCTCTTTAGATCATTCTACACCTGTACTGTAGAGAGCATCTTGATTGGTTCCATCACTGCCTGGTTTGGGAACAGCACTGCTGACAACCGCAAAGCTCTGCTGAGGGTTGTGCAAACTGTCTGCCACATTGTAGGAGGTGAGCTTCCCTCCCTCCAGGACATCTACACCAGGTGCTGTATGAGGAAAGCCAGGAGGATCATCAGGGACTCCAGCCACCCATCCCATGGACTGTTCTCTATGCTGCCCTCAGGAAGACGTTTTCGCAGCATTCAATCCTGCACTAATCGACTGAAAGACAGCTTTTTTTCCCCTCAGGCTATCAGGTTAATGAACAGCCAGAACTTACATACCTACACAGCACACACTATATTCTATGCCATGCGCTGCACTTTAACTCCATTATACAGTTACAGACTCTACTGAAATACACACTGCACTTTAATACAATAATTATTTGAACTTATAATTACTAGTTCAATGTTCATCCATATTGTATCTGTATTTTTCACATATATTGCATTTCTAAATGTACACTTTCTATTGTCGTTTGTACATTATCTATTGTCATCTGGAGCATGCTCTCAAGAATTTCACTCACCATGTGTAACGCTCGGATGACAGGAGACAAAGGTAAATCCAAACAGACAGGTTTTAATTCCAAATAGGACAGAGAACATACGTAACAGTGTGCATCGCACAAACAAAAACCGACAAAGGAAAAACAGAACAGGAAGTATAAATACACAGACGGAACTAATGAACACAGGTGGAAGAAGTTAAACTAATCAGGGGTAAATGAAGACAGGTGCAGACATGACGTAAACTAAAACATGACAGAACTGAAACACATGTGACACCATGGTGATGTGACAATAAATGGAAATTGAATTGAACTGAATTGACCCTTCGCAAAACCTGCCCCCTGTCGCAATGCCCGACAACCCATGCTCTCTCACACCACAGATCATATTCTCATGCAGTGAAAAATACATCGCGGAGCAAAGAGGACACTGACAACGTATGAAACAGTTTCATATTTAAAATATTGTAATTTTTTAAAGCAGTTTAAAAACTAAATACCGTACAGTGGCTCCTTAATGTGTCGTGACAGATCCTTCAAACGGCTCGTGAACCGATCATCTCTTCATACTGGTTCATTTATAGCATAAAATAAACATGAATATACATCAGAAGGAATGTTGTTTCAACCGTGGAAAGACGTGAACACACAATATTTCAAGTTAACCAACGTTAATCTACTATAGGCTACTCCATGACAGCTTTGTTGGATAAGATGGAGGATTTGGCATTATCATTGGTTAGATCGCCTGTCAATCAAACTGTTTGTGAAGGGTCAGTTGAATCAAATCTGTGCGTACACACGCTTTATAAATGAGGAGATCTTGAGCAAAACTTCAAGCATCTGTTGATGGAAATAAGAGGTGTGTGAAATGATTCTTCACATTCCCTCCCAACCATTCTTTCACCTTTTGAGCCTGATGAATCTTGACATTGTCATACTGGAATATGGTCATGATACGTCTTCCTTCAAATGAAAAGCTACACATTCCATCAGTTAGGGTTAGAAGAACTGTTGCCAAACATATAACATGCTAGAAACATAATAATAATGCAATAATGATCCAATCATTTTTGGCCAAAGCAGGTATTTTTGGAACTGCCTTTACATTGCAAGTGCAAGAGGCTGATTTATGGGACAAGGCAACATTATATTACATTACATTAGCAGGCAGATCAAAATGGATGCAACAGTGGGTCTCATCCGAGATTCAGCATTTTTTTTTTGCTTAGACTGTCATTGATACTGTTGAAAAACCGGGAATAGCACATCTCCTTGTGTCATGTGGAATCTTCATGAATAGATGAATCATATGAGGGAGGTCTCAGATTATTCTCGAAACTGCAGCTCCCTGCAGAGGTCTATCACATTGGATGTAACTGAACCAATGTCCATATTGTCTATTTTCCTGAAGCCATGATGTGAAATGTGACAGGGATAGAGCAACAGCATAAGGGTGATATGGGGGTGGGTAGTTGGAAGACAGGGAGAGAGCCAAAGGCAGACATTACAATACCTCCTCTGCACCCAATAAAAGGCAAACTACACTGTGGTCTGCCAACCTGCATGAGCATCCCTGAGCAATATTTCACTCTACTGATTAGCCTACTTTATTAACAATTTGGACCTGAAAACTTCTATTAGACCTACATGAAAAGCACAGTTTATTTAATTTGTATCTTTGTTGCATTGTATTTATTTGTGCTATTGCTTGTAATTTGATTATTTGTTCTCATTTTATTACTGCCTCTTTACTTGTCTTTCAAAATGTAGGCTATTAAAATGATATTAATTGAGGAAGTAGTTTGAGCCGAGGTATCAAAATTGGAATAGAGGATTGTGAATTTTCACTAGTATCTAAAATATTGGTGTCATAACTGCCTTTTTGTTTCATGGCTGGTAAAAAGTAGTTTTGGCAGGTGTGGCTAGTTAGTTTTAGGCTCTGCTTACAGGACTGTTTTAACGTGCAGCAAATGTTCTCAACTCTCCGTGGTGTTTCTTTACAAAGTGGCACTCCAACTGCTTGCCTGGCATGTATGTGTATGTACCCAAAGAAGAAAGGCACAAGACAAAACAGGTAACAAATTTAATTGAATAGTAGAAAAAGTGTTTCTGTAGTCTCTTGCCAGATAACAAAATTAATATTTTAGATAACTAAAACTACAATGCAATATTTTGTGTGTCAAGTGAATAAGTGTAAACTATATGAATGAAAATGAGTCATGGCAACTGTCACGCTGACGTGTATAATCACAGAAATACAAAGACGAAGAAGATAATATCAAAAGTAGTTTAATCCACAGGTAAGGAAAACATCCGGTAGGCAGGAAACACACGGCATACAACCTCTATCCCCTTGGACACCACGCCAAATACACATATTAGTATGTGAATTTATGACTTTGTGAACTCCTTTACTTACAATATTGATACTATTTAGGGATAAAATTATAACTATGCAACCATCTACTACAGTTTCGCATCAGACAGGGCATTGTATTGTCCCTGAAGAAAAACAGGGGTCATAAATCCTCTTCTTAATATCATTTATTCATCTTTGTCATTAGGATACGTACCAAAAAACTTTAAGCTGGCTATAAACCTATAGTTAAAAAACGTAACTTGATCCTACAGAATTAATCAATTTCAGGCCAATCTTGAATCTACCTTTTCTATCAAAGGTACTAAAAAAGGCAGTATCCTCACAACTATGCTCCTTTTTAGAAAGAAACAGTATCTGAGAGGATTCCAGTCAGGATTTAGACCGTACCATAGTGGTCAAGTCAAGTCAAAGTTTATTTATAAAGCACTTGTTTAAAACAACGAGTGTTTATCAAAGTGCTGTACAAAAAGAACAAAAAGAAAACATGTTCATTAATACAAACAGTCAGCACCATGAAAGAAAACACTTAAAACACAATAAAACAGTAAAAGAAAGCAGCTCTCACATGGCATCGAACGCCAGACTATAAAAATACGTTTTTAGGCCAGATTTGAAGACCTCAAGTGTTTGAGCCTGTCTGATGTAGAGAGGCAAACCGTTCCAGAGCTTCGGGGCCGCCCCTGCAAAGGCTCGGTCCCCCCTGCTCTTCAGTTTTACCCTCAGTAGTACTGAGACGGCTCTCATTAGAGTTAAAAATTATTTGCTCTTAGCATCAGATCATGGCTGTATTTCACTATTAGTGTTACTGGATCTTAGTTCTGCATTTGACACTATCAACTACAATATTCTTTTGAATAGACTTGAAAATTCTGTTGGCATTAGTGGAATTGCATTGGCGTGGTTCAAATCATACTTATCTGACCATTATCAGTTTGTAGTAGTGAACGAAGAGATGTCACATTGATCACAGTTTCAGAATGGAGTACCGTAAGGCTCAGTACTAGGACGATTGCTGTTCACTTTGTACATGCTACCCTTGGGAGATATCATTAGGAAGCATGGTATTAGTTTTCACTTTTATGCAGATGATGCGCAGCTCTGTATTTCTTCATGCCCCAACAAATCTTAACCTAGAATACTGTCTAACATTTGATGGATGTTCTGTCAAGTCATCGTCATCAGTTAGGAACCTCGGTGTGCTCTTTGATACCAATCTTTCATTTGAAAGTTACGTTTCTAGCATCTGTAAAACTGCATTCTTCCATCTTAAAAATATATCTAAACTACAACATATGCTCTGTTACATCCCAGGACGTATGTCATTAATTGTCAAATTTCATGAATGTGTATGTGAATTCTTGATGCCAACTGCCTGCTGGGAAGTGTAGTTTTTTCCCCTTTTTCCTCTGTTTCTCCCTGTCCTCTTGCAGGAGCCCAATTGACGCCACCTGTTCCTTGTTAGAGTATGAAGAGGAACTTGCTTTTACACCGAGGGAGCTGGCTGTTCTCCAGAGAGAGTGTGGCCTGTTTTCTCTTCCAGAACTTTTGGTTGTAGTTTCTGGCGTGAAAGCTCCTTTAAGGAAAACCTGTTGTATCTGCTGTTGTGGCAGTGTGTAAACGAATTGCCCCATTATTGTTGTTTGCAGACGCAGTAGGGAGGTGGGTCCCTTTTGTTTTTACTAACCCCTGTTTTTCTCTGTTTTTGGTTAGTAAGGTAGTTAGGTAAGAGATTTGTTGTTTATTTGATGTTTTTGTTTGATAGGTTATTTAGACTCCCTTACTCCAGTTAGCTTACTCCTTTTGTTTGTTGTTTTGGCTTTAACCCACTCCCGAAGCTAGAAGTGTCCTATTTTTATTTGATTTGGTTTGAGTTCTCTATTGTTTTGCCTGACCTCCTTGATTGTTATAGAAGACCTTATTTTGAATAAAAACCTTGAAAGAAATACGCTGTGTTTGTGTGAGTTCTGGGAGTGCAGACAGAACCAACTCTCTCTCGTCGTTGGCTTTGACCTTGCGTAGTTTTTTTAATTATTATTAATTTATTATTTCTATATATTACACTCCCGTCTCCCCTAGACGAAAAGGGGGACGTAATAGCTCTCAATGACAAATGCGGAACAGTTAGTTAATGCGTTCATGACCTCAAGGCTAGATTATTGTAATGCACTGAAGGTTCCCCTGCAGACCTAATAAACCAAATCGAGCTGACACAGCAGCTAGAGTTCATACTAGAACGAGGGGTAACACTTTACTTGAAGGGGTGTGCATAAGGGGTGTGCTTGAAGGGGTGTGCGACTGACCTGACGCCTTCATAATCATGACATGAAAAGTCATGAATATGAAAGAGGTTTTATGCATGTTTATGACAACTGACATGAACTGTCATTCACTCAATTATGTCATTTTTAATGCAAAGATGACATTGTTTGAGATGTCTTTGTTATGACAACTTGACATAACTAAGCCTCGACTACCCATGTGCTCATTCTCTGCTTAGATGCGGAACACCCTCTTCTGGGTGAACTGAAAACAGACAAACAGGTGGTCTGACTTCCGCCACAGGGCAGCTCTGTGGACATAAGCATCCACAGCCCGAACCAGGCAAAGGAGATTTCGTTTTTCCTGATCTGGGGAAGTAAAAGGACAAAAAGCTTGCAGCATAAAATGTCCTGCAACATTCGTAGATATCTAAGGTATTTAACCCAGCCTGGGATGAAGGGAAGCTTTCATCATGCCTGGTGCAAACTCAAGACAAGAAGAGGCAACCGACAAGAACTGCAAATCTCCAATTCTCTTAAGAGACGAAATGGCTAGGTTTTCAGAATAAGGATTTTTTCTGGAACCTCTTCCAGCAGCTCAAAGGGAGCCATGGTTAGACCTTCTAACACGATCGCCAAATCCCAGGCCTGTGTCCTATTACGATGTGCAGGCCTCAGCCTCAAGGTGCCACAAAGAAATCTTATGACCATAGGGTTTCACCCCAAAGACAGCCCATATATACACCTTCAAGGAAATCTAACACTGAACCTACAGGGCAGTTAACCGGGTCCAGTTGACGTTCTCTGCACCAAGATGAGAACAGCTTCCACTTGGTGGCATATAATTTTCTCGTAGAGGGAGCTCTGGATTGGAGTATGGTCTCTACAACCTCAGTTGAGAGATCGGAATCTAACTGAACCTCCTCAGGGGCCAGGCCCACAACTTCCATAACTCTGGACGAGGGTGAAATATTGTCCCTAGTGCTTGAGACAGTAGGTCTTGTCTGATCGGAATCTCCATCGGAGAGCCGTAGAGGAGTGACACAAGGTCCAAAAATCCAAACTCTGGCTGCCCAGAATGGGGCTATTAGCAAGAGATGAACCCATTAGAACCCATAGAATTCTCGGGAGCAGAGCGATCGGGGGAAATGCGTAAAGATGTAGCCTCAGCCACATCTGCACCACAGCATCCAGTCCCAGAGGAGCTGGATGAGTTAGTGAGAACCATGATGGAAAATGAGTTGTCTCCAGATATGCAAATAGGTCTACTTCCACACAACCGACGTTTCTCCACAGGAGTACCACCACCTCAAGGTGGAGTCTCCATTCCCCGAGCCTCAATTTGATGCCCAGGGATGTGAACTGCCCTCAGAGAGAGCAGTTTCCCCTGAGCCCACAGGAGGATCTGATGGGCCAGCTTGCACAGGTGACGCGACCTCAGACCCCCCGATAGTTGTAGGATGTAGGAGACCACCAACGTGTTGTCCGTGCGGACCAGCACATGATGGGCTCTCAGGTCTGGGAGGAAGTGCTTGACAGCTTGAAATAATGCCATCCTTTCCAGCCGATTTATGTGTCATGAAAGAAGATGGCCCTGCCACAGATGCTGAGCTGAGCGACCACTCATGATCGACCCCCAACCTGTGATAGATGCATCCGTTGATAGCATTACGCGACGACACTGGTATGCTTTGCCCCAAAACCAATCCTCAGGAATGTCCAGTGTTGAGGATGGATAGACACATAGAAGTAAGCATCCTTGAGATCTATTGTCACAAACCAGTCCTCTGACCTGACCTTTGACATGATCTGTTCGAATGTATGCATTTTGAACTTGAGCCTTTGAACTGTGCAATTTAATAAACGCAGATCTAGAACAGGACATAACCCTCCATCATGTTTTTGGAACAAAGAAGTAATGGCTGTAAAACCCTGACAGCTTGCTGGGAGAAGGAATCCTTTCTATAGCCTCATTTCGCAAGAGAGTCAGAACCTCCTGCTCCAAAACCAGAGACTGCTCGGGGTCCACTGCCGTAGAGAGGACCCCATTGAAACCGGGTGGGCTCGACCCGATTTGAATTCTGTTAGGGTTAGAGTGGTGACACTCTAGCTTGCAGACGGCCGAGACTGCTTCCACCTGGAATGCCACCACTTGCTTTTTAGCTTCCTGGAACCTCTTGACGACAGAGGTGACTGAACAGGGCTCCAGACTAACTTTTCCACTGGTTGCACTGGTGCTACCAATTTTCTCAGTTGGTCGCACCTTTTTTTTTTTTTTTTTGCTACAACAATTAATCAATCCATGGTTGATGAATAGTCATCTTAATCTTAAATATATTAAATCACAGTGGCTTATGGCCGATATAAATCTGGTATATATGTATAATTTATACTAATTTAATTCATATTTAATAAATTAGAAATATGAAAAGTATGAAAATTAATAGAAATATTTATATATATATACACTCACCTAAAGGATTATTAGGAACACCTGATCAATTTCTCATTAATGCAATTATCTAATCAACCAATCACATGGCAGTTGCTTCAATGCATTTAGGGGTGTGGTCCTAGTCAAAACAATCTCCTGAACTCCAAACTGAATGTCAGAATGGGAAAGAAAGGTGATTTAAGCAATTTTGAGTGTGGCATGGTTGTTGGTGCCAGAGGGGCCGGTCTGAGTATTTCACAATCTGCTCAGTTACTGGGATTTTCACGCACAACCATTTCTAGGGTTTACAAAGAATGGTGTGAAAAGGGAAAAAAATCCAGTATGCGGCAGTCCTGTGGGCGAAAATGCCTTGTTGATGCTAGAGGCCAGAGGAGAATGGGCCGACTGATTCAAGCTGATAGAAGAGCAACTTTGACTGAAATAACCACTCATTACAACCAAGGTATGCCTTCAAAGCATTTGTGAAGCCACAACACGCACAACCTTGAGGCGGATGGGCTACAACAGCAGAAGACCCCACCGGGTACCACGCATCTTAACTACAAATAGGAAAAAGAGGCTATAATTTGCACGAGCTCACCAAAAGTGGACAGTTGAAGACTGGAAAAATGTTGCCTGGTCTGATGAATCTCGATTTCTGTTGAGACTTTCAGATGGTAGAGTCAGATTTTGGCCTAAACAGAATGAGAACATGGATCCATCATGACATGTTACCACTGTGCAGGCTGGTGGTGGTGGTGGTGTAGTGGTGTGGGGGTGTTTTCTTGGTACACTTTAGCCCCCTTAGTGCCAATTGGGCATCGTTTAAATGCCACGGCCTACCTGAGCATTGTTTCTGACCATGTCCATCCCTTTATGACCACCAAGATGCTATCCCATCAATATGGGCCAACATTTCTAAAGAATGCTTTCAGCACCTTGTTGAATCAATGCCACGTAGAATTAAGGCAGTTCTGAAGTGTTCTGCCCTTTGGATATTGTTTTTGTTGGAGTAATTAGGACCTCTAGCGGTCAAGTATGGTATTGCAGGCTGAATCAGGAAGTTAGTTTGAAGAGTCAAAGCACATGGTGAAGATCGTTCCAGCTGCAATAATCTTCTGTTATATTATATTTCTCCTTAGCAAGAACTGCCTGTAAGTGGTTTATATATTTTCTGTTTTACTTCTAATAATAGATTGTGCCGATTTCATGTTGATTCAAACCATATATGAGGATAAATCTTTGATCTCAATTTGTCTACTGATTGTTTACTGATACTATATTATATTTCATTGTAATTAAGCTCTGTTAGTAGTTGTTTGAGAAACAATTTCATCTTAGTGTATTTTTTGTGCTTATTTTCAGTTTCACTCCTTTATTCATGTCTTCATGCTCAACAAGAGTCTCTATTAAACGGAGCTAAGAAGCTATATTCTGACTCTTACGTTTTTCATGACGGGAGTTTGGCTGGCTGTCTAATTTTGGTTAAGAACACCAATTGGAGGACAGTACATGAAGGCAAAAGGGGGTCAAACACAGTATTAGTATGGTGTTCCTAATAATCCTTTAGGTGAGTGTATGTAGGGAACAGCACATTCCAGGGCCCAGTTTATGGCCGGGCCCCTCTCTGTCCGTAACAGGACAAAGGTTTACTACATTTTGATTGGATCTTAGTGGACTAACATAAACAAACTGCCCAACGCCATCAGATAAAGATAATAGGACAATAGCCAGACATCTCTTAGAGGGTTAGAAGAAAAACCTGGTACCAACCCCAGGAAGGACAGGACTTCCCATTGGTCCACATGCAGTTTCTGCCCTTCACCCACCTAGAGCCTACTTCCTAAGATTAGTCAAGTCATCTTTATTTATATAGCGCTTTTTACAATGCAAATTGTGGCAAAGCAGCTTTACATTAATAAGAAAATGGTGTCATTGTGCAGCTTATTCTATATATTATTCATTCCGTTACAAATATCAGTAGTTATTAGTCTAGTTAATTTAGGTATAGCAGCACTGCTGAAAACAGTGACGTAATCGTCCGGCTCAGCTCAGTTTGCATACAACGGCGCCAATCCAGGCATATCAAAAACACTGCTGAATATCAAGCAAGTGTCCCCAACTTAAGCAAGCCAAAGGCAACAGCGGCAAGGAACCAAAACTCCAACAAATGGAGAAAAAAACCTTGGGAGAAACCAGGCTTAGTCGGGGGGCCAGTTCTCTTCTGGCCAACAGTGAACACTTGTCAGAGAGAGAGAGGCAGAGTTACAGGTCATTAAACCGATTTGGAATCGCAACAGTCAAACAATTTAATCTAGTTCCATCTAGTTTAAGATCTTTTTGATCACGCCGGTATGGGACGGTTTGTTGGGATATGTGCCACTGGCTGATGAGTCGGTAAGGTCTTAACAAAGGATGAGCTACCTGTTAGTCGACAACCTCCCGCCGACGCACCGCAGCTTCTTTGTTTAAATTAACTCAAATTTACTGTTACATGCAATGTAATTACCTTGACAAACTATACATCATTAAAAAGATCTAAAATTCAAGATTCAATTTTTAATCGCTGCTTTACTCTCAATATCGTATAGTGAACGTAATTTGTTAATATGCGTCAGGAGTTATGAATTTGAAAAACGGAGTCGATACCTTTTCTTTGAAATATGAGCATCAGCCACATCCATTGAGAAAAAAACTCCTGTGAGATCGTCATCAAAACTCTTGACAAAACAACATCCCTCTGCGCTTTTAGCTCAAAAGCATGCACATTTGGAGAAATAGTGATGGATTATCATATGTTTATGTCAAATTTTTATACAGAGGAATAATATTTATTCATTTTTTACCCAAAAAGCGTCGTTGTAATCATTACGAGCGCTGGACACTCTGATGTACTGTGTTTTTGATTCATACTTGCAGCAGGAGGGCGCTGCGTTGCACACTTAGTCCACAAATGGCACACGTGAAGAACAGGCACACCATGTGATCAGAAACTAACACAGTCTTCCAGAGATCGCTATAACATGTAGATAACGTATAATATAGACACTTTTGAAGACAATAAATACACGATTGTGACGATGTATGGTCTATGTGTCCTTCATGCCATGTCAGGTATTTTCATAATACTTTATATTCATAATGCAATGCTAATCGCGATAGCTTTTCTCATTGTGCAGAATACCATAAAATAATGTATTTTCAGTCCGATTTTTAGATCCAAAATGACATCACATCAGAGAAGTTTATTTAAAACACTCGACTTGTGATATAAAGTAAATTTGGAGCAAAAACTTGGTTGTAATCTCATAAATTGTCATGTTTTGATGGTGTGCTAAGCTACATGCTAATAGATGCACCTGTCATGCTGCCACCTATCTGTTATAACGAATAATTTTCAAAAGTAAAGCTCACTGAAATGATTCTTTTTTTCCATGAAGGGCATTTGATACAGTTTCAGAGAAGGTGAAGTGAGAAGTTTGATGAAATGATGGGATTAAGTCTTCTTGAATAGAACATCGTCAGTAATTATAATAGAGACAAAAGAAATGAATAATTAGAGCCATAACCAGGCCGGAGAGGTGTGAATTGTGCAAATGGTGCATTGAAATTGAATGGGGCAGTTTTGCAACACAAAACAATGGACAATACACTGAATGGGTGCTTGGAAGAAGGCTATAAACATTAGTTAGCATTTTAGAGTTTTCTCAAAATAAAATCACATGACATGATCTTATAAAACATTCAATAAAACTCATAGTTTTAAACGCATCATCTTCAGATTTGAAATATAACATGGTCAGACATGTGGCTTTAGCTGGAGTGCATTTCCAGATAGCAGAGGGGCTGACATCAATTTTATTTTCATAAAGATTTTCCATAAAAATAAATTTCTAATAACTATACAAAATTTTGAAGCTATTTATAACTATTTTTTTCATTATGACAATAATTAATTATGCCTTTACAATAAACTGCAAAGTGTCTGCTTTGAAATGAGACCATACTTATGCTTTTAGTGCAAAGGGTTCATGAACTGCATATGTTTTAGTTTGGGTATGTCATTTCTTGGGATTTTTCAAAAACGGGGTGACAGCTAACAGGTTAACACAGTCTCCGCCGACACCACAGGGCCACATTGCTGCCGCACACAGGCACAGGTTCTCCGTCCGACCCGGATCCAGCCAATCACGTTAATTGGTAAACCTCGGGATAAGCAGAGAGACAAAAAATTAGCGTAGACGCCATTCTTCTTCCGATGTAACGAGTACATCTGGTGTTAAAGGAAGTGTTCCCGGTTCCGGCTGACCTGATCTATGCAGCCTAAGAATCCTTTAATGGATATGAAGACAAAAGTTTAGAGTGCGTCATGTGTATGCCAGGTTAAATAGATGCGTTTTTAGTCTAGATTTAAACTGACAGAGTGTGTCTGCTTCCCGAACAATGCTAGGAAGATTGTTCCAGAGTTTAGGTGCCAAATAGGAAAAGGATCTACCGCCTGCGGTTGATTTTGATATTCTAGGTATTAACAACTGGCCAGAATTGATAGATTGAGATCGTAATAGATGCGAAGGACTATAATGCATTAAGAGCTCACTCAGGTACTGGGGAGCTAAGCCATTTAGTGCTTTGTAAGTAATTAGAAAGATTTTAAAATCTATACGATGTTTAATAGGGAGCCAGTGCAGTTTTGACAGAACCGGGCTAATATGTTCATACTTCCTGGTTCTAGTAAGGACTCTAGCAGCTGTGTTTTGGACCAGCTGTAATTTGTTTATCACGCAAGCAGGGCAACCACCCAGTAGAGCATTACAGTAATCTAGTCTCGAGGTCATAAACGCATGAACTAGCTGTTCCGCATTTGTCATTGAGAGCATATGTCGCAATTTAGATATATTTTTAAGATGGAAGAATGCGGTTTTACATATGCTAGAAATGTGGCTTTCAAATGAAAGATTGGTATCAAAGAGCACACCGAGGTTCCTAACTGACGAAGACGACTTAACAGAGCAGCCATCAAGTGTTAGGCAGTATTCTAGGTTATTATGTGCTGAAGTTTTTGGTCCAATAATTAGAATCTCTGTTTTTTCTGAATTTAGTAGTAGGAAATTACTAGTCATCCAATTTTTTTATATCAGCTACGCATTGTGTTAATTTTGAGAATTGGTAGGTTTCATCAGGGCGCGAGGAAATATAGAGCTGAGTATCATCAGCGTAACAGTGAAAGCTAATGCCATGCTTCCTAATGACATCTCCCAAGGGTAACATGTACAGAGGGAAAAGCAACGGTCCTAGAACTGAGCCTTGTGGTACTCCATATTTAACTTGTGATCGAAATGACATCTCTTCATTTACTACTACAAACTGATAACGGTCAGATAAGTATGATTTGAACCATGCCAATGCAATTCCACTAATTCCAGCATAATTTTCTAGTCTATTCAAAAGAATATTGTGGTCGATAGTGTCAAAAGCAGCACTGAGGTCTAGTAACACTAATAGAGAGATACAACCACGATCTGATGATAAGAGCAAATCATTTGTAACTCTAATGAGAGAGGGTAGCATGTACAGAGTGAAAAGCAACAGTCCTAGAACTGAGCCTTGAGGTACTCCATATTTAACTTGTGATCGAAATGACGTCTCTTCATTTACTACTACAAACTGATAACGGTCAGATAAGTATGATTTGAACCATGCCAATGCAATTCCACTAATTCCAGTATAATTTTCTAGTCTATTCAAAAGAACATTGTGGTCGATAGTGTCAAAAGCAGCACTGAGGTCTAGTAACACTAACAGAGAGATACAACCACGATCTGATGATACGAGCAAATCATTTGTTACTCTAATTAGGCTGTGACTGCCATAAAAATTCCTCTGGACCTCAGCAGCAATGGGTGAAACAAAGAGAGATCACAAATACTCATCCCAATCCATTCATAACTTTGTTTGTAAACCTTGAAACTGATGTATTCTACACACATTCATTTCACACTTATTCACAGAAATAAGTATTCTCGGTTACAGCTATTTATAGTGCAACACTAATTTAGTTGTTAATGTACAAATGAATGAATGCATGACAGTTCAGTCTTTTTCCATCATGTTTGGTTTCTATTTATTTAGAATATTGCCAAAGGTATTTTTGTGGTGGTTTGGTAAGTGAGAAATGCATTGGTAAACCTTAAAGACACTTTAAAGACTTCCATCTTTGAGCTTTATGCAAATGAGTTCCACAGGGGAAAGAAGGGTGGGCCACACTGTACGTTTCCCCTCTGATGCCAGTAACCAATCACAGCACTGGAATGGAGAAGCGCCAAATTGTAATCTCCTCCTCATCGGAAAGGGATAAAAGTACCCTTTCAACAGATACACCTTGTTCTGATCTCCGGTTCGTCCAGTGAGACATAACAGATACACCCGTTCTGAGTCTCCCGTCCAGCGAGACATAACAGATATAACACCGTTCTGGGTCTCTAGCCTGCGAAGATGAGACAAAAACAGATACACCGTTCTGAGTCTCCGGTTCATCCAGTGAGGCAGCAACAGACCACGTTCTGAGCCTCCAGCCTGTGAGGAAAGAGACATTAACAAACGCCACATTCATTCGTGGGTTCTATGACTAACGGAAGGCCGCCAGAGGGCATAACTAAGTAGAATATCTTTCTGTCCTGTTCCTTGTCAAGAACACAATATAAAAGCTGTCACCTTGTGACCTTAATGACATGTCTTAATGACAAATACCTCCTTACACATCATAACTTCCTCCGAGTCTTCACGTTGGCCCGAGCGACCAGAGACTCTGAGGGTTTTCCGCCATTCATAAAACCACAGTTACACATGTAAACGCTGATTTCCTTTGGGGCAATTTGCGGCAGAAACCACATTAAGTCTATAGAAACATGAAAACGTGGACTGTGAGTTCCAGGTTGCAGCTGTGCAAATACGATTATTTAAATGATTGAGCATTAGTGATGAACACCTCCTGTTAGCAAGCAGAATCCCTGAAGAAAAAAGAAATGCAAAAACTACAACTGGCTTCAGCCACAGCCTTAGATAAAATCACCTGGGCCCGGTTTTTCAAAAGGTTTAATCCGGATAAAATTGATCCGGATTTAGTAATCCTTTTTTTGCGATCCGTGATCATGTAATCCAGCTTACTTTTGGAGCCAGTTTTTTAAATCAACATTGGATTGGATCAATCTGATCCAGATAGGAATTTTTCAGGATCACCAAATCTGGATAACCAGTGCTCAAACAGGATAGGAAATCACAATGTAGAACTATAGATATGTAAAGAGCAACAAGTAGAATAGCCAGTGTGGGGTCAATATAAGTTTATTTTTATTTGAAATGAAAACACACGCATTTAAAAAAAACTAAAAACAAGAAAAACCCCACCCCATCCTCTTCCAGCAGTCCGCTCATCTGAGACCTACAACACAAACACTGTACATTGAGGATATTTACAACAAGTATCAAGTATAGATGTATTGAATTAAAAAAAGACTTAATGTCAAATACTCCACAATAATTTCAGACTTCCTCATCTGATGTGGAGAGACCAGCTTGTCTGAGCGTAGCCTTTAGGAGGCGGATCTCAAGTCTGGCCTTGGTTTGCTGTAGTTTGGTCAGAGTCAGTTGTTCCTCTGCCAGACGAAGCTGTGCTTCTGCCCTTTCAGTCTCTTTTTGCAGAAGTGCCTTGTAATCATCATCTTTGTTTGATGAAGGGCGCTTCAAGCCTTTCCTCTGAGATCCTGTGGCAACTACCACTGGCTAAACCAATGAGGATCCAGCTTCTTCCTCAGGAACAGAGCTGAGATTCAATATAAATATGCTCTCTGGATCAGCCTCAGGAGGAACTGGCAGATTCTCCTCCTCCTCCTCAATCCAAGGCTCGCCATCCCCTACAACACCTTGAATACCATGGAGAGCTTGCGACTTCTCACCTCCAATGATGTCGAGGACTTAAATGCTTAAATGGCTTGTTGCCTGTTTGTGGGTTTTTGGCTTCAGCATGGTCCTTTGTTGCCCTGGCCTTAAGATTCTTCCACCGCAATTTGATTTGGTTTGTGGTCCTCCTCTGGCCAGACCCTATGGCATTCACATTTTCTGTGATTAAAATCCAAACATCATTTTTCTTTTTGTTGGTATCCTTAGCAGAATTAAAACTTCCCACTATAGTTCCATAATGGCACCGAACACCCTACCGTCAAAGGGTGTATGTTGAACGTACCAAGCCACTGGAGCAATACAACACTGAGGAGCTGTATGTCCGGTTTCGCTTTGGGAAGGCTGATATAGAGTACCTTGTGAACCTTCTCAGGCCAAAACTTCAACACAGAACCCAAAGGAGTCATGGTCTGTCTGTGGAAGACCAGATCCTCATTGCTCTCTGATTTTATGCATGTGGGACTTTCTATCAAGTTGTTGGTGACTATATGGGAGTGGTGAAATCAGCTGTGTGTGATGTGGTGAGAGATGTGTCAATCACACTGGCCAGCCTGGTCAATGAATTTGTTTCTTTTCCAAAGGACAACCAGATTGCCCAGGCCAAGCGCAGCTTTTTTTCTTTTGGGGAATATGCCCAATCCTATTGGAGCAATCGACTGCACACATGTGCATATACAAGCACCTCGTGAGAATGAATGAGAGTTTATAAACAGAAAGGGGAGGCACAGCATCAATGTCCAACTTGTGTGTGATGCTGACCTCATCATCACCAACTGCGTTGTCAAGTGGCCTGGGTCTGTCCATGATGCACGCATCCTGAGGGAGAGCGCTCTATATAGAGACCTCCAAACCAACCGGCCGGATGGCATAATATTAGGAGACAATGCCTACCCACTCCTACCATGGCTGATGACTCCTTTTCTAATAGCAAATACACCGGCGCAGATACGCTTCAACACTGCTCATTGCAGAGCAAGATGGAATTGGAAATGGAATTCTTAAGAGGCGCTTTGCTTTGCATGCCTTAACTACCTGAGAGCGGAACCACAGAAAGCATGCAACATAACCCTTGCCTGTATTGTCCTGCACAACATCGCTACTAAGCGCAATGTCCCTCTCTGTGCTGACAATAACGCACCTGAGCCCCTTGGAGACCCTAACCAACCTCTGAATATATATATCAATTAGTGACAGAATAAAATTTATTGTTTTTGCTCAATTTTGACAGCTGTTTGGGGGATTATTTTATGAGGCCAAACTCTTTCTACTTTGCTGTAGGCCTATACTGAAAGGCTGAATACATTAAAGCCTACCTAATCACTGTAGCCTGATGGATGAACAAATAAAATTAAAACCTTATGAATAAATAGGATATCTTGTAAGATACTGCATGATCCAAATATAGTATTATTTGATACATTTTTAAAGTTTTCATTATATTTTGGCCATGAAATCCACGCTGAATCCACCCTTCTGATGGGATCAGTTTAATCCAGATTTTTTGAATCAAAGTGATCCAAATCCTACAAAAAAGTTCTGAAAAACCCAAACTCAAGGTTTGATCCGGATCAAAACCAAGATTGGATTATGTGATCTAATCCGATTATGTAATCCGTTTTTTCTTTTGAAAAACACATTTTCAAGATTTGATCCAATCCGTTATCCAAAATCCTAGTGGATTACTTTTGAAAAACCGGGCCCTGAAGATAAAAGAAGACATTAAAATCTCAGCAGAGGAGAATTAAACAATTCCACAAATATTGTCTACACCAGTGCTTCCCAAACTGTGGGCCGTAGCCCCCCGGTGGGCTGTAGCGGTATTGCAGGGGGGCTGTAGCTAGTCGAAATCAATATATTAAAATAATTAAAATATTCCAATTGTTCTAAAATGTTATTTTATTGAAAGTATGTGTTGTGGATTTAAATATATTTGTAAAGAATGTTTACATTATAGTTCCCATAATTCACATGAAATTCTTACAAACTTGTTAATAAATGTATTTATAGGTAAATGTTGGTATATATTTTTTAATGGCGGGGTCATGGAGCTTTTGCAATGTCTTTGGGGGGCCATACCCCTCTTAAGTTTGGGAAGCTCTGGTCTACACACATCTACAAAGTTATTATTGAGAATTAACAGAGGTTTAGATGTTGATGTTTTATTGGTCAAAAAAAGAAAAAAAAAATGATGCCACCATCATGGAGATCAGTGTTTGATTCCTATGTTAAATTTTCTTTGCAACAATATATGATTTTGTAACGCTGTGAGGTCAATGCTTTTCAGTGAGCTTTAATGTGTTTTTATGTGTAATTAACTGCTTTAATGTGTTTAGATGTCATGAGCTGACCTGATTGCAACCACATAACTAATATGTTTATGTATGATTTATACATTTAATTTTTGCACTACCAACCCTGTGAAACTACAGCACAAGAGCAGTATTACAACAAACAGTTATTGTGAACGATTTTAACCCTTTGATGCATAACATGGGTCAAAAGTGGCCCAACTGAGTTCCCTTTAAAGGGAACTCGCGCTGTGTTGCCGCTGTGGGAACGACTCTGCGTGATTCCGTTGTGAAGCACATGTGAAATCAGTCCAATGGTGTGATGGAACATCATAGGCGGGTGACGTCATGATCAGGAACTATAAAGCACACCCAAACCGTGCGTTGTCAGCTTCTGTTGACACGGTGTGTCCTGTTTGGTGTTGTCTGTCTACTTAAATCAGTCACTATATTTATTTAGACAGTAGGATATCATGGTGAGCCATTTTACAATAGCAATTTGCATATACTCCAGAATGTTATGAAGAGTGATCAGATGAATTGCATAGTCCTTCTTTGCCATGAAAATTAACTTAATCCCAAAAAAACCTTTCCACTGCATTTCATTGCTGTCATTAAAGGACCCGCTGAGATCATTTCAGTAATCGTCTTGTTAACTCAGGTGAGAATGTTGACGAGCACAAGGCTGGAGATCATTATGTCAGGCTGATTGGGTTAGAATGGCAGACTTGACATGTTAAAAGGAGGGTGATGCTTGAAATCATTGTTCTTCCATTGTTAACCATGGTGACCTGCAAAGAAACGCGTGCAGCCATCATTGCATTGCATAAAAATGGCTTCACAGGCAAGAATATTGTGGCTACTAAGATTGCACCTAAATCAACAATTTATAGGATCATCAACAACTTCAAGGAAAGAGGTTCAATTCTTGTAAAGAAGGCTTTAGGGCGTCCAAGAAAGTCCAGCAAGTGCCAGGGTCGTCTCCTAAAGAGGATTCAGCTGCGGGATCAGAGTGTCACCAGTGCAGAGCTTGCTCAGGAATGGCAGCAGGCAGGTGTGAGCGCATCTGCACGCACAGTGAGGCGAAGACTTTTGGAAGATGGCCTGGTGTCAAGAAGGGCAGCAAAGAAGCCACTTCTCTCCAAAAAAAACCATCAGGGACAGATTGATCTTCTGCAGAAAGTATCGTGAATGGACTGCTGAGGACTGGGGCAAAGTCATATTCTCCGATGAAGCCCCTTTCCAATTGTTTGGGGCATCTGGAAAAAGGCTTGTCAGGAGAAGAAAAGGTGAGCGTTACCATCAGTCCTGTGTCATGCCAACAGTAAAGCATCCTGAGACCATTCATGTGTGGGGTTGCTTCTCATCCAAGGGAGTGGGCTCACTCACAATTCTGCCCAAAAACTCAGCCATGAATAAAGACTGGTACCAAAACACCCTCCAACAGCAACTTCTTCCAACAATCCAACAACAGTTTGGTGAAGAACAATGCATTTTCCAGCACGATGGAGCACCGTGCCATAAGACAAAAGTGATAACTAAGTGGCTCGGGGACCAGAACATTGAAATTTTGGGTCCATGGCCTGGAAACTCCCCAGATCTTAATCCCATTGAGAACTTGTGGTCAATCCTCAAGAGGCGGGTGGACAAACAAAATCCCACTAATTCTGACAAACTCCAAGAAGTGATTATGAAAGAATGGGTTGCTATCAGTCAGGATTTGGCCCAGAAGTTGATTGAGAGCATATCCAGTCGAATTACAGAGGTCCTGAAAAAGAACGGCCAACACTGCAAATACTGACTCTTTCCATAAATGTCATGTAATTGTCGATAAAAGCCTTTGAAATGTATGAAGTGCTTGTAATTATATTTCAGTACATCACAGAAACAACTGAAACAAAGATCTAAAAGCAGTTTAGCAGCAAACTTTGTGAAAACTAATATTTATGTAATTCTCAAAACTTTTGGCCACGACTGTATTATACGAACGCTTTCTGATGGCAAAATCACAACCTCCTCGCCGAGGCTTGCCTTTCTTTCCCGATCTCCATACGGTGGTGTCGAGATAGTGGAGAAAGCCCGTATCCAGATCCCGTATTCAGTCCCCAAACGTCCAGCTATTCTAATATCGCGGGACTGAATCATCAGGGATACGGGGCAATGTCACAGGTTGAAGAGACGCTCGCGAGCTATCTCTCCCCAACGCTGCCCACTAACCCTATGAGAACAACGTCAGCATTAGTGGGTAAAACTTACTTGGCAGCAGGTCAGGCAGCGGCGTGCTTACACACAATATCTATCCTACAAGCATATAAAGCTGACCTGCTGAAAGATATTGATGAGGGTGAGGAACTGAGTCGTGATAATTTTGTTGAGCTCAGAAGGGCAACAGATCCATCCGCCACTCTATAGCAGCCTTGGTGGCCACGGAGAGGCGCCTCTGGCTCAAATTAAGAGCATCAAAGCATCAAAGAGCGCGACCAAAAGTTTTCTTTTGGATGCCCCGCTTTCGTCTTCTGGCCTGTTCGGCGACTCAGTAAAAACAGGTCGTAGACCGGTTTCAGGAGGCTAAAAAGCAGGCAGCATTCCAGAAGATCCTTCCTCGCCGCTCTCATATCTGTGAGGATGCTGGTTAGGAGCAGCCCCAGCCGAGTGCGAGCTCCTCACATTGAGCGCAGCCTCTGCTCTGCTCCCCCGCAGAGAAACTGGGGATCAGGGATCCAAGCCTACTGGTGGGAGGCCGGATCTGAGGACTGTCCTCATCGCCAGGAAAGCTTTCGCGAAGAAGACCTGATGCCAGTGGCGTTGGGCTTCTGAGGGCAGTCCCCTCCGGGTTGAGTCGGTTCACACCTCATTATATGGTGCCCGTCTTAACCTGGTGCCCACAGGGGGCCGTTCTGCCAACCCTGCCACCTTGTGTGCTTCAGAGAGCAGCGGTTCTCAGCGAACATCTATCCCAGTGTCCGCCCGGAAACGTAGCAGCATTGTGACGTTCGCTCCCTCCAAGGAGGGGTTTAGAGGGGGTAGTTCGGTAAGTTCCTGCCAGTTCGCCGCTTCAGGGCACCGAGCTGTTTGTCATATGTCACCAAAGGCCAGCCTCGAGAGGCTGGTTCCCTTAGTAGATTTTTTGGCAGTGTGGAAACTTCTACCAAATATATCTCAGTGGGTCCTGCAGACGATAGAAAAAGGGTACAGAATTCAGTTCGGGTTTTGCCCGCCCAGGTTTAATGGGGTTCAGCCAACGGTGGTGAACCCCGAGCAGGCTCTGGTCATGGAACTAGAAGTACAGGCTCTGCTGCAAAAGGGGGCTATAGAACGGGTTCCTCCTCCCAGCAGTGAGCCAGGCTTTTACAGTTAGTATTTAATAGTTCCAAAGAAGGATGAGGGACTTCGACTGATTTTAGATCTAAGACAGCGAAATCGTTATGTCAAAAAGCTCAAGTTCAAAATGTTGACGCTGAAGCAGATTGTGTCGCAAATCAAGTCAGAGGATTGGTTTGTCACAATAGATCTAAAGGATGCTTATATCCACATCTCCATCCTTCAGCAACACAGAAAGTTCCTAAGGTTCGCTTTCGAGGGCGAAGTGTACCAGTATCATGTTCTTCCATTCGGCCTGACTTTATCTCCCTGTACCTTCACGAAATGCATGGATGCAGCTCTGGCTCTTTTGCGACTCCAGGGCATTCGCATATTAAATTTTATATAGACGACTGGTTGATTCTGGTGCAGTCAAGGGAATTGGTGGTTCAGCATCGAGATGATGTTCTCACCCATTTGAAGGAGTTGGGATTGAGGCAAAACACCAAAAAGAGTGTGTTATCTCCAGAGAACCTCTTTTTTGGGCATGTTTTGGGATTCGGTGTCAATGTAAGCATGTCTCTCTCTGGCTCGCATAGATACGATTCTCATAGCCATGTACAGGTTAAAGCTAGGCCAGTCATGCACTGTAAAACAATTTCAGAGACTGCTGGGACTGATGGGAGCGGCTTCCAATGTTGTACCTTGTGGCCTGCTGTCCATCAGGCCTTTGCAGTGGTGGCTCAGTACCAAGGGGTTCTCCCTGAGGGGAAATCCGTTTCACATGATCAGGATCACGCGGCGATGCCTTCAGGCCTGCGTCATGTGGAAAAAGCCTTGGTTCCTTTCCAAAGGACCAGTTTTGGGAGCTCCGTGCAGTCGCATTTTGCTTACGACGGATGCGTCTCTCACTGGCTGGGGGACAATCATGAGTGGTCGCTCAGCTCAAGGTCTGTGGCGGGATCATCATCTTTCATGGCACTTAAACCAGTCGGAGATGATGGCCATGTTCCTGGCACTCAGACACTTCCTCCCAGACCTGAGAGGCCATCATGTGTTGGTCCGTATGGACAACACAGCGGTGGTCTCATATATAAACCACCAATGGGGTCTGTGCTCGTGCCCATTATGCAGATTGCCATACCAGATCCTCTTGTGGGCCCAAGGGAAACTGCTGTCTCTCAGGGCAGCGTATATCCCAGGGCATCTCAATTGGGGAGCAGACGTCCTGTCGAGGCAGGGACTGAGGCCCGGGGAATGGAGACTCCACCCTGAGGTGGTGGAGCTCCTATGGGACCACTTTGGAAAAGCAGAAGTGGATCTGTTTGCATCTCGAGAGATGACTCACTGTCCTCTGTTTTACTCCCTCACACATCCAGCACCATTAGGGCTGGACGCTACGGTACAGGCGTGGCTGATGTGGCATCTGAAGGCTTTTCCCCCGATTGCTCTACTCCCGGGAGTTCTGGAGAGAGTGCGTCGGGACAGGGTTCGATTGCTGTTAGTAGCCCTGTTCTGGCCGGGCCGAGTTTGGTTCTCGGATTTAATATGCTTCCTCGACGGCTCCCCCTGGGGGATTCCGTGCAGGAGGGACCTGCTCTCTCTCTGCTTCACCCCTGCCTGGAGCTGTGGAAACTTTGGGCGTGGCCTCTGAGGGGACCCAGCTTATAAGTTCAGGTCTCCCAACTAAGGTTGTGGAGACCATTCTTCACTCCAGAGCTCCGTCCACGAGGAGACTTAATGCACTGAAGGGAGACTTTTCACTTCCTGGTGCGTGGATCGTTCTCAGAGTTCAGGAAACTGCCCGGTTGGTACAGTTTTGGAATTCTTGCAAGAGAGATTTGATGCAGGATTGTCCCCATCTACAATTAAAGTTTATGTGGCCGCTATTGCTGCTTATCGTATTACAATTGATGGGGTCCACCTAGGAAGGCACCCATGGGTTACACGTTTCCTCCATGGTACTTTGAGGCTTAGACCTGTGACACGTTCTAGGGTGCCAACTTTGGACCTGGCCATTGTTTTGCAGGGCCTCCCTAAAGCTCCTTTAGAAACCTTGGAAGAGGTTCCAGAGAAATTAACACTTAAGACTGTGTTTCTTCTTGCTATTTCATCTCTCAAAAGGATTGGAGATCTTCAGGCCTTGTCGGTATCCCCTTCTTGCCTGGACTTCCAGGCATGGTTAAAGCCTTCCTCTTTCCTAAGGAGGGTAATATTCCTAAAGTTCCCACTAATATGTCTGGACCTATTTTGTTGCAGGCCTTCTGTCCTCCTGCATTTATTAATACAGACCAGGAGAAATTGAATTTGCTCTGTCCAGTGAGAGCCTTGGATGCTTACATTCACAGAGCTGCCCTGTGGTGTAAAACTGAACAGTTGTTAATTTGTTTTGGGGCACTTAAGAAAGGGTGTCTGTTACGTGTTTTGATTTTTGTTCCCTCCCCTTACGTGGTTTGTTTATTTCTCCCTTTTTGGATATTGGTTTCTTCCTGCTTTCCCGCTCTCCACTGTCTCTGCCTTTTCAGGTGCTGTGATTGGTTCAGGGAAGTGTCCATCATGACGAATGATCATGGGAAAAACATCCAATCAGAACGTGGTTCAGCATAAAAGGCCATGGAGAACAGAAGCGAGGAGGGGGAGGAGACTATTGAAGTCTGTTTGTTTGTTGGCTGTTCATGCTGTGTTAGTGGTGGTTTGCTATTTTTTTTTTTTCTTTCTTGGTCAGTTGCCTGTGTGTGTTTGTATATCTTTTGACCTGGAGATTATTCTACCTGACCTATACTTCATCAGCCTGGAGAGTAGAAAAAAAAAGGAAAGCATGTCACGTGACTTACATCTTACAAACTCTGAGGAGTATCTCTGTTAAACACACCAGGGAAGGAGCGGGTGCAACCCCATGTAAGTTTTGTTTTTGTTAGGTAGTGAAGTTTAGTTATGGCGTGTTGAACGCTGAAGATTCTTTTTTTTTGTTCTTGTTTTTTAGTTAGTTTAGAGGGCGGGATTTTAGTTAGTGAATGCTTTGGTTTTGTTATTTTCGTTTATTTAGCACCGCTCATTTTTTTCTTTCTCTCCGTGGCTTATTTTTGTTTATTTTATGTTTCACTGTATATATGGATTTTGGGTTGTTTTTAGTTGTACAAATTAAATCTATTTTATTTTGTTAAATAAAGCAAACCACTTGATTTGATCAGTTGTATTTGATTCATTTTTCCCCCTCAGTACTCCCCAGAGTTTTTAAATAAAACAATAGGTATGTGCTTAAATCTTATGTGCGTCTCCTTCATACCTCCGAGCCAACAGGGGACGTAACAGTGTCCTGCATATAAGCAGACTATGAGCAAGTGGATAGTTGAGACTATATCAGTTGCCTATGAATCAGCCGGTCGGCCTTCACCTGCTTCACCCGGTACGGCTGCCTCTAAAGCTCTTCTTCCTGGAGTTTCGCTTCAAGAAGTAAGCGATGGTCTTCACCGCATACATTCGTCAGATTTTATAATGTGGACTTGGCCTCGACCCCTGGGTGTCAAGTTCTGTCATCTTGATGTGTTCTAGTTTCACATAACAGACATTACTACTATGGCGGCGTGGGTATTGCATTCACACAGCGGCAATGCAGCGCGAGTTCCCTTGAAAGGGAATGTCTCAGGTTACATATGTAACCATGGTTCCCTGAGAGGGAATGAGACACTGCGTTCTTTTGCCATACTCCCTTCATGTCTGTGACCGACTTTCTTCGGCCTATCAGAAGCTGATAACACACAATTTGGGTGTGCTTTATAATTCCTGGTCATGACATCACCCGCCTATGACACTCCGTCACGCCATTGGACTGATTTCACATGTGCTTCACGATGCAATCATGCAGAGGCGTTCCCACAGTGGCAACGCAGTGTCTTGTTCTCTCTCAGGGAATCATGGTTACATACTAAACCTGAGACGTTTTTATTTTCTATATCTTTGCAAGAAATTAATTTCATCCATCAGTATTCCATGTATTCCTTGACAAATCCTCACAAATCCTTATTTTCATTTTTCTTTTCTTTTTGAATAAAAATCATTTTTGTATCACTACCCTTCTAATGCGCAACATGGGTCTAAAATGACCTGTATTCATTCTCTATGTAATTTCAATCATGGCTGAGTGATTCTTTGCTGAATCTGTGAAAGAAATGTGTGTTTATCATTTATTATTCCAGGTGTTCATTAAACATCTTGTTTTTGATTTCCACAAATCATTATTTTTCCTTTCTTACTTTATAAACAAACACTGTTTTGTTTATATTTCTACATCAATTTTGCACATATGGGTCAAAACCCATATAGAAACCATTGATGTTTGCAAATTTAAAATAAAGTAGGAACATATTTACTGCAGAAAACTATTCATCTGCCACACATTTTACTGCTGCTTTTGTTTAATTAATGAATTTAAGCCTTTTTTTGCCACAGAAAACATTTGATATTTTATGAAAGATAACTGAATAACATACTATTTGAATGTTAGGCCAAGGTTACCTTAACTTTGAAATCCATTATTAGTGAAAACGAGAAACATGTCCAATACTATTAGCTTGCTTTCTGTTGACATTCTATTCTGGTTAGCTAATGTTAGCTACAGCAACAAAATAAAAGTTCAAATATTACATATATTTATATTACATACAATATTGTGTATATATATCGTCGCTGTTGGGTGGAAACCTTGTATCTCCATATATAGCCACAACTCAACACAGCTGCTTTTGAATATTTGATGCATGCAAGTCTTATTATATTTCATACAATTATCTAAATATATATTTCATAATTTATATTTTTTGTCATAAATCAATGCTCTTGGTCACCCTTTACGTCTGTCAGTGCTCCTAGAATTTAACAGTTTTGGACATACACAACATTGGTCTAAAGTGACCAGACTGAGTGTTTATTTTCTATATTGCATATATCACAAGAAATTAATTCCAATAGTCACTTTTCCAGGTATTCCTCAATGAACAAATACTTATTTTCTTTTTTTCCTTTCTTACTTTTTGAATATAAATCACTTTTGTATCACTACCCTTTAAACGCCCAACCTAGGCAATGCCCAGGCACCTTTTGGTGAAATAGCTGATTGAACCAGGTGTATGTCCTGGGCAGCTCCTCAGGTTACTTCTTCTGCCCTGAGTGGGGGGATGCTCGCTCCAGTAAGACCCCTTTCTACTCAATTTATTGGACTTCCAAGTCTTCTTCATCTAGTGGAACTGGATTTACACCTACAACTCCAGATTGACCCTGTGGCACATAGTGTAGGTCATCAGCATCAGATATTTCAGACTCTGAGAATTGCCTCATCCTGTTCTGTATGCAGCTTCTCTACTACCATTTCAGCCATTTTTAGTATGGACCAGCCATACTAACACTCTGGATAAAATCAAAAGCACAAATATATTTTCAAATGTACATCAAACCGTTGATCAAGTATGTACTTTATTATATATCATCACTGTCGGACAGAAACCTTGTATGTCCAAAACAATTACTTTTCAGGAAGTAAATAAGTTATAAGCATTGACTGTTAAAGCCATGGTATGAGACGCCACATTAAGCCTATTAACTCACAAAGACCACAGAGGTCATGTAACATTAAAATACAATGCAGGCAAATTTGTGAAGGCCCACGAGTTACATAAAACAGTAGTAGTCAGACTGACCTGGTGGCCATGATAGGCTGAGTTATATGAAGAGCCATGATAGACCATGTAATGTAAAGAGCAAGAATAAGCCATATAGTTGTAATGGCAATGATGTGCCCTATGGCAACGATATGCCATGTATTACAAAGAGTCATGATAGGCCATTTAAAGGTGCAGTATGTAAAAATTTTGGCCACTAGAGGGCGTACAATCAAACCCTAACCCAAAACAACAACAATGGCGTAGATTGAATCCTTACATACAGCCTTTTGACAAAACGTCTTAGGTTACATCATACATTTTTCAAAACTCCTGTGAACAAATATTCAGTATGGGTCTTATGGCCTTATTTCAGTGACTTTTTCACAATCCATGCATAAAAGTAAGTTTCTTAAAACTACAAACTTTTACATACATGCTGCTCACATGTTATTGTAGCAGAGTTAGTGCTGAATACAGTGTAATCAGACTTTAGATATGAAAATGTTAAAAGTAACAGAAATGAGCACAAATGTCAGGGCATGTCGAAACACCTCAGGCCCGAGCGGCTGCACGTGCTCTGTATTGACAACTGGCCGATCACGATAACGTGTGCTTCAAGTTTATTCTGTGGCCTTCAGTTCCACTAAAGCTTACGAAATATGTATTTTTTTAACAGTTAAAGCTCTTTTCATGTAGTTACGATGTTATATTGTGCCATGCAAAGGGAAACTAGGTCATGGAGTAGAATACAAAGCACCATGGGAAACATAGTCAAAACAAGACATACTGTACATCTTACATTACTCCCCCTCTTGAGAAGGCACGACCTTGTGCCGTAAAGAGACCATGGGCAACTGGAGATCAAGGTGGAGCCGCATTGACAAGCATCGGAGGTGGAGCTAGATAACCAGAAGACAGAGGCAGAGCTGGTAGGACCGAGAACAAAGGCAGAGCCGGGTGGAGGAAGAAGCCGGATGGAGATATATAAGTGCAGTCAGGACGATGTCCAACCAATATGGAGCCGGAAGGACGAGGGAGCCCAGTGGAGCCGTATGGCCAATGGTTTCTTGTGGAGACGAGGGAGGGAGGACCTAAGGTGGATCCGAAATGTCGACAGGCTGAGATGGAGCAATGAGCTCAGAGGATGGAGGCAGAGCCAGAGGAGCTGGTGGTCCGAAGACACTAGGGAGATCCTCGCAGTAAGTGGGAGATGCAGAAGAGCTGAAGGACACTAGGGAGGCGAGGCTGAGGAACAGGCTGTTTGAGGAGATAGGAGATGGGAGAGGGAGGCTGGGCGGGCATTCTGAAGATACAGAAGACGCTGGAGATATAGGGAGCGCTGGAGATAATATATGTACCAGCGTCCATTAACATCTCATCCACAGTGATGGGGTTGTGGGCAGGGCTTTCCTCTGTGGCACACGGTGTTGCCAGCTCACACACCTGGTCAGACACTCATTGTGGCTCTAGCTCCAGAGCGATGTAAATCTCCATCCTCATTTCAGCCTTCGGTTCATACATCGTGGTGGGCCAGTTTCCACAGTCTGCAGTGGAACCTTGCTTCTCTTTGTTGGTGCTGGAGTGGGGCTGGTGACGACGTCATCCTCCGCATGGCCGCATGGCATGTGCCTTAGTCTCCAAATTCAGACTGGCAAAGAAGAAGGTGCTCAGTGAACAATCCAGGTAGGTAGTACAGAACGCCATGTCAACGAACACACTCATAACAAATAATAACAAAACTCAGGAGACAATCACAGAATATACTTCACACACATTATACATTGATAAAGACAGACAGAGACTAAGCCAGAACTCAGGGTATATAAGCATGGATGAAACAAAGAAAACTGAGATAATTGATGAACAAAGGTGAAAGAGAATGACTAATCAATTAACACAGGGAAACTAGGTCAAAGAGTAGAACACAAAGCACCATGGGAACAGTCAAAATAATACATACATCTTACACATTGTTGGAGTTTTTGTTAGATTTTTACTCGAATTTGGCACTTGACAAGCATTCATTTTGCGTCCTGGCTGAGATGCTAAGGGTGTCCCTAGCACCCCATTGCTTGTGCAGTGCTGTTTAGTGCGTTTTGCCATTTGTTTAGTAATTGTTTAAGATTATTTTAACATTAAAACAGTCAAAAAAAGATTTTTTTTTCTCTTTTGGATTAAAGCAATTGTGTCATACTTAGAACATACTTCAGTATAAATATTCTTTATAAAAACTAAAAACAGATAAAAATGGAACATTGTAGCAAAATGCATAATGCTGTGCAGAGGAAAAGGCCACTAAACATCAATATCAAAACATCTGCCTAACTGTGAAACATCATGGATGGAGCATCATGTTTTTGAACTGCTTTGTCACCTCATGGCCTGGAGCCCTTGCAATGATTGAGGTATATGCCAAACATTTACCTGGGCATGATCTGAAAAGGAGACTAACCAGAAACACTGATGCTGAAACAGATTAGTAGACAGGAATGCTCTAAAATCAACTTTGAGAAAATCTTAAGGCCTGTTCATAAAAAGATGTTTGTCCTGAAAATTTGGTTTGTTTACCCAACAACTTTTAATTTTTATTTTGTTTACTTTCCTTCCATGTTCACCTCCTTTGTTTGTTTCCTTGTTTACCAAGCTCTTATCTAGTTTCTATTTTAGTTCGGTATTTTGAATGAATTAGATCCACACCTAAACCTTTTCGTTACCATTGCCACTAACTGTTACACATACAGTAATATCTTCTAAAGGCACTTCAGATCTATATGACCTTTTCGTCTTTTACATCTCTATCACAGTTCTCTTTTTTCATCTGTAGCACAGTGCTGAAAGTGCTAAATTTTGGTCTTTTTCTAGACTGATTTGTTACAAGTTGTTCATTTATCTGACTAAATTTAGGCAAAGACATTTTTAATTTTAGTTCAAAACTGGGACCATAGTTTGTCCAGGTTTGTCAAGATATTTAGTTCATGAAAAGTAACATCAGATGAGATGATTGCACCACTGTCTTCACTGTATATTTTGTGTTTTGTGTTGGCAGTGCTAGATTTGCACACATATCACTCTGAATTGTGGCTAACCGGATCCAACCACATAATTTCTTCCTACATCTCAAATGACTCAAATGCTTTTGGCAAACTCAAGACATGCTTTCTCATGATTCTATTTAAGCGATGACATCTTTTGTGTCATCCTCCTGTTCAAGTCAGTACCACACATTGTTTAATATAGTTGACCAGGGCAGCTTTAATCTGTTTTATAATAGGGTCATGAAAAACACATCTACATTTTCTGAGATGCTAACACAGGTTTGTGTTGCACATCACAGATGACAACGTTGTTTACAATCTATATATATTTATTTATATGCCTATTGAGTAAATCCACATTGTCTCAACGTCATATTAACGCTATACTGCATTGATTAAAATGTTATTAAAAATGTATATAAAAATGTTTGTTTATTTTATATATATATATATATATATATATATATATATATATACATATATATATATATTACTGTGATTGGTTTGTCAGTCATTGTTTTCTCTGTACCTGTCTCATGTTTCCTGGATTACCCTGCATTATTTATCGTGGATTGTAATTTAATAAATCAAGATGCACATGGATTATCTTCTCTGCCTGTATGTGTAATGTGTATTCTTTCAGGTTTTGTAAGCTTGTGGTACATTAGATAAAATATTTTTTTGTCATTTTGTCATTTTGTTGTGTGCAGTGATAAACTGCAGCATACATTTGTGGGAATCTTTGATGCCTTTGATGCCTTTGATCAACTCAATAACACCAGAACAAAACTGACTAGGGCTGTGCTTCCCAAAAGCATGAGCTAAGTTGATTGTAGAGAAAACTGGTGACTTGGGCTCACAATGGTTTTGGAAAACGCCGCCTAGATCAGAAGCTGTTTTTGTGTCTTTCCCCTTCCTCCTCCTCTCCGTAGCTTACCAAACCTAATTTAATAGATTTTTTTTTTCAAAACTGTTGTGAGAACAAACTGGGAACAAACTGTGACTCATTTCAGTGAAGCAAGCAAAAAATTGTTACTTTTCGCTGGGGTCCTTCTCATTCAAACGGGATTTTGTAGAAAGGAGAAAATGTCAAAGTTATTTTAATAATTCCCATTACATGCTTGATGTTAAAAACAGTTATAAGTGCAATATATCCTGAAAAGGCCTGTGAGAGGTGGCACTTGTATTTCTGCCTTCACTCTAAGGACAGATCACCAGGGCCTGACTACACTGCTCTCCACGTCTGGGACAGGACATAGACCACTGAGGCTACACGGCAGGTCCGACCATCTTCGCCAATATAACTTAACACCCCTTCAGACCATCATATCATTCATATCATTACAAGAACTGAGAGAGGCACTGGAACAGGACCCGGTCCTTTCTCAGCTCCGTGTCTATATTCTGAACGGCTGGCCTTGGGAAGTACCGGAGGGGCTAGCAGCAATTTCCAGAATAAAGCAATAACTGTCCTGCTGGAACGACACCTGTGTGGCACATGGCCCCTGCACAGTCATCCCCAGCACACTACGTGCACGTGTCTTGGCAATGGCTCATGACGGCCACCTAGGTATTGTAAAATTGAAGCAGCGTTGCAGAGACCGGGTTTGGTGGCCAGGGATAGATAAAGACATCGAGGCCCTGGTGAAAGACTGTGCCGCCTGTCTCTTAAGCGGTAAGACTGGTCACCAGGCCCCCCCACCCTTACAACCTCTTGCTTGGCCATCACAGCCTACCTGCAGCTGGACATGTGGTGATATACGGGAAGTTCCTCTTCACCAACGCTTCCTTGTAGTTGTCTATGACCTACATTCGAAATGGCCCGAGCTCATTGCCTCAGGTCACGGCTGAGTTCACCACATGCCTCAAAAACAAGGAAATTCACGACATCCACATGGCATACTATCACCCCGTCGAACGCTTCCACCAGTCACTGAAAAACAGTATCAGGGCACTCTTGTTCCTGGGATGGACCTTCTCATAGGCCATTCGCCACACACTGCTGCACTAAAGGGCCACCCAACACTCTATGATGGGGGTCTCTCCAGCTTGTCTCATGCTTGGCCGTGAGCTTCATCTTCCCCTCAACAGGCTCAGTCCCATACTGCCTCAGGGACCACTACCGAGGGTCAGAGTCTCTGATGATTGCTAGCAGAGGCGAATGAAACAGAAATTCGATCTCTCAGCACGTGCTAAGTTCCCTGACATACAGGCCACAGATTGGATCGGGGTTCGCAGACCCCACAGGGACAACAAACTCGTTTCGTATTGGTCTTCCCCTCTCCAAGTTACTCACCAGCTGATTGTGCTGAAAGCATTCCGTTGTGCCTGACTATATATGGGTTCTCAAAGGATATTGTGTTTTCCAACTAAATACATTGTAATGGAAGAAAAAAGTCATTCTTGGTTTATTGTTAAATAAATGCAGACTAATGTATACAGTGGGGAGAACAAGTATTTGATACACTGCCTATTTTGCAGGTTTGCCCACTTACAAAGCATGGTGAAGTCTGTAATTTTTATTATAGGTACTGTTCAACTATGAGTGATGGAATCTAAAACAAAAATCCAGAAAATCAAAAATTAAATAATTAATATGCATTTTCTTGCAGAACTTAATATTTGGTACAGATTCCTTTGTTTGCAATTACAGAGATCATATGTTTCCTGTAGTTCTTGACCAAGTTTGCACACACTGCAGCAGGGATTTTGGCCTCCCCTCAATATGGTGCAGTGTCCTTTCCCCTTTGCAGAAAAGCATCCTCAAAGAATGATTTTTCTACCGCCATGCCTTACGGTTGGGATGGTGTTCTTGGGGTTATACACATCCTACCTCCAAACATGGCGAGTGGAGTTTAGACCAAAAAACACTATTTTAGTCTCATCAAACCACATGACTTTCTCCCATTCCTCCTCTGGATCATCCACGGGCCTGGACATGTGCTGGCTTGAGCAGGGGGGCTTGCATGTGCTACAGGATTTTATTCCATGATGGCGTAGTGTGTTACTAAAGGTTTTCTTTGAGACTATGGTTCCAGCTCTCTTCAGGTCATTGACCAGGTCCTGCCGTGTATTTCTGGGCTCATCCCTCACCTTCCTCATGATCATTGATGCCCCACAAGGAGAGATCTTGCATGGTGCCCCAGAAAGAATGAGATTGACCGTCATCTTCAACCTCTTCCGTTTTCTAATAATTGCGCCAACAGTTGTTGCTTTCTCACCAAGCTGCTTGCCTACTGTCCTGTAGCCCATGTCAGCCTTGTGCAGGTCTACAATTTTATCCATGATGTCCTTACACAGCTCTCTAGTCCTGGCCATTGTGGAGAGGTTGGAGTCTGTTTGATTGAGTGTGTGGACAGGTGTCTTTTATAAAGGTAACGAGTTCAAATAGGTGCAGTTAATACAGGTATTGAGTGGAGAACAGGAGGGCTTCTTAAAGAAAAACTAACAGGTCTGTGAGAGTCAGAATTCTTACTGGTTGGTAGGTGATCAAATACGTATGTCATGCAATAAAATGCAAATTAATTATTTAAAAATCATACAATGTGATTTTCTGGATTTTTGTTTTAAATTCCATCACTCACAGTTGAACAGTACCTATAATTAAAAAAATGACAGACTTCTACATGCTTTGTAAGTGGGCAAATCTGCAAAATCAGCAGTGTATCAAATACTTGTTCTCCCCACTGTACATACATACATACAGTACATAGATACAATGAATTATTTTGTTGATGTTGTGTTGCAAAAAACCTGTTGCAATTGAGGTGGGACACGGATATGGGAAAGGTTTTGTGGTAAGGGTAGATTTAAAGGTGGGTTAAGGTATAAGGGAAGGGTGAATGGTGTAATTATAGATTGTATTACAGAAATGAAAAACAGTGCACTGTAATTACATGCAGTTATTCCACATAGAAATTACAATGTAAAGACATGAATGTACATAATAAGTGTGTTGTATCAAATTATCAATTTAAATGTTAGTATTGTACATAGTAGTAAAAGACACTTAAAGTGGGATTTAATCTCTAATATCTCGAAAATTTGTAATATGAGAGAGAGAGAAAAAGAGAGAGAGAGAGAGAGAGAGAGAGAGAGATTGTGTGTTCAACAAAGTAATTTCAACATGCCATTTCAACATGAATTCATTCTGTATTGTCATCATACAAATGACATTTTAAACTCTTTCCAAGACATACAGAATACTGCCTTTACAGCTTTTATGAGGTTTGATGTCACATTTTCTTAGCAAAGCTGTCATTGTAGACCCAATTTAATTCTAGTAAATCTGTGATTCAGCTCTGTGAGGCTTGAGGCCAGGGAAATCAGCTGCTTTTAAATATTTAAAATCACTTTTTAGTCCCGTGACATTAAGTTCAGTCTGTAGGAACACTTCATAAATCTTCAGTTCAGCATAATTTCATAAAAGCTGCTAGTAAGGTGCATTTTTCAACATAACCCAGGTCTTGGGAACTTGTAATGTCTTTTAGAACTCATCAAGATGGCAAAAGTATTAATGAGCAAATACATAAAATCGTTCAATTCAAATATCTATCATTAAGTACAGATTGCAAAATTGATTCATATTTAAAGCTATTAGTTTATTCAAAGAAAAAGAGGTCCATCTATTACGGTCGCAGATTTTATTTTAATTTGTTTTATACATTATTCTTGTACTGCAGGACTTTCCTTTACTATCAGTAATGTTGGTGTTGCTAGTCAGATGTGCATTTACTAAAAGCATCATTAGCCAACTATGGTTGCAAGTTCAACATAGTTCATCATAGTGTTTTCTATTTAGTGTTTTCAGAGTCATACTACACATAAAATAGCTGTTGCAAAGTCAAGTGGTTATACAATCCTAATATATCTTAATATGCATTTTTAGTTGAACTTAGTCAATCATTTTAGGTATGCAAGCCCAAGAATATTGAGCAGTTCCCTTTTCTGAAGGGAACTCGAGCTGCGTCAGAGCGCTGGGGGAACCGCCTCCATGGGAACCGGTGTCTGAAACATATATCCAATCTCGGCAATATCATATTGAACAGCGACAATAACAATGCAACCCACAATGCAACCCACACATATATAAAGGGCACCCAGATAACATGTCATCCTCTTTCCATCTTCAGGGACAGTTTATTTGAAGCGCACAGTTGGTAAAATGAAATGCACAGAGAAAACCAGACTGACTAGGAGGTTTGTGAAGTGGGTTGATCCCTGTCCATGTAATCTGACACCAAATGACACACACAGTCTCTGCATTCTCTGTCTAAGAATGGCTTCCTGTGTAAATCTTGTCTGGCTCTTTTCTCAAGGGGAGAGAGTTCAGCATCTGGACCTGCTGGCTCTGGTCCCACTCGTGCTGAGGCAGAACGGAGACTCAAGTCATGGGGCTCCCAGATGAAGCTCGCAAGCAGTTTGAGAGGGGAGTGGACCTCTCGAGCGGCTCGGTTGCTGGCGAGGCAAATCTGGTGGGAGAGGATGTGATTTCTACCTCCTCAGGTCCAACGGTCAGTGCTCTTCCAGCCAAGTAGGAGATGGCTGAGGAGGGTAGAAAAGGTGAATTAATTGATATTACTAAATCCTCTCAGTTAGCTATTGGAGGTTGTGGAACCATCGGTTTCTCTCTGGCCATAGCCCTCCAACTCTAGTGAGCCTTCCAGTCATTCCTGGCCTGCATCCTGAGGTCGAGAAGATATGAAAAACACGTATTCAATGCGAATCCATCTATATCAGCGAGTGAATTTTGCTCGTTTCTCGTATCGGGGAGGATATCGACATTGAAGGCTCCAACCCTGCTTTCCAGACCTCTCAAAGTGACATCACGTCTGAATGGCAGGGCATATGCGGTAGCAGGCCAGGCTGGTGCTGCTCTGCACACAATGACTATGTTGCAGGCATTCCAGCCTGACTTGCTCCTCACTACAGATCTGGCGCTCTGGGCCACCAAACAGATTGCTGCCGTGATCGGTCGATCAATGGTGGCAATGGTGGCCACGGAGCGCCATTTGTGGTTGAACCTGGCTGACATCGAGGAGTCCCCGGTTTCGCCCTCTGAGGTTTTCGATGTTGTGGTCGGAAAGTTCAGAGAGGCGAAGGCATGCTCTGCAGCATTTAAGACCTGTTTACAGCTGAGGTCACCACCTTGTGGCCGCGGCTGGAACTGTTTCAGCTCTTTGCGCTATTAAAATACTATGTATTTCTTTGTAGACTACGATTCCCTGTGTAGGATTGTGTGGGTATTCATTCTTTGTGTGCAAGTCCCCTGTATTGCAGGTAATTTTTAGCAGCAAGACCTGCCTTTGTCCCCCTCTGGTTGAGTACTATTAGCCAGACAATTCGCTGTTGGGTATTTAGCCTTAGCAGGCCACCCTGTGGGTGAATCCCCAGTATCTAGGTTTTGGCAGCTAGCCAAGACTCACTATCAGATAGATGGCCTTAGCAGGCCCATCTGAAGGCAAGCCCCAACAGTGTGGGTGCAGTATTTAGCCACATAGAGCTGGCTACCAGGTAGCTGGCCTCAACAGGCCACCCTGGAAGCTAGTCCCCAATGGTATTGGATTTTCTGGTAGCAGGCCTTTCTGAGGGCGAATCCCCAGCAACGTGGGTATGTGGCAGCCAGCAATTGCTTGTTTTCAGTTTGTTGGCCTTAGCAAGCCGCTAACAGGCCTCTCTGTGGGTGAGCTCCAGTATTGCATTCTTTATTGCAATTAGAAAGTTATTCTTGCTATCGTGTAGCTGGCCTTAGCAGACCTCCCTTAGAGTCAGCCCCTAATAAGTGGGTGCTTGGCAGCTAGCAATGACTACATTTAGCAGGGTAACATTGTAGACATTAACCAGTAAACATTGGCCATCAAGATGTTTGGCCTTAGTAGGCCCCTCTGAAGGCGAATTCCCCACAGCATGGTTACTTCTCTGCTAGTCAAGACTCAATACCAGGTAGTTGGCCACTGAAGGCCTCTCTGATCGATCAGCAAAGTCTTGTTGTCAGGTGGTTGGCCTTTCTTTCTATGGCACTAAATATTATTATTATTTCCAGCAAACCATAATGATTAAGGGGGGCCTCAAACAAAGAGCAGCCTAGGGGCCCTGACCACCTTAATCCGCCCCTGCCTGTTATCATAGGAAAGCAGCTTTGACACAATCTGCATTGTAAAGGTGACTTGACTTGACTCGGGCTCTCAAGGTACTTTCTTCCTTTATTCTCTTCGAAATAACTGCATTATGGTACCGTTGAGATCTTGGTTCATTTCTGCACCATAGAAACCACACAGCTATCGGCTCCAACTAATCCCAGGAAGGTTAGGTCCAGAATTTAATTTCTGGCATTCCTGTTCCGGCTTGTGTTACAGAAGAGTCTTCAGCAATTTTGCTGCAGTTTATCAGAATCAAAGCCCAGTGTGAACATTGCTCATGTGAAATCTCCCCAACTGGAACATTAACAATGCAAATTGGTTGTAATGATTGGGTGACTCAGGCTACGCTCACACTGTTAGTCCAAATCCGATTTGTGTATCCGACTGGAATCTGATCTAAGCTGATTGAAGTTCACCGTGTGTATCACAAACATTCAGATCTGATTAGTGTGTTCATGCCATTCTTTCGTTTTTCAAGAATATCTGCATTGGTTGCTATATCAATGACGTTGCGTTGGTAGGCATAATAACATCAGCTGCAACATGGAGGGGTTTCCAAAACAGATGTCGTCTTATTTACATCATGACAAAGTGTATCCGCTGTGCTGGACGACTGTGTCTTTTGAAGCAACGGCAGAAACGTAGGAGGGTGGTATGCATGGTTTTATTCTGTGATGTCATCTTCGACGGCTTCAAATCATGTCTCCGTTATATTGTCATTTTCTGCTTGTCTGGCACTTTGCAACAGCAAGTCAAGTCAAGTCATCTTTATTTATATAGCGCTTTTTACAATACAAATTGTGGCAACGCAGCTTTACATTAATAAGAAAATGGTGTCATTGTGCAGCCTATTCTATATATTATTGATTCATTCCGTTGCAAATATCAGTAGTTATTAGTCTAGTTAATTTAGGTATAGCAGCACTGCAGAAAACAGTGACGTAATCGTCCGGCTCAGCTCAGTTCGCATACAACGGCGCCAATGCAGGCATATCAAAAACACTGCTGAATATCAAGCAAGTGTCCCCAACTTAAGCAAGCCAAAGGCAACAGCGGCAAGGAACCAAAACTCCAACAAATGGAGAAAAAAACCTTGGGAGAAACCAGGCTTAGTCGGGGGGCCAGTTCTCCTCTGGCCAACAGTGAACACTTGTCCGATACTCAGGCAGAGTTACAGGTCATTAAACCGATTTGGAATCGCAAGAGTCAAAATATTTAATCTAGTTCCCTCTAGTTTAAGATCTTTTTGATCACGCCGGTATGGGACGGTTTGTTGGGATATGTGCCACTGGCTGATGAGTCGGTAAGGTCTTCACAAAGGATGAGCTAGTTAACATAGTCTCCGCCGACACCACAGGGCCACATTGCTGCCGCACACAGGCACAGGTTCCCCGTCTGACCCGGACATGGCCCGGATCCAGCCAATCACGTTAATTGGTAAACCTCGGGATAAGCAGAGAGACAAAAAATTAGCGTAGACGCCATTCTTCTTCCGATGTAACAAGTACATCTGGTGTTATAGGAAGTGTTCCCGGTTCCGGCTGACCTGATCTATGCAGCCTAACAATCCTTTAACGGATATGAAGACAAAAGTTTATAGTGCGTCATATGTATGCCAGGTTAAATAGATGCGTTTTTAGTCTAGATTTAAACTGACAGATTGTGTCTGCTTCCCGAACAATGCTAGGAAGATTGTTCCAGAGTTTAGGTGCCAAATAGGAAAAGGATCTACCGCCTGCGGTTGATTTTGATATTCTAGGTATTAACAACTGGCCAGAATTCTGAGATCGTAATAGACGCGAAGGACTATAATGCATTAAGAGCTCACTCAGGTACTGGGGAGCTAAGCCATTTAGTGCTTTGTAAGTAATTAGCAAGATTTTAAAATCTATACGATGTTTAATAGGGAGCCAGTGCAGTTTTGACAGAACCGGGCTAATATGTTCATACTTCCTGGTTCTAGTAAGGACTCTAGCAGCTGCGTTTTGGACCAGCTGTAATTTGTTTATCACGCGAGCAGGGCAACCACCCAGTAGAGCATTACAGTAATCTAGTCTCGAGGTCATAAACGGATGAACTAGCTGTTCCGCATTTGTCATTGAGAGCATATGTCGCAATTTAGATATATTTTTAAGATGGAAGAATGCGGTTTTACATATGCTAGAAATGTGGCATTCAAATGAAAGATTGGTATCAAAGAGCACACCCAGGTTCCTAACTGACGAAGACGACTTAACAGAGCAGTCATCAAGTGTTAGACAGTATTCTAGGTTATTATGTGCAGAAGTTTTTGGTCCAATAATTAGAATCTCTGTTTTTTCTGAATTTAGTAGTAGGAAATTACTAGTCATCCAATTTTTTATATCAGCTACGCATTCTGTTAATTTTGAGAATTGGTAGGTTTCGTCAGGGCGCGAGGAAATATAGAGCTGAGTATCATCAGCATAACAGTGAAAGCTAATGCCATGCTTCCTAATGACATCTCCCAAGGGTAGCATGTACAGAGTGAAAAGCAACGGTCCTAGAACTGAGCCTTGTGGTACTCCATGTTTAACTTGTGATCGAAATGACATCTCTTCGTTTACTACTACAAACTGATAACGGTCAGATAAGTATGATTTGAACCATGCCAATGTATTTCCACTAATTCCAGCATAATTTTCTAGTCTATTTAAAAGAATATTGTGGTCGAAAGTGTCAAAAGCTGCACTGAGGTCTAGTAACACTAATAGAGAGATACAACCACGATCTGATGATAAGAGCAAATCATTTGTAACTCTAATGAGAGCAGTCTCAGTACTATGGTACGGTCTAAATCCTGACTGGAAATCCTCACAGATACCATTTCTTTCCAAGTAGGAACTAAGTTGAGATGATACTGCCTTTTCTAGTATTTTTGACAGAAAAGGTAGATTGGAAATTGGGGAAATTGACTAATTCACCAGGATCAAGTTGTGGTTTTTTAATAAGAGGTTTGATAATAGCCTGCTTAAAATTTTTCGGTACGTAACCTAGTGATAAAGATGAATTAATGATCTTAAGAAGAGGAAGCACTGACCTCTGGAAGCATCTCTTTCAATAGCTTAGTCGGTATAGGGTCTAAGATACATGTTGTTGATTTTGATGATTTAATAAGTTTAGACAATTCTTCCTTTCCTATAGCAGCGAATGAATGGAATTTTTCCTCAGGGATGCTAAAATCCACTGTCTGATGTGATACTGTAGTAGACAGTTGCATGGCTATAATTTTCTCTCTAATGTTGTCAATCTTGCAAGTAAAGAAGTTCATAAAGTCATTACTGCTGTGCTGTTTGGAAACATCAGAAGTTGAGGCTGTATTTCTCGTCAATTTAGCCACTGTATTAAATAAATACTTAGGGTTGTGTTTATTTTCTTCTAAAAGATTTGAAAAATAAGCAGATCTAGCGGTTTTTATGGCCTTTCTGTACTCCATCATTTTCTCTCTCCATGAAATCCGAAAAACTTCTAGTTTTGAATTCTTCCAGCTGCGCTCCATTTTTCTTGCTGCTCTCTTAAGGGCCCGAGTGTGCTCGTTATACCATGGCGTTGGACTAATATCCTTAATCTTTTTTAAGCGCAAAGGAGCGACAGAGTCTAGAGTGTTGGAAAAGAGACCGTCAATAGTTTCTGTTGCAACATCGAGTTCTTCTAAGCTGTCTGGTTTGCTAAGTTGATGAAACTGATCAGGAAGATTATTTATAAAGCAGTTTTTAGTGGTAGAAGTGATGGTTCTAACATATTTATGGCAGACAGGCGGTTTTTCAGCCTTGGTTAAATGTAGCACGCATGAGACTAGATAATGATCTGAGATGTCATCGCTCTGCTGCAGAATTTCAACGGCATCAATATCGATTCCATGTGACAATATTAGATCTAGAGTATGATTACGACAATGAGTTGGTCCTGACACGTGTTGTCTAACTCCAATAGAGCATAAAATATCTGTTAATGCCAATCCCAAAGCGTCTTTTTCATTATCTACATGTATATTAAAATCACCAACAATAAGGACTTTATCCACAGCCAGTACTAACTCCGAGAGAAAATCAGCAAATTCTTTGATAAAATCTGTATGGTGCCCTGGTGGCCTGTATACAGTAGCCAACACAAATTTCAAATGAGATTTGTCACTTACATTATATAACGTTACATAGAGCACCATCACTTCAAAAGAGATATATTTGAAAGACTTTTGAGTAATATTAAAGATATTACTATAGATTACAGCAACACCTCCCCCTTTACCTTTCTGACGAGGTTCGTGTCGATAATAGTAACCTTGAGGGCTAGACTCATTTAAAGTAATGTAATCGTCTGGTTTTAGCCAGGTTTCTGTCAAACACAGCACATCTAGATTATTTTCTGTGATAATATCATTTACAATAAGTGCTTTTGAAGAAAGGGATCGAATATTCAGCAACCCAAGCTTTATCATTTGTTTATCTTTATAATCTCTGTTTACTACTTGTTGAACATCAATTAAATTATCACCCGTAAATGGGTTTGGAAGTTTTCTGTATTTATTAGTTTGGGGTACAGACACAGTCTCTATGTGATGATATCTAGGTGAAAGAGTCTCTATGTGTTGGGATTTATCTGAATTCTGTGACGTGAGACAGCTAGCAGACGGTCGGTTTAGCCAGTCTGTCTGCTTCCTGACCTGGGCCCCAGTTAGTCAAGGTTGAGCTCTAAGACTATGTGCCATATTACTAGAGAGAAGAGCGGCACCACCCTAGGAGGGATGAATACCATCTCTTTTCAACAGGTCAGGTCTGCCCCAAAAACTTTTCCAATTGTCTATGAAACCTATATTATTCTGTGGACACCACTTAGACAGCCAGCCATTGAGTGATGAAAATCTGCTAATTATCTCATCACTCCTACGAGCAGAAAGGGGTCCAGAAAAAATTACAGTGTCTGACATCATACGTGCGATTTCACACACCTCTTTAATGTTAATTTTGGTGATCTCCGACTGGCGAAGTCGAACATCATTAGCGCCGACGTGAATAACAATCTTAGAGTATTTACGATTAGCATTAGCCAGCACTTTTAAATTTGCTTTGATGTCAGGCGCTCTGGCTCCCGGCAAACATGTCACTATGGTGGCTGGTGTCTCTATTTTCACGTTCCGTGTAATAGAATCGCCAATAACTAGGGCACTTTCAACAGGATTCTCAGTGGGTGCGTCACTGAGTGGGGAGAACCTGTTTGATGTTCTAATCGGAACGGAAGAGTGGTGTTTTTTCCCACGACTAGGCCGCCTCACAGTCACAAAGTTGCCCTGCTGCACGGGCTCTACAGCCGGAACCAAACAATGTACTGAGTTCGCTAAGCTAGTCGCATCCAAAACAGTATCTGAAGCCCTTGCATTCTTACTATCCTCAATTAAAGTTTGGATGCGTGTCTCTAATTCTAAGATTTTCTCTGTCATCCTGACTATTTCCCTACATTTATGACATGTGAATGCCTCATCGCTGACAGAGAAAGCTATACTATGCATGTGACAGGCAGTGCAAGTAACAATGAAAGGAGAAGATGACATGGCTTACCGTGTTTGTAGACCGTTCCGACTTACCAGTTGTTTGATGAACTTGTAGAAAAAGGAGAGCGCGACAGAAATGACGGTGGGAACGGATAACACAAACTAGTGTAATGCTAACGCGTTGTGATGGTGATTTAGATTAAAAGTTTAAAAACTAGCGATGTCAGATTAATGTGATAGGCAATATAAGACAATATCAGATATATAGTGAAGATAAAGTAGACAGCAAACAATGACAATAAATAGATTCAAAACAAAGCTATACGGAGCAACAGACTCAAACAATTCAGCAGCGAGGCAGACAGGAGCAATCGATCAGGAGCAGACAGGAGCAATCGAACAAAATGGCAGTAACAAAATGGCAGAGACAGAGAGATACGCTTAGTAATGCACCGAACTGGAAACAAGACTACGCCTTGCACACAACAGCACACAACTTTGTTTCTGTAGCAACTTTCAGCATGTTTCCTATAACAACATCTGACGTTTACTTTTACATGCCATGAGAAAGTCACATAAACCACACAAAATCCAATCAGAGCAGTCTGACTGAAAAGGATTTCCAGAAATGCGACCACATATGAATGTAGCTCGAAACGGATTTATAAAAAATCACATTTTATATGATGCCGGTCACACTTGCTAAATATGATCAGATTTCAATTGGATATGCAAAAAAAATCGGATTTGGACTGATAGTCTGAATGTAGCCTCAGAGACTCAAGGGAGAGCAGGATCCAAATGCAGTGTTTTTTATTTAAAGTAATCACGAAAATACAAGAAACTCAAAATCAAGAAACCAGAACTGAACAAAAATGAGCTCACCAAATGAAATATTCATAGAAAGAGAAAAACCAATGAAAGAACAGAGAAAAGACAAAGGCTTATATATATATATATATATATATATATATATATATATATACACACACAAAGACTGACTGGCTAGCAAGACACCAGTGAACATAATCAGGGTGTAATGAGGAAATAACAGGAAACAAGACAGAACATAACTACAAACTAAAATTTCACAGAACAAAACAAGAGCACAGAGACATTACAGAGCCCCCCACTCAAATGGCAGCTCTGAATGTCCCTTAACCCTTTCGCACGTAAGTTTAAAATATTCTGGCTGAGCCCCCAGCGTGAGTTTTTCAAGGCGACCGTTATTTAGAACCTGTCACTTTATTGTTTCCATCGTGACGCGTCATTGCTTGTCACGTGACAGACGGTAGCCACAATAGCGCTGTATGACTGATGATCTGCTTTTATTTCATTTTTCTTTTTTTATTCAAAATATTAACAAATTTGATGACTATAGCATGAAATATCTGATATTCCGATTGTCAAATATGTGCAAGTGGATGTGTTTTTCTGTTTAAACACTTTTATAATGATCGCGTTAGTTGAGCTATACGTGCGATGGGCGCCACCATGTTAGTTTGCCCCGCAGTACAGAGAATCGCGTCTGTTGGTTTTAAAACACGTGAATTCATCCACTTATCCCGAAATACATGAATGTAAGTGAGCCGGTGAACTGAGAGAAGAAGAGAGTAAACTTTAAAGTTACTTACACAATGTGTATCTGATATGAATAGAGCGTGTCGTCTAATTATTATGGAAATTATTGTTATTGCCGCTCCCATAGACGTCAGTGTGTATTTTACAAACTCTAAATGTATTGATTTGTTAGTACTTATGTGCATTTAAATGTCTGAAACCTAAAATAAACATTATGTGGTTGAAAACACTGCATATTTGTGATATATTGACAGCGCTGAGCGCGTCTGTCACTGGCTCAGCGCCAGAGAACGCGCGCAAGGACATTTGAATTTGGCAGTTGATCACGTGATGCGCTGAATGTTCTAATCACACCGGTGTGATCGTACGCGTCAAAGGGTTAAAATATAGGATAAAAAAAAAACTACAGGTGGGTGGCACAATGAAGAACACTAGAGGGAAGGTTGGAGGTCCAGGACAGTGTGGTGGAAGTGAGTGTGGGCTGTGCGAAAATGCGAGGACCAGGAGACTGGGATAGGCGGTAACTCTTTACTTGTGACAGGAAACACTAAGGAATTGGGGACAGCCCTCATGACCTGGACAGGGACGTCATTGCCTCTGTGCCAAAGCTGTCATACGGGGATATGTTTGCAGCCCCCACACAGAAGATGGCAGTAGCATCACTGAGAGTACCAATGACACCGAAAGAACCACCGGGACCTCTGGACTTGGTACCACTGGTCTACCTTGTTTAATATTCCAGCAAGACAAATATACCTGTTGAGAGCAGGACCTAAATCCAGTCTTTTATTTAACCAAAAACTCAAAAATAACAAACCAAGAGACAGAATTGATCTTGTCAAATGAAACATCCATAGAAGGACAAGACCCGACAAAAGAACAGAGAAAAACACAAGGGCTTAAGTACACAAAGGCTAATTAGACACAGGTAAAAACAATCAGGGAGCAATGAGGAAACAACAGTAAATATCAACCGAACATAACTACAAGCTGAAAGTCCTCAGAACTAAACAAAATTACAAAGACTTCAAAGACTACATTAGTGGTCAACAGAAATTATTTTTTATGCCCAATGCCGATATCTTAGCGGGCAGGATGTCTGACAGATATATGATATAATCTTCTGACCACTATTTCACGTGGCTTAGATTGTTCACACAGACAAAATACCACTACATATTACCATAATGTTGACAGTGTATGATAAAAGATGAATTACTTTTCTATTATTTGAAGTTAAAAAGACAGGAAACTAATGAGGAGAGAGAGGAAAACGGGGACTTAAAACACAATCAAAGTGCCTTAACCCTCTGGGGTCTGAGGCTGATTTGGGGTGCTGGAGTAGTTTTACATGCTCTGACATTTGTGCTTATTTCAGCTACTAATAACATACTATTGGCCAACATGTAATTTTGCTGTATTCAGCACAAACTCTGCTACAACAATATGTGAGCAAAATAGATGTACATGTTTGCATTATTTTAAAAATAAAGATTATGCGTGGTTAGTAAGTTTTGGCAAAAAAAATGCCCTTGCAATAAGGCCATAAAACACATACTGAATAGTTGTTCACAAGACTTTTGAGTTATCAAGCTTGTAGGCTAGAATTTTTACTACACAATGATGTGGAAATCATTCTGAATGCTTCAACACAAAGAGCAATATAGTGATTTAAATTTTGTAAATCAGTTTTTGTGTCACCACTGCTGTATGCGTGGGAGTGGTGATGGCCATGAATACATTAGCAATTCACACCAGGGGAGACAAAAGACACTCCCCCAGTGGCTAACGGCCCATCCAAAGGCCAAAGCTGTGAAGCATCTTGAACTAAGAATGTAAGGAGATTCACAGAATTTAATCTGTTTTATTGTATTTACTTTATGTGTCACATGATCCTTCAGAAATCGTTCTAATGTGCTGCTTTATTATCAATGTTGGAAACAGTTGTGGTACTTTTTGCAAGATTTATTGATCAATAATAAGTTAAAAAGAACAGCATTTATTCAGAATAAAAATCTTTCCTAACAAGTCTTTACTATTGTTGTCACAGGTTGATCACACCTATTTAGTGCATTTCACACATTTACACCTGCATTCACAAACATCCACACCTGCATTCACAAACATCTGTATTAGGCACAAGGCCGTATTATTATACAAGAATATAAAATATATTCGCTCTGAATCACATCATAGATCACCAAAACTGAGCGAAAAATTCTTCCTCGCTGTCCAGAATCATCTGAAGGGCTTCATTACCAGAGTAGCGTGCCATCCTCAAAACGCGATGAACGTTCAGTGAATCTTATGAAGAAACTTCATGTTTTTTATGGCATTGACCGGGGGGCGTGTGAGATGCATATGTGGGCGTTAACTCTGTTACAGTAATCGCCTCAGAATTTGTGTTTGAATAGCGCGCGTTCTCCGTGGGCGTGGTCACATTACAGATAATGAGCTGGCTCGCGAACAACTGATTTCTCTCCGTTTTCAAACAGATTACATAAACAGAGAATATTTGTTTTAGATTTGACTTACATGATTTAAAACCTGACATTTCAACGTTTATTTAGACATGCGTTTCATATTTGTGTGAATAGTATTCACGAAGTTACCGTTCATTTTCTTATGACTATCAGAATGGATTTCATTCGGAGAGAGATCGCAGCTCACGCATCATGTTAGTTTTGCTTATTTTGCAAAAAGCACAACATTTTGTTTTTACTATGAGTGTGCACAAGTCAAAGTAGACATTTCACAGATTGCAATGGTATATATCTCTTGATTGTATGTTCAAAATTGACGGAGCATTTTGAGTCTCTTTCACACTGACAAGAAAAAAGTGAGTAAATCACACCGGCGTGACGGCCGACCTCAGAGGGTTAAACCTAATGAGCTCATGTGCTCTGAGCACAATCCCATGAGGGGTTCTCAACATCGTCAAGATAAAAGTGTTGATTTCGACACAGGTCAAACAGAAGAATATATTAACATGATTACATAATTACTTTTATTTTATTTTATTATTATTATTTTTTTTAAATTATATTAACTATTAAACACTTTGTCACACAGGTGTATGTATTAAAGAAACAGTTAAACCAAAATGTATTATTATTAGGCCCTATTGTTTTCCTTAGGATTATTATTAGGGCCCAAGCCCAAAGTGCGAAGGCCCTATTGTTTTCTTTAGAATTATTAGGGCCCAAGCCCAAAGGGCGAAGGCCATATTGTTTTCCTTAGGATTATTAGGTCCCAAGCCACTGAGGCACAGGGCCCTCTTGTTCTTCTAAGGATTATTATTAGGGCCCAAGCCCAAAGGGCGAAGGCCCTATTGTTTTTCTTAGGATTATTAGGTCCCAAGCCACTGAGGCGCAGGGCCCTCTTATTCTTCTAAGGATTATTATTAAGGCCCAAGCCCAAAGGGCGAAGGCCCTATTGTTTTTCTTAGGATTATTAGGGTTAGGGTTAAAGAAATAAAGGCAAATAACCAGTTCAGTTGTATTTCACTGACTATTTAGTTTTATATAATTAGTTTAACAATTTAATAAGATAAATTCAGTTGAATATATAACACTTTGAACTGCTAATGATAACTTTGATAACGCTTTTAGTTAGTATTATATTTGAATGTATATATTAAGATAATGTCAAAGATTAATTTCTGTCACAGTATAGACTTTATTCTTATTGTTTAAAATGTTATTGTATAATCTGACTCAACTAACTGGTCAGTCTCCAACTGGAGACACAGTTTAAATTCATTTTGCCCGCCATGCACAGTTGCCTTGAAGCCTTCGGGTTGGCGGTGCCACCGGGCTTGGGCCCGTCATCGCTGCTTGCAGCTATATTTAGGGCCCAAGCCCTGTAAGGGCGAAGGCCCTATTGTTTTCCTTAGGATTTATTAGGGCCCAAGCCCTGAAAGGGCGCAGGACCCTATTGTTTTTCTAAGGATTATTATTATTATTATTATTATTATTATTTTTATTTTTTTTCAACCGTTCGGGGCTTTTTGGGGCCCTTAACATGCTCAAAAACTCTTGAAACTTTGCACACACATTGGAACCTACGGCCATTACGAAATCACAGAGGCTGGGACCCGGGCGTGGCAGGGGGGCTCGACAGCGCCCCCTTGAATGGGGTCCGAAAACTTGGTCCATATATCAAACACGCTTGCACATATTAGTATGAAACTCGGTACACATATAGAAATCATTGGCACTGACAACTTTCGTGCTCTAAGTTGTACGCCGCCTCAACAGGAAGTGAGCTATTTTGGGTTGTTTGAAAAGCGCATGCTCTGGAATTTGATATACTCCTCCTAGGCGCTTAATCCGATCACCACCAAACTCGGTTAGCATGAAGTCAAGACATTGATGATGCAAAACGTCCAGCGGATTTTTGATATCTCAAACGGTTTGCTCGTGGCGAGGCAATGAATTTATGGCGAGAAAACAGAAACAGGAAGTGTGTTATAACGTCTGCATAAATTTATTGATTGTTATGAAACTTCACCTGTGTGTTCGTTGTAGGAGGCCGAGCACATGGATGTGACTATTGTGAGTCAAAGATATAGCGCCACCAAATGGCAGCAGGAAATGTCTCACTTTCAAAATGCTTTGAGATCACCCTCTTATTTTTACCCAATTTGCTTCAAACTTCTTCATTATAATTTCCAAACATTTCAGAGTTAGACATGTGAATGTCTTTGTGATATCTTAAATATTGTTGCCATGGCAAGACGTCAAACTTTAATAATATTCTTGGGTGTTTTTGAGGCTCTTAACAAAAACGGTCTCGTGGCTCCCTCTAGTGGAGAGTACTGCACGTGTATCACATTATTTCTGTTGTTCTGTTTGTTCCGCCCCGTGTTTGACAGTTTGATGATGTCTGTGAATGATCACGAACTCATTTGTGTTTTTTAAACTTAAAAAGTAAAACATTCCAGCGATTATACAAGATTTAATCACAAGAATGTATTAAAAAGCTTCATTTGAGTTTGGAAGGTGTTCTGTGACAATTATAGACGCGCCGCGGCTTAGAACGATGCGTCCCGAAGCTCGTTCTTTCTCGCGTCTTCCTTTTTAATGTTCTTTGAAAATGAAATTTGAATTTTTATGTGTATGACTGTGTTAATGTGTTGACACTGTGTGGCATCTGTGCAAACTTCGTTTCCTAATGGATTAAACAAAGAGCCGCTCGTCATTTCTCTGAAAGCGAGAGATCGTGACCGCGTGAAAGCCACTTGATTTTAAGTGTTTTTAAACTTTATTCTTTAAAACATTCAAGCGATTAGACAAGATTCGATCACAAGAACATAGAAAATCTTCCAAACTGTAAAAGAAGCTTTTTAAATGTCACACAAAGAGACGCGCAGCGTCTAATGATCGCGCCCAGTTATACAAATAACTTTACACATGCAGGGATTTTAAAAAATAAAATTAAAATATAAACTTCTGCAAATAACTAATAATAAACTTCTGCACATGATAACTACATACTGAAGATGCTGAAGACATTCCAGCGATTCTACAATATAAACACATGAAAGAGAGAGATCGCGTAGAGAGCGCATCAAGAGCACATCAAGTAGAGATCGCGAGCCGTGTTTGCAGTTTCATGATGTCTGTGAATGATCACGAACTCATTTACATGTGATTTTTTCATGTTCTTTTCATTCCTTTGATATTTTCAACTAGACATGTTAGAAACATTCTAAGTCATGCTAGCAACACCTAGCTGAGTGCTAAAGTATGCTAATTTCGTCATGAAACAGAAAGTTGGTGTAACTCAAGCATAAAATGTCCGATCTGCCCCAAACTTCACATGTGTGATAAGAGTCCTGGACTGAAGACATCTAGATGCCAATATTCAATTAATCATAGCGCCACCTCCTGGCAACAGGAAATGGCATGGTTTACACTGTAATTCATTTAATGCTACAAAACAGAAAGTTGTTGTAACCCAGGCATTCAGTGTCCGATCTGCTACAAATTTCACATGTTTGATAATAGTCCTGTCCTGAACACATCCAAACAGCAATATTAAGATACGGTCAAAGCGCCACCTGTCGGCAGCAGGAAGTGTAGCACTTTGAAATGATTTTGCCATCGTTCTCCTGTATTTACTCTCTTGCGTGCGCTTCACCCACTGTTCACCATTTTCTTAAGGCCTACGGGTGGCAGTGAGCCCGGGTGCGAGGGCCCTCACCACCAAACTCGGTCAGCATGAAGTCAAGACATTGATGATGCAAAATTGCCAGCGGAAACAGAAACAGGAAGTGTGTTATAACGTCTGCATACATTCACTGTTTTTTATGAAACTTCAGCTGTGTGTTCCTTGTAGGAGGCCAAGCACCTGGATGTGACTATTGTGAGTCAAAGTTATAGCGCCACCAACTGGCAGCAGGAAATGTGTCACTTTCAAAATACCTTGAGATCACCCTATTATTTTTACCCAATTTGCTTCAAACTTTACCAGAATAATTTGAAGACATGGCGAATGTAGACCCGTTTAAAGATCGTTGATATTTGAAACACTGTTGTCATAGCAACAGATCAAAATGTTTGTTTTGGATGCTTTTGAGACTCTTATGAAGCTTCAAATTGCATGAAACTCAACACACACATCAGGATGGTCATCCAGTAGACATGGGCAAAGCCTTAAAAACGACTGTGGAGGAGGGGCTCTATAGCGCCATCTTTTGACAAAAGTTGGGGGGTTAGTTTAACCTACATTGCACCTAAAATCCCAGGTGATGGATTTCCATTACCGAAAAGCCCATGCAGTAGCTCTAGTACAAGATTTATTAATGGAGATGAAAATAAAAAAAACCCACGGAGTTTGGTTACACCCCATCCTTCAGATACATAAAAACCACGGAGAATTTCACAAACTTATCCAAGAGCTCTGTCTGGATGATGAGAGATCCAAAGCCTATTTCAGAGTTGTCAAGGACCAGTTTGATAATCTCTTAAGAAAAATTGGCAACACAGAGCTTATAGACCATTTTCACAGACTGTAATGACGTGTTTTAATGGTCATCAACATCATAAACCCTGCAAAGTTTTTTATATTTTCATTTTTTTTTAAATGTATGTACATTTATAACACTATACATTGTATTATATTACCATTGCATCAAATTACAAAAAAAGTTAAGGCTGAGGTGTTTCTGCAGCTATGGGAGTGACGGTAAACATGACACCTTTCTCTCTTCTGACTTCCATTAGGCTATCAATCGCTCTCTATTTTTTTCCTCTTTTTGAAAATTATGAAAACACAATTGTGGAGTTTTTCTATTATTATTTGTGCAAATAGAAACAAAAAATATTTAATGAGGTCTTTCATTCACCGCTATAAAAGTTAACCCAACTATTACTTCCGCTTCGGAGAAGTCCACATTTTCCACATTTGACTAGAAATTAGATGGATCTATGTAATTAATGGAAAAATAATCATGCAACATTCTAATTAACGAAGCTGAAGGCATTATTGTTAGGACTGCACGATTTATCGTACGGTATGAAAAATAACAATTATCACTTAAACGCGATTCTTAGTGCGATTATGAAATCGCAGAGGCTGTGATAAATTTTTTTTATGCGCAGCTTGTCAATGAAGTATGGCTCCAAATGCTAATTTATATGAAAGCACTGCGAGTTTGAGTCGCTCATCAGTTTTGACCTCTGTAGATGTACGATCGATAATGACAAAAATCCCATAATGTACAATAATTTCTAAAATTTGTGACACTTCAAATGATGACACTTCAAACTCTTAGTGGCAAGATAAAATGTTTTGGGAATATGGGCCCTGAAACTCTGAAAATTTGATTTCTCAGTTCATGACCCCTTTAAGGTATTTAGTTCACACTTACATACAATTGGCCTAATTTTTTATAGAAGTTTATACAATAAATACTGTATAGTGGCTCTTTAACATGTCGTGACAGATCAGCTGTAACTCCTCAGTTCAAGCGGCTTGTGAACTGATGTTGTTTCAACCATAGAAAGACGTCAGCACACACAATTTTTCAACTTCAAGTTCACCAACGGTAATCTATTAACTCCCCTGACTGCTTTGTCGGATCAAATGGCAGATTCAGGGTTATGACTGGTCAGATCGCCTGTCTATCAAACTGCCGGCAAAGGGTCAATTAAAAAGAGTAAAGGTTATGCGCATTTGGCGTGCTGGCCAAGACGAGGGCTCCGAGCTCGAATTTGGCCAGGACCAAGAGTACTGCCCCATCCCAGGTTGGGATAGGAATAGTTATAAGTGAGGAGATGGGCTGGAAGAGGTATGCTAGAAAACTGTCATAGAACAGAGGTAAGTCTGCTGTATAAATGCTTCCTATTGCTAATTGATTAACTGAATAAGCTCCTCTTGTGTTAATTTGGTTAATTATCGGAACATGCTTCAATTTGTTAGTCAAGTCAAGTCACCTTTATTTATATAATGCTTTTTACAATGCAAATTGTGGCTGCACAGCAGCTCCCAAAGAAAATGGTGTCATTGTCCAGCTTATTCTATATATTATTGATTCATTCCGTTGCAAAGATCAATAGTTATTAGTCTAGTTAATTTATGTATATCAGCACTGGAGAAAACAGTGACGTAATCATCCGGCATACAATGGCGCCATGCAGGGCTTCATGAAGCCCTCCCTGTTTGGTCAGCCTTTAAGCAGAGTGTACTCCCTTCACAAGGGTCCCTTAGAGTGCGCAGCCTCCTCAGCGCCTTGAAAGACTGCGTCTCCCAGCCATGCCGAACAGTCCCTTCACAAGATAAGTGACATGTTCTCTAGGCACCCCAATATACTTCCAGGTCGCACCATTATGATGCTGTCACCGCACAATATGAAATTGCAATGGTTTGATAAGCGCTTCAGACACAAGTTCACACGGAGCTGTTCCCCATAGCACTTGATTTTTGACCTCAAGGCTAGATTACTGGAATGCTCGGTGGTTGCCCTGCAAATTTAATAATCAAACTCCAGCTGGTCCAAAATGCAGCAGCTAGATTTCTTACTAAAACCAGAAATTATGAATATATTAGACTGGTTCTGTCAGCAGGCAGTTCGGAGTATCCTTAGGCTTCAGTGAACTCTCTGTCAGATTGATCTTTAACTTTGACTCCTGGTCTTCACTGAGCATATTGGTCACTTTATGTGGTATAAGTGTAATTCGCCTACACCATACTCATGATGTTCAGTCAAGCATATAAGACACATAAGATGTTTAGAGGTGTGATTTCAGCCATGGGAACAGATGAGCGAGAGAGCTCTCTGGATGTGTGCTCTCACAACTGGTCCCATTATACCCAAAGGTAATTATCCATAACATCTCTATTTCAAAACAAGCATTTAATCGTCTCCCACTGTTAATGACATCCTCCGTGGCTGACGTTTGGCAGGAATCCATTTCCACACACACCATCAGCCAACATGTTTAGAAACAAGCTCTGATACACTGTACACTGTTATCACAATAAACTACTAGAAACCAAAATGGACACGAAAAGAAATTTGTGTATTTTTGTTGTTTGTTGTTTATTTAACGCTGTGAATCTTTCTCTCATTACATTCAATTCAGACACACTAGTCTTTTACTACTGAGTTCTGTTCAGACTGGCACAAGAATGCAGACATTCAAGAATTGTTAACAGAATTGAAAATGAAAATCTTGCGCTTCCAGTGTTTTATAAAAGAATTGCTTATTCATACAGCACTGTTTACACAGATCAAACTCCACCAACAAGAATTATCAGTAATGTTGAACAATAAACCAGAATATCACCTTCCCATCACCAAAGAGCTTTGCGGCTTTATTAAGGAAGATTTCATGTAAGTGCTTTAACAAAGCAAAATTCACAGTCAACAGTCTACAAGTCAAAATTATTGTCACAAGTTAACAATGCTGTTGGTAGATCATGCTTCATTGTATCTCAATACCTCATATATTTTATATTTAATGATTCTTTACTGTGTTACTAGAGGGTAAAAGAAACCCAGCCATATTCATTAATACCAAAAATCACATGTAAGCATCTTAACTATGTGTGAACCCTATGTAGATTTGACTTCCTCTCATAGTGGACAAGAAAAACATTGGTCTCACTTGAATGTGATTTAGGACAAGCGCCCCTCCTCCATTAACAGTCTAGCAAATACTGTTTGCAGTACCTGAAGGATTAATTAGCAATTATGCATGTGCCATTAAACAGCTCTGGCTGCCTCTCTTGAGGCAAGATGCACACTGTTGGCATTGGCATTCATTTTGGCACACCGACCACAATCTCCAATTAATAGGGAATTCTTCATTTTTGCCTTTTCCTAACTGCTTTTGTTCCTAACCCAACTCTCCCCCCATCCCCCACCTGTAATGAGCCATGCTGACCTTAAGTGCTTGTACGTTCACAAAAAATCATATTATTATTTATTAAGGCAGCCAGAAAATTGCTATGGGGATTCAAGAGTTAGGAGGAGAAGAAAAAAAAATCTGTGCCCTCTTCAAGAGAGCATCTTCTGGCATGTTACGTTCCGTGCCAAAGAAGGATCTCTTTGTCTGGCCTATAATCTCTTGCCTCCCTCCCTCGCTCTTAAAACAGTATTACAAAACAGGAGAGGGAAGAAAACAAAACCTGAATTATCTTGCAGCTTGTTCAGCTGGAAGACAAATTATTTTCTCTTGGTTAAACACTTTCTAAGGAATAAGACAGCAGCACAGTAATGCCTGGCTAAATGCACTACACCATCTAAGACAAGCTGTAAAATCTAGGAAACAAGAGCAGATGAATATTAATAATAATGTTCCTTAAACATTTATGGTGGTTACCTCTCCTCTTGTCTTCAAGCAGATGATTCATTGTAATCACTTCCTTTAGACACTGTTTCTATGGGAACTAAGTGATTTTCAGTGTGCATAAATAACACAATTTTAAATTCATGGTGCCTCTTGTACTTCAATGTCTCAAAATGTGGAGAGAATGCAAAATAAATATTGTATTGGAAAAATCCAACAGTGCCAGGCATCTTAGATCAAGGAGAGTATGACTATTCCCAATTCCTTAAAGACTTTTGGCTTGAGTCAAGAGGAAGTTCATAAGGTTGATCACCTGGATATTAGAGCTGTTTGGCAGAAGGGAAGAAGGCTACAGATTTTCACAGATACTAAAGCCTCAGTGCACCAGGCCATGGCTGATTGACTCTTCAAGCATGAAAGCCTTGCAAAGCAAAAGCGACTGAATAGTTTCTCACCAGCAACAATGTTGAGAAAATACATAAGATGTCATTTAATATAAAAACAATCAAGATTTTGGGAGAACAGCCTTGTGTCACAATTACGTTCAGTTTTGCTCGTCTTAGTTCCATTTTAAAGGACTTTTAATTCATTCATCTTTCTTTCCTTTTTCATGTGTTCCTTTTTTCCCATTTGTAAATTAATATGGTTGTTTACCATTTGGTTAATTAGTTGTCACCTGTCTGTATTTGAGTTCATCACCATGTGTATTTAAGTTCCTTATTTCCTTTTATTCATTGTCCGATATTGTCATGCGTTACACATTATTTTGTGTCTTTGTGAATCACATGAGTTCATTTAAAGAAAAAGGGGGGAAGTATACTCTTGTTGTGCGTCAATTAATATTCTCCCTAGTGAGATGTTTGTTAGTTTAAAAAACAACTAAACACTGAGTTTACAATTGGAAAAAGCATTTCATTTTAAATACAGTATTTGTAGTATTCATGTATCTATTGGCTAATGTATGTCTATAAAAAAAACATTTTTTTTCATTTCTTTTTTTTTTTTCAGAAAGTAGATACTGAAAGGAGGTGAAAATGTTGATTGTTGACCCAAGTAGGTTTCAATAAATATTACATGCGCTCATTCATTTTATATGAAGTTTACACTTTTTGCAGCCCTGCTCCAAAAAAGAATTTTAAAACCCTGACTTGTGCGATTTTGGTATTTCTAGCAAAAATAAATAGTCAAGTCAAGTCACCTTTACTTATATAACACTTTTTACAATGCAAATTGTGGCAAAGCAGCTTTACAGTAATAATTGGCAAATAATTTTTGGCTGCACAGCAGCTCCCAAAGTAAATGGTGTCATTGTCCAGCTTATTCTATATATTTGATCAAGATCAATATTTATTAGTATAGTTAATTTATGTATATCAGCATCGGAGAAAACAGTGATGTATTCATCCAGCTCAGCTCAGTTCGCATACAACGGCGCCAATGCAGGCATACCAAAAACCTAAAACACTGCTGAATATCAAGCAAGTGTCCCCAACCAAGCAAGTCAAAGGCAACAGCGACAAGTAACCAAAACTCCAACAAAATGGAGAAAAAAACCTTGGGAGAAACCAGGCTTAATCGGGGGGCCAGTTCTCCTCTGGCCAACAGCGAACACTTGCTTGATTTATTCCGGCAGAGTTACAGGTCTTAAGTCCGATTTGGGATTGCAATTGTCAAAATATTTAATCCAGTTCCATCTAGTTTAGATCTTTTTCATCACAGCGGTATGGGACGGTTTGCTGGGGATCTGTGCCACTGGCTGATGTGTCGGTAAGGCCCTCACAAGGGATAAGCTAGTTGACACAGTCTCCACCTACACCCCAGGGCCACGCTGTTGCTGCGCACAGGCACAGATTCCCCATCCGACCCGGAAAAGGCCCGGATCCAGCCAATCACGTTAAATGGTTAACCACAGGATAGGCAGAAAAACAACAATTACCGTAGACGCCATTCTTCTTCTGATGTAACGAGTACATCCGGTGTTATAGGAAGTGTTCCCGGTTCCGGCTGACTTGATGTATGCAGCCTAACAATCCTTTAATGGATATGAAGACATAAATTAATAATGTGTCATGTGTATGCCAGGTTAAAGAGATGCGTTTTTAGTATAGATTTAAACTTACAGAGCGTGTCTGCTTTCCGAACAATGCTAGGAAGATCGTTCCAGAGATTAGGTGCCAAATAGGAAAAGGATCTACCGCCTGCGGTATTATTGTGATATTCCAGGTATTAACAACTGGCCAGAATTCTGAGATCGTAATAGACGCGAAGGACTATAATGCATCAAGAGCTCACTCAGGTACTGGGGAGCTAAGCCTTTTAGTGCTTTGTAAGTAATTAGCAAGATTTTAAAATCTATACAATGTTTAATAGTGCAGTGTTGACAGAACCGGGCTAATATGGTCATACTTCCTGGTTCTAGTAAGGACTCTAGCAGCCTCATTTTGGACCAGCTGTAGTTTGTTTATCAAGTGAGCAGGGCAACCACCCAGTAGAGCGTTACAGTAATCTAGCCTTGAGGTCATAGCCTTCCATCATGAACTAACTGTTCCGCATTTGTCATTGAGAGCATATGTCGTAGTTAAGATATATTTTTAAGATGGAAGAATGCGGTTTTACATATGCTAGAAATGTGGCTTTCAAATGAAAGATTGGTATCAAAGAGCACAACTGACGGTTCCTAACTGACGAAGACGAAAAAAATAAATAAATAAATGAACATGCCAGTAAAATAGACAAAATAAAAAGTAATTTCTAAACAAATATTCATGATATTTTTCATATTCAGATATCTGATGTGTTAAAAATGACCAGATTTTTTAAAATAAACTAAAAAAATAACCTACAAAATATCTATCATGCCTGAACTAACAATGAACAGTTGTATTTATATTAACCAATGTTAACAAAGCTGAATAAATAAAAAATGTATTTCTCATTGTTAGTTAATGTTGGTTAATACATTATAGGACATTACCGTAAAGTATTACTGATTGTTCTCATAACGAAAGCGTGTATGTGCAAATAATGTTTAAAACAATTAATGTGACAACAAAATGTACTATATTCATGATATGAGATGAAGTTTCAGGGCCAATAAAGGATGTTGATTGAGAATGTAAAATTAAACAAATGTTCTAAACTACATTTTGAGCTACTGGATACCACAATACGAGCACTATTCAAGCCAGCACAGTTGGTGTCATAAGGGAACAGATTTTCTTTTACTTACAAATCTGCTTTCTTACGCAAGGCAAAAGGACGGATTTCCACAAAGAAAAAAAACGGTTCTCCCAGTCTTGACTTTTTATTTTTTTGCATAATTTTAACATTATGTAGAAAGAATGATGGTACAGTCCCATCCATTTTTTAAAGGACAAAACTGTCTGACCAAACAGTTCTTAGATGGTAAGGAATGATTCCAGTTGTGTTTCAACTTGAGGTAATTTTTCAATAATTTTACAACACATTCACATGTTCATGGCTCTCTGATGTTTTATATATCATATGTATATTTCAATTTTTTTATTTTGATGTTTTGATTTTAAATCTGTATGCATACAATGCACTCTTCACGCTGAACCCCACAGCGCAACAGACTAAACACATTTAAATTGTAGCCTTTGATATGATTAGCATTTCATCAACTCACAAAATACAGAAACAAAAAAATGAAACAAAAATGTACAAAAATGAAAATCGTACTCCGTTACTAACATAACCTCGTTTCCCTGAGATACGTGAACGAGTACTGTGTCTTGCGAGATGCGGTGAGAAAACTTCTTTTCTCCGATAACTGAAGCCCTTTTTAATCACGCACTGAAACTGCATGGCCATTGGTTTGCGCAGTTATAATGACACAAACCAATGATGGTGTGGCGGAGCTGCGTAAGCCTATGGCAAAGAAGCCCGCCAGAGCCCGGCAGAATGGGTGGGTCATCTAGCCACCCCCACCCAAGCGGGCATTTTGCATAGGATTTCTGGTTTATTTCGACTGAAGCGATGACAGAGTTGTACAGTGACATAGCATGGCTAGCAGCGCAGTAATTGTTCCCGTATCTCAGGGAACCAAGGTTACATTAGTGACCGAGTGTGTTCCCTTTGATACTTCACTCGTACTGCATCTTGCTAGACACAGTGGGTTACCAGTACAATAACACCATGCTATGAGAGAGGAACAACTGATAAGTAATTAGTCCTAAGCACTCGAAGGGCCCAAGGGATCAAGTACAGTATAGCCAGGCTACTAGCTAGGGACTCAGACCTTAGTCAGAGCCTTATCCACCTTTTTCCTATGCCTCATGGCGCTTTGCGTGATTTATGGGTGTAAATTCATTTAAGATGTAAACAATAAGTGAATGTAAACAATAAGCTAGCTCTATGAACTCAATATGTTTTTTTTAAAACTGGGGTACAATGAGATGACATTATTCTACGTCCTCTTCAACCATCGAACATTAAAAAGACATTTAGAAGGGAAGAAGCATCAACAAGGTACTTTCAATAGACCATGAAGACAATAATATCTGTATTATTGCTGCCTTCACATGCTCTCAGAATTATCATAACTACGAGTTTCCTAGGTAAAAATTGCACATGAACACCCTTCCATTTTGAAACTAGAATGTGATGAGCTCATAATCATGACTTCAGAAGTGGGAATTATCAAATTTCCGATAGCACGTGAAGGCAGCATATGTAACATACGTTGCCTTAATCAAAAATGTTCATTAACTTCAGGATCGTGATACTGTTTCAAAGGGATTTCCGTTGTTTTGACAGACATTAATTGTTTAAAAACCTGGAAAGAGACATGAGGGTTTGAGGAGAAAAACGAGAGCTTGTTTGTGCATTCCAGAGAATTATCTAAAATAAAACGTGATTGAAACTGACTGTGATGGCCAAGGCCACACTTAATAAATATTTTGCTTAAATTTTTCTAACTTTGTTTGTCTGCTTGTTTATAAAATTTGTATTCGTTTTATTTTTTTCCTTTATATAATTAACCCAAAATATTTCATTATTGCTTTGTTGAAATGTAGTTTCATAAGTTTATTAAGTTTGTTTATTTTTTTTCTCTTTGTGGTACGCTGTATTCAATTTTGAAATTAAGATCTTGTGAGACCCCTTGTAATGATGAATGGCTTGGTCTGATTGGTTAAAAGGGTTAAATTTTTGATGGCCGAGTTAGTTCTGTTGAGGAACCCCTGGATAAACATCTGAGGTCCAGAACTCATTCAGTGATGTGCTGATATTTCATTTATTTTTCGCCCCCGTACCTTTGTGATCAGTACAGATGGCAGTGAATAAAATGGAAATATTGAAACCTCTCCGAATGTCTCCTGGAAATTTATGGAAGAACCCTGACATGATGGTGGCAGTGGTGTGATTCTGTCCAGTAGGAGGCCGCTAATAGAGAGTCCAGTGTTGAAGGAATGGCGCCTAAAAAAGCAGTGCGAGCTGTTGTTCCTGCTGACGTGGAGATCGTAACCGAAGAGGGAGAGATACTGATGGAGGAGGCAACAAGTGCAGCTGGGCATATGTTTGACGAAGAGTCGGAGGGTGACGTGCTGGAACTTAAAACTTTGTTGGAGGATTTGCGAGATAGGGGAGATATTGACTTCCGTAATATGAGTCATGGATATGCGCTGCAGGAACCAAGGATACAACAATTGTGTGAGTCGGATGACATCGAGCATTATTTAACCACATTTGAACGGATTGCCAAGGTTTGCAGATGGCCAAAGGGAGACTGGGCGATTAGACTCATTCAGTTGCTGACTGGCAAGGCCATATGTGGCCATGGATGTTGCAGACGCAAATGATTATGCGCAAGTAAAAGAGGTTATCTTGAAGTATTCCATCAACCATGAGATGTACCAACAGAGATTCCGTGCTACGGATGTGCTGGAAGAGGGACCCCTAAAGAGCTGTATGTTCAATTGAAAGACTTGTATCAGAAATGGGTGAGGCTGGCAGAGAGAACGAGGCGGGAGATCGGAGAGCTAATTATCCTTGAGCAGTTCTTGCGGATGCTTAATCCAGAACTGCAAACGTGGGTCAAAGAACACGGTACATTTATTGCAGAGGAGGCGGCACATCTAACTGATGTTTTCATGGCAGCACAACGTAGGGCTGACCCCTGGAGCCTCTCTCGCAGGAAGAACGCAGGAGATAGATCTTCTCGACGGCTGAGTTCGGCATCTCAGGGAAGTAGATCTGCAAACGAGGCAGGCGCAAACCGAACTGAGAACTTTGGAGTTTCTGGTTTAGAGACAATCAAGGGCTTTAAATGTGGTCAATTACGTCATAAAAAGCCAATGAGTGCACAGTTAACAAAAACACTTACTAATGTGTGTTACGTGCCTCGAGAGACTTTAACGGGACCTGCTAATCTTCCCGTTCCAAAGCAGGTGATAACAACTGTTGAGTTGAATGGGGAAAAAGTCACTACTTTAATAGATACAGGTTGCACGCAAACTCTATTAGAATCAGACCTGAATTATATGCTAGTAGAGATGATCCGGTAATAGTGAGATATATGGGTGTAGCGGGGCAAACATATTTGATGAAGGTAGTACTTGCACAAAACTTACCATATCCCGTGATTTTAGGTCATGATTTCCCTGCTATAATGGATCTGTTACCTCTTCAGGATACCTGTAATGTAGTTCTGACACAAGCTCAAAGCAAACAGAATGAATGTGAAGTGAAGGAAAACACATTGTTGTCTTTGCCTTTTTTTTTGATTACGAACTGTTTGTGAAGCAGATTAAAGTGAAGAAGTCTAGGAGGGAAAGGAAACTAAAAGAACCTGAGAAACTGTTGAACACTGATCAGATACCAATCCCTGAATATTTGAGGCAGCTGCAGAAAGGGGATGCTGAAATTTCAAAATTGTATTCTTACACTGTTAAATGTTGCTGTAGATTTAGCAGCACATTACTGTAAAAACCAACAGTACAATACTGCATTTTATAATACAGTACAATACTGTAATTTGGTTTGCATTCTGGGTAATTTTGTTTGAGCGGGAACATTTTACAGTACATTTTAGTGTTGCTGTAACCTAGCTATAACTTGGCTGTAATATGCCATGTAATAATACAGCATTGCTGTAAACAGTGCCCCCTTACTGACGTCAGAGCACAACTGCTGCAGCTCACTCACGGATGTCTGGACGTCTCACTCGGTGGATATCTGGAAGTTTGGTAAGTTAATTTTAATTTTTATAATTAGGCTTTAGTATTTTACACTATAGTGTACGTAGCTTTTAGTGTGAAATGACAATGGAAGTTAACTTAGGCGTTACTCACGGTTTCCCGCTTGTCCCGACATTTTCAAATCTCAATCAAAACTCGGTGAATCACTCGTTTATTTTGACCAAACCAGACCTGGTGATTGTTAAAACGATGAAAAGATTAATTCAAGATGGTTTGAGTGAGTTTTATTTTGTTTCTGTCGAGTTTGAATATATGTTTTACTATGGTCTGCGAAGTAAATTTACTGCGTTTGCTAATGGAGTCTGGTAACGTTAGGTTTGAAGGATCATTTAATAACAAAAATGTCTATCTCTGTGGGGATCCTTTCCATAATGTTCGATCCGACTCTGTCAGCAAAAGCTGATATAAACTGATTAAAATAGACGTACATTGACTGTGCTCAAACACCTAAAAAGATTTGTAGTCAGTTTCCCGGATGACGGCTGCAGGGGTCGCGTTCAAAACAGGACCTGTTTGAACAAGTCGTCTAGACACAAAAATACGTGAAAACAAGGCTAATATACTTTTCTTTGCAACGTAAACGGGTGATTTGGGCTCAGAGAGATTGGCTATTGGTACCAGTTTCACATTTTACTTCGTTTGATTTAACTTACACGGAAGACCCAGTTTTGCGTTGTGATTGTAATGACAAATATTGATTAATTAAAATATGAATAAAGGTATAAATTACCTTTATCATAGTTAATAATGATCTATTAGTAAACAAAGACCGATGCATGCCAAAAAAGTAAGTTATAATTTTTAGAAGCAGAAGCATATCATTTTTTACTATAGATGTGTTGTTGGAGTGTATGAAATACAGTGATGTGTTAGCTTATACATCCTCAACGAGCAACACATAACTGAATAAAATGTATTTTGGTTTCTTACAGCTCTACTGTGTGAGACGGTTATCTTTGCAGCCTGGGAATGAGTTTTCTGTAAGTATTAGCCATTTTAATACAATGTTTTAAAAGGTTAGTTCACCCAAAAATGAAAAGTATATTAATTGACTGGTATGATATTGCTAACAGGTTCCTGGTCAACCCTGACGATGGAAATGCCAGACAGAAGAAGTGTACTGCCAGACAGGGAGTCAGAAAGAGGACCAAGGGGGTGGTGCAGAGGAAGGTGACGGCCATCAAACCACATGCCAATAGTTTTATTCGGTCCTTGATGGAGTTTGAATGGAAAACTTCAAACTGAAGCCTGCACCCACCGTTAGTGGGAGACTTGTTGTTTTCTTTAGTTGTTGTTGCTCACTTGTCATTCTTTTACCCAACACAATCCTCAAGTTCTCATTTCTTGTTTTTTTTTTTGTTTTTGTTTTTATTTACAGATTTGTGCACACTTAAAGGGATAGTTGACCCAAAAATACAAATTCTGTTATCTACTCACCTGTGAGTAGATAAAATACCTGTACAAGTTTCTTTCTTCTGCTGAACACACTATAAATGTTTGTAACCAGACAGTTGATGTTTTTTTCCCTACTATACAAGTCAATGGCTACCATCAGCTGTCGTCTGGTTACCAGCATTCTTTAAAATATCTTGTAGAAGCAGAAGGAAGAAATTCATACAGGTTTGGAACTGTTTGATGGTGAGTAAATGATGACAGAATTTTAATTTTTGGGTCAACCATCCCTTCAACAGTCATTAATACCTGTAAACTGCTGATTCACTGAACATGTAAATAAAATGGTTTTAATAGTTTAATTGATTGAATAAAACATATTTTTGACAAGAACATTGATTGGATTGTCTTTTGATTTGCAGGTATTCTGACATAGCATTATAATATTACTTCCTGTAAATGTATATATTGTAATAACTACATATATAATTATAATATTAACATTATTAGTAATTATTTTGAAAATTATAGTAATATTTTGCAGTAATGGATCAATATATATTACAGTACTATACTGTATTATTAATTACAGCAGAAGCAGACTAAAATTAGAAAATGCTGTAAAAATACAGTAAAATACTGTTTTGTAGAATTACAGCATTCTTATTGTGTACTGTAAATTAAATTGCAGTACTATTACTGAATATGAAAATACAGTAACTTGCTGGCAACCGTGCTGCCAGTACTGTACTGTAAAAATACAGGAAAATTGTTAACAGTGTAGGTGTTAGAGGAAGTGGGAAAAGGGTTAAATGTATTCATGTTTTAGGGCAGATCTTGTGTAATGAATGACCTGCTGGATCGTAAAACTGGGGATAAATTACAAGTGGTATTACCCGTTAGTGTATGAAATACAGTGTCTGTCTGACGAATATTTTCCCTATTATTCTTGAATATAGTACTAATAGCTGAAGGTTTGAGTGCCGTGTGCTGTGTTGTGACTGAAAGAGCATGCGAGAGAGGAAGCACAAGGGCAAAACAGTACCATTGTTATACAAATTATATAAAACTCGTATATCAAACGCTCCCAAACTCATTCAGCCACAACACAGCAGATGGCACGCAAACCTTAGCCTATATGGTTTTTCTTAGTTACAAACCCGAACTCGACCCGAAACCCAAGCTCTTCGGGACCTGTCGGGCTCAGGTCAGGTAGCAGACCTCTAACTCAGGGCTTGATTTAAGGGAGGATGGCATCCCCCTTGTTGAAAAAAACATCCCTTACCATCCCAATTAGATTAACAGTTTTGTGTTTATTTAAAAAATAAATAAATAAATAATCTATGTATGATAATTAGCATTTTTGTTTAGTCTTTAAGGACATAACCCTGACATAACTTTAAAAAGAATAACGAACATAGCTAAAGTGAATTGAAGTAGCACTGAATGATTGAAAGTGAATGCAATAAGGTGATAATGCACACATGCATGTTAGCTAAACAAGCTATGAGCTATGTTCCTACCAGGGGCATTTCCTCCGAGGAAAAATCCATAATTACAAAATGTAACAATAAAAGTGCATAAATCACTAGTTTTTCTAAAGTAACACTGTCCAACAGAGACACCCCAGGTAAAGGTACAGCGGGAGTCTCTCATGTCTCCCCTGAGCTCACTGAGTTTTAGCAGACCCGCTAAAGAGTACGGTAGGTTTGGTGGGGGGTAACTGAAAATGTATGGGGGGAAGTCACGAGAGGAGCCAATGCCTCCATCGCACTATGATTTGATATGATAGGTTAATATAGGTCATTATTGGTTTGTGCTATAAATCCCGCCTCTTGTTGTGTGCCTCCGCGTTCATGAATCAGTCTGAATGAACAAGGTTATGGCGTTAATGGGACTAATTAAAAAGTAAACAAACAACTCGAAATGGCCTGAAAACAAGACTGTTTTTTAATGAGCAATTAGCTGGGTGAAATTAAAAGGTACATCTTCATGTTCGTGACGAGTGTTTAAAGAGCTTGATGTCTGATGATTCAAAAACAAGCCGAGCATTAAAAAGAACAGCTGTACATCATATATACAGTATTTCCCATACATTGATTTATTTGTGGGGGCCCACCACAATATCAACATTAACCACCACAAATACTGTAGATTTCAGTGCTTACCATGCATTAAGCAGACTGTGACCGAAAATCTAAAAAAACGTCACATTATAACATAAATCGAAAGCGTGATAAGGCTATGTGTCCTTTTCAAAAGACTGTCCGTTTGCGCTGCGGGAAAATACTTCCTTATTTAAAGGGAAATACTCACATGATCAGCACGTCAGCTCTCACTACCAGTTCACAATGAACGGATGGAGCGAACTCCATCTGTGCCTGTGCAGAGTTTAGCATGCATTTTGGAAGTTACGTATTATTTTCACATTTATTTATAGGTGATGAACACAGGATTTCACTGGATTTGTAAGGAAAAGCTTTTGTAAACTTGTTTTCTGCCAAAATAAAAGCACAACTGCAGTTTTCTTCAAAATAAAAGCTTACGGGTACAACCTCAATTGCAGAAAAGTTGTGACATTTTGTAAAATCGATAAAAACCAATCTATGATTTGTTACCTCTTTTGAATCTTTTTTTAACTGACAAAAGTACAAAGAAAAGATTTCTGATGTTTCCGATGACCAACATAATTGTATTTTGTAAATATAAACAAATTTTGATTTTGATGGCTGCAACACGCAAAATAAAAATGAAAAGATTATATAATATCAAAGTTAAACTGTTTTTTAAACAGTCCACAATTAGCAGATGAATTGGTAATACGTGAGGGTAATGTATTTGGGTATAAAAAGTATCTCACTCTTTGCAAGCAAAGAAGGGTCATGGCTCGCCACTTTGCCAAATGTCATGCGGGAATTATCAAACAATTCAAAAATTACATTTCTTAATGCAAGATTGCAAAGAATTTGATTTGTCTTTCACCATCTACCATGCATAATATTGTAAAAAGATCACCGAGTTCTCTGGGCCCAAGCTCATCTTAGATGGTCTAAAAGATAGTGGAAATGTGTGCTGTGATCAGACGAGTCCATGTTTAAGCTTGTTTTTGGAAAAAAAAAAGACGAAAGGGACCATTTAGACTATCATCAGCAACAGTTGCAAAAGCAAACATCTGTCATGGTATGGGGGTACATCAGTGCAAACGGCATGAGTGACTTGCACATGTGTGCAGGTATCACAGACATGGAGACATTTATTTGGATTGTACTGAGACATAAACTGTCATTAAGTTGACATCTTTTCTGGGAAGCAAGACAATGCCAGGCCTCATTCTGCACATGGTCCATCCAAGTGGATTCTAGACATTCTACACCATACAGTGGATATGATTGACTGCCTGTCTGTAGTCCAGGTCTGTCTCTGAAATTGAATTTATTGAAAATAAATGGCCCATCATGAAAAGGAGAATCAGACAATGACAACCATGGACTGTTTAGCAGATGTCTTGTATCAGGAAAGATTGGGTAAGAAAAAAATTCACTTGCAAAACTGGAACAATGTCCTCAATTCCCAGATGATTAAAAATTGTAATTAAAAGGAAAGGTGATGTGTCACAATGGTAAACATGCCTCTGTCCCAACTTTTTTGGAGTGTGTTGCAGCAATCAAAATCAAAATTGGTTTATACTTAAATACAATAAAGTTGTCCAGTGAAAATATTGGAAATCTTTTCTTTGTACCTTTGTCAGTTAAATAGAGAATCAACAAATCACACTTTAATTTTACTGCATTTTACAAAATGTCCCAACTTTTCTGGAATTGGGGTTGTATATCTCTTGCATGTATTGAAATTAGGACAAAACTATTATATAAAAGCTTCCTTTTTTCAGCGCATTTTTTTGCAAGTATATGGCTTGTACTGTCATAGGATTATTATTATTATTATTATTATTATTATTAGTAGTAGTAGTAGTATTAGTAGTAGTAGTAGTAGTAGTAGTAGTGTAATATAGACTGAGACACTATATCACAAATAAAAAGCGGATTGAATCCCCTTTAAAGGTGCAAGCCAATGCACTGACTTATTATTATTATTATTTTTTAATTTTGTTCAATTTGCACACTGAATATTGGTTTGAGTTCTTAATTTTGAACTCGCTCAAAGTGCACCAGACTGATGAATTTAACTCAATGCACAAAATATATATATATACAAAAAAAAAACCTGAGAACTTTGCCTCCCCACTGGTTCCTACGCCACTAAATCTGCACAGAAATCACAGCAAACAAACACTATTACTGCACAACATAAGCATTCAAGCCGCAGCCCGCTAATAGCTCAAAACTGGCAATTTTGACTGTGTTTCTAGCGGTTTCTATTCGGTTATTTAGCATAGAAAGGATGCATGCTGTATGTGTAACTGGGAAGGACAGAGAGCTGATTCTGAGTGAGTGAGAGAACAATAGAGAGATACACTAGACGTCGCCTGGGGGTTCTCAGCATGCGTCAAAACCGCCGCCATCTTGGAACAGGGGTCTTGTCATAGGAAGAAGCTCAGTAACGCTGCTGTCTCCGCCGGTACTTTGAATTCATGGACGATGCCGGACTTTTTTTTGCTGCGTATGGGTGTTCAAATGAAAGAAATCTAAAAACCAGACAGCAAGGGATTACATTTCACAAGTGAGAATGTGTTTTATGATATTGAATGTTACGAAATTATATTTCTACGTTGGTTTGTTTCAGTCTTTGGTTAACGACCGCAGCTAATCCATGCTAGTTACCCATTAGTTTTTGACAGATAGGAAAACAGACAATGAAAAGAATGTAATTATATCAATGTAATCTGATTGTAAGATGTTGGAAATGTGGACAGATTTGGTCTCTATTCAATAGTTTCTCTGACTGGCGCTGTGTGTCCGAGTTCAGTCTCCGTCTATTTCCAGTCAGCATTCTTGCCTAACGGAGATGAGTCTTAAGTTAAAACAAATTAACAAGTTTATCCAAACATACTAGTTCTGGCTGTTTACCCCGATTGTATCTGATGAGCTGTGACGTGACAGGAAAAACAGAAACTGTTTGCAACAACCAAAAACCGGGAACAGACCCTTTCAGCCAGCCTCTACTCTGCTCTCACTTGGCTGTGTCCCTGGAAGTACACTAAATACTATGGAGTTATGGATTTATTTTGTTTGTAGATTCCGAAGCTCTTAATGACATTAAAAAATCGACCCATTAAATAAAATAAACTGAATCTGTTTGTAGATTCCCTAGTGATAAACAAAGATGTCAATGATAAACGTTCCCCTAAAATTTGTGATTTGCTTCCACCTGTAAATTGTATCATATTTAATAAACCAATACAATTTAAATGTTTAAATATTTAAATTAAACACCATTGTATACATTTTGCATGCAGTAGGCTAAGGTAAGTAGCGATAGTTCATTCGAAGTTTATTCAAGTGGAAGAATGTGACTAATAAACTTAGGCCTACTAGCATATGCATTATATTTTTAAAAAGTAGATTATCTTAATATCAAAAACTTAAATTTTCTCTGGACTCAAAGATAAATACATGTCTGACCGTTGGAATGAACCAAAAAAAAAAAACCTAGAAAATCGCATTCATGACTATTTATGGTGATTTTATTTCTGTTAGACCTTTGCCTACATTGACGCTGATGCATTAAAGAGGAGGGGTCCTCTGTTCCAAGATGGCGGCGCTATTGACGGATTTGTTCCAATGAACTGCCGCAGCCAGGCGACGTCCAGTGTATATGTCTATGGTGAAACCATGATGAAGCACGCAAATCATTCTCATTTGCCATAAAAAATAAGCGGAAAAGACCGCGCTTAGCATTTTCCCGGTGTGTTACATGACAGTGGGGGCAAATTATTTTGCACTCCGTGCAACTGCATGTTGGACCACAGATGGAAGTCGACGCTGTATATTAGTAGTATGTAAAATAATTTATGTTGCAGTAAGAGATTGCACTTTGTGCATTGGAAACACTTAATTTAACAGAAGATGTCTGTTTTGTATAGCTACCTCTGTAAAACAGGAAGCACACATTTTATTTTTTTTATATTTTATTTATTCATTTTTACGTAAGTTGTTGAATGTTCCTTTTGTAAAGCTACAGAACTTGTTTAACTCAATGTTTTGTAAGTTTGAGCCATGTGTTAATTAAGGTCTGAAATAAAACATAATGAGCACTTAAATATTCTGTGATTTATGCTTGCTTATCATAGGAAGTAATAAGAAATGACTCTTTACATTAAGGTAGCCTAGCGAAAACAGGATGTTGGGGGAAATCACCTTTTCTTCCTCTTTTGCATCAAACCGCAGTTTTTGCAAGTTCCCGCAATTTCATTGTATAAAATTGCAAAAATGTCCCAGATATATTGCATTTTTTAAGAAAACGTGCCACACAATCAAGGATTTTTGCCCGCAACAATCACAAAATAAAATCCGCTTTTTTCTGGAGGGACTGACAATCATACAATACGACATATATTGTATAGTCGTACAATTCTACATTCATATAAATTATGTCATGTATAATGCCTATGTACATTTACATTTACATTTACATTTAGTCATTTAACAGACACACTTATCCAAAGCGACTTACATGTGAGGAATACAAACAAGCGATTCTTCATGAATTGGCAAATAGACACAGGAAGTGCTCAAAATACAAGTTTCATACATTGCTCAGTACCATAAGCTAGAGTAGGAAGGGAAAAGGGAAGGATAGGGGTTTTTTTTGTTTTGTTTTTTATGAGGGGATTAAGTGTTCACGGAAGAGATGAGTTTTCAGCTGTCTCTTGAATATTGCCAGGGATTCTGCGTTCCTGATGAAAGTAGGGAGATCATTCCACCAGCAGGGAGCAGTGAACGAGAATGTTCTGGAGAGTGATTTTGTGCCTCTCTGTGACGGTACCACAAGCCTTCGTTCCTTTAGCGATCGCAGGCTTCTGGTGGGGACGTAGCGTTGTAGCAGTGAGTGGAGGTAGGAGGGTGCAGAGCCTGTGGTGGATCTGTAAGCAAGCATCAACTTCGCCTTGAACTTGATGCGAGCAGCAAGGGGTAGCCAGTGCAAAGAGATGAAGAGGGGCGTGACGTGGGCTCTCTTAGGCTCGTTGAAGACCAGACGTGCAGCAGCGTTCTGGATTATTTGAAGAGGTTTGATTGCACTTGACGGCAGACCAGCCAGAAGAGCATTGCAGTAATCAAGCCTTGAAATGACCAGGGCCTGGACAAGAAGTGGTGTTGCATGCTCAGTCAGGAAGGGCCGGATTTTCCTGATGTTGTGAAGTGCAAATCTGCATGACCGCGCCGTCTATGAGATGTGGTCTCTGAAGGTCAGTTGGCCATCGAAGATAACTCCAAGATTTCTGGTCGGAGAAACCATGTGCCTGTATGATGGGACCCAGTGATGTAGTATAAATGGAGAATAGGAGGGGACCAAGAACTGAACCCTGAGGAACCCCAGTGATCAGTTGATGAGGTTTGAATACCTCCCCTCCCCAGGCGACTCTGAAAGACCTACCTGTGAGATAGGACTCAAACCACTGAAGCGCAGTACTTGAGATGCCAAGTGACGAGAGAGTGGACAGAAGAATTTGATGGTTTATGATGTCGAAGGCAGCAGATAGATCCAGTAGAATGAGAACAGATGATTTGGAACCAGCCTTTGCAATTCGCAGGGATTCTGTGACAGACAGTAGCGCAGTCTCGGTGGAATGGCCACTCTTGAATCCAGATTGGTTGACGTCCAGATGGTTGTTCTGTGTGAGGAAGGATGACACCTGGTTGAACAACTCGTTCAAGTGTTTTCGATATGAATGGTAGGAGAGAGATAGGTCTGTAATTGTCTACAAGTGATGTTTCTAACATGGGTTTTTTCAGCAGTGGGGTTACCCGAGCCTGCTTGAATGTGGTAGGGAAAGTGCCTGTGTGGAGAGACAAGTTAATAATGTGTGTAAGTGCTGGTAAAAGAGTGGGAGAGATGGCTTGTAGAAGGTGTGAGGGGATGGGGTCTAGAGGGCAGGTGGTGGGATGAGTGGAGAGGAGAAGTTTTGATACTTCCACCTCTGTGAGAAGAGAGAAGGAAGAGAGAAGATTAGTATACATTTATACTCTTTAATTCTATAAATAAAAATGTTTAAAAAAATAGGAGAATTTTGTAATCATTGAGTAAGACCATTTGAACATTTGCCACATGTACAAGTAATATTTTACTCCAAAGTCAATAATATGCATCCGATTCACTGAACCACAATAAATGTTCTATATGAAAACAATAAAAAAAAAAACAATGTTATGTTAAAACAGAGCTTCCCAAACTTAAGAGGGGCAAGGCCCCCCAAAAACATTGCAAAAGCTCCAAGACCCCGCTGTTAAAAAATATATGTAGACATTTACCTACAAATACATTTATTAACAAGTTTGTAATAATTTCATGTCAATTATGATGTAAACATTCTTTACAAATATATTTAAATCCATAACACTAATCTTAGATACTTTCAAAAAAATAACATTTTAGAACAATTGGAATATTTTAGTTATTTTAATATATGGATTTGGACTAGCTACGGTCCCCCTGCAATACCGCCATGGCCCACAGTTTGGGAAGCACTGTGTTAAAACAATATATAGCTAAATATATAAAATGGTTAGTCATTTGTCCTTGTAATGTACATTTAAATGTCAAACTTGTTGCAAATGCCAAGTATTGCACTTAAAGAGATGTTTTAATGGAGTAAAATGTCCCAACAACCTTAATATTTTCTCTTGAACAAACTCCAGTAGTGCGACTCCATTTCATGATTCTCAATTATGTGCAATAAATAAATTAATAAATGTTTCCATTTATTTTCCTTACTAATATATTGAATGATGCATAATCACCCTGTACATATTAAACTGAGATACATGGAGTTACAATTAAGCAGCAAATGCATGCTGTTAGATGGCGGCATCTTCATCCATGTTTTCAGTCGATGCTAGTGCTGTCACAGGTGTGTGTCCAGGAATCAGCACATGGAGAGAGAAGTCTTAATATAACACAGTTTAATGTAGAATTAGGAACATCATAGGAAAATCTACAATCACCATATAAACAACATTAACGACGGACCAGGACTGAACAGAAACAGAGGGTATAAATACACAGGAACACATGAGGAGTAATGACCGGGGCACAGGTGCTAATCAAGGTGACCATGACAACTAAGGAGGAGCAGAAGAATTAAACAAAGAACACATGTGACATGACAGGACCGGAGAACAGATAGACAGACGTAACCCTGACAAGTGCATACCATCTATACTATTTTTTTTTTTGCAAGCTTGTTAACAAAATGTGGCTATAATCAGGTTCTTTATTAACACAGTTCAGTATTAGGGTTACACTCAGAGCTACTGCTGACCACATACATTGATGGTTGTTCATAATCAAATTAGAAAAACTGCTGATTCACACAATGATAAAAGCAAACATATATTGTGCTCAATTATTCAGATACTGAGTGGAAATTGCTAGTGAGAGAGATGGGAATGTTTTAATTGATTGATGTCTCAAAGACCAACTTGTGACTGATTTTAGATGTTTTCATGGGGACTGCTTCATACACACAAATACTTTTTGTGTGTGTGTACACTCTCTTTATTATTGTTTTTGTTTTAATCAAAACACACTCAGTCTACCTCTGATTACTTTAGAAAGTCAATGTTTAATAACGGCTTTAATACGGATGAGCTGAAAAAAAACAGTATCTTCATTATAAATAAGTTTATTAAAATAAGATACAAGTTATTATTATTTATACTAAACGTTATTAATTAATTGTAACATTGCATATAATTTATACATATAAATATATATCATAACCGCTGCTCGCAAAAAACTCCCGGTACTCTCATCTGTACTTTTCGGAGAAAAACAAACTGATACAATTGAATCATCACTCTCTCGCATGCTAGATCTCTCTCACATGCATAGTTCTACATATTTAGATATAAAGAGCAATGTAGTGCAATGCTATTTCATTGCTCAAAGAGACAGTGCCACCCTTTGCTCCCCAACGCCATTCGAGACCAGCCAGTTTTTAGGGCCACAGTTGAACCGATCTTTCTGGCCCAGAACCTCCTTTTCTGCAGTGGATACTTAGTAATTCCAAAAAAACCTCCCAAATCCATTTAAGGGTAAAAAATGTAATTGATGTTCAACACACACACACACACACACACACACACACAAACAAATCACAATCAAAGTGATGGTGCTTTATGTAACTTTATGTAGAGTAAGTGATAAATCCCATTTGACGTTTGTGCTGGCTACTGTACATAGGCCACTAGGGCACCATACAGACTTTACCAAAGAATTTGCTGATTTTCTACCGGAGTTAGTACTGGCTGCAGAAAAAGTTCTATTTGTTGGTGACATTAATATCCATGTATATATGGAAAATACTCATTGGGATTGGCATTTACAGACATTCTAAAATCTATTGTAGTTATACAACACATCAGGACCCAATCATTGTCGTAATCATACGTTAGATCTAATATTGTCACATGGAACAGATACTGATGCCGTCGAAATTCTGCAGCACAGCACAGTCTTTTGTATACTACATTTAGCCAAGGCTGCAAAACTGACTTCCTGTTACAAATATGGTAGAACTGTCACTTCTATCACTACAGTTTTCTTTATAAATCTTCCTGATCAGTTTCACCTCCTCTGCATACCAGATAGCTTAGAAGAACTTGACGTTGCAACAGAAACTATTGACTCCCTCTTTTCCAGCACATTAGACACAGTTGGTCCTTTGCACGAAAAGAAGATTAAGGAAAGCAGTCCAACACCATGGTAGAACAAGCACACTCGTAAGAGAACAGCCAGAAAAATGGAGTGCAGCTGGAAGAAAACAAAACTAGAAGTTTTTCGCATTTTGTGGAAATAAAGCATTTGCTAGATCCGCTTATTTTATCTCTTAGTAGAAAACAGTCACTAAATTAATGAGAAATAAAGCTTCAACTTCCGACATTTCCAAATAGCACAGCTGTCATGACTTTATGAACACGCATTGTAGTATCCCTGAGGAAAAACTCCATTCATTCATTTAGGAGAGGAAGAACTGTCTAAACTCGTTAAATCATCAAAATCAACAACATGTATGTTAGTGTTAAGTGACGATAGTTTAGGAGAAAAAGTCTTTTAATGACGATACAGGTTCAAACAAAGGGAGAAACAAGGTAATTGACAAGACACAGCTGACGATGATGATGATGAACTAATGAGTGACGAGGAAAAAAAACAAAAAAACAAAGAGCACATGTAAAACATGACAACAAACAGAGTCCAGAACAGCTATACATAACAGCTAGACCGACTAAGTACTTGACAGAGCTCTTAACACATAGTCCTTTACGTCAATTGTAATCTTAAAATTCTGGCCCGTTGATAATAATTAGAATATCAAAAATCACCCGCAGGTGGTAGATCCTTTTTCTATTTAGTACTTAAACTTTGAAACAGTCTTCCTAGCATTGTTCGGGAAGCAGACACACTCAGTCAGTTTAAATCTAGACTAAAAACATCTCTTTAACTTGGCATACACAAACACATTTTACACAACAATTTATATTTTCACATCCATTAATAGGATTGTTATGATGCTAAAATAGGTCAGCTGGAACCGGGAACACTTCCTATAACTGATGTACTCGTTACATCATAAGAAGAATGGCATCTACCATATTAGTCTCTCTGTTTATCCCGAGGTATGTCATAGTCAGCCGGGGCTGACTATGGCATTGATAAGAAGAAGGACCTGCGCCAAAACATGACCACAACACATCCATGAAGTGTCACACATCCGTGTGAAGGCCTCATCAACATTACAGCCACTGGCACAGATCCCCAACAAAATCATTGTGATGAATCCAAAGGTTTACCTTCCAACACAATGACCCTAAGCACACAGCTAAAATAACGAAGGAGTGGCTTCACAACAACTCCGTGACTGTTCTTGAATGGCCCAGCCAGAGCCCTGACTTAAACCCAATTGAGCATCTCTGGAGAGACCTAAAAATGGCTGTCCACCAACGTTTACCATCCAACCTGACAGAACTGGAGAGGATCTGCAAGGAGGAATGGCAGAGGATCCCCAAATGCAGGTGTCTAAAACTTATTGCATCTATCCCAAAAAGACTCATGGCTGTATTAGATCAAAAGGGTGCTTTTACTAAATACTGAGCAAAGGGTCTGAATAGGGGTGTGACGAGATCTCGCGAGACTAAATCGTGACGAGATTTCTCGTCGAGGTGAAAAGTTGTCTCGTCGTGCTATCAGTGTGAGGGTGAAATTATTATTGAAGATGCCCCCGCCACTTTCAAATCGTTTGTGTGGAAACATTTTGGTTTTCCAGTAGAAATAATAAACGGCGAAAGAATAACACACAAGACACAAACAATATGTAAACATTGTAAGAAAACTATGCTGTACACCTCGGCAAAGGTTGTACAGACTCTTAGGGGCCGTTCACATATTGTGCGCATTTTCATTGTGCCTGTGCCGCGGTGAGATGAAAACATGAAAACCGCAGGTCATGTGACAAGAACCAACCGATCATCTTCGACCTTTCCGTAACAAAACATGAAAATCTCAGCCGAACAGCTGATCATAGCTGTACAGGGGGGGTTGTTATATCTCATCTCCATAAATATATCTAGTAGTAAAGCTAAAGCAAGAGCTAAAAATCAATTTATCCCTTGCTGAAACGTCCTCATGGTCGTGGAGAGCACAGTTCATGGTTGCATAGAAACGACAGACGCTACAGAGGCGCGAGCTCCCGACCGCTTGCAAAAGAAGGAGGAAGCGACACGGCAGTGCTTTACACGCTTTTTTAGGCGCGATATGTGAACGGACCCTAAAGAGGCAGAAAGCATTGCTATTACTGCTAACGGTTGGACTTCTCGGTTTACGCAGAGCTATATAACAGTTACAGCCCACACAATCAATAGTGACTGGGAAATGGTCAACTTTGTACTGCAGTTAAAGTTAATGTTTATATATATATATATATATATATATATATATATATATATATATATATATATATATATATATATATATATACATATACATATATATATATATATATATATATATATATATATATATATATATATACACATATATATATACATATATACATATATATATACACACACACACATACACATATATATACACACAATTTTCTTTTTTTTTTAATTTTCTTTTTTTTCTTCAGGTCGTATTACTCGTATTTGTGGAGGATAGAGAAGCTTCAAAATGTGCTCAGGAGGATCCAGGCATTGTTTAAACACCTATGGAATAGAATACCAGCATGAAGACAGGTAGTTTTGACTATTGTAAATGGGTTCAAAGTTGAAATAGGTTTAACTTGGCCATTGTGTTACAGTGATTGATAAGCATGAAATGTAGCTTTATACATTATGAAGTAGGCTACAAATACAAACACTGAAACAGGTCATGTCTTTACAGACAGTAGACAGTTATATTTTACTAGCTAATATTAATCCAAGTTCATTTAATTTGCTTATTCCTTTTTCAGTTATTGTGCTTGTCAAATTACTCTGTATATAGAAGTGTCTGCAGTACAAAAGATGCATTTCCTCAATCTTGAGACACTCGAGGGACAATTTATTTTGCTTCTAATTAGATTCCAATCCATATATTATACTCCTACGGCACTCATAAGGTGTAGCTGGAAGACAATTCATTTTCTATACGGTGAGGTAAGGCATAACATTAAGAGGGCTTACTTTCCAGCATTTAAGATGACAATGACGTTTTGGCTGATTAAGGCAATATTTAAGGTTTTAAAGATAACATTTAAACTTCAGATGCATGATGGTCCTTGAACAAAAGACTGTGCTCTTTATATCTTATATGGAATACTTGTTTATGATTGGTCAGCTACACATTTCTTGTATAATGACTGCATAATTGATAAAAGTCATACAGACACAAATTAACAGCTTATCTGCACCATCTTGCAATTCAACATTGCTACCAACTATAGCTAAAATGACCACTGAAGACTTCATATTTAATGGTTAGCGTAAACTTTCCATAGATGCTAGAGGGTCAGGGGTCCTCAGTTATATACCAAAATAAATAAATACATAAAATAAATAAAACAAGAAACACAGTTCAACAAAGTAGATGAAAGTAAAGTTAAAATGGAGGAAGATATTGTATGCATTGTAACTAAATGTATTATCCAACTTGTCCACACAAAAAGTAAGTTCAGTTGCAGATTAATAACAAATTCTTATTACAATATTGTTGCAGTGTTCATTTTGTTTCTAGGGAACATGCAAATGACTTTTTCTTTTTTACCATAGGCCATAATGAGGTTACAGTAATTATTGACATTTTAGCACTTCATGAACAGACGACTTAATTGGCACTTAAAGGGATCGTTCACCCAAAAATGTTCACTGGATGTAAGGCAAATTATAGCATTGCAAGTCAAGATTACTCACAGATTTATATGTCGAATGCGAAATTTGGGAAATCACTTTGTTGCAATGGGCAGGCAATAATATAAGAAAATATATATTTTTTAAAGAATAAATGATGAGACAAGACTTTGAATACTAAGCTAAATGTTACAAAAGACTTTAACAAACTGCATATACATCATGATGAATATTGTATGTGACATTATTCTGCCCTCTAAAAAGGTTTTCTTATGGTAATTATCCATCATCTAAACACTGAATGACTAGTAAGTGTCCATGATTAAAAAAAAAGAAAATACACACACACATACATACATACGGGGTTGGAGAGTAACGAAATATATGTAATTTACGTACTTAAAATACAAAATTTGAGAAACTGCATTTCATTAGTTACATTTTAAATGGGTGGTAATCAAAATACATTTACATCCGAAAAGTATTTTTAATTACTTTGAATTTTAATTTTATATAAACATTCATATAAACTGACAGGCAATTAATGTAAACCACAAATGATGATTCTTCAACTGCTACATTTGAGCAACATTTTTGTTTAGAGGTTTCATACCCTTGCAGAATATGCAACATTTTAATAATTTTAACAAAATAAGATGGATCCATTTCACATAACAGAGTTTTACATATACTTAATGAGCAAATTTATAAAAGTTGCCTCATTCAAAAATATAAATTTTTACTGTCGTGTCATTACTGGATGATCCACGACTGTTTTCATGTTTTGTGATAGTCGTTTGTGAGTCCCTTTGTAAAAAAGGTAATTGCGACTTTTTATCTCACAATTCTGACTTTCTTTTTTCAGAATTGAAAGATGTAAACTCACAATTACAAGTTATAGTCAGAATTGGGCGATATAAACTCATAATTGCTCAAAAAAGTTATAAAGTAAGAATTGCGTGATAAAACTTGTAATACCAACTTTTATACCAACCAATTCTGACTTTTCTCAATGTTGTGAGTTTAAATCTCAGAATTTTGTTATGATTAAACTTTATATCATGTAATTCTGAGAAAAAAAGTCAGAAGCATTTTTAGCACAAAATACTGTTGTTGTCCAACTAATGATGTTTTTTTTTTGTTTTGTTTTTTTTTATTTCTGGTGTCTTTTTCTATTTGCACGTGTTTTCTTAGGTTGCAGCGCATTGAGCTCTCTCAGTCACTGAATATTCACAGTATGTAGCATTTATTATGTATGAAATCTAAGAAAACATATTTTTTAAAAGATTATCATTGATTTGTTAGATTGCAGCGATGCTTTGTGAAACCTGAGCCATTAGTGAGATTTTGCAAGAACATTTTAAAGAACCACTTCCCACAAAATCTATTAGTGCATTGCAGAAGTATTAGCTCACTGACATAAACCCTTCAATATGACAAAAATCCCCTAAAATAAATTCCCTAAAATCAAAATTAATGTATTTCTTGTTTCAATCAAAAGCAGACAAAGCTTAAGGAAGTCTTGATTAAACCTAATCTGTGGCTAGAAAGCTAGAAATACAGAAAAACAAGACAACAGTACACAAAATTCAAGGTTAAAACTAACAGTCTCCAAGGACCAGATGCAAGTAAAAGAAACAACTATATAACAGATCCATTAAATTGATGTGAGAGATGCAAATTTAAGACATACAAACTGTCTACAAATGAAATCTTCAGAGAACAAATTACCTTTTTCTTTTTTTCCAAAATTCCATGTGCTGACACATAAAGTTAATGGATTATTCCTTCCATTAATCCACCAAAAAGGAAACATGACTAACAAAATAACAATGTGTCTTAATGATTTTGTGACAGGTGGTGTCTGCTGATTTTTTTTTTTTTTTTAAACCGCAGCACTATGCAAAAATTGTTATAAACCAATGCCTCACATGTTAATCATGCATATTAAAAAAACAGGAAACATTTCTGCCACAGTTAAACATACATGCCAAACTCTGAAATCTCTGGCTGGGTGAGAAACTGACAGCTGAGATTGCCTCTGTGTTTTTCCACCCACATAAATGCCCGTTTGGTGCTGATAACATAATTGCTCAACACACACCGCACCCACACACGCACACGCACACACACACACACACACACACAATGCAGTACGGGTAAAAGTAGTTATGTGATCGTGTAGACAACCCGAGTTATTTACTAATGGAAGAAAGAAAACTTTACCAGAGATTGTCAAAAACCAATCCATTGCTTATTTGTAAACAGCTCATCAGACATCAGAAGCATGTCTTTTTTCACCAATAGGGAGAACACTGCATTTATAGTGCATATAAACCAAACCACCTCAAACACAGGCAAGGCAAGTTTATTCATATAGCACATTTCATACACTATGTTAATTCTACTACACTATGGTAAAGTGCTTTAAATGAAAAAGAAACGAATACATAAGAATAAAAATTGAATGCTTAAGAATATAAAATTACATTAAAAGCAGAGAATACCTCTATCTGGATGGAAGAGCCAGAGAGTTTCAGTTAGAATATTTGTCCCAAATCTTTAGTAAGATTTTCTATATAATTTTTTATTTTGCCTCTCTCTGCACCTAAGGGTGCGTTCACACTTGTACTTCGGTTGGTTTGGTTGGTTTGGTCCGGACCAAAAAACAAAAACAAAACATATAGTCCTGGTCCGCTTAGCGTTCACACTGGCATTTTTAACAGTGAACCTTAAGTTACCGAACCAAAGGGATAGGGATGCGGTCACAACCTGATTGGTCGTCTTTTATGATGTATATTTCGCGACGGAGCTCGCTTACGAACATTCAAAACAACGCTGTGTGCTGAATTAAACACAATCATTTTATGAGTGTACATATGCTTTATTTTTACCAGCTGAGAACTCACGAAGAGCTCATAAAATGTTCAAAACATTCAAAACAGCACCAGGATTTCCTCCGTTGTATGCAGAAACAAATATTGATGAGGCACTTTACCTCCTCGTTGCTCCACGTTTGCCTTCGACTCATTTTTGATAAACCGATCTTTCCGCGTCGTCAAATCAGCTGACTTGTAGCGTCGCATCTTGTGACATCACGTCCTCTCTTTGGTTCGTTTACATGTCTTTGGTCCGTGTTGCGTTCATATATCAATCGAACCGCACCAGAGTTCGTTTGGAAGCGGACCGAGACCCATCTTTTTAGCGGTCTCGGTCCGCTTGTTTGGTGCGCACCAGGGTTCGGATGGCAGCGTTCACATATGGTCAAACGAACCGCACTAACTGAGCAATCGCACCAGGGTTCGTTTTAATCGAACCAAACATGACAAGTGTGAACGCACCCTAAGTAATCTGTTTGACATGTCCGACAAATCCCAAGAAGAGCTCTAGGACTGACCCTCTAGTCTGCACTCAGTTTCTTTGGTCCTCGACCACGGGGTATCGTTTCGTCATACTTGCTCTAAAAATACAACACTAAACGCTTAAATCAAACATTTCAGCTTATAGTCTTGGTCTGAAATGATGCTATAAATGGTGTAAAATAACTGGCATACCTGAGTTCCTCTTGGAGATGTATTTGAGATTGATGGAGGCCACTGAATTGATGAGAAGGAGCATAAATCCAGCGAGCTTCATCTTTCCGTCGTGTGAAGCTACAAGAAACCATAAAACATCAGAATAAGCCCTGACTTCCTTTTTAAACTTTAACATATCTAGCATGCCCAGCATCCAAAAAGAGTACCTCCCATCCAAGAAAATGAACCTTCTTTTTGACGTTAGTACTGAATGTTTTGGACTGCCAAATGTCTTCAGTTCAAAGTATTTGAAATATTAAAGAAGAGCAGACATATTAAATTAGATCTTTTTTTTTTTTTTCGAAATATTCTAAATAATCAAGTCTGTATTTAACCTGTTAACCCGTTTGAGAACTCTAGCATCCTGAAGCATTCTTTGTTGACATTATTTCAACAAAGTTAGTTACTATTGTTACTGTTCATTAATAGTTAACAATTAATAGTTAATAGTTACTGTTCATTTTAATGTAAAAGAAAGAAAAAGACAGAAAGAAAAAGAAAGAAAGAGAAAACTTTACCAGATATTGTCAAAAACCAATCCATTGCTTATTTGTAAACAGCTCATCAGACATCAGAAGCAAGATGCCGATTTTCATCTATGGGGACAACACTAAATTTACTGTACATCATTCCATCATTTCATGAGTCTAAACTAAACACCAAATGTGGCTTGACCACCACAAATATAGGCAAGGCAAGTTTATTCACATAGCACATTTCATACACAATGGTAATTCAAAGCGCTGTTCATGTAAAAGCAACAAATACATAATAAAAATGGAATGGTTAAGAATATAAAAATAATAATAGCAGAGAATACAAACGAATGGAAGAGTCAGAGAGTTTCAGTCAGAATATTTGGCCAAATCTTTAGTATAATTTTCTATATAATTTTTAATTTGCCTCTCTCTGCACTTAAATAATCTGTTGGATATCTCCAACAAATCCCAAGAAGAGCTCTAGGACTGAGCCTCCAAAGTGTTAAGAATAGATATATTAAATTAGATTTTTTTTTTCTACATATTCCAAATAATCAAGTCTGTATTTAACCTGTTAACCCGTGGGAGAACTCCAGCATCCTAAAGCATTCTTTATCGACATTATTTCAAGCTTACTGTTCATTTTAATGTAAAAGAATACAATTATTGACAAACTACATAAACTAAACATCATTAAAAAGTCCTCAGACTCAAGCTTCTAACAGTAAATTTTTAATTCATGTCATTTTGATGCGTCACACTTCCTGCTGCCAGCAGCTGGTACTTGACTAAAACTGAGTATCGGCATGTACAGTGGGGAGAACAAGTATTTGATACACTACCAATTTTACAGGTTTGCCCACTTACAAAGCATGTAGAAGTCTGTAATTTTTTTCATAGGTACTCTTCAACTGTGTGTGTCTAAAGCAAACATCCAGAAAAATCACATTGTATTTAAATAATTAATAATTTGCATTTTATTGCATGACATAAGTATTTGATCAACTACCAACCAGTAGGAATTCCAGCTCTCACAGACCTGTTAGTTTTTCTTTAAGAAGCCCTCCTGTTCTCCACTCATTACCTGTATTAACTGCACCTGTTTGAACTCGTTACCTGTATAAGAGACACCTGTCCACACATTCAATCAAACAGACTCAAACCTCTCCACAATGGCCAAGACCAGAGAGCTGTGTAAGGACATCAGGTATAAAATTGTAGACCTGCACAAGGCTGGGATGGGCTACAGCAGCGGTACCCAACCTTTTTTGCGCCACAGACCGGTTTAATATCAGACAATATTTTCACGGACCGGCCTTTAAGGTGTGGCGGATAAAAACAACAAAATAAAATGATACGACCAGCATAAAAACTGGGGTATTTTTTAAATATTATAATAAACGTGAATCCAATGTGTAGGCTTACTCGCAACTTTATTAGCAGCGTCCTCGTAACATCGCGCCAACAACATAACATGAGTAACATCCTCTCCGCCCCCTAACGCTCTCTGGCGGGCTTGGTGCGTGTAAATCACCTGTTGCGATAAATCCATATTTCAAGTAGGACTCCTGGTATTGTCTGTTAAATGCAGCTTTCTTTTTCTTGGAAATCGTAGGCTCTTCTTCTGTCTCCTCACTGGGCCGTTTCCCCTTCGCAAAGAAGCTTTCCAGAGACGTTTGTTTTTTTGCTAGCTTGTGTGTTTATTTTTAGCGGTAACGTATCACGTGACCTAAACAACGTTGCTATGCGCCAAGAGTGAGTCATAGACGGATGTAACGGAGAGAATTTGAAGTTGAGATGCTGACTCGCGATCTTCGCAGTAGTGAACGCGCCAGAGAGAAATGCACATTTCATTCACACATGCACAATTCATACTAATTACATAAGTCAGTTTTTTTTTTTTTAAATAAGTTATTTATTCTTTCTGTGCGGCCCGGTACCAAATGACCCACGGACCGGTACCGGATCTTGGCCAACAACCTCTTTCCCTCAGTGAGAGCATTGAAGATGGGTCGTGGCTGGGTCTTCCAGCATGACAACGACCCAAAAAACACAGCCAGGGCAACTAAGGAGTGGTTCCGTAAGAAGCATTTCAAGGTCCTTGAGTGGCCAAGCCAGTCTCCAGACCTGAACCCAATAGAAAATCTTTGGAGGGAGCTGAATGTCTGTATTGCCCAGCGACAGCCCCGAAACCTGAAGGATCTGGAGAAGGTCTGTATGGAGGAGTAGGCCAAAATCCCTGCTGCAGTGTGTGCAAACCTGGTCAAGAACTACAGGAAACGTAGGATGTTTCTGTAATATTGCAAACAAAGGTTTCTGTACCAAATATTAAGTTCTGCTTTTCTGATGTATCAAATACTTATGTCATGCAATAAAATGCAAATTAATTACTTAAAAATCATGCAATGTGATTTTCTGGATTTTTGTTTTAGATTTAGTCACTCACAGTTGAAGAGTAGCTATGATAAAAATTAAAGACTTCTACATGCTTTGTAAGTGGGCAAATCTGCAAAATCGGCAGTATATCAAATACTTGTTCTCCCCACTGTAGATGTCTTCAGGTAAGGACTATTATCAAACGTGAAGTTTGGGGCAGATTAGACATTGTATGCCTGAGTTATAACAACTTCCTCTTTCGTGTTGTTAATCACATACATTATCACAGCCAAGTGTTTCATGATTTAATGTGTTTCTAGCATGTTTGGTACTTCATGGCATATTTAAACGTGTTTCTGGGAGTGAATTACAATCTAAAACATGCCATTTCCTGTTGCCAGCAGGTGGCGCTATAACTAACTGAATATTGGCATGTAGTTGTCTTCAAGCCAGGACTCTTGTCAAAAGCGAAGTTTGGGGCAGGTCAGACATTGTATCGAAAAATCAAAGTTTGTCAGGCCACCAAGGACACGCCCTTCACAGGTTATGTTTGTAACCCTGGTTCCCTGAGTAGGGACCAAGACGCTGCATCGAGACGCTGTGGAAACGCTTCTGTGTGATTGCGTCGTGAAGCAAACGTGAAGTCAATGGCGTGGGATTTTATTTTTAATGTCATAAACATTGTAGAAAAACCATCATGCCAAGGCAATACACCAGGAAGACAACCTGGGGCAAAACACCCCTCGAGGAAATGGAGAGTGCAGCTGCTGAGGTCAAGGAAGGAAAGAAGTCTATAAGAGCAGCTGCAAGGGATAGAAATATTGACAAGTCATATAATCAAGATTTATAAAGAAAAAAGCAAGTTGGTTCTATCACATCGGCTAAGAGAGGAGAATTGGTGACAGTGGTGTGTGCAGTGAATGCTGCTGGGAATGCCACACCTCCCATGTTTATCTTCCCCAGAGTTAAGTTTAAGGACTGCTTCATGATAGGAGCACCTCCAGGAGCCAAAGGTACCTCCACCAAAACGGGATGGATGAATGAAAACACCTGGGCTGAGTTCCTTGATCACCTGATACAGCACACTATCTGCACCTCTAACTGTCCCATGCTGCTAATCCAGGAAAATCTTAAGGCTCACATCTCACTCAAGGCAGTAGAAATCGCCAAGAGCAACGGTATTGTTCTGCTCACCCTCTCAACCCACACATCCCATCGCATGCAGCCTCTTAATGTAACAGTGTATGGCCCACTCAAGACCCAATACAGCCAAGCTCTTGATGGGTGGATGAGATTCAATCCTAGCCAAACATTCTTGATCTACCAGATTGCAGGACTTGTCACTGCTGACATGAAGGCCTCATTCACACCACACAACATCACTTCTGGATTTAGGTACACTGGGATTTTCCCATATTACCAAGAAATTTTCCCTGATGAAGCGTTTGCACCATCCATGGTGTCAGACTGGCCAAACCCTGAGCTGCAGCCTGCCACTGCAGATGATCCAGATGGTCCACCCCCTGCAGATGAACCACCCGCTGCATATAATTCACTTGCTGAGGCTAATCCAAACACTGCGCATGGTCCACATGGATGTGCCTCACCAGCTGACTCAGATGTGCCACGTGTTCCCAGCCGACCTGGATATGCGCCTCCTTGTGAAATCCTACCATTTCCTAAATGTTCCCTCAGAAGACAAACCAAATGAAAGCGTGTGAAGACAGCCATCCTAACGGATACTCCTGAGAAGCAGGCAATTGAAAAAGCTTATAAAGAAAGACAAAAGAAACTGGAAGGAAAAAAAAAAAAAAATATCAAATAAAAGGGAAAACCAAAAAAAGCAACCAAAAAGAAATTCATATTTAGCAGCTCTGAGGAGAGTGATGTCCTTGTCTGAACTGATAGTGTGTCTGATAAAGAGAAGTGATCCAGGAAACATAGATCTGTTCATGGGTGACTTTGATCACCGGCGTGATCAAAAAGATCTTAAACTAGATGGAACTAGATTAAATATTTTGACTGTTGCGATTCCAAATCAGTTTAATGACCTGTAACTCTGCCTGAGTATCGGACAAGTGTTCACTGTTGGCCAGAGGAGAACTGGCCCCCCAACTAAGCCTGGTTTCTCCCAAGGTTTTTTTCTCCATTTGTTGGAGTTTTGGTTCCTTGCCGCTGTTGCCTTTGCCTTTGGCTTGCTTAAGTTGGGGACACTTGCTTGATATTCAGCAGTGTTTTTGATATGCCTGCATTGGCGCCGTTGTATGCGAACTGATCTGAGCCGGACGATTATGTCACTGTTTTCTCCAGTGCTGCTATACCTAAATTACCTAGACTAATAACTATTGATCTTTGCAACGGAATGAATCAATAATATATAGAATAAGCTGCACAATGACACCATTTTCTTATTAATGTAAAGCTGCTTTGCCACAATTTGCATTGTAAAAAGCGCTATATAAATAAAGATGACTTGACTTGACTTGGTCATAGTTAACTTCGCAACCAAACACAGGAGCGTCCATTACATTGGCATAGTTAAGAAAGTTGAGGATGACGAAATACTTGTACAATTTCTCAGAAGAATCCAGGGAAACACAAAAGAGTAAGAGAGACCCACATTTGCTATAAAGGAAAATGATATGGCACATGTTTCTAAAAGTGATGTGGTGAAGAAGCTGCCTCAACCTAAAAGACCTGGAGGAACCACACGGAGAGAGCAACTCCTCATCTTTCCCTGTAACCTTCAGGGCTGGAATGTAGAGTAGGCCTAGTTGTAGAGTACGACAATAGGCTGATGTTCTAATACAGCTGGGTCTAGTCCTGTGTTCTGAGTCCCAAGCTGTTCTAGCTGGTTCTGATTGTTCTTTGCTCTGACCCCCAGACACTAGCTGGCTCTAAGGGTCCTGTGTTCTGACCCCCAGACTGTGTTCTAATTTAACTGGTTCCATCTGTCATATGAATGTTAATTAAAATATTTTGAATTATATTATGTTGTATTTGATTTTGTTCAGTTACTTTCAAGTGTTTAGAAAGAAAATGTGCTAAATTGACTAATTCTCATGATTCTGTTACTAGTCCGACATTAGTTCTGGAATGTGTGGTTGTCAAGCTAGCTGTCATGATTCTAACTGTTACAACATGTGTTGTTGTGGTAGTTTCAGAGTGGAAAAAGTAAGTGGATCACTTTACCCCCAGCTGGTTCATTTTACCCCCTTTATTTCTCTGGTCTGTCTCAGTTTACCCCTAAGCTGGGGTAAAGTGAGACACAAGATGACTTTTTAAAAAACAATCATATTTTCACTGACCTTCGTCCTGAATACATTCTGATAATTCCCATGGCTAGGAAAAATCCTGAATTAATGGGAAATGTGTAAATTTTTAGCTCGCTTAGAGGGGAGCAAATGTAAAAAATGTCTCACTTTACCCCACTCTCCCCTAACACTCTCACAAAACAATTAACAACATGACTCGTATTGAAACTCCAATATAACATTCACAAAGAATATATGTTAAGACAAAACCAATATTAAAACCATACACATTATGGTGAACTCAAAATTACACAAAACACATACATTCAAAAGATCTCATAACACAATTGCGTAGAGGATCATTCACTGATCGTAATCAGATTAGCGTTTGTCTCAACTTTGACCAAATACACACAAAAAATTTAATCACTCACCAAATCCATGTTAAATGGTGATTCTACAAATATTTGGTATTAAAGAACAATGTTTAAACACATAATTCTGCAGCAGTTCTGCTCTGACACCTTTCCACAAAATGGAGGATTCAACTCTCCCTCTGCTCAAGAGCATGTTCTAGAAAAAGCAGGCTTAAAGGGGCAGTACCACTTTTTTCACATACATAACACAACCAAAATGGAAAACTCAAAACAGCTTAAAAACACATACAAAAACATTTTTACACTAAGAAATAAAGGCATAATAGGACAGAAAGAAAAAGTTACCCTTTTCTTTTGTTTTATCATATAAATGAAATGTGAAATTAACCCTCTGGAGTCTGAGGCTGATTTGGGGTCCTGGAGTAGTTTTACATGCTCTGACATTTGTGCTTATTTCAGCTACTTATAACATACTATTGGCCAACATGTAATTTTGCTGTATTCAGCACAAACTCTGCTACAATATTATGTGAGCAAAATAGATGTACATGTTTGCATCTTTTTAAAAATAAAGATTATGTGTGGTTAGTAAGCTTTGGCAAAAAAAATGCCCTTGCAATAAGGCCATAAAACACATACTGAATAGTTGTTCACAAGACTTTTGAGTTATCAAGCTTGTAGGCTAGAATTTTTACTACACAATGATGTGGAAATCATTCTGAATGCTTCAACACAAACAACAATATAATGATTTAAATTTTGTAAATCAGTTTTTGTGTCACCACTGCTGTATGCGTGGGAGTGGTGATGGCCATGAATACATTAGCAATTCACACCAGGGGAGACAAAAGACACTCCCCCAGTGGCTAACGGCCCATCCAAAGGCCAAAGCTGTGAAGCATCTTGAACTAAGAATGTTATGTGGGCGTTAACTCTCTGAACTCACCTCAGAATTTGTGTTTGAATAGCGCGCGCTCTCCGTGGGCATGGTCACATTACAGATAATGAGCTGACTGATTTCTCTCCGTTTTCAAACAGATTACATAAACAGAGAATATTTGTTTTAGATTTGACTTACATGATTTAAAACCTGAAATTTCAACGTTTATTTAGACATGCGTTTCATATTTGTGTGAATAGTATTCACGAAGTTACCGTTCATTTTCTTATGACTATCAGAATGGATTTCATTCGGAGAGAGATCGCAGCTCACGCATCATGTTAGTTTTGTTTATTTTGCAAAAAGCACAACATTTTGTTTTTACTATGAGTGTGCACAAGTAAAAGTAGACATTTCACAGATTGCAATGGTATATATCTCTTAATTGTATGTTCAAAATTGACGGAGCATTTTGAGTCTCTTTCACACTGACAAGAAAAAGTGAGTAAATCACGCGGGCGTGACGGCCGACCTCAGAGGGTTAATGAAATCAATATGAAATGAACTAAAGCACTGCTGTGCACTGTCTATCTCTTTATTGTATTATTATGTGACTAAATCACCTGTGCTATATTAACATCTCACATTATGGTGCCCATATGCCATGACCATACTGCCAACTCCACAACCTTGTGTGCCTCGGGTGCAGGGGTGTCCAGCGAGTTCTACTTTTGGTTGTTCCCTGCCGGTCATCCGCTTCAGGGGACCGAACTGGCTACTCAAGTTATGTCAGAGACCAATGTCGAGGGGCTGGTTCTCTTTGCATGCATGTTTGCTGCATGAGGCAGTCCCTCCGGGGGGAAGTGGTCAACACCTCATTTCACGGTGCCCATTTTTCCCTCAGTGCCAACCCTGCCACCTCGCGTGCTTCAGGACGCAGCGGTCTCCAACGTGCACATCTCAGCGTCCGCCCGAAAACGTAGCGGCGCTGGGTTGCTCATCCCCTCAAGGAGGGTCTCAGAGCGACCATTTCGGTCATTCCCTGCAGGTGCACCACTTCAGGGCACCAAAATGGTTACTCAGAAACTCTGGGTCCAGTTTTAGATCTGTGCGCTGAGGCAAATTAGGACATAATCAGGTCAGAGGACTTGTTTGTCACGATAGATCTTTTGGACTTCCTTATTCCTTCCTTCCTCAACTCAGGAAGTTCTTCAGGTTGCGTTTGGGGACAAAGCATATCAGTATTGGGTTCTTCCTTTTGGCCTAGTCTTGTCACCCCGTATTTCAGGCTCAATGTGGAGCAGATGGCAGATTGGCATCGAGATGTGTCGTCTTTGCATGTAAAAGTATAGGGGGTTAAGGTTGAGCACAACAAAAAGTGTGCTTTCTCCATATCAGAGGACCACTTTTTCAGGTGTGGTGTGGGATTGGACGATGATTCAGGCACGTCTTTCTCCTGCTCATTTTGGTCCTCACAGCCGTGAACAAGATAACTAGGCCAGTCACTCACTGTAATACAGTTGCGAGAGTATTAGGTCTGATGGCAGATTTGTCCAACGGGATACCTTTTGGCCTGCTGTACATGAGACCTTTGCAGTGGTGCCACAAAACCAAGGAGTTTCCTTGAGGGTCAATCCATTCTGCATGATCAAAGGTTACATGCAGGTGCTTCATACTTTGGTTATGTGGAAGATGCCTTTGTTCTTGTCCCAAGGTCCTGGGCTGGAAGCTCTTTGTTGTCGCGTAATGCTTATGACAGATGCTTATCTCTGAAGCTGGGGAGTGGTCATGGATGGTCGTTTAGTGTCTGGACGGGTCATCATCTCTCAAGGCATTTGCCTGATGATAATGGCTCAGGGTCTACATCCCTGGGCACCAGATTCAGGGAGTAGACATCCTGTTGAGACAGGGGCTGAGGCCCGGGAAATGGAGACTCCACCCTGCGGTGGTGGAGCAGATGTAGCTGAGGCTGTGTTTGTACACAGTTTCCCTGATTGTTCTACTCCCAGGAGGTCTGGAGAGCAGAGTTGTGTGTGGGTTGGCCTCTGAGGGGTCAAACTCATAGACTCTGGTCTCTCAACTGAGGTTGTGAAACCACGCTACTCCAGAGCTCCCTGCAAAAGGAAACTTGCAGAAATCATCAGCTGGATCCAGTTACTGCCTGGTCGGTACAGTGCTGAAATAATTGCTGAATCGATTCTCTGCAGGGTTATCCCCCCTCCACACTAAAGGTTTACGTGGCGGCCTAACTGCCATGCACCTTTTGGGTGGTGTCTTTGGGGAGAGACCTATTGGTGTTTCCTTCATGGTGCATCTGATCAGGAGGAGCATGAAGACTTTGTAAGCCTTTTTAATAGGGGTATCCCTACAAGAGGTCTGTGATGCGGTGAGTTGGTCCTTTCCACACACATTTGTCAGGTTTTCCAACCTAGATGTGGGCTTCACCCCAGGGTCCCAATTGCTTTGTCAACATGAATCATTGGACTGTCCACTTCAGCCATTACGCTCAGTGCTGTCAATAAAATATCCTGTTCACTGCATCTCTTTGTTTCAGAGTCTGTATTTCTTAACAGTAGTATTTTTTGTCATAAATGTTTATTAATTGTTAAATCTTTCATTATTTCAATTATTGAATTAAAACAGAAAAAGATTCTTTGCTTGATCAGATTATTCACCTACTTCATTTTACTATCATCAAAGCCCTGTTTTTAAAAACTCTTTATAGAAAGCAAACCCCATAAATAGTTTTTTTTTCCCAACAGAACCACTGTTTGTTGATATTCTAATTAGAACATGTAAATTCAGTCATACTGTTGGTTAATATTTGTTGCTTAGTGTTATGGAAATGCATGGCAATTTTATAGCCTATATGATAGAAAAAAAAAATATGGTGATACACAAATCAATGTGTTTTAGAACAGCATGGAGACACAAATCTCTGCATTAATAAAAAAAAAACACTGAAAGAATGTAGGCTTTTTTGGGGGGATTTGAACCTGTATCACTGGTATTGCTGACGCTCTGCCATTTGACTACGAATAGACTCTCTGCAAAATGTCCAGAAATTCCCTTTTCCAGCAGTAGGTTGGGTACCTACTGCACTATTCTCCTATGTTGCTTCTTTTCTTTGTTTTAAAAGAACCAACTTAATATTTATCTATTCCGGGTTTTGATTAAGAGACGGCAAGCACATGAACCCTTGTGTTGTGCCATGCTGTTATATTTATCAAACCGTATAAACGCCCCATTCCCGCACCCAAAATACAGTGTCTGTGGATTAGAGTATGAAGTGAGGACTGATGGTACGAAGTTCTGCTCCACTTCACATACGATGAGTGGTAGAGAAATTTTAGAATAAAAAACAGTTATTTATGATGCTGCTATGGTACGTGGTGGCTAGTAGCTACTAACGATCAAGTAGCATATGGAAATGCAGACTTTTAATCGACATACAGGGAACCAGGAAAACTACATATAAACAACATCCAACACAAACGAGTACCGACAAGAACTGAGGGAGAACACAGGGTAGATATACACAGAAGCACAAGAGGATAACGAGACTAATTAATAATAAACAGCTGATGACAATGAACTGATTACGAGGGTAACCAAAGAGACAAAGGAGTGGTGGGAAAAAAACAAACAAAGAGCAAGTCCAAACACAGAGATATGTGACAGACGCAAGGAACTTGCAGTCGTTATTGTTGAATAGTGTCATAAATAACCGTAGTGTCATTCTAAATTGTGCTTCCACTCATCATCAGTTGAGTAGTGCAGGACAATATCTCACCAGTCCTTGCTTCAGATTTTCATCCAAAGACGCCTTATTTTAGGTGTGGCAAGGGGCGTTTTTACTGCTTGATAAATAAAGTCGTCGTCTCCCAATTAGAACCCCAAATAGATAAATATTAATTCTGCTTTTTTAAAACAAAGAAAAGAAGCAATGGTATGAGAATATGCAAACAGTGGGAAGTTCTGTATATTCGTGCAGAGTGCTCAAATCTATACAGTGACATATTAATGCATACATGAACCAAATCTCTTTATTTTACATTCATGTTAACACTACTTTAGGATTCATCAATCAGAATGAAATAATTCTGATTTAAACAAAAGGTGTCCATGTAAACTGTGATGAGGACTCCGGTTGAGTGGGATCCATATGCAGTTTATTGGTAAACAGCAAGTTCACACTATAGGCAGGCGTGAACTAATGTTCGATTAAGTGACCATTCCAGAGGGGGTGGGTCTTGTGCATGAGCCAGGGTTATTTCAGACATGATGTCCCACTGTACTGGGGCTAGATTCAAAGAGAATGGAATAATAGGTTCTGGTGAGGGGTTCTGAGGAGTGGAGTTATATTGGCGAGATAATGAGTCAGTTGTTTTTTTTTGATCCAGGATGGTATGTGATTGAAAAGTTAAATCAAGGGAAGAACAATGCCCTTCTGGCTTGCCTGGGATTCAGTCTTTTGACAGAATGTAAGTACTCATGGTTGCTAAAGGCAGCTTTCATGGCGAGCAGTTCGCAGTTCCCACATCATAATTCGGTTCAGCACCAGAGAGTTTACATGAGAAGCAGGTGCAAAGTCAATACAGGCCAATGCCTGTATTTGAAGCATCTACATCCACCATGAATGAAATGTTGGGGTCAGGAAGATGAAGAATGAGTGCGGAAGTGAAATAGCTCCTTAATTCGGTGAAGAATTGCGTGGCATCGATGAAGCAGTGAAGCTTAGCATTCCCTTTCTTTACCATTGAGATGAGTGGAAATTGGCTACGTCAGAGCTGAAGTTCCTGATGAGCCTTCTGTAGAAATTGGCAAATCATAAGAATCGTTGTAGCTCTTTTATCGAAGTAGGTTGAGGCCATTTGAGCACTGCCCGTACCTTGTTCTCATCCATAGATACCCCTTCAGGACTGATGATGTAATCAAAGAATGAATTTGAGGTTTGGTGAAATTCACATTTTTTGGCTTTGGCATGATATTGGTTTTCAATGAGAAGCTTTCAAACTGCCCAGGCCTGCTTAACGTGCCTCTAGGGTGTCTGAGTAGATCAAGATGCCATCAATATGTCATCAGATATCCACTATCAGGAGTAGTGAACATTACATGACTGAACATTACAATGATGTACAAATTAGCCATGTCATATCCTGTACTCTTTTCTTTATCCTCTAATCATAACTGTTTTTCTGTTTATTATACTTGTAAAATGAGTTTAACATTAACCGTAATCATCAGGTCGCCCTACCTACACACCAACCTGCCACCCTCCTGGCAAAAACCAGAAAAAACAGCAGAACGGGGGCATAGGGGAAGGGACTCGGCCTTGAGAAGCAAGGTAGGAGAGTCTAGACCTTAACCTCTTAATGCCGACGTACTCTAGATTCTTTGTTTAAATTAGCTCAAATTTACTGTTACATACAATGTTTTTGTAACGCTCGGATGACAGGAGACGAGGGTTTATATCCAAAACAGGCAGGTTTATTCACAGGTGAAGGGAACAGACAAGCAACAGTGTGCATGGCACAGACATCGACCGACAATGACTGAAGAACAGACAGGAACTTAAATACACTGATGAAATGATAAACAGGTGAAGGAGATTGAACTGATTAATGACAGGTGCAGATAATGACTGAATAAACTAAGAATAGCAAGACTAGACTAAACAATACAAGACAGAACTAAACATGACTGTGACAGTTATTACCTTGACAAACTATACAGTCGTGGCCAAAAGTTGAGAATTGCATAAATATTGGAAATTGGAAAAGTTGCTGCTTAAGTTTTTATAATAGCAATTTGCATATACTCCAGAATGTTATGAAGAGTGATCAGATAAATTGCATAGTCCTTCTTTGCCATGAAAATTAACTTAATCCCAAAAAAACCTTTCCACTGCATTTCATTGCTGTCATTAAAGGACATGCTGAGATCATTTCAGTAATCGTCTTGTTAACTCAGGTGAGAATGTTGACGAGCACAAGGCTGGAGATCATTATGTCAGGCTGATTGGGTTAGAATGGCAGACTTGACATGTTAAAAGGAGGGTGATGCTTGAAATCATTGTTCTTCCATTGTTAACCATGGTGACCTGCAAAGAAATGCATGCAGCCATCATTGTGTTGCATAAAAATGGCTTCACAGGCAAGGATATTGTGGCTACTAAGATTGCACCTGAATCAACAATTTATAGGATCATCAGCAACTTCAAGGAAAGAGGTTCAATTCTTGTAAATTCTTGCTCAGGAATGGCAGCAGGCAGGTGTGAGTGCATCTGCACGCACAGTGAGGCGAAGACTTTTGGAAGATGTCCTGGTGTCAAGAAGAGCAGCAAAGAAGCCACTTCTCTCCAAAAAAAACATCAGGGACAGATTGATCTTCTGCAGAAAGTATCGTGAATGGACTGCTGAGGACTGGGGCAAAGTCATATTCTCCGATGAAGCCCCTTTCCGATTGTTTGGGGCATCTGGAAAAAGGCTTGTCAGGAGAAGAAAAGGTGAGCGCTACCATCAGTCCTGTGTCATGCCAACAGTAAAGCATCCTGAGACCATTCATGTGTGGGGTTGCTTCTCATCCAAGGGAGTGGGCTCACTCACAATTCTGCCCAAAAACACAGCCATGAATAAAGAATGGTACCAAAACACCCTCCAACAGCAACTTCTTCCAACAATCCAACAACAGTTTGGTGAAGAATAATACATTTTCCAGCACGATGGAGCACCGTGCCATAAGGCAAAAGTGATAACTATGTGGCTTGGGGACCAGAACGTTGAAATTTTGGGTGCATGGCCTGGAAACTCCCCAGATCTTAATCCCATTGAGAATTTGTGGTCAATCCTCAAGAGGCGGGTGGACAAACAAAAACCCACTAAATCTGACAAACTCCAAGAAGTGATTATGAAAGAATGGGTTGCTATCAGTCAGGATTTGGCCCAGAAGTTGATTGAGAGCATGCCCTGTCGAATTGCAGAGGTCCTGAAAAAGAACGGCCAACACTGCAAATACTGACTCTTTGCATAAATGTCATGTAATTGTCGATAAAAGCCTTTGAAATGTATGAAGTGCTTGTAATTATATTTCAGTACATCACAGAAATAACTGAAACAAAGATCTAAAAGCAGTTTAGCAGCAAACTTTGTGAAAACTAATATTTATGTAATTCTCAAAACTTTTGGCCACGACTGCACATCATTAAAAAGATCTAAGACTCAAGCTTCAATTTTTAATCTCTGCTTTACTCTCAATATTGTATAGTGACCGTAATTTGTTAATATGTGTCAGGAGTTATGAATGTGAAAAACGGAGTCGATACCTTTGAAATATGAGCATCAGCCACATCCATTGAGAAAAATCTCCTGTGAGATCGTCATAACTCTTGACAAAACAACATCCCTCTGGGCTTTTTAGCTTAAAAGCATGCAAATGAGAAGTAATGATGGATTTTCATATATTTGTGTCATATTTCTATACAGAAGAGTAATATTTATTCAAATTTTCCCCCCCAAAAAGCATTATTGTAATCATTCCGAGCACTGGATACTCTGATGTACTGTGTTTTCAATTCATACTTGCAGCCGGACGGCTCTCCGTAAACATTTGGAATCGAAAAAGCCCACAAATGATTTTTGAAATGACAAATGAAATTGAAGAAGAACAGGCTGAGCTCCAGAGATGCAGTCGGGAGATGGGAGAAAGTTGTAGAAAGTCAACCATCACTGCAGCCCTCCACCAGTCGGGGCTATATGGCAGAGTGGCCCGGCGGAAGCCTCTCCTCAGTGTAAGACACGTGAAAGCCCGCATGGAGTTTCCTAAAAAAACACCTGATGGACTCCAAGATGGTGAGAAATAAAATTCTCTGGTCTGATGAGACCAAGATAGAACTTTTTGGCCTTAATTCTAAGCGGTATGTGTGGAGAAAACCAAGCACTGCTTATCACCTGTCCAATACAGTCCCAACAGTCCCAGGTGTTTTTCAGCAGCAGGGACATGACGACTGGTTGCAATCGAGGGAAAGATGAATGCGGCCAAGTACAGGGATATCCTGGATGAAGACTTTTTCCAGAGCGCTCAGGACCTCATACTGGGCCAAAGGTTTACCTTCCAACAAGACAATGACCCTAAGCATACTGCTAAAATAACGAAGGAGTGGCTTCACAACAACTCCGTGACTGTTCTTGAATGGCCCAGCCAGAGCCCTGACTTAAACCCAATTGAGCATCTCTGGAGAGAACTAACAATGGCTGTCCACCAACGTTTACCATCCAACCTGACAGAACTGGAGAGGATCTGCAAGGAGGAATGGCAGCATTCTTTCTTTTTTAATAAATCTGCAAAAATATCAACAATCCTGTGTTTTCTGTCCATATGGGGTGCTGTGTGTACATTAATGAGGAAAAAAAATGAACTTAAATGTTTTTAGCAAATGGCTGCAATATAACAAAGAGTGAAAAATTTAACGGGGTCTGAATACTTTCTGTACCCACTGTATGCCTCTGGTGGAGTGAAATAATTTTGCCTCTGAAATAATTTCAGTGGGGCCATTGTCCTGCTCTTTAGAGAACTCAGGCAGTTCAACACTGACTGGACACATGCCTCTGTTTGGTTGACAGAGTCCAGCTCCTTCCCAAGAAAAGAGATCCTCTGCACTGGAGCGAGTTTGCTCTTTTCCCAGTTGACCCAGGAACCTAACTGGCTGAGGTGACTGAGCACCAAGTGCCTGTGTTCGCACAACTGCTCTCGCAAGTGAGCTATATTGAGACAGTCGTCGAGGTAGTTGAGGATGCGAACACCTTGTTCTCTCAGGGTAGGACCTCGCAGGAAGACATGAGAAAACCTGTAAAACTACCGCGAATTTAAAGAGCACCAAAAACCACGAACTTGAGAAAAAACTTACCGATGCTGAACGGTACCAGCTGAGGTAGAACCTCCATCTGTACAGAATTCCTGAATATGCTGAGGAAAACCTCAAGCAAAAAATCTGTCTCAGTTTGTCCTGATTCAAGCGTTTCTTTCAAAATGAAATAGATGTTGTGCATCGACTGTGAAAGCTGAAAGAGCAAGACAGTATACCAAGACCAGTGATCATTCGCTTCGTGAGATAATCTACTTGGGACCTGATTTGGCGGCTGGCCTAGACCTGTGAATATCTTAGGAATCACAAGCTGAGAATCAAAGAAGATCTGTCTCAAGTAGATGAAGAGCTGGCCATTGGTCAAAGCTGCTAGGGAGGAAAGAAAAAGAGGGTTCTTTATTGGTGTGTACGTAATCATTGATGGGAAAGAGGTACGTTCACCCTCGCGAAAATGAGTGGTTCTCGTCTTGTGACATGAACAGTTTTCCTAACCTTGGCCAACTTGTTTAAGTTTAATTGTAGGCTGACTCTTGCAGGTCTAATGCAAGTTAATTTATGGACAATGCTGATTGTAACAGTTATAGTTCATATCATATTCATGTCATTTTCATTAATTACACTTAATCTCAGGGGTTTAAGATTAAATGTTAAACATAAGGCAAAATAATCTTTAATTGCAAAACAGCAGAAATCTGACTTTTGTTTTTTTCAAGAAGAACTCCCAAAGACATGAAAAAAAAAAAACGTGGAAAACACAATGGGGTGATGATGTTTCGTTTGCTCATGGGTCTGTTGCAGTTTTAAAAAACAAATTTTCTGGGGACATTTTATTTTCATTAGGGGGATCCCTTTTGTCATTATATTATTGGTAACACTTCACAATTAGGTTTATTAGTTAATGTTTTAAATAACATGAACAAACCATGAGCAATACATTTGTTACTGTATTTACTAATCTTCATTAATGTTAGTTAATGAAAATACAGTTGTTCATTGTTTGTTCATGTTAGTTCACAGTGCATTAACTAATGTTAACAAGATTTTAATAATGTATTAGTAAATTTTGGAATTAACATTAACAAAGATGAATAAATGCTGTATAAGTGCGGTTCAAAAGAAATAATACTGTCTTGCATTGACTACTGGTTAACTCCATGCAGTTTACAAAAAGAAGATATTTCTGTTAATATTCTTCCCACGCGATTAACAGATCACAAGGCGGTGCCTATAAATATTTCTTTACATTCCTCTTATTCCTCCAACTACCATAATTGGGAATTATTTAAATTTGAAGTTAGAAAATTTCTTAGAAAAGTTGGAAGTTTATTATCTAAAGCTAAAAAGACTTACTCCATTCACAACTTCTTGCAGATCACATTAAACAGAGCCCTTTAAAAGGTATTGTCTCAGTCCCCTCCTTTCAGCTTCTTCTCTTTGAGCTCTAATGTGAGGGGGTAACGGCAGAAGAAAAGTCACGTGAGAGGAGTATGCATCCTCATCATGTGATTGCAAGATCAGCTGATTACCATGGGAATGCCATAATTCATGTTGATAAACTTTCTGTAAATGAACTGAAATGGATCAGATTTTGTGGGAATGGACTGGAATTCAAGGTAAACAACTCAAAAATGAAATGACAGAAACAAATAATAAACTATTAATAATCCGTTAAGGAAAACTCTTATTATAGAAGATATACATTATTCTATTATTATTATCAGGGCCGTGCACATTTTGGGGGGCAGGTGCTCAAGTGAGAAAAAAGGGCACCTCTCTCATAATTACTATTAACAATTACATTTAATCATTTAGCAGACACTTTTATCCAAAGTGACTTACAAGTGAGGCAATTAGGGGTTAGGTGCCTTGCTCAAGGGCACCTTAGTCATGGTATCGAAGGTGGAGAGAGTGCTGTTCATTCACAATCCCCACCTTCAATTCCTGCCAGAGTGGGAATCGAATTGGCAATCTTCAGGTTATAAGCCTGACTCCCTCACCACTAGGCCACGACTACCAATGTATTAAAAAACTTATTAAAATTAAGTTGGTTACATGCACTTGTCACGGTTATGTCATGTTTAGTTCAGTCCTGTCTTGTTGAGTTACGTCATGTCTACACCTGTCCTCATTTAAGTCTAATTAGTTAAACCTTATCACCTGTTCTCGTTTAGTTATCATCTGTGTATTTAAGTTCCTGCCCGTCTTGTGTTCATTGTCTGTCGTTGTTTGTGCGATGCACTCTGTGGCATGTAATCCCTGTGACTTTCAGTTCTTTATATTAAACCTGTCTATATTTTGAAACCTCCACCTTCGTCTCCTGTCATCGAGCATTACAGCACTGATGTCTCACAATATAAGACCTTAATGCAGATTTAATGCACACACTTAATTGAAAATTGACGCCATGGGCCAAATTTAAGTAAAAACTAAAAAAGAAATACATTATGACTTGGGGCACTTATCTAGTCAGAGACCAAAAAAGCAGGTGCTTGAGCTCCACTTGGTGCCTGCACTTACATTATTATTATTATTATTATATAAAATAATGTCCTTAACAGAATGACACAATGAAGCAACAAGTGATAGAACAGTTAATCGTAACAAAAGCTGCACAAAATATGTTTGCTGTATTAAGTTATTGAATTACGTTATTGATCAGTATAATTTAAGCAAAATGAAAACATTTGAAATTACTGAAACTTTAAAATGATTTTATCTTAGTAAGCAGTAATGTTTAGTACATAAACATACAAAAATATTATAGCATATGGCATATCTTAAATTTACAGTACCACAACTTAACAGGATGTTCATTTCTACTTTTCAAGAATATTCTGGAATTATTTAACATTAGGCCTACTTTATTAATGAAACTTCAATCTGCTGTCTGACCTTCTTTATCTGTTCACAGTCTCACATTAATTACAGAGACTTCTTTCTACATATTTATATACCTCTCACTGGCTTCTTCTAACACTGCATAGGCCATTTAAATGCTAAGTAGCCTTGTTGTTTTCAGTCTATTTGATTATGGCCATACACTGGTCAGATGAACATCCATCAAAACTGGATTTGCAGTTGTGAAATTCAATTATAAATGTCTATTTGCAAAATTCTTTCAAATAAATCTCTTCAACTTACAACTTAATACAGCTATTATTTTCAGTGGAGTGCAGGGCTCATACAAAAAGAGCATGCGGAAATATGCCAGCACTTGGTGATTTATCTTTACACAAACACAATTACTACAATCTACAATGAATTCTAAGCCTCTAGTATGAAAGTCGTGACATATTGTCAAGTATGGTGACCCATTCTCGAAATTTGTGCTCTGCATTTCACCCATCCAACTGCACACACACAGCAGTCATTAGTGAACAAGCACAAGCACACACACACACACACACACACACAGTGAACACACACCCGGAGCAGTGGGCAGCTATTGCTCCAGCGCCCGGGGAGCAATTAGGGGTTAGGAGCCTTGCTCAAGGGCACTTTAGTCATGGTCTCGAAGGTGGAGAGAGTGCTGTTTATTCACAATCCCCACCTTTAATTCCTGCCGGCGTGGGAATCGAACCGGGAATCAAACCTTCACATTACAAGCCCGACTCCCTCACCATTAGGCCACGACTACAGAAGCTAAAAAAGTCTCTTCTTAATGACACCTACATTTGAAATAAATTGTCAAGGAATGCATGTGAATTCTTGTCACTAATTTATACAATAATAAAATTCAGCTTATGGAAACGCATTTCCTCTTGCAATTTCATCCTGGTTACAAAGCTACAAAGAGCTCCATTGAAGATAGAGACACTTTTTTCCTCGAAGAGGCCAAGGGAGTTTACGGTGATAAATGGTGGTGGCAGAGGCACAGCAGCACCCATGCGGGGATTGGCAGTGTCATCTCTTTTCATTTAGCCAGAGATTCATGGCACTATTGCATGCAAAAAGCATGAAGATGCTCTCCTGAAAATGTAGAGGTTAGGGTTAATTTCACTCACACTCACTCTTTCGCCAGTCTAGGGCTATATGTTGCCCAGAAAAGTGAATTCGTATCCATTCGTTCATTCACTCTTTGTCAACATACCAATGAAACTCAAAGTACAAAGTCTTTTTTCCACAGAGGACCAGATCTTTTTTTTTTTCCTTTCAAAGTTGACTATAGGGAGATAAAAAAGAAGCTCAGGCATTCTGACAAGATATGCTTTAGTCTTTCAAGGAAACGTGAGGATGATGTTTGATTTTGAGGTTTTTCTCATTTTAAGGTTTGAAAGAATAATTGGTGTGCAACTGCCCAACCTTCAGGACAGAGTGGAGAAACCTACAACTACAGAGTAGAGACAAGGAGGTAACATCATTACAGACCCCACTCACCCCAGACACAATGTGTTTGCGCTTCTGCCCTCAGGCAGATGTACAGATCTCAGTTTTTCCCCCATGCTACCTCTTTTTATAATTCATTCTCAGTACTTGCAAGAGAGGCAACAATTAGATATTGTGTAAATACATATACATAATTTGTTTATACAGCTATACATATACAGTACAAAATACACAAGTCTGTATATAATTCTTCTGTTCTGGATATACACCACATTATTATTTTTAATTTTATCTATTATCTTTTTTTCCCTTAGTCTTTGTGACGAGCAGGGAGGGCGAGAGCCGTGAGGGAACGGCACAATTGATAATGAGTGTCAGCTGCGCACTGCACCGGTCTCGTATCTCTCACGTAGGAGCTCCGGAAGCATAAAAGAGGAGCGACGACAGTGAAGGACGAGAGAGGACCGGGCGATTTATGTTGTGGTTTATTATGTTTGTGTGGGCAGCAGTCGCCGTGAGGAACTGCAGCCCTTTTACTTTCGTTTTGTTGTTTGTTTATTTTGAGTTTATTAAAGTTATGTTTAACGTTCGCCAGTTCCCACCTCCTTCTCCTTCAAAATTCCTTCATGTTTGTACACACTTAAGACTGCATTTGTACTGTGCCGTATTGTCAATTAAAACAATGTTGATGGTGAAATACATTAACCATTTGTCACTTAGACATTAAGTATAAGGACAGTACAGCAAATATTTTAACAATACTACATCTGATGAATTACAACACATTTTGATACATAACTTGTAATAGATTGTAGAAACCGATTTAGTACATCAATGCCCAATCTACCAAAGAAATGCTTTGAAAATGTTGGGTTAGATAAGAAATACTAACTACTCCAAACATCCAAACTATAAAATCTTATGAATGTGTGCAGAGAGGCCTAAACACAGTCAGTGAAGTTTCTCCTGCTCTCTCTGCGTTGTGAACAGTGGAGGGCAAAAGGCTTCCAAGAGTGATGGGATGTACAGTCGAAAATGGAACCTTAGGCAGGTAGTCAGGGAGAGGATGCAAAATAGCCTTAACCACTTTAAGGATCGGTAGCTTGTCAGGCGCTGACTCTAGAGGTTTGAAGGGGGTGTCAATCAACCCCTCGAGGACTTTGACTAAGTCCCACGAGGGAACCATGGCTCTAACGGGAGGCCTCAGTCGCTTGGCCTCACGAATGTAGTGGGCAAGTAGAGCATTCTTCCCAACTGGCACCCTGTCAGTCAAGGTGTGGCAAGCAGATATAGCGGCCACATAAACCCTAAGAGTGGCAGGGGAAGTACATGCTGAAAGTTTCTCCTGCAGGAACTTCACCTGGTAGTTGACTAGATCAGCATGGCATGCAGTACACCATCTTTCAAAGACCCCATTTGTTGGCATAAATTCTTCTTATCTGGAGGGAGCCCTAGCACTGAGAATGGTCTTGTATAATGTCAGCTGAAAGCCCAGTGTTTGGCCTTCAGGGGCCAAACATGAAGGTTCCACAACTCAGGCTGGGGATATTGGGAAATATTGTCCCCTGCACTTGAGACAGAAGGTCCCTCCTGTTCGGCATCGCTGGTAGGGGTATGTGGCGAGGGGGGTGTGGTTCAGCGAAGGCTGCAGCGGGAGAGAGAGACAAGAGAGGAGCAGTGTGTAACTGAGTCAAGTGCTAATGACAAACACCTGTGTATAGTTTCAGTAATTGGTGTGGAGAGACGGGATAAAAAGTCATTCGGGAGAGGGAACTGGCGGAGAGAGAGAGACGGACTGGGAGCTCAGACACGGAACGTGTGGACGGATTTATAGTTTGCTGATTAGAGACTGAGTTATATTTAAGTACAGTGAGAGTGTGTTTTGTGTTGTTGTTTCCTGAGTTTGAACTGTCAATAAAATCCGAGTCCCAGTCACCCACCCTGTCTTCTTCCTTCCTTTCATCTGAACCCCGTTACACAGTGTATTCCTTTTTCTACTGTATTTAGGACCCAAGGAGAGATACCCAGTGGTAGTTAACACTTTAAAGGGGTACCAATTTTATTACTTCCTTTTAGGGGGATGTTGAATGTTCTGTGCCCTGGACGATAACAGGAATGTGGCAGAACATCCAACATTTTGCTGGAAACCGCTTGCCACCAAATCACCAGAGGTGGCAGGGATGTTAAAGTGGTTTGGAGAGGATGCTGGTAAAGAGCTGTTTGATGTATTTTTACGTGCCACTCCTACAGACCTAGGTGCGAAGCCATCAGGACTTCTGCTTCTTAGAGATGATGGTCCCGATGTCAGGTCTGTCTGAGGTTGCTGAGCACGCTGGTCCTTAGTCTTTACGAGGGGGAGTACGACTCATCACACTCTTGCTTTTGAGCCTTTCTTACAGCAGGTCAGCCAGGAATGTCTGGCCATCATTGTATAACCACACGCCCTTGCACCTACGAAAGTTGAATAAGTTGACATTGAGGGCACAATATGAAGAATAAGGTTTTCCCCATGAACGAGTTAACGTCATGGAGGTCCTATTTTTATTTTATAGATGTCATTTCACTTATTTAATTCATGAATATTAAATGCAGCCATTTTCAGACAATTTAACACAGTCTGGATGAAAGGCTGTGCTTAAATCTTTCATCAGATCAGCCTGGTTTGACTGTAACACAGCCATGGTGTGCAGCGCAGTGCCAGCCTGACTCGCTGTGAAATGCCTCTGATGATGCGCTCCCAGGGGAGAGATAGCTCTTGAGCATCTCTCTGATCTGAGGCAGCATCGTATAAATGTGTGCCTTCGCACCCACGATAGTTGAATGGGATGACGTCAAGGGCAAAAAGACACTTGATATATATAATTTTAAAAAAAACAAGTTAACTATAATTATTTTGGGGGTCTCTTGTTTCTGTGAACAGTGAAGGAGTGACCGCCCTGAGTGCTTACCCTTGCGCTTTATCATCACGGGAGGAATGCTTGAAGGCAGCGAAATCACATTCCATTCCAATGGAAAACACACGATTCGGTGTGTCTACCCCAGGCCGAAGAAGCGCCAGGGCACACTTCGGTAGTCAGGCAAAAGGACATTGCGATCTGGAGAGAGAGCAAGCGATAGGGACAGACCCAGATCGATAGGAACAGAATTCGCATTGTGGGTGCTACCCCTTCAAAATAAGTAGAGTGAACGCGAAGAAATTTTACTGAATGTTTCACAATGCTCAAACTCACCATGCTCAAACGCAAGGGCAGCATGCTCTTCACCCAAACACACAAGCAAAACTGGTGTGTGCCATATTCAGGCATGGACCGTGAACACGGATACACACACCTCTTAAATTCTGCCAAGCTTATCATACACCGACACACAAAGTATGGTTCTTAAGACAAAGAAACCTGAAGATGCACCTGTGGCAGATCTAATTATAGCCTCCGTCGAGTGTGCATTCCAATGACGTCACCATCTGAGGCTGTCAAGTTTATTGTCAATTTCATTGACATGTTATACTCAGTATTCACAGCTGGTCATACAAATAAGTATTCTCATATCGCAAAGCACAGCATTGAGTGTAGATTTTGAAAGGGAACTCAATGTGACTCCACAAAGCCTTTTTTTTCCACAGAGGATCAGATCACCCCAAAATGAACATTTTGTCATCATAAATGCAATTTCCCCACTGCGGGACAAATAAAGGCCAACTTACTTATTTACACCTCATGTCAGTCCTACCCTTCATATTATGTTCTTACTCCCATTAGATTTGAACCTTATAAGATGCACCATAATAACCATTATAATTATAAGACACATGTAGGCCTATTGTTTGTACTATAATACAATAATTTAAAGCAATATTATTCTAAGTAGCCTTCAGGAGCTTTCTGCCATGTTGTTTTATTTATTTATTTATTATTATTATTATTATAGTTATTGTCATTAATAAGTTTATATTTTTGATGACTGAAGGGGCCAATACCAAGTCATCGCTGTAGAAGCATTATCAAAATATTACTGTGACCGAATCAATCTGACTACACTACATTAGGATAAAACTAGGTAAGATGATGCAGGAATGCACATTTCCACTTTTGTCCAGTGCAACAATAAATCCGTATGAGGATCATCTTTTTGGTGGATACTATGGTGACTTTAATAAGGGTCAACTTTCCCTTACCCTTTTATTATTATTAAGTATTCAATATAGTAAATCTCCAGACATTTATATGGCTATGCTTTTAACAAAACAGATCGCTTTCAGTGAGGGTAAAGTTCTGTTAAATAAAACAGACAAAAATCTTGAGGTTAACAAAAAATAAAAATGCCATAATCAGCCACAATAGAGATGCAATATAGACAGTCAATCCATTATTTCATACAGTTAACCTACCGGATGGTGCTGAAGTGCTCGCAGGTCAGTTGAACGAATGATCCACGATGTATTAAAATGATTAACGATGTATTTCCAAGTTTATATCAGATGTACTTCATGAAGATGTAGTTTATTACGGGCAGAAACCGCAGAGAAAATTAAACAAGATAAACTGAGGTGAACTAATAGCGAGCCAGTGTCAGTCAATAGAACGATGCAGTTTGTCAGGAGTCGCCAAAGTTATTTCTGCTGATCGTCATTTATCTGATCCAACTGTTAGTTTTTGACATCCACTCAGAACTTCCATCCTATCAGAATCTGTTTTTTTAATCAGCACCTGGAGGATAGCTGCCCCTTTCTCTGCGGTATTACTTCTTCAAAGTGATTTAAATCCTTTGGATGCGCCTCACACGTAATTCAGGAAGCAGCTGATAGATAGGGAGTTCAGTCGTATCACACATGCGGTTACAGGGCTTTTCAGATCGACACACTACCATATTACTCCTAATAGGAATGCAGTATATAGTATTGGTGACCGATTCGCAAACGATTCCTCTTTTAAACAGATTTGGTTGAACCGATTCGCGGAGAATTTTTGAATCACTTGACAGCGTGGACGGAGAGAAACACTTCATAAGACGTTGGATTCTGTAAGACAATAATCAGAAACAAAGTGGTTAGCAGCTGTATCTTATTAAAATTTTTACTGCAACATGACACGTAAATTACTTTCGCGAGGTCTTTTCAGCCATCAAACGAATCAGTGTACCGGTTTATTAAAACAAACCGTCCGAACAAACCGATACATTTAAACATATAGGACCTCTTAATACTAGTAGAATTGTGTATACAATCTAGAGATCTAGTTATGATGTGGAGCTGTTCTTCAGCATTTAACTCTTCAGTCTCTTTATTAGAAAACTCTTTGTTTAAGTAGAATTATTTTCATGTATCTGTTTTGAAAATTCAGACATGTATAGAATAAGTGCTTGCTGAAATGGTGTTGCAGTGCTTTATGACAATATACGTGTCGTAGTTAGCGCCTCCCTGTGGTGGTCTATGAAATAATGTGTGAATACCCCTGGTTTTGTGTGTGGGTATTTTGAGACTTTCATGGTCTCAATACACGTGGATCTGTTACTCTGTTAGCCAATCAATTTGAGTTTAACCAATAAAAAAATTGGCTTGTTTGAGAGTAGGTGGCTGTAGTCAGTGGAAGAGTGAAATAAATACAGTCAAGATGCACAGTTCTCTTCCTCACTTCTTGTAGGATCAGCCACCTATGATATCAAAGGTGTATATCGCGTGATTCATGCTCATGTGCTTTGTTACTAATAGGGTAAGACAGGGTAAGATGCCCCCCAGGGCACTGTTTCTCTTGACCATAGAAGGCAAAAAATATCATGTTAACACATTGGATGAATGAATATGCTCTTCTTAAATTTTTTATTTAACCTAAATATCAACATTTGTGAGATTTAATCAGTCAAAACTGTTTTTATGTTAACTGATCTAATTTTGTCTCTTGAAAATAGTGATCTGTGACATTGTATTATGCTTTTTGTGTCAGTTTGTTAATGACAACATGTTTTGTTTGTTTGTTTATTCTTTATGGAGTGAAAAAAATAATATTGTTTTTATTTTGAAGTGAAAAGATTAAATTGACCCTTGGGGTAAGAAGCCCCTTGGCACAAAAGTCCCCAAATGGCACGTTGTTACTAGTGTTTTTTCTTTCTATTTTTTAAAACTATTATTATTTAACACTTATTGTTTTGGAGTATTATTCAATACCATGAGTTAGATGTAGGCCCTGGCTTTTGCTATTTAATAGCCTAATTAAGTTAAATAATTATTTTTAATATAATGGCTATTTGTTTTAGGTTAGCTTACTTGTTTTAGGCTACTAAGGCTGTCTTAAAAAAAAGTAAAGCGAAAAAAATGAGAAACTCTTGAATTGAGATGTGAAAGCTTCTTACTGACTTTTTTTGAGGGGTAATTATCTCTCACCGTCATTTAGGCTAACTGAATGCTCTGCTGACTGACTCACTCACTCATTAAAGATTATAGACAGTCTCTTGCCGCCACCTATTGACATAACAATGTAACCTCAATGAAATCATTGAAGAATCCCTACTAACACTACCTCAGATTGACCCTCTGCCTAGTAACATTTTAGGTCTATGTATATAAGTATCTAAATATCTACTTTCCAGGATTTAAACACATCAGTATATCAATCATCCAATTGTGTTTTAAGGTAGTAAACATTGGTAAATAATTCTAGCATGATTTATATTTCATGTGATTATGCATATTAATTAAAAAAAATGTATATATATATATATATATACATATATATATATATATTAGAAGAAAATATGATCCACCATGTCAAAAAATGATTAACCTCTTGACCTCCTCTTCCCCAGTGGTCGTATTGTGTTAGAGTGTGGTCGATCTGTTGTCTGATCAGGATATAATTGTGCCAGGTTGTTTTTCCTTGTCTTATGACATATGACCAATGTGTCTCTGGGATCTCACTTAAGCAGGACAGTTAAAGGGTTAGTTCACCCAAAAATGAAATGTCTGTCAGTACTCACCCTCGTCCCAAACCCCTTGAGACCTTTGTTCATCTTCCGAAAAAAATTGTTAAATAGTCAACATGACTACAGTGGTTCAACCTTAATGTCATGAAGCGACGAAAATACTTTTTGTGTGTGAAAACAAAACAAAAGTAACAACTTTATTTAACAATTTGAACTGTTGTCATACACATTTCTCGTCATGATATTAAGGTTGAACCATTGTAGTCGGACTATTTTAACAATGTCTTTAACACCTTTCTGTACCTCAGAAGCTGTAGTAACGTTGCTGCCTATGTGTGGTTCAGAAATCCTTGGATTTTATCAAAAATATCTTGATTTGTGTTCCGAAGATGAATGAAGGTCTTAAGGGTTTGGGACGACATGAAGGTGAGTATTCAATGACAGAAATTTCACTTTTGGGCAAACTAAGCCTAATAATCGTTCTGTTCCTTCCTTTGTCTCTAATTGGTTCACATCTGATATCTCTTGAATTTGTGAGCAGGAAAGATGTTATGTCAAGGATATGTTTTCAGTATGCATACCATCCATAATTGCTGTTGATGAAACAATACAGGATTAAAAAAATAAAAAGCATTGATGATAAATGAAACATTGTTGTAATATAAAATATTGTAACAAGTCAACAGAACACAGATAAATATATTTTAAAACCAAGATGAAATTTTGATGAAATCCAAGAGCTTCCTGACCCCCCGATGTGTTGTGGTGCTCATGTGAACAGTGTCAGAGGCTGACACAGAAGAGAAGAAATTGTTGAATTAAGCTGTTATTTTTGGTTTGTTTTTGTTGTTTTTTTTTTTGTGCACAAAAAGTATTATTGATGCTTCATAAAATTAAGGTTCAACTAGTTGTTAATGACGTAGGCAACAACGAGAGATATGAGAGAGATACATCTCTGATGAACATCAAAATACGTATATTTTAACGTCCATCAGAGATGTATCTCTTGTCTGTATGAGAAGAATTCAACTCGATTTTTCATTTTTCATTCAGGGATGGATAAATGAAAAAAACAGCTGGAATATTCAATAACTACACTTGGGCGTGAATGAAATGCCCCTTTTCTCTGATTGGTCAGCTGAAGTAATCAGTTCCCTTTCAAAAGCTACACTCCAGCTGCGCTTCAGCGCTATGGGAATGTCTTTAGTCGTAACGAGCTGTGAATATGTGCATAAACACGTCAATGAAATTGACCTATATTTATAGCCTTCGTGATGTCATCACAATGCGCCGACGTGAGGCTATAATTAGATGAACCACAGGTGTGGTACACAAAGCTCTGTCTCTTCTATTCTCTCTCTGTGTCAGGAGTTAGATTAATATGCAGTTTTTGAAGAACTTTCTCTCTCTTTTTCTATTTCCTGTTTGAATAAGGAAAGAAATATGAGCCATCTTGATATATATACATATTTTGTATATATACATATTTTGTATATAACCGATTACGAGCACTGCAAGGTTTTCACAGTGAAAATGCTTTGTGCTCGCCTCGCCTATTTCCAAGGGCAAGCACCCACAGTAAGATCGTGGGGCTCGCGTCTGGATTTGGCTGATGAACAGGAGACGGGTCCTGCCCTTTCGCCCGCTTCGTCACCAGATCCGGCAGTCCGCCCTTATGATCCTGAAGCGCACTCCGGTGCTTCTTCAGCTCATGCGGGGGACGACGATTCTTTATTCGAGTCTGCTGCTTCTGAGCTTTCCTCATGTGACGATAAATCCGTTGAGGAATTGCTCGAGGTGGTGACTCGTGCTGTGCCCAGATTACAGCTAGACTGGCCCAGGAGAAAGAGACCCCCAAACGCTCAAAGTTGGAAGATCGGTTTCTGTTGTAAGCTCCGCCCATCGGCCCAATGAAGGAAGTCCAACGACCCTGTTGAAGGGATTCTGCGTGTAAGTCATTCTGGTGCTTCTGTAAAAATCACCTTAATTTAATAAATTTTGATTTCCAATTCTTATCTGACTCCATGAATAATTTAATCTGACTCCAATTGTAAACAACCTCTAATGGTAATGTTTCTGATGTAACGTTAATGTTACATTCTGTCAGGTCTTTTGTTTCAAGTGTTCTTTGTTTTTGTTTTTTCCCGCCACTCGTTTGTTCTAATTATGTTCAGCTGTGTTTTGTAATTATTCCCTTCACCTGTGTTCCTATCATCACTTCCTGTATTTAAGTTCCTGTGTCTACCCTTTTCATTAGTCGGTTATTGTTTATATATGGACTGTGTATTTCCTTCGCTCTCTTCATTGTGTTACGATTAAAGCCTTCATGTTATTTGTAAACCTGGTGTCTGAGCGTCTTTGGAACAGTCACGTTACAGAATAACCGACCTAAAAACAGAAAAAAGGATGGACTCACCCACAGCATGCTTCCTGCTCAGTCCAGAGGCCAGACCTTACCTGGAGGACCTTAGTCTGGATGCTCCGGAATGGCGACCGCTCTCCCTCAGCCAGCAAGCCCGAGGCGCCGCTGGAATGGAGAACATCGAAGCCCCAGAGTCGACGCAAGTGGGTCAGTCCACCCCAGAGCCAGGAGCGGACCGGAACCTGATCGACCTGTGATCGTGGATCCTCTCCCCACCCAGATCCCCGCCCTTGAATCTTCTTCATTGCCGGTCCCGTCCGGAGATCTTCTTCTGTCTGATTCCCTGCCTGTCTCCCTGATCCCGTCTCCTCCGCTAATCTCAGTCAGCCCCCTGGATTCGTGGCCATTGCTGTTGTCGTCCAGCTCCTCGGCTCTGCCCCCACCGCTCACTCCGTTCGGCAAATTGTGGAATTGCCACCTGCTTATTCATACAAAAGCGTCGTTTGTTTAGCCACGATACTACAATATGCTAAGTCATAATAGACAGAAATCTAAAATCTCAATATCTGTGCCACCTGCTTCATTTATTGGGATTTTAGTATGATCATATCCTAACGCAGAATTGCAGAAGTGTGAAAAACCTCTTGATCTACCGGTGATAATGATTTCAGAAGAATTAAAAATAAATCAAGATTAACATTTATTGTTTTGCTGGGGCAGGATTACATACCAATTAAAAGAATTAACAAAAATACATCATACAACTGATCAGCATAATATACAAAACATAATTACAAATGCAATATAAAAAGTAATGTTTCATAGAGTCAGCATACCTGGCAAATAGAGACACACCAATTGTGTGGGAGGTTCTGGGTACAGATGCTTCCTTGAGTGGTTTGCCAAGTCCCCTTAAATAACCCAAATCTAACAAAAGGACTGTAAACATTTAGCACCCAAATATTCATGCAGCTTTTGTTGGAGGTTTTCTCGTGCCCCAAAAGTGTCACACACCTAGTTTTAGGGATAAACTGATGGTTAAAAAATCTTTTATTGAGTCATCCCACACCAGAAGAACAGACATTGTTTTATTTATTCTTATCTGTTATGCTGATGTGGGAGAGAAACCATTTTACCAATCGCACCAGAGTTATTTATGTTGATGTCACTCAAACAGAGCTTTGTGAGATTTGCATGGCTAGTTGAGCCCTGAAGGGAGGGAGTGGATGTGAGGAGTGAGAAACTCAGCATGAGGTGAGGAGATGACACTGGCTCAGCTGTTGTCCTGTACTCTTTCTCGCAGATCTTCTCTTCAGATTAGTGAATTTTATTGTTTTATTACAGGATAGGAATCTTGAATTCATACTTAGAAAAATCTATCCTTACACTGTCCGGTGGCAGGAGGGAGGGATCACAACAACAGTCCCTCCCTTTCTTTGAGGACCTCCATGACGAAATATCTAAGTCATGGAGAAAGCTGTATACCTCCCATATTTTCGTGCCCTCAACGTCGATTTATTCGACCATCGTGGGCACAGGGGTATGTGAAAATGCCCCAGGTTGAAGAGACACTCGCGAGCTATCTCTCACCTGGATCAGTATCGTCATTAAAGAAACCGACTCTTCTGTCAGCTCTCGTCGGCAAGGCTTTTCAGGCTGCAGGTCAGGCTGGTGCTGCCCTGCACACCATATCGGTGTTACAGGTGTATCAGGCTGACCTGCTGAAGGACCTGAGTGCAGGTTCCACCATTGACGAGGACGAAATTAACAGTGATTAACTTCATCGAGTCACAGATCTATCTCTCCGTGCCACTAAGCAGACGGCCCACGCTATCGGCCTTTAAATGGCTGCGATGGTCAGCACGGAGAGGCATCTGTGGCTCAACCTCACGGGCATCAAGGATAAAGACCATGTGTTCCTACTTGATGCACCCGTGTCACCTTCCAGCCTGTTTGACAACTCGGTTAACACAGTTGTCAGCAGGTTCCAGGAGGTGAAAAAATCAGAAGAAGCGTTTGTGCAATTTCTTCCTCGCCGCACTCAGGGGGGCCATCAGCCACCCAGCCCCAACCTGGTCTTTCAAGGAGGAAGGCACAGAAGCAGAGCGTAGCGACTCGCGCTCCCCCTCGTGGCAAGTATTGAAAAATCCTGTACCCGCCCCTTCTCGAAGTTCCCACAAAAACCCTCCTTCCCCGCCACCTCTGGTGTTTCGGGGCGCAGCGTTTTCCAGCAAAATATTGAATGCTCCGTCGATTCCCGTCATACTTCAGGATGCGGAGCATCTAACATCACCCCTAGAGGAAGTACAAAAGTTAGTTCACATTTCAGGGAACTTGGCTGCGTGGAAACTACTGCCAGGGATTTCTGCGTGGGTTCTACGGACAGTAGAATTAGGGTACAGAATCCAATTCTTTCGTCGTCCCCCGCATTTCAACGGCGTTGTCTCCACTACCATGAAGTCGGGGGAATCGACGTTACTGTTACAAGAGCTGCAGGCTCTCTTGAAGAAAGGGGCCATAGAACACGTTCCCCTTCCAGAGAGAGAGAGTCAGGCTATTACAGCAGGTACTTCCTGGTCCCCAAAAAGGACGGGGGGTTGCATCCAATCTTAGATCTTCAAGGCTTAAACCGTATAGTCAAAGCTCTCAAGTTCAAGATGTTAACAGTAAAGATGGTCATGTCTCAAATCCAACAACGCGATTGGTTCGTCATGATCGATCTCAAGGATGCATATTTTCACATAGAAATATTGCCACAGCACAGGAGGTTCCTGAGGTTCGCTTTCGGGGGCGAAGCTTACCAGTATCGGGTCCTTCCATTCGGCCTAGCCCTATCACCCCGCACATATACGAAATGCATGGATGCAGCACTGGCTCCGTTGCGACTCCGGGGCATTCACATTTTGAATTACATAGACGACTGGCTAATATTAGCACAGTCTCAAGAGATGGCGTTGCAACACAGAGATATTGTACTAGCTCATCTCATTTCTCTAGGGTTGAGACTAAACGAGAAGAAAAGTGTTCTCTATCCCACCAAGAGGACAACATATCTAGGGGGTCATATGGGATTCGACCACGATGCAGGCACAACTGTCTCCCGCTCGAGTCGAGGCCATTCTAGTAACTCTGAAGAATGTCAGGCTAGGCCAAGATTGTACTGTCCTGCAGTATCAAAGAATTTTGGATCTCATGGTGTCAGCGTCCTCGGTGATACCTCTGGGCCTGTTACACATGAGACCGTTTCAGTTGTGGCTCAAAGCCAGGAGATTTCATCCAAGGGCCAAACCCCTGAGGAAAATAAAGGTTACGCGCTGCGGGCTTCGCACCCTAACTATGTGGCTCAGACCCCGGTTCCTTGCCTTGGGTCCCACTCTAGGGGCGCTGTGTTGATGCAGATTGCGAACGACAGACGCCTCCCTGACGGGCTGGGGTGCGGTCTTAGGTGGCCTTCCAGCCCATGGGGAATGGGAGGGTCATCAACTCGTCTGGCACATCAATTGCTTAGAGCTGATGGCTGTATTTCTGGCCCTAAAATACTTTCTCCAACATCTGAGAGGCTGTAACATCCTGGTGCGGGTGGACAATACAGCAGCAGTCTCTTATATAAATTGCCAGGGAGGTCTTCGTTCGCGCTACCTCAACAAGATAGTGTGACAGATCTTCCTCTGGGCCCAGGACAAAATTCTATTGCCCTTGCCTATGAGGCCCATGATCACACTTCGCCAACGGGCATCAGGGCTCATTCCAGCAGGGGGGTTGCCTCTTCTAAAGCTTTGGCAGGGGGTGCCCCCCTGCTGTATGTTTGTGATGCAGCAGGTTGGTCCTCTCCGCACACATTCATACGGTTTTATAGCTTGGATGTTAATGTTACTCCGGGCGCTACCGTCCTTGAGTCAACATCACAAGCTAGTGTCTAAGAGGCTTAGCGTTTTTGTGACACTTCACAGCCAGAGGGTCCGGACACACAGTGTTTCGGCATGGGTATTGTCGTTCCCATAGCGCTGAAGTGCAGCTGGAGTGCAGCTTTTGAAAGGGAATGACCCAGGTTACTTAAATTTTGGATTATCGCATTGTGTTATTGGACTATTGTTCTCTTGCTGCCTGCCTCGATCCTGTTTGCCTATCTAACGTTTACGACTCTGCCTTCCCTCTGACATTCCTGTTCGCTGGTGTTTGACCCTGCCAGTATGATTACCCTGTTTGGGTAATACTTTAACTATAGTTTCAGAGACTTGGATTATGGACTGTGGATTATGCGCTCATGTTAAGTGGGTCCTCATTTACCGTGCAAGAGGTAAAATATGACTCTGCACAATCACCAGCTGAACCAGCTTTAATCATATCTAGCACTGTGAGCACTGAACATTTCTGTGATTTCCGCACTCGAACCTAGTCACAACATGGAGGCCAGAGCTGAATCTGTACACATAATGGCTGCCATTACAGTACGCCTCAGCTGATCGCCCAGAGTCACAGTGCACCGCTGCTGATCTTCATGAGCCAAGCCAAGCCACAGTTGATCGTCCAGTTCTCCAGCCACAACGTAGGCGCAAGCCACGCTGAAAGAAGGATTTTCTCCATGAGCCCGCTCCAACGCCCGCTCCAAACACTCCTGAACCTTGTCACGTCTTAGCAGAGCTACCATAGCCTCGTCATGTCTCCGCAGAGCCCCCAGAACCGCGTCATGTCTCAGTCGAGCTCCCAGAGCCTCATCACTTTGCAGCAGAGCTTCCAGAGGCTCGTCACGTCTCAGCAGAGCTGACAGAACCTCGTCACGTCTCAGCAGAACTTCCAGCAATCAAGGACATTGTGCCAGAGTCTTCAGCTACCACGGACACCACATCTACGTTCCCGTTGTCGTGAGTGCTGCATCTGAGGATTCTAAGGCTTGCCCTAAATCCTGGAGACTGATCTCAAGTGAGACCCCACTAACGTCTGTAAGAGCAGTCCAGATTTCTGAGATTATATATATATATATGTATATAATAAAACTATATATATATATATATATATATATATATATATATATATATAGTATATATATATATATATATATATATATTATACTTTATACATACTGAAAATTATATATAATATTTTATATACACAAAGTACAAAAATAAAATACCTGTATTTGACGTGGCCTCTCCATCAATTGTTGATGAGGTGGCGAGAGATGCTTCATGGATAGGCGGATCCTACTCTTGACTCCGTAGAGTGTATTACATTTTTTGGTTTTCACACTCTTTTTCTCTTTGATTCTTTGCAGAATCTTTTTGAGGAGGGAGGTGTTACGACCCTGTCTCTTCCTTACCTGGTGATGGCAGTATAATGTTTGAACCTGCCCTTGTTAATTGGATAATTAAAGGGTGGGAAGTATAAATGTTTGGTTGATCTGCCCCATAGACATATACACTAGATGTCGCCTTAGCTACGCCAGTTCATTGGAACGAATGCATCAATAGAGCTGCCATCTTGGAACAGGGGAGCCCTCCTCTTTAATGCATCAGCGTCAATGTAGGCAAAGGCAAAGTGAGCCAAGTGAGAGCAGAGTAAAGGCTGGCTGAAAAGGTTTGTTCCCAGTTTTTTGTTGTTGTAAACAGTTTCTGTTCTTTCCCCGTCACATCGTAGCTCATCAGATACAATTGGGATAAACAGCCAGAACCAGTATGTTTGGATAAACTTGTTCAGGTGAACGTTTTAACTTAAGACTCATCTCCGTTAGCCAAGAATGCTGACTGGAAATAGACAGAGACTGAACTCGGACACACAGCGCCAGTCGGAGAAAATACTGAATAGAGAACAAATCAACTGTCCACATTCCCAACATTTTACATTTACATTTACATTTAGTTATTTAGCAGACGCTTTTATCCAAAGCGACTTACAAGTGAGGAAAACAAACAAGCAATTCTTCATGAATTGGCAAATAACACAGGAAGTGCTCACAATACAAGTTTCATACATTGCTCAGTACCATAAGCTAGAGTAGGAAGGGAAAAGGGAAGGAAAGGTTTTTTTTTTTTTTTTTTTTTTATGAGGGGATTAAGTGTTCACGGAAGAGATGAGTTTTCAGCTGTCTCTTGAATATTGCCAGGGATTCTGGGTTCCTGATGAAAGTAGGGAGATCATTCCACCAGCAGGGAGCAGTGAAGGAGAATGTTCTGGAGAGTGATTTTGTGCCTCTCTGTGACGGTACCACAAGCCTTCGTTCCTTTAGTGATCGCAGTTCTGGTGGGGACGTAGCGTTGTAGCAGTGTGTGGAGGTAGGAAGGTGCAGAGCCTGTGGTGGATCTGTAAGCAAGCATCAGCGCCTTGAACTTGATGCGAGCAGCAAGGGGTAGCCAGTGCAAAGAGATGAAGAGGGGCGTGACGTGGGCTCTCTTAGGCTCATTGCAGACAAGACGTGCAGCAGCGTTCTGGATCATTTGAAGAGGTTTGATTGCACTTGACGGCAGACCAGCCAGAAGAGCATTTCAGTAATCAAGCCTTGAAATGACCAGGGCCTGGACAAGCAGTTATGTTGCGTGCTCAGTCAGGAAGGGACGGATTTTCCTGATGTTGCGAAGTGCAAATCTGCATGACCGCGCCGTCTTTGAGATGTGGTCTCTGAAGGTCAGTTGGTCATCAAAAATAACTCCAAGATTTCTGGCCGACTTTGATGGGGTAATGGTGGTTGTACCAAGCTGTATGTTGATGTCGTGTTGTAGAGTAGGAGTGGCAGGGAAGACTAAAAGCTCAGTCTTTGCCAGGTTGAGCTGCAGGTGGTGTTCTTCCATCCACGTCGAGATGTCCGCCAGACAGCTTGAGATCCGTGCAGCTACTGTGGAATCATCTGGTTGGAAGGACAGGTAGAGTTGTGTGTCATCAGCATAGCAGTGGTAGGAGAAACCATGTGCCTGTATGATGGGACCCAGTGATGTAGTATAAATGGAGAATAGGAGGGGACCAAGAACTGAACCCTGAGGAACCCCAGTGATCAGTTCATGAGGTTTGGATACCTCCCCTCGCCAGGCAACTCTGAAAGACCTACCTGTGAGATAGGACTCAAACCACTGAAGTGCAGTACCTGAGATGCCCAGAGACGAGAGGGTGGACAGAAGAATTTGATGGTCTACGGCAGGGGTCTTCAACGTTTTTCAGGGCAAGGACCCCTTAGATGAGCGAGACACGGAGCAGGGACCCCCCACACAAAATGTGTCAAACAGCCTCTGATGTTAATAGAAATCAATCATATTACGATAGTAATATTATGTTGAGACAATATAGATTAGAACTATGTTGTTGTACATTGTCTGTAGGCTATATTTTCATTGTTAAAGAGATTTATGCATCATAACAAACATGTAGCAATTAAAATCACAATTTATTAAGTTCACAGTTGTCTTAATCACAATTATTTTAATAGATTTGCAGTTTCATACATTTAAATTTTATTGTCAGGTGGACAATTATACATTTCTCTGAACTTCAACTTAAAGCCCGAAAAACACCAAGCCGATGGTCGGCCGACTAAGTTTTCTCAGTGTGTTCCGCACCGTCGGCTGGTCCTCATCGGCTATTTTTCGGCCGATTCGACATGTTGAATCGGCGTCGGGCCGTCGGTGAGTGAGAGAGAACTCTGATTGGCTGTTCAGTATAGCAAACGAGTCAGTTCACGAGAATATAAAGCAAAAGTTATGAAAGCAAGCAAATAAGTCATGACGGCACAGACAGAAGCTTGTTCTAATTTCACGTCATCTTACCTGAGCACTTGAATGCACGAATATTTTCATAATAACATGAGCGGAGTGGAATAAAGAACGTGATCAGCATGACTGATATTCAAAACGGTAAGCAAGCGCTGCTTTGTTTATGGTTTGTATACTTGCAGTCTTGGTTTCGCTTTCCCTTTTTGAATGACGAATATAGACAAATATATCTGCTTAAATAGACAGTTATCTCATTTGTATACAGGTGCAGAGCGCGCGCTATTTGACAGTCGGCTTAAATTCTTTCGGTGTGTTCAAGCTCATATTTTTCCGCCGACATGAGCGACAACACCGTCGGCTTCCGTTGCCGCTAGTTCTTGGACGTCGGGTTGGTGTGTCCCGGCCTTTAAGTTTAAACAGAACTTCACATTTTAATTTTACTGTCAGGTGGACGATTATACATTTACCTGAACTTTAAGCTGTGTTACAAACGATCCATTCTGGCGAGCTAAATTGTATATAAATTATTTGCCAGTAGCGTTTTCAAATTATAGAGCTCATAGTCTGCGTTGGCAGTATCATGAGATCACGTGACTGCACGTGGACGGAAGGGTTTTATTAAAGCTGTTAATGTAATGCTATTTGTAAAATCAAATATATTTTATTTAAATTTGACTTTGTGATGTTTTTACACGTTTTATTTTTTTTAATTATTTGTGATCAAACATTAATTGACGGACCCCCTGCAATACTGCCGCGGACCCCCTAGGGGTCACGGATCCCCGGTTGAAGACCCATGTTCTAGGTCTATATCCTACTTAAACCCATTCAAACAGATTGACAGCGCTGATTGGTGCTAAATGAACCACGTGACTGCGCGGCGCGAAATCAAGGGCTTTCGCGGCTCTCTCAAATAGTACCAAAGAATAGACAAAAACACCCGTTAGATTCAATAAGTCTGTCTGCATCACATAAATGAATTTTTTTTTACATACATCATATCTGCACTTTGTTGTTTATGCCAGAGAATTCTGTCAGTGAGTGCGCAAGCTGTTCTCACCAGGTTTCTTCACCGGTGACAAATCAACCGCCTTCGATTGGGCATTGCGTTCCTAAGCTCAGCGAAAACGCGCGTGATTTGTCAACGACATGACATGACAGTAACATGAACCTTAAATCTAAATCGATTTAATGCAGCAATCGACACTTTTCATCATAATATCTATGCATCCATATGCCTGAATTTAAAATACAAACTTGCACATCATCTCATAAGCTACCATAGTGGATGCTATAACGTGTGCTTAAAATTAGCGCCAAAATCAATACACTCCTCAGCACGCAGAAGGAAATGCTAAATGCAAATGGAAAACATAATATCCATCAAACACACACAATATCATATTACTTTTTCACACAAAGATAGAAGTGCGGCTTACATTAGCTGTAAACATTAATTTACTTAGTGTCAAACACATTATGATCTTTACAGCGATGATGGTACATTCAGTGTCAACAAAAACGACATAAACTATATCTCACATTATAGTACGAATAATGTTGCCTGCTATATTTAAAATAAAGAGCTAGATTTCTCATTACAGGGCTTTATGATACAGCATATTTGAACACAGCCGTCTCACTCACCTCAAGAGAACAGTGTGGGACGATCCCTTGGCAACGGCTCCGGATCATCGATTTCACAGCCAATCAGCAGCGAGCTTTGATTGTACAACCAATAGAATCACACCTTCGCTATATATTATTTTCATACACTTTTGTGATGAGGCAAATCCGTAATTAAAGTAATAATTCATAATAATAATAATAATAATAATGTTATATAAATCATAACAATAATGTTAATTTAAGCTTTGATTTAATTAAGTAAATGTGAGCGCTTCACGTTACAAAGCCTGAACGTGGCGCTGTTTGTGCGTTCTTCAGACTGCTTCAGAGCAGATCGCAATCAGCGATCTGCTAGGGTTGCTAGGGTGTTCTGGGTGGTTGCTATGTTAACCTGGGGGGTTGCCAGGGTGTTGCTAGGCAGTTGCTAAGGTACTTTGGGTGGTTGCTAAGGTGTTGCTAGGCGGTTGCTAGGGTGTTCTGGGTGGTTGTTAGGTGGTTGCTATGGTAACCTTGGTTGTTGCCAGGCGGTCGCTAGGCAGTTGACAAGATTCTTGGGGTAGTTGCTAAGGTGTTGCTAGGCGGTTGCTAGGGTGTTCTGGGTGGTTGCTAGGCGGTTGCTATGGTAACATGGGTGGTTGCTAGGTGGTTGCTATGGCTATTTCCCAAGCCAACATAATTAAACTGCCATTGAATGTACTTTTTCTAAGCCATTTAAACTCATTCAAACTCGTCTATCTATCTTATTTTTCTAATCTATCTATCTATCTATCTATCTATCTATCTGACCATTTCTTTCTTTCTATCTATCTGACCATTTATATCTATCTATCTATCTATCTATCTATCATCTGACTCTATCTATCTATCTATCTATCTCATAGCAACCACCCAAACAACCTAGCAACTGCTTAGCAACCACTCAGAAAACCATGGAAACTGCCTAGCAACCACAAAATTCACCCTGGCAATATCCTAGCAACCATCCCGATAACCCCAGCAACCGCATAACAACACCTTAGCAACCAGTCTGATTACCCTAGCAACCGCATAGCAACACCCTATCAACCACCCTGATTACCCTAGCAATCACATAGCAAGACCCTAGCAACCACTCAGAATGCCTTAGCAACCGCATAGCATTACCCTAGCAACCACTCAGATTACCCTAGCAACCACATAGCAATACCTTAGCAACCACTCAGAATACTTTAGCAACAGCATAGCAACACCCTAGCAACCACCCAGATTACCCCAGCAACCGCTTAGCAACACCCTAGCAACCACTCAGAATACCTTAGCCTAGAAACCGCATATCTATCTATCTATCTATCTATCTATCTATCTATCTATCTATCTGTCTGTCTGTCTGTCTGTCTGTCTGTTCATCAATCTATCTCAAAATCTATCTATTAAAACTTCTAAACTAAAACTTTATTTCAAACGTCACACTTTTCAAACTACTTCAAATTTTCTGGTTAGGCTTTTTCAAGCCAACTTAAAGTTGACTATATTATGTGATATTCTACATAAACTATTTCCTATATATATTATATACAACAAATTATTTACTATTACTTCTCACTTAATCTTTTATTCACTATTTGCATTAAACTGTAGTTGTACCATATCATATGTATAACCATAAAGGATCAATCAGTTATCTTTGTTATTGTATGTTTTGGTGTATCTATCTGTAAATATCAGTATCATTTTAGTGCTATAAAAATACAGAAAGCAGCCTGTGTGATTTGTATCTGACGATTTGCTTCATTTTCACAATGGTGGTCAATTCTAAATACAAGAAAAGCTAAAATGGGTTAAAAGACAGAAAATGCCTTTTCCACAGTAGGAAATCCTTTTTTTCATTTAATGTGAAAATTTAAATTATCTCAATATGGGCGTCTTCACAATTCTTATCCAAGAATAAAGCAGCCAAATACAGGACAAGTCTGAGCTTTGCCTATTCCTTATTAAAATAAATATGTATATTTTTTAAAGTCTACTATCGAGGTTTTAAGTAACTAGAGATGGAACATAATGTACATCATAAACCACTGAAATCGGTTGATAAATGTAAACGTTATTTTCGTTTTTATCCAGAAAAACCGCAGCTCGCCAGTTGCCTTGCATTTGTTTACGCTGCAGTATTGCCCTCAGCAATATGGCGGACGCGTTGACGTATCGCCGCAACGTTCTAAAATGTTGTTTATGATGTTTATGAACCAGCAGGTGGCGGTAATTCAACTTGAAGTTGTATACCTGCAGCCATAAAATCCAAGAAGAAGAAATCACGTCAGCCGTGTTACGTGTGCAGCGGAAGGCGATTGAGATTTGATGTTTTCGCTGGTCATATTAAATCCCTAAATCAATACAGCAGGTATGTGTGAAATATAAATATTAATGTTTATTTTATGCTGAGTGCAGTTATCACACAGGTTAGAGAGTGAAACGGTTTCGGTCATGAGTTTACGGAGGTTACGGAGCAAACTCGTTAATATTATGAGATCCGAGTTGTTAAAATAATGAATAAATCAATTAAATCTTGTTACTTCTTCCCACTAAATTAACGACATACGTTTTTTATTCTTCAACTGTGATTTGATATAGGCTTTACTGATGATTGTATCTGCTGTGTAGCACGGTAGCTGGCCTGCTAACAGTGCTCAAGAGTATACTTGAGTCAGAATATCATTTCATTTAGACATTATGGGGGAGCATTTAGTACACATGCCGGGTTTATAACAGTCTCTACATTTTACAATCTAAAATAGCTTGACCCTTTATCATCACAAATGTTTTAATGGCATGGACTTGTGTACTAACCCCCCATTGAGGGCTATTATTAATGTGATTGCGGATTATTGGGTTTGTGATATGACAGGGCTCAATGCTAACATATTTCACTTTTGCTCAAAAAAAATAAATAAAAAAAATAGAAACACATTCAAAAATTTAGTAGAACTTTATGATCAATAACACAAATTTTTACCATTATACGAGCGTTTTTTTTCTAATGTTATTAAATGTGTGCATAATCTTGTACATTTATTAAATTTAAAATAATTTTGTTTTAAATGTTAATTTTAACAAATTCAGTTAGAACAATAAGACGGATTACTACCAATCAAGTAATTAAATCAGTATTTCTCCATCCATCTTTGCACTGCAAAGTGGCACAGAAGCTCCATCTAAAGTGTTATTTAAATACACATTTACGTTGACTGTTTAAGCAGCTCGTGGGTAAATAATGTTGTATGCATTTTTTAAAGTTAATTTTTTTTAATTAAGAAATATGTAAAGTTTTAATGCTTGATATTTTAAATGGAAACAGTTTATGTAAAGTGTAAATACAAAAATAAAGTAAACATGAAAATAAAACCGCCAGTAGGTGGCGGCAAGTCTTTATGTGCGAGTCAATCATTCAATCGTTCAAAACGCAGATTGATTCAAGAATCGGCGTTGCTTGGTGTGGGTTTGATTGACAGTATTTTCACGAAATACAGCAAAAACAGACCGTATTGTGGTTAAAATGTTAAGTCGCTTAATACCAACCTTGCTCATTGGACTTTTGTACCTGATCAGTATCACATTTCCAATCATGCCAATACTGTGAGAAACAGGAGTCTTACTCGTGTAATATTGCTTAACTTAGCCTACTATGTATTAGGCTTGCTGCGATTGTCTGTGTAACCAGTGTTCAACCACTACATCACTTGCCCACTGCCCTCAATTGTCGATTTGATTGATTTTATAGTAATTCACTTACTCATTTGGTTCAGTTAGAGAACAGACACTACAGATAACTGATTGTGTCTGCTCAATGCAGCATGAGCTGAAAGAGAGTCGCAGCACAGATCAGGAGCAGGAGTAAGATTTCACCTCATTTCGCCTCACTCTTGACTGATGTCGATGGATGATTATTTGGTTTCAAAGCGAAATGTAGCTCCCATTTAATTAATTGTGGTGTTATACTGTTTTGTGTTTTTCATTAAGAATAATAATGAAGCAAATTCAAGCATTTGCCCTTCACTGAATTGCTGCTACTTCAAAAGCGAAAGTAAAATGGCAGCACGGGCATTCATAGCTAGGGGTGTGTGATATTGACAAAAAAGGATATTTTCTAAGATTTTTCCGCTAATGATAATCAGACATAATCAGATATTTTGCATCATTCAAAAATGTTTTATTTGGCAATGTAATTGGTGACAACATTTATTATATCTTTCCATCTGTTGGTTTTTCTGTTGCTAAATGATTCGACCATGTTTGCTGCGTGTGTGTTTTTGATTTTGCTCTGTCTGGTGCAGACGCACCATGTTCAGCTGACCCCTGAAGCTTTTCATAATCCTCATATGAGGGCAAAGGCTATGATTATTTAATACGCAGCTTGTCAGAGCTCTACGGCTCTGTGATCAGTAGTAAATGCTTCTCCATCTGAACGCCAGAGGGGGCTCTTGCGCAGGAACTCAAAATAAGTCCTGCAGCAGAAGAAGATAATGCGTCATATCTGTAGCTGAATAAACAGAAGATTGAAATGCTTTGATTGAATAAACATGAATGTTATTAAATGTAGTCTTTTGTTGGACAAGATGTTAATAAATGCCTCTCATGTCTGGAAAGATGTTTAATGCGCGTTGCTTTTTCAAATGTACATTATAAGCGACTCAAGCTCGCAGTGCTTTCAGATGATTAGCATTTGGAGCCGTACTTCATTGACAAGCTTCTTCGCAGTTTCTTCACTCATTTTAACTTCTGTCAAACACCACACTCTGAATACTCGCACGCAATAGTACTTAGTATATACTTAGCAACATCACGCAGTGAATTTGTGCAGCGTTTTGATTGGTTTCTAAAAATGAGTGAAATACTTGATAATATGATTTGGCATATCGTTAAAACATCAATTATGATATTCTCGCACACCCCTATAATGTGCATGTGTTTTTATTAATTTTTGGTGGCATTTTTGCCCTCAAGCACCCGCTAATTTCTGACCTTTTATTATGACAATCCGGTTTTAGTATTTCCAGTTAATTTGGCTGAAATATCAGCAGCATGAGAAGTACGCATGCTGTGTCACCCCAGTTTCACCTTGTAAACAATCTTTGAAGTGTTGTCAGTCGCACATCTTTTGCACTTGCTCTGCTGACGGAAGCAAAGTCTTTGAATGAAGGCATGAAAAGCAGCTGATCACAGTAAGAAATGTAACTGTTGCTCAGTCAGTGTAGATGCATTTTTGGGATTTGTAGGCCTACTTTTTATTCCGGTTGTATCTATTCATGAGAATCGATCAGGTAACTCGCACTAGTGTGCCTAAATATTTTTTCACAGTTGCACGCATTTATTTTCATTCACAGTGTAGAACCCTGTATGGAATTTTCCTCTCCCAGTAGGTTTGTCACGATCAATTTTGTGTTAATGATTTATTTTCATATAAATAATTGTGTGACAAGTGATTTGATTTTTGTTCATGGCACTTACAGTGTAAGCCTAATGTTTTTTTTTTTTTTTCTTTGAGTCGTTTATAGTAATAAAAATGAGAATAGGCCATTATGATTTACTCTAATGCTGTGAAAATTAATATTTTTGTAAAATAATGTTCAGTTTGATAAAACTCACAAACCTTAATTTTATATAAAAGAAAATCTTGTCTTTGTATACTTTATAAGAGTGTTTTTTTGTATTATTCGTCAAAATGTGAAGTAAATTTAAACTTCACAATTATTGTGGTTATCTAAAAATTCCTAAAAACAATGCAAAATAATTTTGTATTGAAGTAGACGTTGTTCATTAAACAATACCGAAATAAACAAACTGCCTGAGCATTTTTAACAACTTAAGTTGACTACTATGTAGGGCTGCACCATTTATTGCGCGATAATTAAAAATAACATTGAACTTGAATGCGATTATCACTTAAACGCGATTCTTAGTGCGATTATGAAATTGTAAAGGCTATGATTATTTTATTTTGTTTGCATAGCTTGTCAATGACACATGGCTTCAATTGCTAATCCATCTGAAAGCACTCCAAGTTTGAGTCGCTTATAATGTACATTTGAAAATCATTGCGCGTCAAACATCTTTCCACACAGGAGAAGCATTTATTAAACATCTTGTCCAACAAAAGACAACATTTAAAAACATGTTTTTACTCCAAACCCACTTCATGACGACAACATCCTTCTGTGCGATGATGTGGCTTCTTGAGGCCGGGACACACCAACCCGATGTTAAAGAACTAGCGGCAAAGAAAGCAGACGATGTTGTCGCCTCACGTCGGTTGCGCTGGGGGAAAAAAATATGTGCTTGAACACACCGAAAGAACTTCAGCCGACTGTCAACTGGCATGCGGGTTCTGCACCTGTGTATAAAGGAGATAACTATTTAAACAGATACAGGTGCATCTCAATAAATTAGAATGTCATGGAAAAGTAAAAAAAAAAAAAAAAACTGTGGAAGAAAAAGATGTACAAACATCTGAGAGAACTGCAGCCTTATGAGGATTGTCACGCAAAATCGATTCAAGAATTTGGGTGAACTTCACAAAGAATGTACTGAGGCTGCGGTCAAGGCATCAAGAGCCACCACACACAGACGTGGCAAGGAATTGGCTACAGTTCTCGTATTCCTCTTGTTAAGCCACTCCTAAACCACAGACAACGTCAGAGGCGTCTTACCTGGGCTAAGGAGAAGAACTGGACTGTTGCCCAGTGGTCCAGAGTTTTCTGTTGAGAGCAAGTTTTGTATTTAATTTGGAAACCAAGGTCCTAGAGTTTGAAGGAAGGGTGGAGATGCTCATAACCCAAGTTGCTTGAAGTCCAGTATTAAGTTCCCACAGTCTGTGATGATTTGGGGCGCAATGTCATCTGCTGGTGTTGGTCCATTGTGTTTTTTGAAAGTCACTGCACCCGTTTATCAAGAAATATTGGAGCACTTCAGGCTTCCTTCTGCTGACCAGCTTTTTGAAGACGCTTATTTCATTTTCCAGCAGGATTTGGCACCTGCCCACACTGCCTAAAGCACCAAAAGTTGGTTAAATGACCATGATGTTGGTGTGCTTGACTGGACAGCAAATTCACCAGACCTGAACCCCATTGATAATCTATGGGGTATTGTCAAGAGGAAAATGAGAAATGAGACTAAAATGCAGATGATCTCAAGGCCACTGTCAAAGAAACCTGGGCTTCCATACCACCTCAGCAGTGCCACAAACTGATCACCTCCACCTCCGAATTGAGCCAGTAATTAAAGCTAAAGGAGCCCCTTCCAAGTATTGAGTACATAGAGAGTAAATGAATATACTTTCCAGAAGGCCAACAATTCTCTAAAAATGTTTTTTGTATTGGTCTAATGAAGTATTCTAATTTGTTGAGATAGTGAATTGGTAGGTTTTTAAGTGTGAGCCAAAATCTTCAAAATTAAAAGAACCAAAGAGTTAAACTACTTCAGTCTGTGTGCATTGAATTTATTTAATACACAAGTTTCACAATTTGAGTTGAATTACTGAAATGAACTTTTCCATGACATTCTTATTTATTGATATGCACCTGTATATTTGTCTATATTCGGCATTAAAAAAGGGAAAGCGAAACTAAGACTGCAGGTATACAAACCATAAACAAAGCATCAATCATGCTGATCACGTTATTTATTCCACTCTGGTCATATTATGAAAATATTCATGTATTCGAGTTCTCAGGAAAAATGACGTAATATTAGAATAAGAGGAGTAGAATAACCCATTGTCTGTGCCGTCATGACTTATTCGCTTGCTTTCATAACTTTTGTTCATATTTTCGTGAACTGGCTTTTAATGAATAGCCAATCAGAGTTCTCTCTCTGCTCGACGCGGATTCAACAACGAATTTGGCCGGAAAAAAGCCGATGAGGACCAATTTCAGCTGACTGTGCAGAACACACTGAGAACTTAGTCGGCTGTCGACTTTGTGTTCCGGACTTTATACAGAATAAGGCATTTGTGTGTTTTAGTCATGTTTAATCAAAGCATTTAAAAATTTTTCGGTTTTGAATTTGATTGTGCTTATTAATTGTATGCATCATATTTTGTCGATTTCTTAAATTAAAATAGAAAATTTGTTTTTAAATGCTAAACAATAAAGTCAGTTAGAACAGATCAGACTGTTGCCAAAATGCCAATCAAAAGAAATCATCAAAAAAAATCTATCTCTGCACTGCAGAAGTGGCACAGAGGCTCCATCTGAAGTGGTGTTTAGACACACTTACATAGACTGCTTAATACAGCTCATTGGTAAATATAACTTTTTGAATTTAGAATGCAAAAAATATTATATTTTATATTATATTTTAAGTAAAAACAGTCTGTGTAAATATGAAAATAAAACTGCCAGTAGGTGGCGATAAATCTTAATGTGCTAGCCATTTAGTCGTTCAAAACTCTGATTCATTCAAACATTTGTCATATTTAGGGCCCAAGCCCAAAGGGCGAAGGCCCTATTGTTTTCTTTAGGATTATTAGGGCCCAAGCCACTGAGGTGCAGGGCCCTATTGTTCTTCAAAGGATTATTTAGGGCCCAAGCCCAAAGGGCGAAGGCCCTATTGTTTTCCTTAGGATTATTATTTATTTTTTATTTTTTCAAGGTTTTTGGCACTTTTGGGGCCCTTAACATGCTCAAACTCTTGAAACTTAGCACGCTCATTGGAACCTGCGGCCATTAGGACATCACAGAAGCTGGGACCCGGGCATGGCAGGGGGGCTCGACAGCGCACTTGAATGGGCTCCGAAAACTTGGTCCATGTATCGAACACGCTTGCAAATATTAGTATGAAACTCGGTACACATATAGATCTCATCGGGCCTCACAACTTTCGTGCTCTAAGTTGTACGCCGCCTCAACAGGAAGTGAGCTATTATGGGTTGTTTGAAAAACGCATGCTCTGGATTTTGATATACCCCTCTAGACGCTTAATCCGATCACCACCAAACTCGGTCAGCATAAAGTCAAGACATTGATGAAAAATTGCCAGCGGATTTTTGATATCTCAAACAGTTTGCCCGTGGCGAGGCAGTGAGTTTATGGCAAGAAAACAGAAACAGGAAGTGTGTTATAATGTCCGCATACTAGGGGTGTGACGAGACCCCTATCCCACGAGATGAGACGAGACACGAGATTGGGTTCACGAGACGAGATTTTTATAGTATTTTTAAGAAATCCTCAATAATGAAACGTATGAAGGGAAAATAGTCTTTTATTCAACTGAAAATCATATAATGCAAAAATCTTGGTGCATTTTGAAATCAACTTGTAATGATTGTCATTTTACTTCTATTTTAATGAATTATTTGCAGTAAAACAACATGCAAACACTGCTAAATGTTTTGCCACAAAATCAACCAATTGTTTTCTGCCCTATATAATTTCACATGAGAAATCTCACTGAACTTCTTTCTACAGATTGAACATAAATTAAACAGTATAAATAAAATAAACATATAAATAAAAAATTCAAATAACACTTTAAGTGTCACTTTAACTGCAGTACAAAGTTGACCATTTCCCAGTCACTATTGATTGTGTGGGCTGTAACTAGAGCTGGAACTAACGATTATTTTTTCTGTCGACTAATCTAACGATTATTTTTATTAAGGTTTTTTTTTATTAACCTAGTGATCTTTTTTAACGTAAGAAGTTAGAACTAATTTAGCAGTTCATTGAGGTGTAGAAACACTGGGACACGCCATTATGTAATACGATTTGATTTTGATTAAAAATAAGCCACTTATGTGTGTTCGTTCAGTGGAAGACATTTGAACTTTAAAATTAAGAGTGTCAAAGACTTTCTATACAGTCTTAAAAGGAACTTTGATAGTGTTCAAGTCCTGTACCATGTGTTTTTCCTCTTGCGCTGTCTGTAATGCAGCGAGTCTTAGTGAGCGCGCAGGGCGGGAATCAGGAGCGCGAGCAACTGAAACCTTGCACGTGCGAAAGAGAACGACCGCGCACATCCAAATAAACTTCTTTGAAATGCAAAACTGATTCGTTCGCTCGAAATATTTTCTTATTTGCGAGACGAAGATTTTCTCCTCAACTCAGTTCACGCGCGCGCGCAATGCCCTTTTGCACGCTCAAAATATGATCTTGCGCGCGCAAAAATTTGGCAGAGATCCAATTCCACAGGTGGTACGCCATTTCGGTTCTGCAAAGGGAACAAAGGACCGTTTTATTTGGCCTCTGTATAAAGTATTCCCATACTTTTGATAATGTGGTCTAGGTTTTTGTGATAGAATGGAACTTTCTCGCCATTACGCGAGATGAATGAAAACAGTGTGACGCGTCGACGCATTTCACGCACGTCGACGTATTTTCGTAGTCGACGTAATCGATGACGTCGACGCGTTGTTGCAGCACTAGCTGTAACTGTTATATAGCTCTGCGTACACCGAGAAGTCCAACCGTTAGCACTAATAGCGATGCTTTCTGCCTCTTTAGGGGCCGTTCACATATCGCTCCTAAAAAGCGTGTAAAGCACTGCTGCGTCGCATCCTTCTTTTGCAAGCATTCGGGAGCTCACGCTTCTGTAGCGTCTGTCGTTGCTATGCAACCATGAACTGTGCTCTCCACGACCATGAGAAAGTTTCAGCAAGGGATAAATTGATTTTTAGCCCATGCTTTAGCTTTACTACTAGATATCTATTTATGGAGCTGAGATATAACAACCCCCCTGTACAGCTATGATCAGCTGTTCGGCTGAGCTTTCCATGTTTTGTTATGGAAAGGTCGAAGCTGATCGGTTAGTTCTTGTCACATGACCTTCGGTGCGCTTGCGGCATTCTGAAAAGTTGATGTTTTCATCTCGCCGCGGCACAGGCGCGGCAGGAATAAACGAGCGCGCCGCACCGCATGCGCGTCGCTTCCATTTTGCGCAAATGAAAATGCGCGCGATATGTGAACGGCCCCTAAGAGTCTGTACAACCTTGGCCGAGGTGTATGGCATAGTTTTCTTATTTTTTCGCCGTTTATTATTTCTACTATAAAACCAAAATGTTTCACACAAACGATTTGAAAGTGGCGGGGGCATCTTCAATAATAATTTCACCCTCACACTGACAGCACGACGAGACAACTTCTCACCTCGACGAGAAATCTCGTCACGTTTTAGTCTCGCGAGATCTCGTGGTATGAGATCTCGTCACACCCCTACTGCATACATTCATTGATTATGATCCTTCAGCTGTGTGTTCGTTGTAGGAGGCCGAGCACTATTGCGAGTCAAAGATATAGCCCCACCAACTGGCAGCAGGAAATGTCACTTTCAAAATGCTTTGAGATCGCCCTCTTATTTTTACCCAATTTGCTTCAGACTTCACCAGAATAATGTCAAGACATGGCGAATGTAGACCTGTTAAAAGATCTATTATATTTTAAACACTGTTGTCATAGCAACAGATAAAAGTTTCAGATCAAAATATTTGTTTTTGAGATGCTTTTGAGACTCTTATCAGGCTTCAAATTGCATGAAACTCGACACACACGTCAGGATGGTCGTCCAGTAGACATGGGCAAAGCCTTAAACGGGTGTGGAGGAGGGGCTCTATAGCGCCATCTTTTGACAAAAGTTGGGTTAGTTTAACCTACAGTCACCAAACTTGGTACACATATTGTGCTCATTAAGATTAACGATTATAGTATATCTCGAATGGTGTTGCCATCGCGAAGAGGTTTAAAGTAAGAAAATAAAAATATTGTCATATTTGAATGATCACAGAATGAGCACTAGAGGGCACCTATTTTTAACCTGGGTTGAAGGTTTTAACAATAAGAATGTTTCTCATATCTTGCAAAGTCATTGTTTGACTTAAATTAAATTAAGATTGTATGTTTAGTGATGAACCTGGATGAATTTAAAATTAGAATACAATTTTCAAATATATTTGATTTCTTTAAAATGTAATTTGAGATTAATTCATGACACTAAACAATATTCTCCTGAATTATACAATGTTTATTTCTATATACAATAACTCTAACATTGAATAAACATTTAACTTAAAAATAAGCACAATAACGATCTGTTTAAGGACAAGAAATAAAAAAGAAATTTAATAATAATAAAAAGATTGCACTATAGGGTTATTTTTAAACAAGGTTAGATACAATTCTGAACAGATTTAAAGTAATTTGTATTACATTCAATGTTTTCCCCATACTCTATTGGCATGCATATTTAGTTATCAAAGACCACTATTTGTCACGTTTAGATTTTAATTTTTGTTTAAAATATTGTTAAATCTTCTGAATCTCTCTCACTGTACTTGCCATCCCCCATTCCTTAAGTCTCACTCTTTCTTACTCTGTGTGTGTGTGCGCGTCAGTGCCTGTGTCTGTTTTACATCCTTGATCAGTTCTTTAAACCTTTGGAGACCTACTGTCTTTCAGAGTTTAGCTCCAACCCTAATCAAACACACCTGAAGCAGTTAACAGGGTAGGTTACTTTTAAAATGTATTTCACTACGGATTACAAAATACATGCTTTAAAAAGTCATTTGTAACATATTTCGTTAGATTACAGAATATTGACAGAAAGAGTAACTCATGTTATAGACGGAGAGAGCGCTCGCTTTCGTTTTACAATTCAGGCCACTCTGTCATGTATATGTGTTTTTTAACCTTATTAATTAAAACATTCCAGCGATTACACTAGATTTAATTACAACAACGTATTAAAGCGCTTCAGAGTGGGAAAAAAGTGGGTAGTCGTGGCCTAGTGGTGAGGGAGTCGGGCTTGTAATCTGAAGGTTGCCGGTTCGATTCCCACGCCGGCAGGAATTGAAAGTAGGGATTGTATATAAACAGCACTCTCTCCACCTTCGATACCATGACTAAAGTGCCCTTGAGCAAGGCACCTAAACCCTATTTGCTCCCCTTGTAAGTCGCTTTGGATAAAAGCGTCTGCTAAATGATGAAAAATGTAAAATTCATTTAGAGTTTGGAAGGTTTTCTGTGACTTACAGACGCGCCGAGTCTGAGAACGATCGCTTCCCGAAGCTCGTTCATTCTCGCGTCTATCAGCCTCTTTTAACATTTCTTTTTCATGTTCTTTTCATTTCTTTGTATGTTTGTGTGTGACTGTGTTAATGTGTTGACGCTGTGTGGCATCTGTGCAAACTTCATTTCCTAACGGATTAAACAAAGAGCCGAGTGTCATTCCTCTGAAAGCGAGTGATCATGAACTCATGAAAGCTCCTCGTTTATAAGTGTTTTTAAACCTTATTCATCAAAACATTCAATTAGACAAGATTCGATCACAAGAACATATTAAAGAGCTTCATTTAGAGTTTGGAAGATTTTGTCAAACAAAAAGACGCCCACCGTCTGTAATAATGATCGCGCCCAGTTATACAAATAACAACATATTTACACATGCAGGGATTTAAAAAAAAATAAAACTAAAATATAAACGTATGCAAATAAATCGTATTTGGATCATTATCATTTATTACATTCGTGCTCTCCTCATACATTGCACGCACACACATTCAGACAGTTCACGAGCCCGAAGCTCTCAATTAAAAGGGCAATGCCTCTTAAAGCGGCAATAACTTAGATGCTTTAATCTTCTGAGTGTGTATGTACTTTCCCCCTGATTGCACTTCAAGGCTTTCCCAACACAACATCAAAGTTTCTTCTACGAACTTAAGCTTCTAGTTTCTATATGCAATAATACTAACATTGAATAAGAAATTTAAACGTTTTTTTTTAATCAATGTAGTATGTTTAACTTAAAATTAAGCCGATTAATGATCTGTTTGAGGACAAGAAATCTAATATTTAGTAACAACCAAAAGATGGCACTATAGGGTTATTTTTAAACAAGGTTAGATAAAATTCTGAACAGCTTTAAAATACAATAATTTGTATTATAATTAATGTTTTCCCCATATTCTATTGGCATGTATATTTAGTTATTGTCAAAGACTACTTTTTGTCACGTTTAGATTTTAGTTTAAAACGTTAGTTTAAAAACGTTTAGTTTAGTTTAAAATGATGTTTAATCGTCTGAATCTCTGTCTCACTGTACTTACCATCCCCCATTCCCTAAGTCTCACTCTTTCTTACAATGTATGTGTGTGTGTGTGTCTTCTCTCTCTCTGTGTTTTAGTCATGCTGGTTTAACCCTTTCATTGCTGTGTCCCTTTGTCTGCATTATAGGATAGGAAATCTCATAAAAATCAAGGCATAGAACCAGTTCAGTTGTAGTGCACCGACTATGTGGTTCTATATAATTAGTTTAATAATATGGTTAATAATAATGTAAAATACCTTAAGATAAATTCAATAAAACCTGGATGTATTTAAAATGAATGTACTATATTTCAGATCAATATATTTGTTTTCTTTAAAATATTTCTTCTGAATATCTCTCTTCCCCAAACCCCCCCCCCCCCCTCAGGGTCTTGCAGGTTTAACCCTTTCATTGCTGTCTCCTTTTGTCTGCATTATAGCATAGGAAATCTCTTAGCCCTTCTCTTCTATAAATTTGTATAAAGAAATAAAGGCAAAGAACCAGTTCATTTGTGTTTCACTGACTATTTAGTTTTATATAATTAGTTTAACAACATAAGATAAATTCAGTTGAATATATAACACTTTGAACTGCTAATGATAACTTTGCTATGAACGCTTTTAGTTAGTATTATATTTGATCGCATATATTAAGACAATGTCAAAGATTAATTTCTGTCACAGTATAGACTTTATTCTTATTGTTTAAAATGTTATTGAATAATCTGACTCAACTAACTGGTCAGTCTCCAACTGGAGACACAGTTTAAATTCATTTTGCCTGCCGTACCCAGTTGTCTTGAAGCCACCGGGTTGGCTGTGCCACCGGGCTTGGGCCCGTCATCGCTGCTTGCAGCTATATTAATATTTGTATTATTATATATTGAAATAAAGAGAGAATATTTTCAGTTATTTGAAAATATAAGAGAAATTCCTTTATTTTTTTTGTCCTTTCTTTAAACCTTCGCCATGGCAACACTATTTGAGATATACTATAATCGTTTGCAATTTGGCATTTTCAGTATGTTGTCATGCTCAGAAAGTTTGGTGGCGACTGCATGAATCCCCTAAGAGGAGGAGCTAAAAATTCAGCGCTTGATTATTCAAAATATCCACTTTCAAACCAAAATATCTGACTTTCTGTTGGTCAGAGCTTATGACTGTAAATTAGAAAGTTGTCCGGCTAAATGAGAACAATATGTGTACCAAGTTTGGTGACTGTCGGTTAAACTAACCCCCCAACTTTTGTCAAAAGATGGCGCTAAAGAGCCCCTCCTCCACACCCGCTTTTAAGGCTTTGCCCATGTCTACTGGATGACCATCCTGACATGTCGAGTTTCATGCCATTTGAAGCATGCTGAGCATCTCAAAAACATCCAAAACAAATATTGAATTTTGAGCTGTTGCTATGGCAACAGTGTTTGAAATATCAAAAATATTTTAACATGTCTACATTTGCCATGTCTTGACATTATTCTGATGAAGTTTGAAGTAAATTGGGTAAAAATAAGAGGGTGTTCTCAAGGCATTTTGAAAGTGACACATTTCCTTCAGCCTCCTACAACGAACACACAGCTGAAGTTTCATAAAAATTAATGAATGTATGGAGACATTATAACAGACTTCCTGTTTCTGTTTTCTCGCCATTAATTCGTTGCCTCGCCACGGGCAAACCGTTTGGGATATCAAAAATTCGTTGCCAATTTTGCATCATCAATGTCTTGACTTCATGCTGGCCGAGTTTGGTGGTGTTCGGATTAAGCACTTAGGAGTAGTATATCAAATTCCAGAGCATGCGTTTTTATACTAATACTAATACTAATATTTGCAAGCGTGTTTGATATATGGACCAAGTTTTCTGACCCCATTCAAGGTGGCGCTGTCAAGCCTCCCTGCCACGCCCGGGTCCCAGCCTCTGTGATGTCCTAATGGCCGCAGGTTCCAATGAGTGTGCGAGAGTGCGTGCGGGTGTGCGTGAGTGCGCGTGTGTGTGTGTGAGAGTGTGTGTGAAACACCTGGAGTCTTTAGATAACACTGATCTCAAAACAGATGTTTTGTTAAAGGTTACTGAATCCTGACCTACCTTTGTCTTTTGCACAACCTCACCAGAAACCCCTGTAATTAAGCAATTCGTAACACCTGATTGATAAAAGACTTAAAGCAGAACACATTCCATGAACCCACTCGAAAAGACCATCAGCTGTACTCTTGTGTTTTGTGTATGTGTGTGCGTATGAGGGTATGCGTTAGACCCCCTCTTTACTTCATCAGCGCGTCTCTCGGGAGTTTTGGGCGCAGAGGCTTCGGCCATTATTGCTGAATAGTATTCTGTTCATGTAAAATCAAAGGTTTGTATTTTATACTTAGTCAAACTGTTGAAACGTTTTTAAAACAGGCGCCACAAGTGTCGTATGTACGCTTCGGGAGGTGTGTTAGGCAGGACGAACTCCGGTGCTGGGGGGCGTGTTAGGGGCGGTGACTCTGGCACTCCTACACACGGCTCTTAGGCTTCATTCTGGTTTTTGCGTCCGTAGAGAGAGGATGTTCCCACGAAAGCAGCGTGAGCATTATTTTAATTTTTAAACGTCTGACTTTAAACTATTCGCATGGTGTTTTAAAAAAAAAAACTGTTGTTTGATTATACTTAATACTTAATGTGTTTGAAAACGCTGTTTCAGAAAATACTTTTTAATCTTTTACTGATATCTTTTATTACGTGAAAAGATGTTGACAAACTTAATTACATCTTATTGATAACATGTGTCAGGGGGCGGAGACTCGGGTGCCACTTCACACAACTGTCTGAAAGTCATTCTAGTTTTTGTATCCGGAGAGAGAGGATGTTCCTACGAAAGCAGCGTAAGCATTATTTTTGCCTAAAAACAAATCTTTAACAGTGAAATGCACTGTTAAAATGTCTGACTTTGAACTATTCGCATGATGTGCTTTTAAAAAATGTTGTTTGATATGTTCAATGCTTAATGTTTGAAAAATGAGAAAAAACTATTCAAATGTATGTGAAAAACAAAACTTTCTTTAATAAAAAAACAACCTTTAACCTACCAATGTTTGTCACTGTTACCCAATACACTGTTTCACATTTTAAATATTTTTATGAGGGTAATAAATCAATCAAATTTTGACACATGCCGCCCTATACATCTCTCTGGCATGGAGGTGATCAGTTTGTGGCACTGCTGAGGTGGTATGGAAGCCCAGGTTTCTTTGAAAGTGGCCTATAGGTCATCTGCATTTTTTGGTCACTTGTTTCCCATTTTCGTCTTGACAACACCCCATAGATTTTCAATGGGGTTCAAGTCTGGTGAGTTTTCTGGCCAGTCAAGCACACTAACACCATGGTCATTTAACCAACTTTTGGTGCTTTTGGCAGTGTAGGCAGGTGCCAAATCCTGCTGGAAAATGAAATCAGCATCTTCAAAAAGCTTGTCAGCAGAAGGAAGCATAAAGTGCCCCAAAATGTCTCAGAAAATGGGTGCAGTGAGTTTGGTTTCCAAAAAACACAATGGACCAACACCAGCAGATGACATTGCACCCCAAAGTGAACACTTGCCTGATATACAGGTCATAAGTCAGATCAGCAGTCTTCCCCATGATTGTGTAGCCTAGTGAACCAAACTGAGAGACCATTTTGAAGGCTCAGGAAACCTTTGCAGGTGTTTTGAGTTGATTAACTGATTGGCATGTCACCATACTCTAATTTGTTGAGATAGTAAATTGGTGAGTTTTTGATAAATATGAGCAAAAATCATCTTAATTAAAAGAACCAAACGCTTAAAATAAATTCAATGCACACAGACTGAAGTAGTTTATTCATTTTTATTAACGTTTATTTACTTTATTAAGTTTCACAATTTGAATTGAATTACTTGAATAAATGAACTTTTCCACAACATTCTAATTTATTGTGATTCATCATATCCATATCCACATCCATATTACCACACTTGTGCGGCCTCCACTCGTATGTATCTGCAGAGTTTGTGCAGTTGCTGCAGAGTGTGTGACAAGGAAGGGAGGGCTCCCTCACATTTATATCTCCCTAGCATTCAGGGCCAGAGCCTCTGTCCAATTTACTTTTCCATTCCACCTAAACTAAATCTTATTTTTCCCAGTTACTGTCCAATTCTAACTAATTCAGCAAATGCAAACATTGTATACATCCATAAGATCAACTGTTCTTTGTTCACAATGTTCCATAAGCATAATGACATATTAATAAAGCAAACATATTAATAAGATTGGAAAATACACATGTATTTTTTTTAAATGTTTTTTAAATGTTTATCTGGGGCTGTGACTAATGATTATTTTGGTATTTGAGTAATCGGTTTATTATTGATAAAATAGACCTAAGATAAGAAAAAAAATTAGGTAGGTCTGACAGTATTTGCGTACAAAAATGTAATGGTCAAATGTAAAATAACACTGCATAGTCTGTTTTATTACACTCTCTATAAGTGGTTAATCTTTGTTTATGCTATAAAAGTGATTTTCTCTTTGTCTTTTGTTGTTAGATTAACATTAATGACACAGGCGGCAGCAGGTCCATTTGGCGGCTTTCACTTTAAGACCTAATTCGCAGATCCAATAAATGCATCCATTTTCTTTCTCAATTGCAGGCTTCCTACCTTTCCCGGAAGTTCCGGGAGTCTCCCGAGTATTGATAGTGCCTCCCTGACACCCGCAAATTATATACAACATTCCAGAAATCAAGCATGCAAGAGAAAAGCCCTGTTTTCACCTGTTATTAAGATAATTTTTTTTTTGTGGATCCGATCACAAATGGTCAGCCAAGATACAATAGTGTTTCCACCTGCTATTATCTTGGGTTTTAAATGCGTCTCCTGTGAACACTCCTGTGACTTTTTGCTGGGTGGGATGCATGTTTTTACGAACATACTCGCTGAGACAAGCATTTTGACATTTTGTGGGTATGTGTATGTTAATTCACAAAAAGACGCAAAAGAGAATTGAATTGAATGGTTTAAAACCGCTAAAACACACGCAAATGACAAACTTTCGCTCTATGATAGTTAAACTTTGTAAGTAATGTTATATTTAACTGATCTGTACTCCAGCAGTTTTCACCTAGTTTATACCTTAGTTAAAAGAATTTGCCAAAAAGGATGATTGTATGTGTCTGACAGTTCAGTATGCTTTAAAGCTTAACTGGCAAAATGGCAACAAGGCTTTTTGGTGCAGCAATTTGATTGGATATTTGGGCTGTAAGTAATTTCTATTGTAAGGTCAATTCTGATGCCAGTATCTGTTCTTGTGATATAGCTTGCAGATGTCTGAGCATGTCTATGAGAAGTTCCTTGCTCCAGATGAGCCATTTCCACTTCTTTCACAACGAGGAAACTTCAGTGAAGATGCCACACTGGATATTAGCGACTTTGGGTGTCAGTTGTCATCTTGTCACCGAACAGACCCTTTACGCCGCTTTCACAGCAGCAGGTAAGTGACTGGTGATTAAGCAGGTGTTTATTAGTGATGAAAAAAGGAATACTAATATATTATTATATTATATTATTATGTTGAATGTAATATGTACACACACTCTTCTGGAAGCATCTCTTTCAGTAACTGAGTCAGTATAAGGTCTAACATACAGTGGGTATGGAAAGTATTCAGACCCCCTTAAATTTTTCACTCTTTGTTATATTGCAACCATTTGCTAATCATTTAAGTTCTTTATTTTTCGTCATTAATGTACACAGCACCCCATATTGATCGAAAAACACATAATTCTTGACATTTTTGCAGATTTATTAAAAATGAAAAACTGAAATATCACATGGTCCTAAGTATTCAGACCCTTTGCTCAGTATTTAGTAGAAGCACCCTTTTGATCTAATACAGCCATGAGTCTTTTTGGGAAAGGTGCAACAAGTTTTTCACACCTGGATTTGGGGATCCTCTGCCATTCCTCCTTGCAGATCCTCTCCAGTTCTGTCAGGTTGGATGGTAAACGTTGGTGGACAGCCATTTTTTAGGTCTCTCCAGAGATGCTAAATTGGGTTTAAGTCAGGGCTCAGGCTGAGCCATTCAAGAACAGTTACGGAGTTGTTGTGAAGCCACTCCTTTGTAATTTTAGCTGTGTGCTAAAGGATTCCGTTGGGCCACTCTGTCATAAAGTCCCGACTGGTGGAGGGCTGCAGTGATGGTTGATTTTCTACATCTCTGGAGCTCAGCCACAGTGATCTTTGGGTTCTTCTTTACCTCTCTCACCAAGGCTCTTCTCTCCCGATAGCTCAGTTGGACGACCAGCTCTAGGAAGGGTTCTGGTCGTCCCAAACGTCTTCCATTTAAGGATTATGGAGGCCACTGTGCTCTTCAGAACCTTAAGTGCAGTAGAATTTTTTTTGTAACCTTGGCCAGATCTGTGCCTTGCCACAATTCTGTCTCTGAGCTCTTAAGGCAGTTTCTTTGACTGCATGATTCTCATTTGCTCTGACATGCACTGTGAGTTGTAAGGTCTTATATAGACAGGTGTGTGGCCAATCAGTATAATCAAACACAGCTGGACTCAAATGAAGGTGTAGAACCATCTCAAGGATGATCAGAAGAAATGGACAGCACCTGAGTTAAATATATTAGTGTCACAGCAAAGGGTCTGAATACTTAGGACCATGTGATATTTCAGTTTTTCTTTTTTAATAAATCTGCAAAAATGTCAAGATTTCTGTGTTTTTCTGTCAATATGACCCCATATTGACAGAAAAACACAGATCTTGACATTTTTATTGCGTGTACATTGAGGAAAAAATGAACTTAAATGATTTTAGCAAATGGCTGCAATATAACAAAGAGTGAAAAATTGAAGGGGGTCTGAATACTTTCCATGATGATTTTGATGATTTAGACAATTCTTCCCCTCCTATAGCAACGTATGGAAGGAGTTGTTCCTTATAACATAACACGACATTTGATGCGATACTGTAGTAAACGGTTGCATTGTTATAATTTTTTCACTTATAGTATCAATCTTACAAGTAAAGAAATTCATAGTCAATACTGCTGTGCTTTTTGCAGGGCTTGAAATGAACTTTTCTTTTTCATTCACTTGTCCGAGTAAAAAAATTGCGTGTCCAGAAAAAAAACAAGATGTTGTAAATATAATTTATTCTGAAGTAATATCATCAGTGTTCAATCAGTTTTGACATTTAAATCTTCATGTTTGTGATATTTACCCCCTTTTTTCCTAATGTATTAAATGTATGCTTTCATTTTATATTCCTGAATTTGATCAATAAATTCAATTAGAAGAAATAAGACACTATAGGGCTATTACCAGTCAAATTAAATCGTTTACACTGAAAAATTACAACTGCATTAAAGCTGCAATATTTACATTTTTTGCAGTAAAATATCAAAAAACCACTTGGCCGGTGTTATGTATTTTGTTCAGTTGAGTGCTTGCAATATCCCAAATGTTTCCAACTATTTGTAAATCGTGTAAAAATGATCCGGGACCTATGAGGTAGTCTCCTGTAAATGTCGTCATGTCAGTGTTGCCCTCGGTTTCTGCTTTAATATATATTACACGTGGGAACACAGACAAGGGAACATCTGTTTTGATACATTTATAGACAGAAACCCAATTATTGTAATATTGCTTAACACTTATTTATTTATATTGCTTTGTCTTATTGTTTAAATCTTTTTTTTGTGAGTACCATGCCTCAAGTAGCTAACATAGCATAATCAGATGCAACTTTATTTTTAATGACCGTAATACAGAATTTTTTCCATCATACAATTTCAATAGCACTAAATATTCTAATATTGATCTAGCTTACTGCAGTTCACAACAAGTGTCTCTCAGCAGCCGGCGAGCAAACGCACAGAGTAACGTTATAACATCATTTTCAAGACACTCAAATGTATCTAATATGATAAACAGAGCTGCGTTACCTCACACTCATGACCAGAAAATAAATGCATAGCATTTATTAGCATAATATTAGCATAATATTTATTGGCATAATAAATGTTCCGCTGCTTGCGAGGTGCGTGTTGCGTTTGTCTCTCATTAACAATTGCTCCAGTATCCTCGTTCAGCTCCCACCACACTTGGTCCTGCTCTGCTTCATACTACAGTAACATTAAAAATCGCATCCATGAACATGATTCCTGCCTGAGTCCCATCCCGATTCTTTTCCACTGGCTTTGAGGTGAAGACCACATGTTCCAAGATTCCGTGCCCAAAGTTGGGGTCATCAATCTACACCTTTGTTTTGAATAGACGACCTCTAGTGGACGAAAATCTACATGGTGTACATTTTAAATGTTATGAGATTGTATTAATTTTATTTTGAATATACAAATAAGAAATGTTGAAAAGAATGATACTTTTAAACACTAAACTAAACCATCAATATTCAGGATATTCAGAAAAACTGTGTTCATGGTCGTGTAATGTTACTTAACTGTGTCATATGTTATATAAAACATGCTAGTGTCGAGCCCTGTGTAACGGTGTTCTTTTCATCATCTCTCTTCAGCTCTTTACACTTTGCGCATTTTTAGGGCCCAAGAATGAAGATGAATAAAATAAATGAATAAAAAATGAAGGCATAGAAGCAGTTCAGTTTTAGTGCACTGACTATATGGTTCTATATAATTAGTTTAATAATATGGTTAAAAATAACGTAAAATACCTTAAGATAAATTCAGTGGAACCTGGATGAATTTAAAATGAATGTACTATATTTCAGATCAATATACTTGTTTTCTTCAAAATATTTCTTCTGAATCTCTCGGTTGTACATATTGGTATGAAACTCGGTAAACATATACAACTCATCGGGCCTGACAACTTTCGTGCTCTAAGTTGTTCGCTGCCTCAACAGGAAATGAGCTATTATGGGTTGTTTGAAAAACGCATGCTCTGGAATTTGATGTACTCCTCCTAGGCGCTTAATCCGATCACCACCAAACTCGGTCAGCATGAAGTCAAGACATTGATGATGCAAAATTTATTTATTTATTTATACGAATTTATGGCGAGAAAACAGAATCAGGAAGTGTTATAATGTCTGCATACATTCATTGATTTTTATGAAACTTCACCTGTGTGCTTGCTGTAGGAGGCCGAGCACATGTATGTGACTATTGTGAGTCAAAGATATAGCGCCACCAACTGGCAGCAGGAAGTGTGTCACTTTCAAAATGGTTTGAGATCACCCTCTTATTTTTGCCCGATTTGCTTCAAACTTCTTCATTATAATGTCCAAACATTTCAGATGTAGACATGTGAATGTCTTTGTGATATCTTAAATATTGTTGCCATGGCAAGACGTCAAACTTTAATAATCCTTAGAAAAACAATAGGGTCCTTGGGTGTTTTTGAGGCTCTTAACATGTTTCAAATTGCATGAAACTCGACACACACGTGAATATTGTCATCTAGTAGACATGGGCAAAGCCTCAAAAATGGGCGTGGTGGAGGGGTTCTGTAGCGCCATCTTTTGACAAAAGTTGGGGGGTTAGTTTAACCTACAGTCACCAAACTCGGCACACATATTGTTCTAATTTACAGTCATTAGCTCCGACCAACAGGAAGTTAGATATTTTGGTTTGAATATGGCTATTTTGAATAATCAAGCTCTGAATTTTTAAAAAACGGTCTCGTGGCTCCCTCTAGTGGACAGAACTGTTCACTCATAGAAGCACACAAGCCCCGAGTTTAGAACAACCGCTTTCGTTTTACAACTCACGACAGTCTTCGTTTACATGTCATTTCATTCATTAAAACTTTCAAGCGATTGTATAATATACAAGCAAAGAAACACCTGAAAAAAATTAATTTACTGATCGCGAGTACTGACAGAAACAGCCACTCTAATGTCAAGTCAAGTCATCTTTATTTATATAGCGCTTTTTACAATGCAAATTGTGGCAAAGCAGCTTTACATTAATAAGAAAATGGTGTCATTGTGCAGCTTATTCTATATATTATTGATTCATTCCGTTACAAATATCAGTAGTTATTAGTCTAGTTAATTTAGGTATAGCAGCACTGCTGAAAACAGTGACGTAATCGTCCGGCTCAACTCAGTTCGCATACAACGGCGCCAATCCAGGCATATCAAAAACACTGCTGAAATATGTCATAGACGGAGAGAAAGTTTGCTTTCGTTTCACAATTCAGGCCACTTCGTAAGTGACTCGTATCTCTTGTTGCTCTTGCACAATGTTGTGATGTTAACCACGTAACTTCATATGTCTTGGCTGTTGCATTGCGATAACATACATTTGAGTAAAGTAATCAACAGGTTATCTGCCCGTGTTAAGTGGGATGGTTAGACAACGACATGTAATGCACGTTTTTTTCTTCCGATAGTTATAATGAAACGAGGAAGGGACATAGCGTCCTTTTTGCCCCAGTAAACAAAAAAGTGAGAGAAACAAATCAAGGTATTGAGAGAGCCAGAGGATTCAGTGGAGGCTGGAGAGAGGGTAGTTGATGAAAGTGAGGACTCTGACACAGAGAGGGAAATTCCAGAGGGTGAGGAGGAAGAAAACATACAGGGACAGAGAGAGGAACAGCCAGAGGAACAGAAAGGGGATCCATGTGGATCAAGTACTGCACCATCAGGTTTGTGATGAAGAAGGTTATTACTATTTGCAAAGCAGTTCAATTATAATTTCATTGTAGGCCTACTGTATGTCCTTAAAATGGTGCTTTCTCCTGTAAATAATTTTTTGTGTCAATATGGCTCTAATGTTTCTTTCTTTTAAGTAAATACTTGGCCTACATTTTGAAATACATGCAGATATGCACTACCAGTCAAAAGTTTGGAAACTGAACTATTTTGGTTGTTTTTGAAAGAAGTCTCTTCTGCTCACCAAGGCTGCATTTATGTTATTAAAATACAAGAAAAGCTGTAATATTGTGAAATATTATTAAAATGTAAAATGACTTTTCTATTTGAATATATAGTAAAGTGTCATTTAAATCCAGTGATCAAAGCTGAATTTATCATTACTCCAGTCTCCAGTGTCACATGATCCTTCACAAATCCTTCACCAATCATTGATAATAATCATCAACATTGGAAATAATTATAAATGTTTCTTGAGCAGCAAACCAGCATATTAGAATGATTTGTAAAGGATCATGTGACACTGAAGAGTGGAGTAATGATGCTGAAAATTCAGCTTTGATCACTGGAATAAATTACATTTTAAAATATACCCTATTCAAATATTAAAAATTATTTTAAATTGTAAAAATATTTCACAATAATACTGTTTTTCTTGTACACTTTGACTGGTAGTGTACATGCATAAGTAAATAAATGTACTTGTGCCCTATGTTTACTGTACATCTTTCTACAGATATCAGCAAGTAAAGTAAAACAAAGTTTATACTCTTTAAATATAATGTTACCATTTTTAATGTGCCCCTCTGGTTAAACACTGGCCCCTCCTTGGCCATGTATTAAAGAGCTTCATATAGAGTTTGGAAGATTTTCTGTCACACAAAGAGTTATATAAATAACTACATCTTTACACATGCAGGGATTTTAAAAAATAAAACTAAAATATAACCTTCTGCAAATAAATCGTATTTGGATCGTTATCATTTATATTACATTCGTGCTCTCCTCATACATTGCACGCACACACATTCAGACAGTTCACGAGCTCTGACAGTTCTCTGTGTTTTAGTCTGGCAGGTTTAACCCTTTCTTTCCTGTTTCCCTTTGTCTGCATAATAGGATAGGAAACCTCATAAAAATGAAGGCATGGAACCAGTTCAGTTGTCGTGCACTGACTATATGGTTCTATATAATTAGTTTAATAATATGGTTAAAATTAACATAAAATACCTTAAGATAAATTCAATGGACCCTGGATGAATGTAAAATGAATGTACTACATTTCAGATCAATATACTTGTTTTCTCTAAAATATTTTTTCTAAATCTCTCTCTCTCTCTCTCTCTCTCTGGGTCTTCCAGGTTTAACCCTTTCATCGCTGTCTCCTTTTGCCTGCATTATAGGAAAAGAAATCTCATAAAAATGAAGGCATGGAACCAGTTCAGTTGTCGTGCACTGACTATATGGTTCTATATAATTAGTTTAATAATATGGTTAAAAATAACGTAAAATACCTTAAGATAAATTCAATGGAACCTGGATGAATTTAAAATGAATGTAACTATATTTCAGAACAATATACTTGTTTTCTTCAAAATATTTCTTTCTCTCTCTCTCTCTCCCTCTCTCTCTCTCTCTCTCTTTCTCTCTCTCAGGGTCTTGCAGGTTTAACCCTTTCATTGCTGTCTCCTTTTGTCTGCATTATAGGATAGGAAATCTCTTAGCCCTTCTCTTCTATAAATTTGTATAAAGAAATAAAGGCAAAGAACCAGTTCATTTGTATTTCACTGACTATTTAGTTTTATATAATTAGTTTAACAATATAATAAGATAAATTCAGCTGGATATTTAACACTTTGAACTGCTAATGATAACTTTGCTATGATATGATTGCTTTTAGTTAGTATTATATTGAACAATTTGACTCCACTAACTGGTCAGTCTCCAACTGGAGACACCGTTTAAATTCATTTTGCCCGCTGTGCCCAGTTGTCCTTAAACCACCGAGGTGGCGGTGCCACCGGCTTGGGCCCGTCATCGCTGCTTGCAGCTATATTTATTATTAGGGCCCAAGCCCTGAAAGGGCGCAGGACCCTATTGTTTTTCTAAGGATTATTATTATTTTGAAACTTTTTTCATTAAAACATTCAAGCGATTAGGCAAGATTCGATCACTAGACCATATTAAAAAGTTTCATTACAGTTTGGAAGATTTGAGACGCGCAGCGTCTCCTAAGATCACGCTTAGTTATACAACTGCATCTTTACACATGCAGGGATTTTAAAAAATAAATTTTAAATATAAACTTCTGCAAATAACTAATAATAAACTTCTGCACATGATGACAACATACTGAAGATGCTAAATTGCGAATGATTATAGTACATCTCAAATGGTGTTGCCATGGCGAAGGTTTAAATTAAGAACAAAAAGGGAATTTGGAAGTTGTCAATTATTCATGAATAATTGAAATATACACACCTAATTTCTATATTTATTAGTACAAATATTATAAATAAACATATTTTAATTTATTTTTTCTTTTCAAGATGTATGTGCAAATTAAAATGAGGGGAAACGGTACTCTTAAAATAATTGTAATGACCAAATGTCATATATTTATAATGAGCACTAGAGGGCAGCATATACCTATTTTTGAGATGACACTCAATGATAATTCATAACACTAAACAATATTCTCCTCTGAATTATACACTGTTTATTTCTATATACAATAAAACTAACATTGAATAAGAAATTCAAACGTTGTTTTTTTTTTTTTTTAATCAATGTAGTTTAACTTAAAAATAAGCACAATAACGTTCTGTTTAAGGACAAGAAATAAAAAAGATCTAACAAGGTTAGATACAATTCTGATTTTTTTTTTTTACAAATTTACAAAATAAAGTCCGAAGTACACAGACTGCGAGCAAGCATGTACAAACAAGTGCTGCACAACCGCACATGATTTCATTTTCTGGATCGCGTCCGTTGCTGGAGCGGCTGAGGAGAGTGCGGTACGAGAGTGACCTCTAGAGGCGCTCTCTGATTAAACAATCACTAAAGCCTCGTACAGTTTGTTTTGATGTCAGGCTGCGCACTGCAGAGAACTGGACACTTCAAAAACGGATTTAAAACAGACAACAAAGCGGTATGTTATACAGTACACTACAGTATATGTTTTCATATCACTAAAGTAAGTAGTTTGTTGACTAAATGCTGCATTAGTGGGTGTCTGCGTGGCCGTGTTGAACGTGCTTTTTGTAGAAAATGCAGGGACATTTGATTTCCGCAATGCAGAAAACGAGGACAGAATCCATTCTTAAAAAGGGAATTTACTGTGTAACGCGGATTGTTAGGATGAATGTGGCAGGCACGCGGTTTACTGCTGAACAATTCATTCACACACAAAACATGGATTCATATTTTAATAGTATTTTTACAGTTTAAAGTTAACATATACTACTCCATATCGCGATTTAATTGAAGCGTACCAACTTGCTTTTGATGTATTCATCGAAAATTTAAAAAAAGTTCCCCCTTAAACAATAAATTCCTTTTATTATGAATGAATTTCGCGATTCCAATTTCGCGATTCCATTTCGCGAAATCATAGGGCCCTTAGTGAACATTTTACGGTTTCATTTGAGAGAAACTATCATCATACCATACACACACAGAAAAAAAGGCCTTTAAGGCAACCTGTAAAATTAAATGTTTGGTTATACTCTTTAACAGTATGTATGTTAACAGTAACAGTTAACAGTGTTTATGTATGTCTAATTTCAACAGTAAACCTCTGCCGTGTAGCAATAAAATAAAGGCTTTGAACCAGTTCATTTCTTGAATTTAAAATGAATGTACTATATTTCAGATCAATATATTTGTTTTCTTTAAAATATTTCTTCTGAATACCCCCCCCCCTATCTCTCTCTCTCTCTCTCTCTCTCAGGGTCTTGCAGGTTTAACCCTTTCATTGCTGTCTCCTTTTGTCTGCATTATAGTATAGAAAATCTCTTAGCCCTTCTCTTATAAATTTGTATAAAAAAATAAAGGCAAAAAACCAGTTCATTTGTATTTCACTGACTATTTAGTTTTATATTTAAATGTATATATTAAGACAACGTCAAAGATTCATTTCTGTCAAAGTATAGACTTCATTCTTATTGTTTAAAATGTTATTGTATAATCTGACTCAACTAACTGGTCAGTCTCCAACTGGAGACACCGTTTAAATTCATTTTGCCCACCATGCACAGTTGCCTTGAAGCCACCAGGTTGGCGGTGCCACCGGGCTTGGGCCCATCATCGCTGCTTGCAGCTATATTACTAATTAAGCTCCCTGTCAAGAGACTGCGAAGCGCAGTGATTGAAGCTAATCTTAACCTAAAAACAGCTTTAAACTTAACAATGTAAAGATGCATTTTAATTGTTTTTTTTTGAACGGTGGACCCGTAACTGTATCAGCTCAAAGCAAGCACATACTATGCAGTAAGAAGCGAATATTTGGTAGAGAAATTAAAATGGGTTTTACCAGCAATTTTTACTCTCACAAATGATCCCCAAATATATATTTAATTTATAATATATATATCTTCACTATTTGTTGTTAAGTTAACTCCTTAAGAGTAAATGTAGAGTAACACTGCCGATTTTACTGTGTAACATATAGTAAATTGCTGCTAGTTAGTTAAAGTTGTGAATCACCTTTGTCACAGAGGAGCTCTGTAATGAATGCTAATGATTCCTTCCGGGTTGTTGATTTAACGCCATTTCCTGTTTCCATTTTCGGTTTCACTCTCACTTCCTATTTTACCTATGTACGTGTGAAGGCCCTATTGTTCTCTTTAGAATTATTATTAGGGCCCAAGCCCAAAGGGTGAAGGCCCTATTGTTTTCCTTAGGATTATTATTATTGTTATTAGTTTTGGCCCTTAAAATGCTCAAACTCTTGAAACTTCCCACACACATTGGAACCTGCGGCCATTAGGACGTCACAGAGGCTGGGACCAGGGTGTGGCGGGGGGCTCAACAGCGGCCCCTTGAATGGGGTCCGAAAACTTGGTCCATATATCAAACACGCTTGCACGGTACACGTATAGACCTTATCGGGCCTGACAACTTTCGTGCTCTAAGTTGTACGTCGCCTCAACAGGAAGTGAGCTATTTTGGGTTGTTTGAAAAACGCATAGTCTGTCATATCTTGTAAAATCATTGTTTGACTCAAATTAAGATCGTATATTTGATATCTGCATCGCGGAAATCAAATGTCCCTGCACTTTCTACAAAAAGCACGTTCAACACAGACACGCAGACACCCACTAATACAGCATTTAGTCAACAAACTACTTACTTTAGTGAAATGAAAACGTATACTGTAGTGTACTGTATAACATACCGCTTTGTTGTCTGTTTTAAATCCGGCAGCCTCACATCACGTGACGTGATAGTTTAATCAGAGAGCGCCTCTAGAGGTCGCTCTCGTGCCGCACTCTCCTCAGCCGCTCCAGCAACGGACGCGACCCAGAAAATGAAATCAAGCGCAGTTATGCATTTGTTTGTACATGCTTGCTCGCAGTCTGGGAATGGGGGATGGGGGATGGTTAATACAGTGAGACAGAGATTCAGAAGATTTAACAACATTTTAAACAAAAACTAAAATCTAAACGTGACAAAAAGTAGTCTTTGATAACTAAATATACATGCCAATAGAGTATGGGGAAAACATTGATTATAATACAAATTACTTTAAATCTGTTCGGAATGTTATCTAAACTTGTTAAAAATAACCATATAGTGCCATCTTTTGATTATTATTAAATTTCTTTTTTATTTCTTGTCCTTAAACAGATCGTTATTGAGATTATTTTTAAGTTAAACATACTACATTGATTAAAAAAAGTTTGAATTTCTTATTCAATGTTAGTGTTATTGTATATAGAAATAAACAGTGTATAATTCAGAGGAGAATATTGTTCAGTATCATGAATTATCATTGAGTGTCATCTCAAAATACAACATATTAAAGAAAACAAATATATTGATTTGAAAATTGTATTTTCATTTTAAATTCATCCAGGTTTGTTACCAAACATACATTCTTTTTTAAAGTGTTGTTAAAACAATGTCTATTAACAATGTCTCTAAAACAATGTTTTGTCTTCTCAACCCAGGTTAAAAATAGGTATATGCTGCCCTCTAGTGCTCATTATAATTATATGATTTAAGAGTACTGTTTCCCCTCATTTTAATTTACACATACATCTTGAAATTAAAAAATAAATTAAAATGTGTTTATTTATGATGTTTGTACTATTAAATATAGAAATTAGCTGTGTATATTTCAATTATTCATGAATAATTGACAACTTCCAAATTCCCTTCATGTTCTTAATTTAAACCTTCGCCATGGCAACACCATTTGAGATATACTATAATCGTTCACAATTTAGCATCTTCAGTATGTTGTCATCATGTGCAGAAGTTTATTATTAGTTATTTGCAGAAGTTTATATTTTAATTTTATTTTTTAAAATCACTGCATGTGTAAAGTTATTTGTATAACTGGGCGCGATCATTATTAGGAGACGCTGTGCGTCTCTTTGTGTGACAGAAAATCTTCCAAACTGTAAATGAAGCTTTTTAATATGGTCTTGTGATCGAATCTAACAAAGTCTAATAAAGTTTTAAAAAAAATCTGAGAAATGACGTGCGGCTCTTTGTTTAATCCATTAGGAAATGAAGTTTGCACAGATGCCACACAGTGTCAACACATTAACACAGTCATACACATAAACATTCAAACAAAGAATTGAAAAGAACATTAAAGAGGAATGATAAGAGCCTGAAAGACGCGAGAAAGAACGGAGAAAAGTTTCAAGAGTTTTTGAGCATGTTAAGGGCCCCAAAAAGCCCCGAACGGTTGAAAAATAAATAAATAAATATAGCTGCAAGCAGCGATGGGTGGGCCCAAGCCGGTGGCACCGCCACCTCTGTGGTTTAAGGACAACTGGGCACAGCGGGCAAAATGAATTTAAACGGTGTCTCCAGTTGGAGACTGACCAGTTAGTTGAGTCAGATTATTCAATAACATTTTAAACAATAAGAATAAAGTCTATACTGTGACACAAATTAATCTTTGACATTGTCTTAATATATACATTCAAATATAATACTAACTAAAAGCGATCATATCATAGCAAAGTTATCATTAGCAGTTCAAAGTGTTATATATTCAGCTGAATCTATCTTATTATATTGTTAAACTAATTATATAAAACTAAATAGTCAGTGAAATACAAATGAACTGGTTCTTTGCCTTTATTTCTTTATACAAATTTATAAAAGAGAAGGGCTAAGAGATTTCCTATCCTATAATAAAGACAAAAGGAGACAGCAATGAAAGGGTTAAACTTGCAAGACCCTGAGAGAGAGAGAGAGAGAGAGATATTCAGAAAAAATATTTTAAAGAAAACAAATATATTGATCTGAAATATAGTACATTCATTTTAAATTCATCCAGGTTCCATTGAATTTATCTTGTATTTTATGTTGTTTTTAACCATATTATTAAATTAATTATATAGAACCATATAGTCAGTGCACGACAACTGAACTGGTTCTATGCCTTTATTTTTATGGTGTTTCCTATCCTATAATGCAGAAAAGGGGACACAGCAATGAAAGGGTTAAACCTGCCAGACTAAAACACAGAGAGACGTTCGGGATCTTGAACTGTCTGAATGTGTGTGCGTGCAATGTATGAGGAGAGCACGAATGTAATATAAATGATAACGATCCAAATACAATTTATTTGCAGAAGTTTATATTTTAGTTTTATTTTTTAAAATCCCTGCATGGATGTAGTTCTTTGTATAACTGGGTGCGATCATTATTAGGAGACTCTGCGCGTCTCTTTGTGTGACAGAAATCTTCCAAATTCTAATTGAAGCTCTTTAATACATTGTTGTGATTTAAATGTTGTGTAATCGCTGGAATGGAATGTAATTGCTGGAATGAACAAGGTTAAAAAACACGTAAATGATTTCGTGATCACTCTCACAGAAATCATCAAACTGTCAAACAACACTGCTCGCGATCTCTACAGGAACGTCTTTCATGTGTTTATTTGCTTGTATATTGTAGAGTCGCTGGAATGGAATGGAATCACTATTAAATATAGAAATTAGGTGTGTATATTTCAATTATTCATGAATAATTGACAACTTCCAAATTCCCTTTTTGTTCTTAATTTAAACCTTCGCCATGGCAACACCATTTGAGATGTACTATAATCGTTCGCAATTTAGCATCTTCAGTATGTTGTCATCATGTGCAGAAGTTTATTATTAGTTATTTGCAGAAGTTTATATTTTAATTTTATTTTTTAAAATCACTGCATGTGTAAAGTTATTTGTATAACTGGGCGCGATCATTATTAGGAGACGCTGTGCGTCTCTTTGTGTGACAGAAAATCTTCCAAACTGTAAATGAAGCTTTTTAATATGGTCTTGTGATCGAATCTAATAAAGTCTAATAAAGTTTTTAAAAAAATCAGAGAAATGACATGCGGCTCTTTGTTTAATCCGTTAGGAAATTAAGTTTGCACAGATGCCACACAGTGTCAACACATTAACACAGTCATACACATAAACATTCAAAATTGCGCTTCTCTTTGTGTGACATTAAAAAGCTTCTTTTACAGTTTGGAAGATTTTCTATGTTCTAGGGATCGAATCTTGTCTAATTGCTTGAATGTTTTAAAGAATAAGGTTTAAAAACACTTAAGAAAGCGGGAAGCGATTGTTCTCAGCCGCGGCGCGTGTCTATAATTGTCACAGAACACCTTCTAAACTCAAATTAAGCTTTTTAAAACATTCTTGTGATTAAATCTTGTGTAATCGCTGGAATATTTTAATTTATAAGTTTAAAAAACACAAATGAGTTCGTGATCATTCACAGACATCATCAAACTGTCAAACAACGGGGCGTGTGCTTCTATGAGTGAACAGAAATAATGTGATACGTGTGCAGTACTGTCCACTAGAGGGAGCCACGAGACAAATTCAGAGCTTGATTATTCAAAATATCCATATTCAAACCAAAATATCTGACTTCCTGTTGGTCGGAGCTAATGACTGTAAATTAGAAAGTTGTCTGGCTAAATTAGAACAATATGTGTGCCGAGTTTGGTGACTGTAGGTTAAACTAACCCCCCAATTTTTGTCAAAAGATGGCGCTACAGAGCCCCTCCACCACGCCCATTTTTAAATCTTTGCTCATGTCTACTGGATGACAATATTGATGTGTGTGTTGAGTTTCATGCAATTTGAAGCAGGTTAAGAGCCTCAAAAACACCCAAGAATATTATTAAAGTTTGACGTCTTGCCATGGCAACAATATTTAAGATATCACAAAGACATTCACATGTCTACATCTGAAATGTTTTGACATTTATAATGAAGAAGTTTGAAGCAAGTGACACATTTCCTGCTGCCAATTGGTGGTGCTATATCTTTGACTCATAATAGTCACATCCATGTGCTCGGTCTCCTACAACGAACACACAGGTGAAGTTTCATAAAAATCAATGAATGTATGCAGACGTTATAACACACTTCCTGTTTCTGTTTTCTCTGTTCGCCACGGGCAAACCGTTTGAGATATCAAAAATCCCCTGGCAATTTTGCTTCATCAATGTCTTGACTTCATGCTCACCGAGTTTAGTGGTGATCGGATTAAGCGCCTACGAGGAGTATATCAAATTCCAGAGCATGCGTTTTTCAAACAACCCATAATAGCTCACTTCCTGTTGAGGCGGTGTACAACTTAGAGCACGAAAGTTGTCAGGCCCGATAAGGTCTATATGTGTTCTGAGCTTCATACCAATATGTGCAAGCGTGTTTGATATATGGACCAAGATTTCGGACCCCCTGTCACATCCTAATGGCCGCAGGTTCCAATGCGTGTGCAAAGTTTCGAAGTGCATGTTAAGGGCCCCAAAAGTGCCAAAAACCTTGAAAAAAAAATAAGAATAATAAATTCTAAAGAAAACAATAGGGCCTTCACCCTTTCAGGGCTTGGGCCCTAATAATAATAATCCTTAGAAGAACAATAGGGTCCTGCGCCCTTTCAGGGCTTGGGCCCTAATAATCCTTAGAAGAACAATAGGGTCCTGCGCCTTTTCAGGGCTTGGGCCCTAATAATAATAATAATAATAATAATAATCCTTAGAAGACAAGTCTGACCCAATGGAATTTTTGTTTCTGAACCTCACTGGAATTGAATGTAAAAAGCACTGACGTCTGCACAGCCTGCAGTCCTGCATACCAGTGGCGAGTTGGGACTTTATCAACCGGGGATGAAACAGACCAAATCAGAGAAGACAAATGAGAAACAGCACAGCAGGTGTACAGTCGTGGCCAAAAGTTTTGAGAATTACATAAATATTAGTTTTCACAAAGTTTGCTGCTAAACTGCTTTTAGATCTTTGTTTCAGTTGTTTCTGTGATGTACTGAAATATAATTACAAGCACTTCATACGTTTCAAAGGCTTTTATTGACAATTACATGACATTTATGCAAAGAGTCAGTATTTGCAGTGTTAGCCGTTCTTTTTCAGGACCTCTACAATTCGACTGGGCATGCTCTCAATCAACTTCTGGGCCAAATCCTGAACCCATTCTTTCATAATCACTTCTTGGAGTTTGTCAGAATTATTGGGTTTTTGTTTGTCCACCCGCCTCTTGAGGATTGACCACAAGTTCTCAATGGGATTAAGATCTGGGGAGTTTCCAGGCCATGGACCCAAAATTTCAACGTTCTGGTCCCCGAGCCACTTAGTTATCACTTTTGTCTTATGGCACGGTGCTCCATCGTGCTGGAAAATGCATTGTTCTTCACCAAACTGTTGTTGGATTGTTGCAAGAAGTTGCTGTTGGAGGGTGTTTTGGTACCATTCTTTATTCATGGCTGTGTTTTTGGGCAGAATTGTGAGTGAGCCCACTCCCTTGGATGAGAAGCAACCGCACACATGAATGGTCTCAGGATGCTTTACTGTTGGCATGACACAGGACTGATGGTAGCGCTCACCTTTCCTTCTCCTGACAAGCCTTTTTCCAGATGCCCCAAACAATCGGAAAGGGGCTTCATCGGAGAATATGACTTTGCCCCAGTCCTCAGCAGTCCATTCACGATACTTTCTGCAGAAGATCAATCTATCCCTGATGTTTTTTTTGGAGAGAAGTGGCTTCTTTGCTGCCCTTCTTGACACCAGGCCATCTTCCAAAAGTCTTCGCCTCACTGTGCGTGCAAATGCGCTCACACCTGCCTGCTGCCATTCCTGAGCAAGCTCTGCACTGGTGGCACTCCGATCCCGCAGCTGAATCCTCTTTAGGAGACGATCCTGGCACTTGCTGGACTTTCTTGGACGCCCTGAAGCCTTCTTTACAAGAATTGAACCTCTTTCCTTGAAGTTGCTGATGATCCTATAAATTGTTGATTTAGGTGCAATCTTAGTAGCCACAATATCCTTGCCTGTGAAGCCATTTTTATCTAACTCAATGATGGCTGCACGCGTTTCTTTGCAGGTCACCATGGTTAACAATGGAAGAACAATGATTTCAAGCATCACCCTCCTTTTAACATGTCAAGTCTGCCATTCTAACCCAATCAGCCTGACATAATGATCTCCAGCCTTGTGCTCGTCAACATTCTAACCTGAGTTAACAAGACGATTACTGAAATGATCTCTGCAGGTCCTTTAATGAAGCAATGAAATGCAGTGGAAAGGTTTTTTTGGGATTAAGTTAATTTTCATGGCAAAGAAGGACTATGCAATTCATCCGATCACTCTTCATAACATTCTGGAGTATATGCAAATTGCTAATATAAAAACTTAAGCAGCAACTTTTCCAATTTCCAATATTTATGTAACTCTCAAAACTTTTGGCCACGACTGTAGATTTAAAAGTATGCCCATTTTCCAACCTTTTTAAATGCAATTCATTCTCTGATATTGTTTCGTAACATTTACATTTTTAACCCATTTTGTCTGGTTATGTAGCCAATGGCGTACTTTGTGTATGTCAGAAATGTAGGCGAATGTTTTCAGTGGATTCTCACAAATTGTTTTGTCAAAAGTGGACCTGTGAAGACTTCTAGTGTGAACTGCCTTCAAGTCAACAACAGTCACCTCTTTGCAGATGGAACCTGACATCATGCGGCACTAGTGTTGCCAGTTCAGAGTGCAGTGAGGAACTCTTCTCCTCTGTATCTGTGGGTGATCAGGATGACTGCTACTCCCTCTTGGATGATCAGGAACTCGCCTCCTTTGACCTGTTCCCAGAAGGTAGTGTCTGCAGTGATGTGTCCTCCTCCATCAGCACTTACTGGGATTGGTCAGACAGTGAATTTGAGTGGCAGGTGAGCACTTAATTTTGAAACCATTTTAGTTGAGGGGTTTTTTAAATGTCGCTGTAATTGTATTTTATTTCCTAACATATGGACAAGCTGTTGATTACTTTATTGAAGAATTTGCTGAACCAAAACTGTCATTGTAGTTACCAGGCAGTGACATGGCCAGTGGCAGTGATGTGTTGTCAGACATCATACCCAGCGTGCCCAGTTCACCCTGTCTTGTCTCAAAAAGAAAAAACAAACCACACCGAAATCTCGATGAGCTGCCCTGGAGTGCCATGACTAATGATGAACAGGTTGGTTTATTTTATTTATGCACTGAAAATATAAAATGCACCAGTACGTGTTGTCATATACCAAGGGTGGCAAACATTGGTCCTGGAGAGCCGAAGTCCTGCAGAGTTTAGTTCCCACCCTAATTAAACACACCTGAATAAGCTAATCAAAGTCTTAAGGTTTACTAGAAAGCGACAGGCAGGTTAGTTTTTATTAGGGTTTGAGCAAACCTCTGCAGGACCGTGGCTTTCCAAAACCGACGTTCGCCACCCCTGTCATCTGACTCTGAGATCACCAGTACTGCTGTCAATAAATCAACATGGGACATATTAAATGCTGAGAAATGTTTAGTAGTGTTAAATTTTTATAGTGATAATATAATTTGTAATGAAAAATGTTAATTAGTTACGACAGGAAGACTTTTCTCTCTATTTACTTGTTGTTCTGTTTCTTTAGAGCTTCTACTATTTTTAATGTGACTTAGTTTTTATTTTTCGTTTTTAGGTGGAATATATTGAATATTTGAGTCGAAAAGTAAGCACAGAGATGGGACTTCGGGAGCAACTTGATATCATAAAAATAATCGACCCGAGCGCACAGATACTGCCGACAGACAGCGAGTTCATCATTGAACTTAACTGCCTCACAGATGAAAAACTTAAACAGGTAATGAATTACACTTTCTGGAAAATGATTTGGGGGAAGTGACCTGGTTAATGCAACTCAGTGCCCACTCCAAATGAAATGAAATTAATTTATTCACACTTCTAAGACATAGGCCTACAATAAATGGTTAACAAAAAGGCGCGCCACTTTTTCTTTCTTTCCAAAATGCTCACGCTCCTGTGGCATCTGTCATTGCTATGTTGGGCTCGACACAATGATGAGGAAGTTTCAGCAAAGGATAACTCCAGTTGATTTCTAGCCCTTGCATTAGCTCTGCTACTACATATATTTATGGAGATGAGAAATGAAAACCCACCCTGAGCTTTCAATGTTTTGTTACAGAAAAACAATTAAAGATTACAGATAAAAATGTGTGGTTAAGTTGCGATTAATCAAAAGTTAACTCATGACATTCATGCGATTTAATTGCAATTAAATATTTTAATCGATTAACACCCCTAATATAGTATATATGTATAAATAAAGACTCACAGATCTTTTTACTAACGCCATATTAGAGTGTTGATTAGTAATTGAATGTACCTGTTGCCCAACTAACAGCTGCACATCCGGATTATAAATTGCCTGGATGATTGGCTAGTATTACTCTGATTGCGGAGTTCAGTAATAAGTCATTGAGACATGGTACTTGATCACTTTAGGAGTCTTGGAATGAGGGATAACCCCTAGAAGAGCGTCTTGCTCCGTGTCAGCAAATTAATTTTCTAGGAATAGGACTTTTATTCCTGCATGATATGGGCAAGCCTGTATCCCCCCTTACGTTCGGCCATTCCATTTCAGGCCAGGACGATTAGTCCATGTAGGTTTATATCACAGACTGATGGGTCTTATGACAGCGCTGTTCCCTGTGCTTCTCTTGGGCCTCCTTCACATGAGGCTGTTCCAGTGGTGGACCAAGAGCCAAGGAATTTCGCCTCGTTGACATCTCTGCTGCAATCATAGTTATGTAGTGATCCGTGGGCAGATCCACTCATTACCTCATCTGCCATGATGAAAAGCACAGGACTCCAAAACTCACACCTCCAAGAGTAGTTCCACAAACAAAGAAATAGATGGGCTTGGAGATAAGCCTGAAAAACCAATCACTCTGACTATTTGTACAAGGGAAGTATGATGGCATTAGCATGCCATTGAGCAGACTAATCCACCGTTTTCCCCATTGTTCACCCTAGTCTCTCAGTCCTAAGACCTCAGGTATGAACTGACTCCACTCACCAAACAGGTTTGCTCTTAAGTATAAATTCTTTTTTTCTTTCTGGTCCACTGGCCTGTAGGTTCAGTGCTGGAGTTCCTACAAAGTCAATTTTCACCAGGGGCAGCCCCAAACATTCTTAAGTTTATGTTGCAGTGATTGCTGCTAGCATGTACAGATGGGAGGTGTCTCCAATGGGCAACACCCGCCAGTTTCTCGGTTCTTACAGGGAACGACACGGCTTAGGCCATGCTGCCCTGTACATTTTCATTCATGGGACAATATTTGTCCTGGAAGGTTTGGCAGGCCATCCATTGGAGCCGTTGAGTAGAGGGAGAAACTTCTGACCCTCAAGACTGTCCTATTGGCGGTCTTATCCACTCTTAAGAGGATCGGGGATCTGCTGGCTGTCTATTAGCCCTTCTTGTATGACTTTGGTCCTGTTCTGGTTAAGGTCTTACTACAGCCTAGGTTGTGTTTACATTCCCTGGGTTGTTTTGACCTAATTTTGATTGCTGCTAGCGTGTATAAATGGGAAGTGTCTCCTCTGGGCAACACCTTCGACCCCATTTTGTGATTTTGAAGGCCTTTCCCCCCAGCACAAGTCTGAGGGTGATGTGCTATTTACGTCAACCGCATGGCCCAGTGGCGCAAGTCTTACCAGCTGTTTCCCTTGCATCGATCATAGAGATATTCCTTGTGAAGGAACAATTTTAAAAGTGATCATTAGGTCCAAGGTCTAAACAAAAAGGCTACCTTGGTTCCAAATGCTGTAACTTTTGATTAATTTACCAAAAACGAATTGTCCTCCTACGTTTTCTTTCCTGAGTTATTGCATGTTGAATAAGAAAGATATGTAAAATTTCCCCTGAGCAAACTTTTATTTTGTCTTTGATCAGCAGTTTCTCAGCATGAGTATGTCCAAATTTATTTATTTTTTTAAACTTGTTTTCTTTCAAACTATACCTTTTGACTCATTACAAGTTGAGTTATTTTTGTGTGTCACTCAGAAAAAAATGTCTACCTTTGTTCCAAATACTGTAACTTTTAATTACTTTATGCTATCTCCACAAAATTTTGAACAGATGCAACTCACATATAGAGGACAAAAAAGAATTATCCCCCTACCTTATTTCCTTCATAAGATCTTGCATGTCAAATTAGAAATATATGTAAAATTTCCTTTGAACACTTTTTTTTTTTTTTTTTTTTTTGCATTTTAGCAGTTTCTCAGCATGAGAAAGTCCAAATTAAGTTTTTTTTATTTTATTTAAAAACTTAAGTTTTCTTTCAAACGATACCAACCTTTTGACTCTCCTTGCTATAGTTTTGGAGTTACGAGTCTTTACTTTTTTATGCTACTCAGGAAAAAACTCTTGAAAAATCTGCCTTTAGGGCTTAAGGGATTAATGTTCAATTCTGTTAAATGGAACTTGTCTAAATTCAAATTTACACAATTCAAAGAGCAGGATGTTGCCCATTGTAGTTTACATATGTTTTCCCAATTCTGAGTTATTACAATTCTGCTTTCTTTCTCCCATTTCTTTAATATTAATAATAAGATTAATCTCCTTGTAAATCTTTCAATGCTTCATATAATTTAGTAAGTCTTTTCCATTGATTGAGCATTATTAGATGAGGCTTATGGTCATGAGCTTTGGGTCATGACCGAAAGAATGAGATCCCGGATACAGGCGGCCGAAATGAACTTTCTCCGCAGGGTGGCAGGGCGCTCCCTTAGAGATAGGGTGAGGAGCTCAAAGTAGATCCGTTACTCCTTCACATCGAGAGGAGTCAGCTGAGGTGGCTCGGGCATCTGTTTCGGATGCCTCCTGGACGCCTCCTTAGGGAGGTGTTCCGGGCATGTACCACCGGGAGAAGGCCCCGGGGAATACCTAGGACACGCTGGAGAGACTATGTCTCTCGGCTGGCCTGGGAACGCCTCGGTGTCCCCCCGGTAGAGCTGGAGGAAGTGTCTGGGGAGAGGGAAGTCTGGGCATCTCTGCTTGGACTGCTGCCCCCGCGACCCGGCCCCGGATAAACGGTAGAAAATAGTTGGATGGATGGATAGATGAGGCTTTTAAGATTTTAACGAAAACAATCATATCATCCTCGTCAGTCTCTTTTTTTTTTTTTAGTATTCTGACAGAAATGTTGTCGCAATTTAAGAGGTCTGAAGAAGTCCTTAGATTCTAAATTCTATCTTTCTTTCAGAGATTGAAAATCTAATTGTTGTTTATCCATGATCAAACAATAAGCAGTAATCACTTTCGTAGCCCATATTTTGAAATGCATATCTAATGCCTTATGTACCACATTTCAATACTTTCACAAAATCCGTTATTTTATACGCTATAATCTCATACCAATGTTTTAGTGTTACCCTAATACTTTGATTGTCTTTTTTATTTTTGTTTAGATTTTTGGAAAATGTCGCTTGTATAGGAATCTCACCAAACTAACCAATCTCTGTCTTTCCATCTTGCATGCTATTCTGGATTGCAGGATCCTGAAGGATGTAGAAATTACTTAAGTATTTAATATTTAAGATCCCATTTTAAGGCATTATCAGTTCAAGCCTTTTTACTAGAACTGAGACAAATAATTTATAATCCATGTTCAACACAGAGATCAGTCTATAAACTGCAATCCTGTTTATTTTTCACAGACGTAATGGCTTCTTGTCAGAATATCTTATACCATTCAATGAAAATCCATTTGGGCCTAAAGGTTTATTTGTTTTGAGCCTGGATATTTCTTTATTTATTCCTCTGTTATATCTGCAGAAGTATGACTAACAAAAGGGAAATTTTTAAGAAATGAGAAAATAATAAATTTTAACAGGATCTGAAGTCTGTGTTTGGGTGTACAGTTACCTATAGAAACTTCTTATGTAACACTCTAGTAACACTCTCTGGATATCTTCTGACATATGAAACCACTTTTGATATAGGGTCTTATATATTCTGTATACAGTGGGTACAGAAAGTATTCAGACCCCCTAATATTTTTCACTCTTTGTTATATTGCAGCCGTTTGCTAAAATCATTTAAGTTCTTTTTTTTTTTCCTCATTAATGTATACACAGCACCCCATATTGACAGAAAAACAGAATTGGTCCTAAGTATTCAGACCTTTTGCTCAGTATTTAGTAGAAGCACCCTTTTGATCTAATACAGCCATGAGTCTTTTTGGGAAAGATGCAACAAGTTTTTCACACCTGGATTTGGGGATCCTCTGCCATTCCTCAGCCACAGTGATCCTTTGGGTTCTTCGTTACCACTCTCACCAAGGCTCTTCTCCCCCGATAGCTCAGTTGGAGGGCCAGCTCTAGGAAGGGTTCTGGTCATCCCAAACGTCTTCCATTTAAGGATTATGGAGGCCACTGTGCTCTTAGAAACCTTGAGTGCAGCAGAATTTTTTTTGTAACCTTGGCCAGATCTGTGCCTTGCCACAATTCTGTCTCTGAGCTCTTCAGGCAGTTTCTTTGACCTCAAGATTTTCATTTGCTCTGACATGCACTGTGAGCTGTAAGGTGTGTTAACACCCCCCCCCCCCCCATACAAACTTGAACTTGCATTTGCCTTTGCCATCTCTCTCTCTCGTGTCCACACAAGTGTACCACTTGGCCTAGGACATCCAGCCCTGCCACCCAGTACCCCATTGGAGACCCAGCAGTGTACTGGACCTCCTTCAGATCAAGGCAGCCAACCACCTGTGACTGTAGAGGAAGGAACCGCGTGATTTTGACACAAGCGGACACTCGACACCCAGCCTGAGCCACAAAGAGCTTCATCTCCTCCTTAGCCCATGCTCTTATGGGCTTCCAACAGGAGGCAAATGAACTAATGCTACAAGTCACAGAGTTCCACAGCAAACCAACCCGCTCAGTGCGAGACGGCACGGGACACATGCAGGGTACCTGACAGAGTGCAGCAAATGAAGGAGATCACCAGGAGAGGGGGAGGTCATCGAGAGCAGCCGAAACATGCCACTGAACAAGACCTGACAGGAGAACTTTTTCTACAAAGTTTTTTGTGCTCTCCCAACCCTGCACAAAAGGGGGAGGAGCTAAAGCCCTCTGATTAACACCTCACCTGTTAGCTTCCTGAAAGCCTCTGCAGCCGCAGAAGGAAAAGGATAAATTCAGACAAAACCTGAAAAGGCACACGAAGTGACACTCAAAGACATCAAACAAATGGCCAGACACATCCCTGCTTTACACCAGAGCTTGCAGGAGACCACAACATCCATGCCAACCTACGAAACCTCGATTTGCAAGACCCCAATTAAGACCCCAAAACCCCTTAAGACCCCAATGACTTTGAACTGCAAAACACAGAAGCCAAAGTGGGCACCAGAAGGCACCCAGCATGGCCACAATACCTTCTACATAGCTTCTACAAAGTTCCTAGTCAGCATAGGGCATAAAGCTTTTACTGGGAAGAGTCTTAACACATCTTAACGTGTCAAATGGAATTAGAACAAGGTTAATCTGACTTTAACAAAGAAACTCTAATTTCAGTATTAAAGCGTAAGTCTTTTTTGACAAAGAATCTCAACTCGGCCGCATATAAACTGTACCAGAATTGATTAGTCTGGTTTGGTTGAAGAAATCCCAATTGCAGTGTTGCAAGAAGGAATCTCAGTACAGTATTATATAAATGAAGCTCCCCTTTCTACAGTGTAAAGGCTTTAGAAACTATAGTCAGATTGACGTCATTTATCCAAACTTTAGCTGCGTCTACAACCATAGCTACCTGGTGCTCAATATTATGTTCCATTCGCTTATAGAAACATCAGTATTCATTCACTAGATGGATGTAGTTCTGCGTGTTTAACAACCTTTGATTTGCGGCAAATATGTTTAATTACTCTTTATACAAGTACAAGAAGTTGTTCAGAGTAAAGAGAAGTTACATGAGTAAAATTTGCAAATATCAAACCATATTTGCCTTTTTCTGAATGTAAATCTTTTTGAACATCCTAAAATATTTAATCTTGCCCGTGTTTCAAAAGGGCGGACAGACTTAATGAACTGTTGAATTGCTCCAACATGCCCTGCTTCCCATGACAGCAACCTTTCTTTTCTCTGTGAACTTGAGACGCGAGCGGATGTCTGTTTGCTGCTCCGTGAGATTTAGTGCTCCATAGTTGGATGAAAGAGATGTGTCTCTATATTCATTATAGATCGATGATATATATATTTAAATACTTGTGTAGCGGTATAAGTGATGTCAGTGCTCTCATATGTCTAATATGATGTTAATACGATCTTAGCTTTAGCAATATACTAATGATATGTAACACATGGTGCATATATCTCCACAAAAGGTTAAGAGAAGCAAATAGTATCGAATGACATCTTCAAACGTGTCGTCTGGAATTTCCAGTTCTTCAGACGTACATGTATGTGAATGAGTTCCTTGCTGAGTTTATACAATTTTAATTAATTCTAATTTCAATATGGCTAACTGTTATATTAGTTTCATTAAATGATCATTTATTTCATGTAATATAAATGGGAATACAAGTGTGAAAGTGAAAAAAGGGTTTTTTGTGAGATAACATTTAACATGCTTGTTTTAATATGTAGTATGCAAGTATACAATTGATTGCACTGAATTTAGTGGAATATTTTAATGTGAAAAAAACCTAAATAATTGAGACAATTTATTGCACAAGTTATACAGTTGAATGCTGGTTGATGTTTTTTATTGGAAATTGTTTAAACTAAATGGAATTGTTAATACAAAATGCTAATTGTTCTTTTGGCCTTGTTTTCAAGGCCAGGTTTTTCTTTTCTTGCGAATGTTCCATGTGATATTATGCTGGATGAGTCTGCTGTGGATGGAAATCAATTGAAGCATAATTTGTTTCTGGATTGATCATGGATTGTTCAACCCCTTTCGGTGTGCGTAACGGCGGAGTTGAACTGGTGAGCCGCCCATTGAGTAGATCTTTTGAACTTCCTGTTTTGAAAGAACATAACTGAAATCATTCGTCTGTGAATGGTAAGAGTGGAATTTCCCACCACTTTCCATAGACTGTGGATTTCATTTTTCATGGATATCTGGAACTGAAATCATTCTGAGTGTTTCCCGGAAAGCACTGAATTCTTGTTGAATTTTCAGTCAATGTAATTTTGTTTTTGTTTTTTTTGTTTTTTGCTGTTAAAATACAGTTTCCTTGTTTTTACATCAACACTGTGTCCGAGTTGCTCACTGCTGTTGCACCATCTCTCTCCCAAATCGAACCTGATCTTTTGAATCGCTGGTCCATTGATAGTGGGACACGAAAATTGGCATCACGTGTAGCAGGTTACATGTAGCTAACTAATAACTTCTACAGTTGCGGTTAGCATCATTTACTTGAAGCCTTTAACTAAAGCTGTGTGTAAGCAGTGTGAAGTGAGCTAAACCATTTTCCCGTAGTTCCTTACCTTACCTTTCCTTACCTTGAATTCTTCTCAGCTAATTTCACATTCACCATTTTAGCTGTACTTCTTCCTGAACCCCATTCACCTAAATTAGCAGTTGCCTAGCTAGAGAAGAGTTCCTGTAGTCAGTCATCTATTTCACTTGTGTATTCTTTTACCTATTTGATTTATTCACACTGACCCCTATTTTCCAGTGAGGTATTTGTTTCCCCATAGAGCCCAAAAGGAACAAGAGGCACTTTTTGTTTTGTGATTCTGTTTATTCTTAACAAGTGCACTAAGTTCTATGCCCCTGCCACACAAGTAATCTTAGTAATTACTAAGGCACAACTATAGTCCGGAGCACTGGTAATGAACATAATCTGAATAGGAAAGCTGTTCTTTTTCCTTTTTCACCTCTTAAGAGACCTAGCCTGTTGCAAGCCATCAGGAGATTCTGAGAAATAAGTTGACCATAAGAATCATCTTAAGTCATTTTTTAAATCACAGCTTACGCCTATCAGAAACATTCTCCGAACCACCCAAATCTTAGCATCCAGGATCTACAGCTAAGATAGCAATCATATGAGACTCATTTCGATGGCAAGCTATGCCCAAATCATTAAGCTGTATGCTATATCCCTAGCTGACCCATTAAACTTCAAGTTATGAACTCTTTAGGGTCAAGCATTAGTCCCTCACCCTTACTCTCACCACAAGTGTGCCAAAATGTTGTAGATGCTCAGCTTAACCTTCCAGACGGGAGACCTAAAGGACTGACAAGCCATCCTGGCTCCTGACGACCTACAGCACCAGAGGCAAGTGCAACTGGACAATGAGAGGAGAGGAGAGTCAAGTCACCTTTACTTATATAGCGCTTTTTACAATGCAAATTGTGGCAAAGCAGCTTTACATAAATAACTGGCAAATCATGTTTGGCTGCACAGCAGCTCCCAAAGAAAATGGTGTCATTGTCCAGCTTATTCTATATATTATTGATTCATTCTGTTGCAAAAATCAGTAGTTATCAGTCTAGTTAATTTATGTATATCCGCACTGGAGAAAACAGTGACGTAATCGTCCGGCTCAGCTCCGTTTGCATACAACGGCGCCAATGCAGGCATATCAAAAACACTGCTGAATATCAAGCAAGTGTCCCCAACCTAAGCAAGCCAAAGGCAACAGCAGCAAGGAACCAAAACTCCAACAAAATGGAGAAAAAAACGTTGGGAGAAACCAGGCTTAGTCGGGGGGCCAGTTCTCCTCTGGCCAACAGTGAACACTTGCCCGATACTCGTTACAGGTCATAAGTCTGATTGGAGTCGCAACAGTCAAAATATTTAATCCAGTTCCATCTAGTTTAAGATCTTTTTACGGTATGGGACTTTGTTTGTTTGGGTTTGTTGGGGATATGTGCCACTGGCTGATGAGTCAGTAAGGCCCTCACAAGGGATGAGCTAGTTCACACAGTCTCCGCCGACACCCCAGGGCCATGCTGCTGCCGCACACAGGCGCAGATTCCCCATCCGACCCGGACACGGCCCGGATCCAGCCAATCACGTTAATTGGTTAACCTTGGGATAAGCAGAGAGACAAAAATTAGCGTAGACGCCATTCTTCTTCTGATGTAATGAGTACATCTGGTGTTATAGGACGTGTCCCTGGTTCCGGCTGACCTGATCTATGCAGCCTAACAATCCTTTAACGAATATGAAGACAAAAATTGATAATGTGTCGTGTATGCCAGGTTAAATAGATGCATTTTTAGTCTAGATTTAAACTGACAAAGTGTGTCTGCTTCCCGAACAATGCTAGGAAGATCGTTCCAGAGTTTAGGTGCCAAATAGGAAAACAATCTATCGCCAGTGGTTGATTTTGATATTCTAGGTATTAACAACTGGCAAGAATTCTGAGATCGTAATAGACGCAAAGGACTATAATGCATTAAGAGCACACTTAGGTACTGGGGAGCTAAGCCATTTAGTGCTTTGTAAGTAATTAACAAGATTTTAAAATCTATACGATGTTTAATAGGGAGCCAGTGCAGTTTTGACAGAACCGGGCTAATATGGACATATTTCCTGGTCCTAGTAAGGACTCTAGCAGCTGCGTTTTGGACCAGCTGTAATTTGTTTATCAAGCGAGCAGGGCAATCACCCAGTAGAGCGTTACAGTCTCAAGGTCATGAACACATGAACTAGCTGTTTTGCATTTGTTATTGACAGCATATGTTGTCGTTTAGATATATTTTCAAGAGGTAAGAATGTGGTTTTGCATATGCTAGAAATGTGACTTTCAAATGAAAGATTGGTATCAAAGAGCACACCCAGGTTCCTAACTGACGAAGACAACTTAACAGAGCAGCCATCAAATGTTAGACAGTATTCTAGGTTATTATGTGCAGAAATTTTTGGTCCAGTAATTAGAATCTCTGTTTTCTCTGAATTTAGTAGTAGGAAATTACTAGTCATCCAATTTTTTATATCAGCTGCGCATTCTGTTAATTTTGAGAATTGGTAGGATTCGTCAGGGCACGAGGAAATATAGAGCTGAGTATCATCAGTGTAACAGTGAAAACTAATACCATGCTTCCTAATGACATCTCCCAAGGGTAGCATGTACAGAGTGAAAAGCAACAGTGCTAGTACTGAGCCTTGCGGTACTCCATATTGAACTTGTGATCGAAATGACATCTCTTCGTTTACTACTACAAACTGATCATGGTCAGATAAGTATGATTTTAACCTTGCCAATGCAATTCTACTAATCCCAACATAATTTTCTAGTCTATTCAAAAGAATGTTGTGGTCAATAGTGTCAAACGCAGCACTGAGATCTAGTAACACTAATAAAGAGATACAACCACGATCTGATGATAAGAGTAAATCATTTGTAACTCTAATGAAAGCAGTCTCAGTACTATGGTACGGTCTAAATCCTGACTGGAAATCCTCACAGATACCATTTCTTTCCAAGTAGGAACACGGTTGCGTTGATACTGCCTTTTCTAGTATTTTTGACAGAAAAGGTAGATTGGAGATCGACCTGTAATTGACTAATTCTCTAGGATCAAGTTGTGGTTTTTTAATAAGAGGTTTGATAATAGCCAGCTTAAAATTTTTCTGTACGTAACCTAGTGATAAAGATGAATTAATGATCTGAAGAAGAGGATCTATGACCTCTGGAAGCATCTCTTTCAATAGCTTAGTCGGTATAGGGTCTAACATACATGTTGTTGATTTCGATGATTAAACAAGTTTAGACAATTCTTCCTTTCCTATAGCAGCGAATGAATGAAATTTTTCCTCAGGGATACTACAATGCACTGTTTGATGTGATACTGTAGTAGACAGTTGCATGGCTATAATTTTCTCTCTAATGCTGTCAATCTTGCAAGTAAAGAAGTTCATAAAGTCATTACTGCTGTGCTGTTTGGAAACATCAGAAGTTGAAGCTATATTTCTTGTTAATTTAGCCACTGTATCAAATAAATACTTAGGGTTGTGTTTATTTTCATTTAAAAGATTTGAAAAATAAGCTGATCTAGCGGTTTTTAAGACCTTACTCTATCATTTTCTCTCTCCATGAAATACGAAAAACTTCTAGTTTTGATTTCTTCCAGCTGCGCTCCATTTTTCTTGCTGCTCTCTTAAGGGCCCGAGTGTGCTCATTATACCATGGCGTTGGACTAATATTCTTAATCTTTTTTATGTGCAAAGGAGCGACAGAGTCTAGAGTGCTGGAAAAGAGAGCATAAATAGTTTTTTTTGCAACATTGAGTTCTTCTAAGTTGTCTGGTTTGCTAAGACGATGAAACTGATCAGGAAGATTATTTATAAAGCAATCTTTAGTGGTCGAAGTGATGGTTCTACCATATTTGTGGCAGAAAGACTTGCAGCCTTGATTAAATGTAGCATGCATGAGACTAGATAATGATCTGAGACGTCATCGCTCTGCTGCAGACTTTTAACGGCATCAATATCGATTCCATGTGACAATATTAGATCTAGAGTATGATTACGACAATGAGTGGGTCCTGACACGTGTTGTCTAACTCCAATAGAGTTTAGAATATCTGTTAATGCCAATTCCAATGTGTCTTTTTCATGATCTATATTGATATTAAAATCACCAACAATAAGGACTTTATCCACAGCCAGTACTATCTCCGATAGAAAATCAGCAAATTCTTTGATAAAGTCTGTATGGTGCCCTGGTGGCCTGTATACAGTAGCCAGCACAAACGTCAAATGGGATTTGTCACTTACATTACATAACGTTACATAAAGCACCATCACTTCGAAAGAATTATATTTGAAATACTTTTGAGTAATACTGAAGATATTTCTATAAATTACAGCAACACCTCCCCCTTTTCCTTTCCGAAGAGATTTGTGTTTGAGGGCTAGACTCATTTAAAGTAATGTAATCGTCTGGTTTTAGCCAGGTTTCTGTCAAACACAGCACATCAAGATTATTTTCTGTGATAATATCATTTACAATAAGTGCTTTTGAAAAAAGGGGTTGAATATTCAGCAACCCAAGCTTTATCATTTGTTTATCTTTATTATCTCTGTTTTTTACTTGTTGAACATCAATTAAATTTTTACCCTTAAATGGGTTTGGAAGTTTTTTGTATTAATTCGGGGTATAGTCACAGTCTCTATGTGATGATATCTGAAAGATTCATCACATAGAAAAGAGTGAAAGAGTGGTGAAAGAGTCTTTCTGTGACGTGAGACAGCTAGCAGACGGTCGGTTTAGCCAGTCTGACTGCTTCCTGACCTGGGCTCCAGTTAGTCAAGGTTGAGCTCTATGACTATCTGCCATTTTACAAGAGAGAAGAGCAGCACAACAGGTCAGGTCTTCCCCAAAAACTTTTTCAATCGTCTATGTAACCTATATTATTCTGTGGACACCACTTAGACAGCCAGACATTGAGTGATGATAGTCTGCTAATTATCTCATCACTCCTACAAGCAGGAAGGGGTCCAGAACAAATTACAGTGTCTGACATCGTACGTGCGAGTTCACACACCTCTTTAATGTTAAATTTGGTGATCTCCAACTGGCGAAGTCGAACATCATTAGTGCCGACGTGAATAATAATCTTAGAGTATTTACGATTAACATTAGCCAGCACTTTTAAATTTGAGAGGACCAACGACACGACCCAAGCCAGAGTTGCAGCCACACCAGGATGATCTCCTCAGCCCTAGCTCATGGATCTGAAAACAGAAGGTAAACCTCGCATAACAGATCACAGGTGCTGAAAGCCTCACAGATCAGCACCGAACTGTCACCATGGCAACAGCCAGTTGTACCAGCCAGGCCCTGGGAGAAGCCATGGAAAACAACATCCTCAACCTGCAGACACCACAGAATATCCCACAGCTGTCAACTACAACATCCTCCTCCAAACCCTTCACATGGGTGTCAAGGGGAGGCTGCACGAGGACAGCTGGGCGCGTCTGCCTCAGGCAAACAGGTGTTGTGGACACAGTCATCTGAGGAGTGCTGTGAAGTACAAGCTTCCGACTCCTTGCCCAACAGAGCTCAAGCAAGCTCAAGTCGGCACTGCATCAAAAGTGGAAGCCACACTCCAACCATCAAACTTCTGGTGAGTTCTTGTTTGCGGAGGCCAACAAGCATCTGCTGACTAGGTCACAGAGCCCTAACCACTTCCTGCAACCACAAGCAATCTTTCTGCACCTTCTACAATTCTGATCTTTCTTCAATGTTGCTCGCGGTTTCCCATAGGAGCGACAACGATCGAAAGGGGAGTATCTAACGACTGAGATAAATCAGACACAAATATTTGTTATATTTAACAAATTTTCTTAAAACCCCTTTCTAACTGCAAACCCAAGTGTCTACCCCAACCCCCGAGGCAATAGGACTGCAGGCCTTTTACAACCCGAAAGTATGCAGACCTCTGCAGACTACAAGGAAGGTACAAAGCCTGTAAAAAAAAAAAGCTGCATTAATTTATAGATGAACTGATCTATAAATGAACATGGATCCCAGGACATTGTATTTATGATTGACTTGTGTTTAGTGTCTTGTGTATGGTGTCTTGGTTTAATGCATACTTTATGATAAAAACTACGAACAAACTACCTCACATATATTGCGTCTCCTATCAAATTAATGCTCATTTCATGATTTACATTTTCATGTATGTGACTTCCTCATCAGATGCAGTGCGTGTTTGTTGTATTAATTGGAGCATTAATGCACACGAAACTACTAGGCCGGTTTTACCATGCGCTGGAACAAAAGCTATAAATTCCACTAGAGAGGAAGTTCCCGCTCAGGAATTCCTCTTTCCTCATTGGTCAGGTCCACCTTGGGGAGTGTGCCAGAACCCCGAGGCTAAAAGGGAGCACACACTCTCCTCCCACACTCTCTTATCGTTGACTGTTCCAAAGACAGTTCCTGTGGCCTGGCCTCCTTTGACCTGCCCGGCCATGTGCTCACATGGCAAAGAGAAGCAAGCAACAATGCAAGCTTGTAATTGTTCCTTCATTCAATGCAGAAGATATTGATTGCAACCATTGGACCGAAACTCAGGACTTTCTACTGCAACCATATATTCGAACCGTCTTCCGTCTCTGAGGCAGAATGCAAGTATCGTACGATATACTAAATTGCTGCTAGTAAAAGTGTGAACCTCCTTTGTCAGCAGAGGAGCTTTGTAATGAATGCTAATCATTCCTTCCGGGTTGTTGACTTAACTCCATTTCCTGTTCCCACTTTTGGTTTCACTCTCACTTTCCCTTTTACCCATGTACGTGTGATCTGTGTGTATGTATGTGTTTGACAGATAGTTACGTGTTCGTGATGTAGTTAATAAAATTTGTGCACAATACATGTTTGGTTCTGACTCTGCCTACGTAGGTAAATTGTCACTTAAGTGATTCTGATCCTGTACATGTTCTTAAAAGTACAGGAAACAGTAAGGAAGAATTATTTTTTCTGTCAGGGGAAAATATCCTTTTCTTATAATCAAATAATAATCAACACTGAGTGTTCACAGGATGAACAGATTGATTGATTGTAATTTGAATGTAGCTACATTAAGTTAACCAGATTAACTGATTCAAAGATTCATAATAATAATGAGTTATGAATAATTATCAATATTTCCCCTTTGAGCTAATTTGCTACAGGCCCTAATAATTCTAAGGAAAACAATAGGACCTTCGCCCTTCCAGGCCTTGGACCCTACTAATTCTTAGGAGAACAATAGGGCCTTTGCCCTTTCAGGGCTTGGGCCCTAATAATAAAAGGAGCAATTCCAATAGCGTCTTCACACCATATGTGCTCGAGCCATAATAATGAATGGAGCAATTCCAAGAGGGTCCTCACACCTTTTGGTGCTTTGGCCCTAAATATACAAGGACATATAAATAATAATAAAAATAAATTTAAAAAAATAATTAAAAAAACATTTGTACATTTATATTTATATTATTAATCATAATATATTCATACTTTTATTTCCTTAGGAATAATTGCATTTTTCCACATTTTTTTTTAATTTATTTTTTATGCACTGTATATTTATTTTTGCAAACTCACAATAACAAGAAAACTTTGTGCATTTGTAAAATACAGAAAACAATCAGTATGTGCTTTCTACCATCCTTGTCTCCGTGAAGCGTTATTAGTACCTGAGCACCAAGGTGCGAGGACTCTCTTGGAATTTTTAAATAAATTAGTAAGAAATCTGACTGGCTGATTAAAATATCTAGCTAGATAACTAACATATATGGTAGGTAAAGTTAACAGTTCAGTTTCTAAAAAGCGTATCTAGAATTAGACAAGTATTTAAGTGGGTAATTAATTTGCATTAAGACAAAATTAAAAATGAATTGTTGGATCCTTAAAACCTCAAATAGGGGCATGTCATTGATTCAGCTCATGTCATCAAAATCTCACTCCAACTAGGCAGCCAAAGTTGGCAACCCTGCTTAAATTTGGAGTTAATTTAATTTGGTTTTGATCAATTTAACAATTTAGTGTAGTTAATTAAAAGTTACTGTTCAGTCATTCAGATTTCTGTTGTTTGTTTAGGTGAGGAGCTACATCCGTGAGCACAGTCCACGGCAGCGTCCCAGCATGACACGTGATGGCTGGAAGAGGAGCATGGCAAGCAGTGGCAGCACCAGCGGTGTCAGTGCTCACAGCAGCAGTAATGCCAGCATGGTAAGCAGTGCCAGTAGTAGCACCGCTTCCACGGGGTCAAATTCTTCCACAAGCATCAGCCGTGCACACAGCGATGGAAACTTGGCCACTGCTGCAGAGCGAATACGAGACTCTAAGGTATCAGCACTCAGTTACTTCAAGACATTAAGAAAAATAATATATTAGCCAGTGTAATCTGATTCACAAAGAAATTTGTCTTGTATGATGAAATGATAAAAATGAAATGGAAAAAAAACCTACAGATTGATAAATCATTCGTTGTACTCAAATGTCACCCTAATCCACTTTTAAAAATTAGTCATCCACCCGTTCGTGATTGGAATTCTGGCTCTTTTTAAGGAACCAGATCATTTGGCTCAGCTCAGTAACAACAGCCAACTCTTTCAGCTCCGAACCTTTTTTCATTTAGTACCACTTCTGGCTTTTTAAATTCAGACAAATATTGTTATGTTTGGCTTGTGGCTGATATGTATGCACATATTTAACTTATATTATTCAATATAATTATTATATTATATTTTATTATATTATATTAACCTTCAAATTTACATTATCTGGTTAAAAAAAAGACTTCTCTAAATCTAAAACCATTAAACACTATTACATGTGTACTGAACATTTTATTTATATTGAACTATCCAAAATAAAACCATTTCAAGCAAATAACACTTGAAACAAATAAGGTTGTTAAAGATTTTTAGTAGACCCTGTTCAATATATTTTTACCTTACAAATTCTACATTCTGCCTTTGTTGTCTGTTATTAAAATGCATCCAAATAATACTTTGTTTGCGTGTGTTACTCATATTCTGATCTGATATTAAGGATGATCTTTTTGCCTCACTGTTCGACCACACACACACTTCGTGCAGTGACTGAATGTTATGTTAATGTGTATGTGCTTGCGACAAATCGAGAGCAGCGGGGTAATGTCATTGCACGTGATCGCACGCTCATACACATCAAATAACATTCAGTTAGTACATATGGACTACTTGACGTGTGGCTGAGCAGTGTAGAGAAAGGATAATCATATTATTCTTTTCCTGTATTATTATACAAAAAACGACACATCTGTATTGCCCACTACCCACTGGCACCTATGATTTACTCTGATTTAGATATCCGCACATGACCCGATCGTTTGTCACATTACAGTTATTCAAATTCTTGAAAAAAAGTGTTAGGCATCATGATGTGGTAACACATTATACTGAACTATGCTGTTTTTAAATAAATTTAGATATTTAAAGTAAAAAGGTCTTCTTTTGCAAAATTACATGTATTTAATAGAGGCTTTACTCCCTTCAAGCTTAAATTGGAATATGATTGTTTCTGTCATTGCAACTTCCCAAACACACAAACTAAGTAAAAGTAACTTTTATTTGGTTATTTTTTTTTTTTTGGTGCTTCCTTGATTAAGTTATTTCACAACAGATATTTACACATTATTTCACAAGACAAAGCAAAAACTAAATTACACAAATGGTCTCAGGGTTCCAGACTGCGACCAAAATGGTCGCATATGCGACCTTTTTTTGAGGATGTGCGAGTTAAAATTTTAGGTGGTCACATTTGTGCGAGTGCATGATCATGTTATTCGTGCGCATGTAACAGAACGAGGTATCAGCAGCTGCTGCCATCCGTAACTGTTTTGTTTTCAAAATGAACAAAATATAATGGAGTACGTCATGAATCCATTTTCCAAACCATGTTTTTGTCTTATCCTGAATCACTACGGTACGCCTATAATAAGTGTTTATATTCGGACTATTTTAGACCGGACTCGGCTCGGCTGCGGAGTATCACAGTACCTGCGTGACTCGTCATAGACCAGTGTTTCTCAAACTTTTTCAGCCCAAGGACCACTTTATCTTCCAATTTTTTTTGGAACCACTTAACAGAATCCCACTCTAACACGCCCCCCAAAAACAACAAAATAGGAAGGATAAACTAAATTTAAGTTTAATATGCAACTGTTTCAAGTCAAAAACTAATTATTCAAACACAAATGCAAAGATATGATCAGAAATTATTATATGAATTTTATTTCATTTGAAAAAGTAAATGTGATGTGTAATGAGCTGCAGCTTAATATGAACAACAAACTGCACATGTGAAAAAAAAACTGCAATTAAACATACTGTAACAGCCTAGGTCCCACTTAATGTCATTCCAAAGAGCCATTAGTTTAAAACTGAGGTGGTGGGTATAGGAAGTCTATGGTTGTAACTATGGTAACAATAAAATGCTGAAAAAATGTCCCCCTTAACCCTTTGACGCGTACGATCACACCGGTGTGATCAGTCTTGGCTGGTCCCTGGAGTGTACGATCACACCGGTGTGATTAGAACTTTCAGCGCATCACGTGATCAACTGCCAAATTCAAATGTCCTTGCGCGCGTTCTCTGGCGCTGAGCCAGTGACAGACGCGCTCAGCGCTGTCAATATATCACAAATATGCAGTGTTTTCAACCACATAATGTTTATTTTAGGTTTCAGACATTTAAATGCACATACGTACTAACAAATCAATACATTTAGAGTTTGTAAAATACACACTGACGTCTATGGGAGCGGCAATAACAATAATTTCCATAATAATTAGACGACACGCTCTATTCATATCAGATACACATTGTGTAAGTAACTTTAAAGTTTACTCTCTTCTTCTCTCAGTTCACCGGCTCACTTACATTCATGTATTTCGGGATAAGTGGATGAATTCACGTGTTTTAAAACCAACAGACGCGATTCTCTGTACTGCGGGGCAAACTAACATGGCGGCGCCCACCATGCGTATAGCTCAACTAACGCGATCATTATAAAAGTGTTTAAACAGCAAAACACATCCACTTGCACATATTTGACAATCGGAATATCAGATATTTCATGCTATAGTCATCAAATTTGTTAATATTTTGAATAAAAAAAGAAAAATGAAATAAAAGCAGATCATCAGTCATACAGCGCTATTGTGGCTACCGTCTGTCACGTGACAAGCAATGACGCGTCACCATGGAAACAATAAAGTGACACGTTCTAAATAACGGTCGCCTTGAAAAACTCACGCTGGGGGCTCAGCCAGAATATTTTAAACTTACGTGCGAAAGGGTTAATGTCCAATATCACTGAAATGACTGGGATTTTACACATAAAACAAAAACTATTACATTACAAAACTAATAGATCTGTGGATTTTATATTTTGAGATTTCCATCTAAAACGTAACGTGAATATTAATAATGAGTTTAGGTCATCTTTTCGTAGACCACTAGGGGGCGATGGCGGACCACACTTTAAGAATTACTGTCATAGACAAACAGAGAGAAGTAGTTCCGGCTACAATGTTCTTCCGCAAGACACATGCAGTTCTATTTATTAACCGCTAGAGAGCGAACGTACACGCGCATTGCACAATGATGATGAAACGTGCCAATTAGGAATTCAGGTAATTTAGGAATTAAGCTATATAAAAATGAAAAGGTTAATAGCTGAATAATAACAATAAAAACAAATTTTGGAGTTCAAGGATGCTGGTGGAAAGGACGAGCCAGTATACAGACACAACTGATGATGAGCGCACAGGTAGAAAGGCACTAGTTACTTCAACAGCAATGGCTTACACCAGGGTTCCTCAATAGGCGGCTGCGAGAGAATGTTTGGCCTGTGCTAATGCCAAATATGTCAAATAGTGTTGTCAAGGTAATGTATATAAGCACGTCTCTGTCACAAATTCAAACGCAGCATCATTGCTCGCGTTGCTTAACCGCTGGCGCGTTGAAAATGCTCGCGCTCCGCGCAGTTAGTCTGTCAGCGACTCAAATACTCACTAGGCAAAATAGACTCAAATGGTGAATGGACTGAAAATTTTTGGTTTATTTTGTCTGACCAACCACAACAAAGAAAGTAAATTGTATGTGAGGAAGTACAGCGTTTGCGTTTATATTATTAGTTACAGAAAGGCAGACTAAAGGCTAATATTTTCTCATTTAACTTCAGTATTCAGCAAATACACATCTAAAACAAATATCTGAATATCTAATTAACATTAATTTCACAGACCTTACAGATTTATTCGAATACAATAGTGAGATTTTCTGAAGTGTTTGTAACCCGCGTGAATGCGTGTATTCTGTGCGTGACAGTCGATCCGTGTGAAGTGAATTCAGACTTCAGTTCAGCTTCACTGGAAACGCGATCGAAATTATATATATTATATATTAGAATTTTATATATATTTATATTGATTAATTTAATTTTCATACTTTTCATATTTCTAATGTATTAAATATGAATTAAAATAATTATAAATTATACATATATATCAGATTTATATCGGCCATCAGCCACTGTGATTTTAATATATCTAAGATTAAGACGACTATTCATCAAGCATGCATTTATTAAAACTGTTGTAGCAAAAAAAGGTGCGACCAAATCTTGTGCTGGTGCGACCAACTGTGAAAATTGGTAGCACCAGTGCAACCAGTGAAAAAGTTAATCTGGAGCCCTGGGTCTAATTTAAAATTTTTACACCACTTTGGTTTTTATTATGGTGGGTAGCTTTCTTAATGATCTGTGACTATGGCTGCATTTGCACTGCAAGTCTTAATGCACAGATCTGATCTTTTGACCAAATCCTATTTTTTTTTTGTTTGTTTGTTTGTTTTTGTTTGTTTACATTCACTTTAGACATGACTGGTATCCTATATGTGTTTACATTAATTCGTGCCAAAAATTACTTTCTTGTTGATTGCTTTATATGTGACATTATATAAAATAAAAAAGTTGAGTTTTAGTGCAAGTGCATATAGGTACGTGTGCTTCATATACAACATTAGAAAAATATATTTGTTTAAAAATAGCCATTCACAGGCCCAAAACATGGCATCTGCAGATGTGAGCGCGAAGCAAGCACTTATGGGACAATGTTGTCATGCACCAATTCACAATGAGTGGAAAGAGAATTTTAGGTTGACACAACAGTCATTATATTCAACAACATCATCAGCTCGTTCCGTCCATCATACGTCATTAGCCAATTCTGTCATTGCATGTGTAAAACTTTACAGTTTTGGTTTTCAATCCAAACAAGTGTTTACATGTCCTATCAAATGGATTATAAAAGGTTTATCCCATCCCTCTCAAAGCAATTAAAATTTCATTCTGATTGGACTTTTAAACTGATTGTAATTGGGAAACTATGCTCCATGTAAATGCACCTGGTGTAATTACTGTAGATTACTGTAGTAATTTATTTCTTTAGCATTTTGCATTAGTAAATACTTTCAAAATCCCACATCAGCCTTGATCAGTTGAACAATATAAGAATAGACATGAAACTACTCTTTTAATTCGTTCAAATAAATTATATAAAATTGGATAAATTTATGCTTGAACTAACCAAAGTATTTAAAGCAAGGTTACATTAAAAGCATACAAAGTAAAATTTTGATGCTAAATCCACTACTTGGGGACCAAGCACCTAAGGTGCTAAGGCACCTATTTTATCCGTTAGTTTTCTTATTATTAGGGGCCAAGCCCCGAAAGGGCTGTAGCCCTATAAACCTTTATCACAGTGGAGTTGTTCTGTAGTCAATTCCGCTGTGTTAAAGGTCTATAGGTCTACATTTTCAGATACAGGAGAAGAGATGCTCTTTTTTTCTATATTCTGATATTCTGATTGCTGTGTACAGAATTTCTGAGAAAGCCGTGGCTAGTAAACATACATAATGATTTCACCAAACGTTGTCAGTGCTCGCCTGAACTAACCGAAACGCTGCAGTGTGTGTGTGAGACCTGACAAATGAGATCAGAATGAATTAACTTATTTATTTGAATTTAATATTTTAGTCATTATGCGTCATTTTTCATTGACCATCATTTCACTGTATGCAATTCATAACGTTTGTCTAAATTCATAAGTAATATACAAAGCAGTTGTGCTGTCAATGTATTTTCTGATTAATGTACTACAGGTAAAACCAAAAAACAATACCATGGTAACTACAAATCAACCATATTTGTAGTAATACTGTGTTAATACAAGTGGTAATCAAACCACGCAAAAAAAATAGTTACTACATTTTTTTTTCTATAACCATGGTTAACTTTCGTAATGGAGCCCATCAGTAAAATTCATTCAAAAATGTAAATTCAACAGGTGTAAAATACGATCACTAAGAGAAAAAAACGGTCTCACCCATGCTTTCCTCTATTCTTGTTGTGTCTGGAAATTGTGAAAACCTGAGGTAAGGGTCTCGTTGTTTAGAATTAGAGCTGTAGCCCCTTTTGTATCTGTTGGTTTTCTTCTTATTAGGGGCCAAGCTTCTAGGGGGCAACAGCTACTATTGTAGCCATTGGTTTTCTTATTATTTTTATTATTTTTCCTCTCCAAAGGGAGTCTATGGCAGCCCTATCAACAGAGCATTTGAACCATTTGCTCTAGAAACATTAAACTTAGTACACCTTATTCGTCTCTTGATGCCAGCCAACATCTTACATTTAAGTCTCTGTCCATTACAGTAGTGGCCATTTTGAAAAGTACAGTATTCCATTTTTTTCGCTTCTCCTTCAAATTTTGTCCAAACTTTGATAAGATGATCTTTGGACCGTGCCACATAGAAATGACTGAACAGATTTTTGGTTTTCGTTATGGTTATTTAGATATTCGTCTCCGAATGTGACCTTGCTTGTGTTTGTTGTTTGTTGGGGACACTTGCTTGATATTCAGCAGTTTTTGGTATGCCTGCATTTACATTGTTTTCTCCAGTGCTGATATACATTAAATTAACTAGACTAATAACTATTGATCATCGCAATGGACAATGAACAATGACACCATTTTCTTTGAGAGCTGCTGTGAAGCCAAAAATTATTAGCCAATTATTACTGTAAAGCTTCTTTGACACAATTTACATTGTAAAAAGCACTATATAAGTAAAGGTGACTTGACTTCACTTGTTGTCTTATGATAGTTAGCTTAGCATGCTAACCAGTTGCCATTCCGTTTAATGTGGCTCTTCAGCTACCAATCAGGTCAACCATGAGCCACATTAGCTTAGTAACAGCTGGGTTTCTGCTTTATATATTTCTGCTTTAAATGTCAGCGAGTGGTGGTTCGCGTGGCGACAAAAGCTCATTAAAGTGGGTTGATTTGATTTGACAATAACGTACAGACTCTTATTCTACCTGGCAGAAATAAGGCCGTCCTGAAGACGGCGTGGTTTAACCAATCAGATGAAAGGGCCAATCAGACCAATCATTGACCAATCAGATTAAGCGCCACCCACATGTGCGAATGAAATATCAAAGTCATAAACCGATTTGTAAATCGCAAATGAAAAATGAGAAATCGGGCTAAAAATCTAATTTTACGTTTGTTAAACTAAACGAAAAAATAAATAAACGAGCTGTTTTATTCAAGTTTCATTCCATATATTCAGTCTTTCATTCAATATATACAACCAATCATATTAAAAATACTATAATTTCCTGAACGGCATGCCATAATGTGTGTGTGTAATATAAATAAATAAATAAATATATATATATTATGGTGGAAATTAAGTATTTGGTCACCGACAAAAAAAGCAAGATTTCTGGCTCTCACAGACCTGTAACAACTTCTTTAAGAGGCTCCTCTGTCCTCCACTCATTACCTGTATTAATGGCACTTGCACTTGTTTGAACTCGTTATCAGTATAAAAGACACCTGTCCACAACCTCAAACAGTCAGACTCCAAACTCCACTATGGCCAAGACCAAAGAGCTGTCAAAGGACACCAGAAACAAAATTGTATACCTGCACCAGGCTGGGAAGACTGAATCTTCAATAGGTAAGCAGCTTGGTGTGAAGAAATCAACTGTGGGAGCAACTATTAGAAAATGGAAGACATCTAAGACCACTGACAATCTCCCTCGATCTGGGGCTCCACGCAAGATCTCACCCCGTCAGGTCAAAATGATCACAAGAACAGTGAGCAAAAATCCCAGAACCACACGGGGGGACCTAGTGAATGACCTGAAGAGAGCTGGGAGCAAAGTAACAAAGTCAAGTCAAGTCAAGTCATCTTTATTGAACACAGTAATTAGTATGGTGTTCCTAATAATAATCCTTTAGGTGAGTGATATATATATATACAGGGAGTGCAGAATTATTAGGCAAGTTGTATTTTTGAGGATTAATTTTATTATTGAACAACAACCATGTTCTCAATGAACACAAAAAACTCATTAATATCAAAGCTGAATATTTTTGGAAGTTTTAGTTTTTAGTTTTTAGTTTTAGCTATTTTAGGGGGATATCTGTGTGTGCAGGTGACTATTACTGTGCATAATTATTAGGCACCTTAACAAAAAACAAATTTATACCCATTTCAATTATTTATTTTTACCAGTGAAACCAATATAACATCTCAACTTTCACAAATATACATTTCTGACATTCAAAAACCAAACAAAAACAAATCAGTGACCAATATAGCCACCTTTCTTTGCAAGGACACTCAAAAGCCTGCCATCCATGGATTCTGTCAGTGTTTTGATCTGTTCACCATCAACATTGCGTGCAGCAGCAACCACAGCCTCCCAGACACTGGTGGTCCCAGAGAGGTGTACTGTTTTCCCTCCTTGTAAATCGCACATTTGATGATGGACCACAGGTTCTCAATGGGGTTCAGATCAGGTGAACATCTAATGATATGGAACAAGGAGGCCATATCATTAGATTTTCTTCTTTTATACCCTTTCTTGCCAGCCACGCTGTGGAGTACTTGGACGCGTGTGATGGAGCATTGTCCTGCATGAAAATCATGTTTTTCTTGAAGGATGTAGACTTCTTCCTGTAGCACTGCTTGAAGAAGGTGTCTTCCAGAAACTGGCAGTAGGACTGGGAGTTGAGCTTGACTCCATCCTCAACCCGAAAAGGCCCCACAAGCTCATCTTTGATGATACCAGCCCAAACCAGTACTCCACCTCCACCTTGCTGGCGTCTGAGTCGGACTGGAGCTCTCTGCCCTTTACCAATCCAGCCACGGGCCCATCCATCTGGCCCATCAAGACTCACTCTCATTTCATCAGTCCATAAAACCTTAGAAAAATCAGTCTTGAGATATTTCTTGGCCCAGTCTTGACGTTTCAGCTTGTGTGTCTTGTTCAGTGGTGGTCGACTTTCTGCCTTTCTTACCTTGGCCATGTCTCTGAGTATTGCACACCTTGTGCTTTTGGGCACTCCAGTGATGTTGCAGAACTGAAATATGGCCAAACTGGTGGCAAGTGGCATCTTGGCAGCTGCACGCTTGACTTTTCTCAGTTCACGGGCAGTTATTTTGCGCCTTGGTTTTTCCACACGCTTCTTGCGACCCTGTTGACTATTTTGAATGAAACGCTTGATTGTTCGATGATCACGCTTCAGAAGCTTGGCTAATTTAAGACTTCTGCATCCCTCTGCAATATATCTCACTATTTTTGACTTTTCTGAGCCTGTCAAGTCCTTCTTTTGACCCATTTTGCCAAAGGAAAGGAAGTTGCCTAATAATTATGCACACCTGATATAGGGTGTTGATGTCATTAGACCACACCCCTTCTCATTACAGAGATGCACATCACCTAATATGCTTAATTGGTAGTAGGCTTTCCAGCCTATACAGCTTGGAGTAAGACAACATGCATAACGAGGATGATGTGGTCAAAATACTCATTTGCCTAATAATTCTGCACTCCCTGTGTGTGTGTATATATATGTGTATATATATATATATATATATATATATATATATATATATATATATATATATACACACACATACACACACAGTGGGTACGGAAAGTATTCAGTGTTCCAACTACAGAGGGCTCACACTCCTCAGCCTCCCCGGGACAGTCTATGCCAGGGTACTGGAGAGGAGAATAAGGCCGATTGTCGAACCTCAGATTCAGGAGGAACAATGCGGTTTTCGTCCTGGTCATGGAACACTGGAGCAGCTCTATACCCTCTCCAGGGTGCTGGAGGGTTTATGGGAGTTTGCTCAACCAGTCCACATGTGTTTTGTGGATCTGGAGAAGGCATTCGACCATGTCCCTCGCGATGCCTGTGGAGGGTGCTCTGGGAGTATGGAGTCCGGGGCCCTTTGCTTAGGGCTGTCCGGTCCCTGTACGGCCGGAGCAGGAGCTTGGTTCACATTGCCGGCAGTAAGTCAAACCGGTTCCGAGTGCGTACTGGACTCCGGCAGGGCTGCCCTTTATCACCGGTTCTGTCCATAAAGATTATGAACAGGATTTCTAGGCGCAGTCAGGGGCCAGAGGGAGTCTGGTTTGGGGACCACAGGATCTCATCTCTGCTTTTTGCGGATGATGTTGTCCTGTTGGCTCCATCGGGCCAGGACCTCCAGTGTGCATTGGGACGGTTTGCAGCCGAGTGTGAGGCGGCTGGAATGAGGATCAGCACCTCCTAGTCTGAGACCATGGTTCTCAGTCGGAAAAGGGTGGCTTGCCCTCTTCAGGTTGGTGGAGAGCTCCTGCCTCAAGTGGAGGAATTCAAGTATCTTGGGGTCTTGTTCATGAGTGAGGGAAGGAAGGAGCGTGAGGTTGACAGATGGCTCAGCTTCTGCAGGGATGCAGTTGATGTATTGGTCTGTCGTGGTGAAGAAGGAGCTGAGCTTCAAGGTGAAGCTCTCAATTTACCGGTCAATCTACGTTCCTACTCTCACCTTTGGTCATGACCTTTGGGTCATGACCGAAAGAATGAGATCCCGGATACAGGCGGCCGAAATGAGCTTTCTCTGCAGGGTGGCAGGGCGCTCCCTTAGAGATAGGGTGAGGAGCTCAGAGTAGAGCCATTGCTCCTTCACATCGAGAGGAGTCAGCTGAGGTGGCTCGGGCATCTATCTCGGATGCCTCCTGGATGCCTCCCTAGGGAGGAAAAGAAAAGACTATGGAAAGACTTTGTCTCTTGGCTGGCCTGGGAACGCCTCGGTGTCCCCCCAGAAGAACTGGAGGAAGTGTTTGGGGAGAGGGAAGTCTGGGATATATACACATGCACACATATATAAATATATATATATATATATATATATATATATATATATATATATATATATATATATATATATATAAATATATATATATATATATATATATATATATATATATATATATCCATAATTCATATTTAGACTTTATAAAATAACTATTTTAACATTTACTATCATTTTTTTTGTCAATTCATCACTTAGTTTCCATTCCAGTATTAGTTTTGACAGTTGTCAAGTCAAGTCAAGTCATCTTTATTTATATAGCGCTTTTTACAATGCAAATTGTGGCAAAGCAGCTTTACATTAATAAGAAAATGGTGTCATTGTGCAGCTTATTCTATATATTATTGATTCATTCCGTTGCAAAGATCAATAGTTATTAGTCTAGGTAATTTAGGTATAGCAGCACTGGAGAAAACAGTGACGTAATCGTCCGGCTCAGATCAGTTCGCATACAACGGCGCCAATACAGGCATATCAAAAACACTGCTGAATATCAAGCAAGTGTCCCCAACTTAAGCAAGCCAAAGGCAACAGCGGCAAGGAACCAAAACTCCAACAAATGGAGAAAAAAACCTTGGGAGAAACCAGGCTTAGTTGGGGGGCCAGTTCTCCTCTGGCCAACAGTGAACACTTGTCCGATACTCAGGCAGAGTTACAGGTCATTAAACTGATTTGGAATCGCAACAGTCAAAATATTTAATCTAGTTCCATCTAATTTAAGATCTTTTGATCACGCCGATATGGGACGGTTTGTTGGGATATGTGTCGGTAGGGTCTTCACAAAGGATGAGCTCGTTCACACGGTCTCCGCCGACACCACAGGGCCACACTGCTGCCGCACACAGGCACAGGTTCCCCGTCCGACCCGGACACAGCCCGGATCCAGCCAATCATGTTAATTGGTAAACCTCGGGATAAGCAGAGAGACAAAAAATTAGCGTAGACGCCATTCTTCTTCCGATGTAACGAGTACATCTGGTGTTATAGGAAGTGTTCCCGGTTCCGGCTGACCTGATCTATGCAGCCTAACAATCCTTTAACGGATATGAGGACAAAAGTTTATAGTGCGTCATGTGTATGCCAGGTTAAATAGATGCGTTTTTAGTCTAGATTTAAACTGACAAAGTGTGTCTGCTTCCCGAACAATGCTAGGAAGATTGTTCCAGAGTTTAGGTGCCAAATAGGAAAAGGATCTACCGCCCGCGGTTGATTTTGATATTCTAGGTATTAACAACTGGCCAGAATTCTGAGATCGTAATAGACGCGAAGGACTATAATGCATTAAAAGCTCACTCAGGTACTGGGGAGCTAAGCCATTTAGTGCTTTGTAAGTAATTAGCAAGATTTTAAAATCTATACGATGTTTAATAGGGAGCCAGTGCAGTTTTGACAGAACCGGACTAATATGTTCATACTTCCTGGTTCTAGTAAGGACTCTAGCAGCTGCGTTTTGGACCAGCTGTAATTTGTTTATCACGCGAGCAGGGCAACCACCCAGTAGAGCATTACAGTAATCTAGTCTCGAGGTCATAAACGCATGAACTAGCTGTTCCGCATTTGTCATTGAGAGCATATGTCGCAATTTAGATATGTTTTTAAGATGGAAGAATGCGGTTTTACATATGCTAGAAATGTGGCATTCAAATGAAAGATTGGTATCAAAGAGCACACCCAGGTTCCTAACTGACGAAGACGACTTAACAGAGCAGCCATCAAGTGTTAGACAGTATTCTAGGTTATTATGTGCAGAAGTTTTTGGTCCAATAATTAGAATCTCTGTTTTTTCTGAATTTAGTAGTAGGAAATTACTAGTCATCCAATTTTTTATATCAGCTACGCATTCTGTTAATTTTGAGAATTGGTCGGTTTCGTCGGGGCGCGAGGAAATATAGAGCTGAGTATCATCAGCGTAACAGTGAAAGCTAATGCCATGCTTCCTAATGACATCTCCCAAGGGTAGCATGTACAGAGTGAAAAGCAACGGTCCTAGAACTGAGCCTTGTGGTACTCCATGTTTAACTTGTGATCGAAATGACATCTCTTCGTTTACTACTACAAACTGATAACGGTCAGATAAGTATGATTTGAACCATGCCAATGCATTTCCACTAATTCCAGCATAATTTTCTAGTCTATTCAAAAGAATATTGTGGTCGATAGTGTCAAAAGCAGCACTGAGGTCTAGTAACACTAATAGAGAGATACAACCACGATCTGATGATAAGAGCAAATCATTTGTAACTCTAATGAGAGCAGTCTCAGTACTATGGTACGGTCTAAATCCTGACTGGAAATCCTCACAGATACCATTTCTTTCCAAGTAGGAACTAAGTTGAGATGATACTGCCTTTTCTAGTATTTTTGACAGAAAAGGTAGATTGGAAATCAGTCTGTAATTGACTAATTCACCAGGATCAAGTTGTGGTTTTTTAATAAGAGGTTTGATAATAGCCTGCTTAAAATTTTTCGGTACGTAACCTAGTAATAAAGATGAATTAATGATCTTAAGAAGAGGATCTATGACCTCTGGAAGCATCTCTTTCAATAGCTTAGTCGGTATAGGGTCTAACATACATGTTGTTGATTTTGATGATTTAATAAGTTTAGACAATTCTTCCTTTCCTATAACAGCGAATGAATGGAATTTTTCCTCAGGGATACTACAATCCACTGTCTGATGTGATACTGTAGTAGACAGTTGCACGGCTATAATTTTCTCTCTAATGTTGTCAATCTTGCAAGTAAAGAAGTTCATAAAGTCATTACTGCTGTGCTGTTTGGAAACATCAGAAGTTGAGGCTGTATTTCTCGTTAATTTAGCCACTGTATTAAATAAATACTTAGGGTTGTGTTTATTATCTTCTAAAAGATTTGAAAAATAAGCAGATCTAGCGGTTTTTATGGCCTTTCTGTACTCTATCATTTTCTCTCTCCATGAAATCCGAAAAACTTCTAGTTTTGAATTCTTCCAGCTGCGCTCCATTTTTCTTGCTGCTCTCTTAAGGGCCCGAGTGTGCTCGTTATACCATGGCGTTGGACTAATATCCTTAATCTTTTTTAAGCGCAAAGGAGCAACAGAGTCTAGAGTGTTGGAAAAGAGAGCGTCAATAGTTTCTGTTGCAACATCGAGTTCTTCTAAGCTGTCTGGTTTGCTAAGTTGATGAAACTGATCAGGAAGATTATTTATAAAGCAGTTTTTAGTGGTGGAAGTGATGGTTCTAACATATTTATGGCAGACAGGCGGTTTTGCAGCCTTGGTTAAATGTAGCACGCATGAGACTAGATAATGATCTGAGACGTCATCGCTCTGCTGCAGAATTTCAACGGCATCAATATCGATTCCATGTGACAATATTAGATCTAGAGTATGATTACGACAATGAGTTGGTCCCGACACGTGTTGTCTAACTCCAATAGAGCTTAAAATATCTGTTAATGCCAATCCCAAAGCGTCTTTTTCATTATCTACATGTATATTAAAATCACCAACAATGAGGACTTTATCCACAGCCAGTACTAACTCCGAGAGAAAATCAGCAAATTCTTTGATAAAGTCTGTATGGTGCCCTGGTGGCCTGTATACAGTAGCCAACACAAATTTCAAATGAGATTTGTCACTTACATTATATAACGTTACATAGAGCACCATCACTTCAAACGAGATATATTTGAAAGACTTTTGAGTAATACTAAAGATATTACTATAGATAACAGCAACACCTCCCCCTTTACCTTTCTGACGAGGTTCGTGTCGATAATAGTAACCTTGAGGGCTAGACTCATTTAAAGTAATGTAATCGTCTGGTTTTAGCCAGGTTTCTGTCAAACACAGCACATCTAGATTATTTTCTGTGATAATATCATTTACTATAAGTGCTTTTGAAGAAAGGGATCGAATATTCAGCAACCCAAGCTTTATCATTTGTTTATCTTTATAATCTCTGTTTACTACTTGTTGAACATCAATTAAATTATCACCCGTAAATGGGTTTGGAAGTTTTCTGTATTTATTAGTTCGGGGTACAGACACAGTCTCTATGTGATAATATCTAGGTGAAATAGTCTCTATGTGTTGGGATTTATCTGAATTCTGTGACGTGAGACAGCTAGCAGACGGTCGGTTTAGCCAGTCTGTCTGCTTCCTGACCTGGGCCCCAGTTAGTCAAGGTTGAGCTCTAAGACTATGTGCCATATTACTAGAGAGAAGAGCGGCACCACCCCAGGAGGGATGAATACCATCTCTTTTCAACAGGTCAGGTCTGCCCCAAAAACTTTTCCAATTGTCTATGAAACCTATATTATTCTGTGGACACCACTTAGACAGCCAGCCATTGAGTGATGAAAGTCTGCTAATTATCTCATCACTCCTACGAGCAGGAAGGGGTCCAGAAAAAATTACAGTGTCTGACATCATACGTGCGGTTTCACACACCTCTTTAATGTTAATTTTGGTGATCTCCGACTGGCGAAGTCGAACATCATTAGCGCCGACGTGAATAACAATCTTAGAGTACTTACGATTAGCATTAGCCAGCACTTTTAAATTTGCTTTGATGTCAGGCGCTCTGGCTCCCGGCAAACATGTGACTATGGTGGCTGGTGTCTCTATTTTCACGTTCCGTGTAATAGAATCGCCAATAACTAGGGCACTTTCAACAGGATTCTCAGTGGGTGCGTCACTGAGTGGGGAGAACCTGTTTGATGTTCTAATCGGAACGGAAGAGTGGTGTTTTTTCACACGACTAGGCCGCCTCACAGTCACAAAGTTGCCCTGCTGCACGGGCTCTACAGCCGGAACCGAACAATGTACGGAGTTCGCTAAGCTAGTCGCATCCAAAACAGTATCTGAAGCCCTTGCATTCTTACTATCCTCAATTAAAGTTTGGATGCGTGTCTCTAATTCTGAGATTTTCTCTGTCAGCCTGACTACTTCCCTACATTTATGACATGTGAATGCCTCATCGCTGACAGAAAAAGCTAAACTATGCATGTGACAGGCAGTGCAAGTAACAATGAAAGGAGAAGATGACATAGCTTACCGTGTTCGTAGACCGATCCGACTTACCAGTTGTTTGATGAACTTGTAGAAAAAGGAGAGTGCGACAGAAATGACGGTGGGAATAACACAAACTAGCGTAATGCTAACGCGTTGTGATGGTGGTTTAGATTAAAAGATTAAAAACTAGCGATGTCAGATTAATGTGATAGGCAATATAAGACAATATCAGATATATAGTGAAGTTGTGCCACATTATGAGTAAAATGAAACCTGAAATGGTGTTTTACTGAGATTTGCAGATAACATTGTAACCCTTCGTGTATTTCAAATACTGAATCTACAAAAAAAGTGTCTGTGTTTGTGTGTGTGTGTGTGTGTGTGTGTGTGTGTGTGTAAGCATGCTTAGTGTGTATCAACAGTGATGGGAATAACAGCATTATAAATAAACGGCATTGTTTTTTTCAGTAACGAGTAATCAAACGAATCATTGTTTCCCCCGTTATAACGCCTTTACTGTTACTGACAATAAAATGGAGCGTGACTATAATTGAGCTCACTGAAGTGGTTTTCATCAGAGTACCTCTTTCAGCCATAGGACCTGCAAAGTTTTTTTTCTCTGTTGTGTGTGTTGGGGTGGGACACATAGGCTAACTGATGGTGATTGGTGTGTGTCACTAGAGATGACAGACCTCCAAAGCATTTTGCTGTAAAGAAATAATACTGGTTAGTAATACACAAATATAATTTTATACTGATAATAATGTGTGATGCTCTGTGTTTGTGTCTGTGTCAGATCATGCGATCGGAGCGCAAGCTCAAACCAGAATACCCTTTGTGGCATGCTGGATTGAAAATATGTGATTTTTTTTTTTTTTTTTTGGTCAACTAGTAGTTGTTCATTTTAGCTGTTAGTTGACTAATCGCATTTCTATTAATTTAATATCTTAAATACTGGAGAGAATAAACCATAATAATGAGCGTGTACGTAATATAGGCTATATAGCTCTCATGCACACGTAAAAAGCTTTACATAAAGAACCGTGAAAAGTAATGGTTGTGAATGTGACGCTACACATTGTTCTCATGCAGTGAAAAATACATTGCGGAGAAATGAGGACACTGACAACACGTCGACAGACATATGAAACGGTTTCATGTTTAATATATTGTAATTTTTTTTTTTTAAAGAGGTCCCTTTTTTTCTTGTCCCTTTTTTTAAAGGGACAAGCGTGAGATCACTGAAGACGGCGAGAGCGCGTGAGTGTTTACTTAATACCCGTTTCTGCTCTATTGCTAAGTTATTATTTGCTGCTAGGAAGGATTCGTTCGATTCTTTGCTTAGTTGTATGTTTGCGCTTTGATTTGTATCTGTTTGTATTTGTATTCGCTGCCATTTAGAAGAACTGTAGCGGTTGTTAGTTTTGGTATTGCTGGGCTGTGAACTTAAGTGCTGTACGTGCGCTTCCTGCAGTAGTTTCGCTTCTGACTTCCTCTCTCTCCTAGCCTCATTTGATTTCAACCGACTCATCACCATAAGCACCCACAAATCTGGCAAAAAATTGGACCTGATCTACACACGTAACTGTATCACTTACAACATTCTGGTCACACCTCTGCACGTCTCTGACCATTTCTTTATCACTTTCAATCTGCAACTTATTTGTGCACCACCAACCACTTCACATGTTTCCTTCAGAAGAAACCTGTGCTCTCTTTCCCCTTCTCATCTCTCTTCTGTTGTGTCATCCTCCCTTCCCTCACACACACAATTCTTATCTTTGGATGTAAATACTGCAACACACACTTTATGCTCCACTTTTTCTTCCTCCCTAGACAGTATCTGTCCTCTGTCATCCAGACCATCACAAGCAACTCCTTCCAACCCCTGGATATCCGATGCGCTTCGTGAAGACCGGACCAAACTCAGGGCAGCAGAAAGGAAATGGTGCAAATCACAAGACCCATCTGACCTAGGTTCGTACCAAGATCTGCTATCATCTTTTTCTGATGGAGTCCTTGCAGCTAAGTCCTCATACTTCCACGACAAGATCAACGGCGCTACAAACACACGCTCACTCTTCAAGACATTCAACACACTCCTCTGTCCCCCTCCACCACCTCCCACCACATCTTTAACTGCTGATCAATTTGCCAATTTCTTCACCGACAAGACATCTTCCATCAGCAGCCAGTTCTCTGCACCACCCACACAGGAACTCAGCCCCTCCTCATCCACTAATCTTCTCTCTTCCTTCTCCCTTCTCACGGAGGCGGAAGTATCAAAACTTCTCCTCTCCACTCATCCCACCACCTGCCCTCTAGACCCCATCCCCTCACACTTTCTACAAGCCATCTCTCCCACTCTTTTACCAGCACTTACACACATTATTAACTCATCTATCCACACAGGCACTTTTCCTACCACATTCAAGCAGGCTCGAGTAACCCCACTGCTTAAAAAACCCACGTTAAACACATCACTCGTGGACAACTACAGACCTGTCTCTCTCCTACCATTCATATCAAAAACACTTGAACGAGTTGTGTTCAACCAGGTGTCATCCTTCCTCACACAGAACGACCATCTGGACGTCAACCAATCTGGTTTCATGAGCGGCCATTCAACAGAGACTGCGCTACTGTCTGTCACGGAATCCCTGCGGATTGCAAAGGCTGGTTCCAAATCATCTGTTCTCATTCTACTGGATCTATCTGCTGCCTTCGACACCGTAAACCATCAAATTCTTCTGTCCACCCTCTCGTCACTGGGCATCTCAGGTACTGCGCTTCAGTGGTTTGAGTCCTATCTCACAGGTAGGTCTTTCAGAGTTGCCTGGGGAGGGGAGGTATCCAAACCTCATGAACTGATCACTGGGGTTCCTCAGGGTTCAGTTCTTGGTCCCCTCCTATTCTCCATTTATACTACATCACTGGGTCCCATCATACAGGCACATGGTTTCTCCTACCACTGCTATGCTGATGACACACAACTCTACCTGTCCTTCCAACCAGATGATTCCACAGTACCTGCACGGATCTCAAGCTGTCTGGCGGACATCTCGACGTGGATGGAAGAACACCACCTGCAGCTCAACCTGGCAAAGACTGAGCTTTTAGTCTTCCCTGCCACTCCTACTCTACAACACGACATTAACATACAGCTTGGTACAACCACCATTACCCCATCAAAGTCGGCCAGAAATCTTGGAGTTATCTTCGATGACCCACTGACCTTCAGAGACCACATCTCAAAGACGGCGCGGTCATGCAGATTTGCACTTCGCAACATCAGGAAAATCCGTCCCTTCCTGACTGAGCACGCAACACAACTGCTTGTCCAGGCCCTGGTTATTTCAAGGCTTGACTACTGCAATGCTCTTCTGGCTGGTCTGCCGTCAAGTGCAATCAAACCTCTTCAAATGATCCAGAACGCTGCTGCACGTCTTGTCTGCAACGAGCCTAAGAGAGCCCACGTCACGCCCCTCTTCATCTCTTTGCACTGGCTACCCCTTGCTGCTCGCATCAAGTTCAAGGCGCTGATGCTTGCTTACAGATCCACCACAGGCTCTGCACCTTCCTACCTCCACACACTGCTACAACGCTACGTCCCCACCAGAAGCCTGCGATCGCTAAAGGAACGAAGGCTTGTGGTACCGTCACAGAGAGGCACAAAATCACTCTCCAGAACATTCTCCTTCACTGCTCCCTGCTGGTGGAATGATCTCCCTACTTTCATCAGGAACGCAGAATCCCTGGCAGTATTCAAGAGACAGCTGAAAACTCATCTCTTCCGTGAACACTTAATCCCCTCATAAAAAAAAATAAAATAAAAAACCCTATCCTTCCCTTTTCCCTTCCTACTCTAGCTTATGGTACTGAGCAATGCATGAAACTTGTATTGTGAGCACTTCCTGTGTTATTTGCCAATTCATGAAGAATCGCTTGTTTGTTTTCCTCACTTGTAAGTCGCTTTGGATAAAAGCGTCTGCTAAATGACTAAATGTAAATGTAAAGAAGTTTAAACAATAAATACCGTATACTGGCTTTTTAGTATGTCGTGACAGATCGCTGTAGCTCCTTCAATCGGCTCGTGAACCGATCATCTCTTCATACTAGTTCATTTATAGCTTCAAATAAACATGAATGGACATCAGAAGGAATGTTGTTTCAAGCGTAGAAAGATTTGAGTACACATGTTTTTGAAGTTCAAGTTAACCAACGTTAATCTATACTCACTGCTTTGTCAGACAAAATGGTTATGATTGGACAGATCGCCTGTTAATCAAACTGTTTGCGAAGGGTCAATTGTTTATTAATAAACTAGTCTTTTCTGAATCAGTGTTGGCTGCAAAGATTAAGCTGACATCGCTGACTCTCATCTCCGAATAGTTGCCTAGAGAGAGAATGCACATTTCATTCGAATTACATAATCAGAGAGTAGCCCATTTCTTTTTGTTTTGAATTATTTAGTTTAGAAGTAGACATTTCAAGCTCTCTATAGATAAATTTCTCATGTCTGTCAGGCAAGTAGCCTACACTGAGTTTCGGTTCATTTAGCCTTAAGACACGCTCCATTTCACGGGCAAGTGATTGTGCCGGCGCAATCACTTCCATGTCATGATTATAGGCTATTGTCTGCTATATTTGATACTTATTTATTAAATCCTGGCAATTGGTTGATGAAATATTGATTAAAATTAAGAAACAATTTTCACAAAACGAAATTCACTTTAAAGGAAAGACTTTCTACAAAACAAAATTTAATGAAGTGGTCAAAATTATGTCTGACCCACTCCATGTCTCCCAAATACTGCTCATCTTATGATGTATTCTACCTTACTCATACTTTTCACTTTTCTTAATCAAATAGATTAAATTAAAAAAAAAAACATTTATAATAGGCCTTTTTAAACATAAATATAAAACTAAATATATTTTCTTTAATGGCTACCAACATGCATGGTCTGTGCAATATTATTAAAAGTTAAAATATTAAAAAAATATTAAAATATTCTAAACCATGTATTGTTTTATTGTTCCACAAGTAATGACAATATTTACAGTAATATATTGAATTTGCAGATGTCTCTCACATTGTCCCACAGCAACATTAAAATAGTGTAAATTAGTGTACAGTGTTTTATAATAATAATTTATTCTATTTAGTGTCCATGTCATTCATTTAACATATTTAATATTTCGGGCATCCAAGTTATTTGACATATTTGAAAATTTTCTTTTTTTTAAAAAGTAATGCAATAGCTACTTTTCCTAATTAGTTACTTTTATAATGATGTAACTCAGTTACTTACTAACTACTAATTACAAACTCAGTTACTATTTTGAAATATACTATATTGAGAAATAACTAGTAACTATATATAATTACTTTTTTAAAGTAACATGTCCAACACTGTGTTTCAAGTATTATCGTTTAAGCCTTTTTTTTCTCTGTGTTTGTTTTAGCATATATCATAGCTGATCCTCTATGATTTAAATGGTTACATGCGTGCTAAATAAATCTTAATATCCTTTTACACACGTGCTTAAAGGCCTTAAATGCTTGAACCCCGGTTAATGCTGCTTGCAGCTTTAATTATTATTATTTTTTTGCCGTAAAACGAAATGACCAAACCGTAAGTGCTAGAGACTTGAAACTTGGCCAGAATGTAGTACTCAATTTGGGGAGAGGTTGGTAGAGTTTCGCAAAGAAAGCACAAAGGAGCAACTGTCAAAGTGCTGAAAAGAGAGAGTCAATAGTTTCTGTTGCAACATCGAGTTCTAAGCTATATGATATGCTGATGATTATTGATAAATTAATTTTTAGTGGTAGAAGTGATAGTTCTACCATATTTATAACCAGGAGTCAGCTTTGCAGCCTTGGCTAAGTGAAGTATAAATGAGACTAGATAATGGCCTGAGATGTCATCGCTCTGCTGGAGAATTTCAACAGCATCAATACTGAAAATATTGCTATAAATTACAGCAACACCTCCCCTTTCAGACGAGGCTTGTATTTACAGTAATCTTGAGGCGGGGACTCAGTTAAATTAATGTAATCGTGTGGTTTTAGCCAGTTGTCTGTCAAACATAGCACATCTAGTTTATTATGTGTGATAATATCATTTACAATAAGTGATTTTGAAGAAAGGGATCTAATAATCAGCTACCCAAGCTTTATCATTTGTTCATCAGTATTATATCTGTTTTGTTGTTGTTGTTGTTGTTGATGATGTTGATGTTGATGATGTTGATGTTGATGATGTTGATGTTGATGTTGTTGATGTTGATGTTGATGATGATGAACATCAATTAAATTTTTCACCCTTAAATGGGTTTGGGAGTTTTTTGTATTTACTAATTCGGGTTACAGCCACAGTCTCTATGTAATGATATCTAGGTGAAAGAGTCTCTATGTGTTGGGATTTATCTGACTTCTGTGATGTGAGACATATAGCAGATGGTCGGTTTTGCCAGTCTGTCTGCTCCCTGACCTGGCCCGCAGTTTGTCATGTTTCAACTCTAAGAGTATATACCATATTACTAGAGAGAAGAGCGGCACCATCCCAGGAGGGATGAATACCATCTCTTTTCAACAGGTCAGATCTGCCCGGGTAGGGGTCCAGGTCCAAAGCAAATTACAGTGTCTGACATCAGTGCTTGTGGGACAAGGAGTCCACGCACACACATAGAGACATTCATCAAAATATGAATATTCCCAAGTGTTTTTCGTGTTTTTCTTTTCCTATGCATGTCTATATCACCCCCACTTAGTTACATCTTGTAGTTGTGTTAGTTTCACTGTAAAATGCTCATATTCAAATGTAAGAATGTATATGTCCTTTAGAGAGTCCTAAACTCATGATTCTTGGATTTAAAACATTACTCTGCGAATTTCATTACTAGATATTGGTGTTATATCATGATAATATGCATTATTCTACTTTTAAGGTCCTTTGGGAGGAAAAAGGACTCAGTCAGACGACTCAGCTGATCATGCAAATTAGACCATAAAAAGAGACAAAGAAAAGTTCTTCCACTAAAAGTCCATGTTCCCTATTGTACAATGTACAGGGTTTTGATAAGATAGCCACATCCAAAGCAGAGCCCTATCTAGAGCCCTTCCGTTCTTATTATCCACAATTAAGGTTTAGATCCATGTCTCTAATTCTGAAATTTTCTTCATTTATGAAAAGGGAATCCCTTGCCGCTGACAGAGAAAGCTATACTAAACATGTGACAGGCAATGGAAGTAACAATAACAGGGGAAGATGACATGATTTGCTGTGTTTGTAGACTGATCCGACTCCTGAGTTGTTTGATGGACTCGTAGAAATGGAGCGTGTGTCTGGAACTAAGTGTCTGCACACATGCAGATTCAAACATGTATACCTAAAGTCTAAACACAAATGAACAACAACACATTAAAAGCCTTCTGTTTTCAGTTTAAAAATGTGTAATTTAAGCCGCTCTTAAGTTAATAATTAATACATTTTTCCAATGGAAATGATTCAATCAAAAACTAACTTTAGCTTGATAACTTTTTCCTAGAGCTGCTGTAAAGCCAAAAAAAATCTGTGCATTAATTTTCCTATTGTCACTGTGAAGGTATTTTAAAACAATCTGTATTGTAAAAAGCGCTATATAAATGAAGATGACTTGACTCATTTCCGCTGTTGTCAGAAAAAAATGCTAGTGATCGTGCCGGTGCCACCATGTCTTGCAGTAAACATGCTATACTCTAGCTTCCACACTCAAGTTCAGATACTTGGATATGCGCCTAATAATAGCACACATTTATCTAGTTTAATGTTAGAGCAGGCAGTAAAGATTAAAGTTGCTACTTCATATTAGAGGTCGATGGATGAGAGGCGAACATTTGGATTTTCTGCATGACATTCTGTAATTACTACAAGGACAGTGTTCCTGTCATTAGTTATCTGTCCCTCATAGACTGACCGACTGTCATGTAACGTGATGTCAGGGAAGCACAAGGAGGATGTTGTAACAAAAACAAGGTTTCTTTAATAAAAATCCAGGTAAGTAACACGTCTTGATACAAACAACAGACCGGTGGGGTATTCCAAAAAGCAGGTTATGCGACATACCTGGGTAAGTTTAAGGGTAAGTAGGCGGATAATCTCAGCTTTCGGTTCCAAAAATGGAGGTAAGTTTCAAGGTATGCAAGTAGCCATAGCAACTTAAGCTCTGAACATAACCTGCTCCGGGGCAGGTTTAGTTTCAGGGTTAGTTTAAGAGAGGTGACAGAGCATGGCATGCCCTTTTGAAGACGATCCAGTGGATGTGGAAGCACAGATTATACGGAGTCTTTTCTGCCGTGAGAGGGTGATCAGACCATGTATTGATGTGTTGTCAATGCGTATCCAAATGGATATTTGCGGCAACGTTACCGTTTTTCAAAAGATTCAATTTATTTAACGGTAAGTTAACCTTGCTTTCTGGAATACACCCCAGGAGTGAGGGAAACACAGGGTATAAATACAGACACTAACGAGGAGTGATAAATGGGGCACAGGTGAAGGAGGTGACTAATAATGGCGAACAGTTGACAGGAATGAACTAATGATGAAGGGGAAAAACCAAACACAGAGAACATGTGACATGAAACAAAACAAACAAAGAGTCCAGAACAGTTATACATGTAACATTACCTCTCCCTCCCGGAAGGAGCAACCCCGCGCCAAAAAGAGTACAAACAGGGAGGGGGGGCGGGCAACCTAGAGGTCGTGGACAGGTGCAAGCAGTTCAGGTGACCTCTAGGGTGGATCCGGGCACTCCGGTGGCCCGGGCGGTGTCTAGGGCGAAGCCGGGACCTCAGCCGACCGGGGCGGCGGCCAGGGCAGATCCAGGACCTCAGCCGACCGGGGCGGCGGTCAGGGCGGAGCCGGGACCTCAGGCGACCGGGGCAGAGTCCAGGGTGGCGGCCAGGGAGGTGCAGGGCTCTCAGGCGCCCGGGGTGGAGTCCAGATCTCAGATTACCAGGGCGGAGTCAAGGGCGGAGTCAAGGGCAGCGTGGCCCCCGTGGCCCCTGTCCCCATACCCCAAAATTTTAATGGGCGGTTCATGCTCTGGAAGCTCTGGAGCGGATTCAGTGAGCTCTGGAGAGGATTCAGGAAGCCCTGGAGCGGATCCAGACGGAACTGGAGCGGCTTCACAGAGCTATGGAGCGGCTTCACAGAGCTATGGAGCGGCTTCACAGAGCTATGGAGCAGATTCAGAATGAACTGAAGCGGACTGACGCGGAACTTGAGCAGGCTCGGGAAACAATGGAGTGGGCTTGGGAAACAAGTCTATGAGCCATTTTCCGTCTGCTGGTGTGTCCATCTCTGTGCAGGCGGCGGCCGTCTGGTCGTGTGGCTCGGTTGTGGCGGCCACCTCACACTGCGGTCCGGGCTTGCTGTCAGAGAGGAAGAGACTGCCATTCTGGAGCTTCTAGATCCAGCATCCAGATGCTCCAGGTATGGCCTGATCTCCAGGAGGAGAAGGAGACGCATCGCTGGTGAGTCCATCTTGCTGTTAAGGCCCGTTATTCTGTCACGTAACTTGATGTCAGGGAAGCACAAGGACGATGTTGTAACAAACACAAGGTTTCTTTAATGAAAATCCAGGTAAGTAACACATAACACATCTTGATACAAACGATAACGGACTAGGAGTGAGGGAAACACAGGGTATAAATACAGAAACTAACGAGGAGTGATGAATGGGGCACAGGTGAAGGAGGTGACTAATAATAACGAACAGCTGACAGGAATGAACTAATGATGACCAAACCAAACAGAGTCCAGAACAGTTATACATGTAACGTTGACTAAAACGATTAGTCGACTATTAGGGGGCAGCTCTAGTGTAATGGTATATTGGATCCATGCATTAGCTCTTAAAGTGACAGCTGCCTAATATACCTGCCTCAGTCTGTCATTAATGATAATCAAACAACAAATGACAAAGGGAAATCACTCATTACCTAGTTCTGCTATGAAACTGATGATGCAGGCTGATAGGTCTAACTCATTCAGTAGCGATCATCATCATTAATCTACAAAAAACGGCTGATTGGTTGGTGTTACATCAGCGGCCAATTAGCTTGCTGCTCAAACATTCAAATACTTTGCTTTGTTTTCTGTTTGCTGTTAGCAGTCTGCAGCGCACTTTCAGATGGCATCTGAATCAGCATCTAAGATAAGTAAAAATGATCTTTTGTTCCTCATATGCACATTTGAATCTAGTGTCGTGTCAGCAGATGCATGAGTGTATCTCTGAAGCATATAAACAGCAGTTTTATGCAGCAGCGGTCTATTGTTGCTACCGCTACTTTATAAGCTGTTTAGCACGGCTATGAAAACTGTTAAGTGATATAAGCATTGCGCTTTATCTGTGTTTGCCCTTTTTAACGGTATTACTCAATGACGCATTTATTTATTTTCAAGAGCAATATTTATTAGCAGTGCTTAATGTGTGTAGTTGATTTCAGATGCTAATGTGTCTGATTCATATTAAAAGAACTATCAATACAGTTAATACTAAGCATCATGTTGTATATAATCTGGTTGAGTCCAAGTGTAAACTGGATTTTTATGCAGTTGTGTCTATGCAGCAGCAAATGGTTTTGTTGTATTTCTGCAAGTATGCTGTCTACATATGGATGAGAAGGTAAAGTAAATAAGCATTCACATTCAATGAGGATATTAGCTGCATAAAATAACTACACATTGTTTAGTCAAGGGTTATATTATTCATTATCACTCTTAATGGTTTTTAATTGTCAAATAAAAGTATAAGGGTTATGTTATCATCAACAAATGACTAATTGATTATATTTGCTCAGGTGGATGCTAGTTTCCATCTCTATCAGCTATATCATTATATCTATGGCTCAGGAGAACACACAGCATGCATTTCTAGTGCCAGGCTGGTCGGAAAGATAGCCAAGGCACACATACATAGTAAAGCATGCGGTTCCATGAAAAAAAAAAAAAATTGCACTACATAGGTTGTGCCCCGCTCTGCCCTAACGCTTTTTGGCTTTCTCAGTTTGTATAGAATTTATTTTGTTCCAGATTAATTTCACACATGGTTGGTACAAATATGTGGCTTTGTTTCATTAATACGGTGTATACAGTGTATATATTCTTTATTTATCCTGAAAGAAGAGAAGTGAAATGTGACACCATAGCTGGGGCACATTGTAACATGACCATATGACAGCTTAAAATGTTATCTGATTTAATGAAAAAAAATATACATGAAAAACTAAAATATTTTGTCAATAAAAGACAATCTTTTTTTTAATTTAAAATAATAGCATTTTTTTTTTTTAGAAATTTAAATATTTTTGTAGTTTGACTATGAACACTCTGCAAAACAGTTATACAGTCAAGGTCAAAGCAATACATACAATGAAACATATTCAGACATTCAGAAAAACACAGAGCTGAACAAAGCACTCTCCTCCCTTCACTGACAGCTCTCACAGAACACAAGACAAATAGACAATCCAGTACAAATGCTGTAAATTATTGAAATAGTATTTTCTAAATGTTCTTCCTCAGTCTTTATTCACCTTTTTCCCTGTAGGAGATTTTACAGTTAAAGACCCAAAAGACCAGATATGATAAATGAAGACCTGGAGTAAAAAATAAATTGAAGTTTCATCATCACAAGTCTCACAAGGAGTTCGTAGGCCGCTCTCTCTCTCTCTCTCATACATTCACATTTCCACAACAATTATACTCTTAACAGAGTCCACTAACTACGTCATTACTAAGATACTGATTGGTTAAGAAAACTAGACAAAACTGGTAATTTTCCTCACATGGACAGATAGTCAGAAGCATATCTCCTTCCATTATGATGCTGACGATCAGACCCTGAACTTAGGCACAGAATGTCCTGTTAAGTCAGGACAAGGCGTTAGCAGGTCTCAAGCAGTCCCAGTTGTCCACCAGTACCCATAACAGACCTGTACAGAACACTTAGCGCACATACAAAGATACACATGATTCACAGTTGCTTCAAGGCTGAAGTTGATCTGAGCTCTGCACTGAACAGGACACTTTTCCAAAACATACTGATAAGTTGTACTTTTCTCTCAGTCAGACGTACAGACAATATTCAACATTATTTTCTAGTGTTTGAAAATAAAAATGAAATTAAAAGGCTTTAACATAAGCTGAAGTTAGTCATTCTAAATAATTCAATATTTAGAAAGATAATTTTGTGATAAATCGCTCAAAATATACATATTGAAGCGGCAGTGGATTGCAGAATCCACCCCTTCACCCCCCAATGGTTTCTCAACAGAAATACATAGTTAATTATGCCAATTATATCGATAACTGTATAGAATAGTATCATTCTGATAGCAGGGCACATTGTAACGCAGTGTTACAATGCACCCTATCTGCGCAACTGGCGTTTAAACCTGGTTATTATCTTCTGCTAGTTTGTGAAGCATTAAAGCATTCAATTGTGAAGCAGTCTTTTTCAGCTTTTGCACCATAGCTTTATTGGCTTCGCCTGTACATCTGCAATGTGTCTGTTAGATATTTGTGTTGAACAAGGCTCTGCTCTTTTCTGTTTCCTGCTTTGAAGGGGGGGTTAATTCATGTATGTTACATGTGCAGCAGCAGCAGCATGTTTTACATGCTCACAGCAATGTCTGTGAATGCATTAGCAGAAGCAAGTCTCAGTACTTGCTCTGCAGCAGCAGCGTAGCAGATCTGTTCTTCCAAGTCCAAATACATTAACATTGTCATAACCATTACCCTGCAATCTTAATTACCATACCAGTCTCTTGAGAGTTGTCATGACAGAACTGATCTTGCCTCAATAACTGAAGTCGCTTTAATAAGGATTCATCTATATTTGTACATCTATATGTGTACAGTAAGACTATGCAGCATTATTTTAAATTTTTTGTTGTAGGCTATTACTTATTTGAATACCACTGTTAGTGCATCTTCCTGAAAAACTTAAAACAATGTTTATTTCATTTTTTATTCTCCTTCTGTTGTATTTATTTTTTCTCTTTCGTTTGTAATTTCTTTCTTTGTTCTTATTCGAATGCTGTTTACTTGTTTTATGTACTTGTTTTAAGGGACTTTTTCTTACATTAGGTAACATAGTATTAGATAACCTAGTATTAGTTTTTTGCTGAAGTATCAATTATTGTGAAATTTCAGTGATATTTAAAATTGCACATATTGTGAAATGACTTTTGATCATATCGCCGTCAAATAATCGTTAAATAATTGTTTTCAATGTTAACTAAAAATAATCATATGATTATTTTTAATCAAACTGTCCTAATTGGTGCATCCCAGCTTCAAATGTTTTGTTATTCTTAATTCTGCTGTGATCATCATCTTTTACAGAAACGCTCAAAGCAGAGGAAAATGCAGCAGAAGGCTTTACGTAAGCGCCAGCTGAAGGAGCAGAGACAGGCTCGCAAAGAGACATTGAGTGGCCTCTTCCTGAATGAGGAGGTCCTTTCACTTAAAGTCACAGAGGAGGAAGACCATTGTGATGATGTTGATGTATTGATGTGACGAGAGTGAATTCAGTGTTCCTTCTAAGCCTCTTCCATGCAACATTAATTACTCTGTTCTAGACATCTCTCGGCAATCAGGGGCCTGATGTATAAACGTTGCGTACGCGCAAAAAAGGCATTGAAATGTGTGTATGGAATTTTCCACGCACATATCAGGATGTATAAAAAAATAAACTTGTGCACACTCTACACCGTGTGTACGCACTCTTTTACTGGAGTGAGCGAAGTAAACAATGATTATAAACTGTTTTCATTTAGATACACATTTAGATTAAATATTCCACTCTCATTAATGGATTAAAGGCATAATATGCAAATTTCACTGCTAGAGGTCGTTTTTCAAACAATAACGATAACACTTTACAATAAGGTTTATTAGTTAAACATTAGTTAATGTAATAACTAACATGAACTAACTGTGACCAATACATTTGTAACTGCATCTACTAGTCTTTGTTTACATTAGTTAATGAAAATTTACATTTTTACATTTACATTTACTCATTTGGCAGATGCTTTTATCCAAAGCGACTTACAAGTGAGAAGTTACCCTTGGTGGGGATTGAACTGGGGTCTGTGGTGAATTAGTAGTGAGTGGTTACTCACTGAGCTGTTCACTGTTTGTTCATGTTAGTTCACAGTGTATTAACAAGATTAACAACTAACAAGATTTTAATAATGTATTAGTAAATGTTGAAATTGACATGAACAAAGATTAATAAATGCTGTATAAGTGCAGTTCATTATTAGTTAATGTTAACTAATGAACCTTATTGTAAAGTGTTACCACAATAGCAAAGGCATGACATCATGGTTGTTGTCGTATTCACCACCACAGCCAATGGTAAGCAATCCAACGACACTTGGGTGGAAAACCTGCTCATGGGTGAGCTAATGTATTATAGTTTTATTAATGTTATTGTGGTATGAAGTGGGGCGGGGCCAAGAGTTGCTGTTTTCATTGCTTATATGCCGCTGCTGCTGCTCCTTTCGTTTTTTTTTTTGGTTATTTTACATTCAAAGTAATGTTTAACGTCCGCATCCTTCTTCCCTTAACTTTGTTACAGTTACATTTGATCACTTAAATTCACATTATTTTATTTCTTTCTAATAAAACAGCCGTAAATGCTACAGGTCACTTTCTGACTAATTGAAATTGTGGGGGTAAAGCAGCACTGTTTTACTTGGTCAAAACAATCATACTAAAATACTTTGCGTGTGTTGAAAGTTGTTATATCTAGGGGTGTAACGGTACAGGGCTTTCGGTACGATGTACCAGTGTACCGAATGCATTACATTGCAACTTTAAGGTCGATAAGAAAAAAAATGTCATTCTTCAAATTCTGTCCACAGAATCATGGAATTCAAACAGAAAATCCCATTTTGGCACGCTTTGATCTGGTGTGACAGATCTCTGTACAGTCGTGGCCAAAAGTTTTGAGAATTACATAAATATTAGTTTTCACAAAGTTTGCTGCTAAACTGCTTTTAGATCTTTGTTTCAGTTGTTTCTGTGATGTACTGAAATATAATTTCAAGCACTTCATACGTTTCAAAGGCTTTTATCGACAATTACATGACATTTATGCAAAGAGTCAGTATTTGCAGTGTTGGCCGTTCTTTTTCAGGACCTCTGCAATTCGACTTGGCATGCTCTCAATCAACTTCTGGGCTTTCAAGTTCAACTTTCAAGTTTCCAGGCCATGGACCCAAAATTTCAACGTTCTGGTCCCCAAGCCACTTAGTTATCACTTTTGCCTTATGACACAGTGCTCCATCATGCTGGAAAATGCATTGTTCTTCACCAAACTGTTGTTGGATTGTTGGAAAAAGTTGCTGTTGGAGGGTGTTTTGGTACCATTTTTTATTCATGGCTGTGTTTTTGGGCAGAATTGTGAGTGATCCCACTCCCTTGGATGAGAAGCAACCCCACACATGAATGGTCTCAGGATGCTTTACTGTTGGCATGACACAGGACTGATGGTAGCGCTCACCTTTTCTTCTCCTGACAAGCCTTTTTCCAGATGCCCCAAACAATCGGAAAGGGGCTTCATCGGAGAATATGACTTTGCCCCAGTCCTCAGCAGTCCATTCACGATACTTTCTGCAGAAGATCAATCTCTCCCTGATGTTTTTTTTTGGAGAGAAGTGGCTTCTTTGCTGCCCTTCTTGACACCAGGCCATCTTCCAAAAGTCTTCGCCTCACTGTGCGTGCAGATGCGCTCACACCTGCCTGCTGCCATTCCTGAGCAACTCTGCACTGGTGGCACTCCGATCCCGCAGCTGAATCTTCTTTAGGAGACGATCCTGGCACTTGCTGGACTTTCTTGGACGCCCTGAAGCCTTCTTTACAAGAATTGAACCTCTTTCCTTGAAGTTGCTGATGATCCTATAAATTGTTGATTTAGGTGCAATCGTAGTAGCCACAATATCCTTGCCTGTGAAGCCATTTTTATGCAACGCAATGATGGCTGCACCCGTTTCTTTGCAGGTCACCATGGTTAACAATGGAAGAACAATGATTTCAAGCATCACCCTCCTTTTAACATGTCAAGTCTGCCATTCTAACCCAATCAGCCTGACATAATGATCTCCAGCCTTGTGCTCGTCAACATTCTCACCTGAGTTAACGATGATTACTGAAATGATCTCAGCAGGTCCTTTAATAACAGCAATGAAATGCAGTGGAAAGGATTTTTTGGGATTAAGTTAATTTTCATGGCAAAGAAGGACTATGCAATTCATCTGATCACTCTTCATAACATTCTGGAGTATATGCAAATTGCTATTATAAAAACTTAAGCAGCAACTTTTCCAATTTCCAATATTTATGTAATTCTCAAAACTTTTGGCCACGACTGTATACACGCCCAGTTCGAGAAGGGTCTGTCTGTATCCCGCAGTACTACAACGTACTTCAAGTTACGCCCCTTCAAGTTTCGCATTCCACGAAGAAACAAGCGTAGGCATCATTGACTAAAACAATCTTTTAAAGTAAATTATTTTGTTTTATGAATGAAGTGTGTATAAGATGAGCTTATATTGCTTTTCGAGTATGAAACGACAGCTAGTAGTAAAACAAAATAAATTATACTATCAAACTCATACAAACTCATGCAATTATAGCTAAAAACCTACCCCCACACCCAAACCTTACCTTAAACCTACCCCTTCCATAAAAATAAACTTGACTGTAGAGTTTCATAGTTAAAATACTTAAAAATAACAAAAACAAACTGGGACTTGACTATGGTGTTGTAGTTATGAGATCCGATGCCTTATCACTAGGTGGTGATAGTGAAGCTTAAAAAGCAAGGAAAGTGAACTAGGAGAAGAGCAGTCCTAGTGACCACTCAGCGATTGTGTCTGGGATACAGCTATGGCCAGAAGTGAGGCAAAATCTTAGGATAAATAACAGTAAATTAAATGTGCTACTTATCAAATTGTGTTTAATTAAACATCTACACCTACCCCAACCATAAAACCTACCCTTGCAATACTGTAAATACAGTTATTAAATAAAATAAATAAATATTAAATGACGCAATATTGATGTGCTATGTCCAGCTGCCATAGCTATATCCCTTTACCGAGTAAGGGGCTCTGATCTTCTCGCATCATCTCTTTTTTGTCATCTTGTGTGGTTCTGTGTGGTTTGGACAACTTCAAGTTACGCCCCCTTCAACAAGTAGATAGTGCGGTAGCGCTACGAAAATTACTTCTGTGTGTAGTTGGCATTTTAAGCCGGGAGACTTCGTAGTGACTGCTGAGGGGTTGAGATTAAAAAAAGGAGCTTTACTGGTTCAATACTTCAAACTCAGAGTCCGAGGTGGAAACAGCGGCTGGTCAACTACCAGTACGGACCACTGGTAAAGGCATGGGCAACTCAATGATGTATAACTCTGGACACATGTATAAATGACATTTCACTTTTTGCTTATTCCGTGCTTGATAGTTTCTAATGAATGCATTCCTAAAATAGTTTATTCTAAATACGTTCTAATGACAGTATGTATTTACAAGAAACTATTACAATTAGAAATACATTCATAAAAGTATTTACAAGAAACTATTATTTTAGAAATACAATCAAACAAATCTATTTCTAATCTAATAGTTTCTTGTAAATATTTTCTAATGAATGTTCTATAATTTTGTTAAACATTTACTTACCAGAATTGATTTTTGTTGTCATCTTTTACATTAAAAAGGTAATTCTTTTCAAATAAAACTCTTTAAATGCCCTCCTCCACAACTTATGAGATGGGCAGATACACATTACAACTAAGGAAAGTTTAGAGTTCTGCATTGTTTTACACATCTGTCTCAAGGCATGACAGCATTAAGAGGAGGCCACACATAGAAGCACATTTAAGGTAATATTTTTTATAACACTTAATATTATTTATTATGAATTATGCATGATCCTGACACGGTGCCACTCTACAATGTTGCTCTGCTCCCTGCTGGCAACCTCTATTTTCCTTTCCATGTCTACTGTAGTTACAAGGGATTGTAGACAAACTGACAGCTGGTAGACTCCAGCCAATAGCCATCTACAGCTAGAGGTGGTGGTGGAGGGGCATCTGGGTGGCGTACTACAACCCGGTTCACCGGTAAAGGATGTTGGTAGGATATAGGACTAAGTTCCTGGACTTTCTCAAAAGTCTAGTCAACCAGTGGGATGTCAGCATTTATCGCCATGGTGGTGATGAGTGGAGCAATGTTTGGCAAGAAGTCTTTGTACACCTCGTCAACTTTGAGGGAGCTCCCCATGCACTGCTTTGTAATGTGTGCTCCTTTGGATAATTTAATTTCACAATCAGGACTTTAAGAACAATTTTACACTCAAACGACAATCACAAAGTTATATAGTAGGCTATACAATTACATAGGACAATAGATATTACCTTACACCATCAGCAACTATAAACTGCTTTGGCTTTGTAGAAATTAACACGTCACTCACTCTGCCTGGTTTCACACCCTATTGATGACACAAAAGAATGATCAAATTAATTTAAACTGTTGATTCAACATATTAGATCAGCTCTTCACACATGGAAGAAAAATACTATAGTGTTTTTGAACCATACTATAGTAAAAACTGAAGTATACTACAGTATTTAATACAGTTCAGTTCACTATAGTTAATACTATAGTATGCTGTTGCATTCATTAACAGTGTTGTAAATACTATAATACAATATACTACAATTTACTTTAGTCTGCTATAGTATTTTTTCTTTCCTCAAACCATGGTTTCGATGTGAACACATACTGACCATGGTTCTTGGCTTGTGCGAGAGCTGCTCTGTATCAGTGCAGCTAAGGACAAGGGGTACAGCAGCCAGGTTCAGAGTGGAGTAGTGTGTGGTCTGGAATAGCAGAGCAACATTGTGGTTGCAGAGCGCTCTTCCAGCTACACAGGAACACTGTCACTGGAATGTCAACTGGTGAGCAGTCCTCAAAGACAATCTACACATTAAAACAAAATGTGTGTCATTTCACTTTTAGGACACACTTCAATACAAAACAGAAAATGAGAAAGCTGAGAGTAGGCTGATCAGGTAATGTATGGGGATAGCCTCAAACATGTCAGGTTATCAATGGCATCATACACAATGCTGTAATCTAAGGATATCCAAATAGATCCACCTTTATCACCTGTCTCAATTTACTCACTTTCATATAGTGTTAGTAAAACAGTGAACGTTGAATACATAACATGGGTACCGGGTACAAAATTAGCATTACCACTGGCCAATGAACCATAAAACATGACTGGACAGTACTGTTGAACACTTCTTATTTCTACTCCCCACTCTGAGGTTGTGAGGTCTTGCTCTTTCTCATGGACCTGTAACAGGTAGCCCTGACACTCACTGTCCCTGATGAATCTTTGTTTTAAACGGTGGTGGATTGGACATCATTCATGTTATGCTTACCCTTAATCATATATCCTCAAAACACTTTACAATGGATCAAATAGCCTGTCAAGTTGTCAAAGTTAGCCAGTAACGTTAACTAGAGCTAGCTTGTCAGTCAGTTAGACAATGTTGTATAACTTACCTTCATAGTTGTCGATGTAACTAGATATATACATCTTGAACCCCTTTTCCCTTTTGCTACTCGGGGCTGAGTTTGCTGCTTGTTACATCATTCATCATTCACCATCATTCATATCTTCTCTCTCTTCATATCTCGGAACCAGAAGCATACACTCAAGAAACCGGAAATAGAAAAACGTCATCCCGTGCAACTAGTCCATTTAATACTAGTTCCATAATAAACATGAATGAACATCTGAAGGTATGTGGAAAGTTACAGTACAACTTACTGAAACGGTCATATCTTGTGTAATCGCTTAATCAGTGTTTCAACGGCGGAAAGACATCACAATAATTACACATTTACTTCAGAAAACCCAATCAGTGTCCACAGCTTGTTAGTTCGCTAGAGAAATTAACTTGCTTAATATGCACTGTCTGTATTAGCCTATATGATTTTACTTACTCATTATATTTTACTTAACCTGTTAGTGATGTGTAGATTATTTAATGTATGTTTAAATATATCTGTCATGAAAATGACAGCCACTGTGAACTGTATATTTCAACAACAAATTGGTGTAAAACACTATCATTTTATAATTAGATTTAGAAGTTAATGCAAAAACTGCCTTATGTGCAGCTTACATGTTTGCATACAATGTTGTTTGTGTTGATTATTATATAAAAATAAATGGAGATTAAATTTAGACTAATAGTTTGGGCTCAGTTGTTGACCTTTACTTTTATAGTAGCATGTTTAAGTAAGGGCTCCCTACATAGTTTATAGTAGAGATATACAGAGATATCTAGAAATATCTACAGAGATATTTTTTTCATCCTTAAACTTTTAGTTATAATTTAATTTAATATATTTAAAGACAGAGACACGATTTGTTCAGTAAACCACTGTTTAATAATAAAAAAAGCTATTTTATGTTTGGTTTTCTCTCACCTGCTGTGCCGAACCATGACTTCACAACCGAGTTTTGTGTATTGTTACACCCCTAACGTTACTTTGTGTGTTAGCTCGGTTGCTGATATGAGACATTGTTGCACACTTCAGTAAGATAGATCGATATTAGAATGAAATCTGGATGTGCCAACTTGTGTTATTAAATGGCATATAATTAATTTTAATATATATTGTATGGCGGAGAAAATGCTGTATTGCTGTTACAAATTAAGCTCTTTCTGATAATGCCATGTTAGCCACTTGACAAAATAGTGCTGTCTCTATGGTACTCACAGTAAATCAAGAAAAGAGATTCAAATAAAGCCCTATTCGGACAATAATTGTTTATAATAGGGATGTAAGGTATTTTCAACATTTACAGGGGCTAGTCGGTGATTTTATTGCCATCCGAATCCAGAATGTCAGTGTTTTTCTCCCATCACCCATGTAAAAAACCCTGGAAAAATTACCTACAGTTGTTTGAGAAATGCTTAGGTCATGTGGTAATTTAATTGCATCCAAATCCACATCTCCACATTCACTGTAATTTGCATGCATTTTAAATATGCACACTTTTATTACTGAAATTCTGGGAAGTATTTACAATATTTAATTTCCGCTCCACGTAAACATTTGAGATGTGCCGTTTCCGCTATACAAATACATTAAAATATAAAGCAAGCAGCTTTGTTTACCTCAAGTATAATAAGGTGCTGCATTATCTTATTTCTACTAATTTTCATAAATGACATCCATCGTTTTGAGATAAAATGCAAGACAAAAAACAATTTCAACTATAGTGTGTCTATCTTCCTATTTTTAAACAAAATATTTGAATAATCACATAATAAAAAGGATATTATTTTCCTATTATTAAATTAAATATGAATTTATTTGTATTATTCCCAGCATATGACATTTTATGTACAGCAGACAATCATCTGACCACGTGAGCAGCGCCTTCCCGGGTTCGTAGGATCACTAAACTCGCTCCTCTTTGCCATGCAAATTTATTCTTAAATTTATTTATTTGCAAATTTATGGTATATTCACAAAAATAAGGTTTATAAATTAAATAAAATTTTTCTTTTCACACTCATGAAAACAAAAAATTACATTTCTGTATGTAAATTTAAAATTAGGATTCACGTAACATCTAATACAGTCACAAGTCACACCAAAATATCAGTGTGTGAGAGCAATTCCAAAATAAATGTAAAGTAGTTTCGGGTTTCTCTAAACAGGAAGAACAAAAGGTATTAATATCATTCTTAAGTCTTTTGAGAGAGCACTTATCTGGGTAAAAATCTATGAATTAAGTTAAAGATTATTTCTCTCATTTTGTTAGTTATCTCATTTTGTGAGGTAATGTCCAAACGTTTTTCCAGGGAATGTCACTTACAAGCCCATTCCAGTAAGAAACATATTCCTCCTGAAACAAGACTCTAATTTTCTTATTATTTTTTGATTTAGATGATGAAAGGCACTGTTTACCTACAAAAAGTGACTAAAAGATGAAACAGAAAACCCTTTAAAATGCACAAGAACTCTTCAGCCACAACCGCAAATTCTTTAGGAGTAACAGGAATTCCATGCTTTACTAAGAACTCAGAATAATTAAGTTGGCTTGAAAAAGGCAAAGCATCCATTTATGTTCTTCTGCATACTTATTAATGGCGCTTGCCAAAGGCAAAGCATCCATTTATGTTCTTCTGCATACTTATTAATGGTGCTTGCCAAAGGCAAAGCATCATTATTGTTATCTTCTGGACAAAACTTTGACGCGTAACTCGTCCCGTGCCATTTGTCCTAGACCCATGAATGAGGTGTCAAATCGACCGGCTCATTGAGAAGAGGTGTGCTATGACTTTTATAAGCCATCGGACCAACGACGTTCGTACAGCGGACGAAAAAGCGGCCAAAAAATTCCCATAGACTTCCATTGAAAAATTCAAATACACGAACATTCCGTGAATCTCAACTGTCACTTTCTCACTCACAGACACACCCGCAGGGCCTGAGGAACCCTTTCTCTCTCACTGTCTCTCACTCATTTGACATCTGATCAAGCAGCCAATCAGTAATGACCTAAACTCTTCATCATAGCCACACCATAGCAACCACTTAGAGCACCCTAGCAACCACCTCAGGTAAGCGTTTTCAGGTGGCTTACAGCAGAGCGCTGGAAGAGGACAGCTCCTGTGGTGCTTTGGTAGGGATTCCTATTCGTCGGTCAATCCGACGTACGTCGAAGTGACCGACTGAATGGGAACGTCTCGGTTACAAAGTTAACCCTCGTTCCCTGAAGGAGGAAATGGAGACATACGTCCCGTCGCCACAATGCACCTGCTACTCATGATATACCCACGCTGCGAGGAGAGGAGCTGGTGCATATGATTGCATGCCAATGTGCATTGGCTAGTTTTAGAAACTGTTAAAGTATGTTAGAACTTCATTCAGGAAATTCCTAATAAATATTACAAGATCCATTTTTTAAGAATTTAGAAACATTGATGCTTTATTCAAGCACTTTAAAGGCACACTATGAATTTTATAACTAGAGTTGTAAACTTTGTATTCAAAACAAAGGCGTAGCTTGATGACGCCTTGATTTTGCGGAATCATGGGAGGTGTTGTCTTCACGTCTATGTCCAGTGGAACGAGACTTGGGCAGAAATCATATTCAAGGATGAGCTAATGTATTTAAGATTTATCAGCATTACTGTAGTATGAAGCAGGGTGTGGTTGAAAACATGGAGCGGAACAAGGCCCCTGGAGTGACAGCTAATGAGAGACAAGCAAGACACATGACATGGCTCGAGAGCAGTGGATTTTTTATTATGCTGCAGGCGAGCACTTCCATTTCTTCCGGTTATGAGTATGTGGTGTATGTGGGGATTTTACAGTTAAAGACCCAAAAGACCAGGTATGATAAACGAAGACCCGGAGTCAGAGTTTAAAAAAATAAATTGAAGAAAATTTTAATAAAGAATAGTTTGCAGTTTGCAAAACTGATAATTTTCCACACATAGACAGATAATCAGAAGCATATTTCCTTCCATTATGATGCTGACGAACAGACCCTGAAGTTAGGCACAGAATGTCCCTCTAGGTCAGGCCTAGGCGCCTTCAGGTCTCCAGTCCAGATGACAACAGTCCATCAGTACCCATAACAGACCTGTACAGAACACTTAGCGCACATACAAAGATACACATGATTCACAGCTTCTTCAAGGCTGAAGTTGATCTGAACTCTGCACTGAACAGGAAACTTTACCAAAACATACTGATAAGTTGTACTTTTCTCGCAGTCAGAGGTACAGACAATATTCAACATTATTTTCTAGTGTTTGAAAATGAAAAGGAAATTAAAGGCTTTAACATAAGTTGAAGTTAGTCATTCTAAATAATTCAATATTTAGAAAGATAATTTCGTGATAAATCGCTCAAAATATATATATTGAAGCGGCAGTGGATTCCAGAATCCACCCCTTCAGTGGGGTAAAGCAGTGCTGTTTTATCATATTAGATGCATTTGTGTGTTGAAAGTTATAATTCTACTCTGTGGGTTTGCTCAGTGGCTGTTATGAGACACTTGTTGCACACTGCAGTAAGCTAGATTGATATTAGTCATGGTAAAACACGGTACAAGGTAAGAAAACAAGATTTTAATAACTGGAAAATGGAAGAAAATCCTGAGGGTATTCCTGTGAAAGTAACCCAGAGTTGACTGAACTAATTGTTTTATTTTAAATTTGTTTTATTCAACACAGAGTTAAATGTAGTGTTTAAGTGTGTCCATTGTTAACACACAAAGATATCCTGCACTGTCCGGAATCCAGGAATCACCAAAGAAATGGTAGCTGTTCTGTTCTTTAGACAGACAGACAGACGAACATGAGCCACTGTGCTATTACGTAACTTTATTTAACTGACTGAGTAACAAAACATACACCCGCGACTCTGGATGTCATTCTATCAGATGACCACTAGATGTCCTATCAACCTCATATATGTATAACATATGCAATATGTTACATCCCCCTTCTTAAGTATATTCCTTTATACTGATGCATAGAACTTCTGCACAAACTTTAAACACAACATTTGAGTTTACTTTACCAAACTTTCAGCATACCTACCAAATTATTCAACACATTTTCACAAATGCATTAATACTCAAACTATTGCATCTCAAACTTATTGCACATCCAACAATGCACATACATTGTATTAACTCTCAGTCTTTGTATTTTTCAGGTATTTTTACAATTCTTCCAGACCTCGTACGGTAAGTTTGCTCTTTCACTACGCTTTCATTATCATTTCTTTCATTTGAAATGTCCTTACTGTCAAGTGCATTGCTCTGTGATTCATCAACCGACTGCTGCCTATCGGTATCCATGTCAACGCGTTTCTCAGATGTTGACAAGTCTGTTTCTCTTGTATTTCTTAAATGTCTGCGATTTTGCCTGAACAGCTTTCCATCAGGAGTCTTAACTATAAAAGAACGTGGCTGTTCATGCTTTTCCAGAACAACAGCTGGCTTCCATGAATCTCCCTTTTGCATCCTTATTCCTTCTCCAGGTTGCAGATCAGGTAAGTATTTAGCCATCCTGTCGTAGTACTGCTTCTGTTTCTTCTGTCTCTGCTTAAGTTGCTCATGCACTTAAGAAATTGTCTCCGTGGTTAGCAATGCAGATGATGTTGGAAGCTTCGTCCTGAGGCGTCTCCCCATCAGTAATTGTGCAGGTGATAATCCTATCCCTTCCATTGGCGTGTTACGGTATTCCAGTAGTGCTATGTATGGATCACATTGACTACTCTGTGCTTTTTTCAAGAGATTTTTTACTGTTTGCACTGCTCTCTCGGCTTGTCCATTAGACTGTGCATAACCAGGACTTGAAGTCGCATGCTTGAAACCCCAATCCTCTGCAAAACTTGAAAATTCAGTACTTGTATACTGAGGTCCATTGTCAGATACTACTATATCTGCAATTCCATGACTTGCAAAGATTGATTTCATTTCTCTGATGACTCCACAGCTTGTCGTGTCCCTGAGTAGTTTTACCTCAATGTACTTTGAAAAGTAGTCCACTCATAACAGAAATGCTGACCCACCATGGTAAAAAATGTCTGTACCTATTTTTTCCCAAGGGCGTCCTGGCACCTCATGTTGGACCAATGGCTCTTTTTGATTGTTGTTCCTGTTTTCATTGCAGGTAGCACACCTGGATACTGCATCCTCAATTTGTGGCGACATACCTGGCCAGTACAAAATGTCTCTGCCTCTTGCCTTACATTTGACAATTCCCAGGTGTGACTCGTGTATCTTGTTGATCATTTCCTGTCTTAGCTGATTTGGAACAATGAGCTTATTTGCTTTAAATAACAGACCATCTTCATAACTGATTTCCTCTCAAAATGTCCAGTATTTCTGTATTGATCTTGGCATCATAGATCGTTCTTTCACCCATCCAGTCAGCACTGCCTTTTTTAACATTTGTATCTCTGCATCCTCTGCTGCTGCTTTTTTGAAAGCATCCAGTTTCTGTTCTGAAACAGGAAGTTGGGACTTGATCCAGTTCACTGCTAGATCCTCTTCCAGCAGATTTTCTTTCTGTTTGTGTAAATAAGCACGACTTAGAGCATCTGCTATGTATAGTTCCTTACCAGGTTTGTACATCACCTTCAGATTGTATATTGTAGGAGCCTGATGCAGCGGCTTCTTAAATATACTCTCTAATGGCTTGTGATCACTTTCAATCGTGATGTCCTTTCCGTACACATATTGGTGAAATTTCTTACATCCATAAACTATGGCTAACAACTCCTTTTCAATTTGTGTGTATCTACGCTGACAGTCGTTCAGAGCTCTCAAGCCATAAACCACTGGCCTTCCTTCTTGGAGAATCACAGCGCCTATTCCTTCTGAACTGGAATCTACTGACAATGTGATCGGTTTGCTCACATTAAAGAATTTCAAAGTAGGACTTTGAGTAACCAAATATTTCAGTTTTTCAAAACTTTGCTGTTGAGCATCCTCCCCGTGCCACTCTGTCTCCTTTCTCCAGCAATTTCCTCAAAGATGCACTTATGTCAGACATATTGGGAATGAACTTTGCCAGATTTTGCACTACTCCACGAATCTTTGAAGTTCTTGCTTGCTTTGTGGTGGTGGAATTTCAGTCACTGCCCTTACCTTTTCTTAATCGGACCTAACTCCTTGAGCACTCAGTATGTGTCCAATGTATTTGATCTCCGTCATTCTTATTTTGCACTTTTTTCTGTTGAGTTTTAAATTGTTTTTTCTTGCACATTTCAGCAGCTTTATTAGCCTTTCATCATGCTCTTGAATGGACAACCAGCAAGTCATCGATGATATTTACCACGCCTTCCAGTCCTTCTATCATTTGTGCGATGGATCTCTGAAAGACTTCTGACGCTGAGGATTGTAGGAATCTTTTTCCTCGTCGAAGTAGAGACCAGGAGATCTTGGGATATCTTTTAACCCTTTGACGCATACGATCACACTGGTGTGATCAGTCTTGGCTGGTCCCTGGAGCGTACGATCACACCAGTGTGATTAGAACGTTCAATGCACCACGTGATTAACTGCCAAATTCAAAAGTGCTTGCGCGCGTTCTCTGGCGCTGAGCCACTGACAGATGCGCTCAACGCTGTCAATATATCACAAATATGCAGTGTTTTCAACCACATAATGTTTATTTTAGGTTACAGTATGTATGTATTTTAGGTACATTTAAATGCACATAAGTACTAACAAATCAATACATTTAGAGTTTGTAAAATACACACTGATGTCTATGGAAGCGGCAATAACAATCATTTCCATAATAATTAGACAGCACGTTTCATATCAGATACACATTGTGTAAGTAACTTTAAAGTTTACTCTCTTCTTCTCTCAGTTCACCGGCTCACTTACTTTCATGTATTTCGGGAGAAGGATGAATTCACGTGATGTAAATCCAACAGACGCGATTCTCTGTACTGCGGGGCAAACTAACATGGCGGCGCCCATCGCGCGTATATCTCAACTAACGTGATCATTATAAAGGTGTTTAAACAGCAAAACACATCCACTTGCACATATTTGACCATCGGAATATCAGATATTTCATGCTATAGTCATCAAATTTGTTAATATTTTGAATAAAAAAGGAAAAATTAAATATAAGCAGATCATCAGTCATACAGCGCTTTTGAGGTTGCCGTGTGTCACGTGACAAGCAATGACGTGTCACCATGGAAACAGTAAAGTGACACGTTCTAAATAACGGTCGCCTTGAAAAACTCACGCTGGGCGCTCAGCCAGAATATTTTAAACTTAGGTGCGAAAGGGTTAAGCAGAAGTTGCTCTTTATTGAGAAAACGTGCGTTGCTGTAGTCATCCAAGTCTTTTCTAAGCTAGTGTACATTGCAGTTTTAAATACATTCAACAGGAAGGGATGCCTACAGTAGCCTATAGGAGGAGACAATGGGTGGAGACAAATGTCCGTTCCCAAATGTCCATTCCCATTTCCCAGCCTTGATTTAATCAGCATAACAGTGTCATTCGAATGCAGGGGGTGCTAATCAAGTCAGTCTGAAGGGGGTGCTAATGCCTTTACATTATCATAGAGACCAAAGGGACAACTGTACCTTAAGCTTGTCATGCCAAATAAACAGGAAGATACCCACAGACCAAATGTTAATGTCTGCCTGACTTAATCCCCTTAGACTGTAACTCAAAATGTAAAAAACACCATACATAACTTTTTATAAATTTGTAATCCCACAGGATATACCGAAAGGTAACCTCAGAAAACGGTGCCGCCTCATTGGTGTGTTCATTGTCCAAAGATTTGAACTTTCATGATCCAGCTTTATCTGCCAAAACCCTTGATTTGCGTCTAGCACAGAGAAGTACTTTGCCTTCGGCATTCTTGAGACCATATCTTCTATTGTCTGCATTGAATAATGCTCTCTTTTTATTGCCAGATTGAGATCTTTAGGATCCATACAAATGCGCATTTTCTTCGATGTAACTACATGCTGTTGACCCATTCAGTTGGCTCAGTTTGCCTTGCGATGACCCCCATCTGCTCCATTCTTCATAGTTCTTCAACCACTTTCTCTCGCAAGTCAAGTCAAGTCATCTTTATTTATATAGTGCTTTTTACAATGCAAATTGTGGCAAAGCAGCTTTACATTAATAAGAGAATGGTGTCATTGTGCAGCTTATTCTATATATTATTGATTCATTCCGTTACAAATATCAGTAGTTATTAGTCTAGTTAATTTATGTATAGCAGCACTGCAGAAAACAGTGACATAATCGTCCGGCTCAGCTCAGTTCGCATACAACGGCGCCAATGCAGGCATATCAAAAACACTACTGAATATCAAGCAAGTGTCCCCAACTTAAGCAAGCCAAAGGCAACAGCGGCAAGGAACCAAAACTCCAACAAATGGAGAAAAAAACCTTGGGAGAAACCAGGCTTAGTCGGGGGGCCAGTTCTCCTCTGGCCAACAGTGAACACTTGTCCGATACTCAGGCAGAGTTACAGGTCATTAAACCGATTTGGAATCACATCAGTCAAAATATTTAATCTAGTTCCATCTAGTTTAAGATCTTTTTGATCACGCCGGTATGGGACGATTTGTTGGGATATGTGCCACTGGCTGATGAGTCGGTAAGGTCTTCACAAAGGATGAGCTAGTTAACATAGTCTCCGCCGACACCACAGGGCCACATTGCTGCCGCACACAGGCACAGGTTCCCCGTCCGACCCGAACACGGCCCGGATCCAGCCAATCACGTTAATTGGTAAACCTCGGGATAAGCAGAGAGACAAAAAAATTAGCGTAGACGCCATTCTTCTTCCGATGTAACGAGTACATCTGGTGTTATATACTCTCGCAGAGCTACAGGTATCCTTCTTGGCGCATGCACAACCGGTCTGATATTTGAATCAATTTGTATGTGGTGTTCTCCTGGTAAACAGCCTAATCCTTCAAATAGATCGTCAAAATCGTCATGTGCATTCTTCTACTCTGACTCTGCAGGTCTTTGGTATTACACATCTTTGCAAAATGATTTTTCTTCTGACAAGACTTACATGTTTTCCTTGTAGGCTGGGCATTTTCTGTACTCATGCTTGTTGCCCCATCTGCTGCAGTCCTTTCTCATCACTGACGTCTGCTCTGATTTGGTGTCTTTTTTCTTTGGCTTTATGGATTCAACTTTGTGTACATTTACTTCATTATTGAGTGCTTTCATCTGACTTGACGTGATTTCGCTGGCCCTGCCAATGTCTATGGCCTTTTCCAATGTGAGATCCGTTTCTCTTAGAAGTCTGCTTTTTAGTTGATCCTCTCTTATGCTACATATAATCCTATCACAAATTAATGAATCGTGCAGATCACCAAACTCACAGTCTTTTGCTTTGCTTTTCAGATCAGTGACGTACATGTCGATTGTTTCTGCAGGCCCTTGTGATTTCATGAAAAATACACGGTCTGATACACGGTAGGTTTTTTCGAGGCTCGCAGTAATTTTTAAACTTTTCTTTTAGTACTCGTATTTTATTTCTCTCCTCTTCTGAGAACTCAAATGTATTACATACTTTTATGGCCTCTTCCCCTGCAACGTGCAGAAATGCAGCACACTGCACCGTCTCAGACTTCTTTGCTACTCCGCTTGCTAGCGAGAAAAGTTCGAACCTCTGTATCCAGTTCTTCCAATTTTCTGATAGGTTGCCATGCAGAATCAACGGCGTTGGTGGCTGTTACTGTGCCATCCTCTTTTCTGTGTTTATATCAGTTTCATTCTGACACCATGTTCTATTCTTTAGACAGACAAACGAACACGAGCCGCTGTGCCATCATGTAAATTTATTTAACTGAGTAACAAAACATACACCCGTGACTCTGGATGTCATTTTATCAGATGACCACTAGATGTCCTATCAACCTCATACATGTATAACATATACAATATGTTACAGTAGCTACCTGTACTTGCAGTCTTAGTTTCGCTTTCCCTTTTTGAATGACAATTATTGACAAATATATCTGCTTAAATAGACAGTTATCTCCTTTATACTCGGATGTCAGGCATCGGTTTGGTGTGTCAGGGCAACTTTGGACCTCTGCCAACCAGTTGTGGGTCATTTTGCATACAGCTGATACTATTTTTATATTAAAGAGAAATATCAGAAGAACGGTAACACTTCACAATAAGGTTCATTAGTTAATGTATTAACTAACATGAACTAACCATGAGCAATACATTTGTTACTGTATTTACTAATCTTTGTTAACGTTAGTTAATGAAAATACAGCTGTTCATTGATTGTTCATGTTAGTTCACAGTGCATTAACTAATGTTAACAAGATTTTAATAATGTTTTAGTAAATGTTGAAATTAACATTAACAAAAATTAATAAATGCTGTATAAAAGCAGTTCAATATTATTTCATATTAACTAATGTTGTTAACTAATGTTTACTAATGAGCCTTAATGTAAAGTGTAACCAGAAGAACAAATAATGTTGAAACTAGAAATGTATCTTGTTTATTCCTTTTCCAAAGTTTGCATGCATGCAACTCCAAAAGAGGCCCTATAGGGCTCTATATAGTTCAAGGCCCTCTATAGTTAAGTCTCATAGATATGGGGATCTCAAAGCAGCTCCATGTTCAAATTGTTTAATTTTACCCATTTTCATTGATTGAAAACCAAATGTGGTTCACTTTGCACACAGATGATTACTTCTTGCATTTAAAGAGGAATGTCTGAAGAATGAAGAATGTAAATAAATTGATAGAGGAAATCAAGATACTTTTCTAGTTTCAGTGTTATTTGCTCATAACTGAACTTAAAAATGAAGATTCCAGAAGAAAAGTTTATTAATAATGAGAATCTAGAAGGATATTAAGAAATCTTGAATACTAAATCTCGAATCATCAACTTTTGAAAAGGAATATTTATGGCACTCAGACAGGTATGTTCTATGCATCTGAGATGAAAGAAAAACATCAGATACTTTTAACATTATTTGTTCTTCTGATGTTACTCTTTAAAATAAAAGAAGCATCTGCAGTATGCAAAATGACCCACATTTGGTTTTTGACCACTGAAAATATGTACATGTATTTACCAATGTACTCATGGAGCCACATTAAGATCTCCATATCTCTGGGATTGAACCATCGAGGGTCTTTAAAATGAAGATACCAAAAGGAAAGTTTCTCAAGAACCAGAATACAAAAGGATATTCAGATATCTTTAATACTTCTTGACTCATTACTCTAGAGTTTTATCAGATCTTAAAAAGGAAGTTATTCTTCTGGCCAAGCGGAATTTTTCTATCCTAGTACTTACAAAAGCATATTGCTAGCGAAAATCAGAAACATCAAAGTGACTTGGTTCATTCATGAGCATCAACAGAGACAATCCAGTGTGAACACAATGGATTTAATACATGAATATACGAATACATACAACTAAATATAAGCAAAGAATACAATATGGGATGACGAAAGCAAAGCAAGAAAGAGAGATATGATCAAAGAATGGCAAAATAGAAAATTAATAAATTTTACCGTAACATAACACCTACGTCTGAGACATTCGGAGAGGAATATTTTGAATCCATGAAGTATATGTGTGGAAGACATTAAAGCAGAGATACATTCTTATACTTAAATATAAACATTTAAAGTAAAACTAACACAACTAACAGTTGTAACTAAGCTTATATAATAGGGAGAAATTCATTTTGGAATTGTTGAAGTTATGAGATAAATGCAGAGAAAGTCTCCTTGTGTGTGTGTGTGTGTGTAATGTGTGTATTGGTGATCATCTGACCACACGTGGGGGATTTGATCTGAGTTGATTAAGATTATTTGAAGCCACATAGGGGCATTGTGGTGTTGCTGTTTAACATTGCCCAAACAACAAAAGTGACAACTGTCCCATTAAAGTCAGACTGGCTGAAGTCGGCAGTGATTTAACTACGCAGTTCAAGAGGCTAAAAGCTTTTCCTAAAATCTAAAGTTGAATCGATAATCGTTGATTCAGTCCAGATACTACACAATGGTGTCATTTCAGGCAGATCAAAAACATTGTTGAATATCAAGTGTCCCCGACTAAGCAAGCCAAAAGGCAACTGCGGTGAGGAACGCAAACTCCAACAGGTGACAAAATGGAGAAAAAAAACCTTGGGAGAAACCAGGCTCAGTCAGGGGGCCAGTTATGCTCTGGCCATCTGTCTTATTTGATTTACAATAAGGAGAACAGGAACTTGCAGAAAACTCTTGCTGGAAACATCTTTACCTTAAAATCCTAAAAACAATGTACTTCACCTCAATATTTCATGTGATGTTACGTCGGGATGTAGGATTAGCAGATCTTGCACAGATTCTTAGATTTGTAATCCCACAGTCCCCCCTTTGAGAGTTATAATAACTCTCACATAAAACAAATTTAAACCTTTAAAATGTAAACCTCTGAGGAAGTCTTCACCACAGGATTGGCCCCTGAGACCTGTTGCACTTCGGTTCTTCCCTGGGCTCCTCACTGGTCTGTGTGTCCTTATCGGTCCCTGTAGTTACTCTGGAAACTTTACAGTGTGAGACATCTCCCTCCATTAATTTAACATCAGTCATAGCAGACATCATAACCCATAGAGGATGGATAAGTGAATAGAGTGTGCTGTTGCATAACATTTAAAGCTGTGAGTGTACTTAACCAGTGTCCAACCCAATGGGAGGAAGTGACAGACAACTTCCCTTTGTTTATTTTACAAAGGGTCTTCCTTTGCTGTAAATTAATGGGGAAATTAAGCACTCAAAGCCCAAATGGTTAACACCTCAGCAAGCTGCCCCATGAGTTTAATGACGATGGGAGTGGCTACTTCAGAGTCGCTTGAGTAGGAGCTGAGTAACATTGTTAATTTCTCTTACGTTCTTTTTGTTTTTCCTACACTGTTTCATCCATTGTCCTGGCTTACCACAGTAATAGCAACTGCCCTCTTTCTTGGGACATTTAAGTTTCTGTTGATTCTCTGTGTTGGCCTCAAAGGATGCTGCTGCAATTTTTACTCTTGCCTTGACATTAGATTCTCTTTCTCAAGTAGCTAATCTGTTCACGCTGTTTTGCAGGGTTGTATTGGACCATGTTAAATTTAAGAAAGGCAGTGCATTTCTGTACTCTGATGAAAGCCCATAAAATCACATGCGGACCAGTGGTTCATTATCCTCTAGCACCTTCTCTGGAGTGTCAGCTATTCCACTGTATACTGCAGCTGACTGACATAATCTTTCAGTGGACCCCTTAGAGTTTCATCGTTCTTCTGTACACAACTAGTGTACTGTTCTCCTTGCATCTACCAATGCAATTTAACAGCCAGCCAAACTCCATCCATTTAGTACAGACGAGTCAGGATTCATCTTTGTCTTTGACAATTAATAAGATGCCAGGTACATTATGAATTAAGAGTAAAACTGCAAAAAACAGCAAATAAACAACAATCAGAAAAATTAACCAATAACTAAAGAGCATTCATGTAAGTATATCTGAAAATACCCAAAATGAAATCAATGTCATCAATTTACTTAAATGGGATAGTCAGATGACCAAGAAATTGGTACCAAATACAAATATTGACTCATATAGAGAAATTATCTTATCAAAGTAAATTAACAGGTTGAGTGCTATGTCAAACAAAGGCTAAGCTAATAGCTAAAGACTATCATCACAAAAAATGGCATTAAATCAAAGCTCTGAATCACAAATATATGAAAATATGTATCATTAAGTATTATGTAAAGAAGAATTAACTTACAGATGATGCTTTTACAAATGCAAAACAAAGGATGGCATCCAAAGATTGAGGAGCTGACTGCATAAGAAGTTTGATCACTTATTTTCTATAGAAATGCCACCGGGGGGCACCAAACTACATAACTATACATACCATACAAATGACAAGTAAACTTGGAACAGAACAACTAGTGATCTTTGAGGAGTCCCCTTTTGGCCCAACAATGTTCTTGTGCATGTTGAAACTCAGAATTATTTACAGCACTTTCAAAATCATTGAATTCTGACTCAGACAAGACCTGTGATATGTGATGGGGGACTTCAGCTACAGACATATAATAAATCCACATCTTTCTGGACAACTCTCTCCAAAACTCAGAAAAATTTTAATGTACTGACTGATTGTAACTGCACTATGGGGGTTGTAGATGGAATAGTGTCAACCCCTTTTCTTTTACCCTACTCTGAGCCTTTTGTATTGCTCTACACACTTCAACTTCATTTAACACATCAACTTCAAATGTAAATGTAAACTTCATTTACATCTTAGTTCATCAATCCAATATTTATATTGTCCTCAATTCTACATAAAGAACGTAAGTGAGGATAGCTGTCATCTGACTGTTTGTCTTTTGAGTCACATTTGATTCAGGCTTTATTGAGGCCTAGCTTTTTCATGAGACAGGACACTTGAGTGTGCAGTTGACCCTTCGCAAAACCCACTCCCTGTTGCAATGCCCGAATCCTGCCTGTTTCATTGTCCTGTTGTTTATCTACCTGCCTTTGACCTTAGCCTGGAATATTGACTATGAGTTCGCCTTTCCCCTGTTGATCCTGTTTGCTATTGAGTTGACCATTGCCTGTACGATTACGTTTTGGTATTAAAGCTACACTTGGATCTTATTCGCTGACTCGCTCATCATTACAACACCTTATACCTTATGTTTTTTCTTTCTGATACATGCCCCAAGTACTTTTTTTTAATCTGACTGACTGACTGACAAGTACATTGTTGCCGCCGAATGCTCCAGATCTCGTTCTTCCTGGCGGCTACAGTACCGACATTCGTCCGTGAAGCATGGACGTCTGGAGAGGGCGTCAGCGTTAGCATGCTGCCGCCCGGGTCGATGCTGAAACTCGAAATCGTACTCTTGGAGGATCTCCAGCCACCTTGCCACCTGACCCGCGGGCTGGCGGAAATTCAGCATCCAGGTGAGGCTAGCGTGGTCGGTCCTCAGCATGAACCTGGTGCCCAGCAACTACCGCCGGGTGACACAGTAGTTTCTTTCTGGACGACTGAGACTGCAGCTAAATTAGGCCACCACTCGTTCTCCACTCTCCCCCCTCTGAGAGAGGACGGCCCCGACCCCCACGTTACTGGCATCAGTGTACACGAGGAATGGTTGGTGGGGGTCAGGGTAGGCCAGGACAGGAGCATCAATTAGAGCGTTCTTTAGCTGCTGAAAAGCCACTGCGGAGTCCTCAGACCACCCAAACCGCTGGCCCTTGTTTGTCAGCCAATGTAAGGGGCTGGCGATGGTTGCAAAGTCTCTGATGAACCTCCTGTAATAGGAGGCCAAGCCCAGGAAGCTCCGCAGCTCAGTGATGTTGGTTGGTGGAGGCCAGTCCCTCACCGCGGCCACCTTTGTTGGGTCAGTGGCCACCCCGCTCTCGCTAACCACGTGCCCCAGGAACTGCGTTTGGCGGCTGAGCAGGTTGCACTTGGCCGGGTTCAACCTCAACCCGGCACTACAGATGGTGGTCAGGACCTCTCCTAAGTTATGGACAGCCTGATCAAAGTCTCTGGCATGGACCAACAAGTTGTCCAAGTAAACCACACAGCGGGTACGAGGAATGTCCTTAAGGACACGCTCCATCAACCACTCATAGGTGGCTGGGGCATTACACAGTCCGAAAGGCATCACTTTAAACTGACACAGTCCTTATGGTAAATGCAGTTTTGGGCCGGGCCGGGTGTGCCAGATCTACTTGCCAATACAAAGTCCAAAGCGCTGAACCAACAGGATCCAGCCACATGGTCCAATGAATCATCAATGCACGGCAGCGGGTATGAGTCCTTGCGAGTGACCACATTTAGTTGGCGAAAGTCCACACAAGGGCGCCGTGCCACAGTCCAAGCCAACAATGCACTCCTCTCTGATGTCGGCAAGCCAGAACTCGTGGCTTGTCTGGCTCATCCCCACCACCACAGACAACCGCTTCTTCCCAGGCATTATTGTCCTTTCACCCGTGACGGTGAGCAGTTCGGTATTGGTGGGGGTCCAGTCCCTTGGAAGAGGACCGGCCATCCCTGGCAATAGTCCTTGTCGTAGCAAGCAAATGGTGGACCCCGTATCCACCCAAAGAGAAGAATGTAAGCACGATTGCATCAACTATCCATCAAGATAGCCTTTGCTTCATGACTGGATGCCCTTTGGTGCAGCCTCTGAAGTATACAAAGAGTTGTTCTGACTGTCTGAATGAGGCGAAACGGTCAATGTAAGTTCTCAAAGGCAGCAATGCTAAAGGGCTGCATTGCAAGCCTGGTTTACCTTGCTACATAAGCCTCCGTGACACCAGGCATAGGACGGGACTCAAGGTTTCAGCCAGTACTGCAAGGGCTGCATGTGAAGCAGGCTCAGCTGTAGTACCGGAGATCAGTCAAAGTCAAAGTCAGCTTTATTGTCAATTCTGCCATATATACAGCACATACATACAGAGAATTGAAATTCCGTTACTCTCAGACCCTCGTTACAGGTAAGATAACAATACAACAACAATACAATAACAATACAATAACAACATAAAGCATAACAATATCAATGACAACACTACAAGAAATAAATAAGTAAAGTGACATGTGGAGATAAAGCGTTGGCGTCATCGGTCGAGCGGTTTGGGTGGGGGGCCGACTTGATGTTCATTTTTCATCATTTAGCAGACGCTTTTATCCAAAGCGACTTACAAGGTGAGCAATTAGGGGTTAGGTGCCTTGCTCAAGGGCACTTTTAGTCATGGTATCGAAGGTGGAGAGAGTGCTGGTCATTCACAATCCCCACTTTCAATTCCTGCCGGCGTGGGACTCGAACCAGCAACCTTCAGATTATAAGCCCGACTCCCTCACCACTAGGCCACGACTACCCCATGACTAGCCGCTCGAAGCACTTCATAAGGATGGGAGTAAGTGCCACTGGGCGGTAGTCGTTGAGGCAGGATGGATATGATTTCTTTGGGACTGGAATGATGGTGGTTGCTTTGAAGCATGTGGGGACAACAGCTTGTCTCAGTGAAGTGTTGAAGATGTCTGTGAAGACATTAGTGAGTTCCGCAGCACAGTCTCTCAATACACGTCCAGGAATGTTGTCAGGACCTGGAGCTTTGCGTGCGTTGACCCTGCAGAGGGATCTTCTCACGCTGCCCGTGGACAGTGTCAACATCTGGTTATCGGTAGGAGGTGGAGTCTTCTGTGCAGTGGTGCTATTGTCAAGTCAAGTCAAGTTACCTTTATTTATATAGCGCTTTTTACAATGCAAATTGTGGCAAAGCAGTTTTACATTAATAATTGGCAAATAATTTTGGCTGCACAGCAGCTCCCAAAGAAAATGGTGTCAGTGTCCAGCTTGTTCTATATATTATTGATTCATTCCATTGCAAATATCAATAGTTATTAGTCTAGTTAATTTATGCACTGGAGAAAACAGTGACGTAATCGTCCGGCTCAGCTCTGTTCGCATACAACGGCGCCAATGCAGGCATATCAAAAACACTGCTGAATATCAAGCAAGTGTCCCCAACTTAAGCAAGGCAAAGGCAACAGCGGCAAGGAACCAAAACTCCAACAAATGGAGGAAAAAACTTTGGGAGAAACCAGGCTTAGTCGGGGGGCCAGTTCTCCTCTGACCAACAGTGAACACTTGTCCGATACTCAGGCAGAGTTACAGGTCATTAAATCGATTTGGAATCGCAACAGTCAAAATATTTAATCTAGTTCCATCTAGTTTAAGATCTTGTTGTGTGCCTCAAAGCTAGCGAAGAAAGTGTTCAGCTCATTCAGCAGGGGGGTGGTGCTGTCACAGATCTGTGCTGGGGGACTGTAGTCCGTGAGGGTCTGAATCCCCTGCCACAGGCTCCTGGTGTCTGCTGTCGCTGAAACGGTGGGCTATCCTCCTGGAGTACCGTCTCTTAGCCTTCCTGATGCCGCATGACAGGTTGGCCCTAGCTGTCCACAGGCCCACCACATCTCCAGCTCTGAAGGCAGCATTGCGTGTCTTCAGAAGTCTGTGGACTTCCCCTGTCAGCCACGGTTTTTGGTTGGGCCAGATGGTGATGGTCTTTGTGACTGTTACATCCTCAATGCACTTGGTGATGTAGGAAGTGACAGTCTCTGAGTACTCCTGGAGGTCTGGGGTGTTGTGATGTGTGGAAGCCTGTTTAAACATGTCCCTGATGACCCTTGTGGCCAGACTTGAATTGGTTTCCGGACAGGTTTGGTGACTTTCACGAGCGGTCTGAATGCTGACAATAGCATAACAGTGATGTGATCTGAAGCATCAAGGTGGGGAAGGGCTTTGTAAGCTCCTCTCTGTGTGGTGTAAACAGGGTGTTCAGGGTGTTATTTCCACGTTTAAGGAAGTCTGTGTTGATGAATATTTGGAAACACACTCTTTAGGTCTGCATGATTAAAATACCCAGCCAAGATGAGAAAAGCATCTGGGTGGGCTGTCTGCTGCTCACCGATGTGCTGATAAATTTTATTCAGTGCCTCACTCCTGTTGCTGTTGTTGAAGCTGGGGGGGATGTATACAGCAGCAAGTATTATAGCTGTATATTCCCGCAGTAGATAAAACGACCGACACTTAACAATCATAAACTCCAGCAGGGGTGAGCAGTGTTTGCAGACCACAACAGTGTCGCAGCACAATGCATCATTGGTGTAAACACAAAGTCTGCCGCCGCGAGTCTTACCTCCCTCGACGAGCACTCTGTCTGCTCGATGGCATGTTAGCCGGTCGAGCTGAATGGCGCAGTCCGGAACGCTGTTGTTGAGCCATGTTTCCGTAAACACAAATACACAACAATCTCTTACAGTCCTCTGAATTGAGCAAAGAAGTCGGAGATCGTCCAGTTTATTATCCAACGAACGCACGTTAGCCAGAACGACGGTGGGGATAGCTGGCTTGTGTGGGTTAGCCGCTAGCCTGGCCCGGATACCTCCGCGCTTCCCCCTCTTCTGTTTCCTCTCACGCCACTTTTGGTGCCTCCACTGTGGGTGAGGTGCAGTAGTGGGGTCGGTGATGGAGCGGGCCTCCGGAGAAGACCATGGTCCCGCAGCTCTTGCATGAGCGCCGAATTTGGATTAAAGACTGTGGTCTTACCAACCCCAAGCAGAAACTCACGTCTGTAACTGCGTTTACAGACAGATGTACGCGACGAGTACGTACAAAAACACTGTGACTTACATGATAAAAAACAAGAAAACACTGATCCGTCGGGAGAGAGAGAAGCCGCTGAGTGTGCATGTGCCGCCATCTTGAAAACTTTTCAGATGCAGAGGCCATGAAGCCTAGATGGTCTTTTGAAGACCATCATCCTAAAGTTTTAATTTGGAGTTCAGGGATACCATTTTTAGCTGCTGAAGTTGCGGTGCATATGCAGAAATAATGGCTGGAGTATTAGTTTGCTGGGATGCCAGATCTGACTAGGACTGATCTGAGGTGTTTATGGAACCAGTGTCTGGAGATGGGGTTTTTATTGTTATCAACGAAAAGGGGATCTGAGGGAGAATGGATTCGGGAACGTCTGTGAGCTAAAAATAGAGAAATGGACTGGTAAGGCTGAAGAGGGGTGGGTTGATTAAAAATTGATATTGGGTGTCTCCGCATTAGTTGATCTGTTTTGCTGTGCTTTATGTTAAACGGATTGTATCGCTGTCCAGAACTTGCAGATCAGAGAAAGATGTATCTGGGGATTGAATTTGGAGGTTTTTTTTATGCCTTTAACAAGAAGGGAAATTTGAGGATGGGTTATGGTGGGACAATGCTGACAGAAAATTCATTTGTAGAAAAAATGGATTCCACTTAGGTATGCTTTAATGGTTCCTGGTTGGGTTTGTTTACCATGAAAAAGGAAGGCTGCAAATGAGGAAATAGTGAGGAGAGAAAAGTCAGGAAATTTTAGCTGGTGGTAAACATGAAATAAATTTTTTCAGGTTGACAAATATAATTGAAGTGTTCTGGGAGATACTGCTTGCAAAATGTGATTGATAGATAGATTATGGTGATGTTGCAAAGGGTGGTTTACTAGAATGTCAGTTCTGAAAAGAGAGGTACTGGGGTGCGTGCCGGGTCTGCATGTGGAGCCAATGACCTGAAATTCTGCAAAGCAAAACGGGAGAGAGCGTCAGCAATTTGGTTTTTGCATCCTGGAATATGTATTGCTTTGACAACTGATTTCAAGTTGAAGGCCAGATCAGATGACTCAAAGGCATTAAAAGGCACTCATTCTGCGGAATTTGATCTGCCTTTGTTAATGCAGAAGACTGCATTGTGGTGGAGTTGTCACAATGAAAGAGAATGTTTTTTGAGGCCAATTCTTTCCTCCACAGGAACGCAGCGACAACGATTGGATAGAGTTCAAATAGCACGGAGAAGGGTGCAGAGTGGTTCAGGTTTGCTAGTTTGCGAGGGGCAGGTTGGAGCAAACCAGCGACCTTGGAAATACTACCTGAAACTGACGGAGGGGGCTGCGTCTTGAACAGATGGATATCGGGGGCTGAGTATACATAGTTGTCGAAAAAGAAGGTGAGACCGTTCCACTGTCTGATAAATAAAAGCCAGAGATTTAAGTCTGCTCTACATGGCCTGTTTAGAGTGACTGGATCATTTAAGCCGGGAACGGAGGGTGCTACAGAAAGGAGCTGGGATATGATATGCCCATACGAATGGGCTAATCATGAAATTCGAATTCACCTACTTTGCGAGGAGGGGCATCTACGGTGTCCGGATCTGTCAGGGCAGACTGTAAATTTTTACAAACGAAAGTTGCAACTGGTAGGCTTTCTAACCCTGGATCAAAACCTTGTTGTAAACCAGAAAAAGGTGGTGTGTGAATTGCTTTTCAGGGTGTTTTTTTAGCTTGTTCGCTAAGAGAGGGATATAAACAGGAGACGAGAGGTAAAGTGCAAAAAACGACATTGTTGTCTGAAGCAACAAAAATCATTGAAGTTGTTGCAGACCTGGTGATTTAAACTGGAATAAAAACTTCCTTTTGTTTTCCAGATAGAAAGTGATCATGCCCAGACTGGCACGTATGAGGTTGGCTTGAGGGTTTGTGGAGTTTTGGATTTGAGGGCAAGAGTGGGACTGATGATCGACGGACCTACAGATGGCACGTGAAATATTGCGTCAGTCCAGGAAAACTCTGTTGTAGTGTTCAAAGGCCAGGGCTCCTCAATATGGGCATTGATTCCAATGCGTGTGCCTTGTTGTGCATTTTGCAGAGAATAACTCTGTGTAGAAATGGTTACCACCAAAAGACAATGATAGGTCAGCATAATGGATAGTTAATCTTTCAGTTCTTTTCATCTATTTGGAAAAGCTGAACAGATTACATCAGAATATTTCCTGAAGGCTATAACAAATTCTGCTAGGTAGAGGATGCGATTTGAACTATAATGTGAATCTTTGAGGATGACAGAAAATGTGCCACAGTGTAGGGAGTGAAGACAATCTTTTTGCGGAATGGGAGACAGAAGAGAAGCCAAATCTACATCTGTACCTGAAAGTATCTGGTTGCGAAGCAGGTTAGAGACAGAAGAGGGCTCCATTCTCCATTGCAAAGGTGTGGGTGGGTGTATAGGATAGTGGACGGGCTGATATTAGGAGGGAGAGATGACGGGGTGGCCTCACACTGGGTTCTGCACTCAAATGCAAGATGCAGAGAAGGCTACGGAGAGGTTCCTGAGTGTGTAGACAGCCTCACGCTCTAGACCACTCCAGGAATTGTTGGAAAGGGAGAAGGAGAAATTTTGGAAGGAACAAAGGTTGCTAAATTATTGGCGAGATTAAGCAAAACTGAGGTTGGTGGCTGGTGGGGCTGTATGAGGGGAGCAATGTTGTAAACGGAGGAATCTGAGGGTGCTAGGAAGGGGTAAGTTTGTTGAGCTAAGTTTGTTAGAGTAAGCATTGGACTCTTGGATGGTCAACTGGCGGCCCTTTTGGTTGGAGCATCGGGTGGAGTCTTGCTGGTTTGAGACCTCAGGTAAAGCGCATACAACTGTGCTTTAGTTTGTCCTCGAGTGGAGCTCGCACTGCATCGAAGAGTTGATGCTATGGGGATCACTCTTCATGAGCCAGTGGCTGAAGCACTTGTGCTAAACAGCAATCATGATTGGCTACTGCAGTCAGGTGACATCTTAGGCTTACCGGCAGTCTACATAAGGGGCACCTAGAGAACATGTCAACAGCTTTGTTGTCTTCAGGAAGCCATTTGTTTGTGTGTGCATGTGCTTTAAGTCTGTGCAGCTCAGGAGTATAAAAAATTAGTGTGCTCAGATTTATTATTGACACTCACAACTTGGGTCAGCTCTTGGATGTGAGCCACCACCTCCAGGCTGAGTTTATCCTGGTCAGCAGAGAGACAGGAACTCACTCCAGGTAGGCTAGATGAGTGGTTCTTGGTGGGTCATAAGCATCCATCTTCTCTGAGCCTTCTGTTTCTCCTGGACATCTACAATGAGGTGTTGTGGTCCTGGGGGAAACCTTTCTCTGTCCCTTTTCTACCTAGTAAGGCCAATTACGCAAACATCAACAGGTTAGAGAAACATGGGTATGCCCCAGATGGAGGAATCATTGGCTGGTTATCTCTCATTTAATCCCATTCAGAGCACTGGTAATATGGAATTGGTTATCTGGGGAGATTCCAGAAAGCAAGGTTAACTTACCATCACATATACACTGAACTCTCGGTTGATTAACCCAAACCTTGCATACTCGAGGTATGTTGGTTCCAAAAAATGCATCAGGGAGTAAGTTCAGCCAACCCAGAGTATGTTCCCGGTTAACACACAAGACATTCTCAACAGAGCGACATTCTCAACAGAGCGACAGAATCGATGATTCACCATGGAAACATACGCTAAGAAAAAGCGTTCCGTTCTATTTTCTTCTTCTTTTGTTTAATGGCCATTTACATAACCTATTAGTTCACATCGCCAACCTATTTGGTGGTTGTGTAATCATTTTTTCAGTCTTTTTATTGAATAATTTTTATTTAATAAAATATGACATGTATTTTATCATAGAAATTATAGTATAGAAAATGTCCTGTTATAAAAAGGAAAAAAGCACATCTTATTTTGTATTTTAAATGAATACATGTATTAGAATTGAATAAACATTTAAACATATATATACATATACATATATACATATATATATACACACACTCACCTAAAGGATTATTAGGAACACCATACTAATACTGTGTTTGACCCCCTTTCGCCTTCAGAACTGCATAATAACATTCTACGTGGCATTGATTCAACAAGGTGCTGAAAGCATTCTTTAGAAATGTTGGCCCATATTGATAGGATAGCATCTTGCAGTTGATGGAGATTTGTGGGATGCACATCCAGGGCACGAAGCTCCCGTTCCTGTTCCCGTAGAAGTTGCTCTTCTATCAGCTTGAATCAATCGGCCCATTCTCCTCTGACCTCTAGCATCAAATAATTTTCGTTCTTTTCCTCCTCTTCTTTAGATATTTTCCTCTTTATTTGCATTCACTAATCACAAAGTTTCATGAATGTTCAATGTTTAGGTTAGATTAGATATTGATTTATTAATCTTGATTATAAAATCAAAAGATGTATTTGTTAACATTAGTAAATGCACTGTGAACTAACAATGAATGACTATTTTATTGATTAACATTAACAAGGATTTATAAATATTGATGAATACAGAAGTATTGCTCATTGTTAGTTTGTTAATTAATACATTAACTAATGTTAACAAATGATTCATTATTGTAAAGTTTGACCATCTAATCGTTGTGTCAATATTTTGCAAGTGACCTTCAACATCAACATTCAGCAACCAAACAGAACAGTGAAAAACATTTTTGAAGTGTTCTGTTTATCTCTGACTTTAATAATTTTTACTTGATACAAATTAAAGTTCTTTTGAAGTCTACAAATTATCCCTAAACTGTTACAAACTACCTCACAACTGAGAGTGGTATAAGTGCAGTGGGCTGTAACACTATGTAGTTCAAATTCAAGGAGGTGAAACTAATAAAAAACTTTCACTGTGTGCAACCACCTAAAAAAGTGTGCTTACAGTCTTTTGATTTAAGAATTCAAAATGTATGGATGGGTTTTATTATTGGTTTATTATTCCATGACATTTGTTTAATTAGGACCAATTATAGGTTTAGTAATAATGACTTTGGGGTTTACAGTGAACAATAACCTTGTTTAACCTAAGCAGAAATATATTTATATAAATAAAAATAAGATGAGGTCAATAAACCTGTTTGGATTTACAGTGTTTATTTGTAAGCGATATAATATAGGATTTATATTATAAACAGTTTTATACTAGGTGTAAAAATTTAGTAGCTTGAAATATAGACTTTTGCAACTCCTGAATAAGTTATCATTATAATCTATAATATTATAAAAATACAGTCAGAAAGATTTCTGCAACTGTCTATTGTGATTATGAATTACTGCCATCAAACCTTACTAATTCGATACGACCTGCTTTTTTAAACAATGGCTAATTACATTAAGTGTGACAACGTCGTAATTATTATTATTATTATTATTATCATCATCATCATCATAATCATTTTAAAACTGTCCAGAGAATGCTTTCATTGGTAACGTGTTAGGTCCTCTTGAGAGTTTATTTTGGGCGGTCTCTCGGCGCTGACTTATCTCACCAACAGGGGCTTCTGTGTTAACTGAGGCTGAATAAACACAGATGAACTGTTGAGCACATTCACAAAAATGTCCTGGCAATGTCTGCCTGACTTCACAGGACTCTTGGATACCACAGGAGAAGCACGTCACCTCAAAAATACACTGACATGGAGTTTTAAACAAGGGAAGCAGACATGTTACTCCTAGAAGACTGCAGCTGACCGAGCGCTGATTTGACACTTACAGCGTGCTTGTGTATTACCTCTCAACAACATTTCTCTGCCTTTCATTTTTTATCGGACTTTTAGTCAGGGTGGACATCCGAAATGAAGAATCCACATCTAAACGGTCAATGCAAGATCCTAAACACGATGTCAGGAGACAAGAAATTAAAACGGAAAGCACGAGATCCAATTAAGCCTGTCAGTGACGATCATTTACCTCACTTCAAATTGTATAAGAACTCGCATCTAATGGCTGAGACACTGGGAGATAGTTGTCCAAAAGAGACGCACGGCTCGGAAATCGTCGCGGCGAGTGTCGGAAACGAGATTTTAAATACTGCCCTAGATATGAGGATTAACACCGTGATTTCCGAGAAAACTGTCAATAACAAAATTGCTAAAACAAGCGCTCAAGTTTCGGCTTTCAGCAATTCAGAGGTTTTTCCTTTGGAGCGCGTTGTGTTGTCTCAGCGAGCAGCCTCTCAGGCGCCTGCAGCCAGCGGCAGAAGCGAGAGCGCGGAATCACCTAGGAGACGCGCTGGAGAGCAGTCTGGCGTCGTCACGGAGATCAAAGCCATTCAGCAGACTCGAAGACTACTGGCGAACGCGCGCGAGAGGACGCGCGTGCACACCATTAGTGCAGCCTTTGAGGCGCTCAGAAAGCAGGTAAATTCCCGCATAGCTTAATAAACAATCATTTTAATTTGTGCCGTTTAGATGGAGATATTACATAATTGTGAATTATACTATCAGCACAAACCAAAATTTAAATTAAATTATGAAAAACCTAACAGTGATAGATCATCAATGAATATAACACATCCATACTGCCATCTGCTATAGTTTTTTTTCGCCAAGTCAAACTACTTGAGAAGATAGCCATGAACAAATAAATAACCGTTTAAAGACATTAACAGTGTAGAACTATTGCAGCAAACACCTAATTGATTTTAGTGTAGCAGATTAACTTTTCTTGTGAAGTAGATTTTTGATGAATTACTAATAATACTAATTGTTTTGCAAGAGATAATAGACTTTTTAGGCCTCATGTTCTTATTATCATAATAGAATGAAATTCATTTTTGTATTCACAGCCTGATTTTTCTCACTTGATGACACCGTAATCTACTTTTACAGGTACCCTGCTACTCTTATGGACAGAAGCTTTCCAAGCTGGCTATATTAAGAATAGCTTGCAACTACATACTGTCCCTTGCTCAGCTTGCCGACCTGGACTATACACCAGACCACCGCAACATGAGCTTTAGAGAGTGTGTGGATCAGTGCACTAGAACTCTACAGGCCGAGGGTCGGTCCAAGAAGAGGAAGGTAAATAGTCAGTTGGAGAGAAGTGTGTCTCATGAAGGGCTACCGAATTCTGTGTGTAGGGCTCTTATATGATAAAACTAGGAGAAAAACCTAATTTCCCACCTTTGATTTGCTCTTTAACATTTACCGGGCATCTAATGGAAGTATTTGGTTATCTTTATTATATTATTTTGGAAAATAAAACAAACCCATGCCTTTAGAAAGGCATGTTGCTCTCATGTGAACCATGACATTTGCCCAGCAAATTGTGAATAATTATAGACTGCCTAACAGAAGGATAAGGCAGAACTGCATTCTGTATTCTTAGACATAATTCTGTCATCCATTAGCTATTTTCTGCAAAATAATGATAATGGTAACCAAGGCAGAACATATGTGTATACATACCAATTAAAGAGAATTTCCTCTTGCCTAATAATGATCTCATTAAATGAAATGATCAACTTTTGTCAGAGGCAGGACTGGCTGTCCCGCCAGCTTTTTCCTCCACTATGCTGAGAAAGCATCCCGGGCAAATAAATGGAGTGATTGATGTGTTTTTGTGGGGAGTTTTATGATACAGTCATCTATGTAGTCCCAATTTCCTGCAGTGTTATCCTATATCAACATGTGCATTCGCTCGGTAATGATAGTCTTTGTCCTCATGGTTTGTGTACAGTTACCCATATATTTTCCATTATCCTCTTGTAGGAAATAATGGAATGTTTTTATGACATTTAACATTTATAATTAACCGCTGCTCAATTGTTAATGTCAAATCTAATCAGTGTTGTGTTAAATAGTTAGGTTGCACTTAATTTAGGCATGGAAGGGTCTTCAGAAGCCCTACAGATTTTGTGCGAAGGAAGGCAACCCTCCATCCTTATGTGAGCTAATACGTTCCTTCAGCAAAGCACATTGAAAAGGAAGCTGTTTGAGTGCACCTCCCCCTCCCCCCGTTAGAGCCAGACACCAGATGTTCGCAACACTAGTTGGGAAGTCCTGCTGGCGCCACTCAGGGCAGAGGGCAGAGGGAAGGCACGCGAGCTGGAACCCAGAGAACTCGCTCACTACAGGAATTGGCACATTCCCCAGCGCGGTCTTGGCTGTCTCCCCAGTTCTCCCTTGGCCATCTGTTCCAAAAAAACACTTTGAAATAAAAAAGCACCGATCATCACTCTCTTAGGATACGGCTCCAAAGAGCAGCTGTTACAGAGGCGAGGGGGAAACAGGAGGAGGGTTTGGAGGAGGGGCACTGTCCAAGAAAGAAATCCCTTTGTCAAGTAGAGCCAGTGAGTCTGAGGGGAAAAATGTTTTGGCAAAGCAGAGCGATGAAAAGCACTGAGTGAACATGGAAATGTGCATGAGTGTTGCAATTTGGCAACATTTTTCAAAAACTCCATTTAAAAATTGATTACCACTATATGTAGTCAAAGTATTATGCTTTTTTGTGTTTTTATTTTTGACAACTAATTTGTATTGTTTTTCTTCACAATAGGAATAAAAATGAAGAATATCTTCTGTGAATTTGGAGACAGAAGGACCTCAATCAATTAACACGAAGACTCATATGGAGGGAAAAACCCCCCCTTCTAACATAATGAAAGTGTGATGTGATTTTTACGCTGCACTATACTACAGCTAAGTGTCAAAATTACAATCCCCTATAAACCTGTCTTGGTTCTAAATATGCTATTCTACAACTTTTGCAGAGCGGAAATATTTTTCAAACGGATGATGTGAAATCAGTTTCACTTTCCATTGTTGCGTAATTGGTTGCAGCAGTTAGACTGTTTTTATTTTTTCCAGTTTTGCAGTGTTCTTATAGTTTAACAAATCCCACATACATTTAAAATAAAGGTTCCAAAAGGTGTTTTTTTCTTTTCTCTTCTTTATTTTAATTTTTTTAAATTTATTTATTTATTTAATTTTTTTTGCTTTCATAGAATTATTTTTGGTTCCTCAAAGTACATTTCAACGAACAGTTCTTAATATAACCATTTTTTTCTGAGCGTGAAGTTTTAATAATCTGATTAACCCTTTTTCAGTATAAAGAACCTTTTGTAGAATGGAAAGTTTCCATGGATGTTAAAGGTGCAATATGTAAAATTTTTGGCCGCTAGAGGGCGTACAATCAAAACAACAACAACAATGGCGTAGCTTGAATTATGGGAATTGTCGTCTTCCTTCAACTGATTTAAATCAATCATATGGGAATCATATATCATGTTCATGGATGAGGTAAATTAGTCTTTTTATAAATGTTGCACTTGATGACATGATTGTCATCATATGCATAGACAAGAACAAGACATTCAAACAAGTTTTCTGTCAGTTAAAGAATCCAAATAGTTACTCACCTATCTGTTAAAACACATGCAAGATCGGCGTCTCTGTCTAGTTTAAGTTTGTCGCGAAGTTCTCTCTAATTGGGAAATGCGACACCGATGTTGATCCTCGTTTTATTTCTCTTCTGGTCCCAAAATCTTCTTGGCTCATTTGGTTGACGTTTACGGGACTTGTCTTTGTTGACAGAACCAGCTACAAACAGTAAAGAATAATTGTGTTCCATAACGACTGCGCAAAACAAGCTAGTTGCTTGATAGACGCTACAACTACTATTTCCGCATTTGTCCATGAAACTATGTTGTCATGGTTTCTACGGCAGTAAAAACGCAAACCGAGGGAAAACACGGATATGACATCATTTACCGGCTATTTCCGCACATGCCCCGGAGCGCAATTTTCTAATGATTTACAAAGAGTTGGAAACATTTGGGATATTGTAAGTACTCAACTGAACAAAATATATAACACTGGCCTAGTGGTTTTTGGATATTTTGCTGCCAAAATTTTACATATTGCACCTTTAAAGGTTCTTCATGGAACCATCAATGGCAATAAAGAACCTTTATTTTTAAGAGTGTATCTACAAGTTCCTGTGCATATTCTGTCAAAAATGTCATGCCATGTGCTAGATAAAGAAACCAAACATTTTCTTTTTCTTTTAAATTCATATAATTGTTAGTTTTCATTTGATCAGTTGCATTATATAAACATTTATATGCCATTTTCATATAAATGAAAATAGTATATAATTAATTGAACACTCATCTCCTGTCTTCCATTTGGTTTGTATTAGCATTAACATTCTTGTAAACAGGAGACTATACTTTAGAAAATTAATGTACTGAGCTGTGGCTTTGTTAGTCTGTATTTTATAAATGTACTTACTGTTTACATTTACATTTAGTCATTTAGCAGACGCTTTTATCCAAAGCGACTTACAAGTGAGGAAAACAAACAAGCGATTCTTCATGAATTGGCAAATAACACAGGACGTGCTCACAATACAATACTGTTAAAATACTTAACTATGTTGTAGTTAACGTAATACAAGAAATCATTTTCATTGCAGAAGAAGTTTGGAGGCAGCAATTAACAATTGTTGGTGACCCACCAAAAACATCAAACAAAACATCAAGAGGAAGCCTGTGTAGGATTCCTATCAGCAGGTCACAAACACTTAACTTCTGCATCATCAAAAACTAATGAATGTTTTATTTATGCCAAAGTCAGTATTGTGTTTATATATAACATGCCAGAAACACATTAATCACTGCAATAATGATCCAGGCAGTGTATATAATCCAGGCAGTGTATATAATGTTTTTAATTGTATGTATTTGTTATGAATTAAAGTATTACACTTTCTGTTCCACCATTGATAAAATGAAACAACTTAGGTTGTTGAATGTTTTGTGTTTTTAACAATGTGTTTATAAGCATTTAAAATACTAAACACTGTTAACCAAACATATTTTAAGATTGTAGACAGCCCAAGGTCATCTTTTTGGACCGGTTACATGATTATTGATTTCAGTAATGAAACTATACATGGTACAAGCTGACGGGTCAACAGTCTTTTTCCCCAGCATCACATCACCCAGCTTCAGGAGGAACTTACATGCCTTCTTTTCTTCACTTTCATTACAACAAATTTCTTGTTTGCTGAGTTTTATTGACGTTTAAATTAATAGTTTAATGAAAATTAAATATCATTTTAACAGAAATTTCTGATTGGAAATAACATGGGGAAGTTGGGTTAGAATATTACTGATGTCTTGTGTAAAAGGAAATTGAGAGGTAAAATATAGACGCCTTTATCTCAAAAACTAAAACTAAAAGCCATGGATGCCAGCTAATGCAGCCCTTAGAGCTAATCTTTCAGATCATTACAGTTTCTCAAAATAGTGGCAGATACCAGCAAAAAAAAAAAAAAAAAAACAACAGTCATGTGTACAAACGTGTCACTTCACATAAGGCAATTGGAAACTAGATTTCAGCTAGGAATAAATGTAGTTTCTCTTTATGCTAGAAATTTACTAGGCTAAGTGTATTTTTTTATTTATTTTTTACAACAGCTCCATCTGTTGGAAAAGTACAGTTATTGCACACATAATGTAAACAACATATAGTCTTATTTTAAATGACAAATTTGATGCATGGTCAGACAATTTATTTTTTTTTTTTAAATTAAACAAAAATCCTAAAAACCCAACAAACTGCTTTAAATTACAACAAAATAATGTTTTTTGGTAAAACATCTTTTTAAAACAAAAGATTAAAATGAAAATTAAAAGTTTGACATAAAATAAGTCACAGCACCAGTCTCATAACTTCAAGGTTACTAAAACATTGCATAACATACTAAATTTTCCTTCCATTGATAGAGTTTAAGTTATTCCTCCACTTGCATGAATTCTTATACACATGCGGTATTGTGAAAGCTTGGCCCGCAAAGGTGTTTGGTGGTAAAGAAGACATTTAGCTTGAAATGGTCAGTGTATCCCACCTGTAAGGTCAGTAATACTGCCTGAAGTTACCAGATGCTTAAGAAAAACAGTCTCAGTCTGTACATCATGCATGCCTTCCTTTAACATGGATGTCATGGGTCTGTCATCATAGTAATGAAGAGGAGCCTCTTTCTGGCTGAGGTTATAGCCAAAGCCTGCTAAGCTCACCTCATCACATATGTATGTTGCTAGGTTGAGAGCAGAGACTCCTATAGTAGGGACATTCTAGAGAGGGAACAGGGGAAAAAATATATAATATTTATTGTTTTTTTCTCCTATAAAAAGGAATTAAAAGTAACTCACCTGGTCCCAGCCCCAGAGCTGTTCTCTAGCATTAGGAAAGTGAAGTAGATCCATGGCCGTCTCTTTAATAATCTCTGGATTCAGGAGACGGAATTGGGAGGCCTTGATTGGAACACTCACTGGCACATTCTGCCAGAAAAACAGCCAGTCCCACAGCGACTGAAAAGTTATGTTAAAACTTGATTTTCATACATACTGTATTAAACAAGACATTAAAAGACATATGCCTATCATATGCCTGATGAATAAACAAGCACTCACAACGGATGTCTTGGTAATCATTGCACGAAGCCAGTGGAAGTCCACAGACTTATAGATCACAGCCACATATTTGAGATCTGAATCCATATCTTCCCACACCTTTGGGCAGCTTTCAGGATAACTCATCCTGATGGAGGTGCGGTTCCCAACATCTACACTGAAATCTTGGACAGGACCACTGTTCAGTCTGCAGAGAAACAAGTTTCCCCTGCTCTTTTAAATATTTACAAATCAAACATTTGACAAACAAGTGTGAAACTCAGTAATAGGACCTTCAAATGGGTTGCAAGACATATAAAAAAAAAATGCACCTAACCATTGGCCAATTTCATGAAGGCACTTGCAGTGGCTACTAGGAGTGGGAATAAACAAAGGCACAGCGATACAATATCACATTTCTATAGAAAGTGAACAATACAATATTATTGTGATTTTATACATTTTGCAATATGCTGAATATTGGAATAAAATATATTGCAATTTATTAACTTTTATAAATGCAAATGTCCCCAAAGGAAAACTCTGTCTATTATCTAATAAGATAATGTTCTCAGACTGTTCTTCTCACATCTTCACTTCCGTCTTGTTAGTCCCTTCCTTGGATTTCAGAGATATTTTTTAAATAATAATTACATAGAAAAAAAAATGTTTGCAAATTCCAATGTATGCACACTCAATTCAGTGTATTAGTTTTAAGCAGTTTTACAAACTTACTAACACCCTAATGAACAAGTCGAAGATATCACTATACACCTTTTCAGTTATGAAATGTAATTATGTGCCGAATATTTGTATTGTTGTTTTAGAAAGATACATACATTTGGCAGTAACAGGTAATTAAAAGTGAACAACTTGGATGCTAGATGGTGCTATGGGGTTATTTCCATTGTGAAAAGGTTTGTGACACTGAGAAGGTTAGTCCAAATATTGAGTGAGGAAAACGTCTCGGTTACGACTGTAACCTGGGTTCCCTGAGAGGGAACTTCGAGCTGCGTCGAAAGTTTGACGCAATGGGAACGCTTCGCGTGAGTGCGTCATGAAGCACATGTGAAATCCGTCCAATGGTGTGACTCGACGTCAGAGGCGGATGACGTCACGAACCAGGAACTATAAAGCACGCTGAAAAACAGCGATCGCCAGCTTCTCAAAGTCTGAAGTCGCTGCTGATAGGCATGCAGGAAGTATGGCAGGGCGACGCAGCGTCTCGTTCCCTCTCAGGGAACCCTGGTTACAGTCGTAACCGAGACGTTCCCTTTCTAGGGAACTTCGAGCTGCGTCGAAAGTTTGACGCAATGGGTACGCTAATACCCACGTCGCCATAATGACCAATGACTAGCTAGTGAAACGTGAACACTAGGAAGAGAGAACCTGAGCCCCAGTGGAGCCCAGGTCAAGATCATAGAACCTCACGAATGTGTGCGGCGAGGACCAGCCGGCCGCATCACAAACGTCACGCAAAGATACTCCGGAGAGCAGAGCTTTAGAGGCAGCCATACTTCGGGTCGAATGGGCTCGAACTGCCAAAGGGGAAGGAAGTCCGGCCGATTCATATGAGAGTGAAATAGCCTCGACTATCCACTTACTCATCTTCTGCTTAGATGCTGGGGACCCTGTGTTAGGGGCTCCAAAACAAACGAACAATTGTTCCGTCTTCCGCCACAGGGCAGCTCTGTGGACATACGCATCCAACTCCCGGACTGGGCAAAGCAGGTTGTTGCGTTCCTGGTCAGAATCCCGGAAGGGAGGAGGACAGAAAGCCTGCAGCACTATAGATCTGGCCACATTAGTAGGCACCTTAGGAACATAGCCTGGCCTCGGGTGGAGAAAAGCTTTCACCATCCCGGGCGCAAACTCCAAGCATGACGGGGCCACCGACAAAGCTTGTAAATCTCCTATTCTCTTAAGAGACGTAACAGCCAAGAGAAATAAAGTTTTAAGTGTTAAAAACTTGATCGGCACCTCCTCAATGGGCTCGAATGGGGCCAGGGTCAAGCCTTGGAGGACCAAGGACAGGTCCCAGGCCGGCATTCGTGATCGGACTGCAGGCCTCAGCCTCAATGTGCCACGAAGGAAACGTGTAACTAATGGGTCTCTTCCCACAGATAAACCACCCAAAGGAATGTGGTAAGCAGCTATGGCCGCCACATAGACCTTTAATGTGGACGGGGATAACCCTGCAGTGAACCGATCCTGCAGGAACTCCAGTACTGTACCAATCGGGCAGTTAACTGGGTCAAGCTGGCGGTCACTGCACCAAGAAGTGAAGAGTCTCCACTTCAAAGCGTACAGTTTCCTTGTGGAGGGAGCTCTGGAGTGGAGGATGGTATTCACGACCTCAGTCGAGAGACCAACGCCTATGAGCTGGGCCCCCTCAGAGGCCAAGCCCACAGTTTCCACAGTTCTGGGCGGGGGTGAAAGATCGAGCCCCCCGCCTGGGACAGAAGGTCCCTCCTGACGGGAATCTCCCAAGGAGAGCCGTCCAGGAGAGCCACGATGTCGGAGAACCATACTCTGCCCGGCCAGCGCGGGGCGACTAGTATGAGCCGAACTCGGTCCCGGCGAACTCTCTCCAGAACTCCAGGGAGCAGAGCAATCGGGGGGAAGGCGTACAGACGAAGCCTCGGCCACGTCTGTACCATAGCATCCAGCCCCAGAGGAGCCGGATGCGTGAGGGAAAACCAGAGTGGACAGTGAGACGTCTCTCGAGACGCAAACAGATCCACTTGTGCCTGGCCAAATTCCCTCCATATCTGCTCCACCGCCTCGGGTGGAGCCTCCATTCCCCGGGCCTCAGCCCCTGCCTCGACAGGATGTCTGCTCCCAAATTTTGGGCCCCAGGGATGTAAGCTGCCCTGAGCGAGAGCAGTTTCCCTTGGGCCCACAGGAGGATCTGGTGCGCCAGTCTGCAGAGTGGTCGCGAGCGCAGACCCCCCTGATGATTTATATAGGCGACCACCGATGTGTTGTCTGACTGGACAAGCACATGGTGGCCCCTGAGGTCTGAGAGGAAATTCTTGAGAGCAAGAAGGACCGCCAACATCTCCAGGCGATTGATATGCCAGGATAGATGGTGTCCCCTCCACAGACCCTGAGTTGAGCGGCCCTCCAGGACCGCTCCCCAACCCGTGAGGGAAGCATCCGTCGTTAGCAACTTGCGACGGCACGGAGCTCCCAGCACGGGCCCTTGGGACAGGAACCAAGGTTTCTTCCACATAATCAGAGCCCGTAAGCATCACCGCGTGACTTTGATCATGCGAAAAGGATTTCCCCTTGGGGAAAACCCCTTGGTCCTGAGCCACCACTGCAAAGGTCTCATGTACAGCAGGCCAAAAGGTATCACGTTGGACGCTGCTGCCATCAGACCTAACAGTCTCTGAAACTGTTTCACAGTGAGTGACTGGCCTAGCTTTATCCGGTTTACGGTGGAAAGGATTGATTCTATGCGAGCAGGAGACAGACGCGCCTGCATCGCAACAGAATCCCAAACCACGCCCAGAAAAGTGGTGCTCTGAGCTGGAGACAACACACTTTTCTTTGCGTTTAACCTTAACCCCAACACTTTCAGGTGGGCGAGAACGACATCTCGATGCCGAACCGCCACCTGCCACGACTGAGCTAAAATCAACCAGTCGTCGATGTAGTTCAGTACGCGGATACCCTGCAGACGCAACGGTGCCAATGCTGCATCCACACATTTGGTGAAAGTGCGGGGTGATAATGCTAGACCGAACGGAAGAACCCGATACTGGTAAGCTTCGCCCCCAAAAGCGAACCTCAGGAACTTCCTGTGTTGAGGAAGGATGGAAATATGGAAGTATGCGTCCTTGAGGTCTATCGTGACAAACCAGTCCTCGGACCTGATTTGTGACACGATCTGCCTCAACGTACGCATTTTGAACCTGAGCTTCATTACTGACATGTTCAGATGCCGCAGGTCCAAAATGGGACGCAACCCCCCATCCTTCTTCGGAACGATGAAGTAACGGCTGTAGAAACCGCTGTCTCTGTCTGGAGAGAGTACATGTTCTATGGCTCCCTTTCCCAGCAGAGTCTTTACTTCCTGTTCCATTACCAGAGCCTGCTCGGGGCCCACCACTGTGGGTAGGACCCCCATAAATCTGGGCGGGCGAGACCCGAACTGAATGGCATAACCCTTTTCGATAGTATGCAGGACCCATTGAGAAATGTTTGGCAGTAGTTTCCACGCTGCCAAATATTCTACTAAGGGAACCAGCCTCTCGAGACTGGCCTCTGGTATTTCTTGCACAACCAGTTCGGTGCCCTGTAACGAGGAACCGGCAGGGAACACCCGAACTGACTGCTTTGAGACCCTCCTTAGAGGGGGCGCGCAGCCCAGTGCCGCTACGTTGCCGGGCAGACCCTGAGCTACACGCCTGCTGAGGACTGCTGCGCCCTGAAGCACCAGAGGTGGCAGGGTTGGCAGAACAGCCCTCTGAGGGCACCGAAGAGAAGCGGGCACCGTAAGCAGAGGTGAACACCGCTTTTCCCCAGAGGGACCTGCCCTCAGAGGCCTGACATTGATGGCGTCAGGACCTCTTCCCCGCAGCCTTCCTAGCAGTAATGACGGCCCTCAGGTCTGTCTTACTCTTAGGAGGCTGGGGCTGAGCGCGCTTCCCAGGTCCCCTTACTCTCTCTGGGGGAGCCCGAGAAGCCACGCTCTGTTTTTGTGCAGCACGGTGTGAGGAGCTGGCTTTTGTAGCAGGTTGTTTGGCTTGCTGCCCGGAGAACTGAGGGCGGCGGGGAAGGAGCTTCTGGAACGCCGCAGCCTGCTTAGAAGTCTCCTGAAACCTCTCGACGACGCTATTGACGGCGTCGCCGAAGAGGCCAGGATACGAGACTGGGGCGTCCATAAGGAAATTCTTTTCCCTCTCATTTATCTCAGATAAATTGAGCCACAGATGCCTCTCCGAAGAGACAAATCCGTGGCTCGCCGAAGCTCGCTGACCGCCTCAGGCCCAATACCCCCGCCTTCGTCAAGCTCTCCAAGCAGCTCAGCCTGGTAGGCCTGCAGCACGCCCATAGTGTGGAGACATGCTGCAGCCTGACCCGACGCTACATAAGCCTTGCCCACCAGTGATGATGTCAGCCTCGTGGGCTTGGTGGGCAATGTCGGAGCCTTTAGGGACGATGCTGACTGGGGAGAGAGATAGCCCGCGAGCGTCTCTTCCACCTTAGGCATCGCCCCATAACCGTGCTGTTTAAGACCCACTATAGATGCATAGTGTGACAACTGGGGACTATGCACTCTGTAGGAGGCTGGTTTTTTCCATGATCTCGACACCTCGGTGTGGAGATCAGGAAAGAATGGAAGGCCCCGACGCGGAGGTTGTGCTCGTGAGGGGAGAAAGCGTTCGTCTAGTTTGCTTCTAGGACGAACCTCCTGCCTCTCAGCTGGCCAGTTTATACTCAATTTGGCGACAGCTCGAGTCACAACCTCCATAAGCTCCTCACATGCAGGAGATGATGGCGAGTATCCTGCATCGATGCTCTCTACATCCAACTCCTCAGAGCTGGATATATTAAGCACCGGCGGTTCACCCTGAGCGGAAGGAACCGCAAAGCGTGCTTCCGAACTCAAGGATGAATCGCTAGATCTGCCAGGGGAGGGGTGAGATAAGGCTGGGCCCGTCTCAACCCCCTCTGTCAGATCCATTTGCGATCCCCAAGATTTGGATCGCCGCTGAGCCTCAGCAGCAGCGGGACCCACACCAAGAGGACCGCGAGCCTGGGCAGTTTCCTCAAAAACTGCCAGGCGAGTGCGGAGCGTGCGCAGCGGCAACTGCTCACAATGTGCACAGCCAGCACCCTCAAATGCCGACTGTGCATGCTCCACACCCAAACAAACAACACATAGAGTGTGTGTATCCCCACCCGTAATGAAACGGGGGCAGGGAGGAACACACACTCTAAACTGCCGCTGTTTCGCCATATTTCCCAGAAAGATAGAGAGAATATAAATCACAGACAACACCAAATAGACACACGTTTCACAAATTGCGCGACTGAAGACACAGAAGCTGGCGATCGCTGTTTTTCAGCGTGCTTTATAGTTCCTGGTTCGTGACGTCATCCGCCTCTGACGTCGAGTCACACCATTGGACGGATTTCACATGTGCTTCATGACGCACTCACGCGAAGCGTTCCCATTGCGTCAAACTTTCGACGCAGCTCGAAGTTCCCTAGAAAGGGAACTCTGAGAGTTTATTATAGACAAAATTGGTATATAAAACTCCAGAGTTTTGGAGGGCTTTTATTTTATAATGTAACATCAGACAGTCCTGGAAACAGGGACTTTTCTTTTTTATCTAAATTTAAAGAAAAAACAGAGTACAAGTTTCTGATGATGAAGATGACGATTGTTATTATTTATTATTTATTATAATTATTTTAATTATTATTATAATACTTGAAATATTTAGAATCTATTTGATAATCTATAGCTAATGTCTGTTTGGCAGAAATGATAGTTCCTCAGATTTTGGAGGCAATCTTTTAAGCCATATCAGAAAAGACACAGATACAGAGAAATCTATAACATATAAAAAAATATAACAAAACTATATCCCTAGAGGTCCAGCCCTTGAGGTCCTAAATATGGTGGGCAAGAGAGCTCAACGCGCTGCAAATAAGAAAACACATACAAATAGAAAAAAACACCAACAAATTAAGAAAACGTGATCATCAGTTTGACAACACGTGCTGCAAATCCTCACAACACAAGCAAACACAGAAACGCACTGCAAATACAGAAATGTGCTGCAAATCCTCACAACAAAAGCAAACAGAAACGCGCTGCAAATAGCACAAACCACAATGGAAATATTTCAAGGGGACCCCAAAAATTGACGTACCCTACTTAACAACAACACAAGCTAATATATTATGTAGGTATTAACTCAATGTAATGTGTTTCAATAACAGCAAAGTGTTTTAATATGTGGCATTGTTTTTAACTCATTAAACTTTAAGAAATGATAATTTAGTGGATGATTTAAAAATATTTGTTAGTCATCTGTAGCATACTAATGTAACGTAATCATAACGGCTGCCTGAGGGTGCTCAACGACCACGTCATCTGTGAGCGTGAGTTTCTAGCAAACTAAAAAAAAAAACTTCATTAAAAATAATAAATACATGAAATAACGTACACTTGTTAATGTGTGTTTATTTTTGTTTGCAGTTTTTTATAGTATTTAATGATTGAATGCCGTACAATATATAGGGATTAGTGAATGAGTGAACGGGTGAGTTGAATTGGTTTTGGCCACAGCTAATAAGCTGTTCAGCGCGTTCCTGTATTTGCATTTGCAGCACGTTTCTGTGTTTGCTTGTGTTGTGAGGATTTGCAGCACGTGTTGTCAAACTGATGATCACGTTTTCTTAATTTGTTGGTGTTTTTTCTATTTGCATGCGTTTTCTTATTTGCAGCGCGTTGAGCTCTCTCGGCCACCGTACCTAAAGCTAAAATCACACAAATGAATAGAAATAGGCTCTCACCTGATGATGACATTGAACTGATTAAGAAGATGTCCAAGTCCAAGTCCTTTCAGTATCCCTCCATTTCCAATCACTACACATCGACGACAATCTTGCCATCCATGTCTCACTTCAGAAGAGGCTGGTAAGAGGTTCAAGATTTCTTGAAGCTTGTTCTTCATATCCATGAAACCAAACGGTGGGGGATACTGGAATATTTTATCATTTAAATGAGTGTTCTTGTCCAAAAAGGGCTCAACCACTGGTGTGGAGCTGTGATGTTCAGCTTCCATTCTCTGTCGGGCAAAAGAGGGTCTGCATTCTTTGGCCAATATCTCTCTGACATAGGAATGGATGCGCTGTAAGTTAAAATACAGTGCTTAAAGCAAATCCTTATTTCAACACAAACTGAAAACATTTATTTTTACCTTAAAAATAAAAGCAAAAAATCATGTTTTGGCAGCCATGAACAGGCAGTAATCTGGTTTAGATCCTACCTAAATGATTGCTACTACTTGGTGAAAATATCTGACCAAACAACAGGGAGGTAAAGTATGATGTGCCACAAGAATCGATCTTAGGCCCTATTCTCAGTTTAAACATGCTCTTTTAACCATGTAACACAGAGAGGTGAGGGAGAGCAGGATGCAATGAATATTTATTAAACAAACATAAAAGTAAAAAAAAAAAAAAATATATATATATATATATATATATATATATATATATATATATATATATATATATATAGCTGCAAGCAGCGATGACGGGCTCAAGCCCGGTGCCACCACCAACACGGTGACTTCAAGGCAACTGTGCATGGCGGGCAATAGGCATTTCAAATGGGTAAATATAAAAGGACTATGTCAAAGTCATTTGAATTCACCACATTTACTGCAGCAGTTGGTCCCTTCATGATCACAAACCACAACAGACACATCTATGAGATAATTTAAATTTAGATTAATTTAATTTCATAGGATGTCATATGTCATTTTCAAGTGAGTTCAGAATGTGTTTTTTGGCCTAGCTGAGCAACCATTTGCGCACCAATATTATGCACCAAAAGGATGCTTTCATTTAATTCCAATATGGGTGGTATCCGACGAAAAAATAAAATTATAAAATGAACAAATGGAGCCAAATAAGTAATCAAGTAAGAGTAAGATGTGCGTCTAGATTTTATTTCTCACTTATGAAAGATTATTATAAACAGCCACTTTTATAAAATCGTGTGAAATTGAATGTTTTTTTTATAAAATATAATTATATCAATAAATAATTAATCTAAAGACATATTTGTCATACGTGATGCTTGCCAACACGGCATGTGACCTTGTGTAACGTCCATGTCTAGAAAACACACTAGACAAACCACAACAGACACATCGTGGCCTAATGGTGAGGGAGTTGGGCTTGTAACGTGAAGGTTGCCGGTTCGATTCCCACGCCGGCAGGAATTGAAGGTGGGGATTGTGAATAAACAACACTCTCTCCACCTTCGATACCATGACTAAGGTGCCCTTGAGCAAGGCACCTAACCCTAAGTGCTCCCCGGGCGCTGTAGCAATAGCTGCCCACTGCTTCGGGTGTGTGTTCACTGTGTGTGTGCACTTGTTCACTACTGCACTTGGATGGGATAAATGCATAGCACAAATTTCAAGTATGGGTCACCATACCTGACAATACGTCACGACTTTCACACTCCCTCCTATGTGAAAAGCAGACTGATTTGATTTCTGTGAAAAGCAGACTGATTTGATTTCTGTCTAAATCAGCACATGAAAACACAGATGTTGGATGATAAGAATTGAAACTCAAACATCGTTTAGAAAACTAGTCCTGTCCGGATAGTGATATAGTGTCATAGCTCAGTTTTAAATGAGTGTGAAGTTATCATTAGCAGTTCAAAATTTTTATAAGTACATCAGTATTTATCTTCAGTTAATTAAAATATAAAAATAACACAATTATCAAACTTTGTATATAATACTATGTTGTCAGTGGCCAACAAATAAACTGGTTTGATTAACTGCCAGGGTTGGGGAGTAACGAAATATAACTTAGTTACGTATTTAAAATACAAAATGTGAGTAACTGTATTTCATTACAGTTACATTTTAAATGGGTGGTAATCAAATTACAGTTACATCCGAAAAGTGTTTTAGATTACCAAAATGATTACTTTGAATTTAAATGCCATTTAAACATTAATGAAAACTCTGACGTGCAATTAATGTAAAGAGCAACTAGTCATTCTCTGACTCTGACAGTCTGAAAAACTGTTTCATTTCTCTTCACAAGTTCCATATGAATAAGCCATTTCACATAACAGACATTTACATGTACTCCACAAGACAAAATGACTGGATTTATAAAAATTGCCCAATGTAAACAATGTATATATCCTTGAATCTTTACTATCCTGTCAATACTGGATGATCCACGACCGTTCATGTTTTGTGATAGTTGTTTGTGAGTCACTTTATAATTGTAAAAAAGGTAATTGTGACTTTACCTCACAATTTGACTTTTTTCCTCACAATTGCGATTTTTCGTCTGACAGTTCTGACTTTTTATCAGAATCGGGAGATTTAAACTCATAATTGCAAGTTATAAAATCAGAATTACGATAACTTGCAATACTGAATTTTCTTACAATACTTACCAACTGGGGTGGTAAGCACAGTGAGACTCGAGACATTTGAAACAAAAATTAAAATCTAAACATGACAAAAAATAGTCTTTGATAATAACTAAATATACATGCCAATAGAGTATGGGAAAACCATTGATTATAATACAAATTATCGTTTTTTTTTAAAGCTGTTCAAAATTGTATCTAACCTTGTTTAAAAATAACCCTATAGTGCCATCTTTTGGTTACTATATATTGAAAAAAAAATTTTTTCTTGTCCTCAAACAAATGGTTAATGTGTTTATTTTTAAGTTAAACATACTACATTGATTAAAAAAAAAATGTTTGAATTTCTTATTCAATGTTAGTGTTATTGTTCATAATTCAGATGAGAATATTGTTTAGTGTCATGAATTATCATTGAGTGTCATCTCAAAAATAGGTATATGCTGCCCTCTAGTGCTCATTATAAATATATGACATTTGATTATCATTTCAATTATTTTAAGAGTACCGTTTCCCCTCATTTTAATTTACACATACATCTTGAAATTAAAAAATAAATTAAAATGTTTATTTATGATATTTGTACTATTAAATATAGAAATTAGGTGTGTATATTTCAATTATCCATGAATAATTGACAAGTTCCAAATTCCCTTTTTGTTCTTAATTTAAACCTTCGCCATGGCAACACCATTTGAGATGTATTATAATCGTTCGCAATTTAGCATCTTCAGTATGTTGTCGTCATGTGCAGAAGTTTATTATTAGTTATTTGCAGAAGTTTACATTTTAATTTTATTTTTTTAAATCCCTGCATGTGTAAAGAAGTATTTGTATAACTGGGCGCGATCATTATTAGGAGACGCTGCGCGTCTCTTTGTGTGACAGAAAATCTTCCAAACTGTAAAAGAAGCTTTTTAATATGTTCTTGTGATCGAATCTTGTCTAATCGCTTGAAGTTTTAAAGAATAAGGTTTAAAAACACTTAAAATCGAGGGGCTTTCATGCGGTCATGATCACTCGCTTTCAGAGAAATGACACGCGGCTCTTTGTTTAATCCGTTAGGAAATGAAGTTTGCACAGTTGCCACACAGCGTCAACACATTAACACAGTCACACACATAAACATTCAAAGGATTGAAAGGAACATTAAAAAGGAATGATAAGATTCTGAAAGACACGAGAATGAACGAGCTTCGGGAAGCGATCGTTCTCAGCTGCGGTGTGTCTATAATTGTCAGAGAACACCTTATAAACTCAAATTAAGCTCAATACATTATTGTGATCAAATCTCGTGTAATCGCTGGAATGTTTTAATTTATAAGTTTAAAAAACACAAATGAGTTCGTGATCATTCATAGACATCATCAAACTGTCAAACAACACGGGGCGTGTGCTTCTATGAGTGAACAGAAATAATGCGATACATGTGCAGTACTGTCCACTAGAGGGAGCCACGAGACCGTTTTTCTAAAAATACAGAGCTTGATTATTCAAAATATCCATATTCAAAACAAAATATCTGACTTCCTGTTGGTCAGAGCTAATGACTGTAAATTAGAAAGTTGTCCGGCTAAATAAGAACAATATGTGTACAGAGTTTGGTGACTGTAGGTTAAACTAACCCCCCAACTTTTGTCAAAAGATGGCGCTACAGAGCCCCTCCACCACGCCCATTTTTAAGGCTTTTGCCATGTCTACTGGATGACAATATTGATGTACGTGTCAAGTTTCATGCAATTTGAAGCATGTTAAGAGCCTCAAAAACACCCAGGAATATTATTAAAGTTTGACGTCTTGCCATGGCAACAATATTTAAGATATCACAAAGACATTCACATGTCTACATCTGTAATGTTTTGACATTATAATGAAGAAGTTTGAAGCAAATCAGGCAAAAATAAGAGAGTGATCTCAAAGCATTTTGAAAGTGACACACTTCCTGCTGCCAGTTGGTGGCGCTATATCTTTGACTCACAATAGTCACATACATGTGCTCGGCCTCCTACAGCGAACACACAGGTGAAGTTTCATAAAAATCAATGAATGTATGCAGATGTTATGACACACTTCCTGTTTCTGTTTTCTCGCCATAAATTCGTTGCCTCGCCATGGGCAAACCGTTTGAGATATCAAAAATCCGCTGGCAATTTTGCATCATCAATGTCTTGACTTCATGCTGACCGAGTTTGGTGGTGATCGGATTAAGCGCCTAGGAGGAGTATATCAAATTCCAGAGCATGCGCTTTTCAAACAACCCATAATAGCTCACTTCCTGTTGAGGCGGCGTACAACTTAGAGCACGAAAGTTGTCAGGCCCGATGAGTTCTATATGTGTTCTGAGTTTCATATCAATATGTGCAAGTACAGTTCTCCTTTCAGGGCTTGGGCCCTAATAATAATCCTAAGGAAAACAATAGGGCCTTCGCCCTTTCAGGGCTTGGGCCCTAATAATAATCCTTAGAAGAACAATAGGGTCCTGCGCCCTTTCAGGGCTTGGGCCCTAATAATCCTTAGAAGAACAATAGGGTCCTGCGCCCTTTCAGGGCTTGGGCCCTAACAATAGGGCCTTCACCCTTTCAGGGCTTGGGCCCTAATAAATTAAAAAAACACCAGGGAACCAAGGTTATTTTTCCTTATTAGGACACATATAATGCAATTTCATGATCTTTTTTTTTTTTTTTTTTTTTAAACATGACTTATTTTTAAATGTAATGTTTATATCCCCCTTGTGCCCTTGGGGGTATAAATTTATTGAAAAACACAACAAAAAAACAACGCTTGTTTGTCAATGCATGTTACAATATTTTAGCCTCATAACTTAAACTTTCTTTGTAAAATTTTGTTAAACATTAAGTACAATGCCAAACCTGTTGTACACAATCCACTTCATGCTTTCTGCCCTCTGATCGATAGTTTTTACTTTTTTTAATCAAGTATTGTCTTTTTTAATGTGAAATATTTAATGGATTTTTATAAAGTAAATGTAAGATGAACATTTACTGGACTGAAGCAACTTGGGTTTACTTGTTTATTCATAAATATATTTTTTTTAATGTTAAAAATTATTTTTATTATTATTATTATCATCATTATTTACATTTCTTCATGTTAATGTCATATAACAACAGTCTTTTGGGGAACATACACACATACAGTGGGGAGAACAAGTATTTGATACACTGCCGATTTTTGCAGGTTTGCCCACTTACAAAGCATGTAGAAGTCTGTATTTTTATTATAGGTACTCTTAAACTGTGAGTGATGGAATCTAAAACAAAAATCCAGAAATCACATTGTATGATTTTTAAATAATTAATTTGCATTTTATTGCATGACAAGTATTTGATCACCTACCAACCAGTAAGAATTCATGCTCTCACAGACCTGTTAGTTTTTCTTTAAAAAGCCCTCCTGTTCTCCATTCATTACCTGTATTAACTGCACATGTCCACACACTCAATCAAACAGACTCCAACCTCTCCACAATGGCCAAGACCAGAGAGCTGTGTAAGGACATCAGGGATAAAATTGAAGACCTGCACAAGGCTGGGATGGGCTACAGGACAATAGGCAAGCAGCATGCTGAGAAGGCAACAACTGTTGGCACAATTATTAGAAAATGGAAGAAGTCCAAGATGACGGTCAATCTCCCTCAGTCTGGGGCACCATGCAAGATCTCACCTCGTGGGGCATCAATGATCACGAGGAAGGTGAGGGATCAGCCCAGAACTACATGGCAGGACCTGGTCAATGACCTGAAGAGAGCTGGGACCACAGTCTCAAAGAAAACCATTAGTAACACTATGCCATCATGGATTAAAATCCTGCAGCACACACAAGGTCCCCCTGCTCAAGCCAGCGCATGTCCAGGCCCGTCTGAAGTTTGCCAATGACCATTTGGATGATCCAGAGGAGGAATGGGAGAAGGTCATGTGGTCTGATGAGACAAAAATAGATCTTTTTGGTCTAAACTCCACTCGCTGTGTTTGGAGGA